>CM033324.1:8494-2909744 GCA_019359835.1 Pharus latifolius | reverse complement strand
TTTAATGGCACTTTCATTATCACACAGAAGTGGCACTTTATCAAATTTAATTCCATAATCCAAAAATGTCTGTTTCATCCATAATAATTGAGCACAACAACTACCTACAGACACGTATTCAGCTTCAGCTGTTGAGAGAGCAACTGAGTTTTGCTTCCTAGATGACCATGATACTAATGATCTCCCCAACAGCTGACAGCTACCAGATGTGCTCTTTCGATCAATCTTACACCCAGCATAATCAGAATCAGAATACCCAATTAATTCAAAATTTGCATCTTTAGGGTACCAAAGGCCTAAACTGGGATAACATTTTAAATACCTAAGGATTCTTTTAAGAGCAGTTAAATGACATTCCTTAGGTTCTGACTGAAATCTAGCACATAAACACACACTAAACATGATATCAGGCCTAGATGCTGTAAGATATAAAAGACTACCAATCATAGACCTATAGAGTTTAGAATCTACTGATTTTGAATTTCTGTCCATGTCGAGGTGCCCATTTGTAGCCATGGGGGTCTTGATAGCCTTAGCTTCTTCCATCCCAAAGCGCTTGAGCAGGTCCTTCACGTACTTTGTTTGACTCACGAACGTACCGTTCTTGAGTTGCTTAATTTGAAGTCCAAGGAAGAAGCTCAGCTCACCAATCATGGACATCTCGAACTCCCTAGACATCATATCTCCAAATTCTTGACAAAAATATTCATTAGTAGATCCAAAAATTATGTCATCCACATAAATTTGGCAAATAAATAAATCATCATCTATTTTCTTGGTGAACAGAGTTGTGTCAACCTTCCCAGTTTTAAAACCTTTAGAAAGAAGAAAATCTCTAAGGCGTTCATACCAAGCTCGAGGAGCTTGTTTGAGGCCATACAGAGCTTTCGTTAGTTTAAAAACATGGTTTGGAAATTTTGGATCTTCAAACCCGGGAGGTTGCTCTACAAATACAAGTTCTGAAATTTCACCATTTAGAAAAGCACTTTTAACATCCATTTGAAAAAGTTTGATGTTAAAATGAGAAGCATAAGCAAGAAGAATTCTAATTGCTTCAAGTCTCGCCACAGGAGCAAAAGTTTCACTAAAATCTAAACCTTCGACTTGAGTGAAACCTTGAGCAACAAGACGAGCCTTGTTTCTAATTACTAGTCCATTTTCATCTTGCTTATTTCTGAAAACCCATTTTGTTCCAATGACATTATGATCCTTAGGTCTTTCTACTAAGTTCCAGACTTTATTTCTAGTAAAATTATTTAATTCATCATGCATAGCATTTACCCAGTCAGGATCATCTAGAGCTTCACTAACACATGTAGGTTCTAAAGAAGAAACAAATGAATGATGTTCACAAAAAGAAGCAATACGAGATCGAGTTAGAACACCCTTACTAATATCACCCAGAACTTGGTTCAAAGGGTGATCCTTGATAATTGTTCTATGCTGGCTTGGCGCTTCTTCTTGTGCTGCTTCTTCTGCAGCAGACTCAACTTGCACAGGAGGTCCAGGTTGTTCATTGTTGTCTTCACTTCCATCATTATCTTGATCAACTTCCTCAGTTTCTTCAATGGTAAGTTCTTTCAAAGGTTCTTGAATTTCACCTGAAGTGTTATGAACAGCTTGCTCTTCTTGCGAGTTATTAGATTCATCAAACTCAATATCGCAAGATTCCTCAATACAACCAGACGTTTTGTTGAAAACACGATAGGCTTTGCTAGTGGTAGAATAACCAACTAGAAAACCCTCATCAACTTTTCTTTGAAATTTTCCACCAAAGTTTCTTTTTCTTAAGATGTAACATTTACAACCAAAAACACAAAAATATGAAATATTTGGTTTTCTTCCAAAAAGAAGTTCATAAGGTGTCAAGTTCAAAAGAGGATGCAAATAGAGTCGATTAATAGAATAGCAAGCTATGTGAACTGCTTCTGCCCAGAAGCGAATAGGAGTATTATACTCACATAACATGGTTCTTGCCATCTCTATTAATGTTCGATTTTTCCTTTCAACAACTCCATTATGCTGTGGAGTGTAGGATGTGGAAAATTCATGTTTGATTCCAAGAGAGTCGCAAAAATCAAATAAAGTTGAATTAACGAACTCTCCACCATGATCACTACGGATTTTCTTGATGGATAATTCGAATTCATTAGAAACACGTTTTGCAAAACTTTTGAAAACATCGGGGGTTTCAGATTTTTGAGAAATAAAGAAAACCCAAGTAAAACGAGTGAAATCATCAACAATAACAAAGCAATAACTATTTCCCCCAATACTTTGGAACTCTGAAGGTCCAAATAAATCCAAATGCAAAAGTTCCAAAGGTTTGCTTGTAGAAAGTATTCGCTTAGTTGGATGTGTGGTAGCTATTTGCTTGCCTGCTTGACAAGCGCTACAAGATTTATCCTTTTCAAAGACCACATCCTTTAAGCCAATAACTAAATCACGTTTGAAAAGCTTTTTAAGTTGATGCATTCCAACATGAGCAAGTCTCCGATGCCATAACCATCCTTTAGATGTTTGTGAGACAAGACATGTTGCAAGAGATGCATCTTTTGAAGAGAAATCAACTAGATATAAATTTGCATGACGAAAACCTTTAAAAATCAAAGAATTGTCTTTTAAATTTTCAACCAAAACTTCATTTGGATAAAAGATACAGCGGAAACCAAGATCACAAATTTGTGCAACTGAAAGCAAATTAAAATTCAAAGATTCAACCAGAAGAACATTTGAAATTGTCAAATCATTTGAAATGGCAACTTTACCCAAACCTGTCACGCTTCCTTGACGATTATTTCCAAAGGTGATCTTTTGATGTTCGTCGGAATTGTCTTTGATTGTGGTGAACAGTTTGGCGTTTCCGGTCATGTGCTCGGAGCATCCGCTATCAAGCACCCAATGACGTCCACCATTTTTGTAGTTTACCTGCAAAAGAATTTAAGTTGATTTTGGTACCCAAACACTTCTGGGTCCTTTAATATTAGCGATCAAAGTTTTGGGCACCCAAATAGATTTTTTTCTTTTGTTCATCATTGGTGCACCAACATACTTTGCAATAGCATAACCTTTCTTTGACCGTTTTAGCATGTAACAAGCATCAAAATATACAGATGTCATAAGAGGGCATGAATCATGTGAATGACCTACTTCATGGCATTTATGACAAAACAGGTTACAAGCTTTTGTAAAAACAGTTCTAATTTTTATCTTTTTATCTTTCTTAGGAAAATATTCTAGACCTTCTTTTCTAAAGGTGCATCTTTGACTACCTAAAATTAGGTCAAGAGATATTTTACCTTTATAGCTATTTTCTAACCCTTTTTCTAATTTTTTAACTTGAGATTTAAGTTTAATGTTTTCACAGAGAATAGATTCATTTGAAGCGCATGGTATATCTAGTTGAAAATTATCAATATCATCACAAGAAGTACCAATGCTAGCTTTACAAGACAAATTTGAGACATCTTTCATAAGAGCATTTTCATAGGATTCCTTTAATTCAGAGTGTTGATCATAAAGAGTTAAAAATTCTTCCTTAAGGGTCTTATATTTTCTTTTAGTTTTGCCATAGGCCTCATTGATTTCATTTAGCATTTCAACTAGATCATCATAGGAGGGATCAAAAGAAGTTACCTTTTCATTCCTTTTTGCCATAAGGCAAACTGGAGAGCTTGATGAATTTTTGAGGGCGATTCCGGCTAATTTCTTTGTACATCTCTCATCATCAGAGTCGGAGTCGGAATTCTCACCTCCAGACATCCATTCGCCAAAGCATGCCTTTTTAGGAGTGTTAAACTTCTTCTTGAAGTTCTTCTTCTTTTTATCCGTAGATTTGTTCTTGTTCGGATATCTTGATGCTATATGTCCTTTTTCATGACATTCATAGCATATCACATCTTTGAAGTTTGTTGGTCTTGAACCTTTTGGACGAGTGTCGATGCTTACTCCCTTCCTGTGTAACCTGCGAAGGAGACGTTGAGTATTTCTTACCAAGAGAGCCAAGTCTTCATCGGAGGAACCTTCACTTGTGCCGTCCTTGGAATTTGCTTTGAAAGCCTCCGTCTTTTTCTTTGTATTAGAGGTTTCGTTCAGTTCCTTCTTCTCCTTTTTGTGCATTTCATGGGTAATCAAATTTCCATAGAGATCAGTAGGTGAAGTTGTAGAAAGATCGGAGTTTGTCAAAACTGTTACAAGAGTGTCAAAGCTTTCTGGGAGAGCTCGAAGTATTTTTCTGACAATTTCCAGATCAGTAAAGATAACACCAAGACCTTTAAGTTCATTCACAATATTATTCAATCTAGTAAACATGGAATCAACAGATTCAGAAGAAGACATTTTGAAAGTTTCATACTTTTGTCTAACCATTAAAAGTTTAGCCTCTTTTACTTTAGTAGTTCCTTCATATATTTCTTCTAAAGTTTTCCAAACTTTGTGAGCAGTATTCAACTTGCTTACACGATTAAATTCATTTAGAGATAAACCAGTAAATAAAACATTTAAAGCACGAGCATTCAGATGTTGTTTTCTCTTATCATCTTCAGTATAGCTTTCCGGATCATCCGGAGGAGAAAAACCAACTTTAACAATCAACCAGACATCCAATCCCATGGCTTCTAGAAATACAGATATACGCACTTTCCAGTAGGGATAGTTAGTCCCATCAAAGATAGGCGCACGGCTAGTATGACCCAGATTAAAGCCATCAGTAGACGACATCCTCTCTCTAAGCGGTGAAGCTTATAAATGAGAGACCGAGCTCTGATACCACGTGTTGGATCAGGATGTCGACTAGAGGGGGAGGGGGTGAATAGGAGACTTTGAAAATTTGTTTTTGCAAATGAAATTCAAATTAAGGTAAAGCAAGTAATAGTAAAAGATAAGAGATTGAAACCGATATATCCCGAGGTATCGGAGACACGCCCAGTCTCCACTAGTCCTCGTTGAAGCACTCAGTCCTTGAGTATAGCTTCAGTATCCACACAGGACACTATCTACTAAGGTTGCTCCTTGTCCCCTCCGGAAAGGCGAGCACCAAGTCTTTTACAAGTTATCGCGTCTCTCCGACAATCTCCGATTTGGAGAGATCAGCGATTTCCGCCTCCGAACCGTCTAGGTGAGGGCGCTCACCAAGAGTAATAAGAAGCAAGGTCTACTCTAGGCCTCCAATGCACACCGAGAAAATATCTAGAAATGGGATTGCAAGAACAATATGCTCGATGTGACTAATACTCTCACGACTTGATCAAAAGATCAAGTTTTAAGTAAAACGAAGAAGCACTAGTGAGAAAGTATGAAAGGCTATGTTGCTGTATTTGCTAGCTCAACACCTCTATTTATAGCCTTCGTGGTCAAAAGAGCCGTTTGTGCTCGAGCTAAAAATTAGTAACCAAGACTGACAGTCAGTTTCACAAACTGACAGTCAGTCTAGTGTATCACCAGAAAGAGTAAAAACAGGATCAAAACAGCTCGAACGTTGTGGACTAAAACGGTAAAAAGAAACAGTCCATACTGACAGTCAGTTACAAAGACTGACAGTCAGTGTCCACAAAATCAACAGTGAAAAGCAACGGCTAAAAACTTTATAACCGTTGAAGCAGATAACAGCAAAAATTTACTGCCCAAACTGACAGTCAGTGTGTCAAACTGACAGTCAGTCTCAGTTTCAGTAACACAAAGAAAAACAGAATAAAAACCAACTCAAAAACTCTCTGTGGTCGAAACCCACACTGACAGTCAGTATACTCATACTGACAGTCAGTTTAGTACAAAAAAAAATCTGAGACAGGAAAACATGCTCTCTGGAGATTTGTCAGTTTGCACTAACTGACATTCATACTGACAGTCAGTTACCAACACTGACAGTCAGTCTAGTAAAAAAAAAAAGCTCAACAAAAACATACTCTCTGGAGATTAGTCAGTTTATTAAACTGACATTTATACTGACAGTCAGTTATCAACACTGACAGTCAGTCTGGATAAAAACAGAGAAAGCTCAAAATCCAGAGATCTGATTCAAATGATTTCAGTTTTGTTTTGAAGATATTTTCGAGAAGAACATTTTTGACAACAGCAACAAAAATTAAATCTTTTCAGATCTTTCTCAAGAAGTAAAAACCTCAACTGTTGACAAAATTCAATATATCAAAACAAATTGTCGAAAAACCACAGATAATGATATGCGTGCATTGACCTAGATTTTTCTCGGTATAATTGGAGATGTAGAGAGAACTTGCGTCTCCTCTTTATAGTACGGTTTAAACTAAGAATAAAATCCTTAAACCGATCGATCTTCATGCACCCTGAGATCGGTAAACCTAGAACTACAACATACCTCGATGCATCAGTTTAGTCCAGCAAAAACAATTTCTTTTTGCGTCTTCTTATGCTTTTGAACGACTTAAATTGAACTTCAACATTTTGATCACCAGCCCTCGCTTTTTGTGCGGTTGTCTGAAATCTGTAACACTAACTCAAACACATAGTTAGTCCAAAAATACTTATTATCATCAACCATCAAAACACATCAAGGTTAGGCATGAAAGGCCTAGATGCAACAGCGGGAACACCGTATGCTAATATCCTTAAAGCTGTCGTGACCTTCTGCAATGACGACAACCCGAGGGTTCCAGCTGCGTTCCTTCTTTGTCTGAAGTACTGGTCGTGCCGTTCAACGGCTTGCAAGATGCGCACAAAAAGTTTACGACGCATCCTAAACCTGCGCGACACAGCGGCAGATGATATCATAGCAATAATACGGAAAATAAATTGTAGTCGACAACGTAAACTTGAAAGTCTTACCTCCGCCTGAAGTACCTTGGGCCGTACACCGGCTGGTCAGCAAAATAGTCCTTATGGAGCCTGGCGAACCCGTCCTGCCTATCACGATCGACCACATTGTGGCCAAAAACGGAACCAACATTGTGTTCCGAACTGGTAGCTTCTAGCTCATCCTGCCCAGCACATGCAACCGCCACAATGAAGTCGTCGTCGTCACTTGATGACCCATTGCCGCCGAGCCACAACAAGTGTAGTCCTCGACAACGCATTGCTACTGGCCCGTACGGGGGTTACACGAGCGCTGTGCAATTGACCAATTTCGACACACCGGGGGTTATTACAGCATGGTACAAATTTTCTTTTTTCTTTCCTTAATTTTACTTCTACTTGAGTTGTGTAAACAAATACAATAGTATAGAATTTCTGAACTCTATATTTGTAAACCAAAAGGGAAATACAACGATCTTTGGACAAAAAATAGTGTAAATATAAAAAGGAAAGTGTTCCTATACTCTTTCAAACGAATTTAGAACAAATTTAAAGTCGTTCGAAGACTCGGAGTAAATTGTGACAATTTCAATAACTACGTGTTATAAAGAACACATATGGAGCACAGTGATTGCAACATACACAGTGACCTCAGAACGACGAACAGAAGAGGGCAAATGGGAGCCACCCGGGCCGTCGATACCTGCTCCCTGCCCCACGCTGCCGGTCGACCGGTTGTCGCGCCGCCAGGTGCCCCCGCGCCGCCGGTCGCCGGTCCCGGGCCCAGCGCCGCCTGTCCCCGCGTCCTCGCGCCGCCAGGTGGCCCCGCCCCGCCGGTCAACTCTCCCGCACCCAGCGCCGCCGGTACCCACCTCGTCGCGGCCCCAGGTGACCCCGCCCCGCCGGTCCCCGGACCCGCGCCCAGCGCCGGCACTCCCCCGCTCCTCACGCCGCCAGGTGCCCCCGCTGCCGCTCCCCGCGCCGAGCGCCGCCGAGCACAGCCGCTCCAAGCGCCACCGGTCCCCGGCCGAGCACAGCCGCTCCGAGCGCCGCCGAGCACACCCGAGCGCCGCCGAGCACAGCCGCTCCCCTTGCGCCGCCGAGCATAGCAAAGCAGCTCAACCTCAACCGTGAACAGTGCGCGCGAAGATGTATTGGAAGTTATTTTTTAGGAACGAATAGTGATATTTAGATATTGCTGTTGGAGTATGTTCAAATATAGGGATAGAATCTTTTAAGGGTGGTATGTATATCAGCATATAGAGATCCGCTTTTAGGTTTTTCTGTTGGAGAGGGTCTTATACATAGATGCTGAAATGATCACAAAACTGCACCAAATACAACTAAACAGTGAAAAACACAACACAAACATGGCGGCAATCTAACAGGGATAGTGAGAGAACTTGTGGAAGATGATAGTTAAACCATCAGGTCTGATGAGTATCCTACATTCATGTCCTTGTTAGGGTTTAGATACACAGCAATTATCTTCAGAAATTCAGACATCCTGGAAACCATAGACCCCAAGAAGGTAAGAAGTGTAGTGTTCAGTCGCCAAGGCGTCAACCGATGCAATGCACACATCTGATCTCATCTTTTTGCAGAAACTAAGAAAAATCTGAGCCTTTGGGAGCCCACCATTTGTTGCTGCGAGAGCTTCGGACGCGCTGAAACCACCTCTCCCAGGAAGAGTTCTCTGGACCATTGATGCTGCAAAATTATGCAGATGACAAGATCGATCATCATGGCTAAATGGATAGGATTTTGCACTTGCAGGAGTTGGGAGCATTGGCACTTACATAGGAAGAAGTGGGTCAGGCTTCCCTTGTGTGCTTGTGATTATCCTGGATCATTCAAGAAACCAACGACATGATTATAGCCTGGAAGGAAGAAGCACAAATCCACAAGATGGAAAGAAACAGATGTTGATGCAAATTTACGTACTGCTGGCATGCTGCAGATGCAGGCTCCATTGTTTCCAGGCCCTTCAACTCATCCTGCAGCATGAGTAACCCGTAGATTGGATTCGATTGGATTGTAAGCTAATGAATACAACTTTGCATCTCAAATGAGTCACAGCTATGGATGTCAAAGAACTCAACCACATGTTACCTGGAGGGAGAGGACCTCCTGGTCGAGGCGGGCGATGGCGGCAGAGAGGCGGTGCTTCCCGACGTACCCCAAGTCCCTCCTCGTCACCGTCGCCATCGTTGCCGCATGCTGCTGCTGCTCCACACCGTTGGCTCCATCACTGCCGTCTTTCATATCTCTCTCTCTCTCTCTCGGCCTATGTGAGCGTCAAATGGCTTTTGCCTCTTGCATTTAAGTAGCAAGCAAGCAAGCAATAAAAACAAGGAGGAGGCTGGTCAATGCATGGGTCAAAGGAGTCAGAGGAACATCTGAATCTATACTGTTTCTTTCTGAGATCAATACGATTCTTGGCACCTGAAGGAAGGAAGAGAGAGGTCACATGCACACCAGGATGAGGATTCTTGGATACGCCAGGGCCAAAACTGTGAGCCTTTTTGGCTGCTTGACTTGGACCAATTCGAAGGCTGGACCCACCACCTTGGGTATGAGGTCGAGCTGAGAACAATCATATCATAGTATGTCATAATTGTATAGATATCATTTAAAATCTCACATGAGGAGGATTTTTATGGAAGAATTTTTTGACCGTGCAGAACGGTTGAACTAGTAAAAGAATATACTTTCTTTCGTATGAGGAAAAATCCTGAATGATAGCATTTTGTTCCAAACTTCCAATGGCCGCTGTCTTGGCTCCAATTATGACTGTAAATGTTGGTTCATATCTCACTCACTCTAATCCATTGTGGTGGGGCTATGGAGCAGACACACATGGCCAATTTCAATATAAACTTTCCAATCTATGAAACGCAGCACGCAACCAAAATTCAAAGATTCTAAGTTTGAGAACTATCTATATCATTTGGTAGTTGAAAGATCTGATAATAAATCGATTAGATATTAACTCAGTTTATATCAAGTCTATGCTATAAGATTGATTGAAGTTGGTGATTTTAACAACAATCACACTTGTTTATCTAATTCTCTACTACTTGTGTTGTTGATAAACAAAAAGGGAGAGACTGAGAGACACTTATGATGATGTAGATAATTGCTATGTAGTAAAAAATAATAATTGGATGAAAGTATATTGTTAGACTAAAAATATATCATGAAAGATCTTTTAAAATAGAAAAAAATGTGAACTCACAATCCAAACCAATCAATTAGCGTATGAAGAATTGTCATCCATTCAATAATGGACATCGTTGTTCCATAAAGAACTTGTGTCTTATATGATGATTTGATGAATACAATATATTCTTATATTACTAAACAGATGATTGAGATTGTGAGTTGACATTAGTCTCTTGGTTATTTGTTATTGCAACAACATGCTGTCAGATGCGGAATGTTTCGTGCAAGATGCAAGAATTTTTAAAATAGAAAGAATATGAACTTAAAATCTGAATCAATCAATTGATCATGAAACATTATCATCCATTCAATTATGAACACTAATGTCCCATGAAAAACCAGTATCTTATATACTAAAGATTTTACGAACACAATTTATTTCTATGTTAGATCAAATGAGTTGACATTGGACTCTGTTAGGACACTGCCATTCTTCCTCTTTGCGCTCTGTACTGAAACCTTGCATGCTTCATCTTCATCGAAGTACAAACGCAACCAAGGATCTTGTTACATCCGCAATTCTATTCAGCACATGGATTTGACAGTAATAGCACATGACCGCTAAGCACCAGCATCTCGCAAGTTCGCCATTCTCAGATATGCACCAGGCAAGCACAAAACGAGAGATGTCACAGCACAGCCGCGGCATTGGAAGCATCATAAAAGTGGCAACTGATACAACATTGCTACTGCTGCTGCAATTCAGATGCAGGGTTTAACTATTATTTATATTTAAGCAAAGATTAATCCTACAGATTACAAAATGGGGGACAGGAATAAACAGATGAAAAGGGCTGCTCAAACCTATTTCTTCCCTATAGCCCTTTCCAAATCAAGGCAAAAACAACTAGACCAATTTTGCACATTAAAGGACACTGTCAAGATTCCTATTATACAGAGCAAGCGGCAAAACAAGACGTGCACTAATACATCATAAATAAAAGAATCAACCTCTAGGAATTGGGGCCTATCAATGATATCAGCGCAGTCGGCATGAGAAAACAATAGTTAGCACTGGAGAGTGCAGTGAGATAGCAACCACCAGCTGCAGTGCACCCTTTGTAACTTTCAGATAGGTGAGCTAGTAACTCGTATGGTAAACATGGCAAGAAACCCCCAAGAACTTCCATCTCCAGTATAATACATCTGACACTGTTACGTAGATCCTCTTAATTCACCCATCCCGAGCTTCTCCTTTGTATGGGCGCAAGAGTTGGTCTACAATTCCTGCATACATCCTATCTTCTTTCCAGAAAAGTATACCTGTACAATTGGCTTTACTCATTCCCAGCAACTTCTGCAGCTCTTTGTCTCATCATCTCATTTACAGCAGCCCTCCTCCTGGAATCAGACTGCTGTTGCAACCTTCTTAGATGCTCGTTCAGATCCCTGTTTGTCCAAGCAGCCAAATGTTACCAGTTGTTAATGCGACAAATATATGTAAGAGGTAGGATTTTTTTTTGTTGGGGGAGGGAGGAGTGTTAACATACCTGCACCTCGGCACATTGCATTGTGAATCTTTGCAAGCTCGGGCATGGAGCTGAAGTAGGTACCACATTTTCTTACACAGGACACACCCTCCAGATGCACGTACTTTGCATTGTATACCATGACGGAAGAGTCCCTTAACTCTTCGACAATTAGGATACTGGCAATTAGGAAGGCGACATGCTGCTGCATGAACCAGAAGATCGAGCATTTTCCGTAGCTGCAGTATTGTGAATAAACATCATATATTAGGTGACACTACCTCCCAGCAGGATGAGCAAGTGGAACACAAAAACAATGAAGTCGAATTTCTCCAACAAAACTTGTAGTTTGTTGGGCAAGCTTACGACAACCTAGATAGTACAACAAAATTCAAATAGAAACCTTAGCATCCATAATGCACAAGTTTATCTGTCATGCATCAAAGATTATATATGGTTTTCCATGGTATGTAGCATGATATCTTTTGACGTTGATTTAACAATGCGAATTAAGGAATAGAGCATTAAGTTTGCGAGCACCAAATCCAAAATGTTCATTCACTAAATAATCAGCTTATAGCAATAGTATAAGTAGAATAGGTCTCCAGGAAGTAATCACTTCTAACAAAAATACCTGCTTAACACGCATCTGCCTAGCTTCCTTATTTTGGGCATCACGGTCTGCAGCTGATGGATGATTTGTTAACTTGTGAGGATGATTGACACCTCCGTCTTTTTGGTAGCAAACAGTGCATACATCAAAATCTGGACAAACTTCGCACCGCCACCCTTGACCAGTTTCAATATCATGATGGCAGACATTACATGTGGTAACAAAAGCTGGTGCAGTTGGATTATGAAGGTGGTACAACACCATCATTGAGGAATGCTTAGCACGGCGAAGGGTGTCATATTGATAATGATTTCCTTGACAAAGACTCAAGAATGCCTGTCTGGTGTCGAAAAACTCACTTTCTAAGATATCATCTCTGTCCTTCGTATCTTCAGGCACCCCAACAATTTCAACCTAAATAACAAGATCAAGTAACATTTCTTGTTATTATTAGATTTATAGCTTTAGTAAAAACAGAAAAGATATTAGGATGACTTACTGGATGCAGCATATGTGCATCTCTACTATTACTTGGGTGCCTCTCCCTGTCTTCGAGCCGCTGTTCTGCATCATAACACCTGCAACAACAAACTCATCCATTTCAATTTTCAAACAGCAAGGACAGCAGCTATTAGATCAGATGTATACCATTCAAAGAATAATAAAATATTATGAGCTGCTTATCTACTTAAAGTTGATTAAAGACCGATAGCATACATTTTCTTATCTATCACCAAAAACATCCAGCTACATTCTATAATAACATCACTCCATAAGCATACTAACAGGGGAAAAAAAAACTTTGGAAACACACTTATGAGCTGTGGTATACTTGGATGATGCATTCAAGTTGAACCATGTACAGACCAATTACCCATGTCCATCTATTACATGCAAAAACAATATTGTGAAAGAAATTGGCGTACTTGTCACAAATATAAAAATTTTTGCATTGGTTGCAGACCCAACGTCTTCCAAATGCCATAAGGATACAGCAGTGACAACAAGAATACTGCAAATGGACCATGATGAAATCTTCCTTCATTGGGAAAATGGTTTCTCCAAGCTGCATAGCATAAGAGTTGATGGTTAAGATGACACCAATGAAATAAAAAGTGGCGACATAAAGCAGTATATAAGTATCGTAGAACAAACTAACCTTTTGCATCAGCATAGCATCCTTCGAAGCATTCCCACTTAGATCAGTATGGCCAGCAGCTTTCAGAGCTCTTTTTGTGATAGTCTTCTTTGTTTTCCCCTTCTTCTGCAGCTTTCTGTCATCTTCTTCTAGGCGAAGTTGATTGATCATGTCTTCTGCAGCTCCTGGCCAATAATCTCCATCAAAATATGGCAAGCGAGCAGCAGTCGCCTTAGCCTTGCGTTCTCCCGTAGTGATAAAAAAATGGTCATAGAGATTAGTCAGCTCAACAACAATATCCTCCTTACAAGCTTTCCGAAGCATAGACAAGTACCTGAGTGCAAACGAATTAGAAATCACACGACAAAGTGTTATATATGCCAAACAAACAATTCATAAAATGCTATAATGCAGAACACCATTAATGAGAAGAATAGCATAAAAACCAAGCTTTGGTCTTACCATTCCCGCAGTTTGTCAGATTTTGGTGTCTTCTGAATCTCGGGATGGCAATATAGAATGTAATCTTCACCCTTCAGAGGTGGGCAAGCCCATATGTAACAGCTTGTGAATCCACGCTGCTTACAATACTCAAGATAACCTATCTGAAAGAATAGAGAACTTGGGTTTAATAAGGGGTGGGCCCAGGAAGGAAATCTACTGGGAGCACTATATAAGAGGAACCAGAACTTGAAAAACCAAGCAGAAAACCAAACAAAAGATCACATGGGATGATGAAACTACACTTCACTAACAGCCCCCCAGCCCCCCAGCACCCACCCACCCCCCCGGCCGCAAAAAAAAAAAAAAAAAAAAAAAAACCAATTCTATTGTAAAGAACAACAACAATAATGAATTGTGGTGGAGGTCATTGGGGGCACAATTCCCCAACAGTCCCCACATGGGTCTGTCCCTGTGTTAGAGTGTTAGATTGTAAGCAAACAATAATTGACTGTGAAAACTGTTGACAATCAGTCTAGCAAACCTAAACTCTGTAATAGCAACAAAACATAAATAGACATTAAATTACCAGAATTTCATGATAGACAAATGTCCGTAGGGCCTCCCCTGAAACTGTTCTTATCTCAGGTCTGAAGTATTTGACAGAATCAAGGTATGACAGATAAACCCGACGCTGGTTTGGGAATGAACATTCTGCACCAAATTCTTGAACATACATGCCAAATAGGCATACTTCTACACCTTCTATTTTCTGGAACAAAAGAACAGCCTGCAAAATAATTGGCAACATTATAGAGGATAAGAACATTTCACAATTCTAACAAACTTTTCTTATAACATAGAAGCCCCAACTCCCAACAACCAAAACTAGTTTTATACTTCAAATGACTGGGGCACTTCCTTACCTTGGACTTGTAAGCGAACTCTGTTGGGTAGTTGTCTTCTTGAAAAATTTCCAAAAAGCGTGGCTTAACTTCCAATTTCTTGTCCACTGACGAAACAACTCTGACCACAAGGCCTTCTGCTGCAGGAACCTACAAGTGAGGAAAAATTAGGAGCGAAAGCCAAGAAAAAAAAACCTCTAGTTCCAGAAAAAATATATTGGTCCAAATTCAGTGGTATGTTCTGAATTGCAGGAGCAAATGCCCCAATAAGACACATGAAAAAGAGAATTTGTGTAATTCCGTTAGGGCAGCAAATGGAGTGGCCCATACCCAGTGTGAAGCACATAGCTAGCATTTCTAGTGAACTTCACATCTAAAAGATCCCAATTTCTTCTTTCTTCTATCACTTAGGAGCCGCAAGATGAAAGGTCTCATGCATGGTTTTGCATGAGAAAGAAGGCATAAAATCTTGTATGTTGATCTAATCTCGGATGATTGGATCCAGCAGAAGCCAACATAAACAGCTCAATATTAATGAATTGCCTCCGACAACTCATCTCGGTCCAGAGAATTGGACATTTAAAATCCAGTTGATGGCTTTGATATATAATTCCAAGACATAAAACTACATATTCCATAGATAAATTGGATATCTGTTTCCCTTTTATTCTACAACTACTACAAGAACATTACAGCAGTTATTCAAATAAGATCTAACATGTATATAAAAAAAAAGCTGATTGTAAATAATGATATTTAGATTTAATTAATGTTAGTATTGCTTCATTATAAATACACATTTTGTTAATTATTAATAACAATTCAGTTACTATGACGCAGCTCTTCTTATAACTATCAAAACATCTAAGCTAATTCTAGGCTGCCTGTAATTAGCTTCATGCTACTTACATGCACATAAAGCTCACTACAAAAGGACTGTTGTCCTGTCCAGCACATCAGGCATGTGATAAGTGCATGATGCACACAAGAAAGGTGTGAAGCTCATCTACATGCTTCCATGAAGTATCACATCACCGTTGTCACAAAAGGTTAGCAAGTACTCACGAAGGGCATATGCAGTACATAAGGACCTACCAAACCAATCATCAACAGAGAAGACACTGACGTTGCTCTCTTTCAGAAAAAGAGTTGCCGACACATAATCAGATTGCAAAGCTTTAAGGAGAAATACATATGATTTTTTTGATTTGAAGTTTGAGACTTTGGCAAAGTTAACTTTAGCCTTTAGATCTTGAAAGGACAAAGCAGGGAAAAAAATAATAAAACTTAGTTAATTCATGAGCCACCCTGTTATTACACTAACCTCGTCAAAGTTTTTTCCAAAAAGATTTGCCCGGTCCTGTCTCTCTTGCTTAAGCTGCTTAAAAAGACGTTCTTCTATATGATCACTGAGTACAGTTCTAGGCAGATCTTTTGCCCCAAGAACAGCATTCTGCGGTAAAGGCTTGCGTAAACCATGTTTTATCTCTTGAATATAACAATTGGGGCAAGTATACTCTGCTTGTCCCCCATCATTTCTTCTGCCATTGAAAAGAGCACATATCTGATGCTGCCAGCATTCACATTTGTCACACTGAACCCACTGTAGGACACATCAGTCCGAAGGAATCAGTATGTAAGAAAATAAAACAGAACCACGATAACAAAGTCTAGCAAAAAGGAAAAGGAATAACTTACCCATTCTTCAGTTTCCTCGTCATTTCTTTTTTTCTCAAGTTTTGCCTTGAGAAATTGAATACCTTCAACCTCAATGGTGTCACCGCGAGACTCATTGTAACACGGGATACAGAAATAGTGGCGTGTATCACCAGTACCACCAGCATAATATGGTGCATTTCGCTTTATTCGAGCACCACAAGGAGAGCAATATAGTGGTGGAGGTTCAAAAGTAAGCTTTTCTACTTTGCAAAGCTGGCATGAGTTCTCATTTTCAGAATGTCCAATTGCTTGATTCTTTTCAGCTTTGGCCTTACTCTGTCAGAAGATGGAATTGTAAAAATAGAACCCAGACTGTCATAAACATGCACTGGTTCATATGTTTACATTACAAGTATCACTGTCAGAGCAGTAGAACACGAGTGCAGCCAATAGTTTTTTTCAAGAAAGCAAAGGTTATATTTGGACTCATGGACATGGAAACAGTAAGTATTCTATGAAGTGCAACAAAGGGAGAGGAGGTAAAACTTCATCTGCTATAGTATAGTTCAATTTATTTAATATTTGGTAAAGAAAGCATATGATTTTTGAGTTTAAAGCCTTGTATGAATTCGCATGTGTGTGTTGGGGAAGAGACAACTCCCCAACACTCACCCAACCACAGCAACGAAATTACGGGCATGCAGGGTCCCCAGAAAAAAATAAAAAACACAAAGTTTAGTTAACTTCACAATGTTTGCATGTTTAAAATGGGAGAGCAAGGGTGCAAAAGTCACACCATTTAATATGAATTTCAGTTAGTCCTGTCTCATCCCCTATATTTACCTAAATTGACCAACAATTTCGCAAAAAGATGGAAAATACACTGGAGATCAATTCATGTCAAGAACCATACCTGACCGACCCACTGCCTTAGACCACGGATATGCTCATCTATTTGTTCTGGAGTGAACAATTCTGTCAGTGAAACACCTTTTATCTTTGGTTTCCCTGATTTAGACATCATGCCATCCGTAGAGTCGTTTGTTTCATTCTTAACCTCTAGGGCACTCTCGCTTATCTCTTTGTCAACCAACAAGATTTCTTGTTTGACAAGAGAACCAGTCTCCTTTGAAACACCAGGAGCCACATTATTTCTCGCTGTACCCATGTTTCCATCAATGCCATAACCAATGATGACAGGCTTTTGTGGAGGTCGCATATCAACCCTCGCATCCACCTCTTGTTTCAGGAATGTCGTTTTATTCTGCTCAAGCTGCTCGGGGTGTGTTTCCTGCAACACAAACCCTGGGTTTGCTTGAGGAATAGAGACAAGAGAGATATCATTCCTCAAAGCACTGGAAGACACTGGCTGCAGTTTTAAACGCTTTGGCACCGCCGGTTGATCCTCAAAGTATTCAACTGACACCAGGTCGATTTCCATTCTATCACCCTGTACCCCATTAGTGTTTTTCTGAGACTTATTTTGCTGAGTAACTATTCTAGGCTCAGAAGAGATGTGCTTGCATGCCTGTTCAGTAGAGAGGCGCAATAATTTCTTTGCTTCACTGCAAACAGGACACTGCTCATCAACACAATTCTTATAATGATCACACACTTTCTTGGACTGCCTGCAATACCTGTATGAACAATCTTGTCTATGACAATTCTGAAAATGCTTCACTAGCTCCTGTGCCTGAACACAGAAATGAGATTTACAATTTCCAGAAGGAGCTGGACATGATTTTGCATGGAAAAGAACTAGCAACAACTTTAGCTGACGCCCATGATAAATATTTCCTGTGGCCTGTTCCAATCCTTTCGCTGGTAGCTTTGGCAATGTAGGGTCAAGTGAAGACACAGCACAACCAGCAATGCGCCAATCAGACGAAATAGGCTGTTGTGCTCCGCCCTGTGCCATTGTACTCTGGCAAAAGTCATCTTGTAATTGTTTTTCAATTGATGAATTATTGGTGATACGTGCTTTTTCCATTGGTTGAGATCCCCACTGATGTTGCAACAATGGTTCCATATGTGTTCCTTTCATGATATAACCGACATTGTTCAAACCATCATCAGATTGCTGGTGAGGGGCCAACAACTGTTGAGAATCATGAGAAACTGCAGTGTGGAAATTTTGAGAACTGGATAACTGCCCAAACATTTGGCCTCCTTTGTCATTATCATGAGAACTTTGTTGGTACTGACCTTGCAAATTCGAAAGGTCAGCATGCTCAGTTGCTTGTGAAGACATCAGTTCATTATGTGATAGGACACCTTGTTCCAACAGCTGCTCAGCATGGCCGGAACCAAGTTGAGATTGCTTAAAGGAGTTGCTCCTCAACATAGCCTGTTGGTGCTGTGAATTTTGCTGCTGGCAATTGAGATGATATTGATTTTGTACAAACTGGGAATGAGGCTGACTGGGCTGCAATTGCTGTTGCTGCATTGATTGTTGCTGGCGGGGTCGTTGTTCATGAGTCAACTGTGATGTTCGGAAATTCATCTTTTCTTGCTGATCCAACACTTCAGCTTTTATATGAGGTTGTGATTGAATTGGTTGCATGTTTGACTGATTTGTAAGTAACACTGAGTTCAGTCTTGATTTGGACTGCAAATTTGCAGCATTAATGTTCACATTACTTGTAGTTGTTAAAGCAGAAGAACCACCCCCATAAAAACTTCCTGAAACAAGCATATCAGCTGATGCTGCACAAGAAAACAGCACAATTTACTGTTTTGCAATGCCATTGGTGAGCATTAATTTGCTAATTGACGAAATCAAAGCCATGACAAGTGAATCAATTCCAAAAAGAACACATCCAAAGTATAATATGGCATATGGCATATGGCAGAATGAGAAAAAAAATATGTACCAACATTATCAAAATAAGCAGTACTTCCAAGGTTTCAAATCAAATGATCTAGCAACAGAAAATCTAATGCAGAGGTATAAACTTTGAATATAGAAACCTAAGACATTGTGTTGTACTGTTGTATACCTTGGAAAGAGGCAGGACTAAATGGAGTCAACTTTGATGCCATTAAATCAAGATTGAACCATCAAATATGATTTCTAAAATATCATGGCAAAATCATAAGGACTGCAGATCTATATCCACATCAAGTGGTCAAGTCAATGCTTCAAATTAGCCCAAAACAGCATGCTATTTGATGTTTCATGTATATGTCTCCATATTTATCAAGATTTATGGGCATTAGATGCACAGAAGGATTTCAAAATATATTTCAAAATGGGGTTCCACCAAAATTATGGTGGCAACAGTATCATCTGTATCCCTCTCATGCAAAATATCATTTACTGACACTAATGTGAAGTCAGTGTCTTGTGGAAAATGGAACTAAAATCAACAGTCATGTGTTCTTCATAGTTTCCTGGCCAAAATCAACAATCATGTGTTCTTGTGTTTCCTAGCCAATGAAGAATATTCCAAAGATTTTTTTTTTGTTTTTTTGTTTTTTGCAATACATTGCTTATAGGCAAGATGGATCATATGCAGATCAAAATTTATATTTCAAAGCCATATGTCTTTTATAGAACTAGTTGCAAAGAAGTTTCAGAGTGATCACTAGCATTTGATGTGTCCGCTCTATAGATAGCAGATAAAAGTAGTGGCACAAATGATCTGTAAAAACAAAGTAAAAGAAGGGCTGCATATATCAAAAGACAGCAAGCATACTTGGTATCCTCTGTGGAGGATGATGATTGAATTGCTGCTGCAAAGATTTGTTCATATAGGCTTCAGATGCTGCAGTTCTGCTTGTTAGCTGCATGTTCGATCCATGTAACCCCATTCCACCATTCATGTGCCCTGATGATACAGCATATGTGGACGAATTATCCATTATGTTTGAAAGTGCTCCAGAACCAACATGGCTCCCAAGGTGCTGCACTAGATGGCTATTTTGGTTGCTAGTAAAATGCTTCTGTTGCTGTTGCACTTGTGGCACCACATTTGACTCACCATTGAAGTATCCAGCTCCATTTGAATAGTCAGGATTGGCAGGTAAAGTCTGTTGATTATTGAATCCTGGCGTCGGGATCATATGAGTCACCTGCCTCTGCATGCCCACTGAACCCATTGCTGATGAAACATTACTCATGGTAGAATTTATTGAGACATTGGCAGGTAGATGCTGGTACCCATTAGACACTGAGCCTACTAGAAGAATAATAGCATAAGTAATAGTGTAGTACCATATACAGGAAACAACAAAAGAAAGAACAAACATACAGTGTTGGCAAACATAAGCCAAAATCATTCACACCTGTCAATGAGTTACCCAAGCTAGTGTTGTGAGGAACCATGCCAGCACCAGCTGATGCAAGACCCGTGTTATCCATCACATAAGGGATTCTAGAGTTTCCACTGCCACCCTGTGCCATTCCAGGCGTTGGAATCATTGTGCCGTAATTGGAGGAAGATGTTACCTGCCGTGACATTTGTTGATGTTGTTGATTGTGGCCGGCCATGGTCCTAATGGCACTTTGCAATTGCGTTTCAAGTGGCATCTTCATCATATTAAAGTAGTCACTCTGTTCATGAAGCGGATGGGGGGCATCCAACGGCCAAAATGTTAAAATACTAAAATCCATCTCTAAGAAAGAAAAGGACAATGAAAGCAATACCTTGCTTTGAAACTGCCTGTACAAGCTCTCCTCAAGCCGCTTTGAGAGTTCTGGCAGTCGGTGCACCCAATCAGTCGTCAACTGCTTTTTTTCAAGCAACTTCATTCTGCCAATGTTAAACCGCAGTGTCAATGACAGTTAGCATACACTACCACTTCAATAAACAATGCTTCACTTAGCATGATTAACACCACAAATTAAGTATGATTCATTACACACAACCAATCCATTGGTTGAAGTTGGGCAACTAGAGAAAGCTTACATCTTATGGCGTATGCTGGTGCGCATATTGTCAAACTCAGGGTCCATGCCTGGGAGGCCGGGAGTGCCCTGCATCTGCTGGTGCTGCGGCAGCCCACTGCTGCTGCCCGGATTCATCTGCACAGCCTGCCCCGACATCTGCCCGGACAGGTGCGCCGCCTGCCCAACATTCATCTTGCCCACCAACAGAGCCTCAGCTCATCGCCGTAATCTCGAACCGCCTATCAACGCAGCTGAATGCAGCAACCAAAATAAAATTAAAAAAAAAAAAAAGAAACAAACTTTCTTTGACACCCCAAACACAGGGACCAATAAAAAAAGAGCAACCCTAATCCAAATTTTAAACAGGACATAGCAGCACAGCCCAATTCGGTATCAACAGCACCACCACCACCATCACCACCAATAGGATCAGCGAATAGTTCGTAAGGAAAACAGCAGCGAAAAGACCCGCAAGGTGATCGAATAGCCCCTGGGCAACGCCAAAACCCAGTGAAGCAACGTGAATTGGCGAATTGGTGGCGATGGGGATTGGTGCACGGAAACCCTAGAGGGGGGTGGTCGGGTGGTCAGCCGCTGAGGAGAGGGCCCACCTGGAGGCGCCGACGTGCGGCGGCAGCTTTGGGTACCGGATTACGCAACGGCGACCGTACGACGTCGGCGGTGGCCGGAGTTCGAGGGTTCCGAGGGATTTGGGGAATTCGATGAGGTCGCGAAGAAGGGAGGAAGCAAACAACGAAACGTCGACCAATCGCAGATCTAAACAAATTAGGGAAAAATAACCTTTTTTTCTCCTCACTATGGGTCTCTGAAAGTGGGGCCTCCTGTCAGGGGCTCCATCTGTGCAGAGAGAGTAAACTACAGGCGGAGAGGATGTTACTACTTCGGGATAGGCGCAGATTTTAGGGACCCGATGGTTTGGAACTTTTGAACCATGCATTGCATTTTCAATTCACTTTATAGTTTTTGACTTAATCGGTGAATAGATAATTATTTGATTTATTACAAATAGTATTTTTTTAATATCATTAGATTAAATCCAACAACTCTACAATCTTCACCTCCTAACCCTAACACATGCACCCCAATCTACTCCTCTCCTCACCTCCATCATCGCCTCCTCATCTCCCGACACATTACTCCACCCCCACCTCTTCTTGTCCCTGTCAGCCACTATCACCCAACCACTTTCATCTCCCCGTCTCCTCTTCCCCCGCCCTTATCACCTCCTACTGCCACCACCTAAGGACGATAGTGCCACCAGAACCTCACCGACGTAGTCGCCCACTGCCGACTATCTTAACTCCCGGGATCTAAGTTTGAGGATTAGTGAATTCTTAAGAGATTTTGGTGTGAAATTGTTGCCGCACTGTCGTCACTATCATGCACCACCCCTTGGTGATTACCTGTACGGTCAGAATCGAGAAAAAACGAATGTCGTTTTCTAGCATTTCCTTTTTTTTTTATACATACAATTGATTTTTGCAGTGTTTCGCTAAAATTTTAGACTATAATTGCTACACTATTTGTTAATTTGGAAAATATATGTCATGAATTCAACTATCAAAATTATACTTATTCTCTAAAAAGATAAAATCTCAAGTAGCAACTCACTATGATATTGAATAATCTAAACGGTCTAATATTTTCTTATTTTTAGGGATATATCAAAAACACAAGTTAATTAATGTGTACAATTTTAGGACACGAGTAAAGACAAACGCTCTTTAAGATTAGTGCTATGTTATAAAATCCAATCTTTAGTGTCTTTATTGCCATGCTAAAATTTTCTCTTATACCAGTATTCTATTACAAAGAAACTATCTTCTCTGTTTGGAGAGGTTATTCCTAATATGCCCAAAGTCTAGGAAACTAGAAAGTAGTTTAGATATAGTTCATGACAAACTTTAGTAATACTCCACATGTGACCTACACTCACAGGGCATAAATCCCCTAGAGAGTTTACTTATCCCACAAATCCATGAAAAATGGAACCTTCCATTATCTTGGATTTACTTTCGGGTAAGCTGCTTGCCACCCATATAGGATATATTGTCTTCTGTCAAGATATAGAAGCACTTAGAAACTCAAACAATCTAAGTTTAATCATCTGTTTTTGTAGTACAAATTTTTTAAATTGACAATATATGAGATATACAAAGATTTTACTTGATATGACTAGATAATACATATTTGTTTTTATACAAATTACAAATATTTCTCTCATCTTCTTATCTTTCGGTCTAACCCATCAACTCCCAACCCCACCCTCACCGAGAGATAATCCTCTTTTTCCTCCTCATCCTCGCTCTTCTTATCTCCTTCCTCTTGCCCACCATCCTCCCCCATTTCCCTTCTCACAATCACATGATATGATTTTAGAGGATGCAATAGGTTATTTGTGGCTTTGGAGGAGGAAGAAGACTGAAGTATTTGTATTTTTGGATCTTGTTATTACATTGTCATTAGTCCATTGTATTTCTATGTGTATTTTATGTTGTAGTGTTGTTCTTTTTATTTCAAGGTGACATATTTTTTAGTTGTTTTGGTTGTATTTTTATAGTATATTGCATTTGGATTTCAGTTAGGTTGTCGTCTTTTTTGTACTTTAGTTTGTCACAATCTTGTGTGTTGTGGGATTTTTTTTTTTAATTTTAGATTGTTGCATTCTTAATTCTTATAGTTTTTATAAGTGTCAAAATTTACCTGATGTTAGTGGTTCATGAATTATTTGTACCATGACCGTATCCTAGATCCATTAAATTTTACATTCATATCAAGAGAAAGGACGATATACCATGCGCAATATGTGCTTTGCATAAGGACATGTTTGACGCAATTTATCTGAGTTGAAACTAGATCAAATAAGAAACTTAAATTTTGGAGTTATCTTTTAAGTTAAGTTTTTTTTTACAATATAAATCTCTGTTTGGCGAAGAAATTTTTTCACTCTGAGGAGTTTTCTCTCCTTTTATTTTTATTTGCGGGTACGCCATTCTGTTTTAACAGAAAATATAAAGAGAATGTAAAAGGGACAAGAAATATACACACATAAACTTGTTTCTATTAATTCTCAATCAAATTACAAGAAATACAAGTTTGTGCTTCCTTTATTCTTCCACATCATAATGAAATTTGACATCAGAGTATTGTACGAATCTTTGATTCCCAAGACTTCGTAAAAACTCTTGATTAATTCTCTATACTAAGTCTTTAACTTAGTAGAGAACTTTTGATTAAGTTACGCTTTGGGTCGTCATCTTCAAACTCTCCTTATACTCTTCATGTAAAGGATGAGAGATGAAATATATTGTTGTGCAAGCTATGGTAATGGTGACCTTTGCTTCATCAACTTTAGCCGTGGAATCATTTGGCTGCATCTAGAAGGAAATACGGTCACATGGCTAGTTTGTCAGCACCTAGCCATACGACTGTCCGGCCTCATTAGTTGCAAACGTACTTGTTGCACTCGCCTCATCAGTATCCGACAACAAGTTTATTGATGAAGACAACTTGATGTAGTGCAGAAGTCGATTGTTCGGACTCATTGGTTGTGGACCGATGCATGAATGAGTGACAAGACTTTATTAGTCTTGTACAATACATATGCTGAGTAGACATGGTGACAAGACTTTATTAGTCTTGCACGATACACATAATGAGTAGAGAATAGTGTTTTGTTCAATGAAATTTGGTCTCTTGAAAAGGGGGCATAAGCAGCTTGATATGAAAAGTGATATACTAGTCATGCCTGGCCTTATTGGCTAGGCAGACGGATGCATATCACGAAAATCGTTTGCATAGGGCTCTTATGAGGCACAACGCATCTTCTGATATTTTATGAAGATCGATGTATTTATTCTTCCCATGCAACACTTCATATAAAGTCTTCTAGTCCAGAATTTGTGAGGGCATTCTATTAATTAGATAGGTAGCAGTTAAAATTGCATAACTCCACAGATTTTTGAAAATATTTATCTCCATCATCATGCATCGAACCACCTCCAGAAGGTGCATGTTCTTCCTTTTGGCCATGCCATTCTGAGCTGGAGTGTAGGGACAAGTGGTTTAATGATGAATCACAGCAACAGATAAATAGTTCCTAAAAGTTTTGTTAGTGTACTCCAGATCATTATCTGACCTCAGTATTTTTACCTGTGCACCATACTGAGTTTGGATATACTTGTTAAAATCTTGAAAGCATGCAAATACCTCACTTTTACTCTTCATCAAATAAATCCACACTAAATGAGTATGAGAATCAGACAAACCATTTAAAACCACTAATTGAAGTTATAGAGCATGGGCCCCACATATCAAAATGTATCACATCAAAAGCAATAGAACTTGTATGACCAGAACTCACATATGAGCTTCTGGTGTGTTTTCAAACTCATATGCATCGCGCACAAGTTTTTGTCTATCTGCTCTCATAAACAAGTATGAAAATATTCTATTCAAAACAGGAAAAGAAGAATGTCCCATGCGTCGATGAAGTAGTAACAGCTGCTACTCCACACTTTGCAACTCTGGATCACCTAAAATGGTCATCACTGCTTTGTCCAACCCATCTTGGTCCAGATACCACAGTTCTTTATGTCAAGTGCGAAGTCCCAAATCTTTTTCCTGAACCCTTCTCTTGGATCTCCACCTTAGAAATGTCAAAGTGAACAGTGCAATTAAGTTGAAGGATAAGTGCACTAATGGATAGCAAACTAACAAGAAAAGAAGGAACATGCAAAACATTAGGTAATGTGAGGGACTCAGTGCACTTGACAAAACCAACACCAACCACAGGTTGTGTTGTTCCATCAGTAGTGGTAATCCCATCAAATTTGGACAAATAAGAGTATGTCTCAAACTCTCACTGGGCACCTATGGCATGACGGGATGCACCTGAATCTAACACCCAATCATGTGAGTTGGGTAGGCATATGGATGCAAGTGTTTGTGTGGATATACCTGTACTAGAGTGTGCGAAAGTGGCAATGTTACTCATGGATGAGGATGATGAACTATTGGCCCCCTTCTCACTATCTCCAAGAGGTTTTGCCTTTCTCATCAGCTCGATCATCTCCTTCTCATGTGCACTCAACTCTACAAGGTGGCTAGAATATGACTCCTTATCAATTGCAGCCAGATGAGCTCTATAACCTCCAGATGGACCTCCCGGCCCCCTCTACCTCCTGAACGACCCCCTTGGCCTCGGCCACAACCCTGAGAGGCATGTCCCCTTTCTCTCTTCGGACAGAACCGAGCGATGTGACCCTTCTCTCCAAAGGTGTAACATTCCACATTCTGCATGGAGTCTCAGGGAGTCTTCGAGTCTAAAGCTGCAATTACTGACTTTGCTTCAACTACACCTAGACCTTCAGGCATCAACATCATCCTACTCTCCTCATAGATGATAACAACTATGACTTAAGAGAGGGAATCTCCTTGTAGCCCAGGAGTGTCGACCTTCTTTGGTGGAAAGCACTGTTGAGACCCCGCAGAAATGTCATGATTTTATCTCGGTCCACAGACTTGACCCTCACACAGTTTGGATTCTCACACCTTCTACAGTTGGGATCATCACACACACCCCTATTGAAGTAGTCAAGGTCTATCCAGAGTCTCTGTAGTTTTGCAGCATATTCTTGTACTAAATAGTCACCCTGTGAGGCACCTCTAATTTGCTCCTTTATCTGAAAAATCCTCATATTTTTACCCACTAGCAAACATTTTCTGCAAGTTGCTCCAGATATCTCCCACTAACTGTAGCCCATCGACAGAGCTAGCAATCAAATACATCATAGAGCAAAGAAGCCACATATAGATCGTCATGTGAGCGGACCTCCACACCTGCCACTCACTGGACCTTCAATCTACTGGTTCCTTCACCACTCCTATCAAGTAACCCTCAAGTCCTCTTGCAAAGAGGGCTCTCTTCACTAGTCGGGACTGTAGGATCAAGGATGCCGACTAGAGGGGGTGAATAGGAGGCTTTTAAAATTTTTTTTCAATTAAGCAATTTTAAAGAATAATTGAGAGACCTAAATTATACAATGAGGCTTAAAAGCAATTTAATCAACTAGTTGCATTCAATCAAATGGACTATTCAATAAGACATGCAACAATGGTAAATATAGCAATTGTGTCAAGATGAATGTAAAGCAAATATGAAATACACAATTTGACACAATATTTTTATCGAGGTCTCGGAGACTCGCCCGGTCTCCCCTACTCCTCGTTGAAGCGCTCACTCGTAACCTCACTTCTATATCCACGAAGGATATCTCACTAGGGTTACTCCTTCCCTACACCGGATAGGCGAGCACTACACCTTTCACAAGCTTTTGCCGGCCTCTCCGACAAACTTCAATGGAGAGATTGCGACTCTCCTCCGACACCGTCTAGGCGAAGGCGATCACCAAGAGTAACAAGCCGGATGTGCTCACTTGAACAAATCTCGTGCTAGAAGCTCAATGATGCAAAAGAGATGATCAACACTCTAGCACTAACAAGCTAATGAAGATGAAGTGCACTAAAGACTCACAAACTCTCCCACAAACTTTCTATCAAATCCACTAAGGATTTTGGGCTCAATTTTAGCCTCTAGATGAAATAACTTAATAGCAAATGACTTGGCTAGGTTTTCAGCTGATATATGAACTCTTTGAGCACCCAAAAATGAAGCCAAACACGACATATATATAGCCCTCAAAGAAAACTAGCCGTTTGCAAGAACTAGGGCCAAATTTGTACAGGGCGGACATTATCCGGCCATTTCAGACAATGTCCGGTCAGTACAACTTAATAGTGACCATTACTCATACTGCATGACGTGTCAGTTACCGTTTTAATATTTTTGTGAAGGCCGGACAGATACTATTTGTCCGGACAAAAACCCCGGACAAAAGAATATGTCTTTGTTAACTCTGGCTCAAACAAATTGTACAGGTCGAACAATGTCTGGCCATTTCGGACAAAGTTCAGCCTTCCCGGACAAAAGGCCCAGACGGATGCAAATGTCTCTGGTTTCATTATGCAAAAGGCTGAAAAAATTCGTACAGGCAGGACAATGTTCGGCCACTGCACATTGACAGTAAAATAAGTATAACTTTTGATCTAGAGATCCAATTATGGTGATTTGTGGCTTGTTGGAAAGATAACTCAGAGTACTACAATTTTGTCAACAGGAGCAAGACCTAGAAATGCCTAGATATTTTTAGAAAACTCAAAAACTTTCCTATTACCAAAATGATCAACACAAAAATCATCTCAAATGCAATTTAGGGTATTTGCACATACGAATTTGTTGTTTTTTTTGCGGATATCTTACCTGACACTCAGCGACGACCACGACCACACAGGTCTGATATCTGATCGAAAATAGGTAGTTGAGAGAGTTTGGTCGAGCGTACTCAAGTGAGCCGAAGACTGGTACGACCAACTCAAGCTCCTACGACCACGCCCAAACCCTAAACAGAAAGCCGCAAAACTAGCGACACGACCACGTATCTGTTGGATCAAGGATGCCGACTAGAGGGGGGGTGAATAGGAGGCTTTTAAAAACTTTAAAACTTAAAGAAAATAAAGAACAAATCAAGAAAAAATAATATAAGCAAGGGAAAGAGAACGAACACAACGATTTTTACCGAGGTATCGGAGACTCGCCCAGTCTCCACTAATCCTCGTTGAAGCACTCAAATCACTTGAGTCTTGCCTCAATATCCACAAAGGATATTATCACTAGTGGTTGCTCCTTGTCCACTCCGGAAAGGCGAGCACCGATGCCTTGTACACACTTGCCGAGCCTCTCCGACAATCTCCGAACGGAGAGATCAACAGCCACGCCTCCGAACCGTCTAGGTGAGGGCGCTCACCAAGAGTAACAGACAGCGAGGTCTTCTTTAGACTTCCAAACACGCACCGAGAAGCTAAGTGAATGCAAATGCAAAAGAACTGAAACTCTCGGTGGATCGGAAAGCACTCGACTTGATCAAAAGATCAAGATTTAAGTGGAAAACTAAAGCTCAAGAGTGTATAAGAAATGCTGCTACTTGTTGTATGAAACTTATGCCCAAAGCCCCTTTTTATAGCCTCAAGAATCAAATGAACCGTTGGAGCTAGGGCTGAAAATCAGCAACCCAAACTGACAGTCAATTTAGTGCACAACGGCCGACAAAATTTACGGAATAAACTTTGCTAGCCGTTCGTGGTTGAAAAAGGAAAGCTGAAACCCACAACTGACAGTCAGTTATGCAAACTGACAGTCAGTTCGAGCACTAACTCGACCAAAATCAAATATAAACTCAGTTAAAAGCACTGTGGTCGAAACCCCAACTGACAGTCAGTATGGACAAACTGACAGTCAGTTTAGTACAAAAAATTTGAGCTCAAAATACACCCTCTCTGGACAATTGTCAGTTTAAACAAACTGACAGTCAGTTCAGCAAACTGACAGTCAACTTGAACAAAAATAGAGATAACTTTAAATCCAGAAATCCAAAAGAGGTGTTTAATAGCTCGTTTGAAAGATAATTTCAAGGGCTACATTTTTGTCAACAGAAGAAAAAACCAGATCTTCTCAGATCTTTCTAGAAAATCGAAAAACTCTTCTGCTATCAAAAACTGAACTGAAAAACCAGATTTTTTCAAATAAGTTCAAAACCAAATCCAACCAAATAGGATGCAATGCAATGACCTAGGTTTCTCGGTTTGCGTTGGAGATAAAGAGAGGACTTTCGCCACCCCTCTTTATAGTACGGTTAAAACTAGAAAATAATTTTCCTAACCGATCATCTCCAAACGCCGAGATCGGTAAAAATAAAAACTCATAATACCTTAGGTCTTTCGCATCTTCATGATTTGCGTCTTGTCTTTTGCTCTTCTGCATCTTGTGCTTAACTTCATGTCAGGTTCATCTTGATCATCTCCCCCTTTTTGATGATTGATGACAATAAGTGTTCAACAATAAAATAAACGAAATAACTCCCCCTGAGTATATGCATCTCATCATATCAGAGCATAAACCAACACATATACATCAGGGCATCTCATACATAACCAAGTCACAGATGCGCAAATATCACCAAGTTATATCAGAACATACACATCTCAAAATCAAGACATCATATATATCAATGTATCATAGCTCAAGAACATCATCTCAAGAAACCAAGTCATCACATATATATGTATATATCAGAGCTACACAGAATAAACACATCATATCCAAAGTCACAAAGACATATATGATAAGCAAAAGCATCTCCATAACCTCTGTCCAAAACATCAAAATAGCTACTAATATCCAAAATACTTCTCCCCCTTTGGCATCAAGCACAAAAAGGGAGGCAAAACAAGAGATGGAGCCTAATGCTCATCATCTGAAGAAAACCCTAGGACGGCTGTATCTCCGGAGCCAGCTGGAGATGCAGTCGGGTCTACAACTGGGGAGCCCGGAGGAGTGGCAGTTGCAACTGGAGAAATCGGTGCAGGAGCCGCAGGGGCTGGAGCAGACGGTCCTGGAGCTACTGGTCGGGAGGCAGAGCTCGGCGAAGAAGACGCAGCTGGTTGGGCCCTCTTGCGAGGGGCCGGAGATCCTGATGCAGGCAGCCGAGCCAAAATCTGCTCCTGCTGGGCGAGAAGGCGAAGCAGGATCCTGTGATGCTCCGCTTGGGTGCGCAGGATCTCCTGCTGAGTCTGCAACACCTGAGAGAGCGAAGCTGAAGATGATCCAGTGCCAGGGTCTGCAGGAGGTGCCGGGTCAGACTCCTGAACTGAAGCCTCATCCGCTGACTCCCCCGCAGCATCATCATCTGATGCGGGAGAATCAGGGCCAGCGGCTGCAGCAGGGCGAGCACCGAGCCGGCGATCAGCCTGGCCAGGAGGATAGAAGAGCAAAGGATGATGGGGCCGAGGAAGCTCAGTGTCGACAGCCCGGATATGAAGAAGCACCGCCATGATATACGGAGCGTATATCAACTGACGGCGCGGGGAAAGAAGGACGTGCTGAATCTCACTAATGATGAGATCAGCGACGTCGAATGGCTCCTCCTAAAAGATGGAAATCAGGACATGGAGGGCCAGATAGGTGATCCTAGCCCTATCTCCGCTCATGGGGACCAGAGTGAGACGGAGGATCCGTAGGGCTAGGTCTACATCGCGGCGCAGGCCAGCAATGTGACGGAGTTGGAAGGGGCCGGAGTAAAGCATGGCCACCTCCCGACGCTCGAGGTCAGGTAGGGTGTGGAGCTGGCGGCCAGAAGGAGGGCGCACCAGTCCAAGCGCGGACTCAAGCTGATCCTTCGTGACGGTGTAGACCTGGAGGCCCGTCATGAAGATCATGAAGTCGCGCTGAGGGGAAACAAAAACGGTAGAACAAAACTGACGTATGGGCCCCTCAGCCCAATGCAAGGAGGAATCTGTGACAAGGTCGCGGATTCCTACTGTGCCAAAGAGATCTGCGAGGGAGGCGATGCCTGTGCGAGAGGCGATCATCCCCCACGACAGAGAGCGGTGGGCGAAGATGGGTGCGCGGCTGTAGACGTTGTAGGATCAAGGATGCCGACTAGAGGGGGGGTGATTAGGAGGCTTTTAAAATTTCTTTTCAATTAAGCAATTTTAAAGAATAATTGAGAGACCTAAAATTATACAATGAGGCTTAAAACAATTCAATCAACTAGTTGCATTCAACCATATGAAATATTTAACAATACATGCAACAATAGTGATATAAGCAATTGTGTCAAGATGAATATAAAGCAAATAAGAATTATGCAATTGACACAATATTTTTACCGAGGTCTCAGAGACTCGCCCGGTCTCCCCTACTCCTCGTTGAAGCGCTCTCTCGGAGCCTCGCTTCTATATCCACGAAGGATATCTCACTAGGGTTGCTCCTTCTCCACACCGGATAGGCGAGCACCACACCTTTCACAATCTTTTGCCGGCCTCTCCGACAAACTTCAATTGGAGAGATCTCGGCTCTCCTCCGGCACCGTCTAGGCGAAGGCGATCGCCAAGAGTAACAAGCCGGATGCGCTTTCACTTGAATCAACCAAGTGCTAGAAGCTCAATGATGCAAATGAGATGCTCAACACTCTAGCACTAGCAATCTAATGGAGATGAAGTGCACTAAACACTCACACAATCTCTCTCAAGCTCTCTCTCAAATCTACTCAAGATTTGGGCTCAATTCTAGCCTCTAAATGCTATAACACATATGCAACTCAATTGGCTAGGTTTTCAGCTGAAGAATGAAGTCTTTGAGCACCCACAAATGATGCCATACATGAAGTATTTATAGCCTCAAAGAAAAACTAGCCGTTTGCAAGAAACCGGGCCAAAAGTTGTACAGGCCGGACATTGTCCGGCCACTTCACACACTGTCCGGCCAGTACAAAAATTTCAGCCGTTGCAAATGTGTCAGTGACCGTTGGGCGAAATTTGTGAAGGCCGGACGGATACCATTTGTCCGGACAAAACATCCGGACAGATGGATATGTCTCTGTTAACTCTCGGCTCAAAAAACTTGTACAGGCCGGACAATGTCCGGCCATTTCAGACAAAGTCCGCCCATAATGGACAAATAGCTCCGGACGGATGCATTTGTCCGTTCCATTTTTCGGCTCAAAAAATTTGTACTGGCCGGACAATGTCCGGCCATTTCGGACAATGTCCGGCCAGTTCAGACAAATAGCCCCGGACAGATGCATTTGTCCGGCCACTGCACACTGACAGTAAAATAACCATAACTTTTGATCCAAAGATCCGATTGAGATGATTTTTGGCTTGTTGGAAAGATAACTCAGAGCTCTACAATTTTGTCAACAGGAGCAAGACCTAGAAAGGTCTAGAAACTTCTAGAAAATTCAGAAACTTTCCTACTGTCAAATTGTCCAAGCCAAAATCATCTCAAATGCAATTTTAAAGTATTTGCACATACGGATTTGCCGTTTTCTCGCGGATGTGATTTGTGTCACTTAGCAACGACCACGACCACACAGGTCTTGACATCCGATCGAAAACAGGTGGTCGATAGGGTTTGGTCGAGCGTACGCAAGCGAGTCGAGGACTGGTACGACCAGCCCGAACTCTTACGACCACGCCCAAACCCTAAACAGAAAGCCGCCAAACAAGCGACACGACCACGACCACGTATCAACACTGATACGATCAGAACATGCAAATACGACCACGACCAGCTCTAGATAAATAAACCAATTTAAACAGCTGGCGATCACGACTAAGTGCAGTTTTCAAAACATTTAATCTAATACACATGAACTACACTTAGACTCACTAGCAATGCAAGACACTAGTGCAAGATGATATGAATGCATCTGAGCTTCCGCACTAGATAGATTCAAGCTACTAGTTTCCGACCCTGTTAATAGTACGGTCAAACTAGTAAAAAGAAACCTATCAACCCGGTCTGTCTCCAAACACCGAGACCGGTAAAACCCTAAGAAAACAATCTTTAATCTTGGATTTTACCTTAGGTGAAGTTCGACCTCGTGAAGTTCGATCGCTCGACGCTCGTCATCGCAAAGCTCGATCCCGCTAAGCTTGACCACGCGAAGCTCGACCGCTTGACGCCTGTCTTCGCAAAGCTCATCCTCGCTAAGCTTGACCTTGCGAAGCTCGACTACTTGACACTCGTCCTCACAAAGCTCGACCTTGCTAAGCTCGACCTCGCTCGAGATGTCTCATATCGACTTCATCCTCTTCACACCCTTGCTCGCTTTTATCCTGCAATCAAACTGAGACTACAATACGTACACTCAATGCACAACATTAGTCTCATATATAAGTCGTCATTAATCACCTCCAGATAAACTACTCCACACAGGAGTTAGCTCAACGGTTTCTCTTTCAAATGACATGACAAACTAAATTCAACGAGTAGCAAATGAGTATAAGATAAAATACAATCATATAGATCGTAGATGATAAACACATACGCACACGATCTATACTACTCATGTCAAGATATCAATCAATCTAGATGACCAAAGTGATGAGCTCCCCCTCAACATGTGCATCGATATAAAATCCACAACTGGAGTCATCAGTCTCAGATTTAACGTATTACATTTTGATCAATCAATCAGCACAAGATTGATGTAACCACCGAGCTCCTCCTCTACATATGCATCAATATCAAACCCGCAATCGAGGAAAAACATCCAATTCAGGGTTTACCGATAATCAATTCAATTTACTTGTGCTAAATCAGAATTTATCTAAATTGTCATTTAATCATCAAATCTGATATTTTCATATTAACTTTAATCATCATGGATTTATCCAAAACGTCATTAATCATCAAAACCTAGATACTAAGATCTACCTAGATCCAACAGACGTTGGTAAACAGGTCTAGGTGGAGGTTTGTGAAGCAAGTGAGGACAGTGCACGCGTCGCGACCAGTGGGACACCGCGAGAGATACGGGTTTGTGGAGCGGAGCGTGCGAAGGCGGCTAGCGTGCCATCGGGAGTAATCCACGGGGACACGCTTAGGCGGAGGCAAGGGCCGGTTCTCAGACGTCTGACCCGATGAACGCTGGCTGTTTGCCGCGTTCTTTCGTCGAGCCACACGACGAGAAGGGCCGGGCTGATCAGACATGTCTAAGAAACGACGGAAAAACAGAGGAGAGAGATGAAGCGACCTGAACAGAACAGCCGAACGGAGCAAAAAGAGGTTGTCGGCCGGAGAACTGCAGCAACGTCCAAGACAACCAAATGGAGGAGGCTCAAGATGACGAGGAGGATCTCTAGGAGGATCTACGTCGAGGAGAACCCGAGCCGAAGAAGAACGGCGAACAGAGGAGCTTCGGTCGACGAGATGAAAAACGGGCGAGGACGGTGGTGCCGGCGATGAGGAGGTCACCGGCGACGAGAGGAGGCGCAAGGAGGCGGTGGCGAGGCACAGCAAGGCAAGCGGTGACGGCGAGGGAGCACAAAAGCAGAACGGCGGCGAGAAAAAGGTGAAGAGGCAAGGAAAAGAACGGGGGTTTTTAGGGTTCTGGATCCCGCAACTGACAGTCAGTTCCAAACTCAGAAACATAGAACTGACATTCAGTGTGCCACACTGACAGTCAGTTCACAGAACTGAGTTTTGAAACTGACAGTCAGTGTATGAGACTGACAGTCAGTTTGGGACTCGAACACGGCCAGGAGCTACGACCAAAATCAATTGCACGTAACTGACTGTCAGTTTGTGAAACTGACTGTCAGTTACGACAATGACTTCGACCAGAGATTAAGACCAGGCTCCTAACTACTGAACTGACTGTCAGTTAAAGAAACTGACTGTCAGTTTGGTCAATTTCGACCAGAAGCAATCTAAGACCAGAGAGGGAATAAAATAATAATATTTTATACAAACTACACTTTTAGCACATCAACTAGCATTTGATATATCAATAATGTTCAGTTCACCCCTTAAAAATCAAAATCTTGATTCATCTAGGGGTTTAGTGAAGATATCTGCTAGTTGCATATCAGTTCTAACATAATTCACATCAATATCTCCTTTTGCCACATGATCTCTAATAAAGTGGTGCCTTATTTCAATATGCTTAGTTCTAGAATGTTGAACAGGATTATTAGCAATTTTAATGGCACTTTCATTATCACATAAGAGTGGCACTTTATCAAAAATAATCCCATAATCCAAAAATGTCTCCTTCATCCACAACAATTGAGCACAGCAACTGCCTGCAGACACATATTTAGCTTCAGTTGTCGAGAGAGCTACAGAATTTTGCTTCCTAGATGACCATGATACTAATGATCTCCCCAACAGTTGACAGCTACCAGATGTGCTTTTACGATCAATCTTGCACCCAGCATAATCAGAATCCGAATACCTAATTAATTCAAAGTTTGCATCTTTCGGATACCAAAGGCCTAAACTGGGATAACATTTTAAATACCTAAGGATTCTTTTAAGAGCAGTTAAATGACATTCCTTAGGATCAGATTGAAATCTAGCACATAAGCACACACTAAACATGATATCAGGCCTAGATGCAGTAAGATATAAAAGACTACCAATCATAGACCTATAAAGTTTAGAATCAACCGATTTGCCGCTTTTGTCCACTTCCAGATATCCATTGGTTGCCATGGGAGTTTTGATTGCTTTAGCGTCTTCCATCCCAAAGCGCTTGAGCAGGTCCTTCACGTACTTTGTTTGACTCACGAACGTGCCGTTCTTGAGTTGCTTGATTTGAAGTCCTAGGAAGAAACTCAACTCGCCAATCATGGACATCTCGAACTCTCTAGACATCATCTCTCCAAACTCATGACAGAAATGTTCATTAGTAGATCCAAAGATAATATCATCAACATATATTTAACAAATGAACAATTCTTTTTCAATTTTCTTTGTAAAAAGAGTTGTGTCAACCTTCCCAATTTTAAAACCTTTTGATAATAGAAAGTCTCTAAGACGCTCATACCATGCCCGAGGAGCTTGTTTGAGACCATAGAGAGCTTTTGACAATTTAAATACATGGTTTGGAAATTTAGAATCTTCAAAACCAGGAGGTTGTTCAACAAACATAAGTTCAGAAATCTCACCATTTAAGAAAGCACTTTTAACATCCATTTGAAAAAGTTTGATATTAAAACATGATGCATAAGCAAGAAGAATGCGAATAGCTTCAAGTCTTGCTACAGGTGCAAAAGTTTCACCAAAGTCTAAACCATCGACTTGAGTGAAACCTTGAGCAACAAGACGAACTTTGTTTCTAATTACAACACTATTTTCATCTTGCTTATTTCTAAAAACCCATTTTGTTCCAATAACATTATGATCTTTGGGTCTTTCAACTAGAGTCCAAACTTCATTTCTAGCAAAGTTATTAAGTTCTTCATGCATGGCATTAACCCAATTAGGATCATTTAAAGCTTCATTAACATGTTTGGGTTCTAAAGAAGATACAAAAGAATAATGTTCACAAAATGCAGCAATACGAAATCGAGTTTGAACACCCTTACTGACGTCACCCAATATTTGGTCTAGAGGGTGATCCTTAGTGATCGTTTGATGTTGCCTTGGTGCTTCATCTTGTACATCTTTATCTTGACCTTGTTCTGGAGGGTCAACATGAGATGATGATGCATTTTGATCAACATTCTCAATGTTGACATCTTCTTCTTGATCTTCTTCTGTTGGCTTGATGTCTCCAATGGTTATGTTCTTCATTGCTTCTTGAAGATCTTCACCTGAAACTTCATGAGAGACTTGCTCCTTTTGCGAGCCGTTAGTTTCATCAAATTCGACATCACCCGATTCTTCAATGCAACTTGTATTTTTATTGAAAACACGATAAGCTTTACTAGTGGTAGAGTATCCGACTAGAAAGCCTTCATCTACTCTTCTTTGAAATTTACCACCAAAATTTCTTTTCTTAAGAATATAACATTTGCATCCAAAGACTCGGAAATAAGAAATATTTGGCTTACGCCCAATTAGAAGTTCATAAGGAGTCAAATTTATAAGAGGATGCAAATAAAGCCGATTTATAGAATAGCAAGCAGTATGCACGGCTTCAGCCCAGAAGCGGGTAGGAGTATCATACTCACTTAGCATAGTCCTTGCCATTTCTATAAGTGTTCGATTTTTCCTTTCAACGACTCCATTTTGCTGTGGAGTGTAGGATGTGGAAAATTTGTGTTTGATTCCAAGAGAGTCACAAAAATCAAATAGAGTTGAATTAACGAACTATCCAGTATCCACCATGATCACTACGGATTTTCTTGATGGATAATTCGAATTCAGTAGAAACACGTTTTGCAAAACTTTTGAAAACATTGGGAGTTTCAGATTTTTGAGAAATAAAGAAAACCCAAGTGTAGCGAGTAAAATCATCAACAATCAAAAAACCATAGTTGCTACCCCCGATACTTTGGAACTCGGAAGGTCCAAATAAATCCATATGAAGGAGTTCCAAAGGTTTGTATGTCGAAAGAATGCACTTAGTTGGATGTGAAGTAGCTACTTGCTTGCCCGCTTGACAAGCGCTACAAGGTTTGTCCTTTTCAAAATTCACATCCTTTAAGCCAACAACCAAATCACGTTTTAAAAGTTTTCTCAACTGATGCATTCCAACATGTGCAAGTCGTCTATGCCACAGCCAACCTTTTGAGGTTTGAGAGACAAGACATGTTGAAAGAGATGCATCTTTTGAATGAAAATCAACCAAATAAAGATTTCCAAAACGAAAGCCTTTAAAGATCAAGGTTTTATCTTTTAAACTTTTTACCAAAACTTCTTTTGGGAAAAATGTGCAACTAAAACCAAAATCGCAAATTTGTGCAACGGAAAGCAAATTGAAATTCAGAGATTCGACCAATAAAACATTAGAAATAGAAAGATCATTTGAGATTGCGATTTTACCCAAGCCTACCACATTTCCTTGACGATTGTCGCCAAAGATAATCTTTTGGTTCTCGCTTGAGTTGTCTTCTATTGAGGTGAACAACTTCTTGTTACCGGTCATGTGTTCGGAGCATCCGCTATCTAGCACCCAATGTCTCTGAAAGGGATCTAGGATATCGACTAGAGGGGGGTGAATAGGCGATTTTAACAATTTAGCAATTAATCAAACAATTTATAGATAATGAGAGCAAATAAATAACACAATATGAACAAAGCACAATTCCAACACAAGGATATATCCCGTGGTCTCGGTGATTTGCCGATCACCCCTAATCCACGTTGAGGCAAACTCAAATCTCTAACCGCTCCTCTATCTAGTCAACCTTCTCTCGAGAAGTAACCTAGATCTTGAGCCGGATTAGTGTGATGAGTTATCCAAACCTCGTTTTCACTAAGGATGCACTTTACCGCTCCAGCAAGGTGTGCTCAACCCTTTCACAAGACGTTTTGAGGCTTCTTCACAATCTTCCTTGAAGAGCTCTCCAAAACCCTTCTCCTAGCCGTCTAAGAGCCGGCAAACTCCAAGAGTAACAAGCCGGTGATGATCACTTAGCCTTCTTCTAGTGCCACGAGGATGATTTAATGATCTAGATGCAATGCACTAGAAGATCTCAAATGCACACTCTCACAAATTCGAGAATTTGAACCCTAGAGTGTATGGAATGTGCTAAAGCTCTCAAGGATGATGACAATGCTCAAATTATGCCAAGAGTTGTGAACAGGGCCGTGCATGGGAGTATATATACCCCTCACAATAAATATAGCCGTTACAGGCCGTTGGGTGAAAAAGATCACCTGGCAGTCAGACCGCAAGCACAAGCTCGGTCAGACCACCGCAATTGCAACGGCATAAAACAGGCGCAATAAATGCTCAACTGCCCTTGTCAGGCACACACACGGTCAGACCGGAGCCTATTTCGGTCAGACTATGAAGCTGTCCAGAGACGACATAGTTTCTGGACACCTTATACGGTCAGGCCGAAAAATACGGACAGACCGGCCATACGGTCAGACCGTAGTACAAAAACACGGTCAGACCGATTTCACGGTCAGACCGGTCTAATAAAACGGTCAGACCGTAATAGCTCAAAACAACAGAAAGATAGTTCATGAAGTTCCAGGAGACTGACTTAGGTTTAAACTACGGACAGACCGACCTTATAAAGGTATATACTATACTAAGACATAACGTCGGTCAGTCCGAGAATTCTAATCGGTCAGTCCGTGAATTCGGTCAGACCGACTGAGACATTGCTGAGCAGAAATGAGCTGAAACAAGCATATTCAAAGTATATGACCTTCTAGTATGCAATGCAAGTTGATTTTATGATTTGTGGCACATAGATGAAGTATTTTGTGATACACCACATGCTCCTCTTAATAGTACGGCAACTATCATAAAATCCGGTCAAAATTCTTCTCTAATCACCTTAGACCGGTAAAAATGGAAAAAACTCTATTTCATACCTTTGCCCTTTTAATCAATGCTCTTTTTTCATCATGAGACTCTTTCTTCGCCTTTCATTAACCTGTCTTTTAAGTATCTTCTTGATACAACTTGGCAGGTAACGTTAGTATAGCATTTGAAGTTGTCATTAATTATTAAAACAATCTATAGGGGCCTAGAAGCTACAGCCTCCCACCAGTCTTGTAGTTCACCTACATACAAAGAATTAAGTTCTTTTAGGTACCCAAACCTTTTTGGGTCCTTCAATATTAGCAATCAAAGCTTTGGGCACCCAAATAGATTTCTTCTTTTTATTTAACATGGGTGCACCAACATACTTTGCTATAGCATAACCTTTTCTCGACTTTTCAAGCATATAGCAAGTATCAAAATAATTTGGAGTCATTAAGGGACATGCTTCATGCGAATGACCGGTTTCATGGCATTTATTACAAAATGTGTTGCATACTTTAACAAATATAGTTTTAGAATTTTGTTTCCTTCCTTTCTTTTGAAAATATCCTAATCCTTCTTTCCTAAAAGAACATTTTTGTTTACTAAGGATTAGATCAAGAGATATTTTGCCTTTGTAACAATTTTCTAAGCCTTTTCCAAGTTTTTCAACTTGTGCCTTAAGTTCATCATTTTCATTCAATAGGTTGTCATTAGAAGCACATGGAGTATGATGACTATTGGAAGGAGAATCATCCAAGTTACATGAAGTGGAAACATCTACCTTAGATGAAGTATTTGTAACATCTTTTATGAGCATGCTTTCATATGAATCTTTAAGTTCGGAGTATTGAGTGCGTAGGGAAGAATGTTCTTCCTTAAGCGCCTTATACTTCCTTTTAGTTTTTCTAAAAACTTCATTTAATTCGGTTATCATTTCAACTAAGTCATCATATGATGGATCGTTAGAGTGTACCTTTTCATCGCCTTTGGCCATAAGGCAAATAGATGAACTAGTTGAAGTGTTGCTGTTGCCGAGAGCTAGTCCGGCCATCTTCTTGGAGCAACTTCTTTCGTTGTCGGAGTCGGAGTCGGAGCTCTCTCCGCCGGACATTCACTCTCCAAAACAGGCTTCTTTGATTTCTTCATTCTTCTTCTTGAAGAACTTCTTTTTGTTCCACGCCTTGTTCTTGTTTGGACATCTTGATGCTATGTGTCCCTTCTCATGACATCCATAGCAAATGATGTCCTTGAAGTTGTTTTGCTTTTGCCCCTTTGGTCGTGTGTCAATGTTGACATATTTCTTATGCAACCTGCGAAGGAGTTTTTGAGTGTTCTTTACCATGACTGTGAGGTCTTCATCGGAGGAGCCATCGCTTGAATCGTTTCTTGCATTAGCTTTGAAGGCCAAAGCTTTCTTCTTCGTCTCCGCGGGTTCGGCTGCTTCCTTCTTCTCCTTCTTGTGCATCTCATGGGTGATGAGGTTCCCATAAAGATCGGTTGGTGTTGTGGTCGATAGATCGGAGTTTGTGAGAACCGTGACCAATGTGTCGAAGCTTTCCGGCAAGGCCCTAAGCATCTTTCTCACAAGCTCAAGGTCAGTAAAAACAACACCAAGACCCTTGAGTTCATTCACAATGTTATTTAACCGAATAAACATGGAATCCACGGACTCGGTTGATGACATGGTGAATGTCTCATATTTTTGCCTCACCATTAGCAATTTTGCCTCTTTAACCTTTGTTGTTCCCTCGTAAATTTCTTCGAGGGTAGTCCAAACCTTATGAGCAGTCGTGAGATTGCTCACACGGTTGAACTCATTCAAGGATAAACCGGCAAAGAGTGCATTTTTTGCACGGGCATTTAAATGCAGTTTTCTCCTGTCGTCCTCAGACTGACTTGCTGGATCATCCGGAGGAGTAAAACCGAGTTTAACAATATCCCATACATCAAGCCCCATAGCTTCTAGGAATACCGACATGCGCACTTTCCAATAAGGATAGTTTGTCCCATCAAAGATAGGCGCACGACCGGTATGACCGAGAAGAAAATCTCCACTTGATGACATCCTCTCTCTAGGCGGTAAAGCCTAATGAATCGAGAGACCGCGCTCTGATACTACGTGTTGGATCAAGGATGCCGACTAGAGGGGGGGTGAATAGGAGGCTTTTAAAAACTTTAAAACTTAAAGCAAATAAAGAACAAATCAAAAACAAATAATATAAGCAAGGGAAAGAGAACGAACACAACGATTTTTACCGAGGTATCGGAGACTCGCCCAGTCTCCACTAATCCTCGTTGAAGCACTCAAATCACTTGAGTCTTGCCTCAATATCCACAAAGGATATTATCACTAGTGGTTGCTCCTTGTCCACTCCGGAAAGGCGAGCACCGATGCCTTGTACACACTTTCTGAGCCTCTCCGACAATCTCCGAACGGAGAGATCAACGGCCACGCCTCCGAACCGTCTAGGTGAGGGCGCTCACCAAGAGTAACAGACAGCGAGGTCTTCTTTAGACCTCCAAACACGCACCGAGAAGCTAAGTGAATGCAAATGCAAAATAACTGAAACTCTCGGTGGATCGGAAAGCACTCGACTTGATCAAAAGATCAAGATTTAAGTGGAAAACTAAAGCTCAAGAGTGTATAAGAAATGCTGCTACTTGTTGTATGAAACTTATGCCCAAAGCCCCTTTTTATAGCCTCAAGAATCAAATGAACCGTTGGAGCTAGGGCTGAAAATCAGCAACCCAAACTGATAGTCAGTTAGCCTAACTGACAGTCAGTTAGCCTAACTGACAGTCAGTTTAGTGCACAACGGCCGACAAAATTTACGGAATAAACTTTGCTAGCCGTTCGTGGTTGAAAAAGGAAAGCTGAAACCCACAACTGACAGTCAGTTATGCAAACTGACAGTCAGTTCGAGCATTAACTCGACCGAAATCAAATAGAAACTCAGTTAAAAGCACTATGGTCGAAACCCCAACTGACAGTCAGTATGGACAAACTGACAGTCAGTTTAGTACAAAAAATTTGAGCTCAAAATACACCCTCTCTGGACAATTGTCAGTTTAAACAAACTGACATTCAAACTGACAGTCAGTTCAGCAAACTGACAGTCAGCTTGAACAAAAACAGAGATAACTTTAAATTCAGAAATCCAAAAGAGGTGTTTAATAACTCGTTTGAAATATAATTTCAAGGGCTACATTTTTGTCAACAGAAGCAAAAACCAGATCTTCCCAGATCTTTCTAGAAAATCGAAAAACTCTTCTGCTGTCAAAAATTGAACTGAAAAACCAGATTTTTTCAAATAAGTTCAAAACCAAATCCAACCAAATAGGATGCAATGCAATGACTTAGGTTTCTCGGTTTGCGTTGGAGATAAAGAGAGGACTTTCGCCACTCCTCTTTATAGTACGGTTAAAACTAGAAAATAATTTCCCTAACCAATCATCTCCAAACGCCGAGATCGGTAAAAATAAAAACTCATAATAGCTTAGGTCTTTCGCATCTTCATGATTTGCGTCTTGTCTTTTGCTCTTCTGCATCTTGTGCTTAACTTCATGTCAGGTTCATCTTGATCATCTCGCATTTCTTCCCAACTGATCCCTGTATCAAACAATCTCAAAAATACGATTAGTTCAGAACACTTTGTTTTCATTAATCATCAAAATTAGGGTTAGGCATGAAGGCCTAGATGCAACAGTATCAAGCACGGATACGATCAGAATGTGCAAATACATCCACAACCAGCTCTAGATAATAAACCAAAATAAATAGCTGGCGATCACGACTAAGTGTAGTTTTTAAAACATTTTCTCTAATTCACACAAACTACACTTAGATTCTCTAGCAATGCAAGAGGCGATAAAGATACTAGTGCAAGATGATATGAATGCATTTGAACTTCCGCACTAAATAGATTCAATCTACTAGTTTCCGACCCCTCTTAATAGTATGGTCAAACCAGCAAAAAGAAACCTATCAATCCGGTCTGTCTCCAAACACCGAGACCGGTAAAATCCTAAGAAAATAATTCTTAATCTTAGATTTTCCCTTTGGTGAAGTTCGACCTCGTGAAGCTTGACCACTTGACGCTTGTCTTCGCAAAGCTCGACCTCGCTAAGCTTGACCTCTCTAAACTTGACCTCGCTCGAGATGATTCATATCAACTTCATCCACTTCACGCCCTTACTTGCTTTTATCCTGCAATCAAACCGAGACTACAATACGTACACTCAATGCACAACATTAGTCTCATATATGAGTCGTCATTAATCACCACTAGAGAAACTACTCCACACAGGAGTTAACTCAACAGTTTCTCTTTCCAGTGAAATGGCAAAACCATATTCAACAATCAATAGATGAGTGTGAGATGAAATACAATCATATAGATCCGTATATGATAAGAACATATGTACACGATCTATACTGCTCATGTTATAATAAAGATAAGCAAAGATGACTAATATGATGAGTTCCTCCTCAACATATGAATCGATATCAAATCCACTACTGGAGTCATCAACCTTTAGGATTTATCTCATGACATTTTGATTAATCAATCAGTACAAGCTTGATGCAATCACCGAGCTCCTCGTCTACATATGCATCAATATCAAACCTGCAACCGAGGAAAACATTCAATTCAGGGTTTACCGATAATCAATTCAATTTACTTATGCTAAATCAGAATTTATCTACGTTGTCATTTAATCATCAAATTTGACATTCTCCAGATTAACTTTAATCATCATGGATTTATCCAAATCGTCATTAATCATCAAAACCTAGATACTTAGATCTACCTAGATCCAACAGGGACCAATTGAAATATGTCACAATTCCATCAAATTTCAAGTCAATCGGCATCAACTCCACCTTAGGGAGTGGAAGTAGTGGTGGAAGTACAACAGGAGCCACCCCATCTTGAGGAGACTCACCAACGTCACCAACATCTTCTTCACCTCATCATCCATTACATCAACCTTGACCTCCTCCGCCATTCCGAATACACTCTTCTCAAAAGTACACAGATGACATGTTACTTCAATTCTTCTTCTTCACTTGGGGAGGCCAAGAAGCATCCTTTCTTCAGTGCAGTAGAGAAGAAAACTTGAGAGGCCTCCTATAGCCCAGGCCCATGAACCGTATCCACACTCACTGTGCCAAACATCCACAGCACTACATGGCCCCCGCTCGGGTTATAAGCCATCACAACCCATCAACCCTGACCTCGATCACACTTCAAACACACGACAAGAGGCCAGTGGCGGCTGCAAGAGGCAAGTCACAGCCCATCTACCGCGATGAGATTTGGATAGTGACGACGAACGACAGTGCCATCAGCTCAGATCTGCAGCCACTAGCTCAGATCTGTGACGAGCGAGGCTGCGCACGAGGGCAGCGATCCACAGCGATGCGCGACGGTAATGCGACTCATCTGGCAACTTCTTGACAATGCTAGTGGTGTAGAGTCTCGGCGAAGAGAGGAGGCGGTGGTGGAGCGTGGACGGTGGCAGGGGAGCGCCGCAGCATCCATGGTCAATGGCGCGGAGGAGATCTGTGGCAATGAATGATGGGAGCAAGGCCAACGCGGTGACTGGACTTGCAGCTAGACTCCACTGCTTATGGAGTCACACTGGTGGAGATTCACGCGGACTGAGAGCTGCGCGGGCGGTTGGGGGTGTGGCGAAACTCGACAATGACGATGGCGACGAGCTGTCGGCTGGCCGACGGGAGTTTGGAGGTGGCGGCTGGTTATGGGTGGGGTTACTCTGATACCAAATTGAATTTGGGAAGGAGCTTAGATTTCATTCATCAAAAAAATGTATATGTATTCCCCTTGTCCCTTTTTACACTTAACACCCCATATTCCTTATATTTTTTACATATAGAGTTATCTTATACATATCTCTTAACAGTTTTTTTATCCGCAGTGAAGCAACTCACCTAGTAGAAAGAAAATTTGGATAACTACTGTAGTTTTTTCACCTCCAGGTTTAATGAGAAAGATCTAAGCAGATACTGGATGCCTACTGCCTATGCCACTTATCATGTGCAGACTGTAGAAGTGGATGGTTGGAGGGACCAAACAAGATTCACATTCCATTTCTAGCTTGTGGAGATATCAGCGGTTATGATTACGACCATTCGTACTCACTCCCAAGCACAACAGGTGGTTTCTACCAAAGCTTGGATACAGTCCAGCCACCAATTGCTCCACCTTACGAAACTGCCCTGGAGATGAAAAGGGCATCCAACCATGGTGTTGCCGCAGAAAGCAGCAAATTATCCCTTGAGTCCTGAACTACCACAATCTAGACGCAGTTTATGTTCATCTAAAGTGAAAGCTGTGCAGAAATTAGCACATTATCTAGCACTGATGTTCTTATCTAATTCTGAATTAGTTATTCTTTGAGATGTGCATTATCTTCTTTTTGTTTTAAGAAAAGTTAAATACCAACCAAATGTATGCTGAATTTGATTCTTAGGAACCCAACCAGTTGTTATCTTGACAGAAATGCAATGCCCTTTTGTGCTTTATCCAACACGTAAGTGACCAACTGGTATTGCCACCTTCGTTTTTACATCTCTGATTCTTGTGTAGCTCGAATGTGTTCTGGACTTTGGCAAAGTTTCCATATTCTTTTTGACTCCTTGTTTGCATGCTTTCCAAAAAGAAAGGAAAAAGAAAGGGAAAGCTGAGGCCTGTGGCATTCTGTCAATCAGCAATACCAAATCTTAGAAGCAAACAGTTTTGTACTGTGTTGTAGCTGCTTGGGCGTGGTGATCCACAAGAAAGTCAAGTCGCCCAACCAAAGACGGTGGTCGTGTCGACGGGAAGAATCGTTGTAGTGTTGTTGGCCGCTCAGCAATGGCAGGTAATTTCGTGTCTGACCGGGTGGAAATCTTTATAGGACCCGTATTCTCCGTAAACAGGAAACTTATTTGTGTTTGGGGCGAGTGTTGTGGATCTAAAACATATTATTATTTATAATGATAGATTTTTAAAAAATAACTTGAGAAATCAGTTGATCTAGTACTGAAAATGTCTTTCTAGATCTTAAACAGTCTTCAACAGTGGAGACTCTTGCTTGGCTCTTAAACGGAATATTCCCTGCCACGTCAGCGAGCACCATCTCAAAGCACCAAGCAAGCACCAAGTCTCCAACAGCTTGACTCTTACTTGGCTCTTAGCGTGGGCCCCACACTCCTAACAACCAAGCAAACACCAAGCAAGAGCCAAGCACTCCAATGACTTGGCTCTTGCTTGGCTCTATACAATTTAACAATTATATATTCAACGAATTTGTATTAATTCATGAATTTCAATATTAGCAATATATTAATATATACGAAATTAAATTCGACATTTGCGCCAAACAAAATAAAATCCATATTTTGAATTTAAAAATTGCACTTGACAAAAAAATAATAGATATTAAAATTGAAATAGTGATACATTTCATAATTGCGAAATACACTAAAATTAAATTTGCAAACAAATGCCTACTACGAAATTCGGTAAGATACTACTCGTCGGTATTTCCTCCGAAACGTTGCCAAATGTGCTCGATCAAGTCTCTTTTGAGTTGCGTGTGCATAGGTTGAGCACGGATGGCAGCATTTCTTCGAAGTACATCTTCGAATAAAGGCGTACCCCCAGTGTGGATCACAGGCGGTACTACCGTGGATGTGCCCGGATTATTGTTGTAGTCATAGTTCTCGGCATTGCCGTCGCGTTCATCCTCTATGATCATGTTGTGCAAGATGACGCAAGCCCGCATGATCTTCGCGAGAGTCGACTGTCTCCAAAATCTTGCCGCACCGAGACTGCAGAACTCCAAAAGCCCGCTCAACATCCTTTCTTGCTGCTTCTTGATGTTGTGCGAACAAACGGTTTTTCGCCGTCTGCGGGAGCGGTATCGTCTTTACAAAGACAGCCCACTCTGGGTATATACCGTCGGCGAGATAATACCCCATGTTGTACTGCCGACCATTGACAGTGTACTCAACACGAGGGGCTTGCCCTTTCATTACATCAGTGAACAATGGCGATTGATTCAGTACATTGATGTCATTGTTGGAGCCTGCCACACCAAAAAAAGCATGCCATATCCAGAGATCGTAAGAAGCCACCGCTTCAAGTATGATCGTGGGGACTCCATAATCTCCACGCGTAAATTGTCCCTTCCATGCTACTGGGCAATTTCTCCATTCCCAGTGCATACAATCAATACTTCCCAGCATACCCGGAAAGCCACGAGCCTCTGCTTGTTGCAGCAAGCGGTGGATATCCTCAATGGTGGGGCTGCGAAGATATTACTCACCAAACTTGTCGATGACGCCTTGCACGAAGTGCTCCAAACATTCAATCGCCGTGGACTCCCCTATCCGCACGTACTCGTCAATGGCATCAGCGGGGCCACCATATGTTAGCATACGCATCGCTGCGGTGCACTTCTGTAAAGGGGAGAGTCCACGGCGATTAGTGGCATCTCTCCTTTCAGTGAAATAAGGGGACCACTCACCGAGCGCTTCGACAATACGAACAAAGAGGGGTCTCCTCATCCGAAATCGCCGACGGAATATACCATCATGGTAGACCGGAGAGTCGGAGAAGTAGTCCGCAACGAGTCGTAGATGACCATCTTCGCGGTCTCTCTCAACATATCTTCTACTGCTGCGTCGGCGACGTCCACGGGAGGAAGCAGCATCAAATCGGGCGTACAGACCGGCGATAATATGATCTTCCTGCTCTTCCTCCTTCGCAAAGTCCACCAAGAAATCTTCTATTTTTGTGATGGCATCCTCCTCAGGGCTGTTTATGCTCGAACTAGAGTTAGACGACATTTTGTGAGTGGCTACGAAGGTGAGTTTGCGAAGTGCTATGTTGTTTTGCAAGAGAAGTTAGATTGTGAGGAGAACACTCTGAGGGGGTTGAATATATAGACCAGGAGTCCAACGGCTATATTTGAATGGATAGGTTCCAACGGCTATATTTGAATGGGTAGGTTCCAACGGTTGGTTTCAAACAGCCATATTCCAACGGCTATATTCCAACGGTTAGTTTCGACCTGCCATATTCCAACGGCTACATACCCAACGACTATATTTTAACGGTCATATTCTAACAACAATGATACATTTAATTCATGCATTAATTAAAAAAGCATCGCACATAGATTAACAAAGAAACATACATGCTTGGCTATCCCAAGTAAATTCAAAACAACATAACTAATCTTCGTCCTCCAGGGCTTTAATTTTATCTCTTATCATCTTCATGCCCGCCGTGTACTCCTCTTTCTGAGCGTCGTCCATGGTGGATTTGTCGATGCCCATCATTCTCGAGTATGCCTTGTACAAGGCAGACTTCTCCTTCGACTTCCCCAAGCTGCGCAATGACTCGGACACACGAACTGCGTCCTTCCTCTTTTCGACACGGTCATGGTGACTGTTGATGAAGGCATCAAGATCCTCTCGTATTGCCGCCGTAGAATCCTGCGCTGCATCAATTTGGCTCTTACCTTTGCGTTTCGCCTTAGTGGCGTCTCGTCCTTCTGGCCGTGTCTCTGCAGGTGATACATCATCGTTGTTGGACGATGACGTGTGCGTGCCCAACTCAGACAACCTGCTTCTTTTGTTGGCGGCATTAACGTAGGCTGTGGACCACTTAGGTTGCCCACGAACTGCCGTCCACCAATGATCCAAGACGAACGGATGACCCATCTCCGTCTTGTACATCTCACGGGCTTGCGCCATGAGTTGGTCGTCGGAACGACCGGTGGCGTAGACATCTTTTAGTCGAAGCCAAACACCATTAAATTGGACCACTTTTTTATTGCTCCGTTGCCAGTGGTCCTTGCAGTGTTTGGTCTCTCTTCTCCTGCTTCTCGGGACCGTCTCGTTGAATGCCGCTGCGACATTTGCCCAGTACGTGTCGCACTTCCTGTTGTTACCATCAATGGGATCGAGCGAATTGCTGAGCCATGAACTGATCTGTGTGTTGTCAACAAAAATATTGAATAACGAAGTCGAATGTAAGTATATTTCCCTCATAGTACTCCTGTACGAAAATCACGGACTTACCAGTTTTATGTCATCATCAGTGGACCACGGTAAGCGCTTCGCCTTCCGGGTAGCGTCGATCGTAGCATTGATGTTAGTGTCATCGACGACAACTCGGGGCACCAGATCAGGTAGAGCAGAGTCTGGAGTGCCGTTGTTGGAGACAGAGGCAGAGTGCGGTTGAGGTGGAGAAAACTGGGTACAGGCCGGCGGCATACCAACAAAATGCAAATTTTGGCTGTACTGTGGGGGTGGAGGAATTGCGTGGCCTTGTGGTGGATAGGGACGATAATTTTGATTGTACTGTGGATACGCTGGTTGGTAAGTTGGTGGATACGGCTGGTAATTCGGTGGATATGGCTGGTAGTTAGGGGGATACGGTGGCTGAGAAAAACCCTCCCGCTGTTAGTTGTTTGGGTTTTCGGTGTTTTCACCAGGAGAATGGGATGAACCAAGCCAATTAACGAAACCGCCCGGTGGATTAGAATCCATATTGGATTTTAAAAAAAATTTGCAAGAATTTTGGAAGAATTTGGAATGGGTGTTGTTGTAGATGGATGGTGATTTCTGTGTGAAAATAACTCAAAACATGCCCTTTATATAGGAGAGGGATGGTAAAAATTTTCTGTGATTTTTGGGAATTTTTTTGGAATTTTTTCGAATTTTTTGGAATTTTTTAAGCCCAAAAACATTAAAAAAAAGGCAGTAACGGCTATTTCCAACGGCTATTAATCCAACAGGTATTTTTTTGTGACACTGACAGGTGGGCCACGGCAAAAAAACCTCCAACGGTCATTTTTTCCTCTCCCGTCGCTTACATGTGGGCCGACAGAATTGGGACCCCACATGTCATTCTCTCCGGCTATTTAATCCCCCACCACAACACAGTTCACTGTTCACACGTAATCCAGCCGATTTTTACCGTTCATTCAATGACGTGTGGGCCCTCAAAGGCGTGGACCCACCGGTCAGCGAGCCACGCGCAACCTCGGGCGTGTGCACGTATTAAACGAGGCAACGCACTCACGGGTTTTGTGCCACGCTGCTTTATTTACTCTGTGCAATTGACGTGTGGGGCCATAAATGATGGGACCCAGTTGTCGGCGTGGTGGGTTCGTTTTTTCATGGTGCGTGTGCAACCTGACACGGACACAACGATCGTTGCGGTGGGGCCCACTCCATTTATGCCGGTTACTCTCGAATCTAACACACATTCTATGACATGTGGGCCTGTTAATTTTTGGGACCCCACTTGTCAGTGCAATTATTGCGCGGGTACGTTCGGCTGAGGATTTTCTCGGCGGGACCGAGAAAACGCGTGCGCTCGCGTCGCCTTATTCTCCAACGGCGACGCCGCACTCGCCGCGAGCTCAACTCCCACTCGCCTCCGCCCGTTGCACGCGGCCATCCCATCGCGCCGAGCAAACGTCGAGCACTCCTCCGCCGCCGTCGACGCGAGCCGCGGCTAACGCCGGCATTGGAGGTAGTCTTAGTGGACACAAAAATATGTTTGACATATAATTTTAGTTTTCTAGTATTATTGATTATGATATCATGGCACTGTTTGAAAATCTATTTTGAATTGAGAAATTTAAATCTTTTTCTCTTAATTTAATCCTCTTAAATAGAACACATATATCTTGTAATAATTATATGGACAAGCTCTTACACATGGCTTATGAATTTGGTAGAATCACTGATAAAATAGTTCTAGAAAATCCATTAGCTTTGACTTTGACATAGAAAACAGGGGGTATTTAATACTCATGATTTTAACTGCATCTTAGTGGCAACTTTTTATTTAAAAACTCGAGAATTTTATCCGAGCATGAATTTGAGAGAGATGGCCTCAAATGTAAATGGAGTTTGCCCTGTAAAGAAGCATGACTAGTCGAAGCGGAGATCGACCCAACTTGAAAATACTACAAATGAGGCGTAATTACTCCACAGTGAGTAGCAAACGAGCACTCAGCTTTCCGTCCATTCCTCTCCTCTTCCTCATGACCAAGCAGCAGCTGCACGCGGCCGCGGCGGTGGACAGGAGGCTCGGCTTCGGCCGCCGACACCACCACCTCTTCCCACTCCCCACTCGCCACCCGTCCAACCACACCGCCGCCACCACCAGATTCGCCGCCTGCTTCTTCGTGTGCCTCCTCGCCATCGCCGCCGCCGTCACCCTCGCCCTCGCCCTCGCCCTCACCCTCCACCGCGCCTCCCCGACCGCTCACGTGGCCCCGCCACGGTAACCAGTAACACAAGTCCCTCATTTTCTATGTGTTTGTGTTGTATTTGTTGTAATGCTTTCCTCCGCCAGCGGCGGCTACACCGTGGCGATCAACACGTGGAAGCGGGACGACCTCCTCCGGCGATCCGTCGCCCACTACTCGACCTGCCCCGGCGTGGACGCCGTCAGCGTCGTGTGGAGTGAGCCCCGCCCGCCGTCGGACGCGTTGTACCTAAGCGTCCTGAACTGTAGCCGCTGCAGCGCAAATGCTGTGGGAATAGGATTTGTGATCAACAAGGAGGACAGCCTGAACAATAGGTTCAGGCCGATACATGGGCTAAAGACAGACGCCGTCTTCTCCGTCGACGACGATGTCATCGTCCCGTGCTCCACCCTGCGGTTTGCGTTCTCAGTGTGGTGCAGCATGCCTTCTGCAATGGTGGGGTTTGTGCCCCGGATGCACTGGCCTCGCAATCTGGTATATCTCTATATAATATGCATACTGAATTACCGGAAAAGTATAGGTGGTGTACTGTACACATAAAATTCATGATGGAGAAGCTATTGCTAAGGTAATGTGGGGATTGCTTATGCAGAGAAGCGACACAGAGGAGTACCGATATGGTGGTTGGTGGTCGGTTTGGTGGACCGGGACCTATAGCATGGTTCTTTCCAAGGCGAGTTTTTTCCACAAGCAGTATCTGGATCTATATACTAACCACATGCTACCATCTATTCGCGATTATGTAAATAAGAACAGGTACTTTTCATTTCTTGTAGCTGCATCTTTGAAAATCTTATTCCTGTTATATGTTATGTTGTTAATGATTTCATAACTGAAATAACCGAAACGCTGCAGGAATTGCGAGGATATTGCAATGTCTTTCCTCATTGCAAATGTAACCAGAGCTCCACCTGTATGGGTTGAAGGTCAGAAAACATCATCTGAAGCTACCATCTCCTGTTGCTATTTTCTGCAAGAAACTTTTACACCCTGATTTAGTTCGCATATGTAGTGCAAACAGTATTTTGTATCTGTACCTAATGCAGAGTATTGGATCTTGGGGATTACTAGTATAACTCAATTTTACTCCTGGTGACAAATGCTTTAGATGCACCTGGTGTTTTGGTCTGTTTGTGAATTTTGGAGCATACATTTCATAATGTTGCATAGAACAGGAGTTGGTGACTGAATTATACACTTAAAAGTTACCACTTAAGTACTTGGGAACTTCAGCGGTAATTATGCCCATCAAAAATTTGTGGCAAAAGTCACCTCATGATCTTTGGCCTTTTCATGTATGTCACTTTGGTTGCCGTCTTAGAATTTCATAATTCAAGTTTCAGTGGATTTCTTTATTGTGCACATCCTCTCTGCATTCTTATGTAGTTATTGTTACCTTGTGTTGCAAGATACTTCCAGATAGTTGAGTTTTACTATGCATTGTTTCAAACTGCATTAAGGTTTTTTTTCCTTTTTCATTTCATTTTATTTTGGTGCCTTACATTCTCATATGTTATATTAATGCAGGAAGGATATTCGAGATTGGATCAAAAGGAATCAGCAGTTTAAAAGGTCACGATTTGCAGAGATCTAAATGTCTCAACACATTTGCTGCAATGTATGGCCATATGCCTCTGGTGGCTACCACAATCAAAGCTATTGACAGCCGCAGGAGCTGGTCATGGTGATATTTTCAGTTTAACTGGTTCTGTTCTTCATGTCTTAGTTTTGCCCCCATTTTAGTTGGTGTGTAGAGTTCATATTACCACTTTAGTGTGTTTGTGTATAATTCATCAACACTTGTATAACTCAGATCATATTGTTCATACCAAAAATGAGAAATAATGACCAAATACTTCTTGATAGTATTTCCAGTGTAAGGAAACTATTTATGAACATGAGTAGATGGGGCACTTCCGCTAGGCAAATGTTGTGTCACGTTTTCTGAATTTACACGGCATGCACTTGTTAAAAATATATTTTATCTTACTAGCATTATGAGTCGTGCGTGTATAAAGATTTTAAGTTTGGCATTATTTGGTACTATTATATGTTTTCTTCTTATTCTAAGTTTAGGATTGGACAATGATGTATCATCAAAAAAATCCAATTAATTCAAAAAAGTAAAGACTAGTGTTTCCTCGAATAATAGAATAGAGTAAAGGGTTTACAAGATGCAAGTCTTATAAAAAAAATAACAATTTTTTATATTTTTTTGAAGTTATATTCAAGAATTATGGTCTTTCTTCATCAAAAATTTTCTCTGTTGTTATTTTTTTGCCATCAAACCCTCAAATTTTATGTATTACATCTCTCTATTTTTATTTTTATTATTGTATGTGTTTATATCATATCTCACAAAATCATATCTAATTTTAACTAATGATACCGCTCATAATAAACACACAATTTTATACTATCACTCAATCCATCTCATGATCCTCCTTTAAACTAACTTTTTCAACACGGAAAGCAAGGCATAAGATGAAATGACCACTACATTCAATCAATTCATCCGTGCTTACATCTTTATTTAAGATCACTTTTTGGGGCCACCATAGAAGAACTGGCCATTGACAACATTGTATGTGTCGTTAACCAAAGGAAAATTAGCTACAAATCACTATCACTTTCACTGTAAATTTGAGTGTTTGCTATATAATACTGAATGACTGAATTGCAGGCATTCACACACATGTTAGTGGAACACTAATGCCTTAGACGGTCTCCAACGGCGATGACAGTAGTGGCTCGTGTCGACGATAGCGAACGGCTGCTCGGCGTTTGCTCGGCGCAATGGGACATCCGCGCGCTACGGGATGAGGCAAGTACGAGGCGAGGTCGAGGCGAGGGAGGTGTCGCCGTTGGAGGAGACGAAGCCGCTTCGGGACGCATTTTGCGAGACCCACCAAGAAAACGAAATACGAACCATACCCGCGTAAAAAAAGCTCTGACATGTGAGACCAGAGAATAAAATGCCCCACATGTCATTCACTGGGGGCACAGTTTCAACGTCGCGGGCAATTACCGCGTGGGACCCGCCACCCGGGAGTGCGACGCGTTTTGCTGACGTCGGCGACGCGGTGACATACGCGCTCTAGCCGCTGAGCCGTGGGCCCAGGAGAACTGAAGGCCCACCAGTCATTGAATGAAGTGTATTAAATCACCGTAGGAATTATTAAAAGCACAAAATTTTAAGTTTTTAATACGTACATATTTATATTGGCCCTAGAGGATGACAGGTGGGGTCAACTTGTTATCGGCCCACCTGTAAGCGAGAGGGACTCTAAAAATAGCCGTTGAGGGGAAAAAAATTATGTGTTCCACCTGTCAGCCTCTGAAAAATTGACCGTTTTAATCCAGTCGTTTAAAAATAGCCGTTGGATCAATTTTTAATTCATTTTTACCCTAAAAAATCATAAAAAATTTCAAAAAAAATCACTGATTTATTTTCCAATTCTCCCCTATATAAAGACATGCTGTTTCACCATTTTCACTCGCATTTCTTCATCCATCCACACCCAAATCACTCCAAAATTGCTGCAAAAATTTTCAAAAATTCTACATGGATTCTAATCCACCTGGCGATTTCGTTAACTGGCTTGGATCTTCCCAATCTCCCGGCGAAAACACCGAAAACCCAAACACCCAACAGCAACCCGGTTTTTCGCATCCACCGACTTACCAGCCGTATCCACAGTACAACCAAAATTATCGTCCCCATCCACCACACGGCCACGCAATTCCACCGCCCCCACAGTATAGCCAAAATTTTTATTTTGTCGGCATGCCACCAACATGTCCGCAGTTTTCCTCACCTCAACCGCACTCTGCGTCTGTCTTCGACAACGGCACTCCAGAGGATGAGGAGGAGAAAGATCGTATCATCGCCGGTCTTTACGCCCGACTCGATGCTTCATCATCCCGTAGACGCCGCCGAAGCAGCAATAAGAGATATGTTGAGAGACACCGCGAAGAGGGGCATCAACGGCTCGTCGTGGACTACTTCTCTGAATATTCTGTCTATCCCGACAATATCTTCTGTTGGCATTTTCAGATGGCGAGACCCTTCTTTCTTCGCATTGTTGAAGCTCTAGGTGGGTGGTCCCCCTACTTCACCGAAAGAAGGGATGCCACTAATCGCCGTGGACTCTCCTCTTTACAGAAGTGTATCGCAGCAATGCGATGCTCACGTACGGTGGCCCCGCCGATGCCGTCGATGAGTACATGCGGATTGGGGAGTCTACAGCGATTCAATACTTGGAGCACTTCGTACAAGGTGTTATCGACATATTTGGCTTCCAATATCTTCACAGCCCCACCGTCGAGGATATCCACCGCCTACTGCAACAAGGAGAGCCCGTGGCTTTCCACGTATGTTGGGAAGTATTGATTGCATGCACTGGGAATGGAGAAATTGCCCCTAGCATGGAAAGGTCAATTCACTTGTGGAGATTATGGAATCCCGTCGATTATACTTGAAGCGGTAGTTTCGTATGATTTCTGGATATGGCATGCTTTTTTTGTGTTGCAGGCTCTTACAATGATATCAATGTGCTAAACCAATCGCCCTTATTCACCGATGTGTTGAAAGGGCGGGCCCTTCATGTTCAATACTCTGTCAACGGCCGACAGTACAACATGGGGTATTATCTCGCCGATGGTATATACCCGGAGTAGGCTGTCTTTGTGAAGACGATACCGCTCCCACAGACGGTGAAAGATCGGTTGTTTGCGCAACACCAAGAAGGAGCGAGAAAAGAAGTTGAGCGGGTTTTCGAAGTTCTACAGTCTCGATTTTCCATCGTGCACGATGCGGCACGATTTGGCGACAGTCAACTCTCGCGAAGATCATACGAGTTTGCGTCATCTTGCACAACATGATCATAGAGAACGATCTCGACGACAATGCCGACAACTATGACTATAATGATCATCCGGGCACATTCACAGTAGTACCGCCTGTAATTCGCACTGGGGGTACGCCTTTATTCGAAGATGTACTTTGAAGAAATGCTGTCATCCGTGCTCAATCTACGCACACGCAACTCAAAAGAGACTTGATCGAGCACATTTGGCAACGTTTCGAAGGAAACGCCAACGAGTAGCATCTTACCGAATTTCGTAGCAGGCATTTGTTTGCAAAATTAATTTTAGTGTATTTCACAATTATGTCATGTATCACTATTTGAATTTTAATATTTATTATTTTTTTGTCAAGTGCAATTTTTAAATCCAAAATGTCGAATTTATTTTTTTTGTCACAAATGTCGAATTTAATTTCGTAAGTAATATGTTAATATATTGCTAATATTGAAATTTCATGAATTAATATAAATTCATTGAATATATAATTGTCAAATCGTATAGAGCTAAGCCATTGGAGTGTTGGGCTCTTGCTTGGTGGGTTAAGAGTGTGGGGCCCACGCTAAGAGCCAAGCAAGAACCAAACTGTTAGAGACTTGGTGCTTTAAGATGGTGCTCGCACATGTGACAGAAAATATTCTATTTAAGAGCTAAGTAAGAGCCAAATCTATTGGATATATCTTTCTAATAAACCTAAAATTTTTGCAAGATGCTAGCATCCAAAGACAACCTTACAATTTTGGTCACACAAGCTTTATGCACGTTTATATGGTGGTTAAAAAAATCTTATTTTTATCCTTCAATTTTGTGCTCTGGTCCTAATTTAGTTCTCCTGTTTAAAAAATTACAGCATCAACTTTGGAAAATTTTTTTGTGTAAGTGACGTTTGGACTTGTCAATGATCGAGCCGATATTGAGCAAGCTTTCCCAAGCTCGAAGCAAATGGTTTTGAGCTCAAGATCGAGCTCAAGGTCACTACTTGATTGAGTTTAAAACAGGCTAATGAGTTGTCAACATAAGCGTTTGGATCAAGCTCGACCTTAACTAGAATAGACTCAAACACATTAAAAATCTAGTCTGTATATATTCAAGTCAAACTCAAGTTTGGTTTGAATTGGGTCTCAAGTTCAAAGCTTAGCTGGAGATCAACTCATTTTGGGCTCGAGTCAAATCTAGTTTCAAGTTAAACTTGAGTAGTTTGTAAGTTTTCAGTGTTTTGACAACCTACTAACATTGGTACTAGGACCCACCTATTGAGGACATTTAGAGTTTTTGACCTGAGATTATCTCAGACTAATAAAGACTGGTTGTTGGTCGAAATCCACTGGTCGATAGTCTTTACGACCAAGTATCTGATCGACATAAGAGCAGGACCGGGTCGTTGGGACTATCAGTGGATAAGCACATTTCTCGGGGAATGTACACCTTAGACTGAGTTATAAGGCTGTAATTCAGGACGTGCAAGGCCATGACCAAAAACTTCTAGTTGGACCAATCAAAACTTCATAGTTATAGTCTTTAAATACTCGTTATTGTAATGAGATAGATTATCTAATTTTGGTTAGTTTTTCTAACAGAGCACGTACAAACTGTACAAGAATATTTCACACTCTTCCACATCCAAATCGAATCAATTTATCTAGGACCAGAATTTACACTTAGAGAATTGAAATAGAACTTTTTATTAAGTAGGATTCATAATTAGAGGACAAAAATTGAACTTTTGCCGAGATAAGTTAAAGATGCACCTTGATTACATAATCTTTTGCTTGGCTCCATTGGGTTGACAAACTGAATGGATGGCGCCTCCAGCAAGAGTGGCTGCGCCTCTATCGGATCGATAACCTGTTTTTGGAAATCCATCTCTCTACAAAATTAGAGATATATGGTGTGTTTGGTTGCCCGAATTTGAGCTTAGCCTCACTCACAAATGCATTTTTTGAGTGTTTGATTGCTTGTATTGATCTCTTCAGTTAGACTCGTGTGATGCAAAACTACCTCCACAACCTGACCCAGGGTACGCACAATCCAAGCATTTCTCGCAGCTTGGCTCGCAGATACAGCCAACCACCCACCAGAACCAGTCTCTAATACAGCCAACCACCAGAACCAGCCTCTAATACAACCAACCAAACAAACTCAGCACTCATCCAGAATTCACAAATTCAGCCAATAAACAACATCTCTACTGCATCTCACAAGTTGTTTCATCCAGCCTGTCCTACTTATACGGACCAGTCTATCCTCATGTAGGCAACCAAACATACCAATACTGAAGTCCAAACATGACTAATAATTCTCCAAATTTTTTTTTGACTCACCGTTCATGTAAGAAAGAAATGTGTGTGAATCACCATAACTATACGGTACAACCTAGCAAGGAAAGAGAAATAAATAAATAATAGACCATGGTATTTACTCCCTCGATCTTTAAAAAATGATATTTTAGAATCCATTCTGTTAAATTTGGTCAATTTTGATCACAAATATATATAAATATAAAATTATTAAAATTGGTCACATAAAAATTGTCTTTAAATTATTTCTATAATATAATTTTTTACTAATAATATAATTATAAAATTAAACCTATACCATTGTAAAAATATCAAATTAATAAAATATCACTGATAGTGAGTGAGTATGACACGTGGGGACTGAACTAATTGTGCAAAAAAAAAATCTTTTTTTATAGGGAGAAAGGGATTAAAACTTAAAAGAAAAGAAAACCTGTATTGCAAAGGGAAAAGAGGTGAGTTACATGCGAACCGATTAGAATGATATTCAAAGTGGGCACCGAACCATCTCCAAAATGGAGGATCGAAAATGATGTTGCACTTTGTTGTTCAAAATTCAAAGAGGAACTGTAAACGTCTTTCGCGGCTATAAATCCATATTGTCCTACCACGTTTGTCTCATGCGATGCAAACTAAGTAATAATAATAGCAACAAAATTAGCGCATCTCATATGGTATCAAAATATGAGGTAGTAATATTATTATTTGAGAAGCCCTAATCCAACTGACCTGGTTTCTCTCAGTTTCTCCTCTGTTTTGTATCATACTAAGTAAAGAAAAGATAATTTTGAGACTTATCTCAGAAACAGATTATTGAGTTTGTCTACTATAAATCACAAAAACTGATTTCTTAAAAAAATCACGGTGGGCCCAACATACCCTTAATTATTAGTTTACCTTTACCCAATAACTTTTGCAGAAATTTTTTTATTAATAACCCAAAATAAAAAAATAATTTGAAAAATAACCCATATTTTACGAAAATTGCGAAACTACACCGCCACCTCATCTAATCGCGTTTCACGACCTCGACAATATGCCACTGACAACTTCTCGCGCCTGACGACCGTGACATATGCCAGAGGCCACTTCTCGCGGACCATGACCGCGATAACATTTTATTCCCGAGCCCATGCGCGACAAAAACTGGCCAGTAGTCTTTTCCATCTCCCATCCGCGACCAAAAGCTGGTCGTCTTTTGTCGCATCTCCCACGCGCGACAGTAACTTCTGTCCCATTTTCTCACGAGTTTTTGTGTTTCAGTCAGCTTTTAACTTCCCCTCCAGTCACTCTCTCTCTCTTTCATTCATTTTACTCTCTCCCACACTTGCTCTACTTCAAAATTTGTTTGTTTGAACCAAATTTTCTTTAAATCTGGTTGTTGTTTGAAGTCAGTGCAGTTGAGAAAGTTGTAGCTCGAAGAAAGATCTTCCAAACGTGGTAAGTTTCGTTGAAATACAATTATTTTGTTGCTAATTTATGTGCTAACTATGTGATTAGTAACTAAGTTGATGTTAAAAGTTAATGCTAGCTGTTACATTTACGTTAGATGTAAATTAAGTAGATGTTAACTAAATAGATGTTAAAAGTTTATGTTTAAAACACCTCTTCTATGTTTATCTAAGTATTTACGGTAGTTTTGTCACAGTTTTCTTTTGCTTTCGAAATCTTTCTTATGTTAAACATCCTAGCATGAGGTGGAAAGTTGGTGAAACTTGGCCAACAGGTGAATGTGAGTATTTGGTCATTATACTGTAGCATTAGTAATTTTCTCAGGTTTAAAATAGTAATCTTACACTAATAAAGTCCAGAACTACATGCAAGGTCCTATTTTTAATTTTTAAAAGTTTGTGGGCTGCAGTAAAAAGTGGAGTTTTGTGTGAAAGGGTATTTTGGTCAATTTACTATTCATTTAGTAAAATTTTAAGAGTATTTTAGTAATGGTCTAAGCATATAATCATGTCTTTATTATTTAATTCCAAAATTTTAATTATTTTTAAGGACTACTTTGTAAAGGGTATTTTTATAAATATTTCCTTCAGGTCAGTTCAGGGGTCATTTAGTAATAAAATTTATAAGGTTTTTCACTATGCAGGCCTCCTTGCAATTCAATTCTTTTATTTTTATTTCATCGGGACTTTTCTTTTATATTAATAATTGGCTAAGAGACTTAATTGTGATTATTCTTTTCACAATTAGATTCTTAAATTGGTAAAACATTAGTAATTAGATTCATTGAGAATATTGCACCGCATGGCATATCGATCATGTACACAGCGGACAATGATTGTAGGATGGCACGACGTCATCTTGTGTTCTCTCATATGGTGGAGCCGCACTACCCGGAGCGAGTGATGTGTCAGTTTGGATTATATCAGCACACCCCACCTCCGGAGAGAATGTGACAGGGATCTCCCCAAGGAGGTGCACAGGTACACCTATGCGTGCATAAGATTTGAATTCTGTTTTTCTGTTTCGATATCTACCATTACCTCCATTTTATTTTGTAGGCAGAGTAGGCAAGGAAGGCAGACCGACAATTGGGCGCACAAGAATGGCAGATGGGTGCAGGAGTGGAACGAGCTTGCACAAACTGATGTAATTGCAGAGGTTCGAGTGTACGATCATAGTACGTACCAAGCGTATCTTGACTGGTACATGCCCCATACCTGCACGCGGCTTTCTCGTATGTCTGAGGATACACCAACACATATATCGCATTCGGAACGTGTGCAATTAGGGTTTGTTGGGCCGGATGCATCGCTTAGTACGTTTTTACGATATTTCCCCTTTTGCATCCATCATTTACTCATTTTATTAACTAATACACTATTTGTCTTTCTCAGTTCGACGTTGCAACTGCCATCGAGCGACAGACTAGATCGATTTTGTCTAGCATAGCACGCGGAGGTCGCTGGTGCCGTACTGAGTTTACTGGAGCCATCTGTGCGGTGAACGCTGGTGCCCGACGACTCATAAGAGACCTAAGTTGTGGATGACCTATTGATGCATTCATGCCAAGACAGCCTGTGGCGCGCCCACCAAGCCCAAGGTCTACTCGACCCTCCTTTGCACGCCCCAGTACCTCGAGCACACGTCTTACTAGACACAGCGCATCATCGAGGTGGGGGACTGACATAGCGGGCCCATCTAGTACCCCATCAATTCTTCCACGCTCATCGCCAATGTTTTTTCGTCGAGATAGATCATTACATATAGGAGAGCCATCGACACATCATAGGCCAGGAGGCAATGATTCCGAAGACCCAGAGGACATCAGAAGAGCTCAAGAGGCTGCTGATAGGGCTTTCGCAAAGCAACTAGCCGCAGAAGATCGTTGGGATCAGCAAGATTTGGACCGAGTGAACCAGCTCTACTCTACTCCTTGGATGCCTCCGCAGCTAGTGTTGGATCTAGGTAGATTTAAGTATCTAGGTTTTGATGATTAATGATGATTTGGATAAATCCATGATGATCAAAGTTAATTTAGAGAATGTCAGATTTATTGATCAAATGACAACTTAGATAAATCCTGATTTAGCACAAGTGAATTGAATTGATTATTAGTAAACCCTGAATTTGATGTTTCCTCGGTTGCGAGTTTGATATTGATGCATATGTAAAGGATGAGCTATGTGGTTGCATCAAGCTTATGCTGATTGATTGATCAAAATGTAATATGTTAAATCTTGAGACTGATGACTCCAGTTGTGGATTTTACATCGATGCATATGTTGAGGGGGAGCTCATCACCTTGATTAGATTGATATTATGACATGAGTAGTATAGATCGTGTGCGTATGTGTTTATCATCTACGATCTATATGATTGTATTCTACCTCATACTCATTTACTACTCGTTGAATATGGTTGCGTCATTTCACTGGAAAGAGAAACTGTCGAGCAAACTCCTGTGTGGAGTAGTTTCTCTCGTGGTGATTAATGACGACCTATATTTGAGACTAATATTGTGCATTAAGTGTACGTGTTGTAGTCTCAGTTTGATTGTAGGATAAAAGCAAGCAATGACGTGAAGAGGATGAAGTAGATATGAGACAAGCGTCGAGCAGTCGAGCTTCGCGTGGTCAAGCTTAACGAGATCGAGCTTTGCGATGACGAGCGTCGAGCGATCGAGCTTCACGAGGTCAAACTCCACCTAAGGTAAAATCCAAGATTAAGGATTGTTTTCTTAGGGTTTTACCAGTCTAGGTGTTTGGAGACAGACCGGATTGATATGATTCTTTTTACTAGTTTGACCGTATTATTAAGAGGGGTAGAAAACTAATAGTTTGAATCTATCTAGTGCGGAAGCTCAGATGCATTTATATCATCTTGCACTAGCATTTCATCGTTTCTTGCATTGTTAGAGAGTCTAAGTGTAGTTTGTGGTGCATTAGAGAAAATGTTTTGAAAACTGCACTTAGTCGTGATCACCAGCTATTTAAATTGGTTTATTTATCTAGAGCTGGTCGTGGTTGTATTTGCATATTCTGATCGTATCAGTGTTGATACGTGGTCGTGGTCGTGTCGCTTGTTTGGTGGCTTTCTGTTTAGGGTTTGGGCGTGATTGTAGGAGTTCGGACTGGTCGTACCAGTCTTCGGCTCGCTTGCGTACGTTTGACCAAACCCTATCGACCACCTGTTTTTGATCGGATGTCAGGCCTGTGTGGTCGTGGTCATTGCTGAGTGACAGCAATCACATCCGCGAGAAAACGGCAAATATGTATGTGCAAATACTCTAAATTGCATTTGAGATGATTTTTGGATTGGATATTTTGATAGCAAGAAAGTTTCTGAGTTTTCTAGAAGTTTCTAGACCTTTCTAGGTCTTGCTTCTGTTGACAAAATTGTAGAGCTCTGAGTTATCTTTCCAACAAGCCAAAAATCACCTCAATCAGATCTCCGGATCAAATGTTATGCTTGTTTTACTGTCAGTGTACAGTGGCCAGACATTGTCCCAGCATGGGCGGACAATGTCCACCCTATACAAATTTTTTCAGCCTTTTGCAAAATGAAACCAGAGACATTTGCATCCGTCCGGGGCTATCTGTCCGGGTAGGGCGGACATTGTCCGATATGGCCGGACAATATCCGGCCTGTACAAATTTTTTGAGCATTAAAAGGAACCAGAGACAAATGCATCTGTCCGGCTCATCTGTATTGTAATGGCCGGACATTGTCTTAGGTGGCCGGACAATGTCTGGCCCTCATAAAATTGCCCCCAACGGTCACTGACTCGTTTGCAACGAGCATATTTTTTTTTAACTGGCCGGACAGTGTCCGAAGTGACTGGACAATGTCCGACCTGTACAAAAATGACGCATCTAGTTGCAAACGGCTAGTTTTCTTTGAGGGCTATAAATACTTCGTATTTGCCTTCATTTGGGTGTGCTCAAAGAGTTCATTCTTCAGCTGAAAACCTAGCCAATTGAGTTGCATATGTGTTATTGCATTTAGAAGTTAGAATTGAACCCAAATCTTGAGTGATTTGAGAGAGAGAGCAATTGTGTGAAGCTAATAGTGCTTAGTGCACTTCAACCACCATTTGCATGCTAGTGCTAGAGTGTTAAGCATCTCATTTGCATTCTTGAGTTTCTAGCACTCTATTTGTTCAAGTGAGCGTGTTCGGCTTGTTACTCTTGGCGATCGCCTTCGCCTAGACGGTGCCGGAGGAGAGTCGTGATCTCTCCAGTTTGAAGTTTGTCAGAGAGGTCGGCAAAAGATTATGAAAGGTGTGGTGCTCGCCTATCCGGTGTGGAGAAGGAGCAACCCTAGTGAGATATCCTTCGTGGATATAGAACCGAGGCTCTGAGCGAGCGATTCAATGAGGAGTAGGGGAAACCGGGCGAGTCTCCGTGACCTCGGTAAAAATATTAGGTCAATTGCGTAATTCTTATTTACTTTATATTCATCTTGACACAATTACTTGTATCACTATTGTTGCATATATTGTTAAATATGTCATATAGTTAAATGCAACTAGTTGATTAAATTGCTTTTAAGTCTCATCGTATAATCTAGCTCAATCGATTATCTTGTTGAAATTATTTAGTGGGGGAGAAAATTTAAAAGCCTCCTAATCACCCCCCCTCTAGTCGGCATCCTCGATCTTACAGCTAGCACAACCTGTTGAGGAGGCATCTTGGGCATCTTGGGGTCAGCCGTCGGAGTAGACAATACATGCGCCACAGGGGGCTGAGGCTGAGTGGGTGGCACAACAGAGGGAGCATAACGATTGTGTGTCCAACATACTGGGGATGGATAATCCCTATGCACATCAGCATCACACGCACGACGAGCTTCAACCGAGTCAGCTTCATGATGCTCCGCCACCCACACAGCCTTCACAACCATTAGGGCCGTCTCAGCTAGTCAGAGACCACATAACCCGCCTGATACTTATTCACCCTCGCCTTTTCCGAGAGATAGACATCACAAAAGAAAAAGGCGATTTAAAATCCTATCTTATGCCCACTCTTCTTCCCTCCACCCCTCATCCATAGTGACCGCTACTCCTCCCCGACCCATAGGCTTCCACCTCCATCCCTTCCACCACTATCATTTCATTAAATACTAAGGAAATAAATTGATGACTCTAAAATGATTAAATCCAAGCAATAATAAATATTACTATTGTGCTGGTACTTACTATCTGAAGAAGCAACATAGAAACTGAATAACATGACTAACTCTACCTATCTCAGCTTTTCAGTTTCTCAATATTACCATGCACAAGATAACAACAAATATGATTTTGTGACAAGGCAAGGTAAAGTTCCCATTTATATGGATAAAAAATGATACGATTTTGGAAACTATTTTTCATATGTATTTAATTCTCTTCTTAATGATGAAGATTCTTTATAGATAAACCTCATTTATATAGACAAGACATAAAAAAGATTTTGAACACTACTTTTCATTTAATTCTCTCTTATGACGAAGATTCTTTACAGGGAAGATTACAAAAGCTCACGTTTATAGATAGAAAATATAGCAAGATTTTGAATAGTCACCTCGTTGTATAGTAAAAGACTTACAATTTTTTTCATTTTGTTCAATAATATAAGACTTGTATTCTAATTTATTGATGATTTTTTATTCTATTCTTATTTTTTTATCGCTCTACTATTTTTGATAAATCTCACACAAAACTATTCTCTCTCCTATTTAATGAATTTATGTGTAGTGATAGTTTACTAATTTTTCTTTGCTATAAGAGTCTCCTTAGTCCTTATGCATTATCAAAATACACCAAACATTATGTATTTAGTTTTCTCCTTACAATGAAGATTCATTAAAGAGATTAGAAAAAGCCGATAACTATTAATTGTCCACATGTATTTAATTTTCTCCTTAATGTGAAGATTCTTTAAACTGTCTCGAGAATAATCCTTATGATAATGATCAAAAGGTCTCATGGGGAGAAGATCATGTAATAAAAATACATCGACATTAAGGTGTTACATGCTATGTTATGATTTGTAAGGTGTTGATTCGAATTCCCCTAAACAATTGGATTTGATACATCGACAGATTTGTTTAGTCCATTTTGTTTTGTTTTAACTTTTAAAACTGTAAATGGCTGTAAGGCGCTTGTAAGGTGTTTACTACAGATCTGTCAGTAAATGGTTGCAGGAATCAGGATACATTGCACCTTGCTAAGTTCAGAGTCCAAAACTAATGGCAGAAATGAGTACAGCAATAGACTGTACAAACTTGTGATAATTGGTTAATTATATCTGAAAATATTATGTTATTTGAGCCGAGCTCAGTTCATGATTCAAGCCGAGCCGAGTCTGACTGGGCTCGCTCGAGATCCGCTCAGTGAAAGCCCCTACGTGCACAGTGCATACACAAGAAGATAAAGTGCTTGTTTGTGGCTGTGATTCCTGCAGCAAGATTCCCTGGATAAGGAGATAGTTCCATTGAATCAGCTCACCATTCATTACACTACACAGCTGCTCTTTGTTTCTGCTGCTGCTGCTTCCTCAAGAAAAACTCTTGTCATTTGTCGAGTCACAAATGGTGGCCATTGCTACTGAAGCATGGACCCTTGCAGGATGCCATGCTGCAACCTCCAAGGCACAAGATGCACAAGCAGTAACAGCACAGCTTGCTCTGGCCAAGGCCAAGAAAGCCACATCATTCAGAGGGATCCATTGCAAGAGCCAAGATCAGCGAGACGGCGCCGTCGTCTTGGGTAGGCGCAGCTGCCTGGCATCGTCCCTGCTAGCTGCTCTGGCTTTCTCGTTCTGCCCCGCCGCCGACCGTGCAGCACAGGCCGCCGTCCTGGAGGCCGACGACGACGTCGAGCTGCTGGAGCGCGTCAAGCAGGACAGGAAGAAGAGGCTCGAGAAGCAAGGCATCATCAGCTCCTCCGGCACCGAAACAGGTCAGGTTCCATCATGCCAGTTAGCACATTGCATGCACACCCAGTCAAAACTCAAAAAACATCTGATGGTTGCAATTACTAGTAATAATACTGTAGTTTACAAACCACAGGATATTTGCAGGACCTCATCTACAAGCTAAGCAAAGTAGGCCAGGCTATTGACAAGAATGATCTTTCGGCTGCAAGCACTGTTCTTGGGGCAAACACTGATGCTAAGTGGGTGCAAAACATCAATGCAGCTTTCTCAAAGGTAATTTTCTGCTCTTACACATGTAGATTTGATTCATTTCTCCATGTAAATTTCTTCTGTTTCAATTCCTTCAACAGTTGAGCTCAAGCCCAGAAGAGAAGAATCAGGTTGAAAACTTCAATTCCTCTCTGGCCTCCTTGTTCACATCAGGTACATTCGCATTAGGGCTGTTTCTTTTTTACTTTCAGAAGTTGGCTAAAACGCTTACCTTCTTATAAGAATTGAACAGCGAGAGTAGTGCCAATTTTATCTTTTAATTGCGTCATTTCCTCTTCTTGCAGTGAATAAGCGTGATGTTGAGTCATCCAAGTCGGCATTTGTGTCGTCTGCATCAGCATTGGAGAAATGGATAGCCTTAGCCGGATTGGGTGGCCAACTCAAAGGCTTCTGATATGCAAGTAGCTCGGTGTTCTTTTCCTTGACACAGTTGCTGCCTCTCTAATGTCACAAACAAGAATTTTTTTTCTTTACCCAGGATATATATGTTCGGCAGTTGTAAATCTTCCAAGAGGGCATAGTCATTGAGATATCAGATAAATCTGCGATAATAGCAGTCATTCCCTCTGTTTTTTCCTTGGAAAAATGCGTGAATCATGTACAGAGCCAAGAAGGGGGAAATTAGTTCAATATTACTCCAAAATTTATAAATTAGTAAAATACCACTCTAAATTGCTAGTTTAACAAAATACCACTCCAAAGTTCTCACCTACGATTAGAATCTATCAGTTATTTTTGACTTTTCAACTCTGTTAGAGAATTCAGAATTCATTTTTCATAAATGATAATACTGCCCTTTGGTGAACTAGTCCTAATTGGTCGAGCCGGACCATGTTCCATACCCCTGGACCATGCACCATGGGCGGAGGTGGCGCAGCTGCAGCCGCCGCCGAAGATGCGGTTGATGGTGAGCAACGGCGGGTAGGCCAGCTTGGTACAGCTCCAAGTCATGCCGCGCGTCGCCTCGTCGCTGACTTCTGGCTGTTGGCAGCATTTGCACACTGTGTTGCGTCCACATGCTCGACGTGTGTTTCGCGACTACTACGGCGCCACGGACGTTGCCAAACGAGGAGGCGGTGGCGGCACATTCGGCGCCTACGTGCATGAGATCTGGTTTGAGATGGTGCCGGCAAGGGCGAAGATGACGAGCCTTTCCACGGCGTGCGGTGGCGGCCGTGGGGAAGCAAGCGGTGGAAATCTGACCCAAGGCGGCGCCGGCATGCACGTCCTGTCGCCAGTCGCATGACAACAGCTAGACTTCTAGAGCCCAAGTCGAAGCGGCACTGGTTCGTCGATGCGCTCAACTCTGTCCCGCCGCCACCACCACCGAAGCAGGACACCGTCCTTGTGCAGCCAGCGACGGGGATGCCGGTTGCAGTGCCAGCGACACCTCTGGTGACAATGCCGACGAGCCCGGATGACCTGTTCGGCCTCGACAACGACTTCATGCCGCCTTCGGCGGTGAAGTTTAAGGACCTAGCCGGCGATCCACTGACAGTGCACGAGAACGTCCCCATCGAGATCCAGGCCAAGAGCGACGATCGCCACCCAACCATGCTGGCGACCACGTCGTTGCCTCCCCTGTGGTCTCATCCGCCAAGCTCCAGCGCCAGATCCAGGAACTCGAGAAGCTTCAGGTCACCAACACCACCACCAGAAGGAAAAATTATCTTGCTTAACGTCCATTAGCTCATAATGGTAAAAAAGAACAGAGAGCTTCTGAAGTGGTATTTTACCGAACCTTCAACTTTGAGTGGTATTTTACTAATTTGTAAGTTTTGAAGTACTATATAGAGCTAATTTTCCCAAAGAAGCTATAAAGAAATTCTTTGCAAAGTAGTAGGAATTCAAGCAACTTGTCATGTTGATACTTGATATTTGCTGTACTTTGCATATTCTTTCATGATACAATCAAAGAGCAACTTGACACCATTATGATAGATAGGCCAACTTGACACCATGATGATAGATAGGCCTTGCATGTATGGGATTGTTGTACAAGCAACTCTGACAAATTAAACTGTGATTTTGGCATTCACTTGAGATAAATAAAAAGGTAATTTTGTACATGTCAGACAAGAACAAACCAAAACTAATTGCTATCTTACACAATTGCAACAAAATACAGAGCACTACTACAGTACCAGCAGCAACGATACTACGTCCGTCAAAGCACTAGATAACTCGGTCAAAGCAAGGTTCCCACACAACTCATCCAAACGACTTCATTAGAAGACTAGAGAAGTAACAAAGAAACAACTTCTCGATATTAGCTCAATCTGCACGAATGGAGGAGATTTGCCTGCCCCAAAGAATATGTACAAATAGTGCATCACTGCTCAACCTGCAGATACTACCGGAATCAGATAAAGTTAAGTATAAGAATATACTTTTATTGCACGATAAATACCAGCAGAATTGAAAAAAAGAACGTTTGTTTTGCTCTCTAACAGAAATAGCTTTTGGATATCTGAGTTGTTCTTGCACAAGCCACCAATATCTTTGGTTGCAGAACTTGGTTTAAACGAAACAAAATTGGTAGAGAGTTGTTTTGTATATGGTATTTAGTCATCGATTTCCTGTTTCTGCTAAGAGCGGATAACCATTAGCTATGGGGAGCATGGCAGGCCAAGGCAAAATTATGATTAGTGTGGAAAGTGGAGGTGGGTTTAACCTGTATGTTCTCCACCAGTAGAATCCGAGAAATCATTGGGCTCGGAAGGGAGAAACGGTGACTTATCATAATTCTCTAATATTTCTGCAGATGACCCAAAATGAAACAAATAATGTATACACCCAATGACAGGACAGAGAATGACCAAAGGTACTTGAATAAGGAAACGACGCTTAGCAATATCACTGAAGATACCTGTGCTGTGACTGAACTCCTCTGTCAAGTCTGAGAAACTAAAATTCCGAGAAATCTGGCTCAAGAAACCAAAAGACAACAAGTCAACATCCAAAATTGAATCATTTAGTGGTTGCTCGTTCATCTCTGAGCCACTAAAGGATCCACCAGAGGCATCACCAATTGACTGGCATGACTCTAGGAAAGTATTCCCGGTGCAGAATGCAAAATTAGAATTGCTCGAGTAGCCGGGCTCTGTCTTTATTGTTGTCCCATTGCCTACATTAAACTGCACAGCAGTTGCATTCTGTGTTGGTAGCAAGCTAGTTGAAGCATCCAAGCCACCAGGAAGACCATGAACATCTTTACCAGAATGAATTAATTGGCCAATAGATGGTGTGCCATTTACAACACCACTAGAACTTCCATTGCATAGCATGCCATCTGCAAATTCGGATCCAGGAGCAGAATCTAGTAAAAAGCATGCATTTTGCTTCACTGAAACAGTAAAAAAAAAAAAAAAGGACCATGTTAAAATGCAATTATCAAGACTCCAGTGTCTGAATTTGACCAAAAGCATAGGCTCGGGGACTCCCAAAACCAAAGAGAGTTCCCTTGAGCAATAGTCAAGATTGCTTTAAGAAAATATATAATTATCTTTAAATTTATACATGAGAGTAGGCACAAATAGACTCTCGAATTCTAGCATTTTTTTTCAGTGAATCAAATATTAATTTAGTGTTGAATTTATTAACTTAATTGATGAGCAAGCATTCATTAATACATAAGGAACAGTCATTATAGAAAGCTGGGTGAGAAAGGTTACATGGGGTAGAGTGAGAACCATTTGAAAGAGACATAGAAGGGAGTCCTGAAGGATATTCTTTATTCATAAGCCGGTACTGATCCTCAAGAAGCTTGTTGAAGACCATTATTTGATTCTTAAGCATCAGCCTCACATAGTATGCCTTGAAAAATTCACGGTTCTCTTCCTCAAGTTTTTGCCAAACTGGAGAGAACAAACATAAAAGGTAAAGAGAAATGATCCAGATGTTAACAATGAAAATGTAAATGTAGAAAAGAAAATACATTCTTTAAGCAGCACTAGAACATATTGGGTTAAAATTGTAAACCACATTCTCCAAAAGTTCGAAAGAAAAGAACACCAATGGAGATTAATGTAATGTTAAGTCGAAAATCCCTGCCATATGCTGATTATTGCTACGGTTAGTTTCTCACATTGATGGATCAACAGCTAAGTTTGAACCAACTGTTGATGCAGAGAAACATTTAAAAAAAATTGGGTTGTAGAATTGGAAATTTGGTGCAGAAGTTGTCCTGTGTGTGTTCTGACATTAACGCCAGCACCATGAACTGAATCTACCAAGTTCTATTTAAAATTGAACAGAGAGATTATATTTAAAGCGTTATTACTGAAAGTTGCCAAGAGTTTACAGAATCATAATTGTTAAGTAAAGGTCATCCAGCCAACCCTGATAAGATATGCTTACCAATATGGGAACCTGGGAGACCAACTTGTGAATTAAGCGAAAGTAAAGAAACTTCGGAGTATAGAAGAGTATTACCGAGCTCAGTAAAACTAGGTTCTATCTTTGCCTGGAAGGAGAGGGAATCAACCACTTCTTTCTGATTCATATACAGCTGAAGACAGCGCTCGATAAGATTCTGAACCTGCAAAACAGTTGCCGCAACAGCACTCAGTGATCCAGGTAAATATAATTATCCCTTTAATCATAGATTACACAATCCACTGTCTCTTATCCAAAGGAGGCCAACCTCGGATCATAATTTTGTATGAAACAAATGCAGAATATGCGTAATGACCAATCTGAACACAAACCCTATGACACCCATGTTATCATAAAGGAATCAATCAATCAAATTGCAATTCATGAGATTCTATTAGACGGGCCGAGAAATTACACAGTTCAGGTAGCAAAAAATGAACAAAAATAGTTAAAAAATACAAGATTAGAGACCAAATTTGACATTTTTTGTGTGAGTCAAGTGCCTAATCCTATGCATTTGAATGCAATGGAAATCAACAAAAATATAACTTACAAACGTGCATGCAGTGCTTTTGGTTTACACGCTATATATGGCGAATTGGCCATGAACTAGGGTTTAGGAATAAAAATAAACAAGCATATAAAGAAAGCAACAGAGGACGATAGGATAGTGTTAGTGTACTGACGAGTTGTATATCCTGATTAGAGACTTTACGGACTTCTCGACCGTCGGACATGTTTGATCCTCTCTTCCTCTTCTTTTTCTCTTCCCCCCCTTTTTTGAGCTGATGAAGCAGTAGTTAGCAACAGAGAAGAGATGCTCGACGAAAACTACCAAAATAAGAATAGTTAAGGATCATAACGGCCCTGATTTGGAGGCCCCTAAATAGAAGTTTGTTTACTTTACGGTGGGATTAGGAGAGAGAGATGCGATGGGATCACGATGAGGAGAAGAGAGAAGGCAAGGGAGGCCACCTATTGGGCAACCTGAGCTCTAACAAACTATGGCGGGTCATGATTTTATGAAAACGAAGTTGAGTATATAATAATGTAATATCACAGCTCTACTATGCTATCATATCATTCAAATTAAATTAACAACTAATTCATACATGTATTCAACCAATCCGAAAGGGGCATCAATCCCCCTTTCTAGCAATTCCTCGAACACATCTATATAATCAAAATTGCTTTAATTGATTTAACGAAATAATAAGATCATATCATAGTTCAATATGCCTCAATTTTACTAAGCAACCATTATCCATTAGCTCATTCATTTCAGTAACAAATCATCATAAACAATTGTAGCATGTCTACCGAATATGCTAATGCCTATGAGCTGATATTATAGACTTATACAACAAATACTATGGATTATTAGACCTAACCTAGCGGGCTATATATGCTCAACGCAGTGGCTCTTGGAGCTACTACTTGGGTGTGGCTTGTGTGGAACTGGGAAGGAGCGCTTAGATGGTTGGGTACTTCATCTAATTGTTTTCAGTTCAAGGGGGCCAAAGCATGCTTAAAATTTTTATTAGAGGTCAACTTAATTCTTTGTCAATATATACCAAGAAATATGAGTGCTTTTTAAAGAAAATTGCAATTGGAAGGAGGCTGGGGTTCTCTCTTGCTTAAGAGAACTCGGTCATTATATGAAAAAAATCAGATTTGTTATAATTGTATAACAGTACCATCTATAAAAATTTGATGTTATAAAACAGTAGTAGAGAAAATCTTTTTTACTTGGATCATATGTCAATTTACACCATCCTATCTACGCACCCACTTTTGTTCTAGAATCTGGAGTGGGAGCCAAGTCACAGAACTTTTTTTTTTCTTTTCTTCCACTGCTTTTCTTGAGTTTTTAGGATGGTGCTGAAGGCTTTTGTATGAAATTATCAGTCCAACCAATGACACTATAAAATTAACCGAAGACACTACAGAATTACAAACGTTGATGAGCCTTTTGCATGAATTGATACATATTCTAATGCGGGAGCGTGTTTATGTTATCTTGTTAAGTAACACCAAGCCCTTCAATTTGGGTCCATCCATCCATATATACATACTCAAAACCATAACAGTTTCATTTGCATCTACACGACTACAGCCATAAGCTGCAGACATCAAGTTCCTGCAATTGATCACACACAGAGACCAATAAATTAAACAAGAAAATTAAAGCTCCATATTGCATTAAACCAGATCAACAATACAGCATGTTAGGAGGTGAACGAAGAGATTTACATGTAAGATAGCAAGTACCCAATCAAACCACTGATGAGATGTGCCCAACCAAATTCATAAAGCACCTTGTGACAAACACCTCTCAAGATGCAAACAAAGAGCAGAAACAAGAACAATGAGGCTCAGATATTCACTGACATGTAGGATGGCAAGAACAATGAGGCTCAGCTACTCTTCAAATTCAATTCAAACCACTAACCAAATGGTGTTGATGTAATTTGTAATCTCAATATCTAAGCCCTATGACTGATCTCAATCAAGCTATGGCCAATCTCCTTCACTTCAGGCACTCTTGTAATCTCTCGAATTCGTGATGCATTCTCTCTGTCCCCAATGTCAGAGAAGAAGTTTGATACCAGCAAAGTAGTGGCTGGATCTCTTTGGCATAGATCAATCAGCATTTCTGCAGCTCTCTTTCCCAGCACATTTTCACCATAGGATTTGCAACTATGTAGCAGTGAACTCCATGCCTTGGTATGGCGACGCAATGGCAAGTGCTCCATCATCTTCATGGCCTCCTCCACAAAACCATCTCGACCAAGAAGGTTGACCATGCAAGCGAAGTGCCTTTCATCAGGATCCAGCTTGTGGCTTGCTCGCATAAGTTCAATCACTAACCTTCCTTCTTCAAACAGTCCTGCCTGGTCACATCCAGAAATGGCACACAAGAAGGTAACATCGTCAGGCTTCAAGCCACTAGAGACCATCTTATTGAGCAGCTCCATCGCTCGTGCTCCATCTCCATACTGAGCACATGCAGCTATTATTGCAGTGAAGCATATAACATTTGGATCCTGCAAGCTCTCAAATATCAAGTATGAACTGTTCAATTGGCCAGATCGGGCATATGCAATGATCAATGAGGAGCATACAGCCATGTCTGTTTCAAAGCCCAGTTTTGCAATACAAGAATGTAGCATTCTGGAGCTGATTAGGCTTGATGAAGCTGACAAAGATATGGCCTTCATAGTCGTAGAGAGAGTCACATCATCAGGTCTCAATCCCTCTACGATCATACAATACAGTATCTCCAAAGCGGCATCAGGTACATTGCAGCGAGTTGACGCTGTGATCATCGAATTGCAGCACTCCAGCACAAGATTTGGGATTTCATTGAAGATAGCCAGCGAATGGCCAAAACAGCAACACTTCCCATACATGTCAATGAGGGCGGATTGCACGTGCACACTGCTCCAGCTGAATCCAAGCTTAATCACCACACCATGGAACTGGATCCCAAGTTGGAGGTACCCAGTTTGACCAGACAAAGCAAGGAGCTCCACAGAGGAGCGAACTGATGGCCTCTTACCATGCCAGCGCATCTGTCTGAAGTAATCTACAGCTTCTTTTGTATGACCTTTGGCAGCATACACCGAGACCATAGAGTTCCAAGAAATGACATCCTCAGAAGGAATGCCATCTAGTGATTTCCTTGTGTCCAATGGATTACCAATTGCAGAGTAAAGATCCACAAGAGAGTTCGACAGGAAAATGTTGGAGGGAACCCACCCAGCCTTGAGCACAACACCATGCAGCTGCTTTCCTTGTTCTAGCCACTCTTCATTCTGGTAGCATCCCTTCATTGCATAGCAGAAGGAGAGGCCATTCAGCTCCAAACCCTGTCTTCTCATGTCAAGGAAGGATCCAAGAAGCTCCTTGGCCAGCTTCAGGTTGCACAAGCCACGCAGTATCACATTGCACGTCGCTGTGCTCCGCAGTGGCAGCTCATCGTACAATGATAGGGCAGAACGAGGTGATGCAACACACATGTAAAGATTGACAAGTGCAGACCCGACGAACAGGTTGGAGAACAGGCCAAGGGCCAGGACCCGGCCATGCACCTGCATCCCCTCGCAGCTATTGCATGCACCGAGGATTGTAGAGAATGTATGAGGGGTCTCTCTGATGCCAGAAGCAACCATCCACCTGTAGAGAGTGAGGGCCTGGTCATGGAGGCCATCCTGGACAAAACTGGAGATCGTACAGTTCAAAGACACAGCATCTCGGACTGGCATCTCCACTGAGAATTTCACTGCAGAGGCGTCTTTCTTTCAATTGGCATCTCCTAGTTATCATCCTGCATAAAACCAAATGCGCAAACATACTGAAAACATTCCAAAAAAGTTTGTCAGATTAAGCTTCACCTGCGAAAAAAACAAACTATGTCTACCATGCAATCTGTTAAAAAATTAACTAAAAGTTGATAAGTGAGGATAGGATTTGGAGTATGGCCGTACGAGCATCTTGGTTGCAGGATTTGCTTACTTTCCCTTCTGCTATACTGTTTTTTCTTAACTAAAGAAGACGACCAAATGGAGAATCCTTGGGTTCATGGACTGGCTTCTTCTACAGTTCAGACAGCCCACCAAGCCCATCAACTCCAAAGGCTTACCCTTACAAGTACAACTCAACAAGCCAATAACAGAAGAGATGGTAGTATTGTACTTCTGTGAATGCTAACTCATTTCCACTTGGATAAGTGGTGCTTGGGAGATATTTTTCTGCGGCCTATGCCTACGCAGGCAAACTCATTTCCAATGGAGTAGTTAGCCTTCATCAGTCAGACATAGCCAACACTCTTTCGTTTCCTGATATGGCAAAGTTATTTTCAGTACAAGATGAATCAGAAATATGAGTATATGATGAGTCCACTATGACCAGCACATAACAAGAAAGAGTACCTTGGGAATTAGAACTTCAGAAGCTATTCTGGAGCTGAAGCACTTGAATTTTCCGTGTTTCTTCATCCTTTGAGCTTTTACACTAAGACATGAGATGAAAGGACGTTCACCAAAAATCATTGCAAGAACATGTTCCCTCTCGGAAATGGTGGAACCGACTCCGGTCTCTGACAATGATTTCCCTGTTCCACAGCCTGGAGATCAACTTGATGGCGGAGTGACAGTCCTCACAAACCCTCAGGTTCTTTATGATGTGAACTGGGAGGTTTAGTGCTAGACTGATGAGACCAAAAGCAATGGCCATCTTCTCACTGTGCGCTAAAAGCGCCTGTTCTTTCTCTTCCTCATCAACATCCACAGTTATCTGTGACGTGATTGGTGAATACCCGACTGACTTTAGTTTCCGTGCAATTTCCTCCATCATTGCAATGATCTCCAGTATCTGTGGGTGAGATCTGTCGCCAATGACAAACTTGTGCACCTGACCCGCCACCACAATTGAGCTGTAACCTGCAGTCTTCTTGACTCCTCTTTCTTCCATCAAGATTCTTATTTTTGATGCATCTTCCCATTGTCTTGAGTCTATGTATATGTTATACAACTGGACATAGACGGCATCCTCATCAGGCTCTAGCTTCAGAAGCTGCCCTGCAGCATGTTGAGCTAGGTGAATATCTTTGTACACTCTGCAGGCACTCAAGATGGAACCCCATATGACAGCATTTGGTTCCATTGGCATAGTTCGAACAAGCTCCATTGCTTCATCCAGAAGCCCACTGCGGCCAAGTAAATCTATCATGCAGCCATAGTGCTCAATCTGAGGATCTATGTTGTGCAACGATCTCATCTCATCGAAGTAAATGCGACCCTCTTTCAGTAGACACGAGTGGCTACATGCAGTCAGAACAGCAATGTAGGTGACTGAATTGGGCTGAAAGCCATCGCGCTTCATCCAGCAGAAATGCTCCAGAGCAGCCTTCCCCATCCCATTGAATGCGAGACCTGAGATCATGGCGGTCCAAGTGCGCACATCCTTCTTGCCCATTCGTCGAAAAACAACTGTTGCCTCGCCCACCCTCCCACATTTCATGTACATGTCCAAGAGTGCTGTTCCCAGGTAAATATCTGCCTCCACCAGCCTCTCCTCGACACAGGCATGCAATGTCTTCCCCTGAGGCAATGCACCAAGGCTTGCACACGCAGTGAGAAGGCTCACCACTGTAAAATTGTCAGGGTGCAAGTCATATCTCCTCATCTGTGCAAACAATACAAGTGCCTCCCTAAGCCGACCACTGTGGATATACCCAGTAATCATCGAGTTGAATGTGATGACGTCACGGACTTCCATCTGATCGAACAGCGAGCGAGCAACATCGACATGGTCAATCTTGCAATAACCATCAATTATAGCATTCCATGTCTGGGGCACACGGCATCTGCCCACAGCATCAAAAACCTCCTGTGCACGGCCAATATCACCACATTTGGCATACATGTCGATGAGTGCAACCACGAGATTGCTACTCATCGACATTCCCTCCTCCCTTACCAGCAAGTGCATTGACCGTCCAAACTCCAAATCCTTGAGCTGGGCGCATGCTGAGAGCACGCTAATCACAGTAACCTCATCCGGCACAGCATCATCAGAAAGCATGCTGTTGAAACACTCCACAGCTTCGGCAGCCCGTCCAGCTCGAGAATATGCGGCGATCAAACTAGTCCATGAAATCACATTCCTCGCCGGTGCTTGCACCAGCAACCGGCGAGCGTCGTCGAGATGCCCCAACTTGGCCAGTCCACCGATCAATGTCGTCCAGGAAACCGAGTCTTTTACAGGCATCTCGTTGAAAGCCCTGCAGGCATCGTCGGCGCACCCGAGCTCGGTGTACATGTGAATGAGTGGGTTTGCAACGAGGGGTACTGCGCAGGGGCGCAGTGTCAGGAAGCAGGCGGCATGCAGCATCCGGCACTGGAGGAGGTGGGCGCGGGAGCAGCACTTGAAGAGGAAGTGGAAGGTGAAGGCGTCAGGGCGGACACGCACGCGGCGCATGCGGCGGTAGAGGAGGAGGGGATGGTCGGGGCAGGAGGCGGCGCGGAAGCAGGCACGGAGGGCGGTGTCGAAGAGGAAGGTGGAGTGGGGCATTCGGTCGAACAGGTGGAGCGCGTAGCGGATGTGGGGGAGCGCGTAGCCGGGGATGCAGTTGGTGAGCGAGTTGAAGAGGTGAGCGGCGGAAGGATGGTGGAGGAGACGGCCGGAGGTGGTGAGGAGGGCGTGGAGCTGGGTAGCCTGCCTCATGGAGCGAGGTGTCGGCCACGGCAAAAGGGGCATGGCACGCTCGCAAAGTTGAAGAAACACAGAAAATGCAAGTGATTCAGCTTCAGAATTGCTTCTGAAGTTCTAATTCCCAAAGATACTGCCAGTACAAGATGAAATCTCAATATATGTTCATCGACGAACTAAAAAAGGCCAAATTTTTGCATGCATGATTTGTGCGTAGATGAATAGCATGCGTCGAGCCATTAGCATTAACACAAGAATAAATCGACTATCTTCGGAAGCCGTATGCATGAATAAGCTTACTTCCCACCTGCTGGCCGGCGCAGGCTGCAGTAAGTCGCCGGCCGTCGCCTCGGCAGCCGCGGAGTCGACGGTTGGGGTTCCAATGTATGCCTATGCGTGGTGGAAGGGCGGGCAGACAAGTGCGATGCGCGCGGGCTGGACCATGTGGGCCGTGGGCTTGGCCTGCCTGAAAGGCTGGCCCAGTGACGCCCGCTCGCTGGTCTCTAATTGGCTTTCCTCACGCTCGGTTTACGAAAAGGATGTGTTTGGCTGGGTTTATCCGCTTCAGTTTCTCACCTAATTCCGTTTTACATTTCGGATTTTAATTAAAAAAGCACTAGTCACAAATAAATTTAAGATCTCTCCACTAACTTATTAAGCCTAATAATTTAAAGCAGCTTAGAAACTTCCTAGCAGAGAGGACAGTGTGCCATGGCCCATGCTCTTAATTACAGTGACCTGAAGTTGTCAGTTGAGATAATTCAGTACTATATATTTTCTCTTATCCAGACACATCTTCCATCCCATTTTTGAGCCAATTTTTTTGCCGACCAGCGCCTGTAGAGTGCATGTATTCAGCAATGTCCATGCCTAATATATTACTACTACAACAAGCACGATGCTCCATGTTTGGCCCATATCTTCTTCACAACCTCTATATAGCATCTTCCATCGCAAAGATCACGCTATAGATACGGACTGAGCCCTTAATTTTTGCCGAAGCAACTACTAGACGTACTAGTAATAAGTAGTAAGCATGGGTAAGGCGTGGTGGTCGCCGTGTTGTGCCTGATGAGCTGGAGCAGCGTGCCGGCATCGAGGGCCGCATTGTGCAACCCGACGAGGCTGAGCCCGTGCGCGAGGCCGGTGATGTTGGGCGGGGCGGTGTCGCCCGACTGCTGCGCGCGGCTGCGGGAGCAGCAGCATTGCCTCGCGGCTACGCTTGCAACCCCATCTACCACAACTCCGTCAGTAGCCCCCACGCTCTCAACGTCGGCCAGGCCTGCGGCCTCCCCAAGACCAGCTGCCTGTCAACTCCATACATGCATCTGAATAACATGCATCACGGCGCTGTTAGTTGTAATGGAAGATATATGCATGTACTCTGACAACTAATTAGCTAGGACTAGTCTTTGGATGTTGAGTTTATGTATGAATAAAATGTCTGAAGCCTGTGTGCTCTCTTTTTCTGTTAATGCAAGAGTTGTTCCTGTCGCATGATAATCTCTATTTAGTCCTCAAAAGTATGAGCATTGCTATATGTTGTGCTGAATCTATCTCGAAATTATATATACTTGTTGATGTGTTTTTTTGTTATTGGTCAAAATAATAAGAGAAGCGTTACTGTTAGGTAGTTTGGATACCAAATTACAGAGGGCTACTAGTGGTGGTTGTAGAGAATAAGTACAATTTAGCTACACAAATTGGGAAGAATTTCTTACGAGCCATTTCACAGACCTGTAGATTGTTTAATAAACAAACTAGAACAAAACTAAAGTAATGGAGAAAGTTTAACTGATGTACCTTCCAAGAGTAGCATCAAGGTAAACAAAAATACAAGAATGATAGACAAGCAATTGATGGTTGCGGGATATATCATACAAGCCAGTTGCAGCACAACTTGTTCAGTTCAGGGTTCAAAACTAATGACAGAAACTACCAACTTCAGATAATTGGTGCAAGAAACGCCTGCAATATAAAGAACACAACACCAAAAACAGCACACCATTAATTCCTACTCCAAACAGAAAAACAAATATTTTTTTGTTGTTTTTGGCCCCAAGCCAACTCTTCAGATATTCATAGTACTATATACAGCATCATACAGTAAACTCTAATCAAGCAGCAAGTCTTTACTGTGAAGATCAATTTGCATCAAGTCCTAGCTAACTTATCGTTCTGTAAAGCAGGATCAAGATTGCTGCTGCTCTGAGGCACCTCTGCAGGATGGTCATAATAATCACCAAGACCCTGCAGTAAATAAGGCGATCAGGAAAGGTCGTGAGCAATGTTGGGCAAGAACTTTGTTCAGAGAGGGCACAAAGTGTAAATTTTGTATTCCCGCCTTCTGACACATGTTGCGTGAACAAATGTTACCCGGGGATGGCAATGTAAAGAATCTTTAGGGGCAAAAAAACAAAACAAGAGAATTCTGCATACCAGGTTATCATTGAGCATAGTTTTTGAAGTCAGATCATGAAGCATATCAACAGTTTGATTTATGTCATATTCATGTGCCTTCAGTGCTTCAACAATGAAGTCTGGAGAAATATCTGGGAACATCAACAAGACAGATTTGGCAACAAAGCTGGAACTATCAGAAGTTCCTGCTGATTTATTGTCCCCCAAAGTTGGAGCGACATTGCTGCTGCTGCTGCTGCTCTCAAACACTTCTGCAGGATGGCCATAATCATCACCCAGACCCTGTAATAGATAAGCCAATCAAGAAAGGTTGTCAGCAATGCTGCCCAAGAACTTTATCCTGAGAGGGTATTGCATTGAGACTTTTGCTTTGGCCCCTTGCAACATGCACGAACTAGTGTAATGGAGGGAGAGAGACAATGTAAAGAACATGTCAGGGGGAAACAAAACAAGAGAGTTTCACATACCAGGTCATCATGAAGCATGCCTTTTGAACTCAGATCATTAAGCATATTAATAGTTTGATTTATGTCAAATTTATGTGCCTTCAGAGCTTCATCAATAAAGTCTGCAGAGATATCTGGGAACATTGCTGAGACAGATTTTGCCACATTAAATGGATCCATGCCACTTTCCTCATACTGAGATGGATCAAAAGTAATACCAGCACAGTCTCCCTCCGTGGATGACTCAGCAGAAATATTAAGCTCTCCTATGCTCTTAGCATAATCATATGAAGAAAAGGAATCCGGTAACCTACCAGACTTGTCAGCAGTCTCATTCTTTTCAGTTGCACCCAATTGTTTCTCAGAGGCCTTGCCTACCTTGAAGCTTTCTGCAAACATAGTACACGTGGCAGGTATGAAAGGAGTGGCATATGGATTCAACTTGGATGGCCCTTCCATCGTTCTTAATTCAATATATCCGTCTGCCAAATGTCAAGAGAGGAAACTTCAGTACAAATTTCTATGTGCGGTGATGAGAACCAAAAGGTCCGGAACGGAATTTGACACATATACTCATTTACTGAAAAGGCAAGCGCAAGCATGGTTATACATGTATGATAGGAAGATACTTACTAGATAGTGCAAAGATTAACTACTAAGAGCAAAGCTGAGAGAACAGCCCCCTTTTTAAAAAACTCTTCAAACAGAATGACAGCTGAGATTTCATAAATAAAGTTGCAGCTGAACAAGTAATGTTTCTCCATGATTTACAGTTCAAAACAAATAATGGCCAAACAAGTTGCCACAATGCAAACAACAAGAATTTGTTAGCATAGATAAGCTTGTCAAGAACAGCCCTAATTTTAAATTACACAAACTGTCATTATGCTCAATAACATTGTGTGAATGAATGCAATTGGTACTTTCAGTCAGGTTGATATTGTTATGAAATGTTGATATGCCTTCAAGACTAAAAATGTTTTCACATATACTGTAGCCACTTCTGCAGCATTTTAATAGACATAAATAATGATGAATATTTAAAACAGGATTAGCTCATGAAAGCAGATGAAACATATTAGCTGATCGTGATTAGGACCATAACTTTTCATTAGTGTACACGCTCCAATGATCGTACCCCAACATTAATGGGCAACAGTACCATTCGAATATTTGCAAAAAAGGCATAACTTTAGCTAACTTGCATCCAGAACAGAACTGGGTACAGTTTATAAGACAACGAAACTGGAGTATAACATGCAGAAGTTGAAATTCAGTTCATGATGCTCTCTCAGTATCTCACAATACCTTCAGAGCAAAAATGGTCGTCAAATATAGTATGGACTATTCAACCATGCCTCTACATTTCAAAAGGGACATAAAGAACTGAAAAAGGGAACCAGCTCCTAATCAACTAACTGCACTGGAGTTGTAAACACACCCAAAAGCTGATGAACCATTTGCAAAAACCAATCTATATAGAAGGGTAACTCAAAACATAAACCTACTGAACTCAAATATTAAGATGCCACATTCCATTTAGTAAAGTTGCAAACTTGACCATGCGTGGTATGTAAGACTGCCAGTACATGCACCTTACTTTCTTCATCTTTCGCAATAACCATAAAGCATTTTTAATCCAAACCAACTAATCTCTCTTTACTCTTTTGGTCAAACGAGTTACGAATTTTTGCCTATTATTCCTCATAAGGACTCCAACGCTTGTTCACTAGTTTACCAATTCCCCAGGGGACAAGATGTCAAACAAATTCTCATGATCCCAAAACTGCAAAATCTTCTGCTTTCCACTCCCATATCCATCAAAAGAACAACACCGAGATGGCGAGATGCCCAGAATAAACTAAGAAATACTTCCCAACACCCACTGCATCAAATGCACCGGAGATGAGAAATCTATTTAAGACAAGAACATCCTCACAGAAGGATCACACCAGGTTACTATAACATAGCAAGGAACCAAGAAAAAACAAGACCAATTTTTTTCCTAGGAGCTAAAAGAATCGATCTTGCACACGACACGGCCGGATCAGACCGAGCAATAACCGGCCACTCGAGTCAGATGTAAACCACCCAAAGAGAGATCGGATCAGATCAAGAGGTAGTAGTGAACGGCATACCTGGAGACGAGCGGAGAAGAGAAGGCGGCGAGGCCTGGGGTGGTTGCCGGTGCCGGTGGTTCTTGGTCCGGCCGTCGGGAAGTGGCCAGGTCGAGAGGAGTTAAGGCAGACCAGTAACCGAAGAGGCCAGCAATGTGAACGTGAGGGGAGTGGTGGGGCCCTGAGGCATCATCCGACGGTTAGAGATCGGTCTTGCTGTGCAGATGGACGGTTCAGATGGTGTCTATCATGTAATGTGATTAATGTTTTCCCTATTTCGTATAGGCAGATTTTTTTTTTCTTTAATATGTGCGAGAACTAAATTTTCTCGCATGATCAACCATCCCACCTCTTTTTTTTTTTTTTTTTGTCAATTTAAGGCCAATTTGGATATTGTAATATTTCAAAATTATAGTAATAAAAAACCACAGTTTTTCTGCTTATACTAAAAACACAATAGTTTTTATTGAAATAAAAGAGACAGAGAAGATGTGGTTTCGTACAATCAAGTAATGAATGGAGTTTCAAAAAATAATAGAAAAATCATATTATTGACAGCACTGTAGTTTCTAAAACTATGAATTTTATTACAATAAAACAACTTATAATTTTCTATACATGATTTTTTAAATACTATAGTTTTTCTTCAAGACTACATTATTCAAATAAATTTTTAGAACACTCAAATTCTGGTGAGATGATCCAAGATGAGTAAAAAAACTATCTTTAGAATTAAAAATAGAAGATCCAATTCTATGACCATTCTTACACAGTTAATCTACTCTTTCTGTTAATTTAATGAGTACAAGCTATTGCACTACAGTCAGAGTGGAAACATGAACATCATGTCTGATAGTTGGATGATAATTTATAGGATTTATTTAATTGGGGACATGGACAAAATGTATAGGTGTGTGGCATATCTAGAATTCTAGTTTGGTAAGATGTGTGTGTGATTATATTATTTGGTTGATACTTGATTCTTTCAGTGCATATGAGTGCAAGAGTGAATTGGCAAAGCATGATTAAGAGTGCCAGGTGCTCGATTTTCGGTATGAAAACGATAGACATGCTTAGTTAAGACCAAACAAGATACGGTAAAACATGGTGAAAATGCTGAGCAAATAAGGTTGAAACATACATTAGAGAAGGCTCAAAGTTATGCCATTTTATCTTTGGATAGCTTGAAATCACCGTAAAAATTGGGATTTTGGCGATTTGTTATGGAATATTGATAGTGAGACTAACATGTGAGATTTTTAATTTGTACATACACCACTTATCTACATTAGAATACTAATGTAATCTCAAACAAGACAAAAAAAAAACTCATGAATACACCTTCTCATTCGAGACACTAACCAAAAATAATCTGATCACAATCTAAATACCATCGGTTATAAATCGGTCCTAGACATGAGCAATATTCCAACAAAATTGCTTTCCAAATAGACACTGCACATCCACTGTCTCTAAAGATTATATTCCAAATATTCCAGGCTGTACGATTGGTGGATTGCTTGCCATTAATCAACTGATTGGTTGCGTAAAGTGTATTCCTGCTTGGAGCTCCCCTGAGTCCTCGCCATGGCTTCTAACCAGCAACAAGAAGAGAGAGTGCCACTACTTGTAGTTGCCTGCCATCTTCCCCCGGGGGTCTCATTACTCATCTCTGCTTCTCTTTTGTTTGCTCTGTGTTTTCTTGGATTAACTAATGCTGTGTTTGATTGGAGATTTTCAAGTTGAAGCATGCACCTCTGATGGATCTCTTGACATTGATGGAAAACCCGCTCTGAAGCATCACACTGGAGGATGGAAAGCATGCCGTTTGATTATTGGCTTAACTTCTTATGATAGATTTATACTCTTCTTGGATTGTTGTTTCATTCATAGATTTGAGAAATTTTCTTGTTTGCTGCGTGGCAGGTACAGAGTTCTGCTATTGCTTGGCAAACTTTGGGATCATGGACAATCTGGTCACTTACCTCACGACCGTGCTTCACGAGAGCAATGTTGCCGCCACGAAGAACGTTTCGAATTGGCAAGCCACCTGTTTCCTCACGTCGGTGGCCGGAGCCGTCGTGGCGGACTCGTTCTGGGGAAGGTATCGCACCATGGTGGTTGCGTATTCTATTCTCGTAGCCGAAAGTCCAAAGTTACAATCTTGCCACAAGATTGTGTACGTGCTCGGCTAATGAATCGGTTTGCAAATCTCTCTGCATTGATCTTTTCAGGGCATGCTTATGACTGCTCTTTCAGCAATTCTTCCACTGCTCAAGAACAGGAGTACAGACATGCTGTTAGCTCTGGAGGTCATCATCTTATTTCTTGGCCTCTACATGATTGCTTTCGGGATAGGCGGGCTCCGGCCTTGTCTTCTATCCTTCAGAGCCGACCAGTTCGATGACACCTACTCGTCGGAGCAGATAAGGGCTCCTCCTTCAACTGGTACGTGTTCACCTTGTACAGCGCGTCGGCGATATCGAGCACGGCTACTGTGTGAGTGCAGGATCAATACTGCTGGGCGTTAGGCCTGTCCACACCGGCAGTGTTCATGGCTTTGGGCCTCTCCTGTTTAGTTGCTGCTTCGAGGACGTATAGGTTTCAGAGAACCCGTGGAAGCCCCCTCACCAGAGTCTGCCAGGTTGTCGTGGCCGCGGTCAGTTAATTCAACGTCGACACACATGTCGACGGCTCTCTTCTCTTCGAGTTGCCGGAAGACAGGCTCGGCTAGAGGAATTCAGAGGATACAACATAGTTCTGATCTCCAGTTAATTACTCTTAACTACTAACTTCTGATGCATCTGCACAACTAGGTTCTTTGACAAGGCTGCCAGTGTGCCACCTTCTGATAAGGGGGAGGAGCGCGGCACAGCAATGCCGCGCAATCCATCGAGGCTTTGCCTGGTGACACAAGTGGAGCTAAATATTCTTGTGGGGATGCTGCCGCTGTGGTGACCGTCGTGTTCTTCTACACCGTGTTGGCGCAGGCCTTCTCGACGTTCGTGGAGCAGGACATGACGATGGACAACCGCGCCGGCCCTTTCCTCGTTCCGCTGGCCTTGCTGTGGACCATCAACGTGCTCACCATCGTCGTGCAGGTTCTCTACAACCGGGTGTTCGTGCCGGTGGCCAGGCGGCTCGGTGGAGAAGGGCATCTCGGACCTGCAGAGGGTCGCAATTGGGCTCTCCACGCCCGTTTTCGTCATGGTCGGCAGGCGCCACATTACATGCTGGTCGGCGTGGGCGAGGTGTTCACCACCATTAGACAACGAGTTCTTCTACGGGCAGGCGCCGGCGGCGATGAAGACGGTGTGCACGTCGCTCAGGCTTGTCGAGATAGCTATCGACGACTACATCAGCTCGCTCATCCTGGCGGTGGTGGCGTCGGTGACGGCGACCGGCAGGCGGCAAGGCTGGATCCCGGATGATCAAAATAAAAGCCATTTGGATCGATTTTTCTGGATGATGGCCGCGTTTGTCTGCCTGAATCTGGTGGGGTTTGCAAGTTGCATAGTGAAGTACAAATTCACTAAGGCTTCTTGACTTCTCATGATTTTTTGTCCACGAAAAAAAAGAGAAAAAACATAACAAATTTAACAACAGGGCAACATCAGATGGGTTAATTTGACTAAAAAAGTGGGCTCATGTACGCTTAGTACTTTATTTGCATGCATAAAAGATATCTACAAGTCTTAATACTGCCACGATCCGTACAACCTTTACCATCCAGTTATCCACGAGTTGGATACTGAGTACAGTACGTTACTGGCCAGACTACATGCATGCTTCTTGCCACAGACACCATCTACCTAACGGTCTACTTCCCTCCATGACGGAGGTCGTAAAAGAAGGCCTGGGGGTTATCCTCGAAGACGGCACGGGCGATGTAGCTGTCCGCCCCGGGCGCCTTCATCATCCCGCCATCACCGCCTCCGCCGCTGCCGCTACCCTTTCCGCCGCTGCCGCTACCCTTTCCGCCGCCGCCGCCGCTGCCACCGCCTTTGACACCCCCACCGTGGCTGCCACCACCTTTGCCACCCCCACCGCCGCTGCCACCACCTTTGCCACCCCCACCGCCGCTGCCGTCCTTGCCTCCTCCCATATGTGAATACTCTAAATTGCAGGGTAGTTCAGTGTGTGCTGTAGAGTGGAACGAGAGCGTTCTTTTATAAGGGGAGATGTTCACCGGGAATGACCGAAGCCACGTGCATGCCGCCGCGTGTGTGCAAATGGAGAGTTTTTTACTGACACGTACGTGGCATGCATGTAAAAGTGCGAATAACCAAGCGTCGTCATATATCTTATACCTGCATGTAAAAGTGCGAATAACCAAGCGTCGTCAGTTATACCAAGCGTCGTCATCTATCTTATACTGCATCTGCATGTAAGTGCGAATAACCAAGCGTCGTCTATCTGATCCTGCATGCAAGTTAAGAAAAGGCTAATGCAGAACAGCTAGAACCCAGTTCATCGTGCACACGGTGTATGGTGCATTTCGCAAGCAATCCTCGCCTTGTGATCGGTATTGGGGTCCTTGTACAATTGATGACAGTGTGAGTCATACTTTGGCAAATCTGGAAGGCTGGAACCACTTGATGAATTGGGCCGATTGCCCGTTTGGTTAACTTTAGCGCCAGGCCGATTTGGCCTTGTAGGCCTGATCTGCTTGTCATCCTAACTGATCCGTCCAACCACAGACCAAGTGGATTACATATAGTGTCTGACACTTGTCAAGAATTTTATCTTACATGCACAAAATTGATTCGTTTATTGTCTGTGGGTTAATCAGACATGACTGATTTTATTGAACACTTAGGTCCTATTTGAAAACACAATATTTTAAAATCATAACTTTGAAATTGTCATACAATTAAAACCACAGTTTTTATAGGTATTTTGATACACAGTTTTTTTAAAATTTTCAGTTTGATGTTTAAATGAACTAGTTGTTATGAGAATTTAAAAAAATAATCGTTACACATGTAAGTATGAGATTGAAACATAACTAGAATATAAAACCTTCATAATCCAATCCAAAGTCAAATCCTCAAATCTAAATAGAAATTACATCCCTAAGATTCAAACACAATTAGACCCTCTATGCAAGTATACAACTACTACAACCTTGATTCAACTATGGTTTCATCCTTAAAATTTGAACAGTAAAACATCTCTTCAATCCTAAACCAAATCGAACTCCAGATAAGATCAAAACAGATTTGTATTTGAATTAGACAAAATTCATATCCCCTATAAGTTTCAAACTGAGTCAAACTTTGGATAGAATCGGAACCAATTCGGACTCAAATCCTCATTCATTCGAATCAAAATTCAAAACAAGAGTAGAATCTCCCAAAAAAAATCTAAACAGCCACCATCCAATACCAAAACATCACCATGTCGCATGCTATGCACCCCCAAGAACGGCGTAGTCACCTTGTCGAAGCTCGCTTGCAGTAGCGCCATGATGCGCGCGAGCTCACACATCGTGCCCAAGCGAGGCGCGCCGCCATAGCCCCTTGGGTTCGAGGCAATGACCTTGAGCTTCTCCGGGTCCTGGATGGACTTGCCCACCATCTTCTTGTCCGGGAGCACAGCCTAGGTGTCGCCGAGCCCAAACAGGAGCCCATACAGGAATAGCCGTGCCCGCAACGGGTACATGTCCTCGGGGATGACGACCATCGACACCAAGAAGATGAGCCTCGTCCAATTGGTGTCCGGTGGCAATTGGAAGTACATGAGCAGCGTGGTGGCACCACCCATGGACTCGCCGAAGAGGAAGTCCAGGAGGCGCGCGTAGGTCTTGCTCTTGTGGATGGGTAGGAAGAAGGAGAGGGACGCCGCGACAACCGGCCGGAGGAGGAAGAGGGTGCGGTAACGGCGGCGCCCCCGTATGCGGCCGCCAACCAGCGACGCCCCAGTCCCAGGTCGATCGAGAGAGAGAGAGAGAGATAGTGTGAGCTAGTTGTGGTCAAAGTTTTGGACAAAATTTTGCACAAAACCAAAATTTGTAAAACTAAGTAAAAATCATACTTTTGGAGAAAGTATGGTTTTAAAAACCATAAAATACTTTATAACTAAACATCTCTTTGGTTTTAAATACCACAGTTTCTTTTAAAACTATAGTATTAGATAAAAACTCTAAAAAAACTTTGTAATCAAATATGATCTAAATTTTGAATTTTCAAGACTTCTGGGCATGTTCGGACAAAATCATAATTGCAACTCAACTAAGCATGATGAAGATACAAACCAAGTGATTTTTAGACAGATTCTAAGTTAAACATTTTTCGATGTACAAAGATATCAACCAAACAGCTTGGGATAATCATACACCAAGCATACAGCCTTGTAGGTACGTAGTATCTTTTGCCGTAATTGATCACTCAACTTGAGCACCACAAGAGTTGTTCATTCACAAGATGTTGACCGGTTACAAGTTACAACTATTAGACATGCTTGCCACGATTCTCAACCAATATCATTATACAACAAAAAAAGTCAAAAAAAGAGTTGGCGCTTGTACTAGTTGTACTACAATTAACCAACACTAATTATAAACCACTTCGTGATCACAAAATAACAACAAAAAGAAGAAGAAGAGTAAAGAACATAAAACTACATGTCACCTGAGAAGCTCAAGGACCTGTTGTAGAACAGGCCTGAATCTTGTAAGATTAAGCCTGACATTTTGTTGTCCCAGGTAGATGTCATTGACAAGTGACCAGCTTTGTCTATGGATGGGCAAAGGATCGAGAAACACAGGGTGAGCCCTCGGGTACAAGTCTATGAGCGTGCTCTCCTCCTCGGCGATGTTGTACTGCAGGTATCTCATGTTCATGTCCCTCGGCGGCAAGCCGTACTCCCACATGGACAGCTCCTCCAGCCTCCCCAGCGGCACCACCTGCACCACCACCGCGTTCATCGGCAGGAACACGCTGTTGGTCAGGCCTGAACCGTGCACCGCCATGAGCACATCGAAGGAGTTCACCATGGCCGCGGCCTCGGCGACTAAGCCGTGCACGTTGTTGTCCTTGGTCAGCATGTCCGTCGTTGTGACGTCGAACCCAACCGTTGTCGCCATGGCGGTGATCGCGTCCAGGTTGACGAACCTCCGTCGCGCCTTCCGCGATATGATCAGAAGCCTCGGCTTCTTGCTGGGTTCCTCGGACGTCCGTATGGCGTACTCTCTTGGTAGGGCATAGGATTGGATCAACAACTTCTTGAAGTCGACCATGGAGTAGTTGTTGGGAGCACGTCTCGGGTCAATGCTCAGGTCACGGTGGCTGCGCAGCCCGACGACGGCACGCCGGTAGCAGTGCACCTGGTCGTCCTTGTCGAGGTCCACCGCCTCGTAGTTGGTCAGCCCGGCGACGATCCTCTCGTACTTCTCGAACCACCATTTCTGCTTCTGGGTTACCAGTAGCTGCACCTCGCCACCGAAGTGCCGGGAGGTGATGAACAGCGGGATGATGTTGTCGTTGAAGTCGTGGTAGTAGTTGCCGCAGTACCCGCCGTTGGAGTACACGACGGCCGCGGCGCCGTGCTCCAACGTGCACCGCGGCGCCTCGTCGGCGCTCACTACCTTCACCGACATCTCCGTTATGCTAGGCATTATGCGCGCCTCGCCCTTACGTGTGTACGGCCTAATATTCCATGTAGTAGTGTTCACGTCATGGCTTGTGGTGGTGTTGTTGTCTTGGCTACTTACTCCAACGTGACGGCGAGGGGTGACCACGAACACCTCCGACGTGCTTCCACGGATGCGGATGGATCCGTCCATCTCGCACACGTCGGACCTCGCATCGGAGAAGTCGCAGGCCACATGAGGCTCTGGGATGAACTCAACAAATTGTTTGAAGCCCTTCTTGCCATCCTGAAAGAACGATGGAAACCCAGGCTTGGCTGCAGAAGAACCATTGATATATTTGTCAGATTTCCATTGTAAAAATTTGCTGCATTTATCTAAACCAAACTAAACATGATAAAAATGGTACTTACCATTGGTGAGCATCATGATGTACCTATCAGCAGTAGGGTAGCAAATCATTATGAACTGAAATGCCCCAATGAGCAGCAGCACAGGGAGACTGCAGACGCCTCCCCTGCTCTTCCCTGACTTCATCTTTCTAGCTCTCTGATCTCGGTAGGTATTACACACAATTTTATCGTACATTTTAAGAAGAGTGGTGGAGAAGACGATCCACGCTCTGACCAGAGCAGCATCATCATTAATTAATTTGAAGGTGATTAATTAATCGATAGTTGATGATAGTTAGCCAGCTAAGCAGTGGTAGTCGTACAGAATATACAAGACATGGACACCATGTATCTTCCTTCCTCTTCAGATTTGTAAAGTTGATGGAAGCCTGCAAGAAAAGTCATCTTGTTATAAGGTCAACGCATTTATTCATTTCTTTAATTAATCCTTCTTGTCTGGTGTCTTACAAGACAATGGAATTCTAAAAACCAGGTCAACACATTTCATGTGCAGTTCTTGGTTCATCAATTCTAAACTATGAAGAGTTTACCATGCATCATAGAAAAATACTGATCTACTAGTTTTGCAGTTCTTGGTTCCTTTTGAAAAAATAAAAAATAAAAAATAAAAAATGTGTGAGGGTGATGAGAACATCGGGAGGGCATAATAGAGCAATCAAAAGAGAATGAGATGAGGCTGGATTGCAATTAATTATGTGCTAAGAGGGATATGAGGATGTAGGGAAACTTTTAATCATACTAGGTAGCACCTTGTTTATTCAGAAGCAGAGTTAACTACTGTTTGGTCTGTACTTGACTTGAGAATATGACAATCTCGGAAGTAGTCGTAGCCAAAATCCGAAACTCAGCCTCTGCACTAGAACGAGAATCAGCGGTCTGTTTCTTCGACTTCCAAGCAAGAAGAGAAGTGCCCAGAAATATACAATAGCCAGTGAAAGAACACCGATCAGTAGCATCACTCGCCCAAGTAGAGTCAGAGTAAGCATGGAGCTGAAGCGGACTATTCCGTGCATAGAACAGACTGCGAGAAGAAGTACCATGTAAATAACGAAGTACTCGAAGGAGATAGCTGTAATGTACTGAGATGGGAGCACTGACAAACTAAGTACACTAACAGCATGTGAAATATCCGGTCGAGTGACGGCCAGATAAACCAAGCTCCTAACTGTAGGATCGAGGATGCCGACTAGAGGGGGTAAATAGGAGGGTCCAAAACTTTTCAATTAAAAACAACTTTTGCAAAGAACAAGAGCAAAAACAATATAACATAAATAAAAGAAAGAGAGAAGAAGACAAACACAAGAATTTTCCCGAGGTCTTGGAGACTACTCCTCGTTGAAACATTTAAATAAATGAGTCTTGCTTCAATATCCACAAAGGATATTTCTCACTAGTGGTTGCTCCTTGTCCACTCCGGAAAGGCGAGCACCGATGTCTTTTACAATCACGCCCGAGCCTCTTCAACAATCTCCGAACAGAAGAGGTCAACAGCCAAGTCACCAAACCGTTTAGGTGAGAGCGTTCACCAAGAGTAATAAGATGTAAGGTCTCTTCTAGATCTCCAACAAATATCGAGAAACTTTTAAGGATGCAAATGATGCAAATAAATGCTCTCAGAAGATCTCTCTCAATCCACTGAATGATACTTGATCAAAAGATCAAAATTTTAGCACTTGGGCTCAAGTGTATATAAAATATATCTCTAGCTTGGTTCTTTAAATCACACTGAATGATACTTGATCAAAAGATCAAGTTTTAGCACTTGGGCTCAAGTGTATATAAAATATATTTCTTGGTTCTTTAGACAAACTGCTCAAAAACAGTAGCGAAAATCTGCTCAAAAGTGTTTTAAGAATTACTCAAAAACAGTAGCAAAAAACTGCCTAAAAGTGTTTTAAGAACTGCTCAAAAATAGCAGCAAAAACCTACTCAAAAGTGTTTTAAGAACTACTAAAAAACAGTAGCAAAAATTTGCTCAAAGGTGTTTATAAAAACTGGTCAAAACAGTGGAAAAATCTACCCAAAAGTATTTATAAAAAAAAATTGATCAAAACAGTGCAGAAATATACTCAAAAGTATTTATAAAAAACTGATCAAAACAGTGCAGAAATCTACCCAAAATTATTTATAAAAAACTGATCAAAAACTGCTCAAAGACTCCTCAAAAGTGTATAGAAATATAAATTGAGATGTGTATGAGAATGTAGCTCAAGGATGATATAAATACTGCTCAAAACACATGTATTTATAGCTCAACCTCCCAGCTAGCTGTTGTGGTCGAAAAGGAAAGAAATCAGGCCAACTAACAGCCAGTTTCGACATCTAACGACTAGTAAATAGCCGTTGGAACCTCTAGTCGAATGAACAGTGTTATTGGTCGAATGAATAGTATTATTGGTCATATGAACAGTAACTAATAAAGTGAACAGTGCATAAATAGTGTCTGGTCAAATGAACAATACGCGTGTGACCACTGGTCGAATGAACAGTACCTGGTCAAATAAACAGCACTTGGATGATTAGTTTCAGTTCCTCTTTGAGATTCTTGACCAAGATTGTGAATGAATGTGAATGCAACATATGACCTAAGAGTTTCTCAGTTTTTGTCGGAACTAAAAAAGATTTTGCAACCCCTCTTAATAGTACGGTTTAAATAAAAAAAGAATTTCTTATAAAACCGGTCAAACTCCAAACTCCAAACTCCAAGATTAGTACAATAAACAAGCACTTACCTTAGGTCTTTGCTACTTCCTTCTTGACAACCTTGTGCTTAAGATCTTGGTTCGCGATCTTGGGCGACCTTGGGCGACACTGCGACCTTGGCTGGCGACCTTGCGACCTTGCGCCTTGCGACATTTCTTCTTTTCACCTAATCTTATTTATTATACTTGCGACACTGATACTGGTATGATGATGAGTATATGTGATATCTGTCTATGCTCTGATATACATGTGTTGGTTTATGCTCTGATACATTTTGATATGATGAGCTGCATATACTCAGGGGGAGTTATTTCATTTATTATCTTTTATCGAACACTTATTGTCATCAATCATCAAAAAGAGGGAGATTTTTGCATCTAGACTTTTATGCCTAACCCTAATTTTGATGACTAATGAAAACAAAGTGTTTCAGACTGACTGTGTTTTTTAGATTGTTTGATCCAGAGTTCTGTTGGGAAGAAATACAAGATGATCAAGATGAACCCAACGTAAAATGAAAAAGCACAAGTCACAACCAACAAGGTCAAGACGCAAATCGAGAAATGTAAAGGACCTAAGGTAATCAGAGTTTTTATTTTTCCCGATCTCGGCGTTTGGAGTTCGATCGGTTAAGGACTTTTGTTGCTTAGTTCTAACCATACTATAAAGAGTGGTTGCAAATTCCTCTCTACACTTCCAACATGAACCGAGAAACTTAGGTCATTGCATTGCATTCTTTTTGGTTCGATTTGATCTGAATTTGGTTTTTGAAAGATTTGGATTTTTAGTTGAGTTTTTGATAATATAAGAGTTTTTCAAATTTATAGAAAGATCTAGGCAGATCTGACTTTTGCTTCTGTTGACAAAAATGTAGCCCTTAAAATTATCTTTCAAACGAGCTATTAAACTCTCAATTTGGACTTCTGGATTTAAAGTTATAACTGTTTTCGTTTATATTGACTATCAGTTTGCTATGCTAACTGTCAGTTTGAATGTCAGTTTGTGTTAACTGACAATTGTCCAGAGAGTGTGTTTTTCGGGCCAAAAATTTTTGTACTAAACTGACTGTCAGTATGCCCATGTTGACTGTCAGTTTTTGTTTCGACCACAGTTGTTTTATCTGAGTTTCTATTTAATCTAGTCGATGTTTTGGTCGAACTGACTGTTAGTTTGCATAACTGACTGTCAGTTTGGGGTTTCAGTTTCCATATACGACCACAAACGGCTAGTTATTTTTTATCCATAAATTTTGTCGGCCGTTGTATATGTAATTGACTGTCAGTTTGTGTTGCTGATTTTCAGCCCTAGCTCCAACTGTTCTTTTGATCCTTGAGGCAATAAATAGAGGCTTTGAACTCGTATTTTACACAACAAGCAGCCTCCTCTCATACACATTTTTGAGTTTTAGTTTCTTATACAAAATCTTGATCTTTTGATCAAGTCGAGTGCTTTTCATATCCACCGAGTGCTTTCGTTCGTTTCATTTTGCATACTTAGAGTTTCTCGGTGATTGTTTGTAGGTCTAGAGAATACCTTGCTGCCTATTACTCTTGGTGAGCATCCTCACCTAGACGGTTTGGTGGCTTGGCCGTAGAGCTCTCCAGTTCGAAGATTGTCGGAGAGACTCGGCGCATTTGTAAAAGGCATCGGTGCTCTTCTTTCTGGAGTGGACAAGGAGCAACCATTAGTGGATAATATCTTTCGTGGATATTGGAGCAAGACTCAATTTATTTGAGTACTTCAACAAGGATTAGGGGAGACTGGGCGAGTCTCCGAAACCTCGGTAAAAATCGTTATGTTCGTTCTCTCTTCTCTTTCTTATATTATTATTTGTTCTTTCTTTCTTTATTTGCAAATATTTGTTTTAAATTGAAGTTTTTAAAAGCCTCCTATTCACCCCCCTTTAATCGCATCTTTGATCCTGCAAGTGAGACCAGATCGAGCAAGCAGATCAAGAACATACCGCTCCTAAGACAAGTTGATAAGGACATCACTTCTTCGGATACACACATTAACCATAATCCTCCGCTTGTTACACAAGGACCCATAACGCGCAGCAAAGCCCGATTGTTGCATTGCCAGGTGAACTTATTCCTAAGTTTATATATATATGGTTTTAAGAATGGTTTACTATCTAATAGTGATAATATTGTGCTTAGGAATCATAGAGAGGACCAGTAAGGACACAAGGACCAGCAAGGAGCCGGCCAAGTCGAGTTGGAGTCCGGTTCGGCCATCCAGGAGCAGTTTTCCTTCAAACAACCATAAATCCCTCATACGAAGTCCGATTGGGACATTCTTATAGTCCACGGAGAAGCCCATGACGAGATCTTTCCAATGGATCTATCTCCACGTCCAAATTCCTTCTGGATCGCTGGCAATTGACAAAACAAGTTTCGACCAGATTCTGATTGGACCGAGTCGGTGCTGCGTCACCTTTGATTGGGTCAAGTCCCATATATTGAGTTTGAGTCCGAGTAGGGAAAGAGTCTATGTCAGTTTCAGGTTTCCTTACCTGGCCCCTGATCTCTTTTACCTCCTCTATAGAATCATACTGAACCATTAGGGTTCAACGGGTTTTGTTTAGTCATAGTCTTTCCTTCGTGAAGCTATTGAGATATTTTTCTTGGTCGGCTAGATCAACATCAATATCTGTATTCGGAACCCCAACTCTTTTTCGTGATTCAATCTATATTTGCAATTTCAGATTGCTTGTTTATCTTGTTTATCTTGTTCTTGCTCGTTCTTCGATTGCTTGCAGGAATAGATCTCCGTGATCAGGTCGATCGTGCTTCTAGTTCGGTCGATAACAATCCGAAGTTGGTTCAGCGATTGCCAGGGCGTATCAGTCGTGTACGGTTGGTAGCCGGATCGTGAGAGTCGTCTTCACAAATCGATAGTCCTTGTTCTCATCGAAAGATCGAACCGCTCACGTCGCATCACAAGTAGTACCCATCTGTAGTAGAGATAACCTGAATACCCAAAAAATAGCTCAAAGGACCCAGATCAGACATCTGGAACTGCTCACTGAGACGTGCCTTAACAAAGGCAACATACTGCTCATCATCCCCCCGTAATCAACATATCATCAACATAAAGCAAGATAAGCGTCCGACCGCGAGCAGAAGTGTGAACAAACAGAGCTGGATCATGTGCACTAGCAACAAAACCAGCAGCAAGAAACACTGAACTGAAGCAAGCAAACCAAGCACGAGTCACTTGTTTAAGACTATATAAAGCACGACGTAGACAACAAACATGACCAGCAGGTGCAGAATAACCAGGTGGTGGCTGCATGTAGACCTCCTCCTGAAGATCACCATGAAGAAACGCATTCTTCACATCCATCTAAGAGATAGCCCACTGACGAGTAGCTGCAACAGGAACGAGAGTACGCACTGTTTTCATATGAGCAACGGGAGCAAACGTCTCCTCATAGTTACGGCCATACTACTGCTGAAAACACCGAGCAACAAGGCGCACCTTGTAGCGCTCAATGGAACCATCCGACCGTGTCTTGATTCTGAAGACCCATTTGCAAGTAATAGGCAAGACAATATCCCAAGTCCTTGTGCGCTCCAATGCTGAGAGCTCCTCTATCATAGCTAGCTGCCACTCAGGTGTAACAGCCGCATCCTGATAGTTGTGAGGCTCCTGAACTGAACTAGTGATAAACATACTATAACGAGCAGGAGGTGAAATAGTAGTACGATCACGGAGTGCATACCTGGGTGATGATGATGCTGGCAGATCATCGGTATGAGCCTCATCAGAAAGGGTCAAATCACGAGTAACATGATCCAAAGAGGGCTCAGAAGAGGAATAAGACAAAGGCTCAGAAGTGGTGGGAGGTAAGGTAGAAGGTGAAGATGGAGGCTGTACTATAGAAGACGGTGGAACAGACGGAGAGCTATGATCAGACGGAGAAGCGGAAGCAGATGAAGTGGAAGAAGGAAACATATGATAGGATGGTAAAGAGAGGAAACTGATGGGCTCTGTGGGAACAGATGAGTGAGAAGAAGAGGAATAAAAAAAAGGTCGACTCTCATCGAAGGTGACATCTCGAGAGAAGCGAAGACGGCGAGCAGAGGGATCATAACAATGATAACCCTTATGCTCAAGATTGTAACCAATAAAAACACACTCAACAGGCTGAGCGGTCAACTTGGTACGCTCACGAGGAGGAAGAAGGACATAACACACACATCCAAAAACGCGAAGATGTGTATATGTCGGAGGAGTAGAAAACAAAAACTGAGAAGGAATCCGATCATCGAGACTAGTGGACGGTTGTATATTTATAAGATATACAGCCATGGAAATAGCCTCAGCCCAAAAAGAGTGAGGAACAAAAGAGGCAAGCATAAGAGTACGAGCAGTCTCAATAATGTGACGGTGTTTGCGTTCAGCAACACTATTTTGAGCATGAGCGCCTGGACAAGATACTAGGGAAGAGTTCCCTCATCAGAGAGGAACTGCCGGAAGGATGTGGACAAGTACTCACCTTCAGAATCAGAGCGAAAGGTCTGAATGGAGCTGGAAAACTGAGTATGAATCATACGAGCAAAAAACTTGTAAATAGATAACAACTACGTTTCATGAAATAAATCCAAGAATATCGAAAAAAATCATCTATAAAGATCACATAATATTTATGTCCACCTTTGGAAACAAAAGGAACAGGTCCCCATACATCAGAATGGATAAGCTGAAAAACATGACTAGACCTAGAAATACTAGTAGGATACGGACGTTGTAGCTGCTTGCCAAGCTTACAACCCGAACAAGATATAGAACTATCAGAAGTGAAATGACCTAAAACACCCTGACGTACTAGACTAGATAAGTGATGGTTAGAAAGGTGACCTGATGTGGTAGAAATGGTGCCCTGTTGTGTGACCGGTAAGGTAGTGCCATCAGCAGTCTGAACAGAGAGATGATCCTCAGATGACCGACATGACCGTAAGGCTGAACAATCAGAGGTCGTATGGAAAAAGACCCTTGAATCCAGAACCCAATGACTAGCTGTACCTAATGGTGGTGGTGTAAAGTGACCAGCAGTCCCGGCAGATAGTGAGGAGGATGCAGTAGCCTGGTGCTGTAGAAGGGTATGGAGCTGTCGTAGCTCTGTAGTAGTGAGAGGAGCCGGCTGGTCCGAAGGTGTGCCAGAAGGCACAGCTGCAGTAGAGCGTTCTCGGCAAGCAGCTCGAGCACGCTCAAACTGGGCCTTCAGCTCCGGATGAAAAGCGAAGCAGCATTGAACAGTATGGCCGTCTTCTTGTAGTGTGAGCAGACAGCAGGAGCACGCGCATCAGTGCGCAGAGTAGTCAAATTAGGCCGCGACGTAGCCAACACTGTTGAGGGTGATGGCGGGAACTGAGACGCCGAAGAAGAACGCAGTCGAGTCTCCTCAGCAATAAGGGCCCTGACAGCCTCTTCCAGAGTACAGAGAGTCTCACAATTCAGAAACTGAGATCGAACTATTTCAAACTCTGAGCGGAGACGCATCATAAAGTGAAAAACACGCCCCTCCTCCCTATGCCGGAGAGTGAGCGGCCCTGTATCGGTAGGTGCCATAGAGTCCAGCTGACGCCAAATCGCGCAGAGCTGACTGTAGAACTCCTCAATAGTCTGATTGCCCTGCTGGGAGGTAGAAAGCTGCTGCCAGAGAGACCAACGAAGTGCATAACTCGCCTGCCAGTAGCGAGATGCAAGAAAATCCCATATGTTCTGGCAGGTGGGAAGAGAGTCGATGCTCAACCGAATGCCCGACGAAATGCTCTGCATAATGACATACTTGACCCTGCCTTCATTGCGCAGCCAAGTGGGCAAAGTAGGATCACTGGTGAGTGGCTTCGGACTTGTGCCGTCCACATGTCCACACAGGCCGAAACAGTCAAGGAGAGAAGCCATGACAATAGACCACTCCCTGTATTCAGTGCTGCCTTTGAGTTTCACATCACAGAGCGGCATGGAGAAACCACATGAAGAAACTGAAGAAGCCATAACGTTGGAGGGAAGGACCGTAAGATCCGAGGCGGCAGAAAACATCAACAGAAGAAAGCACACACAAAAGGGGTGCTGATTTTTTTTTTTTAGAAATTGAACGCTGGAGAGGCCGATGGCGAGGGCTGGCACGGGGGAGGCCGGCGGCGGGAGGAGGCCGGTGCAGGGGAGGCGACAGTGTGGGGGAGGAGGCCGACGCGAGAGGAGGCCGACGCGGGGGAGGATGCCGGCCGCAGGAGAGGAGGCCGGCGGCAATCGGCGGTGCGGGAACGCGATCTTGGCGGTCGCCAGTCGGAGGTGTGGGAGACGACGAGAGACGGCAACGATGAAGTGTAAAACGGCGCATGGTGGCGTGGACGTCAAGGATCACGGGAGGGTAGGGTTTGGAAACCAAGCTCTGATACCATGTTAAGATTAATCTCAAGTTGTATTAGGATCTAAAACTCAGTATATATAGGTATAGTCTATATCTGACTTAGACACAGACTCAAATATATATACGACTCTAATACATATACAACTCAAATACATATGTACTTAACAGTTACATGTATTTCCACTTGGTGGAAAATTTAAAGAACCTTAATTGTAGTTTCCAAGTAGATGCAAATTTGGTCTAGTCCGGAGCGATCTATATATAACTAGATTAGGCTAGTATAATTTTGAATCGGTTGTATGTTTGTAATGCAAAATACATTGATTTGGACTGATCCAAACAAAACTAGACCTTTTATGCCTCAATTCACAATTTGTACAAATTTGATTTCAAATACTTTGTATGATCGATAAAGACCATAGATGTACCTGTAACCGTGTTAGTTAGTATACGACACAAAATTACTTTCTAAACTTGACAATCATGCCCATGATCACTTTAGGTCAGAGAACAATGGCTTTCAAAATTTTTTGCAAAACTAAAACACGTATTTATAGATTTGTATAGTTTGTAGCACACTAACCGTTTGAGACGAGTGATCTGATCTTCACCTATTAAATGGATATAATCTGCTGATCCGAAGGTAATGCCTTCTCTTTCATTTCACCCCCAACATCCTCCAAGTGGAAACAGTAGAAGTCCAAAACATGAATTCCACCAGAAAACACCTCCTCCTGCCGTTAATTTCCCCGTCGGATGGCCGTTGGAGGGTCAAACCGCCGTGACAAAGCCATGGATCGCCAAATGGCCGGAGAAGTTGAGGCGACCACGTCGTCCTCACCTCTTCTCCCCCGGCCTCCGCCGCAGCCGGCCATGGCGGCGGAGGTGCGGCGGCAGGTGGGGCTGGCGGCGCCGCTGGTGGCTTGCAGCCTTCTGCAGTACAGCGTGCAGGTGGTCTCCGTCATGTTCGCCGGCCACCTCGGCGAGCTCTCCCTCTCTGCCGCCTCCGTCGCCTCCTCCTTCGCCAACGTCACTGCCTTCAGCGTCCTGGTAACTCCGGAAAAGCTCTTATGGATTCCAAGTGACTCCTACTACTAGGAAGCAAAATTAATTTAGATTATAACCTTTTCTTACATGACAAGCTGGGAATGGGAAGCGCACTGGATACGTTTTGTGGACAGGCTTATGGGGCTAAACAATTTGATATGCTTGGGAAGCATGTGCAGAGGGCTACCTTTGTTCTTCTGCTTACAGGTGTTCCACTGGCCATTGTATTGGCCTGCACTGGACCCATTCTCATTGCTGTTGGTCAAAACCCTGAGATATCGATTGAGGCTGGAGTGTATGCTCGGTGGTTGATTCCCGGCGTTTTCGCCTATGGTTTGCTTCAGTGCCTCACCAGATTTCTGCAAACCCAGAATATTGTGGCTCCGCTGGTAATTTGTTCTGGGGTAACTTTAGTGCTACACATTCTGCTGTGCTGGGTCCTGGTTCAAAGTTTTGGCCTTGGCAATAGTGGTGCTGCTTTGGCAACGTCGGTATCTTACTGGGTCAATGTAGTGCTGTTGGCAATGTATACTAACGTCGGTACCCCTGAAGCTCGCAGGAGTTGTGATGGATGGTCAAGAGAGGCATTGAAGGATGTTCATGTGTATCTAAAGCTTGCCGTTTCCTCTACGTTTATGACTTGGTAAGTCTCCTATGGAGCAGCCTTCAAAACAACCTTTGTTTAAGACAGTGTTTCTACTAAATACTAATGCATTTTGTTTCTAGTTTTGTAGTTTTGAATTCACAGCTATTTTAGTAGAAGAAATACAATTGATGTATAGAAAATGTCTTATTGGTTCATTTTGGAATGCCATTTTGCAGCCTTTTAACGTTATTTCCAAAGCCATACAATAGTCTTCTTCCTATCTTATGGACTATTTACTAGTTACATGGTGAAGATTGAGAATGGTAATTCCATTAGTTAATATCCTAAGGAGAGCTTGGGTTTTGGTTCGTCAATTCCTCTTGTGATAGAGAGCAGTCGCTTGCATGACCATATTTCTTATGAGTGACTGCATATGCATTGTATTTTTAGATATGTAACCAGTGCAATTACTATGACCTATCTGCTAGATTTAGGGAAAAACAATCTGCGGTAAAAAATGCATTATTTCAATGTGATAAAGCATAGATCTTAAGTAAGGAAAATACACAAGCATATAAAGAAATATACATTTGAAAAGGTTTATTTAGCAAGGAAACTGTGAATATGGATGTAAGCCGTGATTTTATAAAGTAGATAGAAATTATCCGTTTTTTTTAAAGATTTGTCAATTTGAGTAACAACACACATTAGGCGTCCCTATCAATAGATTGATCTTGTCTTCCATCTTAGATGTGCTTCAATGAACCATAATAAAATTATTTCCAATGACTTTAAGCAGTGACTATTCTACTACCATTTTTAGTTAAATATTTTCAACAGCACTAACTTGCCATGGACGTTCTCTAAATTTTCCTAACTAATCAATCTCTTGTTGATACATTTTATCATTTGTGCACAGTTAACTAGTTTGTAGTTTGCTTTTTCTTTCTGCATGACGCTGGTTTTGACTTTCAATGTTGCAGCTTAGAGTACTGGGCATTTGAGATGGTGGTTCTCCTTGCAGGTTTTCTTCCAAATCCAAAGCTAGAGACTTCAATTTTGTCCATCAGGTAGCAAACAAACTACAAATGCTCATGTGCTTTCGACCATCGAAGATTTCCAATACATAATTCACTTCATAAATTCAAAATTGTTCTGCTGTATGACTAGTTGGGTCATGCATTTCATTCTTTATTTCTTTTGATTGTCATAAAGTATACAGTTTAGAATAAATTCATCTATTGGAACTTTTTTTTTGTTAGGCTCTTGTGTTGCTATGCATTTAAAGACGGTGGAAGTTTTTATGCTGTAGTGACCAAAGAATCCCCAGCCCTTCCCCTCTATCCAATGGCTTTTGTGGGCCATGGCCCATGAGGATCCCCCTTCCCCTATCTCATCCTTAATCTCTTGGATAGGAAACTGTTTGTTGGTTGTGCCCTGTCATCCCTCCAGCTAGATGCCAACTAGTGTGCTATACTTTTGTCATGTCGGCCATGTGATAATGGATCTACATTCCAAGCCCCATGTTTCTGAGGATAGGGAGTTGTAAATTGTAACATGAATAAATTTTGTTAACATTTAGGACCTGTTTGGGTACTAGGAAAAATTTCCATTGAGGAGATCTCATCAGGATTTAGTATTCAATGAAACTAATATCTCAAATTTGACCTGTAAAAATCTCTTAGGTATAGGCCAAAAACTGCCATTCCAAACAAATCCTAATTGCGAAGATTAACCTAGTCCATCAAAAAAGAGGGTTGTAAGGACTTGGTTGTGGGGTTGCCATAATTTGAAGTAGGGATAGGAGACAGGGCAAAAGAAATGAAATGTTCCATTTCTTTTTTCATCCTTGAGCTTACGTCTGATTCTGAGTGCAGTTCTTCAGGTTCTTCATTCCTTTTATGTCATATCACCTTAATATAGTTCCGTTTGTGAATTTTATTACCTTCGTGTAGATTTTAGTAATGCACTTGATAGATTTTGTTGTTCTGACACTTGATTTATTGTGAAGTAACCATGGCTTGTTTCCAGCCTTAACACAATGTGGATGGTTTATACAATTCCAAGTGGCCTCAGCAGTGCAATCAGGTCAGAGTAGTTGAACCTGGACACATTACCCTGATTTTTCCAATTTCTGAGATTCAACATCACAAATCTTGTGCTGAAGAAGTTTGGGTTCACGACTCTCGTTTCTGTGCAGTATAAGAGTTTCCAATGAATTAGGTGCTGGGAATCCACAAGCTGCACGCCTATCCGTTTTTGTTGCAGGAATCTTATGCCTAACAGAAGGCCTGGTTGTAGCCATCATCACAGTTTTGGTGCGATATATCTGGGGTTACTTGTACAGCAATGAGGAACAGGTTGTGATGTATGTATCAGCAATGATGCCAATTCTTGCTACCTCTGACTTCATGGATGGAATACAATGCACCCTATCAGGTTTGGGAACAAAATGCACATCTGGATTTGCCATTTTTGCATCTGCCATGTACTATTTTTCTCTTCCTGTCGAGAAAACTTACATATGCTGTGAGAATGCACATTTAAACTACTAATTTTTCCAATGTGATCTGCCTCAATACACATTTTCAAGTGTGTCTGACTGTGTTACCTGGATATGAGTGCAAGTCTTGGACATTACCGCCGATCCAAGTGTCTGGCAAGACGAGTCATAAGAAAGGGGACTCGGCCTGTTTGTGCCATATAACCTTATTAGGTTTAGTTCCAACTCAAAACCTTTTGTTACTATCTTAGCTACCACTAATTTGTTAGAAAATGAATTTCCTATGCATGCTAGTACTTTGATAATTCATATATTTTTTCATAATCTAGGAAAGTGTTATCTTTTTATTCTTCGACTTTTTGCTGATTTTGTCTTCCTACTCCTAACACAATTATCAATAGTAAATGATTGTATTTTGTCTTTGGATATAACTGATTGTAGTTGTATAGGACTACATTATGTCATGTAACTTCCTCATTAATCATGATATCAACAAGTCTTTGTCTCGCCTGGGTATTTACCAACATTTATTTATGGCCAATAAGGTGCTGCTAGAGGGTGTGGCTGGCAGGAAGTATGTTCAGTTATCAACCTATGTGCTTACTATGCTATCGGTATCCCTTCGGCTGTTATTTTTGCATTTGTTCTGAAGATCGGTGGTAAGGTGAGTCCTATATTTTATGCAGTTCCAGAGAAATATTTTGTGTGGATTCTGCCTCAGGCTTAGTCTGACTTTCCTCTGTGCCAGGGGCTATGGTTGGGAATCATATGTGCAATGTCAGTGCAAATATTAGTTCTGGTTGTAATGATGCTTCGTACCAGCTGGGATGAAGAAGTATGCTCTTCATTTATGATCTTACATTCAAGTGAATTGATGTTCATCAATTAATGAAATTGGTTTTGCAGTAAAAGGGAAAAAAAGATCATCTGATGAAAATCATGAAATTAGCAGTCCACATAATCTCCCTTGCAGTTGCAGGAGGAGGTGCAGCCGACCACAAGGAGCACCTCCCTCCTTTTTGCAGGGGCATTGGAAGATGGTGGGGGGGGGGGGGGGGCGTTTGGGGTGGGGTGTGTGGCGGTTTAGAAAAATTGATGTCAACATATCTGATAGGTGGGCTCACCCCATTCAGCCCATATAAAGTCTAAAATCCATAAATTTTTTCCTTGCTTGGTTGTGTTCTACTGCTAAAAAATTATTCCCATGCTTCCTCCTGCACATTACTTGGCACATCGAAATCCATGGCAATCCTAGCCTCTTTAGGTGGCTTGATATGATGAAAAATCTGGTTGATTTAGCCATGAATTTCGGTCCTGCAAAGAATGATTAGATAGATGAATTATGCCATGCTATCGAATACGCTGATGTGTCATTTTGGGTCTTGCCTGTCATTGGCACCATGGTCTTCCTGTGCTGGGTTAATATGGGAGATTATAAGCACCATGGTAATGCTTATGTGCTGCTTATAATTTCACTGATTCTATCTTAATATGGCATTGACTGAACTTGTGCTATGTTGGTCAGTACCGTAGTTTAACTGCATCCTACATCCAACCTTGATCAACATTCAACAACATAATCATGTTTAGTTCTCCAATTTTTGTTCCCAATAAATTTTTCATTTTGTTTATGCTGATCTTGCCATGCCGTTCCTAACCAATTTGTATTTTGGTATCTTCCTTTTGTTTTTAGGCTGAGAAGGCAAGAGGTAGAATGCAAGTTTCAGGTGACAGCATAACATTAGCCAGATACCTTCAATGATCACAGTACTGCCCCAAAGTATACTTGCTTTCTTGTATAGTTGGTATCAATTGAGCACTTGAGACTCGCTTTCTTTTATAGTTGATATGTTTGAGCACCTGAGACTAGTTTTCCTGTATTGTTGATACATGAGCTAAAGCTTCTAGACAATTATTGCTCCGGTGGGAGTAGAAGAAACTAAACCATCAGAAACACACATATCAACAATCACAGTACCAAATTTTGTGTTTTTTCCCCTTTACACAACATCTGTTTGTCAAGGTGCACGATTTTTTGAAGATAAATAAGACTAGCTATTAAATTTTCTATTATATGATGCATTGTTCTACCTAAACTTTTGTTCTTTCCTTCATGATGCTGCTTAATGTGACTTCGATCTGAAAGAAAGGCTTCAAGCATCTGATGTTACATGCCAACATGCTTTAGTTGCTGGTACGTTCTCTCACATATGTATATTAGAATGAAAAGAAGGAAAAGATTCAAGAAAAAGAGAAGATACACCAGTCCATAATAATATGTGTATGCGCTTTAGTTTTTCTAAAATTAGTTAATAGAAAGAAGTATTTTCTCCGTTTCTGAATAGATGTCACAAAATAGATAACATTTTATAATTTTGAGGTAAATTTGTATACTCTTTTTCTTATATACCCTTCCTTTAATAATACAATGAATAAAGAAAAATTATTTTCTCAACAAATTTGTCTAACCCTACATACTTGAAGGTCATAGACAAAAGTTTTACTATGTGATTTGAGAGTTGGGAAAGGATATATTAAATAAGGCTAAAATGGTCTTTTTCTTTTATGCCTTGTTTTCATTGATATATGTCAAAATGACATCTATTTAGCAATGGTGGGAGTATTTTCTTTAATTAAGAACATATTTAAACACTTAAACCAATGCTGACCAGTTAGAGCTCAAATGGTAAGGCACCCGGAGTCTTTGCGTAGAGTTTTAATCCTAATGTTTGTAGATTATGAATTTAAATCTGGTGCATGTAAAGCTGCATGTGGAACATTTAAAGTATAGCATGGCTGCTTGGCTGAACATACAAGAACAAAAAATGCGTTCAGGAGAAGAACATGCGGTCAATTACAAGCTATCTCAATAGATGGCATCCAATATATATGGCTACCTTTCCTCTGCCAGTTAGGTCCAAATGGATTTCATCACAAAATTAGTCAAAGGGCTGAACCAGACAAAAGCTGAGATAAAGACCAGGATTATGATTTCTGACCACGAAAGTTGCGTCATGTTCTGTTTCTCAAAGACTGCACACTTTTAGTCAAATGATATTTCCAGCTGATGAGTAGCGCATTTCTATCAAAAGTTTTTTAAAAAGAAAAAAACTTTGGTCGACTGTACTTACAAAAAGTATGATGCTTTTGCAAAACTATTTCCATGTTATCATCTGTCCATTCCAATTCAGATGCATCTCCATGTGAAATAAAGAAGTTGCATCTCCCCCGAATCCATCAGAAGTAGGATGCATATATTTGCAGCTGAATCCTATTGCAGGTGCAAAAGTTGTACTATGACCAAGTGCAACTAACCAATTTATCACTTATATTAGTTGGATCCGACCAGGATTCATGTATTGTTTTTTTTTTAAAATGGCATTTTCTCACTTTTGGCTCTAAATCTTGCCTAACTCATCCTCGTCCTTCTCCTTTGCCTCCTCCTTTACCACCACCTTGTGCCACCCCCCTCCCACCTGTTGGTTGCCACCCCTTGCATTGCGGTTGCTGGCCACCGCAACGCATCGCCGCCACTTACGGTTGATAGTTCCATCACTATCGTAAATTCTACTGTCATTGCAATTTAAAGAGGGAGATATAGGTAAAATTTAGAGAGATTAGATCCAAGGTTGTGAGAATTTTAATCCAACAACAAAGGGCACACATACAAAATTACAAAACCCTGATAGAAAATTAGCAAAAACTCATTTTTAATCTCGGCAAATACTTAGATGAGGAGCTGTTTTTTCTGTTCTTTTAAGTTTATGTTTCCCTGCGTCCAACCAGAAGAAAACACGAAAGCGACGAAAACATGCAGACAACATGAGATGGCACGAATGAGCTGTCAACCTAAAACTGACAGTAAGAGTGAGTAACTAGCAAATGACGATTCATTCCGCCCAACTTTGCTTATTGGAGATGGTTTCGAGTGTGCTTTCTCCCGTACCTCTCTCCAGTTCAATGATCTATTTGTTAAAAGTGATGCAAAAGGAATTAGCTGGTCCAAGTGGAAGGTTGCTTTTGAAGCCGAGCTGTTTCCAAATCTCAATAGTTTACCTACTTATTAATCCTATCTGAAAGATGATAATATTAAGAAAGGTAAAAGTTTTTGAACACCTACTTTGCTCTAGAGTTCCTAGAGTTCATTTAGATCTCTTTAATTTAAAATAGCTCAAATTTGTCTTTTTATTTTCAAAATCAGAAATCTTTCAATTCCTAAGAGGGTTTGTAAGTTGTTTTCATGATATGGCTTTAAGTATATCAATAATATAATGATTTTTGTCCGTATTGATAAATTTGTAACACGAAATCATTTCATTTTTTTCGTCTATCAACATATTGGTAACACTACTCATTGGTACGAACGTTGATATATATATTGTGGAAGGTGATGTGTTGTCTATGTTGATGTCAAGGATCTTATTGAAATACTTAGTAAGCTTATACTTGTCACCATTTTTCATATATCAACAATATATAATAGTTCATATCATCAATACAATTTATAATACTACTTAAGGACAAAAATGATCATGTTTTGAAAATGGAGAGACCAATTTGAATCATTTTGAAGTAGAAGTAGAGCGACTAAAATAAACCAAAAAATAAAATAGAGAGATCAAACATATAATATATAATAGAAGTATAACTTACGCCCTCAAAAAGATTAAAAACAAGAAAAAAAAAAGAATAGGATGCGCATTCATGCACGTGCCTTCCTTTTTCCCAAAGAAAACCTACAATTATCCTCTTAAAAACTTAATGTCTCAATATGTTACCACGGGCCGATTTCCCCATAGAATTTAAATACTATTTCATTTCCACTATTCCAACTCCCACTATTTGTCTCCCTACCACCTCCTTCACCTCAGTTACCGCTAATTGACTAATCCCTTCATCATAGTTGCTAGTGTCACTCTTGACATCAGCACCGCTTATCTTTATATAGTTCTCTCATAATACCATACCATTTTACTATACCACTATGTCCATTACAATTCTCTTTTATTATTCATTTCTCCCATTATCCACAATAATAAAGAGAGATGACATTATCTTATAGGATTAGATCTAAATATGATATATATATATATTAATCAAATAGTGGAAGAACATATATATAAAATTGAGGGAAATCAGAATCTTAGAAACACTTGAGAAAAAAAGTGCATGTAGTTGGGGCCGAAATTGTCGGTTGCATATTCGTTTTCCACAACTGATTGATGGCATCTAATGGTCACTTCTCTTCAAGCTATTTCTACTTTCTAGTTCATCTAAAAAGAAAAAGAAAAATGACTCTCTTTTGGCTGGGTCCATGGTTGTTGTCCTAGACGTCCTTCCACATGGAAACCAGTTCACCTAACCACTCCAAATTGTTAGGCTCGTGCTTATTACACCTTTTTTTCCCTTGGTGCATGCCAGTTTAAAAGCGAATTCATTACAAAAGAAATCCCTGGGGGTGTTGGCTGTGAGGACGATGGGAAGAGGGGAAAAGATTTCTTGCGATGAGAATCTTGGGGATTCTCGTCTTTATTTTTGGATTAAAATGTTTTGTATTAGTTCAATAATAGAGAGTGAGATCTTAAGTTAAAACAATTCTAATTAAAGATTTCTTAAGAAAAGAGAAGGTCATATGACACTGAAAGAGGAATTAGATTTGTTGCAGTCTAGGTAGAAAGGGAGATGACATGGATGATGGATGGGAAGGTGGCGATAGGGGCTGCGAGAGAAGAAAAAAATATTGCTAATATATCGACAATTATTCAACCTAAAGTTCATTTTCTCGATCATAACCGGTGGTTTACTATCGAGAAATAGTATTTATTATCTTGGATTGAGAAAAATAAAAATCTAAGAGAAACCAAACAAATGGTTCAATTTGAATTTTAGAATTTGAGTTCGTGAGTATGAAAGCTACACTTCAAAACATTAAAAAACTTCTCCATGCTTTGTTCAAGCTTGAAATGCTATTCTTTTTTACTTGATTTACTTCAAAACAACTCCAGTACATCGGTGGACGGTTTTCGGCCAGTTCCTACCATCTCCTAGGTGGTTTCCATCGCTAGCTGGTTTCGAGTTTAATATTTGCATCTAAAGTTGAATCGGCAAATCAATACAATAGGTTTGAAAATTTTTTCTTCAAATTGATAATATGACTCTTAATACTACTGTGCTGATTTTCAAAATATATGCTTTAGTATTCTCTCATCATCTGTGCCCTCTCACCTCATCATAAACATGGACCGCTCCACTCTCAACCACAAAGAAACAATAATAAATCAACAAATCATTAAAGTTTTTCAAAAATATTTTTGATAACAAAAATTAAAAAAATGAATGCCCCTTCAAACTAATAATTACAATTTCCTTTTGTCTTAAACATTTATCAACAAGCAATCAATCCACAAAGGGTGTAAATTAACCTTTTGGACATCACCCTTCTTTATCCAAAACAATGCAAAGAAAGAAATGAATCTTGGCCCCCAAAAAACCCAAAAAACCAAAAATAAGTCAAACAAAAGAGTTTTTTTTTAAAAAAGTTTAAACTTTTAAACACATGAGCCTATCTACCGCCTTGGAACTGAACTCACACAGAGAAATCAGGGCAAGAACTTGCGTGCCTCCTCCAGCGTGTCCGTGAACCTTGTGAGATTTAGCCTCACGTTCTGCTTGTCCAAGTACACCGTCTTGATGGTATCCCAACCTTTCTTGTGCACGTCGTATGGATGCTGCAAAATTTCGTGGTCTTTGGGGTATTGATCTCTCAGCGAGCTCTCCTCCAGTGTTACGTTGTACTCCATGTACGTGATCTCCATGTCCCTGGCTGGGTCCTTGAAGGTCACCCGGGAGAGCCACTCGAGGCCGCCGAAGGGTACCACTTGGATGAGCACGGCGCGGCGGGGGAGGAACACCATGTTGGTGAGACCGGCGCCGTGGACGCCGAGCATGACGTCGGCGGAGTTGACGAGCTTGGCGAAGTTGGGCATGTCGGTGTGGTTGTCGGGCTCGGCGATGCGGACGTCGAATTTGGCGGCGGCGGCGGCGTGCGCCATCTCCCGCTCGTTCACGAACCGGCGGGAGCTCTTGCGGGAGATGATGAGGAGGCGGGGCTTGTCGCGCCGGGGCGCGCCAGTGCGCGAGGCGACCGCGCGCTCCAGGCCGAAGGAGCGGCGGAGGAGGCGCTTGAAGTCGACCACCGAGACGCGGCCCGGCGCGCGCGCCGGGTCGACGCCCATCGCTTTGTGGAACGTCGCGCCGATCACTATCCGCGGGAAGCAGTGGATCTCCAGGTCGTTGTCGACGTCGATGACGTCGTACTTGGAGAGCTGCCGGAACAGCGGGGTGAACTTGTCCACCCACCACGACTTGAGCCCGCTCACCAAGAACTTGACCTCGCCGCGGAAATGGTACGTGCTGATGAACAGCGGCACGAGCACGTCGGTGTAGTCGTGGTACAGGTTGCCGGCGAAGCCGCCGTTGGAGAAGAGGAACGCCGGCACGGAGTGTTTCTTGGTGCAGAGCGGCGGCACGGCGGTGTCGTTCTCCCCGCCGAACGGCGTCAGCGTGTACTCCCGCACCTCCGCCATCGCCACCGGATCGTGCCGCCGCGCGTACGGCCTCGTCTTCCACACCTTGTCCAGCGGGTTGATGTAGATGGTGGACTTGTTGCCGTCCACCCTGACGTCCCCCGTCGCCCGGCACCTCTCCGACCTCCGGCTCGTCTCGTAGCACGTCGGCTTGCTCGGGTCATCCTCCTCCCCTGCTTCCATCAGAGCCAAGAAACAGAGTAAAAAAAAAAGAAAAAAAAATTCTTGAACCTGATCCGAATTCGAGCCATGCACTGACCTATCGACCCGTCGGCCTCGAACCTGATGCTGTCGTAGTTGTCGTCGATCTCTACCTCCAGCTCGGCTAACGGCGGCGTGGCTGCTGCGGCCATATATGCCATTAGTATAAACCACTTGATGAGCTTTATAAAGACACAGAGCAAGATGTTATGATGTACGTACGGAAAGGCGTGGAGCAGTAGCGAGCCTTGATGAAGGTGAGGGCGCAGAGGGAGAGAAGCATGGCGACGACGATGGCCGTGTGGCCCATCCGCCTGGGCTCCTGCCGGCTCCTCGGCTGCTTCATGGCCTAGTAGCGTCTTTATTTAATCTAGTTGTGATCTGAAGCAAGCAAGCAATGGCCGGAAGCTGTCGCGCGAGTATTAAAGCAAGCGGAAAGTTGGTGGTGGCCGCGCGCGTAGTGGTTGGTTGACTTGAGGGCCAGGCTAAACCAACCAGCCAACTACTCGTTAATTGATAGCCTTTGGGAGATAAGTACGCTAGTGCTGTTACTACTTTGCCTCTGCTCCGTTTGTCAGCCCGAGATCAATTTGATCATCACCAGCTTTTTTATTTTTCTTTTTCTTATGATGATATGAAATGAAATGGTTTGAGGCGAGCACTGTAGATTCATTAACATGCGCCGGAAATGGTATAACTAAAACAATATAAAATAAGAAAAAACTAGCTCCATACTACTTTAAAAATGACTATTTTAACAAAATACCACTCAAATATTCTAAGTAAATTTGTATTGTTGGTGTTTTTATCATTTTTGGGTTACAGAAGTTAGTTTGGACAATTTAACCTCATCTTCTCCTGCGGCGTTTATAGTTTCTAGGCCCCTATAGAATGTTTTAATAATTAATGACAATTTCAAATGCTATACTAACGTTACTTGCCTAGTTGTGTCAAGAAGATACTTAAAAGACAGGTTAATGAAATGCGAAGAAAGAGCCTCATGATGAAGAAAAAGCATTGATCAAAAGAGCAAAGGTATGAAATAGGGTCTTTTCCATTTTTACCGGTCTAAGTTGATTAGAGAAGAATTTTGACCGGATTTTAGGATAGTTGCCGTACTATTAAGAGGAGCATGTGGTGTATCACAAAATACTTCATCTATGTGCCACAAATCATAAAATCAACTTGCATTGCATACTAGAAGATCATATACTTTGAAAATGCTTGTTTCAGCTCAATTCTGCTCAGCACTGTCTCAGTTAGTCTGACCGTATGTTGGACCGGTCTGACCGAATTCACGGACTGACCGATTAGAATTCTCGGACTGACCGACGTTATGTCTTAGTATAGTATATACCTTTATAAGGTCGGTCTGTCCGTAGTTAAAACCTAGGTCAGTCTCCTGAAACCTCATGAACTATCTTTCTGTTGTTTTGAGCTATTACGGCCTGACCGTTTTAATTAGACTGGTCTGACCGCGAAATCGGTCTGACCATGTTTTTGTACTACGGTCTGACCGTATGGCCGGTTTGTCCGTTTTTATCGGCCTGACCGTATAAGGTGTCTAGAAACTAGGTCGTCTCTGGACAGTTTCACGGTCTGACCGAAATAGGCTCCGGTCTGACCGTGTGTGTACCTGACAAGGGCAGTTGAGCATTTATTGCGCCTGTTTAATGCCGTTGCAATTGCGGCGATCTGACCGAGCTTATACCTGCGGTCTGACCATCAAGTGAGCTTTTTCTCCCAACGGCCTGTAACGGCTATATTTATTGTGAGGGGTATATATGCTCCCATGCACGGCCCTGTTCACAACTCTTGGCATAATTTGAGCATTGTCATCATCCTTGAGAGTTTTAGCACATTTCATACACTCTAGGGTTCAAATTCTCGAATTTGTGAGAGTGTGCATTTGAGATCTTCTAGTGCATTGCATCTAGATCATTAAATCATCCTCGTGGCACTAGAAGAAGGCTAAGTGACAATCACCGGCTTGTTACTCTTGGAGTTTGCCGGCTCCTAGACGGTTAGGAGAAGGGTTTTGGAGAGCTCTTCAAGGAAGATTGTGAAGAAGCCTTAAAACGTCTTGTGAAAGAGTTGAGCACACCTTGCCGGAGCGGTAAAGTGCATCCTTAGTGAATACGAGGTTTGGATAACTCATCACACTAATCCGGCTCAAGATCTAGGTCACTTCTCGAGATAAGGTTGACTAGATAGAGGAGCGGTTAGAGATTTGAGTTTGCCTCAACGTGGATTAGGGGTGATCGGCAAATCACCGAGACCACGGGATATATCCTTGTGTTGGAATTGTGCTTTGTTCATATTGTGTTATTTATTTGCTCTCATTATCTATAAATTGTTTGATTAATTGCTAAATTGTTAAAATCGTCAATTCACCCCCCTCTAGTCGATATCCTAGATCCCTTTCAGCGTTGCATAATGGTTGGCGTGAAGTAAGTAATGACATTGCAGAGCCAACAATGGCTGCAGTTGGCAAGGAGTTCACTGCGCATGTGGAGTGATGGAGGCACTCGTGGCGTAGTGGTGGACCGTGGAGTAACTTGTGGTGTGGAGGGAGCAGTAGCTATAGTGGGTATAAATCTTGCAGTAGTGTCAACATAGGAGGCTTGCAACAACAAAGGGGGAGGAGGAGATTGATGATGGAGCTCGTGATGGTGGGGATGAGAGGGAGGTTAGCGGTGGAGGAGGAAGCAAAAGGTTGTTGGCAACCGGAGGAGGTCAGCGGTGGCGGAGAGTGGTGGCGGAGGAAGGAGGAAGGAGGAAGGAGGAAGAAGGCGGTGAGGGTAAAGTTGGAATTTTCAAATTTTATAATGTTTTAAAATAAAAATCCTAAGGAGGGTTGATGGAAGTGTTATAATGTCTAATAGTGCAAATTTTAAGTTATATTTTATTGATCTAGACTATTCGATTGTTATTTTATTAAAATGGTCAATTTTTAAGTAATATAAAGTTAATTTTTTTAGAAACAAAGAATGGTTTAAGATGAGTTATGCACCATGATTTAAGGGTTCTTGTCACTAAGGTGGATCCGCGTACATGATAAGAAGCCTTCCATGGTAGCATCCGCGTCCTTGGCGGCAGCTGTCGTGGAGCTCTGCACGGACGGTGAGTTTTGTTCGGATTTTGTTGATGCTTCAGTGTTGTTAATTTGAAGGTGGCATGTCTGGATCAGACCTAATCTAGCTGCAGCTTGTGTCCGTGTATGGACACAGATTAAGAGGTGGTTGGTTGTCTACACGAGTCTAACTTAGTTTTGTAAGATTTTTTTGTATGGATAGAATAATATGGGAAAATGGAGTAAAAATTGTTTAGTTGATTTCATAAGTGATGTAAATGAAAATATGTGATATGAAAAATAATATTAGAATTATTAGTTTGTCGCACTCAAATAATTATCAATATGTCTTAATAATTCTTAATTCTCCTTAATCCATCTTAAGAACTTTAATATACACTAATTATTCTTCTAATAATGTCATTAGGAGGGATTGTCCAAGTGGAAAGCTCAATTTAAACTTGAAGCCTAACTCAAACTACTTTTTTACATTTGCTAATCTGACTTAGTAATATAGCTCAGTCAATGGAATACACAACTCTTCCACCAAACTCAATATGAATTGAGTCCAGCTAAGATTAATGCAGACAAGATTAATTTCATGAGCACGTGCACCTTCGAGTTCGCTTGCAAATGCCGGCGTGCCACCAAACAGGATTAATTTCAAAGAGTTGATTCAAGTTATAATATTTTGAGATCTTTTACTTGAGCTTATTAGAAGCTGGAGAAGCGCAAAGCACACAAGACTGACAGAAGCATGGGGGACAAAGAAGAAAAACATCCACCTATCCGCTTGATGTAGTTCTTCTATCAGTTATATTAGCAAAAATCTCTGTTTAATTAGTGAATGGTTTATGTCCCTATATATGTGTTATTATAAGATATGAATTTTTCTCACACGTCTATGTATTTTCTTGACATGTAAGAAGGATTTGCATTCTATATAGTACGGTTCAAGTGGAAACATACAAGAAAATGCAAATCTTTTTCTTTCTGAAAAGCTATGTGACATAATTTTCTTTTCTACTTTTGTTGATTATCTAAGTTTTAATCAAATGTTTTAGTGTTGATAGTCCAACCAATATGGCTTTTAGGTTATCTAATAATTATTAGAATTTAAACGATTATACATACTGGCTGTTGTTTTTTTCTTCTTAAAAAGAGCAGTAAAACTCCGATTTCAGTATAAACCAAAGTCCTAGAAACTCGACAAGCCTGTCAAGTGCTGGACACTTGACAAGCCGCTTGTCGTAGCTCCAGAACGCGACAAGCAACTTGTCAAGTGCTCAGCACTAGACAAGTCCTCTGGTTTTTCGATCGTGCTTGTATCAGTTCAAAATTGATCGTATAAATTCTAGACCTAGTCGTATTCGTATCAACACTAGAACTGGTCGTGGTCGTATTTAGTGCACAAACTGATCGTATCAGTGTTGAATCTGATTGTGGTCATATCAGTTTAAAACTGGTCGTATCAGGATCAGGTCGTTACAGGAGATAGAGGACTTGTCGAGCACTCGACAAGTCCTTGTCAAATGTTCAAGACTTGACAAGTCTTTGTCAAGCGTTCAGGACGCGACATGCTGATGTGGTGGTCTATTTTTGTAAAATTAAAAAATTGTGGGTTATTTTTGTAATTATTTTTTTAATATGAGTTATTAATAAAAAAACCTCACAAGGACGACGAGAGTACATCCATAGTGAGTTTTTGCTTAGGCGAGCAGGAATACAAAGCAAAAGATATATCTAAATTAGTGGATTTTTTAGAATTTGATCACCTGGTCTTTCTGTTTCTTATACCGTTAGATGACATACTAATCATCTATATGTAATTTCAAGAAAGAAAATTTTTAATCTAATGGTGAGAAAGAGTCGACCAGGTTTGATTAACGAGTCCCCGTATGAGAAAGTTGGAAGGGTGGCGAGAAAGAGACTGCACAACTTACTACGATAAAAAGGGAGGAGACGTTGCTTTCACTTGTCTATTTCTGTGGAAGGTATGCAAGCATTATACATGTCCCCAATGTAATATGGACCATGGCATTCATTAATTTTTTAGGACCTTTGCTTCGAGGGGTCCTTGTTAAATATACCTCAAATATTAATATGTTGCTTCTGATGCAAACTTCTCTTCTTTCTGGTGCACACCACAAGCTCCATTAAAGCAAAAGCGACCTTGCTTCAAACATTGGAAAAATAAATACGACAATGTCGCATTGCATGTCCGCTCAATTATACATTAGGTGTGACAAGCCTTGCTGAAATAAGCCGTATTTTACTTGCATTGGTGCATGCATTTTGAGCTCTTCTGTATCTCATTGTGAATCTATTTTAGTTCTTCTGGAGTACATATATGGTTATATGGGATGCAAAGGAAGGATGGTTGGAAAAAAAGGGTCTGGTTGTCGAGAAAAGTATGAAAAAAAAAAAATCAAATAACAAGTTTTGTATTCTTGTGATGGGTAGGAAAAACCATTGTAATGAAAAATAGATAATAAGATCAATTAAAATCATACCCAAAAAAAATTCTTATATAGATTATGTTAGAGTTGTCTCTCATCTCATTATTAGTGGTTTGTATCAAACAAGACGTTGTTAGATTATCTCTTATTTTATTTGTAAGAGTTTGAGTCAAGAAAGAGTTATCTTATAGAGTTTAAGTTGAATTTTATTAGAGTTCTGATTAATTCCAGTTTAGCTCTAGATCTATATAAGAGTTGATATTTTTGTAATTTGTAGTGACTTATCTTAAAATAACTCCTCTCTTTTATTCCTAACAAGTTGTATCATAGTTATCAATCCATCACCCTCGAGGTGCATTCGACGCATTTCCTAGGACAGTACCAAGAATTCTCCTCTCTTATATCTACTATTGTGTTTCGTCAATTCTCTTTTCTCTTACTATAGAATCACTTTAAATTAGATCTGTAGCCCCTCTTTTGTTTTATTTGATGTGCAGCTCCTCTCCATTAACATCACTACTACTGCAAGTTGTCTCTTTCTGCTGATGCTCCCGTCCATACCTCTCATGGCTATATGAGCATATGTAGAACAACACATATTGAATCTACTGTTACTACTGCTGCCACATTTCTGCCTTGGCCATTGCCGGCGACTCTCCTTCTCCTGTCCCACTTTAGATCGGATGCATTATTTATTGGTTCTGCTCTAGATCGATTGTTGCTGCCTTATTTGCGTTAGTATAACGTCCATAATCATTATTTCCTTTCATTGGTGGTTTCATAGGCGCATGTTTTTTTTTTGAAGAAGTTTTATCAATGTATTCTCTGCATCTAATTTTGTCAGCTTATTGATACGATTGTTTGTCGTTTCGGTTTTTATTCTGTTAAAACAGTAAGCTGTTGCGAATTGTTCCTATACAAAGGAGTTTGCTCGAGCAGGTGGTTTGCATTCATTACATTTTTTTCTTGATTGGAGTTTTTTTTTTTTTTTTGCTTTAAGAAGGTTTTTGAGTCGTATGGTTTTTCCTCCAATTATGTCATTTTTTAGCCATTCAAAATTTTTGTGCTTGTGATTTTGGTCAGTTAGGCCAATTTCTTTCACACCTATTGAACTATTTGTTTTTTTGTCATGTTGAGGGGACAACTAGTATTTGAGGTGTTTTAATTTGCCACTGAAGTTGTGTTTCATTTGGACTGAGAGTGCTTTTTAATTTGTTTTGAGTAAGGTTATCAAATTTTCATATCTGACAACATCAACAAAGTTTGGTACTTCGTGTTTTGCATTGTGGCAGTGCATATGATGGCTATTTTGTCCAACCAAAAAGTTAAGTCAATGATATTTTGGTTTTGCGCTATTCATGATTCCTTCAATTTGCTACATATGCTAAGAGACAAGGAATATGAAGAGTTAAAGAATTTGAAGCATTATCTTTATTGTAGTTATGCTGTATTGGCATATTTTGATTTTGTATCTGTATTTGATGAGATTTTGAGTTAAAGGAGGAGATTGTTGGAGTTCTCTATTATCTCATTATTAGAAATTTGTATCAACTAGAAAGTTATTAAATTATCTCTTATCTTATCTGTAAGAGTTTGAGTCAAAGAGAAATTATCTTATCGAGTTTAAGTTGAATTCTATTAGAATTTTGGTTAATTCCAGTTTAAACCTAGATCTATATAAAAGTTGATGTTTTTATAATTTATAGTGTCTTTTTTCAAATAAATTCTCTCTTTTCTCCCTAACAGTCAAAACAACCTTCGGATACTTAAAAAAAAGAAGTAACTATGTTTTCGTCGTCTAGTGAGAGGGGAAATGACAATCCTTTTCAAATTGAGCACAATCAATTATGGCTAAAAAAACCAACATTGTATAGGCTCTTAATAATAGAAAATAAAGGAGTAAATTACACATGATCTCATATTTGACGCTACTGTTAGTAAACTCCATATTTAATACCCCATAATATTTGTCAAATATTTCAATTAGCTCTAGCTTGGTTATTTTGCTATTAATTTTGATGGTTTTAAATTGTTTGGGTCATACGATTATTCTTGTAACAACTCTATTGTACTAATGTGATACACATATTACACTAATCCTTCGTTTTATCTTGATTTTTATGGATTTTTAGTGTTTTAAGCTATAAATTTTACTGAATTATAGCATAAAAAATAATGTCAATACTCCATATGTATCTCATCAGCAGTATGAAAGTGACATAAATATCTTGTGGCTCTAATATTGAAAAATCATCAAAAATAACATATGATTAACAAAATCCCAAGTTAAATATAAACATTTGACAAAAATATCTGAGGTAAACTATTTTTTTTAGATTTAGAGTTTTCTAACAATAATTGATCAATCGCCGAACTTACGATACAAACAAAGGTTGCAAGGGATCAGAAAAATAACATAAAAATGAGGCAGAAGATTTTTTAGGTAGGTTTAAATCCTAGAGTGATCAAGTAACAACTTAAGAGCTACCCCCAAAATTATGTGCAGATAGTGTGGATGCCCTCTTTTGTTACACCCTCCCCTTTTTATTTTTGTACAAGAGCAATTATCCTCCTGAAAATCCGCAGTTGCCAACGGTTGCTTACTAGGTGGTGGTTGCCTTGATGGTTCGTGGACATTCGTGTGCTAACCATCTCGTTGTGGTGAACATAGGATGATATGTCAATGGTAACTGATAACTGCCGTTTTGCGACCAGAGGCCTTAATAATATTTTTGATCAGGGGTATTTTGAGTGTGGTAGCATGACCAGAGCTGGTCGGTCGTGGTCGTATGTTTTGATTCTAAGCTTTAAGGTTGCCTGATCGTGGTCTTAGTATTAACATCCAGTTATAACTTATCGAATTGGTTCGATAGTTGATTAGCAAGCGTATATAGTTAATCAAAGATCGATCAAAATGACGTGTATTGTCCGAATCGCTACTAAAAATATATGTTGCTTTATGTAATTTCCTCTTAATAAATCGAAGCAGCACAAAAACTGGACCGAGGATTATGAAAGCAGTAAGAACAAATGTCAAAAAAGTCATGCACGTGTATAGGAATTATCGTAGCGGCCCATGGGCTCCGGCCTTTTCCACCTTGATGGCCCGAGATCCTATCAAATCACTGGCTTTCAAACATACTTGAGACTTGTTTAGAGTCTTTAGGATTTTTGTTTGATAGAGCATGTGTGAGATTGAAGTTTGAGCTAACTAAAAATGTTTGTCATACTTTTAGGCATGCAAGGGTAAGACTCCAAACACAAATTATGTAGGCACAATGAAAACACAGACTAAATAAATTCTAGGCAAATTTCAAACTCACTTCATTCCATACAATTTTTTGTTTTTACAATGATGCCAACCAGATAGACCAGACCCGTTGTATCGGTCCTACTAGCTTCCCTTCGTCATTTACCAACTAATATTTTAACAGTGGTATCAACAAAGCAGGCAGCAGGTGAAAGGACAAGCTGAGGAAACGAGAGCTCAAAGGCTTCCATTGGCCCCAACTTTGCCTGTGTCCAACCTGCAGAACTTGACCGGTTCAGTCATCGCATGCAGGAAACACCCAAACTGGGGGCGGCCATTTCCAGAGCAGATGGCGCGAAGCGACACACAGCGGCGGCCCGTAACTCCCGTCGGTCAGGTCGAACACCCCGACGTCGGGCGCCATCGACTGGCACCTCTCGTATGACCACGGCCCGTCGTCCGTGAAGTAGATACAGCCGCCCCGCAGCTCGGGGCACTCGGCCACCGGGACGCACAGTGACGCGTTCTTGCCCAAGAACAGCGCTCGTCCGGCCAAGATGCCCTGCCCGTCCTTACCGTCCACCGACGTCCACTGGGTATGGTCTCCGGCGCACTCGAAGAGATAGACCTTGGCCGTCGTGTACTCCACGTGCTCCGGCCGGGGCTCCCAGTTGTACCGCGCGTGCGCCGCGCCCTTGCACCGGTGCAACTGCAGGAGGTGCCCCGGCGCGAGCTCCACAAGGTATTTACAGCATAGTCCGCACATGGAACACGCGTGGCCCGAGCAGCAACAGCAGCACGGCGGCGCGATCACTCTTGACTGCAGCATCGGGCTCGCGCCGGCCGCCTTGACGTCCATGTCCCAAAACTCTACGCGCCCCACAGAGTCCATCGTGTATACCGCTTCGCGCCCACGTGCTCGAACAGCGTCGACCCAGCAGCGCGACGGCTTGTCGAGCTGAGTCCACTCGGTGTCGCCGGCTTGGGCGAGGGCGATCCGGAACAGAGGCTGATAGATGAGCATGACGGAGTAGCCGCCCCATGTCCCCGACAGCGTCAGTTTCCGTGGCTTGGACACGAGGATGGCCTTCTCGTACAGCTCATACTGGAGGCGGTCCGGCGCGGAGGACTCCGATGGAATCACGACCTCGTCCCCGTCGTCGTCGGCAAACGAGTATCGAAGGCTGTAGCTTATGACACGGCCGTTGACATCCCGGCTCGTGTCAACGAAGGGGAGCGTGGCGACCGACGGAAGCTGGATCTGCGCGCCGGTGAGAGGGTTCAGGAGGTGGAGCTCGGAGGCCGCGTCGGCCATGACGAGCCACCCGTCGGACGAGCCGATGCAGAGCCCGTCGGAGACGGCGGGTCCTCGCTGTGGAATGGTGTACGCCCTTCCATCAGACAGGCTCAAGAAACGCGACTCCTCCAAGAACTTGCCATTGTTGCTCTGCTTGTGCATGGTCGGGTTGAAGGGGACCATGAGCCATGGCGACAGCGCCCATTGCAGGCGCGCCCCGGCGGCAGCCGACTGCCACGCGCTGCAGACGGAGGGGAAGCGTAGGCGGTCCGCGACGGGGAGGCGGCCGAGGATGCACTCGAGGAGGTCGCGCGGGAGGTCGGCCCAGTCTGGCCTCCTAAGAAGCACGACGAGCTTGCTCATAAGAGGAGGCGTCGTATACAGCTCGGTTGCGTAGAAATCGGGGTGAAAACTTAGCGGAATTGCGGAGTCGGCGAGCTTGCTTTGCATGCAGGGGAAGATGGATATGCATGGCGGCAACGGTGGGCGGCCGAGGTGAGAAGGTCTTGGCGCGCCGCTGTCTTGCGTTCGTTTGCCCGTAGAATACAGGGAGCAGGTTGCACAAGGTTTGGATTATTGGTTTCGCTAGTTAACGCTGCCGGTTTATTGAAAAACTGACTAAAAGAACCCGTTCAAATTTGACTTGGAATTTAAAATTGATGTTTACTGATTGGTAATCGGAAAATTCTCCAGTCTCGACGAAATCGGGGTTTTCAAAAAAAAAAAAAAGTTTACATTTCTATTGTTTGACATGCTCATTCATGTAAGTTGAACCTTAATTAAGCAATAGATATTCAAATGTTCTCTGTTTATCGATGCTTCTTACATATTTAAAAAAACAAATTTTTAACTAAAAATTTTGAATTTACAACCGGCTAGTCCTTTCACTCTTATCGGTCAGTCTGGACATGGATGTATAGTTTCCGATGGTAACTAGTTAATTTCGGGTAAAAACCCGAACACTGTTTGTACTATCAGAAATTTTAATTCGTGTCGATTTCTATTAGTTTTCTGTTGCAATTTACTTTAGAGGGAAAAATTCGTATTTATACAGGGCCGGCCCATTTTCCTTGGGCCACAAATTTAATTTTTGCTTTCCTCAAATAATAATCTCGTGGCCCAGCCCATTTTTGCCACAAAACCTTGTTATATCAAAGCCTTGATTGTGTCGCAAACCATGTTGCTCTGTGATGACTTGCACCCTTGCATCTTTGCAACTAGAGATAAATTGTCCATGAGCACAATAACAACAATGCACACATAAATGAACTTACTTAAACCTAGGATTGCTCCCTTCCAAAGATGAACAATAACAAATATTCTTGAACAAAAATGTAAAAGAGTAAGAAAGATAGATAAATAAGAGAATTGCTAATGGGTTCTTTTTTTTCTTATCTTGCACACTTTTTTTTACTCTTGAATTAAACTCTTTTCTTAAATTTAGCTCTTTAGAATTTATCTAACTATTTAGACGACAGGCAGAGGCGAGGCGATGAGATGACAGTGATGCCATCGAGCACGGGTCGAAGCAATGGGAGGTGGTTGCTGTTAGGGAGACAGCAATGGAGAGGTGGTGGTTGGGCGGCGGTGGCCAAAGGGGAGAAGATGAGGGCGGCAGTGGTGGCGGAAAGATTGGGAGAAAGCGGAAGAGAAGGAGGGGGAGATTAAATCTAGATAAAATATGTGTTATAGATGGTATAAACTGTTTTTAAAAAACCAAATAGTTGCGGTCTAAATAGCCTCGATAAGTAAAACTAATATTGCTTAAACCTCGCAATGACAGCACTTCTTCAGTTTTGGTGCAACTAGAATCGTCCTCGTCTGAGGCATTGTTTGCTACTGTTTTAGGTCTCTTAGAACTCTTTTTTTCAACTTGCTATTTTTTAATGTGATCATTGCCTCACTGGTTTAACTGTTGAAATAACGAGAATTTCTTATTATAAAAATATCTTTTATAATTACCCAATCTACAACAATATTGTACTACAGCGCAATCATATAGGATGAAGATATAAAAATCCACCCAAACTTCAAAGAACTGGAAAAACTGACAGTTGACCATTTTAAAGTAAGCATAACAGGCACAAACAAGTGTGACACATGTTTACAACATTAGTTTGTCCTGCTATAGCACAGTTGTTTATTTGTTATTCTGTCCGATTATTATCTATTATGTGTGAGTATCTTAAAATAGAAGGATTTAAATTTGTTATTTGACCCATCTGATTCATTTCTATGTTGACGCAACAATTGGGATAGTAAACTTGCATTCTCCTATTTTGAGCTCTTACTCTTCGTTCAGAGCAGCATGTCACTTAGAATCTCAGAATCCCAAAACGCATCACCACCTTCAGGTGATTGCTGTAGATGATCATGCTCAGATTGCTGCAGATGATCAGACACCGAATCATCTCCAATGGGTCGTTGTGCTGCCGTGGTCACATCCACAGAAGGTAGCATTCCAATCTGTTCAGGGAGATCTTGAGCCATTGGCACGTCCACGTTGGCTGGGCTCACTGATGCAAGCACATCATCCCATGCATCATTCACCTGCTGCAGGAAATCATTTGAGCCAAAGTTCTGCTGCCCTGAGCCTTCAAGCTGGTCCATCCAAAACGCTTTAAGTTCACCCCATGGATCAGATTCAGAAGCATCAGCAGAAGGCCCGGCATTCTCCAAATGGACACCATTATTGTTGTTGCTGTTGCTGCTGCTGCTTCTGCGGCATGCAGCTTCAGCATCCAATTCTTCAAGCAGACTAGCTAACCAGTCATATGATTCAGAGCTCTCCAAGAAAGCATTTTCTGGAGCCGCACTGAAAGGCATTTGATCACCAGGGAGTACATTTGAGGCTTCAGCATTTGCCGTCTCTGTACCAAATATCCCGTCGTTCTCCGTCGCTGGCTGATTGCTGCTCCCGGACTCGATTTGCGTGCAATCGGCATCAAAGATTGGAGACATGGAGTGCATCTTGTCCTTGCTGGATTTAGCAACCCCTTCTGAAAGCAGACGCCCTAAATACTTGTCCCAGACAGACAATTCGGTTTCAGTACTTGTGCTTGTATTGGAAGCTTCTGCTTTGGCTGTGCTGTTGTCAATGGACGGAGTTATTGGCAACATAAGCGCTGGAGTGGTTGATAGACCGACGGATGCTGAGGCAGCCATGTCATAGGACGATAAGACTTGTTCAGTTAGTGGCCTCATGCTGGCCATCTGTGGAGGCTGGTTGGCTTTCTGTACTCGTATCCGATGTTTCTGCATCACATCAGAAAAGAAATCAGTCGCCTTAAGAAAGGAAGCTTTTTGTTACGGATAACTCATTTAAAAAAAATTTCGAAACTAATCCAAAACTCTTTAAAATATCAGAAATGACTTTCAGTCACGAGCACCCGTTCGAGACTGATTAGATGGCATGACCCAAGAGTTCGCGAGCCGACGAGTACACTGCACCAGTCTTCCCCCAATCATCCCCTTTTATCACCTCTCCACCGCACCACACCGCGTCGCGCCGCCGCCATTCCTTGTGTGCCAGCGCCGTCGCACGCTGCACCACACTGTCGATTTCGTCGCCGCCTCCCTCGCCAAATCTGCGTCCCTCACTAGATCCCATCGCCACAAACCGCCTCCCTCAACCTCACCGTCGCTCGCCAACACTAAACCCTAGCACCGCCATATCCGAAACTGCCAACATGATCCACTCGACACTCCGACGACTACTCGACATTCCAACAATTACTCTTGCGTCGACCATGACCACTCTGGCATCTTCAAAGACCACGCCACGATGACCACACCAGCCCACAACGACCATGTGAACTACTCATGGGTTCTACCACCTAATCAGTCGCGAACTAGACCAGCGACTGAAGGTCATTTCTGATATTTTTAAAAATTTCGAGTTAGTTTTAAAATTCTTTTTTAATGGGTTATTCGTAAAAAAAACTTCTTAACAAAGGGATTAGGTATCACAACTCGGTTATTGAGGGAGAATTTAGTAAAAATAATTAAGGGGTGTCTATTATGAAGGTGCTTATGTTTTTTTAAAAAAAAATCTGCCATATTTATCACACTCATTTTAAAGTTTTTTTTATCTGTACCATAGCATAAATATGGTCTTTTATTAAATATCATTAGTGTCTCACTGCAATATAAATCCAAACTTCACATCTCAATCTTACGGTATGTGCTATTTAATAAATAACATCTATTCATAATTATAGAAAATCAAAATTTTCCATCTATTTAAAAACTAGATCTATCTCCATTCCCCATTCCCCACCCTTCCTCCTCCTCCTCCTCCTACCCCCTCTCCTCTCCCCATCCCGGCTTTTGCCACCCACCCACCTCCACCTCACGGGCCCTTACCCTCAGTGATCGTTGGTGACTACGTCGCGCTATACGCATCCTCTCCTCCCCTGCCGACAACCACCGCCACTTTCACCGTCTCGTCGTTGATTATTTCCCGTGACCACCACCACCTCTCCCTACTACTACCCGCAGCCGGTGGCGCCCTCGTCGTCTCACAACCCCACTGTCGGCGGCAACCATCAGGCTGCCGCCGACGGTGGTGCTAAAGAGGGGATTAGTTTAACCCTTGAGGGGTTAGATCCAAGGATGTCAGTTTTGATCCAGCGGTAAAAAAAAGATGCATGCAAGATTGCAAAAAAAAAAAAAAGGCAGGTACATATCTTTAAACAAACTCAATTATTAATTACAGTAATTTGGATGTAGCATTTTAACATAGTTTCAGAGAAGCAATGCAAATCTTAGCAATTCCATTGTAAAGCGTAAACTGTCATAACATTATTTGAACTAGTTGCAAATTAGATTGACGTCTTGAAATTGCTACCCATGACAAAACATAAAACAACATACTATTTCTTCAACATATATCATGTGGAATGAAATACTTTACTGTAAGAATACTAGTATAAAATAGTGAAGTCGCAACAATGACCAAAAAAAATAAATCTATGCAAGTAGTTATCTGTGAGAATAATGACTTTTGGTCGATATAGTGATCCAGTTTAGTTTGAACAAAAAGGCAAGTTCTTAAGAAATCACATTAATTTGGTACTGAGAATGTTTGAGGTGCATGATCTGAGTGCTATATATGTAAAAATTTCCTACCTGGAGATGGCTGGCCACCTGCTTGATGGTCAATCCATCGACATTCATCATGCGAATAATGTTTCTAGGTACAGCATCTGATAGCACAAAATAAAATCATCATGTTTAATTTGAGATATTAAGCATAAAGAAAACTGACTAATTTGTGCCATGATGCAGAGATAGCCTTACCCCTCCCTAGTATCTTCAAAGAATTTAAGAACTTCTCATGGAGGTCAGTGGTCCAGACGAGTCGAGTTGCCTTGGACCTCTTAACATCGGATTCATCGTCTTCCTCGTCGTCACTGTTACTATTGCACTTGTGAGTAGACGATGAATTCTTGTTGCCTTTGGCTTTCTCTGGATTCCTTGGCACTTCAGGTGCTGCCCTTTTAGACCTGCACAACAGTGCCTTCTGCTTCAATATGTTACAGCTTCCAGTGGTCAGTGGCTTCTGCACATGAAAGCATGCTCCAGTGGCAACACATTCAGATGCTGCCACTTCATCATCATAAGCACACATTGCTGCAGACAGGAGAGCAGCACTTTCAGATTGATGAGTAAGAAATATGGGATTAAAATTGTTCTGAAATCTTTTGGTAAATCTTACTGATGATGGGGACTTTGAGCTCAGTATCTACGTAATGGAACAGTTCAGAGTTTGACAAAATGCCTGCTGCATTGCTAAGGTGCACTTCAGCCAGCATTAAATCAAGCTTCTGTTCTAGATGAGAAGATCCCTTTTTGAGGAAATTTAAGGCCTCTTCTGCTCTTTGGAAAGGTGTAGCTATGCAACGGTACAAATTCAGATCAGAAATTTGGAGGGTAAGAGCCTAAAAAGGAGATAAAATGGACACCAGGTAAACACAAATAGATTCTAAAATGCCATGCAGAAACACCTCTGCCTCTTGCATGTGTCATGCATTCCTTTTTGTGCCTTGTATTATTAAGAAATCAAAGTGCCTGTGGTTGTAAGTGACATGTGTCACATGCTAATACGTAAGCAACAAAGAAAGTGGAATTACATGTACCACTAGAACAAATATGGTGCATGTCTTTGCCAATTTTGTTTCCCTATCAACACTATTGCACTTGGATGTTGATGGGACTACTAAAGTTGATAAATTGTGAGACTTGGATCAGTAGCAATCTGTTTGGCAAAAACATGTTGTGTTAGAATAAACCATGCAAAACAACACAAAGACCTATTTTTCAACAAAACATGAAAAAATACCTTCAAAATTTCTAGGTGGTTAAATGACTCATTTAAGAAAAGGTTTAATTTTGTCTACTAATTTTAAAGTAATAAGTTTTTTTTTCTCATACTAAACAATTTTCTTACACGACAGATGTCGCTAAAAGGGAGAGATATTTCCGCATGCTAAACCCAACCATCAATGTGCTCATATTTATTTTGTTACGTTTTAGGATTGCCGATTGGTAATACCTCGAAGAACAAGATAAGAAAGACAGTTTCCATCGAATTTAGACATATGCATGCAAATAATAAATGCACATGCGACTAACTTTGAAAAGCACAAAAAACTACAAAAATGAAATCATGAGAAGATTTAGTGTGCAATATCCTCCGATTTACTAAAAACTTTTGAAACGCATTTCTAGGAAAAAAGAATTGTAGAACAAAAACATGTACAAGAGCATGTAATGTAGTGGTCCTCAACAAGGATAATATTGAGGAATCTTGGTCTTTGATCATGATTCATCAAAGACCATAAGCAAAATGAGCTTATGCTGTAAACAAAGCACGTTTATAGTTCCTCAGTATCTTCTTAAAACACAGCAGACCATATGAGTCTGTAATGGAAGAAAATATGTCATCACAAAAGAAAGAATAATACAATTAGCCGAGATAGATTTGCAATTGGTGTTATAAATACTACAAGTAGCATGTAGTCAGACAAGCGTACGGAGTAGAAATCAAACAGCTAATGATCCAACAATCGTACACGTGCAAGAAACCGGTAATTGATGACCCAATTTCATGTTTTTATTGATGTCCCCCTCTAGCAAGCTGATGCTTACAGTTATTGCACTCGCTCACCAACTACAACACATCCATGTTTCATACCCATCTATTCCTTTCTCAAAAACAAACAAGAATTACTTCAACTAAGGTAGATTTAATTAAAAAAAAAGTGTCTAAGTTGCATGTGCAAGTTTTTTTTTCATCTATACCCTTATTTTTTTCTAGAGGACTATATCTAAAAAGAAAAGATTAGTCTAATGTTGAAAAAAAATGTATATAAGATAAGAAAAAAAAATTAATATCAAAATAAAAAAAATGCTCCTTTAGAAATGTACCTTTGAAACTGTAGTTGGCTAGCATCCTGGAGATGGTTAAGAGGGACACAGGGTTGTCATCAAGAACCAAAACTTTAAGGTTCTCCATTAGACCAGGGCAGTGTGCACTCAAGGGAGTGAAGGGTATGTTTTTGCTCAAGGTTGTTTCTCTTGGTGTGTGACTTTTGCCAAGGGTCAGAGGTGGGCATTATATAGCAAAATGAGGTTAGAAAATGACAAAGGAATTAAGGAGATGGAAGATCCTCATGATTATCTCCATGCCTGCGTCATTCTTACTTTCACTCTCTTTTATTCATGAATCAAATATCAGACAAATACATATATTCAAATTAACCGATATGAGAGTGAATGTGGAACAAAAATAAAATAGAAATTCAAGATATATTGAGACACTTGGACGCGGTCTGTCTATTTTCCTCCTATGTTTTTATTGATGTCCCTCTCTTTATACATATGTGCAATGTAATGTTATGGAACTAATCTTTTCTTTTTATAAATATATAATTGCATACTAGTCACGTAAAAGGTAAAAGAAATGTGTGTTACTCATATCAAAGTTTTCTAAAATGCATGTTACATTATTGAACATCAAATAGTTTCACATTTTTAAGACTTTCTTGGTATTTCAAAAAAGTATTTCTAGTGTATTTGAAGAAATAGAATTACATACTCCCAGCAATACAGAAATATGTGTGCACGTGCGAGTGCGTGTTCCATAACATATTTGTTCTTAAATTTTAGACTAAACTTACCCCTTGACTTGAGGTAACATATTGGGGAAAATACATTACCCTACCCGTTATAAGAACGTACATATTTGTTGACGAAAATTCAATTCCTACAAAAACATCGTAATACCCTAAGAAAAGTTATGTTGCGACAAGATTATCGGTGTGTATTTATCGTATATATTAAAAACAGCTAGGCGAGTAGACAGGTTAATAAACAAACCTGCAACCTCTACAGTGACAATCAGGATGATAGCTGACTGACTCCCTTCCTACGCTTAGTTGATATACCTCGTCAGACTGCCGCCACCCCGCCGCCCCATCCTTAGTCATTGGCTCACATGAAAATTCTTTGGTTCTTCGACATGGGAATCATTAATATTTGGTGTAGGCGATGCTGTGCTGACTCTGGGATATTAAAAAAGCAGTCTCAATGTTCCTCTCTTTTATTTTCTGTCTACTCTTCTTCCCCTATAAACTTCGTTTATGAGATTACACTACTGATTCAATCATTGTTGTCTATCTTTTTCACTCAATTCAACTAGCAAACCCAAGATTTCAAGAATTGACTAAGACTTCAGCTTTGACATAGCTCCACCAATGAAGACTTCGACTTCAGCCACGATATCTCATATGACGATAGCATAACATCTCATTGCTTGTATAAGTCTTGTGTTTCTATCCTGGTGTGATTCTAGTGGCCATCACAAACTCCTGGTGATGAGAAAATTCTCGGTAGACATTCCATCATTAGTATTCCCATTACTCTTGGCATCTCCAAAATGATTTTTTTTAATCTTGAGCTCTTTAGGATTTTTTTTATGCTCTACTTATACATGGTTTCCTGAGAGTTTTTCCTTGTAAGTTTGTACTTAATACATATGGTTTGTCGATCAAATTAATTATTCAGAAACTTCGTTCATTTTTGGAATCTTGGGCAGTAGTAATACCACTTTAACAACACAATAATTTTATCAAGCACAACATACCACAGAAAACAACCTACAATATGTAAATGCTGTCAAAACCTTTGAATTGCTACCCACAGTAGAATAACTTCTACCCGATGATACAAAGAAAGAGAACTTTTCATGAATAACCCCACTTTTTCTCTATTTTCTTAGTTAAGTTCCACTTCTTTCATCTTTTTAAATTATGTCCCTATTTTTTTTAAAAAAATTATGCCAATTAGGTCTCACTTCTTAAATATAATTATTAAATACGAGCAAAAAGACAATTTTATTAGAAAATCATAAATAAATCTACCGAAAAAAAGTAGCAAGTGGGACTCAACTAAAAAAAATATTGAAAGAAGTGAGATTTAATTTTTAAAATTGAAAAATAGGAGTCAACTAAGACAATTTTTTTTAAAAAAACCTAATTTTAAAAATAAAAGAAGTGGGATCCTATCTAAAAATCATCAGAAGATAATAGGATTTGTTTCTAGCTCTTACCTTGGTAAGATTTTATCATGATATTTAGATCATCTCATTTACGCTCTTTTCAGTATCAATATAAAACAAGTAGAACCAATAGGCCACCCATAGATCTATTTACTATTAGTAACTGAGGCACCCAAAAATCGTCTAATGTGCCGTATTGTACTAGTCGTCCAATGAAAGGCATGCAAATTTGTAAGCTTGCTATAGCATTTTCTTCGATATATCTTTTTCAAAATTGTGCTATTAATTTGATTCTTATAAGCAGTCAAACGTGATACAAAAATTAGGATTGAGGATTCTCACATACAAGTGTCAGGAGACACATTTCGCACAATTAATGCTGATATCTCGACCATATCATCCTTACATGCATGAACAGGCGATACAAAAATGTTTTAATTTAGTCCTAGTTTTTTCAATGTTGAAAATTATGTCTCACTTCTTTTTAAATTATTTTAATTAGATCTCACCATCCAGCTATTATTATTTGGGCTAATTATACACTAATGTGATACAATACCTGACCGCTGATTTGGCCAAAAATATTTATAAAAATAAAAAAACATCATATACTCATTATAAACCCACTAGCACATTTTTACCTGTTAAAAAATCACTAGAAAAATTCACTAACAATAGGTGGTTGGTAGGACTCAATTGAAAAAAATATTAAAAAAGTATGATTTAATTTTCAAAAGACAAAAAAGTGAGACTCAACTAAAACACATTTGAAAAAGTGGGACCTTAATTTCAAAATTTCAAAAATAGAACTCAACTAAAAAATTTGAGAAAAAGATTGAAAATTTTTTAAAGCGCTTTCTTTAACTTGATGTTCCTACACAGGATAACAAAATTAGTTACTAACAGGTAGCATTGGTCAAGAAAACTTTGCATAAGGACCTCTACAATAGAGGATACAAACATATCTGTGTGGCCAGTGTGGACGCCAAGATACATCATGCATCCATTTACTATGCATGCATGCTATTAATCATCGGATACATGTATAAATATAAGTGATCATATTTCAGATAAACAACTGAACTCATCATCGCATGGAGTATATATGATGGATTCCTGAAGTGCCCTGATAATTAAATTCTGCAGGGGATGCTCTGCGTGTCTGCTTGTTAAGTTTTGACCCATGGATGCATCATATTCCTAGCCAGATGACATGATTAAATCATGAAATTAATACTGCTAGAGTACCAAACAAAAAGAAATCACATTAGAAGGATTCTGCATGCCACGTACCATATATGCATGACAGCACGCATGGAATGCAAGGATCTGAGAGAAGCAGGTTCTTTTTGTGTCTTAATTAAGCAGTCATCTCTTTTGTATTGTAGTTTGATTGTCGTCATCTTCTCTTTTTTTAGAGTACGGAGAATCCATTGGAGTATGTACTATGACGTAGGAGATTAAGAGAGTTAATTAGAGCGCATACCTCGAGGGCATAGGCATCAAAAGAACTTAGGATTAGTTTTCAGAAAAAGATCATGGGATAAAATTTCCCAGTAAACAAGTAAACGACCACAAACAACACTTAAAATATGGACGGTGGCACTTGAGGACTTGAACATTGTATTCTCTACAATAAATCAGGTGTTATATCAGTGGACGATCAGATGTTTGAAGCTTTTATTCTGGATTAACCTTTCTCGAACACATGGTTTTTTTTTTATCTAATCTTCCAAGAACTGCCAGGCAGAAAAAACCCGACCATCATACACCAGGTGGTATCGTTTTCTTTTCTAATAAAAGGAACATGATGCCTGAGTAATTTGGAGTTTATCTCTTTTTCATGTTTTGTATAAGAATATTTTCAAGGAAAATTTTACAACAAAATCACTTTATTAATGACTATTACTTAACTGTAATCTAATGGTTAATGGTTATGGTTACCCTTTACCTTCTAGGAGGTAATAGATTACTCCTGATCTTGCAAAGGATAAAAATATCTTTACATCTCTATTTCGCCATTAAGTGAAATTGCTGATACAGAATGCTATTATGTTTAAATGTATAAAAATTACTATAGTAAAAACCTTCATTAGTAGGTTGCAAAGTAAATGGAATGTTCAAGGGAATGCTGATCCACCACCGGATCAATAGTGATTCACTAGAGAATTTGACATTGATTGAATTGATTTGATAACATTTAAGGTTTCATATTCTATCTCCTTTTATTTAGAGACCACTAAGTTTCTACCGTCGATTCATTCAAAACAATAATTTATTTTCTCCATCCAACTTAAAAGTCCCTATTGATTTGGGGACGAAGAGTTCAGTCACAACTCACAAGATGAATGGATTGGGTGGGAGAGAAGAACAGTGTATTTGCTAATTAACACTTTCTTTCTCTAGGGAAGTTAATACTTTCTATTAGAGAAATATGGTAAGATGATTAACTTCGGAAAGTCACCAAAAATATCCTTCATGAGCTGATGGTCATGATTGAAACTTTCTCTTACCTCCTAAGAGATAATATCTGCATTGTGAAATAACTTGATTTGCAAACACACTATTTTGTTTGGATGGAATTAATTGTGGGTCACAGCATGAACAGCCCAAGGCCCATAGCAAACATGTCATACCATAGAAAATAATTAGGCTTTGCTTGGCAAGCCGGCCTTATAAATTTGTCTTTTGTAAGAGCCCAACACGAAAATCCAAAAAAAAAAATAGTGGCTATTAATCCAGAAATTACTGACATGGGTTACTGTGGAGAAATGCTGATGCATATCCCTTTCTAGTTGATGCAATGGGTGTTGAAATTATTTTTTTCCCACAATTATATGTTTCATTCTTGTTTGCATTTTTCTATGTATAAGAGAAGTGAATTCCATGCATTTTGGGTTAATGATTACTGTTTGGTTGTTTGTTTCTACATTGTTTACCAGACGGACAGAATGAAATAGTAGAATGGACACACAGATAAGATATGGTAAATAGACATGGAAAAAAGAGAGGAAGAAAGCATGAAGTTCCAATAATGCACCGTTGGATGTCGGCATGAGGGAAGGAAGGGCCCACGAACCGTCACAGCTCCTAGCAACACACGACACCTCCGAGTGACAAAGCCAATACCCTGCATGGAGACACACATGGCTTCCTTTTGGATCACTATTTTATTTGCGTGTTTCCATGTGAACTTTATTCCGCGCTATTCTCTGATTTATCTCCACCTGTCTTCCCTTGCACTGAGGGAAAGGCCGTATCATGACTACTGGCTATTAACTAGGCCAATCCATAAAAATTCGATCTAATTAGTCAATGGAAGGTAAGAACATGTCCACTTCATAACCATGAGTTATCAAGTGAAGACTAGCACACCAAATTGTTTGATTTGTGACTGCATAAAAATACGATAAAAGAAATATGATAAATTATCGTACTTGTCGTTAAGCACTCATTAGAATCTAAGAGTAAATTATTTACAACTATAAGTTATCAAATAAAAATCGGCATTCCAAAGTCTGTTGTTTGCTTTGTGACTATATAAAAGAAATGCGAGAAGAAAAAGTATCTTTGTAACTACATAAAAATGAGACAAGAAAAAGTATGACAAATAATCGTACTTGTTACACAAAAAAAAATCATTTCCTGCTCGTCATTCTGATGGCAAAAAAAAATTGTAAGTGCAGTACTCGATTTGTATATCACAAAAAAGTCTAATTGATCCGGCTTATGACGACCAACCAAACAAGATTATGTCTCCTAATTTTGTTTAGGCGTTTACTTTGGCACCTAATTAACCGTGGCCAGGATGAACACATCTCATAATTAAAACAAGCGTGCAGGATTGACCGTGTCATTGTGATGTGTGGCTTGATATAGATGGTTGGACAAGGAAGCAGCGTTTGGCACCGTCTCGGATATTTATGGACTTGGACGTGCTATCACATCAAATGACGCACTAAACTTAGAGTAGATCATAAGAAAATTGCGAACTACCAATCAACACACCTCTGAGGTAGACTTGGGTAACTGAAATCAAGGGATTATATATTATACATTTATTTCCATCTTCAGAATGTTCAGCGTGTTTTATATGTAACAGTAGGTATTGTTTGTGTATCTTAGAAGAAAACTAAACGGTGATTCTAAGATTGTTTTTTACCAAGTCAAAAATGAGCCAAGCTCCAACTTGCAAAGCATGATGGACAAGCTTACCGTGTACTAACAGCAAGACTTTTTAAGCCAATTTAACCTCGAAATCCAACTCGAAAACTTTTAGATCCATCCTTAGCTGAGGTCCTCTTCCAAGCAAGTGCATGTACTCCGCGCAAACTAGAGGTTTCTTCGATGGTCTCTCTCTCATGTATGTCAAGAGATCTCACCTCAGAACGATGATTTTTAAAACACACAATTTGCCATTGCTGATTTACTGTTATTCTGTTAGTAATGATTAAATGATGTCACAAAATACATAGTTTAAAATTTATCTAAAATTTATTTAGAGATTATTTGATTTATATTTTAATTATACATGAATAAATCACACCTAAAACGAAAAAGTAGGGGGTATTGATTGGAAAGGGCACTACAAGTAAGACCCCAAATAATGCCATTTGCCTCCATAACTACACCATTATCTGAATAAACAAGGAACAAGAAGCACCATCTTCTCCCTTCTCGTCAGCTCTCGTTTTCCTTCTTCCATCCATCCATACAGTCTTACCACGGCACCGACGACTTTGCAAGAAACTACTATAAGAAGCAGCCAAGAACTCGAGCAGTAAGTAGGAGCAGGAGGAGGCAGCCAATGCGGCAGCGGCTAGGCTCGAGCGACCGCCGCTAGAAGCATGGGGGGAGGGGGCGCGCTCGTCGACGGCTTCCGGCGCTGGTTCCACCGCCGCACGGCCTCCGGCGCCCACTCGTCCGCCGATTCCTCCGACCTCGAGGTCGTCGAGGACCCGAACCTCGTCGGCCTCCGCCCCATCCGCGTGCCCAAGCGCAAGATGCCGCTTCTGGCCGAAAGCCAGAAGAAGGTGAGGAGCTTGCTCATCTTTCTTTCAGCTTTTTTGACGTCAGAGACTGGCAAAAGCTTCTCCTTTCTTGTGATTCTTGATTCGTTATCACGAGAATTTTTGCGCCATGATCGGATTTTTTTTTCTTTCTTGCTTCGAGACTGTAAAATCGCATTTCCCTTTACCCGATAGAGCAGGTAAAGCTTATGTTTTTGATTCAATTTGATGACTAGTCGGCTTCTGGCAGGTCCTTCTGGGAGCTGACTTAGTCAGTTGGTGATGCAATTTACTTCTCTTTTGCCTCGTAGTTTCTCTCTGTTCTTTCGTCTAGTTCTCTCCGGTTGCTTGCATCATCCATGTTGTGTTGATCTAAGGAGCTCATGTCCAACTTGACCGCTTAAGGAGATTGACTTGGTCTGGATCTATAGCTTCAGTTCTCTCCTGTTGTTGTTCAGAATTAAGGAGTAAGGACTGATTCCATTACGAACAAGTCTTAGCCTTGCACCATGGTGCATGTGCTGCCTTCGTTTCTGAATAAATCTGACCTTGTTCTTGTATAAAAGGTCTAAATTTTAATAGGCTGGTGATGATGGTTGTATAACCTTGTGGGTTCTCTGTTCGAAATATTTGTTTGCTTGTAGTGATCACTATTCGATTGGCCTTCGGTAGTCCCGCCTCTGAAGATCTTCTCTAACTAGTCATTCTTCAGTTTAATAGGTTCCATATATTTCTAGCTAGTTTGAATTTGTTCTTGCGAATTGTGATCCTGTAGAACACACTGGACATGGAGTTCTTCACTGAGTATGGGGAGGCAAGCCAGTACCAGATCCAAGAAGTCATTGGCAAGGGGAGCTATGGAGTAGTCGCCGCTGCGGTAGATACCCACACTGGGGAGCATGTTGCTATCAAGAAGATAAATGATGTGTTTGAGCATGTCTCAGATGCCACCCGCATCTTGCGGGAGGTCAAGCTTCTTCGGCTGCTCCATCACCCGGACATAGTCGAGATCAAGCACATCATGCTCCCCCCTTCTCGGAGGGAGTTCCGAGATATCTATGTTGTTTTTGAGCTCATGGAATCAGATCTCCATCAAGTGATCAGAGCTAATGATGACCTCACACCGGAGCATCACCAGTTCTTCTTGTACCAACTTCTTCGTGCTCTCAAGTACATCCATACAGGTGAGTCGGCGAACTATTACTAACCCCATGAACCTTCTCACCCATCTATCAAGTAAAATACCTGGTGGAAATTCGATTTATCAAACTGTCACTGACCTCCTGATTAATCTTCTGACAAAATGGGTACTGGTTGTCTATTTTGTCAGCTAATGTTTTTCATCGTGACCTAAAGCCCAAGAACATCCTGGCCAATTCAGACTGCAAACTGAAAATCTGTGACTTTGGACTTGCCCGTGCGTCATTCAATGATGCTCCTTCAGCTATTTTTTGGACTGTAAGATGCTCATGAATGTATAAAAGAGATTTACCTTCAGTTTATTTCCTTACCTTTTGTATTGATGTGATTTGCAACTTGAAGGATTATGTGGCAACAAGGTGGTACCGTGCACCTGAATTATGTGGCTCCTTTTTCTCCAAAGTAAGGTCCTTAAGTCTTGAACTCAAATGTACAGTTGAAACTTGAAAGTAATGCTTTTGAAGCACTAAATATGTGGGTGCAATCTTGTTGTTTCTAATGCAAGAAGCGGGTAAACTCTTTAGATTTCCACAGTGCTGAGCTTCTTTCTTGGTTAAATTCTCTAAAGCCGCTGCCTGTACTAAATGAATTATACAAAGCTCTGGCCAGTGTAGTGCCACTATTTTGAACCATTTCTCTATAGAAAAGTTTAGACATATGGTTGTTCTGTTGGATACTCTGCCAAAAATGAGTAACTTCCTTGCAGTAAATACTGTTGTCAAACCTTGTTTGCAATGTTTATGATGAATAGCCTTCCATTTATTTTATCTTTCTTACAAATGTTATTTTTATATACACAGTACACTCCTGCAATTGATATTTGGAGTATAGGTTGCATATTTGCTGAACTTCTTACTGGGAGGCCACTATTTCCTGGGAGAAACGTAGTGCATCAGTTAGACCTAATAACAGATCTCCTTGGAACTCCATCAATAGAGACCTTATCCCGGGTATGATGACTTCTCATCAATTCTCACATTGAAATAAATTGTGTGTTTTAAGTATGAAGGAGATGCAATTTTGAATATTTCTGAGTGTAAAATCTTAGAATTTGTTTGTTCATTAAGTTTTGATCGCGAACATCCAATAAACAAGAAAGAGGTACCTTGCGAAAATAGTACTATTGGAACTAAATTGTTTACTCTATGTAAATGTTTCTTTTGTGACTTCTTCTCTTTATGCTACATCTTTTCCATTGGCACATAGGGTCACAGCAATCATCACCTTACTATTGTCTATGACATTTGCAGATTCGAAATGAGAAGGCCAGGAGATACTTAAGTACCATGCGGAAGAAACAGCCTGTTCCATTTTCTCAGAAGTTTCCTAAAGCTGATCCTCTCGCTCTTCACCTGCTAGAGCAGTTACTTTCGTTCGATCCTAAAGATCGGCCTAGTGCTGAAGAGGTAAACTTTAAGAATAGTTTTTTGGTTCCTTTCAACTCCTTTAAGAAGTTACGACTCAAGTATCACATATTCTGATATGCTGCCTTCTTTTCATTTTATTCTTTTACTTCTTTCAGGCTTTAGCAGATCCCTACTTCAAAAGTCTTGCTAACATGGAACGTGAGCCCTCGACACATCCAATTTCAAAACTTGAGTTTGAATTTGAGAGGAAAAAACTGACTAAGGATGATGTTAGAGAATTGATATACCGAGAGGTAAAAAGCAATTGCTTGGGGTTTTCTGTATTAGGTTGACATACTCATCTCGCTTAATTTTATATCTTATGAAAAGCAAACAGATTTTGGAGTATCATCCAAAGATGCTGCAGGAGTTTATGAAAGGTGGAGAACAGATTAGCTTCCTATATCCAAGGTACAGGCTTATATTAATTTTTCCTCGGGTTTTGAGATTGTGTCTGCAATGCTCATGGTCAATAATTAGCTTATCTTTTTCTGAGTGAGTTCACAGCCCTGCCTTTCAAAGTGCCCTTAATAAAATGGTGCATTATTTCGTTCTGCCTACAAATTGCCCTTGTCAATTTCTTTTTCTTGTGTGATAGTGCATTGCAATCTTAGCTATTTTACATTTTCCTTCCCTCTTTTCTGGGATCTTGTTTCCAGGGCTTTCCCTCCAAATTGTACTAGTACTGGCAAATGTTGATTATACCGATTATAACAATCCAACAATACAAACTTTTAGTTTTGGTTCAAGAAGCTGTCGGACTCGATAGTATGTGCATTTAGTATCTATATCTATGGCTCTTTTCTTCTAACACTATTATCACATTACAGTGGGGTCGACCGCTTCAAACGACAGTTTGCACACCTTGAGGAGCACTACAGCAAAGGAGAAAGAAGTTCTCCACTGCAGAGACAGCATGCCTCTTTACCGAGGTATATAAAGTGGTTGCCAGAACTCAGAAAATGCAGAATCCAGAACCTCTTATTTTTATTTCAGTAGCCGTGCTTACTTCTCTATTGCTTTGTGTATGACAGGGAAAGAGTTGGCGCAACAAAAGATGGTAATAATAATGAAGACAATAATGATCAGGAGAGGAGGACTGCAGCTTCCATTGCTCACACTACCATAAGCCCTCCAAGGTCACAAGATGCAGGGCAGCAGCAGACATTTGTTGGTCGGAATAGGGTGAGCTCCACAAATTTCAGTTCGCGGAGCTACCTGAAGAGTGCAAGCATTAGTGCTTCAAAGTGTGTTATTGTTAATGGGGATGAAGACCCAGAGGTACTGCTAACCAATATCTTGAATTCCTTTCTGAAAATTATAAGTAGCATATCAATGCAACGTGTTTCACAGCAAAATATTTGACTGATTTGCTGCGCAAGTAAATATTTCGTTTACGTGAGTGTATTTTTTTTCTCCCTGTTACTCTAACTTAGGAGGACGAGATCTCTGAGGAAATGGTGGTCGACGGATTGTCCGACAAGGTTGCAAGGATGCACTCCTAGGGCAACAATAACCCTGGTATCCATGATCATAATGATTTCACTACGAGAATTATGTCAGATATGGATCATAATAGCATAGAAGACATCAATCAACCTGGGAAGTAAAACTTTTGCAATGCAAATCTGAACACAAACAGTAGCCTGGCTGAGATGGTGAGTGAGTCACCTCCTGGTCCTTCAAGATAAGTGGATCACTCAGATGTAACATTAGTTAAACCCATGGAGGAACGAACTTGGCCAGTTTGCCTGATCTTTGACTTTGAGTACCTCTTATTGTTCTCAACTTCTCATAGGATGTGTGCGTGAGTTTGTGATGGCTCATGGATCTGCCATATATGAACGGTTACCCGTGTGACACAGAGTTACTATGTATGGTTTTCCATCTTATAGTGTGATTCCCGCATTTAGTTGGGATGTCTGGGAACCAATCAGTTATTGGCTGGTTTCCGGTAGTTCTAGCCCTTTTGTTTTATTTTTTTCTTCTGTATTTTTTTCAAAATTTTGTATTTTCTCAATTTTATATCATCATCGGTATATTCATTCTTGTGAAGTAGCAATATCAATCTACCACCTCTATTTCTGACCAAAATTATGTGTTTCGATCTAGGATGACTGATTCCACTAAGAACCTAAACCCTAAGCGCTGCATCTACTTTGTTCAGATAAAGACCGTCCTGAATTGAAGATATATGAATATATTCTTCTATGTCGAGTTGGTATATGAACACATTTCTATACCTCGATGCGAATATGGAGATAAGTGTGTCTCAAAAGGACCTTGTAAAAGTTCTTTTCAAAAGGGGACGAATGTGGAGGAGTGTCTCAAATGTCCTTGTAAAAGTTATTTTCCAAAGGGAAGGGTCCTTTTTTGGTTGTGTTTTGCTGCTTAATTGGACTGGGAGAGGAGAGATAACGAGACACAGATGGTCGTACTCGTTAGTTAAGAAGACGAAATCCTCTTTGGATAGTTCGATTACGATCCTATCCCAACCTAATTGTCCTCTCTATAAAATTGCTTTCTGAATAATTGCACTTAAAAGGTTGAGACTGATAAAATTACAATTTAAGTTGTGGGAGTGATATTACATAGTGTTTTGTACATAGTATATAGTAGTGTTCTGTTCATGGAGGGGAAAACAGCCAAGCAGGGAAGCCATGGCCCATATGCTTCCTGTGTTTCTACTTGTACACAAATTTCTCACATGAATCTAGAAAAGGATTCTGTTTAGCCTCCCTAAATTTACACCACTTAGTATCCATGGCCCTCTCCATAATTTTTTTCTGGCTCCCCCATGGATTGCATAAGGCGTTGTTTTAATCGCCCAGATGTTCAAAAAGGACTTACTCTCCGTGCAAGCATCAGCATGAATTCAGGAACAAGACGGCGTGCTACGGGGGCAACAAGATGCTGGGCAGATGCATCTGGATCATCATTGTGTATCAAAGCAACAATCTCCTCAAGAAGTTTATCTCTACCACCCCGAAGAGGATCCTATTATTACAAAACAAGGGTCAAACAACAACAACCTTAAGCAATGAAAACTCTGAAAACATTGAGCTCTAGAATCATCTTCTGGCTTGATTGCACACTATTAGATACAGTTGAGTAGTCAACACCAAGGTATAACTAGAGTTTGAGTGATTATCATGACTTGTTGGTCCTAGGGTGCTAGTTTAACCCGTACTTATTCCCATCGAACTAGACAATCATATAGCTCAAGTTAGAGCATACATGATATGAGATGAGTGGAGACAACTTATTTCCTAGATGCCGAAATACCTTTGCACTGTCGAATTAAATAGATTTTCTTTCCTATCATGGTAAAGAAAAACCGAGGTTTTCCAATTGCATCCAGCGAAAAGTACTTTGCTACACTAAGGCAACAAAATACTACTAATGGGTAATCTAAAAGGAGAAACAAATGAAAGGGGCAGATTCAAAATTGAGGCCTGAAGTTGAGTTTTCCAGGGACCAAGTAGACCATCAATATTCTGTGGAATCATGATATGGAAAAGATTCTTCCCTCAAAAAATAATATGGAAAAGATTCATGTTTTTATGGAAAACAGATACTAAAGTACAGCATTATTATAAAGTGTCAACAATGTCTAAATAAAGTGATCCATCCATAGAAACACTAGTGTCACTATGATTACCTGAAGAAATAAATCAGTATGTGTCTTTCCTTCGTATAAGAATAGATCTGCTTTAGCACCATGCTGTTGTAAAGCATCAACAAAAGCTTCACTGCATTTTTCGATTTGAGTCAGTTTGTACCAATCCCAGCATACCGGTAAAAGTTAAAATTGACAAATCATGGTTATACAAGCAACAGATAGCAAAAGACAACAAGAGCAGTGCTACTAACTAATGTTCTCCTGTCTTGCTATATATATTTTTTTCAATGACTATGCTAACTATAAAATGCATTCTAAATGGAAATAACTTTCTTACAGTACGCCCCATATTGGTGAAGTAAACTGGAAAATGTCAGTGCCCAAAGCCAGTGGGATAGTCATTGTGCCCACCAGCATGTTTGGTCAATAAAAGCATTAGGAATTATTGTTAATGCCAAAAAGCTTTAAGCTTAACATTAGCTTCATTCTAGTCAACCTGAGAAAAACAAGGGAAAAAAGGGGAAATCCGGCCATGTTTCAATACTCCTTTTAATTGAAATCTTAGTCAAACAAATAGTTGGTCAATTAGAGTTCATGTCATGTCACTGTATCACAAGAAAACAACAGTTACAATACTCCACATGTTCAATTAACAATTGAGCCAGCCAGTCAGAATATCAAAGTTTGACCAACCTTTCACCAGAAGGTATTGAATGGTCACTTGTTCCATGGAAAAGAATGATATGAGGCAATAGAGAAACTGCAGATCTAGCAGCCGAGTCCTTAACTATCACTTCTGGAGAAAATTTTCCCAAAGATTGTTCACCTTCCATAATGCTGGAATATATTATTAGAATGGAGATATGATATCTCAATAATAATTGACAAGAATAATTGGTATATGAGACATGAATAACTGCAACTATCAAAATTAAATACCTAAGGAAGATGGAGCGATACAGGCCACGTCTATGGAAATGATCAACCAAGTTAAGGAGGTTATACCTGCAGAAATTATAAATCAAATTTCAAGTCCTACAGACCCATTGTTTCATACTGATCGCACACAGATAAAGCATAGCTATTATGTACTTATTACTATAGGAAGGGAACCGCAAAGCTCCAATGTCATCCAGCCAATGGAGCTTTTGAATTCATTCAGATGTGGATACAAGTTGAAAAGTTATATAACTGGAAACAGACAAGATTCACTCCATTTCTTAAATATATTACATGCCATACAAAATAGCAAAATGAAGTTCTTCGATTGAGAACTTGAATCTAGACTCTAGAGTAAGCATGCCAACTCTCCAATGAAAAGGTATAAGCGGACTAGTAGCAGCCGGACATTTATTGTTTTGGGCACTACTGCCAATATTATCAAATACAAAAAATTTAATACTGATGATGGGTGGCGTACATATTCTCATTTCTCACAGAAAAACCATAATTTGCACAATATTTAGAGACTTGGATGTTTACCCGCCAGAAATACCAAAGTAAACTTTTAGTTGTGCAACACTCCAAGAGGAAGTATCTCCTTCGCCGCATTCTTTAATAGCCTGATTTAAGAGAGCACAAGCAGCAATATGTGCACCAGCAGACTGCCCAACTAGATAAATCCTGTATATATGATGGAGATGGAAGAGCTAAAGAAAAAAAAGGAGTTTTCATATGTCATTTCAGCATAAAACCACTGAGAATTGTTGGTCAGCTTTTACGCCATAATGCATGTATAATCTTTAGGAAGTGATAATGAATCCAATGAAATTGAAAAAAAAAACCCAATCTTACTCCAATAGAAGATATGGGACTAATAAATGAACTGTGCCTTTGATACTGTGTACTCCTAAAGCAAGAAGGATTATTTTTGTGCACATGTGTGGCGCATACATGAGTAAGGAAGGCTGTTCTAATTGTGATATCCAAGTTTCAATTTTGGTATCAGTAATTCAGTATAAGTTATAAACCTGTCAGGATCACCTCCATAACTAGCTATATTGTTGCAGACAAAAGAGATTCCTTGAGAAGCATCTTCCACCATATCACCAATGGTTCCTTGAGGAAAGTTTCTGCCACCAAATCATTGACATGCTGGATGACTATGATATGAACAAGCATGCAGTGTTGCTCTCTTGGAATTCATTTTGAGTACCTGTAATCAATGCATGCGACCATGATGCCCCTTTCTGCCAAGCGTCTGCCTAAAAGAGCACCCCACCCTTTGTACCTGCAAGATAAATAACTTGATAGATAAAGTCAACACGAAATATACATCTTACTGCAATTTTGAAAAATGCAAAAAGAAAGGGTCCAAGACAGTACATACTTGTACTCACCCTATGATCCATGCTCCACCAGTGAAAAATGCAACAACTGGCATTTGCCCAGTTGTACTAGTAGGTATGTACAAATCCAATCTGTAGAGACAAATTCACAGTAGAAACATCAACAAATTAACTCACTCCATCTCCTATTGTCAGTAATCACTTTTGTTCGCATTCACCCAAAGGCCGTAACACATAGTACGACATGATAGAAAAAGCTCTACCAACAAGAAGCAACACTGAGACAACTTACCACATGGTGAAAATGCATGAGAAATAAGAGAAGCATTTATTGCAAAGAAACATGTGGTTAATAATAGTTAATGAAAAAAACAGAAATACCTGTTCCTTGGTTGCTCTCCATATACAACACTTCTGTGAACTTGACTTGAGAAGAAGTAATAATATACAACTGGTGTAGAGCAAAAACCCAGTTAGTTTAAGTAATTATATGAGATTTATGAATTCTTACGAAATACGCTTTTGCAGGAAACTAATAAACTAGCTAGACATATCACCTAAGACCCTACTTATGTTAAGAACTAGGAAATACTTTACATGTAGAACCAAATGAACTGGTAACCCAAATTATAGTGAGGTTCCGGTGACACCAACCTTGAATAAAACCCGGCATGAGCAAGAAAGTATAGCAACAAAGGGCAAGAAATTGCCGGATCCATCTGTAGCCTATTCTGCATAAATCTAACAGGTTATTTGAATGCCCTGAACAATAGTCTTGGAAAAGTCCATAGTTATGTACTCGACAGGATACAACATGTAAAATCTTTATAAGATTTGCCATATGGTATTAGTAGCTTTGCTATGCACTAAGTAGTAGCGAACTGATGTAAAAGAGCAAAACAAGTAGCAGTGGGGAGGGTAATTAGGGAGTACCCGAGGTAGCGGAGGAGGGTGAGGGTGAGGCGGGTGAGGAGGAAGGTCTCGGCGGCGGCGCGACCGACCTCGCGGCGGAAGGAGCCGCTGCGGTGGGCGAACCGGCTGGGGAGGCAGGGTTCGCTCACCGTCCGCCGCCGCACGCCCCCGCCGGGGAGGAGCGGCGCGTCCTCTGCCGCTGCTACCGCGGCGGAGGCGGGGGAGGAGGGGGGCGTCTCGTCGGGCTTACTGATAGGCTGGGAGGCGGCGCAAGCAGGTAAGTCGACCTGCATCGCGGCCGCGAGATTCCCTAGGAGGCGAGAAGTGGTTACTCGTCTGGTTATCGTCAGCGAGGCAGTTCGTGGGGATTTTTCCTTTTTTGGATGCCGAGATGGGGTCTTGTTGTGTCATATCATATCTAAAAGATCACATAAATAATATATGTTGATTGTTTGGATTTGACAATTTTTTTTTATAGTTTTCTTAGAAGAAAACGAAGGATTTTTATTGGCGAAGAAATATAATATTAGTGTGAGACCGCATCAATAAACTTAAAAATATTTTCCAACCAAATAACTCATTATCTTATAAATTTTGCATATTGCACTAGTATATGAGACATAGAGTTTTGATTTCTCTTATCTAATTTGGAAAATGACAAATTTCATTATATTATCTTCACACTATTATTGTAAAATCTAACTAGAAATGAGCAGTATTAGCCCAAAAAACCAAATAGTTGTACCATAGATTGGCCATCCAATTCTAAAGACATTATGTGTATGCTTCTATTCATTTGCCAACTGAAGTGCCTGCTAGTAAATAAAAACTTCAACTTCAAATGCTCTAGAGCAATGACAACATTGCCCTTTGCATTGTTCGCCAATTAGTTCCAATGCTTTCATGGTCAGAATTCTTTGCAAAAGCGCCATCAAGATTTTTTTCAATCCATCATGTATTTAGAGATTTCTACGAATTTGAATTGTTAAGACTTATATTTGTTGGTGGGGCTATATTGATGATATTCTCCTTAAAATTTGTCTTGGTAGATTAGATTCATATTTTGAACATGTGACTTTATTAATCATGTCAACATACAACTTAATTTAATTAGTTTATTAAACAAGTTAACTATGTCAATTTACTTATAATATAAAGATATTATATATAAACTCTTATAAATTATAACATATGCAAGTTCAAGAAAGCGCTAGGCGCGTCTGGCGTCTAGGGGCCTAGGCAATCACTTAGGTTATTGACTATAACTAGTTATATGTATCACAAAATATATATAATCAAACAAGCAAATAAAATAAATTCTCAAACAACAAACAATAAAGCAAACCCCAAAATCTCATATACTAGTGAATGCCAGTGCATATATGGTGTGAGGGAGCAGCCCAGTGGCCAGTGCATATATTTGCATATATGAAGGAATGAAGGATAGAATTATAAAAACAGTGCAGTGAGGCCATGAGGGAGAAGTGCGAAGGATGAAGCACCTGTGGCTGTGGGCTGTGGCTGGCCTGCGCAACCCCAAAATCGCTTCGGGAATCGAGGGAGAGACGCAATCGCATCGCGTAGAACAGCTTAGCAAGAGATCTTGGCGGCGACAGACGGGCAAAGGGAGATCTCCTTTCTCTGCTATGACGGACAGGCGGAGGGATCGAGGGAGGTCTCCTTCCTTGGCAGCGGCGGCGGAAGAGAGGAAGGTCTTCTTCCTCGGCAGTGGCGGACTGGCGGAAGGTCTCGTTGCTCAGCGGCGGGAGGCGAGCGGCGGCAGATCTACTCGTGACTAAACAGCGGTGGTGAGACACGGGATACTGGGAGAAGTTGAGAAAAAAAATACCCTAACGCATAAGTTTTTTAACCGTTTATTCCTCTACCTAACTCCAATTCGCGCCGCCTTATGCCGCCGCAGACCGATTTTGACTGCCTAGGAGATCTGACCGCCTAAACTACCAATTTCACCCTAATCGCCGCAACCGATCACCGCCGAATGCCTAGACGCCGCCTAGACCGTGTTTTGTAATACTGAACATATGCCATATATTATGACATATGTAATATTAAATTTAGACGAACTCTAAAAGAAGCATTATTCCTAGTTGCAACTTGCAACTTGCGCACGCAACAATTGCATGTCCTACCGCGTAAAAAAACAGAAGATCGACCTTCTGAAATGGTTCCCGCATCCACTTTTAAACGAAAAACCGCGAACATCCGCGGCACGGTGGCCCACTTGTCAGTAATCACCGAGCAACGCGCCAGAAACCTCCCTTCGGAAATCGCAGGCGTCCTATCCATGTCGTCCTCCGCCTCCTCGCCGCATCGGAAGCTCCTCCGCTCCGTACGCCTCTCTCATCTTAAACCACCTAAACCCCTTCCAATTTCCCCAGCTCTCACCGCCTTCTCCTGGTCCGTTTTAGTTGGTCTACTGGGCGGTGCAGCGCTGCCGGATGTCAGAGTCGCCGTGCCGGCTCACCATCTCCCTCAAACGCGCCCCAAACCCTAACTCTTTGCCCCTGCGAGTCTCTGGTAGTAATCTCGAAGCATTCCGTAAGATTTCTGGTGGCTGCGGCAGTGCTGCATTCCGCTTACATTTGGTGTCTAACTTTCGGTGTGTGTGTGTGTGTGTGTCAGTTTCGGACACTGGAGTTGCTAGCACACTGGCAGAGTTCCTGGAGCTGGGTACTTTGGCGCGCGAAACTCCGTTAGAGAAATGGGGTATATGATTTCACCAGCTTTAGCACCATTTTTTCCCCAGAAAAGTGAGCATTGTGATTGTCGCTAGGATCCACAGCTTGTGTGCAAAATTCATCGTTCGGGTAGTTCTAAGGTTGAAGCATGCATAGACGTGGTCATCTTATCTAGATTTGTTAATTACCTGCTTTTTAATATACTTTTTAGATGGTATTGACTGTACTACTGAACTACGTTCTTCCCTGACGCTTTCTTTCGCAGCCATAGTTAGTTCAAGTCAATTTCCAGATGGTATATCAGCCTTGCTGTACCAGGCAACCCCTGTTGTAGGAATTCAGTACCATGACTATGAGTTGTGCAGTCAAGATCACTGCTTCCTTTTGATCTTAATTTAGTTTTAAACTTAGTTGTAGTTGTTCTTAGGTGCATCCTTCTCTGTACTTACACAGTTTCTATCTTCCTACAGATGGTACTCTCTTGATCACAACTACTGGTATGTTTTTCTCCCTTCTACATGATTCATTGTTCCAAATTGTGTCATACACCATTCATAGCCATCTAGTAACATCTCATTACTTCTGGTTATTCAAAATCTTCCATGTGCTCTTCATTGCGTTCCATAATTGGGGAGCGTTTTCTTGGGTGGGGACAGAGTGAATGGTATAGGGCATCAACTTCACTCTAATTACAGCTGACCCTGGTAAGGAGCTTTGTTGCTAGATCCGTAGCCCACCTGTTACCTGATTGGAACAGGCTTTTGAGTATATCTTCTGGTCTGCAAATAGTAGAATGTCCCAATTCCGAGCAAAACCAAACAGGCCCCCAGAGTTATAAACCAGTGTTGTTTGGAAGATTTGCTTGTGTCCTTGGCATTTTCATGGTTAGCATGTATTTGTATGACAGATGGATGAATTGCAAGGAAGTTTATAGAGATTCATTGGCTGGTTCTATGTGTACCTGTAATTTTCTGGCACTTGTCTATGATGAAGTCATTACTGCCAATTGCTCTCTATATGTCCAATCGTGTTAGAGAGAAACATATACATATATTGCAAAAGCATTTTTTGTTTGGTTGCTAACATTGTGTAATCAGAGAGGCCATTGATGGTGTCTTGTTTATTTGCCATTTCCTAGGAATCAATGACAAAGTTGTCTATCGTTATAGTTTAAATCTGCAAGAAGAAATATCTTCAGGTTCAAGATTCATCAAGCTGGCTAGCACATACAAAAATCATGTAACATTCAGGCAGGCTATCTATTGTTATCTTGATGATGACCCATTGAATACTGGGGCTAGTTAAGTCATATCTGCTATTTTCTATACAGTGGAAGTGAAGTATGCCTTTGTCTGTCAAATGAAGCTGATGTTGATGATTTTATCTTATGGTTGGTTGACTTTGTCCGTAAGGTCTGTCATCATATACATTTTATTTTTTGCCATATTTACCTGCTAGACCTTAGCCAATGATAGCATGGAAATGATGCTCTTTAACAAATACTAAAATTTTGGGCAACTTCAACTATTGAAATATGGATTTGAACTGAAGTGACATTTCCCTCCATCAGGATAACTTTGCCTCAGTTGCCTGCATTAAACTGCCAGCATCGTCTATTATGTTTCAGCTTTCTGCCATTTGCTTTGTTAGTTTGTTGAACCGCCCGTGCATGTTCAGAGCTAATTAAACTTTGATTATTACCAAACCATCTCTTAAAAATGGCTGAAAAGGGAAAGTATGTGAGTATCAAAGTCCTGTTAGTGATTTTCGAGGAGATACCTGCCAAACAAAGTTATGTTCAAGTATGATAGAATTATTAATTTTATGTGGTTAATCTCTTCTCTGTATTGTTCAACTATTGTCTGACTTGCATTTTCTTTTCCATTTGTTAACTTCTGCAGATACTCATGCTAAGAGCAGCTGTAAGTGTTTCTAACTAATATTTTCAATAATTCTAATTTAAGTATGTCATATGATTTTCCTTGTCACTATTATTTTCTATTTGATAGTTTTACAAGATGCAATGTTTGATTTTACTTGTCATTAATCTCTTTAGTCCTTATTACAATGACAACCTGTCAACCCCACTCAAAAAGCCCTGGTGCCTTATATGCCACAGTGATCATCATGCAATAAAATTGTTACCTGATCTTTAATCAAACTCAGTGAATTAATATTTTGCATTAAATTTTCTGCTTACGTTCTTAACTAGTAGTGGTGTATTTCAGTTTTCATTGTTCAATGTTGAGTGGGCATAAAATTGAAGAATTTCTGTGTTTTTGGCTTCCTTTTCTCTCTTAGTCTGAGCTCTTAAGTGACTGATTGCTTGCATCTTTTCCACTTACTCAGAATTTAGCTTGTGAGCTCTTTGTTGAGCAAATGAGCAGTGTTGGATCAAGAAATGTCTGTCTTTCGCAAGATTTTTATGATGTTCATCTTTCTACTACTATGTCAAGTATCGAGCGGCTGGTTTCTGGCCTTCAAGACTACGCTCTCTCACATGGAAACACTTCTGATGGACAGTGTAAGACATGCTATAAAAATAGGTAAAATTGTCGTTATTTCCAGTAGCATGGTCAATTGGAAGTGCATGTTGTACACATTTCTCATCATAAACTTTTTAGCATGGTTTGGTCAAATTACTAATACATGCTCCCAGACTTTTATGCTGCTGAATGCAACTTGATATCTGTATGGATAGACCTAACCAAATCTAATTAGGAACGATATATCTCTTTCTATTTAAATAGGATTCGTTTAGATTCAGTTTGGTTTGATCTTTTCCTAAATCAGTTTCGATAGAATTTATCTTTTTCTATTCAAATAAGATTAATTTAGATTTAATTTGGGGTATAGTGCATTTTTAGTCTCTCTACTTTGTTCTCGACTCAATTTGGTCTCTATTTTAAAACGGATCAAATTGGTCTCTCTATTTTCAAAACTGGATTCTTTTAGTCTCTAAGTGGTGTTATGAGTTGTTTTTGTGACACGGATTATTGTATATTACTGATGTATGAAAAAATATGACAAGTGTGAGTTGACTAGGCATTCTAGCAAGACATTGAGCATCGACACAGGCACTCTAGTGCCTTCCACAACGTCCAAGTTAGTGTCCATACTGATGTGTTTATGCTACCTAGTTATTGATGTGGACTAAAATCATCACATCATCTATACAGTTAAAACCACATCATCAAAACAATCCACAAAAAGGATCAAAATATGTCTGATTTTAAAAGTAGAGGGATCAATTTGAGCTGTTTTAAAATAGAAGAACCAAATTGAGCCTGAAAACAAAATAGAGAGACCAAAAGTGCACTTTACCCTTTCATATGCATAGATTACAATTGTTAGGCTCTATATTATATGATGTTGCTATTGTTAGAGACAAACAAAAGAAATAAATAGTCAATCTTATACCCTTTCTACCTCTCTCCTCCCTCTTTCTTTCAAACTCTATTATCTAATCTAGGCACACAAAACAGTTCAGGTTTCTCTTTTCTTTAATTTTTCTATTGAGGACTAATGATGCAAATATGCTAATTCTTTTGTTTTGCTTTCCTCCTGAACTAAGCATATCATAGTGATATTATGTTCCAAGATGTACTTGTAGATCTCTTGTTCCAAAATTTTGTTGTAATGGGTATACATCAGCTATCCTTCTGGATTTGACTCTGGTGAATGCTTGTTTGTTGTTGACATTCATCTTGAGCTTTTTTCTTTTGACTAGTAGCATAAATGATTCTTACAAATTCATATGTAATCCGTTTTCTTAGGCAGATCAGTTGAATTATTCCACTCTGGTATGGACCATCTCACTTAGTTTAACTGTAAGATGTATGCATCAAAAATTTTACAGTTTAGTGCACACTAGTTTTTACATTTGAAGGCATCAAAACTTTCATGTGTGAGTTTGAGACTTCTAGTGTTTAAACCCTGAGTCCAGTAGCCTTCTTTGGCTCAACCAAATACTAAAAACCATGATAAAAGCTGTTTCTGGTGGCCAACAGCATCCAGTGCTAGACCTGGACTATTGGGTTGTCCTATTTACCAAAGTTGGCCCAATACTCTACCCAGTATGCATGTGATCGGCTCCTGGCCTTGCTGTCACCTTGTGTTTAGTCATAATGTCTAACAACTGGAATATTGATGGACAACACTGTGCATTTTTGCATATCATCTACTCCTTGGAATTATGCATCATTTCTCACATTATTGTGCTGCCATATTTGGCTGAATTAGTTAGTTGTTACTTGTCCGTTTTCTTATTTTAGAGATCATCTAAAGGTTGGAACTGGAGCAGCAAGCAATGTGGAAAGAAGAAGAACTAAAGGCCTAATTGTTGAAGTAGTAATAATGATCGCACATACTGCATCTGATTTGGCGTGCTGGATGGTGAATTGTTCATCCACACAGGTTTGCACCATAAAAACTTTATGTTGCACGATTTGATTATGCTTGAACATCGGGATTACTTATCCATGCATTGTATAACTGGATTGCAACATACTATGCTTCATTTGATTTTCCTTTGTCATGCTGGGTCAGATTACTATGAAATGTTACTTCAATGCCATATCCCAGAGGATATGTTGTTGTGCATATACTTTCCAGTGTTCTTTTTCCTTGATGGTCCTTTATAATTGTAGGTGGTTAGCATGTATGCGGTGTTGTAATAGGCAAATTTGTGATACTCAGCTCAACTCTATAGGAGTCAGAATATAATCTACTTCAACAATATCTTGTTTAGATAGATTCTATCTGAACTACATTTGCAAATTTGGTCCATTGGTGTGATTTCTGATGATTTTATTAGTACATGTGTATAAGAGAGATTTTGTAATTTCATCATTTCATGCATAAATAGCACATGTAAATTGTGAACTCAGTACTTGGATTCAGTTCCATTTCTGAACAATAGGAAAGTTCTTGAGAATGAGATTCTTTTGTTTCAAATAACTTTTGCTTTTTCACTTTTTGATGTAATGGGATCTGCAAATGGTATCTTGATAATTCAATCTGCCCACAGTTATGTTTATGTACCATATTCCCTGGGCCTTTGCCAATTTCTTCAACCACATGGCATGTGCAGTTCACTCCACAATTATTCATGACTGATCTTATCCACTTTTCCATAACCAATCCAGTTATGACAAACCAGAAATAATAAACATCGCTTGAGTTCATTAGAAAATCCGTGCCTCCTAAGTCCTAACTTAAATTAACAAAATCCAATTGCTCATAACACTTGATTTCAGGTAGCAGAGGCATACTAACTGGATACATGCAAAAGTTCATGAAAATATTTTTTCATTGTTTAACTGTAACTGAAAATGTATATTCAGCATGTATATATGTTATGCACTTCAATGGGCAATATACTTTGATTGTGGTGTTTCCTGTTCTGTTAAATGTTGCTGATAAATTAGTTGATTAGAGCAACAATGTAGTGTTTGAATCTGGAAGTCTTTAAAGGATTTTCTGGTATTTTGTATTGTATTTAATTAGTATATTTTGTATGTGCTGATAGTGTGATTCCATTGAGCCTGTTGCTTATGCATTGTTAATTTGGCCTACTTGTAGGTTTTAAATTTTGAAGATTTCATACCAAGTTCCATCTCACAATCCTCCTTCAATGTGCTGATGAACATAGATTGGCAAAGCTATGGTTTCAAATTAAAAGGATGTTTTATAGATGACAAAGGAAATGCAGTGCTTGAGTGGGATAACATGGCATTTGCTCGTGTTGATATAGCTATTCACACTTACCATCAAGGATATCCAGTTCTCATTTTGTACATACTTCTTTTTCTAGTGAGTTTTTGGGAATTGATATCATCATTGGGCTTGTGCAACTATTTTATGTTGAAAGTTTTGATTTATGTTTGTCAGGTTAAGATTTGTTATGCTATTTCCTTGACCTACTGTATCTACTGAAGTACAAGAAGAGCAGAGACCTAAGCCAGATAGACATCTTGTAAGAAAGGCACTTAATTCTGCATTGGATCACTTGAAAGCAAATTATGCAGGAGACTTTCTCAGTTCTCATGGTCAGAAGGTATGTGTTTCGACATGTTTACTATTAATGAATATATTTGCCAAGATGAATTTGAGTATTAATATGAATAACTTTACCTTCCTTCACATTGAAATGAAAAAGTAGGAGAGTCCCACTGTAATAACTTTACCTTCATAATGATGTACTACTACATTGATCTGCAAAAGAAACATTAAATATTAGTCTGCTGAAGGGAAGGGCTTCTAGATCTTAAATAACTCCCTTTTTCAATAACTAGATCATAAATAAGTAGTACTTGTTACAACTTCTCATTGTGTCCTGTCTTCTTTGCTGCTAGCTATTACAAGAGCACCTGTTGGAATTTTTTTAGTTGCAACTGAACATGCATCAAGTTTGTGAATTATAAGGGTGACCGTTCTTTCTGTTGCTATACTAATTGATTAAGATTAGCCTAATTTGATCTAGTTATGTGACTTTTATATCCCTTCAGATTTGTGAATACGTTCCAGATCTTGCACAATCAATTGCTGGTCTAATCTTGTCATCCGATGATTTTGAGTTCCGAGGTGAATGTCTTGCACTTCTTGGGCTAGGATCAGATGAAGACATAACAGATGGGGCTGTTGAATCTTGCATCTGTGAAAAGATGACTCATATTATAGAGATGAATGACACAAAGGAAAATGTAGAGGACAATGCGCCCTATCTTTTCGAGTGTGAGAAGTTGGATGATGATAAACTATTGGATGAAGGAGATGAAAGAGACGAAGATATGATTCTTGATTTCTAGCACTCTTTTTTCAGTCTCGTTTCACTTCAGAATTCTGTGAGACAGTTTAAAGACCAGTTCATACAAGCCAACAATAGGTGATAACTATAACTATCTTGCTTGGACGGCATTCCTTTTGGGGAGTTCGTATGGAAGAATTGTTTATCGAAGCTCCTTTTATAACAGGAAGACTGGGAATGTTTCACATATTTTGCTTCGAAACTGTTTTAACATATCATTCGAATCGATCTCTGTATTCCTTCTAAATATTTACTTTTGCGTGACTATTTTGTACTTTGTTATCATGTATGCGGTGTTGAAAAATATTTTTCTCATCATGGATGATGTCAAGGAATAATATACAGGTTCAGTCTAGAAGGGTCTATTGATGGTTCTCGATTAGGTTTCATGCATGATAAGTTTTAGGAAAAATTAGCTCCATACTATTTAAAAATGTTCACTTTAGTAATATATCACTCAAAAGTCTTGAGTCTGTAAAATATCATTTAAAGTTTGCATAATTTGTGTTTTTACTATTTTCACTATGGAAGTTAGTTTAGAAATTGTCCTCTTTTGTCCTTCGCGGTGTTGTATAGTGGCTAATGTGGAGTCGACAGCGGTCATGTAGAACAAACAATGGTTGCAGTTGGGGAGGAGTTTGTGCAAGATGGAGAGTCTTTGAAACTGTCGCATAAAGGCACTCGGCCTTGACACCGACAAGGAGATGCAAACAATTGACGGCGAAGGGTAGCGAAGAGAGTAGGCAATGGTCAAAGATTGATAGTGGTGAGAGTGGCCATATAGGTTGACAAAGGTTGACAAAAGTGATGGTGACTGAGGAGGAGATCGATGGTGATGGTGGAGGAGGAGATCGACAACGACAAAGAGAAGTGGTGGAGGTAGTAGAGGAAAGAGGAAAGAGAAAAAAGATGTGAAGGCAAAGTAGAAAATTTCAATTTTTTTAAAAAAGTTATAATAGAAGCCGATGAAAATAATAAAAATATTATTGATGCAAATTTTCATTGGTATTTATAAACTTCGAAACCATTTTACTTACTCAAGTAAAATAGTTTTGAAGTTTTTGTAAAACTATCCTCGGGATCTTAGTTGGCAATCATGTAATTGATATCCATATTATGACGATGATCTCGTCTGAATCTCATGCACGAGGAATCCGTGGACGGAGCCTTCAGAATTCTCAGATAACAGCAAGCGAAGAGGCAGGTTGAGCCCGTACTCGGGTCACCTTAGCTTTAGCCTTTACAAACATGTGATACAGTATTGTGCTTGGCCAAGCCAAGAATCTCCTATTCTCCCACCCCCACATTTCGCCGCAGCATCCAATAACCCGAGAGCAGAAGAATAGATCGTGCTCGGCTGCTCCCTCGCCAGCCCTAGCTGAGAAATCCCTCCAATCCAATGGAGGCCGAGGCGTCGACGGAGCCGCTGGCGCGGTGGCGGTCGGAGGCGGCGCGGGCGTTCCAGCACTACCTGGACCGGTCGGCGCCGCACACGGCGAGGCGGTGGGCGGGCACGCTAATGGCGGCGGCGGTGTACGCGCTGAGGGTGCACTACGCGCGGGGCTTCTACGTGGTAACCTACGGCCTGGGCATCTACCTCCTCAACCTCCTCATCGGCTTCCTCTCCCCAATGGTCGACCCCGAGCTGGAGGCCCTCGACGCCGGCCCCGCCCTCCCCACCCGTGGCTCGGACGAGTTCAAGCCCTTTATCCGCCGCCTCCCCGAGTTCAAGTTTTGGTACCTACACATCTCATTTATCCTTTGCTTCCTTTGTTTTATACATGCATAACATTATTTCAATGATGGCAAGTGAAAAGGTTCTTGTAACCTAACGAATTGGTACCTGGTTTGTATCAAGGAGCAGAGCTTGAGCTTACCTTTTTATCTTTACTGCCATATAAAGCATGAATTGGTGACCAAACTAAATATGTGTGAGGTGCTATGATGCTATGGAGTATGCACTGTCTATTCATGAGTATGTTTTTAATAATGGAAATAGTAATCAAGATCTACCGATCATTCAAATGCCTCTTGTCAGCATGGTGATTCGTTCAAATGCTTTTGATCTGATCTTCCTTTATGTTATCTTTGCTTGGTTTAAGAGTTGTTTCTGGCCTTTTGACAGCGAATGCAATTATAGCGCAACTTTTGTTGTTACTATTCACTAGCTGTACAATCCAACTTCAATGCTGAGAGCATCTTTTCTTTTCTTTTTTCATGTGTTGCATTGTAATGATCAAACGGGCCTGCACAAGAGGGAGGGAGGGATGGGTTATATCAACTGTGGCAGTGATATCTCTTCTGCATTTTCTCTTTTCTCCATTTGCTCCCACTTCCACCTTAACACCGTGCATGAGAGGATCTTTGTGCTATCCTTTTTTGTCTTTATTTTTTTATCAATTTATGCATGATGAACCTTACTCCTTTTCAAAGACTGGAATGACAGTGTACTACTACGTTCTTTCCACTGTATTGCTGTGATTTTGTGGAATGCTTAAATGATGCACTCAATCCATCTCTGTGTGCCTGTGCTTGAATTTCTGTTTGCTTAATATGAATCTACAGCAGCAACTGTTTTGCTCACTGATATAACTTATCTTGTTTCAGGTATGCTATCACAAAGGCATTTTGTGTTGCATTTTTGATGACTTTCTTCTCGGTCTTTGATGTTCCGGTTTTCTGGCCAATACTTTTGTGTTATTGGATTGTTCTCTTTGTCCTGACAATGAAGCGTCAAATCCTACATATGATCAAGTACAAGTATGTCCCGTTCAACATAGGAAAGCAGGTGAGAACTTTGTTTTAGTTCAATTTTATTCCTGTTTTTGCTTACCACTTGACAGTTAATTTTAGAATTTCCTGGGTTAAAAGTAAATCATATCTTGTTTAGGGATATGGGAAATCAGTATGTTATGCCATTTACTATCCAACAATATCTTGTTCATGATGGATTGTCAAGTTTATCTAGTTTGAGTGAGAAGCCAATGGTTGAACACCATTATAGGAAATCCTTCCTAAAAGTTATATAACACGTTGACCTGCATCTTATAATTTATCGTACCACTGTTACTAAATTATTTTTTGTTGTTCCATTTATACTTATAAATGCAGAGGTACGGCGGAAAGACAGCCTCAACTGGTGATGCTTCTAAATATTGAGGCCTGGAGAGCCAATTGCTATTCTGTTTGTGAGGAGATGAAGCTGATTTAGTGGTTTTTTTTGCGTACCTAGTACTGACAGTGGATGTATACTTATATTCGCTAGGCAAAAGATGCTAACGAGGCTTTGTTTCGTTGATTTGTCATGGTTTCATATCAGTAGTAATCATGTTCCAATTGTTTCTGTTGCCAAAGTGATTAGTCACACTTGCGCTTCAATGCAATTCAATAGTCTGTCTGACCCATGTTTCCTCTGGTGATGTGCACTTGTGGTGGTGTTTTTATCTTCTTGTAAACGGTCACTAAAAGTTCCTTAACCATCTGAGTTTCCTCCTATTGCTTTAGAATTACATGGTTTCTCAAATGAACTTTATGACTCTCTCAAAGAAAAAAAAGAGATTCATGATTATATCTCTCTCAAATAATCGAAGAGGCATGCCAACAACTAATGTACGTTTCTTTTTTAGTCAAACCTCCGAAATTTTCAGTAGTCGAATGTACATTTGTATCTATGACAGATCCACTATTGTTTTAAGATATTGCAATAGAGTAGTTTAATTAGTTGTGGATGACTTGAAAACAACATTGGATGGATGGTCTGTAACGAATCGTTACGCTGACAGATGGGCCCCACAAGCACGGGATTGCCCCACCTGTCACCCAGAACAGCCCCTGTCCTTTTTATAGATATCATGGGTGGCTCCCTGAGGCAGGGCAGTGCAGTGCAGTGCGGGCAGCGTGCGAAGATTGGAGAGGGGAACAAACAGAACAGATCTCATCTGCTCCAAGTAGAAGGAAGCAGAAGCAGCGGAGGAGATGGCCGTGAGTGGGTGGAGGAAGGGCACGGCGACGAGAGCCAACTCGCTGTGCCTTTGCCTCGCGCTCGTCGCAGTCACCTTGTCGCTCGCCCAGGTTCTCATCTACCTCGTCCGTCTCCTATCCATCCATCTTTTCCGATCTGATCACCGTAGTGTTTGTTGCGGATCTAAGTAGCCTCGATGTGCTTGTGTGTTAATTTGTTAGGGTTTATGGTGGTGTTTCTCTATTCTTACTTTTTTTTTTCTCTTATTTTAGGCGAAGCAATCGAACGCGGAATTGACGGAAGTCACGAACAAGGTTTACTTCGACGTCGTGATCGACAACAAGCCCGCAGGTTTTTTTTTTCTCACCCTCTTGTTCTATGGTCAGATCAATTAGATATTGTCTTTGCAGGGGAAAAACTAGATAAATACTGCTAAAAAAATTTAGGTTGTAGATGCCTTATGATGGCATGTAGAGTGGTTACTGCGATTGCAATAGTCGAAAAGAAAGATCAGTTTGACGTTAATTACATTTTGTTGAGACTGGTGCTTTTTATCGTATTTATGTCAAAGGAGAAATGCGGAAATGCTTTTTTATGGATGTTGTTTTGATTGTATTCTCTGACGATCCACTAATTGATGTTTAAATCTCATCCGGGTTGTCATCAGGTCGTATTGTCATTGGACTTTTTGGGAACACTGTTCCTAGGACAGCAGGTATGGTCAGTTAATTTATTAAATGATTGTATAACTGAATTTTTGTTTGTTCATTTGATCTTCCTGCCTACCTTTTTGCGATGGGAGTTTGATAATTTCTCTGTATCTCCTTCCTGCAGAGAACTTCCGAGCTCTTTGCACAGGTGTGCTTCCTTACTAGTTACATTGGTTTTATCTATGCTAGATACATTTACACCATCTGCTTCTTATAGTTCCTAGGAAGAACATTTTTCAGCAGAATTCCCTTTGATCACACCCGTGCTCTATTATCCAGCACCTAAACATATTAACTTGTCATGGTCACATCCACCAAAGATATAAGGTTAAGTGAAATCTTATCTTAGTAATTAATACAGGTAAAATTTGTCACAAATATATTACTTTATTACTTTATACTGAAAGGTGAAAAAGAAGAAAACGTGGACTTGTGGTCTTCATATGTAACAGTCAAGTGAATATGCAAAAAAAATTGGGTTTGCCTGTCGTTTTACAACATATTGGAGTGATCCCTTCTGGATAGTACTATGATTTGTGTCTTTGAACTCCATGTTGGGAATGTATTATTGTTTTCTGTTGTTTTTTGAAGACATCTTAAACAACTGTGCAACCTTCTGGTTATACAGGAGATAAAGGAACTGGCAAGAGTGGCAAACCTCTCCACTACAAGGGAAGCAAATTCCATAGAATTATCCCCAGTTTCATGATTCAGGGAGGTGACTTCACACTTGGTGATGGAAGGGGTGGTGAATCTATCTATGGCTCGAGGTTTGATGATGAGAACTTCAAGATCAAGCACACCGGACCAGGTGATCATCTAATTTTTCTTGAAATCCTCCTTGGAATTATAAGTGTTTCTTTCCAGCAGTTTGTACCTTATATGCTACGAGTAACTGGTTCTTGGTGCAGGGATTCTGTCTATGGCAAATGCTGGGAGAGACACAAATGGATCCCAATTTTTCATCACCACTGTAACAACCAGCTGGTAATCTTCCTCAACTTGATGTCTATGAATCTTGGCAGAACTGTTTGTACAGGGGAGACATTTCCTGCAGAAGCCATTTGCTGATTATTGTCTGCTGCTTGTGCTAGGTTGGACGGGAAGCACGTCGTGTTTGGCAAGGTGTTATCAGGAATGGATGTGGTTTACAAGATTGAAGCAGAAGGCCGGCAGAATGGGACACCAAAGAGCGAAGTTGTTATAGCAGACAGCGGAGAACTGCCGATGTGATGAGCAGAAATTTCTATATTCCATGGAATCGTAATAAGTTACTAAGATACTGGAGTGCTTATCATCGTAGAACTTTAGCAGTTTGTGCTTTTTCCAAATTAGGTTGGGGTCTTTTCTATCAACTGTAATAGCTTGCTTATTTATTTAGTTGGCAATCGCTAAGAGCGAACATACCAATAGTCTTACTCTGCTACAGCCTTTCCATTCCATAAGTTCTAAGCAGCCTTCAGACTGAAGTGCCTTGAGAATGATATTACTGTATTCGTCTGGTGGTAAGTGTGTTCAAGAAGATTTTTTTTGTTTGGCAAAAGTGTTGCCTTAAAACTTTTGGGCATATTTTTCGTTCAATTGCCTCTGTCTGTTAAACACCTTTGTTTTGGGATAGGATGAAATCCTCCCACATGAGATTGGATGTGGCTTGATTTGGCTCAAAATCTTGGTCTTGGTGGGCGATTTGTTAAATTGGAGGGTTCATCCACTCACCACAGTTTATAAAAATCCCCGTTTTTCCTCTCCTCTCCCTCTTGGTCTTATTACATAGCCGGCTCTCCAACCTCACAAATTTCGGCTACCATCCCCTCTTGATCCGGCTGGTGCTCTATCTCCGAGTTTGGGAAAACTTTGCCATCGTTGCAATCTTGTAAGTTTTTCATCTCAAAGGTTAGGAAACTCGACTAGTGAGGTCAATGCTCTTGATTCAACTACCACGCCATCTCCTCCTGATCAAGTAAGTTTTTCTATCTTATAGGTTGGGAAATTCAACGATCATTATTTTATCTCAGGAGGTTGAGAAACTCGACTATTGGGGTTAGTCCTCTTGATCCGACCACCATACCATCCCCCCCCTAATCTGACAATATTCCATCTTAAAGGTGGAGAAATTCTACTATACTCTCAATTTAGAAAGTTTTTTTTTATTTTAGAGACTAGAAGATTTGATTAGTAAAATGGGTGTTTTCAATTCGACCACTGTACAACTTAAAAAGGATGATAGATCTTCAATTGAGGTAGTATTTTGCTAACAGTTATAACCTCTCTTCTCCAATTATAACGAGACAAATCTCTTGGTTGAACTTGTTGATCAAACAGCTTTCTTCTCTTATTAAGTTCTATTTGAAACATATAAATTTTGAAGAAACATTTCAATTAACTCTCAATAGACAATAGACGTTTGTTTTTCAATAAAAATCTAGTGTTTCAAACCTCATCCTCTCTTATTTTCATTGCATACGTAAACTTAATACTAATAGATAAGATCTAATTAAACATTACAAAATCATCATAAGATATTTTTTAAAAAGTTTTCACTTGTAACAATTTTTTCTAGAGACCCCTAAAGGTTTCTGTCGGGGACACATGTACATCTTATCCCAATTTTAAATCACAGAAATACATTTCTCAGAAACACCGACCAACGCAATACGGTGAAATCCAGATCAAACGGTCAGGATTACCCCTCAAGGTCGAGGCGGTGGATTGCTAAATGCTAGGTTAGTACCACCGCGTGGAAAAGGCGTGTGCCGAGGCGCCGCCTAATAATTGGCCCCCTCAACTCAATCCATCTCCCAAAAAAAAAAAAAAAAAAACTCACATCAAAAAACACAATAGGGTTTGCGAGCGCCGCGGCGGCCGGGAAGAACCCAACCAAATTAGCGGCGGCGCTGCCGAAGAGAGAGAAACCATGACGGGGAAGGCGAAGCCGAAGAAGCACACGGCGAAGGAGATCGCGGCGAAGATAGACGCGGCGACGACGAACCGGGGGGGCGGGAAGGCGGGGCAGGCGGACCGGATGGGGCAAGTCAAGGGCGGCCACGCCAAGCTCGAGTGCCCGCTCTGCAAGATCACCGCGCCGGACATCAAGTCCATGCAGATCCACCACGAGGCCCGCCACCCCAAGCTCCCCTTCGACGCCGACAAGCTCGTCAACCTCCACTGCTCCACCTCCGACGCCACCACCTCCACCTCCACCTCCACCTCCACTACCTCCTTCACCCCCTCCTCCTCCACCTCCTTCTCCTCCTCCAAGCCCAAGCCCGGCGTCCGCGGCAGCTTCAAGAAGTAACCGCGGCCCCTAGCAACAAGTCTCCTCCGATCGCCGGCCCCCGCCGCCATCACCGTGTACTACTGCTGCTGCCTACTACTTGGTACTGTCTGTCTACATTTCGTCATGTGTCATGTGATGTGACCTGGTTTATTGCTCTCGTCTATCTATGGCTATATGGCTTATTGATCTATGTTCGCACCCATCAAGCATGTGTGTTGCATTATTATTAGCTATGGTTTCAAATGTTAATTGGCTATTGGCGCTTAAACGATGGCAAAATTCGCCTCCTCGCTTTGTTTGCTTTGCGAGTAAACTAGTTGAATTGGAATGATATTTACTGCTGTTAGTAAAATCTTTTGTCGTACATATCGGGAGACTCGGTGGTTTTTCTTCAAAAGAAAGCCAGTTTAACATCTTAGTAGAAGTGATCTCCTAAGCCCAAAATGATCTTTTTTTTAAGCATGTATGCTACTCAATGTCATTGAATTAGCCCTTGATAGAATTGATTACAAAATACCATAGCAAGCCGGATGAATTAACCAAATCAATTAGGTTAAACAACTAATATGGTAACGTATTGTCCTTATCTGCCTAATTATCCATCATTCTTTGGCTTCTAGTGTAATAGTGGTAATGAAGACGGAGCCAGATCCCAGATGTACACGCTTTACATTTTCTTTTCTTCAGTCTTTGCTTCTTATTTTTCATTTCAGTGGGTTATACTATGCATACTAGATCACCCTGGATCATTCAGTTGAATGAATTGTTATGCCATACTCTATATCACTCTGCATCATTAAGTTGTATGGTGTCTACAAGGCAAATACTCTTGTACATCAGTTCACCAGACAGTCGCATCCCAAGTCCCAACATGGCGCCATTGCAGTGATGTGCTCAACTATGCCTTCCAAACTTCTAATGTCTGGTTGAACTTCTCTGAAATTTGATTGATTTGGTTTACATTTAGACTGCTCATTCCAACTGGGCTGAGAGGTAAGTCTATACCGGCGAGCAACTGTGTTTCTAAAGCTGGGGTGCAGAATTATGGACAGCCTGTTGGCAAGGCAATACAATTATGTGATGCTTTTGGTGTGAAGATGACATTTCACTTTCTTTGGAGGGCATAGAATCGTTTTGTCGAAATGCCTTCACTAGAAAGGTAAGTTGCCATGATTAGGGATGAAAGATAGATACGGATTGTCGAAATCTGACAACATGCGGATATGATAAAGAATTTTGCATCCGAATAAATTTTTTTTTCTATTCAGATCGGTATTGGAATCTGATCAAAAAAATATCCATATCCAAATCCGATAAAATCCAACAAAATATGATAAAATGATATATTTGTATATTTGAATTTAAATTTGAATGCTATTTCTATAAAAAAAATACTTGTCTAAATTTGCAGCATAGCAATTTGTGATCAAAATCTTGCGTGAACAATAAAATTATTATACATATTCATTCAAATGTTATTTTTTGATTTAAAATGACTTAATTTGAAATTTGTACAAATAAAATAATGGAATCAAAAGAATATTAATAATATCAGATAGAATCTGAAATCCGATCAGAATTAAAAATAATCTAAACTGAATTCAAATCCAATATTTATCTTATCCAAATTTGACCTAAAAAAAATTGATTAATATAGTGTGACTAATGTATCCGTTTTCAGCCCTAGGCACGATGTCATGTAATGAACTTTCGAGTGAAAGGGGTATTTCATTAGAGTGCGATAATGAGGTTTCGAGTGGCCAGCAGAACTGCAGATAAGTGCAGCATCTCCAGAGTAACCGAGCTGTTGTTTGTTAAATACTTAAAAACTTCTTATTGCAGTGTTAAGTGCTAGCAGAAGGTACAGTCGATTCCATCGGGAAGAACCCATCTCGGCTGGCTTTTGCGTCATCTTTCGGTCGAGAGAAGCCCAAACCCTAGACCAAATAAATGGGTTTTTGTAGAAGCTTTTCCTAGCAGCTTAAAGACCACCACTAAAGAGTAGCCACCCTATCCATCCCAATATCTTCAAATAAGCCTAAAAAACAAATTTCTTATCAAACAAAATAAAGTCTCAAAAGTTGGCTCTGTAGAAATCGCACCTAAACTAAACAGGCCCATGCATATATCAACCAGCAATACAAGTGGCTGTAAGATTAGACCAGGTAACATACACTTGCACAACATAAGCCAGCAGGTCATATATAGTGATAATTTTACATGAAGTTATTCCTTGATAGATTTTATTACACAGTAGCATAAAAAATTCGCCACGACATAACAATTTACATCTCTACAAGAGACAACGTATTAAGTGCCGAAAATACTACACAGACATGTTAACAAAAGTACTCCAGCAATCTGCTGTACCAAAAGTTGATCGACTGAATATACTGTGCTCTCAAGATAATAACTTGGCAAAGAGGGCAAACAAATAAAAAAACTCGTTTGTCGGGTTCATCATGGCAGAAGAACATTTGTCTTATTGGAAGTGCAGTAGCTCCACTGTATTGCAGCTACAGTTCCCAGGCCTAGAAGATCAATCTGCTGAATTAAAACACAACTACACAAGTCAAGGTCACAACAAAATCTCTGCCATAATAGTAACAGAAGAACACTTCTTTTTCAATTTAGGAAAAATATGATCTTGATAAGTACTGACATAGGATCTATAAGGTTATCAAGTATGATCTCACTTAAAAAAAAAATATTGATAAGCCATGGATGGTTGAGGTATGACCTTTCATTAGTAAAGATGTTCATCCTGTGGTTAGCATTGGCCCTCTCGCAAGACAACTGTTGAAGCTGGAGGATTGCTGCACATTGTTAACCCATGGCATCTCTGTCAGATGCCACAAAAGGTTGACTACAAAGAGCATAATTCCAGCTTATGTTCAGGATATAATCTCAGTATCCTGCACATCTTCCTCCTAATGATGGAACTTAGAAGCAATTTTTTGAAAGATGGTAATTAAATGATTCTAAAAAAATATCTGGCATCTTGACAAAGGGAAACTAGCTAGCGAGTACGATATTGATATAATATAGTATTTTTGCTGCTGGTATCTTGAAGGAAGTAATTGAGACAACTCATTATGCGTCGGCATCTGCCCCTTCTGAGGTCTAAGGATCAACAGAGCCACCGAAGGAACTTTCCCGTGTCTTAATAAACGGTGGATCCTCTGCATCCTCTGCGAGAAGAGGGTCCAAATAACCAACTGTCAGCACTCGTTGCGCTTCATTATAACGAGCCCAAGTAACCAGGTATAGGCCAGCAATGATGAAGAGTCCTCCGATAATGCTGAAAGGAGTACAATAGAGGCATGCACAAGGTAAGTCTTTATACTAAATAAGCTCATTGAGATTGGATAGGTCATAAGCAAAAGAATCGAGTCTAACAGTAGCAATAATGCTATATCTATGAAAACATCATTTTTTTTATACCGGTAGCACCCTTAGGATTTCTATTTTGTCTGAAAGGGTATAATACACAACTAACAATCACCATGAAGAGGCACAAGTTCAATAAAATTTCCAATGTTTGGAAAACAGAAAATCATAATATTCAAAAAAAAAAAAATAGAGCACATCTGGCATCCTTATAGGGTTGTCGGGTCAAACCTTCCGAGATAAATTGGAGTACCAAGAAAAATAGTTGAGAGCAACGTAGACATTGCAGGTTGGAGTGGATTGTAGAGGGAGACCAGAGAAGGTCCAAGAATTTTGTTTGCCCAAGTCATAATTGCATAGTTTAGACAAGATGCAACAATTCCCTGAGATGCAAGCAAAAAATATGATTAGATAAACTGGAGAAGTTTCTGATGTCACAGCACATTTATACATCTCAGCATTATAATACAAGCAAGCTGGCCCATGTAAGGGATGACAGAAGTGGAAAAAGAAAACTGTTGCAAATATTTTTGAAAGTTTGTGTGCCTTTTAATTGTTCATGGACATTATTTCCGTTGTTTTATAGACAAGCAATTGGTTCCTTGAATAGAAAAAATGCCTGAGATAAGCATTACCTTTCTGACTGTTAGTTATCTCACCAATCTGTAAACAAAAAAAAAAATTATCAACTGAAGTGGATAGATATACTTACAGCGTATAAAATAGCTATAATCTCAGTTGTTGTCAACATCCACTCATGAAGCCCATTAGTTGCAAATACTCCAGTCAACACCATAAATACGGTGGCAAAAGAATATGAGTACGCTGTCACTGATAAGCTTGCAGGATATTTTATCAGAACCGGAGCCTGGAATTGTGAAATACAGTTGCATCAATCAGGTGTGATATCATGCATAAATTTGTGTTTAATCATTAGTCAATGGACATACTGGCAGGATTAGTCATTTGTACCCAAATTGCATTACCTGTATAACTAGATAAGCACCCATCAAGAAACAGTTCCCTATTAGGCACACAACACCAAGATGCCAGCCTTCAATACCAAATTGAAGCAGGCTTGATGCCAACCATTGAGCAGGATAGTGTCTGCTCCATCCGCCACCAAGCACATTCTCATCCACTGCAGTAGTGCCTGCTGGGCCAATTATGGACGGGCCTCTATAGAAAACCATCAGAGCGGCACCTGAAACACATACAGCTGTGCCAAGAACTTTGACAATTCCATCTTTCGTAAAGAGGTTGATTGCTTCAACACTGGAACATGCAGATTATGTTTATGATTAGTTGGCAATTCGAATCAGAGCAATGTCAGAAAAGTATATATGCACAGCACTAATTACCCAACGATTGCAGCCAAAAGAAATGTGAAGACAGGTATGGCAGGCTGAAAAGCTGCAGCATATGAGGCATTTGTGTAGCTTAATCCAAGGAGGAACAGAAGCTGGTTCCCAAAGATCCTGCATAGAAGAAGACATCACATTTAGACATGTTTGTAAGTTAAAGGCAAGAAGAAATATAAGACATGTTGCAGCACCAAGAGAATTACCCTGTGAATCCAAGAAGAGCGAAGGATGCAAGGAGGCGAATGGTCAATGGGCGACGCACCCTTCTGCAAAAATAATTACCGAAATTCTGATAAGTATCAAATGGTATATTTTTGGAAATATGCATGTTTAAATTGATTTTATTTTATTGTAATATAAACTCGTCATATCCACGCGCACTGGTTTCAAATTTTGACACCTATGCGTGATTAAGCATGTTGAATTTAGGCTTCATTTGCTCTGCGGTGACTTCAGAAAAAAAACACTTCTGATTTAATAATTTTAGACAAATTAATTATTCATTAGCCTCCAATTTAGAATAGTAATAGGAATATTTTACTAGAAATGGCTAGTATTCGCGCCAGCCACCTACTCCCACAACATGGTCCACACGGAACAGCCTTATCAGTGCAAACTGAGATCCAAGTTTGCGCCAAAATTTGGTAAATCACAACAGTTCCACAACAACAGTTGTAAATTAGCCCGATTTGGAGGCAAAAGAAAAGAAAAAATGCACAAATTGATGGGCTACCTCTCGCGGAAGAAGGTCACCGGGGCGAGGAGAGCGAGGGCGACGAGGTCGCGGTATACGCAGAAGACGATCTGGTTCATGCCGACGTTGAGCACGGACTTGGTGAGGACGTGGTAGCCGCCATAGGCCACCTGCACCATCGCCATCGCAAGGTGCGCCCTCCACGCCTTGTCCGCCCACAGCAGCCGCCCGCTGCTGCTGATGTTCCACACCGACGACGACCACCGCTGCAGCATCGTCATCTCCTCCCTCTTCTCTTACCTCTCCTCTCTTTTTGTTGCTATTGTATTGGATTAGTCTACTCTTAATTAAGCTTTTTAGGTGGAATGGATTGCGTCGCGGCTTTTATAGGGAGAGGAGTGCAAGGGATGGGGAGACAATGTGCCAGCTCCCAAGTTGCTTGCTCTTAAAACAAAAGTTCGCTACAAAAAAAAAAATCAGATTTGTTGTCATTTGGACAAAATTAATCCACAGGCAATCTCACAGAGACTAAAAGATAGAGAATCACAGTAGCACTTTCATTAATTTGTATATCTTAATTTACATAGTACAGTTATATATAAAGAATAGAATTAGGATTTTACTCGAGATATATTCAGTAATGTTTAGAAAATATTTCATTTATAACACTCTTTTGAACTATGATATGGTTATGTCTCATTAAAAACTTCACTGAAAAATTCAATGAAAAAAATGGTTAGAGAAAAAAATATATAACTCATTGCATTATTGCGCTGTAAATGTTGGCTCATTAAAAATCTTCAATTAAGAAAATCTAGAGGTACAAATTTAATTAAAAGAAAAGGAGTACAGTACTAGTTGATCTTCTGGATTGTAAATGTAATATCCCAAAAATAGAGCATAAAATTTTTAAAAAAAAACTTAATTCTAAATGATTTCCTTTTGTTTTAACCCAGAAACTAAACCCTAGTTCTGTTTTCGAAAACCAGAATTCTTAACTACCCTATTTAACCTTTTCAGATTTCAGTTCAACTAATTTCAAAACAATTTCCTCCTAGATTTCTCTGAAATCTTAAACCTTAATGTGTTTGCATACCAGTCCTAAAACTTCTCAGCCAAATAAATTCATTTGATCACTTTTCACAGTTCAGTCTAGATTTTATCGCAAATCAGTCCTTTTCAACTCTTGAAAACCAGAAATAGCTAAGTTCTCCAATCCATCTTCAAATCTAAATCTAATCGAGTTGTTATGTCCATTTCACTATTCAACACAAGTTTCCCTTTTGTGCCAAGTTCAGATTCAATCTTAAAACTCAGTTATTCGTCCTTTTAGTCGTTTTCGGTAAAAGTACTATCCATTCTTACCCTAACCCTGTTTTCATTTTTGTTTTCGTTTCCTTCTCATTTCCAACCAGATCACCTTCTATTTAGCTATTCGACCAAAACCTATGTATTGATCCAAGTCCAAAGTAACCCCTAAATTGTGGTTATTTCAAATATTAGCCCAAAGCAAATTTCCAAAATCACAATTCAGCCCTCCAGACAATTCTTGCCTCTTCTCTTTAATCTTCTTCTTCCTCACACACCGATATATACACAGTTCAATATACGCATATATAAATACATGAGTAAACACATACACAAATCTATTTAACCCCACAGATACATTGAGACCACATATACACACATACATTCCTGCACCTCATTAAGCCACCTCCTACTTCTTTTTTGTCTAAATACATATTTATACCTCAGTATAGATGAATGAGTGAGAAGAAGATTCATATACCCAACTCTTGCTTAACCATGAAGCTAGCCAACACATACACACATACTTGCTTCAGGTCAACAGTAGCACAAACACCTATATCTGTCTTCCTCCTCCTGCTTCACTATGCATCATCTACATCCTTCTTGCAGCAGCAACTTGGATTATATAATATTGCTTTCTTCTCAACTCAGCAACAGTAACACACATAATCCTTGCTCCTGTTCTGTTTTTCTTCTCCCTGTTCATCTTCTTCTTCTTCTTCTACCTCGGCCTCATGAAGAAGGCAAAGCCACCACAAGCCACTACACCTCTGTTCGACTCCCCAAGGTGAGATTTCTTCTCCTCTCACTACCCTCTGTCACCTCAAGCATCCTCCTATGTTCCGACAAGCTGAAACGCCAGAATTTCTAATCTTCGTTGTCACCGGTCGCTGCCCTTGTTCCCCTCATCGGACCCTTCTCCGGTCCTCAAAACCGATCGAGCCAGTAGAACAAAACACCTCTCCTGAGCCTAGAAACAATCCCCTTCAGAAGGATTTCCCAGAATTTTGATCGTTTGACAAAGCGAATGTTGTCCTGTTCCACGGCGTCGCACCACCGTCACCAGCCCGCACCGTCGCTCCTCCGGCCAAATTGGCCACTCCAGTAGTTTCCTCTCACCTCCCTCATACTCTCACCGTGAAGAATAGATCTCCAAAGCTCTGTGTTAGAAATGCCCAAATCACCCCCTTCTTCTCCGGCCGCGCTGTCGATTCTCTCACCGGCGCCGCCTCAACCAAATTCCTTTGAGCCACACCTTCAGTAGCAACCCAGGGACCCAAATATACCATCAATTTGAAGAACAAATCACCCAGTCGCTTTGTCGCCGTGAGGCTAATTTCTTCTCTGGCGCAGTTCGCTGCCGCTTGCCGTCGACCAGCCTCCAGCCAAATCCAATGCTCCAGATCATAGCCAATAGCTCCAGTTAACCTTAGGCACCTCAATCTCTAAAATCGCAGCTCGAAATCACAAGTTGGGTATTTTACCCCTTGCTGCCGTGCCGCCAGCGTGCCATTCGGTCGCCACCGGCCACCTGTAGCTTCTAGGCCCGTAAAGAGTGTTTTGGTAATTAATGACAATTACTAATGTTGAACTAACGTTACTTGTTAAGTTGTGTCAAGATCAAACTCAAAGGACAGGATAATGAAAGACAAAGAAAGAGCTACATGATGAAGAAAAGACAATGAGGAAAGAGGCAAAGGTACGAAATAAGGTCTTTTTCCTTTTTTACCCGTCTAAGGTGATTAGAGAAGAATTTTGACCGGATTTTAGGATAGTCACCGTACTATTAAGAGGAGCATGTGGTGCATCACGAAATACTTTATCTATGTGCCACAAATCATAAAATCAACTTGCATTGCATACTAGAAGGTCATATACTTTGAAAATGCTTGTTTCTACTCATTTCTGCCAAACTCTGTCTCAGTCGGTCTGACCGATGGTTGTCCGGTCTGACCGAATAGACGGACTGACCGAATTGGATTTCGGACTGACCGACGTTATGTCAAAGTGTGTTTTCTTTTTATAAAGGTCGGTCTGTCCGTAGTTAAAACCTAGGTCAGTCTCTTAATACTCCATGACCTATCTTTCTGAAGTATATTGTGTTATGACGGTCTGACCGTTTGTTAGACCGGTCTGACCGAGTTTTTGAACTATGGTCTGACCGTATGGCCGGTCTGTCCGTATTTATCGAACTGACCGTATAATGTGTCCAGAAACTATGTCGTCTCTGGACGGTTTCACGGTCTGACCGTATGTCTGCCTGACAAGGGCAGGTGAGCATTAATTGCACCTGTTTAAGGCCGTTGCAATTGCGGAGGTCTGATCGGGCTTATACCTGCGGTCTGACCGTCAAGTGATCTTTTTCTCCCAACGGCTGGTAACGACTATATTTATTGTGGGAAGTATATATACTCCCATGCATGACCCTTGTCGTGGTATTGCGAATACCCCGGCAGGTTTTGTGAACGATCCTGCGAAGATCACACGGCGTGGGCTGACCGGATGACCGGTCCTCCCCCGCCGGACAAACACAAGAAATGACACTAAGATTTATACAGGTTCGGGTCTCGGTGGGGGCCCTAGTCCTGTCGGTGCGCTCCCGACCGGAGTCGGCTGGGGAGGCTCTCTCCGGGGGAGAGGCTTCCGGAGCACACCTGTGAGTTTTTAGCTATTCCAACAAATGAATCACTTGGTTACAACTGAGGTGTACAAGGGCTATTTATAGCCCCACAAAGAAGCAAAAAGACCTATCTACCTCGGAAGCCACCGTCGGATTGAGGGGTAGGAACGTCCTTCTCCCGGTCAAACGTCTTGGATGCTTGACAGGTGGTTGCTGATTCCCGAGGCGCTCCTCGCGTGACCTGCACATGATAAACAACTCGAAACTTTACCTTTAGAAGGGCGATGAGGCCCGGGACATGCGCCGGTGGCCAGGTCTCGGGGGCCAAAAGGCAGCGCCCGGGGAGGCCTCGGAGGCCATGTCCCTGGGCAAATGGCGGCGCCCGGGACGGCGCCGGAGGCCAGGTCCCGGGGGCCAAAAGGCGGCGCCCGGGGAGACACCGGAGGCCATATCCCCGGGCAAATGGCGGCGCCCGGGACGGCGCCGGAGGCCAGGTCCCGGGGGCCAAAGAGGTCCCGGAGGCCAAAAGGCGGCGCCCGGGGAGGCCCCGGAGGCCATGTCCCCGGGCAAATGGAGGCGCCCGGGACGGCGCTAGAGGCCAGGTCCCGGAGGCCAAAAGGCGGCGCCCGGAGAGGCCCCGGAGGCCATGTCCCCGGGCAAATGGCGGCGCCCGGGACCGGCACCGGAGGCCGGGTCCCGGGAGCCAAAAGGCGGCGCCTGGGGAGGCCCCGGAGGCCATGTCCCCGGGCAAATGGCGACGCCCGGGACGGCGCCGGAGGCCAGGTCCCGGGGGCCAAAAGGCAGCGCCCGGGGAGCCACCGGAGGCCATGTCCCCGGGCAAATGGCGGCGCCCGGGACGGCGCCGGAGGCCAAGTCCCGGGGGCCAAAAGGCGGCGCCCGGGGAGGCCCCGGAGGCCATGTCCCCGGGCAAATGGCGGCGCCCGGGATCGGCACCGGAGGCCAGGTCCCGGGAGCCAAAAGGCGGCGCCCGGGGAGGCCCCGGAGGCCACGTCCCCGGGCGAATGTGACGCAACTTACCTGGATTTAGTCCCGCGGAGATTTCCCCCAACAAACCTGTTCATAACTTTTGGCATATTAGTGAACCTTGTCATCATCCTTGAGAGCAAAAGCAAGATTCATACACTCTAGAGTTCTAATTCTTGAATTTGTGAGGGTGTGCATTTGAGATCTTCTAGTGCATTGCATTTATATCACTAAATCAATCTTGTGGCATTAGAAGAAGGTTAAGTGATCATCACCGGCTTGTTACTCTTGGAGTTTGCCGGCTCCTAGACAGCTAGGAGGAAGGTTTGGAGAGCTCGTCAAGGAAGATTGTGAAGAAGCCTCAAAACGTCTTGTGAAAGGGTCGAGCACGCCTTGCCGGAGCGGTAAAGTGCATCATTAGTGAAATCGAGGTTTGGATAACTCATCACACTAATCCGGCTAGAGATCTAGGTCATTTCTTGAGAGAAGGTTGACTAGATAGAAGAGTGGTTAGAGATTTGAGTTTGCCTCAACGTGGATTAGAGGTGATTGGCAAATCACTGAGACTACGAGATATATTCTTTTGTTAAATTGTTCATTGTTCATCTTGTTTTAGTTATTTGCTCTCATTTACTATTAATTGCTCGATTAATTGTTAATTTGTTAAAATCGCCTATTCACCCCCCTCTAGTCGATATCCTAGATCCTTTTCACCACCGCCGTCGTCGCCACCTTGTCCAATTGAATCGCTTTAACCTCCTGAGCATATCTCTCCGCTGCCTCGACCCTTGATTCTGCACAAAATTGCAAAACACAACTATGCCAAGAATTGTCCAGTAACTGTGCTGTGCCGTGTCGCCACCATGTTTCTTCGCCGTCGTTCATGGCTGTCCGGCCACCTCAGCCCTCGAAACCACCACCATTGGATTCCTGTTGTCTTCGCCTATCTCCTAAACATAGTTGGCGAAGCAACCAAAGCCTTGAATCACTTCCATAGCTATGCCTTAGTTTCTGTTCATGTCATTCAGTGTCAGCTCCATGTCAGCCAGTGGCATTAGCCCAAATTGCCCCCTTCTGGTTGTGCAAATTGAATCCCACTTTGTCCACTAAACTTGTAGAGCCATGTTCTACATGTTCTTCAACTTTCGTATCGCGAGAAAACCTCATCTTGACCTATTTCCAGTTTTGTCGTCCCAGACGAATGTCGTCCGTCGACGTCCGAGCGTGGCCACGTTCGCGTTTAATCTAGAATTTGTCTTCACCTAGTATTCGCGACTCTCAACGAAAGAACCATATTCCGACCATCCAATTAAAGCCTTAGTTATGTTTTAGTATTCAAGCCTCGACGAAAACCCTAAAAAGCCAGCCTAAGCCTTGTCAACCTGCATTCAATGTCACTCTCGTCGACATGCCTATGTCGTTCGCAGCCTTAGAAACCTCAGATCGAAAATCCGTTCGTGTCACCTTGTTCACCTTACCTTCAACCATATATATATATAATCTGATCGTCCATCCAAACAATAGATAAAGTTTTCCCTATTTTCTAAGTCAATCTAGCCTAGACCAAGCTTATCAATCACCTTTTGACCATTCTTTTAATCTTATCTCAGCATTTGACCACTTGAACCCCTATCAAACCTAAATATATATAAACAAATATACTAAGTATTATTTTTGTCTGCTTATTGATTGATGTCAGATAGATACCAAGTGAGGTGAGCTCCAAGACGTCAGTGCCCTGGTAGTTCTTCCAGTTGGATCCCGTGAAAAGCAAGGCAAGTCCCTATTTCTTGATCATATTGAACCTATACATTACAAAGGCTTATATATGTTGTTTTGATAAAATATAAGTACCTGCATGAAAATGATTAATCACAAGCAGTTAATGGTAGGGTTTTTACAAATGAATGTGATCAGTTGAGATAGTAAGGATTCGAGCCACCGTGAGTGGGACATCCCTACTGATCGGTTGAGATAGCAAGGATCTGGGCCACCGTGGGTAGAATATCCTTACTGATTGGTCGAGACAGTAAGGATCCGAGGCCACCTTGGGTGGAATATCCTTACTGGGCCCTGAAAGTATTTTGACTATGATGCTTATTTGGAAGCCAATAAATATTGGTGGTGAGGATGGTATGATTGGTGGGCAAATTTTGCCTAAGTGGGATTGTGGTTGAGTACCTCACCTTAATAAATAAGGATATAACAAATTGTGCTAAATGACCATGGGCATATTAACGTGCCAACCACATGATCAAGTAATTGAACTCGGCCAGTAGATTACTGCGTATTGATTTTATCCCTACATGGTGATCGTTCTCATTCAGGCTCCAAACTGAGATGTTTGGATGGATCTTGACAAGTTTAGCCGTCTAAACTTATGGCCTAAATGGGTGAGGGGGAGATGTGAGGGGAGAGTTCGTGCGGTTACTCTGACCTTGGGTAACTCGTGAATGCTGGGTGTGAAGGTACTTCTCACTAAGGGTACCTCACAACGACAAGAACGACCAGTACGGTCAAATTGTCGGGCAGGGATATAATTAATACAATGTATTTGAGGGTCTTGTCTCCTCAATCTAGTTGCATGCAATAATGTGCCTGTAATTGGCCTGACTGGGAAGATTGATGGAGTCATGTGGGTAAAGCGGTGCCCCTCTGCAGAGTGTCAAAAAGTATTCGAGTACTCCGTAACCTCGAACAAGGGTATGCCATGGGTAGTAACTGGATAGCACAATAGTAATAAAGTATTAGACCAAAAGGGGCAAACTAAGAGGTTTTGCCCGGATTTAACTCTTGGATCATATAAATGTTTTCTACCATTATGCTAATTAATTGTATTCCAATTCTCTTTGAAAATGTGTTTGTGAAATTTACTATTATGTACCACATAGACTGTTAAATTAGACATAGCTTGTCATGCATTGGATAAATTCTTATATAGAGACTTGCTAAGTACTCTGTACTCACCCTTGTTTAATAACGAAAATACAGTTGAAGAGAAGCTAGAGATGAGCGAAGCAAGATCACCCGGAGTTTAGAAGGGTTACGTGCTGCACTCAAGTTTTTGCCTGTGGGATGGTCTCGGAGACCAGATAAAACTACTTTCATAAAATCTAGTAGTTGGCCTTGCTAGCTTTTGTATATCGATGTGTATTAAGGCAAAATAACTATATATTGTTTTTGTATATGAACCAAATTGAGCTGGCTGTCTGTTTATTACTCTGTGCACGACTACACCTGGGCAGTCGGGGTAAGTGCACACCTGGGGCCCACTGCAGCGAGTGGGTCCCTCACAGTAAATATGTTAAGCAATAGGATTAATGTGTGACTTGTTTTTCTCCCTTTAAAGATAACACTCTTTCAAGTCTACGTATGTCAATGGCGTATACAAATTTCTCAAAAGTAGATATAAGTAGTGACTTAGTGAACAAATCTACAAGATTTTCTCAAGATTTAGTCTTTTGGACTATCAACTCACCACTCTTCTAGAGATTGTGAGGATAAAAAAATTTTGAAGCAATGTTTAGTTATAATTTTTTTGACATAGCCCACTACACATTTGTGAAGCCGCGTTGTCTTCGTATAGGACATTGTGGTACTCTCAGTTGTAACATCACATGATTATTGGATATGGTGTAACAACCATTTAATCCATACACATTCACGTAAGGCTTCATATAACGCTATTATCTCTGAATGATTTGTTGAAATTGTCACTAAAATTTGTTTGACAGACCTCTAAGAGATGGTTGTATCACCATAGAAATAAACATATCCATTCTGAGACTTGGCATTATGTGGGTCTAATAAATAACCTACATTTGTATAGCTCACCAATGTCATTTCATGATTTTTCTGATAGTGCGGACCAAAATCTTTTGTATCTTAGAGGTGCTTAAGAATATGTTTGATGTCATTCTAATGTCTTTTTGTTGGGAGTGCACTATACTTAGTTATCAAGCTTACTGCCAATGCAATATGGGGTCTAGTATAATTTGTGAGGTATAATAGTCTCCTATGGTACTTAAATAAGAAACTTCTAATACAAATATTTCCTCATTATTTTCTCTCAGTCTGAATGGGTTCTTGTCCGCTTCTAAGAATCGTACTACCATTGGTGTGCTGAAAGAACAAGACATATCGATTTTAAGCCTCTCTAAAACCTTCTTCAGGTAGATTGACTGGTGAATAAATATTCCTTCAGAGAGGTGCTCGATCTGTAGACCAAGACAATATTTGGTTTTACCTAAATCTTTCATCTCAAACTCCGTCTTTAAATATGATTTTGCTTTCTCAATTTTTTTGTGGTTCCAATTATATTTATATCATCAACATAAATCAAGATAATACAGAAACCATTTAGCAACTTCTTTATACACATAACGACATATATCTTTTTCAAGAGACATTCACTTAGTCGATTATAGCATATTCTCTCCGACTGTTTCAGGCTATATAACGACATTTGCAATTAAATGCAATACATGTTGCGATTATCGCTCCCTACCATGTTAGAAATCTTGAGTCCTTCTTGGACTTTCGTATAAATATTGGAATGTAGTGACCCATATAGATATACGGTCACAATATCCATTAACTACAAATTTAAATTCATGCCTACTGCTACAAATATCAAGTAGCAGAATGTAATTCCGTCCATAACAGGAGAATATGTTTCATTAAAATCAATAGTGAGTCTTTGCGTGAACCTTTGAACTACCAATCTGGCTTTATATCTCGCCACTTTATTTTTCTCATTTCTTTTTCTTATAAAAACCCTCTTATATCCTACAGGAATAACTTTTTGTTGAGTTCAGACTATTGGTCTAAAAACCTTCTTTTTATTTAGCGAGTGTAGTTCAGCCTCAATTACTTCTTTCCATATAATCTAATCCAAGCGCTTCCGGCACTCTACTATATTTTTTGGTTCTGGATCCAGATTCTCATCTAATATAGTTTGAGCAATTATGGAGGCAAAATGATTGTTGACAACTGTTGTATTTCTATTAAAAGTTTCTCTGGTGTCCACATAATTCATGGATATTTCATTATTAACATCGACCATCTCTTCATGATTTCCCGAAACGATAGAAACTGGTTGTTCCGAAATCCCATCATTATGTTGTGCACTTGCTAAGTTGCTGGGGTTTTCATTTTCAAAATGATTTATTCATGAGGCATCTCACCTTCAGAGCGAGTTTCTTCAAGAGATTTAAAAAGTATTTTGACTATTGTTCTTTGACCATCAAAACCGCAAACGTCTCCGTAGATTTTAAGTTTTTTGTACCAATAGGTCTCCCCCGCTTCCGGTGTAAGAGAGAGTCAGTAAACTTACTATTATCCCGGGGTATTTCCACTCTTTCAAATTCATTTACTGCAGATATATAAGATATAGTCACTCTTTTATAATTAATGAAAGTATCTGGCAAGTTATTTGCTAGATTTTGCAAATTGATTATTTTCTAAACTTCTATTTCAGCTTAACTAGTGCATTGATCTAAATATTGAAGATCTTTTTCCTTGCACGAAGTTCCGTGACATTTTAAATTTAGACTCTTATTTCCCCCTAATGCAGAGAATAGATCAAATAAACAATCAGTGTATCGGGTTTTTATCTCCTATCATGGGTTCAGGATATTAAGTAATTAATGGAGAATCATACCTAAAATATATCCCCAACATCCATTGAGGGCCCATAGAGGTACGCTAGTGTGATTATATCGGTACATATACAACACAGCCGAATAGTCGCAGATGGGAAATACTTGGTTCTTTCCACTAACTAATTGTAAGGGGGATAATTATAATATGCAATAGATTTGACTTGTATTAATGCAGTGGCATGTACAATCGCCCAACGTCGGTAATATTGAATTCTGTAGTATATCAATTAATTCAAATTATTTAATCAAAGGTTCTAATAGACCATTTGTGTGTGGACATGAGGTATATAAGATGCTCTACTTATATGCCGAGGTCATACATGAATCCATTGAGTGAAAGCATCTAACAAAACTATAAACTATTGAAAAAGTCTAAGTTATCTTTTGTACATGCATTATATACTCTTCAGAAGTAGGTAAGGTATTATGTGGAATATTATGACCAAGAGAATTACTTATAATCTAATGTATTAAATTTTACCCAAGATGACCCCAAGCGTCCATATCATAATTTAAAAGAATTTGGATCTTTAAACTTTTATACTAATCACAACATATTTTTTATTTTATCTAATAAAAGTATAATATATGAATTAATGAGTGAAATTAAAGAATCGGTAGAAACAAGAATATAATAATAAATCATATATAATGCCACCATAAAATGAAACAGTATCATAAAATTTTGATTGGAAAAAAATACAACAAGTTCAATGAAAGCATAAAAAAACCATGTCGACCACATAAAAAAATGATCAAGAAAAAAACAAATGTCCCCTAGATCTCATACTTGATACTCCAGCATATTATCGTCGTCCTTGAGCTGTAGACCTTGATGAGCAGCCATGTTTGTTTCAGACAAAATGGCGTGATGTAATTCACGCTTGGTCTCCTGGCCATTTTGATCTTTCATCATCCGTTGATAGACCTCAACCAAGTGATTTGGCGTGCAGCAAGTGCGTGACCAATGATTCTCGTACCCACATCTATATAAAATCGACTTCTGGCCTTTATTTTTGTCACTTGGGCCACTAAACGACGATTTGCCTTTGTCATTATGCTTGCCCGGATTCTTGTTCTCATTATTATTTCGGCATCCTCTCCCTCCAGTATATACATCCCATCCTTGTCCTCTTCCACGTCCACACAAATTGTTGGCTCTCCAAGCAGTGGCATGTGCTTCGGGCACATGTTGAGAACCCGTTTGATGGGTGTTATGATTTTTTATGAGTAATTGGTTGTATTTTTCCAAAAAAATTAGGAAAAAAAGAGGGCCAAATTGCAATATTTTATGGCCGAATCAATTTTCTTGTAAAATGAAGAAAACTGGAGGGCCGTTTTGCAAAAATACCATAACTAAGCACTTTTTTGTATTATTTTACTGGGCCTTGGTGGGTCGTATGGACTTCGGCCCAAAAACCCGAGAAAGAGATTATTGGTAGGATTTTCAACCCTAGTCACTGCCATCGTTGCAATATGCGACTAAGTTGGCTGTTGTTACTGTTGTTGGTCAGCCCCGATTGGGGGTATGCACACTATGAGACACAGTGGTGCGTTCAGTGGCTGTGGGCCATGACGACAACATGCAGACAACAGCACACGGAGGCACGTGGAGGCACGTGGAGGCACGCAACGGCAGCCTCGATCTGTGGTGGCGCGCATGCAGGCGAAGCATGGTGGCTGGCTGGCTGCAGGCCACAGCAGCAAATGGAAAACGAGGCGTCTCTTCGAGCGATGTGCTGTAATAATGGCGCCGCTTCGAGTCACGGCGACGGTGTAGCATGATGCCACTTGCATGGGACGCGGTGATCGCAGATCTGGCAATGTGGCGACAAATTTGGCTTGCGACAAAAGAGGTAGTTAGAGGCCTCGTGCAAGATGCCGCTACGGTCTGCGGCTTTCGGCCGGAGTGTGACAGCCACGGGTGGCACGAGGCTTCATTCCGACAGCAATGGCGGGTGGCTGACGAGCGGCGACATCCGGTGATGAGCCAGCAACAAAGGAGGCCACAGTTGGTGATTGGTCGACAAGAAATTTTCTAAAAAAAAAAATTTCCACATTTTTCACATATCTAAAAAAATGATTCCCTGATTGGTTTGCAATAAAAGAGATAGTTGTCACAGCAATAAAAGAGATAGTTGTCACAGTACTGACTCTGTGCATAATCAATCCACAAACAATTACACAGAGGGGGACACAAATAGAGAGAATAACAGTGGAGCTCTTTATTAATTTGTATATCTTCCTTTACAGAGTACATGTATATATAAATTAGAGTTAGGATTGTCTAGAAGCATATTCAGTGATGTACACAGAATATTTCATTTACAACAAGATTTAATTTATTGTGTTGTGTACACCACACCCCAGTAACAGTGGGGGTGAAAATATCTCTACATCAAGTACTATACTAGCTCTGTTTTGTACTCTGTTCCATTACAAAATATAAAGTATATTTAATCCTATAACAGGTTAAGAAGGTTATATGTTCACTGAATATTTGAGAATTCCCTATCATAAAATGCCATGAAATTGAGAGAGAATATTAATGCTAGAGATTAATCATAAATGACAAAGACTAGAGAGGATGGTGATATAAATAACAATAGAAAATAAAAGATATCAACAAGATTGAAGGAACAGCTTAAGCTTCATTTTTTAGAGTAGTAGTTTTTTCCAAGGAGTCCAAAAATTGGTCGACAAACTTTATTATTAGTAGCTTAGAAAGTTTGAAGAAATACTATGACTCAAATGTCCTCCTTCCCACACTCCTACTCTTTGCCATAGTGAGTAGCATATTCTGGAAAATATTCCAAATTTTGATGCCATATGATTCTTTTTATCCCATATAAACCGATAAAACAAGATTTTCTAGTTTTTAGTTGTAAAGGGCTTCTTCTTCTCCCTCTGACAGTCCAGCCATAAAAAACCACTGTTTTGAGGAGTTTGAGCTTTTTTTTTAATTTAATTTAATGTATTAGATTTTATTTTGTATTTTTTTTTACCTTTCGTGCTAACGCTTCTATAATATCCTGGACATGAGGAATGGCGAATGCCAGCTCTTTCTTCTTATCCAGTCCAGCCGGCAGCTGGGACCCACAAAAGTTCCTCCATGTTGGTTTCTCTTTTAAAAAAATATCATTCTTTTAGTGGTTTCTGTTCGTCTCTATTTGATTTTTCAGAATAATCTCATCCTCCGAAGGACTCCAAAATTTGATAGCTTATCACGTAGACAACTCAACCAGTTTAATTAAATATATCATAGGTGTTTGATTTATAAATTTTATTCTATATTTTTAATTATGTGTAATAGAAATACGTTTGTTTAGTTAAACTGTTTTGTTTGAATTCAAAATACGTTTCAATATATTCTCTAAATACATGTCACCTGAATATATTCTAAATAATTCAACCTCATTAATTTCTCAATTCAATCAAATATATTTTCTATTTAGAGATTCAAAATCATTACAATTACTGCCGGAAATAAAGGACCCCGGACATAATTCTGGAAAAATACAGTAACCAACTAACCACCCAGTGGGTCGAATACTTTATTTTCATTAATTATGACCTTAGACAGAGATATAAGGTGTCTAAACATTTGTGCTTATCCACGGCACTAGCTTTCTTTGTCAGCTGTATTATCTTCTTATTAGTACCTTTGACCGTTGCATCTACGGGGAAGTACTAGTTCGGGTCGCTCTTTAATTTTAAGGTTAGATCTATTTGATATTATTATTTTAATCCTTGAACTTTAGAGATAATAGACGATACCATTTTAACGTCTTTTATTAAGAAAAATCAGAAAATTTGTTAAACTCCAAGTCACTGACAGTTAAACCCAACTTACTATCAATATAAATTGGTCGCACTTGTCCGCTTTGAAGGTTTGATTTGGACTCTTCCGTAAAGTCGAGAGGACTATGACTTTTCTCTTGTTGCGTGTGAATAAAATGGAGTAATAAATTGCAGCAACGGTGGGTAGATAAGCAGTTGATTTGCCCGGTCGGGTCCACAAAAGCTATCAGATTCCTTTCCTCTTAACTATTCAGATCGGCTTATGATTGATCACACCATGTATTGTTGGAAGTTGGAGGACATGGCTAAGGACGAGCCACAAGGCCCTTTTGTCTCCCCGTTGTACAGTGTCGGACTATTGACTTTTCTCTTACGCTGACTACAATGTAGACCGGGCTGTTCACGTCTATTTCACTCTCCAAATAGTTCGAATATCCACTCAAACCTCTTTAACTTCACCTCATTGTACCGCAGGTATTATCCTTAATTTCCAGCTAATTCAAATACAATTGTTTAAACAATATTCACCCATAATAATTTAAACCTTTAAGATTGTGCCACGTGTATCATACGATGGTCCGTTTCAGACTCTAGAAACAAAAAAAATCAGATGTTATTAACGCGTGAGCCCCACCTTCACGCATTTTCGTACGAAGCTCGCCCCCTCCCTCTCTGCCCATCTCGATCCGTCAGTTGATATTATGCCATGTCACTCCATCCGACGGTCCACGTAACCCCAGCCGCACCCACGTGGTGGGTCCCACCTCAAACTGAATGGCGCTGGTGCCAACTGCCATGCTAGGCATCACAGCTGAGTCGCACGTTCTCTCTCTTGCAGGGCGGCTAAGCGTGGTTTGAAGTTGCATGTTGCAACCACTTTGACACACTCTCTGGTTTGTGCTTATTCACTTTCACGTCAACTAAAAACCAATTTCTTATTTATTTTAACGGAAAATGGCACTTTGGTGTACCAAAGCACATCTTTTCCTCCTAAGTCAAAAATGTCAAATTCATCTTTGTATTTTCTAGACTAGTTCAATATGACTTTTTGCTATTAACATTATTCTTATAATTATTTTCACTACTTTTCCAAATATACTTAATAAAACCACTATTCAAAACTAATATGAACCATTTTGAGTCACTTGATTCTCAATTTTTCAATATTTTTTAAATTTTTAATTCCGATTTAAATTTAAGGACTATTTTGGTCCGGTTCAAAAAATAGATAGATTAATTTGATCATTTTTAAAATAAAAATATCAGAAATAAACTTTTATACAAAATAAAAGAACAAAAATGGTTCTTCTTCTTCTTTTTTTACGGTACCTTGATTACTACTCGGCATGTGCTTCGTTTGATTTAAAAGAGGAAAGACTCTTCCCTTACTCAGCACTCTATTGTTGGAAGGCCATTGCCACGCGGCCAACCTTTGGACTAAGGCTGTGGACGCATCGTGTCATATTTGATTCGTGTCTATGCTAAAGAATTAAATTGGCAAACTCCAAACCTAACATATTTATTAAGGATATGTTTAAGATATTCATAATTTTTATATATAAAAAATTTTAACAAAAAAATAACAACTTAAAATAAGAAAATACAATAATTTAAAATAAAAAATTGACAATCTAAAATAAAAATACAACATAAAAAATACAACAATCTAAACTATGAAAATGTGACAACCCAAAAAAATATCAATATAAAAAAAATATGATAACATGAAATAAAAAAATGACAATCTAAAGTAAATATGACAATCTAATATTAAAAAATGTGACATTTTCAAATCTATTGAATCAAGCTATAGATATTGGATTAAGATCTATAGATTAATATCAAAAATGAAAAATAAAGTTGATGAAAAAAATTTTCTAGCCATTCTGATTTATTTAACAGGCTTAGACTCTTTCGAAATAGGATTTACGTAAGCATCCTCTATAAGATTTCATTAGCTATATTTTTTTTTCTACATGAATTATTCAATTTAACGTGTCTTTAGTTAATTGGTCCATTCAATCATGTTTATTAAATTTTACTGTCTTTATTTATTTCATGTAGCCATAAATAATTTAGATCAACACAATGCAATTTGTTAATTATGTCAATCTGTTTACATCAATAAGATGCAATTTGTTAATTATATCAACATGTTTATAACCCAAATCATTTATGGTAAATTCATAACCATATGAAGTGTATTGTATTTGTTTCATGTAAAATTTTGACAACTCTACCGCAACTAGGCCGTTTTATCATGTGATGCAGCGTTGTTTACTAGCTATTCTGATCGAATCAATCCAAGGCATTTTTAAGACGTCTCTTTGTTGGATTGGATCACTCATTGCGTCATGGAAGCTTGAGAAGCTGGCCAACCAGGTTCATTAAGAAACCAAGCTTACAAACTATGCATATATGTTTGATTGAGGTAACCATTCAACCAACGCTTCTATTGAGATATACCTGCGACAGCACAAACAATCAAACTGGATTCTGCACCAAAGAAGAAAGAAAAATTAAAAGAAATCTATTGGCCAAATCATTGAGATATTTTTAGTGTGACAATTGTACAAGTAATCCTAGTACCTATTCCTTATGAAACTTCCTCTTGTTAGAAAGAGAAGAAAATTGATTCCACTATCGGATTAGAAATAGACAACTAGATCAACAGTGAGATAGAAGACATTTTATTTATAAATAGATTTAACAAATCTAGATTATCCGTTGCTCATCATTGAATGGGTATGGTTAGCTTTTTACCCATCTCTTGAATAAGAAGCTTCCAAATTTTTTGTAAGACTTATCAACTTTCTATTGATGGCCCTCACTGTATTGAATATGGATCCAACCTCCCATATTTTCACCTATCTGTTCGAATTATTAAGTCAAAATTTTCACTTTTGTATTACAAGTTGTTAGATTTATTCCCCTCCAATTGCAAAATATGTTTGTCTATTTGGAATTGTTGTTTTTACTATAATTTTGTGAATTTCAAGTGTTCGAGATTTTTTTTTTCTTGGATGTTGTCGCTATTAAGTGTAAACTAATAAAAGGTATTTCTAACGGGAAAAACTACTGAATTATATTAAAAAAAATCACATCTAAAATAGGATTTCATTGTCTATTGATCTGACCTTGGAGCCAAATGAACAGATGGGGTACCTATAAAAATCCTTACATAGAAAAGTCACAACTAATTAACAGTATCCTTCAAACACTCGAAAAGGATCTGAACATCTTTGAGAGAAATCTGCTGTCTACTTGATGCTGGAATCCGTACTTATGAAAATTATTGATTGATGGAAGCTAAGAAAGGCAGAGCCTGATTTTTTGTGAACAATGCAAACTGCAACTTTACATTTTTGGTGGACACCGAGATCCTCGTCAAACAGCTCAAGGTAGGCTTTTTTTTTTTTTTTTTGCCTTTTGATCCTGCATTCTGCTGTATATTTACTCAATGAGTTCACGCAAGTTTAATTAATTTGATCTGTATCTTTTATTGTGCCATTGCAGAAGCATAAATGACATAATTTCATAGATTGTCTAATCAAATTTTTACAATTTGTATTGATACGAAAGAAACTTATGAGATGCATGAGATAGATCTAAGAAAAAAAAAAGTGGGTTGAGTAGAGTCGTAGCGTAACACGGTTTTTAAAGGCATGAGATACTTTTAAAGAGTACTCATTTTTTGCAAGCGAAAGTAGACTCATGTTGGCCTGTTTGCTACTTGGTCAAGTACACCAAGCCTTATTGGTAAGCTCAACCAAACCTAAATCCCCCTGCAAACTCATGTGATTGCATTTTGATGAGTGATATGCGATTTGACAAAATTTTAATGAGTGATGTGTGACATATAATCTGGATTTTCCGAACTTCTGTATACAGATTTAATTTCTTTTACACCAACTTTGATGATCGGTTATATTGCCTAATGAACAATACGATGGATTTTCTTGTTTGTGATATAAGTTTTAGGTATTTCAAAGTTATGATATACTTGCAACAAGATTAGAACATCAGAGTGGTGTTAATGGAAGAGTTAGAGACTCAATGGTTCGAGAGATGTCGGAGTATACACACCCTCAAATGTAAGCGGAGCCTTTGGACATCCAAGTCCGGCCCAAACCAAACGCGAAACTTCACCCACTCCGGCTCGAGTTGGCCCAAACCCGAGGCAATGCAAACAAAAGAATTGAAGCCCAAATCTTGGCCCGATTTCTTCAACTAGGCTCGAAGTCGGCCCAAAAAGAATTGAACAAGGGGCCCACAAAAATTGAACTTGGTTTGAGGCCGTGCAGCCGTTAGTGCTGCAAAAGCATGTTAAGGCCCCGTTGTGTTAAAAAACAAAAATTCTTTTGATATATTATTCTTAGATGTCTAAATGTGTACTTGAATGAGTAGGTCGTGTGCCTAAGTACATAGAGATCGTGAGTTTAATTCTCCATCCCTTTTATTTTCATATAAATATTTAATTGAAATATCATGTTAGTTTGTGTTGAGTATTGGGTAATAATTAGATGAGATGTGTATTGTTAACATATCAGATTCAAAAATAAATTATTGATACAACTACATTATAATATCTTCCTAGATATAAAATTATGTTCTAAATATTCTTATGGTCTTACCCTACAATATATTACAATATATAGTGCAATTTCGAGAGCACAATTAGTCGGCTCTAGTGAGATAGGGGCATCCCCTCTTGTGGGCCTGATGACTCCTGAACAGTTTGAGTAACCCCTTCGGGTGTGATAAATTTAGAGCTGTTTGAGCAATTCATTGCAGGTGAGACATTATCATAATACTAAATAGAGCTTAATATAATTTTTTTTCCTAGTTTTGTAGGAAACGACATACCTTTGTCCCTAAAAAAACAACTGATTTCTTGAAGTAGCACATATCTTACCTACTTTTCCATGCTAAATTTGAACCACTCCTAATAAATTGAAACTCTTCTAATAAGTTTGTTCTTGAAAGATTCACATTTCACAGTACAAATATCCGGACAAAACAAAATAAAGAATCGAAGGGAGATACAAATGGAAGTTGTCTCAGAAGTTTAATATCGTAAAAAGAAGAAACAAGAGCATTCACACATTCTCACATTTATCAGATCGAAAGCACCTTTCATTCATTAAATCTATCAAAGTCCAGTTTCCAGTGAATGATATTGAAGCAGGCCTACCGACCCATTTCATAGAATTTTTCAAATCCCATTCCTCAGGATTGGCCGGTTTTCGATTCATTTTGTTTTCTATGTATTTTCTCAAGATTTTGTGATTTTTTAAGCTGAGGTAGTTACTAGTTTCTATAATTTGAAAAATAGTACAACGAGATCCTTGATAACTACTGGTTTTCAAAAAATCGATCAAAAGGGGATTGTGGATAAGGCAAAGTCTAACCCGAGCGTCTGACCTGGTTAAATTTTTTTTTTCGCATACGAGAAGAGAGAGGGACACCGCGCAAGGCAGTGGACACCGGGAATTTTTTATTTTTTTCTCGATTTCTGTACGATCAAATTTTATATAATTTTTGTTTCTTAATTTATATATTAATATAATTTAAATTAGATCTTGATTATATTAATAAAGTTATAACTCTTTGAATTATCTTCATATAAAAATCAAACATCGCACATATTCAATTTTTGAATTAAAAATTATTGATGTTTACTAAAATTATTTAAATTCTAATAAATATTTAATTTACTTATAGGTCCATACGAAACGCCTCCTCAAACACTTTTATATTAGAATGATAGATATTTCAAATGACACTTCACACACATAACACAAAATATATTGAAAATATTCTCCTAAAACATCTAAAAAATAACTCAATATTTGACTTTGCCCTAAACAGTTGCTGCCCAAAAACGAAACCGCTACCTACCTCTCCATGTGAAAATGCCCCGCATCCGCATGCCAGAAAATGACAACGATAAATACTCTCCCGTACGCAAAACACCGGTTTTTTTGGTTCAATCAACGTCAAATTAAAATTCTCACAGTTGGATCAGAGATCAACAGGTAGATATAAAGTTCGGGACACACCATGAAAACTAAAGTTCACGACGAATTCACGAGCAAGCAACATCCGTTAATGAACGTGTCGTCGCCCTGCATTAGTACTAACTGCAGAGCTGTCACCACCAGCTCAAAAGAAATAATATTGCGACGATAAGAACTTGTCATTACTCTCTTTATTGTTTCTATCACAAATTAACAATTTTAAAATTTTCATGAATTCTACTAAGAGGTGAATATTCTTTTTTATCATTTTTCTATTTTTAAATCAAAACTCTCTTTATGATTTAGTTCTTCTATAACTCACCCAATCCTCTCCATTAATATTATTGGCTACGGTGCAGACGCCAACAGGTAGAAGAGACAATAGATGATATAGGTAGTGTTACAAGATAGCATTATCATTGTTGATCACAGTCCAAAATGAGGCAATGGAAACCGGCAGGTGACACTAGTATGGTCACCAATGGCCACTAGGAGCGGTGGCCCACGAGGTAGAGATGGGTGGCGGCCACAGTGCCAATGGAGAAGGGGATGTGGAGGAGAGGAGAGGAGAGAGGTTAGATGGGAAGGAAGAAAATAGATTTAATTTTAAATTATAATGTAAATGATACAATTTTTTTTAAAAAGACATACCGGTCACCAAAGACAGTCTTTTTTTTTATTCTTTACATTTTTCTAAATTCTACTGTGCATTTTAGGTCGAGTAGCTAGCTGTTTCTTGTGTACATTGCTCCATCCAAACAATAAAGTTGCTAAAGACATCTAAATCTATTTGCTTCACCAATGGGCAATGGAGATCACATCTTGATTTTCTTTTCATAATTCAAGTTTTTATCTCTTTGATTCTGGGCTTCTGGCAATTGGGTGGCAAACCTCGCAATCCATCAGTTCGTATTGGGTGTCTTTCACTCACTGGATTACTATAGCACCACCAACTTCCTTCAACTGAGTTCTCTCTCTCTATTTTGCCGCTCTTTTTGCAAAATAGGGATGATTTGCAATTTTGCATAGATCGAAGAGCAGCAATTTGTGAGTGAATTATCATACATAGTACACCTTTCTGGTGCACCATTATGTCTTATGCTCTTTGCAATGATACTTTGTTTGGTGTCATGTTCTGACTGCTACCTAATATTAGCCTGCTTAAGAATCTTTCCAGACTGACAGTCAAATATTAACTATGATTTACTGACCTATTATGGATTTGTTTAGTTAAAAAAATAAGGAAGTGATCTACACAATACACATGAGTACATGACAGAAATGGTTTCCATTATCTTTACTTGTGGCACATATATTTCTTTAAATTATTCTCTAATGTACTCCGTAAAGCAACTTACCAACCAAATGAACAGCACAATTGATCAGATGGCTACCTAACATGGACACCGGGAAGTCACAGTCACAACAAACACAAGGAAAATTAGGAGGGATAATTATATTTCTGAATCTGAGTAATGACAAATTCGATCTTATTTCTTCCCATTCCATCTCACAATCGAAGCATAAGCTTCTTCTCCTCGGAGGAGCTTGCTTACTTAGGATGCATAATTAAGAACAAGCATGCAATTAAAACAACCTGAATAGAATACAAATGCAGTGTTTTTGACCAACCAGGAATTAATTAAGCAAGCAAGAACATATCATGGAGGAGACTACTACTTCCTGACGGGGACATCGGAATTGTTCGGTGAGCCTTCGAAGAGCTGCTTCCGAAGCACGTCGTGCAGGCCGTCGAAGAGCTTCCTCTTGACGGAGTCCATGGCCCATTCGACCCGGTTGAGCAGCTCGGTGGAGTTCTTGTTGTACATGAAGAGGCCATTGTACAGATCGAAGCTGTCGCTGCAGGTGTTCTCGACGAGCCGGAGCAGGGTCTCGTACCCCTTGGTGTTGATGGGGGTGGAGCGGAGCTCGAGCATGGCGAGCATGCGGCCGATGGTGTGGGTCAGGAACTGGGTCTCGGCGGCATGGGCGTCGTGTTCGGCGCAGGACATCTCCACCATGCGGCAGCCCTCGCGCTCGAAGATGTTGAGGAAGGCTTCGGCGCGGGCGCGGCGGGCAGGGCATTCGCCGACGCGGACCTTGTCGAACACGAAGGGGAGGCCGTCCCAGCCGTCGCGTGCGGACTCCGGGCCGAACATGGGGTGGGTGCAGATGATGTCGAAGTCGTCGGGGAGGCTGCTGAGGAGGAGGTTCTTGGGGAACTCCTTGACCGAGAGGACGTCGACGAATAGGGTATTGCGGCGGAGGCGGTGGAGGGGGAGGGACCGGATGACGGCCTCGGCGGAGAGGATGGAGGAGGCGAGGAGGACGACGTCGGGGTGGCACTCGCAGAGGTCGTGCGGATCGGAGAAGAAGGCCGCGCCGAGGGAGGAGGCGACGGAGGAGTAGTCGGAGCGGGAGTGGGTCAGGAGAGTGTGGCCCTGCCGCGCAAAGGTCCGGGCCAAGAACTGGCCGAAGTTGCCGAACCCGACGATGGCGATCTTGAGGCGCTGCCGCTCCTCCAGCAGCCCCGCGATGCGGGACTCATAGTCGAACGGCTGGGCGGCGTCCAGCGCGCGGATGGGGCTGCGATGGGAGCCGAGGCGGAGCGACGTGGGAGGAAGGAGGAAGCACTGGCGGGAGGCGGCGGATGCTTGGAATTGGAGATTGGGGGAAGTGGGAGTGCGGTGAAGGTGGTGGGAGGGTAGGTAGATGCGGAGCGAGGAAGGAGACGACGACAGCATCTTGGCCTGTCCGGGTACGGGCGGGGGGCGCTGTATTTCGGGGAGAATAAGATGAGTGCTGTCAAGTGATTAAATTGTTGGGATGGGAGGGCCAGTGCCAGATTCCCTCGATTTAGCGGGTGAATTTATACACCTCAATGTGTCTGAAATGTCGGAGACTTGCGGGCTCTTAGTATTTTTGTTTGTAGCCTCACATGTTTAGAGAGGGCCCTAGGCTTCGCCTTTTTTTTATAAAGATGAAACCAAACCATTGCCAGATTCATGTCATATTTAGTTTTGAGATTTTTTTTTTATTTTACATTTGGGGTGAATTCTAGGAGACCTGGATCTACATCAGCATCATGTCGGATTCAGGCTGCGCTGAAAAAGAAGGGGAGTGCTTTAGGGCCACACCTTTTAGGCCCAAACTATTGGGCCAGACCGGGCCAGCCCAGTCGGATTCAGGCGGGCCAAGCAGAGAGTCAGGGCAAGCTCCCAAACGGCCCAATACAACACAGAAGACACATGCAACAAAAACGGTTTAACCAAGAGTTTGAGCTTGTTGCAATCGGATACGTGCATAAGGTTCACTAGTTTCTCGACTCAAACACATCCAAAATTACCAACAATTAAACCATCCGTAAAGCCAAATTAAAGTCAGAGACGAAAGAAGGTCGCCGCAGCCGTCGGGATCCCGACGTCTCGTGTCGGTCGCCACCTCGCCAGGAGGGAGGAGCAGGACTTGGGGATATTCCAGGCAAAGTACAGCAGCGGCGACTTGTACAAGTGTAAGGGCTGGAAAGTAGCCGAGTGGATAGGGAAATTTTGACTTTTTACAAATTTGCACATATCTCCGCTGGGCCGGACCTGGCCTGAAATACACTTGGACCTGGCTCAATGTACCAGGCATTTTATTCTGCTCGAAACTAATCTCAGATATGGTTAGTACCTGGTGTAAGATGGGATTAAATGGCATAAAGTTGTGCAAAGTGTAATGAAAAAAAATATGAAAATTTCATTTAAACTACGGGCTCATCCCAATACTAACCCACCCCCACCCCACACCTATCATCCACCATTGCTTCTCCACCCACCAACACTCACTATCAGTCTATCACCGATGGAGATATTGTGCAATCGAAGCCGGTAGGTGAACCCTACGGAGTTTGATCGCACGAAAGAGGAAATGTACATGCGGTATTGAAAAACAAGTTACCTAACTCTTAACATACCTCAAATAATAAATTATAAACGTTATTGTTGGACGATTTAGTAGGAAGGAGACTACTTCGGTCCATCAGAATTGTTCGGTGACCCCCCGAAGACCTGCTTCCGGAGCACGTCGTGCAGGCCATCAAAGAGCTTCCTCTTGACGGCGTCCATGGCCCATCCGACCCGGTTGAGCAGCTCGGTGGAGTTCTTGTTGTACATGAATAGCCCGTTGTACAGATCGAAGCTGTCGCTGCAGGTGTTCTCGACGAGGCGGAGCAGCGTCTGGTACCCCATGGTGTCGATGGGCGTGGAGTGGAGATCGAGCATGGCGAGCATGCGGCCCATGGTGTGGGTGAGAAACTGTGTCTCGGCAGCATGCGCGTCTTGCTCGGCACACGACATCTCCACCATGCGGCAGCCCTCGCGCTCGAAGATGTTGAGGAAGGCTTCGGCACGGGCGCGGCGGGCGGGGCAGTCGCCGACGCGAACCTTGTCGAACACGAAAGGGAGGCCGTCCCAGCCGTCGCGCGCGGACTCCGGGCCGAACATGGGGTGGGTGCAGATGATGTCGAAGTCGCCGGGGATGGTGCTGAGGAAGAGGTTCTTGGGGAACTCCTTCACCGAGAGGACGTCGACGAAGAGGGTGTTGCCGCTGAGGCGGTCGAGGGGGAGGGAGCGGAGGACGTCCTCGGCGGAGAGAATGGAGGTGGCGAGGAGGACGACGTCGGGGAGGCACTCGAAGAGGTCCTGCGGGTCGGAGAAGAAGGACACCCCGAGGGACGCCGCGACTGAGGAGTAGTCGGAGCGGGAGTGGGCCAGGAGGGTGTGGCCCTGCCCCGCCAGGGTCCGGGCCAAGAACTGGCCGAAGTTGCCGAACCCGACGATGGCGATCTTTAGGAGCTGCCCCTCCTCAACTTGGCCCACGCCGCGGGACTCGTTATCGAACGGCTGGGTGGCGCCCTGCACGCGGACGGCGCTGCGATGATGGCGTAGACGCAGGCGGGCGTGCGGAAGGCATTGCCTTCGGCGGCGCGTGGTGGCGGTGGCTGCGGCGGCGGTGGCGGCTTGGAATTGGAGATTGGTCAGAGCCGGTAGCTGGAAGCGAACGGAGAAAACGCAAGACGGCGGCATCGTGCGTTTCAGATTGGCTACGCTCCCGCCGCCGAGACGGACCAAAGGTTTCAAGGAGAATACGAAGCCTTTTAGGATCTTAGGTTTTATGGAGGGTAGAGAAACTTGGTAGACGTAAAATTTGTTGAGCAGTACCATGCATACGCAGTCACTGACACATGGATCCGAAAGTTTTATCTGCATAGACCTTCCGTTTTATAGTTTGATGTTGAAAACCTGCCTTGGTTTAAGAACAACAAAGTACCAAACAGCTGTAGAGAATTTTCTTTAGAAGGCTACCAACTTTTAGTAGTCAGTAATTCTTTCTTTTAAGAGGGGCATATCTCATCTCTTATTACATCCTTATGAAGCCAAATGTGGGAGGTAAGGTATGCTGCATTATCTTCTCTCTTATCTAATTGCTAAATGACTATTTTAATTTTAGACTTTAGCATCATGAATTCTAAGCTAGCAGCTGTTGAGGAAATCTCTCAATCCTTTAGGCCACAACCTCCGGTGAGAATCCTGGGCCCCGGGTGCCCGGGAACATACGGAATGTCCAGAGGATTCTCGATGAGGGGCCCAGAGGCACGAGCCCTGGGTCTCTGGGATGCCCCGAGTGTCTGAGTGCTAAGTGTTTGAGGGGTTCCCAATGAGGGCCCCTGGGCTCCAAGCCTTGGGTCCCTCGGGATGCCCTGAGTGTCCGGGCACCAAGTGTCTAAGGGGTTCTCAGGGAGGTCTCCAAGGCCCTGGGTCCAAGGACGCCTCAAGTGTCTGGGGGCAAGCGTCTAGGGGATTCTCAGACCTCCAAGCCGACCTCAAGGCTCCAAGCCCTGGGTTCTAGAGACGCCCCGAGTGTTTGGGTGCTAAGTCTTCGGGGGTTTCTCGGTGGGATCCTGGGCCTCTGAGCCCCTGGTCCCCTGGAATATCCTGAGTGTCCGGACGTTGAGTGTCTACAGGGTTCCTGGCGAAGGCCCTGGGTCTCTAGGTGCCGAGTCCCCGGAAATATCCTGAGTGTTTGGGTACCAAAGTGTTCGAGGGATTCTCGGCGAGGGTCACGGGCCTCTGGGTCCTGAGTCTCCAAGGATGTCCTGAGCGTGCAAGTCTTGAGTCTCCGAGTTGGGTTGTCTGAGAAAGATTTGGGCATTTAGGGGTCAACATCTCCACAAGTGTCTCGGGAACTGAACTGGAAACATATTGAACATCCGGCTCTTACACCTTGTGAAAGAACGACTATGCTCTTGATGTAACGGTTACAGTTAGGATAGTTTAGTAATTTATACTTTTGGGGTCTATATATACCCTTGTATCTTTCTCTCTTGTAACATAACACTTCACTTTATATTCATCACACTCAATGGCAATAGATACATCTTGGAGCCCTCTCCCCGCGAGAGAGCTTCCCCAGTTGATTTACGTCAGGAGCGTATCGACAGGACTAGAGTTCCCATCGAGACCCGAATTTGTATAAATACTTCGTGTTATTCTCTGTGATTGCCCAACGCGGGGTGACTCCTCACATGATCAACTCGCATTGCAATACACGTGATCTACGCCATCGAATCTGTCGTGGGGTTCGTAACACCACGTCATCACCTATCATGCTATATTTACTCTATCACCCTCTCATTAGAACGTGGACCATTTTTAGTTTTTTTAACTATCCTTTGCGTGCTATCTAGGCGTCTCACACATCACAGCCCTCTCTCCATCCTTTCTAGTCTAGTCGAGTCTTACAATGTGCCCAACTTACAGGTGAAAATCTTTCTTGGATGTGATTGATTTTGATCAAATTATCTTAAAAGAAAAACTTATGTAACATGTAGGTGTTCTCATTTGTTATCGAAAAGTACGGGAAATATAGACCAAAAGGAAAGATATTTTACTGGCCCAGGCCCATCTTAGAGGAGCACTAAGCTACGGGTAAACAGCCCATCTCCATTAACAGAAACCGAGCCCAAGTCCAACTGAGAAAGAGGAATAAAACGACCTCTACAAAGGGGAGGGAAGGAGAGGCAGGTGGGCGTAGGGATGGAGGAGGAGGTGACGGGGAGCCGAGAGGGCCTGGGGGGTGGCCGGAAGATGGCCGCCGGAGAGGTGGAGCTGAAGGAGAAGGCGGGGACGGCGTGGAGCCACTCGTACCTGAACCAGAAGCCGTGGCACCCGCTGTCGTACCCCAACCAGCGGCGCAAGTGGATCGCCGAGCAGATCCACGCCAACCGGGCCCGCCGCCAGGAGGAGGTCCAGCGCGAGTTCTCCCAGGAGCAGGAGTTCTTCCGCCAGACCTCCCTCTTCTCCAAGAAAGACAAGGAGAAGGTATAATATTATTCTTGTTCCTTTCTATATGCATATGTATATTCTTATGTCTCTACCCATGTATGCTTCAAGGATGGTAGGTTAAACTGGTGCTGGGTAGTAAACATTGACAAGAATTTGTGTCATTGCTAGTGAACATAAGCTTAAATATCATAGGGAAAAGAGTATCATGGGTTTGGTTTTAGGCTTTCTTGCTTTTGTCACGCGATGATCGCGCTGTCCTGGCTTCGTTAATGAACGAGCTCGATTATTTAAAAGTTTCACAGACCACCAGCAGTGCAAACTAAACTAGACTGCAGGCACTCAATTCCACCTCTACACTGGAGTATTGTTTGTACTTCTTATTACCATCGTTTTCCACTTCTTATTGTCATCATTTTCATATCGCTATAACACAGTGACCTAGGAGACAAATATTCATGTTCGTCAAGCAAGCAAAGCCTGCTCCACCACACGACTTCCCAAACTCTTAATCCCACCTAACAACAGTAAAGCATTCACTTCGTCTTCCCGTTCACCTCTTCATTTTTCAAGATATAAGAAATAAGATTGTATCATATGCATAATGTGGATTCACCACCTCATGCTTCATGGTGAGCAAGTCCATCAACTGTTGTGTTCAATAAGAACGGAGAGAGAGGCCGCAATGAAATAAATTCTGAGCCACCTACTATCTTCTTCTGTTTGCATCCAAGAAGTGTAAGATTGTTTTAGGAGCTTTTATAAGGCAACAGACAATTGCTCAATGTGTTAATGCGTTTTCTACCTTTATCATTTGTGAATGATTGATGCCATCAATATTCATAATTTGTATTGCAAGTTCAGATGGAGATAATGAAAGCTGTGAGTTTCATGTACGTGCGCCCACCTGGCTACAATGCGGAGAGTGCAAAAGCTGCAGAAATTGAAGATGAGAAGAAGAGGTCGAATCCAGGTGATGAGACTCAAGATGCTGCAGCTGCAAGTACTTCAATGTAATGTCACCTACCTTCCCCTGTCCAGTTTGTATGATTTTCAAAACTTCTACTGACTTTTAGATGTTAGTTTGAAGATAGATTTGGAAAGGATTTAGCTTGCTGCTTCCACCAAGTAGATTTCTAACTGTTCGATGTCCTATTATTATCAGGCCACTTCCCCATTGATATGTTATCTTTGTTGCAGGCCTGACAAGGGACTGGACAATACCCAATTAGGTGTAAATAAGAAGGCCAGACCAAAAGATGTTTTTGGTAGGCCGTTGCCAACAGAGGAAGAATTCGATGTTCTAAAAAATGCTCCAAGGTATTTGAGTCCTTGTGTTATGATGCTTGAACAATAATCTCCCTCATATACTATTTTTGAGAGGAATGAGGAGAAAAGGAAAGAAAGTTGGAAAGAGAAAGAACTTTCTCTTGGTAGTGATTTTTAGGAGAAAGATAAGAAAGGGGAAAAACAAAAGGAAAAGGGGAGACAATTTGCTTTCCATAAATGCAATTGACTTTCTCCTGACGTTTGAGAAAAGAAAATAAGAGGAAGAAGTATACAAGAAAATATGCAACAGTTACACTATAACATTTAACATTGCAATACTTCTCTCTCTTATAAACAATCAAAAAAGGTGAGAGAATTATTTTTTTTGTTATTTTCTTTTTTCTATGATGTTTGAGAGAAAAATGGAGCGTTAGTACACCAGGCTGAGATTACTCTTAGGTTCCCTCTTAAGATTTAGTATGTTTTTTCTTTTTCCTTTTCCTTTTTTTTCCCTCTCCTCAGGTTGGACACAGGTGCTCCCGCGAGGATTAAACCATTCGGAGTTGAAGTTCGCAATGTTAGATGTTTAAGGTGTGGAAACCATGGCCACCAGAGTGGTGACCGTGAATGTCCCTTGAAGGATGTGATCATGCCTAATGAGGAGAGTCGATTGAAAAGGGATGATCCACTTACAGCTATAATGGCACAGACTGATTCAAGTGAGGTTAGATTGATCTCATTACAGATGTACTCATTGTTTGTAATTTATAGAAAAAGAAATCCACAATAAAAGGCTACAAGCATTGCTACAATAAAAACTTAACAGATAACAGTCAATAAGCATTGCTTGTATAGCTGTTTTAACTTTTTACTTCATCCATAACTTCATATGACTTGCTGTTGGTCATCAATTATACCTAATGGTCATAAAACCTTGTGTTATGAAATTTTATACCATAGCCGTAGGGCAATCTAAAGTGTTGTTGAGCTGAATTATTTCATCATCATCTGTTTTATCAAGAGCGAAATCCTAGTCCAAAGTATGTGAAGGAGAACGGGTTGCTACTCTAATGGCAATTTCAAAAATTAAGTACTTGAAAGCCTAAGAACCAAGCAAGCATGAGATCATAGATCAGAGATTTACCACTAGATGCGTGGATGCGACTACGCAGCAGCGGAAGAAGAATTGATGTCATAACCGGATCGTGATTCCTCACGATTAACCCAGCAATCGGATCGTTCCAAACAGTAGCAGTCGCACCTACGGAAGTTCACACGTCTAGGGAAAGAGCACCGCGTGTTCGTGTGCTAGCACCAGCACACGCGGTTAGGGTTTTACGAAATTTATCTCATGGATGTTGGCGGCGGCCAGAATAGATCATATCATTTTGCATGCCCACCTCACCTCTTTTTATAAGGTCTCGTAGAAAAGTACTACTCTAATATGAACCCTAATCCAAATGATAAACTCATTACTACCAATAGGGGACTCATTTCAGATTCCATCTGAATTAATATTCCATCCTGTTAAGTGTGTGACCTTATAGGTTCGTGTATATTTAGTTGCGACTGGAAACATCTTTCTGAATCACAAGTCATAAGCGGTCTCTAGCAAGACATTATAACTACCTGTATATATACGAAGATCATATCCGACGAATTTATACAAATTATCATAGATTATCTCTTTATCTCACGATACCAAATCGAACTCAAGGTGAGAAACGTGCTATCTTTGAATAGTTTGGTCCTTGCTCGATCTTGTAATGGACTAGCCTTTATCTATATTTGACTCTCAATTATATTCAGCATGGTTATGCGCTTTCTTAGTCTAATTACATCAAAGACTCAGAGATATCTCTCTCTAAGATATGAAAAGGGCAAATTCCATCTCAACCATCCACTTCCAACCACATGGTTCATAATATATTTGTATGTCACCTTTATGATTATTCGGTTAAGAGCAGCGGTTGATGACACTAAGGTATGCTACTACACATACATGAAATCGTGATGATCTCAAGTCTAAAGATAAACCAAAATAACTATTAGAAACAAACTGATGACACATAATAATCTCAACAATGTCTGAAAATGGGTTAATCCGACGAACATGTTCTCCAACATGTGTTTACGACATTGACTTGATATCTCATATCCATGGTCTATAAAACTTAACTATCAATCAATATTCGTGTTGATTTTGTCTTGCATTATTATTCTATGTAATGTCGAAAATTAGGGATGTTTAGAATAAATATTATTGATTATGCCGTAAATGAATTGAGACAATTCATATATCATTATAAAAAATTCTACGAACTTGTCACATACTTGTTGAACGATAAAAATGATACTCTATTCAGGGAATGCAATAACATATTTTTCATAGGAATTCATAAACATGTCATGATACAATCGTCTACATGATTATTTTTAGAGCATATCTCTATCAGTATGCTCTAATGTATATCTGTATCTTATTAGCAAAAGAGATGCAGGCATGTTTCTTGGTTTGATGTGTGTTTATTAGGACAAACTTAACACAATGAGCTCTTTTTCAGCCTTTGAAATGGGAGCTCAAGCAAAAACCAGGCATGAGCCCTCCTCGGGGTGGTTACAATCCAGATGATCCTAATCAGCAGATTGTAGCAGATGATATCTTCGATGAATATGGAGGTATAACTATATAGTATTCACATGGCCAAACTCTCTCTCTCTCTCTCTCTCACACACACACACATTAAAGAGTTATCTGTTGCAGGATAAATGCACGACAAAAATTTTGGCTGAGCATCCCCAATTCATGTGTTTCAGGATTTTTGGGCGGCGGTGGTATTCCAGCTCTTCTTTCTAACTTCTCCACAAGCAAATCAAAGAAGCACTCCAAGAGTAAAAGCAAGCATAAGCAGGATGAATCCACATTGCATAAAGAATCCAAAGGGCATTGCAGCAGTTACCGTTCGTTGTCAGACTCTGAAAATGAGAAGAGTAATAGGACATCAAGAGGCAAGAGAAGGAAGAAACATTGTTCTGATTCTGAGGTGGAAGCTGGAAAAAGCAAGCAGAAGTCAAAGCACAAGCACAAGAAACATTTGTCAGAGTCCTCATCTGATTCAGTAGTTAAAGTTGATGAAGATACAGGGAGGCATCCAAAGAGGGAGCATAGGACGAAGAAAAGAGAATACTCAGATCTTGCACCATATTCCTTCTCTAAACCTAAAGGTGACATGGAAAGCAAGAAGCATTCGAGGGAACTTAGGGAGAACAGATACTACAGTGACTCAAGTTCTTCAGAGAGCAAGAGGCATTCAAGGCGTCCGAGGGAAAAGAGATACTACCACAATTCAAGTTCTTCCGAGAGCAATAGACAGCCAAGGAGATTGAAGGAGAAGCGGCATTATACTGATTCTAGTTTTTCTGAAAGCACTAGGCGTTCAAGGAGATCGAGGGAGAAGTGTCACCACACTTATTCAAGCGCTTCTGATAGTTCAGACTTTGATCGGCACGACAATCACGGCCATCATAGAAGAAAATGAGCAAATTAGATATGCATGCTGTAGCTTGGAGAGCGGCTGCAGTTAGCTGGGATAGTGAGACTGATGCAAGATTAATGTATGCTGTGTAATTGAATTTTGCCCTGTGTGGAAGCATGATTTGCTGTATATTTATTTATCTTTGATTCAAAGTTTTTTAGATGGTGTTTACTTATGTATCAGATTACTTCGTGGTATACAAGGAGTAGAACGATGTGTGGAAACGACTATTTGTTGCACTCTTTTAGGGTGTTTGGTGCACCGTTTGGTTTGAACATTATATGAAATCTTTTCGTAATCTCAGAGGACTTCCATGTTTGGCTACTGTAATTTGAGATCTATCTCATAACAAAGATTATGGCAGTTTATTGAAAAAATATTACAAATCTAAGAGGTGTGTATCTTGTATTACAGGTTCTCCATAATCTTAATATGTGTCAGATATCTTAATATATGACAATTTGTTAGAAAGATTATGTTATCTAACAAACATTAGTAATGAGACCCATATTATAATCTAAGATATAGCATAGTCATGCTAAACCTTAATAACTAGCAACTAATGATTATAGGGAAATTTTATCATATCATATCAAACATGATAATTTAATATGTTTAATAATGATCTAAAAAGATTATCAATTCTATCAAATATAGTAAATCTACATTATAAATAATCTTATTTCAAGCAAAAAAATTATGAGAAATTTTGAGATTATGGAGAATCAAAGATACAGTGGACTAAACATACTCTTAAAGATTATGCGATAGTTTCACAGTGAATCAAACACATTCTTACAGATTATGCGATAGTTTAACTGTTAAGATCAAACCATCTTTTATTGTTGCAAATTAGATATCCCTTTGGGCGGGTAACCCGTTAGTATACGAGAAGTCTTATCACATATGGCCATAGACACCATATTATGATTTTGTTATGATTAAAAAATAGTAATGTTATGAATTTCCTTTTCCACAAAGACACTAATGCTATGACTTGTGGGTCAACTAAAAAGAAGTTTCATGAACTAAGAGAAGGAGGCACAATTGTACAGTGATAGTTAGTCTCATGGACACAAATTGTGTAAAAAATATAGTATATATAAGTTTATGAGTCATTGGATTTCGTAAAAACAGTTTTAATGTATAAGATACAGCATGTTAGGAATCATTCACGAGATCCAGTTGGTTCACAAAAACTTCCGATACAATTTTCGTCCTAGTCCAGCCCAAAAGACTTCGTGTCGTAACGGGGCCTTGTAAGATTCGGCCCATCTCCTTTTTTTTCCGGTGGTTCTCTTTTTCTTTCCATCACTCATTTCTGTTATAGGGTAAGGCACGAGCGGCGAGCCATCGGCGACAAGCCGGAGGTGAAAGAGGAAGCATAAGGTAAGGTATTGGAACATGGCAGGCGAGCAGGGAGATGCGGCGGCTGTGGACGCCGACCCCAACCCCCACTCCTCCCCCGAGGAGCAGCAACGACGAGAAGGAGGTGAGCGCGAGGGCGGCGGCGACGCCAGCGATGGCGATGACGACGACGACGGCCTAGCCAGCTTCCTCGAATCCGAGATCCTCTCCGGCTCCACCGCAGAGGAGCCTCTCGACGTAAGTACTCTCCATCTCTCTCCCCCTTTAATTACTGCACGAATCTGGCCGTGATTGGGTGCTGCGAATCCACTATAGGACCAGGAGCAGATGGAGGAACAGGACGTTAAGACCAAGGCCAACGACAAGAACAGTAAGAGGAAGCAGGAATTGGAATCGGATGGAGGAGAAGGCGGCAGCGGCAGCGATGGGGAGAAGCACAAGAGGGTGAGTAGGGAGAAGAAGCGGGTGCAAGGGAAAGGGAAAAGCGTGGTGGTGTTGGGGCCTCAGATCGAGACGGGATTTATCAGCAAGATCCCGGCGGAGCTGTTTATGCACATCTTCAAGTTCCTCTCCTCAGAGGACCTCATCTCCTGCGCCCTTGTCTGCCGCTTCATGAACTCTGCCGCCTCCGACGAGACCCTTTGGCGCCGCCTGTAAGCCAGCTGAAGCCCCAGTCGCAATCGAATTTTGCGCTTGATACAATGCAACCGACAATTTCGATTGGTTTTGATATTTTTTGACCCCTTCAGGTATTGCATGAGGTGGGGTCTCGCCTCCAATGCCAGGCCCAGGGAGTGTGCTTGGAAGAAGCTCTACATCCAGGTAAATCCCACCAGTTTCTTGTTACTAGTTTCGATTGCAGCTCACTAAACCACCAAGTTTACATATTACAATACAATCTATATTTTGACCGTAATAGCATGAGAATAGTTACATAAACGAGAAGGAATTATACAAGTAAAAACTAAGATGCTGTACAAAATAAACATAACCATTTGAATGTGCAAAACTAGCAAACAAAATATTGCGACAATTATTTGGATGATTTAACTAATGGTGTTATTGCCATTGTTCTTAATTCCCAGCGAGATAGAGAGGATATGGTTGAATTTGTGAGGAATACCCCTTCAGAGTTCAAGGAGTACTACATCCAGATGCAAGCTGCAAAAAGGAGTCAAGCTCCTCTTCCCTCAGAAGTAATCAAGGCCTTCTTTTTTTTTTATCTCTTTTACTTGTGTATCTTGTAGTTGTTCAACTTGCGACCAGAGTTTTGTCTTAGCAAAAGTTAACATGTCTTATCTGAATTTTGAAGGCCTATGACGACAGGGTTATTCTTGACAAAACAATAGCTGATCAGGTGTCTAGCTGGAAAAGCAGCAGAGGTTTGACTGATGAAGCGACCAAGGGGCATTCTTGTTCTGGAAGTACATGCTCTTACACCCAGATTGGTGATGTTTACATTTGTGAGAAGACTGGACGTGTCCATGGTATATTTATATTCCCTCTCACACTGTCTAGTTCCATATGGTTGCCAAGTGCCTGAAATTATTGGCTCTGCTGATTTCAGTTTGTGATGATGCTTGTCGTGAATTTGTGTTGGACCTATCTAGCGGCCTGCTTCTTTGCACAATATCTGGGCACTGCTTTGAGAGATGGCTGTGTCCTGACGACGAATGGGACACTTATGATACTGTAAGTTCCAAGACATGGTGTCTCTTGATTGTCTTTTATCAATTTATAGTACACTAGTCATTTTAAGTAGCCTGCTTCTTTGCTCAATATCTGAGCACTACTTTGAGAGATGGCTGTGTCCTGATGACAAATGGGACACTTATGATACTGTAAGTTCCAAGACATGGTGTCTCTTGATTGTCTTCATTGCTTATGTAGGATATTTGGTATATAGCTAACTGTAGAACAACATTTTTGGATATGCAAATGGGCATGTTCGTGGTGCAAATTATGTTGTCTAGACTCACCAGTCACCATACAATGCAACGCAAACCTGATGTTATGACAAGGAATGCTTCTCTGTAGTTTGCACTTAATTATTCCAACAAGCCTGTCTAGCATGTACTGAATTTTGTGGATTCTTTGTTTGGTTTTGTACTTCATACGGTGCATATCATCTTTGTTTCTTTGCAATTTTTAGGATCAGCAACAAGGTGGTGTGACTGATGACGCAGAGCCATTTATGGGATCTGGACGATTTGGTACTAACTTGAGTCCTTTCTGCATTCTTCATAAGAAAATCTTCTTTTCCTGTCATTTCTGTTACTTCCAATGCTAGCAGCTTGGCAGCACATAATGTATTGGCTTATGAAATTATGAAAAAAAAAATTAGCTTTTGGCATTTTAATATTTTATCATAGATTCTAGTGTATATCCTATATAATCTTTAAGTAGATCTGCAGATTTTTCACCTCACATAGTCACATTAATAATTCGCAATCATTGCCTCATTCTTGTTTTGAGATTGCATGCACATTCCAGTAATGGAATACGATGAGACCGTGATTATGAGTTATGTGTACAATATGTAGCCTTGTTTCATAACATGAGTTGCTTATGCATACTTTCGATGCTATGAACAGCGCGTGCATATCTGCTGGGTTACAACTGTGCTGATGAGAAGGAACTTGAATATACCTTGAGGTTCTGCTGATATGCTCAAGGGGATTGATCCTGTACCGCTGCCGCCTACCTGAGATATGTCAAGTTTGCTCTTGGCAAGGGGATATAAAGAGCACAAAAGCTTGGTGCTAGTTTTGTCAAATATGAGCCTCTGATCTGTAGCTATGGATGCAAACCCGCGCAAATGTTACTTTTAAGTTAGCCAATATGGTGATCTGTTTGGTCTAGTGGAGGAATCTGCTATATTGTTGTATAGTTTCCTAAATCATTACGATGCTAGTAGTGATTGAAAAAATTACTTGCAATGCACGGTAGGAGGCTTTTGTTGTAATGTTCTTTTGTGGGCTTTCACTAGTTGGATTTAAGAAAATTGCCCGTGCAGCATCAGGAGTTTCCACTTTTATGGATGAATTGTGTCGTGTAGGAAAGTCTTCAAAGTTGTTGAATCTTGTGCAAACAGCTTGTAATGCATCTTATCTTACGCATCTATAATCGTTCCTGCGAGATCTAGGACTCCCAACACCTATTTACAATTTCTGTCCTATGTAATTGGCTGTGGATATTTTTATCCTCTATCAATCCTCAAGGGGATTTCTTTAATTTTAGTGCATATTATATAGCTATAAATTAGTTTTTAACATTAAAAATAACAAAAAGAGTTAATACGAGTTATTTATATATACAAAAATAACAAACATATTAATATGAACGAATTATATATATACTTAGTAGAATAAATACTTATATTTACATAAATTTAGTAGGGACGGGGATAGAGTCAGAGATGGGGATGGGGGTGTATTATCGTCCCCATTCTCATTAAAATAATAGGGATAATTTGTTTCATCCCATAACTATTTAGGAAAAAATTTTACATGTTGTCAAATCTCAAGGAAAATTGACATTCCTAGTAGGGTTCTCATAACGATGGTTCGGAATGCATAGCACAATCTCAATTAATCTGAGTTGATGATCTAATTAAAAAAATATTATTGTTTAACCCATATAATGCGATTATAAATATTTATTGTCTAAAAATATTTCAATTAAATCGAGCCACAAAAATCCACCTCTTTACCCTTCGTCTCTTGTTTCCAAAACAACCTCCTTAGGTTATCTTCAGTGCAGGTGCTTCAACGTGATAGGTGGGTCCTGTGTTAAAAAAATAACAAACAAACAATTCAATTGATGACAGAGAACGACTTGACAGGTAGCAAAACGTTTCGGTGTTTTTTATTTTAATTATCTCAAATTCCGTGTAACCGAATTGTATATAATTTTGTTTCTTGATTTATTTATTAATCTAATTCAAATTAGATGTTGATTATATTGAGAAAATTACAAATCTTTTAATTATCTTCGTATAAAGACCAAACATTACATATATTAAATTTTTGAATTAAAAATTATAACTGTTTTACTAAAACCACTTAGATGTACTACCCGTAGGCTCGTGCGAAACACCTTTGCATTGAAGTAAGGATGCTTCGCATACGTGTCATAGAACATATTAGAGAATATTCTGTTGAAACGCCTGTGAAACACTGATGCACTGAAGACAACCTTAATAGAACCCTCAGCACCAACGCTAAGGTGCCATCAATGTTGGATCTGCTGGCAAAAAGGATGATGACCGCGGTGAGCAGTGACATGTTCTTCATTTCCTCTCATGTCTCTCGTCGTCCTCACCTCCCCCAATCTGCCCATTCGGTGACAATCCCGACTTGTGATCTGGGTCGTCAACTGAGGTCATAGATAGGGGGTTTACGTTGACCCTAGTATCTATAATTATGTTAAAATGTTGCTATCATGTACTCCAATATGTCAATATGTCTGATTAGATAGATTGTTTTTCAAGGTTTTTGGTCGATGTCCTAGTCTAAACAAAAAAAAACGTAATATATAAATACACTTTGGTAATCCACGAAACGCAAAAAATCAAAATACACTTTAATCTAATTTATTCTTAACAACTGTATAGACCGACGGAATCACCGGAGGCAGCTGAGTTGTGGTGGCGGGCAACGGAGCAGCAGCCACGGCAGAGCGGTGCAATGGACTACGAGGCAGCACCCACTATTGCCATGTCCGTGTCCGTGTCGGCGATGGCAGGAGCGATGGCTGAGTCCGTGTCGGCGGTAGGTAGCTTCTCGGATTGAAAAAGGAAAAACACCGCTCGCGTACCTGGGACAGCTCCCAGGGATGCCTAGGATGTGAACCAAACAGCCCTAAGACCGTGCTGTGTGAAAGCACTTTGCGCTTTCTTAAACCTGCTTATTTGGAACACACCCCACATCCAAAGGATCTGTTTTTATGCTTCACCATCAGTCAATTGATACAGGCAGTGAAGAAAGCATAAAACTTGCCATATCTCCCGGGAAAATGAACGAGGCTTCTTTAAGCTCTTCCATAATAACATAGTGAAGCCTAATACGCACAGTAACAAGATGAGTTGTGATTCTCCTTATATACTTCCAGGTGTAAATCTTCCTTTGCTTATATCAGCGATGAACTGTTTGCTTTTCTTCAATCATCCCCTGGAGGTGCCAGGGAGACCATCTCTCAGTCTGACATATAAAAAGCATAAAGGGGTAAGGCAAACAATATGGTATCTGACCAAATAATGGAAGTTATGCGAAATTTGACACGGTACAAGATTCATCAGGTGAATCATCTTTGGTGCTTGTATAGCTTCTAACCAATACCATCATGCTGATCTACTTTTTAGTTGGTATCTTTTTTGGTTGGAGCTTTGGCAAAGGCATTTTATCCTGCAGCATATCTTGCTGCCTTGCATAATCCTGTTGTTTGCACATTTGCAGACGTCTTGCAGCTACAACATCAGCAAATGCCTTTGACAGTGCAACCTTTGCAATCTTGTATACCTCTGGTAATATGGCTCCTCCTGTTCCATACCTGACGGCGTCGAGACAGAGATCATTATGCCAAGCCACTAGGCACTCTGGCAAGCTAACTCCTGCATCCAATAATCGCTGCTCTAGTGCAGCACTACTCACAGCATCCATAGTCCATCGCTTCACTATGTATTCCTCTGGCACATTTCTAACCCCAACCATGAAGAAGATCCTCAACACATGCCTGCACAAAATACCGGCATACTCAAACTTGCGACATGTACATGTTGCTTTCCTGTCAGATTTGCTGAAACTGACCATGAAGCTACGGCCATTTTCTTCCTCTCTGGAGACATTGTATTTAAGGGCCATTCCATCCTCAATCTTATCAGCACTATAGCCCAGCGATTCAATAAATTCCTCCTGGAATATATCAAAAACTGCTTTTGTGTAGACACTCGCAGCCTGCTTCTCAATCAGAGCAGGGGTTTTCAAGGCGGGCTTCAAGTACATTGTCACAAAGTCTGCTTGAGCCTCCTTCTCAAAGCACGAAGCCATTGCTTGATCAAACCTGGAGATAAAGACAAGCAGCGGGGTCTTCATATTGAAATGCTTCTTAAAAAACTTGTTCAAGCTCTCAGATCTCTGTGACTTTAGTAGTTCAGGAAAGAAGAATCCCTTCTGATACACCGACGCCCATTTCTGCTGAGAATTGTGTAGTGTCTGAAGCCAAGAATTCTCCCAGAGGTTATACTTGTCAAGTACATACTCCCACCGGGCCTGGAACTCCTCAATCGTCTCGGAGCCACCAATACACTCCTTGAGATCAGCTTTCAGACCAGTGTGCTTCGTATAAACATCAGATAATTTCTGCTTGCACCTACTCAAAATATGCTGCTGGCAGAAACGATGGCGAGTATTAGGCAACACTCTCACAATTGCCGCTTCCATAGCCTTATCCTGGTCTGTGACCAGCAGGTCAGGATGGCGGCCACCCATGGCCGCGAGCCATGTATCAAACAGCCAGATATACGACCCCTTCGTCTCATCCATGAGCAAGCAGCAGCCAAATGTGATCCCCTGCAAATGGTGATTGATACCACGGAACGCAGCGAACGGCATCATGTACTTGGTCTTCTTGTAGGTGGTGTCAAATGTCACTGCATCCCCAAAGCTCCTGTATGCCGTCCTCGCCCTCGCGTCGGCCCAGAACACATTGGTCACACAGTTGCTGCTATCCACCTGCATCGCATAAAAGAAGCCCGGGCTCTCGGCCTGCATCCGCCTGAGGTATTCCAGAACGGCCTGCGCCTCGCCGCGATCACCGAAAAGGTTGGCTCTAACGGGCCTACTGGAGAACAACGCGGCTCCATTGGGTGTATTATTGGACGCTCCCGTGGGCGCGGCCGGGTCCTGGAAGGGGAGCGCGACGGGGTGGGTGTGGCGCGTGACGAGCTTGGTGACGACCCACCGAGTGGGGGGCTCCTTCTTGGCGACCTCGAGCATGGCCATGCAGCCCTCGCGGGAGGTGGAGCGCCTGCACCTCTTCTTGGCGTTGTCGCCGTCCTTGCCGAGGTCGGGTTTCTTGGAGTGGAAGCCCTCGCGGGTGCAGACGAAGCGGCGCATGATGAGGGAGTCGTCCCGGCGGGAGCGGCGGGACTTGTTCATGCGCACAGCGAAGCCCGCGCGGGCGGCATACGCGCAGTAGAACTCCTTCGCCGCCTCGTCCGTCGGGAACTCCATCCCGATATACGGCTCCCTGGCCGCGCCGCCGCCGCTGGTGGTGGTGATGCTGAGATGCAGTCCTCCGTTGTTGACGTTGTCGTCATCTTGGTCGTCTTCTTCCTCGGTGAGATTTAGGCCCCCCTCCTCCTCCTCTTCTTGATTCGCTTCCACTATTTCGTCCATCAGCTAGATGAATTATAATTGAGAAATCGGGAAGAAAGGTGGTTGATTTTGGCGTTATGGGGAAGAAGAATCGGAGAGGGGATTTAGTTGAGTAAACCCTCCACTGTGGTTTGTAAAGCTACCCCTCAATTAAAATATTTTGCTAGGAAACATCTAACCGTAACCCCTCTTCTTGCTATAGTTTCTATAAAATTCACTTGACTATTTATTTAATATCATTAATGACAAACAAGACGTTACCAATCTTAAGTGGTGTTAGACAATGATAGTCGGTGAGGGAGATGGATAAGAACGTAGTTGCAGATGTGAGGACGACGCGATGAGATAGCGGTGTCATCGTCGACCATAGACGGTCAGTAGAGGAGGAAAAGACAGGAGGGGAGAGATACGAGGTAGACGACACCAATGTCATTCTTGGGAGTGCAATAGACAAACATGGGATAAGAGTGGGGTTGCGGCGATAGGGAGAAGAGGAAGTGTGGGGGAGAGGAAGGTTGAAAATTGAATCTAATTTTAAATTGGTGACATAAATAATATAAATTTTTTAAGTATAAAATAGACACATGCATCGTAGACAACCCAAAATTATTTTAAGAGAGTATACAATGGGATCTTTAAAAATAAACTCTTATAATATTAAAGAGTGTTGGACATATTCATGAAGTATATTCTTTTACATATTTAGATATCCATTGTCATACTTGCAAGAACTTTAGGTGCAATAGAAAAGTATCCAGTATATCCACACATTTGATACTCTTGTATTTTCTATCTAAAAAAATTGAAAAACTCAAGAAAATTCGAGAATGGAAGGATGATCAAGTAGTCTATAAAATTTCAACACTATCTATATATATTTGGAAAAAAATTAACATATTAAAGTGAATAGTAACTCATATCTTATTTATTTTTGGATTTACCTTTTTAGCAGAATTTGTCCTTTTTGATTTACCCTATGTAAATTAAATTTAGAATTTAGATTTGTGAGATGGTAAATTAATTTTATAGTAACATTTTCAAATTTTCTTAGAATTATTTATAATTATTTACATGATGTCTTGTGATAGGAAGTATGAGAGCATCAAATAGGTATGATACACAGAATACTTTCCCAGAATACAACTATGCAAATATTGTCAAGCTGTTAGGATCTTTGAGTGTGCGTGTCATAATGTTTTGAACAACTCAACTAATGGATAATTGGCTGCTAGACCAGATGCTTGATATCATAGGATGAATTCTCGTATCAGTCTATTTTGTTGGTTTAAGATACCGGTCTAATCACAGTTGTATAGCAAGTTGAGAATCCACGAGCCTCCAATTCGGAAAGTGAAGCATTTCAATTGTAAAAAAGTTTAAATAGTCTCTTCATATCCTCATCTTCATAGGCCTATTGAGATGCCCTCTGCATGAAGCACTGAATTCTTTAGCCACTTGTAATCATGGTACCATTTTCAGCAAATCCCTGCAATAAACATAGACTTATCAAGCAGCAAAACGAAAACACAAAGCCAATTATAATTTGACAAAATTGTCTGGAGTTCCTAGTTTGTCTTTATTGTCGTCTTGAGAGGTCATGACAACCCAATTCTTATATTTTTCTTCTTCGCAATATGATAGAGATTAGTAAATCCAAATGGGCAAACTTTGACATCTCTCACAATCTATTCAAACAAAAGAGTGCAACTAAATAAAAAATTACTAAGAAATTTGAAATGATTCTTCTGGTTGCTACAGCTTGCACAAACCAAAGTTTCGGAAGAAAATTCTGGGAAAAAAAAATTGAACTCAATTGGAAGATTGTTGAAAGAGATGACTATCTTCAGACTAATATAAATATAACTGCAATTACAGAAAAAAAAAAGTCCAATGTCACAGCTTGATTTTTTTTACTTTTCAATAACAAGGATCTTTTAGTGGATCATTTGTTTATTTTTATTTACTGCAGTAAGTGAATAATTGATCTTTGCAAACTTAAAATATTAGAAAACATTGCTGTGTGGTGTCTCTTTTTTCCTTGTTATTCTCTGGCAGTTAATCCGTGTGGCATTGTTGCCTCTGAATTTCATCCTAATTACTTTCACATAACCAACTGGAATTGAAATTTAGTCTTGTAATGGTAGTTCAGAGCCATAAAAAATCAGTAAGCAGGAGCTAGAAGCCTGGAAGAAATAGAAAAGAGAAGTGCCATCAGTTGCAAAATCCTTGGGATTCAGCAATGAGAGACCTTTGAAATTTGAATCCAAATACAAACCCTTACTGCTCAAGTGCCTATCCTATGACCTCTTATCAGCTAATCCCACAGAATATAGATAGGATCTAATGCTTTGGAGTTTGGACTATATATGAACAACACTTTCATGCAAACTGCAAGAGATTTTTAAATCGTATCAGGTAATCGATATGCAGTTTGAATTGCAAAAACATAGAATTAATTGTTGTCCATGAGCAGGCAAAAAGAAGAGTGTGTGTGTGCAATTGGTAATTGCGATGAATTATCTAAAGCAAAAAAGGAGTGCATATGGCCAGAGAGAAAGGAAAGATTTGTGAGATGTTACCGGTGGAAGTTGCAGAGGCCGTGGCAGGAGGGCGGCGTGGTAGCTTGTCAGTGAAGCAGCGCACGGTCTTCAGTTGTGAGAGCGGCTACAACATTGTGGCCAAGGTCACGTCAGATCTCCACTACGTGCATGGTGCACCACGAGAATGGGCGCACGTCCTCCACCGTGACATTAAGGCTAGTCAAGCTGGATGCGGCCTTACACGCGCACCTCAGTAACTTGGGCCTTGCATGCATCATCGAGTTGGACAATATCTCCTTGACAGACCTTGGTGTCGCCGGCACGCGGGGCTACATGCTGCCCGACTACTTCGTTGGCCAGAAGGCCGTGCGGCAGACTGACGTCTTCGCCTTCGGGCCTTCAGCACAAACTGGGTCCGGATGGTTGCAAAGGAGTTAGGTGGGCAAAAGGTTGGGTGTGGTTGGGAAGGGAGGGTGCCAAATAGTACACGACGGTTAATCGGTGGTGGGGTGTACATGCTCTATAACTCTAAAATGAGAGAGAGGAGCGAGGGTGCGAAGAGAATGGGGCGAGGGTGCAGGCGGAGGTCCAAAACCTTCCGTCGTTGCGAATACTGACGACGAGGGTAGCCGTAGCCGGCTGAAATGTCTCAACATGAAATAGGCTGTTTTCTATCTAGGGTTTCGACCAAGTGTCTCGAGAGTTATTTGACCTTAATTGAATGTCTCGCATAAATCCAAATATACTTCTTTGTGAGTTACATGAGTAGCTTAAATAGATCCAGACCATTTATTATCCACGACCAAATAACTCCAGAATATTTCTCATCTATTTGCTCCATAAAAAACTTTCCACTTAATTTTTGAGAAAGAGCATAGGGAGTCGAGAAGGCATAGCTCTGAACTATGCATGTTGCATGAGAGACAATGCGATGTTATGAGACAAGTAATCTTTGTAATACGTGTGTTTTATTGTTGGAGAATTTATATGATTTTTCGCGCCCACAATAGACAAAGTGATGTCATATGAGACATTACAGGAAGTTTCCTATAAATACTATAGGTGAAAAATATTTGAGAATTATTCGACCAAATTTAATGAATGATTTAAATCTATCCAATCCACTCACACAATTCATAAGATTATATGTTTTTTTCATCTTAACTATCCAATTAAAATCAAACAGTTCATAAGAACTTTATATGAAACTAAAGATGCAAAATTTTCTATGCCCTTCTGAGCCTCTTACACATCCACTTATTTTTTGTGATTTTACTCTTTGTTTCTTTCGTAATAATTCCCTACTTTATTTTGTGTACAGATGGCCCTCGGCAGGGCCCATGGGACGCTACTTACGCTAATCTTTGATAGAGACTCACAGAGCCCTGCTATAAATCTACAACGTTAATCACCATACTAATTACAAGATTACCCTCTCAAACACAAACTACACTGCCCAATTAATTGATTCTATGATTGAACAGTGAACAAAAATTGGTTCCCAATCCATCAAAGAAATTGAGAACATAGTACGGGGCCCCCAAAAATTAACTCATCTCTCCTTGGAAAAATGGAAATCAAAAGGCTCTGATATGGCAGTTTGCTGCAACCTGCAACCTATCCAACTCATCAAAGACCATCGAGCCAAAGAAACGGATTTGCTGCAGTGCAGCAAATTTGGTCAAAAAATTGATTTGTCTGGATTATTCACAGTAGAAAAATAGGAGACATTGTTTTCTTTAAGTTGTAGATTTTGATGAAGCCCATGGATTGCTTGATTGAATAGTCAGAACCTACTATAGTCCCTTCCCGCGCAGTTTAAAAACTGTACACCAAAAAGGCCATCAACATATCAACCTAAATCTACCAAGACCGACGGCAACAACTCCCCCACAAGTATCAGGTGAAATATGACCCAAGTACTCATCCACAGATGCAAACCACACACAACAAAAAGAACGAAAGAAAGAAATAAACGAAGTAAGGAAGCAACATCTCAACTCTTAGTTCTTTAAGGCAAGATCTGATCTGGTTTGCATAGCACAAACTTCTTTATCGAACGAAAGAATACACATGATCCATGCATGCATTGCAAACCACGGCACGTCGTTTTAGGCAAACGAGAGCAGAGGGACAGTACACGCACGTCGTCACGGAGACGACCAGATACACCTGGCCGACGCCTTCCCGCCGTAGCAGACTGCGTTGCTCTGGTCCGACGGCCCCGACGGCGGGATCGGCGCACCGTTAATCATCACACGCCGCACAGACCCAGCATCGTATGCGACCGCCGGCGGCGGCCTCGGCTTAGCAACACCACCAGCTGTGGCTGTGGCTGTGGCCGTAGGACCAGCAGTGACCTCCACGTCGCCGGAGAGCAGGAGGACGAGGGCGCCGGCGAGGAGCGCGAGACGGCCAAGGGAAGCCATTAGACAGGTGTAGGAGGAGATGTGCTGCACTGAACTGAACTGAACTGAGACATGGGTGAGCACTAGTGCATCCTTATAATGGGGTTGAGATGGAGGCTTGTAATTAATTTGCTTTTGGATGCATGCACTTGAATCCATCAAGAACTTACTCATTTAATTGTTTCAAGGTCAAAAAGTGAGGAGCAACAGGAACACAGGCTGTCCTTTATTTCTTATCCTTTTGAAGAATTTTTTGATTTCTTGCACACATACGGATCATGTTGAAACGGTTTTTCACAGAGATATTGCAGCCAATTAAATTAAAACATACTGCAACTTTTGGCTAATTACCAATGGAGTAGCTAGGATCTCTGAGCTAGAGCATGGAGGCAGAGATATGTAGTTGTATGAAAGTGTGATCCACGAGGAGATTAGCTTGTTAAAAAAAGAAGTGGAAAGAATCTAGTTCAAGAAGGAAATTCATTGAAACTGTGGAATCCATTTAATTGTCATAACTGAACTTTGGATGCTATAAACCTGAAGACTGCAATTATATTGCCAGTTACAGATTTTTGAAATACTTCTTTTTAGGATACAGATATTCAAAACTTCAAATACTTGAGGTAAAGTGAGATAGAGCTAGCTTCGTGTTGCCAAGTGTTTTGCAGGAGTTGGAATTGGAAAACATCACTGAATAGTCTAGCATCCTAATATATCAAAACCGGTCTTAAAGCCAAGATTCTATACCGGTGCAACGTTATTATACTGTAAGAACTATAGGTTTGAAAGGAAAAAACTGTAAACATAAAATGAAGCGCCTTTATTATCTAGTGCACATGTATTATGTAACAGCCCAACATGCACCTACTTATCAAACAATAGACAGGTGGGGCAACTCACATATAGGACTAAAGTGTGGAATGGTTGAATGAGAAGCGATCGGAAGGGATCGAAAGGAGCGGTGTTTTGAGTTTGGGAGTATAGGAATATCACAGAGAAATGATATATTACATACTTAGCTGGGGCATAGTCTTTTCATGCTAAATACACACCTTTTACTTACACAAATTTTTATCATATAAATATATGAAAGTTTTCATCTAGCACTCCAACTATTTATTTTCTACTAATTGATCTTCTCATAATAATTTTCTAATTTCACTCTTGTACTTAACAAGTTGTATAGTTGTATTTTGTAAAAGAAGCGCACCCAACAAAAAAAATGCATGGCAACAAATAATTAGATGATTATTGTTCATACTAACTTACTAACCTTTTCTTTCAACAAAACAAAACTATAAATATCTATTGATTATGTAGATAGATAAGAAGATACAATTAATCCATGATGGTGCTGCAAACCGTATAGTACCAAGTAATAAATATATACTTGCTTTATTATATAACATGGCTTTGTAAAAGTATAAAATACAAAACGAAAGCCCACCCTATGACGTGAGCACATTAAAAGCTTGCAACGCCTAATATTTGGAAGTTAACAAAGTTGGGAAATACTTTTACGTATGTTAAGAAAATGTATAAATTCTGAATCAACTGCTGAGTTTTTAAAGGAAAAAAGAAAGCAAATGTGTAGGGTTTTTTTTTTAGTAGAATGAGTTGGTTAGATCAGTCATCTGAACGGCCATGAGATCAAATCTAAATATTATCAAATTAATCTCCAAATATAATCATAGTATTGGAGTTTGAGCACTGATCGCCACCAAAGACTATCTGAGGTATTTACAAATTGAGTTACAATTGATTTGATAAGCAAACATGGAGTAGGTGGAGTGATCTACATCAACATATAATTAGCTCGATATGTTTTGGGATTTAGAACTTTCTGGCAGGGTATTGAAATACTCTTCAGAAAGGTTTACGGAGAATTGTATCGATCTAAGTAAATGTCAAGCTAGGTAAGGCTTAGGTCAGACCGCTGAAAAGCCAGATTATATCTAGATCGAGTTCGAAGGTTGACTAGAAGAAGCATTAAGCCAACAGTGGGAGAGAAAGTGATGCTTTTAGTGCATGCTGAGCTGCTCTGGCTCTATGCTAGCTAGTTCTTTCAGTACAGAAAACATATTAATTATAAAAACATAACAAGGACATTGATCGAAAGCTAACTTTTTCCTACACTAAAACTTGTATTATATTGCATAATACAGGGTAGTGGTGATTCTCTTTTGATACACATGGAGTGACCTGGCCACACACGAAATTAAAAAAGTAGTAAAAGGTGTTAAGGGATAATATATCACATTTAATTAATCACACACGCCTTGAATTAGAAAATATATTTTTCAGGCACTAACCATTGTTGGTCAGTTTTTAGAAACAAGGAAACAAGGATGTTTTCCTCTTTCGGAAAGGAGATATGCATCAATGTGTAGTGGTAGTGATGTTTTTTTTCTGTAGATGCTTAAATATTTTTACCTAAACAACTTTTTTTAAAAAAATATCTTTGTCAGGCACTAACCATGTGAATTTTTTCATTATTTACTTAAGAAAATCAGAAATCTATTAAATTAAAACTCAAGTTTAAAAACTAAAGGGGCGCACCGGATAAGTCTGGTGGCCTCCGAGCCAATTTACTCCACAGTTAATGTAGGATAACGTGTCTCTTACCCAAACTAAAGCTGCATTAATTATGCTTAAGACAGTTAGTGGAGCTTCTTATTTGATAAATTAGCACTGACGGATGGATGGATCAAGCCATATAGGAAAAAATAAAATAAAAAGGAGATGTGTTAAAAATATCATATCACTACTGACGCTTACCTTAATTCGGGAATATCTTTGTAAGACACTACCAGTTGTTGGTCAAATTTTAGTGACAATGATGGTTCCTTTTTTCAAAAGGAGGCGCATATTTATGAGCGTGGAGTACTACCTAGGACTGTCTTAGAGTAATTTCTTAATAAACTTGGGACCAAGTGATTTGTGTAATTGTGTACATCCAGTTGCTTTAATATCTGTAGCTTCAAAAGTGAATTATTTTTTTCTTCAGGAACTCAAAAGAGAAATTATAAGACCTCAAGAACTGCTGCTATAGACTGTGTGGAAGGATGAAGTGCAGATGCCCCCAGAACTGTACTGAAAAAGAAAATTATCACTCTTGCTCACTATGACGTGAACTGTGACCATATATAGTGTGTTATTTTTTCAGAAAAAAAACATACTATGGTATGCATTATGCATATATAGGCTAGGAAATACTTGCCTGAGTATTCTAAATTCTAACAGATGCCACAAAGTTAAAATATCATGCAATATTGCTCATGAACTTGTGCGGTATAATTGTAAAACGGGTCGGTGTGTCGTTCGGCTGTCGTACATTCCCGATTTTATTTCTGCGCTAGTGTTTTCTGAATGTAATGACTCTTATTGTCATTCAAAGTAATAAAGATCCATCCTTTCTCAACAAAAAAAAATCAAGCAGTGTACATCGATCATCTTAAATGTTAAACTGTCTTGCATTAGAAATTTGATTGAGTTGTTCTGATGATGTTTTTGTGGTCTATCATTTCTTACTGAAAAAGAAACATGGTTTCTTGTGCTTAGACAAAGAACACGGAGAGAGAGAGAGAGCTAGACAGGCTGAGAAACATATGTACGTGCAAAGCTGTTACATGTATTCAGATTGAAAAGGTTACACTCACAATGTACATGCAAAGCTATTACAAGAAAACTTCCAACATGCCATCATCACATGCAGTGCAGATCCATATAGATAGACCTCCTCAGATTACAAAAAACAGTAAAAATTTCTCACAAGAAGGTGGGCAACCAAAGAAAGCATGTAGCTAGGCAGGCACAACTTTTACAGGTGACAATAGAGAAAAAACAAAGGAAAACTTAAGCAAATCTTCAGTATCCAGTAGCCACCCATGCCATCTTCTTCCAAACCCACACATAGAAGCTAGCATGTCCTCTCGTAGTTAAGCAAACCATCATCTCATATCAGTTGGGAGGACTGCTGTGGCCAATGCTGGGGCTGTGACCAGGGCTTGTGTCCTCGACACTCGCGCGACACGCCTCGACAGTGCTCCCTTCAGTGCATGGGTGATGCATGGCAAGCACAGGTGCCCTCACTTGCAGGTTTCTTGCATGAGTTGACAGTACAGAGAGCTCCATGAAAAGAACAGCAGTAACCATCAAGGCAAACATGGCAGTTCTTTTAGTACAGATGGCAGCCATGGATGTCTCACAAGCAAGCTCTCAGAAGAAGGATGAGAAGTAAAGAGGGCTAGCTAGGTTCCTTCTTTATATAAGCAGATTGCATTGCTAGTTTAATACTGCAAAGGTACTTTTTAGGGAGATTTTAAGAGTCATCTTACTTACTGACAGGAGAGCAATAGTTAACAGATTTAGATGTCACCTCTTGCTTTCTTTATGGATGTCTTTTTCAAATTCAGTTTTTATCTCGGAAACATCTAATCTTCTAGTTGCCTGAGTGAAATATGCAGTACTAAGGACGTCACTGATGGGAAATGTCATGGGAATATGCCGTCAGGTTACTGCTGCACACCTTTTCTGTTAGCAGAAATGGCTAATTAAACATTTGCTGCAATCTTACAGTTCAAAAGACACACATATGTCTCTCTGGATGTATGATAAAAAATCAATATTACTCTAGGTCAAAATTGATGAAAAATTCAAAAATTCTCATATGATGATTATCAATTGTATTTTCTCTCCCGCATCAAACTAGACAGTACAAATTTCAATGCAACGATCGAGATAATGAGAAAGACAACCATATCATTACACTTAGGACACACTATACAAATCCGTTGTAATCACATAGATGTGAGATTTTGCCATGGTCTCCAGCAGTTCTTGCTCGACAACTTCTGCCAAATGGCCAAATTAAGTAGATCCACTTGTACCACCACTAACAGATAGCATCACAAGATATGAATGGTGCAAGTGCCCAAGCATGAGTAAATATATAATAGTACCCTCATTAAGCAATCTTGTTGCAAACTTGTAATATTTAAGTGTAAAACACAAAGTAAATACTGATCACCAATTGGCTCTTCAGGCCATGCTCATGTGCAATGAACGGACAGAACAACATCAAGTACTTAGGGCTTCTAGATTTGGTTGTTCATGGCTGCATATAGAAAAATGTCTACAGCAGCAAATGTTCAAAGGTAGTATATATTTTTTTAAGGTGCTGTACCACTAAACATTGTTCCTCTGTGTGGGGATCCTTGTTTACTGAAATTCTTGAAAACTTTGATTTAGATTTGGAAAAGGAGCTTTGAACTCTTTTTTGATGAAGAATCTTGCTTCTCTTTGGTTGGCTTGGAACACATGAATTAATTTGTTTCAGGTTCCATCATTTTTTACCACTAATGTTCAATTTGTTCCTCTCCAATCAATTGTAAAAAAAGTGTCATAAACTTGTGTGACAAATATGTCTTTCAATATAATTATAATTATTTGTAGACATATTTGTTATTTGTGATGAGATATTTTTTCAATTTATACAATTATACGAATTATAAGATGATCGTTTAAAGTTTGGAATGGGTAAGAGAACAAAAGACTTTGGACTCATTGGATGCCAGGTGGGTACATGTACATGGTGTGTCGTGGAGTCCAAGCACGAGAAGTCTTACCAACGCAGTATGAAAGGATGATGGAGTTCGAGCCAAACACATCTTCTGTTGGGTTTTGTGCAGAGATTTGACGATGGTATACACGTATGAGATGGACCATCTATCAGGCTGTTAGGAAAGTGACACAGGATTTAACGTGGAAAAACCCCTTCAAGGTGAAAGGGAAAAAACCACGGAGAAACAAATCAATATAATGGTTCAAAATTACAGAGTACATGTGGTGCCTATTTATAGGCCAAAAGGAATAGAAGATATATTAGGATTAGGAGATAGGAGATAGAATATGATTAGGAGATAGAGTCATATCCTAACAAATCTCCCCTTGACTCTAAATCTATGAAAGAAATGTTTCTCATAAAACCCGAAGAGTTTCAAACTCCGCGAATACCAACCAAGTCAAGACAATGCTTGAACTTGGTATTAGATAATGGCTTTGTAAGCATGTCTGCAGGATTATCATCAGTATGTATCTTTCCCACAATAATCTTGCCTTCAGCAATAACATCGCGGATAAAGTGGTACTTGATATCAATGTGCTTGGTCTTGGCATGATACATATCATTCTTGGTCAAACAAATAGCACTATGGCTATCACAATAAACAGTATTGACATCCTGTGGAATACCAAGTTCAGAAACCAAACCTTGCAACCAAAGAGCTTCTTTAACACCTTCCGTAGCTGCGACATACTCTGCTTCAGTAGTAGAAAGAGCAGCTATAGATTGTAATGAAGCTTTCCAACTCACTGCAGAACCACATAGAGAGAATACATAGCCAGAAATAGACCTCCTCTTATCAAGATCACCAGCATAATCAGCATCAACAAACCCAATAACATTATTTGTCTTCACCAATTTCTTTTCAAACATCAAGCCATAATCAGAAGTACCTTTCAAATAACGAAGAATCCACTTAACTGCATTCCAATGTTCCTTACCAGGATTATGCATAAATCTGCTAACCACACTAACAGCATGAGACAAGTCAGGCCTTGTACAGATCATAGCATACATAAGGTTGCCAACAGCACTGGAATACGGGACATGAGACATATAGTCCTTGTCTTCTTCATTGGTAGGACATTGACTTGAAGATAATGTAAAATGTGAAGCAAACGGCGTAGAGACAGGCTTGCAATTACTGAGACTATACCTTTCAAGAACTTTCGCAATATAACCTTTCTGAGATAGAAATAAAGTACCAGCTTGGCGATCACGCTGAATTTCCATCCCAAGAATTTTCTTTGCTGGTCCAAGGTCTTTCATCTCAAATTCCTGACTAAGTTGAGCCTTCAACTGAGCAACCAAAGACTTGTCATGAGAAGCAATAAGCATATCATCAACATAGAGCAGTAGATACACAAAAGATCCATTTGGAAACTGCTTAGAGTAAATACAATGATCATAATTGCTTCGAGAATAATCATGAGTAATCATGAACGAGTCAAACCTCTTGTACCACTGCCTTGGAGCTTGTTTCAAACCATAGAGGGATTTATTCAAACGACAAACTAAATGCTCCTTACCGGGAACAACAAAACCTTCCGGTTGTGTCATATAAATCTCCTCCTCTAAATCTCCATGAAGAAAAGCAGTTTTAACATCAAGTTGCTCTAATTCTAAGTCAAATAAAGCAACAATAGCAAGCATAACCCGAATTGATGAGTGACGAACAACAGGAGAAAATACCTCATTAAAGTCAATACCTTCCCTTTGTTCAAAACCTTTTACAACTAACCGGGCTTTCCACCTTGCAGGTTCAACTCCAGAAAGTCCATCCTTCTTCTTATAAAGCCATTTGCACTTTAAAGATTTTTTACCTGTTGGAAGCTCTACCAAAGCCCATGTATGATTTTTGTGAAGGCTCGCAATTTCTTCATTCATAGCAGTTAGCCACTTTGAGGAATTATCACATGAGATAGCTTCTGAATAAGAAGAAGGCTCAAATATTTCATTAGCATCATTTGCAGTAATGAAAGCATAATTGGCAATATCATCAGTGTCACGATATCTAGCTGGCAATTGAGTAGTTCGTCTAGGTCTATCTCGTGCAATGCAATGATCATTAGAAATAGGAGGCTGAGAATCAGAAACTGACTGTGTAGAAGAACAACCAGTAGAATCAACATGAACAGGTACGTTGACCTCAAAAGTTGGGTTGCTTGTAGGAATAACAGTTTCAGATGCATTTGTGGATGAGGTACCACTAACAGAAACACCTCCAGTGGAACATAAGGAACTTTCATCAAAAGTAACATCACGACTAATGATCACTTTCATAGAATCAGCACACCATAAACGATACCCTTTGACACCAGAACCATAGCCAAGAAAAGTGCATTTTTTAGCTCTAGGAACTAGTTTTCCATCATTGACATGAGCATATGCAGGAGAACCAAAAATTTTCAGATTTGAATAATCAACTGGTTTATCTGACCATACCTCTTCTGGAATCTGAAAATCAATCGCCGAATTAGGAGAGCGATTAATCAAGTAAGCAGCTGTAGCAACAGTCTCTGCCCAAAAGTCATGCTTTTCCCATAAGCCAGCATTGGATAGCATGCAACGGGCCCTTTCCAGAAGAGTGCGATTCATACGTTCTGCACGTCCATTCTGCTGAGGTGAACCTGGAACAGTCAAATGTCTAGCAATACCATGATCAGCACAAAATGTATCAAACTCACCACTACAAAATTCCAACCCATTGTCAGTTCTCAATTTCTTAATTTTTCTGCCAGTCTGATTTTCTACCAAAGCTTTCCAAGACTTGAAAGTAGAAAAAGCATCACTCTTATGCTTTAAGAAGTAGATCCAAACTTTGCGAGAGAAATCATCAATGAAAGAAATAAAGTACTCACAACCTCCAATAGAAGGATGAGGAGAACGACCCCAAAGATCAGAATGAATATAGTCAAGAATACCTTTACTCTGGTGAGTTGAAGTAGCAAAACTAACCCTCTTTTGTTTGCCAAAAACACAATGTTCACAGAACTCAAGTTTGCCAATATCATGTAAACGACCTTTCTTGTGCAAAAGATGCATACCTTTTTCACTCATATGGCCCAAGCGCATATGCCACAGCTTGGTATTAGAGGTGTTGGATGCAATAGAAACAGCTGCAGTACCTGTAACTGTGGAACCTTGCAAATAATAAAGGTTGTTCACACGACTGGCTTTTAAAATAACACGGTTTCCAAGAGAAATCTTAAGAACACCATTGTCACCGGTATACTTATAACCCATAGCTTCTAAGGTGCCCAAAGAAATAAGATTCCTCCTCATTTGAGGGACATGGCGAACATTTGTAAGGGTATGAAATGTGCCATCATGAGTTTTGATCTGAACGGAACCAATTCCAACAATTTCAAGTGGAGACTCATCACCAATAGTAACAGCACCAGTTGCAAGAGTATAATCAGAAAACCACTCTCTATGTGAGCAAATATGAAAGGTGCAAGCTGAATCAAGAACCCAAGACATGCGTTTCTCAATATCAGTAGTGACCATGAGTGCTTCTCCACTATCACTGTCAACAATGCTAGCCTCAGCAGATTTTTCCAAATATGTTTTCTTTTTCTCTTCTTTCCTTTTCAATTTATCACACTGGGAAATATCATGAGTATTTGATTTACAATAACGGCAAAAGATGTTGGATTTACGACCTCTGGATTTAGACCTAGACGTTGATCTATTTGACCTGCCTGATTGATTAGATCTACCTCTAACAATTAAACCCTCACCCTTTCCACTGGAATGAGGGTCAACATCAAATTTCTCCTTAGACAACAAATTTGATTTAACGTTCTCAAAACTGAGGGTATCATGACTGCCATAAAGCATAATTTCTTTAAAATGTTTAAAGGTAGCAGGCAAAGAGACAACCAACAAAATAGCCTTATCTTCATCCTCAATTTTCACATCTAGACTCTCAAGGTCCACAATGATAGAATTAAACTCACTGAGATGAGACTGAATCGAGGTACCTTCTGCCATGCGAATAGTGTACAGACGTTCTTTAAGGCGCAATTTGTTGGCAAGACTTTTCTTCATGTATAACGTCTCCAACTTCGTCCACAAGGAGGCGGCAGTTTCCTCTTTAATGACTTCGCGTAGAACATCTGTAGACAAGCTGAGTTGCATAGCAGACAAAGCCTTCTGATCCTGTTCTTCCCACTCACTTTCATCCACTTTGTCTGGTTTTTTCAGAAGAGCTTTCCGGACACCGAGCTGTGTGAGAACTGCCTTCATCTGTATCTGCCAGATAGAAAAACTGATCTTGCCATCGAACTTCGCAATGTCAAATTTTGCAGTCATAATGACAAAGTGAAAAACAGGAACTTAGATCGAAAAATCCCTGAAAAAATAGCAGATCACGTGAAGTGGAAAGGCGTCGGCGGCTAGATGGAAATTTGTGGAAGGCTAGGGTTTTTTGTGTGGATGGCTGAGATTTTTGCGAAATATGGAACCGTGAATCAGGGCCGTTGGATGAAAGCTCTGATACCACTTGTTAGGAAAGTGACACAGGATTTAACGTGGAAAAACCCCTTCAAGGTGAAAGGGAAAAAACCACGGAGAAACAAATCAATATAATGGTTCAAAATTACAGAGTACATGTGGTGCCTATTTATAGGCCAAAAGGAATAGAAGATATATTAGGATTAGGAGATAGGAGATAGAATATGATTAGGAGATAGAGTCATATCCTAACACAGGCCAAGAGGACTTTGTTTCCTGTACGTACTCGTCTGCAGCCCGGGAGGTCCATCCGGACTACGGTAGTTGCGGAGTTAAGACATTTTGAGGCAACCGACTTTGATCCGTTGCCATTCAAATCAACAAGCAACTTGGAGATTATTAGCTCAGCAGCAACAGGTTTGTAAATAGAAACTAGAACCAAAGGATTTATCATCCCTTTTGAAAGCTTTAATTGTTAAATTTTAAAGAGAGAGGAAAATAAATCTAGAATAGAGAATATTTTCGAAGGTTGATCGGGATAATTGTTGAGTGCATAGGTAGGGTGTAATTGAATTGATTTTTAAAGTTGTGACAGTTTTCTGCTGTCAAGTTGATGGATCAACAAAAATAAATATATGGTTTAGAAAAATCTTGGCGAGAGGGAGCCAGACGGAGAGGGAGACGGAGACGTAGAATAAAGGGGTCTAAACTTTGTAAAACATTGCTTTCTTGCTTTTGTTAGTTATTTTTATCTTCACTGTGTAGTAAATTTCAATTTACCCCTCTCGAACACTATATCCTATCCTCACACTGGACATAAAGAAAATGCAATTTTTCATCATTTTTGCCACAACAGTTTCATTTCTTAGTGAGAATTTTGAGGGAATAATTCACATGAAAATATTGAGGGAAATCAAATAATAATTTATACAATAATGTATTCATCAAGTGTGCATCGATCCAAGTGGAAATGATTCAATTGTTGCGAGCCACAGGCAATAAATACCTAAGAAAGTACGACGAAGAAAAAGAACAGAAAGATACACGAAAGGCGAATATCCGCATCTGATGGGCATGGTTAGGTCGGACAAAAGTCACAAATATGAAAATTCAGCTTAATTTTTTCTTTCTGGACTTCGACATCGAGTTAGTTTTTGGTCAGAAATATTATTGCTACCTAGTACCTAATCAAGGCTCTTATAATTTATTTAGTCCTGCCCGTTTCTCCTAAAGATATGGTAAGCAGCAAATAAAACTTTAAAATGTGGTGTCACAGTAAATTCAGCAATCAGGATCTATGCTAATTTTTCACCTGATACGTTATGATTATTATATCAATCAGATTTAGCAGTTCAAACTCATTCACCGGCCAGATGCTGCACAAGTGTACTCCCGACACACCAGCACCAGATAAGAAGCCTTCTGGCAATAAGAACATAAAAGCTACAATATCATCTGAACTCTGAAGTGATGTACATAAAGTGTCCTAGCGTAGAGTGTCTAATTAAAAGTAAATCGCAACCTATACATGACATATTTTCTTTTATCTTATTTTACATCACGTAGACGTAACCTAAGATACAGACAGGCAACGCACCAGACCTGTTACTTATATACATTTTACATTTTTACATGACTCTTGTTTCAGGCGTGCCTCGCTCCCTTTGTGTTATTGAGCCTAGAGAGAAGGAAAAGGCCACCTGAAGAGAGAAGAACCGATGCAGCGAAGCAGAAGAGGTCGGCAGACGATGAGATGGTCACCCTCTTGCTCTTCTCGACTATACCCACCAGTAGAACCATCACAATGACATGACCAAGCTTTGTCTTGAGGTCATTCACTGACTGGATCTCCAGCCACTTGGGCCGTTCCTACAATTAAGATTAGGAGCAAAGATCAGATGCTGTGGTGATATCAATACATTGAACTCTATGATCATGGAGAGAGGGTTGTGAATGTGAACGAACCGGAAGTCTGAACAATCCAAAGAGGTTTGAGCAATTAGAGGATGTCTTTGCAATGTCCATGTTGCTGATGAAGATCTCATAAAGGCCCGTCCCAAAGACGAACATGACCGTCCCAATAAGATACATGTCTGAATGTCCATTGAAACAATGGTTAGCTATTCACCGTTTGCCAATCTATAAATCTTTGATCTCTAGTAACATGCCCTAGACTTCGTTAAATTGTGAATTTTTAAAACACATGTTGTAATGTTTCAATTTTTCCTGTTGGTAGAAAGAACAAGCATGGGATGAGTTAGCAAGTTACCAATGGCTTCAACCAGCATCAAAGTGACTTTTCCTCCACCATGAAAGTAGTATTCAATGAATGCATCCATCACATAAACGCAACCCTGCAGAATTATTTACACACAGTTAACAAGTAAGCTCCAAATTCTTAATACCATGAGAAAATTGAACTGAAGGTTAGTTACCTTGAGGAAGCAGAGGACGGAGCCGAGGAGGGAGCCGGCGATGGCGAGGAACGTCATGAAGCGGCAGGCGTAGATGGCCTTCTCGACCCGCGCCTCCAGGTCGGAGTGGTACCACAGCCCAACCGAGCGGAAGCGCGCGGTGGCGTGCACGTGATGGTTCGAGTGCACGGCGCTCGCGGCCGCCCTGGCATGCGAACCAGAGGACATGGCGGACATGACGGTTCCTAGCCGCGGCCTGGGCCTCAAGGCCCAACCGCGGCATCCCGTCCCCGCCAAAACCTCGGCGGTGCCAGCGCCGCGCAAAGGCACGTGCCTGGGCTTCATTTTTTGTTGTGTTTTCAGCTTGCCGTGCACCCTTTTGGGCTAACCGGTTAAGTAGGCGGGGAGCGGCCGCAAGTAGGCTGCCACGTTCAGTGCACCGTACGTGCGAGGACGTGGACGTGGTCGTCCGGTTGCGGCCAACGAGGCAACAACTCCACGTTGACGGAGAAGAGAGGAGCCCCCCCTTGGCCTGCCGGACGATGGAGACAGTGATATTGTGTGATTTGTCTGATTCAGTTCATATCGTCCTTCTCTTTAGTTCGTGGCCAACCAATTCTTCTCAGGACTTCTTGGATCCACGTCTCTCATGATTAATGGATGGATGGCCTAATAGCCCAACAAGTACCTCACAATTCTTCTTTGTAAAAGTCAGGCCCAGCCTAATATCTAGCATACAATCAAATATAAGGCCCAACCCAACCATGAAGATAAGATGCTCAACTATACAAGCGCAAAACCAGCTTGCATGTTTCCTTGTTATGTTTTTCATGCGTATTTGTGTTTGATATTCGTCTGACTCACGAGATATAACTTCAGTTATTTAGTTGAAAGAATCAGACTCGCGATGCAAGATTCTTATATAAACCAGGCTACCAGAAACTCAAAATTTGAGTGTATCAAACTCACATAGTTGTATAACTGGTATAACTGGAGAGATTAACACCCATTAATGATTTTTTAACATAGATTAGGTTAATTAAGTATTATTACACACAACTAACCAAACAACATCTATCTTCATATGTATTATTGATACAACCTATCAAATATTCTCATTACATATCTACAACATGTTTTACTCAACTTATCCTCCACTCATATGAGTCATGCTCAAATCCACACGAACATTCAAACATCCTAAGTGTTCTGGTTTAGCAACTGTAAAGAGAAAAGCACAATCAGACATTATCAAAGAGAGAAAAGTCAAGTTGCGCTCAACTCAAGCTTAAGCTTAAGGGATACTAACAATTTTTTTATATGAGTAGTAACATTTAGAATTCACTTGTTTTTTTAAATAGCAAAAATAGAACAACAAATTAACTTTTAAATTTTTTTATTTTGTACGTTTCACTTCAGGAAACATGGACTTTTGATAAAATATATGCACATATCAACCACACGTCACTATAAAATAATTCCTTCAGTAAGAATATGAAAAGAAACCCAAATGATGAAAAGTATAACACAAGTCCGCCCCTTCATTGATCATGTCAGAGAATTATTAGTAGATATCACCGACGGATTACATGATTTACAAATCACTTCCTAATAACCAGGAAGGCATGAATTGATATTCTTGTGGAAAATGAGAGAAAAAACATAATTGATACACTAGAATGATGTACAAACATAGGGACCTCGAAAAAAGAATCACAAATGTACGTATATGTATGTGCCTGTGGCTAGTACGTGGCATGTATATATGCACGTATATGCTTCGCATTAATCGTATTGTGAATTAACTAATACGCATACATGTACAGCTACGGCGACTTGGAGCGGCAGTCGACGGGCATGGCGGTGCCGTTGCCGGGAAAGAAGAAGTGGAGGTGGCAGGAGATGCTCGTCCAGAACTGCAGCGACACGAAGATGCCGACCTTCCACCGCGTCCGCGCCTTCCCGAACAGTTCCAGTGGCACCAACCCCCTCTTGAGCGAGTCGTCCATGGCCTGCATCCCAGCCGGGTTCAGCGGCGGCCCCACCGACACCACCATGTACTGCAGCGGCACCGAGCTCTCTCTCGCCACCACAAACGGCTTCGCGCGCAGCCGCGCCACGTTGGCGCCGTGGAAGCCCACCACCAGGTCCACCCGCGAGAACGACGCGTCCGCCTTGCTGTTGGTGTTCTTGGCGAGCACGGTGATGGACATCTGCAGGTCCCGGATGGTGCCCTGCTGGTCGTACTCCAGCCGGGCCAGCCGGGCTTGGGAGACAAGCAGGTACGGCATCTTGGGCTTGTAGATCAGGTACACGGCGAAGACGGTCGCGCCAGTGACAATGACGCCGATGGCCAGCAGCGTGCAGAGGATGGCGGCCGCCCACACCAGCCGCGAGCTCCTCGTCTCCTCCGCGGACGGCCACGACTTGCTCGACCGCATCTCTTTCAGTCTCCCTCTTCTCAATTGAGGTATAAGAGAATGGAATTGATAACAATGGGCAAGTAGTGGATACGGGAAGATGCATGGGCGTCAGAGATTGTTAAGGATAGTGGGGAGGAGAAGGGGAAGGGTTTGGTATCTTCCTTGCTCTCTCCCCCAGCTACCTTTTTGCGATTGCATGCTCAAGGTACTACTTGCTTTACCACTATTAAATCAATCGCACATCATCTGATTTGGGCCCGTGATTTTGGATTGGAGTGGACTAGATTAGCTTTTGCACTTTGTTCTGGTCTGATTATCGGATTTAAAATTGGCGATCAGATTAGTGAGAACAAATCAAAATCAGAATGTTTTTCTTAGAGGAGCATTTGACCCATATTAGTTATCCGTTATACATGAACAAATAGTTAAGACAATCTTTCTACTTATCCCATTTTCAAGGATAGGAACTAGCAAACTCCCAATCTCTCCTATAAAATACATTGGACTCAACGTAGTTAATAGTATGGGTCTAACTGACCAATTTAATCCATCTTATATCTTTATTTCGAAATTACTAAATTAATATTGAGACTCTGTCTTTTGCAAAGGCCAACCAATAAAAAAATAAATCATGTTCGCCCGAATCTATTTTGGAAAAAAAAATTAGTATTACTGGTGGCTTATGATTGAATAAATGATATCCTCTCACCCTAGTCATGCAGTTGGTGAGCGCAAATCGCGTCAAAAAAATTCTCATTTTGAGAGAAGTTCTCACCTCATGCCCTCTCTTGCCTCCGAAGATTGAGGCACTGGTAATCAGAAGAAACAAAAAGCAGGCCCAACTAATAGCATCTATGATCGATATGGAGTGTCTATCTCACATGAGAGTTTGTGAAAGGCAAAAGCTGCAGAGATGACACATTTACCTATTCTGATCGCAGCATTTTTTGAAGGTCCCTCATAGTCATGGATCGATGAATCGCCAGTAGCAGCAACTGATTTGTGGTTACAATTTTTTTGGCTGGAGAGAGGAGAGAGACGATGTTTGCTGAGGCTGCACGACGCCGGGAATTTTTTATTTTTATTATCTCGATTTTTGTGCAACTAAATTATATATATTTTTATTTCTTGATTTATACATTAAACTAGTTCAAATTAGATGTTGATTATATTGAGAAAATTGTAGATCTTTAAATTATCTTCATATAGAGACCAAACATCGCATATATTCAATTTTTAAATTAAAAGTTATTGACATTTTACTAAAACCACATAAATTTAATTTTCGTGGATATGTACGAAATGACTTGTGAAGCGCCGATAGGTTAGAGTAGGAGGTTGTTTCAGATTATGCTTCGCATATGTGACACATAATATACTGGAGAATATTCTGTTGAAGCGCCGATGAGTTGAAGACAACCTAAGAGATGTTGGTGGACCCTAATGCCCTGATCTGTAGCTGCTGCCACTATGAATGCAAAGTACGGTCACATTTGCAGAAAATTGGTGTCATAGAGGGCCTACTCTGTTTCAATGGTGGGGAGATGCAATGGGTCAAACGATTGCACCTTTAGCCATGATCACTAAGATAAAATATTTTTGGGAATTTTTTAAAATTGGATGCCGCTTTTCCCCACTGATGATGACGGTGCAGCAAATAAATGGAATGGTCCTGACGGTGGGCAGTGGTAGTAGGATGATGCAGTGGTAAGTTAAAAGAGCCACAGAAGTACTAGCAATGATACTAGAGACGCTTGTAGTAATAGATGGTACCAGTGGGCACTAGGGCACATGATCTCCAATGTTTTTAAAGAACGTATTTCAAGTTTCTCTCTTGGCTCCCCATCCCTAAAATCTTGTTCTCTTCATTTTTATGTGTATTTGTAGTACGATGAAAATATTTCAAGAAAATAAAAATTACTTTCACAATAGAGATTGAGACTTAGAGTGTTGAATTTCAAACACCAATCAATTCATTCAAAAACTTAATTTATTAAAAAAATATAAACAATTATTTATAATATAACACACATGGAAAAATAATAATTTACTGATATTTCATCACGGCATTGTTGAGGCACCAGTCCTCTCTGTCTTTATTGCTGAACTCCATGTCTCCACCTTATTCTTACATTCAAACTGGTGAGCCGGTGGCTCATATGCCGTGCTTTCCACTGGAGATTTTTTTTGTAGGATAAATATTTTCCATGAACATGAGTGCGCACTACACTAATCTAGACCATCCATTGATCACCTCGAGATCCATGTTTTTCTTGAGAATAAAAAACCAGACTTTCCTTTTTGGAGGGATCAGCACGAGAATCGGGGATTCAAACAAGTTAAAATTTTAATTTGTCCCTCCCCGCAGTCTTTCACATTCGCGCCCGCTGCTGCCGAAGGAAGCGACAGCGCGTCGTGGCCTCGCGGCGAAGGCGCGGCCGTCACAAGTGGCGCGACCGAGCAGTGAAGGCATGGCAGCCGCGAGCGGTAACGAGGCGCGTGCACGATGGCGCAAATCTTGAGGCAACGGCGGGGGCAGGCGAGTACGTGTCGTGCGCAGATCTGGAGGCGCGATGACGACTTGGCGACTGCGATCGCAGGGAGCATGGAGGCCGAGGCGAGGACAACTGCTGACCTTCACAGCTAGCACGTGCGCAGCGAGGAGGTGACAGCAATGGCGGCGGCGCCCTCGTGTGCGAGGCAACGGTAAGCACACGTGTCCGGCGGCAACGACGTCGACCTCGAGGCATTGCTAAGCGGAGGCTCGCGGCACGAGGCTGGACGCGCGTGGCACGACATCTGCGTAGCGCTCTGCGCGAGGCGTCGTTCCGCTGCCCAAAGCGACGCATGCGGGCCTAGGGCGATGCCGACGTGCATGGCGACGGCGATGCGCGGTGGCGCCTCGGGCTCGGCGACCTCCGATGAGCTGCCCGGCTCTGGCAACCTCCAACGAGCTGCCCGACCTCTGGGTGCATCTGTGCGGCCGATTTGTGTGTGCTGAACAAATTTGTGTTTGTGTTTACCTTTGTGCTGGACAAATTTGTAGCGCTGAGCAAATTTGTGTGTTCAAATTTGAGTGGGGGAGTGCTTGGTTTTGAATTTTGTTATTAAAACTATGTACATTTCGATTAAACCGGTGTGCATTTGATTAACTGAATTTGAAATGGTTTGGTACGCAAAATTGAATTTGTTTTGCGTATTCAAATTCAAATTGGTACATTTCATATTAACTTATATACATTTCATCTCATTCGAAACCTTTGCAGAGACTACAAATTTAAATGTTGCACTAATCCCTAGAGTAGTTGTTGTTCTACAAAATATATTTTTGTTTTTTTAATTGCTAAAGTGACTGTGTATCTTTGAAGTAAGTCGCAGGGTTTTGAGTGCCCATGGCCACCTCACAACAAGTGCATAAAATTGTTGGTGCTGAATCATTTTTTTTTTGTTTGGGTTGGTATGGAGATCACTCCTCACTGAACGCACAATCATGTATCCGTACTAGCAGTTACAGTAACTTAACGAATTTATAGAACGCTTAAATCCATCACGAGAACTTAGTCGAGTGGACACGGCCATGTGATCTGCACTCACATACTTCAGCCTGCCTCGTTTGATCAGTACATCACCCATTCATCAATCTGTCATGCATATGTGGCGAATGGGATCGGTGGTATTCAGAACAGGAAGAAGTGTCATCGGTTCATGAACCATGAATCCATGATGCGTTCAGGACATTACAACCTTAATAATTTCGACGACAGGTCTCTGGATCGCTGGGTTCTCGTGAACTGGCTCATGATGAACTCTGAAAACCCTGTACTGTGTGCTCAGCGATTATTCTGCCGATTCGACATGGCTGCCACGTTTCTTTGGCCCCGAACCTTGCCATTTTTTTTTACTTGGTCAGTTTCCACGTTTCCCCCTACTGTTTCAACTGTTATTGCGTGTCTGCAATATGAGATCGGAGACGGCAATACGTGTCGAAGATCCAGAACCAACGCACGATTATATAAGTGCGCAGAGGCTGCAAAGACTACCAGTCCAGGGGAGAGCTAGACCTACCTCTAGAGTAAAGAGGGTTGTACGCAGAAGAGTATGGTTTTTAGGTTTTCTCTATAAACTAAATTGCAGCTGCCTCAGATTCGCTTGGTGCAGGTCGGGAAACGCTCTCACTTGAGATGTACGAATCCCGTTTTGCACCAACTGAATCGGAGCCGGCGACGCGATTCATTCTGCCATTTTTCTTTATCTCTCGTTGTCTCCTCCTCTCTGGCCTGCTGCTTTTTAAGGTACATTAATTTACCCAGTGGTAACCATGTTTTACAGCTGAGGCTTTACTAATGATTCTGTTAAAGATTGCTTGCTTAATTTTTCGATCTCTGGGGTCAAAATTTGTTGTGCATTTTGATTGAGCTTAACTGAAATCGCTCACACGGAGCAGAACAACCCTGCAAAGCTCAAATTGGGAATGCTTGCAGGGACCAATTAAGCCACTGATATACGTAATGTATACATCCGAGCGCTCAATTCAATCAACATTATGCCACTAATTTACATATTTCGTCATGCAAAACATGCATGCGTGTATATTCGGAACGCAAATTCCGCATTTATCTTATGCAGGATGTCAGCGAAGCTTAGCAGAGATGAAAACTACCCAACCATCGAACTAATCAATTGGAATGCGAGCAGGGACGGATCTAACACCAGGGCTGCCGGGCCGGCGCTCCGGCTACGCAGGCGGCAACCCCGGGACCCACCATCTTCTCTCATCATCTGGCCCTCGCTACTGACACTCGCCCATGCTATCGCAGGCTCACAGCGTCGCTTCGTCGCTTGCCTACGGGCCGCGGCCACCAACGGTGGACAGAGGAGACTGATTGGTCGAGGAAGCTGTGCCGCGTGGGGCGCACCTGTGGCGCCGCCGCCGGTAGGTCGCAATGGAGGAAGAAGCTCCGCCGCGCCCGCATCTGAATTCAACACTTGGCACGACACCTGGGCAAGCAACTCCTGGTGGCAGGCGGCAGCGTAGAGGTGAATTTGTGATTGAGTGATCAGTGATTTACTAATTTGTGAATTTGTGAGATTTGTCTGAGTGATTGAGTGATTGTGAGATTTGTGAATTTTGATCACTGATTTGTGATTTATTGATTTGAGAATTTGTGAGCAGAGTAGATACAGAGATATTGGGACAAGTTCTTTTACCTCAATTGTAGATGTTATTATGTTTGGTGCTTTGCATCTTTTTTTTCTAGTTTATCATCTTTGGACATAACTTTCTTTTGCGGTTTGATGCTAAGCTCAGTTCTAAGATGATGGAAAATTGGCAAGATTCACAACTTTAGATGATTACTTAATATGCCTAATATTAGGAATGGGAGGCAGGTAATACCCAACCCGCAAGTACTTGAACTCGCAGGAGCAGATATAGGGAAAATTTAATACCAGTGTGGGTATGGGTGTCGAAAAATCAATATCCGCGGGTATTTTAAAATCGGGTAAACGGATTAAATACTCGAACCTGAAAACCCACCCTTGACCTGAAAACTACTATTAACCCGCAGTACAAAAACCAAACCCTAAATCCACATATTATTAATTTTAATTTACATACTGTTATTTGAGTGTATAATTGAGTTCTTGGTGCACACTACTACATTGATTTCATTAATGAGGTATTATTTTAATGTCTTTCATATCTTGATCTTATTTCTCAATTCTCATTTATATATGTCAATATACGGATTGCGTGTGTTGATTTCTTTAAATTTATTTTTATCATGATTATTGTATCTATATTGAGTCCATTCACTTAATCGCATCTACTTAATCATGTCTCGTAATCCCCGACTTATCCAAAATTATGCGTTCGGCACTGAACGCAAACATTTAAAATCAAACACACGAAATTGGCCAACAAACGTAATCTTCTCCGAACTAAACCAATCTTTAGTCTCACTAGGCCAACTGCTACAACAAAGCGGCATACTTCCATCTACTCAGATAGCATAACATAACATGACATATAATTATGCATATGTTACTCTCATGTCCTGCATTACATATGTTGTACATTATGCATTTATGCACACGGATTAATTAAGTAAACTTAATACATCAGAGTAATCCATAGTACACTGGCGATGCACTCATTGCCCGTGATGTTGTACGCCACCGTATCTCTGTATTTGTGTTACAAATTTAATCAAGCAGCTTTTAGAGCTCCTTGGTGAGCCCCTCCTCCTCTAACTTGAACCGTTCCATGGCATCCTTGGGCAGGCACACCGGCACCACCGTGCCTTCCTCGCCCTTGCCGTTCTTGAACCGCGAGAAGTAGTTGGTCACGCCCAGGAACGGCCCTTCCCCTCCCTTCGCCGGTCCGCCGTAGACGGCCTCCCCCCACCCGAAGTCCACGCACTTGAACCCGGCGTGGCTCACGTCCGACACCATGTATGTTCGCGTGAGCGCGAACAGCGGGCGGCCATTGAGCACCATCAGGTCGGCCACCGACTGCAGGTAGTCGTACGTCACGGCGGACTTGGCCTTCTTGACGAGCTCCAGCGCGTACCCGATGTCTTTGCCGCAGAGCTCCCCGGCCGTGGTCGAGGCGATGGAGTACCCGAATGCGTTCCCGTAGAAGCCCTCCGGGAGCGGGAAGCCGGGGCGGCCGCGGGCGTTCACGATGAACGAGAGGCGCACCTCCTCGTCGGGCGCGTACTCGAGGGCGGCCGTGCGGCATCGCCAGATGCACGCCGCGACCAGCTCGAAACGGGAGCACCTCTCCCGCATGTGCGCCGGCGCGAGCTGCCGCAGCGCGGCGACCTCCTTCGGCCCGAAGAAGAACGGGACGCGCTCCATGTCGACCGGGGGCGTGGACAGCATCCTGTCCGGCCCGCCCGCCGGTTCCCGGTACTCGAGGTGCGGGTACGCGGGCCGCGGCGGCTGGCGCGCCGTAAACATCTCCCTGGCCCACACCGGTGCCACCGACGGCGCGTCGGCGCCGCGCGCGAACTCGCAGATGGCCTTCTCGAACTGCATGCCGCCCGGCGCGTCCACCACGCAGTGGCAGAACCGCTGCCCAAAGATGAAGCCTCCACATTTCAGCCTCGTCACCTGCACATACAATAACTACATTGATTAACACATAACAACTGAGAGCAAATTTTATAGAACTCTGTATGCAACAAAGCAGAAGACCCACTTCTCATCCGCACGGGAGGCTAAGATGTAGTTGTGCTCAAATCGCAACCATAACGACTAGCAACTAGTGCTGATACGTGACATCAATTGTTACCTGAATGTACAGCAAAGGTTGGTCAATGACGGGCTCGACGCCGATGTTTGCATGGGCTTCGTAAATGAACTGCTCGAAGCAGGGGAACGGGGGGCTCTGCACGTCGCCGAAGTCGTCCGCGGCGAGGTCAGAATCGGCCTCGACGAACATGACACCCTGGGCGGCGCACTCCACGACGAGCTTCCGGTCAGCCTCCTCGCTCAGGCGGCCGGCGAGCGGGTAGTACGGGACGAGTGCCTTAGCCAGGGCCTCCCTGATGACCTTGGCCGGGTCCTGGCCCTTCTTGGCCGGGTTGTGACGGTACAGGTGGATCCCCGAGCTGTAGAACCGCATGCCATCCTGGTCGTCAATGTCCGACAGGCGCTTCAGTTCGCGAGGCGTCGGGCCCGCCGGCACGACGAGCACCGGCTCACCTCTGCGCACCGTGAATGCCGGCAGTGACGACGCCATCAGTGATCAATGTCACAAATGAGAAGTGTGTGCAAGTGCACGTAGTTTGAGTACGTGGTGGTGTACTACTACTGTGAATTGAGCATGCAACATTTGATCTCGTTTTATAGGGAGGAAATGGAGTTGGGGTTGGTGCAGTGGTTATCCAAGTCTTAAGAGGCGGGTGCGGGCGAAATCTGGTCAGGAGACAGACGGAGTTGGGTTAAGCAGAACCGCAAGTTTTAATCTGCTGTTACTGGAATTATTTACTTTTGTATTGTTGGACTTATGGTCAAAGAAACAATTGAGTATGTCACGCACTCCACTAGTCGGTCACTCGGTTGTGTAGTCGTGTTCATTTCATACGGCAAAAAGACTACTTGCTTAAAAGTTTTGAACAAAATCTTCACAAACTTATCTAATATCATAAGTTAAGTCTCTCATATTTAAATCTATTATTGATTTGAAGTTTTACATTCATCGATCTGCAACTTCCATTCAGAGAAAATAGCTTAAACACAACCTACCCTAGTGAAATAACGAGTGACCCTAACCGTTGAAATGTAAGGAAGCGCTCTTCTAATATTTGTTGTAGACATATGGGTCATTATGCTTCTTTGACTTGCGAGCTGGCGCGGCTTCAACTTTTTGACCGAAGCAGAGACGTAAACCAGCAAAGACTGCATGTTGAGCCGTATTTTCCCTACTGCTGCTTCATTAGCCGGTGCTCGTGTCGCATCGCATGCTGTATTTCTAATGCGGCCACCATCAGGGACTGGTTCTCAATTTAACAAAGAATGTTTTGTGCTTAACTTATAGAGCACGATTTTTAAAGCAGCTTCCATTAGATAAGTTGGTTTAAGTCATCAGTATACAGTAAAGTGGTTTTTGCCCTTAATATTTTACAATCATGCACCACCTGTTACCTCGCAATCATGCATTTATGCAGTTTAATTAATTGTGATGAGATCCTTTGGATGAAGATTAGGAGGAGGTTGGTGCACTAACTCTTTTGTTGTGATCAAATCGTCAAACTTGGGCTGTCATCTGTGAGACTATGATCAGCACCACACCACACCACACACATGTGATGTGGCCGTCCATTTCTTCAAGACGCCCACCTTAATTATATTCTCCCTAATCCAGTATGTGGTTCTCGTAATCTCACCTTATATTGCACAATCACATAACAAATAGAACGAGTAAGATTTATATTGTTTATCTTATAGAATAAAAATATAGAGATAGTCTTTTCTACAATTTCAAGTATTTAATTAGAATATAAATAATATAGATTGATATGATAAAAATTTAGATGATTAATCATCTTATATGAAATAGAGGAATTTCTTCTATTAGGAAGAGTTATAGAAAGAAATTGATATAGTACGGAGGTACGTGTGGTTAGTATACCGACTGCTATCGTCACACGGCGGAAAATGGCTTATCGTTTTCAAAACTTAACCAATCCATTCCAGGTTTTTTTTTTGCATCAGGTTTCTTTGATGGCCTCAAGAGTGATGTCAACATGACATCCTTCTAAAGGTGTCGGTCCATGGAAATGGAATGGCAACGCTGACTCAAGATTCTCATGTTGCAAGTAAAAAATTGGTATCTTTCGGCATACAATTATAAACTTATACTATTTTTTTTAGTTTTTAATTGGTATCTTTCGGCATACAATTTAAGTATTTTTTACCATGAGTGTTAGATCTTCGTCGGAGGAGCCATCGCTTGAATCGTTCTTGGAGTCGGCTTTGAAAGCCAAAGCCTTCTTCTTTGTCTCCAAGGGTTCGGCCGCTTCTTTCTTCTCCTTCTTATGCATCTCATGGGTAATGAGGTTCCCATAAAGATCAGTTGGTGTTGTGGTCGATAAATCGGAGTTTGTGAGAACCGTAATCAAGGTGTCGAAGCTTTCTGGTAAGGTCCTAAACATCTTTCTCACAATCTCAAGGTCAGTAAAAACAACACCAAGACCCTTGAGTTCATTCACAATGTTATTCAACCGAGTAAACATGGAATCCACCGACTCAGTTGATGACATGGTGAATGTCTCATATTTATGCCTCACCATTGGCAACTTTGCCTCTTTAACTTTTGTTGTGAACTCATAAATTTCTTCGAGGGTGGTCCAAACCTTATGAGCAGTCGTGAGATTGCTCACACGGTTGAACTCATTCAAGGATAAACCAGCAAATAGTGCATTTTTCGCACGGGCGTTTAAATGCAGTTTTCTACTGTCTTCCTCAGACTGACTTGTCGAATCATCCGGAGGAGTAAGACTGAGTTTAACAATATCCCATACATCAAGCCCCATAGGTTCTAGGAATACCGACATGCGCACTTTCCAATAAGGATAGTTTGTCCCATCAAAGATAGGCGCACGACCTGTATAACTAAGAAGGAAATCTCCACTTGATGACATCCTCTCTCTAAGCAGTAAAGCCTAATGAACGAGAGACCGTGCTCTGATACCACGTGTTGGATCAAGAATGCCGACTAGGGGGGTGAATAGGAGGCTTTTAAAATCTTTAAATTCAACCAAATATTTGCAAAGTAAGAACGAATAATAAAATGAGCAAGAGGAGAAGAGAACGAACACAGTAATTTTTACCGAGGTATCGGAGACCCGCCCAGTCTCCACTAATCCTCATTGAAGCACTCAAGTCACTTGAGTTTTACCTCAATACTCACGAAGAGTATTATCAACTAACGGTTGCTCCTTGTCCACTCCGGAAATGCGAGCACCAATGCCTTGTACAACTTGTCGAGCCTCTCCGACAATCTCCAAACGGACGAGGTCAACGGCCATGCCACCAAACCGTCTAGGTGAGGGCGTTCACCAAGAGTAACAGGCAGCAAGGTCTTCTCAAGACCTCCAAACACGCACCGAGAAACTAATAGGATGCAAATACTCTAAAACGAAAATACTCGGTGGATCCGAAAAGCTCTCGACTTGATCAAAAGATCAAGATTTTGTATAAGAAACTAAAACTTAAGAAAGAATATGAGAGAAGGCTGTTTGTTGTATAAAACTCATGCCCAAAGCTCCTATTTATAGCCTCAAAAATCAAATGAACCGTTGGAGTTAGGGCTGAAAATCAGCAACTCAAACTGACAGTCAGTTTGCCTAACTAACAGTCAGTTTAGTGCACAACGGCCGACAAAATTTACGGATGAAAATTTGCTAGCCGTTTGTGGTCGTTTAAGGAAACTTGAAACCCACAACTGACAGTCAGTTCGACCACAGACTCGACCAAAATCAAATAGAAATTCAGTTAAAAATACTGTGGTCGAATCCCCAACTGACAATCAGTATGGACAAACTGACAGTCAGTTTAGTACAAAAATTTTGAGCTCAAAATACACCCTCTCTGGACAATTGTCACTTAACACAAACTGACATTCAAACTGACAGTCAGTTTAGCAAACTGACAGTCAGCCTAAAAAAATAGAGATAACTTTAAAACCAGAAATCCAAAAGAGGTGTTTAATAACTCGTTTGAAAGAAATTTCAAGGGCTACGTTTTTGTCAACAGAAGTAAAAACCAGATCTGCCTAGATCTTTCTAGAAAATCGAAAAACTCTTCTGCTGTCAAAAACTGAACTGAAAATCCAAATAACTCAAATTAAGTTCAAGTCAAATCCAACCAAAAAGATGCAATGCAATGACCTAAGTTTCTTGGTTTGTGTTGGAGATAAAGAGAGGACTTTCGCCACCCCTATTTATAGTACGGTTAAAACTAAAAACAATTTTCCTAACCGATCAACTCCAAACGCCGAGATCAGTAAAAAATAGAAACTCATAATACCTTAGGTCTTTCGCATCTTCATGATTTTTACTTCTCGTCAATGTTCTTTGCGACTTGTGCTTTTACGTCGGGTTCGTTTTGTATACCGTGCATTTCTTCCCAACACAACTCTGTATCAAATAAACTCAAAAGCACAATTAGTCTGAAACATTTTGTTTTCATTAATCACCAAAATTAGGGTTAGGCATGAAGGCCTAGATGTAACATATATGTCATAAGTATATTTTTCTTGTCTTTTATACACTTTTCTTTATTTTTAGATTAGAGTCTTTTTTTTAAGGGAATTTTGATTTATACTACTGACAAAAGTAAAAATTTAAAATATGTGATTGAAAAAGGATTAATCGGTCTCATATCACTGCAATCTTAAAAACTTTCAAAAATATCATTTTGACAAAGTCAAAATAGTTGACTTGAGTTAAAATGACTCTTTTACCCTTAAGCTCAAATAATAACGATGACTTGTGCAACGTGTGTGATGACAGCAGCAACGACCGGCATAACTGCTCATCTATATAAGCAATATTTTTTTCATATTTGATAAAATGTCTCAACAAAATTAGTTTCAAACATGTATAAAGAATTGATGGGCAAGGATATTCTTGCAATTTTTTTAAAAATTAAGTTAAAAATGACATTTTTTGAAATTTTTGGGGTTCCAGTGACATGAGATCAATAAGTCTATTTTTATGGCATATCTCGAATTTCCACTTTCACCGGTGGCATAGAGCCACATTTTCCTTTCTTAAATTTAGTTTTTTAAGATATATCTAGTCTTCTACTTAGCTTTTTTGACAATAATAGCCTGACAGCAAGTAGAGACAGTGTAGCGAAGTGGCAATAGCGTCGCTGACCATTGTGAGCAGTGGTGCCCAGTAAGGGAGAGTGATGAGGACATCACGACCACACACTTACAAGTATTAACACGAGTGCATGCGTGCCGCCGTGAACATTAGGTGAATTCATTTCTTGGACAAATTAATTATTTAATTATAGAACAAATGATATTGTCTAATGATTGTTCTTTGATTGTTGTTACATGTGAGGGAGTTCTGGATGAAGTTAATTGCTTAACAACTTCGCAACACTACTTAAGGTCGCAACCCATGATTGGCACATGGCCTCAGTCCACCAAGCCTGAGGACCCATGGTCGCAGCCCATGATCGGAAGCTCCTGGTCGCAGTCTGAGGACACATGGTCGCAGCATGAGAACCATACAGTCTGCCGACCAAGCTTGATTGTTCAGTAACTTTAATCAAACGCCAATTTCAGTAAAAATGTCTAAATAGGTCGTGTGTGCGCTTGTTGGAAAGATAATCGAAAGAGCTTTCCAACGCATCAAGAATCATCAAAATCCGACATCGTATGCAACCAAGAGACCCGAAAGAATGACAAGTGCACCAGAGGAAAGAGTCCTGTTCGAATCCGCAAAAATTAGCTCTGGATTTTCTTTTTATAATTTATTTGGATTCTAGTCTATTTTGAATTAGTTTAGAATTCTAGTTTTAAACCTTCTATCTTTTGTAGACATCACCCTCTATAAAAGAGAAGGTATGATATTAGTTTTAGGTAGACTTCGTTGATATATAGATTGTATGCTTGTGCCTTTACCGAGTTGTACAATTCGAAGTCTCAATGTTCAACTCAAAATTCAGATTATTGAGTGTTATTCTTCCGCTATTGCTCTTACTTTTCTTATGGATTTGTTTGAGTTATTTTTCGTGAATAGGTCAATCTAGCTTTGCTCAGTTGATAATCAATTGAGAAGTGATTTAACGATTATGAGGTTGCTGGTCGTGTATTGGATCGTGGTTAGTCGCCTCTTCGTCAAGGTCACAACTCGCATTTATTCATAGATTTCTCCTACGATGGAAGATCGGAACCAAATTACATGCACATATCTTAAAGAGAGACGTGTGCATATTAGAGAGGGAGAGGAGAAAGAGTATAGGGAGGAAATGAGACAGTAGTGGCAAAGTAAAAATAGGAGGAGGAGGAGTACGAGGAGGAAAGGAGCCAGTGGTGGCAGTGTGAAAGGAGGAGGAGGTGGTGGAGGAGAAAGATGAGGAGAGTTGGAGATAGAGATTGAAATTAGATTTAAATATGTGATATAATTATATAATTTTTTTTTAAATAGGTATCTATTCTTTATAATTTTTTTTTGGTAGTGTCGACTGCAATGGACATTTCAGATGAAGGCAAATCCTAACCGGAGTCGGTCGAGCAAGCTTAAAATGCATATGGCTCGTGGCGTTAAACCAACAGCAATGGAGCACAATGTTCATGCAGTTCATAGTAATGATACGTGTGATCATCTGGTATAAAAGTTTATACTAGATGCAACTTTATGGGGCTGAATTTTCTTACATAAGAGGACTATAAAGCACATTTATATTTTTTTATGCGGCCTTTGAATATATTTCTATTAAAAAATGCTAGTATATATATAAAAAAAGGTAGGCATTGTATGCACTATCTTTTAAGTCTAAATATATTATTGTGTTTTTCACTTCTTTTTCACCGTTCAATTATAATTCAGATAAGTCATAATGATACAAAAGAAGTTGAGATGTTAATCAACTCATAAAAATCTTAAATTTGTTTTCTATCATGATTTAGAGTGTTATATTTCGATCCAATGGCCGTAAAAGGAGATATAAGTTTTTTAAACTGTAAGACGATGATACAAATTCACAACAGTGACTGAGTGAGACCACTTTTAATGGATAGTGGGTATACAGTATACACAGAATCAGTAACCCTTCTCCTCATGTAGCAGGCGTCTTTCATAACTATTCGTTTTGCGTCGTTTCGAACTGTGACTACGTGACCGAACCTTCCAATTCTCCCCACCCATCTTTCCTCTCCCCGCAACGCCCCGCCACACCGAGCGCCCGCCCCATGGACGCCTGCCTCGTCCGGCATCCACCACCACCACTTCAACTCCCACACCTCCCGCCACACACTGTCCGCCTCCACGGCCGTCGCAGCACCATCGCCGCTGTCTCCTGCTCCGCCGCAGACCACCACCAAGAACGGCCGTGGGAGTCCTACGACCGCGACATCCAGTCGCACGCAAGCTCCAACCTCGCCCACTCCCTCAAACTCCTCGCCGACATGCAGGCCGCCGGGATGCGCCCCAGCGCCGCCGCGTACGCGCGCCTCATCCGCGCGCTCGCCCGCGCCGGCCGCACGCTCGAGGCCGAAGCGCTTCTCCTCGAGATGCGCCGCCTCGGCGTTCTCCCCGAAGCCGCGCACTACAACGCGCTCCTCGAGGGCCTCCTCGCAAGGGCCCACCTCCTCCTCGCCGACCGCCTGCTCCTCCAGATGGCCGACGATGGCGTCGCACGAAACCGGCGCACCTATATGCTCCTGTTGGATGCGTATGCCCGGGCGGGCCGCCTGGAGGACTCTTGGTGGGTGCTGGGAGTGATGAGGCGCCGTGGGATTCGGCTGGACACCTCTGGGTACAGCACGCTGGTGCGGATTTACAGGGACAATGGCATGTGGAGGAAGGCCACGGACCTGATCATGGAGATGCAGGAGCTCGGGGTGACGCTTGACGTGAGGATTTACAACAGCTTGATCGACACGTTTGGCAAGTATGGGCAGTTGTCGGACGCACGGAGGATGTTCGACAAAATGCTGAGCGAAGGGGTCAAGCCGGATATTGTGACTTGGAATTCTCTGATTCAATGGCATTGCCGAGCTGGGAATATGAAACGTGCTCTGCGATTCTTTGTTGCTTTGCAGGAGGAAGGGATGTATCCGGACCCAAAGATCTTCATAACAATCATCAGCCGGTTGGGGGAGCAGGGGAAGTGGGATGAGATCAAGAAGCTGTTTGAGGGCATGAGGAATCGAGGGCTAAATGAGAGTGGTGTGGTGTATGCGATATTAGTTGACATTTATGGGCAGTATGGCCATTTTCGAGATGCACATGAGTGCATAGCTGCTCTCAAAGCTGAAAACCTGCAGCTTTCACCCAGCATCTTCTGTGTCTTAGCCAATGCTTATGCTCAGCAGGTCAGTCTAGCTACCGGATATGGATGAAATCAACTTTGCATTACTGAGATGTGCCAGCATGGGTGCATCACATATTCAGATGGCATGCAACAGATTGGTTACTAACTTATGATGTTGCACCATCTCTTCTCAGGGTTTGTCTGAACAAACTATAAATGTTCTTCGACTAATGGAGGCAGAAGGGATTGAGCCAAATCTTGTAATGCTAAATTTGTTAATCAATGCTTTTGGTACCGCCGGAAGGCATTTGGAGGCATTAGCTGTATTCCAGCATATCAAGGATAGTGTATGTACCTTCTCCAGAAATGGGGAAATAAATCATGAGTTTCTTTCTATGGGATCTTGTTTGAATTTTCCAATTTTGCACTAGCTCATCCTGTTACTACTCTTTGCCTTTTTCAGGGTATGACCCCGGATGTTGTGACATACACTACACTTATGAAAGCATTCATGAGAGCAAGAAAATTTGAAAAGGTTCACCTGCTCTATTCGTTCTGCTTGTACTTTGGTGACTCACTCATTCTTACATGATAGCAATTCATAGCCTTAATTCTTAGTAAAAAAAAAAAATTTGAATAGAATTCCTTGTTTTCAGCTCTCAAATATCACCGTTAAAGATGATGTTCTTGGTGACATGTGATTCTCTGCTCATAGAATTGAAATTTGATCATGTTGATGAGGATGATATTTCAACTATCAATACAGTTATCTGATGTTATTGAGATTTTGAAACATTATAAAATCCCACATCCTTGAAATTTTGAGAAGTTTGAATTTTGAAATAATTCTACTTCTTTGACTTGAATAGGTATCAGAAATATATAAGGAAATGGAACGTACCGGATGCACCCCAGATAGAAAAGCTAGAGAAATGTTGCATGATGCATCCATTGTACTGGAACAAAGGGGATGTAAGTATTTCATTTGCAGCTCTACTCTAGCATATAAAGCATGCGACATTTGTCTTTAAGGATGTGTTCTTTGGTAGGTTATTGAATTGGGAATCCTTGTGATCTTCAAGCGGCTCAGGTTCAAATGATGATAACTTGATGCTTGTCTTCATCGTTTTTCCTTGTAAGTGCTTCATGGTGGAGAAATATCTTTTATAGGAAATGTGAGGGAAACAATTGATGTTATCCCCACAATTTACAAATGATTGCTTTTCATAACATTATTTCTTTTTGCATTTCATAGCTCCAGTTTGGTTTGTCGATTTGCTCTTAATTCATCTATAACCTACTATAATTTCATGAAAGTAATTGTGAATGACATCTTGATTAGAATAAGTTGATTACATATTTGAGTTATTTTGGTTCACATCCTAAAAGTAAAATGCCATAACTTTGAAGTTAATATGCTTGATGACTTACATTCTATCATATATTGATATCCACCTCTGTTACAAGTTGTAATGACTGTCAACTTGACACACATTAGCATAAAGTTGATGCCTTTCTCTTTGAAGTGGCAGATTATCGCATAGCATTCCTGTGCCAAAAGAAGAGTTCCAATCCACATGTTGTAGTCAACGGTGCGTTATATTAAAGTGCATGGAATCCAGAAAAAGCAGTGGTACTTTCTCTATTGACGTTTCACCTGCAGTTCAAAAGTAAAGCACTGCACCTTCAATGATCATATTGAGAATATGAACGCATTGATCTCTGAATAGCTCATTGCTTGTCTAACAGCTGGAAGTGATGGCATCTGCTAAACTCTGGAATTTTAAGGATTAGCAGCTGGTTGAAAATGGTAATCCTTTTCTACCTGCACAAGTTGGCCTCCAAGGTGCAGGTATGCACGCAACCATGCAACTAGCCACTATTTTAAGTTTATTTTACGTCATATTGTTGACTTAGTGAGACTGTTTCATAGTTCTTACATTATACTAAGATAGCCATACTTAATTGCAGATTTCATAGTTGAGGAAATAGTTTTTCTTAAGACTTTCAGGTGGCAGGATAAGGTGGAATTCAAAAGGGAACTTATGATGAATAATCAGTGAGATATATACCTGTGTGTAGATGGTGAAGCATGCCAAGATTTTGGAAGTTCTTTGTATTGCTTCATGTTTGAATGGTATTTTAGCAAGATGTTTGAATAGAAATATACCCAAAAAATTAGACCTGTCACTCTAACAGACTTGTAGGTGACTTGAATCAACTAACTACAAGCTACCATAGACAACTCTTCTACAACCAGTTTCTCCATTTTGGTTTTTCGTTGCTTCAGGTTTGTTTCCTAGATGTGTTGCTAGATGGTGAATGGAACAGCGGAACAGCCAATAATTTGTAAATTTGTACAAATGAAACACGAATCAAAGATCACGACAGCACAAAGGTAGGTTCTTCATTCCTATAACCCATGATCTCATTACAAATTCATACATGTTTCTGCATGGTCTTTGTCTCACACCCAGAATTTTCTATCGTTTCCCTATTAGTAATTCCTAACTCATATAAGTATTCAGTAACCTAATCATTTTAAGCATTTTGATAGTCTCTGACCAAAAGATAAAAGAAGAAACTCTTGAGGAGATAGGAAAGGTAGGCGAGTAATGAGCTTTCTTTCACTTGAGCTCATCATCGTCCTCGCAGTCGCTGAGCAAGTCGTCAATGGCGGCCGTATGTGTCATCCGAGTGGAGGCTTGCTTGACCCAGCGCGCCATCTTGGCGGTCTCCCTGCTCACCTCCACCTGCTCCTTGAGCGCCTTCTTGAGCTTGAGCTCCTGCTGCTTGAGCTCCGTCACCATCCTCTTGTTCTCGTCTCCCCACTCCCCGACGTCCCCCATGCCAAGAATGTCCAGGTCGCCCCCTCCCCCTCCATGGCTGTGCTTGCTCTTGGTGTGTGTCCTCTGCAGAGCATTCTTGGGGGAGAACCCGAAGCAGCACGCCGGCCGTGGCGGCGACAAGGAGCCTTCTCTCCCCCTGTTCCGTTCTCTCAACGTCGGCCGGCCGCGTCCGGACCCGAACAGTTGGTCCAAGTCCTCTTCGTCGTCTTGAGCTGCGGGCACGGTGGGAGGAGGACGAGGGGAGGAATGCTTCTTCTGGGTCTCTGCTTCCTCTTCTTGGATCGTTGTGGCAGGTGCAGGAGTTGGGTTTGGTTGCGGTGGGTTGGTCGGATTGGTGGAAGGCGGCGGCGCGGTGGCGCAGCGGTCCAAGGTCTTGGTGAGCGGTGGGGCGGGGGCGGTGGGGAGGGACTTGAGCTTGCGGAAGCGGGACTCGAGGTGAGAAGGGAGGGAGGACTCATCGGAGAGGTGGGCGGTGTTGAGCTTGGCGATCTGCTCCAGGGCGATCATGTCGGCCGCCTCGGCGATGATGGCGTCCACGGCCGAGAGCTTGCCGGAGGACGCCATGGTTTGGACGGAGTGAGTGAGGTGGTGAGTGAGTGGAACTGTGGAAGCGAGGTGGTTGGCCGTGGGGATCAGGAAAGGGAAAGGGTGGCTGTTTTGTCTCTGTTTGATGGGAATTGGGAAGAGTGGAGGAAGCGGCGCCTAAGTTGATGGGCGAAGTAAAGGGGGTTGTTTCGCCACGTTCGCGGCGTGGTGGTGGGGCCTCCTTGGATGCTTTGGTCTATTGACCGTTGTGGCCGCCTGATCCGTCCAGCCAAAGGCGAGAGAGCGTTCTCCGGGCACTACTGCCTCGGAGGTCGTAAAGTTGGCAGGATCATCCACACCAGGACCCAGATCCGTATAATAACATGTGTATGCTGCATGCCGTTCAACGCAGAATGACAGTTCAGATCGATCAATGTGATCAAGTAAGGGGCCGTCTAAACTTTAATCAGATGCGGCGGATCCCGGTGTCCATCAGATAGCTCGACTCTCTCCGTGTACCCAAACACTTTGATCCTGGTGGGGAAAGAAACATAGCAAAAGAACATGCAATCTTGAATGATTTTATAGACGAAACACAGTGAACGACTTTGTACCGTTGAAACCAATCCGTGGATGACACTGCCTCTTAACTAGGATAGATTGGGATGTAACTATAGTAAGAAGCAGTTTTTTTTTTTATGGAAAAAAAATATGCTTTTGATTGATTCCATAGCATGATCGTATATTGCAACCTACATAGATGGCATGTTGGCCCAACTGAGAGGGCTTTATGGAGCCCGCTTATATCATTTTTTTTGCCGAGGCAACTATTCATATAGGTGGACCGGGCAGAGAAAGTATTGCTGTGGGGTTAAACTCCGCGCAGAGAAGCCCAGTGAAAGAAAAGGGTGCCCGTCAGGGGTTCTGTCTATAGGTGTGGTACTCATCTTGGGATATCTTTTTTTTTTTTTTGCCTTTTTCTTTTTTCTTTTTACCATTTGTGTTTCGCTAATGTGCAATACATAAATACCGCTTTTAGGCTCGGTTTTAGTAGGGTTGTGCTTAACGCTTTCCTGCACTGTACAGTAAAATGTACTAGTAAGAAGATATCCTGCAAAACTTTATGGCCGGTTCCTCCATTGTCCATTAAGACTAATGAACTAGTATGTCTTGTTGGTTGGTTTTTGCTGGTTGGTTTTTAGCTGCTGAAAAATCTTCTTCATTTCACTAGTCTGAACTAGTGTATATTTTGCTGGTTGGTTTGTGGCTGCTGAAAAATCTTCCCCTTATTAGTCTGATGGTTAGTTTCTGTATTACTTGGCTGGAGCTTGTAATTTCTTCATTCTGCTATTGTCCAGAATAATGTGAGGATCCTGTCTGTAACTTTGTTTCGTATGAAACAGGCATATATCTATGTTTTATCTAAAAAAAAAAACTTTATGGCCGGTTTGATAACCTGAATGGTAAATTTTGATCGGTTTTGTTTAGATCTTTCTGATGTGATCATTGCAGCACAATATGAAAAGGTGACGGCCACCTCGTGGGCTTGTGGCCAAAAGCAAAATTGTGCAATTTTCTAGAAAAAATAATTAGCTTTATTAACATGTGCAGTATTGTCAAATGTACACTTGAACTCCGTCGGTGAGACTTCCTTAAAATACTCTACGGCGAGATGCATCAACGTGATATGTCATCATGTACGGAGACGATATCTTGATTACAAGAAATCACTTACACTTTTGTTAGAATAACACAATAACTCATTATAGAATTAGAGCCTACCATTTTGACGATCGAAGCACAATAGCAATAAAGTGCCACGACTCGAAGACGCATACAATGAAACAAATTTTATAAGATTTAATCTCATATAATAAATATAAGATTTAAATTTTGCTGATTAGATTATATGGAAGAATGGTTAAATATATTCGTGATCTATACCAGATAAAATAAGTATTTTCATTATGTAGTTGTGTCAGATCCTAACTATAGATTGTGTAATTTAATAGTCAGGAAGTGAGTCTCATACAATTTTATAAGACTAAATATTATAAAAGTTTTTCACCGCATAAAAACACACTTTACACTCTTGTATTTTTTTTTATTATTTAACATATGTGTCTTTTTCCTTTAACATGTTTTTTTTCGTTTTTATTTGTCGTTTGATATATATGTAAGTCAAAATTTTTAAATTTTGACCATTAATATAAAAAAATATCAAAATTTATCATAAAAATAATATCATTAGATTTGTCATTAAATTTATTTCCATGTTATTATTGTTTTATAATTTTTAGTCATATATAATTATAAAAACTAATGACCAAAGTTATTATTGATATTTATAATTTGTGAATTGTAATGCGCCGTTGGAAGGTTAGAGTTTACACCAACCTCTATTAGAAGTCTATATGGGTCAGGGGCTAGTTTTGTTCACCTGGTTTAGGTTGGGGTGGGGTTGACTGACCAACTAATTGATTGAGGGTAAGGCGGGTTTTATTTGACAAATAAAATAATTTTTTAAAAATTTTCTAATAAGTAATTTCATGAAAGTATTATTACAAAATAAAAATATTTAGATACCAACAAATAAAAACTATATGATACTAGTAATAATTAATTCTAAGATGTCACAAAATTAACTAAATTGATATATTAATACTTATAAATTATACTAATGCACTAAGAAAATATATGATTATATAGAATGAGAGCCGGATAGGGCGGTGCTGAGCATCCTCAGGTCGGGTTGGATCATGCAGGGCGGAGTTTGGTGGAGGAAAAATCTATAACTCTAACCTCTATAGCGAGAATGAGTTGAGAGGGTGCTGTGATATGCAGCGGGCAAATTAAATTAAAATAGAATGATATGTTTTTGTAATCCAAATTGCATTTGGTCCAATTCAATTTCTTCAAATAAATCGTTTTAAACTTATAAACCCAATAAAAACATGTTTGGGAGTGCATTGCATTTCTCCAAATTTTATTTAACACACTATTTTATTTATCGTGGTTATTTAGTAACTATAAAATAATGATAATATCTTACTAGACACGATAAACATTTATAAACATTTATATTGTACAATACCAATCTCAAATAAAATATAAATGGGTGAAAAGATCACTTTTCTCTTATTTAGCACAAATTTGATTTATGTTGTGAGTATCTCGGCATCTGTAAAGAACGGGACAGGCTCTAGAAGCAAGAAGGGAGCGGGGCCAGGGGGAAGAGAGTGCAGCGTGTGTGGCCGCTGACCTAGAGTCCTAGACCAGCACGGTAAAGGACATCGCGTAGCCCCCAACCCAGCGAGAAAAAAAGGAAAATAAAATTAGCGCGGCGCATCCATCACGTTGGACCGCAGGAGTACGACTCGGAGGGTTGGCCCCCTTCCCAACGCCTCCTATTTCCCATCTCTGCGCCAAAGTCTTCCTTTTCCTCTCCTCGCACTCCCCGCTTCTCCTCCTTCCCCTTTTAAAAGTCTTCTTTGCTCCCTTCTTGTCAAACCCTATAGTATTCTTGTTATTTTTGGGGTTTGGTGGTAGCTGCGCGGCTTCGGGAGGAGCAGCAGCTCGCGCCAGGCGGCCATGGGGGACGAAGCGGCACCCGGTGGAGGAGGGGAGCAGTGGCAGGCTGTGAACCCGGATTGCCCCAACGCGTCCAACCCTTTCCACCGCTGCGCCCCCTACTGCCCTGTCCCCGTCCCCAACGTCGCCAAGCCTCCTCCTCCCCCAGGTCACCACTGTCCGCACCTCCATCTCCTAGTTGCTTCGCCTTATGTTTATTGCTCACCTTAATCTCTCCTGCCCGCAGCCCAAAACGGGAGCGTGCACAGCGACGGCGAGCTGCGGCCCAGGCCGCGCCGCAGTGACAGGCGCGGCGGCTCCGGCGGGCTCCCTCTCTATGTCTTCCGTACGTTCTCCCAACTCCGTTTGCATACACAAACAGGAACATGATAAGGTTCTATATATGATGTGGAATTGCGATAATGTTGTGGTATGTGTGCTTCAGTCAGCGAAGGGTCGGACGGGGATGGGAAGAAGGTGGACCCCAAGTGCCGCAACGCGGGCAACCCTTACCACGTCTGCACGGACCACTGCGTCGCCAAGATGGCCGAGGTGAGCCGGTCGTCGGAGGGCGGCAAGTCGCCCATATCCCTCTTCTCCCGCCACTCCCACCGCTCGTCGTCATCCTCTGAAGGTTATTGCTTAGTCTCTTGCACGGACTAGCGTCTTCTGTGTGTTGCCACTGATGCAGTGATTGATGTGTTTCTTTTGGTTGTGGCAGAGGGTAGCGTCAGGTCGGTTGGTAGCAAGAAGGTGGATCCCAAGTGTCCGAATTCCCCCAATCCGTTTCATGAATGCTCTGACTACTGCGTCACCAAGATGCAGGAGGCTGAGCAGAAGGAGAGCGTTAAGAAGTCCCCGCGCAAGAAAGGTAGAGTACTAGTTGCAGCCTTCCTCTCTTCCTATGCATGGATTGTATGGCTTAATTAGTTTGTGGCATTGAATAGTGTGGGCATCTATCTGCTGATGCGGGCATTCGTACGGCAATTATAATTGGTTCTTGTATGAGAAATTTATGAGTAATCTGTAATGAGTAGACTGCTTAATGCTTATGAGTTATGATACAATATCATTTACCAGGAAGGCAAGCACATCGTTCATTTACAATCCATCACAGACCTGGTTCTTGGCTGCAAGCTGCAAACTTTCTAGCTATCTGGATGCCCAATTGAGTTCTTTTGAACTTTAGATTAAGGGTGGTCTTAACTGGTGCTTGAAATTGCAGGTGGGAAGGACATTAATGTGGTACCGAATTGGAAGGTGGACCCGAGGTGCCCAAACGCTTCCAACCCATTCCATATATGCGCCCAGTACTGCTTTGATCATTTAAATGAAACGTCACATACAGCAGGAAGTGAGTCAGGTGTGTGTTCTAGTTATTGCTAGTTTGGTGGTGGTGTAGTGTATGCATGTATGCAAGGCATTGGTGTAAAGGTGCAATAAAACACTGTCCCTAAGCTGTTGAGCTTATACTTCTTATGTTTTTGTTTTATGTACAGGCGCAAAAAAAGGCAAGGCTGTTTCAAAAGAGGAGCAAAGAGATGTCAATCCTGATTGCGTCAATGCATCCAACCCCTACCATAAGTGTGGTGATCACTGCACCAGGAGAAAGGATGATAGGTAGATGAGAAAGGTAATTCATCCCTGTCTCGATGTTAGCTTGAAGAGATTATATTCTTTATTTTGGGTATACGTAGTAACCAAACACACTTAGTAAGTTATCATATGCCACAAAAGGTACAAAAGTTACCATTCCCGACTGGTTCAACTTTGGTAGTTGTAAAAAATGTCAACTGGCCAATTACTTTTGATTGACTTTATCCTTCAACATGTCATCATGCAGATGGCTGCCAAATTGTTAGGGAATGTAATTACACAGAAATACTTACATCGATTTTTCTATGGGCAACTGTTCTGTTAGTTCTTTCTGCCTTTTCCTTTCCTCTATTCCTCACATTTTCTTTTCCAGCATCTGGCGTCTGGCCCTTTAGCCCTCTAGGATTCTGACAGTGTCCCCCACATCCAGTATAACCTACTAGTAATATTGTAGTTTAATGGCCCAATGCCTTTTCATTTAGGTCCTGCTTTCATGTGCCTCTAGTCCTTTTATAAAGCTTTAAACTTTGTGAGTTCTTATTCATTGGCTCAACTACAATAATAACTAGCCATTATGCACATGTTCCTTACTTTTGCTAGTAGGCTATACCAGTTTATAACATGTGGTACAATGCTATACCAACTGACCTTTATGCCGCATTCCAATCAAACCCCTGTGGTAGGTACTCATTAAAATCGTCAGTTGCTGCCTTTTATGTGCTTCAATCATAAGATAGATTATTTTACTGGGAGGTTGATAGTAGATATGATATCTCCAGGTGCTGATGGTTGAAAAAAAAATGGAATTTCAGCTGCAGGAGCTTTTAGGATGCAACAGAAGCTGTGTTCAACGGCATTGTGGTTTCAGCGTTGAGTCTTTGCAGTGTTCTTATGTATATTTACCATTTCTATCCTACAGAAAATCATATATATATCAACCTAGTTTAATCTGAAAGTTGTGAAATAGAAGTTTCATATTCTTTTGTAAGATATCCCAATATCATAATTCGAGACCCACCAAGTCGGTTTTCTCATGAATAGTTGTTAGCAAATCATGCTTGAGTTATAAACCAAGGTTTGTGGGCATTTATTTATTGAGGATCAACAGCTCATTATGAGATTAAGCCTTTGACATTTGTGTGCTGGTTTTTCGGTTGGAGAGGCAGAACAGAAAGCTTTGGTTATGGGTCCGCATCTACCCGGTAAAAAACTGAGAAAGCAATTAGTAAGAATTGTACAAAGCCATGGTTGAAATGTTGAGACATAGGTTGGTCATAGACCGTCTCAATTTGGTGCTCCCATTTCTTTTGACTAGCTTGGTGATGCACTGGATGATGTAATGTGATGTAGAGGTTGTTGCATTCCTTTAACAAAAGATGTGGACTAAAAAGCAGTCATGGCAATGTTTTGGACGCTGTGTTTTGTTTTGTTGCTCTGTGACGTGCTGCTTGACAGCTTGGGTCTAAACAATAAATAGTATGGCACTGGGAAAGTTGTACTGACGGTGACAATGGAAGAAAAACGTGCTCGTGTGGTTTCTCCCATCAAATTCACAGCACAGATTGATCGGTAGCCACTCGTCCGGCTATATGTGCGTTTGTTGCTCTCGTGCCGTCTATAGTTTTCTCCAGAAGCAGGCACATCCTGTTTCCAATTGGCATTGCATTGCGTCACTGGCGTTCCAACTTCCAAATTGATGAATGGATGAAGGTAAATGCAGGAACTTCTGAAAAGGTAAGGGGAGTGGAGCGAAAAAACCTCTAAAGTGGAGAGGGTTTAGGACCTATTTGGTTTATAATGCCACATTCCATTTTGCCATAATTTGTTGGTGACTTCAAGAAGGTGCGGGAAAAGAGAGTTCTCATGCTAATATCTATTTTTTTTTTATCTAAAATGTGGTAAAATTACTTTTCATCGAAACAAACATGCCTTCAATCCTAAAAGTCCAATGAATTTCATCTAGGTGGAACCACTTGGTAATGCGTATGCATGAAGTTTTTTTTTTTGTAAAAAAATTCTACATAATATAATGCTACTGAGTAACCTATAAAATACCTAAAAACATACCACTGACAAGACTTAGAAATTCTTGTGTTCACTCGAACAACCAGATGCTAACATGTCAAACAGTTGGCATCACCATTCACCATAGTCAAGTTGGCAGAAAGGAATCAATTTTAGTTAAAATTGGCTTTCGTTCTATCAATGAGCCTCAAGCGTTTCTAGGGTTTCAACTTTGGCACTTCGACGTTGGTCTTGGCCTTAGGATGTTTTTTCCTAGGGTTCGGAGTAGGTTTTCTTTGCCGTGCTCTTACCTCGTCTTCCTCCTCCTCTACCTCTTCCTCTTTTGCTACCCTGTTGTGTGGCCTGTGCAGTTTCTTGATCAGGTCAGCATCATCAGTTCTAGTGATGTTTGCCCACTCCGGAGACGTCATAAACCTAGAACTAGAAGTTGTGTTATGGAGGATCTTGACAATCGTCTTTAGAACCTAACATTGACCAAAGAGGAAGAGCAAGGGGTGTAGGTAGTGTGGGATATTGGTCGAGGTGATCATGATGTGCATCTAATGAAATTCGGAAATTTCTATCTGATAAATCAGCAAATGCTGATGCATTAGCCAAACCCTACAGCGGATTTGGCCCTTGAAAAGGTATTAGATGCAAAGATCTCGGCAACAATCTTTTCATGTTCGCTTTCAACTAGGAAAGCGGTCTTCGTCGAGCCATAGACGATGGACCATGGATATTTAATAATTCTCTCCTTGTTTTTTTTAGGTTAAAACCGCAGAAAAATCCACAGTCATTTTATAAACTCAAAAGAAACTTTACAAAGGCGAAAGCCCAAGAGAAAGAAAAGAACAACAAAACAGAACAGAACAAAATTCCAAAAATTAATCCAGTTCTAAAGTTCCAAGTTAAAAACGAATTGCATCACCGAACGCTGGAGGCCCACGAGCTCGGAGAAGCTTCACATCCGCCAGAATCATCTTGACGACCATCAAACAAGGCTGAGATTGCTGTTTGAAATCTTGGAGTTGCGTCGAAGCCAAACATGCCAACAAACCAAAGTAATAAGCTCCTTGAAAAAAGGTCGCACCGGAGTGTTAGCACGTACAAAAGACTTCAAAACAACTTCCCAGTCACACGAGATAGTGTTGATACTGAGCTTCAATTGCAACCAAACTTCTGTTGCTGCCGGGTAGAGCAAAAAAAGATGAACTGAAGACTCCTCGCTGCCATACTCACACATAGAAAATCCACACTACCATTCCAAATATGTTTGTGTTGCAGCAAACTCCTCGTATTCAATCGACTAAGAAAAAACAACCAAAGAAAGAGTTTCAGCTTGAGTTGGCTTTTACTTTTCCAGATTAAAGAATACGCTTTAAATCTAGGAATACCAGCCATCTCCATGCGGTGTGCATAGTACTTTGCAGAAGTGTAACTATTATTTGAAACGGCACTCCAGGAGTATAGCCAAGAGTCATTGCTATCATCCAGCTGAGTTGAATTTAAAATGTGTTCTAGTTCATGAAGTTGCAGCAAACCATCTTCACTCCAAGCTGTATAATGGAACAAGTCAGGAGAAAGCACCAAAGACAGCTGTGAGTGCACAGAAATTTTGGCCGACGAAGAGCATCATAAGTCTCTGGAAGTTGCAAGCATAGAGGGGCACCTCACCAAGAGTCCTCCCGAAATCTCAACAATGAGCCATTTCCAAGTTGACTCGAAACCAACTCCAAGAACTTTGGCATGAGAGAAAGGATATCACGCCACCAAAATCCTCCTTTTCTGGGGAAGCGCTCGACGATAAAGGACTTGCCATGTCCAAGTGACCCAAGGAGTATTAGCATGCATGAAAAATTTATGAAGAAATTTAAGCATCAACTCTTCATTCTGTAAAGACAGATTCTTTAAGCCCAGACCTCCTTGCTGCTTCGATAAACAAACTTTCTTCCAAGCGACCAAATTACCACTTGCTTTAAACGAGTGATTTTCATGCCACAAGAAGTTACGCTACAACTTGTCAATCTCTTTAATCACCCACATTGGGATTTTAAAGAAACAAAAGAAGAATACAGGCATAGCCGAAAGCACTGCTTTGACAAGAATTAAACGACCACCAAAGCTGAGGTAACTAGCTCGCCAACCAGAAAGTCTTTGATTAATTTTCTCTATCAGGCACATGAAGTCTTGCTTCGTCGGCCGCTTGATACTCAACGGTAGCCCCAAGTAAGTTATAGGGAAGTCACCGTACAATCTAAAACTGCAGCCACTTGTCCAGTAAGCTCCAAGCTAGCACTCATCGGCACCACCACCGATTTGCTAAAGTTAACTCGAAGACCTGAAAAATCACCAAAGAATTGGAGAAAAGTCTTCAGGAACAAAGCATGGCGCTGAGTTCCTTTAATAATGATAATAGTATCATCGACATATTAGAATATTGGAAACAACATCCGTTGCGGCATCTCCATCGGTGGTAAAATCAGACCTTTAGCATGTGCATCATTAATGAGATCTTAAAGAACATCTGCTGTAATTGCAAAGAGAAGTGGCGACAATGGGTCACCTTGCCGCACACCTCTCCTACAGCTAATGTGATTATCGGGCACCCCATTGAGCACCACTGAGGCTTGAGTTGTAGTTAGAATTTGTCGGACCCAGGATTGCCATCTCTCCCCAAAACCCTTTTTATCCAACACTTGTAAGATTGCATCATGAGATATTAAATCAAAAGCTTTACTAAAATCAAGCTTAAGCAAGACAACATGAGTGGAATTAGCAGCAAAATAAGCAAGCAACTGAGTAACCATGGCACTGCAATCTTGAATAGTTCGTTCTCGAATAAAACCAAACTGGTGATCATGAATGATAGTAGAAACACAATCTTGCAAACGGTTAGCCATGAATTTAGTGATCAACTTAAAAGAACCATTAAGTAGGGAGATAGGTCGAAAATCATTTATCGAAGAAGCATGCTGAGTTTTCGGAATGAGACGTATATACGCCAAGTTGATCCTCTGAACATCCAGATCTAATGAATAAAACTGTGAGCACAAGAAGTAAAAATTCTCCTTGATAATTCCCCAACAATTCTTGAAAAATTCATTATTAAATCCGTCCGGACCTGGGGATTTCCCTCCCGGCAGAGCACGCACCACCTTGTCAATTTCATCATGATCAAAGTGAGCTTCCAGGCGCTGCAACAAGTAAGACCTCAAAATTGTGCACGGGAAGTCAACCCTCATCGTATCATAAGGAGTGCCCAATCTATCCTTGAAAGATGAAAGGATAATAGCAGCTTTAGCATAATGGTCCGAGAAAGAATAACCGACATGTATTAGAGATGAAATGTGATTATTCCTGAACTTTGAACTGGCTAAAGCATGAAAATAATGAGTGTTTTCATCACCAAGCTGCACCCATCTTTGCTTAGCACGCTGTTTCCAGTAAGTCTTTTAGTACGCTAGCAAATTAGTGAGCTGCTGTCTCACAAGGGACTGAAAATGATGCTCAACTGAGAAAAGGGCCCTCTCAGCCTCCAAGTCATCTAAGAAAGAGATAGTGAGCTCTATCTCTTGATAGTGCGTTTGAGAGCCCCAAAACCTTTACTCCATTTCTTCAAATGACGACGAAGAGCTTTAAATTTTAAAGATATATGTTTGGCAGCAATTGGTTCAGAGGAAAACCGAAGCCAAACACGATTTGCCTCCTCTTTAAAGCCCGGAACAGACATCTAGAAGTTTTCAAACCAAAAAATAGAGCTATGTGGCATATCCAAAACAATATTAATACAAATTGGATCATGATCACTAACCGACTTACTTGCAATCTTACAAATGAAGGGAGGAGTTTTGAAGAATTGGATTTTAATAGCATTCCAATCTGGGTCCGTGTTTCCAATGTGCGTATCAGGATTGATGTGGAACAGGATGGTAGAGCATGGGGATGATACATGTGTATTAAGGTTCGAATAGATATATGAAACAAATCCGATGTGCATATATATATATATATATATGTATAGGCTTATGAAGACCTAAACCCACTACTGACTTTTGTATATGACTAACAGGAAAATTTCTCTAATTCAATTTGATCAGATCTATTTGCAATACATCTTCTCTCTTCCTCACATGATATCAGAGGTCCGGTTCTGATCTTGGCTCCGCCGTCGCCTCTCTGCCGCTGGCGATCGGCGGCCCCTCGTTGCCGGCCACCATCCTCGGCCCTTTGTCGCCGCGCTGCCCCTTCGTCGTCGCCTCCGCCGAGCGCCGCCACCCCGCCACCGAGTGCCACCCTTTCTGTCTATGAGTTCTTGATGATCTTCTGCTATGGTTGTAGCATCATGGGTCATCAGGAAAAAGACTGAAAACAAGGTGAAGAATACGGCACCAAAACAAGTATGGGAATTGGCTTCACATCATCCCTGGAATGCAGACCTCTTCCGACGAGGTAACAGGAAGTTGACATAATATTGGAGCTCTAGCCAACAAACAGGGTGCGGAACGCAAGCCAGAGGCGGTGGACATCCGTGCTGCAGATGAGCATGCTGAAGGCAATAACCATTGGGAGGATTATCCAGTCGGTCCACCTCCTGTTGCGAACAATGGGGTGATAAAGTCACCAAACCACTAGAAGAACCATTAGTGTTAGGCGAACAAGGCACTTGTGAAAAGGATCTAGGATATCGACTAGAGGGGGGGTGAATAGGCGATTTTAGCAAATTACAATAAATCAAACAATTTGTAGTAAATGAGAGCAAATTAAATAACACACGATGAACAAAGAGCAATTTCAACCCAAGGATATATCCCGTGGTCTCGGTGATTTGCCGATCACCCCTAATCCACGTTGAGGCAAACTCAAATCTCTAACCGCTCTTCTATCTAGTCAACCTTCTCTCAAGAAGTGATCTAGATCTTGAGGCGGATTAGTGTGATGAGTTATCCAAACCTCGATTTCACTAAGGATGCACTTTACCGCTCCGGCAAGACGTGCTCAAACCTTTCACAAGACGTTTTGAGGCTTCTTCACAATCTTCCTTGAAGAGCTCTTCAAAACCTTTCTCCTAGCCGTCTAGGAGCCGGCAAACTCCAAGAGTAACAAGCCAGTGATGATCACTTTGCCTTCTTCTAGTGCCACACGATTGATTCAATGATCTAAATGCAATGCACTAGAAGATCTCAAATGCACACTCTCACAAATTTGAGAATTTGAACTCTAGAGTGTATGAAACTAGCTTACGCTCTCAAGGATGATGACAATGCTCAAGATTATGCCAAAAGTACTGAACAGGGCCGTGCATGGGAGTATATATACCCCCCACAATTAATATAGCCGTTACAGGCCGTTGGGAGAAAAAGATCACCTGGCGGTCAGACCGCAGGCACAAGCTCGGTCAGACCGCCGCAATTGCAACGGCATTAAACATGCGCAATAAATGCTCAACTGCCCTTGTCAGGCACACATACGGTCAGACCGGAGTATATTTCGGTCAGACCGATATATACGGACAGATCGGCCAAACGGTCAGACCGCAGTTCAAAAACACGGTCAGACCGATTTCGCGGTCAGACCGGTCTAACAAACGGTCAGACCGTAATAGCTCAAAATACCAGAAATGAGCTGAAATAAGCATTCTCAAAGGATGTGACCTTCTAGTATGCAATGCAAGTTGATTTTATGATTTGTGGCACACGGATGAAGTATTTTGTGATACACCACATGCTCCTCTTAATAGTACGGCAACTATCCTAAAATCCGGTCAAAATTCTTCTCTAATCACCTTAGACCGGTAAAAATGGAAAAGATCCTATTTCGTACCTTTGCCCTTTTGATCAATGCCCTTTCTTCATCATGATGCTCTTTCTTTGCCTTTCATTAACCTGTCTTTTAAGTATCTTCTTGACACAACTAGGCAGGTAACGTTAGTATAGCATTTGTAGTTGTCATTAATTATTAAAACACTCTATAGGGGCCTAGAAGCTACAACTTGGCTTGTGAGGAATGCTAAGGACAAAACTTCAGTGCTAAGGAACTCTTCAGAACATGGGCCATAAGTGTATGTTTTCTCGTCTCTTTGGGTGATCATAAATGTGATGCTATTTACTGTTTGAATCTTTCATTCTGTGATACCTTTCCCCAGTCAGAAAATAACACCTATGGAACATAGTTTACTGATAGACTAATAGTACTTGATGACAGTTTGCTCAATGGTTATTTCTGTTAGAGATATGTATTTGTTCTGTTAGTTTGTTAGGGTTTGTTATGTAAAACTCCTCTGTAACTTGTATATATATTTTGCCATATGGGCTCTTAAGATTAATCACAATATTCATAACATGGTATCAGAGCTAGATTAAACTCTAAAACCTTTTTTTTCGGCCGTTGTCCGTTCATCTTTGGCCTCTCCTCTTCCACGGGCCGCCGCCGCCGTCTTCATCGGGCCGCCACTGCCGCCTCCTATGGGCCGCCGCCTCCTACGGGACGCCGCCGTCGCCTCTACGAGCTGCCGCCGCCACTACGGGACGTCGCAGCCGCCTCTACGAGCCGTTGCCGCCGCTATGGGCCGTACCTCCCTCTGAGCCGCCGTCGTCCATCGGGCCGCACCTCCCCTCCAAGTCGCCGCCGTCACCTCCCCACCACCCTCCTCTCCCTTTATATATTCTGTTTCCTTTGCTTCCGTTTAAAAAAAAAAACAAAAAACAAAAAACAAAACCTCATGTCGTCGGTTCCTCCTGCAGCCATTCCGTCTCCGGCTGTCCGGCTTGATGGTGTTGGATCAAGGATGCCGACTAGAGGGGGGGGGGTGAATAGGAGGCTTTAAAAACTTTAAAACTTAAAACAAATAAAGAACAAATAATATAAGTAAAGGGAAAAGAGAACGAACACGAAGACTTTTACCGAGGTATCGGAGACTCGCCCAGTCTCCACTAATCCTCGTTGAAGCACTCAAATCACTTGAGTCTCGCTTCAATATCCACCAAGGATATTAACACTAATGGTTGCTCCTTGTCCACTCCGGAAAGGCGAGCACCGATGCCTTGTACAAACTCGTCGAGCCTCTCCGACAATCTCCGAACGAAGAGGTCAACGGCCACGCCTCCGAACCGTCTAGGTGAGGGCGCTCACCAAGAGTAACAGGCAGCGAGGTCTTCTCTAGACCTCCAAACAAGCACCGAGAAGCTAAGTATATGCAAATGCAAAAGAACTGAAACTCTCGGTGGATCGGAAAGCACTCGACTTGATCAAAAGATCAAGATTTTATATAAGAAACTAATGCTCAAGAGTGTGTATGAAATGCTGCTACTGGTTGTGAGAAACACATGCCCAAAGCCCCTATTTATAGCCTCAAGAAGCAAATGAACCGTTGGAGCTAGGGCTGAAAATCAGCAACCCAAACTGACAGTCAGTTATGCAAACTGACAGTCAGTTTAGTGCACAACGGCCGACAAAATTTACGGATAAAAAATAGCTAGCCGTTTGCAGCCAAAACAGGAAAGCTGGAACACGCAACTGACAGTCAGTTACACAAACTGACAGTCAGTTTGTGTACTGGCTCGACCAGAATCAAATAGAAACACAGTAAAACACTCTCTGGTCGAAACCCCAACTGACAGTCAGTATGGACAAACTGACAGTCAGTTTAGTACAAAAAATTTGAGACCAAAAAACACCCTCTCTGGACAATTGTCAGTTACACTAAACTGACATTCAAACTGACAGTTAGTTATGCAAACTGACAGTTAGTTATGCAAACTGACAGTCAGCATGAACAAAAACAGCTATAACTTTAAATCCAGAAATCCAAAAGAGGTGTTTAATAGCTCGTTGGAAAGATAATTTCAAGGGCTACATTTTTGTCAACAGAAGCAAAAACCAGATCTGCCTAGATCTTTCTGAAAAATGCAAATACTCTTCTGCTGTCAAAAACTGAACTGAAAAACAGATTTTTCCAAATAAGACCAAAAGCAAATCCACATAAAAAGGATGCGATGCAATGACCTAACATTCTCGGTTTGTGCTGGAGATAAAAAGAGGACTTTCGCTACCCCTCTTTATAGTACGGTTAAAGCTAGAAAGAATTTTTCCTAACCGATCATCTCCACACGCCAAGATCGGTAAAATATAAAAACTCGTAATACCTGAGGTCTTTTGCATCTTCACGATTTTGGACTTGTCTTTTGCTCTTTGCTACTTGTGCTTTTATTTTACGTCGGGTTCTTCTTGTATTCCGTGCATATCTTCCCAACGCAACTCTGTATCAAATAAACTCAATAGTACAATTAGTCCGGAACACTTTGTTTTCATTAATCATCAAAATTAGGATTAGGCATGAAGGCCTAGATGCAGCAATCTCCCCCTTTTTGATGATTGATGACAACAAGTGTTCAAAAAATAAAATAAATGGAATAGCTCCCCCTGAGTGTATGCATCATATCAAATCATAAACTAATACATGCACATACATACACATCAGGGCATCTCATACATAAGCAAGTCACAGATGTGCAATATCCACAAGTCATATCAGAGCTATAATCACATATCACATATCAGAGCTCAAGAACATCATCTCAAGAAATCAATGACATCATATATATATGAGTTAAACACAAGTCATCATATGTATCAGAGCTAAAAAAATGACATACACAGATAACCAAAAAACAACATCTCCATATATAAATCATCATCTGTTCAGTACATTGAAAGACATAAACAGAACAGACTCTAATGACCAAAATCCAAAATACTAACCAACCATCAAAAAAACTTCTCCCCCTTTGGCATCAAGCACAAAAAGGGAGGCAACCAAAACAAATCAGAGCCTAATGCTCATCATCTGAAGAAAAACCTATGATGTCCGTATCTCCGGAGCCCGCTGGAGATGCAGACGGGTCGACGGCTGGAGATGCCGGAGGAGTCGCAGCTGCAACAAGAGCAGGAGCTGCAGACACTGGAGCCGGAGCTGGAGCAACAGGATCTGGATCAGCAGCAACTGAAGCTGAGCTCGGCGAAGACGCAGCCTGGCGGGCCCTCTTGCGAGGGACCGAAGAGACGGATGCAGGCAGACGTCGCAGTATCTCCTCCTGCTGAGCAGCCAAACGAAGCAACATCTGGTGATGCTCTGCCTGGGTGTTGAGGATCTGCTGCTGGGTCTGGAGAACCTGCTGAAGCAGAGAAGGTGACGCCGCAGAAGATCCGGCGCCAGGGTCTGAAGCAGGTGCTGGGGCAGACTCCTGAACTGGAGCCTCATCCTCTGAGTCCCCCGCAGCATCATCATCAGATGCGGGAGAGTCAGGGCCAGCAGCTGGAGCAGGGCGAGCACCGAGCCGGCGATCAGCCTGACCCGGAGGATAAAAGAGCAAAGGATGATGGGGCCGTGGCAGCTCAGTGTCAACGGCCCGGATATGGAGAAGCACCGCCATGATATACGGAGCGTATATCAGCTGACGGCGCGGGGAGAGAAGGACGTGCTGAATCTCACTGATGATGAGATCAGCAACGTCGAATGGCTCCTCCTGAAAGATGGAGATGAGCACATGAAGACCCAGATAAGTGACCCTGGCTCTGTCTCCGCTCATGGGGACCAATGTGAGACGGAGGATCTGCAGAGCCAGGTCAACATCGCGGCGCAGGCCAGCGATGTGACGGATCTGGAAGGGGCCAGAATAGAGCATGGCCACCTCCCGACGCTCGAGGTCAAGGAGAGTGTGGAGCTGGCGGCCAGAAGGAGGGCGCACCAGACCAAGCGCTGACTCCAGCTGATCCTTCGTGACGGTGTGGACCTGGAGGCCCGTCATGAAGGTCATGAAGTCGCGCTGAGGGGAAATGAAGACGGTGGAATAAAACTGGCGAATGGGCCCCTCAGCCCAGTGCAAAGAGGAATCCGCAACTAAGTCGTGAATCCCTATAGTGCCAAAGAGATCTGCGAGGGTAGCGATGCCTGTGCGAGAGGCGATCGTACCCCACGACAGAGAGCGGTGGGCGAAGATAGGAGCGCGGCTATAGACGCTGGTAAACAGGTCTAGGTGGAGGTTTGTGTAGCAAGTGAGCACCGCGCACCCTTCGCGACCAGTGGGTCGCGGCGACAGGTACGGGTTCACAGAGCGGAGCGTGCGCAGGCGGCTCGCGTGCCAGCGTGAATAATCCACGGGCACGCGCTCAGGCGGAGGCGAGGGGCGGTTCTCGGACGTCTGGCCCGATGAACGCTGGCTGTTTGCCGCGTTCTTCCGTCGGGCCCCACGACGAGAGGGACCGCTCTGATCAGACATGACGAAGAGAAACAGGAAAAACAGAGGAGAGAAGACCTGAACAGAGGAGGCCGATGAATGGAGCTGGTCGACGACGATGAACCGGCCTCGGATGCACCAAAGAAAAACGGGACAACACCGGCGAGCCTCAACACACGGGTTTTGGGGATCACTGAAGGAGCTCAACGCCGGCGAGCACCTTACGGCACGGCGAGGAGAGAGGCTAAGCGGCGGCGGCTAGAAGTGGCTAAACGGCCGAGAGGAGGAGGCGCAAAAGGCGGCGGCGGTGCGGTGCGGCGAAGGGGTGCACCGGCGGCGAGCACGGGGGCAAGGAGCGGCGAGGAGGCGCACCGGCGACAAGCAAAACGGCGACGAAGAAACAGAGAAGGCGAGGAGACAAAGAAACAGAACGGGGGATTTAGGGTTCTCGATCCCGCAACTGACAGTCAGTTTGATAAACTGACAGTCAGTTCCAAACTCAGATACATGGAACTGACAGTCAGTATACCATACTGACAGTCAGTTCACAGAACTGCGTTTTGAAACTGACAGTCAGTGTATGACACTGACAGTCAGTAGGGGACTTGAACACGACCAGGAGCTACGACCAAAATCAAGTCCACGTAACTGACTGTCAGTTTGTGAAACTGACTGTCAGTTATGACACTGACTTCGACCAGAGACTAAGACCAGGCTCCTAACTACTGAACTGACTGTCAGTTAGGGAAACTGACTGTCAGTTTGGTCAATTTCGACCAGAGGCTGTCTAAGACAAGAGAGGGAATAAAATAATAATATTTTATACAAACAAACACTTTTAGCACATCAACTAGCATTTGATATATCAATTATGTTCAGTTCACCCCTTAAAAAGCAAAATCTTGTTTCATCTAGGGGTTTAGTGAAAATATCTGCTAGTTGCATATCTGTTCTGACATAATTTACATCTATATCTCCTTTTGCCACATGATCTCTAATAAAGTGGTGCCTTATTTCAATATGCTTAGTTCTAGAATGTTGAACAGGATTATTAGTAATTTTAATGGCACTTTCATTATCACATAATAGTGGCACTTTATCAAAGATAATCCCATAATCCAAAAATGTCTGCTTCATCCACAACAATTGAGCACAACAACTGCCTGCAGACACATACTCAGCTTCAGCTGTGGAGAGAGCTACAGAATTTTGCTTCCTAGATGACCATGATACTAATGATCTCCCCAACAGCTGACAGCTACCAGATGTGCTTTTACGATCAATCTTACACCCAGCATAATCAGAATCCGAATACCCAATTAACTCAAAATTTGCATCTTTAGGGTACCAAAGGCCTAAACTGGGATAACATTTTAAATACCTAAGGATTCTTTTAAGAGCAGTTAAATGGCATTCCTTAGGATCAGATTGAAATCTAGCACATAAGCACACACTAAACATGATATCAGGCCTAGATGCAGTGAGATATAAAAGACTACCAATCATAGACCTATACAGTTTAGAGTCAACCGATTTGCCGCTTTTGTCCATGTCCAAGTGTCCATTTGTCGCCATGGGAGTTTTGATTGGTTTGGCGTCTTCCATCCCAAAGCGCTTGAACAGGTCCTTCACGTACTTGGTTTGACTCACGAACGTCCCGTTCTTGAGTTGCTTGATTTGTAAACCGAGGAAGAAACTCAGCTCACCAATCATGGACATCTCGAACTCCCTAGACATCATCTCTCCAAACTCATGACAGAAATGTTCATTAGTAGATCCAAATATAATATCATCAACATAAATCTGACAAATGAACAAGTCTTTTTCAATTTTCTTTGTAAAGAGAGTTGTATCAACCTTCCCAATTTTAAAACCTTTTGATAATAGAAAGTCTCTAAGTCGCTCATACCAGGCTCGAGGAGCTTGTTTGAGACCATAGAGAGCTTTCGACAATTTAAATACATGGTTTGGAAATTTAGAATCTTCGAAACCGGGAGGTTGCTCAACAAATACAAGTTCAGAAATTTCACCATTTAGAAAAGCACTTTTTACATCCATTTGAAAAAGTTTGATATTAAAGCATGATGCATAAGCAAGAAGAATGCGAATAGCTTCAAGTCTTGCTACCGGTGCAAAAGTTTCACCAAAGTCTAAACCTTCGACTTGAGTGAAGCCTTGAGCAACAAGACGAGCTTTGTTTCTGATTACAACACCATTTTCATCTTGCTTATTTCTGAAAACCCATTTTGTTCCAATTACATTATGATCTTTGGGTCTTTCAACTAGAGTCCAAACTTCATTTCTAGCAAAGTTATTAAGTTCTTCATGCATGGCATTAACCCAATCAGGATCATTTAAAGCTTCATTAACATGTTTGGGTTCTAAAGAAGATACAAAAGAATGATGTTCACAAAATGCAGCAATATGAGATCGAGTTTGAACACCCTTACTGACATCACCCAATATTTGGTCTAGAGGGTGATCCTTGGTGATCGTTTGATGTTGCCTTGATTCTTCATCTTGACTTTGTTCTGGAGGATCAACATGAGATGATGATGCGTCTTGATCAATATTTTCAACGTTGACATCATCTTCTTGATCTTCCTCTGTTGGCTTGATGTCTCCAATGGTTATGTTCTTCATTGCTTCTTGAAGATCTTCACCTGAAACTTCATGAGATACTTGCTCCTTTTGTGAGCCATTAGTTTCATCAAATTCGACATCACCCGATTCTTCAATACAACTTGTATTTTTATTAAAAACACGATAAGCTTTACTAGTGGTGGAGTATCCGACTAGAAAGCCTTCATCTACTCTTCTTTGAAATTTTCCACCAAAATTTCTTTTCTTAAGAATATAACATTTGCAACCAAAGACTCGGAAATAAGAAATATTTGGCTTTCGCCCAACAAGAAGTTCATAAGGAGTCAAATTCAGAAGAGGATGCAAATAAAGCCGATTTATAGAATAGCAAGCGGTATGCACGGCTTCAGCCCAGAAGCGAGTAGGAGTATCATACTCACTTAGCATAGTTCTTGCCATTTCTATAAGTGTTCGATTTTTCCTTTCAACAACTCCATTTTGCTGTGGAGTGTAGGATGTGGAAAATTCGTGTTTGATTCCAAGAGAGTCACAAAAATCAAATAGAGTTGAATTAACGAACTCTCCACCATGATCACTACGGATTTTCTTGATGGATAATTCGAATTCAGTAGAAACACGTTTTGCAAAACTTTTGAAAACATCGGGGGTTTCGGATTTTTGAGAAATAAAGAAAACCCAAGTATAGCGAGTAAAATCGTCAACAATCACAAAACCATAATTGCTACCCCCGATACTTTGGAACTCGGAAGGTCCAAATAAATCCATATGAAGAAGTTCCAAAGGTTTGCAAGTTGAAAGAATGCGCTTAGTAGGATGTGAAGTAGCTACTTGCTTGCCCGCTTGATAAGCGCTACAAGGTTTGTCCTTTTCAAAATTCACATCCTTTAAGCCAACAACCAAATCACGTTTTAAAAGTTTTCTCAATTGATGCATTCCAACATGTGCGAGTCGTCTATGCCATAGCCAACCTTTTGAGGTTTGAGAGACAAGACATGTTGAAAGAGATGCATCTTTTGAATGAAAATCAACCAAATATAGATTTCCAAAGCGAAAGCCTTTAAAGATCAAGGTTTTATCTTTTAAACTTTCAACCAAAACTTCTTTTGGGAAGAATGTGCAACTAAAACCAAAATCGCAAATTTGTGCAACGGAAAGCAAATTGAAATTTAGAGATTCGACCAATAAAACATTTGAAATAGATAGATCATTTGAGATTGCGATTTTACCCAAGCCGACCACATTTCCTTGACGGTTGTCGCCAAAGGTAATGTGAGACCCCCATTTGAGGATCACCTTGGTAACCGCCCAGGTAGGTTACACACAGCAGGATGACACATGAGCTCCAAACCAGACAAGCATAGTAATAACATTAAACAAGTATCAGGCCAACATGGCCAATATTACATAGCCAAAGCACCAAAAATGGCGCTGAGTAGAGTTGCTAAGAAAATAACAAATTTGTCAGAACCAGAAACTTGGTGCTCAGCAACACTCATTCCGGGGATTATAGTAATTGTACTTATATGAAGGTGAAACATATGATTCAGGGGTTTTAGTTTCATATGGATAGAGATATATAGATTTCCAAGTTATTTGTTCAGTAAACAGTACTTTGTCATGAAAATAGTACTTTAAACATTAAACAGGTTTTCAATAAAAACATTAGATGTAGTGGTCTCCCATGAGTCACTACTTTGTTAACCGCATTATGAAAACATTCCAAAACATTACTTGTGCTATAACCCATGGATAACATCCACTACGAAAAGACTCCTGAACCTGGGAGTACAGAATATCTGATACTTCTTTTTACACTTTGCAAAGTTGTACCTCTTTTTAAATCCACTGGTTCACTCGGCTTTCAAGTCGAATCAGCTCCATGTGACTTATACACATGTGACAAGGCCGAGATCACACAACGTTTTTACAATTCAGTATTAACAGTATCCCTGCCCGGTAAATAGACAATTAAGTCTTAAGTACCGTTGTGGGTCTTCCCCACTGCCTTACTTCCTAGCCTCTCTGGTCTATGTTCCCGCAGGACACATAGCCTTGGTCTATGTCCACGCGAGACATACGACCATTTAAGATTACAGCCGCTCACGGCTTAATCAGGTCTAGGGCGCCTTCCTTCATTTACGCCTTTTTCCTCTCATTATTTTTCTGAACTCACATCACTCATGGCCGAACCTTGGCCTTCTAGTTTCCACGCGAGAAACCAGATCGTCAAACCATGCAGGGAACTGCTAATACCAAAAAGCTACTGAGTTGTGCCTGTCTCATACCAGGCAAGTGGTTGGTACGTTTACAATTCGTATAGAGACACAGGACAAGGTTCTCGTCCTTATGAACCAATAGTGAGGAACATTCACATACCCTGGTGCGCACCGCACCCTCTCCATACAATCCAATCCTCACTACTGATCCCTTTTATCAGTTTTCTTGTCAAAACGGTTTTCATTATAACTTCTCATGTATTTAACCATTTCAAGTTTAATGTGGATATTCAGTATATGAGTCCTAGGGTGACAAAAGCATATATAAGGAGGTTCAATAACAAAAAGGGGTTTCATGATTCATTAGGGAATATCTACTCATGTCATTCCAAACATAACTTGTATTTCAACTAAGCATGCATAGTAAGAAGCAGTGAATATACTTCATATGAAAATATTGGGTGAGACATGATCAAAGGAATGAGGCTTGCCTTGCAATGTTGGGTCTAAAAACTCAGACGGATCTTCAAAGACTTCTTCCGCTCCTTCAGCTTCTGACTCTGCGGCAATCAACCAACACACAAACACATACCATAAGCATACAGAAAATAGTTTCTATAGAAAGTATTAAGTAAATAAGTCATGCATGCAGGGGAAAAGGTTAGGGCAAGGTCACAAGGGCTCTGGTCGAAGAAACGGCTAAAAAGGATTGAACGTCGAAGGGTCGACATTCAGTTCATGGCTTTGGCATAACTTCAAACTGATCTTAGGATGGTTTTCTGGAGAAGTGATAGTAGAGAAAGTTGTAGAACACAACTCCAGGAATCTAAAGGACAAGGTGGCATTTCAATTGCTCAACCAGAAGGGGTCAAACAAGGCTAATGCCAGTGGCTGACATGCACTGACATAGTGCTGGACATGGCCAGAAACTAGGGCATGGCTTAACTTTTGATCCAGGGCTTCAATTGATGCACCACTTTGTCTGGGAGGTAGGCATTACTAACAGGAACAATATACTCAACAGGCACAAGGGCTGAAAGTGGCCGGAGGGCGGCCAAATCCGGCGATGAACTACGGTGGCCTGGACATGGACTGAGTTACTGGACAGTGATCTTGGCATAGGCATAACTCACAATCTAGGCAGATCCAGGTGTCGAGCTAGTGGAAGAAATTGCTCAGGGAGGTGAGGCGAAGCTAAGGGACAAAGTTTCAGGGGCTAGATCGGCCGGGAACAAATTCCGGCGACCGGCACTGGAGAAGACGACACTGGAGATTGGGGATTTTTGCTACAAGGCGATTGAACTCGATTCTTTGCTCAGGGAGTGAAAGGGTGGAGTTTAGAAGCTACTGGTGCAGTCAATTTGGTCGAAAATTGACCGGAGAAGCTTGGCGCTGAAGTCCGGCGAACGGCCGAGGTTCTAATTTAGGATTTCTTCGATTTGAGCTCAATTGGGGATTCTGATTCTACAGGCTTGCTCTACTAAGCTTACTGATCAACTTCTTCTACAGGATTGGGGGTTAATTTGGGCTGAATCGAACGGCATTAGGGGAACAGGGCAAATCGGGAATCCGGCGATCACCGGCGATGGGGATCGATCTGGTGCAATTGGCTGCTATGACACAGAGAGGGGAACGAGGGGAACTCACTGGTGAACTTGGATTGAAGAAAGGGGCTGTGGAAAGGGCTAGCACCGTGAGCTCACTCACTGGCTCGCCGGAGAAGAAAGCGAAAACGGCGAGAAACTGGAAATTTGGCTAAGTCTTGAGGTTGTGCTTCTTCACAGCACTGAGGAGGTTTAAATAGGCACGGGGACGGAGCTTGCGAGGGAGAACGCGACAACGGTTGCTTGCGCCGGGGAGAAACTTGTCGGGCGCAGGCGCAACGACGGCGACGGCGACGTGATTTGCTTCAGGCGGTGCTGCAGCTTTGCCAGTTGCGTTGGAACTTCACCTGGAACGGCGCAGATGCGGAGGCAACAGCAAGGCTCCGGCAACGACACGTAATGCCATGCAAATGCCACGGCAACGAGAGCGCGTGCGCGAAACGCTACGGGAGCGCGGCCGTTTATCCGCTGGGCAAGGCGATGCTACGGCGCTGGCACGAGCGCAGGAGGTGGCTCGGTTGTTCACAACACAGGCGACAAGAGGCGGTGGCCGGCGGCGAACAAACACGGCGAGAACACGGCGCGGCAACGGTGGCTCGTGCACTGGTTGTGGCAACGACCAGGGGCTGGTCGAAAGGGCCTAAAAAGAAGTTTGGGCCGATTTGCAATTTCTGAAACTTGTTCCAGGGACTATTCTGTGAGGAAAACTTGAATAGGAAAAAGGACTTGACTGCAATTCTGGAGATCTAAGAGTCCGATCTGAAATCTGATTTCGCAGCTAAGTTGCAAAAGATTATTAGAACTCATCTGGCCAAGGTTTGGTAAGATCAGGCAAGATCTGAAGAGTTTCGACACAATTGGGGAAAACGGTTTAGGGTAAAATAGGGTAATTAGGGTTTTAAAATGGCAAGGCTTGAAACTCAGCTTTAGGGTGAGATTTTGGAGATGGTCCTGAAGGGAAAAATGCTCTGAACAACATTTAGAAGGGAATGGCTGAAGCAGATTAGGGTTTGGGGTCCAGATGTGGATTTTGGCTATTTTAGGGTTTAGCAAAAATAGGGGTGTTACAGCTAATCTTTTGGTTCTCGCTTAAGTTGTCTTCTATTGAGGTGAACAACTTCTTGTTACCGGTCATGTGTTCGGAGCATCCGCTATCTAGCACCCAATGTCTCCCACCGGTCTTGTAGTTCACCTACATGAAAAGAATTAAGTTCTTTTAGGTACCCAAACCTTTTTGGGTCCTTCAATGTTAGCAATCAAAGCTTTGGGCACCCAAATAGATTTCTTCTTTTTGTTTAACATGGGTGCACCAACATACTTTTCTATAGCATAACCTTTTCTCGACTTTTGAAGCATGTAGCAAGTATCAAAATAATTCGGAGTCATTAAGGGACATGCTTCATGTGAATGACCGGTTTCATGGCATTTATGACAAAATGTGTTGCATGCTTTAACAAATATAGTTTTAGAATTTTGTTTCCTTCCTTTCTTTTGAAAATATCCTAATCCTTCTTTTCTAAAAGAACATCTTTGTTTACTAAGGATTAGATCAAGAGATACTTTACCTTTAAAGCAATTTTCTAACCCTTTTCCAAGTTTTTCAACTTGTGCCTTAAGTACATTATTTTCATTTAAGATGTTGTCATTTGAAACACATGGAGTGTGATGACTACTAGAGGGAGATTCATTCAAGTTACATGAAGTTGAAGCATCTACCTTAGGTGAAGCATTTGTAACATCTTTTATAAGCATGCTTTCATATGAATCTTTAAGTTCAGAGTATTGAGCACGTAGGGAAGAATGCTCTTCCTTAAGCGCCTTATACTTCATCTTAGTTTTTCCAAAAACTTCATTTAATTCAGTTATCATCTCAACTAAATCATCATATGATGGATCATTGGAGTGTACCTTTTCATCGCCTTTGGCCATAAGGCACATGGATGAAGTGTTGTTGCCGAGAGCTAGTCCGGCCATCTTCTTGGAGCAACTTCGTTCGTTGTCGGAGTCGGAGTCAGAGCTCTCTCCGCCGGACATCCATTTTCCAAAACAGGCTTCTTTGATTTCTTCGTTCTTCTTCTTGAAGAACTTCTTCTTCTTGTTCCACGCCTTGTTCTTGTTTGGGCATCTTGAAGCTATGTGTCCCTTCTCATGACATCCATAGCAAATGATGTCCTTGAAGTTGTTTTGCTTTTGCCCCTTCGGTCGTGTGTCAATGTTGACACCCTTCTTATGTAACCTGCGAAGAAGTTTTTGGGTGTTCTTTACCATAAGTGCGAGGTCTTCATCGGAGGAGCCTTCGCTTGAATCGTTCCTTGCATTAGCTTTGAAGGCCAAAACTTTCTTCTTCGTCTCCGTGGGTTCGGCCGCTTCCTTCTTTTCCTTCTTGTGCATCTCATGGGTGATGAGGTTCCCATAGAGATCGATTGGAGTTGTGGTTGATAGGTCGGAGTTTGTGAGAACCGTGACCAAGGTGTCGAAGCTTTCCGGCAAGGCCCTAAGCATCTTTCTCACAAGCTCAAGGTCAGTGAACACAACGCCAAGACCCTTGAGTTCATTCACAATGTTATTTAACCGAGTAAACATGGAATCCACGGACTCTGTTGATGACATGGTGAATGTCTCATATTTTTGCCTCACCATTAGCAATTTTGCCTCTTTAACCTTTGTAGTGCCCTCGTAAATTTCTTCAAGGGTAGTCCAAACCTTATGAGCAGTCGTGAGGTTGCTCACACGGTTGAACTCGTTTAAGGATAAACCGGCAAAGAGAGCATTTTTTGCACGGGCATTTAAATGCAACTTTCTCCTATTGTCTTCGGATTGACTTGCCGGATCAACCGGAGGAGTAAAGCCGAGTTTAACGATATCCCATACGTCAAGCCCCATGGCTTCTAGGAATACCGACATGCGCACTTTCCAATAAGGATAGTTTGTTCCATCAAAGATGGGCGCACGACCGGTATGTCCAAGAAGAAAATCTCCGCTTGACGACATCCTCTCTCTAGGCGGTAAAGCCTAATGAATCGAGAGACCAAGCTCTGATACCACGTGTTGGATCAAGGATGCCGACTAGAGGGGGGGTGAATAGGAGGCTTTAAAAACTTTAAAACTTAAAACAAATAAAGAACAAATAATATAAGTAAAGGGAAAAGAGAACGAACACGAAGACTTTTACTGAGGTATCGGAGACTCGCCCAGTCTCCACTAATCCTCGTTGAAGCACTCAAATCACTTGAGTCTCGCTTCAATATCCACCAAGGATATTAACACTAATGGTTGCTCCTTGTCCACTTCGGAAAGGCGAGCACCGATGCCTTGTACAAACTCACCGAGCCTCTCCGACAATCTCCGAACGAAGAGGTCAACGGCCACGCCTCCGAACCGTCTAGGTGAGGGCGCTCACCAAGAGTAACAGGCAGCGAGGTCCTCTCTAGACCTCCAAACAAGCACCGAGAAACTAAGTATATGCAAATGCAAAAGAACTGAAACTCTCGGTGGATCGGAAAGCACTCGACTTGATCAAAAGATCAAGATTTTATATAAGAAACTAATGCTCAAGAGTGTGTATGAAATGCTGCTACTGGTTGTGAGAAACACATGCCCAAAGCCGCTATTTATAGCCTCAAGAAGCAAATGAACCGTTGGAGCTAGGGCTGAAAATCAGCAACCCAAACTGACAGTCAGTTATGCAAACTGACAGTCAATTTAGTGCACAACGGCCGACAAAATTTACGGATAAAAAATAGCTAGCCGTTTGCAGCCAAAACAGGAAAGCTGGAACACGCAACTGACAGTCAGTTACACAAACTGACAGTCAGTTTGTGTACTGGCTCGACCAGAATCAAATAGAAACACAGTAAAACACTCTCTGGTCGAAACCCCAACTGACAGTCAGTATGGACAAACTGACAGTCAGTTTAGTACAAAAAATTTGAGACCAAAAAACACCCTCTCTGGACAATTGTCAGTTACACTAAATTGACATTCAAACTGACAGTTAGTTATGCAAACTGACAGTCAGCATGAACAAAAACAGCTATAACTTTAAATCCAGAAATCCAAAAGAGGTGTTTAATAGCTCGTTGGAAAGATAATTTCAAGGGCTACATTTTTGTCAACAGAAGCAAAAACCAGATCTGCCTAGATCTTTCTGAAAAATGCAAATACTCTTCTGCTGTCAAAAACTGAACTGAAAAACAGATTTTTCCAAATAAGACCAAAAGCAAATCCACATAAAAAGGATGCGATGCAATGACCTAACATTCTCGGTTTGTGCTGGAGATAAAAAGAGGACTTTCGCTACCCCTCTTTATAGTACGGTTAAAAGAATTTTTCCTAACCGATCATCTCCACACGCCAAGATCGGTAAAATATAAAAACTCGTAATACCTGAGGTCTTTTGCATCTTCACGATTTTGGACTTGTCTTTTGCTCTTTGCTACTTGTGCTTTTATTTTACGTCGGGTTGTTCTTGTATTCCGTGCATATCTTCCCAACGCAACTCTGTATCAAATAAACTCAATAGTACAATTAGTCCGGAACACTTTGTTTTCATTAATCATCAAAATTAGGATTAGGCATGAAGGCCTAGATGCAACAGATGGCGCCAACTGCAGGGAGTGGTCAGCTTTACTTCGTGTTACTCTTGATGGTCTTCGTCTCTGGAGTCACATTTCTGGGACTACTCCTTGTCCTTCTCTCCCGCATCCTCATTCGATAGTGCCTCTGGCGCTTGCATCCAATGACCCGGCCATTGTAGATGCTGATGCCGATGTCCACGAGTCCTATGAGGTTGGTCATGAGCGCTGGCGCGCTAATGAGGCACACGTGGTGGCTGTTTTGGTTCACAGTGTTGACGTTTCCATCTCGATGGATATCGTTGATTTACCGACTTCACATCATATGTGGGAGTATTTTTGACAGCACTACCTTCCCAGCAGTGATGCCCTTTACTACTCCCTGCTTCAGTACCTTCAGACTCTTCAGCAGCATGACTCCACAGTAGATGCCTTCTATCGTCAGTTTACCGCTCTCTGGCGACAGCTTGACTCTCTGGATCTCGCAGTCTGTCGTACCTGTGCCTGCTGCACAAAGATTCGGGATCATGCTAACAAGCGTCGTCTCTACGACTTTGTCATGCATCTTCGTCCGGAGTTCGAGCCTGCCAGAGCTCAGTTGATGAGTCGGTCTCCCCCGCCGACTATGGTTGAGACTCTTGCTGCACTTTGTGCTGAGGAGACTCGACTTCTCAGTACTAGTGGTTCGTCGTCTTCGACTTGCTCGACTGTTCTGGCAGTCCCAGTTGCCGCTGCTCCTTCGGCTGTTTCTTCATCTCCAGGTGTTGCCTCTGGTGCACCTACTGCAGCCCCTGTAGTTGCCACTCCGCCCTCTGGTGTCCAGTGAAATTACTGTCATCGCTATGGTCATGATTATCAACACTGTCATGCCCAGAAGAAGAAGAACAAGACTCGTGGCGGCCGCACGAAGGGTCCTTCCAGAAGGTCCTCTGGTCACCCCACTCTAGCACCGTCTCACAGTGACACCACTCAGCTGATCAGTCTCCTCCAGCGTCTCGCTCAACCCGACTCATCTTCAGGAACTGCCAGTCTTGCTGCTCAGTCACCTTCTGGTTCTGCCAGTCTTGCTGCCCAGTCGCCTCCAGGTACCCTTTCTCCTTGGGTTCTTGATTCTGGTGCGTCATTTCACATGACGCCCGATTCATCCTCCCTTACACTCACCGGATCTCCACATGTTCCTCTTTCTATTGAGACTGCTGACGGCACACCTATACCTGTCACCTCTCAGGGTGTCCTGTCTACCTCACATTTTTCTGTTCCTGCTGTCTCTCATGTACCTCAGTTAGCTATGAATCTCTTATCTGTTGGTCAGATCACTGATCATAACTGTTGTGTTGGTTTTGGTCCTACTTCTTGTCTTGTTCAGGATTGTCGGACAAAGAAGATAGTTGGTACTGGCCGCCTTCACCTTCCTTCCACCTCCGTTGCTTCTTGTCGGTCGTCCACTTCTCCTGTCGCCGTTGCTTCTGTTAGTTTTTCTCAGTGGCACCATCGCTTAGGTCATTTATGTGGGTCTCGTCTCTCGTCTTTGGTGCGTCAGGGTGTTCTTGGTAGCATATCTGTTGATACTACCATGGTCTGTCAGGGTTGTAAGCTTGGCAAGCAGCTACAACTTCCTTATAGTTCAAGTGAGTCTATTTCTGTTCGTCCCTTTGACCTCATTCATTCTGATGTTTGGGGTCCAGCTTCTTTTACCTCAAAGGGTGATCATAAATACTATGTGATTTTTATTGATGACTATTTTCACTTCACATGGTTTTATTTTATGACTTCTCGTGGTCAGTTTTTTTCTATTTATCAGTCTTTTGCCACCATGATTCGCACACAGTTTGACTCTGCTATTCGCACTTTTCACTGTGATTCTGGTGGTGAGTATCAGTCGTCTGTGTTTCGGCATTTTCTTTCTGAGCAGGGCACTATTGTACAGTACTCTTGTGCAGGTGCCCATGCCCAGAATGGAGTTGCTGAACGCAAACATCAACATCTGACTAAGACTGCCCACACTCTACTGCTTGCCTCTCATGTACCACCTCAGTTTTGGGCTGAGACTGTCTCCACAGCTGCTTATCTCATCAATCTTCAACCATCCACTGCTCTTCAGGGGGCTGCTCCTTTTCAGCGTCTCTACAATCGTTCTCCTCAGTATATTCATCTTCGTGTCTTTGGTTGTACCTATTTCGTTCTTCTGCAACCTAGAGAACGCACAAAGCTGACTGCTCAGTCAGTTGAGTGTGTTTTTCTTGGCTACAGCTCCGAGCATAAGGGTTATCGTTGCTATGATCCTTCTGCTCGGAAGATTTGAGTTTCACGTGATGTCACTTTTGATGAGACTCGGCCCTACTACCGTGCTTCTGCCCCCAGGCCACTACTCCCTCTGAGACATTTTCGTTTCTATCCATCCCTGACTCATCGCCACTGCCTCTTCCTTGGTTACCTCCACCTACTCCTGCGGCGCCTTCTTCCTCTGACCTATCTACTCTCTCTGCTCCTGCTTGTATTGAGTCTCTGCCTGGTCGTGCGTCTTCTTTCCAGTTTCAGTACACTCGGCGCCCTCCGGTTGTTTCTCAGCCACCTGTTCCCTTCACTTCTACTGCAGTTCAAGTAGAGTCTTATTCGTCTTTATCCTCTCCTGTTTCTCCTCGGTATCACCTTCGGGATCGTCGTACCATCAGCCCTCTGGATCGGTATGCATCCGCTCTTACCACTGCTGTCTCTGAGCCTCGCTCCTACCGTGAGGTTGCTTCCTATCCTGAGTGGCAGCTTGCCATGATCGAGGAGCTCAGCGCTCTTCAGCGTACTGGCACTTGGGATTTTGTTCCTTTACCTGCTCATGCTACTCCTATCACATGCAAGTGGGTGTTTAAGATCAAGACCAGGTCTGATGGAACCATTGAGCGTTACAAGGCTCGTCTTGTCGCACGTGGTTTCCAACAGGAACATGGCAGGGATTGTGATGAGACTTTTGCTCTAGTTGCCCATATGACTACTGTTCGCACTCTCATTGCTATTGCCTCAGTTCGACACTGGTCTCTCTCTCAGCTGGATGTCAAGAATGCCTTCCTGAATGGTGACTTACATGAAGAAGTCTACATGCAGCCACCTCCAGGTTTCGTTGCTCCTGAGGGTCATATCTGTCGTCTTTGTCGTGCCCTCTATGGTCTCAAGCAAACTCCTCGGGCTTAGTTTGAGTGCTTTTCTTCTGTTGTCACTGCTGCTGGCTTCTCTGTTAGCTCTCATGATCTTTCCCTTTTTATTCACACCTCATCTCGTGGTCGGACTCTTCTTCTTCTATATGTCGATGACATGATCATCACTGGTGATGATCCTGCGTATATTGACTTTGTGAAGAAGCATCTTAGTGAGCAATTTCTCATGTCTGATCTGGGTCCTTTACGTTACTTCTTGGGGCTTGAGGTTACCTCTACACCTGATGGTTTTTACCTCTCTCAGCAGAAGTATGTTCAAGATCTTCTCGCTCGTTCTGGTTTCACTGATCAGCGCACTGTTGACACTCCTATAGAGCTTCACCTGCAGCTTCGTCCCACGGATGGTGCTCCTCTCGGGGATCCTACTCGCTATCGCCATTTGGTTGGTAGCCTGGTCTATCTCGGCATCACCCGTCCTGACATTACTCATGCGGTCCACATTCTCAGTCAGTTTATTTGTTCGCCCACTCGGACTCACTATAATCATCTTCTTCGTGTTCTTCATTATCTTCGTGGTACGATGTCTCGCCGATTGTTCTTCCCTCGCACTAGTACTCTTCAGCTTCAGGCATATTGTGATGTGACCTGTGTCAGTGATCCTTCTGATCGTCAGTCTCTTTCTGCCTACTGTGTCTTTCTTGGTTCCTCTCTTGTTTCCTGGAAGACTAAGAAGCAGACTGCAATTTCTCGTTCGAGTGCTGAGGTTGAGTTGAGAGCTATGGCGTCTGTGACCGTTGACATTGCGTGGTTACGCTGGTTACTTGCTGACTTTGGTGTCCCGGTTTCAACCCCGACGACTCTGATGTCTGACAGTACTGGCGCTCTTAGTATTGCGCGTGATCCAGTAAAGCATGAGCTCACCAAGCATATTGGTGTCGATGCTTCATACACACGATCGCAAGTCCAGGAGCGCGTGATTTCTCTACAGTATGTGCCTTCTGAGTTGCAGCTTGCTGATTTCTTCACCAAGCCATAAACTCGGACGCAACATATATTTTTCCTCTCCAAACTCAGTGTTACTGACCCACCATGAGTTTGAGGGGGGCTGTTAGAGATATGTATTTGTTCTGTTAGTTTGTTAGGATTTGTTACCTAAAACTCCTCTGTAACTTATATATATATTTTGCCCTACGGGCTCTTAAGATTAATCACAATATTCATAAAAATTTCAACTTCATACTGCATTTATGCATTGAGCCCCAATAAGCTGAAGTATGGTTGTTGAACGTAAAGGAAAAATAGTATTACACCTGAAAAGTGCTTCGCACTTGTCTATGTTGCATTAAAATGAACTCTTTTTTTCCCAATAGTGCAATGCATTGACAGTGGGAATTTTTATACTATTCTTGTTATCTGCGTATCGTCAGCTCTTATTTCAAGTTAGAAGTCTTCCAGAGTTGTGATTTTTCATTTGTCAATATGCATATACAATATATGTTAGAATGCATGTTCTTTTAATCTAAAAATTTGCCGGTTTCTGACTGAGGTATCTGTGTGCAGTTTTTAATCAGAAAACCCTGTATAATGCATACAAAAAGAGAACAAAGAACATAGAAGTTGACATGGAGCCATACAATAAGTCTCCAGTATGGGAAGGTACTGCATCACAATAAACTTTTTGAAAGCTCATGCAATTCCCTGTGGCCATAAGGTATGGAAGTTGATACTTAATTTGGTCTTTTGCATTGGGTAGATGTCAAGTGCCGAAAGGAAACATTGACAAAATGGTGAAGGAACTCAAGGAACAGGAAGAGAAGAGGAAATCGTTTGGCAGGAGGCGCAAATTCCATGAGGACAAGGACATCGATTCCATCAATGACCGAAATGAGCATTTCAATAAGAAGATCGAGAGGGCCTTTGGCAAGTATACGCTGGAGATCAACGAATAACTTGGAAAGAGGGACCGCCTTGCTAGATTAATAACAACTTTGTGCTATGTTGTTTTTTTCTTCTTCGATTTGCTTGTATTCCATCATCGACTCCTTCCTTTGGAATTGTAAGAAAAAGCCATTTCGAGGAGCTTTATGGTATAGCATGTATGACAGTGTAAGAATAGTTTGTATCCAAGTAAGCTTGGTGACAGTAATGGTGTATCGTACATGCGCTGATGCATTTAGAAGTGGATCCCATCTTCTGTCTTTGGAACAAATGGTGTGGTGCTATAGAGCTATGTCTTTTGTTCTTTCCTTACCATCCAATCAACAAGTAATGCTCCAGATTGACAATTGCAAGATCCATGCTCCGACACGTTGCTATAATAACGCCGCATTATATGATGAGGACATCCTTCACATCAACGATCAATCAGAAGAACTTTGCTCTCGATCAAAAGAACTCTGTGCATAATCAGCATTGCTCAAGGTCGCAACATTGCTCATGGTCGCAGCCGATCAAACCTGAAGACACATGGTCGCAACCTGAGGACCATCCAGTCTGCCGATCAAGCATAATTGTTCAGCGACTTCAACCAAGCACCAATTTCAGCACAGATGCCCAAGTAGGTCGTGTGAGCACTTGTTGGAAAGATAATCAAAAGAGCTTTCTAACGCATCAAGAATCATTGATTCCGGCATCGTATGCAACCAGGAAACCCGAAACAATGGCAAGTGCATGAGGGGGAAGAGTCATGTTCGGATCCGTGAAAAGTAGCTCGGGATTTTCTTTTTATAGTTTGTTAGGATTCTATTATGTTTCAAATTAGTTTAGAATTATGGTTTTAAACATTCTATCTTTTGTAAATACCACCCTCTATAAAAGAGAGGCATGGTCATAGTTTTGAGAATCACGAATTGAATACACAAATATTTTCAGAGAAACTTTTGCTCTTGTTCTAGGGTTTGTGCTCATAAACCACCACCTAGAATTGGGAGTTATTCTCTTTACCATTGTTCTTGTAATTTCTTCGTTGATTGCAGGAACAGTGTGTCTACTTTTGCGTGGTCAAGTAGACAACGATCAAAGCGTGTGGTTGGGCGAATTCTTTTGTTGCAAGTTACTGTATTGATAGTGGTTGGCGCCATCGATTCGTCAGGTTACACGAATCAATGAGTTATCAACGATCCTACGTCGTGAAGATCGGGCACCCCATATCATCTTGGTATCAGAGCTTCAGTTTACACTGTAGGATTATTTATCCCTTAGTTTAGATCTATTTTCAGCCTATACATCAAAAAAAAAAGCAAAAAAAAAAATTGACCTTATCCCTGGAGCCTTGATGAGGACATCCTTCGCACCACATTCAACGTTTTAGACCTTTCTCTATCCTTCGATTCTACACTGTTGGACTCGAGGATGAGTCCTTTTCAAGAAGGGGTGTATGATGAGGACATCCTTCGCATCAACGATCGATCAGAAGAACTTTACTCTCGATCAAAAGAACTCTGTGTATAATCAGCATTGCTCAAGGTCGCAACACTGCTCATGGTCGCAGCCGATCAAGCCTGAAGACACATGGTCGCAACCTGAGGACCATCCAGTCTGCCGATCAAGCATAATTGTTCAGCGACTTCAACCAAGCGCCAATTTTAGCACAGATGCCCAAGTAGGTCGTGTGAGCACTTGTTGGAAAGGTAATCGAAAGAGCTTTCTAACGCATCAAGAATCATTGAATTCCAACATCGTATGCAATCAGGAGACCCGAAACAATGGCAAGTGTACGAGGGGGAAGAGTCCTGTTCGGATCCGTGAAAAATAGCTCGGGATTTTTTTTTATAGTTTGTTAGGATTCTATTATGTTTCCAATTAGTTTAGAATTCTGGTTTTAAACATTCTATCTTTTGTAAATACCACCCTCCATAAAAGAGAGGCATAATCATAGTTTTGAGAACCACGAATTGAATACGCAAATATTTTCAGAGAAATTTTTGCTCTTGTTTTAGGGTTTGTGCTCATAAACCACCGCCTAGAATTGGGAGTTATTCTCTTTACCATTGTTCGTGTAATTTCTTCGTTGATTGCAGGAACAGTGTGTATACTTTTGCGTGGTCAAGTAGACAACGATCAAAACGTGTGATTGGGCGAATTCTTTTGTCGCAGATTACTATATTGACAGTGGTTGACGCCATCAGTTCGTCAGGTTACACGAATCAATGAGTTATCAACGATTCTACGTCGTGAAGATCGAACACCCCGTATCATTATATGTTTTTTTTTTACTTGTAGTCCTAGCAACTGTCAGCACAGACTGGCATGAGGTGATACTGCGTTATGCACTGTGCAGAGTGTATGCCCCTACCCCTAGAAAAACAAGAGCAGCAGGCGTTGAACAATTGGTTTCGTTGCCAACCACGCATTGGACGCTTTCATTCCGTCTCTCGTGCACACCACTTTAGGATGAATAAAGTAGAGGAGGAAAGCACTCACTCTACCTCTAAGCCTGGCAATAGACTCAACAAGCTTTGATCAAATGGGGTGAGTAGTTTTATTGGTTAAGTTTTAGACAATTCAAATGATCTTAAAATGAACACGGTTACATTGAGTTGGGTATCAATCTGGGCACTAAAACTAGTCTAAGGGTTAGAAAAAGTGTTTGGCCTGTAGACTAGGAAAACAAGATCTCAAGAATTATGAATTGGTGAAATTGTATTGCTTTTATTTTATATTATAGAAAAGTTATAAACTAATAGAAATAAAGGCCTATGATTCGGTACCGAGTGTAATATTTGGGTCATCTCAAAGAATTGAAATGAGTTATGATTGGGTTCAGGTTTTTCTTTGGAGAGTTTAAGTTTAGTTGGTCTAAACTCTAATTTAATTTAATAGGGTTGGTTTAGAGTCGGACTGGATGTTAGAAATTATGAGATGAGAAGTTAGAGTTAGGATTTAGTCCATTCTCAGATCTATATATATTTGAACGGTTAGAGTATGTATTTACATAAAGGAGTTTTGACGAGGAATTGATGTAAATTGAAAATTTTACTAAAATATGTGGCATGAATTGATTTTTTTCTTTTCAAAATTTGGGTTTTTTTCCCGATAGTTTCGAAATACATAGGGTTAAATATAATGGTCCGCAAATTCTACTAGTATATCCGACGGTAGAAATGGGAAACAGTCTATTAGGTGTGGTTTTTTTAATTAACTCTAATAATTTTCTGATTTCCTTTTCTTGTAAAAGAAAATCGTAAAATACGAGGAGAAAGGAAGGAGGAGGGAGAGGAGCCCCGGGCTGAGGCATCTCTCTCCTCTACGGCTCTCCCAGCGTCCAACTCACTGACAGGTTGGCCATACAGCCTCATCGGGCCCAAAGCGCTGTGATACAAGTTATACAGCAGCCACACCGGAGACCCTCTGCAGCCAGGGGAGTACGCCTCCAACCCCAAAATTGCAAAGAATAAACCAACACTTCGATCTCTACTCTACACCAGGCTTCGTTTGCTCCAGATCCTCTTCGTACCAAAACTCGTAATCGAAATCAAACTTCTGTGTCCAAATCACCATCTGTATCGAGCCGGGTGCTCCAGATAATATGGTAATCCTCCTCCGCCGCCTCCCATCGCCGTCGTCGTGTACCCTTCGGATGCTCGAGAAGAAGAACCTCCGCGCGCTGGGCCCCGGCTTGAATCCGTTCTCTCCCTTCGGCATGGGCAACTACTCCTCTTCCCGCTAATTCCGTCTCCTCCTCATCTCTCTTACTGCCTGGTTGTGTTGTATACTTGTGCTGTGTGATTTGGTTCGGTTTTGGTTAAAATTGGATTCGTGCGGCGGCTGTGCTCTGTGGGGGAAGCGGGGGCATGAAGCGGGTGCGGGAGGTGGCTCGCGGCAGCAGGATGAGGTCGGTGAGTTTCGGATCGGGCCGGGGCGGCTCCGACGACCGGGGATGGAGCCTCCTCCACGTCGGCGCCCGCAAGGGCGATCTCAGGGAGGTAGCTATCAATATCATTCTTTCCTCATCTTTAGTTCATTACAGACATATACATGTAACATATTCGTCGATGTAATTGAAACTAGTGGTTTCTTTATATGATTCCTGTGTATTAAAGGCTTGAAAAGTTGTGTGGTGTCACGAGCAGTGTAGTTCATGGTGGTGGATTAACGGGTCATTGAGATAACAATCGCGATTTAAATGGGTGGACTAGAAAGCGCGTCAATGAGTATTCCTGTGACCTAAAGGTGAGGTGATCAATGAACTGAGCACGGGAAATTCGAGAGGTAGCGATAACTAGGTCATGCAATGCTAGTGGAGACTATTGTTCATGGCATGCCTGGTTAGTAGCTGAGCCAACTAAGGTGTTGAGTAGTAGTTGTACAAGTTAATTTTTATACTTCTTATGGTTATGAGTGATAACTGTTGAAATGTGGAGTTGACCTCAGACATTGTAAGATAGAGTGGTTAAAACAATGCAAGATAGATGTATTGTAGATGGCTGGTATTGGTTGACCTATATTTCTGGCTACCAATACTTCTATCCTCATTCTTGATGCTCTGGAATTCTGTCAAATTTCACTTTGTTCTTACACAGAGTGTGTGTGGCTGTGTTTGAAATTATTCCTGCATGCTAACATATTATCTCACAGTATCATTGGAAGAAGATGAAAAATTAAAATCGAATCTCACTGAGTTCGATGAGTTTTGTTGGAAACTGGCAGAAACTATGCAGTTCCTATGTAAATCCTGGCAAGTTGCCGGCTGTCCACATTTTTCACAATAGTACCCCACAGTACCAGACTGATTACCATCAGTAATAAGGTAGGAAGCAGGATTAGCGACTGGAATTAGGGCCTATCTCTACAATTTGTTGTCAACTATCGGGTGTCATATATGTTTGTTACTCTTTTCGGTCATTTGGTGTTAGCTGATGAATATTTAAGCTTGATCAAATCAAATGAACCACTAAATTCTTCAGAATGTTGATCACAAATGATTCTTTGCATGAGCTTAGTGGTGCAGGAAACACTGGTGAATTAGCTGAACCCAGCTGTTAAGCCTTGTTTTAGTACAACTCCAGTAAACTGTGCATATATTTTCATGTTGCATATGCGTTGAGATGATCAATATGATTTGTTCTCCTCCCTAGGTGAGACGTCTCCTGGATGAAGGCATGGATGTCAATGCACCTGCATGGGGGCCCAAATCGCCTGGTGTTACTGCACTGCATCTGGCTGCTCAGGGTGGACACGTAAAAGTTATGGAAGAACTATTGGATCGCGGTGCAAACATTGATGCTCGAACAAAGGGAGCTTGTGGCTGTAAGTTCTCATTTTTCTAAAATGTTACTTGAATCAGCAGGAACCTACAGTTTGTTCATTGATGTTATTCTTCATATATGTTTTTGTTTTTCTGGAATTTGTAAGCAACTAAATTTTGTCTGTAAGCAATTATATCAATTTGATTTCAGTGCTATCCAACCTCTCTCACTAGTCACCATGTGATTAATGTATGCATTTTGGGCAATAGCAGATCCTTACTCTCTTCATGCTGCAATTTTATTAAACTTTTCAGGGACACCGCTCCACATTGCAGCGAAGGAGAGAAACAAGAAGGCTGTCAGTTTCCTGGTTGAGAATGGTGCCTTTCTCCCTCCTGACATGAATGACCACAGATTCAACCCTCCCCTCCACTACTGCTCTGGATTGGAGTGGGCCTATGAGATGAAGCGCTTACAGGATGAAAGTGATTCCACTGGTGAAGTTTCGTTGAGCTCGGAGAGCTAGTTGAGAGCAAAGTCCACAGAGAAAACTTCCTCCCGTTAATAGAGTGGGGTAAACATGACGTGATGTCTTCTAGTTGGGCAGCAATGGTAGGACATTCATCAGAAGAGTTCTACTTCTATCTAGTCGTGCTGCAATGCTGGAATTCTCTCTACTGTTATATTCTACATGATGGGCATGTCCATATCATTGCTGCTTACCGGCTCCATTGTGTTTTTTGTGTGCTGTGAAGTAGCATGAAGTGTTTAATTTCTATTACTAGAGTAAACATTTGTCATCATATTCCAACCTCCAAGTCTATTGGACGAATTGCTGCTTGTCGCCAACCTTTTGTTTTGATTTGTTCCTGTTTCTTCCTTTCTGAGAGCATCCAACGTTTGTTAGGTGGTTTTCGCCACGGTGAGGATTCTCAAGTCAAGAGACTGTTTGGTTATAATCTATCAGGGATCTGAATAATAATTGTACGGCTTAGGCTGAGGGTGAGCCGTGAGGGTCGTTTTATGGACGGCAAGTCGGCGACCAGGCGGCCATTTCGCTTGGTGTCTGCCGTACAAGGCCGTTTTACGTTTTATGGAAACCTCACGTGCAATCAAAATATATGACACATGCATATTAAGGTCTAGTTACGGTTGCGGTTTGTTTGTCTAAGATAGAAGCTGAAACCTTTTAGCTCTAGCTTCAACAAAATCAGAAGTTAGAGCCTGGGAGATGTTTGGATAAAATCTCAGCTCCTTCAACTTGCTTCTAAAAGATTTTATAACTTTTACCTTTTTGCCGCTGCTCAACTCTATAGTTCCATTCTCACATCCCCACCGACACAGCTCCTTCAACATGCAATTTTACCCAATCGGATCAGAATGCCAGATCAAAATCTGTCACATGAGCGGATCCATGGCTTCTCACGAGCCTAGGACGTCAACAGTGGCGATCCCAGGAACTCTCTGTGAGCCCTTGGCTCCGGCGGCTCGTCGCGAGTTCTCCGCAATCGCTTTAATTTTTAGAGAAATTATCGGGGGATTGGGAAGTGATGGCACTCTGGAGCCGGTGGAGCTATCCATGGGGTGCTCCTGACTTCCTGGGCTTCAGAGAAGCTATAAAGCGGAGCTGTCATATTTGGCCGGATTGTTACACTTACAATAGAGAAATCTAGAACTAGAAATCGGTTAAAAAAATCTAAAAGTCCATGTGGACCTTATGGCATTTTCATTGAAATTAATGGCGTTTGTCTCTATATTTATTAATGGATTTAGTTGTAGTGTATTTAGTATTTAGTAGGGTATGGTGTTGTAGGTCCAATATTTGATCCGACATTGGACTAATTAGTGTTTGTTAGCATAAGATTTGGAACCTAGATTATTCCAACTCTCGTTTTTCAACTAAATTTTGAGGTACGTGCTCCGATTATACTTTTTGCAAAGAAATAAAAAAAAGGTGAATTCTTGACGATATTGCAGTAGTTAAAAACGAATATGGCCTTATTAAAACATAATTAAAAAAGTATGTCAACAGAGAAATTGAATCCTCTAGCTTTGAATCTCGAAACAAAAACGTGCAAGTTTCCTTTATCTCAGACTATATAATCGCAATCCAAATAGACTAGATTTATATAGATATAAATTGATTTGTAAAAAATTTCTATATACTCAACCATGTTGTTCCGCAATGGTTAATTTCCCGTCCAGAAGCGCAAGTTGAGCAAAAGACAAAATTTGTTAGTGGAGATGTACAATGATATAACTCTTGCTATTGCAGATCGTGTAAGGATTTATCTACAACGAAAATCACAAGCACATATTCTCAACAAAATAATTCCTATGTTAGAAAGGTATTCTGGTAGAAGAAAAAGGGACCAACAAATCATTTCATACTGTATCTATTCTGTTTTACTTCTTGTCATAGAAAAAAAATTTCATATAAATATCATTTTATATTTTCGAGTTATACAACTCAAAAACACTCTCATAACTATTATTCTACTTGACTAACAATTACTTAAATAATAAAACATAGATACTATGTCAATCACAAATATTAGAATTAGAATTAGAATTAGAATTTTTCATCATTCCTTAAAAACTGCTTTCGACATTTAAAAAAAAACCAAAAAGGGTAGATGACATCATGCATGAGCTAATGGGCATTGGACTAGTGCCCATCACAAAGAACGAGCAAGCTCCGCCTCGCCTTTGTTACGCAAAAAGGATGCCCTCGACGCATCCACATGACGGATCGGAAAGGGGTTGTGGACGTCGCGGTCATCGGCCGGCCCTCGCGCGCCCAATCTTTTTCGCTTCCCAAATGAATCGGCCAAAGATTTCAATACTTGTCCCTAACTGGCCCCCCTTTTTGGCCCTCCTCAACGATGTCTACTTTTCCATCGACCAGACGACAAGTACAACCGCGAAAGCCTCGGTTCGACAAAGCGTCTCATCCGTCCATTAAAGATGCAACACCGGGTTAGAACCGAGCCGAGCCAATCCCACCCAGCTGGTGCCGTGTCCGTCTGGATGATGGCGTCCACTCTAACCACATAGGGCACAATTTATTTCTCGCTCTCCTTTTTTGGCCAGGCATGGAATGACTCATACCTTCCTCCGAAAATTGCCTAAGACTATAGATACGACCTGATTTCATCACCACCGTAACCGTCAATGGATTTTCTCAGAAATTGTTATGTTTACTTCTCAAACTAATAATTACTCATGAGTTTAAACTATTGATGAAAAATAAGTTAATCTATTAATACTTCAATACTGTTTATGAGCACTTCAATTTAAATTTCATCTTACAAATGTCCAAAACTTAAATATTCTCAAGTAAGAACATCTAAATTTACTTCTCTTATAAACTAAAACCCTTCTCTCAGAGATTGAACACAAGAGAAAACGAGGCTCTTAGAACTTCTCACATGAAATACCTAATTGTCGTCCGTCTGAATCCTATCCATTGGTTAACTTGAAAGTGTGAAATTGCAGAATGTGATGTTTGTTGGAACAGGAACAGGATCCCCCCCGTACCAAGGGGTGAAAAATTTCGATCTGTCTGCCGCAATCCGTACAGCCGACCGGCCGGTGCAGAAAGAAACCGACCATTCCAATCATTCAGATTTAAAGCCATTGCAATATTCTTTCCAAACGGAATCTTCCCATCGGATTTTCCACGAAAATGAAATAAAAAAAACAGAGACAAATGAGATTGGGGAATGTTGCCACACTCTTCCAATAGAGAATGCAACGTATCTGCAAGTTAAGATCTTCCTCTGCCTTATGCCTAAAGGGGCCATTCTAACAAAGAGTAGAAAGCTTGGTTAGAAGAAATTGAAAAGGAGGTACTAGCTGCAATTTCCGTCCGATTGTTGAAGCAACTGATCACCTTTTCATTAGCTGCTCTTTGGCAAGATATGCTTGGGCTGTAATTGCATGTACTTTTGGTTTGAGGAGTAGGCCCCGATCAGTCGCGCATATGTCGGTGACTGGTTAGACGAATTTCTGGCAAACGAAAGGAGGTTGATCTTTGTTGGACTAGCAGCACTTTGCTGGACAATTTGGAAAATCCGAAACAGGGCTGGGCTTGTTTTGAAAAGTGCTCATCTCTGAAGCTAACACAGCTATTAGTTGCATTGTAATTGGATTACTTCCTGGGCGATCTTGCAGATGGATGAAGACAAAGAGAAGATGGTGAATGGGGCCCAGATGCTTTGGAAAACTGCAGCGGACGTCTTCAACAAAAGTTACGCCTGGTCGCTGCGACATCTTATCTACAATGTCCAGATTGTTGTTAGCTTTTTGCCTTTTCTAGTTGCTTTCAGTTGAGTGTTTCTTTGTTGTACTGGTATGTTGGTTTGCTGAATGTTTTGCAATCAGCATGCTGTCTTTGCTCTCGGCTTGGCTTGTTGGGTTAGATCTGTTGAAAACTCTTGTATTATACTGTGGTTTCTCTAATGGAAGCCGGCGGGAAAATCTCTTTCTCTCTAAAAAAAAGTGAATTAAACGTATCCCAAATCGTCGCTGGCTACCAATAGATTGGTACAAGTCAATTGCTCGGTTCTTCGTTTGTTTTGGCATCCATGCAGTTTTCATTTTCACGCAAAGCATTTCTATACAACTGTCTGCGGGAGTTTTAATTTTTTTTTCTGTTTATTACAAGTATAATCTCACAAGATCACAAGTCACATTTTCGCAAACCAAAAAGATATGCAAATTTAACGAACCCCCCAAAAAACAGAGACTTGGAATTAACTCAAATAAGTGGGAAACGAACAAGCCATGCAAGAGGGGTGTTCAGTGATTACGTGTACCAATAACCAAATCCCAAATGCATGCAACGCAACTGGACTAATCGGCACGTGTCATCCTGGGCAGCAGGTGCAGGGCCACCACCTTCTTGCCGGCCGGCGCCGCCACCTCCCACATGCCCGGCCCCCTCCAGTGCTCTCTCCTCGCCGCCGGCGTCACGTCCACGATCACCACCTTGGTGCCGCTGTCGACCACCACGCACACCCGCCCGCCACCGGCCGCCATCTCCGCCGCGCCCTTCAGCCGGTCGGACTCTGCTAGCGTCCTCCACCGGTCGGTGCCCCACTCGTACGCGCTCAGGACGCCGCGCTCCTCGTCCACTACAAAGATATGCTCGCCGCCGTCCGGGGCAGCGGCGGCGGGGCCCTTCCACCCGGCGAGCATGCCGGGGGGCATGTCTTCCCACTGGCCGCCTCGGAGGTCGAACACGGCTCCGTCCTTGGCGCCGCGGCCAGGGATGTTGACCATGCAGACCTTTCCGCCGGAGCAGACCGCCTTCACGGCGTCCCGGCTGAACCGTACGTGGCGCAGCGGCGGGAGAGCCTCCCACGGAGCGGAAAGGGACGCCGGGTCCCAGACTACGACAGACCGGGCCACGGCCGGGTCGTAGCTGGCACCCACACCGCCGGCAAGGAACACGCGCCCGCACACATCCCCGGCCGCGCACCACCGGCGCGGGGTGAGCGGGAATCGCTGGCCCAGCAGCCACCTAGGCGTCGAGGCGGCCGGGTCGAACACCACTGGGCGGGGCAGCGCTGGGAGGAGCGCCGTCGTGGAGGCCGCGACCAGGACAAGCCGCCCCGCCGCGGCCACTGTCTGGAGCGGCAACCGACGTGAGAGAAAAGACGGGTGCCAGAACATGGGCGGTGAAGACGGAAAAGGCGGCGGCGGTACCGCCTCCCAACGGCCGGCGACGGGGTCGTACGACGCGAACGACACGCCGGCCGAGTCGTCAAGAAGCGCGTAGATGGACATGAAAGGCGGGAAGGAGGGGGAGTACAGGACGCGGCGCCACGACCGGCACACGGAATTCAGGAGGCGTGGCGGCACCGTCCACAGGCATAGCTGCGCGAGGTGGTCCGGCAGCCCCGGTAGCAGAGGCTGCGATGGCGCTGCCTCTGAGCCGCTGCCGCTGTCCATCGCCGCCGCGCGATGCCGCGTGTTAGGATGAGCATAGGACGCAGAGGAGGAGCATAGGCGCTTGGTCGCTGCAGAAGAAGCCATGGGGTGCTGTTGGTGCTGTCTAGTATTATGGAGAAGACTGTCTAGTATTGTATTAGGTGGTGGACATGGACATGCGTGCGTGGTCCGATACAATTAATATGGAAAGGTGGAAAGTAACAGATGGTAGGTTTGTGATTTCGTGAGTTTTAGGAGGCTCTTTGTTTGACTCACTTCACTCCTCAATGTACCATCCATATTTAAGATTTGTCAAAAATTTTGAGATTTTTTATCAAATCAAAGAATTATTGGATTGATTTGACCGATTGTTAATGGACTAATCAAGTGAAGATAAGTGAGTATTTGAACTTTTAGACAATTGTAGAGATGACTTAGTTAGACGAAGGGATGATAGAAACCAAACAACCTTTAAACAAGTTTTAGATTGATTTCAAAATAGGTTTTTAGTGTTGAGAATTCTTAATTAAAGAAAGTAGATATGTGATTGATTTATTTAATTATAACGGACTAGTCAAAATAGGCATAACAATTACAGGCATACCTCATCAAAATTCCAGACGAGGCTGATTGAAGCACAGTGGAAACTCAGAACAAAATAACATCTAGGCAAGTGTGTGGCACCAAGAAAACAGCCTCCATTCGACTGTGTGCGTGTCTGTTTGAGGAGGTGTATTTTGGCCGGCAACGACTGGCGCCGGCTACATGGTTCCCGCGGATCTCCGCAATTTCTGCTACAAATAAACCAGAATGGATTGGATGGGAGCTTTCGTACCAACCGGAGCGTTTTTGTCTACACGGCAGCGATGGTAGTGTACAGAGCCATGCATGAGGCTAGTTTTGAAGCATTTGTGCTCTTATGCATCATCAATTTGTTAATTGCTTACATATTCATGATCGACTACGTGACTAACTGTTTTCTCATGATCTCTTGGAGCAAATTTGCCAAGAGATTGGAATAGCATTATAAATAGTTTACAAACTATTGTTCTATTTAGCCGACCTCTGACTTTAAGTTTTGAAGCTGCAGTAGAAATTATTGCGCAAACCGTAGATAGCTCTAACTTTATATGCTGTATAATTGAAGGTCAAGTCGGAGTTGGTGCTCATTTTTATTAGAAACATAAGCTTCGGAGCAGCCAATAGGTTGCTCTAAGTGTTCAAGAAGCTATACAGAGATGACCAACTCGCCCTAAAATTTGCACAAAATTATAACAATTTTATCTTTCAAAGTTCAAAAGTTCCTTGACGTCAATTTGAACCACAAATTTCTAGAAGATAAGCTAAAACCAATCAAACACACCTACCTCGATTCAGTTGCCCAGTTGAAGATCAAGGAATACGTTTTTGTAAGAATTAGCTGAAATCTCATATAATTACCTGGTTAATCTTTATATGATTTAAAATTTTATTTATGTATAAAGAGATGTCACTTTTCAATATTATAATAGAGGTAAATTTTATTTTAGATACTATTTTTCACATGAATTTGTATCATAATAAAAATAGAGTTAGTTTTGAATATAATTTTTCAGATGATGAATCCATATCATTATAAATATAATGAATGATATATATATATATATATATATATATATATATATATCTCCATTGCTATATTAGAATCATTACCTTAGCCTTACCTTGTCGAGATAGACCAGACCTGTGCCTTGGTATTTTCCTGGTATCAGAGCCCGGCCGTCCGAGTCAGCCCCGCCGTCTTTTCGTCCGGGGGGAGGGAGGAGTTGGTATAGTAGGTCCAGGCGGAGATCCCTGTTGGCTTTGTCGGGGGTTCCGAGGTAGCGTCGCCCTTTTAGCCGTGTGATAGGCGTTTGGTGGGCGTAAATCGCGAAAGGAACACTGCAAAGGAACAAGGTTGATCTTAATTGTGGGAATTGTCCCTGCCGTTGACTGGAAATTATCCATTACTCTCTCTCTTCTGTACTAAAAGATGTCTTGGCTGATCAGGGCTCTGTGCACTGCAAATCAGGCGATTGCCTCAAGCAGTCAGGAAAAGTCTGTTAAGACGATGTCGGTTAAAAATGGTTCTTCCATATGCTTTGCAGATATAGAGAAAAGTATTGCAAATTGGAAGATACCCAAGATTAATATTAAAGAAATATATCATATAGGTGCCTTTAGTTTAAGATCTGATTATTATATAAAAACAATTGAAAAAACACTTTCTATTAGTTCCTTACATGAAACATTGCATCTTTTATCTGAAAATGAAATCTCTCTCCCTGAGAAATGGACTCTTTTCCAAGTTATTGACCCTAAGCCTCTTCAACAAACTGAGTTAGAATCCTTGACTAAAACCCCAGATGGAGTTGTTGAAGTAGTTTTCTCCTCACAAAGAAAAGCCTTCATTCAGTCAAGACCTTCCATGAGATATGAGAGGAGACCAATCAAGCCTCAAAATGTCGCCTTTGCCACTTATGAAGATGGCACTTATGAGCCTTCTGTCTCAGATTTTGAAGTCAATGTCATTGAATTTGCACAAAAACCTGAGTTTGAAATAGACAAACCTCTTCTTAGATTAGAGTTTAATCTTCCTAAAAACAAGATTAAAAAAGAAAGATTCTTCAACAAAGTCAAAGAATCTTTCAAAACTAAAATTAGAGACCTTTGGTATGCTGATATGATGAAACAAAAGAGAAACATATTCTTCTTCGACTGGTATGAGGATTCTTTTTGGATTCATGTTGAAGATTATCTGTTTGAAAAAAGAGAACAGGTCTCAGTTATCAAAAGGGATTCCACTGATTGGAAGACTTCTAATGGAGAAATGGTGGAATCAATTCATCCCCCTTTTGAATCTGTTCAGATATCTGAGAATATCAAAGCCTGTCCCCTTAAGGTTATGAACAAAACTTCCTTAGTAGAGCCTGCTAGGACAGAGCATGTTAGTCATCTTATGGAACAACAAAATTTTGCAAATGTTTCCCTGCATGCTTTGGGAAAACAAACTGATAGGATTGAAAATATTTTAGTAGAAGGTAGCAAACAAAATAAACCTGAAGTAAAAGTTAATATGCCTTCTAGCTCAAATTCTGCTTTACCTATTTTCATTCCTCAAAGTTTAGATCCTAATACCAGATTAGGAAAACAAAAGGCTTTTGGCTCACAAGACCTTATCTCTGAATTAACCAACAGAATGAATAGCCTAAAAGTTTACAAAACTATCAATCATATTTCTGATGGTGAAGTTGAGGATAAGAATGAATTAGTAAACAAGATTTCAGCCTTTAAACCTGTCACACTCACTTCTAGGACGAGAAATTATTATCCTAGACCAACCTTTGCAGACTTGCAGTTTGAAGAAATGCCTCAGGTCAGTTCTATGGTTTCTTTTAGTGGAAAAGAAATTGTAGAATGGAATCCTGATGGTTTAACTGAATATCAAATATTTACCCTTTGTCATCAAATGGTTATGTACGCTAATGCCTGTAGGGTCAATAGCAACAATGATAAACAGGTGGCAGGCATGATTGCCACAGGTTTCTCTGGTCAACTTAGAGGATGGTGGGATCATTATCTTACTCTTGAGCAAAAAGAAAACATCTTAGGGGCCATTAAGATTGATCCGGAAGGAAATGCTTTGCCGGGTAATCCCTCCGATGCCATTACCACCCTCTTATTCAACATTGTCTATCATTTTGCGGGAAACTATGATGATATCTACGAAAAGACTAGAGAACAACTGATCAATTTGAGATGCAAAACAATGTCAGATTTTAGATGGTACAAAGACACATTTTTATCAAAACTCTACACTCTTCCTAACCCCAATCAAGAATTTTGGAAAGAAAAATATATCTCTGGCCTACCTCCCTTATTTGCTGAAAAAATAAGAAATTTGTTAAGAAAAGAAGGAGGAGGTAGTCTCAATTATCAGTCTCTAGATATTGGAAGAATCACTCAAAAAATTCAGCTTGTTGGGGCTGACCTTTGTAATGATCTCAAAATTAAGGATCAACTTAAAAGACAAAAAATGTTGGGAAAAAGAGAATTAGGAGATTTTTGTTATCAGTTTGGTTTCCAACAAGATCTTTATGAAAAAAGAAGAAACCAAGCAAAAAACTTTAATAATAGACACCCAAAGAATGACAGATATAGGAAAAGAAAACCTAAAAAGATCCACAACAGAGAAGATAAAAACAAAGATATTACTTGTTTTAAGTGTGGAGAAAAGGGCCATACTGCCAATAGATGCTACAAGAATGGTTTTAAAAAGAAAGTCTAAGCTTTGCTTGAATCAGATCCCAAGGATCTTAAAGGAAAACTAGAAGAAATTCTAAATAACATTGATTCAGAGGCTGACTATACTTCTGATATAAATTGCTGTGAAAACAGTGAATGTTCTTGTTATGAGCAGGATATTTCAGAAGAAGAATCTGAAAAAAGTATTTTGGTCCTAACAAATTTTGAGCAATTTATTTTGGATACAATTGATTCAATTCAGGATTCTGAAGAAAAGAGAAGTCAGCTTGAAAAATATATTTCCATGATCAGTGGAAACAAAGATCTTGAGGTAAGATCAAACCAAAATAATGAATTCTTCACTATTGATGAGGTTTTTCAAAAGATCAGGAGCTCTAGAGGAATTGGTAAGAAGCTTTTAATTGAGGATCTTTGGCAAGAACAAAATATTCTCAGGAAAGAATTGTTTGGTCTTAAAATAAAAATGCAAATTTTAGAATCTCACAAACAAAATAATCTTGAAAACATTCCTAATATAGGGCCTGAGCTTAAAGAAAATGATGGAGATTTTATTGGCTCTATTGAAAAATATTTCAAACAAAAATGGTATACAGAAGTCCTATTCAAATTCCCTGATGGTTATGCTTTTAAACATAAAACTTTGTTAGATTCGGGGGCTGATATAAATTGTATCAGGGAAGGAATATTTCCTTCAAAATATTTTGAGAAAACTGCACACAAAGTTAATGCAGCCAATGGTGATCCTATGATTGTGAGTTATAGGATTCCTGAAATTTATATCTGTATCTCTGAAGTCTGCATCAAAACCTCTTTTTTCTTAGTAAAAGATCTCAAACAAGGTGTTATCTTAGGGACACCATTTCTTTCAGCTATTAGACCATTTTTGGTAACTGATAGTAGTATTCAGTTTAAAATAAAAGGCAAATGGGCTGAAATGATATTCTCTTCCAAGCCAGAAGAAATCTTTCTAGATCATATGGACAAAGTCTTTCCTTATAAAGAACATTTTGTTCAAAATATATTTATAGATCATCAAGATAACCCTTTTTTCAGGAAAATGGAGAAGCCAGAAGGCAATCAGTTGATAAAATTCAGCACATGGAACTTGCCACTACCATCTCGAGGGAGACAAAGCTGTTTTAATCATAATTTTCCTGCTACAACAATACAACAAGGGTTGCTAAACTTAATTTGGCAATCTAGATCTGGCTCAGACAAGGCCTCAGCACTCAATGCATTGGCATATTACTTCGCATCCTCATGCAGAGAATATAGCCCAGAAGATCATACACCTAGATCACAGAAAATTCCTATAGATCAGTCACCTCATACTAGTAGACATGAAGAGTCATCAAACTTGCACTCATCCATTCAATCATTCCCTATAGATAGATTAACATATAATAAGGGAATAATAAAACATCAAAAAGTCATGCATAACTCTGCAGCTGAACATTTAATTCCTAGATTAAGCTTCAAAACAGACGAAGAAATGTCCTACTTCAGTAAAGACATTATAAATTTAATCTGAAAAAAATTTGAAGAGAGACAATTGGGAGTCTTTATGGGACTTCAAGATTATTTTCTAGATATTTATTTGGGTAAAGAGGATCCTCATGGGATAACTCTATACAAAGAGATTATTCCTCTCTTTACCATAGATACAACTATCTGTTTCCAACCAAAACACCACTTTTTGGTGTTAAGGGCGGAGATCGATCTAAAACAATTTAGAGGTTTGGAGATAGGTCCATATAGAGAAACTATTTCCCTCCAAACTCTCTTAGATCAAGGGTTATTGCGGGCCATTTATGGAACGCTAGATCAAATATTACAATCCGATCTTGGATTTGTAGTAAAAAGAATTTGTGAAAACATAAGTGATCTTCGAGGTCGCTACAAAATATTTTTTCGCTCAGTTCCCCCAAAATTCCAACAGCCCTTGAGACCCGCAAATCATTACATTTGTGTGCTGAAAGGAAAATTTGATAGCTCGCTTCGAGAAATCTATGATTTGACAGAAGAAGACAAAGAAATACTGAACCAACCATATGAAAAAATCCACAAAGCATGGAGGCACTGGATGGAGTCCTCTGAACTCGAGCAGCATGTCAAGATAGATCCTAACTATGAAATGACTTTCCAGAACCAAATAATGAGGGTATTTGTTAATCGAGAAATTCGGTTAAACAAAAATCTTCATTACATTATAAGACCAGAATATAACGATGACAACAATACTCTGCAAAACTACAGAACCATGGTGAGATGGCTAGAAAACTGGTTTCCTCCAGACGAATGTTATTATCAAGGGAATCTAGCTCAACCATCTGAAGATGAAGATGAAAATTTTCTTTCATGAAGACTAAAATATTCCAAGATACATCAATAATGGAAACATGACAAGATGTAAGAGTCAAAAGGTATTCTACATGAAGACAATCTTGACAAGACATAGGAGTCAAAAGGCACTCCACTTGAAGACAAGGAGGATAAATTATATGGCAATACTATTCAAAAGGACAAATTATATGAAGAAACTATTGAAAGAGTCCTTCCCATGGATCTACATACATCCAAGACCCCTATGAAAGGAGGAGTCTCTCAAGTAAGGAGAACAAGTAGTAGAAGAGAAAGAAAAAGTTTTGAAGGAGGAGTTTTAGCAACAAGTTTGAGAGAGAGTAAGTCCACAAGCATAAGTGAGAAGAGAACACCACCCTCTTCCATTTCCACTCCACTTCCACCTCACCTTCCACTTGTAAATAAAATCTAAGTAGTATTGTAAATAGGTTTGCACTAAATAAAGACTCTATATAGAGAGTCATAGTGTGTAAAATCTGTACAAAACTGGAAGGCATGTACTGAACTGAACGCATGTACTGAACCTGAACGTTTAACCGAACGTGAACTTGTACGTGCGTGAAGGAAGCAGAAGCACTAGCCTTCTGCCTTTGTAAGTATCATGCTTTCTTAATATAATTATTCCTTTTGTATATTTCTGTTCTTATTATCTCTTTACTTTTTGTTCTAGTTCACTGTTTTTTATTACTGTTTATCTTCTTTATATTACATGTTTAATACTATTTATCTTCTTGCATTGCATGTTTAATATTTCTTTGTTTTCTTTATTCTGTTTCTTTGCATTAGTTTAGGTTTTCATCCTTGGTTTCTGAAAATAACAATAGTTCTCATATCTCCATTGCTATATTAGAACCATTACCTTAGCCTTACCTTGTCGAGATAGACCAGACCTGTGCCTGAGTATATATATATATTTAGATTGATGTGATAATTTAATGTGAAAATTTTGAGTATTTTTTATGAGGTCAAAATTAATGTGTTGCTTCTAATATTAGCAGAATTTATTATAATACATAACACAAGACTTTGTAATTTTTAATAGAAGCAAACAAAACTTAAACAAGAACTCAATTTTATGAGGTGAGATATATCATAACAAACTATATTTTCTATGATAGAAGCTGGAATCCAAACATGGCTAAAGAAGTAATCAATCCATCATGAACACCAATAACAAAAAACTTAAAGTCTGCTGGAAATACAGACTCGTCGCTGTGCCACGTCGCCTCCTTCTTGTCTGCTCGTCCAATCTTTTGTTCGCGGTTTTGGATTGTCGGTTCTGTGAGCTGTTTGATTTCGTGGGTTTCCACGGACAACGGCTCCAAATGGGTGGACGCTCGTGCGTCAGCTGTTACCGACGCCAATTTTCCCAATTCGCCTGGTCGTTCCCGAGACAATTCTGGGTGCGTTTTGTTCCTCGCTTCGCCTTCTCGGTTGCTTTGTCTGCTTGTCTCTGTTTCAGGTGGGCTATTTGTTGCGTCTGTTCATCAAGCCCGTTGTTTCGACGTCTTTGTTTTGCTCTATACTGCGTCGTTCTGGTTTTTGCAACCTAATATTCATTGTTGCTCCCCCCTTCCTGAGACAGTTGTGCGTGTGTATCCGCCAACTTGGTATGTAACAGCCTATGTTGCAGCCTTTTCTTCTTTTTGCTTTTTCTCCACTTTCTCCTTCCTTATGTCTTTTTTTGGCTTGCGCGTGTGTCGTCGTTTGGGTGTGTAACAAGACACCCTAACTAAAACATCCAACAGCAATTAACTTGGTCACCATCCACAATAAAGCCAAATGCGACAAAGTAGAACCGGTAAAATGCTCCGGTACTAAGAAAGAAGAGGCCTACGAATTGAAGAGTTTTTTTCCTCCTGAAAAAGTCGTATGTGCAATCTCTTGTACACTTCATGTTTCAAGCACTATCCTATGGCTGAAAATAGATCCTCGTGATCCTAAAAAATTTTAATTGAGAAATTTGTACATATCAATTAGACACTGATTTGTATTAGGTGGTGCACTATTTGTTATATAAATCTTATTTGTTTATGTTATGTATAACTTATTTTTCGATGAGAATATCTAGATAAATCGTTTGTATGTCATGTCATAATACATTTGAGGGTGTCAAGATATATTAGAAAGACCACTCAAATCGAGTATATGAGTGAAATAAATTAATTTAATCTGATGATAGTGATTGATTAACACAGATTATAAACTTTTTAGAATAAGTCAAGGTAAATTTGTCCCTAAAAAGTTGAACTAATGGTCATTAAGGGAGATTTAAGGATTGATTGAGTCAAATATTCGATCGTCATCCTGTCAGGATCAAACTCCCGTCTCATCGGAGCCATCTTGAAACCATACAAATCGAAATAACCAAACGCTATCAAACTTTTTGCTAAAACAGTCACGCCCAAGGGGCCAAGACTCTACTAGACATATCTGGTTTGCTACAGAGAGCATCTCATTCTCGATTCATACAACTTGAGGTTTATTCCGATGTTTTTTTTTCTTTTTCTTGTCACTGGTTCTGAAATTACTTTAGAATCATACAATTAAGTAAACATTATTAATTTCTCGATCAAACAATCACACCTTAAAATTCTATCAGTTCGTATTTAATTTACTTGATAAACGATCCTATGTAATTCATACAATTTAGGTTTTATTCCAATATATATATATATATATATATATATATATATATATATATATATATATATATTCTTTTCACTTGATTTTGAAGCCATTCTAAAATCATACAGAGAATCCGACAAAAAAAACTTTTCACAATCACAATCATGCGGAACTCTACTGCCCGTATTTGATTTGTCAGGGAAAGGTCCTATTCAATGCATACAACTTGGGGTTTATTCTTAAAAGTCTGTTATTTATATACGCTTGGCTCTGGAGTGTACATTGGTTCGGATTTCGTTACCAAGTTTATGTAAAGTTGTATGGATTGAGAGCAGTTGGTGCTGGCTAAAAGGTCATCGCCCAACCAACGCGTGGGGTCTGAGTCACGTACCCATTTGGAGTTTCCCTTTTGGAAGCTGGATTCAACACCCATTTATGGACGTGACCCTTTTTGCACTCAGTTTTCTTTTACTTACTCCTAACTCCTAAGCAGCATCTAATTGTTTTTATTATCATATATGAATTACCCCTCTTTAGACACAAAAAACATATTCAATTTATGCTTCTATGCTTCTCTTTCGTTTCAATTTCAACTATTCACATCCGAATCTTCTTACTTGCAATTAGGATGGAGAATACAAATCCACACTTTATCCTCTTATAATTCAAAATTTGTGCAACAATACATCTTTCACTCAAAAAGTTCTCTTATACATTAATAGTCTGAAAGATAAAAAGTTCAAGAGTTGTCGGCTCTTGTGCTAAAGCAGGGTTCTAAAAGATTTGGATTTTTCTATGTATCCACATCCATCTATCTATTGGTGACAGATCAGATTTTCTTTTTCCTCCATCCACATGTCTCACTTGGCTCCATAAAAACTTTAACATCCAAAAGAAAACCCTTGGTCAAGACATAAGAAAAAAATTTCCCTATTTTTGTTTATGATTGATTCAGAGCATTCATTATTGACAAGACAATCTATATATATACAATTGTTATAAAATTATAACAATATTATTGATCGAGATCCTAGCACCGGAACATGCATATAATTAAATGGGTGCATCTAATTATTGTGTTACTAATTAATAATATTAACCATTAGTTTCTAGTGTCGACGCTGAATCATGAATTAAAATATAAAAAGGAAAAACATAGTTCCTTTTTTCCCACGATGATCAGTTCAGAATATCAATTAGTATGGATCAAATCAACTGTGCATTGTGCAGCATTTATACACTGAGGAACAAGCATAGAAATGATAGAATGGCCGGAATGGGAGTCGTATGGCTAGTCGACATCCCAGCATCTTGCTGAAGCACTCCATTATTCTAAACCCCATCCCATGCATGCGTCACCACAAAAAGGTGTCCTTCGTTCCAACCCATACTCTTGTCCAAGCAATTTAATCAATCCATTCAAAAATGTTCTGTCTTGCACGATTATTCAAAGGTTCCAACAACGACCTCCTTTTCTTAGTCTCTCGTCCTGATTCTACTTTTTTTATTATTATTATTCAGATGCAGCAATCCAACAATATCGTGTTCTTGCAACACTATCTCTCTCACTTTCCGATACAGTTGTCCAATTTGTAATCTTTGACTCATTCATCACGTTTTTTATTCAATTTTAACTTTTTGTATTTATGTGGCCAATCTTGCCTTTCATATGCTTGTAGGTGGCTTGCTTTTTGATAGATCCAGAGTTTGAACACTGATATATAGGCTTTATCTTCTTTTGTGTGAATAGAATAACCCCACATAATCTAGACGTTTCTATGGTCTTTAGGGTGGAAACCCTGAGGAAAATGCTACAGAATGGTATGGTATTCACATATCATCTCCTTTATGCGAGGACTCATACTCGTCGGATCGTGATCTGTGTGACGTTCTGGCTGTTCTCATGTCTTCTCGGTGCTTCTTTCAAGTGGTGTATAAAGTGGTCTAACCTGCTGAAGTTTAGCAATATAAACCTTGACATGATAAGTTCAAACTTTTGGAACCCAACAGAAAAGAAGTCTTGCAAGTGAAAGAGAAGCAGCAATTAGATTGGAGCAGTGGTGACTTGTGAACACAAGGAGAAGCACCAAGGCATGGAAAACAACGCGCCCCTTCTCTTACAGGAAAAGGCAGCTTTGGTCTTTTATGAGTGGGGTAATTAGGATAGGACCCATGCTCACGACACTTTCAACCTGTCTGCGCGTGTATGAGTCATGTTGAAACTTTGCCCATAGTATAGATTAGACATGTCCCCTCGTCTCTCTCTCATCAAACGAGTCGACTTCAAGAATGTCTCGCCAAACAAAAAAATTTCTCAAGAGACATATCTAATAAATAGGTATATTAAGGAGAACACAAACCAAACATTCACTTGAGCCCCTGCATGCTTAATAAATATCCACCACTTGTGGCCTAATAGTCCATCACACACCTTTTTTGTCCAGACAGCTCCAATTGATTTGCACATGCTATTCTGCCCGTCCCAAGGAATTATATTTCATTATTTCATCTGTACAGTGTCTTGTATATGCAACTTGCCAGAAACTGTGGATCGCAAGCAAGGCCTGTTTAATTATTAGACTTTTTTTACTTGTGATGGTTTGATTATTAGCCTATTGAACAGATTACCTACCAATTGAGTACAGCATTTCTAGTAATACCGGTCACATTATTGTTTATTCATGAATTAAGAGGCGTCCCTGGGTAATTAATTTGGCTGCTTTGTTGATGTCTACGTGCCCATGCCTGAGCTGGCAGAAGTTAATCTCCGTTTTTGGAATGGGCTTCGATTAATCTGGTGGGCTCTGAATTTATAGTTCAACGAACTAAATTTTATTTTAGCTACAATTTGAGGTTGGAGTGTTGATGGATTGGTTTTATTCAAAAGTTCGGCTTGAAATAGATCTAACCCGGAAGTTTAGATCTATTTTTCGTGCGAATCCAAAAACAGAACAATACAAACCTCTATTTTTTTTATAAGACTAAACAAGGATCCATCCAGATCTTGGGGACCATGAGTGAATGAATGAGTCGCTTATCAGAACAGGATACCCGATGGGAGCAACTTGAGAGCTGCGGTCCACACACACACACAACACGCCAACTATAGCTTTTTCTCTGCAACTAGTATATCCTACCTTAACCGTGACTTGTAACATATATGTCTCACACGGCCTCCACGGCTCAACCATTCCTCCCGACTATTTATATGACACTATCAAGTTTTATATACTGATCACTTTACTTAAATAATTAAGTTGATTAGAAATAGCAGACAATTTACTCATTCAATAAACACGCTCGTATTACACGGGTTAATCTAGAGTCCTCATCAGTAACCCGCTGGCCTCTACAAAGGATCCAATCCCATTTTTTTTCCTTAAAAAAACTTATTCTAATTCACCAGCTGCCGGCCTGAACATTTTATGTACTCTAGTCGGCATGAAATAAAAATATAGCCACATTGACATAGTACATGCCATACAATACAAAAATATGCAATATACTTGTGGACAAAGTTTGCCTTTTTGCCCCCTTGGTGCTGGTCGGCATCTCCATATCATATGGCACAAGTAGGTACCACATGGAGACAACCTAACAAGTAACAATATTATACAGATAAAAAAAAAAAAAGAGCATTGAGATCAATTAGAAGCAGTTTTGCAAACAAGTTACTACATATACCAAGAAAAAAACTACTATTCTACCACAATACAAGTGCTATAATGCTTGAAAACTTGAATTCATTTAGACTGCATGGTTAACTTTTCTTAAGTACTTGTTTATTTCTCTTGGTACTGTTATTCTTTAGCCACTGTTGAAACCTTACAATAAAGCTTTGTACCAGGCCAAGCCCAATCCACCCAACCCCAGCATATAACCTTAGTATCTGTATCTCATCAGCCACATCATTTGTTTGCCCATTGTAATCTTTGTTTCTACAACAGACAAGGTTCCTCGAGCTCTTCCTGAGAGCATCAAGCATCCAAAGACATCCCAAGCTTAACACAGCAGAAACAAAAATCAACAAGCACTGCATTTCAGCCAAAAGAATAGGGTTACAGCGAAAAAAGTGTTTAGTTGTACAAATTGTTATCTTACAATTATCAACTAAAGGCAAGCCTACACACAGTGGTTTACATGATTGGGTCGGGGTGGGTGCCGAAATTATGTTTTTCAAACAAATGTGAGTCATCTCTTTTATGCACGACTCGAAAAAGGTCAGGAAACAACACGCAGCTCGAGACAGACAACACAACAAATCAGATAAGGAAAGGGGATGGTACAAGATCATAACGTTAATACAATTGGAGTCATTGGCTTGTTAACAGAAGAGCGACTTGAGCAGCTCCGGGGACGTCAGGTTCGCTACACACTCAAACTGTCACAGAACATAAGAAGGTGAAACAACGTTATAAAATCTCAACTTTTTTTAGAACAGGAACTTGTATCATGTGACATTCTGTGGAAGTATCTTAGCAAGTTAGACCAAACGATTAACACACAGTAATGTGCTAAAAATTCAGGCAGCAAGTGGTGCATACCTTTTGTTGCCTATACTTTTCACGTATAGCACTGAGGGGGCAATTACTGGTGTTGTGCTGCAGTTCCCTTAGAGCACAGACGGATACCTTCAGACTGGAACTTTTGTGAGAGGTGTAATGCTCAAGAGTTCGGTTCTGCAAGGAAGAAAGAAACATGGCTTATAGGAAAAACAAGATATTAGATTATGCAGAGAGTATGGTGTTGGGTTTTTTCATACGAACCCATGGATGGTCAGATTGATCAAGTGTCCAGCTTGCAAGAAAGACAGCAGATGCTGCCACCATTGAAGGAGGAAATTTCAGGAAACTGTATTCGATCAAAGTTAACTCTGCGAGATAATTGGCTAGAGACCCCAGAATTAAAGAAGGAGCCTGGAAATGTAGTTCAAACTGAGTGTTCAGGGCATTAAAAACAAGTTGAAAAGGAATTTGTTGAAACCATCATATGGTTTCGTCCCAATCTTACTTTGCGAGAAGCTTGTGCCGCTCGAAGGAATCTCCTGGTCAACAGTAAAAAACAAAGTTAGTGAAGACATCTTATGGATCAATGAGTTTGTACTGGAAAAGTATAAAACAAGTATTTATGCAATCAACAAGTCTACAAGAGTAACCTGAGAAATGTTTTTGTTGTGGGAACACAGAGATGAAATTCCAGGTCATTAAGAACTTCACACTCCATTTTCAGCACCTATTGAATAATGAGAATATCAGCACTGGCAGTTCTATGGTCTTCGTATATACATGATTATCAGTCCTTGAGACTACACAGGAAACAAGTACCTCAGCCTTTGTGTATGTATTGTCAGTGATAAAGCAAAATTCGTCAACCCGAGGAGCACAGATCTCTTCATATTTCCTGCACAACAAAGATAAATTAACAGTAAGTGTGAGATCATTGGTACCTATTTGGCAGCATAGACATTTAATGCAACAACTTTTTGATACATGCGCAAATGAGCGAGCTGCTTCAGCTGCTACACAACTTGTATGTGTTACATTGTCGTAGCCATTTCTTCTAATAAAAATAATCAAATCACCAAGGAAATCTATGTTGTGATACTTTACAGCTTAAAAATGCACTACTGAATGTTACAATTACTCCAACCCAAAACTTACGAGGCAATCAGCATGCAGGTTATTCCAAGAAGCTGTAGTCTTTTTCTTTCAATATAGTTCTTAGATAGATACTGGTCAATGAGATAAACAGTGAGGTAGAGTGTGTCTGGTACAAGCTTGTATTCTTCAGAAACCTGCAGCAGAAATAACAAATAGCACCTCGTCATAAACTAGGAAGGAAAAATCCATGAGTGATGAGGAGTAACATGGCGGCCAAGAATCTTCATCATGGCAAAGGAGGAGCCCCATATAGATCACATGAAACGTGCAAAGTTCCTATCTGATGCTGAAGCCAGTGAGCGCTTACCATTCTTGTCTAATTTTTCTATTTTTCAAGTAGCTTTATGATGTAAGGGTGGAAGGATCTTCCAAACTGAGTTAAATGCTTTCTACAAATCGTCCCTTTCACCAATATCAAATAATTTTGGCACTTTGGAAGGGACAAATAAGAATCACCATTACGTGGATATGTATGAAGCACAGCTTTGTCCATGCAAGATTCGTTTAGACGCAGAAACAAACATGCACATGTTCCTACAAACTTTTTATATGAAACTCATGCACATCATTTTTTTTCTGGAGTATGCATAATGGGATGCCAATCTTAGATGATCTGATCTTGGTTCCTTAAGAAAGAAAGAAAATAGTTGAATATATTATGTATTAACTCCGCTAATAGCTATCCATACAAACCTCGACAAGCCAATCAATTAGAATGCCTCGCATGCTCTTTGTGATGTCCCGCTGCAATGTCTCCATAAAGTTGGAAGCAGGTTTTCTCACAAACTGGGGAGTAATATAAGCATAAGATGGAGCCTGAACACTATCAAACGACAAAAAAGTGCCAACAATGCTTCCCACGGAGTAAACTGAAGCAAAGTAGCTTCCTTGTTCTAATAACACATAATGTATAGTGCTTCAACCAGAAATTTGTTTAAGCAGTAGCATGATTTTCTGTTACACCAAGTATATTATGCGTACCTCTCTGGCCATGAGATTTGCGTATATCTCTGCAGCATAGGAAATACACATTTGAGGATTGGCACTTCCCTTGTCAATATCTATAATGCCTAAGCCAGGGGAATCTCCTGAATCAAAATATAGAATCTTTAGCTGTGATGTCCCACTAAGCTGAATATGTGAAGTTGGTTTTAAATCATTTGCAAGTATATCAGAATTCATAAAAGTGACCTTGGTTTTGTGTTTGTAAGGTCGAGACAAAAAAAAATGCTGTCAAACATATTTTCAGATAAAAGCAAGGTTAACCAGCAACTAGGAAGCTAAGTAAACCCAAGATCGGTTTTATGGACTTAGCTGTGAGATGCATGAGATGCAATTGCAATTTCTAAGAAATCTGTTTTTTTTTTTTGGGTGTTGGGCGGCAATTAAACTAACCAGTCTTTGAGCCAGTAACCTCAGGTTTATCTCTGGCGTTTCTTTCCTCAAAGAAAGCATCATGGCAAGCACTGTCCCTGTTTCTTTCAATATTCTGTAATGGCAGTGGCCCGTCAGTCTCAAACAAAGTGGATTCTTTTGGAGGCAAATTGTCAACCTCTTTTGGTTCTTCAGCATTGTTAGAATACTTGACAAATGAACTTCCACTGGTAACAGGAGGGGCTAGCTTAGGAACCCTCTTTGCACACTGCTTGTTTTTGCTCAAATTCGGTTTAATCCTTTGGCAGGCCCTAGACTGAAATACAAGTAGCACATTAGCCAATTGAAAAGGCAGGAAATAATAGAAAGGATAAATATCATCAAATGAAAATGCAGAAATCTGATAAACATCTCAGTACCTGCAGCTTTGTCACAGCAGCACAATGCTTGTACGAATTATCACAGCATATGTTGGTCACATCCTTGAGTACTGCACGCTTTTTAGGTTTAGGAACTGAAGTTAGAGCACCTGCACTAGTGTTCTCGTCCAAAGCTCCCCTCTTCCCTTTCCCTTTGACAATCTGTTTTCGCTCGGTTTTTACAGGTGGTGGTAGAGAAGGAGCCACTCGAGATCTTGCACGACTTGCAGCTGATTGAGATCGTGTGATTCGACTACCAGGCGCTTGACAAGTAAAAAGCACTGGATTTTCCTTTCTTGTAGCCATATAAGCCTGAAGATGTGAACAAAACAAGAGTTGATACATTTCAGGAATGATGCAACAGCAATGTCGCAACTGATAGAAAAGATAAATAAGACGGAAAAGGCATATGAACAAGGATATAAAGATAAATATGATGAAAAAGATAAATAAGATGTAGAATTTTAGGATAATTCAGCATTTTTGTAATTTAAACTGCTTATCTTTACATGTTTCAGAGCCACTTGTTATATAGGGGGATCATATAATGTGAACTCCGCCCTAGTATGTTTTGCATTATTCTCCCCTATGTAGAAAAGAACCTGTCATCAAATCCAGACATTCTTCTCATCTTTCATTATAGAAATGCTCATGTAGTCCATAGCACTTTTTGATGATGAATTGATAATCCTCATTGTATATGAAGGTAACACCAACACAAAAGGGGAAAAACTATAAAGAAGAAAATGTTCATTTCTTTTTCTACACTTTATTATAGTCATAGCCATCAGAAAGTGATCTCTCACAACCATGACTTCAAAATTTCCTCATTGGTGCAGTCAATGTTTCAACATCAAACATTGAGGGATTGCTTAATACTCCATAGGTATTCCACTATAGATGGCTGGTATATAGCAACCCATGGTTTAGACTAACAAATTTACGAACCACAAGTTGCCAAACAAAATTACTTAAAACAATGATATCACGACTGCCCGAAGGTTGACATCTTCAGTGTGCCACTGATAGTACTAATTTCATAATCTTCTGTATCGTTCAATCAAAGACCAAATTGAGTACTAATTTTAGACAAAACTTTGACAAAAAGCTCACCTAAATATTTTGCAGATCAATTTTAAAGAATTTTCACGGGGATGTGATCACACAAGATGCATTTACACTAGTCATTATACTTTGCAGCATATGAGGCAAAGCTAGCATACTAAATCATGCCAATGGTCATATTTACGGCAAGTATATCAGCCAGATCTGGCTCAAATTGGGTGCTATGACAAGAGATCGGGTAAATTTAAAAGGAATTTCCATTTCTACATCGAGAACGCACTACCATTGGATCAAACAAAGAATTACTCAGTGCACTCATCTCTAATTACAGCACTAAGAATGCATGTGAAATTATCGGGCAGCCATTTCGTTTCCTAATTCCAGCACAAACAACACAAAACCCCCGTCAAGATCTCCCACTTATGGTGGCTCTTGGAACCAAAAGAGGAGAAAAAACAAGAACCACTCGAAATGTCCACCCCACATCAAGATGCCAAGAAGCACTACTCGAAAGAAAGATTCAAGGATCCGGTAAGGAGAAGAGGGCGGTAGGCTCACATCCAAGGCCAGAGGCGGCCGCTGTGGCGATCTTGGGTCCTTCCGACCCCCGTGCAGTAGATCAACGGGCGATCTGAGCGCTGCAGCCGCGGCGCCGGGGGTCGGCGGCGAAGACGGCTTCCAGGGTTCCCTTCTCTCTCTGTGTCTCTCTCTGTACAGTAGGAGGGAGAGTAGTGTGGTTTTTTTCTTTTTTTGGTGAGAGCGGAGAGGGAAATGGATTTGGGGTTCAAATTTCGAACTGCTCTGTTCCGACCCTGACGCCAAGTGGAAACCCGGTGGGCCTAGACGTCTCAGCCCAATATCTGGCCTGGTTGGGTTGACTAGGCCCGTGGGCGTCTTGTACGGTTCCACAATTAACAAATGGACTCTCAGCAGAATTCCACTCGCATTCCCGGGCTTGCATGTATGTTCGGATGTTCCCTTTCCATGTTTTTTTACATGATACGGAGACTTTTTGTCACGTATTATTCTGATCCAAATATCATGGAGAAAAAACATAAACCATTACACAAATAGGTGACAAGCAATTCGCACGAAGGAATGTTTCTACAATGCAGCCATTGGAATGTATATTTCCACTTGAAATATAAGAAAAAAAAGTATGCTACATATTATCCCAAACACAGAAAAAATAATATATAAACCATGTGATAACTTAAATAGTTAACACCAAAAAACTACAAGTTCGATTCACTCTAGATTTTCCAGAAAGAACTAGTGGGCGGGTGGCGAGGACAGCAAAGTAGCTTAAAAATTGTAGCTTAAAAATTATCTGGGGAATTTTGGTTCATGCCATTAATGAAATCGGAAATTCAGAATATGCCATTAAAAATCAGCTAATTAATTATGTGTTATTGGGTTTTGAAATTTCTTCTAAAAATACCACTCTGACAGGATGGAGTTCTGACAATGTTAGATCAATACATTTAACCAGTAAAAATGACTATAATACCCTTTTAGAAAATGTCATTGGAAAAGCGTATGATTTATGTATATGTCATTCGGATGAAAGTTTTGATGATGTGTCTGCTGTATTTTGGAGAGAAATTTTGGCGCCTTTTTTTTAGCTTCCCTATATATAACGTCCGGGGGAACAAGATTGAGAAAAAGCAAGATTAGGAGAAAGAGAGAGCAAGATTGGGAGAGAGCGTGTCTAATAGGGGAGAAATAAGTAACTCAAGCTGCTCTATTAGATCTCATGGCGCATTAACGACGTCAAAACTTTGATGCAGCTGTGGTTTGAGAGCAGTCAAGTATATGTCACGTACTGATAAAAACTCCAACCGGGTGTTTTTGAGGTGTTCTAGATGGAAAGTAAATGTATTTTTATCTTATTTTGCTAATTTATTGCTTCTTTTGGATCTTGTTTATTGGTTTTGATTTTATTTTGCAATGTACAGGAGGGTAGATGCTTATTTTGGCTGTGGGAAGATCTTATTGATAAGTACATCAATGAGGAGATTGGAGAGAAAGATGAAGCTGGCATTTTAGGTCTAAAGAACAAAATATATGAGCAATTAGTTGTGATAAAAGAAATAAACAAACTAAAAGTAGTAGTAGAGTTGAATAACGAGACTAAAACATTACACAAAAATATCTGTAAATTGAAGATAGTTTGTCGGATGTTGATGGCATGTATGGTTGTAAATTGACTTCTTACTACTAGAATTTAGATGGCATTGTTGTATGAAATGTCATGTGACAGTATCAATAACAACTTTTGTATGCATTGAAAATATTAATATTCAATATCAGTATGAGCATTAACCATTGCATAGCTTGCATTTTTAGCCTTAAACTTTATAACTGGATGTATGAAACAGTTTTGAACATTACTCTGTAACTGGATGTATGCAATTAAGAAAAATATCTCCTACAAAAGTAAGAAAATGTGTTTATGAATCAGGCACGTTAGCTAATAGATGACAAAACAAAAATATCAGAATAATAGAATTGTTGGCTGCACTAAGTAATAGGTATAGACTAAACAAAAACAACACCTATCACTAAGTAATTGACAGTATCATGTTTTAATTGTAGCATCATGTGACACAACAGAACAAAAAAAAAACAATATCAAACTAATAGATGACATCACAAGAACAAAAGCAAAACAAGTTCATTTATCAAACAGATGCTAGTTGCACTTTCTTCTTGGGTCTTGGGAGCCTTCCACTTGATTTAGAAGTTGACATGCTCTTAGATTTGGATGCAGCAGTAACATTGTCAAAGAAAGATATGTCATTTGCAATCAAAAAATGGCATACAACATGTCCTAGATAGTCAAAATTGGAATAATTTGTTTATCTTGTCGAATCATAAGAGGTGGGTCTCTAGTGTAGTGGTTAAGTCACTAGGTGGCAAGCTAGAGATCTTGAATTCGACTCCTTATCTCTACCATTTATTCTTGTAGGGCTGAATCGGCGGTACCATACAGTCCCTCCCAAAAAATCTTGTCAAATCATTTGTTTTTAATTGCCTTCGTCTCTTAACTGTTGGAGCTTGCTCAATAAGATCATTGCTATTTGCATTCCCGATCTAAATCGAGCAAGTTTTCCATGAAGAAGATCTTGGACTGGTGTACTCTTGCATTGCTTTTGATGATGCCGTAATCCTCCACACGTACTGTATTTATGCCTCTTCCTTACTCATAATCCACAATAGGCCACTGATTTTTGTCAGTCCTTGAATTGAACTGACTCTCATATGCCTTTTTAAACTTGTCCACCAAGTAATATTCATTCACGTACTCTTTTATGTTTGCCTTATTGAGCAGATGAATGCCAATGCATGAGTGCATGGTTTCCCACTCAGTTTTCATTGTCTATAAGTGTAGAAACTCTTGTCTATGTGTACTACATGCCTCTATTCAGTCTCATGTACATCTCTCCCATTGACTTCTGTTATATAATCTCCACTCCTGCTGACCTTGTATTTGCCCAAGCTCCTATTAACTGCATTCATCTTCTCTGTGACAGCAGGCAGTATTGCACACTGTAACTTGTTCCAATCATTCCCCTTACTTTTATTTACTATGCATGTTGAAAGTTTGCAATAATTCACAATCATTTACTAAACTCACATACTTCTCACTGTCTCTCAACTTATAGCATATCTCAAGCATATGCCTAGACCCCAATCAAATTGTTTTGCTATCTCATCAGTTAGATTCAATGCTGAGTATCTATCAGTGCCCACAACATACTCTAATAACCTTCATTTTCTTCACACATTTGGTGCTTTATCAGGTTTATTAAGATAAATACTAACCCATATATTCAACATGCATGTACTATCAGAATCCATCCTGTATAGCACAGATTCGTATAAAACATTACATTAAAGTTAGCAAAAAATCCTTCAGACTTTTGCACTACAATCACCACAATTACCCTCAAACCAAAATTGCAAACTTTTATATTGGGAGATGACTTACTCTTGAGGGATCTATGAATGATCCATGTTTACAATTGAGTTATGGCAATCCACCGCCTTTGCACTGGATAATGGCAATCGGCCGCCTTTGCACGTAGGGTGGATGCTCCACCACCTCAGGATCCGCCGCTTCTGGATCTAGGACTTTGGCTTCGCACCTAGGATGCTCCGCCACCTTACGATCTGCCGCCTCAGGATCTAGGAATTTGCCTGCACACCTCCTGCTTCCCACATATGCTTCGCCGCTGATCGATGATCTAGAGTTTCACCAGAGAGTGCCCGATGATTTTGGAGGGCTTGATATTGTGGTGATGTTGTGTGTGACTTGTAAGAGTTATGTGTGCTTCAATAAAGTTAGGAGCATAATATGTATTTTTGAAAAATCTGACATGCCCAGTATTTAATTATAAGAAAAATTCAAACTTTATTGAGAGAGTGTAATGGTAATGATATTTTTAAAAACTATTCTTAATTTCAGTGGCATGTAACCACTTTTGAAATATGCATTTTCTTAACGACACAGAGCAAATTTTTCCAAATTTCTTTTGGGCGTCTTTTTTCCTAGGGCATCATGCTTTCTTCTTTAACCTTTGTATCATGCGCTAAACATAAGTCCCACGACTATCTCTGCTCTAAACATCCATCTTGGCTACCTTTGGTCTAATGCTTAATTAGCACCACATATACATTTTTACCTTTTTGGTGCTAAGATAGGAATCGGCGCTGCATACATGGGTGCTTGAACCAGGCACAAAATAATTTTTCAGAAGCATCTGGTGCGAAGCATCTGGCACGGAACGTCAGGTGTCCCTATCACGTTCTCTCTCTTTGAGGCATCCATACAAAATCTCCATTTGGAGATAGATAACAAAGAAGGTATCGCATTACACAAATGTTAACGTAATGTCGACTCTTTTTTGGCTAGACATGTAAAGCCGGTAAAACGACAAAAGGTGCAAAGAGGGCGCAGGATCCAACCGCAGTACAATCAAGAAATACCCCGCATAACACGCTCTTGTGGTGGAATTGAATGTGAGCATTTAACCAGATAATATGATATACTAGACCAATTGAACTATCAACAGATTGGCTATGGAAGAAGCTGTTACAACAATATGAGTGCATGCATGTGACGGTGAGAGGTTGAATAACCACTAAGCAACGAGGGTTCGATTTGTGACAAGAAACAAGAGATTCCCCGTAGCAGACATCCATCAAGAAACACTCATGCCGCTAATCCTTTCGAGGCCGGCCCAAGCTCGGCTCCTAGTGGATGGCCCAGATACGACGCTGGACTCGATGTCTTTGTTAACGAAACCTAAAAAATCCCACTTTAAATTCATGTGCATTCTTTCTCAACATAACAAACCAAAAGCAAAAAAAGGGGCAGCCCGTGAACTATGAATATATAGGTGAGTCGGCCTAGAAAAGGCCCATCAGAGGCCCTTTAAGCTACTGGTTCGTCCTTGCAAACTCTCATCAACGGCCCATCCGGCAAGCCTTTGGACCAAGGATGCCTACTAACTGACCTGGTAAAGGCCATTAACGGATAATGATGCTAATGTTTTGGAAAGACCCATAGAAGGCACATCAACCATTATTCATATTTGTCCTATTAGAGGCCCATTAAACTTACATATACCTTAGGAAAAGGCCGAACGACGACACATGAAGGTACCACACCGCCCACACTTAGGCCCACTAACAACCCATAAAACACACATCAGCCCAGGAAAGGCCCATTAAACTACTATGGCCCATCAAGCTTCACAAGGCCTATTAACGGCCCACTTTGGGCCTATTGCTGGCCCAATAGGTCACTTGCTCGGCCCGGAAAAGGTCCATTAGTGGCCCAATATACTACTGTTCATGCACGATTAAGGCCTAATGGGCCAACAGCATACCGGTCGGACAGAAGGTCCGTTGGAGGCCCAAGAGGCCTCAAATTCGATCATTTGGAGGCCCATTATAGACCCAACAATCTACTGTCTTGGGGCTGTAGAGGCCATTTATTACCATGAGCAAAGATTTTGGCCCAAAAAGGCCCACTAAAGGCTTAATAAAATACGGTTTCGGCCTGACATGTCGTAGGTCCCATTAAACATGTATGTCGACCTAACGATGGCCCAATAAGCAACTGATTCGGCCCGATAAAGGCCCATTGATGTCTCAATGAGCATATTCATAGTCCCAGAAAGTTACTGTGGCCCAATAGGCCGCTGTTTTGGTCTAGTAAAGCCCATGTATGGCACATTAAGCATATATAGGTCCAGAAAAGGCCTATAAAAGGCTCAATAAGATTCTGTTTCGTCCAGGTAAAGATAGTTGTGGCCCATTAATCTTATATCGGCCTGATAACCCATTTACGACCCAATAGTGTACTGTTTCAGACCAAATGAGGACCATTAAGCTTAAATGCCAGCCCAAAAAAAGGACCATGAGACTACTGCTTCGGCTTGCCCCTATAAGGCCCATCCATGGCCCCATTGAAGGCCTAATGCAACCCAGCAGAACCGTACAGAGTCAAGAATTCGTGCGTTTAAATTAGGTGTGCCGAAGTAACAATAATGACAACGAGCCAATACTCTCGAGTAATTATAACATAATTTTATAATTATATAGCAACATTAATACAATAACATTTTAGAACAAATATCTCTCTACATGTATCATTGTGATTTATGTAGTTTAAAATTTCATATAATTGATCTGGTCATAATTATATCCTTACGCAATAATCTTTTTAAAAAGTCTATGTGTATTTAAATTTTGCACAACTTGGTACAATTTAAAACAAATATCATATACCAATTTCTAAAATTTATAAGATTAATCTACGCAGACTTGTTCACCAACTAATAAATACTCAAGTCTTTATCTTTTCGTTTTCTAATTTTTTTGTTAGTATGGGAATTTCTAATTTTATAACAAATACGATAGATCTAAAGTCACATGTTTTTATTATATATGCAATTGTGAGGTAAATCTGAAAATTGCTTAAATAATTGATGACTATTGGTTGGTAAGATGTGTGTAAGATTGAACTATTTGATTAGCATAATTATCTAAGTATTATAGACCAGATAATTTTGTGAGATGATGCCAACCAACAGCCTTGGCTATGGTGAGCAGCAAACGGAATGGGACAGCTGCCACGACGGGGAGGTCGGGGCGTGAACAGGCGAAGACGGAATGGCACGGCTGGCTCGCGCTTGATACGGGATCTGTTGACCAACCCAACGTGGGCAGCAGGAGGTGTTGGCGTCGGATGGAACGAGTAGCCAGGCAACGCGCAAGTCAGTCGGTAAGGTGCGGTACGATGGTACCCCAGTAACCGGTCGGCATGACAATGCGGCACAGCGCTTGAGAGGGATGTGGTTCGTGGAGTTGCAAAGACGCAAGGTGATAGTCAGGATAGCTCGGTGTTATCTTTTTCTTTTTCTGTTGCTGCCTAACTGCCTACATTAGTATTTTTATATCGCATTACTACTACCAAATTGGCTCTGGTACATTTTCACTTACGTGCATGTGGATACACATGTGCAGACGGCGGGCCGAACCTCCAGGAGCCCAGTTCCATCGGAGCTGGCCAGGTTTGGCACAAACTCCGTCTTATGGGTCAATAGGTTAAATTGGATCGTTTCAATACATTTTGTATTACATAATACAAACTAGATTAAAATCATGTTGGTTCTAATTAAACTATTGAACATCAAATTTCAAATCTAACCTAATCAAGTTAACAATGAATTTAGACTATAATTAGACCGGGCCGAGTCGGACCAAATCTCCTCCAACCTACATGTTTGATGTGGCTGATAATAACAGATGTTCTACATGAGTGATGAAGACCTAAAATTTCTTCGTCTAATATACATATAATCCATGGCAATAATTCCTTGTGTAAATAAATTCAGTACAATACTCGGCACGAAAAATAGGCTCCCAAACCTGCAACTTCTGGTCCACTGTTCCATTTTAAGAAATAGCTTTTTATTGCTTTTCTATAAAGATATATATGGTTAAATATATGTGTTTTGCTTCGTTAACTTAGCGTTTGGTTGTTTGTATGAATTCAAGTTAGTTTGATGAGTTGAACTCATTTGACCTAAAATAGTTTGGGAAATGCAAAAAGGAGTTGTTTAATCGGTTGTGTGAGGTGAGAAAAATTGAGTTGGGATGTTGTTTGTTTAATTTAATGAGTTAAGATGGAAAGAAAATTTAAAAAATATAATATGTTTTAAACCACCATAATAACTCCAAATCTTTCTTAATTACTTTAGATTTACTATAATAAGTATTCTTAATATTCCTTAATCACTCATTTAATCGCCTAATTCGATGAATCAGACTCACTCATACAGTTAATTCTCATGTTTTTCTTAGTCTAACCAAAAACTATCTTTTTGCATTGTACAGTTTAACTCACTCGTACAAATTAGGCAATCAAACACAGCCTGCAATAAAAAAAATTCTACATCTCAAAACTAGACTAAGAACCATACAACCAAACACACTGAGGGCTTGTTTGGCAATCAAAGTATTGTGTAGTTCCAATGCAAAACTCCAGTATTTTTAAAAACTCTAGTATGAAAAATAGAGGTGTATTTGGATAAAAAAAACAGAGATAAAAATACCATAGTTTGCCCTCAAAACACTGTTTTTCTCTGTATCCAAAACTTAGCTCGGAGCCAAAGTTTTCAAAATCGAGACGCCACGCGTGCGTGCGGAGGAGCGCGAAAACCCTAGGAAAAAAGCGGGAGCGCGTCTCACACATGGAGGGACATCCACCGCCCGCACCGGCGTCGGAGAAAGGTACGAGTCGTCATCTCTCCCCACCGGAGGCACTGTCTGCAACGCTCCCCACCGGTGGCATTGCCCCACTCCCCACCGGCCGCCTCGCCGTGCTCCCCACCGCCTCGCCCTGCTCCCCATCAGCGGCCTCGCCCCGCTCCCCGCCGCCTCGCCTCGCCTCGCCCCGCTCCCCACCGCCTCGCCTTGCTCCCTACAGCAGCATAGACTTGTTTCCAGTGATGTTTGAAATGATATGTGCATGTAATGTGGTGCTGATTGTGAAGAACAAATGTATATCTGTTAAAATCTGATTTTTTTTTTATTACTGTGGAGCTGATTCTAAACATGTACTGAACAATTGCATATCTGTTGCTGTGGAGTGATGATTGAGATTATGGCTTTGTATTGCTTCATGAGTAGTAGGAGAGAACAATTGCATATCTGTTGAACTCTGAGTTCAGTACATGTTTGTTTGAGTCATGAAGGATTATAGCTCTGTGTGGCTCTATATTGGTTTAGTGATTAAAGTATTAGTTCAATACATGTGCTACATGATGTTGCTTTGTATAGCTTTGTATGGCCATGTAGCTCTGCATTGGCTTTGTACTGGCTTTGTATAGCTCTGTATGACCATGTAGCTCTGTATAGCTCTGAATTGGCTCTGTATAGCTTTGTATGGCCATGTAGCTCTGTATGGCCATGTAGCTTTGTATGGCTCTGAGGTGTGTTTGAGCCAAATTGTTGCATATTTTATTGTTGCAAGAAACTAGTTATTTTGAAAGGAGAGTTTGGAAGAAAGTTTGCAATCCGTACTTATTTCCTATTTTGTATTACCATCATGTGTATGTATTGATATTTGTATATGCATCATGATGTTTTATAGAAAGTAACTAGTTGTTTAACATTATTCTGTTTTGTATTAACATTATTTGTGTGACTTTATATATATATATATTGATGTTGTAAATAAAATTTGTGTTGATGATGTACATAAAAAAAAGACAGAGCTACATGAGGTGAAGCGGAAACAAGTTTTCTTGTTTCCATCATGAAAGAGTACAATTTATCGAGATATCGTGCTCAAAATGGATGGACGAAGGAAACATGGAACACCATGACCACTCGGTTGAACAACCAATTCCTGAGGTCAAAATTCCATGTCCCACAACTCAAAGATAGGGAGCAAAGACTCAAAAATGACTTCAATGCAGTGAAGTATGTTTTGGAGAAGAGCGGATTCGGATAGAATAATGATATCAATATGGTAACAGCTATCGACAAAAAACGGTACGAACTTACAAAAGAGTTATGAAAATGGAAGAACAAATCCTTTCCCTATTACGATGATTTATTCGACCTTTACAGTGGTAAGATTTGCTAACTCATAGGTTCAAAATGAAATAATAAATTTGTTCTATGTTGTTTCGTAATGAATTACCATTAGTGTGGTAATTGTTAACTGGTAAGTTGCAACTACAGCAGGGTTGCGGAAGGAAAACTATGCAGAAGGTTATCGGATAAGCCAAGTGGGATTCAATTCGAAAGCTCTTGTGAGGAAGATGCACATATGGGTATGCGTTCACCCCGAGCCACCATACCATCACCAGGAGGGACAACTCATCAATTTGATTGGGATGACTTCATGCATAATGAAGGTATCGATCTAAACACTCCTCAATCTACTCAAGCTGGACCACACATGGAGTATTCCATTCCAACTCAAGAAGACTCGCCATATCATGTCCCATCGAGAACCGAGTTGCCTAGAGCAAGTAGTAAAGAAAGATCTACAAAAAAGATAAAAAAGAGTAAGGATGCCTCGTTGGATGAATTGATTGCATTGCGAAAAGAAGAATTGGAGACTTATAAGGAATTAAAGGAGAAACAATTGAGAGTTATAAGGAAGTCAAACTAAAGTAAATCGAGAGGAATGATCCGATCAACGATCCGTATAGTCTAGCCAAGTGCATTGGCAAGCTAGAAAGATTCGCTTTCACTCAAGAGGACATACTAAAATCAATCAACTTTCTCAAACAAGACAAAGAGGGTCGGGAGATATTTTTGTCATTAAGTGATGAAACTGTTGCATTTGCATACATCCAGGGTGTAATTTCCACTTGACACTTTGTGGTTACGGAGTTGGTGGTTGTGTGATATTTTGTTGGTTGTTGCAGACTTAGTGCTTATTTGATATTTTGTTGGTTGTTGCGGACTTATTGGTTATATAATATTTTGTTGGACTTTGCAACTCTCTTTATACATAATGAGATCCTAACATTGTTACATCGTTCAATACACATCATCTCTAAATTAAATCCATACATGACACAAGTATCATTCATCATTTGTTCTCCGATTTTGAATGTGAGTAACATAGTCAGTCCACATTGCCTCCGCTAGTTGGTTTTTCTTCAAGTTTCCCGCAGTTCGCCGGTCGTTCAATGATTGCACATCATTTCTATATTCCGCATCTCCACTTGGAACATCAATTATGTCGGATGGCGTAATGTCTGAACTAGTATGATCAAGCCATTGCTTGTTTCCGTGATGCGCTCAAATAAAGTTGTGAAGAGTAAACCATGCTAATACAATATCTCTTTGGGAATCAATTGAATGGTACAACGCACATTTTAGTATAGGAAAACGCATCTTCACAACACCAATAATGAGCTCAATATGGTTACGGAGTTGTGCATGTGTCAAATTGAATAGCGCCTTTGCATCACGTGGCCTCTGATTGCTTCTACCTTGCTCTTGCAAATGATATCAAATATTACGAAATGGAGCAATAAAACTAGGCGTATTTGCATATCCCGCATCGACTAAGTAAAACTTGCCTTCGGGAACATAAAAATTATTTTCAAGAGCATCTTGTAAGACTTGAGCATCGGAAGCCGAACCTTCCCACCCTGCACTAACATGCACAAATCGACAATTGAAATCACATGCAACCATCACATTTTGCGACAATGTACCCTTCCTATTACGATATGGGTCTTGTAGTTCAGGCGTAATAGTAATGGGTACATGCGTACCATCTATTGCACCAATACAATCCTACAAATTATTTAGATAAATAATTATTTATAGAATGTGATAAAATAAATTAAAATTCACATCAAATATATTTATTGAATCATGCAACTTACCTTGAAATATGGCATAAATTTTGGATTCGTACGAATATTGAAAGGAGTTGTGATTGCCGATAGTTGAATCATGATAGCTGATAATTGTATGATAGCATGCAACACTAATCCGAAATGCCGACTTATTGTTTCACCACTATGTTGGAACTTTTCTTGAAGAGTACGATTGCTTGTATTTTTTGATACAGCATATAAAAAGATAGCTACCTGTTCTTCTACGGTAACTCCTCTTGTATCTCGTAGGAGAGTCCTCTCTCGTAAACATTCTACTAATTTATAGAAGATAGTTTTCTCCATGCGAAATGCTCGTCTAGAACATATGTCGTGTCCTTCGATAATTTCAGTCACATATTTCTCGCCTGTGAGAATCGAAGTGTGCACAGGTGTACTACCGTGTGCAGAAGTTCCTCGAGACAAATAGTGAGTGATGACAGATAATTCGTCATCATCTCTTTTCTTTCGCCTCAAAAAACTTTCCCACATTGAAAAATAAATTTGACAAACACCCAAGTGTATATGCTAGTTTGTATGGAACTATTGAAATGGTTTCTTGTGATATTTGTAATGAAACTTATACATGTTGCTGTAGCTTGCGTTCAACGGCTTCACATCAAACCAAACGGCTATTTTTTGTCACAACGGTTATTTTATCTCACAACGGCTAATTCACGTAATGATCGACGAGGCTGATGCACCTCCAAAACACCTCTGCCAGCACTTCCCCTCTTCCCCTCGTCGACCGTGTCCACCCAAGGCCGAAGCTGATGTCCACCGGGCTGCCACGCCACGATCGACAACGGCGGGCATCACGATCGAGGATGGCAGCGGGAGGTGCAAGACCACGGTGGGCGCCACGATCGACGAGGCCGGCGGCTGCGCGAGACGAGTGCCGACGGCGGTGGGCTGCGCGGGACGAAGATGGGCATCCAAAGCTTCAGCCCTTCAGACCTCGAGAAGGTTGCTTTCTTTTTTCTCCTTTTTAGTTTTGATGTTTCAGTTTCACCCTTTGGACATGTTCTTGATTGACACAGGTGGAAATGGCGATGTGTTCATCCATGTAGGGGTCGATGTCATCTGTGGTTGCTTGCCTTGTTGCCCTGAGGGACCGGTTTGGCACCCGTGTCAGGGAAGACCGGGGCATGTCCTCTCTTCCCAGATGCAAGAGTGGAGGCAGAAAGCAATTGGAGGCTAAGCTGAAAAGGATGGTCACAAGTCCGGTTATGTCAGGTGAGAAATTGTCTTCAATTAATATTGAGAGCTATGCGATGAACTAGGTTAATTCCATTATCGGTTTAAACATATTTTCTCTTACCTTTATTCAGAATCATCCTCTCCTTTATCACGGTCCGAGTCATCGTCTCTGTCGCTGGTATTCTAGCCTAAACAAGGAGAGCATGGTGATCTTTCTGATGGTAAAGTTTTAGACATAATGAGATCCACCAGCTTGGATGTAAGCACCAAATTGCAATTTTCACTTAAATTAAGAGGATTTTCTCTGTCCTTAACACCAGCTTGATGTGTTCTTTTCTTGGATGAAATATATTTTGCAGAACGCCCCTACTCAATCAATTTTGAGTGTTGCGAATAGCATCCTTGATGGGAGTATTGAGAGGAAGAATGGGGAAATCCCTTATGTAGGCTACTCAAAAGCAATGCAGTTAGTTTGTTCTTTTCATGTTTAACAAGTTTGATACTCTATGTTTTGACACCTCTTCTTCTCTGATATGAATATAATATTTCCTTGTAGCGCGTTGCTTGCTTGCTGAGAAAGGTTATTCTGGAGATTGAAAGGCGTACTTCTACTCAGGCCGAGCATATGCGAAGTGTAAGATAAAACTTTCTCATGCTTATTTCTATCTTGGATTATTCCTTTGTGATTTCTTGCTTGCTTGCAGCAAAATAACCTTATTAAAGCACGTGAAGAGAAGTATCAATCAAGGGTAAAAGTTCTAGAGGCAAAATAACCTTATTAAACAACTGGGGTTTTGGACTGTGGGCGGCGCGGGACGACGGCGGCGGTCAGCAGGCAGCGCGAGACGAGCGCCGACGGCGGCGGCATGCGCGGGATGAACGGTGGTGGTCGGCGAGCTGCGTGGGATGAACGGCGGTGATCGGCGGGCAGCGTGAGACAGGCGCCGATGGTGGCGGGCTGCACGGGACGAGCGGCGGTGGTCAGCGGGCGTCGGCGGTCGGTGGGCGGCGCGGGACGAGTGACAACGGCGACGAGTGGCGTGGGACGAGCAACCACGGTGGCGAGCGCCGCGGGACCGACAACGGTGGCGAGTGACGACGACGAATAGGTGACGATGTCAGGTTTTTTTTGTTCAACCCGGGCCTGATACTGCAGTATCCTTTTCAATCCAAACACCCTTAAATACTTCAGTTTACAAAAATAAAGTCTCATTATTCTCTTTTCAAAACTCTAATTTCGTAATACTTTAGTTTCACAATACTGAGTTATCCAAACGGGCCTTGAATGGTCAAACTAATTGTTGATACCATGGATCAGGCAACAACATCATGCACGCAATATCTTCCAAGATCCGAGTCATATGCAGACTTCAATACTTTCACTGATCTAAATTAATGTTCAAAAATATTGTCAGAAATATTAAACAGTAATAGTAGTCCATCTTACTTGTAGGTAGGGGCGTAGGGCGGTGTCTACAAATTTTGGGGTTTAGATCTTCTCCAACAATAATATCTAAAAATAGATCTCTAAATCTTCATATATATATCTACCTAAAAAGATTCCATTCCTATATTTTATTTCACTCCAACAGAAATCCCCAAATCTCACCCCAATTCCTAAAAATCAACCGCCATTCTCTTTTGGCGCTGGGGAGCGGGGCGCGTCCGAGCAGGCAACCGGCGGCGTGGGGAGCGGAGCCGCGGGGAACCGGCGTCGAGGGGAGGCGCGGCACGGGAAAACGACGTCGCGAGGGAGGCGCGGGAGGAGCGGTGGCGCGGGGAACCGGCGTCAAGGGGAGGCGCGGCACGGGGAGCGGCGGCGCGGGGAACCGGCGTCGAGGGGAGGCGCGGCGCGGGGAACCGGCGTTGAGGGGAGCCGCGGCAAGGGGAACTGGCGTCGCGGGGAACCGGCGTTGCGGCGACGAGTGGAGAGAGGATACCAACCGGAGAGAGAATGTGGACATTTGAGTTTTCTCTGTAGCATATGCATCGACGGGAGCGGGAATGTGTCGCCTGTTGGAGCAGCCGGGCGAACCCAAATTGTGCGCGTAGCGCATTTTTTTTGGGTGAACATTGTATTGCGGCATCTCTTGGAGAAAGTCTTAGATAAAATTGCTAGAGGGGCCCACATAAAACAACTTGTGAACCTACATCTTATCCTTCTACTTTTGGAGTTGACAAATCATTTACCCAAGTTTTATAATCGAGTTTTTCACTATGATGCTATGAATAGGTGATATAGTTTCTCCATTAAACTGATTTTGTAACATGGTTGCTCTCAAATACTCCCCAATTTCAAAATTACATATTAAAAATTATTGATGTCTTCATGCATGTATATTTTTTCTTATTATTGCTTGACAAAGTTCTTGAAAAAGTAAAATTTCATTATTAGTTGTATTATCAAAGAAAGAATATATAGAAAAAATTGTTATACAAGTTTACTTCAAAATTATAGAATGGCATTTATTTGAGAAAGTGAGTGTAATTTGAACAAATATTAGAACTTATTTTCGAAAACAAAAGAAGAAAAAGATTGAGTACTAAGAACATAAATTTATTGACCATGTTGTAATATACTAACAGGTCAATGAATATTATTAGCTTCACTTCACTCAAACTTAAATGCTAGATTAATTAGTATATAAACATTGTCCGTTGGGGGACATAAGGCAACTAGCTAACTGCCTTGGTTGCGTTATGCTCTCCCCGGTCATGTTTGTAGGTATTACTTAAGATAAGTTTTGAAGCTCTTGCCCGTGTAGAACAAGCAGCTGTGTTGATCGCGGTCCACTGAGGTTACAAGTTGAAGTCATGATTAAATGTTTAATTTATTTTAAATTTTATTTTATATGCATAAGATATTTTTGAATAAAAACTCTGAATAAATTAAAGTTAGTGGATGAAGATTGATGGGATTTAAAAATTGAAGCACAAATAAACAATTTATCGAAGAAACTTAGGGTTAGTCAAATAAATATATCTAAGTGTATGTTTGGTATAGTTTAAATTTCTCTAAAAAATTGGATTAGTGGAATTTTAGTGTATAAGTCCAATAAATTTTTTTTCCATGTTTACAGAATAAATTATAAAAAAATGATTGTTTGAGGATAACGTTTATAAGCTAAGGAAACTTCGGGGAAGGACCATGTGGACCGAAATTAAAAGGACGTCTGGCATGGGCCATGGCCTGCAGTAAAATTTTGGAGCAGCTGGTAGCTACCATTGTCAGGGCCCATGACCACATGGCCACCTAAGACTGACAGGACATGCCAGTGGTCACCTTGGGCCCTCCATTCATAAATCCACGAGAAATCTGTCTCAACATTTTTGTATTTTAATTTTATGGCTCTTATGTTGCTAGATAACACACGTAATTAGCATTTGCTTAGAGGCTTTCAGAGCATTATGAGCATAGTGTGCAGTAAATAGTCTTAATTAAATAAGCAAGAAGGCTACACGAATTGGCCAGATCAGGCCAAATCTAGACGCTAATAAATCACTCACAGTCTATCTCCAACCCAGATTGCAACTTGAAAAGAGAGATAAATATCACCTAGATATAAAGCAAACCAAGAACAAAACAAAAGTTATCCCTCCAATGACTTAGACTGTTTCTCGATTCTACATGCGAGGCTCACGGACTATAAAGTCAAAATAAGAGTCAAATATTTTAATGATTATTTAGTTTTATGTGATTGTACAACTAAATATTTAATGAATTTGTAATAATTAAGGACTTTTGCTATTAATAATATGTTAATAATATTTACGTAATTTAATTCGGGAAAATTCGGATAAAATATAATAATTAATGAATTGTAAATTAAAAATTACACTTGATCTAAGAAAATTATTTTATTTAATTTGAACATTGGTGCTAGACATTGAGTGAACTAAATTACAATTCAACTTACATAAAAATCTAAACATTTGAATATTGAAACATAACAAATAAATATTTTTGGAAAATTTAGAAATACATGAAAATACTACTTGTCGGTGTGGTCGCCTCCGAAACGTTGCCAAATGTGCTAAATCAAGTTTTTTTTAGCTGTGCATATGTAAGGTGAGCACAGCTCGCAGTGTTGTTTGCCAGCACATCAATGAAGACTGGCGTAGCCCCATTGTGGATCATAGGCGATACTGCAATAGATGCGCTCAGATGATCGTTATAATCTAATTTCTCGTCATCATAGTCTTTCTCATCCTCTATTGTCATGTTGTCTAAGAAGATGCATACTTGCATGATCTTAGTAAGAGTTGATTTTTGTAAAAACCGTGATGCACCGTACACAATGGCAATCCAAGATTGTAGAACTCTAAAAACTCGCTCAACATTTTTTTTGTCCCTTTTTGATGCTACACAAACAACCTGTTATTCATCATCTGTGAGAGTGATATTGTCTTTACAAAAACAGCCCACTTTAGGTATATATCATCCCCATATTGTACTATCGGGCACCGAGAGTAAAGTGAAATCGAGGAGTTCAACCTTTCGATATATCTGTGAACAAGGTAAGGGTGACTAGTTGAGCACGTTGATGCCATTGTTGGAACTAGCGACATCGAAAAAAGTATGCCATATCCACATATCATAGAAAGCCACCGCTTCAAGTATAATAGTAAAGACTCCATAATCTTCACGAGTGAATTGTCTCTTCAATACTATTAGACAATTTCTCCATTCTCAATACATGCAATCAATGCTTCTGAGCATCTATGAAAAAACCATTGGCATCTCCATATTGCAGCAGATGCTGGATATCTTCGACTGTGAGGCTGCGAAGATATTTCTTGTCAAACTTGTCAATGACACTTGTACAAAGTGCTCCAAATATTGACTTGCCGCGAACTTGCCTATCCTCATGTACTCGTCAACAACATCAGCAGGGGCACCATACATCAGCATACGCATGAATGCAATGCATTTCTATCAAGGAAAGAGTCTCCTGTGATTAGTGACATATCTCCATTCAATGAAATAGAGAAATCACTCACCCAGAGTTTCGACGATGCAAAGAAAGAGGGGACGCCTCATACGAAATCTTCAACAAAAATATTGTCGGGTTAAATCGGATTGTCAGAGAAATAGTCCGCAACGAGTCTTTGATGGCCATCTTCGCAATTCCTCTCAATATGTCTCCTATTGCCACGTCGACGGTGACCACGAGAGGAACAAGCTTCCAAACGGGCATGAAGAGCGAGGATAGTATCATTCTAATTCTTCTTCGTCCTCCTCTTACTCGAAAAATTCTTGCAAGAATTCTTCTATTCTATTCATGGAATTCTCCTCACAACTATATTTGCTGGAATTAGAGCTAGATAACATTTTGTGAAGAGAAACTTGTGAAGAAATATTATCTTTGAGAAAAAAGTTGAGTTGTGAAGAGAACTTTGTGAAGGAATTTAATATATAAACCAAGATTTCAACGGTTATATTCCAACGCTAGTTTCCAACAGTTATATTTCAACGACTAGTTGATAATGGTTACTTTTGCGAGCATTTAGATGATGCACAAATTAATTAAAAAAACACGTGGATTAATTAAAAGTACACATTCATTAATTAATAAGATACATGAAATTAAATAAACCTAATCTTTTTCTTTCCCACTGAGCTTCTCTCTTAACATCTTCAGTGTTGTTGCATGCTCCTCCTTCATCACATCGTCGAAATTTGATCTGTCGAGAGTTGTCAATTTCAAGTAAGCCTTGTACATGGCGGCTCTCTCCTTGCATTTGCCCATATCACGCAAGGAGTTGGACACATGAATTGAGTCCTTTCTCTTCCTAGCCCGGTCAGCTTGAGTGTTAACGAAGGCCTTGAGATATGCTTTGACTGTCGCCACAGAATCCTGCATTTTGCTCTTACTTTTGCGTTTCTCCTTTGCAACATCTCGTCCATTCGACTGTGTCTCCTCTTCGGCGACATCATCATTATTGGATGATGACATATAAGTACCCAACTCGATCAACATGCTTCTTTTGTTAGCGAGCTCAACGTAGACTATGGACCATTTATGTTGATTGTGAACTACTGTCCACAAATAGTCCAAGAGAAAAAGATGACTCATCTTCGTTTTATACATTTCACAAACCTATGCTATGAGTTAGTCGTCAAAACGACCACTAACATGCATTCTTTCAGACGGAACCAAACACCATTGAATTAGACCATTTTCTTGTTGCTCCGCTGCCAATAGTCTTTGCAGTATGTGGTCTCTCTTTTCCAAGGTATTAGGCTCGTCTCGTTGTATGTAACTGCAACATTGGGTCAATACATATCTCACTTCATATTGTTTCTATCAATAAGATTGAACGAATTGTTAAGCCAAACATTGATTTGCATGTTGACAAAAAAAAACTATATGGTAATAAAAATTTATATAAGAGACGATTTAGTTGATTATATTTAAATCTAAGTCTACTAAAAAGTTATCTGAAAAACGAAATTATTACTAGTCTTATGCTGTCATCCTTTGACTGTGGTAAACATTTAGCCCTCCCTCCTGCACCAGCGGCAGCATTGCTCTTGTTGTCGTCGTCAATGATGATTCGAGTTGCTATATCAGTTCGAATGGAATGCAGTGTGCTGTAGTCGGATGCTGCTGTGAACTGCAAATTTGTCTTTGGGGGTTGTGGTGGAAAGAACTGCGTATAATTTGTTGGCATACCAACAAAATGAAAACTTTGCTCATATTGAGGGGTTTGTGGAAATGAATGGGGTAAGGTGGATAAGAAGGATAATTTGGTGGATATGGAGGGTAATTTGGAGGATATGGTGGTTGTGAATAATTGGGTTGTTGTTGACTGTTGGAATTTTCGATGTTTTCACTGGAAAATTGAGAAGAACTGTACCAATTTAGAAAACCACTAGGTGGATTAGAATTCATATTTGATTTTTCATAAATTTTTGAATAACTTGGTGTGGATTTGTAGCTAGATTGTGGTAGAAGTTGGGTTGTGAAATGAGGCAATACTATTGTATTTATAGAGGATAAATTTGTTTGAATGTTTCACAATGTTTTAAAATTATCTTGTATTTTTTTTTTCTTTTTTTGCCAAAACATTAAAAGATTAGTTCAAACGACTATGTTTTCTAACATCTATTTTCTATACGGATTTTTTTTTTGCAATTGACAGGTGGATTGTCTTCAAATATCCCCCCAATGACTAGTTTTTATAAAAAAAAAAATTTACAGACTGACAGGTGGGCCAATTGAAGCACAAAACCCACCTGTCAGTGATGACGAGTCAAAAACCACAGCACAGTGCAAAAAAAATTTAATTTTTCGATGCATCAAATGGCTATTTTTATTTATTTTCATTGACAAGCGGGGCCAATTAAAGTGAGACCCACATGTAAGTAATAGAGATTATTGTCGGTTGTGTGAGTGCACGGACCGAAAAAAGTGCACTGCCCACGTGCACCAATCATCTTGTGTGTCACACACGGAAAATAACCCCTAACACGAACATGTAAGGATAAGTTTTGTGGGTCTCAGTTGTCAGTGGTTGATGGTGGGATTTGATCACTTCCATGCGTGTGCCGAGGTTGTCACCGCATGTCGCTTCGTGCCAAAGTTGTGGCTCACTCATCTTACGTTGCACACATGTTTTATTTCCATCGCTGTCACTGATGTGTAGGAGACCTATTTAACTGGACTCATATGTTAGTTTGCGAAATTCGCAGGTAATGATACTACTGAATTGAGTTTCGTGAGACCCAAAAAGACATTGCACTACATCTTGTGTGCTCCAACAAAACAACAGGAATGCTAATTCGGCTCAAGATTGAATCTTGATTGCAACTCACTCCAGAGTCCACCACATAACATTGGGCTAGTTTTGAGCCAACTCAACATGAGTCTGGAGCCGCGGTTGGAGTCAGCCATTAATCATAGAAACAATGGCAAACCGCAAACCAGATGGCCTCTCTTTCTGCAAACAGTGCAATTTCCGTATTATCCGGCGGGAATTAAGAAGTGCAGCAATAACAGGGAACACACTCTTGTCCTTTTGCATGGGATTATGTAGATAGCGACGTCACCATGCAATCCAATGCAAGCATGACGCTATGCACATCGTCCCGTGTTTGCCTATTATGTTTTTATGTGGCATTTTTTTGTTTCCTTCTCAATAATACTTAAGTCTTTTTAATCTGTATCAACCATTAAGAGTTTTGATTCAAACAACATTAAAAAAAGAACACGAACAGAAAATAAGTAAGTTGCACTCAAACACACTAAAGTTGGACTTGATAAAATGAATTATAAATATATTTTATTGAGATGTAGTAGAGATAATATCAGATATTGTAGTTACCGAGTGTCGTAACAAAACAATGAGTATATTTCTTTTACAAATAACTCAAATATGATGTAAAATCTCCCGACCCTCGCTGAGCACGGCATGATTATAAAATGTGCGATGTGCTATTTAAGATGGACTGATGATATTATTTATCGACTTGCTTTATGCTGCGGTTACGTGCCATAAATTATGTGGGTCCATATCAGGGAGACATCTTCCATTCACACACTGAGCAAGATAGGTATCCGTCCGACCTCGCCACATGGGCCTTTATTCGTCAATGCCCACCCAACAAAATTAAAGTAAAACAAGTGTTTAATTAGTTTATGCCAAAATCACGGCACGGACAAACTTAAACAGTCGAACACATTACAATAAATCCTGCTAGGTTTTAACATTTCATAGTACTACTACCTGATAACATAAAAAAACATTATTTTGGAGAAGCCAACACTACCAACATCTCATCCGTGGGAAAAATATATAACGTCTTTTTATCAGATTAACCTATCAAGCAAAATATGCATAACGTAAAACACCCACCACCTTGGGTGAATGCCTCGACATTTTACCATGCACACTAAAGTGTATGTCGCAAACATTGCATTATTGCAACGCACACAAAATGTCATAAATGCAACAGTACGTGCTAGAACAATAATAGAGCACTGTCATATGACACTACAGGCGTACACACATGTATGTACCTATATAGGCAACCATATGAACCTGGGCTTGGGCTTGAGCCTGGGCGAGGGCTAGTACCCGGGCCCGACTTGGTTGACGAGGGCGAGGGCGTTGCTGGTGACCTGCGCGACCTCGACGACCTTGCCGCGTATGGCGGCGCGGGTGGAGGCGTCGACGCCGCGGGAGAGGCCGTCGAGGCAGGTATTCTCGTCGGTGAGCGCGGCACTGCACCAGGACTGGACGTTGCTTAGGTGCCACTTGAACCCGGGCGTACCGGCCCGGCCCATGGGTCCGCCGAGCTCCTGGGCGGCGTCGCGCAGGTGGCCCACGCTGTCGGCCATGTTCTCCAGGCAGTCGCGCACCGGTCCGGTGGGGCGGCCCGTCCCGCAGATCCGCCCCACGTAGGTCGACGCCGCCCGCGCGCGGTCGGCGCTCACGGCAAGCGCTGCGCGCGCCAGCTCCCGAGGGCTGCGCGGCGGCCCCCCGCGCTTGCTGTAGGAGGAGAGGCTCTGCATGCACAGCGACGGGTATTGCGTCGCGCGGCACGACTTGCGGATGAAGTCCGTGGCCGGCGAGGCGGCGGCGGCGGCGGCGGCCAAGAAGGTGAGGAGTAGAACGGCGAGGAGTGGAGTACTGGAGCGAGACATTGCTGTGTGTACTTCGAGTCGAGTACTGTATGGTGTGTGTTGGCTCTTGGTTGGTTGTCTTGTTTTGTAACATGCAAGTTTTCTGTCTTTTTATAAGGGAGAAAAGATGTGACGAGGACGAGAGATTTTCGTTTTTCTTTTTCCAGTTTGGACCTTTCTTGCAGTCTTGCGTGGATTAAGGCTTTTCTACTAAAGAGACTCCTACCCTTACATGCGAATTAACGATCGCAACTTCTTTGGGGAGTGTTAGACTACCAACTCCATGGACTACTTTATTCTCACTCATCATTTCATTTCGTACAGAATTTCTATGCAATAATGCAACTCGTGTTTCAAACAAGCAATAAAATATTACATTGAAAGAAAAAGGATTGCTATCCAAAAAATACGACACTTCGTGGTGTTGTTCGGAAAAATGTGATAAAATTTAAAAGTTAATGATATTTTGAAAGATCGAAAAGGGGGGGAAAAGAAGAAAAAGACGTGTATAAAAGAAGAGGTTTGATCACGTGATGGGCCAGGACCACTGTATAGCTTTCGCGAGAAATGTGAACGCTGCAGGTCGCTTGTTTTTTTGAACCAGGATGAGTTGGGGACGGTTCTGCGTACGCCCGTGCTTTGGTGGACACTCAGTACGATAGAACAAGGGCAACAAACAAAATAAACCCAGAAATGATACTACATTTTTTATCAAAATCTTAAGTTGTGTAGTTAGCATGCGATTATACTTAATTTCTAGAATGTGCACTGAATTGCTTGAAAGAGTAAGATCAAAATGTGGTATGTCAGAACTATAGAAACCTAAAAATTCGGCACAATAAAACTAGTGGCATACACCTTGCATCATTTATGAATGGTTGGATGTGGCCTAATATTTGGTCCACAGTCACTAGACTTCTCTACGGACGTACGCCTAGAATGTTCAAACTAATCATATGCACAGGTTCAAAATATCACCATCTTAAGTGCTCATACTACTAACAATTTGGTGAACAGACTTTCTTTGACCTTTGTGGTCAAAACATAATCGTATTCATCTGCACTTTCTTCTTCTTATTCTAACACCGTTTGACCTGAAATCAAGAATTCTATAGCTCAATCTCCGAAATTAAACAAGCAGTCTTGGATTCGCTCCTTTCGTCGCATTTATGATTTATCTCATGCTTATTTTAGAGTGATCAAATTGTGATTTAGATAATACTTGAATGACTCCACTAATTTCTTATTGTAAGAATGTGTTGGCATAAATTATTTTTTTCATTTGTGTTTTCCCATTGTTTTTTGCACCCAGCGGCAACTTTTATTTTTTTTGTTCTTTGACTACTATCAGTGCAAAAATAACGAACTCCAAAACCAGTTTTTCAAACTTGCATGATCCATCTACATGGTTTCCGGTCGAACCAATCACGTGAGGTGAACTGGTGCTTCTATATTTCTGCTTTATTTAGTCTGTCGTATGCAACAGAACCGTTAATGCATGGCGCCATGACCCCCTCGGCTCTCTTCGTTTTCACGTACTACTGCTGCACCAATTTCGCATGCAATCCAATGGCTTAAGAAAAACGGTAAGGCTTTGTTTGAAACATACTAATTTGATAGAAATTTCATACAAAAAACATATTTACTCACTGGATATGAGATTTCTCTAAATTTTTTTTAGAATTCTTCTATTTCAAACATACCCTAAGTTTGGCAAACAACATGCCTTATACTCTATATGAAATGTATGGACTTACATTCATGCCTTTTAAATCAAAAAATAGACATATATTTTGGGGCACGTGGATCATTTGTTCAAGATTCAGATGGATAGAATTGAAGCCACAGAGAAGTCTGAAAGTTTGACAAAAAAAATTAATTGAATTGTATCAAAATCTCACACATTCATCCAACCAATAGATTTGTTATTAAATGATTCTCCAAAGCATGTCTTTCATCTTGGAGACATGAGATTTGAATCTAGATTTATGGAATCATATAGTGTTTTCATTATCACAAATAGAATTATACACGGTGGTTTTTTTATAGCTGTATACTATTATCAATAAACTACAATAACTTGATATATCAAAGAGAGATAGAACGAATTTTAGATATAGAACATGAATCTCCACAATAACTACATTACTAAAAATATGTTAGTTAGTTCTTGTATACCAAATTTTAGTACACCACCTTCAAAATGCTAAGAATAATTGTCATTCCAAACTCAGGTTGGGGGAATTAATTAGTTGAGTGCCTAATTCGTTTTTTGAAACTGCAAAAAAGGCAGCCGTTGTTGAAAATGTGTCACAATACAAGCAAAATTGCACAAAGGCAAGTGCATTAATTGAAAAAGAGTGAAAGTTAGTTAATTTGACAGATGCAATGGGAAAGCTAATAATTTTGCGTTTGCCTGCTTGCTCTGCCTATATGCTACCTATCTTCCCGTGGAAATTGTTGATCGATGAGTACATTGACTGTTTTTTTTTAATAATTTAATATTTTGAGTAAATTAATTATTACATTAAATCAACGTGTTTTCAAACTCAGAAATTTTGAATTTGAGGCTTAGGTGTGAGCCTGTGAGTTATGATGGTTTGGTGTGACTAATACTTACGTCTTCCAACTAAAAATCAATACTAGAATTTGAGGTTGTCGACAAATTCTATATTTTTCATCCGCATGACCGCATGACTATGCCCCAGCTTGTACAAGATCATATCCATCGCTTGTGGTTGTCATGAAAAAACGCAAAACATGACTTTCATTCGCTTGTTAGCATGATGACATTAATTTGCATTAATTGATGATGGTCTAGATCGATCACACCATCGATATTCCATCGATGGTTACAATGCGGATGCAAAAAGGCAGTATGAACACCAAAGAAGAGAAAAACGATCACCATATATGTTGTTGAGGGTGTTCACATGGATACATGGCTCAGCTGTTGCTTCGCCGGCTTTGCGTTTTTAGAGTTTTGCTGTGTGAAATGTAGGCAGGCTTCAACTTTTACTTAATATTGCTATTTCACCGAGAAAATTCATTTTCTTCCAAATGAAAATTTTGTATTATGAGTTTATCAGTATACATAAGTATACATAAGTATACACATAAAAATAAGAAAATACATAAAAAATTAGAAAAACATGTACTTTATTAATTCACAATAAATTACAAATTACAAGTCTCTTTTGAGATTTTACATATTCTCATTACACCAATACAGTACACTTTGACATACAAAAATTTGTACGATTCATGATTCTCAGAGTTTCGTAAAACTCCTGATTAATTATATCTACAAATTTTGGATCCGCAGAAGATCTTCGATTAAACAGCGGAAGGTTGTCATCTTCATGCTTCAAATTTGTCCTCTATAAATACAATGCACATGCTCATGCATGCATTCAACTTCGTAGTCTCGTCGATCTATGATACCATCATAAAATGCGGCCTTCACCTTGTCAGTGTTCGGCTTGGGAGTTGTTCGGCCTCGTCGGTCGTGAACAAATAGATGTCTTTGCCTCGTCGGTACCTAGTATTAATGGTGGTGTCCGACTTTGTTAGTTACGGATAAAATGGTTGCCTTCACTTCATCAGTGTTTGACGACATGTTGAATGTATGGTAGGATAGTGAAATTATGATAGCACTAAGATTTCTTTGGCCTTGGAGATGCATATGGTCATGACATGAATGAGTGCACATCGGGATGCCTATCGATTTCTGGAATGTTGCTCCTAAGATGAGGCGTGAAAAACTCAGTATTGGAGGACTTCTTGATAGTTCGCCTCAATAATTTTGTGAGTATTATTTTGACTTTCGATCAAGGTGAAATTTTGTGGAGATGTTTCTGGATAAGTTTACTGTTTCTCATAAAAAATTGAGATTGATTGGCTGTCTGAATCAAAACTTATTAGCCAATTTTTGCTAATATGCCAGATTGAAATTCGGCAGAACACCGACTAATTTTCACAATTTTTTCTGACTATGTTTCTCACCTCTGATTGAGGTGAAATTTGGTGAAGATACTTCTGCATGATTTTAATGTTCACCATAAAAATTAGAGGGCTATCCGACTTCTGGATCAAGAGTTATCATTAATACATCACCAATATATTAGACTGAAATTCCGCAAAATACCCGATAATTTCAACATGTATATAGAGTGACGTGTTATACTCGTGCATTCCCAGATCTGACCCCTAGACACAATGGATCGGCTCCCCTTTACAGTTGGATGGGGGTATATATATTAACATGAATTGCTTGTGGCAAAATGAACAAAGGAAGGGCGATTGAAGAGCACACCGCCGTATATCAGTGTGGCTCGACCTTACGCTCCATAAAATTTGTTGTGCCCTCTTTCAGGATGGTGGATCTGATTACACACAGAATAGTACACCACCACTCCTTTGTTGCATGATAGGATGGTATCATTAATGGCAAAGTGGAGGTTTTGCACTATGATCGATAGGTTCCCGTAAAGTACGGGGATGTAGTAAGGTGGAGATCTTCACCGTGATTGACAGGTACAAACAGTGAATTCCTGTACAGTACAGCTATGTAGATCGACTGGATGGAGATCTTTATGTTTGAATGAATTACCTTCATTTTTGCATAGATCCTCCATGTGAAGCATAATGTATGCTATATTAGTGAGAGGCACTCATGGTCGTTTTCATAGTCTTAGGTGTTGCTGATGAAGGAGAAGAGAAAACTCTTACGCGTAGGAAACAAGATTGCAGAACTGTTTTTTGGAGGACAACTTCTCTATTTATTGGGGATAAAAATGATTCAAATTCTTAATATTGAGGAGAGAATATAGAGATTTGAATTTCCAAAAGAGAATATTCCAAAGAATGCATAAACTAATTTTTCTCTTCTTTTTTTTTATTATTTTATTATTTTTGGATGAGTTTATTGAATATTTTAGACCTACTAATTCAATACTTTCGTGCTCCACCTGAGTGTACACAAAAAAAGTGTATTTGAACTTAAGATAGACAGACCTGACACGTTATTCGAATCCCGAGAAAATATAAACTCTATCCAAATAAAATTATATAGGCAAATAATATATGGTTGCGTTCGTCTCAACAAGGAGAACACAATAAAATATTTTTTTTCTAATTTGGAGTAGCGAGTAAAAATTATGATCATATTTATGTTTCAACCCCTAGCAGACGTTCGAATTAGCTATAAACCTTCAAATGTACTATTCAAGTTACGATAGTATATTATTTAGGTTAATTATCTTTAGAGGATTCCGAAAAATCATGGAACTACTCATTTTGTTGAAAGATCCAAAAATTATAGTCATTTTACAATTAAGTTTTTGCATCGATTTGACCAAAGTGGACTTTCTGTCTCTTGTGCTCTTCATACTGCAAACTTGTATTGAATATATCCGTCAAGTCATAAGATTTCTAAAATGACAAAGAACAAATTTCGACAAGTAACAAAAAAGTTAAGCCTTTTTTATGGATAGGTCCATGGTGGCATGATTGATAATTCATCGATTGATTATTCTTTTCTTAAATTTTTGACGACTTGAGTCCATGAGGCATATTAGCATCAAGATTAGCTATAACACACAACTGAATAGACCGCGCGATATGACTGTGTTGGTACACTGAGTTTCAACTGAGCCAATACACCAAATGGGGCAAGGGATAGCACACCAACAACACAAATTTATGAGACAAATTATATATTATTGTAATCATATCGAAAAATAGAATATAATTTTATATTTATTTGCAACCGCAAATCAATGTACGGAGATTTTTTTTATTTTAACCCTTAATTCAGTGAGGTTCACATATTGTAAACATATGACGAATTTATTACAAATTTATAATATTGAGGAGAATTTTATTACAACAATTGTCAGTCCTTCTAAACGGAGTGTAGTAGGACAAATTTTAGAGAAGTTCAAACCTATTATGCATTAAGAACCACACCTCTCCTCCGGTTTCTCTAAAAAAATCTTTGAAAATTACTTATAATAGTAATTTAACTCCTTCCAAGCAGGCCACAGTAAAGTTGGCCAACTAGCTCGTAGCAGGACATGCCACTATACATGTCTATTGGCCGGATGCCCCGACCTAATTAAGCTAGCTTGTCTTCTTAAGCAAGCAAGCGCACACGCTACCTTGGATTCCATTGTGGAAGACAGTTTTTGGTCTGTTCGGACCCATGTCGCAATTATATACTCTTATCTGATTCTAGATTCACCAGCTAGCTAAGCATGCCTATCATCTCCTAGTTACTATTACCAACGGCAAGTTTGCAACTCGCCAGCGCAGCTCGGTTTTTAATTCATAGCTATACAATCGTGCGACACTGTTCAACTCTATACAACAATGGATTTAGCATCGGTGTGTTTAGCCCTTGGAAGTGTGCTAAGCAAGTCTAGGATTAAATAGATAGGTTATCTAGTGGGTTTAGTTGCGGGTGGCTCAAATAGAAAACAAAAATACTGGATTGTATCAGGTTAACAACAAATAAGTTTAAACAGGTTAAATTTTGAAATCAATTTATAAATAAAAAAAACTTAATCCATAAACTTAACTCTCAATTTTTCGACCTTTCTCTCTCCACTTCTTAGTCCCGACAAACCCTCCCCCCCCCCCCCCCCCCCACCTAAATTCCCTATAGGAATGAAAATGCCCATTTTACTCCTTAGCATTGATAAATCCTCCCCCACCTAAATTCCCAATTTGAATGAAATTGTCCTATGAGTTTTAATTTGGAACAGCTCTAAGTTCCAAATTGTCCGGATTAAATTTAGTACGGTTGAGTCAATTACTTGAATCTTAGGTTTGTTTGGTTTACAAAATCTTTTAAAGATTATCGGTAATTCTTTTGCAATCTTAAAATATTATTGTTGTTTGATAAATCCACATGATAATTCAATCTGGTAATCTAGGATTACTAGTTTTGATGAAATTACAAGAAATTATCCTAATCTAATTACCATATCGAGGTATGGGTATCTTAGATCACGAAGATTCAATAATTTTGAAGCTTGTACTTACATGATATATTTAGAAATTTCAAATTAACAATATCAAAATATACTTTTCAAACTTATAGATAAAAATCTTAAAATCAAAATTTTCAAACTTGAGAGTTTTCAAATTCTAATATTCAAAGTTTTGAATTTAATAATTTCAAATTTCAAACTTGATATTTTTGAAATTTAATTTCTAAATTTTTAATTTCCAATTTCATATTTACAAATTTGTATATTTCAATTTTTAAATTTAGGATTTGATTATTTAAAATTTTAAGTTTCGAGTTGGAATCATGGAATTTTGAATATTTCAAATTATAAATCTAACATTTTTATATTTGAAATTTCAAAATTCCAAGTATTGTGGTCTAAAAATTTAAATTTCAAACTCAAATTTTGATTTTTCAAATTTCAAAATTTATTCAAACTATATTGAAACTTCAAATTTAAGATTTTGAATTTTCTATTTTTGAAATTTTGATATCAAAATTTAGAACTTTTTTACATCATGATTTTCAAACCTTTATTACTTCAATTAATAATATTTTTGAGATGTCACAGAATTATTTATAATCTTGGTGAAATGCACCCAATATTATCAAATAATATTATCAGTGATTTAATTACTGATAATCGGATTGAGAAAAATCTTAGATTTTAGAGAATATAAGATTAAACACACCCAAAGGTAAAGATAGGGCTAGAGTTCGGACTTACTTGGACCCATTCCCAGGTCTGGGTGTGTTCCACTTCCATGTATAGGAACGTGCATGTCTATGATTGGCATTAACACTGTGCGGCATGTCAGCATGTGAGCTCGCAACTTGCTGTCGACTGATCACAATTCACAAGCTGTCTATTGGAGATTGACGGCTGGAGCAGTACATATGTAGATGGAGATCCGAAGAACATAATTGGTAGTACGTAACAGGTTGGCCAGGATGATCAATTGACGTACGTATACAGCCTAGACTAGTTATATATTTGGAGGTCCTCAACGAAATTGCATGTCACTTCTTTCAGTTGCGCTGGCAATATGTTATTTGTCTATTCCAATCAAATTTAATTTAATTTATCAGAGCATCTCATCCATTTTTTGTGCAACATGTCACGTTGATGCAGCATGGACGTACGTCCGCAGGGCCATGCAAGTAGAACTGGAATTTACATCATTCCTACAAGTGAGAAAGAACCAATTAATATGGAACTGATCGTACAACCAGTTTAAGAGTCTGCACATTCGCTGTCCCAAACAGAGAAAAAGGCTTGAACCTAACTCGGGCCTTCCAGTTTTTTCCTGTTTCCTGCAAACTGCCGATGATCGCTGCTCGGAAAAGTAGGTCTTGTAGAATTTGTTTTCATGTCTTTCAGGCCTGGCCTTGTCTGTCCGCAACACGGCAATAGTTTAGTAAAAACTGAAAGACAATTCAATTCTCATGTGAAGCCTTTTCTATTGCAAATTGCCTACAAAATTTCCCTACTTACCATCTATAATAGAATTTCATTTTAGGACACTTCTTATGATAGAGAATATGTGTCTAACTATTGGATTAGTACAAATTGATCGATACAATGATTTATGATAAAATTCTCGTGAGGACAAATAGATTATCCTTAAATAAGTTTCTTTCTTCATAAGACTATAACACAAAACTTATTTAACATGTTATCACCTATGTTAAGATCTCGTTTGAAAAGATTTAAATTTCTATCAAAAGTGGTTTTTGAAGACTTTTCAAAGAAGTTGAGAGAGGCTTAGCATTTTTAATACTTTTTATTTTAAGATAAATTTAAATTTCTCTGAAAAATCACTCCAATTACTTCTCAATTTAAATCTCTACAATTTAAGCTGAAACAATCCTGCCCAAAGGGGACCAAGTACCCACCAACTTCCTCTCCCCTCCAAAAATACCCCGCCTCCCTCCATAGTCTATAACTGTACTACAAAACACACGCACACGCACACGCACACACACACACACAATGTGGAGTCTCCTACACCTGCTGCTGGCCTCCACGGCGCTGGTCGCCTGCATTGCCATGCCATCATCGGCGCAGGAGGCGGCCGACGCCATGCCGTCGTGCGCGGCGAAGCTGGCACCTTGCGGCGGCTACCTGAACTCCACCACGAAGCCGCCGGCGTCGTGCTGCGGACCGCTGCGGCAGGCGGCGGCCAACGAGACGGCGTGCATGTGCGCCATCCTCATGAACAAGGCCGCGTTGCTGGCGTTCCACGTCGCCCCAGAACAGGGGATCCTCCTCGCCAAACGCTGCGGCGTCGCCACCGGGGCTGCCGCCTGCCGCAAGTCCACTGTGGCCAGTGCAGGTACGTAAGCAGGAGCTTGCCCAACAGAATTGGATCTGTATATCCTCATATACATATCTCCCTAAAAAGATTCTATACCTATATTTCTACTCTATCCAACAGAATCTCTAAAACCCAAAAATATATAGATAGAGAAGAAAGAATACCTAAATTTACTAATTTTTTTACAGTAATATCTAAAATAAGAATCGAGATAGATATTCTGTTGGAGAAAAAAAGTATCACTGATATCTAAATTTTAGACTATCAATTCTTTTAGGTATCTTGTTAGACAAGATCTAAGTTTCTGGATGCAGCGTTGATGAGTGTGTTTGCTTCCTAGTATATTGTAGTTTACGTCCAAGTAAATGTGGTTTAAGAATCGTTGGATCAGATCAAATATTCCTTACTCGAGAGTTTGTCGTTTAATGCACGTTATGCCCTTGTTTATTTGTCCTTTTGTTGTCGATTAATCGCGCGAGTGAAGTTAAGATCAAGGAGCACGCTCATGCAGTTTAGTGAGATTGAAAAAAGGAATCAACGGTTCAGATTGACTCTAAGATCTCCATTTCTTCAATAAAGCTCAATTTGTTCAGTCTGGGTGTTGTTGATCTTTTGATTAGATCGACCGCACGAATCTTAACTGATCCTGACGATGTCATGCACGAATCTTAAGAATTGTTTAATCGGATCAAAGTTTAGTCCCCCATTTAATTTCTATATGTGCTTACTGCTACTGTAACTGAGTTCTTCGGAAGGTTTAGTATAATTGCGTATTGAAATGGCGATTTGTTTTTTATTTTTATTATTATTCTTTTTGGTTATTGCAGGTGCAACCACAGGTACTGCTGCATCGTCAGCATCTACCGGCACTGCTGTTTCTAAAGGTAAAGATCTATAGTTTGTTGCTCAACACAAAGTTATTAACTAATTGTCTGCAACTTCAGGTTTTTACTGATGGTTATAATTTTTTGGATAGTTTAGCTCAATGTTTCTATTATCATGTCTAATGCTGCAAGCAAACTTGGATATTATCTCAGAACGAGTTCATTAACCGAAATGGGGTAGGGTAGGGAAGAATTTTGATGTTAATTCAAGAAAAAGTGAGCTATATATACCACAGGATCAGTCAGTATTGTTGTTTTGGGGGAATGACCTACTCTTTAAGTCACAATGTTGCATCAACGCCCATTCTAACATAGAAATATCACAAGCGCTCATCTAAAAAATGATTAACAGGATAAAAAGCGTGTTTAACGTTTGAATCAATATTATAATCTCTTTTTTTTTTTTTGGTGAGAAGATGTCCTAAAATACCACCGTCCTGTAGCCTAAACTCATAATCTTCCCATCTAAGATCAAGCGTTGTGCTCAATAACTTTTCTTGTGTGGCCATTGTACTTTGGGTTGATCAACACTTGAAAGAGCATCGACTTTGAACCTGCATTCAAGGTGAACTCCTGATCAAATGCATTCATGGTGAACTCCGGAACTCTCGATTCCATGACCTTGCACCTGCATTAGGCATGAAATTGATGAACTCTTGAACAAATAAATTGGCATGAATGCTTGACCACATGCAACCGGATGCAACCATGCGTAATTTGACAAAATCCCCGATTTAGTAAAATCCCTAACTTGACAAACTAGAAATGTCAAAATCAACAAAAGAATTGGACTCAATCAGAAGGGATGGGGAGACGGCGGTGGGCTTCTCCACGGCGGCGACAGTGGACTTCTCCGGCGGCGGCGGCGGCGGAGCAGGGAGACGGACTGTGCAAGAGGAGCTATTGGCTGGATCAGTTTGGGACTTTGGGAAGTGAATTAGATTCAGGGTCTTATATACACACGTTTTAAATGAGGGTAGAAAGGTAAAAATACATATCCTTTATAAGAAAAACCATCATACGAGATTATGGGTAGGATCAAGACTTTAAACTCTTTTAGATAGGTGTTTGTGATATTTCTATGTTAGAATGGGCATTTGTGTAATATTATGACTCAGCAAGAGCACCTGTGCCATTTCCCCGTAATAAAATGGTCGTGTCGATCACTTCACTGCTTTCGCCTTTCAGTGCTGTATCACCAGTACCATAATGATGAAGCTATGTAGTAGACATGAGGGCAAGAGACTAAATGAGAGAGATTCTTCAATGATTCAAGCATCATTACTAGTAAAACACAAAGCTGTTTCTACTTTCAACAATGTGAAACTTAACAGAATTCCTTCCAAGTGATTCTCATACTCACACTCTCTGGTGTTGCAGTGCCTGCTAAACCAACCGCCAGCGGAGGTGCGACACATCGACTGAACTTGATCGGCGTATCATGCTTGATAGGCGTGAATTTCATCTGGTCGATGATTATGGCATAGGAGCTACTTATTGTTTGCCCTGGTCGACAACCTGGAATCCGCAAAAATATTAGATAGATTGTTCTTCAGGGCCAGTCATTTTTTTCAGCTGAAGCAGAGTTGTATGATCTTGTGCTATCTGAATAAGTATACATTCCCAGTATTATTTGGTGCAGTGAATCCTACCACTTGTACGACTGCATTTGGCTTACACATTCTCCCTGTATGTTCTTCTGGATTATCATCATTCTGCTATTCCTGATTGCACAAGTAGAAACATATTTAGGTCAGGTAAGAATAAAAGAAAATGAAAACATGTTTCAACATGTCTTCTTCGGCAATCTAACTACATGAGTATACAAATTTCTCACTTCAAGAGGAATGCATCCTAGCTGTAGATGTCACATGCAAATTGAAGATACTTCAACAACAGTAAATTGGATTTGGCAAGAATACTGCAAATGTTGAGAAGCTTCTTTGATATTGCAGCACAGTAAAGTTTATGGTACAATACAAGTTTCAAGCCAAGTGAGCAGCTGCAGCTGCAATTAACCTCTTTCAAGTGTGAGCCTTTTCTGTATACATTTTCTTTGTTCAGTCATCACTCCCTACTTCGGTTTTTATGATGATGATGGTGATGCTTGGATCTCCTCTTTCTTTTTATTTTTCTCAATTTTCTTCTTTTTCTTCAAATTCTTCTCTTCTTTTCTATTCAGTAGCTTTGCTTAGAAGTGGATAGCTCATCATCTGCAATTTGCCTATTCCAACTATCCTTGGGGGATTTGGATCTCAAAAACAGCAGTCTCTCCGGAGCTTGAACTCCCCGTTCCCATTCTTCTTTCACTCGTACATCAGGACTTGGAAAATCGTCTAGCCGATCCCATCGAGCAGTGATGTATGGACCAGGCTCGTCCATTCTAGAACCGATGGCTCCTCATCCTCGCTTCACCCTATCAATATAGTAGCAAAATTATATCTTTTGTCAGCAACAGAGTAGACATATAAACAAACACAACATGCACAGGGTAAGCCGATTGCCTATTAAGACGAGGAAGGGATGATATTATATTAGTAAGGTAGAACAAAGATCAGAGAAAAGATCCATTCTTTCTTCCAATCCATCTAATTCTTTCACCAAGGAAAAAATGGATATTGCAACTGACCTTGAATGAAGAAACTGTTCAATTTCGTCATCTCTTAGGCCATCCTCCTGATCCGTGTAAGAATTGCTACAACGTGAATCCCTCACTGAAGAAGAGGCGGCACAAGTTCTGCATTCTTGTTCAATCTTTGAGCTGGAATGGTTTCTTGAGTCACTTTTGCGTTTATTGCATCTAGTGTCACTGTGACCATTTGTTCTACTTTTCATCTTAGACTCCAGCTCCAGCTCCTTTTCCCTGGCATTCCACATCTTGTTAACCTCCACAACACGATTTGCTGCAGGCAAACAGCAGGGCTCAATAAGTGTTTAAGTGTTTAACTAGCAAATCACACTGAGACAAGAGAAGCAAGTTAAGATTGTGCATAGTTGCAAGTTCCCAACTGGGAATCTGTCAATTCTCATAGTGACCAGTTTAACACTGGAAATACTTTCAAATTAAAATTGTGCTACAGACATGAAAATTATGAAATGCATAACATTTTACAACAAGCAATTCCAGGTAATTAGATTAATTAAGCTTTGAGCATCCATGGCACCAGCAGATCACCAAATCTGATGGAAACATCATCAATTGACACCAAAACACATAGAAAAAAGAAGAAAGAAAAAAGCTAAAACTAACCTTGTTGCACTCCAAGAACTGTGGCAGCAAGAAACCGGGAATTTGGACGATGCCTAACATTAGCCTGTTGTAGATAAGCTTGAGAACCTTCCTTCTCAGCCTGCAACCGCAACCTCCGCGCCTCCTCGAGGAGTAAAGCAGCAAGACGGTTCTCTGTCTCAAGATCCATTGCCTAACTCCAAGATCAAAGACAAACAAAAATGAACAAAATTCTCAGTAATTTCATGTACCGAGAAATATTTTGGATTTTTTAGATCCCAACCTCCAAATAATTTGGAAAGTGTTTAATTGTCAATCAGGGGAAGTACAAGCAAAGAAGGGAGAAAAGGGAGGATGGAAGGAACCAAAAGCTAACCTCGAGATCACCTCAACGGTACTCCTCCACCCTCCACGAGATTCCTCCCGGCGGCAAGGAGGGAGTGTTTCCGGCGAGGGAGAGCGATGGGCCGACGAGTCACAGTAGCGATCCATGGATGGCTCTATATTTTTATAGTCTATGGTAGATGTAGGCCTTGCTTCGAATCCGTTTGGGCTGATTTCAGTCTCCTACTCGAATTGGGCTCGGCGAACTTTGGTTTTTCTTTTTTTAAGCCACACAATCGTGTATTAATTGAACTTGACATCTCGCAAAATAAAGTGATTTTTACTGCTGAGCTATCACTTTTTGTTTTTACTTGCAAAGGTGAATCCTACATTTTATGTCAATGGATCTACTACAATTTAATATTAGTCCCTTTATACTTAAAAAATATTATTTTAATTCATGTATAATTTTTAAGAAGTAAAATAAAACTATATGTGTATTCCTCGTATTTGTGATGAATGCCATATTTATATTGTTTGTATGTAATCAATTAATGATTAAATGAAATAATAGTTATAAAGATATTTTTAAAAGATGAAATCATATTTCACCTTAAAAACACAGAATAATATTTATTTTGTAAAGATCTAAAACAACATCCTTTAAAGTAGGGAATAAGTACTAAACCATAGATAATAACAAGTAAAACATTTATTTATAATTGAAACAAGTTAAACAGATGATCGGTTATTAAATATTTGACAACAAAATTTTCTATCAATTGAGATGAATTCATAAAAACAAAAATTTAGAAGAGCAATACTTAGAATCTACCTGATAGACATCATAAATTCTTATTTTTAAATCAAATCTGCATAAATGCATATGAAAATAAAATTACTCTTATTTTACTTGCATTTAGATATATACCTCAATAGTTAAAATATGTGTTTATACAAATACAAGGGCAAATCAAAGATTTAATTTCTGATACACTCTCTTTTTTATGTGTAGGTGGTTTGTAACTTTTGTTCTCCGGTTCAGCCGCGTCGACTATTTTAGTTTTTGACTGTTCTCGCAGAAACCTCTCCAAGTCCGAGGCTCCACCAGACCACACGACCCACCCAAATTAATTCCACCGCAGCCACCGGTCACCGCCCATGCCGCCGCCGTCGCCGCCCCGGCCTCTCACCTTCCCCACCCTCGACTCCCTCTCGGCCTTCCTCCGGCCACGCCTGCCCCCCACCTCCCTCCCCACCTGGGGCTCCGCCCCGGGCACCAAGACACTCGTCAACCTCTTCCTCGAGCTCTCCCACGGCGACTGCGCTCTCCTCCTCGCTCCGCACAACGCCAACCCCGTCGTCCGCGCCGTCCACGTCGCCACCGTCCACATCCGCAACCGCAGCGGCGCGCGCCTCGTCGAGACCCGCCAGCTCCTCTCCGACGGCTCCCTCCGCCGCCGCGGCCCGCGCCCGCTCTCCGAGAAGATGCGCCCCGGCGAGTCCCCCCAGGCCGCCGCAGCACGCGCCGTCCGCGAGGAGCTCGGCGAGCGCGTCCGCGTCCGGATCTTGGACGGCTTGGGAGAGGCGGAGGCGCGCGTGGAGGAGCGTGAGTCTGCGTCCTACCCTGGCCTGCCCGCTAGGTACGTGCTGCACGACGTGGAGGCCGAGGTGGTCGATGGCTTGCCGGAGGAGGGTGAGTTCGAGACGGAGGAGACCGGCGAGGACGACGAGGGGGAGGGTGGGGACGTGGTCACCGTGAAGCGGCATTACTGGCAGTGGGTGCACGACGACGACGACGACGGCAAAAACATCGGCTGCGGTGAGCGCGCGCCGTAGTGGGCCTTAACGTGAATACATAGTGGATTTATAGGGACGATTCATCACATTATATGAACAAATCTGCTAGTGTTGTTTGAGAGTTTGTGATTATGGCTTATGTGAACTGTTCGTAATGTGCATGGAGAATATGTGGGTTACTTTGTTATGCTTCTTGGCTTCTTTAATCTAATCCGAGAACTGGTGAGCTCCCATGATCTTAACCGTAAGCCAGCTGTCACATTACCTCTGTTCTAGCTCTACTCTGGGTTCCTGCAAATTCTTTGCTAAGTTGGTAATGGGAAATGCACACAGAAGCTGCGCCTTTCTGCATGCGTTTGGAACACATCGGTGGGGAAATCTTCCAAACATTCACTGTGCTCCAGGGCTATGATGAACGGAGCATGCCTGTGTGAATTGTGTTGATGACGTGCGTTTTGTCTTGCAGATGGTGGTATTTAGGTCGTGTTTTGTACTTTAATATTGTGTAGTTTCAATGTAAAGTTGAGATATTTTTAAAAATTATAATATGAAAAATAAAAGTGTGTTTGGATTGAACAAAAATAGAATTAAAAATACCACAGTTTACTCTGAAAACTTAATTTTTTCACTGTTTTGAAAACTCTACTCCAACCCAAAATTTTCAAAACAAAGAAAGTAACCGCGGGCGGGCGGGCGAGCGCGAAACAATTTTTTCACTGAGTGCGAACGGCGCGGGATCGACGACGGCGGCAACAACAAGTGTACTACTTATTTTTTTTTGTTCAATTTAGGGCTTGATACTGCAGTATCCCCTTTTCAATTCGAACATCCATAAATATTTTAGTTTCAAAAAATAAAATCTCAGTATTCTCTTTTCAAAAATCTAGTTTCGTAATAATCTAATTTTGAAAGACTGAGGTACCTATACAGACCCTTAATCGTTAGCACCAATGTTTGATTCAAAACAGTAAGAATCTATTGAAAATAGTTGTCACGAGTTAGGAATTCAATGTATCAAAATTTCTGTCGAAACATACTTCAGAAAGTAAGGTATTCTCTTTGCCCGGTCAATGCCTTGTATAGTGAGGAATTGTTGTATGTTGACCATTTGTCCTTGTCATTAGGATTTCGGTGGATTGCCGGCCGCTGCTTTTTAAAAGTTCGGTGACGAAATATCAAAATGCAAAAAAGAAACGAAAGAAGCTAATGATATTGTGGTTGCGAAATTTAATAACATTGGATTGAGCCACATGTGCAAATGGGATTTACTGAACCTTACATTAGTAGTAGGAAATATTCGTGATAAACTAAACAAAAATCGGCTGCTCATACAGGAAATGCTTGGAGTTTACATCGGTGCCCATTTCTAGTCAGCCAATTACCGCTCTTTAACCAAATAGATAATAAGTCTTAAAGTTTGACGTTGATCTGCTTACACCGCAGAGATTTTGTCCATAGCATATGGCCATGGGTCAAAAAATTGAAGTCTTAACTAAAAAAATATAGAGAAATATATTATAGATACAAAATATGATCAACGGCTCGAATGGTCTAAGTGGTATATAAATGAAATGTATTTTATTTGTTAGCGTCGGTAATGGTCCGGTGTTAGAGATGGTCTGAGGTTATCATAGTTCAGCGTATCAGCCAATCAAGTTGACTAGAACGAAACCTCATGAAGCGTTGCATCCAAGACGAATGAAGCAGGAATGTGCACTAGACTTGCCGCACGGAAGATCGTTTGAGATGACCAAGATCTGAAATAACCACGAATGGCATGCTTTAGTTTAGTACTTGTTTGTTTATTGAAAAGCAAGCAAGTTGGACCAGATCCCACCCCTTCTTTTCAAGGATCTCATCCTGATCTGAAATATCCCTCGCCCTCATGTGCAGTTCAAAGACTCTTGCACATGCAAAATTTGGAGCTCAACAACAATGGCAGATCTGCCCCATCCACTCCTCCACATGACATTTTGTTAAACACAAACATGGAACTACTGATGCCATCTAACCCAAAAGGTTGTGTTTTTTTATTCCAAATCCTCCTAGTCTCATGCATGGTTGGACTCATATATCCTCTGCATGTCTTTAATAAGAAAACTCACTATTTTTCTCTCTATTTTAGTGATTAGATCAAAAACTAACCATTTAGATCAAAATAGACAAGAAATTTTTAATTTTTTATGAGATAATTTTTATCTCAATTTATCTTCTATATTAATCTAGACTATTTGAATTCTTGTTCGACAATTAAAGATAGAGCATCTAAATCTTACACAGTTAGATATCACTAAATTATGAATCATATAATATGCACTGTACATTATGGCAAAATCTATAAATTTTGAGTGCTAACTAATCGACGGTATCCGCAATTAGATGCAAAATTATACGAAGGAAGGTATTTTTTTTAGCTATTGAACAATGGAAGATTTGGATCAGTATACGTAGTTGATGCTTGATAGGCAATCAATGGTTTGACTTGTAGTGAGCAATCAAATAGTAGCCTAGGCTTATTTGTGAGTTTGTGGCGTGTTTAACAAAAAATAGTTTCTAACTAGCGTGACAAATGAACCAAAGTGTTTTATGGCATGCCTAACTGAGATACTCAGCCAAACAATGGGTTAAGTATGGCACACCCAACCCTACTGTAGCCTTAGCTTTTGTTAATAGTTGATTTCTCAAAAAAGGGAGAGAGATGTTTTATCTTCCCAATACAAAAGAGCTTCAGTTTACTAAAGAAGTAATTTCAACTGCACGCTATTTAAGATTAACATCTGATAATCTTAAACTGATAGATAGATAGATGAGATTCACCCAATCAAGTTTGAATTTGTATTCTCTATTTTAGAGAATAAAAAGTAAATGTCTTTATTTTATACGAATTATTAAATCAGAAATTAATGATCCAATTTTAAAGATGACAAAGAGTTTAGAATGTATTGTGAGATGATTAATTATCTCAATTTTTCTTATATATTAATATAAAATATTCGAATTTTAATTGTATGATTAAGATGATGTGAAAAATATTTTTTATTTTTTATTCTATAGATCTCAACAGCAAGAAAACACCATATAAAAAAGATGGAGATTATTGGAGAAGGTAGGAGTCATATGAGAGAGGGATTAGTGGGGACATTTTAGGGTGCGCGTCGGGGTCGTGGCCGGGTGAGTCGCACACCACTCCACCCCACCTGCTGGATATCCGTGCCCCCAGGAAAATTTGCGGACACGAGAGACCACACTATTTTTTTTATATATCCTTACGCTTATGCCCGCCCTACCCGATGGCGCCACCTGCACTTGTTTAATAACACCAGATGGGACCCATTTAATGGGAATACCTGTCAGCGAGTGGGTGCCTAGCAGAGCCCACGTATGGCCGTCCCATTGGACAGGCTGTTTTTCTTTTTGTATTTTTGCAGTTTGCTCTTTTGATTGTTTGTAAATAACAATATATTCCATGCTTTGCCACAAACAAACCCTTTGCTAAAGTATTTTCGCCCCATTGAACACGTCGAAGCACACAATTATTTTCGCATTAGTTTTCACCTTCTTTTATACTCTCCATTCCATTTAGAAAAATCCCACTCTTGTTGCAAGAAATGAATTGTACATAATATTTATGAATTATGATAAAAGCAACTTTAGATATCTGTAAGAAAGCAAACTTCAGATGCTATATGTTTTGTTAGCGCATGGAAAAGGACCAGTAAATTTGATATAGAGATAAGTTTGTCAACATTGTTAGCATAATACAAAGCTGTATTCATTTTCAAAGTCGAATTACTTACTTAAATTATTTTCATTTGAAAACCTGTAGAATTTCAAATCTTTCTCAAACAACAAATTCATTCTTCCATCGCTACCTGTCAATTCTTTTTTCCAATTCAATGCTTGTTTGGTCGAGTTTAAATTTATAAAACTAATAATTATCTTTCCACTGTCTCCAACTTATTTAAGATCTCTAGTTCAAAAAAGTTTATATTTATAAAATTATCTCTAAAATATACTGGGTGTTGTCTATCAATGGCAGAATTAGTAGGTGAATAATAAAAAATGAATCATTGAAAGGGCTATTGAAAATTTGTGAATAATTTAAATGATACAAGCCTAGCTTGTGTGCTCATCAACTTAAATTTATGATCGCATAAGCTGGAGCTGAAAGTTGAAGATGGGCTAAAATACCTCTTCAGTTTAATCCAAATAGTGAGTATAAAATCTCAGAAAATGGAGTACCAGTACGCAAAAAAACAAGGCCGACACAAAGTGAACGTCTCCTTCGTCCTTCGTCCTTCGTTAGCTTCATATAAACTTTAATTCGTCCACCACTGCTTCTTAGCTTTTGGCTTCTTCGTCTCCGTCTCCACCGCCACCACCTCCACCTCCTCATCCATGGCCTCTCGAAACCCTAATCCTAGCCCCACCTCACTCTCCGCACCACTCCTCTCTTCCTCCACCGCGGACTCCATCGCGCCCACCCCCATCGCCAACGGCCACGACCACCCCGGCACCACCGACGTCCGTCACGTCCCCTCGGTGTGCAACAGCCCCTTCGACTTCCTCTCGGCGCCGCGGCCGCCGAGGGCGTCCCCGGCCGACCCGTTCCTCAACGGGACGCCGACGTGGGGCGGCGCGTACGGGTGGGCGAAGACGCTGCTGTGTGCGCCGCTCGCGGCGGCGCGGCTGGTGCTGTTCGGGCTGGCCATCGCGGTGGGGTACGCGGCTACGTGGCTGGCGCTTCGCGGGTGGGCGGACGCGGGCGGCCGACTGCGGGAGGCCGCCGGGCCGATGCCGGCGTGGCGCCGGCGGCTGATGTGGGTCACGCGGATCTGCGCGCGCTGCATCCTCTTCGCCTTCGGGTAATTGAGTTTGCTATGATGCCGTCGTGTTGGGTAATTAGGTTTGGATTGGTAAGAGGTAGGCGGCTTTGATCTGATGATGTGGATTAGTTGCTGATTACGGCGAGATGAGGTGTATAATAGCTGTGGATTTTGCGATATGGTTTGCGGAATTGGGGGGATGTTGTTTTAGGCACGTGTGGCCTTGATTTGATTTGGTGGGGGCGTTGCTCTTGTGGGGCGCTTGTGTGATCTACTGTTTGTTTCTTCTTCATTTATTGCTGTTTGGAAAGAGATGGACAAGAGGAGTATGGGCAGCACGGTCAGTTAAAAACTGCTCTTTGGATGCTTCGATGGTGTTTTTAGTTGCCTTGAGAAGCTAATTTGATGAGCCAGTTAAAAAAGCTTCAGAAAAATGAGGAGGTGGCAAAATTGTTTGCGCTTTCTAAACTCATCGAAAGGATCTCGGATGAGGGTCGTAGGAAGATATCCAATTACTATTCTGATTCTCACAGCTCGATCAAATTATTAGGCGGAAGCTGAGGAATGAACCAAACAGCCACAGCGTGTGTGTGACTGAGTGTAGTTGGATGGAACAATGAGATAGATGGTTCAAAATGGAATAGTTTACCGGTGTAATGAAATGTCTGTGTTTTGGTTTACACGGTGTTATGAATTGGAATAGTTTACACTAGAATTACAGATGTTGCACAAGAGTTTGCAGAGGTCCCAACATTATCCCGGTTGTGTTGTCTGATCTTCTTTTAGTCAAAGAATATTTCAACTGCAAATTTTCTTTTGAACAAATACAATTTTTTTGGACGACTCGTTGCAACTAAAATTTAGAAGATTATTTAAATTGTCTGATTGTTTATGCTGGTATTAAATTTTGGTTTTGGGTGCATAATGTTTGTCAGAGCTTCTATTCTTGCAATGCTAGTGTGCATTGTCTGACTTTATTAGCACTCGTCACTTTATGTCAGGTACCATTGGATTAAAAGGAAAGGAAGGCCTGCACCCAGAGAGCATGCACCTATAGTCGTTTCCAATCACATCTCATACATAGAACCCATATACTTCTTCTATGAATTGTTTCCAACCATTGTTTCTTCAGACTCTCATGATGCCATACCATTTGTTGGAACAATCATTCGAGCAATGCAGGCATGTATCTTGCTTTTCATCTTACAGCAACATCCCAATTTGCATAAATCTGTTGCAAATGTCAAGTTTACAACAAGCGCATATTGTTGAGATGGACCTACTCTTTCCAGGTTATTTACGTTGATAGATTCTCACCAGCTTCAAGGAAGGCTGCTGTAAATGAAATAAAGGTTAGAATGATCCTTCTCTCAGCACCTACCCCCAACACCCCTCCCCCATGGATGCCCCAAAACCCAAAAAAAATAAGCACAAAAAAAAAAACACCACCTGTTTTTTTGCAGTCACCATTTTTTTCTCCGTTTGTTTTTACTGCCATCTAGAAGTTCAACATATATTAATTTCACAAATCAACATCTTGAAACTCATCCTAGAATAGAAACAACATGGTTGTCTATTAGTTATTTTGTTCATATGGTATACACTCTAGGACCTGCTTTCAGAGAAAGGCAGCTTGCAATAGCTTTCCGCGTGTCCTGTTATTCCCTGAAGGCACAACTACAAATGGGAGATTCCTGATATCATTCCAACATGGCGCATTCATTCCTGGCTACCCCGTTCAACCTGTTGTTGTCCGCTATCCACATGTGCACTTTGACCAATCATGGTAAGTTCTCTTATGGAAGTACTTTTCCTTTTGCTGCCTCAATATTGTTTCATTCTATGGTTATATTGTGTTTCAGGGGAAATGTATCATTAGGAAAGCTCATGTGCAAGATGTTTACCCAATTTCACAATTTCATGGAGGTATACATTTCTTTCTATTTCTTGCCTAGCAAGTGTCCATCTTTCTTGTCATTAGCATTATTTACTGATTCCTACACAATATGTTCACGTTATTAACAACATAATTTTCAGGTAGAGTATCTACCTGTTGTTTACCCACCTGAGATCAAACAAGAGAATGCCCTTCACTTTGCAGAGAATGTAAGTCTGTTTAACTCAAGTAAATTGCCTGTCCCACATCTTGTGTATTCTGTAGCGACATTTTTAAAATGGACAATTTTTCTATTTTGTTTTGTAATTAGTCTTAACATACTTTCTGGTTCAAACTGTGATTGCTCTGCTTGATTGCAATGCTTCATTTTTGGTTCCTTGATTCAATGCTTATGACCTTGTGGCCCACTATGTTCAACATACATACTTCGCGTCACGTGAAATTTAATGTATCAAATGACAACTAAAGGTCTAGTAGTATGATGTCAGTTAAGAGTGTGGTAACAACCTGAATAATACTTGTCTAAATATAGAATATATAAAACTGCTAGTGCTATGTGCACATCTGACTATAAATATGTTCACCAAGCTCACCTATTTTCATTTGAGAGTTGAGACTGTAAATATTGTTGTTGTTAGATGCTGATGTCTAATATGCAATACCCCAGATGCACTCAATTAAATCTTGTGATTTTGTGTTTTGCTTATTGGTGAATGGCTCCATGAATTGAAATTTTGATAAATTTCAGGGCAATAGTAATGTTACTTACCTGCACTTAATTAACCTTGCAGACTAGCTATGCCATGGCACGTGCCCTTAATGTTTTACCAACTTCTTATTCATATGGCGATTCGATGATTATGGCACGGGCAGCTGAAATTGGAAAGGTAAAAAGGCTGTGATACAATCTTGTTTAAAAATATCTTTAATTTCATGGATGCATCTTCCCTTGGTTGGGAATATGATCTATAATAAGTTGACTTCACTGCAGGTGAATTGCTCAAACTACATGGTGGAAATGGCCTGGGTAAAAGATGTAAGTCTTTACACCTCATGTGTAGTATTTGACATGTATATGTAAAGATAGGACCTGATGTGCAAATATATTGACTATTGAGAAATATAACTAACTTTGTGATTCACAAAATGTTGTGATATTCAATGTAGAAGTATCTCTTTCTTGGCAGCAGTATAGATGGAGTTCGCTCATGATTGTGATATTTTATATTTCATTCTCCGCACAGAAAGTTGATCCTTTTTAAGCATTTACGCATATCCTTGCCAGCTATATGATTTCTGATTTTTTTAATACACTTCTCCAGACGTATGGTGTAAGCACATCGGAAGTGATGGAACTTTTGGAACAATTTTTTGCTATGAATCCAGACAGCAAGTAAGTTTTTGCATCCTTTAATAGACAACTGTAGATTATATAATACATATTGTGCTTTCTGTACGGCAGATTACACATTTTGGTAGTTAAAAGCCAAAAGGATGCAACAATATTTTAAGTTGAGAAGACATGTCTACTCTATTTTTTAAGACGAGAAGAAGACATGTCTACTTGGTTCTATAAAATCAAGGCAATTAACTTCATTTTCATCCTGACAGTGGGTGTGTGAAAGCACAAGGTTTTTGGGCTGCTTTTGGTATGGACGCCAGCCCTCTATGTAAGAAGGTACTGGCACTATATTATGTCCCAGTGGATACTATCATGCTTAATTGTATTATCCTGTTTTCTGAACTTCTTTATTTCTTTCAGATATTTCAATACTTTGATGTTGAAAATAAGGACTACATTACATTCCGTCAGGTAATAACCTCCCACTGTCCGGTTCACTTCAATCAATGCATTTTTTTGGGCCCTGGGAGTACATCACATGAGCCATGCAGGCAAACCTTATGGCTCATTCCTGTCTTTTGATGGCACCGTTGAGGGGATCTATTGGATTGCTATATACCATGGGTACTTCAGGCTAACATGGTAGTATATGACCTCTGCAGTTCTTGATTGGGTCTGCACACCTCAGGAGGCAACCATTGTTTCAGGATGCTTGCGAAACTGCTTTTGAAAAGTGTAGGGATTCTGAAACATCTGATATCTCCATAACACAGGTAAACAGCTGGCATTTGCCCATTAATTTATGAAGATGTACAAGATTAATAACACTTAAATTTGCCTCTTCACAGCTAGCTGATGCCCTGCGGTCAAGCATGTTGCACCTAACTGACGATGGTGTAAGCTGCCACCCTGTACTTGTTGTGGTGCCGTTCCAGTGTCTGAGTCTTGACTGTTTATATATTTATCCTCTTGCAGATGCTGAAGCTATTCAAGACAATGGACATTGATGATGACGACAGAATCAACAAAGACGGCTTCATCACAAGCCTTACGAAGTTCCCGTTCCTGATCGTCCTCTTCACTGCTTCGATAAAGGGTGAAGTTTACATTGAAATTGTATGATCGAGCACCAAAGCTGCAGTTGTAATGCTGGAATGGCCCCATTTATTAAGGGATTCCAAGCACTTAACCTTCCACTTGGAGGAAACCAATTTGTTCACATGTTGCACCCGTGTGGCTAACCCCTATGTGGTGCGACAACATTTTTGTTTATTTTCGTTTCACATATATTTACGGAAAGCTGTTAAGAGAGACTCACAAGGATCCTCATTGGATTCAGATATTATACAACATCGAACGAGTATATCCATATAGAAAAGCATTTGTAAGCATGCCACGTGATACAGAGATTTTTGGGGAGATGCCCAGTATTTTACCTACGATGAACATTATGGGTGATAGACTTGGACATGACCGCACCGCTATCTTGGACAGAATCATATGTTTTTTTTTTTTTTTTTGTTGTGTGGGGGGGGGGATAATGTTTGTGTGTGTGTGTGTCGCGCTCGCGTGCGGGGGCGGGGTTGTTGTGGTTGAGCAATTATTTACACGCCGCAGACACCAGAAAGGAAATGACTTAGAAGTGCTAAAAACACAGGCTGCCGCACAACATGAAAAATTCTTTACAGTGTATGTTTGTTGTCTTTCTTTTAGGTCCCTTTTGTTTTCGCTTTTTACATAACAATGCACTTGTCTTTTTTCGGCTCGCTTCTTGATGGCGGAGGGGCGTTAGACCTCTGCAGAAAAATGATTTAAACAACATATTTAGAGCCATGAGACAAGTAACCCAGAACGAAATACATCTCGTTAAGTTATTCTGTAGCACCATGAATGATCAGGCATTAGAAGTATCTAGAACAATCCTTCTGAATAATATATTAGTATGTGAACCATATGCAACTCGTCTTTAACTTTTTTTTCTTTGAATCAACTTTTCCTTTTTTATAGTACGAACTAGGAAGAGTTGGTTAGCACATCAAGGGAGCTTTTCTTTTTGGGTATTAAAGACGAAGGCAACATATAACGGGGATCAAATCTTGGATCCGGACACCCACACAACTTGTACTTAGTTGGAAGAACTAGATGGTTGCAACTAGACTTAAAATAAGAGAATGAGAACTACAGAAGTTCACATGCCTAAAAACTAAAAAAGTTTAGAATACCAAAATTGAGCACACTAGTTGACGACATGCAATACACCCTAATGTTAGGCCGGTGGGTTCCAGACAAGTGAGACTTACATATCCGAACCTCAGCCCCTCAAAGTGCCTCAATCCCATCCCAACTAAGGGGCGATGGGTACCATACAAATCAATCCAGCATATACAGCGGCAAGCGGTCACGATGGAACTATGTTGTTTTCTGGTTTGGTAATAATTATTACGCAGCAGCAGCAAAAAAAAGGCTTCCAAAAAAATGCAGGGGAAACATACCCGTGGACCAACAACAAGTCCTGGCCGGCCTGTACCAGATGATTGAAGAGGTGTACGCTGTGTTTGCTGCGGCGGCGGCTGCTGCTGCTGCTGCTGCGGCTGCTGTGGTGGGGAATGCTGGTACCGCTGAGGTTGTTGATCAAACTCCTGTTGTTGAAGTGCTATAGCTAGTTCTAGATCAGAGCTGCCAACGAAAAGAAAACCCCACACATGGCTTAGCCTCAGTTACAGAAATCCAAGATCAAAAGAAAGAACATGAAAAAAACATAAAAGCAAAAAAAAGGTAAATCTAATCTAATGAAAGGATTATGCCTCGCAGCAAACCCAACTGTCACCAGAAGTAAACATGAAAAAAAAGAAAGCATTTCTCTTCTTATGTCATATAAACTTGCTAAACAAGCTACTGTATCTATATCTGTACATCACAAGACTTATAACACCAATATATCATAATTGCCATGAAATTATACTGATTGTGTTAACTCAGACATCAATTGATATAAGTAAACATAGCAATGTGTTTAACAACAGAAGTATTCAATCATCATGATGCACAAAGAGAAGCAACATGTAACAACTACATATTGTGTAACAGTGACAGCATATTAACTAGGCACATGATCTCTATAGACCACCTCTTGATACTGGTTGTTCAAATGAATGCTAAAATGAACAGTAAAATGCAATTCCCATCATCACCCTACTCATCGAGTCAACAAGGCAAGGAGCTAATAGGTAGCAAAGAAATGTGCAATAAATTAAGCATATAAATCCTGAAATTAGCAGAGCAAAGCTGAAGACTACAGAAACTACAAGAAGTAACAGTAGAAAAAAGAAGGGCTCTGTGACATCAACAGGCATAGAATTGTAGGTTAACAGATGAACAATTGCTACAAAATACAGCAATATCATGCAACTATTAAAATGCCAGCAGACATCAGAAAAGTTGCATGTAATCATACACCTCAACATGAGCATATAAGCAACACATTTTATTCTGACCAACATAGCAAGTTTTACAAAATAAATTTGTACGAGTGAAGCACATACTTAGAGATCGGTAGGGCAGAACTGTCAAGTTGAGCAAGATAGTCCTGCAGGCACAATTTAATTTAAATTAGATAGAACTTATGTGCCTGACAAAAATATTATGCAAATTTCTTGATGTTATACATACAGCAGTACTTGTCATAGCTTGCTGTTCATTCCATGAGTCATTGGACCGGGTTTCAGCCTTAAATGGCGTGAAGTTGCTAGTCATGAAAACCCCATCTCCATTGACCTAGCAATTGTCAGTTCAGAATAAAAGAAATCAAGCTTAAAGAACTCACAACTTCCGGAAAATGCAAATGGTGCAGAAAAGGTGCATGGCATACCTCATCCAACTTTTCCCATACCAAATCAGGTTGGTTAATAAAACCCTGATCAGTAGCCAAGAGATATAGCCCCTCATTGTACTGCAAAAGAATACAAAAGAAATAAAACCATAAACCAGATTCAATAAAACAGAGATGAAAAGCTTAATAAATCGTTGCACCTTGAACATAGTATTGAAGTGGTTATTACGGAAGAAGACAGAAAGCTCTCTTTCTTTAAGACCCTCTTGTAAACAAAACAATCTGCAATGTTCAAAATTGTCCACATCTTACTGTACATGACAAATCATGTGTGCTCAACTCTGAAGAGAATAAAGATATACCCATAGACAGTCAGCTGATTAGCAGTATTCTGCAGGAAATTATCAATCAGTTCCCCTGCATATTATGCAAGTCATAAAAATAGAAGTCAACAAGAGTCAAGAGTGAAAAAACAAATATTATGCATGAAATATTGATGATCACAGGATATTTGCACATGTGAGAAGAACCTGTTACTGGAATATGAAATCCTTACATTGTCGTTCTGCAGCCTCATCTTCCAAATAATGACTACATTTCACAGTCTTTTCGGCCTGCTCTGCAAGGACCATCTCACCCTCATACACTGGCTCTTGGCTTTCATATGCCATATTTCTGGAGCCAAGTATATGCTCTTCTCCTTGATATATTGGTTCACTCCCCTGAAGGCTGGAAGAAACAACCTCAGGATTATCTAAAGAAACATTTTTCTCATCCAACTCCACCATAGCATGGCTTGCAGTAGGATGACTAGCAGAGGTCTCTGATTCACAGCTGACCTCAGTATCAGCAGCCTGGCTATGAATTTGCACAGAAGATAGTTCTTTGCATGTTTCTTTACCAGTTTGACCTGGAGCATGAACAACAGATTCTTCCTTTGGAGCACAAGAGTCATGAGAGGAGTCCACAACAGTAGATCCTGAAGGCTGAACAGGTATATTAATGTCCTTTGGTAACATATTCTCTGGTTCTTTAGATGCCAAAGCTTCCGGGGATTCACCAGAAACAGCCTCACTCATGTTAGCAACAACAGTTTTGTTCTCTAACAAAGAACGATCACTCAAAGCACAATCACCAGGTTCCTCTTTTTTAATTGAACACACTAAATCAGGTGTCTCTGATCTGAAGCTCTCAGTATGTGCTGCTTCCTCCAAGTTGGAAGATGAATGACTCTGGGAAGTGTCAAAGGAAACAGAGCCATTAACAGCATTGGCGATTTCAGCTTTAGATAGATTAAGGACTCTCCTTAGTTCCTCTTCCTCCTCAATGTCACCGCGTCTCTTCAGTTGTTCAACTGGGTCTGAGATTGTATTTTCATCAAATGATTTCCCTCGAGAAACACTAGGAGACGGAACTCCCAGTGCTGCAGTTGTTGCAGCAGCAAAATCAACAGTTTCTTCTTCCACCACATGCCTATTCTCTCCAGTTGCTTTTCTTGTCTTAAAGGCAACAAGCTCAGGAACAAGGATGTTGTAAGACTTTGATCCAATGGCAGCTGCAGTGTCAGTATCCTGAGAACCAGTATGTTTCAGTATTAGCAACTAGGTGGTGTTACAGGCACAACTAATGAGGTAGGTTACATCTACTACTGGAAATACTACATATTTAAGTGGATATCAATGTTGAACAAGTCCATCTAGCATACAATGAACTGGGTAGGTTGAAAATATGTTGGTTAACATCCTAGATGTTACGTGCCTAGATTGAGAAAAAAAGAAAGGGAGAGAGATAGATGAGGACAGACTTTAAACTTTATTTCTTACTTATCTTTTACATAACCCTTACATCTCTTATATAATAGATCTATTTCTAATGGATAGACACTAACTAAACATAAAAACAATCAAGGATAGAGATAACTAAAGATAGATGGATAGACAATTATTAAAAGATAGGAACAAGTACCAAGGATAGAGATAAGATAGAATTAATTGAACAGGAGATAAATCCTAATTTAAGAAGATATCAATTCTAATTTGATTTGACTAGGTCTATCTATAACATTTTTCCCCTCCTGGAGAGCTAGCTCGTCCTCGAGCTGGACATCGATCCATAAATCTAGCAACATGTGGAAGTGTCCCTTTTTGAACTCGGTGGGGAAACCAATGAACGCCATGCGCCGAGAAGATGGCATTGAGGCGGTCGTTCTCATCAGCCTCTAAACATCGATTCATATGTCCGAAAGATAATAACAGTAATCCCATTGCCACGTCTTCTTAGCACCATATGGAAGTGTCTCTTTTGAACTCAGTGGGGAAATCGATGAACGCCATGCACCAATAAGATGGCGTTGAGATAGTTATTCCCATCGGCCTCCATCCTGCGGGGCTGTGCCTTGGTCCACAAATTCATGGTGACAGCGGACAAAGCTGATGAGCACGCTGAGGCTGCGGTGCTTGTCTAAGTACTCGAGGCACATGAATACCATGTACTTCATGCTCACCCACTGCGGGTTCTACTGCGCATAGTCCACACACGTCTTGTTGCCCGCCTGCCCTTGTAGCTCCTACATACGTCGCACCTTCATGGATGCCATCTCCAATCAGCTAACCCAAATAGGATCCCTTTCACCTAAGGCTCTATTAGCGCACTTGAGTTGTCATTCTCCTTGCTTTGGATCACACACTCAAGATGCCACATACACAAGATCGCCGGCAATGTCATTGACATCATGAGGGAGTTCCTGTGCATTGCCACCATTTGTTGAGACTGCCACATCAACACCATGATCAATGCTATTAGCTTATTCTTTAACGACTTCATCAATAATACTACTGTCATAAATATTGCCATGCTCATCATCACCCGCATCCTTCTTAGCATACAACATAAGGCTGTCTAAGTGGCCATCAATAGCATCAACTTTCTTGTGGCACAACTCCATACTCCGAAGAGTTGGTCCATCTTCTGCAAAATCTTGCCTATTTCAGCATCAGATATCTCCAGAATCTTGTCTACTTCAACACCAAAAGTCTGGTGGTTGGCTCTAATACCAAAATTGTTACTTACTCAGATTGAGAAAGAAAGAGGGAGAGAGGCCGGTGAAGATAGACTTTAAACTTTATTTTTTGCTTACCCTTTACATGATCCTTACATCTCTTATATAATAGGTCTCTCTAATGGATAGACACTAACTAAAAAATAAAAACAAGCAAGGATAGAGATAACTAAGGATAGATGAATAGACACTAATTAAAAGATAGGAATAAGCACCAAGGATAAATAAAAAAAATTGAATTAGAGATAAATCTTAATTTAGGAAGATATCAATTCTAATTTAATTTGACTAGGTCTATCTATAACATACATTAAGAAATAAAATGGTGCAAAATAAATATATGCATGGAGAGATAAGTCTTGGTTGCTATAGACATTTACCAGAGCAACCCAGAAAACTTGAATGGAACACAACTTCTGACCAATGGAGTAAAGCAATCAGTTGCATCAGTTTCATTGTCAATAAAATAGCTCATATCTACAAACCAGCTAGTTCAGACTGCGGAATCTATACCTAGTACAAAGTTCAAAGTTAGAAATGGAAAAACATACAGTCCAAATTAACAAGACTATATGGTCACTAGCAGTGAGTGGTACACAGGTTCAAACAACTGCCTTTGTTTGCGAACAATGTGCTACACAATAGAACACCCAGATTTTGATCACGTAATTAAGGTAGGTCAAAAGGAGAAAAACAATAGGCCCCATTGACACATGGAGTGTCACAGATACCAGCAGTAATGGGACCATTCATGGGTAAATATGATAAAACCAAAGGTAAAATGGAGTTCACAACAAATAGTATAAATGATAGCTTACATCTCAGTTTCGGAGTTTAAGAATGATTCCAAAAAGACAATCTCCAGTAGAGAAATGGTGGGGATATTAAACCCACAACTGTCACATTACATCTCCATTAAGTGTGATATGACTAATTGACTATGGCATGTTTTAGTAGAGGAAAACTGAAATATTGATTCCATAACAATATATGGAATTGCACCATACTTACTGCCTGCTGTGTATACACAAATTGGAGGATCAATGGTATAAGCTACCTGATTTTTTATGTATGTATGTCACAAGCCTGCAAACATGTATGCTATCCCCCCCCCCCCCCCCTCCCCCCCAAACAAAAGTCACAGGGCGTGCAGACCAATTCATTGGACAAAGTGTGTTCATAAAAAGAAATGAATGCTAAACAACGTAATTATCTTGAAACAACTATAACTAGTTTTTATGTCCAACAACAATAAAACCATCCATTCCAACATAACATAAGCAGTCTTTACAAGAACATAATAGAAGAGTAGCCTCATAAATTTAACAGAAAGGTGACACAAGCAATACCTAGTAAATGTCCCTCACTCACTGAAACCAAATGTTTCATAAAAATACGCATCCATATACAGGCCACAGATTAACTCAGATGATACAGTTTTGCGCATGCATAGATATGACTATGGGCTTGTTTGTCCTAGCTTAAGCTTCTCCAATAAGTCAGTATATTGGAACTTCAGTATATAAGCCCCAAAAGACTGCTTTCCACCACCTAAGGCTTGTTAGGAAGCTTCTATTGCAAGAAGAGCATTAGCTTGTTTTAATAAATCCCCGAATGACACCCCCCCCCCCCCCCCCCCCCCAAAACCCGCAGTTTGACAAAGCTTCTTCAAACTTTTATGCCCATATGCTGAAGCCAAAGGTAGGTTAAACAAGTGCTACATAGGCAAATATAAGTGCATGCTCTACGTCACTCATGTTGCATTCATGCGCTTTTTTTAATATTTTCCATATTTGTATGTTCGCATCAACCATTCATGTAACATTATGATAGGTGTTAACACACGAGGGGACACTCTAATACCCTCGGTACGTCCGACTCATACCAACACTTAGACTCTGCCATCAGGAGTACAGTGTTGTAGGATCGGTTTTTATTGCAGGGTGCACCTCAACTTTGCTACATGCACTATTCATTCCACCAAATTGACAAACACTTGCTGTCTTCTTTGATTGCTAAACAGCAGCGGTATCCCATTGTGTAGTAATTTTGTGTTATGATTCATCCACATTGATGTATTGGTGGGCATAACTAGAAAACAGTTTCTCTTGCTTAAAAGCATCAAGTAGAGAATTGAAGTTTCAACATAATATTATCCTGAGTATAAGAACATTACTTGTGGTGGTCCTTGCACAGACAAGACTCGTTCTATCTATCCTAAGTAATGGCTAGGAAGATAACATATAACTGTAGCATAGGGTGGATGATGAACACAAAATTACAGAACTACAAACAAGCTTACAGGGTGTTACCTGAAGCTGTGAGTTGGGCCAGACAGCCTTTACCTCTCCCATGGAGCAACAAGCAAAATTAAGATTTAATTATTGGTTATTAAAAGGCAGTCCAGAGTAACTCCCAGAACAAACGAGCATGCCTAGGAACACTACCGCAGCAGCTACCGTAAAACACAATCATCGGGTATAATCAAAGTGATCCAACCTGCTTTTAGTTTTAATTATGTATAGTATAGCCAGCATCTATTGCTCAATCAAGGAAAGTCATAATGCAAAATGAAAAAAAAAAAACTCAATATTGGGGGGCTTCTAAGCATCTTTGGCAAGGCAATTTGCAGTAGAACTATTTTTGCTCAAGCTACATCCCAGAAGCAATGAAAGCAATGTGTGCACCAACAATAGTTCATGTTCTGCTATTTTTCCTGAACCCTACTTATAATGCTTATAGATGACAAATATGAGCCTATGGTCAATAGAATAAACCAATACAGTCTGAAAACCATTAAACAGCATGAAGCTATCTCCGAGCACAAGCATTCTGTTCTAAGTTGAAATGAGCACATTAAATCACGCACTGATTTCAGTTCTGTACAAGCCGCAATTTGACATAGAAACATGTGACATACTAACATGCAAGCAACAGCAATCATACCTGAGGATCCACTATCCATCCATGGTATAGCGGGATATCGAGAAGATCAAATATCGCACATTCCGGAGTGAACTCAAAGTTATTGATCCTGCAACATTTAAAGCCAAACACACATTAGGACAAACAAAAAAACCATGCGCACATGCGTGCACACCATCAACCAGCAAAACCTAGACCTAAATACGCACTTCGTGAACACCAAGTTCACGTCGATGCCGGTCGCGAGGCGTGGCAGCAGGTTAATCGCGTCATCGATGTTCCGCTCCCGGTTACTCAGGTACTCATCATCCTTGCCCTGCAAGTTGCAATCAAATTCCCCGCACATCAATACCATTACAGAAACCCTAATTTTGCGAGATTTCATCATACCTGCACGTTACTGTTGGAGTCGATGAGGCGCTCGGCGACGAGCGAGAGCAGCTTCTGCTGAGACACCTCCGAACCATCTGGATTCAGATTGATAACGTTCTTCAATAGCAGCACATTACCTGCAAATCCACACTAAACCGAGGTGAAATCGAGAGCAACAAACTCCGATAGAAGCAGCGAAATCTGGAGGAATCAGATGCGTGGTGAGCTCTCACAGATAGCAAGGAGGGGGCAGGGGCCGTTGTCGTTCTGGAGGACGATGGACGTGCGGCGGCCGAGGAAATCAATGGCTTTCGTCTTGTACAGCACCTCAGGGGGCTCAGACGGAGGCTCGAACGCGGGCTCGGCAGCGCCGGCGGGGGGCGCCGGTGGCGGGAGGGAAGGCGGGTCAAAGGACATGGATCTCCGGCGATCGCCCAAACCCTAGGCCGCCGGAACCCCAACCCTAGCCCGCCCTGTGGAGGTCGTCGTCGTGGAGGAGGCGTGCGGCGTCGTGGAGTGGTTTCGGAGGACCGGGTGAAATGAGGAGGGGAATAGAATAGAAGACAGTGGGAGCAGGGGAGGGAGGCATATGTAATACAGGATTGTTGTTTCCATTTCGCCTTTTAGTCCCTGTAGTTCTGTGTTATTGGTTTTCACCCCCTGTTCGACCAGTGCGGCCGTTTTGTGATTGGGGGCCTCTAATTTAGGTTAATTAATAGGATGATTGCTTTCCGTACCATCCTACTGCACCATGTCTCTGTATATGTTTTTTTTATAGAATTGTTTTTATAGATGATAGTAACATACATCTCAATTTTATCATATTTTTATCTTTTTCACACACTAATATAATATTTCAACTAAACATATATAAAAATAAAATGAATCAGGATTTGAATCTAAGACTTATGTTTACGTGGATACACGTTCTAATTATCCAAATATACATATAAATATAATTATATATTTTTTTAGATTTGTAACATGTCTTAAAGAATAAAAAAGATATGTATATATCTTTTTCTATGAATTGTTAGATCGAAAATTAACAACCTAGATTAAGGTAGATGAAAATTTAACCACCTTGCTTTTCAAACAAATCTGGATTATTTAAATTATAATTGGATAATTGAGATTCAATGGAAAACAAATAATATGGATCGATGTTTTTTTAGACAAATTGCAAATGTTTTAATTATTTTTTGTTTAATTGATAATTATAGGACCTCTTATAACTGCATATAAAACTGTGTAATTGATAATCGTTGGATTTATGTACCATTACGTGTTCACAAGTATTGAATATAGTGTACATCAGATATTTATAGTTTGAATTATTTGTATACTGCTTTATTTCTAATAAAATACTCAGTAAATATTTTACTTGTAATTGAGCATTGTTGTCTCTGTTTTAAGAAAAGAACAATTTATGGGCAAAGAATGATACTTATAATCCACAAATTCAAATTGTGAAAAACAAAAAACAAACGTTATGACTATCATTATACATTTTGCATTTCATGGTTATATTTAGTGCTTCGTAACTGATTGGTTACAATTTTTATTTGGGTGGGGTGAGGTTGAAATGAAGCAGTGAAATGTTCAAAACTTAGGCCTTTTTTAATGTATTTTGACTCTTAATTTCTGAGTTGAAGTTAGAACAATCAGTTCAAATAAGATGGTTTTGATTCGTAGTTTTTTTAGAACTGAAGTGAAATTAGAACTATCTTTATACTATAAAGTTAGAGCAATATGTTAAATGTTTTAACTTTTAATTTTGCAATATATTTATAAAATTTACAATAATTACATAATCATACTGTTAGTTATTATTTATTTTGAAATATAAAGTGAAAAAATTAGAGTTTTTTTATCAAATATTTTTAAAATTCTAATTTCTAATCAACTTAAAATTGAAGTTTGATGATTTAACTTCTTTATAATAAAAACTAGAGTTGAAACTTGACAAAATAAAACGTTTATAATAGCCTGTTTGGATAGCCCCGAATTGGGCCGGACAATAAAATCTCATGCGGAATTAAATTCGGCCCAGCTAAAAATCGCGTTTGAAAATTCCGGCCCAAACCCACCTGATCGGCCTGTGAAGGCAATTTTTTTCCCCACTCTCGCGACGACGCCTCCCCCACGATCTCTCTCGCCGCCGCCTACCCCTCCCCGCACGACGCCGTCACCCCCTCTCCGGTGAGATCATCCCCTTCCCATCTAGGGTTTCGCATATCTAGGGTTTCGAGGCGTTTTTTGATTTATATGCACTGAACGTCCAGATCTAGCCGGGGGGGAGGACCGCCTGAGAGTAGCGTCGCGCCGGTGCCAGTGCTGCTCCTTTTTCCCACAGATCTTCAGTGACAGGGGGTATTAGCCCCTCTCAAATCGGAGCACATCAGAGCAAGAACACAAGCGCTTGGAAATCTTTGATTCAGGTACATAGCAATCTCCAATTCTTCTCCCCATCTCTTCTTTTCAACAGACCTATTTGCTTGTGTTAATTTCTTTTGTTCAGATCTTCACAGATCTGGTGACAAGGGGCGCTAGTCTCTCTCAAATCGGAGCAGATCAGGGAAAGAACGCTAGTGCTTGGAAATCTTTGATCCAGGTACATAGCAATCTCCATCTTCTCCCCATCTCTTCTTTTCAACAGATCTATTTGCTTGTGTTAATTTTTTTTGTTCAGATCTTCACAGATCAGTCTCTCTCAAATCGGAGCAGATCAGAGCAAGAACACAAGTGCTTGGAAATCTTTAATCCAGGTACATAGCAATCTCCAAGTCTTCTCCCCATCTCTTCTTTTCATCAGATCTATCTGCTTGTGTTATTTTCTTCTGTTCAGATCTTCACTGATCTATCTGCTTGTTTCAATAGATCTATCTGCATGTTAATTTCTTCTGTTCTGATCCATTGGTAGAAGATTTTTTCTTTTGATCTGTTCCTAGATCCATGCTTGTTCTTAGTACAGTTCATAAGATTGATAGCATTCAAAGTTTTTCTGTGACATGCTTGTATGTGCTTCAGTGAAATGCTTGTTCTTAGTTCCTGTTATGTCTATCTGCATAATTTGTTCTGTTTGGATCTATGGGTAGAAGTATGCATGTGCTTCAGTGCTAGTGTTTCAGGATGCCTTCTATGATGTTCTATGATGTTTCTATGATGTTCGCATTACTTTGCTGTTCCCAAAGGAAATATTGTCATTTTCCTTGCTTGCCTAGCTCTGTGCTTTCTTCAGATTACTTTGCTGATATGGATGTTGTATGCATCTACTGAATCTTGATTGTGTTTAGTGTTTACAGTTGCTTGTGGTAATTGGGAATTACAATATGTTGATATGCTGGAGTGCTGGACTGAACAAATACATTTTTCATTTTGTTCTCTGATACTTGTATCAGTTGTTGTATATGATATATGAGTAACAACTTACAGTACTAGATATGTATAGCTAATAGATATTTTTATGTATATGAGTAACAACTTACAATACTATAGTCATTGTGAAGGCAAGATGCTGATTAGTTCTTCTTTTTCTCATCTGGCTACCAATCTATGGACTCACTAATCTGCATCTGGGTGTTCTTCTCTTTCTTTGAATTCTGCTCTGTCAGGTTCGCTGATCCTTGTCAGAAGTTATTTGGCTCGCCTCAATGCTCGTTGGGAGCAATTGTTGCAAAATATTTTTAAAAATATGCACCATCTCTTTTCTCTAATCCTATAGTCATCTTTAAGTGTGTTCATAATAATTTACTTCAAACTTTCCCCTTGTTTATAAGATTATTCTTTGCTAAGGATATTTTGATGTAACTATTATTTGGGCTAATTAGTGTTGTATTTGCATTGGCTAGTGAAAATGAGTTTTAGAAGAGGACCACTTATGAGATTGATGAGGATAGAGGAAGATGAGGTTGATGAGATGTTTCTTGTAGTCTTGCCCTATTTACAGTCACATGTTAATAGGGAAAAAAAGACCAATTCATACATCAATTTTGACCGGTGCCAAACGTGTTGAGGAAATTCTTGAAGGGCATGAAAATTGGTGTCAGATAGAGTTTCGTATGAAGCCCGAGATATTTAGAGCTATTTCAAGTTTTCTTAGAAGAGCGAATCTATTAAACGATACCAGGGGCATTACAGTTGAGGAACAACTTAAAATGTTTATGTATATGATCTCACATAATACAAGCAATCGAGATCTACAAAAAGCATTCCAACACAGTGGAGAAACTATTCATAGACATATTAGGTCTTTTTTCACTGTCATTTCGAGTTTGACTTACAGATTTGCCAAACTTCCAGATTGAAAAGTCAAACTCATTGGAAGATATCTTCAGACCCGCGATTTTGGCCTTATTTTCGGGTGAACAATACAAACTACATTCTTAGCTAGTCTAGTTATCATCAACTGTTTCTTGGCTAACACAATGTGTTCTTTTGCAGAATTGTATTGGAGCAATTGATGGGACTCACGTACCTATCACTATCTCAGCAGATAGAGTTGCTCCATATAGGAATAGAAAGGGCACATTTTCACAAAATGTTATGCTAGATTGTGACTTTGATTTAAATTTTGTTTATATTTCTTGTGGTCGGGAAGGGTCAACATCAGATGCCGGAGTCCTTCGGTCTATTATTGACAATGGTTTTCATGTGCCGGTATATTCAGATTCATCAAGAATGACAGCTAAACTTGGAATTCAAATCTGTGCACTTGTAACAGTTGCTAAAATTGTTTGCTGATGCAAATACATTGGTCAATTTGATCTAATAGCAACCAACTAACTAATAATGACTACCACCAAAATAATTGTCAAATATAGACTAGTCATACTATATATATCCCCAACTTGATCTAATAGCAACCAACTAATAATGACTACCACCAAAATAACTGTCAAAAAGCTTCGTTAAACTCAACCCTGCACCATGCTAGATATGCTAGATAACCTCTGCAAATCATCTCCAGCCTAACATTGGGCTATCTCCTTTTAATCTTTTTATTTTCAGTTGAATTTGTCTTTTTGTTTCTCCTTGTGTAGATTAAATTTGAATTTGAAATTTTGTAAGATAGATTAATTTTATATTTACAATCTCAATTTTTTGTAAAATTTTTTTTGATCATTTACATAGAGTTTTGAGAGCGAAGTACGAGAACACCGAAAGAGTGGAATGTATTAGATACTTAAAAGGCGGCTGTGGATGAAGAAAAACTGATACACCATAGACAAACTAACGTTTGGAGCTGATCCGTCCGTTTCTCTCCTCTTTAGATACGGACCGTTGGATTGGTTCTAGGGCAAACTCTCTCTCTCCTCGTGCGTTCTTCCACAGCCGCCTCCGCTCGAAGCTCCAATACTGAGTGGATTTGGATGCAAGGAGGAGGAAGGTCTTCTCCTCTAACGCCCGCCTTGTAAGTCAAGTTCTAATTAAACAATTGATTGGTATCAGTTTTCCCAATCTAATTCTAATTTGTGGGCAATCAGTCAAATCTTTCTTTGTTTCTGCGGGATTCTATCAAGAACAGTTCTTTTATGCGCCCATTGATTAGTTGCAAAGAGAAGAAATATTTGTTTGTGTTAATAATGTAATGCAATGTAATCTGGTTGATTTGTATACGCTGTATGCAAGTGGAAAGATTGGAGGCCTAAGGGGGAGTTGTAGTGTACTGCTATTGTTCTTGGGTGTTCTGTGCAATATTACATCATGTAGTTTATTTGGAAGGCGAATTTGGTTATATGTTTTGATTGGAGAGGCGGCTCATCCCCAATTTACTTGTTTGCGGATGCATTGCTTCATCAATGTTTTGTGGCTGGTAAATGTGAACAGAGTGCATATGGATGCTAACTTCCTGTATCTGTGTTTAGGGCGGTTGAAATGTCTTTTTAGGGATCTAGCCAATCATTGTATCTTAGTTGTATCAATTAATGGGTTTTTTGTGTAAACAAGCACCAAGATTTGCTCATTTCTTTGTGATTATTGCTGTCTAACTACTTGGGGGTATTTTAAAGTGTGGTGGTTCTACTTGTTCCTGCTCATTTATGATACTGCAATTCTAGTTGACCACTGTATTTGCATCAGCAAACAATTTTAGCAACTGTTACAGGTGCACAGATTTGAATTCCCGGTTTATCTGTCTTTCTTGATGTATCTGAATATAGCGGCATATTAGTAGAATAGATAACATTTGTTGTTTAGTGTCTGCCTTCCAGATACTGCTTGGATTTTAGACATTGATTCTCTTTATAGTTTGTTGAAGAACAGTTTCTCTCCATGGGATCTGAAGACTCAAAAGATGTGCTGAAGAATGTGGACTGGAAGACCGTAGGCGGTGCAGTGACTGATGAACCAGTCGTTAAAAAGCGGCTTCCAAAGAAAATCAGGCAAGTCCCTGATTACTATTTTCTACCTCGGCGATCTCTACCTTCTGTGTTGGCAGTCTATGGTGCTGTGTGTGCTGCTGGAGTTGGTGCAGGGATGCTGCTGGAGGTTTGGATAAAAAAGAAGATCAAAGGTACATTCTTATGTTTAATTGCTGGAAGAACCACTTCACTTTAATTACATTCTACACCACTGCATCTGGATTCCAAAAAAACGTAACATTGTACTATGAAAACATATGTATTATATTCTGTGTTTTTGTATTTTGTGCATATTCTTACTCTTGTTAGCTATCATATGCAGAGGATAGTGGTGTTCTCTGGGAGATGGATAAATGATTAATAGCACACTTCGATTTGGTGCCACCAGTTTTAACCATTACTGTGATTGGTATCGTTTGAGATATCTGTGATCACTCGGCCTCTATGCTGTTGCATTCCAAAAAAGTAATCTTTTTCTCCATTGTTCCATAGAGGATCTCAGAGACTTCCAGACAAAGCAAACTTGTTCGCCTACATTGCAAATTGACACGGCCTCGAGATGCCACATCACTGACTATGTATTTCTGGTTTCGTTGTGCATGTTAGCAATATGATGCTTCGAACTCTAATACTGCATTTTGCAAGGAAACTGAAAATCTCAAAATAGTAATACCTCTAGAGTGGCCATTTTGTTAGGCACTGGCGCATATTAATCTGAAGTTGTATGTAATGTGATCAATGTGACCGTTGATTATGTTTCCATATCTGCGATGTTGTGGTGATAAAACTAAGGAAAATTACGAGGATCTTGACATTTGTTTATCTTGAAAATTAGTCAGAATATTTTGTTTTACTATTTTAGGACTTTAGCTGCTCAAATGCTTTATCTGTTATTGGTTTATAAATGAAAAATTGCTGTCTGGAAAAAAAAATTTCCTACAGCATCTAAAATCAGATTGACCCGGTATTGTCTATATAAGGCTGAAAAATGAAGAGTTTCTTTGTCTTTCTGAAAAGTTGGACAGAGAATTACCTGTGAGTTGAGATAAATCCTCCATAGACAAAAACTAGAAATTTACCTGTCTAAAAAAACAAAATTCTGTGATGTGTTAGATTAAAATCACATATTATATTAGGTCTAAAACTCGATATATATAAATATAACCTAAAGATGAGTCCAAGTTCAACAAAAATAAACGAATTCGAGTCCAACACAAAAAACATGAATTCAAGTTCAATATATATACATATTATACTTAACACCTTCTTCAAACTCAATGCGGATTAGACGTATGGCGTTTGGAGAAAAACTGAAGTCATGACTTTCTCTGGTTTGTGGTTTCATGAAGAAGTCTGTAACCTGAAAATCCGATACCACTTACAGTCTTCGTCGTGTTTTATGTGGTCTTAAATAGACATCTCGTGTTTGGTTTGTCCGCTTTAGTTCAATGACAATTTATATTTTTATGTAAATCATTGTGAGTCTAATCAATGTGAGCTTGTATTTACTGTAAGATCGAGGATGCCAATTAGAGGGGGGTGATTAGGAGGTTTTTAAATTTTCTTCCCCACTAAACTATTTCAACAAAATAATTGTTTGAGTTAGATTATACAATAAGGTTTAAAACAATTCAATCAACTAGTTGCATTCAACCATATAAACAATTCAACAAATCATGTAACAAAAGTAAATTTAGCAATTGTGTCAAGATGAATATAAAGTAAGAATGAAATATGCAATTGACACAATATTTTTACCGAGGTTTCGGAGACTCGCCCGGTCTCCCCTATTCCTCGTTGAAGCACTCTCTCGGAGCCTCGCTTTTATATCCACGAAGGATATCTCACTAGAGTTGCTCCTTCTTCACACCGGATAAGCGAGCATCACACCTTTCATAATTCTTTGCCGGCCTCTCCGAAAAGCTTCAATTGGAGAGATCGCGACTCTCCTCCGGCACCGTCTAGGCGAAGGCGATTGCCAAGAGTAACAAGCCGGACACGCTCACTTGGACAAATCGAGTGCTAGAATCTCAAATATGCAAATGATATGCTCAACACTTTAGCACTAGCAAGCCAATGGTGATTCAAATGCAATAAGCACTCTTAACTTCACACACTTTGCTTTCTCTCACAAATCACTCTAGATTTGGGCTCAATTCTAACCTCTAAATGCAATAACTCATATGCAACTCAATTGGCTAGGTTTTCAGCTGAAGAATGAAGTCTTTGAGCACACCAAAATGAAGCCAAACACGAAGTATTTATAGCCTCAACGAAAAACTAGCCGTTTGCAAGAAACCGGGCCAAAAGTTGTATAGGCCGGATATTGTCCGACCATTTCGGACAATGTCCGGTCAGTATAAAATAAGTGATCGTTACTCACGTGTTTATCGATTGTCAGTAGCCGTTTCAACGAAATTTGTGAAGGCCGGACTGATACTATTTGTCCGGACAAAAAGTCCGGACAAATGGATATGTCTCTGTTTACTCTCGGCTCAAACAACCTGTATAGGCCGAATAATGTCCGGCTATTTCGGACAAAGTCCGGCCTTCCCGAACAAAGCCCCGGACGGATGCATTTGTCCGACCACTGCACACTGACAGTAAAATAAGCATAACTTTTGATCCAGAAATCCGATTGAGGTGATTTTTGGATTGCTAGAAAGATAACTCAGAGCTCTACAATTTTGTCAATAGGAGCAAGACCTAGAAAGGTCTAGAAACTTCTAGAAAACTCAGAAACTTTCCTGCTATCAAAATATCCAATCCAAAAATCATCTCAAATGCAATTTAGAGTATTTGCACATATGGATTTGCCGTTTTCTCACGGATGTGATTTGTGTCACTCAGCAACGACCACGACCACACAGGTCTTGACATCCGATTGAAAACAGGTGGTCGATAGGGTTTGGTCGAGCGTACCCAAGCGAGCCGAAGACTGGTACAACCAGTCCGAACTCCTACAACCACGCCCAAACCCTAAACAGAAAGCCACCAAACAAGTGACACGACCACGACCACGTATCAATACTAATACGATCAGAATATGCAAATACAACAACGACCAGCTCTAGATAAATAAACCAATTCAAATAGCTGACGATTACGACTAAGTGCAATTTTCAAAACATTTTCTCTAATGCACACAAACTACACTTAGACTCTCTAACAATGCAAGAGGCGAGTGCAAGATAATATGAATGCATTTGAGCTTCCGCACTAGATAGATTCAAGCTACTAGTTTCCGACCCCTCTTAATAATACGGTCAAACTAGTAAAAAGAATCCTATCAATCCGGCCTGTCTCCATACACCGAGACCGGTAAAATCCTAAGAAAACAATCCTTAATCTTGGATTTTACCTTAGGTGAAGTTCGACCTCGTGAAGCTCAACCTCTCGACGCTCGTCATCGCAAAGCTCGATCTCGCTAAGCTTGACCACGCGAAGCACGACATCTCGACGCCTGTCTTTGCAAAGCTTGTCCTCACTAAACTTGACCTTGCTTGGGATGTCTCATATCGTCTTCATCCTCTTCCTGTCCTTGCTTGTTTTTACCCTGCAATCAAACTGAGACTACAACACATACACTAAATGCACACATTAGTCTCATATATATGTCGTCATTAATCACTACCAGAGAAACTACTCCACACAGTAGTTAGCTCAACAGTTTCTCTTTCCAGTGAAATGGCAAAGCTATATTCAACAGCAGGTAAATGAGTATGAGATGAAATACAATCATATAGATCGTGGATGATAAAAACATACGCACACGATCTATACTACTCATGTCATAATAGCAATCAAATCAGATGATCAAAGTGATAAGCTCCCCCTCAACATATGTATCAATATCAAGCCCAAAACTGGAGTCATCAATCTCAAGATTTAACATATTACATCTTAATCAATCAATCAACACAAGCTTGATGCAACCACCGAGCTCCTCCTCTACATAGCATCAATATCAAACCCACAACCGAGGAAACATCCATTAGGGTTTACCGATAATCAATTTAATTCACTTATGTTAAATCAGGATTTATCTAAATTGTCATTTAATCATCAAATCTGACATTCTCTAGATTAACTTTAATCATCATGGATTTATCCAAAATGTCATTAATCATCAAAGTTAGATACTAAGATCTATCTAGATCCAACACTTGCAACATCTTCTGAAAATAATGTTGAAATTTCTTCTGCAAACAAAGAGAAAAGAAGGAAAAAAAACATATTGCTTTTTTTGATTCAAGGATATAAATGAAACAAAGTATGAGGATGAATTCCCAATCAAGAGGTGTATTGCTTTTTTTGATTCAATTGAGGAGTTGTTGGATGAAGAAAAAGCAAAATCTTATCATTTCTTCAAAGATCTGCTGAAAGATCTTTCTCAGTACCATATCATCTACGCGTCGGGATTTTTTTTTATCCTTGAAAAAGATCTCGGGTTGCCAAACAAGCCCTATCATGGAAGAAAAATGGGCGCTTGCTTGGAGGGTACTCGTTGGACTTGTTTGGTTAGCGTGTTCTTGAGTTGTGCTTCTTTCCTTTTCTTATTTTGTGCAAATATATATACTTACAGGGTTTATAGGTAAATGCACCATCTTCTTGTCCCATTGGCTAAGTATGCGGCTAGGGGTGGAATTTTAGCTCATGGCTCGCGAGTAATTTGGGCTTGACTCGTAACAAACGAGCCGATATATATATATATGATACAAAGTAACCCTTATACACATACGCCTGATACACTCATACACATAGATACACTCCTAAACTCAATATAGATCTAGGATTCTCTCATCTCACCTGGCCGCCAGGCATCGCCCAGCATCTCCGTCGCCCCTGGTCGCACTAAGCCTCCTCCGTCGCCCCCGGCCACCCCACGCCTCCTCCGTTGCCCCCGGCTGCCCCACGCCTCCTCCATCGCCCTTGGAGCCTCCTCTGTCGCTCCTGCGGGAACATAAGTAAAAGAGCAGCGGTGATGCTGAATGGCGGCTTGAACACGTGAGCGGCGACGGTGTTGATTGGCGACTCGAACACGTGAGTGGCGACGCAATGGATTTGGTGGTGTGAATTAGGCGAGGATTCGTGAAGATTCGGCAGCGGATCGGCCAGATCTAGGGTTTTGTGGGGCGACGACGTGGATTTAGGCGACGTTGGAGGAGTAAGAAAGCGGAGAGAGGGAGGAAGAAACGGAGAAGAAGAAGAAAGGAGAAGGAAGAAGGTTGGAGCAGTAGAAGGAAGAAGAAGTTAATCTTCGATCTTGCGAGCCGAGGTCGAGTCGAGTTCGAGGCGAAAACAGCTGAACTGGGTTGAACTGAATTTGAACTGACTTTTCAGCTCGGTAAGCTAACCAAGCTAAGCCTAGTTAGCTGGCCAGCATGATCGAGTCCAAGCCTAAGCCGAGTCAAGACCAACTCACTCGAACTCGGCTCGTTTCCACCCCTACATGTGGCGTTGCGGCTAAACTCCAACGGAGCCAGCCTAATCGATCTCCAATAATTCTCAACCATCGGATGGCGGCAGGCATTCAGATCTAGCCGTTCACTGCATTGACATAACCGTGAGACGATTCAATGTAAGCGGTAAACCTAAACAATATGCAGCAACTAGTTCCTCCGATCTTTGACCTCTCTTATAAACAGTACTGGAAGAAATTTTATTTTTTAAAAAATATATAATTACAAGTAGTAGTAACTATTAGGCCATATAAACCAGTAGTTGCTATTACAATCAACTGATAATTTTTTAAAATTTATTTATTTTAAAAATAAATTCTACATAACTTGACTATATGTGAAAATACGTTGGTTAGAATTTAAATGTGCTACATTCGACTGCTTAATCAAGTGGCTGAAGAAACGATGGATTTTTTATTTGTTTTGAAGTAAAATAATATGGGTTGAGAGTCTCTACTTGTATATCATTACTTGCTAAGGAAGTTAGTACATTAGTTGTCCAATGGGATATTACAAGAAGGGTAGGAAGAAAGAGATCACTTAACAGTTCTAACTAATAGGTATTACATCACGATCATATAAATTATGCAAAAGATATTACAATGCGATCGTTTAGTGCGACTAAAAAGAAAAGACACCTAATTCAAAATTTAAATTTTGAACATGTCACTGATGGTCGAAGACAGACCTTTGTCACATCCAAGTCACTGTTGATTCAAATAGGAGTCCTCTTCCTCGTGAATTTATCATCATAATTATCATAACATGAATATTGCAAGCTAGAGAAATTTCAACTCAAACTAATTTTTACTATGATTTTATTTATGGTCATGCCCAACACTATATGTGCCAAAAAAAACACTCAAACCCACGAGACAAAGGAAGAAGATATCTATAAACTTAAAGAATAGAGTGGAGAGGAGAAAAGAAAATGGACAAATGAAAGCCAGTGGATGTTGCAAGGAGTAGTATTTTCCAAAAAAAAAAAAAGGCTCATTATAACTCAAGGCAAGAGGTGATTTCACCGTGAGGGAGAGGGTTGGCATCGATAAAGATCTCAACAAAATTGGTGTCTAAAATCTTGTTGATTTGATAAAAAGAGATATGGTGTTAAACAATAAGATCATTGGTTGTGGTGTTTTAGTGGATACTATCAAGACAATAAATAAGAAAAGAACCCCAGATGATCTTAATAAGTAGGAGAGGCTGTGTGTGCTAGTATTGTAGAAGCCCGACCATTGTTACCATGAAAGGCAAAGACAGTTGCAAGAGGGAAGTTTTTGGATGCACACAAATAGCTTAAAGTAGGTAATTCATTGAACACCATTGAAGATCTTGGGCAGGCATTAAGCATGCTACAGTCATTAGCTGCATGTTGCAATCAGCTTGGGCCTATCCATTGTTCTCTGTCGCTCATTCGAAAACAACATACCTCTTCTGTTGGCCTTTTCCTATTCGTCATTTACCTATCATTCCTTTAACTCAATTTTTTAGGGTTTAGCCAGATTTTGAAGTAGATGTGTTGGTAGAAAAATGAGAAAGAGGGCCACACGAGCCCAAGAAGAAGGGAAGAGAAAGAAAAGGGTGCAGTTTATATCTTTTATTTTTGGGTGTTAGTCTATATACTCTTCTTTATAATTTAAGATTCTTTATGATTTGTATTAAGTGTTTAAATCCACATAAAGAAAAAAGAAATATACAAACATGTCAATACAAATAAAAATAGGTCAGTCCCTTGCAAAAAAAGAAAAGATAGCAAAAGAACACCAAAGAATAAAATTTTATCCGATTAGATCTAAATTTTATCATCTTAAACACTTGTACGATCAACGAACAAACTCATTAAAAAAAATTGGCGAACAAACAAAATTTGTCGTACAAAGAGTCTTTTCCTGGTTTGAGCACCGGCCCAAAAGAACGATGCGCCACATGGCAGTGGGCCCAGTCACCCTGCTTTGTTCGGGCCCACGGGCTTTATTCTGTTCGTCTTTTATCTCCTTCCCCTCGCTACTCCGCCCTCACACGAACACACACACTCCCAAAAGCGAGAATGATGCGCCCACATTAGAGGAGGGGAAGAAAGGTATAATTTTTCCGCGAAATTACCGAGCATCTCTATCCAAGCACCTCTTAATTCGTTGCTAATTTGTTCTGCTTTTTTTGCAATTTTTTCTTTAGTGCAGATCGGTTTGGATCTGATCGGAAAATGGCGAGGGTTCGTGCGATCCCTTTGGTGGCTGTCTGTATCCTCGCCGCCGCCGCCTCCGCCGCCGGAGGTGTGCAAGTCTATTTTTTCTTCTGTTGTTTTTGTAGATCAGATTAAGATCTGTATGTGGCGGTTTGATTTTAAATATTAACTCTTTCTGTTTTTAAAATCTTATGGTGTTTCTGTTTAGGCACTCGAAATTTCATATGCATTTTTTTCTTATGTCTGGGAATACGGTAAGTTTTCCTCTTTCCGTATCGGTATATGAGGCTCTGTTTGGATCTTGTAGTATCCAAAAATCATAGTGTTCAATAACTACAGTTTTTCAAGTACCAACTTCAAAATACCATGGTTTCCTAAAATGCAGTTGTTCCTTAGTTTTGAGAACGATTGGTGTGTTTGGATATTGCAGTATTATGAGGCCATGCTTTTACAAGTATACAAAATTGGACGGGGCCGAGCGTGGCCACACCATGCATGCATCTTGATCATGCTGGACTTTTTGGCGAAATAAAAGGATATACAACTGTATATTCAAATAGAGTGAAATACAATAATTAGAAATGGAAAATATTCAGTACTACATATGCTAAATAGTAACATATAACAATTTTATGGGTCATCAAGTTCTTAAAAATTCTGAAAAAAATATAGAATATAGGAGATGTATATGGAGTCCTACAATTTTTCATGACCTAATATGACCATACTTAAGAGAGAAAAAAAATCGGCAAATGCATCTTGATGAATCTTGTATTTAGGCTCCCAAAAGATGAAAACAATACAATACATCATGGGACATGCATGCAGGTCATGTAATCATGTGCACAAGCAATGGGTGAATATGAACTTTAACAATTACACGTGTGTTGCTTATACGTTGTGCCATGGTCACCGGCACCGTAGCCACAGCTGGAGAAGCCACCGCACATGGAGTGTACCTCGCGCACAGTCCTTTTGGCCACCAGCATTGTAACCTTGCTGTCATGAGAGGCGGAGCTGCCATGCATGGCATGCTCTCTCTTGTATGGCTTCGTGCAACATGATGGAGGTCATATGTGTCAATCCATGAATTATATGCAGGACACATAAAAAATTGATTACGCATATTACTCTTTATTAGAGTTTTTTCCATGAAAGTGATGTAGGTGGGGAGTAGAGAGCGGCGTGGTTGAGAAAAATCTGGTAAGAGGTGCATTCTTTAAAAAAATAAAAAAAACCATGGTATTTGAGAAACCATGATTTCTAAAATTACAGTTTTTGTTGTATCCAAACACCTTTTAGTATTTAATACTGTAGTTTTTCTAAAAACCATGGTATTCTCTGAAAACTCCAAAAATATTTTGTATCCAAACAGGGCTTGATAATTTAGTTGAATTGTAGGCATGTGTTTGATGTTCTCTGGTAATTTGTTTGCAATTCTAAATGTTTTAAGTATTTGTTTTGAGTTGATCTATATACTAAGTCATCTCTCAACCGAGGCATGGAAATGGGAATCATGAAAGGGGTACATTTGGTACTGTTTTACTTTTTTTATTAAATTTTATGAAAATCAGGTGCAAACAGAAAGATCAGGCACTAGTATTGATAGTTGATAGGATCACTAGTATGCAGTGTTAGTTTCGGGAAGTTCCTCATATAGATCCAAGTACGCTAAAGTAGTGATTTGAACTATGCACCAAACATGAGGAATGATGCATGGCCATCCATGTCATAAGCAAACCTTGATGTGTTGGTTGCTGAGTAGTATTTACATGATCAGACATCAGATGAATGATACTGTAGTCATCTGCATCACCTGGCATCAATATTATGCAGGCATCCGCCCCATGCAAATTTCCTCCAGTCATGGAGCATACCTTCTAAAATGGCATAAGCTGACAAGTTTTAGGGTCTATGTTGGTTCATTTTGCCTATAGTTTGGCCTACCAGTCAACTCATCACCCATCAAATTCTGACAAGCATGTAAAGTTTAAAGAGGAAATGACTAGATACGTCCCCTTTTTTTGGTGTGTTCTGGAAGTGGTCAGTCATCATTTAGATGGCCCGGTGATCTGTATTATTCTTGTTCATGCAAAAGATAATATGCCTTCATAGCATTTGTAATTCTCTGTGAAAAGTATGCCCCGCTTGGTATTTTTTAGTGATAGAAACTAGGTTTACCGCTTACAAGCAATGCCATCTCTTTCCTTGCGGTTGCTGTTGTGCCTGTTCTAGCTTGTGAGGCTACCATCAACTGCTGAATAAATCCTGTTGTTTGCTTGGCCTTTTTTCTTTTCTCACAAAATAAAAGGGAAAGAAAGTAATTTTTTTTTTGGCTGAAAACTGTATACCTAGCCCATGGTAACTACAATTCAAATGCCTTTGTAGGCACTTATGGTGATTTTGATGCCTCTTTCCTGTCATGCTAATGTAATCTTTTCTGCTTTGTGCAGCTCAAGAGAACCAGCTTTATCCTGGGAAACAGGTTTGCAGATTATTATTCTATTTCCATACATGCCAAATAAGATTGCCTGGTTACTTTTCTTGGTTTCTATCAAAGTATTTTCGTGCTTATATTGGTGGAACTTCTGCCTTTGTAGATATTGGACTGGAGTAGGCAGCCCAACTTCAAACTGCTAAATCCTTCCTTGACTAAATACAGTGAATGTCATATGACTTGTTGGTTCTATATTAGCGCATATGCTAAGGGTGTCTCAATTAACAATCAAGCTTTATTTCTAAATGCAGATGGACTTCAGCTGCTGGAGGGACCAGCAGAAGTAGCTCGGAGGGTAACAACAGTCTTTTTTCCTTTATTACTTGGTCTTTGCAAATTAACTGCATATAAAAATAGCTATAGTTGTCATTTTCTGCTAGTACCTAGACTTCCTTTTTGAGCCATTTTTTCTTTGCATTACAGCTAGTTTTGAAATAGAGGTCACATCGTGCCTTTTTTTTGTTATAGAAATTGGGGGAGAGAACTGGAGCAAAGAAGAAAATGGAACCAGTGCAGCAGGATGATGAGGCCTTAGTTAAGCTTGAAAATGCAGGCATTGAACGTTCAAAAGCCGTTGATTCTGCTGTACTGGGAAAGTATAGTATATGGAGACGGGAAAATGAGAATGAGAAGGCAGATTCAAAAGTTCGTCTGATGCGAGATCAAATGATCATGGCCAGAATTTATTCTGTACTTGCCAAGTCCAGGGACAAGCTTGATCTTTATCAGGAACTACTGGCACGGCTCAAGGAAAGCCAGCGTGCCCTTGGAGAAGCTGCTGCTGATGCTGAACTTCCTAGGAGGTACTTATCTGTTCTAGCTGTTCTTTTGGCCATTCTTTGTTGCACTACTAATTTCTCTCTTGTCTAATTTGAAGTGCCTCTGAGAGAGCCAAAGCAATGGGTCAAGTTTTATCAAAAGCAAGAGATGCGTTGTATGATTGCAAGGCAATAACTCAGCGACTAAGAGCAATGCTTCAGTCAGCCGATGAGCAGGTCAGGAGCTTGAAGAAGCAAAGCACCTTCCTCAGCCAGTTGGCAGCAAAGACAATCCCAAACGGCATTCATTGCTTGTCTATGCGCTTAACAATAGATTATTACCTTCTCTCTCCAGAGAAAAGAAAATTCCCCAAGAGTGAGAATTTGGAAAATCCTGATCTGTATCATTATGCTCTTTTCTCTGACAATGTTTTGGCTGCATCGGTTGTTGTCAACTCAACTGTCATGAATGCAAAGGTGGGTGCAATTTTGAGCTTCACTTTGGAATTTTTTGTTGGTTGCAGTTATAAATGGCATGAATCAATTAATTTGCAACTTTTTCTCGCTAAAACTGCAGGAGCCTGAAAAGCATGTGTTCCATCTTGTTACTGATAAACTGAACTTTGGAGCAATGAACATGTGGTTTCTGTTGAATCCACCTGGGGATGCAACGATTCATGTTGAAAATGTGGATGACTTCAAATGGTTAAACTCTTCGTACTGCCCTGTTCTGAAGCAGCTTGAGTCTGCAGCCATGAAAGAGTATTATTTCAAGGCAGATCGTCCGAAGACTCTCTCTGCTGGTTCATCTAATCTGAAGTATCGAAACCCAAAATATCTGTCCATGCTCAACCATTTAAGATTCTACCTCCCACAGGTCTATCCTAAATTGAACAAAATCCTGTTCCTTGATGACGACATAGTTGTTCAAAAAGATTTGACAGGACTCTGGGAGGTTGATCTTAATGGGAATGTAAATGGTGCTGTGGAGACATGTGGGGAGAGTTTTCACAGATTCGACAAGTACCTCAATTTCTCAAATCCACTGATTGCTCAGAACTTTGATCCTAATGCTTGCGGCTGGGCTTATGGAATGAATATGTTTGATTTGGAAGAATGGAAGAAGAAGGACATCACTGGGATTTATCACAAATGGCAAAACATGGTGAGTTGGAATATTCTGTATTTATTGTTCCCACTGAAGGCCTAGAATATTATCTGTTGGTTTTACTGGCAGAAATAGTCTGTCCACGTGGCATGTGATGTTTCAAATTTCCATGTGTTTTTTGCATTGCATGCAGGCATGCAAAGTATTTATTCTTTTAGTATATATGAAGCAATAGATTTTATGCTTGTCTATGAGCGGCATTGCATATGAATTTCCACTTGTCATCACATCATGAATGCATCATGCACCGCAACTACTCCATGAAGTTAAATTTCTTCTACATTCATATGCTATTATATTTCAGCATTAGCAACATAGTAGCTCACTACATCACTCACACATGTAGAGCTGTATTTGTGGTTTGTTTGCCTCTTTATTTCTGAAATTAACAAAATCTTAGCTGCACTTCATTAGATGGGGAACTGGCACCTTGCCCTGGAATTATGTTTTGTATTCTTGTACTTCACAATGGTAACCTTTCTCCTCCAACAGAACGAAAACAGGCTTCTATGGAAACTTGGGACATTACCTCCAGGGCTCCTAACATTCTACAAGCTGACACATCCCCTTGACAAATCTTGGCATGTTCTTGGCTTGGGGTACAACCCGACCATTGAGCGCTCAGAAATAGATAATGCCGCTGTCATCCACTACAATGGGAACATGAAGCCATGGCTGGAGATAGCGATGACAAAGTATCGGCCATACTGGACAAAGTACATCAATTATGAGCATTTCTATGTTCGCGGATGCAAGATTAGTCAATAGGGCAGTACTTGGAAGCATTATTCCGTGATGAACATTGGAGTTGACCGGACTACAAAAGAAGTCCGTTGTTAGTAGTTACTCTACCTGTTCTTTGTTCGTGTGATTAGACTCCGTAGGTATCTAATGTATGTAGTTGCCTCGTCCATTTTTAGTGCTCTGCCACTAGTCCACTATGGGTTTTCTTTTTAATCCATCTTTTTTTTTTTGTTTTTTTTTTGAAAAATATGCATGAACCTTGTGATTTCCATTAGCTGATATATATACGATCTATTTGACTTTGCGTTCATACTGTTGTCATTTAGTCTGTATTTTGCAGGTGATTTTGTGGCGGCATCTGGCTGGAGGATCACATCAAAGATGTTTTGACTTTGTCGAAAGTTTCACTGCAAGAAGTTTGTGTACATCACATGTCTCATTCATTTTGTGTTCGTTTACTTTAGTATTCTCACCTATTTCACGACATGTCAGAAGAGATTCCCAACGGCTGGTCCTTTTTGGGAGTATTCTTTGGCCGTATACATGTGTTTCCTCTATGGTTATAGACTAGGGATGATGGGAGTCCTATGAGTAATAGAAAAGAGAACACAGGGACACACAGTGTATTGGTCCATACACATCATAAAATAAATGGCACAGATAAACACATGAAAGAGAATAAATCCATTTTGAGGGCCATTTAATCAATAACTTCTCTAGGAAACGAAGAAGAGTTTGATTGCTATCTGCATTGGTTCATGTTTCTAATCCAATGCTCGAGATGTAAGCCCTATTTACGGGTAACTAATACTATTTCAAGAAGTGTGTAAACTGTTGGATCTGAGATAGACGATCCGAGCCGAGCTCCACGCCCCCCAATTGGGACGCACTCTCCGGCTGTCACGTGGGGGCCACGGACCGACTTGGAAGCCACCATCCCCCACCCTCTCCTCATCTTCTCAAACCAAGCCTTCCCACCTCCCTTTCCGATCCCAGCGGCGGCTGCGCGTCCACGGTCACGAAGGTGTGCGTGCGTGGCAATGTGTTCGCGTGTGTCAGTACTGTGTGTCCGCACTATGCTACACGCTTGAAAGGTAGCTTCACATCGATGTACCTTAGGTGTAAGTACATTACGATTGATCGCTTCATGTCTTCGAATTGGAGTTGGGCTTTGTAAGAGTTATGAATCTTCGGAGTTTCAAAGAATTGACTTGATCAGTGGTTTGGGATATGGGAGTTCCTGGGAGTGGAGGCTTAGTTGAGATTTGAGAATTAAATATGGAATCCTTTGGAATTATCAGACATGATAAATATTCCATACAGTTTTGAGCATTGTGAGACACGCTTTTAAAGGGCAGTGTGATCTATAGGCTTGTTTGGTGATTCGTAGATACTTCCATGCGTGTTTGTTTAGATTCTCACTTCTGCTATGGAAAAAATAACATATCGACCACAAACCTGGCAGGGAATAGACCTCGTCAATTAAATTAGTCATTAGCTCTTCTACTCTCATTAGGTTTGTTTTGGACAGGATCCATCAGGGTGATCTACTGTTGTCACTTATGCATGGTGGCCACATTACATGATTAACCATAAAGTTGTCCCTGCTTCTTGAAGACTACACCTTTTAATGATACAAGCCCATTTCAAATGGAAGTTGTCTATTGGGATTTTTTGTTACTCAGTTTTAATTCTGTTTGAAGTAGTATGATATTTGTTACATCTAATGGTTAGGCTTTCCTTGCAGACTGTGTTGAAGGTAATAACACATGGACATAACAAAGTTTTGGTGTTACCACCAAGGTAGCAGAGGTCCAGGTAATTGTGACTCCTGATCCGTAAAATGTAGCTTGCGAGTCAACAGCTCATATGTTGAGATGGCGGTGTTTAAACAGAGTTCTAAACCTATAAAAACTAGTCTCCTATTTGGATATATTCCATATATTCTTAATGCGAACTGAAAGGTGTGCTTTGATAATTGAGATAGATCCAACAGACTAGCAAAATAAGTTGTTCAGGATTTCAGTTAAATCTACTCAGTATTATGACATCTCTAGTTGTTTTCACAATTTTTATTGCCTTTTCATTTTATTTATCATCGGTTGTTGTCCATCAGTGGTTTCAAGCATTCTTTTTACTAATCCTTTTATCACATACCTGCTGAAGAGTACATTGCATTAGTATTCCACATAAGCCATTCCCATTCTCTTCTTCCTTCGCCTAGCTTGTTCTTCAGTAGTTAGCACACAACAATAATGTCTCCCCAAAACAAAGAACCTTATGGCTGATTCGCACCTACCTGTGTGAATGTAGTATATACTATATAGTCCTTTTTCCTTTTTCAGGTACACATTGTCCAGTGAAATGATGGTGAAAAGGTGGGTCACTTGGTTGAGCAGGTCTGGGTTTTATTGGACAAGATCCAAGAAAATTTATCCAGAACAGCCGGAGAGAGAGAGAGAGAGAGTCATTCATTGAAATAATCAATACTTGGGACGAATTCACAGAAGGGCTCAATGATAGGGAGTCAGCTCCATGGTGTGATGCAGAGGTACTTGAAAGTTTTCCAGGGACAAGCTGGATTTAATTTATGAAGCTGAAAACTATATGTCTCCCTTGCCCTCAAATGATGTACCAGTCCAACCTGTAAGAAAGAACTACTGCCACAGCTTAGTCACTTGGTTTCTATCATCATCTGTCTGTTGTGATCTACTTCAGTAGTTTGTGTAGTTTACCTTTCTTTTATGTGATAGCTACTGTATATTTAGTGGTTTCCCCAAAGTGCTGTGATTTTAGTTTTTAACTAGATGTTATGATGCGGTTGATCTGTTGATGCAAGTTTGAGATAGAATGGTGGTGGGGCAAAATGGAAACCTATTTGCATTAACATGATCCTGCTTGCTCCAGTTGAACCAGAGCATGATGTCATAGTTTTGTAGCATGCCTTGATTAGTCCGTCTGAGACTATCACCAGTGTTCCTATATTGTGATTTTGCACATTTGTTGACCTTTTTCTTCAAAATATGTTTAGAACCTTGCTAAAACCAGCCAAAAAAAATTATGCTTGATGGCCAGAAGGGAAGTCATTACTCATTAGTTATTACCAACTTCAACAATATCTATGCTATAATCTTGTTGTTTTTTCAATAATCTCCATTGGTGGTGAAGTACCACCCATTGGGAGTTAAATAATATTACTAGAAGATAAAAATATGTACATATAGCTGAGTGTTTAAAAAGATACAATAATGCCAACTATGAAGTGAAGGTTACAACCAAGATTTACCAAAGATCAAAGAGAGGAAGTATTTGTGAAATTAACTAGTTCAGTATGTTGCAAAACTGTGTGTAGGAATCCAAATGTTTATCCGGAATTCTTCCTTTCCAGAGTGTCATCAAGTCTTTGGGTATTCTACTCCAACTACAAATTGATGATTGTTCATTTTGGAAAATAGTCATGCTTCTCATTAACCATGTTAACCACAGACAAGCAGTCACAACTATAGCCCAGGCTTTTTTGTCTACATTTCCTATGTGTGCTGAGATTTAGGATGGCTTGGATGCTATCTATGCATGCTACTCCTTGATTGTTGATTCTCAGCCGAGACAAGCATTGCTTAGCCAAAGTGCATGTGGCAAATAAATGGCTTGTTGTTTCTATATCATATTGACAAAGAGGGCAAACTGTTGATGGAAGTGTCATACTTTTCTTTCGAAGATTACTTCGTGTGTTCAACTTATCTAACAGGGAAAGCCACAAAAAGATCTTGCACTTTATGGGTGTCTTATTCTTCCACACTCATTCAGCATGTGGCCATCTAGGATGATGTTGTTGCAGCATTTTATAGATTTTGCTTGTTTTACATTGCCCAGGATTATCCTCCACTAGAATGGCTTTATCCTCATCCTCTGTGACTGACCACTATAATCTTGTTGTGTTGGCTGCAATTGTTCTTTGTGAACTAATCTGTTGATTTCACTGGATGCTTCCGTAATATTATTGCCTTGCTCATTTAACTGTTCTCTGCTTGAGTGCAGGAAGTGGAGCAAGATGTAAATACTAGCACAAACATTAAACTCAGCTGCAAACATGCTGTGCTTCATTTGATCAACCAGAACTCCCGGAGGTTTGCTACATGGACATTTAGTGTGCCCCCCAATTAAAAGAATATGGATAGTCTCGATCACTGTTGGCATCATTATTGGTGCAAATAGCCTGCAGTTTCCTTTTTAAATGCACCATATGGTATGTGTGTCAAATTCCATTTATTATCTTATATTTTTTCATTTTCTTTTGAATTTTTTCCCGGCCTGCAGAACTCTTGCTCAAACTTGATTACTAGTTGCACCAAGCGCCTTAGCTTACCCCTCCCATCAATTTGAATTTTGTCTGCTCACACTTTTGGTTTCGATAGTTTTCATGGCTAGATTCCATAGTTATGACTTTGGAGGTAACAAGGTCGAAACAGTAAGTGGTTTGGTGTATATGACCTGGGCACAAGCTTAAGGCACAGATAGCTGGATTGAGCCATGCTCTTAAATTTAAAAAACAAAAAAGAGATTCTTTCTGCTGCTAATGCTTCTCATATGGTGCATTGTCTCACATTGGATGCTATTTGATAGATCAAACTGACCCTTGATATTCTGCAGATAATACAGGCACTGTATGCTTCACACCGGGGAAGATCTTAGAGATGTGGTCATTCTGGGGGCCGCAGATACAGATATTTCTCGCCGTGTGCACGTGTGCATGAACTTGTCGCGTTGTAGTTACATCATTCATTCATGCTGGTGAAGCTGTTGACTGCTTAAGTGTTCCTGGGGACGATAACATTGATGGTTTGATTGATGCGGTCAAGCAAACATTGCACATGCTTCCATCAAGCGCACAGTTTGTGTCGCACTGTTTACCGAGAAAAAATGTATTTGCTTCAAAAATTTTCTAATCGCAACACTATATTGCAATACAGCTTCGCTGAATCATGCTAATTATGCTGTGTCGTGTTATATATGTAATCAGGTTGGGTGTATTGGAATTTGCAAAACTTGATCAGTTTATAAAATCTAGTATCCTACCGTGCTCGTATCATGCTTAATGGCTTGGTGAATTGGTCTCAGGCCCAGGGTCCTGGTTCCTGGGTCCAGCCGGGGGATCGGAAATCGGCTGGTTACCCGGTGATTCCGGCCCACTTTAAACTTTTTTGTTTTTGTATTTTTGTAAACTAATCTTGTATAATCACTATTATATACATTTTTGTAATATAGTACTCTTTAACACAACTAATACCGGCTGATTTTACACTTTTTGATCCAGGATGGGATGGCTGGTTACTGGCAATAACCAGCCGATTGCCGCAACCTGAACACTGCTTTGCACTCAGTATGAATGTACCTTCGCTTCTATGCTTTTGAGTTGAAAGAAGCAAGAAGATAAACCTGAAATTGGCGGGTACTGAATACTGTATATTTGTGCAAAAATATTATACTTACTCAGGGCATATAATTAACCATCTTGTTGTCCTACCTGAAGATTAGGGTGACATAAACAAATGGAAGCTCTCATTTGTGGGAATCTATATAGGCCACTAGAGTGTGGAGAAATCATGGCAGCATTATTCTATGCAGCAAGAGGGCAATTAGGACATATTCTATGTACTAAACATCACATGATCGCCACCATTTGGAAAGGGATGGACATGCATATATGGACCCTATCCTAATATATAATATAATCTTTTTTTAGACCAACACAGCAGCAAGTGTGTTTTGTGTCTCCAGTGTTAGGAAAATACTAATAGGCTGGTTTAAGATACTGCCTAGTGATCTTGAGACATGTGCTACTAGTAATGCTTCATCAAAGGGTCAATATTAGTTGCAAAACACATGCCATTTTTTCTCCCTTCTAGAGTAGGGATGTACTCCAACCTAAGCACAAATATTCTACAAAATTTTTTTTGGAGCATATTTTTCAGTAATCACAAGAAGCTCCGGAGTCTACGCTGTTCAACTGTTGGCCCAGTGGAGGCAGGGTTGCTACAAATGGAATCACTTGGGGCCAATATAGAACTGGACAATTTTTTTTTTCTCCCTTGGAAAATACTTCCACATTAATTAATTTAGTTATGTGCAATAGTACGTACTAAGAGACTCTATACTAGGTGCAGAATAAATCTTAAAAAGTATATGTAACCATGCAGACTATTTTGTTTCATTGGTCTGATACTTCTTACAGTAGTGCATATGTTATATTTAAATTGAGTTTCTATTTGATATGGAACAGAGTTTTACACCCTAGTTGTTTCCATCTAATAAATTGTGATTTTCTAAATTTTTTCATAAACCTAATTGTTTCTTCCAATAATACAACCCATTGTTGCCTAGTTGATCATGTATTTGTTAGTGATATGTCTTAGAATAAATTATAGAGATGGTTTTGTTCTTGTTATGTTTATGAATTTTAAATAATATGTTATTCTTTTTTTAAATAAACTATTATTTTTTATCAGCAAGTGTGTGATTTATTCGTTAAACTCTTAATTTATTTGGTAATGTTATTTCAAAAAGTTCATGATCTATTATCATTAAATAAGACATTAATGACTAATGGATCAGCACACATATTTATTGATGCTCATATTTTACAAACCCTGAATATGAGCTATCAAATAAATAATATTGATATATATTGGAGAACATGATGTTGGATTTACTCATTTTAAGATATTGTTAAAATTTGTCATATAAGTGTCATCAATTGATATTAAATAATGTTTATGATTGATCATTAGACCTGAGATGATCATAATTTTCTACATATGTAATAGTATATTTTAGTGTTATTAAACACTATTTTTTATTGGGTGGTTAAAAGGTAACATTCAGATATGCTATGAATCATGTGGATAAATATAAACGATCAAGATGAAGTTTGTCTCTCTCATATAAAGGGTGAGATATCTCTGGACCTCTTTATATAGATGAATTGAGAAGAGTATGATCATGCCGTATGTAGCCGAGTGTTAAATATCAGAAGATCAATTGACTATGAGATCAAAAAAGGATGGAAATGTGTAAGGGTGGCACATATCTTAGGTTTAATTTAGTATCATATGGTAAAAGAATCAACATAAGTACATATATAGATTCATTGGATATGATATTTGTGTATATTCGGGTAGTTGTTATGTCTTGTTAGGGGTTATTATCGACTTGTAGTTTAGGTAAGTGTTCTCGAGCCACGACTAAGTATACATTAATTTATAGGGTTACATACTTAATGAGTTGGAACAACTTATTTTGAATAGGATCTGTTATATGATTTTGTATTGCAAGACTCTATATAAAGGGAGTCGTGGTGGGTTTTCATAAATCAATCCAGACAAACCATAACTGTCACCTCCACCAAAGCAACAAACCCCAAATTGTAGTTGTGAGTGTAGATACTAGCATACTAGCATACGACATTCCATTCCACAATGTGTAGATATTGGTAGACGCGCTATTGTCATTGTTGTGCTGATCAAGATGATCCATGAGCAGTCTAATGATCCATGTGTGGTTGTTGAAATCCGAACGGCTGCTTGGATTAGTTACTGGACTTGCACATTATTGGATCAGTCATTACTCTAACTCTCTTCCGTTGACGGTAACAACCTAATCTTTGGTTTGATATTTACATTTTTCAAGTAGAAACTTTTGAAGTTCTACTAACATATTCTAGTCGTCCCCTACAGTATTGATCTAATAGTTGTTGTCTTTATAGTTGAGTCTAGTATATTCTTTTGTATGTTCTTCTGTGCTTGTTTCTCTATGATTCATGAACCTCTATAATCCACACCAAATTAACACTCCAGACTATACACCATAGAGAGATGAATATAAATGGACATAGAGAGGAGAAACATACAAGTCACATTATGCTTTTATTGCATAAAGAAAGTGTTTGAAAGCTTTGTTTTTTTTCTCTAGTGTTCTGGTGTGTGTATACTAATTTGTATTTTTTTTAAAAATAGATAGAAATTAAATTGAGAGGGAGGGATTAGAATAGAAGAGGTAGGCTCGGAGTTGAGTTGAGAGTTGAGAGTTGAGAGTGAGAGAATGCATGCATGTGATGGATGGCCCAGCTGCCATCAAGTCGACATTCTATTGCGCTTTCTTGTCAAAGGGACAAGAGGGGATCCCTATTGCTTCCATTTGCTTGTGGAAACCGAACATTTGTTTCCAGCTATCGGCTTGGAGTTGCTAAAAGCTACTGTTACCCTATAGTGCAACCAGTACAGACACTTGGACAACCGCTGGAATAAAAGACATGGCTTTAATTTACCTTTATTTTTTCTGTTCTTGGAAAAGAAGATATGGGGTAGCTTTTGTGTATATATGTCCTCTAATTTATGCAGTATGTATTCTATTTTATTGAAAAATTAACTATTTAGTATATGGATCAAGAGTGACAAGTTATAAATGCATGTATGAGCTAAACAACTCATATAGCCTTTATTATTCACCGAGTTGAATTCAAGAAATCCAATATTTGATGACATAATGCTCTTTGGGTATAAACAAGGGTTATACAAAATATATCTAAAAATGTAGAAACCTTTGAAATGATTGCCGTACAAAAGACCCCTTCGAAGTGATCAAGCATCAAATTCCTATATACTAATCTAGTTTCACCTTCGATAAACTCTCATCTAAATGATAAAAGTCACTTACCTTTGTAATTTGTATAGTTTCCAAGATTGCATGATGGAGGTATACACTTCTATGATCTTGTATGCTACAAAATTGGAGGGGGTTTTTTTTTCTTTTAATTTGCCTTCTTTTTTGCATTTGAAATATTCTGTGTTGCAGAGATATATAGATTCACTGGCACAAGTGTTGTCAATTCCATTCGCACGTGATGCGATGTGTTAGGTCTTAATTCACATCATCATGTCGGGTCTTCCCCTTCCTTTGAGTTGAGCAGTCTTTTAGTTGTTTGTTACTACTACGTAGCATAAACAAAGGTGTGGGAATTAGACAAACTACCTATTTTAAGTGTTCTTTAAGTATTTTGGATTTTTAACAGAAGAAACGGAACGTCGCTTTGGTTAGAATATTTATCAGAAAGACCACAGATATTTGAGAAATTCTCAAATTTTAAACCCTAGACTATAATCCTAATACTAAAAATTTGTAGATGTTGTGATTTGAATTCTAGTTTTCAGCAGAGACTTTTACTAATTAGACTATGATCATTAATCTACACATTCATATTGGTAATACTAAGGCCAAGTATTAAGAACTTACAATGTAAAATATAAACCTATAATTTGTTTGTGTTTGTATTTGAATTTTGATCTTCATCTAAGATTTTGAATGCACATCTAGACAATCGTGTCAATACTAATACTGTTACGTTGACGAAAGTTATTGGTTAGAACTTAGAAACCCTAATGGCACACTTCTCTAGGCACCTACCCCTGACCTTGAGGCTGTAGTTCAAGTGAACCCCAAACTCCAAAGGGAATGAGTTAGTTAAGCATAGGGATTTGGGCATTATGGCATGCATTCTTCTCCTTCCTCTCTCTCTCTCTCTCTCTCTCTCTCTCTCCCCCCTCCTTTCTCTCTCCCCCATGCATGACTGCCTTGTATACCTTGCATATGTGGGCACACACACATACACACATACATACATACAAGGCACATTCATGTGGGGGGTTTTGGATGGAGACAGAAAGAGACTGAAATGAGTGAAAGGGAGGAAAAGAAGAGTCAACTCGTGTATTGCACAGGGCTCGAGAGCAAAGGCCACAACAACAACAACAACATGCAAGTACTCAATTATTGGGGCCTCACACACATCACTGTCAATGTCAAATTTTAGGGCCCCTTTTAATCCCTTCTGTATCCAACAAGAGAAAAAAAATTTACTTTCTTGATAAAAGATCTTCTATATCATAAGTTTTGTTTTCATGCACGTTTATATAAAAAAACCAAAGTTGTACACAATCACGTGCCTTCCTCTAAGCAAATTTTGTTAGTACCAAACCACTTTTTTTTACTTATTGTACCATCGCGAAATGTGCAACTAATTAAGTTCTTAAAGCTAATTTGTCTATAATACTTCTGTTTCTTTTCTATACAACTAGAGTTCTCTCTTAAAAAAACCTTCATTGGACACTCAGACCAACCATCCCTCGAATCAATATTTTCTTTTTTTTTTGGGTTAGAGTCAAAGTTCTCCCATTTGTGAGAAATGATTGTACTTTCCATGAAGAAAGATGATGGAATTAAATTGGTTAACCTAACCACTTATTAATTAAGAAGCTTGGTTTTGGGCTCTTGCTTGGGCCTTGTTCTATTTCCTTCTTTTAGGATTGCTTGTATCAATTAATTAGTGTTGGGCCAGTTTAAGAGAAAAGATTAGTTTGTTTTAATTGTTTGATCCCTGTTAAGTGTTAAGGCTTGTATTATCTTTCACAAATACTTAACATTTATGGAAGTGTTGAGGTGTTTTATCACTTTCAATTGCCATAGCCCATAAATATATTCAAAAGTAAAACTTGAATTCAAATTACTGATTAAGTAATTAAATAGCCTTCTACTTGCTTTGCTAGTAACGTTTCCTCCTTTATTTGAAGTGTTTGAAGCTTTTTTTTTCATGGGCAACAACTTAACATAGATAAAAATTCAGTAAGGAGTGTTCTATAGAGTGTATGTAAGAAATCTTCAAAGTCATTTGATCTATACAATCAACGCATAACAGGTATGTTTGAGTTTATTCGAACTATTGATTGTTTTTTTTAGGATCTTTCTACATAATTCTGGATAAGAAAATTTCTATTGAATTTTTGTCTATTTTATGTGCGTGTATTTGACAAAAAAAAGGCTGGTATGGACATATATAAACATTAGACAGGGTGATGGGGCCCACCTATTTCTTCTTGGTGTTCGTACTAGTGTACCCCAGTGGTAGATGCACGGGCCCTTGAAAGAAAGCAAGCTACTTAGTGCGTCAGCAATGGAGAAAACAATGAAGGAAAAGGTAAGCCATGCACACTGTTATGGAGTATATATATGGGATGCATTCTGAGTTTTTCTCCAATTAATTAGGGTTCCTATTCTTTACATGGTTGAAGTATAGGTCTTAGTAGTGATTAAGACAGCTAAAGTTATGTCAAAAACTATGTGTAGCCTAGCTTTTTGATAAAAATGTGTGTTTTTATGTAGCAAAGGCATTTGTTTAGCCTGCATCCAAATTCCTGTTCTCCGACCACTACTGTCGTGTTGTTATATTGAGCCTCACCTTTCTCAAATCCCCTTAGGTTTCCTTGCGTGATTCTCTCGACAAAGCTAGGGTTTCTAAGTTCTCGACAAATTGCTCGTTTTCTTGTCATTTTCACTTTGACTAAGGCATAATGCAAACATAGAATCTTGGGGTTTACATAGCTATTAGTCATAGTATTTTCATTCCGTATATGTATGATCTTTTAATTCTCCAATATTTGCGCACATAAATGACCATGTACATTTTTTTACTCTATTTTATCCACTTATTTTTACTGTCTACATCATTTTATTAATTACCAGGATTTAATAAATTAAAAAATAGATGTTTTCCCTCTTTTGCTAAATCCATCCAAAAGACACAAAGTGGGCTATATTTCCTGCGTGCGCAAAAGAATTCTACCCTTACTCTTTCCATCTGGACAGATCACTTGCAATTACCCATGTTTGTAGCCGTCATAAGTCGACAAGTTCATTCGTTTATTTTTTTTCTTGTGCAAATTATTTTGTAAAGTTCTTTTTTTAGGGAAATATTTTGTAAAATTTGCAAATTTCTCTTTGTCAATAGCAACAAGTCAAAAGAACCAGAGAAAACATCGGAATAATTACAAAAATTTGAAGACAAACTATAAGAGTGAATATTTTTTTATATCACTATAATATTATTATATTATATTTATTATTAGATGTCTTACTAGTATGTGGATCTAATTTTATCTAATCAGTCTATAGACCATGATATCTTATATTTTTAGTGACATGAAAGAAAAAAAATTTCTATAAGATATGTTTATGCATCTAAATAGCACCTCTTGATTAAATTTATTGGAGCAGCTATATATTTTATTATGATTATATATGTAGATCAATTTCATGTCATATTGGGCCCACATGCATGTCCTAGCACAATGATACGTATTCATTTTCTTTTGAGCCCAGCTAGCTGAACAGATGAATGAAATGATGATTGATTCACTCAAAAGTAGTCATGGAATATGTGAGCCATATCATGTACCTGTTAACAGTTCCATAGATGAGCAGGAGGTTGTGTTTTTATATGTTGTTAGTCCAATAATTTAATGTAAGGAGACAATAAGATAGCTAGGGATAGCGTGGAATTATAATTAATGGAGCTCGTGGATTTCACATAATTTTATCTGCTTATTTTTCGATCAACACTATAGATCTAACTCCACCAAGCATTAGACGTCTTACGTTTCCCCCAGTGAATTTACCCCGTGATTACAAACTTATTTCCAGACTTCCCCCTAGCCTCTCCTAAAATAACCAAACATCTCTTAAATTAAGTCTGAGAAACCTTGCATGATATACGTATAACTCAACAACCAACATCGAGATTGCTAGCTATCATTTACATGCACCGTTCTCATAACATCTGTCTATAATACATCAGAACTAACCAAAAACAGGAAAAGAATTATCGATGATTGCTTACGAAATAAATGAAATTGTGAAGAATAAAGGCAATCAAACATGTGGAATGATTTCCTTTAGTGGAATAAGTAATTACAAAAGGAGAAATCAACAGAGAAATGTTCTTTTCTCTTGATCATTCTATTGTCTGATTCTTGTTGTCATGTTTCATTGTCCATCTCTTATCTCCTTTCCCACGTCCGATCGTCCTTCTTTTATAGTGTTGTAAGGGCGGTTATTCTTGTCAGAGACTATCGTTAGTTACTAATAGTTTTTGTTAGCAACCTCTCTTGAATTAGTTATGGTGACAGTTGTTGGGGGAGTACGCAGGATCATGTTAATGCTAATCTGGTGTTACTGGAGTATGCATCCGAAAAATTCATCACTTCATAATTTGCAGTAGAGTCAATGAACTGGTCGATACATGGAAGGGAAAAATTATCCTTTAGACATGCACGGTTAAGGTCGGTGAAGTTCATGCACATGTGCCATTTGCTGTTGGCTATCTTCACCATAATTAGATAAGCGAGCTCACTATTACAGAAGTGCATTCCACTAACCCATATTTTCTAACGGTTATAAGTAATCTGAGAAAAATCCGATAGAATAGGATGACAGCGGCGGAAAAGAGACATTTTACTATCGGTTACACACTAGTCCAACGTTAGTGAAATGCAAAAACTTTTTACTATCGGTCATTACTGTACAAACCGATATAATATATTAAATAGTACTATCGGTTTTCCATTTTTAACTGATAGTAAAATTACGCACTTTATACTATCGGTTATGACTGTACAAACCGATATAATATATTAAATAGTACTATCAGTTTTTCATTTTTAACTGATAGTAAAATTACGCACTTTATACTATCGGTTATTACTGTACCAACCGATATAATATATTAAAATAGTACTATCGGTTTTTCATTCGTAACAGATAGTAAAATTACTCACTTTATACTATCGGTTCGTACTGTACCAACCGATATAAAAGATAAACTTTTACTATTGGTTATTAGTGTACGAACCGATAGTAAAGATGAACTTTTACTATCGGTTTGTTTATTCAACCGATAGTAAAAGAAACAATGGGGGCCTTTAGAAGAGAGGAAAGTTCACTAACGGTTGTGTTTTTGAACCGATAGTAAAAGTTCATATTTACTATCGGTTATTAGTGTACGAACCGATAGTAAAGATGAACTTTTACTATCGGTTTGTTTATTCAACCGATAGTAAAAGAAACAATGGGGACCTTTAGAAGAGAGGAAAGTTCACTAACGGTTGTGTTTTTGAACCGATAGTAAAATTACATTTTTACTATCGGTTATTAGTGTACGAACCGATAGTAAAGATGAACTTTTACTATCGGTTTGTTTATTCAACCGATAGTAAAAGAAACAATGGGGACCTTTAGAAGAGAGGAAAGTTCACTAACGGTTGTGTTTTTGAACCGATAGTAAAATTACATTTTTACTATCGGTTATTAGTGTACGAACCGATAGTAAAGATAAACTTCCTTATAATGGGTTAAACGCGCGGGAGTTTTCCCTCCAGTCCAACCAAACACATTTCCAAATAAGTCTCTACTCGCACGCGGAAAACCCTAGCCTCCCCGACGTCCCCTTTTTCGCTCCTGCACCACCATTGCCGCTCGCATTTGGGTTCTCCACCGCCGCCGGTCACTGCATCGCGCCATCGTAGGCCACTCCACGAACTGTAAGTGTTCTTGACCAACCCGATTAAAATTGTTCTTGCCGCTCGTGTCAGTTTCTTAAATTGATACTGAACGCGATTAGAACCAGGTATTCTTTAGGAAAGAGTAATTGAAATGAAATCAGTTTCCTAACTTCATACAAGCATGCAGAGCGCCATGTTGAAAGACCAATACGAGTTGCCTCAATTGGAGCAGATGCGACAAATTTGGGCTCAATATATGATGGATGAAGTGGCTATCAACGATCGATCGTAAATGACTTGTGTAATATACATTGAATGTGTTAATTGGTGTATGTGTGTACTTGTATTGGTGTATTTGTGAATAAACCTAATATGTGAATAATTAGATCCAATCTGTCCAATGCATGTGTATATCTTTGTATTAGTGTATTTGTGAATAAATTCAATTTCTGAATAATTAGATTCAATCTGTCCAATGTGTGTCTCTCTGTATTGTTGTATCTGTTAATAAACCTTTGTAATACTATCGGTTCATATTCTACAACCGATAGAAGAAAGTTTCCAGTACTAACTGTGTCGAGTAACTAACCGATAGGAAAACTAACAGTACTATCGGTTTCCAGTGTAGAACCGTTACAAGAAATCTAACATCACTATCGGTTGAGTTCACTGAGCCGATAGAAGAAATTATCATTCACAATTAGTGAATGTTGGAATATAGGTATTTTACTATCGGTTTGCAACCGATAGAGTTGTGCTACGTTTTTTCTATCGTGCCGATCACTAGCGGTAAGAGAACAGATAGTAGAGACGATTTTAAACCGATAGTGAAAAGCAATTCTGTAGTAGTGGAGCCACTAGGGGTGGTCGACCTCGTGAATGATTGTAGTCTTAAGAAGCTTGTTAAGTTCAAGCTTGCTAGTTTGTTGTTGGTTTGAGGTAAAAATGCCTGAGTTTTGCTTGACGGGCCACTTGTCAGACTGAATTGCCAGTCTGTGCTCAATTACCTCCCTAGGGACTCCAGGCATATTGGATGATTGCCATGTGAATATGTCATCATTTTCCTGGAGGAAGGTGACGAGCGTGTCCTCCTATTTACTATCTAGGCTGGAGTCTATTCGAACAGTTTTTGAAGGGTTATTCGGAAGTAAGGGAAACTCGCTGATTTCATCTTAGGGTTGTAGGGCCGCCTTTTTTTTTTCCATTCTCAACTGGAGTTTGAACGGGGTTAATCTCGTGGAGAGGTAGCTGGTCAATAAGCTCCAATGCCTTCTTATCGCAAGATAGAGCATTCTTTTGGTCGTTGCGAATGACAATTATACCTTTTGGACCAGACATCTTAATGCATTGATATTCATGATGACTTTTTATCATAAACTTGGATATGGAGTGATGCCCAAAGATGGTGTTATAGACTGTGTCAAAATAGACCACCTCAAAGGTGATGAGTTTGGTGCGGAAATTGCTCGGGTCGTCAAAAGAGACTGGAAGTGTAATATAACCAATAGGCTTGGCCGAAGATCTAGAAATCACATAATGAAATGGATTCTTGATTGATTGGAGTTTTGATCGAGGGATCTGCATTTCATCAAGTGCACTAGAAAGCAATATATCAAATGCACTATCTCCATCGATCAATACTCTACCTACCTTACAATTGCTGATGTTGGGTGTGATGACTAAAGGATACCTGTGAGGTCGCGGCAAGTTCTTTGGACAGTCGTCCTTCCCAAAAGTAAGAGAAATCTCCGACCACTTGGGGAATTGAGATTCTACAAGAGAACACTTAGTGACACTAATCTCATACCATGCTGCCTTAAATTGGCGCTTGGAGGTGTAGGCCGAGGATCCGCCAACAATCACATTGATATGTCGATCAGAGTCTTGATATGGTAAAGCTCCATTACTGTTCAAAATGTTGGCTCTAGTTGATTCCCCCTCTTCAGGGGAGTAGGATAAGGACCTTTGCTAGTATAGAGGTCATCAAGTTTCCTTTGCCATAACATACAGTGCTTAAGGTCATGTCTTTGAACTTTGTGCAAAGGACGCCATTTGTTCTCTTGGTTGATATTGTTGGTTTCGACCACTTTATTTTTATTGGGGTGGTCGTTGGTGAAGCCAGACTGTTATCATTATCGAACATCGCTTGAATGAGCAGAAGAGGATGGTTGTGCAGTTTTCAGCTTAGGTTGACGCGACTCAAGAACCGTAATCTCACGCAATGAACAATCCTTCTTTTTTTGTTCTTCTTACTCAACTTCTCCTTGCCCTTCTCAGTTTTGATACCCTTCTTGCTTAGACTAGGCTGAGGAGGTTGATTCTCTATCCGTCATTTTGTTCCATTGTACTGCGTCGCATGCAGTAGCGTAGTGATCAGCCATGTCGAACAACTCTTCAACGTTCTTAGGAGGGTTGATATTGAGATTCTCAGTGAACCTCATATATCAGACCCCCTGCTTGAAGGCCCGAATGACGGACGATTCCAAAATTTCAGCAACTGTATTTCAAATGCGAACAAAAAGTTTGATAAACTAATGAAGTGTTTGTTCAGTGTCTGGCACAACCAGTAGAGGTCGTGCTCATTTCTTGGTCGCGCATAAATCTCTTGGAAATTATCTATCAGGAGAACACACAAATGTTCCTAGGAATAAATGAATTCAACCCGTTGGTTAAGCAATCATGACCTGGTCGATCCTTCCAAAACTGTGGAGAGATGATTTACCATGATTTTATCATCTCCACCAGCAGCCTAGATAGCAGTACAACATATCTGTAAAAACTCTGACATGTTTTTAGTACCATCAAAACATTCTTTGAAGGCAGGTTTGAACTTTGTTAGCAACCTCATTGCTCGAAGATCCACAAAAAATGCACTACAGTCAATGATGACTTCATGACGATGGTGTTGAGTGTTCGACTTAAGCAAATAGTCTTGTGAACATTGTCATGTATGCGCTGCTTGTTGCAAAGGAGGCACATGAGGGCCAATGCACTCATCAAATTTCTCCTGATTGGTTGTTCATGAACGTTATTGAGAATGGTAGTCATTATGATCACCGCTCTCTACATTCGAGTGGCGAGTTCTCTGAGGTGTAGTCTCTGCGGTGAGCAAGTTTGTTCACCGTTGATTTCTATTTGAGTGAGTAGAAATCTCTTTGGTGGATTAAATGAGCGTACTTGCCAAATTTGCGACAAATTGGGTGAACCCAGGCACTTGGTTAAGACTAGATGGGGGCTTACACAATTGTTGTGTAGTGTTTTTAAGTTTCTACGCCGTTGATCCGTGTGGTTGCGGTGGTCGTTCCTTTCACACTAGTGCAAGTAGCGTCCACCATAGTCTTGTGTTCCTAACCACTAGAGTGTCCAAGGTTTGGGGCAACTACGAGCCATCTCCTATTTCATGGGTGGTTGTTCTCGCTGCTCCAGTGAGATCGAAGTTGGCACGATGGGCATTATTGTGGTTGTAGTGACTAGTATTGCCTTTTTACTACCAACAGCAACATCATCCTTCTGATGAGGAGCATTGCATGGAGAATGACTCTCAGGGTTATCAATTGGAGTCGGAGCATCATGCTCATTGATGGTTCCCACCTAATGATGACCATAATCACCAAAGGTCGATAGCATTTCCTCAACTTCCAAATCTAGTTCGAAGCCAAGACCTATGCCACCACGATTTAGAGGTTCTACCTCTATGAACCCAAACCTTTGGCGATCAGAGTTGCCAACGACTGATGACAGTTTATGCGTCGTTTTAACCCCTTGGCGACCAGAGTCACCGGTGATTGGTAACGGCTCATTAGCTTCGGAGTTGGTTTCGAAATAAAAAATGACGTTGTCCTTCTGATCGGAGTTGACGGCAAAGTTGTCTTCGGGACCACAAAAATTAAGCTCGAAGTCATTCATTTCATCATAACAAGGAGACACTTCCATCATCGTATTCTTTATAGAAGTTTTTGATGTAACTTGAAGACAAAGATCTAGGACAAATTATCAAAGAGAAATTGTCTCTGATTTCCTCGTGGTCGTGGGTCCTGGAGGGATGGTCCCCATGGACGGTGCTAATTGTCAACGATCAATAAGCAATCCTCGATCTTATGAAATAAATGAAATTGTGGAAAATAAAGGCAATAAAACACGATGATGACACAAAGGTTTTTTAGATAGGTTTAAGTCCTCAAAATATTGAGTAATAACCCCACATCATGTGTGCGATGATTTCTTTTAAGAGAATAAGTAATTACAAAAGAAGAAAGTAAGAGAGAAATATTTTTTTCTCTCAACTATTCTACTGTCTAATTCTTATTATCATGTGTTGGGGGAGGCTCTGAGTCCTCCGGACCACTACTGCCTGGAAAGGACCCAAGCCTCCGGAGAGATCCTTAGGTCCTTAAGTCCCAGTTCCCTGAGCGATTCCCTGGGAGGGCTCTGGTCCCTGAGCCTCAGTTTCCTGAGTGGTTCCTTGACTGAGACTCAAATTCCATGGTCCTTAGTTCCCTGGATTGTTCCTGGGAGGGCCTTGGTCCCTAGGCTGAGGCCTAGGTCCCTTGGCCCCCAATTCCCCGGTAGGCCTCAGTTCTTCGAGTGGTTCCTGAGTGAGACCTAGTTCCCTGAATGGTTCCCTGAGAGGTCTCTGGTCCCTAGGCCATGGTTCCCTAGGTGTTTCCCGAGGAGAGACCTAGCCCCTGGGCCCCTGGGCCCCTGCTCCCTAGGAGGAACCTAGGATCCCAGGAAGTGATGTCTCCAAAGGCACTTCGGGGACCGAAAAGGACACGTAACTAAGATCCACGCATCGTGTCCAGTGACAGGACTATTGTGCCCTTGATCCGACGGTCCAAGCTAGGTAGTTTAGTCATTTGTGTCTTTTGACGTCTATATATACCCCTTGTACACCCCCTCACTTGTAAGGAGAATTCATTTGTAATCAATACGCACTAGCCAATAGGCGCTTCTAGGAACTCTCTCCCCACGAGAAAGACTCCCCAGTCGACTTATGCCTTGGGCATGTCGACAAGAGTAGAGTTTCCACTGGAACTCGAACTTGTATAAATTTCTCGTGTCACTCTCTTTGTTCTTATGCAGTCTGTGGTGACCCATCACATGGTCAGCTCGCGTTATTGAACACGTGTTTCATGTAAGAAAAATCTGTCGTAGAGTTCCTAACACCACGACATCATGTTTCATTTTTTGTCTCCTTTCCCATGTCTGATCGTCTTCCTTTTATAGCGTTGTGAGAGTGTTTATTCTTGTTAAGAAACTGTTGTCAGTTACCAGCAGTTTTTGTCAACAACCTCACTTGAGGTAGTTTTGGTGACGGTTGTTGGGGAAACAGCTCATTATCCACTTGTTGCAGAATACGTAGAAAGATGATGTGTCTGTGGTTGTAGGTAATGGGTGCTTCGACCAGGGGTCTCATCACATAGTATTTTTGATCGAAAGTAGTATTTCGACCAGAACTGATCGTGATCATATAATTTATCTTAAGTTGGACATGGTCATGTGCCTTGACTAGAGTTAGTCGTGATCCTTAGCTTCATATGAACTGTGCCAGCTATAAACTGTTAAACATAGTCTTCAACTGTGGGTTAATTAATGAGTATAAATGACATCCATTAATCAATCTTTCAAGCAAGAGAAAGTATTCTAATCCTCGTCAAGCACCTTGTGGACATTTTTTTTTCTTTTTGAGTTTAACAACCTTGTCGATATATGCACATTGTACACACCACTAAAAACTTGCAGGTTTATCGAGAATAAATAAAACAAAAAAGCCATAGATATAATCTAACGATTGGTGGATGTATCTCTCCGTTAGTCTGAAGAGATGGTTGAACATCATTATTAAGATCAATATAGATTCGGCAGATCCAACAGTTAAGGACCAGATCATTACGTGAGAACACATATACAAGTTCCATTCTTTAATTGGCGAACGGTCGTGGTCGAAAGGACTTTGCGAGGAATTGGTTATCACTATCCATGGTGAGACCCTGCAGTCTACATAGCAACAGATAATTGGGACCCACCAGATATGCACCTAAGCTAATCGGGCTACTATCTCTTAGCTTAACCAACAAAAGTGCATGGTGTGTAGATGCATTCGTGTGTAGGATCAAGGTAGATAGATAGGAGTGGTGCATGCATGCAGGATCAAGTGGAGTGGAGGACCATATTTTTTGCTTTTCATATATAGTTTGGTTTTGTTTAATCTTGTTTTTTTAATCTAGCAATGGGATATGGGATATAGATATAGATGCCATAGTTGGTTTTGCTCCGACGATGTATGGCACTAATTTCTGAACAGCTTCAAATCATATACACTTATCTAATTTAAATTTGATATAGACTATTTGGAAGGCGTGACTTAGTTTGGAAATCAAAACTAGTCAAAATCGATTGATCATTTTTAATATGTTGATATTTTCAAATTTAAATAATGTCATTGTGGTGTTTAGAAGGTTGGGAAAAAATTGGTGGTTGATCGAATACTAGGTTTTCGATTTAATTCTCTGCGAGAGCCAAAATTAAGAAAATCACATTTACATTAGTTTTTTTTCTTTAGAGGGGTTGAATTACACTAAGTTATGGATGAACCACACGAATTATGGATCAATTTTGTTGTGTTTGGCTGATTTGAATTTAGCAATTAGGATGGAATTAAGTTCTACTTGACCAATAACTTCCAATAATTCACAAGAAACAAATAAAAATAAATTTCAAAAGCACAATAGCTATTGCCATTGAAATACTACATATATGCATGTGATGACAAACTACTTGTCTAAGATAAAGAAATTCTTTGTAGGTGAGCACCAACTAAGTTCTTGTCGTCTGCTCAACAAAAGTTTCACTGCCAAGAAAGTGGATCAAGTTTGAGACATTAAGATCTCAAATTCATCGGTCATTTTTTTAATAACTTATTAAAAAAATTTAATTTCAAAAATAATATAATAGAATAAAATTTTGTAAAACTGACCTTTAATTTTGGTCCCAACTAATGATTGATTTCAATCGTTGTTCTAGTCGACGACTGAAGATGTGGCATTCACACTACTGTCATATCTATCTGAATGTGTTATTGTATCTTCAAGTGTTGATTGGGATAACGACTGAAGATATGTCAGCACATTTGGGCAGATGTGGCAGTGGTACACGCACGCCATATTTTCAGTTGTTGATTGGAGCCGAGACTGAAAGCCAGTTTTGAAAAAAAAAATTTCATCAGATTGGTTTTGAAATTAAATTTTTTTAATGCTTTATTTTAAAAAAATGTTTTTCTATTTTGTTATCGGCTAAGCGAGGAGTTTGTTATTCCAAATTTCCAATGCAGAGGATCCTGATCATGGAGGGGCTTGTATGCATGATCACCAAACTTTTGAAGGCAGGGGAGGCACTGACAGGTTCTAGACTGTCAATGCCTGCAGCAGAGCAGAAGCATATGTGGGCCTGTTTGAGTGCCCATATGACAAGGTACTCCGGATGAGTGGAACAGATTTTGAGATATAAAATAATTTTGTTTGATTGTTTGTATTTGATAAGGTTGATAGTGTTTTAATTTTGTTTGGTTGTCTGCATAGGAAATTGGATATAACTGTTGGTTTTAAGGGATTGTATTTGATTGAATGTATAATAATTGATATGACTATCACAATAAGAAGTGGTGATATTATCTCTTTTTGTCAAAAATTGTTATATACACTTTCTTAATTCATAAAGCGTAAAATAAATATAAGTTTTGGGAAATATCAAACAGTAACTCTGCAAGATTCTTTTTTTTTTTTTAGATTCCTTAAATATGCTCCTCAATCTCCAGCATAGATGGTTCTCTGATATGCATCATTTTTTCCCTAGATTGAACTTTATTAAATTCCGATGGTTGCTTTTAGATTGTTGTCTGGCATTGCTTTACTTTTGGATGTGGTGGCGGCAAGCTCAGGCATGGTGGAGGTGGCGGGCATGATTGACAATGACTTTGATTCTGTGCACGGCTGATGGCAGTGACGATCTCGGGCACGGTCACGGCAAGTTTTGTTGATAGCTGCAACGGGCACGATCAACAGCGGTGGGTTTGGGTGATGACTGCAACAGCTACGACCAATCACAGTGGGACTCGTGCACAATAATAATGGGTTATAGGTTTAATTGGACAAAAACAAATTCATGTAGATTTGGGTCGATAATGGAGGTGGCGATGTCAAGAGGTAATCCTAAGCCATTGGATGCACGTTCTTGCACCTCAGTCGCAAACAATCAAGTTTAAATGGGATAAACATCCAAATTTCACGTTTTTTAGATTGAGAGGACTAAAAGTGCATCTAAAAACCAGACTCAATAGATGTAACAAAATAACAAAATAAGATAATATTTAAAAGATTCTGCATCTTATATACTGGTTCACTCTCATATAGATAACTAAACGCGACAACGACAACCAATTAAAAATGCCAAAGTTACAAGTGAAGGTTCTTTCACTATAACTATTCACACACACTACTGTTTATTCTCCCAATGACTTCGAATCGAAAAGCCAGCGGCTTTCACGGCAGGAAAGGGGCCCACACTTGGCCTCGATTCCCGCCACGTGGCAATACATGCGCCGTCCGCATCTGCCTAGACGGCCAGGATGGTCCCAAGGCAGCTTCTGGCCTTGATTTTTTTTTTTTGAACTCTTCCTGCCTATATATCATTCTTGTACAGGCATTCTCTTCTCTTGCAGGTTTCCTTCCTCTGGTTTTTTTCTACACTGTTTCCCTTTGTTTTGTTTCATTTCAGTGTACTTTTGTCTCTTTTTTTATGTTTAAAAAAATTCTGTTTCAGTGTTGTTTTATCTTGATAGTAGGGAAGTAATTTGTATATAAAAAATTTAAAAAGTTTCTAAAAGTTTCATATTATCGGCTTCTAGTTTATTGTTGGTTGGCTGGTTGCTAAAATTTGCAGAACTAACTGGAAACACAATACCAACTTTTATAGGATTTTTAGGTTATTGTGAAGAAACATGGAATTTAGTGGCCATTGAAGATTGACAAACACAAAAATTTTGGAAAAACACGTAAAAAAATTGAGATTGACCAAAAAAACAGAAACTAACTTATTACTAATTTAACTATGAGGACCAAGATTTATATCAGAACTAGTTTTGCAAACTTTAGTCTTCCTGATACCTACTTATCTAAAATATTTTTGTGCCTAAGTATAAAAATACTCCTATTTTATTGTCACAATTTGTATTACCAATCGAAAAACCCTATACGACGTTATTAAAAAAACTATATGCAAACACAAATAAAAACCACAAAGCTTTTATCTGACGCGCGATTTGGGTAGACTATGCCCACTAATGTTTGCTCCTGACAGTGGTAAATATTGCTTTCCGCCCGTTTGTCGCCATGTAGTCATGGACAAAGCAGGGCGCCGTTCGTAATAACGCAACAATGCAAGGCACACAATGCAAAAGGAGACAAAGGCAAAACAAACAAAATCTCAAAAAAATAATAAAAAAACAAGAATTGTTTCTTCTCTCTCCCTCTCTCAATTTCCTTTTCTCTTGCATCCTTTTGTTCTTTGATTTGGTTGGGTAGAGAGAGAGTAGGCAGAGTGCTGCGAGAGCAATAAATAGAAATTAAGGTTGGAGCCGCCTCCATGGCGGCGTTGCAGGCACACTAAAAATTCCACTCTTCCATCTGCTTCGCCCTCTCTCTTCTCTTCTTTATATAACCACACACACACTACTACAATTCTACCACTACTACTAGATAGAGCTCAAACTAAGCAGCTTCTTTAGGCTGAGGTGTCCAAGAAACCAAGGGAAGGGAAGAAAGGTGAGTACATAGAGTGATCTCACTTAGGAGCAAGTTACATGTTTAGTATGTTACTACTAACTAAAGCTATGCTATAATTTCCTATTCCCATCTCCATCTCTACCGATCTATCTATGTAGCTATGCACATCTAGTCATCTACATATCCGCCCTATACGTTACACAATCCCATGCCTTGTTGTTGCTGCTTCTGCTTCTGCTTTTGCTGCTGCAGCTTGTGTTTTTTTCCTTACAGCAAGATCTACTTATTTTAGGAGCTAAAAAGAAGTGTTGTAGCAACAAGTGAAGAAGCTATCTTCTCCTCCTCTTCCTCTACCGAGTTGTTTGTCTGCTTCTTGATGGGTGTTTGTTGCGGATGGCCGGGTTCTCTCTGAGAGGAGGAGGCCGTGGTGGGGACCGCGGCGGCGATCACCCGATCGGCGCCGACAGCCTGTTTCTCTACGCGCGTGGGGCGGCCGCCGCGGCCGCCGAGACGGGTGGCGGCGGCGGCGGCGGTGGGGGAGGAATAGGGTTCCAGCTATGGCACCCGCACCAGCAGGCGGCGCCGGCGCACACGTCGCAGTTCTTCTCCTCCGGCGTGGCCACGGGCGTCGTGCTGGGATTCTCCTCCCATGACGGCGGTGGTGGGATCGGCGGGGGAGGTGGAGGTGGGGCCGGTGGCGGCAGGGCGGGGACCAGCTGCCAGGACTGCGGCAACAACGCCAAGAAGGACTGCGCGCACCTCCGGTGCCGCACCTGTTGCCGCAGCCGCGGTTTCAGCTGCTCCACCCACGTCAAGAGCACATGGGTGCCGGCCGCCAAGCGCCGGGAGCGGCAGCAGCAGCTCGCCGCGCTGTTCCGCGGCGCGGCCGCCGCTAATAACAGTGGCGGCAACAGCGCCGCGGCTGCCGCGGCCGCCAGCAAGCGGCCGCGGGAGCTCGTCCGCTCCCTCGGCCGCTTGCCATCCAACACCTCCGCCATGGTCGCCACCACCACCTCATCAGGTAAACGTACTACCACCACCACTCAATTACACCACCCCCACAGTTGCACTAAATTTGTGTTTGCAGAAGAGGGTGGAAGGTTCCCGCCGGAGATGAGCGTGGAGGCGGTGTTCCGGTGCGTGCGCATCGGGCCGGTGGACGAGCCGGACGCCGAGTTCGCGTACCAGACGGCGGTCAGCATCGGTGGCCACACCTTCAAAGGCATCCTTCGCGACCAGGGCCCGGTGGACGACGCGGCCGGACACCTCCCGCCGTCCTCAGCGGTGTACCACCTGGCCTTGCAGGGGAGGGAAGGCTCGTCTCCGGCGGGGAGCAGCGAGGCGGTCGGCGGGCACGCCGCGGTGGCGGCAACGGTGGCAACGTCTGCGGCGGTGCTGATGGACCCCTACCCGACGCCGATCGGAGCCTTTGCCGCAGGCACCCAGTTCTTCCCTCATAACCCTAGAACCTAGTCTCCTTAAAATCCAGCTAAGTGAGGAAACAAGAAATTAAAGTGAGATTTATTTGAGTTTATGAACACTAATGCGCGTATTAGTGGAGTTGTCCATCTTTGGAGTTAATTAGTCACCTTAATGCAAAGAGAAAAGATTAAGTGTAGCTTAATTCCTCAAATGAGAGCAATTCTTGTTCATTTTGGCTACTTCTTGCATATATATGCATGCTTAATTAGTGTTACTTAGAAAGTACGTAAGCATACATGGGGGCTTTGCATAAATTTTTGCAAAGTGTGCATGGAGGAAGCTTCTCTCTGGCATTGGTATGGGTATATATAAAGTTGCTCGTTTCTTGTTGCTTTTTTATATGATTTGTTGCATGCTTAGGCTCTGGTCAGTGCACTGTGTTTTGTTCGTCTAGTTTTGTTCTTTTTAAGTAACCATTTTGCCTTGGGATGGATGAACAATTAATCAAATCTTGCTACTACTTCCTCCAGAACAAGAAGAAGTGCAGCAATTCTATGCATTTTGCACAGGTTGATGTGGCATTTTATTAGTTCTTTTTGTGACTAATTTGACAATGTTGGTGCCATCTCATCTTGCTTCCCCCCCCCCCCCCCCCCCCCCTCTCTCTCTCTCTCTCTCTCTCTCTATAACATAGTGACCTTGTCACACCACTGTTCCTTCTTTTTCCTAGGGTACTATTTTTTACACCCTTTATTGAAGTGACGTAGAACATTGTCACAATTATTTTTTTTAAAACAAGCAATATTTTGTTGGGATTCCATCATTCCATGTGTCTTGTATTATTTAATTAGTTGGCAAACATGTTTTAGTAGTATACATAGTCTAATTGAAGCATATATTGCTGGGTAATGTAGTATAGCTAGCTAGGTATTTTTCTCTCTTCCTCTCCTTTTCTTTATTCTTTTAGCATTGTGCAATGTGAGTTGTGCATATATACTACATGCGTATAACAAGAAAAAAAAAAAAGAAAGAACAGTTGGTATGATCTCTTGTCCTTCACCGCTGCAAATTTGCTTACCTCCCTATACGTAGAGTGGTACAGGGAACTGTTTACATGCTATATGCTCTAGCCTCATCTCTACTTTGAACTTTTCCTCCTTGTGTACACTTCTTCTTTTTTTTTAATTTTCTTGAGAAATATTTAGCTAGGATCTACATATGGAGAAATATTTAGCTCATGCAGGTAAAAAAAAAAAGAGAAATATTTACCTCTATATACGGAGTAGCACACTAGGAATGCAATGCACTATAGCTTGACTAATGGTCACTAGATCCAAAACATCACAGTACTCCTTTCACAATTGTATGTATTTGATTGATCCATTGTTATGCTAATCACTATTAGGTGTTTAACCAAAATAAATCAAAATTTTGGGGATTGGACAGCTGCATTGTAGTGTTTTTTTTTTGTAAATATTATTGTAGTTCCAAAAATACTTAGTTATAAGTTTGTGCTTTCTTTCCCTTCCTTTTCGTTAGATTATGCAAAGCCTTCATTTCTTGTTATACATACTACATAAACGTATCTAAATTCATGGAGGTTAGAGTGGCAATGTGATATGTAGAAGCTGAGCTTACATGCCATTCAAAATAAAATTTCTATATTTTTTATTAGATCAAGACTAGGATCACTAAAAATTGTGTCGTTTAATGTTGCTTCATCTATGAGAGAGGATTTAAAATTCACGCTCATATTTTTAAATAAATAGAATAGAAGAACATCACTACTAAGAAAAGATATTTGAAGTTCTTCTCAACTTCTTGTGTCTGATCTGCATTGTGTATTTCTTGCTCTCCAGATTAGGTATTGATGAGTTCTATTGGATCTTGTCATTGTTCTCTACTCAACCGTGCATTTGTTTCAAGTGACATGTTTGTATGTTGCTGTGATAGAGTGTACCATATATTTTCAAATCTTGCAGAATATACTTCGATAGATCTTCTGACACGTCAACTGTCTTGTATGTATTTGTGTGTGTCTGCAGAGAGAGAGAGAGACCTATGTATGTACTTGTACTATACATAAGTACATTTTTTTAGCACTGTGCATTTAGACTGTCCAAAAGTACTATACACAAAACTTGAGAAAATACAAAGAAAAAGGACAAAATTGAGTGATTCAGGAAACTATAGAAAATTTTCTGGTTTCTAGTGTCCTGAATAATGGGTTTTTGAATCTTGGACGAGATTATTAAGCTTTGTTTGGGAGGGTTCAAACATAAACTTAAACTTAAAACTGTTAGAAGCTTGGAGTCTTTCAAACATGATGCAACTTGAGGAGTTTCCAAGGAAACTAAAGACCCTTTTTTACAGAGAAGTTTAAATCTTTCTCTCTTAATTTCTCCAAGAAGTCTAGCTTATGAGTTCGTTAACTATAAACTAATCCTTTCCAAATAGAGCCTTAGTAAGTGTCTTGCCCTTTTGTTTTCTGGGCTTATGAAGGCCAAGCTTCAGTCACAACTTTTAAATTCTTTGAAAGTCTTGAGTGAGACTTGAGATTGACCAATACAGTCTGGCTTGACCTTGCATAGATATGGATCATGATTTTTCATTTTTGTTAAGAGAAGGGCAGAAGGTTGGTGAGGAATGATTCTGAGAGAAAAGGTAGGGTAAGGGTATTGGTCAAGCTAACTCAGAAGCTTGACCTGATACCAATTCTGTTTCTAGGAGGACTCCATCTAAAAATGAACCTGGGTCCTACTCTGTCCAATCTTATTCCATTAAATCAAGAATGATCTAGAAGAGATCATGGAAAAGACTTAGATATTTTAGTTAATGAATTTTATATATGGAACAAGGCTCAAAGGTAAGTTAGCAAGGAATGAATTTGATGATTTGGTTTTTTAAACTGGAGTTTGCTAGCTTATCTGAAAGGCATAAACAGATGAAAGGTTGCATGATCAAATGCTATTAGATTAGCGAGATTGATCGAAAGTACTATACTAACTAGTTCATAAGTTATTTTGTGTAGGCTATTTCAAGGTTATTGGCTTTGTTGCTTATGTGGTACTTCGACCGCCAAGCTCACTTATGTTCCATGAACGAAATATAGTAATATCTTATATGTACTTTTTAATATGCACATACTTAAAATGATAGTTTATATATTATCAGGACAACAATATTTGTATAACTTTATTGGTCATAGACTCATAGGATAGAGCTTAATTAGAGCTTACAAAACATGTTATGCTCGCGCTGAGGCAGTATATATATGTGGTTTTCTCATCAAGTTGGGTTTGAGTTCGAGATCATGGGAAACCTGGAGTCGAGAACAATTAATATTGGCTTAACATAAATTAAGCCTAACTCTACCCAGCATTTTGATTGCGCTACATCCATGCACTATTTTGTTATCTACATTAATTCAGTGTACAAAAATATCAACTAACGGTAGAACGTACCATAAAAATTGAGAAATAATATGAAAACTATTTTTTATTCTCTACAGTTTTTTATATAAATATGAACAAGAATTAAGCAACCACATCGGCCGAGCTAACTTAAAGCAAAAATTATGAGGAAGATAGAGCATTTTTACACTAGGCCTATGCAAAATTGCATGCTTTCCTAGCCGATCTTTATAAATTTACACATTAAACGAAGTAATTAACAAGGCACTAAGTCCTTAAACTGTGCGTAGATATTACTTCTAAAAGGACCTACAAAAACACACGTCATATACAACAAGATTACAAGAAAGATACATCTCTAGAAGCCATGCAACTACTAAATCGTTGCCCTAGATAAATTTACTTGACCCAACTCTCATTTGTGAAACCACTAACGATCTAACAATATGCCAGTTTTTAGTTAATTATCTTTAATGTATACAATACATGTTTGAGTTTTCATTATACATATATTGATATAAGTAACATAGAATCTTTTTTTGTTAAGTATTTTCAATGTGATAATAATTTAAAATATGGCATTTTGTTTCCTGTTTCTGTAGCTTTTAATTTGCATGCACTTTTTGCTTACAAAATAAAGGATTGTCCCATACGATTTTATGTGCTTTTCGTTAGCTCAAAGTAACCATGAATTTACTCCGTGGTCCATCCATGTTTTGATTGCTGCTAATGAAATTTTGTTCAATTTTCATTGCTCACATTATAAATGTATGATCTTGATACCTCACATTGTTCTTTCCTTTCTTCTAGGCAGTAGTAGCTAGCACTAGAATGCAATGGGGATGCTGTGCCTTTTATAATTATCTGCTATTCTGCTCCCTAAGGTCGTTTTCCTTCACATGAATCATTGCTTGAGGCTTTAGCTGCTGAGCATAATGAGCTATATATATCCTTTTCATGTTCTTGATCAGAATACATATCTTCCTAATTAGGGCACAGCTATTGCGTTCCTCTTATCTTATGGAGAATATGAATCTTCAATTTTTTTCATTGTTTAATTAGTTAAATAACTCAAAATTGACATATGCTTACCATGGTATGGCCTTGTGATCTTCCACTCTCAATGTTAATCTCTCATATACAAAGATAGATCACTATCTAACTATTTTTTACACACACGAAAATTTGTTGTATAGAAGAACTCTAAATCCAATTACACATTCCTTGCAGTTCACTCTCTATCATATATCCATATACTCATAGAAGGAAAGGGACATGAGTTAGGCCTTGTTAGATTTTGTGGACCACTTTCCCTTCTTGCATGACCTCCTCCAAAAATATATTTTTGACCTTCCAAGAGAGAGAGAGAGGTAGCTCCCCTTGCCATCATCATATTCTTGCTTCAAACAGAAAAGAAAAGAAAAGAAAAGAAAAAGAAGAAGAAGGAAACAGACCTAACAAGAAATTTATTGGAGTAACCTATCTAAACCTAACACCCTCTAGGGTTCTTGCATGTAGCGTCCATTTGTTCTCAAGTTTCTTGTATATATATACCGAGCTTGTGGGGCAGATATGTATAGGTACAGGGTCCCCCATGTCTCTTTTGCAAGCATTACATGCAAGAATATATAGCTGTAGTTGTAAGGCCCTTAGCAAGGAGGCTTAATATGGTCCCTGGTGGAGTACTCTTTTAAAGGATATGCGTCACATGATTGTGAATTTGTGATCAGTTTGTTCACCAATTTAAACAAGCACAAGGTTTAATTGGTCACAAGTCACAAGTAATAATGGTGTGTATAGTCCAATTTTGATTTTGTAACTAATACATTTTGATGCTTTTTTAGATTTGCTAAGGGTTTATTCTTTGAAGAATATTGTAAGTTAGGCGAAATCCAGAAAGATTTGCTGACCTTTTAGACCCGATATGTGCGTCATGCAAGCATGATCATTGTGAGAGAGACAAGCACAAATTAAGAGGCCGGACAAGTAACAATCTATTTAGCTCAGTGGTCAACTCAGAGAAGAAAAATTCTGGCTTCCACCCAGCAGAAGCCGGAGCAAAGAAGTTCTAGTTCCTTGCAGCTTGTAAGTTGAAGCCAAAAGAGTGTTTCACTTAATTACATCCCCAATTTCTCTTTTTTAAAGTTGCACTTCACCTTTTTAATCATATAATAAAAAATCGTATTGATTGTTATAGACAATGGCAAACATTAATGTATCTTATAGACAAATATGTCTTCTTTGACTTCTAGTATCAAGAAAAACCACATAAAAAGAACTATTTTTACAGTATTTCCATATTATTTTGAACCATCCAAATTAGTAATATCCAACAATATAGATATATTAGTACTTCCTCAAATCAATTTATATATAAAAAAGAGATGTTGGATATAAAAGTAATTTTATAAGCCCCTTAATTTTTATGACCCACACCAAACCCCACAAAATTCTCTGATATCCTCTGCAAAATCCAAGTCTGTCTCCCTTCCTCCCTCCCTCCCTCTATCTATTTATCTCTCTCTTGCCTGTTGTGGTGGTTTCTCATGTTCATCTATGGTCTAAGTTTTGAAGGAGTTAGATATTAAGCAATTTCAAAACTGCAGGTAAAATTAGTGAGATAAAATTGAAGAATCTAATGATCTTAACAAGTCTATACATGAGTAGAATTGTAGATGAAACTATGAGTTCATCTAATTCCTATAAAACGAGTGCACAAATATGATAATTTTTTTCAAGTGGATATTAACTTATGTTTGCAAATTTAGAATATCGAAAGATATAAATTTATTGCAGATTAACATCAGCTAGCATGATAATTTGTCGAGTCTAATTACCTATATTATAAAATTGCTTCAAAACAGGTGCTGAATGTGCTTTTCGAATCAAATCATTGCTTTGCACAAGGTGTTAATCATCCAAATCATATGATTAATTGCCAAAGAAAAATCAAATATGACATTAATTATCTAATCACCGATAAAACATAATTATAAAAAAATCTGAAAAAACAAAATTTACCCTCCATAAATTAATTGATCAAATTTTATTTCTACCTAAGAGAAAATAAAAGATACTAGTACCTACTGGTACCTCTAAAAAATACTCTAAAATTCTTCCATAAAGGAAGCACCATAATTTCTATGGGAACGAACTTTGGTTTATTCCAATTAAAAAAGCTCAAACTTAAAGTTGAGATGTTTGGCTAGTTAGATAGGTGCAGCTTCCGCATAGAAAGTGATCTATGTAACATCTTCAACTGGCCTTGCATGTTCAATGGTTGCTCCAATAAAAAGATTTGGAGATTGATGGTACAACTTAAATACTCCCAACTTTTGCTAGGAGTACTAGCAATTATAAGAAAAATAAATAGCTAAGCTAGGCTTAAACACGGCATTATAGTGACCTATCACAAAGAAGCCGCGTACTTGCACATACGTATGCATGTTACAACACTAAACGCGTTGATTCGAGTTGGCACTACCACTGTAATTAGCGTGCATGTGCGCGCGCCGCGCGCATGAATATTGAATATCTATAGGCATCCTAGGAATGCATGTAGTACTACTACTTAAGTAGCTAGGCACCCACTATTAAGATTTGTATAGTACTACTGCTCCACAAAATAACAAAAAGTCTAATTAGATTAATCAAATGGATAAAGCTATCTAATCATGCATAAATATACTATAATGGCAACATAAGTTTGCACCTATTTTTTTTATTGATAAACCCAAAAAATGGTAATGAAATAAATATGTCTTATCTACAATAATTTAGATTCATAAGTCTCATACTATCTTAGATAGTAGTTGATTAAACTATTAGTCACTATCCTGACTAGAGGCCCACGAGATGGACGAACCTCTAATCTGGTTAGAGGTTTGGTTATTTGGCCGACCTCTTTACTTGTTAGAGGTTGGTTGTGAATGATTCATCCACGTCGTTTCACTTGCAAAGTTTCCTCTTCATCTTCTAGTTGCTGTTTATTCACATCACCAGTTACGTTTTGAGGATACAAATTAAGGTATGATCACATAAACCCTAAAATTTTAATCAAATTCTTTATTATATAAGTGGATATTGCACTCCACAGTATGTGTGCATCATTTTCTGTCTTCCTCCTCGCCAAACTCAAATCGAAATTACTACAATCCTCAAATTAATCATTGTAGTTTTGGGTATGCTCTAACTCTACATGTGTTTTAGTTTTGATGATGATATTTTTATTATTAATCAGCAAGATTAATATTAGTTGATGAACTTGTTTTTAAATTTATCAATGTTTCTTTATGAATGTAGGTTGCAACAGAGTACGAGAGATGATGTAGATAATTTAAAAATATTGGTTTTTAATTAACAGTGTTGCCACATATCGTGTTAGAATTCATGTTGTAACTATCTATTTTAATTCTGAAGAATTATTTCTTTGAGTTCTTGAATGGAATGCCTTCGTGTTATTATGTAGGGTGCGTCCAGAATATGATAATTGTTCTCGTGTATGCGGGTGGCCAAGTTCGACATGAACCAACCGGGCTTGAGTACAGTATCCCTCCCTAATTTACATTCTCAAGCTCTACGAAAATGTGTTTTGAAGAAGCGAGGCATGAGATCTATCGTGTCCTTGGATATTTTGAAAGCCAACCTCCACTAAATATATGGGCTCGATTGATGTGCGAGCACCTGTGTCTCATTTCTTCTATCTAATACCTTTATATGTGGAAAGAACATGGTGATTCATTTTTGAGAAGGCAGTGGATAGGTCTAATTGGCACATTATTGAGTTGTTTGTTGATGCCATGCTAAATGAAGGTTGTTTGGATTGCAACTGCAACTCCAAACAGCATACGAGAAGTAGGAGCCAGCAACCGATTCACTTTTCGTCGCGGACAGAACATGTTGAGCCAGATACAGGACGTTCTCCTATACAAGACCCGAATATTGATACTTATGTTGATTTCCATGCAAGGTAATGATCCTTTGCCCCAATCCCCTCCCATCTTTGATGGACAAAATGTTCAGCAGAGCCTGAGATTGATGAAGGGATAGAGGAAGGTCACAATGATGATGATGACGATGAGGAGGAGGACTATGTCCAAGATTCAGGAGATGAGGATAATGATGATGAAGACCAAGATGTAGATTTGACACCTGGAGTTGGCGATTTGTTAGTTAATTTCCAATACTAGGTCGGTTTGAGGAGCATCCAATCAAAGAATTCCATGATATATCAGAGTTCAGAACACCTAGCATGACGGATGATAGTTGATTTGATAATCCTTTGTCCTTGAGGGAAACATTTGATAGCAAGGATCATTTATAAGTTCCAATCCATGACTACCACATAAGGAAGACTGTGGAAGTGAGTTGCCCAACTAGTAGCAAGTCCAAAATGAGAGTACAATACAAGGACAACACATGCAAGTAGAAGATAATGGCTAAGGCGACTAGTGTCAATCGGCTCAACTTGAATCATTAAAAAGTGTCCATATCCCTACACTTGTCATGCACCTACTTCATGAGTTGACCATGGACAATTAATAACAGAAATAATAGTAGAAGCAATTTGTGAAGAATTAAAGGATGACCTTGATATGACCATTAAAACAGTTAGAGACCTAGTCTGCAAGGTCTTCATAAGTGTTATCCTGTTGTATAACAAGTTGTGGCATGCACAAGAGATGGCAATAATACAAATCTTTGGAAGTTGGGAGGGAGATTAGAGGCTATTGATTCCCTTATTAGAAGCTATAAAAGCAGCCAATTCTGGAACAAAATACTCATTATTTGTTAAAGATGTTGTGAATTCATTTCTTTGGCATGGGCATATGGGCCATGCATTGAGGCCATTCCTCACCTTAGTCCAATGATCAATGTGGATGGCAGTTTTCTATCACAAAGATATAAACGTAGGTTGTTGATGACATGTGGCTACGATGCCAAGAATCAGCTTGTTCTTATTGCATTTTTCATTGCGGAGGAAGACAATACCTACTGGGGGTGGTTCATACGATGGTTGCAAATGATGTATTTGGTGAAGGTAGATTCATGTGCATCATATCAAATCGCCACAAGACTAATAAATGGGCATTCAAATAGTCAAACATCGGTTGGGATAAGCAGAACAATGAATGTGTCCATCGTTTATGCATGTAACATGTGTTGGAAAATCTCTATCAGGAGTAACACAATAAGGAAGTGTCAGAGTGATTCAAGTGGGCTGCTAAGAAAAAAAACTCATAGGTTTGAGGTGGGTATGAAAATAATCCATGATACTTGCCCACAAAAACTAAGTATAAAAAAACTATGGAAAAATATTTTCCCATGGATGAAGCTGAGAATGAAAGGACTGGAAACATTTTTCAGTGTAAGGATAGAGGTCTATACTGTTGGGGTATTATGACAAGTAATGGTTCAGAGTCTCTCAATTGAGCTTCCAAGCAGTGACAAAGATTACCTGTTATAGCAATAATCGAAGCCACATTCTACAAGTAAGTGGATTGGTTTGCTAATAGAAAAAACATTTTAATGCCTTGCTAAATGTAAGCAAGAGATGGTCAGAGAAAGTGGAAAAGCCATTGGAAAAGAGGGGGAATAAGTCAAGAACAATGCGTGTGATGACTCATGGTGATGCAGATTTGGAATTTGATGTGAAAGTTAAAGGTGAACTAGTTCTGGGAAAACAAGGTGATAGAATGATGCATGTTATGTGAGATTTCAAATAGCAAGTCGTTTCCAACCCGGGCACTTATCATAGTGTGATTGCATGAAACCTAACTTGACTAACATCCCCTGTGCTCATGTGTTTGCAATTTGCTGGCATAGGAACTTTGATGAAAACTAATTTGTGTACTCTTGCTATTCCTTCACAACTCTTGCCGATACATGGGCCAATCACTTCCATTCATTTGCAAATCAATCTAATTGGGTACCTTACTTTGATTCCACAATTGTACCAAAAAAAATGATAGGTACAAACTGTCTGTAGAAAGCACTCAAGGATTCCCATGTATATGGATGAGATGCAAGGAAGATGAAGGGACCACCAAGCAAAGTGTCCATTAAAGATAGCCAAAAATCAGGTAATTTGAACGTTTGTTTAGTCCTTGTTCAACACTTGTTGTTATTTCTCATTTTTATAATTTTGCAGGTCCATCAATGAGTGGAAACACTAAAAGTGGAAGATGGGAGACATTACAATTTCATGCAATATGTGGAAGAACACCTGATAGCATGTGCACTTTTGCCAAATTGTGTTGGTATTGTAGTAATGAGATGGTATGAAACAATTTTGTTATGGTTTAGTAGTTCTGAGTACTTAGTTTATAATGGTCTATCATGAAATGGTCTAAATTCTTGTTATGGTTTTTCTTAGTTGCATGTGGACACCTTTTTTTTGCATGCTTTATGTGTCAATTCTGATGCATAATTTAGCTATGTAAGCATGCGTCAGTCATGTAAAACATGAGTAAGAATTGATAGCCTTGTATAAGCAATCCAATCCATAATTCAACAGATTAGAGTATCATGCTTCAGTTATCACATCCAAAAGATAAAATAGCACGGCCTTCAAATCACATCACCTAACTAAAAAAAATGGTTAACATTTCAAACTGGACCTAACATATTATAGCCTCAAAGACCATAAGTTCTTGGATAATATTTGTTAGGATGCTTTAATTTCTTCTTGGTCTATTATCTTCACCTTGAGACTCTTGCTCTACCTCACTCTCCGATTGAAGCACCAACCCACCCTCCTGCTTTGGATTGACTTGAGGCTGTAATTCATGCGATGGTTTCTTCACTATGTGATCATTATCTGAGATGGATCAAAAATTTGCGGTACAACTTGTGAAGCATTAAATGATCGTGTGGGATGTGAAGGAGTTGCTTGATCATCAAATGCACAATCATTAAACATAGGGACTAATGGCACAAACCACCCAAATGGCGTAAGAGTAATAGTAGAAATTGAATCATGCATAATTTGATCTTACAAAACAAAAGACTTAAGCACAAATTTAACCACATCAACTTATTTTTAAAATAAAAAAAATATATTTACCTGGATCACTCGATTGTTGTCTTCATTGACAACTTCATGAAGATATCTACTAAATCATGCACTTGAGTATAGCCAGTCATCTATTGCATTGATATTTGTCTCAATTGGTGGAGGAATTGGGTTGGTTAGGGAGCCATCCAAAGGGATATTATCCACTCAAGTGGCAAACCAGCCTATTTTAGATTGTTTTGTAACCTAGTCTCCCCATTGGCATCCATTAAATTGCCATTAGCAAGTTTGAAGCAACAACTTGCCTATCATTTTCCACTCCTTTGTCAAAACCATCTTAATCCCCCACGTTGCAACCTTGATAGACTGTAAATCCTAAAAATCAAAAGCAACAAAACTTCATTAAGTGATAGAAAAATTTTAAGATGCAACTAATTTAATATGGACCATTGGTTTGATGTAATCCAAGTGATCTTATTACCTATTATCTCTTGGAAGGTAAAATTACCTATAGATTTCTAAATGATATAATTGCATTTATACTTCTATTTCTATCACTAATTGAATGGTTCCAATTGTAAAAGAACTCTAAATCAAATATGCTTAATATTTCTAAATTACTCTACATGTGTCTAAAAAATTGTGTACCATTCGGGTACTAGGTTGCCCACTCGGAACATATCACGTCGCATCAACTAAGTCTCAAGGCATAGGAAGGGGTTGGTCCAATCTGAGGACATCAACAAATATTGAATACATTCCTACCTATTGAAACCAATGACGAGATTCTGGCAAGGTAGACATATCATATGGCTCCTCCTCCACCTACATACGGGTTACACCAATGTACTCATCCAAGTATCGACAACGAATATTGGCCCGATTGCAAATCTTCCTCAATGCTTGCACGATCTTGTGAAGGCGCCATGTCTCACCCTTGAGCAAGGGGGGAGGCGGTGGAATAAATTGTCGTAACCCAAGTTGCCGCATCACACGATCTAGATAATGGTGCTCAATAGTTCAAAAGTATATTAGTGGCACCCTCCTAAACCAAACTACTCGATCATCATGAACTTTCTTGGCAATTTATCCATCACCATGTCAGATGGACACCAAGTAACCCAAGCCTCACGCAAGAAGTTGAATTGACTCCTAAAATTAATGTTCAATACCAGCATTATGTGGGATGCTTGGAAACATATGTGTGTGGCACCATAACTCTGCATAACAGGACATGACTCGAAATTTGGGATACCCCAATTAGGGGTAATGTTTTTCATCTGGTTTATAGGTTGACCAATTTGCAATCGTGACCATGACCAAAGTTGTAGCAGCAACACAAGACCAGATATCTCCTCCTTGTCAACCTCAGCTCCTAGGCACAACCGTGGATAAAACATGGCTAGAGCTGCAGCACCCCAATTATAGCATCCCAACTGATCAAGATATCGAAGGAACTAAAGGAACATAACTGGCACTGAATCTCTTGAACTATCCCGAAAAACAACTGAGCCCAAGAGATCCATAATATAGGCTCGGGTGTACTACTCCACCTGTGCCTTTATAGGATTGTTCGGCATTTTGCTAAAACGCAAGTGTAATAACTTGAGATTGAACATATACTTTGAAATGTCATATATATCTTCAACTGTGCCATCAGGATTCTGTTTTTGTTTTTACTCTTGGTTTTATGCATCACAGAAGTGTTTCCTACTAGAATTCCAAGGCACTCCTCGATGTGCTAGCCCCATGATCATTGAGACTTGATGGTGATTGGCTCTCCTTAGATTGGTAGACCCCATAAGCAACTAACATCCAGTAATGTCACACCCATCTCACTGATTACCATGTGGAAAGTGTGGGTCTCGGGCCGCCATCTCTCCATGAGGGCTGAAATCAGAAACTTGTCGATGATAATATGACCCAATTGTGAAAGCTAATAGAATCTCAAATTCTTCAAAGTAGGCACACATAGATCATGATACTTAATCCTTACCTTGTGATGGCGCACATACAAGCAATTTGATGGATGCATCAAAACATAATCAAATAAGTCACATTGAATATGAAAACATTTTAGAAAGTCAATTGAAAATTAAAAGTTGACTTACATTCGTTGCAATTTTACAGATCTTGTGTTGCACAATAGGCATCCATAGTAGAGATGGAAAAGGCCGCAAGTTCTCCGCTAAATGGTATGGGTTTGTTTGTTATATGTTTGGCCTAGTTGGTTTGGCCAAGTCTTGGTTTGATTGCATCGGAATAGGGTCAGCCTGAGATGCTTCTGTTTGTGATGGAATACCCTAGGTAAGATCCTACCTAGCAGACTCCTGTTTACCATCACCCACGCCTCTACTTGGTTAGGTCATTCGAAAACACTGCTTCAAGAAAAAAAAGTATAACAAGTTTTTATGCTTTTGTTCAAATCCCATATTTGCAGTTTGATCTACTTCAATCCACTGTCTTATATATTTACTAGAATAGTTCGATCAACACCAAATTCTTGCCAAACAACTTTTTTCAAATTACAAAAAAGCCAAATTTGAGCTTATAAGGAAGTGTTTGGTTAATTTTGGCTTAAAATTATGGCCTTTTATTCTTAAGGTATGACTAAACAACCAACTTATCTAAGGACTTATTTCACAACCGTAAGCCTTTTTTGAATAAGAAACCACCATTAAACTAAAGTCGGTAGAAGGAGATTTATAAGCTGAAGCCCAATAAACTAATAAACTAAAGCTCAGCCAAATATGTCCCCAAGCTTTAAGCCTAAAATTTTGTCTTATTTAATAAGTTTAAACTCAAATAAACATACCTAAATCTCCCAGAAAAGAATGGTTACATTCTTAGGCACAATTTGTACTACTAAGTATTACTATTTGTGAATTATACAAATAGTTTTGCAATATGCAAACCTATAAATATTTTACATTGTTCATGTGCCCTTGCTAAATTGATGTTGTCCTGTACTCAATTTTTAAGCAGCACAAAAGCAAATATAGTGATTCAAAGGGCAAAAAGATCAACTAACCTCCCCAATACTGTTAAAAGGGACAAGGCTGAAGCATGCCGCTCTAGATTTGAGTCGCGTAAGACAGTGGGGAACAATGTAGAATGCAAATCGGATGCACACGCACGGCCTCTAGAGCACGGCGGGGCTGCTGCACGACAGCCTGGAAGATGAACATGTTGGCATGAGAAAACCCTATGATTTTTTTCCCAGTGGTAGCAAAGAAAATTAGTCGAGAAGGACCACCAACCGCTAGCCAAATCAGAGGTCGGTTAGCAAGCACTATCGAGAATAGCGATTGTTGTTTTAACTGGCCATTATCTAAATTAGAGGTCCACTCATTTTATAGGTCTCTGTCGAAAATAGCGGCTAGTAGTTTAATCAACTGTTTTCTAGGATAATGTAGAGCTTATGCATCTAAATTCTTATGGATGAGACTTATTTATTTAATTAGTATATATCAAAATTTCACATGTTCACCTTTCCGCCCTATTGATGAAAAAGCATAAACTATAGTTAATCTTGGACCATTTGATAGGAATGGAAAAAAAATTGAGTGTCTTGTGAGAAGTTTTTGCATATCTTGTCTATCGAAGTGTGCCGTTTGGTCTCTTTAAAGCCGTCTGATCAATCTAGGAATAGATGACATGGGGTGTGGGCAAGAAATCTTGAAAGACGAACAAGATCGTTGATTTCTAATTTAATAATAGAGTTAAGAAGAAAAAATACTATTTTGACAAAAAAGAAGTACTTAAATGCAAAATAAAAAATCTAAAACAACAATATTTTAAAAAATGATCGCAACCAAACAACCTAGTAATAAGTAGAATCTACATAAACAAAAGCTCAATGACAACTACCAGATTGCTTATTGAGTTGCAAATCGACCCACGGTTCGAGTTCAGGATCCAACATTGAGTTTACTGTACTACCATATTTCAGTTATTGCAGGTTTACCGGCAGAGAAACGTACCGCACCGTCAAATAAAATCATGGCTACAAGGTGAACTTAATTGCATACAGACACTTGGGAGGGTTCAGATATTCTTCACAGTGCAAGTGTTGTGTTGCGGACAGTGGATGGATGGATGGAAGCATATACTCTACTGTGCAGCGAGTGAGTCAGTGAGTGCTGCTGCATTTCTGCAACTCTGCAGCTTCTTGTGTTAATTGATTATTTCTAGTACTCCAAATCAAAACGCTACGTGGTCCTCTGACATGTACCCAAAAGCAAAGCCAAGATCCACTCACTTGTCCCATGCATCTTCTCTTAATGATTAATTAAGCCCCTAAAACTAAAACAAAGAGATTTTGCTGACCTGATTAATTATGGCGCTGTACGACCCTTTGTCTTTTCTCCATGACATCAAAGTGTAATTAATTAGTATAATTTTCTGTAATGCTTCTTTCCTCTTGTCGGCTTGTCCCTTTCTCTTTTTAGCGGAATTTACGGTCGTCTTTAGTGTTGCAGATTAATTACATGCATGCCGCGTGCTCCTAGTAATGTGATTTGGTTATTTCGTGTTTCTTACCCACTCCAAGGCTCGTAGATAAAACTCAGATAAAAATTATCAATCATGATACATATCAGGATTATATAATTTGTTCAATTCACATATTTCTATTATTTTCTTTACCTACATACTAGTAATACTATCATAGGGTTCATGCTAGTAGAACATAAAAAAAAAATTCTGTTCCTAGTAGTTCGTAACCCTCGGTGATACTGATAGATGAGTTCTCCGTTCGGGTGACATTGCACCAAAAACTGTCACAAACAGATCTTTTTACTCTATTCCCATTTAAAAGAATGTCATTTTGAAAACAAAATCTGTAAAAAAAAAGAATGATGCTTTATATTTTGTGATGAAATGTGAATTTATCTTTTAAAAATACTCTCATAATCACTATTTTACTTAATCATTAATTATTTATATACAAACAACATAATTATCAAATTAATTATCAAATTTATCACAAGTATTAGAATTAGACATGTATTCTTATTTCACTTCTTAAAAATTATGAATGAAACTAAATGATCTTTTTTTAGATAGAAAAGAGTGTTGGATTAATCTTGACCGTCCAATTAGTGGTGGGACAATTGAGGTGATGCGAAACAATTCTATTGAAATTAGTTTGGCATCAAAGGTGTCTATGTCCTAGTGACTATATGGTTGATTCTGATGATTATATATTTGACTAATACAAAAGAAAAAGATGGGAATGCATCGCACCATGTATGTATGTGCATAGATTGCCATGCGTAACGGACAAACTTAGAGGCGTAGGTAGGTTCCTGGTCACACTGTACAAAAGAATAAACCAATTTGGAGGAAAGCCACTTTTCCCCGAGACCACTGGACCCAGCATCCATATCAACCTTGACCTATAGCTAGAAGCACAAATTAACATACATAAGTTTCAATGAAAAAAGAAAAAGTTAAAGTGGGACTTAAAAAAAACTGGATCTCTGTTGCAGGACAAGTTTTGGCTGTTTGGTGTCATCCTACCATACGCAAAATCGCAAACATATAAAGACAAAAAAAATATATAACTCGTAAAAAATTTCTTATTTTGCCTGTTAATCAATTATAGTCCCATTAATAAACTGTCCGATTACTCTAATAAAAATTAGATACAAAAATTACAAATATATATGACTTGTCAAAAGACTCAAGAGTTAGTTCTATTGTATTCTTGACCTATAATTAACATTGAACTCATTAGATCCATTTCGATAGTATTTAGATAATAATTTGACGTATCTGTGATGCAGTATCTTTTTTTTAGAACAATGTTACATGTAACAGAAATTATAAAATTGGTAAAAAAAACATAGTTTGATGGTGTGGTTCATGGGAAAATTGGTGCGTATCGAAGATAGAAATGGTTGTAGGTGAAGTTTTTACATAAGAAATTTATTAAAAAAAAAACCTTTTTAACATGCTAAGACATTGTTTGAAATTGTGATTTTGTACTATATTATAGGATTATCTAATAAAATATTACTGTTAATATAATTACTAACAAATAACTTAATCTAAAAATAGTATGTAAAATAAAATCTCGCCGCCGAGTTAAGTATTTCCGCTTTATTATCGCGGCCGACCAATTGGTAAGGCCCTTTCGCAGAAAGTTTGCTCTATCGGTTTGGAGGCCAGTGTGTGCGCGCGCGCGACATCTTTGCCTAATGATGATTTCGTAATGCGACCTGATGATTAATCGCAGCATTATCCTGGCATGATCTTAAAGTACACAGCGTAAAGCGACTGTTTGTCTCTTTTGCTTTCGCTTGTTTTTCTTTTTCTTTTTTCTCGTTTGAAACAATTCGTAAGATTTCAAACCAGGTCAAAGACCGTAATTTGCTCAAGAAAGATAAAAAAAACCCTAGCAGTATTCTCCTAAAACATAGTGAAGTTAACTTTGGTATTGCGCGCATCTCATTCTAAGTTTATTTAGTCTTGTAAAATAAAAGGTGCAAGTGCCACTTTTTACAAATTGAATTATGAGAGAATAGCTATACGTCCTTACAAAAATTGTTAATTTGTGCTATTGAAAAATTAAAAAAACATTTTTATTAGGTCAATACTATTGACTGTGGCCAATTAGAGATTAGCCCAACTGGTTTTGCTTTAGTTGTCTTGCTGAGTGCTAGCCTGATAGGGTTCAAACTCTTTAAAAACATGATGCTTGCTCTTTGGATATTTGTTAATATTATTGAGATTTGATCCGGTGAACTCTTCACTAACCACACGTCTATACCTTTATTACTTACTCTAATAATCTCTTATTCTTTAATAATATTGTTTTTGCAAATTTAAGGTAAACTTTGTAATAGTTGCATTTTTGGCATCGGCAATTTAGCTTCCCATAAAATACACATATACACACGCCACACAACTATCCCACCGTCCATTTCGTTTTTGATGCACTTCTAAAGTTAGCGGATTTCTTAAGCAAGCAGCCGGAGTAGGCGAGTAGAATGTGCTTCAAACAAAAGCCCAATTAATGGAGGCCCACATGGCACTGTATTCTCTCTTTTTTTTATTTTTTTATATCAACATGACAACAAAGAACCTACAGGCCCATGCGATAGTAACGTACTTAACTACTTACAAATATGGGCCTCAGCTCAGCCCATGTCTGGCTCCCACGTCTTACGGGCTGGTTAATTTGGATATTTAACTAAAAAAGGTAAAGCCAATAGTAAACCATGTGTCTAAGATGAAATTTAAGTGTCTACGTCAGTTAAAATTGATCAAAACTAACAGTAAACCACCATTTGGGGTGGCAAGAACAAGAAATTTAAAAGTGCATATCTGCATGTGCCCCGTGCTATTTACTTGTTCAACTGATGATGCAACTATATATAATGCCAAAGCAAACCAAATTAGCTCTTCTAAGCAACTGCATTAGTAGCACGAGTGCAATTTGCATGTTTTTTTTTCATGTGCCCACATGTGCTCCTCTTTCTATGAAGTGTGGGCCAATGACTTGATTGTGAGATCTTAATTCATTGTGTGCGTGGAAGTTAACAGTGAAAGTCTAAGTGAATATAGTATCTATTCGATTAAGCACACAAACTGCGGATAGATCCTCAAGGACAGAAACAGATCACGATAGAGCATCATATGTCATAACTCGTAAGAGAAGGAGAACACGCATAAGGGCATACCGCATAACAGCACACAACACAAGGGGAAATGGAAAAGCAAATTATCCAGTATCCATTCGCATACGCATCGGTACCGATACAATCCACACTACCAATCACCAGATCGTAAAGTAAAGCACGGATCAGTTCCATGAGCATACTTTTTATTCATTACCCGACGTAGGACGGCAATATGTATGCATGCCGGTAAGTTCGCGCTGTTAACCGAGACGCAGGTCGTGGGAGCCGTAGGCCATGAAGTGCAGGTTGGGCTGGCTCGGCACCACGCGGAACGCGTACATGTCCGGCGCTCCCCCGCCGCCGATCGCCGCCGCGCCCTCCCACGACCCCGGCGCGTTGTCCACGAACCCGAACGTCGGCTCCTCATGCAAGCCCTAAAAGGATAGGAGCTCAAGCTGATGCACTGAGGTAGCAAACGGAGAAAGCAAAGCATATATACATGGATGGTTAAGAGTAGCTTACGAGTTCGTGCTGCAGGTTCCTGTATGCTTCGTGGGAGTGCTTCACCTGCAGCAAGCACCATTGTATGTCAGACCAGTGTATGCAAGCCATGTGGTATGTTCGTTGGCTTTCAACTTATCTACACATGCATACATAGAATTGACAAGCATAGAAGTAGAACTCATCATGTGAATGTGTGCTAGAAACTGAGTTAATCTAAAACAGAACCAAATGAGATTATGTAGAGTTGTAGTATATAAGCTGGAACATTTAGATACATTGCACATAATTTCATGTGTTTATAACAAAACATATATAGTTGAATAAGATAGTTTAACTTGAGACTACTTAATTGCCCTAACTGGAGCTGCAGCTTATTCCACAAATGAACAGTAGCTAGAGCCGATTAGGCAGCGATTCTAAAGAAGATTAATTAACAAGGAAGCCTAGACTGGTCTAACACCAACAAGTTAAAGCCCTTTTTGGTCTAGTTTCCTGTGGTTGATTTGGACTAGTGGGAGAAATGTCACTGAAGATGGCAATGTTTACGTGCTAGCTAACACATAAATTGCAGATTTGGAACAGTATGAAAGATTTACCCTCAAAGTTGGTATTTATCGAAGCATAACATACTTATCGCAAAAAAATATTGCCAAAAAATTCAGCTCCACCACTTCCTACTTCATTCCCAGAAATATTGCCAAGCAAAGAAGATTCAACTACGGTTACACAGTTTGCTGCAAAAACCAAGATCTAGGAATGTATTGATCTGGAAAATAAAATCATACAAGTGGCTGGCGATTGAAAATCCTAAGAAAATTGAGAAAATAATTTATGAAAAATAAGAAAAACCATAATCATTTGTTGTGTTTTCAGTGCCCAAACTCATAAACAGCGGTACATGGGTGAGTCCAAACTGTTTTAGACAACGTAATAAAATAGATGTAGTATTCATGGAAACAAGAATACTTAAATTAATTAAGAGTGTGATTGGTCGAGTTTAAATTCTCAAATAAACTAGTTTATTGAAGTTTCAGTTTATAAGTCTAATAAATCCTTCTCCGCTGATTTCAGTTTATTTGAAACTTCTGTTTCAAAAAGGGGCTATGTTTTTAGAGTAAGCTCCCTAAGAAGTTGGATGTTTAGACAAAACTTCAGTTTATAAATTTATAAATTGAAGTTAAAATTCGATCAAACTCCCCTAAGTCATAAATGAATTTACGGCTATTTAACATATATAGCAATAGCCAAAAACAATAAATAGCTCTAAGAGCAAGTCTTGGATTAACATTTGCAATAAAATGTGTACTCAAAGGAAAACATAGATATAATTGAGATGCTATCAAAAACATATTAGGTCTTCCTAGCTGTTAGTTGGATCAATATTTTTATCAACTTGCATGCTTCCTAACTGCTGAACCATACTTTCACATACTGTCCAGTCAAGGACTACATAAAGATTATCAGAACAAGCTCTAGCATACCGAACAATATAGTTTAACTTGTCGTGTAGTGTTTTTTTCTTCAAAAAACCGTGCATTACATTTTCTAGGCATACTTTCCATTATACCACTGTTCAATAGGTGTCTAACCCATCATCTTCTGAATAGAATTAAATCCCCACTCAGATTTAAATAATCAATTGTTCTTTAAATAAGTATTACTCACCTCTTGTTGTAAAATATAAAATTTATTTTGACCATACACACAAATAAACAAAATTCTAAATTTAAGAAAATATTAAGATAAATAAACTAAACTACTCTCATTTATAAATATCTGGAAAATCAGAAAGAGAATACTAGTGTGAGGTTTAGTCATAAATATCAGAGAAAGTGGAGAAATAAATAAGAATATAATGAGAAATATAGTAATAAATTCGCATGCATGTCATATATTTTATAACAAAATTAAAAAAAATTATATACACGGAAGAAATAGGTGGTTATTGAATGAGTGAGAGGACTTGCAAATACTTTAGTCATATCTTACTACAAGTCTTTGTATTATTTTGTGTGGGCTAATCTTACAATTTTACCAAGAGGAGGTAGTAATTCATATTTTGAAAACATTTTCATTATCAATGAACCTAAGATATTTATACTTCGGGCGTCCATATGCATTAAGGAAGAATTCAACTTGCATGCTCAGATGACCAAGTATTCACTTATGTGCGTTTATAAATGGAACATGAGGGTGAGGAAAAGGGAAGCGCAACTCTTCTTTTTCGTGAACTATAACTGGATCTTTAAACAAATTGTTATGGTTCAATTTTGTTTTCTTGAACGTAGAACAGCTTACCCGGCTAAACAACACTGAGAACTGGAAGAGTGAAAATAGAAAATACTGCTAGTGTTTTGTACTGGTTCTTGCACTTTAACTTTACCTAACAAGACCTTTCAGTAAAACCACTTGCTATTGTTTTGTATCCAAACTTCTGCAAATCATAAAGACTCCCCTTTAGGCCTTATCTACTGAGAGTATCATGTTATTGTGATATCTCATAAAAATCCGTGTTTGACATGCTACTTCTGAATAGCCAGGGGACCAAGAAAAGTAGATATGTTGAGAGACTAACAAGAGATGCATGGTCCAATATATTGCCTTTGCTCTCTCTCCCAATGCTAAGCCTTTATAAAACAACACAGCATCTATTGATCGCAACGTGTACTTGTCTGTGCATGTAAGTGTTCACTTCAAGATCTATGTACTGTAACTTTGGATCTGCATGTGTAGTCTCAAAATTAACGTGGTGGATAAGTAAACGTGGAGATGCACACAAGCGCGTGGTAATGCACAGTGTACATTAGCATGCATGTCTCAATTTCAAGTGCCGTGCTCCTCAAATTTTTGCTTCGATCACTTGAAAGTACATAAATTGGTAATTAGATATGGTTGTTTAGTCCCTACTTAGCTGGTTGGCTAGAACAACTTGAGTTACTTAACACTACACGCAAGAATTTAATTCACGAAACATATATTTCCTCAAAATATTACAAAAATGGCATAATAAACCTTGAAAATCTGATCTTTTTACAGTAAAACGTAGCAAAAGAACCAAATTTAGCATTTCCCTAAAACAAAAAGTAACCTAATTTAGCAATTGTAAGCACAAGCCATAGAGGAAGAAGAAAATATGGGAGGAAATCTAGGGTTTTGTGTGTGTATACCTCACACACACACACACCAAAGCAGTAAAATCATACTAGGCATCTCCTAACATTTGTGAACTTCAAAACATATCAATATACAGTATAGTAGAGAAATCAAGAATGGATTTTTCTCACCTTCTTCTTGAAGGTGTCAGTCTGTGTGGTGATGACATGATACTGCAAAATCACAAAAAGAAAGAAAGAGAAGGAAACCAAAGGGGGAATTAATGAGATTAGTTTATACAGTAAAATTCCAGACAGATCCTCGAGAAAAAAAAAAGAAAAAAGTAATTAATGCACAAAAGTTTACTCCAAGAACATGTATATATCTGCATGTCTTGCATTTTGAAGAACACAAAACATTCAACATATAATTTTCTCCAAGAAATGTACAGATCTATCAAGAAAGTGTACATATATGTGGATCCAAATGGAAGAGAGATCCAGAGAGCAAAGAGATCTGGCTATGTAGCCAAAAATTGCAAGCTAGGGTTTGCACTGTACTGTACCTTCCTGTGGCGAACCTCCTTCAAAGCAGCGTCCACATTTTGCTCAAGACCGCGCAGTTCGTGGAATTCCAGCCCATCCAAATCTTCTCCCATCCTTTGCCTAAACACAAATACACACACACCACCATCTACACAAATCACTCCTTTTTTTTCTCCTTCAAAAATCCACAGGAAAAGTAAAGAAAAAGAAAGGAAAAGAAAAGGATGAAAGAATCAAGAAACCTACCTGATTTCAGTGCGTAGATTCCGATTTATCTCCTTCAGATGGCTCAGCGTTCGCTGCATATTCTGTGACCAAACACCAAAAAACTCACACCAGATGCATACAAAAAAGAAAAAAAAAGAAATAGTTAAAATAAAAAAATGCAAGAAGCAAAGAACCACCTCATACTGCTCGATCCATAGGCTGGACCCGATCACCTGCTGGTACCGATCAAACATCGTCTTGATGCTTGAAAAAACAAAAAAATAAAAAAGAAGTATTAGACATGCATATAAGAACAGGACGCACGCATATGCATATATACAGGTTAATGATGGATGAATTAAGGTATAGATGGATAGGTGACTGACTCAGTGCCGGGGCTGCAGAACTCGTGGTACTTGCCGGTGGAGGAGAACATGATGATAGCGACCTGGGCGTCGCAGAGCACGGTGAGCTCCCTCGCCTTCTTCATGATCCCCGTCCGCCTCTTCGAGTAGGTCACCTGCCTGTTCGTCGCGTTCTCTATCCTCTTTATCTCTATCTTCCCACGGCCCATCTCTCCTTGTCCAAGATCTCTTCTTCTCTAACACAAAGCCTTCCAAGCTAGCAAGCTATGGGAAGAGGAGGAAGAAGAGATGGGGAAGGAAGGAAGGAGAGGAGGAGAAGTATAAGAAGGATGGGGAAATGTGGGTGTGTTTTTGGGGAGGTAAGGACAAAAGGTGAGGGGCACATAGAGGGAAACAGTTGCCGAATTGGTGAAAGTGTGGGGCGGTGCGCCGGAACGGTGGTGCCGTGCCCGTTTAAGGCTCCTCCCTCCGTCCATCCGTCCGTACGCCTACGTCTCCGTTTATTTATTTATGCAGCGAGGCTTTTTGGAGGCCAACGGTTAGCACGGGTTTGGCTTTCGGAATCATCATGGTTTTTGTGCACACGCTACATGCGCAGAAAGAGGGGGGAATTGGTTATCCTTGGAGTACATGGTTAAGGGGGAAAACCTAAACATGCCATGCAAAATGCATTCTTGCTATATGTTTGATCAAGTTTAAACTTGTTCAATAAACTAGTTTATTAGGATTTTAATTTATAAGTCTAATAAATTCTTTTTCACTAACTGCAGATTGTTTGAAATTTTTAATTAAAAAAGACTTCAGTTTATGAGACAAATTTTAAAATAAGTTGGGTATTTAACCTCCTCCAGTGGCAGAACATACAAATAATTTTTGGTGGAGAAATTTTTTGGATTTCTATGCAAATATCTCTACATATAGACAGGTAAGATTACCAAAGTCCACTAGAATCCAGTGACCCCATTTCTTTCCACTTAGCTCCGTCAATGGTCTCAGTTTCATCTTATAAACTCATAAGTTAAATTGAAATTCAACCAAACAAACCCTAATTCATGTGTAACAAATGTGAAAAAAATTATATGATAATATGTACGTATAGTGAAAAAATATCCATTTATAATCTATTTATAATCTAAATCATTATCAAATCCAACAATTTAAAGAACTACACAGAATCTAGAATATTTGCATGCTAGTTCAAAAAAACTCTATGCGAGACTGAAAATTCTTACGTCGAAGGCGTTCCCTACAATGTCATCCAACTCCACTGTTGGATCCAGCAGCATTTAATTGTGTCTGATATATGAAGGAACTCTTCACATAAGTTAAATTTGGGAGGAGACAGCATTAATTGGCACCTGAAATTGTATTAAAGTGCTGAGTTAAGTGAGCTATAATCGGTACGGATTCAATTATTATGGCATGATAGTGTTGTTGTCCGTACCATTATCCTCTTTCATACCGACTAGTGCGCGCAGGCCCACATAAAAATGTCTTCAAAGGAGGAGTCCGAGGTGGCGCGTCGGATATGTAAGCTGGTGAACCGGCTCACCGGCTCACTGGAGACGTGAACCGGCGAATGATGCGTTGGCAAGCAGTCACTGTGTGACTTCTGATTTACAGGTTCTAAATGCACTGTCTGAAACGATTCTGTTGGAATAGGACTGAGATGCGCGCATACGCGTTTTATAGAACCCTCAAAATTTTGTATATTGTGACACTTTATAATCACACATAGTAACTGACAGGTGGGGCCTAAATCACGCGAGCCCACAAATCATTGACTGGGTTGAATATTTTCTATGCTTCACAAGACGAGGACAGTGGTCCCCACAACTAAAACACGCCAGAAATGTTTTGTTTCCAGCGCGTAAATTTCACGCAACATCCACTCACTGACAATTATGACCAATAATAATGGAGCCCATATGTTAGAGATAGAGTTGTAGTGAAAGGCAAATAACAAGATGAAGATAGTGGGGCCTACTACCCACGCGGTGCACGTGAGCCTTGTGTCCTATATTCATGCGGTTCACTCCGCTCTCACTCTCTGATTTGTGAGGCTATATTACACAAGTCCATTTGTTAGTTGGTGGTGTGGATTTTTTATCGGTATTGAGATGAGATTGATGGGGCCCACAACTGACACGTTTTAATTCCTCATATTCATTGTTCACTTTCTTCACTCATACTCTAATCACTGACAGTGAGGCTCACGGATGTTGTGTCTGTCAGAGATATAAATAATTGTTTAAGAGTTTGAGAGTTAAATTTTTTTGTTGAGTTGTTTAATAGTGTTCTTAAATTATTTTTAAAGTCGAACTCATCAAAGAATCTCTTGAAGAATCAAACCATCTGAGTGCTCAACTTAGTGAGACTCTTCACACGTGAGCCTCATGAAGAGTCTCTCCAAACAACTCCCCATTAGAGCGAGAGGGATTTTTCAAGAGATTATTCGTTCACGTGATATGGAATATTTTCCCGAAGAGTCTCAACTATTAAAGATAGTCTAAAACATGTTTACACTCACCCGTAACATCATCCCTTTGCCTCCTCGTTTAGGCACAATTTAAAATAGAAAAAAATTATAGAATTTTTTTTTAAAAAAGACACCTATAGAATAAAAGATTTTCTTCAAAAATTTTATAAAATTATTGCATATCAAACAAACCTTTATATACTCTACTCATAAGTCACCCAACAACTTAGGCGCAGTTTTAGTTAGGCACAAATATCTGCACGTACACTCTTAATGCTAAAAGTATCTAAATGGATTTAATCAATCCACTTAAGTATTCATCACATTGTATATCCTTGCCAATCTGATGCAACCATGTCGCAACTGCAATGTGCAGATCAACATACACTGCGAGACCCTTTGCCGCATCTCTTCCATGAGAGCAACCACTGAGGCAATGTTCACATCAGGGACGCACGGTGTGCGGAGCAGCTGCTGAGCCGGTGCGCGGCTGCCGTGGAGACCGGCAACCTGTCGCGCGTGCAGCACCTGTTCTACATGCTTGGCGAGCTCACCTCGTTTTGCGGCGACGCGAACCACTGCTTGGCTGCGCACGGGCCAGCTGCACACGGCGGCCGCGGCAGTGCCGGTGTCGCCGTGCGAGTGCCCGTGGCTGGCGTTCACCCACGCGGAGCCGCGGCTGTTCCGAGCAACCCTCATCAGGTTCCACGAGGTGAGCCCGTGGTTCCCGCTCCCCAACGCGCTCACCAACGCCGCCATAGTGCAAGCTGCGGCCACCGCGCCCCGCCCGCTCCGCGTCGTCGACCTCGGGGTCTCCCACCACGGCGCTTAGGCGCGCCCAAGAGGAAAGTGACGCGGAGCTCCTCGACGTTGGCTGCGGCGTCAGCGGACCGATGCGCATCATCCCCCGCACCCCGGCCGATTCTGAAGAAACGAAAGACAATATTACATAGAATTATGATCGGATAAACACTAATTTGAATATCTAACAATTTATAATATTGATGGATTTGACAGTGATAATAAAAAGAAAATAACACCTCCATCAACGGTAAATAAATAAAAAATCATATTTTTAGTAATAAAAATAAAAATATAGAATTTTTAAGTAAATATAATTTTTCTAATATATAATTATTTTGATTCATATCGGAGGGGACAATGGAAGAAACGAAAGATATACTCCTAAAAGTAAGAGTTGTGGAACCCTCTTTGTCCGTCAAACAAAACAAGCTACTTAACTACTTATAGGTCATGACTAGTCTTGTCCATCTAATTACTTAAGGTAATAACACTAGACATCTATGGTAGCCAAGGGTACAACGCTACAAGTTCAGAAATGGGTGCCTGCCTTTTTATTCCAACTTTAATTTAAACTGATTAGACAGGACGTGATGGCTTGTGTGATTCTGTGAAATTTTCATAGTTGTAACTTGGTCAATCATGTGTTGTGAATCTCGTGATGTGAATAAATTTGGAATTCTTTCGTGCAACTTTCTGGTCCAGGCACGAGTTAATGAATTGATTATATCTTTTTCTAGTACTTGTATGTGACTTGTCATTGCACAGACTACAGCATGAGAGGAAACCTTGTTACTTTCTTTTTTTCCTTCAAATTCTTTTCACAACTTTCTTTTGAGTTTGATTCAACAGACAATGGGTTGTAGGCTGAGTTTGACTCTGAATTATTGGAATTTTGCAGTCCCTTCGACCAAGGGTTGAATGGGTGTTTCATTGTGACGTGGCATTCGCAATAACCCGAATTTAAATGAATTTATTCTGTTTGAAAAAATTTTTATAACACTACAAAGATTAAATATTGTGATTTTAAAGACTGATATGGTGATATCAAACTCACATATCGATCTCATATTCAATAGTAAAAATAAAATATCTAACTTTTCTACTTAAATGAATGAAATTTTCCTTTTTTTTTAAATATGATTTGTATATTAATACATACATCGTAGTGGTGGAGTTAGAAATTACACTTAAATTCCTTTAGTATAAACAACTTTCAACGGAGTTATTCTTTAAATTTTTTTTCAAACAAATAAATATGTATAGGAGGGTTGGATTTTAAAAATTTAGTGGGGTTCTGTGACCTAGTCAACCCACTAGCCTTATCCCCGCAAGTTAATTGATATAAACATATGTGATTCTATCTTTACTTTTTTCACTGATCCAATTTATTGAAGTTTGAGTTTTAAACTCATTAAACCTTTTTTTTCACTTGCATAAGTTTATTGGTTAATGTATAGAGGCTTAAGTTTGTCGAATAAGCAGTACGAAACGTCTATACGCCCAAATCTACTTGCAATCATTCTACATAAAGACAATATATATCGTTTTTCTAAGGAGAAAAAAAGGCAAGATATCAAACCATATTAAATGTATAGCATATGGTCTTTGGAAAGCATATCCGAAGGGCCATGACAGCTAGTACTTGAACAAGTTCAAGATTAAGCCCCACATCCAATCTTTATGGTAAAGTGAGATCTTTCAAAATCTTCACTAGAACGACACATTCTTAAACGCTAAACTAGTATGATAGTATCTATTTTCTTCTATTTACGGTTGGGTTATCAAAATCTAATAATTGATAATTTATCATCTAAATATAAATATGTACATTATATAAAAGATGTTCCTAACCACTCGATCACATGACAAATGATCTATTTCAAGTAGTTTCATGTATATGGAGTTTTTAACTATTGATGACCGGCGGTGGGCTAAGAGGATCGGCTCAAATAATTTGATGGAGAAACAACATTACAGGTTGCTGAATCATCTATCTTATGTTATGCCAAGGTTAAAAACACCTTTTTATACAGGGTAAAAAGACTTCTTGTATATTAAACAAACAAATTTATTTTAAGTAACTCATATCATTCATTTTGAACAACTAATCCTCTACAAACTATATTTTAATTTGTATATCAGACATAATAAAACACATGTAGTACAAAGATTCATATTACTTTATCTAAAAGAATAGGGGGGGGGAGGGGTGGTGGGGGTGGGTGAGATGGTGATAAAATCTTGCAATTGCAAATAGGAGTAGCCTATATGAGAAAAAGAAAGAAAAAACGATATAAAGAGAGGGTATAGAGACCAACCGCAAGGGAAGGGCAAGCATAAGAAAAGGAGGGAGATCATGCCCTGATTTGCGGGTCCCACAGCGACATTGCTCCCCGCTTAATAAGCACTTAAGGCCCACGTCCTTCGCCTGCGGGCCCCACATGTCATGCTCTCAACTCGCTACATTTTTCCCGCGCCCGAGCCATGGGGATCACCCCATGTTTCCATGCTTCACTTGTTCCCTTCTTATGCAAGTAATAGCATCACGCCACAGCCACGAAAGAACTAAGGACCACATGGCGGGAGCCGGCCGGAGTTCTCGCGGCGGCGCGAAGCGCGCGTCTTCGTCGGCGTCGGCGTCTGCGTGCGCGTACTATGCCATGACGGGCGTGCTCGTCGCCCTCTGCGTCGCCGGGGCGTATGTCCTCGTAAAGACCTCGCCGTCGTCGGAGGGGGAGAAGGAGACGGTGACGGCATACCGGCACACGACACGGTCGTCGTTCGCGCACAAGGTTCCCAAGGCAGTGCTGACGCCGCCGCGCGAGGTGGCCGTCGACGACCCGCAGGGCGAATTTGCCGAGCATGTCCCCAACGAGGCCAATGCGGAGGAGGAGCCAAAGCACGCCGTCGAGGCCATGGACGAGCACGCGTCCCTCAAGGAAAATCCAGAGGAGGAGCCCATGAACGCCGTGACGGCCACGGACGAGACGCGCGAGGAGTTGAGTGAGCATGTGTCGAGCGAGGTCAATGCCGAGGAGGAGCCAAAGGACGCGGCGGTGGCGAGCGCTGACGGCGCCGAGAAGGAGCAAGAAGCAGAGAAAGAGCAGGAGGCCGCTCAAGAAGAGCGTCATGAACAGCAACAACAAGAGCAGCAGCCGCAGGTGCAGCAAGAGGAGGGTGGAGGTGGTGGTGTGGAGGAGAAGAGCTTGGATGGCGGCATCGAGGAAGAGAGCATACAGTGGCAACGGCAGCACGAGGAGGAACAGAGCGCGCGAGATGAGCAGGCAGACGGCGGCAGCTTGCGCCGGGAAGCCCAAGAAGAGCCGAAGGTCGAAGCCGGGGAGCGAACAGAGGTTACAGAACAGCAACCGGAGGAGTTCCAAGAGCGCAACAACGAAGACGAGAAGAGAACAGAGCAGCAGCCAGTGGAGGAGCAAAACAACGAGCAACCGCAGAACGAAGAGGAGGGCCACGAGTCGGTGTCCGAGGCCGGCGACACCGATCAAAACCAAGAAGACGGCGGTGGGGACGACCAGCACGCCGTGTCAGGGCAAAAGGAGGATATAGATGGCCATGCCGCCGAAAACGATCCCAACGTTCTTGACTCGCTCGCAGGCGAAGCCCGCACGGAGGTGTCAGACGCCGGCATTGGCGAGCAGAAGACCTGGGCAACGCAGGCTGACCAGTCTGTCAGGGAAAAGGACCGGCGTGAGGAGGAGGCGCGCCCCAACGACGATACAGACAATGGCACCGACGCCGCCGCCGGAACCACCGCCGCAGACGGCGAGCACGAATGGCGCGTGTGCAATGTCAAGGCGGGTGCGGACTACATCCCGTGCCTCGACAACGAGAAAGCCATCAAGAAGCTTAGGCCCGAGAACTACCGGCGGTACGAGCACCGGGAGAGGCATTGCCCCGAGGAGGGCCCAACGTGCCTCGTCGCTCTCCCCAGTGGCTACCACCAGCCCATCGAGTGGCCCAAAAGCCGGGAGAGGGTAAGCACACAAGCCATCCTGGTCAAAAATCAGTTCAGTATGCACTTGCCTCAACTAGAAATCTTGTGCAGATTTGGTACAGTAATGTGCCACAAACAAAGCTTGCCGAGGTGAAGGGCCATCAGAACTGGGTGAAGGTGACTGGACAGTACCTGACCTTCCCCGGAGGCGGCACGCAGTTCATACATGGAGCCTTACATTACATCGATTTCCTTCAACAGGTAGTAACCAGTTCATACATGTTGTGCTTTGCAGGTTACAGTTATGGTGATAGTATACTTGGGTTGTATCCTTGCAGTCTGTCCGAGGCATTGCATGGGGCAAGCACACCAGAGTGGTCCTCGACGTCGGCTGCGGCGTGGCCAGCTTCGGCGGCTATCTGTTTGAGAGAGACGTCATCACAATGTCATTCGCGCCCAAGGACGAGCACGAGGCCCAAATCCAGATGGCGCTAGAGCGGGGCATCCCGGCGATATCCTCGGTGATGGGCTCCAAGCGCCTGCCGTTCCCGAGCAAGGTGTTCGATCTCGTGCACTGCGCTCGCTGCCGCGTACCGTGGCATGCGGATGGTACGGTGGAAATGTGCTATTTTCTTGGCTTATCTTGGACAATGCATTGATGGTACAATTCTATCTGTAGGTGGTGCTCTTCTCCTGGAACTGAACCGCGTCCTACGGCCTGGAGGATTCTTCGTCTGGTCGGCGACGCCGGTGTATCAGAAGCTGGCGGAAGACGTCGAGATATGGAAAGGTGTGTGTGTGTGTGGATGCATACCTATCACTTCTATCCATCATGATGTATGGATTGATCTGAGAAAGCTCAAGTAGTTTGTTCTTCTATGCGTGCTTTGTTCTTGCAGCAATGTCAGCTCTTACAAAGTCCATGTGCTGGGAGCTGGTCACCATCAGGAAGGACCGGCTCAACGGCATTGGCGCGGCCTTCTACCGCAAGCCGACGTCTAACGAATGCTACGAAACGAGAAGGCGGCAGGAACCTCCAATGTGCAATGAGGACGATGACCCGAATGCAGCTTGGTACATTCGTATGAACGCGTGCTTGCACCGAGTGCCGACCGATCCGTCGGAGCGCGGCACAAGCTGGCCTGTGGAATGGCCGCAGCGGTTGAGGACACCGCCTTACTGGATGAACAGCTCTCAGGACGGGGTGTATGGAAAGCCGGGCCCCGATGATTTTACAGTTGACTACGAGCACTGGAGGCGTGTCATTGGGAAGTCTTACCTCAATGGTTTCGGCATTGATTGGTCCAGAGTGAGGAATGTCATGGACATGAGAGCTGCCTATGGAGGGTAAAAGTTTCTCCACAATCCATTGCTATTGTTCTAGGCCATTGAGTTGGTTCTGAACTTCTTCTGATCATGCTGACAAAATTGATCTCTCAGGTTCGCAGCTGCACTTAAAGATCAGAAGGTGTGGGTCATGAATGTAGTGAACGTCGACGCGCCCGACACGTTACCGGTCATCTTCGAGCGAGGGCTGTTCGGCATCTACCACGACTGGTGTGAATCTTTCAGCAGCTATCCTAGAACTTACGACCTTCTCCATGCTGATCACCTCTTCTCAGCGATAAAGGAGAGGTCAGTTGCAACTCAGTACACTTGCTTCAACCATTCATGGTTCAGTCTTGTATTGCTATCATTCCATTTAATAAGACAAGTATATGTTCTTCAGATGCTCGGTTTTGCCGGTAGTCGTCGAGGTTGACAGGATAGTGAGGCCGGGAGGCAGCATCATTGTGCGTGACGAGTCCGATGCCGTCGGAGAAGCGGAGAAGCTCTTGAGATCACTCCACTGGGAGGTGCGGCTGACATTCTCCAAGAATAATGAAGGGATCCTGTATGCTGAGAAATCGGATTGGCGGCCGGAGCTTCTTGCATCGCCATCTTAATCCATCTCTTGACCATTTCAGGCTTACAAGCAGCTTTCTTGGACCAAGATAGATAGGGCATTTTTTTTCCCCTTCTTCCCTAGTGCTTGGTACAGTTTTGCAGCAGTACAAAAAAATAATTCACTCTATTCATGTTGTATTCAACAATTGTAATCCAGGTTTTGTCATGACCATAGCAGCTTATATGTAAGTACTAATATAGAGTTTGAGATAAATTCTGCGGCTAAAGTGCTGCAGGTACTTTGTTACAGGTTAATGCAGCAATGACCGCACCAACACAACTAAGCAAAGCAGGTAAAGATCTTTCAATTGCAAATACAACGTATCTGAAACCATGTAATAATGAATGTAAATATACATCAGTGTTACAACAATGAGATCATCCAGTGCGGTTACTCAAAACAAGATAATTGAGCAACCGCTAAAATTACCTACTCAAAATTTTGCTCTAGCCATGGTAATTGCTGCAGCAAACAGATTATTTCACAAAAACCATGGTGAGCTAACCTATACTGTTGCAAGTTAAACACTACTGCTTTGCAGTTCTTTCCAGAAATTTCATAAGTTGTAGATTGCAAAACTGACGGACAATCATCAGATATTGCCAACGGCTAGCCCATTAGCTGTTGTTTGTAAAGTGCTGTTTCTGTAAAGTGGTGTTCTTCCACCGAGTTCCTTTAGCCTATTTACCATAGCATGGAGCCACTCAAAGGTGAGCTTTGATTGCGCATTGAGTTCCTCCCTCACTTGGGGATGAATCCTGAACCAATTCCCCAGCATCTTGTGGACATGAGATCGAACCATTCTCCATGGAACAGGGTATTGCTCACACAGTTTCAGATACTCAATCACGAGATCAGCCTGGTCCAGACCACTATCACCGTCTTCCTCACTGTCTTCTTTCCACTCCTTTGTCCGGAAACCAGCAAAAAGTGCCGGATTTTCTAGAAGAGTTTCAGCAGAAAGCACACCATCAACACCAGTATGCTCCAGGCAGTTCTTCACGTCTTCCATATGGCGAATATTTCCATTTGCAAGGACAGGTATTTTAAGAACATCTTTGACGGCCTTGATGGCACTCCAGTTGGCTCGAAATTTCTTCCCATCCTTTTCGTCTCTTGTCCGACCATGCACAGCTAGAAGAGAGCAACCAGCTTCTTCAAGCATCTTTGCATATGCTATTGTGTCTTCCAGCCTTGGGAATACGCGAATCTTACATGACACTGGAACATGAAGATTTGCTGACAGATTCTGTACAAGAGACTTTACAAGAGGAAGGTTGTCCATAAGAAATGCCCCGTAGTTCCCCCGTCTAGCAATGCGTTGTGGGCATCTGCGAGATTTTTGGAGAGGGAATGTTTCTATTTAGACGAGACTATTGAAAAACCTCAACTGATCGCAGTGAAGATGAACATAATTTTCAACATAACAGCATAAGGAATTGCACATTACCCTAAGTTGATATCAACGTAGTCACAATAAGGTTCCACCAACTTCGCAGCTTGCAACAAAATGTCGGGATCATTTGCACAAAACTGGACAAAAAGCGGTCGGTCCTCCTATGTAAAATGTAATCATGTCACATGCTATGCAAAAGTTCATATCACCCGATTACATCTTCAGTAGTCTAGCAGCTGGAGAAGGCCTCCAAATCCACTAGAATGCATCACTCCTAAACTACCCAATGGCATCCATATGACCATATTTACATCAAAACTAATATTGCTCCACCGCACTTGTCACGGACATACCTGAATCCCTATACTCCCTCCGTTCTATTTTACGTGCAAATCAAACTTTTTAAACTATGACCAGTAATATATAAAAAAGAATCAAGATTCATTATATAAAAATAATATTAATAGATTTATCATCATATTTACTTTCATATGATGTTTGTTTATAAATTTCACTGTTATATAGTTCTAAAAATGAATGGTCAAAGTTGTATCGAGGAGTCCATGACAAGTAAAAAAGAACAGAGATAGTACTATTTACTCAACAACTCCATACACCATTAGAACAGTATCAACATTACCAAAATTCCATTCAAAAACTAAACTACACGAGACTCTAATTCGATGCTCCCGGTATTACCTTGCAGGTCGTGAACTCCAAGGACCTATACTTCTCGTTCTCGGAGAAGATGCGGGAGTGGAGCATGGGCGTGTAGGCGGCCTCCGCGCCGTAGCGGCGGCACAGCATGCGGAACGGCAGCTCCGAGTTGTCCACCATCGGCGCCACCACCAGCCTCGGAGCCCCCAGCCGCCTCCAGTGGGCCCACGCGCGCTCCACGCTCTCCTCCCTCGAGACCAGCGGAAGCGGCGGTGGAAGGCTAGGGGAAGGTATGGTTTCGTCGGCGGCGGCGGTGGGAGTAGAGGAGCAGAGGGCCTCGTCGGGGTCGGAGGCGGTGGTGAGGTGGGCGGCAGCGGCGGCCGAAGGCATGGGGAGTCTAGGGTTTAGGGTGGGGAAGAGGTGGCGGAGGTTTGGGAGAAGAGCGGGTCGGCGAGGTGGCATGCGATTGGGTGCGGCGCCGCAAGAGGGGGGAATTTTTTAGGTTCGGTTCGGCGTTGTGAGGCAACCGGTCTGGACAGCTTGGATGGTCGAAACGGACATGCCCAGCCCAAATAACTTGGTAGTTTTTGAGAAAACCAGGCCTTTTTAGGCCCGATGAGGCCCTAGTTTTGCTGCTCAAGTTTCAGTGTTTCCGCGAAGGGAGCGGGTGGACACCGTTTTCCAATCTCAGAGCATTGCTGGTGGCGATGGTGGGCAGTGGTCAGGGCGAGCAATGGGGAAGGAAGCCAAAGGAGGACGGTGTCGGCGGTCGCAGTGGGTGTAGAGGTGTAGTACAGGTATCTTGTTAAGTCATGGAATCCCATGGAAGAAGGGTTTGGTTGTCTTCTCTTCCTTGTTCCTACCTATCGAATAAATCATAGGTTAAGCACCGGATAAGTTACTTTTGTCCGTGATTAAAAACACTAAAAACGGTGTACCATACTATATTTTATAGTTTCTTCCGCTCTCCAACCTTAAGCATTTATGATAACACCAATAATGTGATCGTATTAAAGTATCTCTGATATTTGAATGTTTCAAAAGTAGTTAAGGTGGGACTCACACATACTATCTCACTCCCCCATCTTCTCTCTCTCTGTATAAGCACGTCAGATACACTGCAAGACCCACATCTAGCCACTACTTTATTTTTCTCACGCGTGGATCTCACTCTTAGAGCCGCTACCACAAGAGACACCTCCCCAATTTCCTAAAAATATTTTTTATCTCTCTGCGCCTCTCCCGCCATATGATGGAGATCCCTTAAGACTACTTTCTTTCCTTTCCTTTCCTTTCCCATGGATGAAGTTTGCTTTCCTTGTCCTATCATCTTCAAGATCATAGGTTATCAGCTAGACTAGTTACTATTGTTCATGATTGAATCGAACTACACTATACATATTTGTTACATGCAATTTGATATTTGTTTGGTAATCTTTGGTTCCCATGAGCAATCTCCAGGTGTGGTGGGACTCATATTTCTCTCACCAAAAAGAGATATAAAGAAACTTAGAAACTTTATTTCAGATGGGACAGCATTTGGCTTATATAATCTCAAGATAGCTTAAAAAAATTGCAAGTGATCAAATTGATCCGATCCCATGTTAGTGGGACTATGAATTGAATTATTTTTTGACTAACTAAAGCACATCCCCACCAAACCAGATGAGATGGAGAGTGATAAATCATGGTCATGTCTATCTATCAAATAGATGGTCACTCTTGTCAGATGCCACGTGTAGTTGCACCCAAAAATTCTCTATTGTAATGTGGCTCTCTTCAAAAGAATCAAAGATTTGTTTGTAAAAATTTGTCCTGCGTCTTTTTTAGAAGTTATTTCTGTCGAGACTCCCTTAGACTCTCATGTATGATATTCAATTGAGATTTATTGGATTATAATTCAGATTATGATCGCATGACTCATGAATAATGCCTCCAATCCAACCTCTTTCTTTTCTTTCGGTAAATATGGTTAATTGATCAAGCCTTACATTCCTTTCTTGTTAATCTCATTGATCCACATCTACAGATGCCAAAGTTTGTTAGCTTCTATATGTTTGAGTCATCCAAGTTGTCTAAGATGCTACCTTGATCTGGTTATAGAATCTAATGCAGATGATAACCATCATTACTTCTCATTTGCTTTTTGTTTGAGATAAATATGAATCTTTCAGTTCAACTTAGTGTTGCCGAATCAGAAGCATTTCCCACTATCCAACTTTGAGAACTCTGAAGTGATTCTTGGAGCCTACTTGGTGATCACTTTTTTTTTTTTTCCTATTTGGAGGGATCTTCTTGAGAATATTACAAAAGGTGAAAAAGTCCTGGCCAAGCTATATGCAACTGCATGAAAAATACTTGATATATGAGTAGTAAAAAAAAAAATATCTTCGCAATGTTGTGACAACGTGTGGTTTAAGTTTAGACGATTGAAGGTAACTCTCTAGAAACAAAAATAAAAAAAAAAACTCAATCCTATTTAGTGTAAATCAAAAATGTGATTTTTTTAAGCACAAATCTAGTAGATCACAAGTTCAAGTTGTTTGAATTTGTGATCTCGCATAGGCATAAATAACATGCTAAATTATGACATGATTCACCACAAGTGTGATTGCTTCTAGTTAGCCCATGACATCAATATCCTAAACCTAAGTGTCCTGTTGTTTGAAATATATCTTGACCTCCTATGGAGATTTCAGTTAGGTCTTGGTTCACCAGTTTTAGTTTCAACTTCTCGCTAATAGAAACTGAAGAAAAAGTCAAACAGGTGATTTCTCTTGGGGGTTTTTTCTAGAAGCAGAAATTTTCCACTAAAGATAACATAAAAACATGATGAAGTATCTTTTGTGGCATCTCACCCCCATCTACTCCCCCATAAACTCATAAATCAAAATTCTTATCAAACAATTTCTCAAACATATGATTTTATGATAGATCAAACAGGTGCTAGGATGATTCGTCATGCAAGTGAGTTTGCAACTTGCACTAGTGGCTTAATTATTCAGCATCTAGCTATTAGCATGCTAGTTAACAGAGGGTGTACATAGGAGAACCTAGGAAGGATCAATCGTTATCGTCCTAAAAATGGTTTGAAAACTCAGAGCGTGCCAACGCATGGATTGATAAGAAACAGAATGACAAGGATGTGCTACTAGCCTGCCAGCCTTGTGTGGTCTAAAATGTTAGAGATCATTTGATGGGTTTGATTCCAACACCACGTTGTGAGAGGGAAAGGAACCAAACTACCTGTTCGGAAACTACGTCATACAAGCCAACACATCTATGATTTACTCACTATGCGATTGGCACCATGCTTTGCATCGTCAAATATCTATCATTATTTACATTCATTTTTTAGAGTGCATACACCGTTCAGTCAATATTCGAATGACTAGGATTGAGACATGATAAAAATGTAAATATCTCATGAGAAATTTAAAATACTTTAAAATCTTGTACATCTTCGTCTGAATGATTTATTTGTGAATTGTGATAGATTGTTTTTCTTGAGTGTATCTTCTGTATCTTTTGACTTGAAAGGTAAAAATTTAAATCTTGTTCATCGATGGCTATTTTGAGTTGATTTTTACTTTCTGGTGGGTTATAACAAAAATAATTCTTTCAGTAGGGAAGGTTAGTTAGAGTATATGTAAACAACAAAGAAATTCTAGATCAAATCCTAATAAAACACTTAAAAAACCTACAAACAACTTTTACTTTAAAATACAGGGTGCAAGGATTTATAACTCAGCAGGTCAGTAAGCAAGATAATTCGAGCGCCATGCCAGATGGACTAAGTAGCTGGCATGGCAAGAAGTTTTAAAGGTCAAACTGTAGGAAATAGTTGGTTACTGCCACTAACCAGCCAAAATCTGATGAAAAATACTAAGCAAGTGAGAAAATATCAGGTGTGCAGTAACAATCTGCTAGAACCTTTTGTTTTTCATTATTGGAACTTATAGAATTTTTAGCAAGAACTGCAGCCACAGCTCTCCAAAACTATGGACAGCATTAGTTGCTTTCCAGGGCATTGGGGTCATGTGATGCTGCTCACTTGTAACTGCACACATCCACCATATTGGAATTACACCTGTGTGCACTGCACTAGCAACAACCCTTTCCCTTTCACTACTTCCTTTGATATTTTCCTTAGAAACATGGAACAATAAGTTTTAACTTTGTGACATTGGATTAGCTTTGCCTATGTAATTTGGGGTCCACTTTACCCTGTTGGAGTACATTCTTCTTAAAAAGATGGCACATTTTATTGCTACCTGATTCCTTGTTGCTTACTTTGTAATTTAATTAGTACTTGGAGCTGAGAGCACAACTCCATTAATGTTGCAAACGGGTGGTTATTAGATACTAATGGTTTTTAAGTAGCTTTTATACTCCTTTTATCCATTAAGTGCATATATTATTATATGATAAATTCTGATAATATTAGAAATATCATATTAATTTTAGTCCCACATAAAAATACTCAAAATTCTCATATTAGTCTTAGAAAAAAAATTATTAAAAATTCATACATTAATAAAAAAAAATGAAAAGATATATTCCATTTCTTATATTTATAACGGTATAGATTCATCATTTTAGAAATCGTATCAAAATTAATTCTATTTTTTTAGATATATATTCATTTGAAAAATTGTATCTAAAACTAACTCTATCTCTGTTCTAATGTTAAAAAAGGACATATCTATAAAATATATATAAAATTTTAGCTCATATAAAGACTAGCATGCAATTGTATGAAATTTCGAATAGTTATCTTAATACCAGAAAGTAATTAGGATTTATCTATGATACACCAAAACATGGGGTAAATTTTCATATATCTTTGTTGTGAAAAATATAAATCGAAATACACTAAAACATAATTGTCCGTATGCATACGATTACAACTGACAACACAAGAATTTTCTTTTAAAAAAATCTCATCACACCAAGATGGCAGAACTATGTATAGTTAATTTTTTCTAGTTCCAGAACAGATCAATATTAGTTAATTAAGAAGGGAAAACCATTATGCCATAGCTATATGTTACGCATTAGATGTTTACAACACAACAGCAACCTCTCATAAGTCATAACAACATAACTGCACTAAAATTATCTACTAACAGTAACAGTAGCTTACGACACACATTTTACTAGAGAGCGAGCTACAGAATTGTTACAGTGCATGATCTCTCAGTAGCACCAAAACGACGACGGCCGCGCCCTCTTGGCCGGCGGCGAGATCTGCGGCACGGTGAACGCGTCGCTGTCGCTCCACCTCTCCCTCCCGTGGCTGTGCCCGTGCTTGGACTTCGCCGTCGGCGCCGCCAAGGTGGCCGTCGCAGCCCCGAGGCCCGCCCACGCCGCCGGCGTCTGCGGCACGTGCGGCACCCATGCGCTCTGCTCCGGCCGCGCGGCCACCACGTCGAAGAGGTCCGAGTCCAGGAACGGCACCTCGTCATCTCGCCCCTTCTGCTTCCAAGAACCAATCGTTAGTGCCGTACACATGGATTTGTAGAATGAAGACGGCAGAGAAGGAGAGAGGCATACCGTGGCGGCAGCAAAGGCTGCAGTGGCCGCGTCGTCGACGAGGAGGTCCTCGACGCGCCACCCGGGGCAGACCTTTGTGAGGTACTCCGAGATGCTGCTACTGCCGTGGCTACCGTCGTCGCCGTTGTTGGCGTCAAGAACTCCGCTCTTGGCCGCGTCCTCGCCACACGCGGAATCGTCGGGCTCGTCGGAGTCGTCCGAGGAGGCTAGCGCGGCCGAGAGCTTGGCCCCAACGAGGAGAAAGCGGCTGTGCCTGGCCGTCAGCTCGTTGGCGCCGTGGATGGGCTCGTCGCAGTCCGCGCACAGGATGGCCCTGTCCTCCACGCAGAACACCAGGCCCCTCCTCTCCTGCAAGAACCACCACCCAATTAGTTGCTCAGCTCAGCTCAGCTCAGCTCCATGTCAAGCGTTTGTATCGAACAGAGCACCTTGCAAACGTCACAGAGCGGGGCGGCGAAGCTGCCGTTCTTGTCGCTGCCGTCGTTGGCATCGGCGGTGGTGGGGTGGAGGAGGGCGACGCGGCGGTGCTTCCCAGCGAGCTTGTTGGCGCGGTGGACGCGGCGGTCGCAGGCGGCGCAGAGCGCCGCCTCGTCGGCGCAGCAGAGCACGGCGGCCGGATCGCGGCCGCACACGTCGCACTGCACCCTCATAGCACGCGACTGTCTCAGTAGTATATGACTTAGCCGCGGCAAAATTTAGCGAAGCAGAGAGACTAAGAGAGAGAGAGAGAGAGAGGTGAGATGCGGTGTAGTGTAAGTCAAAAGCCAAGCTTTTTGAGAGAAGCAGAGGAGGAAGTGGAGGCATAGAATAAACTTATTATATCTCTGGCAGAAGGATAAGATTACTGATAGAGATTTCTTTCTAAGCAATCTTTTTCTTTATTAATTATTGGTTGGCATGTGAATATAAGTTGAATTTTTATGCACTAATAATGCCATCTAAAGCCTAAAAATTTAGGCCTTGAGAGATGATCTCGACATGAGAGTGAGACTTCAAAGTTCATACACCACAAAAATTAATTTCCATGTATAATATGAGAGGGTATCCAGTGGGGTGTAAAATGTGTGCTAAGCTGCATGCATAAAGTTTGGTCAACCAAAAAATTCTGTACTAATTAAGCACAGAAATTTAGTTGCCAAGTGAGTGAGTTATTCTTGGATGGCACAGGGACGAACTTTCTAGTTTCTAGCTACCAAGTCAGATTTGCATGTAGGATATGGAAACTCTCTGTAGATGGAAAGAACACAAGTACTTACTAAACACAGGAGAAAAATATAGGATCGTGGGCTTGGATGAAAAAGTAGAAAAAAATATAGGACTATAAAATAAGGAAGTGTAAAATCAAGTACACTTTGAGAAATATATAGTAACTTTCTCCTTTGATTACACTCCTCAAAATACTCGACTACTCGTCGAAATCAAGCAAGCTAAACCGGCGGCGGGTGCGACGGACGACAACAGTAGTGACGGTAGCTTTCGCCCGGCAATGGCATCATGGCCAGCGACGGTGACGTGCGGGATCAGCTGCAGGAAAGAAAATTTTTACGTTTTTATTAGATGTTTTTTTCATCTCAAATCATGGAAAAAGCAACCTAATTCATATGGAATTTGATAAGTGATCATTTGAATCCAAACAAGTGAGTGTCCGTCTGGATCAGAGGATTTCTAATTTTTTTTAAAAAAAAACATCCATTTTTAAACAATATAAATTTTTCTTCAAAATTCTTATAAGAATTCTCAAGTCCAAACATAGTCTAAACAATATTGAATTCCACAAGAACCCAGATTCTTTTGATTTCTTCTTCAATACTCCTTCAACTCAAACACCCCCTTAATTTCATAAAAAGTTTTGTAGAAGAATTTTTAATACACATAACATACGTGCACGTAAATGAATCATTATAAAATTTTTACCCAGGGCGACCGACAAGAATTTCATGGGGATACTGGACACATCTATTAGTCAACGAATGTATGTAAGAATTTTATAAAAAGAAAATTGGTTGGTACAGGATTCTGTAGACCGTAGGACAATTGGAGCTGGGGCCTCGGTGCCCAACCAATCTGATGGTGGCCCTGAAGCTCCCATCAAAACAAGCAAAAATTCGTTGATTTAAAGAGGGTTTACTGCACAGTTATATGATTTATAGCTCTACAGAGAGCATGTGTTTTTCTGTTTGATGTGTCCTTTTGCGTTATTTCTCTTTGAAAAATTGGATGAAACAAACCTATTTTCTTCGCTTGTAAAGAAATCTCTCATGTCTCAATCCTATACATCTATGCATGTTATGAAAGATAAACCGTGTCTTTCAGCTCAACAAATGGATCAAATCCTAGATTGTTGGAGGTGGACTCATAAGCAGAGCTCCTAATCCGTACTGATAGAATTGATGAGTACACGTGCCACCAGCTTTCAGTGGTCATACTTGAAGTTAAACGTACCATCGAATCAGTGTACACTCCCAATTAAGTCCATGGTCATGTACGATAAAAAGGCCAAACTGATGTCTACAGCGTACCAATGTAGGACTACTTATTTACATCTCTTGTTCCTAACTACATGCGTGTTATTGATAATTTGCCATCTCATCTCTTTCTGTTGCTTTGGCATAAAAGGTAAATGTCGAGGACCATGTGATAGCTTGACACTTAATCGTTTGTTGTTATATGATCAAGTTATAGATTCAAGTCCTCATATAGAGGAGATGAGTTAAAAGATTTTCAGGAGAGAATGAGTTACAATTCTGTAACTCGGAATCCTAACAAGAAAATATGGTACATCATGTGACGCTAACTTCAGTCGAAAGCACCATGTGCATGTATGTGTGGCAAGTGGCCACTCTGAAATTAGAACCGGGTAGATGAGCATTGTTTATTGTTAAGTAAGAAGTCCTTGCATAGATGGGTTGAGTAGAAAGTTGAACGGGAAGAGGGGAGAGGAGCACTGAGCTTTTGAGAGTCCGGGCTCCCAAGAGGAAGGACCACAAGAGATTGGTTTTTAAGGTTGGTACTTGGGTGGTGTATCAAATAATCAAATGGGCTGGACCAGCTTGGGTATGGGTGCAATGCAAAAGGTTCGCACTGGATTATTTATGGCGTCGCTCCCATCATATCTGCCGGTGGATCGGATCGGTCCTTCTGGTGCTGCCATTTCCATCGCTTTCGTATATTAAGATTGGAGACATGGGCATGGATGCCCTGCCCAATGTACATAGACTAGGACACTAGAGCATGGCCTCTTGCGTCCGCTGATACTTATCCCCACACATCCACGACGCTTGTTTCTACTCTTCAGATCGCTTCACACTTAAGCACCGCGGCTTTACGTGTTATCTCTTTTATATATCTTTTTGTGGTTTTTTAAACCCATGATTCCTAGTAATATATGCTATATGTTATAGTTTACATATCATAAATTCAGAGAGAGAGTAAATTCTATACTCAATATTACATTCAAAAAAAAATATGATCAACTTTTTACTTAAAATGTATATGTGATCTATATCAGGTTGGATCGTAATCTATATTAGATAGTTCTACTTAAATATAACTACAAATCATATGATTTAATATTCAAAAAATAGGACTCAAACATTTTTATAAGACCCGATTTTATACAAAAATTTTTGAGATTACATGCAAGTCATGTGATATTATTGGTTATAGCAAACTTCCCCAATAGTATTTGTGTGTGAACTAAAGCAACTTAGTGTTAATAGTTTCACATATCTTGTTTTTCTGATCAAAACAAACGTACCTTTTAGAGTACATGGACTATTCAATTGTAGTTTGGATCGCAAGATAGGTGTGAGAGGAAAGTTCGAACAACTTGCAAGAAATTCAAAGTGTTTCAATATCTCAATCATATTCATTAGAGCGACTAATTTGTGATTCAATAGCTCTTTCGAATATGTCTTTTTGTGTTTTTTTTAATAAACTCAGTATCCAATAAATTGATTGGATAAGAGGGAATAATAATAGGTAGTTTAAAAATTTTACAAAATAAGAGTATAAGGAGTAAATACAGATAAAAATATAAAAATCTCCTGCATTAACCGAGTAGGGCATGCTCCCACAACAGAGTATATGAAATTACTGAAAAACGCTTACATGTATCTTGCTATCCACCTACGGACTGCTCCCTGCACATGAACCTCCCTTAATCTTTCGTGTTTTTTCACTTGGTTGGAAGGAGATTGGAGTCCAATGTTAAGACCCACAACAGTAACAGTACAGAAAAATTTTGCACGAACAAAGATGTTGGTGACCGCTTACTGAAGAAGCCCGACCAAGTGTCTGCTTCAAGTGGCTTTCAACCGCAACCGTTTCAGCAATGGAGGGCCTTTCGGTTTTTTCAAGAATACCAGACCAATCAACTAGCGCGTTAAAATGCAACTGTTTGATGTGCCTTTCAGCTGCAACTTCTACACACGTATTCTTCAATTGTATTTGTTATACTGCTGCTTAATGTTTTAAAAAAATACTAAATGATAAGCGAGTGGTTATCCCACTTTTTAGTATTTACACAATAAACGAGTACTTTATTCGGCCTAATAAGCAATATATTTATTAATAAGAAAATATATTCGTAATAATGTGAAGAAGAAGAAATAAAAACACTATTAATAATTGCTATAAAGAAAAAAAATATATTGTTCCAACTTTATTTAAACTAATAAATAAATAAATAAATAAAATTTTTTATATACATTTGAGTCTACTTGAGTCACTTATAAAATCGCTTAAGTATTTAAATAGGTGTTTAATTACTTAAGCAATTTGTTTAAACGCTAAAACTACTTATTGTAACTATTTAACAAAAAGTAAGGGGAGATGGAACACTTAATGTTTAAGTAGCCATTCAGATCATTTTTAGGAAAGTGCTACTATTACACTTGTTTTCATTTTGACGAGAAAACTTATACTATACAATATAATACATACACTCTCTCAACTTCTATACATCTCTGTCAAAGTACTAGACACCATTTATCTTAAGGTTATATTTTGGACACAAGAATATTAGAGAAATTTTAAAGAAAAAGAAATATTTACTTAGATCCAATGAAAAACTTTTCTTTAAAATTTATATGTTCCTGACAGATCCTAGGTAAGAGCAAAAGCAAAAGCAACGCTCTTTTTTTTAAAAAAAAAATGTGTCAACAAAACAAAACAAAACAATAGAATTTTTTTGACCAGAATTTTTCTAAATAAACACAAGAAGATGATAGGGAATGAAGGGCCTGTATTCTTCATTTCTGAAGACCTAGCTGTATTGCTGAGTTGTACCTCTAAACCTTTATTTGTTGTTTTGATGATGGGTTTCTTGATTGAAACCAGGGCAAATAGCCTTTTACTTAAAAAAAAAAAAAAGGGAATTGAACTTTGAGTATTTCCCGAGCTCAACCACAAAAAAAAATAAAAACCTAATTACTTCCAAGTGGCCAGACTAAACTTGGGTCTAGTACTAAAGAGCTAGCCAGACTCGTGTTGTACTAAGCTCAACCAGCCAGCCAGCCAGCCAGGTCTCAAACACCAAAGCAAACCGGAGGGAACTTCCGAAGCAGTGTACACATAACCAATCCTATATTTGCTTGGGAACTTTGTTGGTAGCTTTCCAACCAACAGCTCTTGAGAGCAGCCTGAAAAACTCCAAAAATATGGGAAATGATGCGCCCTAGTTTCGCCCTCCAACTCCAACTCAGACTAAAAAGACAAAAATCAATCGTACCACTTGTGTATTCATTGCAAGTGCAATGTAAATAAGTTTGTAACTTGAAGAAATTCATGTGGGAATTCACTTTAAAATTTACATTGTTCGACCTAAACTGACAAACACAAATATTAAATAAAAAATTTCGGTTTACATCTAACTTTCTACCGGTTCAAAATATTTTGCATTGCTACAAATACAAGATACACCATTGGATGGTAAGAGATACACCATCTAATATCCAAGACGTAAATATGTAATTGGTCCAGACAGTACACATCTATATCCTCGTATCTTAAACCAAGTTTTTCATTCAGCTAGTGGCTACCCGCCTGTCTTACAGTTGCAATTACAAATCTCAGAACAAAAGGCAGCGGCAACAGCTGCATCAACACAAGCGAGATAAAGACCGAAACAGGGGGGAGACTACCAACCTATGTGGCTAGGATTAGACGTTTAGCGTGTTAATGTAACAGTTGCTTTCACAGAGCCAAAAGAATCTTCAGTGATGAGATCAGGATGCAAGTTAATCCACAATTACGATGCTCAAACACAATTAAAGAATCATTTCCACTGTATTTCTCCTCTTGGTCCCCTCTATTTTACAAGTTTGAGGAATTCTTTTCTACCTGATGTCACAACATTTTCCCTGACCATTTTTTGTCCCCCTCCAAAAAAAACAAGGAACAGAATAAGAACCTATCCTCTTCATGCAGGACCATCCATGCATGGCTAAAGGAAAGAATGTGCCTGTTTCACATCACGATGCGGACGACAGCAAGTCCAACGGCCGATATCGAAACAACGGTACCTATGCAGTATTTGATGACATCGTATTTTGCTGCCTCCAACTGAGCTTTCAACGAATGAATCTCCTGCAAATAGTAGTAAAAGAGATAAATGATGGTACTCTTTAACCAAATGATAATACCAAATGCCCAACTACGCAGCTTTTTCATACTCACCTTGTCAAGCTTTGTGGTGAGATCAGTAGTTTCTTCATTCTGCTTAGCGAGTTCATCACGTATGCGCCTGCAGTAATTGTTATAATCAGTTACTACCCACATACAAAGGGATGCTTACAAAAAAGGTAGCCACTGGCAATGAGTTACAACTCCAATTACATTGCCATGGTAGTAATGCCCATTTCATTTTTGAATGACTGGAGAGGCAGTTTGGGTGATAAGCGTGAAGAACCTACATCCTAAGTGCCACATATTTGAAATTTTCTATTGAAAAAAAGTTGGGAGTGCTGTAGCAAAAGAAGTTTCAGTGCTGAAAGGTGCCAACTGAGACTAATGAGGACATATTCAGTGGCTTCAATGGTAGTGAATAGTCCTTGTAACCTGTAACTTTTAAACATGTTGGCGTACTCGGGTCCTTATTAATGAAATGTAGAACTCATGCAGACAGAGAAATGTTCTATAAAAGTTAGTTTTCCCCACAACTCATCAATGGAAATAAGCATGAAAAATCTACTTGTTAGTGTCATCTATTTTGAAATGTCCGGGGTGCAGAATTCTGATGGTAGCAACAGTACCTATATAGTCTATTGTTTCACATCAACAGGTGCAGTTAGATGCACAAAGAGCTAATACTTTCTTGCTGTTGATGATAATTGTCCAGCAATTTGTTCAGAGATCAAATTTTGACCATCTCAACCAAAAGTTAAAAGGATGTTAAGGCTCATCCAAAAAATGTGTTTCAACCATTTCTCTAGCAGAACCATATGCACCATAGTATGCATTGAACCACCTGAACAACTATGTTTTTGTATGCACAAAAATGACCAGTGCAAGTTATTTATTTTCCATTTCTTTTGTTTTTCTTATAGAAGTCCAAAACAAGTATATAACCTCTAAAGTTTCAATGTGTACATCTTCAACACAGCTGTTAGTCAAACACTGGGAAAAAAGCATAAACAGTGCAGACAACATATCTTAATAGATATGTGATCTTACCCTCTTTCAAGGTTTAGATCCAGCCGTTGCCCAGCAGTGACCTTATCAATCTCATACCTGTTTCAAGCAAATGAAGCTTTAGACTAAAACATGCTGGTTCACATTCCTAATACAAACAATTCATAAACTTAATACTGACTTCAGTTCACTCCGCATTTTATCAATATCTCCACGGAGTTTCTCAGTCTCCCGCTGTAACAAAGAGAAATGGTTCTCCTACAGCCAGAACAGACCCATGTAAGATACTTGGAACAAACAACAATTCTCAAAGACAGAGCACTTAAAAATTTTTGTGCAATTCATCTTTCTAAGGAGTTCTCTGGATAAGTGCAGGACAAAGGACTCAGAAAAACAAATTGGCAAATCATGACACAGAAGAATGAAAGAAGTAGCAATAAGATGCGAATGCATGAGCTGAAAACCATGTTAAGACAGCATAAAGAAAAGTATTGCATCGAGTACATCTGAAGTTAAAAATTATTAGCTTGCAACATAATATGTAATGTACTGCCATGTTCAGCTGAAAATGTTATGGTCTATTCCTGTCCTCTTTGTTGGGGAGGATGAATAGATCTAAACAACTTTAGAATTGCAGTGAGATCACCGCAGCATCCTGTATGCCAGCAAATGCTGCTCTGGAGTTCTCCATATTGCTGGAGAAAAATTTTAACAAGATGTTCATTGGGGAGTGAAATGTTAGGTAAAAACTCCTAGAAAATGAGTATGATCAACAAATATCTTGAACTTACAATGTGCAATAACAAGAGGCATAAGCTTCATTGAGGCAATTCAAACTACGGTTGTCAAAGTTAGATAAAATCTGACTTGTTTCAACTGCCTCTTGGGTTTCTAAGTAAAATCAGGCTTTCACTAAAGCAAAAGTGCACATTTACTACATCTTAGACTAAAGAGAAAATGTAGTCATTTAGTTTCGTTGCTGTGTTTATGGATAAGAGAGAAAATACTGTATGAAGATAACATAATGCTTGCACAAATTTGCAAGTCCCCCACACAACTTTTATTAGAAAAATAATTGATTAGATGAACAAACAAATTCTCCCTTGTGCTCTGACAAGGATATGCGAGTTTGGCATGATGCAAAAACTCTGAAATTCTGACACTACACTACATGCATTTATGCCCAAAAAAACTGCATCTAACAGTTGAACTATATGAAAAAGTGAAATTGATATATTCTGTATGTACTCTGACCAATATTTCTTTTAAGTGGGGTATACCCAAACTGTGCTGTGAGTTGTGACTTTCTTTAAGGGAAAACACTATTTGACACATTTCCAATATGTCTCGCTAGCCTGTGCAAGACACCAGACACGAAAGCCTCGGAGGAGGTTAGGTGCGTCAGAAAAATTCATATTGTAGATGCATCAGATAAGTTCATAATGTGGGTTGCAAGCAAAACATTTAGAAGAAAGGCCTGATTGTATTAATTGATACAAGGGCAGTGATAAATCTAGGTTGCCTGAGGCTTAGGGGTCATTAGTGTGACATAGGTGGTTCAACCTAAGTGCTGGAGGAGTCCACTAAGGTCACCTAGAAATACCAGGTCACATATTATAACCGGTACATAGTTTGTTATAACATACAGACATCTTCAACTCTGAATTTTCAATTTCAAACAAGATTGCCAATATTACAAGAAAGGCATCTCCTCCAAAGGCCAGGAAACTAGCCTAAATTGTGAGATTGGCAACTTTTGTAGTAACAGAACACAGACTGTTGCAAATAGCAGTGAACGTAAGAGGATACAAAGATAGGCTAACATTTTTATATGACCGCCTGAATTCTATGATTGCTGCCACAAAATGACAAAGAATTCCTAGCAAAAATGTCAATGGTACGAGTGCCTAAGCGAGGTACTCCCAACCTATAAGCCTTAAATGAAATGATGCAAAATTAATCTAGATTAAAAAAAAAGAGTGTTGCTAATGGGCAGATACTTTTTTTTTTCTAATCTTGCATACACTTTTCTCTATTCTTGGATCAAATCTTCTTCCAAGTCCTCTAATTAGCTTCTCTACCAGCTCCCGGACCACCTTTTCAAGCCAGATAGCGAGCTGCAACCTAGAAGTGGGTGGAAGCGGGGCTGCAAGGCAGCATTGGTGTTGCCAGCGGCAGGTGGAGATAGTGAGAGGTGTCAATCGCGAGGGAGAAGGAGGCGGTGACAAAGGAAGGAGGGAGGCAAGGCGGCGTTAGCCGGCAGGGGAGAGGGAGATGAGGAGGAGTACAGGAGGAAGGGAGGCTGCGGTGGCATTGTGAAGGAAACCAGAGGAAGAGAAAGAAGAGGAGAGATGCAGCATGGAGATTGAACTTAAGTTTGGATGTGTGGTCTACATAGTAAGATTTTTAAGAAAAAACTAGGTACCTGCTCCTAGACAGCACAAAAAAACACACGAGAAGAACTTGTATTAGCTATCTGTTCAAGTTTAAATATCTAATGAAAATCCAACATCACTTAATGCTTCGATAACTATATTTTTTAGAAATCCCAATGCACGTCTAATTCACATGAATGCCAAAGCAACAAACTCAAAACGAGCTAATCGTTCGTTTTCCAACCCTACCTGCGAGCTCTGCACCTGTGACTTGAACTTGGAGAGATTGGACTCCTGCAGCATTTCACCCTGCATATAACAAACACACCACCAAGTGAACGATTAGTTAAGCTGCTCCAACAAAATCCAGAGGCAAAAGCCGCCATATATATATAATGTTACCTTCTGCATCTCGGCCTTGGAGACGAAGGACTCAGAGATGCTCTCGAGGCTGTCGTTGAGCACCTCAGTGATCGCCAAGGTGATCGCCTCCGCCTGCTTCGTCGGCACGCCCTGCGACTCCAGTTTCCTCACCTGCGCGGATAGTTCGCGTCCACATACATACATTTACACGCACATTTCGTCGAACACCTCCAGGGCAAACACCCAGAAGCCAAAGGAGAAATCACTAAAACGGAGCAGCACTTTATAATCAGGAGAGTTAGTACCAGCGCGAGGGTGTCGACGAGGAAGGCGCGGCGGCCGTTGGTCTTGACGAGCTGCGAGATGCTGCGTGCGGGGCCCGGCACCCACCGCGGCGGCCACTGCTGCTGCAGAAGCAGGCCGCGCCTGCACACGGCGGCCGCTGCGGCCATCTCTCCCCCACGAGGCGACGCGCGCGAGGCACGGCACAGCAGAAGCCTCGTCGGCGCGGGAGACAGACCTAAGGCGATGGCGACGAGGAGGGGAGGAGCGGGTGGGTGGGTGGTTGGGTTGGGTTATAAGGGGGAGGAGGTGGGTGGTTGGGTGGTGGTTAATTTGGGGGTGGTGTGGGGATTGGAGGAGGAGGTGCTAATTAGGGAAAGGTAAGGAGAGTATTAGGCGTGGGGAGGAAGAAAGGGGAAGAGGATGAAAAAAAGAGAAGAAAAAGAAAAAGTTGAGAGATTTGCCAGTAAGAATTTATTTTTTCTCTCTCTCTTTCTACTCTTTCACAAAAAGAACCCCGAGTTTCTTAGTAATGATGAAGGAGTGGGAGGTTCATGTATATACCACTTCGAATTTTACTAACACACACCTCGTCCCACTTTGATAGTCTAAAAATTTTCAATCTGAAAAAAATCAAATTTGAAAATTAATCTTCAGTCACGAGATGGGCCGAGGGCTAGCGACTGAAAACGTGGCACGGCCCAATACACCGTTGGCCCAAATATTTGTGGGGAGCAAAATTCGAACCGTGGTCTCTCTGGAAAGAGGGTCTCTTAACCAATTAGATTACAGCTGATTTTTATAACTTATTGCTGTGGTATGGTTTTATATCTTCGGGTTAGCGACTGAAAGCAGATGTGACACGCGAGCTGGGCCAATGGTGTATTGGGCCGTGCCACGTCTTCAGTCGCTAGTTCAGTTAGCGACTGAAGATCAGTCGCACGGCCATCTCGCGACTGAATATTAGTTTTACAATTTTTTAAAGTTTTAGGTTAGTTTTCGAATTTGATTTTTTTAATGTGTTATTAGGCAAAAAAATTCAAAATTGTGAGCTTTTACACACACTAGCTCCTAAGTATATTTTCTTATCCCTTCTATATTTCAACCTCAACCCAAATTATTGTACTTGATCTAAACTTGAATAAAGATGCACTTGTGGTTTTTTAATGCCAGGTGTGATTTTTTGAACCCACCTTAGTTCCATCCAAAAAAAGGAGCGTAACAATGTTATAACGGTTTGGATAGAAGTATTACCTATCATTTTACAAATGATATTTTAAGAAAACTTCTTATGTCCAAATAAGTGATATCATAAGTTTGTGAGACAAATAATTATGTGCATAATGATTCTAGTATGGTGTAGAGTGAAGTAATAGTTTTGTATCGTATCTTAAACAAAAAATCTAGATGTAATTTTGAAAAAAAAGATGACACTCATGTAAATTTACAAACAACTTAACTCATTTCTTCTCCATTTGGATAAACAAGAAAAAAGAAAATCGAACATCCCTTGGATTTCGGAGAAAGAGATGGAAGGTGCCGCGAGGATTCTTAGCGTTGGTGGATGGTTAACCGGGCAGGCCCAGCCTGGTCAGCGCTGGAGGGCCAAGTCATTCGCCTGGATTTGTTCTCTCACCGGTAGCCACGTCCCACGTGATCAACGGGATAAAATTCACTCTACATGACAGCTCTCTCCCTCGGATGCTCTCTGCAAGATTGGACATTTAATAACAAATTCCACGGTCTTCCAAATCTCTGACGTCTATCCGGTTCCTTTGCGAATGAACCACATTTCTTAAGTGTTTTTTTTTTTGCCTTTTTATTTGTAAAGTCTCTTAAAATCCCTCCCCTTTCACTTCCCTTGCTTATTTAGAAAAAAAAATTCTATAGGATAATTAAGATTTACTATCATAGAATTTATATAAAATCGTCCTGACCCTTGATCGTTATGATCTATTAAAATATGATTATAACTATCTTATATAGATCATACAACTATTATATTATTTAACCTCTATTTTTTTCTTGTCATTTTATGATTCTAAAAATAATATATTGTTCTATATTTCCAAGGTAAATATGATTCAATATTTCGAAAATTACCTTCATTGTCATCAATCAACTTAATCATCAATTGTTTGGAACAACACTCCTACTACAACATTACTCTGGTATTAGGATATAATAGAATTATAATCCTGACTTCTTGAAAAGTATGCATGAAATTAAAATAATAAATAAAAATAAATAAAATATAGATCATAATTATATCTCATCCACCCGTTAAATAATTACACCTTGCAATACTTATTGTTTAACAGATTCTTATGGAATTTTTTTCCCTGCTTATTTCCTCCCATCCATTCCAACTTTCAAGGTACGCGTCCGAAGTCCCAAGTTCTCACGGCTCGGACTCTCATCGGCTACACGCCAACACCCACATGTGCCATCTCTGTTTCCACGGGCTTTGGCAAAGCAAAGAGGCTTAAGTTGGACCACAAAAGCAACCGCGGCCCAGCCCGGCCCTTCCACGGCCCATCCACTGACCAAGACCTCCATGCCAAAAGCTAGTGAAGACTCGGTCCATTACAACATTTATATCTGGCATTTCGTGTAAGATTGTTTGATTGCTCTTTGAGTAACAATCTCGGAGATCTGCTTAAATAATATGTAGGAATACAAACGTTAAGAAAAAAATAGGATTATTAGAAAACTTACACTATATATATCATACATTTAAATTTAAATTTAATCTTCTTCCTTCCTTCTTCCTCCTCTTTCTCCTCCTTTCGATCCCTACAACGCCGCCACTGTCGCTTCGCCACACTATCCTTCCATGGCTCATCTCCTCCACAACTACCATTTTCCACTGCCTCCATCCATGACTAATAGCACCTGTTGAATATAAGTCTGATTAAGATTTATAGTTTCGATGATTAATGACAACAAACAGAGATAATGATAATGAATTGAACTAACTCGTTTATTATAAGCTATTACAATAGTCAAGCAGTAGTATTAGATGGCAAAAGAAATGTGAAGCATTGAGGGTATTCCTCGCCTTCTCTGTCAGGCTTCCCAAGGAAGCAAGGTTTCACGAAAGGTGGATATCACATCAATTTTGGGGTTATACTCTTTTGTAATATGTTCACATATAAACAACTGTCTTTTTTGTCAAGAACTAGACCTCTTCTCAAATTCTCTCGTATATTAAACTTGCTCTTGAGAAGGATTCAGATAAAAACTTATACTTTCAGGCTTTAGCATTGCTTTAACTTTTCAAATGATTGTGTGTGTCAGGTCCTTCGACATAGGAAAAAATAGGATGTTGTAAACACAACTTATCGTGTAGCCTTGAAACATCTCAGACTTGAGAATCACCCGGTCATTTCCCTCCCAGGCGTGCACTTCTGTAAGATCGAGATTAAACAATTGCAAAAGCTGTTTTTTAACTATTTCAAAAGGTGGCCAGATAAAATGCTCAATTAGATCATTGAGTTGCATGGAGTAATCATGAAATGAAATTGTGGGAGAGATAGAGAATGAAAAGAGCTGTTGAAAGCAATCACTGAGGCACCCATCGGGAGTCTAATCAAAACGAAGTGTACTTTCCATCTGATAGCATTAAACCTCACCATTCTTCTCAATTATTTTGTCTAGTCCTTAAAACTGATGCACCATCTTGATACTTGTTGATTTGTCATGATAATTTGTATTGAAAACATCGAAACCCCGCTCTTCTAAATTAATATACCTTATTTTAAGAGTGGTGAACGTTAATAGAGCTCGCATGGAAGCATCTCTAATCTAGTGGCACTCATATCTCTGTTAATCTCCCTGCCATATTGCCATCACAACCCCGCCTAACCCTTCTTTCGCTCTCTCTCTCATCTGTATCTCAACTCACTATATATCTTACACCTCTCCTTCATGATCCTTCTCTCCTCCCTCCCCTTAGTTTCATTCATCTTCAACCCCCTATCATGCCATATAACTAGTCGCCATCCATGACTCTTTTTGGTTTCCTGCATCTTCATTTCTTTGTCTCAACACTTGAGTCCTATTTGCAATAAAGGAATGTTAGAGGAAAGAAAAAACAACTCTAATACAATGTTTCTACCAAATTTTACTAACCTTTATTTTAGTGTCCGTCCTATACGCACTCACTATTGACTTATTATTTGTGCGACCTTATCCAACATCAGTCTCGCTAAGATAGTTCTTCAAAAGTATAATACTAAAATTGCTAATCAGCTAGTACTAAATGTTTGGCATATCTCTTTTCTACGTGTTGCAAAAATAGTTTTGTCACGCTTCAAAATTAAACAGAATTTTGTCTCGCATCACAGCCACGATAATTAATTTATCACACTCAACCAGATCATTTTTACAAATTTGCTAAAATATGGATCATTTTCACAGTTATTTTTTTTATTTTTGGTTATACTTAAAAAAAATCAAGAAAAAATTCCTTGATGATCTCATGTGGAGTTAAACATCGACTTAAAAAGTATGTAGGATAAGTGGAGAACAGAGATGTCTGGACGCTCAACGTGCACAAAGTCACAGTGCGGCGATCAAATTCTTAGTGGGAATCATCAACTTTATAATGTTTTAATAACGGCTCACGATTTTTTAATGATCTTTTTTATGGTTATGCCGGCGATGATAGATGGATTTGGGAATTGGTTTGTTCCGATTCTAATATGTGCACCTGATGTGGCATTTCCACAATTAAATAATATATCATTCTGATTGAAGTAAAATTGTTACACAATCATAACAATGAGTGGCAAACTACTTACATACAAGTAAGAGTTGGATAACAGACTTTCCAAAAAATGCTACTAAGCATTTTGGTAATGACTAGCGCCAGCATAATACCACCCATATATGTTGTTGCATCTTGTGGATGCTTCAGCAGATCTGTACATGCATAACAGTGGCCAGGATCTACTCTAAGAGAAGGATGAAGCCAAAAAGCTCCATCCATAACTCTTCCTCCTGTAATAGATTTGAACCCAAATTAAAACAACAAAGAGAGAAAAAATGATTGGGCAGTGCCCAAATTAAGGGGAAAAAAAAGTTGGTTAGAACTAACCAAACTTCTAAAGAAGAAAAGTATGTAGAAATCATTGGGATATGGCCTTCCTTTGAATCACGAATCCACTTCCAACTCTGCGAAGAAAAGTTCTGTAGAACCTTCTTGCTTTGCTCTCACGATGAAGTTGACATGACCATAAATGGCACATACTTCCATAATATAGTTACTCCTAGTAGCCTTTATCAACTCATATTTGACCTAGGAGGTTAAAAAAATGATCACTAATAATAAGATTAATGGGAAAATACCAATGCATCAGTCTAAAGCTCCTTAAATATAAATATTTTGCCACAACACTTCTCATTTCTTTTCTTAGATCAAAACTACAGCCTGATAAAAAAAAAGTAGGAGCATGAACCATTTAGAAAAAGAGAAAAATCCCTATTGCGTCTCTCCACTTTTAAAAAAAGAGTTCAAATGCTAGTGATTGTTTGATCATGATGCTAACATCAAAAAATCACCCACCCACAATATTGCACGTGGGCTAAAATTTGCATTGGTTTTAAAAGAATCTTTAGTAGAAAGACCCAAGGATCATAATGTAATTGAAACAAAATGGGTGTTTGGAAATAAGCAAGATGAAAATGATGTAGTCATTAGAAACAAAGCTCGTCTTGTTGCATAAGATTTTTCTCAAAGACTTTGGTGCAACCTTTGCATTGGTAGCAAGACTTGAAACTATTCGTATACTTCTTACTTATGCATCAAACTTTAATATTAAATTATTTCAAATGGATGTAAAAAGTGCATCCTTAAATGGAGAAATATCTAAACTAGTTTTTGTGGAACAACCTCCCGGTTTTGAAGATTCAAAATTTCCAAACTATATATTTAAATTAACTGTCTAAATCTCTCTATGGTCTCAAGAAAGCTCCTCAAGCTTGGTATGAACAACTTAGAGATTTTCTTTTATTACAAGATTTTAAAATTGGAAAGGTAGACGCAACTCTCTTTACAAAAATGATTGAAAAAGATTTGTTCATATGTCAGATATATGTTGATATTATTTTTGGATCTACTAATGAACATTTTTGTCATGAATTTGGAGAAATGATGTCTAGGGAATTTGAGATGTCAATGATCGACGAGCTAAGCTTCTTTCTTAGACTTCAAATCAAACAACTCAAGAACGGAACGTTCGTGAGTAAACCAAATATGTGAAGGACTTGCTCAAGCGCTTTGGGATGGAAGATGCTAAAGCAGTCAAAACTCCCATGGCCACTAATGGGCATCTGGATATGGACAACAATGAAAAATCGGTTGATTCTAAACTATATAGGTCTATGATTGGTAGCTTGTTATATCTTACTGCATCTAGGCCTGACATCATGTTTAGTGTTTGCTTATGTGCTAGATTTCAGTCAGCCCCTAAGGAATGTCATTTGATTGCTATTAAAAGAATCCTTAGGTACTTGAAATGCTACCCAAATTTAGGCCTTTGATATCTGAAAGATGGAAACTTTGAATTAATTGGTTATTCGGATTCAGATTATGCGGGTTGCAAAATTGATAGAAAGAGCACATCTGGTAGTTGTCAACTTTTGGGGAGATCACTAGTATCTTGGTCATCTAAGAAACAAAACTCTGTAGCTCTCTCCACCGCCGAAGCAGAATATGTGTCGGCGGGTAGTTGTTGTGCTCAAATGTTGTGGATGAAGCAGACATTTTTAGATTATGGAATTATATTTGAAAAAGTGCCACTCTTGTATGATAATGAAAGTGCCATTAAAATTGCAAATAATCTTGTTCAACACTCTAAACTAAGCATATTGAAATACGGCACCATTTTATAAGAGATCATGTGGCAAAAGGGGATATAGATGTGAGTTACATCAGAACTGAATTGCAACTAGCAGATATTTTCACTAAAGTCTTAGATGAAACTAGATTTTGCTTTCTCAGAGGTGAATTAAATAGAATTGATATTTCAAATACTAGTTGATTTGTTAATTGTATTAAAATATATTTTATTCTCTCTCTGGTCGAAATCTTTTGTCTGGTCGAAGTGGTGACCCATGCTGACATCAGCATCACAAACTGACTGTCAGTTATTTGTTTAGGAGTCTGTTCGTAGCCTCTGGTCAAAGTCGTTGACCATACTGACAGTCAGTTTCATACACTGACTGCCAGTTATGAACTTCAGCTGTCGTAGCCACTACTCAAATCGGTGACCCACACTGACTGTCAGTTTCAAATCCCAGGTTTTTGTGCTGATTTTCAGTGCTTCACACTGATTGTCAGTCTCAAAACCATGGTTTTTGAGACTGTCAGTATATCACACTGACTGTCAGTGTGTGACCTCGAGCCCTAAAACCCTTGTTTTTGTTTGCGTCCCCTAGCCTCCTCCTCTTCGCCGCCGCTGCTCCCTCTCGCCGTCGGTGCTTCCGTGCTGCGCCACTGCCTCTCCTCGCCGGCGTATCACCTCGCCGTGCCGCGACGCCGCCTCTCCTAGTCGCTGCCTCACCGCACCACACGGCACATCCCCGTGCCGTACCTCGCCACTGCCTCGCCGTGCGCCGCCGCACTTCGCCGTGCCTAGCCCAGAGCCACCTCAGCTCTCCGTGCCCCTTCTCACTGACCTTGTTGGCCGTCGTCGTCGCTCCGACGATTCACCGGCGTCCTCTGTTCGGTTCTCTGCTTAGGTCCTTGTTTCTTTCTCCTCTTTGGTTCTTTTTGTTGATCGAAGGATGCCGACTAGAGGGGGGTGAATAGGCGGTTTTTAAAATTTTGCTTTTAAACTAGTGTTTAATAATTTAAAATTGCAATAACAAACTTCTAAAGATATGAATGACAATTCAAGATGAGTGTTGTAACTTCTAAAAGATTAAGAGGAGCAATTCAATCTCTAAGAAAGTAAAGCAAGTAATAGAAATAACCGAAGAGATCGAATTTTTTTCTGAGGTCTCGGAAATTTGCCGATTTCCACTAATCCTCGTTGAAGCGCTCTTCATTAGAGCTTATGCTTCGATTTCACTATGGGTAGCCCTTCTCCTCTCCGGATAGGCGAGCTCCAAGCCTTTACAACCAATCGCCGGGCCTCTCCGACACACCGTCGATGGAGAGATCGCCGAACCTCCCGGGTCGTCTAGGTGATGGCAATCATCAAGAGTAACAAGCCTAGCACCTTACTTGATCAACCTCAAAGCTTGAAGAACAATAATGCAAATGCAAGGGCTTGAAATCACCTTCACTCAACTAGCACTCAAGATTCACTCAAGTTTTGACTTCAATTGCTAGAGAATAGGTGTGAGAGAGTTTGCACACTGTTGCACAAGGGTTTAGAGATGTATTTCGTGTGTGTTTGACATCTACAACAGTGGTCTATTTATACTCTCAGCAAAAACAGTCGTTTTCAAGAAAATTGGGCGAAAGTTGTACTGGCCGGACATTGTCCGGTCACTTCGGATATTGTTCGGTCAGTACAAAAAACTTGACCGTTACTCACGTGTAATTCGAGTGTCAGTAGCCGTTTGAACTAAAATGTGAAGGCCGGACAAATGGATTTGTCCGGACAGATGCATTTGTCTCTGTTAACACCCCTGTTCAACAATACTTGTACACACCGGACAAATCTATTTGTCCGGACAAAATGTCCGGACAGATGTATTTGTCTCTGTTGACACTCGAATTAAAACACCCCTGTTAATTGTATAGGCCGGACATATGGGATTTGTCCGGACAAAATGTCCGAACAAATACATATGTCTCTGTTAACACATGCACTATCAATAGCCCAGTATTTGTATTGGCCGGACATTGTCCGGTCACTTCGGACAATGTCCGGTCACTTCAGACAAAACCCTCCGGACAAATACATTTGTCTTAACTTAACGTGCCGTTAATATTTGTATTGACCGGACATTGTCCGGTCACTTCGGACAATGTCCGGCCTTCATCGGACAGATGCACCGGACAAATGTATATGTCTCTGTTGCACTTGTTTGCAATGTTCAGAAGTTGTTTGTATTGGCCGGACATTGTCCGGTCACTTCAGACACTGTCCGGCCAGTACAAAACGAAAACAGAAATCTGAATTTTCTTACTCAATATCGATTTAGGGCAAATGCAAATGCAAATATGCTTCTAAAAACTTCAAGGTTGATCAAGAGACTTGTGCTAAGACCCCTCTTAATAGTACGATCATCTAACCTAGAAATTTTCAAAACAAGAAGGCGCTAGGTTTAGGTATTTGTACTCTTGTCGAGATTTTCGTCGTTTTCGCTTCATGGAGTCTTGATAGCCTTGCTTTGCTCTTCCTTGATGCTTTCTCCTCTGATTTACCTGGGTCTCACATACAGAGGTTAGTCGCAAATCTCATGGATGTCATTAATCACCAAAACCCTAATTAGGGCTCAAGATTCAACAATCTCCCCCTTTTTGGTGATTGATGACAACCGTTATGCATAAAACATATGGATATCGAAAATATGAATATGAGCAAATAGTGCTCCCCTGAATCTTATACCCATGCTCATGAATGAGTCCACAACGAGATATATGAATCCACATGTATGAAACCAAACAACAATTTCATTTCATAATATATCCATGTTCATAAATATCCATGATCATACATTCATACATCAATAAACAATAAACGATAAACGAAGACATAAATACATTCACACACATATCCATAATAATATCCACAATATGACATACGACATAACAACATACCACATATCCACAATATGACATACGACATAACACAACATAACATATATCCATATCCATGAACCATAATATAACTCTCCCCCTTTGTCATCAAACACCCTTAAAGGGAGAGGACATAGATACAAGAAACAAAGATACAGGAGTAAGACAATCTAAGACTGCGGAGGATGATCGGAAGAAGAATCGCCGCAACGACGACGCTGATACTGGCCTGCGTCGAATCGCCCCCGCAGCTCAGAGACATCCTGACTCATAGAATCGATGCGAGGCTCGATGACATTGAGGCGATGGTCGATAGAGCTCAATCTGGAGTCAACCTCATCGAAGCGAGTCTCGAATCGCATGGACATTTGATCCAGCTGCTCCATGATCATCATGTACGGAGCTGAGACGTCAGGACTCTGAGAGATGGAGTAGGACTGAAGTGGAGAGGGAGCTCCCGCGACCGGAGACATGGGCTCATCTCCATGAGCTGGTGATCCAACTTGGTTTTCGTAGCGAATGAGGATCCCCAGGCTCTTCATTCGATAATACTCCATAGAAGTGGGGCGAGAAGCTCGATGCAGTCCAAAATAGGTCAGAGTGTGAGCGATGAAGGGTGCGAAGGGCAAGAGCCTCTTCGAATCTATCTGAACTTCCTGCATCTCATGGAACATGAATTCCACAATGTCGAATGGTGTCTCGTCAACTTGGGCTCTCAAAAGTCGTAGCATGGTAGACGTGACAGCCCCGCGATCTCTGGTTTTTGGCAAGATGGTCATGCGGTTCAGCTTTTCAAGAATTGCCACCGGAGGGATCAGTTGAGAGGCTTTACCGATATTTGGATCTGGATTGTCGAAGAGGTGAGCAACGTCTTCAACTCGAACTTCATCAAAGGCAAAAAGGCTGTTGTCGACATGCTCGATCTGTAGAGCCTCTTCAAACTGTGCCTTTGTGAGAGTCCTCTTAGAGTTGTTGTTCATGAAGATGACGTGGGATCGATCCGAGGCAACATGAAGAGATGCGAAGAACGAACGGATGATGTCCACGTTCCACTTCCAGTCTTCCTTCATCTCGGTGAAGGAGAGCAAACTGACTGCCATGAACTTGCCTCTTAAAGGATAGTTAACTTTGCTCTCGATCAGGTTCCAATCAATAGCCTGATGCCCAAAGACTTTGGCGGAGGAGAATCTGGTGTGATACTGAGACATCTGAAAAGCATTCCAGAAGTTCCTCTCGGTACATGTCCTCGGGTGCTCGTACGGGTTCTTTTGACGAAGACGCCGAATAGCCCTAGCGGTGAAAGTCTGATGGCCTTTAGGTTGCTCATCACCACTACTGCTGCTGCTATCATCCGAGTCAGAATCATCAATGGGAGACCCTATGGGAGATGCTGGAGCTGCATCATCCTCATCAACAGCCAAGGAATCCCAGTCAATGGGTTGAGCCTGTTGAGAAGATCCAGGCCCATGACGACGGCTAGTTTGCTTCACTCTTCCAGACATAATGACTCTGGTAAAAGAAGAGATAGAGAATTTGATCATGATATGACTCGATGAAGGTGTCATGAGATGCATGAGTTGGTCTTCATGTGTGAATGGGTGCATGACCTAGTCCTTATATTGTTCAATTTTACTCATGCATTCACTAATAGAGGTTGGCCTATATTTCACATCATCTTTTTCTGCTCATTGATTCAACTTTGCTTTATGCAATTTGCTTTGATCATAGTCAAGAATCTAATGCAATCAAGGAAATCTTCTACGATATACTCATCTAATCACTTATCTTGTGCATGGTAAATAATTTGAACAAATCTGATATGAATCCAAAATTTAACCCTACAGATTTGATTCAATTTGATCATCACATTTCCATAAAAAGCATAGTTGATTTTGTCCCAAAACCTAACCCTAGAAGGCATGTTGATTACTTATACCATGCATGTTTATGAAAAACTTCTATTTTGCAAGAATCAATTGATATGTGATCATTCCTAGATGTCAATTTCAAGAATTTGTAGATAACATAGACATGCATCATTACTTAGTTAATTTCAAACCCAAGTATGACATGAGATGTAATGCATGAACCAGAGAAGGAAATAGGAGAAACTGACCTAATCCAAGGAAGGAGGAGATGCACAGGAGATCAAATCTGAGGCTGGACGGAAGATGGTCGGACGAAACCTCTTGTCCGGAGGAGAAGAATTGAACAGTGGTGAGAGGATGAACTGAGGAGGAGACAAAAGGCAAAACACGATTTGGGGAAGAAGAGGACTTCGGGAGAATTTTATAACTGAACCGTTATGCACATATCGGACAAAGTCTGATCTGACCGGACATTGTCCGATATGACTGGACAAAGTCCGAACTGAGCGGACACTGTCCGGCCAGTTCAGATAAGTTTATGAAACTACTGAATTTTTTTGCATTTCCTCACCAAGCTCAGCTTCAAGCCCTGCTGCACCGGCCTCCGCTGCTCCAGCTTCTCCAGCCGTCGACCCGACTGGATCTCCAGCAGACTCCGGAGATACAGCAACCCTCGGTTTCTCTTCTAGTGATTAGTCTGAGTCAGCTCTCGTCTTTTTGTGCTTGATGCCAAAGGGGGAGAATTTTTTTGTATGACTTTATGTTTTGGATAGATAATTTAATTTTTTTGTATGACTTTATGTTTTGGATGGATAATTTTGTATGACCTTTTATGATTGGCTTTTATTGGTATATGATGAGTTGTTATGTTTGGATGATTGACCATATTGTTATATATGACGATTTGGTCTTTGTTATCACATGATGTTGATTTTATGATCTGGACTTATCATTGTGATACATATCTATTTGATCTCATGCATACACTCAGGGGGAGTTATTGCTTTTTATTATTATCGAACACTTGTTGTCATCAATCATCAAAAAGGGGGAGATTGTTGCATCTAGACTATTATGCCTGATTTTGATGATTAATCAAAACGAGCGTCTCAGACTAATTGTGTTTTTGAACTATTTGATACAGAACTTTGTTGGAAAAACATGCAAGATGATCAAGATGAACCCAACGTAAAAAATATAAAGCACAAATCGCAAGATACAAAGATGAGACGCAACTCGCAAGATGGAAGTGTAGGATTAAGGATGCCGACTAGAGGGGGGGTGAATAGAAGGCTTTTAAAATTTCTTTTCAATTAAGCAATTTTAAAGAATAATTGAGAGACCTAAATTATACAATGAGGCTTAAAAGGAATTTAATCAACTAGTTGCATTCAATCAAATGAACTATTCAATAAGACATGCAACAATGGTAAATATAGCAATTGTGTCGAGATGAATGTAAAGCAAATATGAAATACGCAATTTGACACAATATTTTTACCGAAGTCTCGGAGACTCGCCCGGTCTCCCCTACTCCTTGTTGAAGCGTTCACTCGGAGCCTCGCTTCTATATCCACGAAGGATATCTCACTAGGGTTGCTCCTTCTCCACACCGGGTAGGCGAGCACCACACCTTTCACAATCTTTTGCCGGCCTCTCCGACAAACTTCAATTGGAGAGATCTCGGCTCTCCTCCGGCATCGTCTAGACGAAGGCGATCGCCAAGAGTAACAAGCCGGATGCACTTTCACTTGAATCAACCACGTGCTAGAAGCTCAATGATGCAAATGAGATGCTCAACACTCTAGCACTAGCAATCTAATGGAGATGAAGTGCACTAAACACTCACACAATCTCCCTCAAGCTCTCTCTCAAATCTACTCAAGATTTGGGCTCAATTCTAGCCTCTAAATGCAATAACACATATGCAACTCAATTGGCTAGGTTTTCAGCTGAAGAATGAAGTCTTTGAGCCCCCCAAAATGAAGCAAAACACGAAGTATTTATAGCCTCAACGAAAAACTAGCCGTTTGCAAGAAACCGGGCCAAAAGTTGTACAGGCCGGACATTGTCCGGCCACTTCAGACACTGTCCGGCCAGTACAAAAATTTCAGCCGTTGCAAATGTGTCAGTGACCGTTGGGCGAAATTTGTGAAGGCCGGACGGATACCATTTGTCCGGACAAAACGTCCGGACAAATGGATATGTCTCTGTTAACTCTCGGCTCAAAAAACTTGTACAGGCCGGACAATGTCCGGCCATTTCGGACAAAGTCCGCCCATAACGGACAAATGCCCCGGACGGATGCATTTGTCTCTGTTTCATTTTTTGGCTCAAAAAATTTGTACAGGCCGGACAATGTCTGGCCGTTTCGGACACTGTCCGGCCACTTCGGACAGATAGCCCCGGACGGATGCATTTGTCCGGCCACTGCACACTGACAGTAAAACATGCATAACTTTTGATCTAGAGATCCGATTGAGGTGATTTTTGGCTTGTTAGAAAGATAACTCAGAGATCTACAATTTTGTCAATAGGAGCAAGACCTAGAAAGGTCTAGAAACTTCTAGAAAACTCAGAAACTTTCCTGCTGTCAAAATGTTGAAGCCAAAATCATCTCAAATACAATTTTAAAGTATTTGCACATACGGGTTTGCCGTTTTCTCGCGGATGTGATTTGTGTCACTTAGCAACGACCACGACCACACAGGTCTTGACATCCGATCGAAAACAGGTGGTCGATAGGGTTTGGTCGAGCGTACGCAAGCGAGTCGAAGACTGGTACGACCAGTCCGAACTCCTACGACCACGCCCAAACCCTAAACAGAAAGCCGCCAAACAAGCGACACGACCACGACCACGTATCAACACTGATACGATCAGAACATGCAAATACGACCACGACCAGCTCTAGATAAATAAACCAATTTAAACAGCTGGCGATCACGACTAAGTGCAGTTTTCAAAACATTTAATCTAATACACATGAACTACACTTAGACTCACTAGCAATGCAAGACACTAGTGCAAGATGATATGAATGCATCTGAACTTCCGCACTAGATAGATTAAAGCTACTAGTTTCCGACCCCTCTTAATAGTACGGTCAAACTAGTAAAAAAAAACCTATCAACCCGGTTTGTCTCCAAACACCGAGACCGGTAAAACCCTAAGAAAACAATCCTTAATCTTGGATTTTACCTTAGGTGAACTTCGACCTCGTGAAGTTCGACCGCTCGACGCTCGTCATCGCAAAGCTCGATCTCGTTAAGTTTGACCACGCGAAGCTCGACATCTCGACGCCTGTCTTCGCAAAGCTCGTCCTCGCTAAGCTTGACCTTGCTCGGGATGTCTCATATTGTCTTCATCCTCTTCACGCCCTTGCTTGTTTTCGTCCTGCAATCATTCTGAGACTAGAACATATACACTCAATGCGCAAACGTTAGTCTCATTTGCAGTTCGTCATTAATCACCACCAGATAAATCACTCCACACAGGAGTTCACTCAACAATTTCTTTCTTCGGTGAAATGACAAAACCAATTTCAATTGAACAACAAATGAGTAATGGATGAATCTCACAATCATATAGATCCATATATGATACAAGAAATGCGCACATGACCCATACTACTCAAGTTATGATATCAATCAATATGGATGACTAATATCATGAGCTCTCTCTCAATCATACATAGAGATATCAAATCCAGAACACGGAGTCATCAACCTCAAGATTTAACATATAACATCTTAATCAATCAATTAGCACAAACTTGATGCAACCACTGAGCTCATCCTCTATATATGCATCAACATCAAACCCGCAATCGAGAAAAACATCCAATTCAGGGTTTACCGATAATCAATTCAATTTACTTGTGCTAAATCAGAATTTATCTAAATTGTCATTTAATCATCAAATCTGATATTTTCATATTAACTTTAATCATCATGGATTTATCCAAAACGTCATTAATCATCAAAACCTAGATACTAAGATCTACCTAGATCCAACAGGAAGTTGCAAAGGACCTAAGGAAAAAAAAATTTTATTATCGATCTCGGTGTTTGGAGTTTTGATCAGTTTAGAACTTTGTTTTTTAGTTTCAACCGTACTATAAATAGGGGTTGCAAGTCCTCTCTACATTTCCAGCACAAACCGAGAAACTGTTAGGTCATTGCATTTCATTCTTTCTGGTTGGATTTGATGTGGTTTTTCAGATGAGTTTTTGAAAGTAGAAGTGTTTTTTTATTTTATAGAAAGATCTAGGTAGATCTGAGTTTTACTTCTGTTGACAAAAACATAGTACTTTAAATTATCTTTCAAACGAGCTATCAAACACTTAAATCGGACCTCTGGATCAAAAGTTATAACTATTTTTATTCACACTAACTACCAGCATGTGATGCTGACTTTCAACATAAAATATCAGGTTTGTTCCTGACATTTGTCTAGAGAGCATGTTTTTTGAGCCATATTTTTTTTACCTATGGTGACTGTCAACATGTGTTGCTGACTGTCAGCATAAATTTCGACCTCGAGCTGATTTGTTTGAGAGTTTGTTTTAACTGGTCGTTTTTGTGGTCGATACTGACTGTCAGAATGTGATGCTGACTGTCAGCATGAGCTGTCAGTTTCCATATGCGACCACGAAACGGTTAGCAAAGTTTTATCCGTGATTTTTGTCGAGCTGTGGTTATGGACACTGACTATCAGCATGTGTTGCTGAGTGTCAGTATGTGCTGTTTTGTTTCATTTTTCGACCTTAAACGGCTAGCTGAGTTTTCTCCGCAAATTGCTTATTTCTAGTCGTGACCTATGCTGATTGTCAGCATGCAGTGTCACTTCTCAGCTCGTGCACAACGGCTCTTTTGATCTTTTAGGCTATAAATAGAGGCTTTGAGCAGTTGTTTCTTACACCAAATAGCCTCATATTCATATACACACTTGAGCTTTAGTTCTTAACACAAAATCTTGATCTTTTGATCAAGCATGAGTTTTTGTGATTCACCGAGTTTTCTGTTCGCATCATTTTTCATATCTAGAGTTTCTTGGTGATTGTTGGAGGTCTAGGAGAGACCTTGCAGCTTATTACTCTTGGTGAACGCCCTCACCTAGACGGTTTGGTGGCGTGGCTGTTGACCTCTCCTATTCGGAGATTGTCGGAGAGGCTCGGTGTGATTGTAAAAGGCATCGGTGCTCGCCTTTCCAGAGTGGACAAGGAAAAAACATTAGTGAGAAATATCCTTCGTGGATATTTAAGCAAGACTCATTCATTTGAGTGCTTCAACGAGGAGTAGGGGAGACTGGGCGAGTCTTTGAGACCTCGGGAAAAACCCTTGTGTTTGTTCTCTTTCTCTTTTAATTGTGCAATATATATTCAATTGTAGGATCAAGGATGCCGACTAGAGGGGGTGAATAAGAGGCTTTTAAAATTATTTTCAATTAAACAATTTTTGCAAGATAATTATGAATCCTAAAATAAGCAAAGAGGTTTAAAACAATCTAATCAACCAGTTGCATTCGACCATATGAAATATTTGACAAACCATGCAACAATAGTAAATTAAGCAATTGTGTCAAGATCAATATGAATTATACAAGAGAGAGACAATTGACACAATGATTTTTACTGAGGTCTCGGAGACTCGCCCGGTCTCCCCTACTCCTCGTTGAAGCGCTCAATCGTGAGCCTCGCTTCTAGAAGCGCTCAATCGTAAGCCTCACTTCTATATCCACGAAGGATATCTCACTAGGATTGCTCCTTCTCTACACTGGATAGGCGAGCACCACACCTTTCACAAGTTCTTGCCGGCCTCTCTGACAAACTTCAATTGAGAGATCGCGACTCTCCTCCAACACCGTCTAGGCGAAGGCGATCGCCAAGAGTAACAAGTCGGATGTGCTTTCGCTTAAACGAATCACGTGCTAGAAGCTCAATGATGCAAATGAGATGCTCAACACTCTGTCACTAGCTTGCAAATGGTGATTGAAGTGCACTAACCACTATTAACTTCACACAAATGCTTTCTCTCAAATCTAATTAAGATTTGGGCTCAAATATAGCCTCTAGATGCAATATAGCAAATGCAAAGTCTTGACTAGCTTATCAACTGAAATATCAACACTTTGAGCAGCCACAAATGAAGCTAAACACGAGATATATATATAGCCCTCAAGGAAAACTAACCGTTTGCAACCAATTGCGATATTTTTGTACAGGCCGGACATTGTCCGGCCAGTACAACAAATTTCAACCGTTGCAAACTATCAGTTACCGTTGGGGGAATTTTTTGTAAATGCCAGACAATGTCCGGCCATTTTGGACAATGTCCGGCCATTTTGGACAATGATGGACAAAAGCCCCCGGACATATATATCTATCTCTGTTTAACTCTCGGCTCAAGCAAATTGTACAGGCCAGACAATGTCCGGCCATACCGGACAAAGTCCGGCCGTCCTGGACAAAAGCCCCCGGATGGATGCAAACGTCTCTCGTTACATGTCAAAGAAATTTATATAGGCTGGACAAAGTCTGGCCAAAACATATTAACAGTAAAACAAGCATAATTTTTGATCCAGAGATCCAAGTGAGGTGATTTTTAGCTTGTTGGAAAGATAACTCAAAGGAATACAATTTTATTAACAAAAGCAAGACCTAGAAAGGTCTAGAAACTTCTAGGAAACCCAAAAACCTTCCTGCTGCCAAAATGTCCAATCCAAAAATCAACTCTAATGCAATTTAGGGTATTTGCACATACGGATTTGCTGTTTTCTCGCGGATATCTCAGCTAACACTCAGTGACAACCACGACCAATAAGATTTACGAACTAAAACCACTGGTCGAATATCCGGTCGAAAACAGGTGGTCGAGTGGATTTGGTCGAGCGTATACAAGCGAGCCGAAGACTGGTACGACCAGTTCGAACTCCTACGACCACGACCAAACCCTAAATAGAAAACCGCCAAACCGGGGGCACGATCACGACCACGTATCAAACAAGGATACGATCAGACTGTGCAAGTACAACCACGACCAGCTCTAGAAAATAAATCAATTTAAATAGCTGGCGATCAAGACTAAGTGCAGTTTTCAAAGCATTTTCTCTAATGCACCACAAACTGCACTTATACCCTCTAGCAATGCAAGAGGTGATAAAACACTAGTGCAAGATGATATGAATGCATCTGAGCTTTCGCACTAGATGGATTCAAGCTACTAGTTTCCGACCCATCTTAATAATACGGTCAAACTAACAAAAAGAATCCTATCAACACGGTCTATCTTCAAAACACCGAGACTGGTAAAATCCTAAAAAAACAATCCTTAATCTTGGATTTTACCTTCGGTGAAGTTCGACCTCGTGAAGCTCGACCGCTCGACCCTTGTACTCGCAAAGCTCGACTTTGCTAAGCTTGACCTCGATCGAGATGACTCATGTCGGCATCATCCTCTTCACGCTCTTGCTTGCTTTCATCTCGCGACCATTCTGAAACTACCACACATACACTCAACGCACAACGTTAGTCTCATATATAGGTTGTCATTAATCACCACCAGAGAAATTACTTCACACAGGAGTTAGCTCAACAGTTTCTCTTTCCGGTGAAATGACAAAACCAGATTCAACAATCAATAGATGAGTATGAGATGAAATACATAATCATATAGAATCGTATATGATAAAGACATACGCACACGATCTATACTACACATGTCATGATGGCAATCAGATCAGATGACCAATATGATGAGCTCCCCTCAGCATATTCATCGATGTCAAAACCTCAATAAGGAACCATCAAACTTCAGGATTTATCTCATGACATTCTAATTTACATTTAGCACAAGATTGATGCAACCACCGAACTCCCCCTCTACATATGCATCAATATTAAATCCACAATTAAGGAAACATCCATTTCAGGGTTTATCAATAATCAAATCAATTTATTTGTGTTAAATCAGGATTTATCTAAGTTGTCATTTAATCATCAAATCTAACATTCTTCAGATTAACTTTATCATCAGGGATTTATCCAAATCGTCATTAATCATCAAAACCTAGATATCTAGATCAACCTAGATCCAACACGTCCTTCACAAATATAGCCCAACGGTCACTGACACCGCTTGCAACGGTCGTTTTTGTTGTACTGGCCGAGCAGTGTCTGGCATGGCCGAACAATGTCCGGCTTGTACAAAATTGCGTCAGAAGGTTGCAAATGGCTCTTGAGAGGGACTATAAATACCTCGTGTTGGCTTTCATTTGAGGTTGCTCAAGAAGTTGATATCACTGTGTATAAGCTAGTCAACTCCATTGCATGTGTTCTATTGCATCTAGAGGCTAGATTCGAGCCAAAATCTTAAGTGGATTTGAGAGAAAACCTTTGTGCGAGGTTAAGAGTGCTTAGTGCACTTCATCCACAAGTTGCAAATTAGTGCTAGATTGTTGTGCATCCATTTGCATCATTTGAGTTTCTAGCACGTGATTCGTTCAAGTGAAAAGATTTGACTTGTTACTCTTGGCGATCGTCTTTGCCTAGACGGTGTCGGAGGAGAGTCGCGATCTCTTCGGGTAAAGTTTGTTGGAGAGACCGACAAACAACATGTGAAAGGTTTGGTACTCGCATATCCAGTGTGGAGAAGGAGCAACCCAAGTGAAGATATCCTTTGTGGATATAGAAGTGAGGCTCACGCGTGAGCGCTTCAACGAGGAGTAGGGGAGACCGGGCGAGTCTCTGAGACCTCAGTAAAAATATTATGTCAATTGCTCATCTCTTTTTCATTTTTTATTTCACTTGACACAAATTGTTTGACTCACTAATTGCTTGTTGTATTGTATATTTCATATTGAGTAATTGCAACTAGTGTTAGATTGTTGTTGCATGGTAAATTGCTTATTCCATATAATTGAATACAACTAGTTGATTAGATAGTTTTAAATCCCTTTACAAAATCTAAGTTATCCTAAACATCTTTGAAAAATTATTTAGTTTTAAAGAAATTTTAAAAGCCTCCTATTCACCCTCCTCTAGTCGGCATCTTTGATTCTACAGATGTATCATATATGATATGAAATTAATAAAAAGCTTGGGCAGATTTGTCTATTTGGTTAGGATCATCAAATAAACTTGTAGTTGGATCTTTTGTTTGCAGTGATGCCAATGGCGTCAGGCTCATTCCTACGTATGATCACACCAGTAACATTGTTTCTGTATATTTCAATCGCTTGACTGGGAGATCTTTTAGCTCCTGTGTATGTCAGCTGCTTGAAGAAGTTTCAGATTGGTTTTTGATGTATTCTAGCAGAAGTTACTTATTGATCTGTTCTTGCAGTTCAAAGGCTAATTTTGCACAAGTAACATTGTTGATTTGTTTCTGTTCATCAAATTTGAAACTTGAATTTGTAGATAACTTGAAACCTGAATTTGTAACTTATACTAAAACCTATACACTTATACTGAAACCTAAATTTGTAAATAAAATCTAAAACTTTTGGCAACTATGAAACTGAGTAGCTTTTCCAAATCTGAAACCTAAAACTTTTGCTAATATGAAACCTGTAGATAACTTGAAACTTGAAAACTAAAACATTTGCAAATCTAAATTTCAGTGAATCTGAAACTTTAGCAAATCTGAAATTGGAAAATTGATATCTGAAACCTAAAAATGGATATTTTTTTATTCTTGTTTGTTTTTGTATCATAATCATATTCATTTTGCAAATATCCGTGTCAGTATCCACTCCAAATCTGTTTAATATCCGTATCAGTATCTGCTCCGAATTCATTTAATATCTATGTCTGTATCCTCAAAATATCCGCACTGTATTTGATACGGGGTGTCCGGTCTTCACGACGTAGGATCGTTGATTCGTGTAACCTGACGAACCAATGGCGCCAACCACTCTCAATACAGCAATCTGCGACAAAAGAATTCACCCAACCACACGTTTTGATCGTTTTCTACTTGACCACGCAAAAGTAGACGCACTGTTCCTGTAATCAACGAAGAAATTACAAGAACAATGGTAAAGAGAACAACTCTCAATTCTAGACGGTGACTTATGAGCACAACCCTAGAACAAGAGCAAAAGCTTCTCTCAAAGTATTTGTGTATTCAATTCGTGATTGTCTCAAAACTATGATCATGCCTCTCTTTTATTGAGAGTGGTATTTATAAAAGATAGAAGGTTTAAACTAGAATTTCAATCTGAATCTAATTCAAAATGGAATAAAAATCCTATCATACTATAAAGATGAAAGAAGTCCAGAATCAATCTTCTCGGATTCGGACTGGACTCTTTCCTTCCGTGCAGTCGTTACTCTTTTGGGTCTCCTGGTTGCATACGATGTCGGAATTCAATGATTCTTGATTTGTTGGACAGCTCCTTTGAATTTCTTTCCAACAAGTACTCACATGACCAACTTGGACATCTGTGTTAAGAATGGAGCGTGGTCGAAGTTTCTGGTCATACGTCGCACTGTTACTTGATCGGAAGACTGCATGTCGAGTAGAGTTCTTTTGGTTGTTGCGGTTGCAATCCTTGACGGAATTGAGTGATCTTGGGCTCTCTGGAAAGCTTAGGAAATCCTCTTTCAACTCAGCATGTGTACGACCAGATCCAATGAAGTACTTAGTGGCTATGTCCTTTATGGTATGCTCTCCCTCTTCATTTCTAATCAATATTAAACAAGAGCTATTAGGTAGTAGCATATTCTCATCATAATTTAATTCTTTGAGGAACAAAGTTACCTGTTAATTTAATTGTTTGGCTCTCGCTCCAGTGATTGGTCCTGTATTTCCTTTGGTCAAGCGCTAGTGTTACTAGTGCTAGGGATGTCCTCATCAGTATCTGTATCCGTTTTTTCATATTCGTATCCGCATCTGGAAGAAAGATGCAGATGCGGATATGGGTTTGAGTACTATCCGACCCGAACCTGACCCGTTTCCACCCCTAGATCCGGGTCTAACCCGTATCCGCATCCGTATCCAATTTATTTTAGTTAAACTCGACTCCGAACCCGGATTTTTCAATAAACTAGATCCGCATCCTCATTTGAACTCGGGTCGGATCCAAATTTCCAAATCCGTATCCGGCTCTATCCGGATCCGAATCTGAGTTGAATACCCGACTCGACTCCGTTTCCACCCCTAGCAAGTACCCTTATTGTGTAAATCTATGAAAAGTATCATAACAACATTGAAAAAATTGAACTTCCTTGGAGAGTGTCCAATATGTTTTCAACCTGACTAGATTTTATGCTCTAAACCGTTCTATACAAGGAGAAGCAAAACAAACAAATTCAGAAGGAAATGAGATACAATCAAAAAAAAGTTATTATTTTGCTGAATTTGTCTTTTTTTTCTATGGATAAGATGATTTAGAATATGAAAGTTGGTCAACTTGTAGAGCACATCAAACAATATCTCCAACATTTTTTTTCAATTTTTTTTTTTGAATTTTTTATGGCACTTTGCACAATTTCGCATTATTGAGGAAAAATCTTGAGTTTTTTATGAATAACCCATCAAAAAAATAATTTCAAAACTAACCCGAAACTTTTTAAAATATCAGCAATGATCTTCAGTCACGAGCCCAATTCTTGATTAATTAGGTGGCACGGCTCATATCCGTCGTTGGCCCAGAACTGTGCCAGGTCGACTTTCAGTCGCCAGACGGATGGACGACTGAAACGATCAATTTTGAACTGGTACGACCACCACCACGATCAATTTTGATGTTGATTCATGCTCAAAACTGATCGTGGTCGACGACGACCACTTGTACTCGATGGCTTATGACTTAGACCTGATCGTGGTCTTATATGTACAAAACTGGTCGTATCAATATCAAAACTGATTGTGGTCGTGATCGTACCTATTCAAAACTGGTTGTTTACGTTGCCAGCTAGGTAGGCGACTGAAAGTCGACGTAATGCAGCCTTGGGCCATCGACGCATATGGGACATGCCACATAATCAATCGCGAACTAAACTCGCGACTGAAGTTTAGTTGTGAATGGCAGCTCACGACTGAAGATCAATACTGATAGTTTAAAAAGTTTTGGATTAGTTTTAAAATTATTTTTAATGGATTATTCATAAAAAAAATTCAGTTGGCAAATGCAATGGTGTGTGTGTGCACTCCTCGGGTTGTGCGCACGGCCGGGGCACTTCGCGTCCCGGCCGCGCGATGGTACGCATCGTCAAGGGCCACATATGTTTTTCCAGCTGCAGCCTCCGACGCACATCAACATAGCTCCGACACAGCAAAAGGTACCATATATGTAAGCCCAGGCCGTTCTCAAGTCAGGAAAGGACGTCCAAAAATTAATGTGAAATACGCTAGGGCAATTGGAAGAATTTTTTTATTAATAATTTAAAATAAAAAATAATTTGAAAAATGACCGTACCGTGTAGTACAAATGGCACCAAATGAAAAGCTTTAGAGGCTGTTCCAATGAGAAAAGAAATACATTCAGAATTTGAGGTTTGTATAACTTCTCACAAGGAGTTTAGAATTTTTTTCGTCTATCCTGCTAGTCACATTGATTGGACGGCTCTCAAGAGTTGGATAGCAGGCCAGGCGATTGCACGATCGGAACCTGATCCGGACCTGAAACAAACTGAAAAAGAAGGAAAGAAGTTCCATTTTTCTCAGGCTCTTAACCAAATTAAAGGTCAGTATGACCGGGTCAGACCATCTTTTTTTTTTTTCTGTTCTTATCCACATCACGTCAATGTTTTTTGACCAATTTATGGTTGCACTCATTGTCTAGTGGCTCAGCTTTGTCCAACGCAAAAAAGGATCTCATTTTGGAAGACATGTAAGCTTCAAGTTTCATACGGCAAGTTTATGTGCCTCGATAGACACAGCCTAACTGTATTAAACAACGTATAGGTCCATTGATTTGCATACTAATACTTCGATCTGAAAGTGGAGTGTTTTTTTACTAATAACTCAGATTTAAAAAATAATTACGAAACTAACTCACAGTTGTGATAATTTACAGAAATGACCTGCCACGTCAGCTTGTCGAGCTCCCAAAACTCGACAAGCTGCGTGTCGCACAGGCGCCTCCTTGTCATGGTCGGAAGGCACGACTAGGGGCTTGTTGTGTCCCTCGACCACGACTAGCTGCAAGCGAAAAGAAATAATATTGCGGGAACAGGGATTCGAACCCGGGCCGAGGACATGGGAGCGAGCGCGCGAGTCAGTTGGGCTAGCATTCATGTGGATCCAGAGCACGACAAGAAAAATGTTTTAATTGCAGGAGCGGACATTCGAACCCGAGCCAACTACGTTGCAAAGCTCCCACCAGCTGGACTAAGACACTTATGTGATATATGAGCACTGCACATTTTAATATTGTGTAGCTTGTCTAGTTTCCAGAACTCGACAAGCCTTAGTCGTGCCTTCCGACTACGACAAGCCCGTGCCCGTGCGACTTGCAGCTTGTCGAGCTCTGGGAGCTCGACAAGCTGACGTGGCAGATCATTTCTGTAAATTATCGCAACTGTGGGTTAGTTTCGTAATTATTTTTTAAATCTGGGTTATTAGTAAAAAAAACTCTCTGAAAGTGCAATTGAAAAGTGATTGATTCTAAATTTATGTGTGTTCTTTTTTTCTTTTTTTTCCCCTAAAGATGGAGCACCGACTTTCCTCAGTAGCATAGATAGAAGTAGACCGCACCGAACTTACCTGTTTTGTAATTATATCCCATGTGTTGCTGTAGAATTATTTTTTACTATCAATTCATTAAAAAATAATATCAAAAATAACCTTCAGTCGCTAATACATGGCACCGCCCATATGCACACGTCGGATTTCCGAACTTGCGAGTTTCAACCAGTCGCGAGCCAACGTCACGACTAAAACCTTTCAACCAAGTATGTTCGACTAAGATCATCGTTTTCACCCGCGGTGGCCATTTCCCCTATACCCTCCATCAGACTGATCTAAAGACTGAAAAATTCCAAATTTTTCTTCCTAATCAACACCTCCTGGTCTTAGAAACTTTTTTGCTCAGGCGAATCTTGAATCCCTCGCTGTGATCATCGTCGCCGGCAAGCTTCATGTCGCCGGAAAACGAGCTCTTAGCGCCAGGCCATCTCCAGCCAACCAACCCCAATAACCGCCCCATCCCTTCCTCTACTCCCCAACATACTCCACGAGCAACCACTCGAGTTCCGCCGCAGCCGATCGCCAGAATTCCAAGTTTTTCCGCTGTCAGCTACAGAGCTTTGCTCAACCCATTAGACTATGACACAGCCCCCAAAATTGGCTGAGCTAGTAGAGAAAAACTTTCCTTTCAACCAAAGAATCAATCCCCTTCAGAAGAATCCCTGAGAAATTTCATCATTGGACGAGTCCAGTCTTGTTCTATTCTGCGGCGTCACATCCTCGTCGCTGGGCCACACCGGCTAGTCGCCTTTGAAATCAACCTCGCCACATGTTTACCTCGTCCTCCTCATGCTCCACACTGGTTTAATCGGACGGCAATGCCCCATCAAAAAAATCCCCAAAATCAAACTTTCTCTTCCTCGGCTGCGTGGTTGATTTCAAAGGTGACAGTTTTAGCTTTTTCAACAAAGTTTGTCAAGGTTCAATTTGTTTGCATGGGAGCAAGAGGGAGGTGAGGGAATGCTAACGGTACGATCAATTTGGGTGGAACTTCGCCGGTCGGAGTTGGCAATGACGAGGCGGTTCTGCTGCATAGAGCAATATCGAGTTTGTCAATCAACGGCATATCATTGGATTTATTATGAAGGAAGTTGTTTTTATGATCAAGACAAATATTTTACTCCACTAGGTCGGGTGGTTTTTGCGGCAAGAGAGTAGTTCGATGGAAAACTCAGGGGACCACGGCCGAAGAATAAAAAATGAGGAATTACAGCGAACGGCTGCAGAAGAACTCGATTGGTAGCTTGAGAATCTTGAGTGGAGGTAGAGGAGAGATTCGGCAGGAAATCAGGGCCGATGGTGGTCAAGAGCTAGCTAGCGACAATGGTCTCTTTTCAGCAGTGCACAAGTGAAGATGATGAACAGTGTTGGTGTGTGTATGTGTGTGGGGATTTGACGTGGCCGATCTTGGCCAACGGTGCAAGAGAGTCGTGCCACGTCTTCAGTCGCGAGCCCATTTTTGATATTTTTAAAATTTTTGGGTTATTTTTGAAATTATTTTTTTAGTGAGTTATTCATAAAAAATTCGCTGCTGCATGGCAAGGATTAAAAGATATTATTTTAGATTAAACTGGAAAATATTTTTTGTTGTGGTTGAATAGAATTCATGATAATATTAGTGGAAATAAAGAGCATGTGTTGTCGTAGGGTAATGATGAAAAGAAATTAGTTTAGATGAAACTATAAAAATATCAACATTGTCAATGAAAAGAATTCGTGATAATAGTAGTGAAAAACAAAGAGCACGCGTTGTTGCAGGAAGATATTATTTTAGATGAAAAAAATTAATATTGTACACGAAAAGAATTATGACGCTCACAAAAAAAAAAGAATTCTTGATAATAGTTGTGGAAGATAAAGAGATCTTTAATAATTGATTGTTCGGCGTCGAGTTTCAATAGTGAATTTAATAAAAAAAGCAGGACATTTAGAATATGAAGATTATATGAGAGAATAATTCAATAATTATAAAAATAAACAACGAAAAAGAGGTCCTCAATTATATTTTTTGAAGTGGAGTTTTAGGAGTTGATTCAATAAAGAAGCAGCACAACCAAAAGGTTAAGATTATATAATAGAATAATCTAATGGTTGTAAAAAAAAAGTTAATGCAGTTCTTCAAATATGTGTGAGTTTGATAGATAGGTAAGAGGGATCATGGTGATAAGCATATTATTTGGATAAGTAGAAGTCATTGTCAAAGTAAATCTACAGAAGAAGATTCCAAAAAGAAAAGTTCTAGAATGAACTGGGACTTTTTATTAACTATCATCTTAGACCACAATTTTTCCAGGATGAAAAATCTGGACAAAAAGGCAAGTCTGTAATTTAATTCCGCAATAATTCCCATGGCATCTCTTGCATTATATGCCTACTTGGCAATGAGTTGCCTCCGAGCTCACAACTCGTAACCAAGTCCGGTACCCATCTATTGCCCCTAAGGAACGGCCATGCACAGTATTAAATTCGGCCATGACTTTGGCCTCCTATAAATAGCCATCCAACACCTGCGGCTTGCATCCATCTCGCCCACTACCAAAATTGCCAAGTATCAAAACCAACCGTTATATTGGAGTGTGTAATGGGGAACAAACACTTGTGCTTGTCCTTGTCCTTGTTCCTTCTTCTCCTCGGCTTGTCATCCGGCCAGGTTTTGTTTCAGGTACGGATGTATAATCTTATTATACACTTAGAGACAGTTTAGTCGGTTATCTAGGCGATTTATTTGGTTCAGACATGTTTGAAAGTTTGCTGATCAAAAGAGGATTCTTGTCTTGTGAGATAGTACGACTACGATTAGAATATTTAGTTGGTGTCCTGATTTTTTGAGTGTTAAAGAGTAAACATGTGAGTTGTGAAAGTATATCTTGGAATGTCAAGCAATCAAACTTGAGTGCAGGAGAAAATCAGCTACATCTGACTAGAGCTAGATAAGGCATGACAGACACATTGTGGACACCAACAGAACATCGTGCATTCTTGTCACATACTTCTACAAGTACTTTGCTTTGCTATTGCTGTTTTGTCAATTGGGCTCATGGTAGGGTTTCAACTGGGAGTCGTGGAAGCAAAATGGAGGATGGTACAACCTCATGATGAGCAAGGTCGATGACATTGCCGCCGCCGGAATCACGCACGTCTGGCTGCCTCCGCCGTCTCACTCCGTCTCGATGCAAGGTACACTGAATCCTTTCTTTTCTGAATCCAATCTTGTTTGAGCATTTCCAATGGACACAAGCAAAAGAATCCAAATACTAGTGTGTTAATTTGCAACAGTTCTGAATAGATTGAAATGAAGAACAAGTGAAACCAATGGATTTTTCATTGATAATAGCGTGCAAGCACGTCCCATCAAGAACTTAATAAGACTTCTTGTCGTGTGTGGAGTGGACCACACGGTAGAATGATAGTGAAGTAAAATTTGGTGTTTAGTCATTAAAGGACCAAGCAACTTGTCTAATGTTGCGGCTGCTAGAAACACAGAATGAAGAGCCATAGCTTCACACCTGCATGATCATTCGGTTATGAAATCTTATACAAACTTCAGACCATGCATAAGCAAAACACATTTTATCAAATCACATTGTAAGCCAAACTGAACTTACAGAGAGGTTGTTTCCATGCATGCATGCAGGGTACATGCCGGGGCGTCTGTACGACCTGGACGCGTCCAAGTACGGCAACGAGGGGCAGCTCAAGTCCCTCATCGGGGCATTCCACGGCAAGGGCGTCCAGGTCATCGCCGACATCGTCATCAACCACCGGTGCGCGGACTACAAGGACGGCCGTGGCATATACTGCATCTTCGAGGGTGGTACCCCCGACGGCCGCCTCGACTGGGGCCCCCATATGATCTGCCGTGACGACACTCAGTACTCCGACGGCACCGGCAACCTCGACACTGGCGCCGACTTCGCCGCCGCCCCGGACATTGACCACCTCAATGGCCAAGTCCAGCAGGAGCTCACCGACTGGCTCCGCTGGCTCAAGAACGACGTCGGCTTCGACGGATGGCGGTTTGACTTCGCCAAGGGCTACGCGGCCGACATTGCCAAGATTTACATCGACAACACCGGGCCAAGCTTCGCCGTCGCCGAGATATGGGACTCGATGGCATACGGCGGCGACGGCAAGCCAAACTACGACCAGGACTCCCATCGGCAGGGGCTGGTGAACTGGGTGGACAAGGCCGGGGGCGAGAACTCTGCCGCGACGGCGTTCGACTTCACGACGAAGGGCATTCTGAACGCCGCGGTGGAGGGCGAGTTGTGGCGGCTGATCGACGCGCAGGGCAAGGCACCCGGGATGATCGGGTGGTGGCCGGCGAAGGCGGTCACGTTCGTGGACAACCACGACACCGGCTCGACGCAGGCCATGTGGCCTTTCCCATCCGACAAGGTCATGCAGGGCTATGCTTACATACTTACGCATCCAGGAAACCCTTGCATTGTGAGTTCCCTCTCCTAAGTCCTATCCTGTAACTAAACTGAAATGTGTGATCGTTCTAACTATAACCGGCCACTTTGTATTCTTGCAGTTCTATGATCATTTCTTCGACTGGGGACTGAAGGACGAGATCGCGACACTGGTGTCTGTCAGAAAACGCAACGGGATCACGCCAACCAGCACGCTGAATATCCTGGAACACGACAACGACTCCTATGTCGCGGAGATCGACGGCAAGGTGATCATGAAGATTGGGTCGAGATATGATATTGGGCACCTGATCCCCGCGGGGTTCCAGGTCGTTGCTCACGGCAATGACTACGCCGTCTGGGAGAGGAGCTGAGCTGAACAGAGCTCACGCCCCATATCAATTTGAATATACGATTGCGAAAATAATATACCCGTACCCAAGCTGACTACTGCGAATTGTCCACTCAGTAGTAAATAACTACTTCCTCTGTGTGCGAGTGAGGATAAGAGGCAATGATGCATCTGTATGATTCGAGGAATTCTATACATCAAATATAAGTTTCAAACTTTCACTTCACGTATGTTTTTTACCATCAGACTTTCGCTTTCCGTGTTTCTTGTATGGGAAGTAGAGATTTGTTATTCTGTTCTTGATCGCATTCGATTTGCTTTGTACCTCAGCTGAACTGACGTGAAAGCAGATGCCAAGCTGAACACTTGGTTCTGGTTGGCCTTTTGCAAGCAAAGGTATCTTACATACGTGCAACTGTGCAAGCCAACGGAGCCAAGTTAATAGCTTAAGAAATCTACTGTGACGCCCAGATGAAATAAAAATGTAAGCATACAGAAGGTCCAGCGATTCCAAATAGAAGTATATCCATAAAACTGTCGAGTAGTCCACACTCGATAATCCAACCAATCCATCCAATTGTCTAGCTATATATGCCAGGGTTCGAGCCTCAACAACAACATATTATTGTAAGTGTTGTGCTCCAACTCATAATTGTCTAAAATGGAGTAAAAGTTAAACATATCCATGAAAGGAAGTCATTAAGGTAATCCATCATTCTCAAAGCGAATCCTCAGACTAGGAATACAAATGCTGTTTTATTACAGCCTATACATTGCAGTAGGCACCGGACGCAATAAAGATTGCATGGCAGTGGAGGAAGGGGGAAAAAAATATGATATCAAGGCATTGGTAAAATAGAGTAACAAATCCCAAGAAAACATCTTGACCTCCATGTAATTGCTTCATACTATTAGAAAGCCGAAAAACAATAAAATCTCACCGAAGTCTATCCAGAACTCATAAACCGAGAGCAGGCTACTTCCGAGCCAGGCTTTTCAGAGAGTCGCGGATTAGAAACTCCCATGTTTATCTATTCCAACTAAAGGAGGGAACGAGAGCTAGGTTTTACTTGGGTCGTCTACGATAAGGGTACAAGATATCGTCGACAGTGTCTTTGATATAGGTCCCAACTTTATTCAGGTTTCTATTCACACCATTAGCCACAAGTCCAGCATTCCTCTGAAATCTGCAAGTTTCTGGAAAGTGTCATTTCATCAATTCTGATGAGGGGCTTAAGGGACTAGGGTGGAACTAGAACCAAAAGAAAAACTCACTTGCTTATGAAATCCTCTCCTGCGTGTCCAGGTTTGTATCGTCTCGGTTGAGGAGGAGCTGCAGTGTTAGCAAGGAAAGCAAAATGTTCAAGATCAAGAAAACTTGAGATCCTCTAATTGCATCGTGTAAAGAAAAGAGTGGAAAATACTTAACTAACTCAATTAGTGTAGTCCAGCAAGAGAAAACCTATCAAACACAGGTTTCGTGCGCACTAGATTTTGTTTATCAGATATACTAGGAAGTGGCATTCATTTCATACAACACATTGGACAGTTAATTATACAAGGTGTACTCCCAACCTATCAGATTGCTTTGACAGCCAAAATTAGGCCGCATGGAAGAATTTACAGCATTTTGTGGATCAAGTGCCTTCCATCCCATGGAGGAATTTACTTTCACGGATCAACTTCCCAACCACCAACATCTGACAACCCATAAGTCAAGTCTATTTCCTGAAAAATAAAGTTATGCTCCAGAGAGAAATTTACTTTGTTATGTCAGGCAATTCTGCTAGTGACCAAACTTTCTAGCATGCCCTGGTAACTGTAAAGTGTGGTCATACAAAATCACATACTAGTTAGGCAGAAAAAGGAAAACTTCATTCTTACCTTCTTTTTTAAGGTGTGCTGGTGCGTGCTTAGTTGAGCTTCTTCTGTCTGCCAATAGCTGCAAAATCAATATCCTCTTTCCGTTGTTATGTAAGGAAAAGCATAAATGATCACAAGAGTGACAAAACATATAGATTAACAGGAAGGCAATGGCTTTGCAGTTTGCAGCAGTTCCAATATGACAAAAGGATAAAAAAAGCGTTAAGTATAACTTTTCTAACAGTATGGACAGCATTCGTTTTTACCATAGTTGTACAGAAAAAAATCATGCACAGCTACTACATTTGCTTCCTCTAATGAATTTTACATTCTACAGATATAGGCTTCCATATTACAGATCTATTATTTTCTCATCGAATTCATGATTTGTCTAATGCAAGTTATCAAAACAGTCTCATTAACATATTATCTTTACAAGGGAAACTTTTACATCATTAAGAGCATTCTCTCTAACAGCTTCCTATATACATTATCTTACACCAACAACTAACATTCAATTACTGGTGAAACAGAGACATTATTTTCTCAGAACAATAGGAAAAAGACAAGCAGATTTTCAGTTTCTCTCAGTTTGTTCCATAAAAATTCATTTGCAGGTCAAATTAGTATGGTTACGCGGGCTAACCTCAATTCCAACACAGATAGGTAGTTCCGCCTGCTTCACTCCTTTTCCCACAGAATTATCCTTATCATCTAGAAAAAGCGAATAGCCAACACACGCATACTTGAAGTCAGAAAGGTCACGGCCTTCTTGGGCAGCTTCAAGCTCAATTTCTCCAACCATGTGGATAGGAACTGGTAACAGAAAAAAGAAGAAGAAATGGTCAGTCCATCCGGTTCAAAATGCATAAACAATCTCAAACTAGTAGATGAAATAAAGGCAACAACTTGTTCTATTGCTTGGTGAGTCAATAAATCCAGTGCTTCTAGTACCGACACTCCGACAGTACATCAGCACTAACGGCATGGCAATAGCCCTACGATTTCAGTTAGGGAACACATCAGATTATCTCCAGCCAGCTTATTTGGTTCTCCAACAGCACACTACCTAGGATAGAGGATGCCATGATGAAACCAAGTGGATCCACAAACAAACCCTAACCTAACCCCGTCTGCTCGGACAATTTAACCTCATTTTATTTTGCCCATTCAGAGAAGGTGTAATTGAACAGAAGAACCCTAATCACGTGCTCCCCTGCACTTCGAGGGTGCCTCCGAGGTAACCAAAATCTCTCAGCAATCACGCATAATAGCCCACAATTTAGAGAACTAGAATTGAACCGAGAGAACCATAGCTCACAGGGAATCATAAACTAACACGCAACACACCAAGTAACCAAACAAGCCAAAGGAAAGAGGAAGAGATAAGTAATGGTAAGGAGGTGGTGACCTTGGGGGATGGTGCGGGTGATGCCGACGCAGACGGGGCCGCGGGAGTGGGACTTGAGCACGGAGGAGTAGAAGAGGCAGCCCTTGCACGACTTCCCCTTCGCCTCTCCTCCAGCAGGCGCCCCGGCCGGCGCGGCCGCAGGCGTGGGGGCCCCCGTCTCGCCGCCGCCGCCTCCGACGCGCTCCATGTCCGCGGGTTAGGAGGGCCGCGTCGGGAGAGAGGTGGGAGGAGGGAGGAGAGGAGAGGAGAGTAGAGAGAGGGGAGGGTCGGTGGGCTGTTGCGAAACACGTGAGACGTGAGAGAGGAGTGAAGGCCTTTGCTTTCTTCTCTCCCCTCCTCTCTCTCTCTCTCTCTCTTCCCTCTCCCCTTTTTTTTTTAATGAATTTAGTTTTATTTTTCAGACATTTCGAGATAGAGAGAACGAGAGATGCGTCGACTGTAGTTGGTAAGCATTTTAGCTACTGCATTTAGGATTTAAATTGTTGTTTGTGTTTAACATTACACCTTTTAGCAAACAAAAATATACTTCTAAAAACCTTTCAGAGTCAATGTTAATTTGTTTATTGTACTTTTGAGCTTTAACTCCGAGTATCGAAGATAATACTCTTTTATATATGGTTCCATTTTAAGAGTTTTCACCGATCATTTTTTGTAAGAATATTAGGAATCTTTTGAATCTGTAGCCCGTATAGACAAAAGACAATCTAACCTGCCAAATTTTCCTTACTGGGGTGAGCATGCAAAACAAGTGTGTTCCTAATAAAGGGAGCGCTTCCTACCCTATCCTTATCTCTCGAGCACCGACATCACCTCTCAAATCATCCTCTCGCCAGCGTTGCTGCCGACTCCTCAAATCGCGAGCACCGCCACCGGTGAAAAGCTCCTTGGGCCATCCCTTCCCACCTGTAACCTCTCCATCTTATATATTTGATCAATAATCATCTAATGGTGCTCGATCTATTTACTAGTAGCCTCAGCCATATACCTGTGTAGTTCTGAAAATGATTAGAATTTAAGCAAAACGCCAATTTTTAAGATATGGATCACTCCCCTCATATTTCCAAATTTTGGAAAGGAAAAAGTCTTTTCTTGAAGCTTCAGGTACATGTCAGCGAGCTGGTAAAAAGCTGTGACTGAGGTAACTACAAGAAGCAATGCAGAAACAGTAGAACGACATTTAACGACAATTCCCTTGCTAGTCATGTACAGATTTACAGCTAGGGCGAATCAAACTACACGCATAACTTGTTAACATAAAACAAATAGGCAGTACTGCTACAGTATGTACATTTCCTTGTTTCAAGGATAGCATTCCATATGTACAGAATGTAAGGTTCCAAATAATTAGTTCCTGTACAATAAGTGGGATCTACAGAATAATTACATATACTGATCTTGGCCTGACCGTGTGGCGACATGGGATGGCAAGAACCCAGCACTGTCAAAATGGTCCAAAGAATTAGCACCAAAATGATACAAGAAACCTGTGTAACAAAACGGCCTGAAAATTGAAGAAAATGGGAACATGCCTTATTTCTGAGAGTTCCACTTAGAATTGTAAAAACCAGCTTTATCACCAATGTCTAACAATTAACGCATCCAGAGTTTGCATCAGCATCAGCAGTTAGTGCTCTGAAGAGGGAGATTTTATTTTAGCTTTAATGTAAATCTAGCTGTCCAGTTGCCCAAATATAGCCACTGAAATAGTAGCTTGATGAATTTTGTATACTACATAGCACAAGTACAAATACATACCTCATGATTGGAAGAGAGTAACAGTAGCAATATAACCGTTTTTCATTACCTGTTAATTAATGTAGACAAAAATGGCATAACATTACTTATGACATTACAGTCTGCACAGGAAAAACATCACTTTAATTTAATTAATCTACACCTCAAAAGCAATATTCTGGTAGCCATATACAAAGGTAGATCCAAATGGATTGTTCATGGAGCCCTGTGTCTGGATTGCAGCTCGACCACCATCACCGAGAATCTCCTAATACAGAAAAGAATACATCATTTGAGCTTTCAATAGTCAATTGATGATTTGCAATACACAACTAACATCATGGAGCAATGCAGAGAATCAGCAGAATAGCATGGAAGTCAAAAATTGAACACAAGGCAATACTGGAAAACAATGCTGCAGTTTCAACTTCTAAGTTCTAACCATCACTCCCTCTGTTTTACAATATAATTCTTTTTTTTTTTTTGATGTTTCACAGTACAATCCTACTTACAATCCCAATACACTAATATTCTCTCATTCCTTCATTAATACTTCTTTCACTCATCTTCAAACTTTCTTTAATAGAGGTACTATAGTTTACTACAATTTCATTTCTTCTCATTTCATACACCATAATTCTCACGCGCACAGTAAGTAAACTTGTATTGCGAAACAAATGAATTATTAAATTACTGATCTAGAGAAAAATCAATGAAGGCAAATACTTTTAACCACCCTAGAACAAGCATAAGCAGAAGGTATTCCTTGTAGGAGAATACCAACCATTAAACTAACAGCCCAATTATGTTCCAGCAGTATTGGTGAATTAATTAGTTGCTTGCCAGAAAAGACAAATAAGTTTAACATCCAGCATTTGAAAATTGAAAAGAATGTCATGTCTATCATAAAGTATTCTACGAAGTTAAGAAAATAAGACGCAAAAAAGAGAGCACAGGGAGTTGCGAGTGAAAATTGGTAATTTAAATAATTTCAAAAGCAAAGCAGATGGCATTAAAACCACATGGCAAACTTACAGTGGCATAACCAGACATAAACAACTTTTTATAACACATTAACAGTGGAAGCTAAGTCATGATATAAACCATACCTTAACTTGTTCCCATTTTGTATGAGGTGTTATACAATTCTTGGGAATACTTCCTGGCTGAAGTGCCCCTTCAGCTGAAATAAGATAAATGGTTAATCATGTGATCTAGTTCGTTCACACAAAACTGAACTTATAGCAATTAGTTCAGACCCTCAGCATCATAGATGACAAAGTTGCATTTCATGTAGGAATTGAAATCTGAATGACCAGGGAAGTTTGTGTGCAAAACAAACTTTTTAATCCTGTGTGTCTGCAAGGAAACAAAAAAAATCTACAGGTCACTGATGCTCCTTCAAGCATAAGAACATGCTTAGTGAGAACTGAGAAGGCATTCCACACCTGTCCATCAAATAAGATATCAATACCACGAGAGAAATAGTTGTAAAAGTAATCCCCACAGAGAGTTGTCCGAGGGCGTGGATCTGATGCAGAGTGTATCACCATCTGATCGACCTAACAAAATTGAGAGAAAAACAAGGTAAAATTCAAGATAAAAGGGTATATTGACTTCTGAGCCAACAGTTACTGGATAGTATGCTTGGTATTAAAAATTACAGACCACGGCATTCCATTGTCTAGTTCATTATGAAAAAATGTACATATTGAGCACATGGCCCAAGAGGGTTGCATTATTTTTAAGGGCAAATGTATATATTGAGCATCTAGCCCAGTGGCATATATACAATTTTCCCTTTAACGAGTGTTTATGTTTGCGCCTTAGTTTCTTTTCCTTGCACCTTTATTTGCTACAACATATGACAGCGTTCTACTAAAAGGTGAATCTGAAACCAAAAAAGAAAAAAAATTTCAAGCTCAGTGGAATTTTAAATTCTGCATCCATGCTAACAATTTGTTTTAGTGGTACACCTTTGACTGTTTGCTAGGAAGCATCAAAGAATTTTGAATTCACAAGTTTGTCAGATGCTAACAAGAGTTGAGAGCTGGACAAGGTTATCTATCATCTCATCAGCTTGCCATTGGCTGCTAGCATTAAATTTCATACTAGTGGTTCCACTTTACCAGACTAACCTATTTTGTGAAGTATAAAATCTGGTAGTGCCTGCTTCCATCTATCAGGCAGACATAACAAATTTCATATTTTTCCTGCAGATCTACTCAATGATGTTTAACAAATGAAAAATGAAAACAATCACAGGTAACAACCTCTAGGTAATGAAACAATGAAGTATGGATATTTCATCACCTAGAGGTTGTTACCTGTGATGGTTTGCATTTGTCATTTGTTAAATCATCATTGAGTAGATTGTTTTCATACTTCATTGTTTCATTATGCTAAATTAGAAACAAACCTGTTTCTGGTGGATGCCACAAGGACGACCCAACTCAGTCCAGACATCCTGTCAAAGACAAGTCAAGAGAGAAATCAGTTTATGTGCCACAGAATGTGCTTTTAAAAAAAAGGAGGAAAACTTCTGCTGGAAATCATGATGGTAGTGTTTACCTGTGGTGATGCACCAAAAAGAATGTGCTGGCCCCCAATTGTGAACCAAATCTCTTCTCCAAGCTGAAGACAAGAAGATAAACTATAAAAACATTTGATTTACTGCTAAGAATATTACAACAGTTATCTGCAAGCACAGCCTTTTCTCACAAACAGACTGCATTACTCAACAATACAAGCTGTCCAGTATGCAACATAGCAGTTTATATTTTATATCTTATGCTTTCTAGGTGCATGTGTTTGCTATTTCAAAAGGGATCTAAAAGTAACATTGGATAGTTTGGCTTACTGAACCGCACAACGCAGAAAAGATTATCAACAATAAAAAATAAACAGAATACCTTCGCATGCACTTCTTCCATGTACAGGCTGCCCGCAGGTAATGTAGGAACAACAGCTTTATCCATCAATGATCCAACTCCAACCTTGCTATCTGATGAGCTATCATATACAGAAACCCGGCATGTAACAGGGGTTGTTCCATCAGGAAATTCCAGGGGCAAATCTGCCACTGCCACAAGTAGGTAGCTGAGATGAGATGGTATGAAAATAGACATGCAACACAACAGAACATAATGACATGAATACGATTATTTGGCAATGTACCTTCACCATTGGTGAAGAGGCTTGTGTATTGGCCAGGGATAGGAAAAGCAAAGGACAAACCCTACCATAAAAAAAGAAAAGAAGTATGATTTAAGGCAAACCTTAAGAGAAAGAGAAAAAAATTGCAAGGCAATCAGCAAAGAAAGAAAACAAAGCCAGAGCTGTTTGTCATACTGGATAGAACAAAGTATAAATTCCTCTCTCTTTGTCATATATCCCAGGGAAAGTAGGTCCAAAGAGGGCGTAAACAGCCACAAAAGTGGCTACTGTCGATGGACCACTGGAAGGGGGGGAAAAACAGGTGTGTGATCAGTAACATTGCACAGGATCATGTGCTGAAAGGTTACATTGTTTATTAATGTGAAATGAATGACCATACTACAAATCAACTTTGCACTTATCAAGGTGTGTTTCAAGTCAGACTTAACAAAGAACAATAACGCCTACAAGCTCCTTACCCAATTAGAGAAGTTGCATATCGCATTTGCAATCTTTTGACATCATAAATCTCAATGAGACGAAGCCTCTGCAAAAGAAAGAAAAAAATGAACCTTAGCTTTGTAGAAGGATGATGAATATATTTTACTGACCTCATTGGGAAAAACTGTAGGATCTGCTATAACATGAACAACCGTTCATGAAGATTTCAAAACAGAACCAGCTTATGAATATGCCGGTGCAGATATTACTGATAGAAACTACACATAAGGCATAAAGCATCATCACAAATATACACATATATAAGGTAACTTCTGGCAGAGAAACTAAAAATTTTCAAAAGATTGCTCCAAAGTTTCCATCTTTCAAGGATCTGCATTATGCTTCTTATAATGGCACATCACAATTCACAGCAAATTGACTACAGAAGCAGTTCATGACAGTCCCCAATCTTCACTCACGAACGAACGAACGGTACAATCACACATATAGTCGAAGTAATTTCAATCATGCCTAACACATAGCTAAATAGCAGGAAAATTCAAACAAAAGTGTGTATGGTACAAAGGTACCTGAGACCAAGGATCGAAACGTAGGTGAAACCCGTGATCCGGAAAGCTTATAACAAAATCCAACTTCAAAGGCTCCTGAAAAAAAGAGTACCACCAACACCAATCGGTCAAACTTATTTTGATGACTCTTCTTACTAACAAAGCTGCCGCATCACAAACCTCATCGAAGTACTCCACGTGGACCACATCGTAGATGTTCGGTTGGTGTTCTATCTGCGCAAATGCATCAGAAATAGGCATCCCTACACCAAAACCAAATTTTTACGTCAGAACTGAGAATTGAAGTAAACTGATAACTAAGAGCCACAAAATTACGTATAGAAAGGAGCCAACTACTCCGATCCAAAACGAGACGGATCAAGCGGGGGTTAGGGTTCCGGGAGAGGTGGCGCGGGGGAGAGCTACTGACCAAGGGTGAAGGGGCCGATGCCGAGGCCGGGGCGGAGGTCGAGGGTGATGGCCCCCATGGCCGTGCCCTCGCACCGCCGCCGCACCGGCACCGTCGCCGGAGACGGCGACCCCGCGGCTGCCACCACCGTCGCCCCTGCAGCGCCGCCACCGCCCATCGTCGGGGATCTCTGCGCCTGCATCGTGGGGCCCACGCCGAGCTCTTCCTAGTCTCCTCCCCTCGGTTTATTCTTCGCTTGTTCGGTTCGATTCGATTGCTTCGTTAGCGTGGGCTTATTTACTCCTACTCCTTGCGTGGGAAGGAGTTGGTTTAGCTTAACGAGAAACTTACACGGGGTTTGGTTTAGCATGACATGTGGGCCCAGATGGACAGTGGCGTGAGGCCCCGGCAGTGGAAGGAAGGGGACCCAGATGTCAGTGTGTTGGTTTTAGCGCTGTTGCGTCGCTTGGTGGAGTTGCAGTGTACGGAGTTTCGTGCGGACGAGCGCGCCAAGGTAGGTGATCCGGTGGGACACGTGGTGCGCTTGGAGTGGAGGAGGTTGGTGTTTGCTGTGCAGCAATTGCTTCTCGATAGGGAAAAGATCCAGGTGTGGTCAGCTCAAACCTTAGCACCGTTTGGGTTAAAAGTTTAAAACTTTAACCGATCACAAGTCTAACCATTGAGCTCGAAACCAATTTTAAGTCGATGTTAAGCTGAGCACTGAATGGTGCATACGATTAAGGTGTGTGTTTTGCTGTTGTGTCCAGCTGAGCCAAGTTCCAGCTAGCTCAAGCTGCCATTCTCATACTATCAAGCACATTGGAGTTGAGCTCAAGAGTTGGGCATACTTTGGATCAAACTCAAGGCTCTCATAACTCATGACAACAAAAAAGAAATGAACATGGGGTGTGTGTAGTTAGCTATCAAAATTTATCAGCCTATTACTTGACACGACCAAAATATGAACTACAAATATATTTGATTTATAGTCTAATCACATATTGGCTATAATCAAAATTGACTATCACAATATAGTGATCAAATCATTCGTCATACATCTGGCAATGAATGATTTATAAAAGTAACAAAATCCTTACTAGATTTCAGTGACTTGTTAAATCCTAGTCTTACGGCAAACGAAAACCAAACAACATTGACATTATCAGGATTTGATTTGGTAAAAATTCGCTACCAACCAAACATACTCATAGAGGATGTCAGAAAACACCTTGAAGGAACCAAGACAAAACCTACAGATGTATTTAGTTGTATATCTTGAACTATCTTATGAAGTATGAGAGAAGTTTAGTTGTTTAATTATCTCCATCCTGGATTATCTAGGAAGGATCCAAAAAGGGAATATTTCCCTAATATCCTGAATCATGTATGGAAGGAGTGTGAATGTTTGATTGTCTCCGTTCTGAATCATCCATTCTAGATGAAAAATAAAAAAAAGAATATTCTCCTAATATTCTGAATCATCTATCTTTTGTATCATACCAAATGACTTGTCCTCTGGATCTTTTGTGACTTTAACTCGTATGCGGCTTGTATGCAAGTGATGGTGGCTCTAATTTTTCATGTTTAATTGCTTTTGTTTCATTTCTTGTATTCATTTTTTTGTGTTCAATTGCACCACTTTCATCTCACTTTAGTTAATTTCTTGTGTTCAATTACATATTTATTCGACCTCATTAATAAAAACATCAAAAAATTCTGAACATTTCATTCCCATTCCTATTCCCACCAACTAAACAAAATTCTAAATTATCTTATTCTACACCAATCAAACCAACTAAAACTCTACCTTAGACCAACTCATCACATATCATTTATCTCTCTTTTCACCTCATAATAAATAATTGATCCAAATAACCAAATACATCCTTTAATAATAAGAAAAGTGTTGAGCCCATGATTTACTCTTCCCCCACTGTGTGTCCGTTTATTTATGTTCCAAAATATTAATGCCGATCACAAACACTCGAAAATAATAGAGAACACAAAAGAGAAAAAGAAAAAGAAAACATACCAGCCTCCCCCACAACAAACACGTTAAAGCTGACTTCGCCTAGAAGCAGCGAGCCATAATTCGGACTGCACGACTAACACAAACTAAATTAGCAATTAAAATTTGAGATATCCATTTTGATGCTAGCATGTCTAGAGATATGTATCCATTGATTAATAGAGTTTGATCCTTGTTGGGGGAAATCTCCGCGGAACTAATTCCAGGTAAGTTGCGTCACACTCGCCCGAGGACGTGGCCTCCGACACCGCCATTTGCCCGGGGACGTGGCCTCCGGTGCCTGCCCCGGGCTCCGCCTTTTGGCTCCCGGGACCTGGCCTCCGACGCCGGTCCCGGGTGCCGCCATTTGCCCGGGGACGTGGCCTCCGGTGCCTGCACCGAGCGCCGCCATTTGCCCGGGGACCTGGCCTCCGGTGCCTGCACCGGGCGCCGCCATTTGCCCGGGGACCTGGCGCCTGCCCCGAGCGTCGCCTTTTGGCTCCCGGGACCTGGCCTCCGGCGCCGATCCCGGGCGCCGCCATTTGCCCGGGGACGTGGCCTCCGGTGCCTGCACCGGGCGCCGCAATTTGCCCTGGGACCTGACCTCCAGTGCCTGCCCCGGGCACCGCCTTTTGGCTCCCGGTACCTGGCCTCCGGCGCTGGTCCCAGGCGCCACCACTTGCCCGGGGACGTGTCCTCCGGTGCCTGCCCCGGGCACCGCCATTTGCCCGGGGACCTGGCCTCCGGTGCCTGCCCCGGGCGCCGCCTTTTGGCTCCTGGGGCCTGCCCTCCGGTGCCTGCCCCGTGGGCCGCCATTTGTCCGGAGACCTGGCCTCCGGTGGCTGCCCCGGGCGCCGCCTTTTGGCTCCCGGGACCTAGCCTCCGGCGCCGCCATTTGCCCGGGGACCTGGCCTCCGGTGGCTGCCCCGTGCACCGCTTTTTGGCTCCTGGGACCTGGCCTCTGGCGCCGGTCCCGGGCGCCGCCATTTGCCCGGGGACGTGGCCTCCGATGCTTGCCCCAGGCGCCGCCATTTGCCCGGTGACCTGGCCTGCGGTGGCTGCCCCGGGCGCCGCTTTTTGGCTCCCGGGACCTGGCCTCCGGCGCCGGTCCCGGGCGCCGCCATTTGCCCGGGGACGTGGCCTCCGGTGCCTGCCCCGGGCGCCGCCATTTGCCCGGAGACCTGGCATTCGGTGGCTGCCCCGGGCGCCGCCTTTTGGCTCCCGGGACCTGGCCTCCGGCGCCGGTCCCGGGCGCCGCCATTTTCCCGGGGACCTGGCCTTCGGTGGCTGCCCCGGGCGCCGCCTTTTGGCTCCCGGAACCTAGCCTCCGGTACCGGTCCCGGGAGTCACCCTTGGCCCGGGGACCTGGCCTCCGGTGCGTGTCCCGGGCCTCGTCGTCCTCCTAAAGGTAAAGTCTCTAGTTGTTGGTCACGTGCAGGTCACGCGAGGAGCGCCTCGGGAATCAGCGACCACCTGTCAAGCATCCAAGCCGTTTGACCGGGAGAAGGACGTTTCTACCCCCAATCCGATGATAGCTTCCGGAGTAAATAGGTCTTTTTGCTTCTTTTTGGGGTTATAAATAGCCCTTATACCCCTCAGTTGTAAGCAAGTGATTCATTTATTGGAATAGCCAAAACTCACAGGTGTACTCCGGAAGCCTCTCCCACGGAGAGAATCTCCCCAGCCGACTCCGGTCGGGAGCACGCCGACAGGACTAGGGCCCCCATCGGGACCCGAACCTGTATAAATCCTCGTGTCAATTCTTGTGTTTGTCCGGCGGGGGAGGACCGGTCGCCCGGTCAGCCCGCACCGCGTAATTTTCGCTAGGATCGTTCACAAAACCTGCCGGGGTATTCGCAATACCACGACAATCCTCAATAATCGGAGATCAATCAATACCTAATGAGGTTCATATCAAAATGCATCGGGAAGTTATTCTGGGGGCTATAAATTAAAGCAAGTTGTCATTTTGCGATGGCAAACATTATCAGAAAGCAGTCTAACTGTAAAATTGCACTAGCCAATGAGCACAGGGGAGTTATTGACAGAAATATCCATGACCAAGGAAACACACAGTCGAAGATCAGTACTTTCATTCTTATTGATCATACAATGGCTCGATTGCATGTCATCTGGAAAAGGGAAAAGTTCTTTGCACTTTGGAAGTGCCAATTTCTGCTCACAAATGTAGGATTGCGATTTATTAGTCTTCTTTGCCATAGTTGTAGACAATTTCAATCTGCAAGGGGCATATTATCATAACAGAGCAGTTTGCTATAACATCCACAATTAAAGGGAATAAGAAAACATAGCAGCACCAAAACCAGAACAAATAACGAGTCACTGCAAATGCAACCAACTATCATCAACCCTAACTCAAATAATATAGAGCAAATAATCAGGAGATTTGGCAAGTGCATACAGGAGATTTTGCTACTTGCTGTGAAACAATACTACACCTTACTAGCATTAGTGTGCCCATCAATAAAAGTTATCACCATTTAATCTGAATTTATAAACGATGTAAAGGAGTTGGTTTGAACACTTCAGCTAATTAATCCATTGAGAAGCTATTATAGGCCACATCTCTAAAAGTACCAACATTTAAACTGATTTTATAAACAATATAAAGGAGTTGCTCTGAATACTTCAGCTGATAAATCAATTGAGAACCTATATAAGCCACACCTCTAAAACAACCAAGTGAATTACCCCCAGTGTGGGACACTGACCAGGATGACCTAGACATGTGCAGCGTTAGACAAAAAGTGGCTTGTGCTTATATTGATTTGACTTTACACGTGCAAAGGCACTTGATACCTTTCTCAGGCTTCCTGCTCACTATATTTATTTAGCACAAAGATATTGTACATTTTAACATAAAAATGTACTCCAGGCTAAAGTTTTTATTCAATTTAAGTTGAATTACATTTATTTGACAGCAGACCTTTATTTTGTAAAGCAGAACAACTCTATTATGTAAAAATTACAATAAGAAATCCTCAACCTATTACTGTAAGCACTGGAACATTTTCCATTAAGGCAAGTACATGATGTAGGCTAAAGGTTGAAATTCAGGTACAATATGCTAAATGAATGCATGCTTACCCCTTCAGGAGGAGGAGGGTTCCTTGTAAACTTACTGCCGCCAGGAGCCCAAGGAACTGAAGAAATAATAAAAATGCACATAAAAACAATTGCTTTAAAATCCCAGACGCAAAAAAAAATCCTTGCTCAAGGAAATACAGCACGTTCCATGCCAAGCAACACAAACCACACTCATTAAAACTAGTATCACATGGTAAAATGGACACATCAAAGGAAATCATAGCCATGATGAATCCAAATAGTCCACTCTAGGAATATGGGTCTGTTGTTTAGAGATGCTACATTGACAATACAAAATTTCACATTACTCTAGGCACATCATTTCAGATATAATGAATAGAAAATGTTCCAAATCAAAATTTTAAAAATGTAATGCTTCAGTTTATGCTAGAAATTCAAACACACAAAGCAGCAATTATCCTGAATTAACATGGTGGCCCATCTAATACTAAGAGAAGTAGAGAACTAATTACGAAAACTTCGGAAGTTAGCATATAACTAGGCGAAGGCAGTGATGTTTCTAGTGAAGGTATTAGTTATCCTGAGGTTGTTCTTATTGTAGCTCAGGGTAGCACTAGTAACAAATCTCAGCTACAGACACAATTGCATATGAACTGGATTGCAATACGAAGCTCTAGATATTGTAAATTAGCAATCCCTTAGTTCTTGTGATTCTTACATATCATTGGCATATCTGCTTAAGGCTGTTCTTCAATAATATTCTTAGAAGTGTTTGACGAAAGGGTTAATCACTCAATGTCCAATTGTCTATGGTGCAATCAAACATAAAGACAATCTAACATGATTTATTGGCAAACATGAGCAGCATCGGCAACAAAAGATATGAACACATCTGAGGTTACCAATGTAAGGATCAGGGTGCTGGAAATTTCTGTGGGTGGCTTCCGCGTTATCAATAAGCCTATCGATAGTGTCCAGGTCCTCCTACAGCCCACCAATTCCAACACCACAACACACGGTAATTAGATACAACGCTTCACATCACGTTCGCAACAAAAAGGAGAGAGACGCAAAGTTAAATACGGAGGCGTTACCACGTGTCTGTTGGCCTCAAACTTGTCTCTGAGATCCGATGCCTGAGCAGAAGAAAGAAGCAAAAAGGCAGATCATTTTAGAAGACTTTAAGATCCAGATCTGCTCATTTGGACGGGATGAGGTGGTCTTACATCCTGGTAGAAGAGATGGCGGTGGACGGCCCAGTTGAGGGTGTCCTTGAGTGCGCGGCGGTACAGCATCCGCACCCGCTCCTTCTGCGCCGCCCGCCGGGCCAGGTACCCCGCCGTCGTCGCCATCGCCCGCCGCTTCTCGAACCTTCTCTTCGCGAGGGGAAGTGGTGTGGTTGGGGAGGTGAGATGCCGCCGATCGCATGGCCCAAGCGGGTGAGGCCGACGTCCGTTGGGCTGATCCGAGTATTTTTTTTTTTTGTGTGCAGTGGGCTAATGTGTTGGGCTTTTGTGGGCTCGGTTAACCGAACCGAGGATTTTTTTGGGTACACTTGGGATAATGTGTTGGGCCTTGGTGTGCTCGGTTAACCGAGCCGAGGATTTTTTTGGGCGCAGTGGGCTTATGTGTTGGGCATTTTGTGATCAGTTAACCGAGCCGTGGCCCGTGGGGGATTTTTGGGTGCTGTTCGCAGGTCGGTGTGTTTAGTCAGTTTAGACCTGCGGCGATGCATGTGGTGTCGCGTAAGTGTACGCCCGAGGCTGCCGTGGAGCCAGCGGGGGCGCGCGAGGGGACAGGGACTGACCCGAGGGAGCCATCGGCTGAAGCATCTAAGACTAAGTCCACTTCACACATCAGAATTGGTACGTCACTGTCATGTAGGATCCGCATACACAAGTGACTTATAGATAACATGTGGTGAGGCACTAGTCGCTTCATGCACTGATAGATAAGTCTCATCGGCCCTCAGATACATGTAGTAATAATATTGGAAGAGTTAAAGACGCCCACGATGTGTTTTGTGAGTCTCCCTGTTCACAAACTATATCTGATCAACTCGTCGCGAAAAACACACTGACAAGTAGAACCAAAAAAATTTTGGGCCCGCTAGTCAGTGACGGTGTGTGTGCAGTTAATGCATGTGCGTGCGAAGCAACACAGTAATGGCGGACCCCACAAAACGTGAATGTTGTGTGGGTGCTCTCGTCATGCTTGTCGCACGTACCACGCAATAATAAATCGCTCAATGTCATTGACAGGTGGGCTCAAAAAGATTTTGGGTTCACCTATCAATTTAGGAGTTGTTTTTTTTTGTTACTGTTAAATTTCAATTGAAATTATTTATTTTAACCTCAGTTTTGAAGGACAGGTGGTTGACAGTAGACCCAAATTTAAACTGGACCCACATGTCAATGTACGTTGTTGTGTAGATCTAAAGTAGTTGTCAAAGAAATTTATTCTGTGGAACTCACATGTCAGTGAGTCAAAAAAAATACTGTTTTTCTAAATCTTAAAAAATTATTGTTTTCAGGCAAAAAATTACTGTTTCTTGGGGCAAAAAATAATAAAAAATTGCAAAAAAAATTAGAATTTAATTTTTTATTTGTTTTTTATTTGAATTATCCAAATTTAATTTTTGATAAATTTTTAATCATTAATAAACACATAATGCAACATATTATCATATAAATATTTTATACACTAGTCCTAAAGTATTAGAGTGTTTGGTGTTTTACACATGAACCCGTATGAGAAGTCTCCCTCAAGGACCTTTGCATTAGAGTGGTAAGTTGGCGTTTCGCACGCGTGACACAAAATATTCTTTTAGAGAACTTGTCCAGGAGTCCATACATTAGAGTTAGTCTAATGGAGATAGAAGAAATAAACAAGAATGTAACTATGTAAGAGAAAGAAATTTTTTTTTTGCTATGTTAACATTATAAAACTTTGTGTTTCTAAGCTGTCAAATAAGTTATGAAATATATGAGTTTTAAGAAGATCAACCGAAAATCAAGTCACTTGGATATCCTATTGGTTACTAGGATTCAAATATTAATGCTTGCAAATTATCGGTTTAAGTTCATGTTTAAACTTTTTCAATAAATTGGTATTTTGGAGGTTTTAGTTTACAATCCCGATAAATCAGGTTCATCAGATCTAACTTATTGATGACTTCTAATTCAAAAATGAAATAAGTTAATTGTGCATTAGATTTATATAATATATCATGAAATAAGTTGAGTGGTTAGTTATAACTTCAACTTATATAGATTATAAGTTTAAAGTGAAATTTAGCCCTACAACACGTGCTTGATGCTCGTATTTTATGTTAAAACTACCCATAGTTGATTAGTGTTGGCAAACTACAAAGTGAGAAGCAGCGTGAAACCATCTAAAGACTTCAAATATAAGATTTAAGAAGGTAGATTTAGATCAGATTTCCACTCTCCGCCGGTTCTTCCCTAACATTACCGGTACACTAGTCTTCTTTGATTGGAGAAAGCAAACTTTTGAATGGTCAAACCCAGATTAAAGCACGCAATATACATATATAGAGAATTCATGTTAGCCCGCCTCATTTAGATTCTAGGAATCGTCTAAAAATTTTAGAGAAAAAATATTATTCATTTTTATTGAATGTTTCTTTTTTCTAAAATTTCTATATTATTTTTTGTATTTCAAATAAACTTTAAATAATTGCAAACTCAAAAGTTGTTAGGCTCGACAATTGAGCACGGCCTTAATTGTAATTTATGAGGGTTGTTATGCGTCACTCATTGTCCGCTAGTAAAATATTTTACTCTATAATTATCTGATTAATAACTGTATTTTATTACATTGCCCTAACAAAGGATAGCCTTTCCAACTAATCTTTGTCTTCTATTTATAAAAGAAAGTTAGCCTACTCCATTTAAACAACTCTTGTTTCATGTTTATTATATGAAAGATTTTTCTTACATATGAGATTGAGACGAGAACCATCAGATCACAGTACAAATTACAACTAAATTGTTGTTAGTTGACTGAAGAACGCACATAACTTTAAAAGTGCAACAAACCCTTGACATGTTAATAACGAAACATAATTTGGTGAAACAAAAGTTTGGTAATTTGTGTCATTTATGAAACGAAAGAACACCTAGAATCCGGTCATAATCCAATCAAATTGCTAATTCAATGGTACAACTGAATTAATGCACTTTTTTTTTGGATAGATTACGTGCCAGAGATGGCAAATCAAAATTCAATAGCTTGGAATTACGAATGGGTATCCAGTAGTCGAAAAATGAATTATGGAAGTCAAGTATTTCAGCTCCAAGTCAAGTTGACCTTGGCACATCAAAGTTTTCTATTACTAATTTTTTTTGCACCACAAGTGTTTATAATTAGATCTTATTGTACATGGATATTGATAGTTTGAAGATTGAAACTTCAAATTTCTCAATGTGTAGTCAAATTGGCATTGAGTCCTTCTAGAAGTTGTCTCTAAAATAACTTGATTAATAAAAACACCAATGCTAGCTCCAGTTGACTATAAATCAGTCACCATATTATAAAATTTGATAAGAATAATAATATAGTTTGGATTTTATTGTATCTCTTATCAACCTCTCCTTGCTAAAAAAATGAGAGGATCTGCAAATGGGGCTTGGATCAACTACACTAGTTTATACACTACTGTATTTTTATAGAGCTATCTGTATCTGATTCCATTAGTGATTGATGGTTCCAAGTGTTCAAATGGAGTGAAATTGAAATTTCAAGTGTGTGTATGGTTTGAAGCCATAAAAGCCTAAAAGAGAAATTTCGGTCATAAATTGAAACCTGTCTTGATCACAAGCACCTCATTTTAGCATTTTAGATTGAACATGATGCTCCTGCAACTGCAAAGACTGCTGCAGTTTAAACCCAATTATACAAAATTCTGATCCTCTCGATTAATTATATTTGGTTACAATCTTTTCATCCTTCTCCTCCAAATGAAAAGAGTTACTCAATTAGGCACCTCCACCAGCATCTTTTGATATAACTCAGTTACTCAATTAGGTATTTATTTCTCAAAAGAAAAAAAGAAAACTACCATCCATAAAGTCCAACAAAACACATATACTGAACCACGAGTATAACAAAAAATACTATTTGTACGAACTTTATAAAGTGTTGAATTATACTGTTCAACAGGACTATCTATGAGTTAATGTTTCTGAAGAAAATACAGGTATCCATTTGCGATATTAGAACAGATACGGAAACTTAAAATGCAACTTGTACTCTACTCACTATTTATTAGTACCAGTTATCTTTTCAGAAGCAGTATTTATTAAAAGGAAACCACCATTTATTACTACATGAGATCTTGTCTTGTGAGCATCTCAAGTCTTGAGTACTCCCCAAGCTTGTCCGAGAGTCCAAAAAAGGAGCAGAGCAAGGGGAGGCCACTGCATTGCATTTACTCGGCGCACGAGAAGAGGCAAGTTGGGTGCGACAGATTTATTATTAGCAGCTTGTGTTTCGAGTCCTTCCTTCACAGCTTCACTGAAGGTGACCACACCATCTCCTTTTAGGTGAAGAGTACTTCTAGTAATTTAGACTAGGGAAAAGTTATAGTTGGTCCTCCTACTTTGCGAACCTAAACTTTTCAAAAATACTGCATTGATCCCTTGACTTTTGGTTTTGATTCTATTTAGATCTTTCTATTTTAAAATTCACAAAATTTACTATTTCTATTTTTTTTACTTTTCATTTTAGAAAAAAAGTTTATACATAAAAATTATTATGTTATGTTTTCCAGGTGAAATATGATTATTTTTTTATAAATACCCGTCAAATCTTTAATCATTTGGATGTAAACAATTCACTTACTACATTAATCGTAAATATTAGGATATGATCATAATCTTACATTTTTTATTAAAAACTATACAAAAACTAAAATGACAAGTAAAAAGAATAATAAGTAGTAAGTTTCTATATCACTGACATGTAAACTCAGACTCACTTATCAATTACATAAATACCCTCTTTTGGATCAGAATTCAAAGTTGAGGGACTAAAATGATATCTCTAAAAAGTTTATATGAAAGTCAAAAGTCAGAGCATCAAAATAGAAAATTTTACTTTAGACTAATAATGGCAACTTTTTTAACATTGCAGCTTGATTTTAATCTGCTTGGAACCTTCATGTGTCAGTGTCTGCCTCTATTTTACTACTATATCCAATGGGATATGTGATATGCATATCGTGTGGTGTTTGTTTATGTCAAGAAGATGCTTGGTCCTTCCTTTCTGTACCTCTTCATGATTTCTTTACTTCAGTAAGGGACTTCTTGTGGCAATTGGTTTTTTTCTGCTAAGCTCTGTACTTGCTTGACAGTTCAGAGTTACCTCACACTGTTGACTCTTTTGTATAACCTTTTTTTCGTTTTTCCAAAAATTCTGCTGCTTATCTGCTTGCCATGCACCATAAGATGATAATTTACTAATAAAGCTATGATGGTATATGGCTATTATTTTCAATTTAGGGGTTTATAAATTAAAGTTGTGATTAAATATACAACTTATTTTAAGATTTATTTCAAAAATATAAATTTTTTTGAATTAGAAGTTTCAAATAAACTGAAACCGGCAAAAAAAATTTATTGGGTTTATAAACTGAAACCACAATAAACTCATTAAATTTGATAATCACACCCTAAACAGTTTTGAATTCATCTTATTGAGGAGTGCTTCAATACCCCATGCAAACAAAATTTGTAAATCCTAAAGGCCAGTGCGATGGCTCATGAGCGGGTGCTAATCACCCCTGACTCCTTATTTATTTAAAATTTGTGTAAAGTTTTTTGCGAGAATTAGCTCTCTGGTAGTGCAAACAAATGAATTTTCTTCAAAGTTTGGTGATCTGTTCAATTACCCAAAAAGTTGTGGCTGTTAAATTGCACAACTGTAGCATAACGGCTTACAGTTCATCATAATTAGTGCATGGCACGTACAACCTTTTCAAGCCATACTGCCTCACAGCATGCTTTATTAAGCAAAAGCCGTTGTAACTTTGCGTCTTTCCCTTGGAAAAGCTACTCTCTCATGTGACATCATGTATTAAGTTATTTTATCACGTAATTAACCTTAACGATCTTTACCGTGAGGAGCAAATTCCTAACCGATAGAATGGTATAAATCATTCAATCTAATACTCAAAGACCATGTCCACGTATAAAAACCGTTCATATAAGTTTTTTTTCCTAGCTATGACATAGATGAACGAGGGACACCTACAAAATTATGACTCAATTGCTCACGTTAGGCTATCATAATTAAGCATGTGAATTGCACAATGCTATGCTTAAACTTTTTTTAAAAAAAATTTTCTAACTGCTGAAGTGTCACGATCTGCCATGAAATGGATCCGTTGGGTTCCCACGTGCCCGATCCCAGTGCAACCCTAATTCAAACTTTTTTTATACTGTTTATTTAACAGTTTCGTGACGCATCAAAGCTAACATGATTAAGACGGCTTAAGGGAAAGCTTGGGTGATGAAACAGGACCACCTATTATCAGATTCCATTTCTTTGAGGGGTCTCCTAGCAAGTTAAGCCACATTTTTACACCACTCCCTATTTTGATGTGAATCCAGACTACACATGATGCACTCTCTTGGATCAGAAATGTTTGCTTTAAATTGATCATGAGACAACCATCATACAATTTTTTAAGAACTTTTTAACAAGGCTCTTAATCTCAACTTATATAATCTAATCGTAATTGTTTCAACTATTATAGTGGATCCGTGTCCTCCTCTTTCTGAACTTGTAGCAAATTAGAAAACTTTTTTTGTTAGTATTCATAGGTGGTGGCACTTCATTGCACTTATAGTAGACAACAATACATATATGATTGGAAGGAAAAAGTGAACATATGATCATATAAGAAATATGATACATATTTATTGTTTTTCATTGCAACACATAGAGGAAATGTGACATCTGAAGGTGAAACGGTGAAACAACAACACGATGCGCAAAAAAAAAAGAAAAAAAAGAAAAAACCAGCAAATTGGAAGTGTTACGGTGTGAACTAGCTTAGGATCCTGTCTTTGTCACAAATCAAAAATTTCTTTTGGTGGCAATAAGAGAAAAACGCTATATGGCATATAACAATTGGGATAATGTATTGTGTTATTGATAATTTGGCTTGATGGAAATGGATAGGTTCTGATCAGATAGAAAACACACCTTATTACAACCTTAGAGCTCCTTCTGTTGGGAATTATAAATTTGCTATGTATAAACGCAAGGCATGGCTGAGAGGAGAATGCCCCTCTAATCTCCACCTAAATGCCACCTATATATCATGTAAGAATTATTTCAAACCAGAAAAAAAAAAAGGCAGTGTTGATCATTTTCCAAACTTGCTTCTTGCTCAAGTTAACCTCCATTATTTGGTTAAAGCTAGTCAATTTTGAACAGCCATTTTTTCAATGAATTGCATCTACTTTGTACATATTAGTGTTGCGATGTATATAATGGCGACCGTTAATATGCATGAGGTGTCACTTGAGTCGCTCGAGAAAATATGAAAATTATGAAGTAGAAGGATTGCATCTGCTATTTATCTATAATTTTTTAAAAGTTAAATAAATATTAAATAGAATATTCGTTTCAATAAGACCCACGGCTTAAAATTCTCACTTGGATGAGCTGAGGTTAGAGATTTCTTAAATATAGCTTACTCTGATTATCAAGCTTAAAATTGTCAAAAAGAAAATGCAAGGCTCTTTTTGTTAATGAGTGTTAACAATTTTTCTTTTAAAAAGAATCCGCTTCCTTTTCTCATTTAGGATCCACAACAATCAGAGAGAGAAAGAAAGGGGATACATCTATTTAAAAATTAAAAGGAGTCAATCAAGGAAAAAGAAAACAAGAAAAAGTGCCAGTCCCTGGGAGAAAAAAAGTCATAATTCTTACCTTTCACAAGAGACAACAAAAGTTAAAACCATTGGGTACAACAAGTCAATGTGCCGCTGTCTATGGTCCTTTTTACCAAGTTGCAACCTGTTTTTAGAATCTTGAATTGCCGTAGTCATCTTTTGTATCATAGTGAAAGCGATGATATGTCTGTCTAGTTATAAAATATTTCTAATATTCTATATCATGTTTTATCAAAATATATTTCACAGTAGATAGAATAGATTTCTTCCATAATGACTAGTTAAAATTGTCAAAAATAAGACAACTTACACTTATAATTGGATTTTTTTAAACGACTTTACAGTTAAGATTTTTTTCTGAACAATCTTCACTTGATATCATTTTTAAAACCATTAGATGATGACCTACTTGTGATTTGAATTATGATCCTCCAATACTCAATTAGGTTTTGCCATGAGTTGGAATTTTAATGCCTCAAGCTACTAGTAGTTTTATCTAGTATCTCATCATATAGTCTATAGATCATACTATATGACCATTTATAATTATGTTTCAGCAAAATATTATTGAAAGTGCATCAGTCTATAGGTATAGAGTTATCTAATCTTAAATTAGAATACAAAAACTTTCAGAAACATATGTATTTACCATAGACTATAGTGAAACATTCAAACTTCTTCAATAACCAGACAATATATAAACATTATTGGTCCATTATGTCATCTGTGTACTTGAGTTTTTTGAAAAATAAATTAATCATGAGTATTAAAAAAAAAATCAAAAGCTTACTTTGCCGAAGATGGCAGGCCTAAGTTGTCAAATAATAAATAAATAGGTCATTTGTTCAATGGATCGTAGAATAGTCCATCAAGTGTTCTCTTATATTGCAGCGAAAAAGTCAAAAAATGACTTTTTGCCCAATGGTACCCGGAAATGTCAACACGGTTGCATCAAAAGCACGTCACTGCTAGTGTCCCAGAAGCATCGAAACCAAATATGACCCAAAAATTAAAAAGCACATGCGTTTTCAAAATTTTTAAAACCAATTTGCTTCTTTTCGGATTTAAATTTTGTAATAACTAAGAAGTCAAAGCCGGGGAAATTTCAAATTAAGTTCCTCTTTGACTCAATGCATGGATATGAGTCTACTTACATTTGAGAAATAACTCTGAAAAATAGTAGCTTACGAAAAATGGCAGACATAGATCCAATGTTTATGTTTTGTGTTTGAAGGAAGGAATTAAGCTCCAATAGGTATCGCTGAAACTTGAACATAAACATTAACTAGAGTATAGGTGTCCTAATTCATTTTAATTTGAAAAAATTAACTTCATATTACTATAAAAATATAAAATTAATGAAATATCACTGAATGAGATTGGCATATGTGATTTGCGCACATATATTATTGAGACACTCAATTGTATTTTAGTAAAACTCAATTTTTACGATATGATGAAACTAAATCACTCTTTAATTTTAAATGGCAAGAAAAGTAAAAATATGATTAAAAAGGAAAAGTAAAAAAAACGCTCACATCACATGAACAGGTTCAGGTAGGAAGCCACAGAAACGAAAAAAACACAAACATTAAAAATAAGGAAAATAATTCAGAAAAGACAAGTTATAAAATACTAAACTAAAAAAACGATATGCAGTTGTAATAAAACGAACAAGTGGACAAAGGGGGCATCAACTGCCCCGGCCACCCGCCGTGTTTCTGGAGCGCCCAAACCTCCCCACACGGCCACCGAGGACAAGGTCAAAAAACTATACCCACATCAAACACCATAACCCATCCAACCAAACCCCTCCACGTCACTTACCCCGACCCCACCTGTCATTATCTGCGAGCGCCTCGTATTTACCACTTACCTTTTCCACTCTGACCTCAGCAATATCACTTTTCCACACGCCACTGTCGCACAGATCACCCCTCTGACGTGCGGGACCGAATGTGTGTGGGACCACGTTTGAGGACCAGTGATCTGAAAGCGTTACGAATTTTTTACTAAAAAAATTTCCGTACGCAGCGATCACTCCTGGTTTTTTACATCCTGCCCCTCGCATGTTTATGAAATGACAGTCGCCTCCCTCCTGTCCTGCTGTAACCTTCGAAACAAAGGAGAGAGAAATAACGAACACCTCCTCCTCCCTCCTCTCTTCTCACCTCCCAACGAGTCCTCTCGGCCTCGCAGCGCTGGCTGCTTCGCCTCACGCCTCGCAAACCCTAGCCCTAGCTCTAATTTAGCTCCCTCCAGGCCCGCGCAGGCCTCCAACCCCGAGGCGGCGGGCGCCATGGGGCAGTGCTACGGCAAGGGCGCGTCCTCGCGTGGCGAGGCGGAGGTGCCGTCGTCCCCTCCGCCATCGAACGGCGCGCCGACGCCGCCGCCCCCGCAGGTGGTGCCGGAGACCCCTCGCCGGCGCAAGTCCGGATCGACGACGCCGGTGCACCAGACGCCGTCAGGGGCGGGGGTGGCGTGGCCGAGCCCTTACCCGGCGGGCGGAGCGAGCCCGCTGCCGGCAGGGGTGTCTCCGTCTCCGGTGAGGTCGACGCCGAGGAGGTTTTTCAAGCGGCCGTTCCCTCCGCCGTCCCCGGCGAAGCACATAAAGGCGACGCTGGCTAAGAGGCTGGGGGCGGGGAAGCCGAAGGAGGGGGTGATACCGGAGGAAGGTGGAGTTGTGGGTGGAGGAGGGGGTGGGGATGGGGTGGAGGCGGAGAGGCCATTGGACAAGACGTTCGGGTTTGGGAAAAACTTCGGGGCCAAGTACGAGCTCGGGAAGGAGGTGGGGAGGGGTCACTTCGGGCACACCTGCTCGGCCGTCGTGAGGAAGGGCGAGTACAAGGGGCAGACAGTCGCCGTCAAGATCATCTCCAAAGCTAAGGTAAGGCGCCGCTGCGGTGGTGTCATGCGGATTTTAATTTTCAAAATTGAAATCCCGGAAATTTCAAATGTTTGCTGTTGCTATCGTGGTTAGTTGTGGTTGCGCAATTTCGGAGAAAAGAATGGATTTTTTGGGGTGGTTTTGTAGTCCAAATGTTGGAGATTGGAGGACGCGATTGGGACATGCTTCAAAATTTTATGAATCTGCTCTTAGAGGACATTTTTTATTCTGATGTTATTACATAAATGCTAGACTATGGGAAACCAGGATTTGGTGTGGTAGCGTATATTGTCAAATGTCAATGGGTGCTCTTGTTCAATCTATAAAGATCTTTTTTTTTTTCAAGTTTTACTGACTTTAGAATTTATTATTTTTTTTTTGATAAACGCAGATTTGAGGATTTCAAATGTAAGATTGAACCGGAATAGTTTGAGATTTCAAGTTATATTGTGGATTATATGATTTTTTAGGGACGGATAACTAAATTGAGAGGGAAGAAACGGTCGAAAAATGATCAGCAGATTGTTTTTAATGGACTTTTCTTGATATGTTATTGGGACTTTTGGCAGTTCAAGGGGTCTTCAATTCTCGCTGGAAATTTCCTAACTCTTCATTCGTAATAATTGGAACACTTATGGAAACTTTAGGATGTGGATAGTGCACTTGTTTGAATTCATGGTGGCCTGCCATTTCTTGTGAATGATAAGTGGTATTCTAACCAATCGGCTGTACATGTACTATCCTACCTTCTCGTCTCTCGTTTTTGTTTGGTTAATTATGGCCTGTAGCTTGAGGTGGATTTTGCAGTGCCTTATGTGTAGAGTTGACTTGTTTATCCTGGTCCTAGTTGTAGAGCATGCTTTTGTAGTTTGTTGTAGCTTTGATCTCAGCACAGTGGAAGGGAAGTGTCAGGTATTGCCATTTGCCAATCAAAATCAAAGGGATGAATGTATTAAAGTGAAGGAAGATCAAGGGCGACTACAAAGACTAGAATTGATTTTGGAGAAAGGACACCAGAATGGCATTGATTAACTGACTGATTGATCAAATAAAGAATGATCCATATTGCCCCTTAGGGGGCAGTGGGCACTAGCTGTCGGGGGCTTCACAAAGCAGGCCTTACATAACATGGAATTGTTTAGTGATCTAAATCCTGGATTGGGCTGATTGATTAGGAAAAAGAACAAATGTTTAACCTAGTTCCGTAGAATACCTGACATGTGGATTACTGAGTTTTTGGTGGTGAGAATCGGTCATTGCTTCATTCTGGGAATCAAAATATGGGATTATACATTGGCCAGCAGCTTTTCTTTTGGGTGATGCAACCAAAGTTTAGAAAAAACTAACTAATAGTTATAATACATTCTGGATGTTTGCTGTCTCAACACTTAAATGTGTTACAGACATACAGACATAGTCTCACTGGTGGACCATGTTGTCTACTTCCAATAGCTGGCAGCTGGTTAATGACAAAAACTGGTTATGCTACCTTGGAGGATTTGGTGGCAGGCCCAGAGGCACTAATGGAGGCTCCTATCATTGATTTAGTATTATGTGATGCGAAGGAAGGGGATGAGGAACCATAAGTTGAGCATTTTAATAATGAATATTAATGAGTAATGACCCTATTATTTGATCTTATTCTTTATATGCTCATTGCTGTAAACCACAATAGTGCAAGTTGCCTTGCCACTTATGAGTCTTGGTTGTAATATAGCAACTGATTGCTCCAATTTAGACTGATGGAAAATATTCAATACTTCTGACTAACAACCTCACTAATACAGGTCAATTAAAGATTTATTTTCCTGGACAGCATTCCTCATTTGGACATGCTTGTGATGCTTTTATGTTTTTATGATTTGCAAGTATGGATGACTCACATTTGCTTCTCTACAAGGATGATGGAAATGGCACAAATGCTTTTAAACTAAAACTCAATTTTCTTTAATCTCTTTTAGCACTTTGCTTATATGTTTGACAGATGACAACGGCCATATCCATTGAAGATGTTCGTAGGGAAGTGAAGATCTTGAAAGCTCTATCGGGGCATAATAATCTTGTCAAATTCTATGATGCATGTGAGGATGCCCTCAATGTCTACATTGTCATGGAGTATGTTTTTCAATGACCTTTTGAATGTGATCTTAACTATTTATGAGTTATGGTTCCTGATAGGCCTTCTCTAGAGATATCTTTTGATCTCATATGTGTTGTGAAATGCCTGAAGAACACCTTCTCTTATGAGTTTTGCATTTGCAGAAGTCACTTTGTTATTATATCTTTTGGTCTGAGTAGTCTCTATCTTTCCACATAAGCTTTATTTGCCTATTGGACACTTATGAAATATGTGGTTGGCAGCAGTTATCTCATACTGTTTTCCTGTTGACAGATTATGTGAGGGCGGAGAGTTACTGGACAGAATATTAGCCAGGTACTGTTCTACAGTTTGTTCAGTCCCTAGTAGCAAACTAGCAATTTTCCTTGTTAATGCTTACTGTGGATGCAAACTTGAACTCTTGAAGAGGTGGGAGGTACACAGAAGAAGATGCTAAAGCGATTGTTGTACAGATTTTGAGCGTGGTGGCTTTCTGTCATCTTCAGGGAGTAGTGCATCGTGATCTGAAGCCAGAGGTATACTTGAACTATTTGTGTATAGTGCATGTACATCTATGGTTTTGTGTGTGTTTTGTCTGGGTTCCTTAGCTGCTATCTTGTTCAGCTGCAATTACTTTACTTTCTTCTGAGTAACATGTATAACATTTGTGGAATACTACACTGTATTTGGTGACATAACTGTTGTATTCATTTGGACAGAATTTTCTTTTCACAACAAGAGATGAAAATGCTCCCATGAAGTTGATTGATTTTGGTCTCTCTGATTTCATTAGACCAGGTAATAGTCGATCAATCTTCATCTCCATACACGCATCTAAAGTTTACTAATCATTGTTATTGTTTTTTCCTATTGACTAAGGGATCATCAGTATGATCAAACATTCAATTTCATTTTCTTACTATCTCCATCTTCACTGTTTTGTTGGATGTCACCCTTTTCTGTTCATCTTTCAAAAGAAAATTGAAGGACATAGCTTACTAAAGTAATGTTGGATACAATTTATTATGCTATTGTGTGCATTTTTCTTCAATGCTTTGCTACACCTATCATGTTGATCAAGTAGGCATACATCTTTTAGTATATCATTAATTCTGATCCTTCCTCTTGAAGAAGCCAAGAAGATCGCCATGCCTGTTACACTTATGACTTAACCAATTTTTTACATTGCATGTTGAGAAGTGCATTCTTGAGAGCTGGTAGTAACTTCTCTGTTCTCAATGTCACAATGTATTAGAACCCAAGGATGCAATTTTATCCATCTAGGTCAATTACACCCACATAAAAAGTTTTGATTATAACTGATCCTAGTTTGCAGTGCTGTAGCATTAGTAGGGCCGACCAGTGCCTGATCTAGCCAACATACCCAAAAAAAACTTTTCTTATTATCTAGCATGTGTGAGGCTAAGATGGCCTCAATATTGAACTGATACTCTGTTTGGCGATACCATCCTTTTTTTTAATCCCATTTATTTCTTCATCATTCAAAGTGTAAAATGTTGCTTTTGCAGACACATTAGCCTGGTTTTGTGTATCAGTTATACAATGTAACAGAATATGCTAACTTGAAATGATCACAAAATCTTGTGGGGAATCATCCATTAGGAGCCCCTGATACTTTTAAAGGTCATGGATGATAGGAGGATTTCCCCTTCAAGGCTTCAACATTCATCTTAATGTGACTGTTTCACCTATTTTAGGATAAATAGGCAAGATCCTCATCTCCATATGTTGGCATCTCTTCCTTGTATATGGAACTTTTTTCTATGGTGTGTTTGGTGTGCTGAAGTTGCTGGTTTAAGTTCGTGAAATAATGAGATTCAGTTTGTTTTTCTCACAAAATGCCATGATCTTCCTTCTGATTCAATCATTTTCAAATTGTCCGTTGTTTTAATCATGGAGAACCCATTTATATGATCTGATTGAACAATCTGTTCACATAGACAGAGTGACCTTTCACTCTGTTTATGTATTTCATTTGACTGGACAATTGTGGTTGCATCCGGTCATGCTTTTCTGTAGTCAGTAAATTCTTTTTCATTTTTCCAAGTCATTGTGACTGCACAACGTCGCTGCTTACTGACACCAGTATTAACTGATAAAAGAAAAAGAATATGAACTGTTGAGAATTCAATCTAGCGATCTATTATATATTAACATGTGGCCAAAAGGATAGCAGGTGCCGCAGTTAAGAGCTTAAATAAGCAAAGCTCAATAGCCAAATTTTGAACATTTTGTTGCTATTGGCATCAAAGTTCTTCTGTACCACTGGTGATACGGAGAACTTGTTTAAACAGAATTATGCCAATACAATGCTTTACTGGCTTCTGGACCGAACTATAATAGTATATCTTATAATAATTATTCTGGTATGTCATATACTTGCTGATATATAAGCTGCATAACTGTTGCGCCTAAAAGTTTCTTTATTACACCCTGCAATTTGATGATTGGCAGATTGGAAAGAAAAAAAAGTTTGGTTAATGCATGTCTCAAAAAATTTAATCAAGAGACTTGTGCATTGTTTTGATTTAGGATAATATACAAATACTTTGCTTGTTGGTTACATATTGTTTTCCTCTTATATGCACATTATGATCCATCGTCTAAGACTTTTAGCTTGCAAACCTCTCTATATTCAAGACTAGTATTCATCACATTCATATTTGACAGTTATTGTTGACATATTGCCTGATTCTTGGATTGAGCTTATGTGCTATGAACAGTTACTCTTGTCTTTCTTCTGACTGCTGCTGCTTAATATGGATATTTTATCAATTTACTGGATACCCAGTGCAGTTGTTTTATGCCTTTGTGTTATGTAATGCAGATGAAAGACTTAATGATATTGTTGGAAGTGCATATTATGTTGCCCCAGAGGTTTTACACAGATCATACAGTATGGAAGCAGATATCTGGAGTATAGGTGTCATAACTTACATTCTGCTGTGTGGCAGTCGACCATTCTGGGCACGGACAGAATCAGGAATCTTCCGATCTGTGTTGAGAGCTGATCCCAACTTTGATGATTCACCATGGCCTTCGGTGTCAACTGAAGCTAAGGATTTTGTGAAGAGGTTTCTGAACAAGGACTACCGCAAAAGGATGACTGCTGTTCAAGCACTGAGTAAGTTGTCAGCAATGCTTTTAGTTTTGATATATGGTGGCAAAACTCATTTTGTAAGTTTGTTTTCTAAGCACTTGTTTAGGTGCCGTATATTTTTATCATTTTATCAGACCATAAATATGAGAAGACCTACTTGTTTTTTTGTAGCTCACCCTTGGTTGCGAGATGAACAAAGGCAGATTCCATTGGACATACTCATTTACAGATTAATTAAGCAATACCTTCGTGCCACACCTCTTAAACGTTTGGCATTAAAGGTATGGTACAAACTTGAAATTATATCTCCATGCTTGTTAGCATTTGTGAATGTATTGAATGCATCTTCTTGTTGTACATGGATATCATGTTGAAATTATGTATATGCAAGGTTTCATTGATTTTACTGATATGTAATAGACAAAAGGGCTGTATCTGGTGAAAACTTCTCTTAAAATGAGAAAAGAGGACCATGAGATTTCAGCTGTTAGATGGGCACCAAGTGGCTCAGATTTCTGTATACCTAAGTTCCAAAATCCAAATGTACCTTTACTTGTCTATGCTTTCTGTAATATTTTTATTACTACAATGAATTGTACATGTCAATCTATTCTCTTAGGAGTTAGGATTTATGCTAAACAATATTTTTTATGATGGTATTACTTTTCCATTGTTTTGAGCTTCCTCCTGCCATGTGTAACAGCAAATTGTGGTGCAACATAAAGTGTTTTCTTGTTCTAAAGTGTTGATAGTTATGAGAGTTTTACTCTTCTATTAAAAATTATAAAAATGCTGATAGTTATTCTTTTGTCACAGGCACTATCTAAAGCTTTAACACAGGATGAACTCTTGTATCTAAGGTTGCAGTTTAAGCTGCTTGAACCTAGAGATGGGTTCGTATCACTTGAAAACTTTCGGATGGTAAGTTTTTATGCACATGCTGATTATTTCCATTGAGATGAAGAAAACGCAGAATACTTGCACTTGGTCTTCCTAAACCATCATGTTGCATGTTGTTTTATCTCCATATTTTATTGGTCCAACCTTTATTCTTGATGTTTCATGGTTTTATATCCAGGCTCTAACACGGTATTTAACTGATGCGATGAAAGAATCAAGGGTTCTTGAGTTTTTGCATGCGGTAAGGCTCTTTTATTATTAATAAACAATGTATGAAGTTCCTTTTATTTTTTGGTTGCTTTTGTGGTTTTGATAAACTGTTGATAACGTTTTGCCCTGTGTTTAAAACAGTAAACATGCAAAGTTGTTGCAGAAATACTTCTGCAATGTTGGTTTGGGAGTTTTAGTGCAAATCAGTTTGACATCTTTCACCAAAGAACAAAAATCTTCCTTTTGCTGGTTTGTGTGCTTCATGCCTCATTGTCATTGTGGTGCTCCGTTCACTCCACTTGTTACCATTGAGCTATCCCCTGCTTTTCAAGAGAGAATCAAATTGGCTTTAGGGTGCTAGAGATTCACTTGTTGGCTTGTTGCTTATCTCATTCTCCATGGTGTTTGTATCTTGGCTGGATGCAAAACCTGATATAAAGGGGACTTGATATTTCTCGTCCTTGATGTTGTTTGTGTTGAGGATGAATATGAATCTGGTACCATAAGTGTGAGTTGAATGTTGAAAAAAGCAGTTGATGTGGCTAAATGTGGAAACCTGAATGAGAGTCAGAAACAAGGGCAAAAAGGATAGCCTTAGTCATAATTCTAGCCATAATTTCTGCTGGGCACCAAGTAAGCATAGGATGGTCTTATATCATATTAGTTCTTATATTTATATAACTGAGCAATCCATTTGATTTTCTCTATGATTGTCATGGTGAAATGGTACCATGGCAATGATAGAGATGCTTAGTTCTGTGCTGCTTATAAAGATAACTGTTGGTACTCTGTTGCTTTCATTTTAGAATGCCTTTTGCATTTTGTGGTTTAGCTTTTTGTCAGTTAAACTTTTGTCTAATTGACGGTTGATGTTTGGTGGTCATATTCTTGTTTCTGTCTCAGTTGGAACCACTTGCATATAGAAGGATGGACTTTGAAGAGTTCTGTGCCGCAGCGATTAGCCCTTACCAGCTTGAGGCTCTGGAAAGGTGGGAGGAGATTGCTGGAACAGCTTTTCAGCACTTCGAACAGGAGGGCAACCGAGTTATATCAGTTGAGGAGCTGGCACAGGTATATAAGATGACTTTAATTTTGACAGGACAGGCACATTAGCTGGGAGGATAGTCTTTGTGCATCTTGAAGATATTGCAATTTTAACATCATGAGTTGTGATTCATGGAAAAAAAAAAACTTCTTGTTTCCATGGTCCTATACATGGAGCAGATATCCTGACACTTCTCTTTGTATATAGGAACTAAACCTTGCTCCAACTCATTATTCCATCGTGCAAGACTGGATCAGAAAATCAGATGGCAAATTAAACTTTCTTGGGTTTACCAAATTTTTACATGGTGTCACAATACGGGGCTCAAACATGAGACGACATTAAATGGTACTTCCGAAAAAATGTGTTGCCTCTAATTTTATGCCGCTCATTATATGGCCCTGATTCTTGTTGTCCTAGTCTTGCTCTTGTCTTTTCTTCTCTTTAATGATCATTCTTCCTGTTTGTGAGCTGTCGGTTTTTGTCATCATAGTTTTGTAGAGAATACATGTAAAGATCTTTGTAATGAAGGCAATCATATGGTTTGTTCAAGAAATATAGTGTCATGGTGTTCTTTTCGTGCACCGGTTTCGAAAGCTTCTTCCAGTAGTATCATTTTGGCAATCAATGGACTGCCCAATACAGTGCGCCTTGACAAGAATGTTAGCTGAAATTTCAAATTTGTTTGTTTATCTTTGCTATTCTCAATGTATTTGTCCCATGCTCCATCCGCTTCTATACTTCATGGTAGAAAGGTAGTCACTGTGGAAGTGTGAGTTCTATTGCTGTGAATAGTTTTCCTGTATTAGTTTTATTTCCTCTTTACAATCTGTGACCGGAGACCCAATTGAGATTTTCTTGTTCTCTTTGTTTTTTGTCTTTCTCCAAAGTTGGTTGTTGATATGTCCGTCTTGTCATCATGTGTATTTGACCAGGTTTCCAATGTGAAACAAGGAACCTAGACGTCATACCTTCTTAAGTTATGAGTTGGCACTGCAAAATTCGACTATCTGTAGTCTACAGCAACTGTCTTTTAAAGCTTGCAATGGAAGGAGCAGATAAAAATTTCCCGGTCGAAACAGACCAAGTTTTAAACCCCATTCAAACAGGGAATGTGCTGTTTTTGGGGATTTCCGGTGTGTCACTGGGTCTTATTCGAATATCAGTACTCCTATGTTTTTGTGTATCTTGAAAAGGAAAAGGCAAATCTTTGGGTTTTGTTATGAGATATTTTTTGTCGAACAACTGAAAAACCAGCTTTTGGTGCATCATTTGGATGAGAAAAAAAATATGCACAACCACCATTTAACCAGCAAATATTTGGCTCTTAACATCAGGGTATCTTGGTGAATCGGGAACACGATGCAATTTTAGGTGCTTCAGAATCTAAAGAAAAAAAAAATCAAGTGCTTCGATGACTTCCTAGAACTTTTGGAGGAGCTCTGCTCCGTCTCCTGCACGGCATAAATTTGGGCTTTAAACATGCATTTGGATTGTGGAGTCGCTGGTATTGTTCACTTGCGCTATCGACCATGTTGCAGTTTCGTAGGAGCACAAAACTTATCACTTGAGTGTCCTTTTCGCGATATTATGAGGCCCCATTCTTGCGAAAACCATTGGCCCTTTTCACATTTGTTCCAGAAACCGCTATTAACCAAGCCAGTTTCCAGCTGGCTTGATTGCTACTGCATGTTCTCAGGCTACTTCTATTGTTGAAGTTTACATGCAAGTATAGACCAAAACTACTCACCCCATTAGCTCCTGGAGGAGGTCAATTCCCTCTCTTAAATGGCATTAATCAGATGAAAATACAGCGATAATTAAAATGTGATCTTGAGTCGTCGTTCTCTCCTTATCATGAGAAGGATATAGCATGTAGGGTGTCCCCTTGTTTGCCTTTTCCCAGTCCACAAGAGAGAGGAGAAGCAGGCTACTATGCTTTGGACATGAGCAACCTTTGCTTGTCGTCTAGTCCCGTGCATCGAACCTATCCACACACACATACACCAATCTACATTCTACGCCATTGTAGTATGATGCATCTACTGCCGAAATGACGTGACCGATCATACACAGACTACTCTTAATTTCTACATCATTGAGGTTAATATTATGTACTATATCAGATGGAAAACTCCGAACTCATGGTTCAAACTGTTTGATCAGTTTGGATTTAAGTGTATTAATCAAATCTGTATTATAGGATACTGGTAAAATTTATTTTTTATGATCAAATATATAATAACTTTTTTCTCCGCGGAACGGATGAATCATATCATGAATTTTCTGCAATGTTATCTGATCCCATTGGACAAGGATTTAATTATACTCGTTGTTGCTATATATGACGTCATCTTCGTACAAAGAATAACACCATATCGGTGGACCACGGTTGCCTGTGAGATGCGTTCGTAGCTCACGGGAGAGGTGTACATTATATTTGAAGTTTTTAGGATTAGGGATCTGTCCAAAATCCTGTCTCATACACAAGACAAACCCCGTGTCAATTAAGGACGCGTTTTTGGAGCCAGGGGAATTCCTAAAGCATTTTCGAAGTTGATAGTAATACATTAAACAACTTTGTTTTCGTGGACCATAAGAGGATTACAAGTTGGAAAAGAAAAATATTTACTTTATCTCAAACTGCTGTTGATATCAAACCCTGATATGAGAGAGAGATAGAGAGAGAGAGAGTAGACTCTAATCTTCACCTATTACAAATTATAACTACAGTGCAACTAGTTTGCTTGATGAGTAAAGATATCCTCTTCTTTAATGAAGCAAGCAATAGTGGTCAAATGCGGTTAGCTAGCAAGTTGCGAGAGTTTAGCCACACCTAACGGCGACCCGACAAATGACATGCACTCATCCATGTTGTCTAGTGTAGATGAGGCGACGATTCCAAGCGGCATTTGTTGAAAACCGTGGAAATCCAGGACGATCCACAACCAATTTCAATATTCATGCATCTCCACCCATCCGAATCTTTTATCTTTCAAATCAAATAACAGAAGAGATATTTTAAAGTGTTAACACAATCACAAATCAATTATTTAAAAAAACATGTGTGAGAATTTTATATGCATATAATTTCTGATGATGTATTTAAATTTTTCTCTTACTTATTTGGATCTCAACTGAATGTTCTATATGATTCGAAAGATTTTGAGAGACATCCAATTGCAACGAAACTTTTTGAAAAAGGCGTGTTAGATTTTTACATGCATGCAACATCTCACAAATAATTTAAACTTCTTTTTCGTCATGATCTCATTTGTTTGCATCTTGACCGAATGTTTCATGTGCTTTGAAAAACACTCATACTTGACTGAGATGAAGATCACTCTCTCACACAAGCACTAAACTTCAGAATTGTTCGGGCAGTGACGATGGAGTGAGTCCGACTAGACCTAAACAAGAATTTACTTGTAAACAGATGCAACAAACTAACAAGATAAACCTTATTATCAAGAAAAAGAGCCATCCTAATCTAAGCGACGTGGCAACGTTGACGTGGAGGATAATTATAATTATAATTAGCTGGTCCATATAGTATTTTTCTTTCTTATTGTGGCCTTACTTGCGTCGCAACATTGTCCTTTGACACTATTCGATCGACGAAGCATGTTGGACTCACACATTGCATTGCCTTGATGAATATTCAAACAATTGTACGCCCACACTCGGAAATTAATTAAAGCTTCTTTTGGATTTTGGAAGGGCTTGCTTACAAAGCATACATGTCCAAGAAGGATTTTGTTTGTGTCAAGTCAACATCTAGGGAAGGATGAGGCACAAATTGTGCCATTCCCATGCTCATAGAATACTAGTCCATGGTCCATCGAATAAACAGCACACAGGCCATTACACTTTGTCATGTTGATTGGCGATGTTTGTGGGGATATGGGCGCCGGTTTCCGTAGAAATCATCGGGATTTGAACCTGTATTGTGGGGTGGGATGTCTATTAGTCTAATACCAAACACTCGGCCTAGTTTAATTGAGTTTATTTTCAACATATTCGTATTGTAAGTACAAAAAAATTAGTTGAATATATTTTAAAGATATCTTTAGTTGAGTTTCAGTTTCGATTTATTGTTATGATAAACTCAAATCTTAACCGAATATATAGCTTCTTTGTGTGTGATTTCTCACATAATTTCAATATATTTGACGCCTTACATCATAACTATTAAAGAGCGACTTTTCTGACTTCTCTATTCTTCTCCTTCACACTCATCCAATAAACATAAAATTATCAAATATCTTTTGAACTTTTGGGTTTATAGACAATAAACTCATGAGCCAACTTATCAAAGACACTCTGAATTGCTAACTCGACTAAACACAATCTTATTTTAAGAACTTATAAACTAATTTTGACTTATTTGATAGGATGAGTTGCCGTCCTAATTTCCTAATTTATTAGACTTATTTTCCTCCAATCCTCCACCTCTTCCCTTGATTTATAACTTCAAATTTCAACCAAACAACTTATTGAACTTATTTACACGAAGTTATAAACTATACTTTTGAGTTTATAGAGCATAACTCAAAATCTAATTTATTTGATGTTTTAAATTCATCCAAATATCGAGGAGTACAAAGAAGACAATTATTTCAAGGAGTTCCTGCAAACTTTGCCAATTGTGGTTGGTCTGTACCGTCCCGTACGTAAAGGATGTCCTTCTTGGTGTTCTAGTTCTTTTTATCCATCTCTTTATTTCAAAAACATTGTATAGATCCATGAATAGTATAAGTTTTTTGCAAATAGCTACATGTAGTTTCAAAATTGATTAAAACTATCGTCATTGCCTCGAACATAATACTAATTTAATCTTTTTACAGAATTTTTAGATCAAAATAGGGCAATGCATGTTTGGTTCAAACTGTAATTTCGTATGCTTTAAAAAGAAAAATGAACGCTTGCGTTCAAACCATGTACACCAACAACGATCATAACTGCGCAATTCTATTAATATTTTTCTACAATTAGCATTAATGTGCAACCCATGCCTACGCTTTAATAGCAAGATTAGTCAACATGATTCCCTTGTTTCTACATGCTGTACTACTATCATGACTTAAAGTCACAACCTAATATTATCACCTGCCCTTACATTAATTGCCAAAGTCGTCTTCTAATACTTTTACATGTTAACTAAAATAAAAATGCTGATTTTCGCGAATGCTTATAGGCCCGGTCTGGACAAGCTTAGCTTATTCAGGATGTGTTAGATTGAGTTTAAGTTTCTCAATTAAATTAATTTATTGGCGCTCAGTTTATAAGTTTAAGAAACATTCTTTTATCGGGTTCAACTTATTTAAGATTTTTAATTGAAAGATGGCGTATATATACTTATGAAATAAGTCTCAAAATAAATTAGGTGGTTGATCACAACTTCTTCGTCAAACACCCCTCCATAAGTGAAGTTACTTGATAAGATTTAAGGAGTTAACATTGAGGGGGTGTGAAAAGTTTGATGGTGAGGAGAATGTGGATAAATTCCCAAACAAACCATATAATAAGGTCTTTATGGCTTTAGCTTATCCATCAAATAAGTTGAAGATAGTTTATAAACCCTAAATAAGCGAGTATTTGACCAAACTTACTAATTTTTTAAAAGTTGAAGCACTAAATAAAATCAGCTAAATTAGTAATATCCAACGGTTTAGATACACTAGTACCGAGATACCTTCTTTAATCAATTTATCTAAAAATTAGATGTAAAATATATAATAATAATTTTACAAATCCCTTTATTCATCATGCCCACTCCAAATCCCACAAACTCTTTAAATTGTTAAGCAAATATTCTCCTAACAACTCTCAAAAAAATTCTTGTGTTCATGATGGGTCGAGAAGCTCAGCCAGATTTCGAAAAAAAGAAACTTGGTACTCTCATGCTAGGTGGAGAAGCTCCACCGGATTTTAAAAAAAAAATTGATGTTGTTGCTCATGTTGAGCGGAGAAACTCCACCGGAATGATTTTTTTTTTTTCGAAATTTGCGGAACAAAAATTTTGATTAGAAAAACGATGGATTGTTCGGATCATGTTAGATAGATAGTGTTTGTTTCGAAAGATATTATAAATCTATTCTTATAAATCAACTACTAGATTAAATTTGTATCATCATACAATGATTCATCTTTGAAGTGTCATGTAACCTTTTCATATTTATCAAGACATTGTTTCTATTTAGGGTTTGTTTGTAATGCAAAAAATTTCACAAAAATTTGAAAAAATCTCACATTCAGTAAAAATGAATATTTCTTTTCTTATAAAATTTGTAAGTTTCAAACAGCACTTGCACAAAAAAAAATTCACCTACCAAGGAAGAACAGTAGGCGTATAATGCTACCAATATTCTAGGTGAAATTAAAAAATTTTATCGAGAAAACTGCCAACCTATGCATGCGGGCAAACAAAATTGTCTTACTCCTAAGGCTACCTTCAACAGACGTTTGGGATTAAAAAATTTTAGTTATTTTGTTTGCCAAATTGGCTGGCAGGTGCGCTCCGCCTCTTTCCTGCACAGTAGATTCTCGGCTCTTTTTTTTTTTCATTTTTTTTGTTTTTTATTTGTTGTCTTCCGCTGACTCACTTTTTTTAAACTATTTTTCTTTCTCTTTTAATAAACAAATAGTTTTTTTATTCTCTTTCCACTGTAACACTAGTCTAAAAACTAAAACTATTAAATTGCTTACTTTTCTAAAAGATTCTTTGTATACGATAATGTAACACTCTCATCTCTCTCAACAATCTATCACTGTTAGAGAACTAAGACGTCATGCGCCGTTCTTTCTCGACTCCAGATATCTCTCATTCCTGTCTTGCAAGTTAACAGTATCAAGTCTCTTTTAATAAAAAATTTAAGTTGGATTCTTTATTATAAAGTAATTTTGCCAGGTCCTTGTTCTTTCTTTCTAGAGGATATGCTGGGTTGCAGTCGGAGGGAATGCATATTATAAGTATTCGTTTGAAATTAAGAGAAAATAAGATTAATGTTTCGTTTGGTTGGCAGAGGAGAGAGAAAAAATAGTGGAAAAAAACTCATATGGTCCTGTTTGTCTCTGGTTGCCTAACATAAATTCTTCACATAATTCTCCTCATTTCCTTTTCTTTGTTTTTCAGATTTGTAGTTGAAATAACATTGGGTTCAATTCTCCCTCTCTTTACTGCTATTTGATTTGATACAAAATATTTATCATATTTTTTGTCTTAATTGTAAGTTTGTAACATTATTGGATATATAAAATGGCCATAATAATTATAACAAAAATTTGACAGAAAAGTGTTTGACAAGATTGTGGAGCATAGACATGAACTAAAAAATGATCATAAAATATCAAACTTGTCTAAATAAGGAGGGATTGGGGTGTGACGGGTGTTGTTAACAAAAACAAATTCCGCTAGAAATAATTTCAAAAAATAAAAGAACTTTGAGAAGAAATATATACAACTTTTCAATCTTGATATTTTTCTTCCTATTGTCCCTTGTAAGTTCTTTTGAGTCCAAAAGAAAAGCTTATTTTCTTTTCCTTTCTATTCGTCCCATAGCACCAAATGTTCGATGAACAACCCAAACCTCCTCTTTCTTACAAGGAAAGAGTTTTCTTCTTTGGAAAGAAAAGACCACCAACCAGTTCCACATATACATTAAACATAAGGAAAAAAAGTATGATGCAAGCATCTGATCCTCTTTGATCATCATCATCACAAACCTAGTAGAAAAACAAAAAGAAAAGAAAATCTAATTCCGACTACATGGATCCACATCTCGAACATGTATGTATGATCCTTCGATCACCATGCATCTCCATCACCACCACACACCACAACACCAAGAAATCTGTAAAAAAAGCAACATAAAAGAAAACCCTAATTATTCACCCACCCACCACGGATTGACGCATGCACGGGCGTCTGATCTGTCGGTCTCATGGATCTCACGCCCGGAAGCAGCCGGCGATGTGGAAGTGGTGATGCCAATGGTGGTGGTGGTGGTGGTGGGTCGCCGGCCATGCCTGCTGGTCGATGATGCCCTGGACGCGACGGAAGTGGTCGACGCCGCAGGGGATGGTGATGGCGCCCTTCTGGTCGAAGCCGTACTCCTCCTCCGCTTCCTTGAGCAGCGCCACGAACAGCGGGTGGTTCAAGTACCCAACCGGCACCAAGAACCTCTCCTCCCCCCTCTCCCCCTCTCCATGACCTCCCGGCCCCACCACCCGTATCGCCATCCACCCCTTCGGCGGCATCCCCCCGCCGCCGCCGCCGGACAGCGACGCCGACGAGTTCTGCTTCTTCAGCAGGTGCACGCCCATATAAACGTATACACGCACGCACGTACCCAGCAGCCAAGAAGAAGAAGAGGAGGAGAAAAAGATCACGAGGAGAAGGCTACGGCCGGGCGGCGAGCGGTCACGGCGGCGTCCGGCGACATGGCGGCTGTTGCATGGTAGGTCAGGGTTAGTGGGTTTCTTGATGTGTGTGTGTGTGTGTGGGGGGGGGGGGGGGGGGGGGAGAAGAGAGGGGAGGGGTAGATATGTATGTATATGAAGGGGAAGAAAGGAAAAGAAGGGGGCTGTATTGGAGATCTTGTTTGATTTGTTGTTAATTAATTAAAATGATTAGATTCCGGCTCTGTTTCGTTTACGAATCCTAATAATAAATTCGTGTGATTTGTTTCCAAATCCTCCTCTTTTTTTTTTCGTGTAATTAATCTCTTTTTTGTGCTCGTGTCGTATGACTCGTGTGTTTCTGCCTCCACCTGGCTTTTGAGTCTGGAGAGAGGGCGTCTGGGGCCTATGCCATGTGGCACCCTTCGCAGTGGTGCTCCTGTGCTACAAGTTTGGTAGTATTTACCATTTTTTGTCCTCCTCAGAGAATGGAAAACGTGTGCTCATCAGAGAATGGAAAATGAGTGCTCATTTTTTTCGTCATCAAAATATCTGGATGTCTTATCAGTTCGATAATACTTTATAATTAATAGTGAAAACATGTGTTTATTCTTAAAAAAACGAGTTAACTCGAATGTTTCACATAAAAAAGTTGATGTTTAGGGCCATTCATAATGGTATGCTTGTACTGAATAATATTACACAACAGACTGTCTGTTTTGGATTATGATTTGAACCAGAAAAATCTAATGCCTTCGTGGGTTGGTTGTGTCATGGGATTTTGTCCGAAATTGTCTACCAACGTAGTTGTGCATCTGTACTTCATTACATGCTTTCTATTTGTTTGTAATTGGTTTGGATTTCGCTCCCATCCCGCAGATCATATAGGCCATCAAACAGGCTCCTTAGGTGTCAAAAAGTGCTCAAATTTACATGTTTTTTTTTCTATAACAACGAATTTTATGATGTACATCAAACACTCTAATCCATCTCTTGAGGAACACAATCAAATATTAATCAAATAAAATATGATGTGTCATATATGTAATATTCAAATATGATGTACAACATTTTTGTGGTGGAAGAAAGTTTGTAATATATTTTAGATAAAAAAAAATATGTAAATAACATGTGGATTATTTTAGCACATTTTTCGTACGACACTTTTTATAATCATACACCATGATGGCATTGAACCGGCCCTGAATCCTTCTCGATTGATGTGATGTCAGTATAGATGTTGAGCAAGAGAGAACTACAAATAGAGAAACCATATGATCCGATCATCAGGATATAACGTATCTATCTGATTGGTAGAAAGGAACAAAAATAAAATGTGAAATCTAACATTGAATAAAACGTGGCACAAACTCAAGACTTTTTGACGGATGATGCGAGCAAGCCAGATGGAAGGCATGCAACCAAATACTATCATCGGAGAAAGAGCGCGCTAGAAAATTTTCCATGAAATTTTTTATAAACAGTTTCATATGCTGAGATCATTTCGTCATCCACTGTTTGCAATAACTTTATAAATTTTCTAATTGCCATCGGGATTGTTAAGAGTGCATGTTCTCGCGAAAAGTGATTGTAAGTTTAATTTTTGATTTTTTTTACGTATATATTTAGTTGAAGTATTGTGTTGATATATATATATGTGGTATGAGTGAGATAGAAGATGAGTTTAGACGTATATTATCAATATAATAGATATTATTATAATTTTTTTAAAAGTTCACTAATATAGAATATGATAGTCTCAGAAACATATGATATTGAAAACCACCTAAGATCAAACCCTTATCTACTTTCTTAGAAAATAGAAATACAAGTGACACACAGACATGCCAATCAAGCTTCCACATTAAACAAATATGCATAATTGGTCAAAATCAACAAATTCATGATAATTCCATAATGTTATTTAGCAAAAACTATCTTGAGAAAATGAAATCTTATTTTTGTTAAAATTCAGAAAAATACGTAGTTTTGATTTTCTTAGATTTTTCTTTTAATATGTTCGTGTAGGAAAAGATGGGGATACAATTATAGGTCCAAATTTCAATGGCCAGGGGAGAAGAGTAATCTTAGGGCGGGTAAAGGATAATGTTAAAGGGTGTAAAAGGATTGTGTTTAGAATAGATTAGTTTTGAGTGAGTCTAAATAGGTTGAGAATAAATTAGGGTTTGATTGAGTTTTGGTAACTTCAAAAAATGGTAGGATAATGATTGAGTTAGAATAAAAAAAATTAGAGTCCAAATGAGTCTAATCCTAGGATCTAACCCAAAAAAGTATGAGTTTTTCCTTTTTTTTCTGCCTTCTATAGTATTTAAGACTTTTTATAATCCAAATGATTTTTTTTTGGGTTCAAATGAGTTGGACTCTAAGGGTTGGAAGAAAGTTAGATTGGAAAGAGCTTAGAGTTGGATTATGTTTTAGGAATGATTTTTTGGATTCGGTTGGGGTTCGATACTTACAAGTGATGTATGGGTTAGGATCGGGTTGAGTGTGGCTTTCATGTTTCTTCTTTGTGTATTCTGTTTGAGTCTTTCTCTATAACTTGTGGTGCTTCGTGATATGTACCAAACCTTATAGAGAGAAGAACACATATAGACACACAAAGAGAAAACAGACAAGTCACACTTGATCCGATTAGGAGAAGGTTTGGACCCATCACTAGGCCTAAGTAGTCGAGTGACCCCACATACATATCTTTTTTCTGAATGCGATGGTGAAAACTAGGGGTGGAAACGAGCCGAGTCCGACCGAGTTGGGCTTGGCTTGGCTTGAGTTTGTTAAGCTTGGCGAGTCGAGCCGGTTCGACTCGATTAAGTTATCGAGTTGAACAGCTAGCTCAAACTCAACTCGGTAGTCGGCACAGCTCGCGAGCTAGCTTGATCCAATTCGCAAACTGTCCTAACTCGATCCAGCTCACAAGCTATCTCAACTCGATCTAGCTTGTGGACTTGAGGAAGTGGGCGGTAGCACAAGAAAGGCGGGGGCGGCGAAGGCGAGGGCGGCGTGGGGGAGGCAGGGGCTGCGGTGTGGGGGAGCGGAGGAGGTCGGTAGCGGGCAAAGAGCGGTGACGTGGGGAGCGGAGGAGGTTGGTGGCGGGTGAAGAGTAGCGAAGGTGGTAGGGGCGGTGGTGAGGAGGAAGTGGGGACGGTGCAGAAGAGGCGGGGGTAGGGGTGGAGGCGGTGGTACGGGGGTGGCGGGGGCGGCGCGGAGGAGGCGAGGGTGGCAGCGAGGGAGGTTGGGTTGGTGGCCAAGGGGGGGGGGGGATTGGCTAGGCGACGGCGAAGTCGGGGGCAACGACATAGGGGAGGCGAGGGCGACGCCGGAGGAGCTAGGCTAACACTAGATCTAGAAGTTAGAATTTGTGTGGTTAAGATGCTAAAGTTACACTAGTAGTCATATACTTATATGTATCGAGTCAAGTCTGAGCGAATCAGAGTCTAGTTTTGGCTCGGCTTGGTTTTGAATCGAGCTATGAGGATAGTTTGAATTTGGTTCTTTTGTTAGTGAGTCGAGTTCTAGTTCATGAGCTAAAACCCGAATCGAGCCCAAGTAGCTCACGAGCTGCGAGCAAAAATTCCACCCAGTGAAAACACTTTCAAACATACACTTCTAACGAAAAATCTTTGCATAATGTAAAATTTGTTCTAAAAATGCTATAAACTCATTATCTCTGTAGTATATAAATGCTAGTTTGATTTACAATACGAACGAATTTAAAACAAATCTGATCCAATCTTTTATTGTCCATGGATCATGTAAAAGTTTCACGTAAAAATAGTATTGGTCCATTATTAGTCTAGATTAACTTCCTAAACAGCCCTACTAATTTATTAGATATTAGCAGCAGTTTTGTACAACAAAAATCGTGCACCGCTCATGTATGATGTTTACAACAAATTGAGAGACAAGACCGGCCACGAAGGGAAACTTGGATACTTTGGTGGTGTACATGATTCGACAAATCAAGGCCAAACATTGCGGAATTCTCAGCCTCACACCGGCGATCGAGTCTAAATTTGTGATCTCTTCGCATCAACTAGCTAGCAATTATGTTGATCTATGTCTAGGGATAAAAAGGATCTGGACTGATGGAGCATAAATTGTATTGTTATCTTTATTTTTCTCCAAACACAAAAACAGATATACATTCAAATAGTATAGATCTAAATACAATTATGGTCATATATAGATAATCGGATATTGTACACAATAAAATTATACTCCATCCATCTCAAAAATTTGTCGTGTTTGATTTTTTATGATTTATAATAAATAATTTTGACTATTAATTATATTTTAATACATTAATAAAAATTATAATATGTCGGAGAATACCTTTGATGCTCTTAAACATGTGCCACGTGTCAATGCACTAGGTGAGTTTGGCTCGCTCAAGCCTCCGGGTTAGCCTCGCCCCCGGGTGAGTCCTAGGCCGCGAGAGCCTCCAGGTAAGCCTCTCCGCCGGATGAGTCCTGGGCTGCGTGAGCCTCTGGGTGAGTCCCGATCTGAGAGAACCCCCTAGGTTAACCTTACGTTCGGGTGAGCCCTGGGCCGCGAGAGCCTCCGAGTGTCCTAGTCTACGAGAGCCTCCGAGTGAGTCCCGGGCCGAGAGAGTTTTTGGGTTAGCCTTGCTCTCAAGTGAGTCCTGGGCCGTTGGTTTGTGAGAGCCTCTGGGTCAATCTCGCCTCTAAGTGTCCTAGTCCGCGAGAGCCTCTGGGTGGTGAGCCTCGCCACCAGCTGAACCTTCGATCGTGTGAGCTTCGCCTCCGGGTGTCCCAGTCCACGAGAGCCTTTGGGCTAGGCTCGCCCACTTGTGAATTGTGGCCCGTGAGGGCTCTATGGGGAAGCCAGAAGCCTTGCTCCCAGGTGAGACCTGTGGTTAGCAGGGCCCACAAGGACATATGTCAAAGATCTGCACATTGTGCCCAGTCAAAGAACCATCCCGCCCCGATCCAAGGTCCAAATTAGGATAGTGTAGTCATTTGCATCTTTTTGGGGTCTATATATACCCCTTGTGTACTCTTTTTTGTAGCTAATTTCATTTGCATTTAATACATTCAACTACCTAATTGGTGTGCTTTAGAACCTCCTCCCCGCGAGAGAGTCTCCAACTAGTTATTATTGGGGGCACATCGATAGGACTAAAATTTCTACTGAAATCTCAACTTGTAAAAGTCCCCGCGTCAATCTCTCTTTGATTGTACTATCTAGAGTTACCCATCGTAAGGTCATCTCAGGTCGTGTGTCTCTCAACTTGTGAATTGAATCAATTGCGGCCCCAAACTCACGACAAAATATAAAATTATGAAAGCATTTTAAAATATAAATCTAACTATGTCATTTTTATGTGGATAATTTTGATATTTAAAAATATATTAGTGATGAAAATTGAACAAATTTGATTGCACCTACAAAATAGATATAATTTTTTTTTTGATGGAGTAATATAATAAAGTTTTGCTTCTTTCTTTGTAGGTAATTTTCGTGTGTAATTATTATTTACGGCAATATACTGTGTCACAAGTAGTATTACTGTGGTCAGAAGGTTATTTTGATGAGAAAAAAGAACAAAAATATAGTGTTGCTTGGGTAATTCGATCCAACTTTGTGTTTTATTACACAGCGATCGTCGGTGCTTCCTGAAATCGTGCGTTTGTTTGGCCATTACTTGGGAATTCGATACATATGATGATCCTCGTGTACGGTCATAGAGACCGTGAAGTCATCAGGTGCTACGTGTGACCGAGTCCGAGGAGGATGATGGAAGCATGCGTGCTAGCTGCACACGTGTGGACCTGCCTAGGTCACATCAACTCGCCTCGCGTGAGAGATTTTCTTCACCATGAGTGACAATTGTCACCTGCCGCGGCGGCGGGAAGGAGATGTGGTTGGAAGAGCAATTTCTATGACCATCATATTATCTTATGTATATATAAGATTTCATTAACAGTTGTTGGATTATCTTTAGATCTTAGATCGATCATGACTCAATAACTTTTAATTAAAATCTCATGTGTGAGAGTCTTCGTTAGAATTTTTTTCATTACTATACATGAATTTAAGATATTTTGCATTTTTAAGATCAAATTTATAGAAGAAGCAACCAATGTAAATTGATGTTTAGTAATATTATTTAAAGTTTGAGGTCATTATCATTGTTAAGTTGTTTGTAGAGATGACTATTCTTCTTAATATTGGTTTATAAACTTAATACACAGATCAAATTGTCATACCCAGTCTTAGGATTCTATTTTTATTTATTACATCACTTTGTATCTAAGTTTTTTTTAAAAAATCTTAATTATCTACGACAAATGATACTCTTCTTCAGAAGTAATCACATTACAAATAAAAAAAGAATTACTAATATATAGGATCACAAACAAATTATAGTCAATTCTCACTAGAATAAATAAAAACCGCTTGCATAGTGTGTACAAAAACCATGAGGTATGGGGTCAGACCCCCCGGGCTGCTTGCACTTGGCTTTGCTTCCAATAATTTAGCGAAAAGTTAGCTACAGAAAGGTTTTTTTGTTGGTGGGTGCTAGTCAAACATCGAGCCCTCCATTATTATAAAGTTTTGGCCCCAAAAATATGACAACAAAATTATTCTCCTCGTGATGGGGACTTAAGAACTAAAGAGAAAGGTTAAGGTTTTTTTTTCAATTCACACCCCATTTTTCTGCGAATTTTGTCGAGTACAAATATATACAATATGATATACTATTGGCTAATACTATATAAAAACCGTTTGATTCTCATTGAATGGGTTAGGATTTTTCTTTTTGAAAGAGCTATCTTGTTTATTCAGTTAAAAATTCTAAAAATAGAAAATAATTTTATCTCCTCATGTTTTACATTTTTAACACTTGCAGATTGCAAACAAAAATTAATTGATTTTTTTACCCTGGACCCCACTATTTATTTTTAGATAAACCATGATGTATTTCTTACATACATTTTTAACAAAAAAAACTCTTGGTTAAGTGCATACAAATATATTTTACTGTTATAAATCAAACTTAAAAGATTTCTCGCATCCAACTAATCAAGGGCTTATCAATTGGTAAGGCACTTGATTACTTTGATGCATACCAAATTTCATTGTTGTTTATGGGAATTGATCTCATTGAACTCTCTACACTAAAAAAATAATTATGATTGAGGGCTTAATTTGTAAGATTGCAAAAAGAACATCTAATGATAAGCAACACTAACCATGGATGAGACATGTCTATGATCACCATAGGTGTTGTTCTGTCTTTTTTGCCTACGCATATAGCAAAAAGCAAAAAGCTAAGTGTTCTCCCGTCCATCCGTTTTGCCCATAGACCCCATATAAATCATGTCTCTCAACAACAACTAATTCATTGGCCATTAATATATATATATGTTGCTCTCTCCAGTGGTTTACATGTTGACGCGAGGAATGCAATGTAAAAAGTGGAATTTTTTTTTATAAATAACCCACAAAAAAATATTAATTACAAAAATGATTCAAAATTATTGTATTTTATAAAAATAACCCACCACGCCAGCGTGTCGAGTCTTGGAGACTCGACAAATGACGTGTTGCGTTGCAGGAGTGGAAATCGGTTTGTCGAGTATTGAGAACTCGACAAGCCGCTTGTCTCGTTCTAGAGCCGCGACAAGCTCTCTGACTCCTGTAACGTTTCGGTTCTGAGTTTTATGTGTATGTTTTTATGTCGTCGTGGAGGTAGTTGTAGGTCGAAGTGGAAGTGGTGGACAGTCGTCGTGGTGAGGTGTAACTTCACCAATTTTGATCGTCAATGACTAACCACCTCTTCGACCACTCCAACTGCGATGACTACCTCCACTTCGACTTACGACCACTTCCACGACGACATTACATGATTCAATATATAACGATAACTGAGCTGTTATAGTAGCCAAAGGACTTGTCGCGACTCCAGAACGCGACAAGAGATTTGTCGAGTACCCAGCACTCGAAAAACCAATTTCCACCCCACAATGTGACACGTCACGTGTCGAGTTTCCAGAACTTGAGAAGCTGACGTGGCGGGTTATTTTTGTAAAATACAGTAATGCTAATTCAATTTTTGTAATTAATTTTTTTTTGCTGTGGGTTACTTGTAAAAAAAATTCTAAAAAGTGTGCTCTTTTGTGTCTAATTCATATGGACATGCATGCCTGATAGATTTCTTTGATTTTTTTTGAGGTCTTTTTGGGAAAATGGGGCACTGCTTTAGTTGACTAAAAGCAAATAATTGGAGCACTTTGGATGATAGATTTCACAGGGTCAATAAAAATTCTTGTCGATAAGATGAAAAAAGCAATGAAAATTGCCTCACTGCTCTTGGAAACATCAATATTATAGTTTTAACCCTCTATCTTGTTCTGTCAAAGAAGATAACACTAATTTTTTAATCTTGAAGGAAGAAATATTTTTGTTGAAAAGTTATCATTTATAATGTCATGAAACCAATGATTCCTAGAGTTTAAGCCTAATATTTGAAGAAAATACTGAAAAGTACTATAGGCTCTTGTTTTAGCTGTCAAAATCCACCATTTCACCGGCCAATGCACCTGAATGGGCCTAAATAGGCCCAAACTCGAGCCTCAAAGTTGAAATGGACCGGGAAGGCATTCAGTTGAAATGCCTCCGCTCCATCTCGTATCCTCCAAGCTGCCACTTCGGATAACTCGTCAGCCCACCTCTAGCGCTAACCCTAACCCACGATGGACGGACTTCCTGAGGTATTTCAACTATGATGAACAGGCAGTAGAGCTCTACTATGACCATCTTATTGACATGTTTACTAGCCGTGCTATGGAGCTATTTCAGTCAGTTGATCACAGTATTGATATTGCAAAATATTTATATTTAAGGATTTTTACTATAATGCATTAGTGTTTTCCCCATTGATCTTATTATTAATGATTATTTTATTTTATCTCCAATGTCAAGTATGAATTGATAAGACCTGTTAGGAATTGCTATATTATAGAAGTATGCATCGGTTATGCTCATGTCAATTTTATCACAAGAGCAAAAGAAGAGGGTTCTACAGAATAATTTTTTTCACAGAGTTAAAGCGGTGTTATAATCTAAGAGAAGACGAAGTGGCACCGTTAAAAATAGTTGCAAGGGAAGACAAAATGGCAGTGATTTCCAAGTGTTTTTTTTCTTTAGAAGGAAAGGAACAAGTTGGTTAGTCCTGGCCACATTTTCTTTTTTTTTTCCCCTTAATTTGGGCATTGCAACAGTCATTTTTTTTCTCTCTTTGTTGTTTTAATTTGGATTCAAATCTGTTACAGGAGGTAGAATCTGGATAGCGCTATTTGGAATCTTTCTGCTCCTGAAGTAGATTCTGACCATTGTTATGTATGTGGAAATATGCTAAAGCATCCATAGGATAGAACAACATATGTGGCTGGCTATTATACTGCCTCTAACTATTATGAAAATGCTTAGTAGGATTTTTTTGAAAAGCCCGTTATCCAGCAAGATGCTGAATAATTGGGAGTTAATTTAATCAGCTCCTATTTTTATTTAAGTAGTTTGTCACTCATTGTTATGATTGTGTAAAAATTTTACTTGAATTGCATCTCGTGATTTTATGTGCCCTCCTAGCTTCACGATGTCTCTGTTCTCTTATATAATTTTTAAGTCTATGTTTAACTCCACATGAGACCATCAATTGATGTGTATTTCTATGTCATCAATGGCCAAATTTAAGTTTATCCAATAAATTTGTTTGTTAGAATTTCAACTTATAAATCCAATAAATATTTTTTCATTGGTTTCAGCTAGACATTATGTGCACAAAAAAATGTTTCCATGTTTAATATAGAAGTAATTTTCTTTCATTGACAGTTATGTTCTTTGATCTCCTAGGTAAAATATGAATTCATAAGGAACATTAAGAGTTATTATATTATGGATGAAAATGGCTCTTATGGTCATGTCAATTTTATCATAAGAGCAAAGATAAGACGATTCTATAGAGCAATTTTTCTTCTTAAAGGTCTTATGGTCATGTCAACTTTATCACAAGATCAAAACAAAAAGTTTCTACAAAACAACTTTTCTTCTCAGAGATGTGTCATTTAAGATAAAAATTATGTAGAAAACTTCTTACCTATAGGAAAGACTCTAGAGCCATCAGATCTTGCATGGACAGTTTTAAAAGTGATTAGTGGGATCTCAATACATCCCATTTCATGCATTTGAAACCATCCATACGAAATCTGATGACTCTGAAGACCTTCTTATTTGTAGGAAGTTTTATACACAATTTTTACTCCATCATCTACATGATAATCATCTAGAAGAGCTCATTGCAATTACCTTGTGCTTTTACTACTTGAAGGCAAAGAGCAAGTCAGTTAGTTCTAGACACCTTTCGGCTAAGTGTAACTTGTTTATTCTCTCTTATGTTTGATCGTCTGTGTTTCTGTCTTTATGGGTCGTCAAACCGAAAGCAGGGTGTTCTTGTTCTCTAATTAGCTTAGTCCAAATGGTGCCTTCATTAACCCGGGAGGGACGGCCCCGCAGGGACCCCAAGAAAGCGGGGTATGGAGGGGAGGTCGGATAGGCTGATACTCCACGAGGGAAAACCTATCTCCCCTTAGCAAACGGTCAAAATTTTAAATAAAATTTTTTTGAGCCCTTCTTTAATTTGGGATAAAAAAAAAGTAAACCCTTTTCCGTAAAGAAAAAAGACTGTAAACATCAACAACTTCAAATTGTAATCGTTTCCCCTCAACAAATAAAGGCTTGGGCCAACAAAATCCTCTTTATGGGTCATAGATTATAATACTTAATGCACATCATAGGGATCCACAAGTTATAGAGAAAAGAACACAGAAAATAGAATGCAAAAGCCTTAACGCTTTTGCCTTTATCATTGAACTTATTGGAAAACAAGCCCATCTTTCGTAAAAAAAACCTTCGCAGAATCAGTCTATCTAAACCACAGACGCACTTTTTAAATCAATGACGGCCTCTCTAGCAGAGCTGGGTGCCGGGGCCCTAGATGGGCTAGCGATATGCACATTAGGGGAGTACTTACCTAGGTCGCGAGTATGGTCGTGGAGGAGCTGGAGTGGTTGAAGTTGTCTAACTCGATGAGGCTTGCTCGAAGCATCAAACTAGAGTGGTCGAATTCGTGGTGAGGTGGAGTGCTGGAGGTTGCAGGAGTTGTGGTCTATAGAGTGTCAGGTGGTCGAAGTCATCGAAGGAGAAGGTTGGTTGTGGTTGTTGTGGAGGAAGAGGTTGAGGTCGACGGTAGGTGATGACTAAAATCAGTGGAGTGGTCGTAGTTGTGGTCGACGACGAACTGTGAATGAAAAGGGAGTTGGTGGTCGAAGGAGTTGGTCATCGCGGCGCTGTTGAGTAGATCGGCGACGGATTTAGGGTTTTGCGGGGCGCCGGCGGTAGAGATGAAGGTGGCGGCTTTGGTGGCGACGAGTCTGTGAAGGTGGTGAAGTTGAGCGCCGCCTAAATCTCAGGCAAGCGGCGCTTGGGATGAAGTGAGAGGCGGCAACAGATTTACATGGCGGCATCGGCTTTGGGAGAGCGGCGGTGCAGGAGTTGATTCGACACGATCAAAGGCGTGGCTAGATTGGTGGTATCTGTTTCTATATCCGGCAAAAAGAATACATTTAAATATAAAATAGCCACTATATCATATTTGTTTTGATGAATTGTTTTTATTAATAACTCAAAATAAAAAAAATAATTTGAAAAATGAACTGTAATTTACCGAGATTGCGAAAATGATCTGATTGAGTGCGATAAGTTAATTATCTCAGTCTGAAACTGTGACAGGACGATCTATCGCGCCTCACAAGTCTTTTTCCGACGCCATCTGCGACAGAAATTTTTTCCCTATGTCATTCGTGATAGAAATTGATCAAGTGATCGAGAAGACCAACGGTAAAGACAAACGGTAAAGTGGTTGACTATACGAGCAATCGAGTGGTTCGGACTCGAAGTCGATTTGATTGAAATATCCGGATAGCGACGCGGATACTGGTTGAACCTGGATTGACATCCAAAGAGCGGATCCTTCTACACAAACTCACAAACACAAACCAACTTCGGAGTTCCCAACCCAGAAACCCTCCCTCCGCCGCCTGCGCCTCCAGTCGATGCCGGCACGCGGCTCCGCCCCTCGGCCGCCTCCTCCGCCTCCAGTCGACGCCGGTACGCAGCTCCGCCCCTCCGCCGCCTCCGCCTCCAGTCGGCGCCGGCACGCGTCCTCCGCCTCCTCCACCGCTGGCTTGGTTAGTTTCCCATCAAAATTTAATCTATAATTAGTTTCTTTGAGATCTTTTAGCTCCTGTGTATGAATGATGTATGAACCATCTACAATATTTCAACTGGGAGATCTTTTAGCTCCTGTGTATTTCAATTGCTTGAAGCAGTGGCCAAATCTTTTGGTTTGAAGCATGATGTGTCATATATGATATGAAATTAATAAAAAGCTTGGGCAGATTTGTCTATTTGGGTAGGAATTAGGATCATCAAATAAAAAGCTTGGGTAGATGATATGATACAGAGAGACAAACCCACCATCTGATCAGCAAGCATAAGTACTGTTTTAAGAGAGACTTTTTTCTGTTGCGGTAGTTGAATGGGTCCTCCAAACTTGGACCAAGAAGATCAATGACCATGACATTGTACTCTCCCACCCCACCCCAAACCACTTTAGGTGAGAATTTGGTTTGCTGTTTATTCAGACATATCACTGATTTTTGTTTATTCAGGCATATTACTAGAATGTACAAGTAGAGCAGAAAAGGGCATGTTTGTAAAGTTTAAGCTTTAGTTTAAAGCTGGGAAAGGTTAAACTTTCTTAAATAGGGAGCTTTTTTAGTAGTTTCAAGGAGAAACTGAAGCTCCTTTATAAAGCCCCCACATAATGAATGATAGAATTACCTGATAACAGAGTGTTGGAGCCATCATGATGTTTACCAGACTATTTTATTTGACCTTGCAAATTATCCATGTAGGAAACCTTTTATTATATTTTTCTTATTATGACTATTTTATTTGGTGTAATATAAATTTTTTATTATATTATCTTTGTTTGTTTTTGTGTCATAATCATATTCATTTTGCAAATGTTCATTATCTATGGCCATATTAGGTTATTATCCGTGCCGGATAACAACAATATCCGTTTTCGTATCTGCTCCGAATCCGTTTAATATCCTTATCCGTGTCCGTAAAATATCCGCACCGTATCCGTATCGTATCCGTTTCTTTCGTATCCGTATCCGTTTCTTTCATATCAGCATTCGCATCCGAAAGAAAGATACACGGATGCGGATATGGGTTTAGGTACCATCTGACCTGAACCCGACCCGTTTCCACCATGTGAACTCACTAAGCAACTCTATAATTGTTTGGTTTGCGTTGAGATTTCCATCTTTTCATTATTTTTTCATGGGCAAATTTTGGGGTTTCCCTGTTATTTAGCATCCATGATCATCATTCATGTCCAAATACACAAGCTACATTAATTGCACAGTTTCACTCTCTAGTTTCTCTGTTCAATTAGAATAGTCTTTATCAAGTTATTTTGGTTTTGTACTGTTAACTTGTTCTAACCTTCACCGTTTCTCTTAGCCTTCAGACAAACACACCAATGGCCGCATCAATCCCAGTTGCAGGACAGGAAGAGGTAGTTGTTGAGATGGCAGCTATGCAAATTCCGCCAATTGTTCATGAGGGATCAATCGAGATCGGAGAAGATCCTCATTTATATGCGCCCCCTCTTTCCCTGTAAGTAATTTTAAGTGTCATATAAATTTTCAATCTAACAGGCAATCTAGTCAAAGCTGGTGTTTGGCCGAGCTTGACCCTAGCCGTATTTGCAAATAAGCTGAATCTAGGACCAAACACTCTGGCTTATATATTTCGGGTGATTACAAGAAATTTGCAGAGCACGCACTGGAACTCTATAACAATGACAATAATAATAAGGTATACTTCTACACCAACCTTATCAATAGCTGGACAAGTATTTAACCAGAAGCTTATCATAATCATAGGATTAGCTTGACACATGTGAACTCCTATTTTGATGAAGAGAGGCAGAGAGCTCTTATCTCATTGTTGTGCATTGATGAATATTAATAATATCATTTTTCTAGAGAAAAAAGTCCACCGTGCTCTCACCACTTTCACAAAAATCCAGATGAAACCGAAAAATTTACATCATGTATTTTAAAAACCAATGCAAATTTTAGCTTACCTGCAATATGGTGGGTGGGTGATTTTTCGATGTTAGCATGATGACCAAACAATCACTAGCATTTGGACTTTTTTTTTTAAAGTGGAGAGACGCAATAGGGACTTTTCTCTTTTTCTAAATGGTTCCTGCTCTTACTTTTTTTTTATCAGGCTGTAGTTTTGGTCTAAGAAAAGAAATGAGAGGTGTTGTGGCAAAATATTTATATGTAAGGATCTTTAGAATGATGCATTGGTGTTTTCCCATTAATCTTATTATTAGTGATCATTTTGTTTTATCTCCTAGGTCAAGTATGAGTTGATAAGGGCTGCTGAGAGTAACTATATGATGGAAGTATGTGCCGATTATGCTCATGTCAATTTCATCGCGAGAGCAAAGCAAGAAGGTTCTACATAACAACTTTTCTTCGCAGAGTTGAAGTGGTGTAGTGATTTAAAGGAAGACCATATCCCAATGATTTCTACATGCTTTTCTTCTTTAGAAGGAAAGGAACAAGTTGGTTAGTTCTAGTCAACTTTTTTTCCCCCTTAATTTGGGCACTGCACAATCATTTTTTCTCTCTTTGTTGTTTTAATTTGGGTTCAAATCTATTACAAGAGGAAGAGTTATGGATGGAGCTTTTTGGCATCATCCTTCTCGTAGAGTAGATCCTGGCCACTATTATATTATGCATGTACAGATATTCTAAAGCATCCACAAGATGGAACAACATATATGGGTGGCCATTAAGCTGGCGCTAGCTATTACCAAAATGCTTAGTAGCATTTTTTTGGAAAGTCTGGTATCCAGCAAGATGTTGAATAATTGGGATTTGATTTAATCAGCTCTTATTCGTATGTAAGTAGTTTGCCACTCATTGTTATGATTGTGTAAAAATTTTACTTCAATGGCATCTTGCACTGTGATTTTGTGCCCCGTTGAGCGTCCAGACGTCTTTGTTCGACATACTTTTTAAGTCAATGTTTAACTCCACATGAGATCATCAAGGAATTTTCTTTAAAATATCTCAAAATAAAAAAATAATTATGAAAATGGCCCATAATTTAACAAATTTATAAAAATGATCTGGTTGTATGCGATAAATTAATTATCACGGCTGTGATGCGTGACATAATTTTTTTTTATTTTGGAAGCACGACAAAAAATATTTTTCCTCTCTTTTATTTTGGATCGGTAATTTTGTTGGTGCAACACGTGGAAAAGAGATATGCCAAACATTTAGCACTAGCTGATTAGCAATTTTAGTATTATACTTTTGAAAAACTATCTTAGCGAGACTGATGTTGGATAAGGTCGCACAAATAATAAGTCAATAGTGAGTGCGATATAAGATGGACACCAAAATCAAGGTTAGTAAATTTGGTAGAAACACTATATTAGAGTTGATTTTTTCTTTTCTCTAAAATTCCTTTATTGCAAATAGGACTCAAGTGTTGGGACAAAGAAATGGAGATGCCGGGAACCAAAGAGAGTCTAGATTGCGACTGGCTAGCAATGGAGTGTGAGGTAACACATGACAATATGGCATGATATGGGGATGAAGACGAATGCAACTAAGGGGAAGGAGGAGAGAAGGATCATGAAGGAGAGGTGTAAGAATATATAGTGAGTTGAGATACAGGAGAGAGAGCGAAAGAAGGGTTAGGCGGGGTTGTGATGGTAATATGGCAGGGAGAGAAATAGAGATACGAGTGCTACTAGATTAGAGATGCTTGCATGCGAGCTCTACTAGTGTTCACCACTCTTAAAATAGGGTATATTAATTTAGAAGAACGGTATTTTGATGTTTCCAATACAAATTATCATGACAAGTCAACAAAAAGTATCAAGGTGGTGTATCAGTTTTAAGGACTAGACAAATTAATTGAGAAGAATTGTGAGGTTTAATGCTGGCAGATGGAAAGTGCACTTCGTTTTGGTTAAACTCCCAATGGGTACCTCAGTGATTGCTTCCAACAGTTCTTTTCATTCTCTACCTCTCCCACAATTTCATTTCATGATTACTCCATGTAACCCAGTGATCTAATTGAGAATTTTATCTGGTCACTTTTTGAAATAGCTAAAAAACAGCACTTGTAATTGTTCAATCTCGATCTTATAGAAGTGCACGCTTGGAAGGGAAATGATTGGGTGATTCTCAAGTCTGCGATGTTTTAAGACTACACGGCAAGTTGTGTTTACAACAACCTATTTTTTCCTATGCCGAAAGACCCGACACACACAATCATTTAGAAAGTTAAAGTAATACTGAAGCCTGAAAGTAAAAGTTCTTACTTGAATCCTTCTCAAGAGCAAGTTTAACATACGAGCGAATTTGAGAAGAGGTCTATTTCTTGACAAATTCTTAATAAAAAGACAGCTGTTTACATGTGCTCATATCACAAAAGAGTATACATGTGCTCATATTACAAAAAAGTATAGCCCCAAAATTGATGTGATATCCACTTTTCGTGAAACCTTCCTGACAAAGAAGGCGGGGAATACACTTTTCAATGCAAAATCCAATCACGCAGATTACATGTGTCTTCACATTTTTTTGCCATCTAATACTGCTGCTTGACTATTGTAACGATAGACTCAGCCTGATTCGCAACACTCTTGGTAGTTCTTGCTGACTTTGAAGATTGCTAGCGTTGGTCTTTTCTTTATCAACATCTTCAAATAAGCCCGCAACTGATCGGCATTGGAAACTGTGTACAAGCTGAAGCTTCTGATCATGTGCTTTGCAGAACTGGAGTGATATCCTTGGAAATGACATGCAAATGGATATGTCAACATTATAGATGAAAATTCTAGGAATTAGCTTATAAAAGTTACAAACCTTCCGCTCACACCTATTATTCTAAAAAATAAATTCTTGCAGTTAGCTTCTAAAATATCATTTGGAAAGATAAAGCAATGCTAAAGTCTGGAAGTAAAAGTTTTTACTTGAATCCTTCTCAAGAGCAAGTCATGTGCTTATATCACAAAAGAGTATAGCCCCAAAATGGCTGTGATATCTAACTTTTGTGGAACCTTTCCTTGGGAATCCTGACAGAGAAGGCAAGGAATACTCTCCTCTGACAGAGAAGGCAAGGAATACTCTCCTCTGACAGAGAAGGCAAGGAATACTCTCCTCAATGCAGAATCCAATCACACAGATTGCATGTGTCTTCACATTTCTTTTGCCATCTAATACTACTACTTGACTATTGTAATGATAGACTTGGCTTGATTCGCAACACTCTTGTTAGTTCTTGCTGACCTTAAAAATTGCTAGCATTGGCCCTTTCTTTATCAACATCTTCAAATAAGCACGCAACTGATTGACATTGGAAACCTGTACAAACTGAAGCTTGTGATCATGTGCTTTGCAAAACTAAAGTGATATTCCTGAAAATGACATGCAAGTGGATATGTGAGCATTATAGATGAAAATTCTAGAAGTTAGCTTATAAAAGTTGCAAACCTTCCACTCACACCTATTATTCTAAAAAAATAAATTCTAAAAACATAAATTCTAGGAGTTAGCTTCTAAAATATCATTTAGAAAAACAAAGCAATGCTGAAACCTGAAAGTAAAAGTTTTTGACTGAATTATTCTCAAGAGCAAGTTTAACATATAAGAGAACTTGAGAAGAGGTCTTGAAAAATTCTTAATAAAAAGACAGTTGTTTACCTGTGCTCATATACCAAAAAGATTATAGTCCAAAAATGGATTTGATATCTACCTTTCGTGAAACCTTGCTTCCTTGGTAATCCTGACAAAGATCTCAATGCAGAATCCAATCACGTAGATTGCATATGTCTTCATATTTCTTTTGCCATCTAATACCACTGCTTGAGTATTGTAACGATAAACTTGGCCTGATTCGCAACATTCTTGGTAGTTCTTGCCGACCTTGAGAACTGCTAGCGTTGGTACTTTCTTTATCAACATCTTCAAATAAGTCCACAACTGATCGACATTGGAAACCATTTACAGGCTGAAGTTTTTGATCATGTGCTTTGCAGAAGTGGAGTGATATCCCTGAAAATGACATGCAAATGGATATGTCAGCATTATATGGGCCTATATAGGCCCAAACTCGAGCCTCAAAGTTGAAATGGACCGGGAAGTAACATAAGTTTTGAAAAATATTATTTGGGCTATGACATTTAGTTCTAATTGGACCTCACACCCAGCAGGACTGACCTCCCTGCAATTAGAAGGGCCTTCAATTTGGATATTCTAATGACATGGACAATCTGTTTTGATTTGTATCATTTAAATATAATTTGATGATAGAAATAATTTTTAAAAGTGGTTACTATGTGATACATCTCTTGTTAAATAGGTCTTAGGAAGCTTTAATGAACCGGAATCCTACGAACCACCTTTGCGTCATTTGTTTCCTTCATAAGATTGCATTTTTATTTAATTTGCTTGCTGTCATATCCCAATCTACTACTTTTAGTAGCCCTCATCAAAAACTACTATTGACATATGGGTGCCCGCGTAAGTTATTACTGCATTTAAACGGCAAACATTACAAAGATTTCAGTAAAATTATTGACATATGGGCTCCGTATCTCTCTCTCTTCCCTCTCTTCAATACTTCTCTGTCTCTCTTACATCGGGTGTGTTGGAGGGCAATGTAAAAACATAAATTTGGAAATGGTCAAAACAAAATCAAGAAAAAATCATAATTTTGTGATAAGTCAAAAAAACTCCCAAATTTTGCCTGATCTAAAAACTACATAACACATTAATTGAGCTCAATTAGACCTAATCCTTTTAACCCCAAATAATACAAAACTCGAACAAGATCACCAGATTAATAACAAAATAACAAATAGCACCAAATTGGCTTGCAAGAAAACCCGATTCAGGTCTTGGTACCACTAATTAAGTGGCAAACACGAAGAAATCATTGAAACGATTTATTCTCTAGTTTTGTGATCATGAGCAACAGCTGCAACACCATGGTGGACAGGAAGATAGCACTCACTGTTAGTGTTCATGGAGGTGTTGGTGGACGCAATATTTGCTTGAGCAGTTGGCCTTTTTTCCCATTTGGTGATTGATGGTTGGATAGGTGGAAAAGGGGTGAATTGCTTTAAGATTAACATATTATACACACGTCTCATAATTTGGATTGGGCCTCATTTAGGCTTGTTAGAGGGTCACATGAAATTTTTTTTCAATTATAGGTGTACTTTGTATAGATATCAATCCTTAAAACCCTAAAACCCCATGTACTTTAACACACATGATATCACCAAAAAATTAAGAAATAACTTTATTTTGTTCTAACAACTTTCACATTATATTTCAAATTGTCCTAAATTGATACCATGTCAGCAACATGTCGTGCATATAGAGATTTTTTTTTATAAATAACTCAAAATAAAAAAATAATTGCGAAAATGACCCACAGTTTAACAAATTTGTCAAAACGACTTGATTAAGTGTGATAAATCAATTATTGTGGCTATGATACGCGACATAAATCGTAAACCTTCGAAAAGTATGTTTCCATCTTTTTCATTTTGAAAACGCGACAGAAATGATATTTCTCCTTTTTTGTATTTTAAAACCCTGACAGGAAATAAAAAATCAATTTCTGTGAGTACCTGTGGTCGAGGGCGTGGTTGTGAAATATTGAAAGTAGTGGTCGAGGGGCTGTGATCGAAGATTGTTGTCGAGGTGGTCGAATGTTGTCGTGGTGAGATGTAATTTCACCGATTTTGGTCGTCATCGACCAACCACCTCTTTGACCACTCCAACTACGCGACAGCCACTCCTACTTTGACCTATGACCACCTCTTTGACCACTCTAATTGCTACATTATGGAAATGGATGACTTGTATGGTCAATGGGCAACCATTCTTGGCAGAACTGCGGCAAGAAGGGTCCATGATGGTGTTGACATGCTTTTCATCCTTAGAAGGAAAGGAGCCAGATGGAAAGTTATAAACAACTTTTGTTTTTTGCTCTCTTTTCGTTTAACCAGGATGAAATTTGATTATAGATGCAGATTAGATACGGTTTTCAGAGGTGTAGCTTCATTATGACTACTGAGATGGATGTGGAGGTTCACTGCTCCATCTCCTTTGCTTTTTACGGCAATGTTTAGGTTAAGTCCTGTGCAGGCGACTTGGAGCTCTGCACGCCGGGTCTTACATCAAAAAAATTATTATTTTAATTGTTTACCGAGAGGGCTGGCGTTCCGACGCCAACGAAAAAGTGTTTTTTTTTTTGCCTCAATTCGCGTGCGTTTCAATTGCATCTCATTTTTGTTTCTTAATTTCAGATCAATATAGTTCAAATTAGATGTTAATTATATTGAGAAAGTTGTAGATCTTTAAATTATCTTCATTTAGAGACCAAATTTCATATATATTATATTTTTAAATTAAAAATTATTGATGTTTTACTAAAATAACCTAATTTAATTTACTCGTAGGTCCGTATGAAACGCCTCACGAAGTGCCGATGTATTAGAGAGGAGGTGTTTCAGGTGGTGTTTCATACACGTGGCACAGAATGTACTGAAGAATATTTCGTTGAAGCGTCTCGCGAAACGCCGATGGACTGGACTCAACCTTATTACTTGCCTACTCTTTTTCTTGTGCTTACACTTGCAGTGAAAGTTTCAATTGAATTTCACTTACGCTTGTGAGACATTTGGAGTTCTCATGTATTGCTACCGTTTTGGTCAACATGATTGGCTTGGTTTGATCTGTGACATGCTCACCTTCCAGGGTGTGCGAAAACTCGTTGAATCAAAATAATTGAACATAACCAAATAGAATTAACTGAAATTTTGGTTATCTTGTATTCATTGTTCAATATGGTTTTCATGTTTCAAAACTGCTTTTTTTTAGAAACTGAAATAATACAAGAGTTAAAGCAATGACTGTTTTAATACCACTAGACAAACAAAAAAGATTCTAGAATAAGAGTATTTTTGGTCTCTTTATTTTGCATAAAAACTCATTTTGGTCTCTTAATTTTCTAAACTGGGTCAAGATGATCCTTTCAAATTAAAATTGGATATCAGGAATGTCTCTTATTCTAATTGTATTAGTTTTGGAAAATAATTAAGAGTTTTAGTTAGATTATTTTATGTTTCTTTTTGTAATTTGGGACTGAAATTGAGATCCATATAAACTCATGAAGGATAAGTTTAGGGAGAATAACCAAGCATGATTTAGGAATATCAATCCAGTCTAAAAGTAAGAGGGGCATAGAGAGGGTAAGAGAGTAGAGTTTTTTTAGTAGCAGACTCTTATAGAAGATGAGAGTCAAGGGTTCTTTGTAAAGGATGAGAGTCGAAGGGTACAAAAGATACGAGAGTCAGTTAAAAACGTCAATCTCTTGAACTCTTTTAAAGTTATGCTTAAAGCATTTGTGATCTCTTTCTCTAATCTTTTTTCTCTCTGATTGTCATTACTTCGTCGTTATTATCGTGGTTTTATCTACTAGATCTTTTATTCTCGTTCTTGTTATTATGCGTACTAACCGTATTTCACGAGGTGGGATCTGATTTGTGGTCGGGACTAATGCTGTTCCTAACAAGTGGTCATAATTAGTGATAACCCTAACTGGACTTAAGGTGACGATATGGTGCTAACTAGATGACATATAGGCTATATAAACATGGCCCAATTGTCCAATAGCTCCACCTGTGTGCTAGATCCACATGTAAGTAGCATATGTTAATTAGGCATACAATGAATCTAAAGAACATCGTGAATGAGAAGCTAGCTGGTGGAGAAGCCGTGCAGCGACGTTGTGGCTCGTTAGCCGGCTCTTCTCCACCGTAGCCCTAAAAATGGCAAATCCTGCTGAAAAGAAATATGAAAATAAAAAGATAAAGTTACTATTTATTGAAATTTGTTATTCTTTCTCTTAAATTATATTGAGTTTAGGGTTAGAATTTTGTAAGATACTTGATCATCAAAATGCACATCTCATCAAATTAGTGGGGAATTTTTCATGACTATTTATATGATGTTTTAAGCTGAGATGCATGAATATATCAAAGAGTTAGGATGTATTAGATACTTACCCATATATATACACATACACAACTACAAAAATATGACATTGTGAAAGTATTTTTAAAAACAAATTTTGTGATATTATTTTATTTCACCACTTCGATGTATTTGTAATTAATTATTAGTCAAAGTTTATATGGTAAAATTTCTTGGGAGTCTTGTATCATGTAATAGAGGGTGCACTATTGAAAAATATAACTAATGATGAAGTATGTTTTATAATTACAAAACTATAAAATATAATTTTTTCCATAAATATTGAAGTAGACAACTAAAAAGTGTGTGTGTATAGAATAATGTTTCAAATGAGAATTTTCTTGGTGGGAACTCTCCTCTTAGAGTTTTCAAAAATCCTCAAAAAATTTGTGGTAATAGAAAAGAGAATGATAGATAATTCTGCAAAATCTCATGGTCTAAACTCAATCTATGTTGGAAGACACAAAAATATAAATTATTAATGAATAGTGGCATGTAAAGTAAAAAATTATTATAAAATTTTTCAGGATTGTCTATGACATTGTGAAAGTATTTTTAAAAACAAATTTTATGATACTATTTTTATTTTGTCACCCAGATATATTTTTAATTAATTATTGGTCAAAATTTACATTATAAAATTTCTTGGGAGTCTTGTACCGTCGAACAGAGGGTCTAGTATTGAACTGCATAACTAGAGGTCATGCAATGAATCTGATCATGTTGAAATTTTATAGGCATTTTCTTTTTTCTCGACTTTATTTTTTTAGTCAGCCTTAATGCATATCTTACTAGATAACCAACTGAAACATTGTTCCTTGGTAGTAGGAGTTGAGGATTGTACTGTTGATCAGTTGATTACTCTTAGTACGTAATGCAGACTTAAATCCATATATATCATTATGCAAAATGACAATCTTATTGTGCTGAATGGAACAGGAATATCTTAGTGATTAGGTCAATAGCCAACTGAGGGTGAGTGAGACCCTATCAAACACTATCTGTTGGTGGTAGCAGGTGATTAGTAACGCAGACTTACTCCATATATATATATATATATATATAAATATATATATGGACCAACTAATCAATGTGATTCTTCATCCAGTACAAACCTAACCACAGTACTTGTGTGATAAATTAGTGATTAGAGTAAGTATCGCACGTGATGCGATTCTGAAATCGAGCGCATCACGTCGTCTCAGGACATGTCCGCACGTCCAGTGCCAGAGGTATATCAGCCCTCAACTCGCAACCACCCTTCGCACATTTGGTCCTGCACGCCTACCCACCGTGAACGTCACCTCCAATATCATTTGTAACACCTTAAGGTCTCCACAAATATAATAACTCAGTTACACTTTAATTCTCACTTTAAACAAAATGATTAACTCAGAACTAGTGTCTATGTTTTTAAATAGCATTATATATAAATCCTGATTTTCTTGAACTAGTAAGATATAACTAAACTTACACAAATATTTGAATTAGAGATCTCACAATATTTTCTCTATAGGATTCACTACCATATCAACACATCGATGATTTCATGTGGAGTTAAACATGAACTTACAAGATATATACTTTGAAAGATAAACAACAGTACTTGTCCTAAACTACAATGAATGGCGAAAGACAAGATTGCCAGATTAAAGCGGGGGAGTACGGGACAAGAGCTAATGTGAGCATGCTTGACTCACTGAGTCACTACAGTAGCAATTAATGAACTATCAACTATCAACACCAAGAACTCTGGAAAAAATGAATTCAACAAGTACGGTCCTCACATAAGGACTTACTATAAAACTGTCGGACTGGAATTTTTGATAGGATCAGGTCCCAGTGAAGATCCACGGGACTATCCTTACCGAAATCGCTTCCAAGAACTCTTGCCACTCCATTCATTATGAAATCAATATTAGCACCTCCATTAGTATAGTAGGAGCAAGTGAGCAACCTCTCCCCTCCACCCCTCTCCTCTCAGCTCCATCACCAACTTTATATAGAGATGCATATACATAAGTATGCACATTTCAGCTGTACCAAGGAAACTAATTAAGGATCAATGGAGGAGGACTACGTGTTCAAGATAGTGGTGATCGGTGACTCGGCTGTGGGGAAGACTCAGCTGCTGGGGCGGTTCACGCGCGACGAGTTCTGCTTCGACTCCAAGTCCACCATCGGTATCGAGTTCCAGACGCGCACCATCGACATCGGCCGGAAGCGCGTCAAGGCGCAGATCTGGGACACCGCCGGCCAGGAGAGGTCCGTTATCTACTTACACAGCTACAGAGTACAGACAGACATACGTAGCTACTGTGTGTGTGTATTTTTATGAGCACCTTGTGAGCTGTGGTTACTACATGGTGTTACCCATGTAATGTTTTAAACTTTGTAGAATGGGTATTTGCAGATACAGGGCAGTGACAAGCGCATACTACCGGGGCGCGCTCGGGGCGATGCTCGTCTACGACATCACCAAGAGGTACACGTTTGACCACATCGCGCGGTGGGTGGCGGAGCTCCGTGCCCACGCCGACAAGTCCCTCGTCGTCATGCTCATCGGGAACAAGGCGGACCTCGGGTACCACCAGAGGGCGGTTGCCACTGACGAGGCGGCCAGCTTTGCCGAGGAGCAGGGGCTCTTCTTCTCGGAGGCATCCGCGCTGAGCGGGGAGAACGTGGAGCCAGCCTTCCTGAGGCTCCTGCAGGAGATCCATGCAATTGTGTCCAGGAAATCGTTGGAGATGGATGAGGCAAGAAGAATGAATGGTTACAGGGCAGATGTGCTGATGCTTAAGGGTACTCGAGTAGCTCTATCGGAAGAGATGTCTATGATGGAAACCAGCGCCATGAAGAAAGCAAGCAATTGTTCATGCTTGTGAATTGTAGTGTTCCAAGAGTGAAATGATACACTAGAGGATAAGGTTACTTGTGCTTGCAGGCGAAACAGAGATCCGCAAACATGAAAATATTGTGTAGGGTTCTACTTCAACTCCACTGTAACAATTTGCATCGGAACAGTGGAAAAACCAACAACTATGTTTAAATCATCAAATCCTTCTCAGCAGAGAAGGGAACATAACTAATCTGACATACATAATTGTGTTTATCAACCATATATGGGCCCCTTTCATAATTATGTATAAAGTCTACCCTATAGTAGTCAAATAAGAGAGAAGATAGCCGGAATAAATTTTTAGCTAGAGAACCATACAACTCCAAATGAACTTAAAAACTTCATTGCAAGCTTCCCAGCTGCAGTTAACTTCAAAAAGAGGTGCAGCCCCGAGAAGCGAAAGGAAATACAAAAGCTGAATCTTGTAAGCTGCATAAACTAATAATACCAAGGTAATGCTTGCGCCTACTCCGCTGCTGTAGATTTTCATGAGATCTAGCAAAAGGAAAACCTTCTGTTTTTAAGTCAAGGTGTCGAAGGCTCTTGTGGTTCCGACTGACTGTTCTGAACTATTCGCGACATCAGCTTAGATATCTCAAAGATTGCGCTCTGTACCTGATCATCGTCTGGATCTGTCGACCGAGCCCACACAGGTGACTGCAGCCCCGTCAGTGTTCCATTTGCAGCCTTTTTGCCCTTTCTGGATGTTGATAGAGCTCTTTCAAGATCTGATTGCCTCAAAGTTCTTGGTTTCTGTAATAGCAGCAGTGAGCCAATAATCAGAACCATTATGTAATGGGCAACAATTTAGTTAGCAGCTTTACAATCACATCACTACCCAAGGATAATTGTCACCATTACCAATTACGAAAACAGAAAAATCAAAAGTCCAACTCATGATGGTAACTAAATTTGTGTACATAATCATCATATAGAATCAATTGCTACAGAGTCACAAATAGAATACTCACGTCTGCTCTCCTCCCATCTTTCTCGTTGTTCAATAGCTCCCTGATAGGGAAGAATGCCGCCTGCTTGCACAGTTCTAGGATGTCTGATCCAGTAAAGCCCTCACATAAACTTGCAATGTGATCATAATCAATGTCAGGCTCAACATTTTCTCCCTTCAATATAACCTGAAGTATCTTGCTTCTTTCACTCTGAACAGGGATCCCAATTTCAAAGATCTGAGTAAAGCGCCTAAGGATTGCCTCATCTAACTCAGAAGGCCTGTTCGTAGCTGCAAGGACCATCACACGTGCATTCTCTGCATATCAATTATCATGGTACTTTGTTCAGAACTTTAATGGAAAGTTTATATGTAAAGTACAAAATAAGTCGCATGATTATACTGAAAAAAAAAGATACTTCGATTTTCTGCAGAAATGAAATCTAACAAGTATCAACAAGGTGAACCTCTGCGGTAACCAAGACAGCAAAACAAACAAAGGCAGTTAATAGATAGCTTTCTCATGTTCATCTTCACCATACTATAACTTCATGTAAAACCTACAAGCTACCACAGTATGGCATTTTTCCCAGATCCATGAGATTTCCCTTTTTGACTTTTAATTCGTTTTAAGCTTACATCCTTTGGACATCTAGCATTGCAAGATAAACATAATTTATGATTGGCATTACATTTCAATCCTGAAATGGATCAAAATCTCAAGGTTCAGTTCAATAATGCTTATCCAACCAAAAGAATAACTAAAAATGCACATGGTATATCTGTCATTCTTGTCTAAGCTAGCTCATCAGTTCCCAGCAATGGAAGCCAACAGTTGGTCTCTCTCATTGCAAACATGCCTCAATTTATACCAATATGGATAACTTTCTAATACTGTCAAGAACAAGACCTAATATACATAACGTAAACTAAGCTACCAACAAACCCTTATCTCATTGTTTTTTTTCCATGGTTATCCACTTGTAACTCAATCTTCTATTACCATCTCTGTTCTACCTTTAACTATCTGAATTGAGGTAAGGTTCAGGAAGAATATTTGTGCTGAGTGTTGATGATAAAAGAATATCAACGAGATAAAAAAAAAAAGTCCAAACTCCAAAGAGGGGTATGATTACATGAAACATACTTACACATCACAGAATATCCTTGACATTCATAACTAAGTCTGATAGCTCAGTTAAAGCATATAAAATAAGCTAATAGAACAAAATGGGAGTTTATTCAGCATATGAAACAGGTATGCCATTGTCAAAGTCATTACTCCCACAAAACTAAGACAAACAAAAAATCAAGGTATTAGCTGCTAAATTCAATCTCTTGGAGAAATACTGAGTTCAATAAAATTAAAAGGTGAGTTCGTATATGAATTCTAGAAGTACAATATTCATTCAATTGTTTAATGGTACTATTTATGAATCTAGAAGTATAAAATCCATTCAATTGTTTAATGGTACAATTTTTTACATGGGGCTTTCAGCAATTCATAACATACAAGCATCAGAAAAAAAATCCGTTGGGTATGTGTCTGGGACATACCCATAAAATATATGAACAGCGAGCATAATGTGAAATAAGAGTATATTTCATAGTGTCACTGATCAAAATTCTATGTAACACATTTTTCTGGGGTAATTTGTCAAAGAAAAGGTTAAAGACAAATGCATTCGCATAAAAGTCTTAGAGGGGCAAGAGTACCCTCAGACACGACACAATGATATCATCAACCAACGTTACAATTCATCTAACACGCAAGCATGCAAGGGAGGGTACTCACGATCAGTGGTGAAACCATCCCATAAGGACATGAACTCTGTTTTCATATTAGTCATGGCTTCATGATCTGTCGTTCGGCGCTGCCCCAGGAAACTATCAACCTCGTCGATGAAGATAATTGCAGGCTGGAGTTTGTAAGCGAGACTAAACACCGCAGCCACTGCCAATGGTTCATAGCAACATCATCATTACTTCATACACATGGAAAAAAAAATCAGAAACAGCATTGAATCAGATGAATAGCAGAGTGTTTTCTCCGTTTCTCACCAAGCTTCTGAGCATCACCAAACCACTTGCTCATAAGATTAGATATCCTAACATTGATAAACACAGCGCCGGACTCCTTCGCAATAGCCTTGGCCAGCATCGTCTTCCCAGTCCCTGGCGGGCCATACAAAAGCACCCCCTTCTGCGGGCTAAGCAGCTTCCCGAAAGAGAACAGCTCAGGCCGGCGCAGGGGCAGGATCACCAGCTCATAGAGCGCCTGCTTAACATGCTCCAGTCCACCAATCGAATCGAACTCCACATCAATGTGGTCGGGGTTGATCACATCACAAGCGATCACATCCTATACAAAGCAGCGCAAAGCTTAGCAATAATGCATAGCCCTTCTAAGTTCTAACCGAGTAGTGATTCTAAAAGGATGGGGTGGATAGGGTACCTCGTAGGGGGTGGTGGAGACGAGGGGGCGGCCGAGGCGCTTGGCGATCTCCTTCTTCTGCTGGAGGGCCTTCTGGGAGGCGGCACGGTTGGGGTCGAGGTGGCGGAGCCCGGCGAAGAGCACTAGGCAGCTCAGCGCCGCGCTCGCCGCGTACAGCACCAGCTCCTGCACGAACCGCGACTCCGACGACCTCATCTCTCGCCTCCCACCTCTGTGGTTCTCGTGTTTGCTTGGGGCGGAAGGAAGGGGAATTTGTGAGGGATTATTGGTGGAGGGGAACGGGGAGATTAGATTAGGCTTTCGCTTTGCCCTTGGGGGATGGATGCTTCTGGTCGCTTTGGTCCGCCTGTCATGGACCAGTTGGAGAGGGTTTAGATTAGGTTTGTACTTTGGGAGGGATTTTGTTTTTGGTTTGTAATTTGAGTTTGACTTCTCTATTTGTCCGGTTTATCGTTGTAAATTGATACTTATTCAGAAGAAAAACTATGGCATTCTTATTTTTGTTTTCTATTGTTATGATCCACTTAGAAGGTTGATTGATAGTAGAGATCTTTTTTTGAAATAATAAAATCCTTAAAATAGTGCTGAGTAATAATTTCCCTATTTGTAATCAACGACCAGTGCTGAGTTAAAAAAGCTTTTTTTCCACTTCTCGGGTTAAACCATGTTTTAAAGTTTGAAAGAAAAATTTGACAATCAGTTGTATTCCAACTGGTACAACATATATGATTTTATTGCGTTTTGAGTTCTACTTCCATCAGAAACATGGAATGTTAAGAAAACATTACAGTATTGCCCTCTTATTGATCTTTTTTTTTTAAGTTAACTGGGACGAGCACACTGTATGGGAACAGGGAAGCGGCGTGGCAGGCAGACAACGGCCATAGGCGGTGGCAAACTGGCAATAGACATCAGTAACAGCGGTAGCCGCCGCCATGTGCCGATCCATGTGGGCTTCTTGACCCCCGCGACGCCTAGTTCACTCCTATCGGCCCAAGAAGCCCAGCCCACAGCTTAAAAAGTCCAATATACATCAGCCTCCCGGACGCAGCGGCCCAGCCACCCTCGTCCAAAAGCTCACTTCTCACCTCGCACTTCTCAGAAGGCCCACTGACCCAAGTAACCGGCGCCTCCTCCCCGTCCATGTTCCCCTCGGCCAACAGCGCACGGGGCCGCGCGCTAACTTTGCCCGCACGCCGAACGCGTCAACGCTGTACGCCCTCCCCACCGCCACGGCGTCGGGCGGGGCCGGTGCTCTCCTCCTCCACAACCACCTCCCCACTGGTCTCTTCCTCGCCCACAAGCATCGATGAGTTCCTCCCTCTCCTACTACTAGGTACAGTTTGTTACTCTTGTCTCGATCCATCTAGTGCAAACAGAAGTTTCTTAAAAACTTTCAGATCTCCAATATGATCTCCAAATGTTAGATAAACATCTCTCTTTTCTAGCGAACGGAAGGACTGATACATGGAGGAGGAGCAAAGTTTCTCAAACTGAGTTCGTACGTGGCACAGTGGGTCTCCCTTTGACCAAGCATGATGCACGCACAACTGAAAAAAATAACTTAACAACCAGCCATCTTGGCATAATTTGATATGGTGGTGATTACTAGAATCTCCACATACATACAGGATCTATTTCCTAATGTTCTCTAAGCACTAGTGTTTTCTAACCGAAACTATTTGCATAGTATAAATGTGAAAAATCATCAACTTTGAAGATCAATAGTCTATGCAAATGTTCACTGAAAAAAATGCATTTGCTATAGAGCATGCATTTTTACATTCTTTGTGACAGGTTTCTGATCTCCAAATTCCATGTTTTTTTTTCTTGAAATCATATGTGAACTATCCAGATGCTGTAAAATAGACATGTCGGAGTTATGAATTTAGTGTGAGCTTTCCTAGGTTTTCTATCCTCCCTGTTCTCTAGAACAATGTATCTTTGCATCCTTTTTGCGTTGCAAAATGTATCAATAGTTTCTTATTTTTTTTCACTCGTAATGATGACAGGGAGGTGATCCAAGCATTATACTGAAGAAGAGGATGGTTCCAAAAGGACTCGACTGCAGGGTGCAAAGAGAGAGACAACCTGTGGAAAAACTAAACGCAACACCGGTGAGAACAAGGAAAGATGGGACTTGGGAGAAGTAGCCATTTTTTCTGAATAGAAAGAAAGAATCCTAAGTCAAAAATATTCCCTGGTCTATTTCGTTTCGTCTTCTGCCAGCTCCTCTGGACCTGTTGTTGCTTCTTCGCTCGATTTTGTTCGTACCTAAAGCAACTTTCCTTCGTCAATTTAAGAAAAGTCTTGATCTAACCATGAATACGATATTGATGTGTAATTAATTATTCAAGCAATATGGAAATATTGCCTTCGATTCCATGGGATTCTTGCAACAAGTCGATCCAATGAGAGACATTGGATAGACAGAAATGGTTTTCTCTGACATGTCATTCACATAAAACCAACCCCAACACAAAGCTTGTCATTTGAAAGAGAATAAATGAGCAGGCAATGCGACAACCAGAGACCACACGTACGACATTCTCCAAAAGAGATTCGGCTAACTTACATGACACCAACAGCGTTAGAACTCATACTTTTACTTGTCGTGCTCGTGACCAACATATATATATTGATGTCTCCATCATTACTTGGAAAAACTTGAATTTTTTGTACAAATATACCATAAAAAAAATCGCAGAAATAAATCGGATCTTTTATCAATTATAAAATTGACTCTCAGTCATGCTCGCAACAGGCCTTTAGTCGCGAGCATGGATCGCGATTGAAGACGTGGCGGCGCCTAAACGCCCCGCTGGCTCGCCCACACGCCATGTCGCCCTTCAGTCGCGAGCCCAGCTTGCGATTGAAACCCGCGCCTTTCAATCGCGAACCGGACTCGCAACTGAAGGCCAGTGCTAGGGTTTGGATGACTTTTGATGCGTTTGGGTCCGACCGCTAGAGTTCGAGTGACTTTTGGACGCGTTTTGCTAGGGTTTGAGTGAGTTTTGGTTCGCGACTGAAGGCCATAGTTAGGGTTTGGGTCTGACCAGTAGTGATTGCGTTTTGTTTCGTTTACATACTGTGCGTTATAAAATGATGAGGTACAGTTTCAGTTTCAACCTCGTCTCGTAAGCATTTAATCGATGGTTGGACTTCTGTGTTGGAAAGCCGAAAAGCGGAATAGTCGAGACTAATAGTACAAAAGCTGAAATGTGTAATATATGAAATGAAGAACCATAAAAAAAGTTGAACAGACAGAAAGTCAACAAAATGTCCAAAACGGTGGAAGCCCTATAAAAAATACTGCCCTCTCCCCCTCTTTGGCTGACCCTGGTACTCCGACGGTGTGTAGCGAGAAGGGGGCTGATGATCCCTAACACATCGTCTCCTCGCCGGTGGTGCCTGCACAAATGGCGTAGCTTGCGGCGGCTGTGTCGGCTGCTAGGTGGTGGAGCATCATGAAGCTGCGATGGCTACGTAGGATGTTGCTGGTGCCACACAGGAGGGTACACCTGCGCCAGGATGTCGTGCTGTGTCGCACCCTGCCCCTTGTCCGCCACCAAGTCCTGAGTCAGCGCATAGTCTAGGTGAACCGCATGCGCGGCGATATCGAGCTCTTCGTCTGTAGAGCTATCGGATGGCACGGGACGTGGCTGGGGGGGTGGCGGGCGCGATGACAATGGGCGGTCGGCCGGCGGCACATGCGATGTAGAAGGACCGGGCGCCGTCGGTGATGGTGGAGGTATCACGGTCAAGTGCGGTGGTAGCAGCACTTTGAAAGTGACAAGAATCTCGTCGACGCGCCGCTCGACCTCTGCAAATTGCGCGTACACCTCGTCGCTGGGCACTGGCCCACTATCGTGGATCCTGATCATCATGTCACGTGCATCAGCAGAGACGGTGCTGAGAGTGTTGAGCTGCGTGCACGAATTAATGCATTTATGAAATGACAATCGATGTGAAAGTAAGGTTGCAGAGAGTTAAAGAACTTACGCAAGAGTGGATTCGACGTGCAAGGTTTCGGTCGTAGTCCTCGTCGATGGTGGTAGGAGGGATAGGCTCATCAGGTGCCAGCGGTGGACCGCCCGCCAATCTGTAGAATGTGCGAGGTTGGTACCACGCTAGGTACAAAAAATGGATGGCGTGGCTGTAAGGATTGTCCTCTGCGACCGTCTGCGTGTGAGCCCAAGCCATCCACTCCTCCACGTAGGGGCGCTGGCGAATGACGAAGTCGTCCCTGCGATTCCCCTTCCTCGATTTCCTACGGATAAAATAAATTAGTCACATAAATAAAGTACAAAGTTGAGCACGAAAGTAATATATGCATAAGATGAATGTACTCGTGAATATGGTGTGGGATCTGTCGGGGTGGCGGGACGAGAACACGCTGGCGTAGCCCAAACTGCCGCATGACTCGCTCAGGCGAGTAGCCCTCAACCATATGAAAGAAAACGAGCAGAACCTGGGTGCGCCAGTAAGAAGCATCCTGCGTATACATCGAAGAAAGGTCTGCTGGGGCGAGTGTCTCGATGTACTGTTGTGTCCACGGATGCCAAACCATGTTGTCATCCAGCAGTAGAGCAAAACTCATAGCGTACGAAGGGTAGCAAAGATGCGCTTGATCTATGGACCATCTCAAGCTCAGCTTGGCCTACCTCTATCCTATCGCAGGGCCGTCCCTCATATGATGACCCATCGCGAATTAAACTCGCTGCACCAGCGGTCGCCCGACAGGAAAATGCTCATACGACCACAGCTGCACGAGTATGGCGCACCCGGCGAACAGAGAGTTCACCTGGTCTCTACTCGTGGTGTCACACAGACCCCTATAGGTGTGAAAAAGCACAGCGGAGCCGAAACTAATTTGCGGCACGTGTCCCAGCTCAGAGTCCGCAATGAGTCGAGCGAGCTGAACGAACTGCCGCTCACAGATGTCTCTGTGCGTGCCTGGGAACAGCAGCCACCCATGATCCCGGAGGATCTCAGATCAAGTTCGAAATGGATTCGCGACCTTGGAAAGGTTAGCGACTTTGGAAAGGAATTCATTCCCTGTTCGGAATTGTAATCTGATCCAAATATAGATATCTAAGTCTATCCGTTTAAAATTAGTTAATTATATGAGTCTAATACGTTTAGGTTACTGAGTCTGATACGTACTCATACAATTGGATTATAAATACCTTGTAATAGTTCTAGTTTAGATCATCGAAGAGTCATAGAACTTATTTGAGTTTTAGACACTTATAATTCCTTCGATGTAGGCAAGTGTGTCTAACGTTCGACGTATAAAGCCCTCTTTGAAATAAAGAGTTGTGCAATTATTTTGAGCTGTGTTTTCGATCATCCTTTGGGTTTCGGTAATTCCGAGTAAGATCCCGTAATTCCGCATATTAGAATCTGGGCGAGCCTAGTGCGAAAACCAAGGCTAGGTCTCAAATAGATCAACCCAAATAGGTACAGTAAGTATGCCTCAAGGTGGCGCCTGAAGACCTCCTCTGGAGCGGCCACAGGGAACGCAGCGTCGCGGACTGCGCGTAGGTAGGTCTGGGGAACTCCCACTGTCTGTGCAAAGCCTCCTGCTGGCCCTACACCCTCGAAGCGCTGCAGGAAATCCAGACGCCATGCAGCTCTATCGGTGGCGTCGGGGACATATATGTCCCCACGAATAGGCAGGCCGAGAAGCATGCTGACATCCTCCAACATGATGGTGAGCTCACCAAAGCTGAAGTGGAAGGTGTGCGCCTAAGGCCTCCATCGGTTGACAAGCGCGCTGATAAGGGCTCGATTGAATGGGAATCGGCGGGCCCGATCTACCATGCGGGTGAACGACAGTAGTCCGGTCTCAAACAAATGAGGCACAAACCAATCATCCAAGGGCCACATATCTTGTGGTGTCCTCATGTATAGAGCGGGCAGAACGGTGCCCTGCAGAAGGCGCCGAGCACGATGACACTGATGGTGGTGCTGATCAATCAACTCGGGGAGCTGTTGGTCATCTGCCATACCTGCATTTATCGCACATTTGAATATCACACAGTTAAGGATATTACAAACGTAGTTAACGAAATTTACAACATCACAGATGGCCACAGATATTACAGACACAGTTAACGAAATTCACAACATCACAGTTAATACATATTGCAGACGTAGTTAATGACATTCACAACATCATATTACAGTAGTACTAAAAAAATTGAAAATAAATTATACAAATAGACGTTTGTTGCTTTAGTTCGTCGTCGTGCCAACCACTTGCGGGCATCGGTTTCTTGTGTGCCCAGGCTGCCTACACATGGTGCATCTACAGAGGGCATGTCCGCCCTCCGCCGCATCCATGTCATTGCGTATCCGCCTGACTCGACATTGGACAACTTGGCCCACAAGGAGCCTCTTGTCTAGGACACGTGACAGCGTCTTCCGGCGAAATCTCTCGATAGTTTCCTCTCGCCGCAAACCCGTAGAAGACACCATCCCACATTTTTGACAAGTACTTTAGAGTATAATATTTTGATATGTATTGTGTCGCATTGATTCCACGAACTGCGCATGCAGCGATAACATGGGAGCAAGGAAGGTGTAGCAGCTGAGGCTTGTTGCAGGTACACTCAGCCATTTTCTTTATGATCGTACATTCGTGGACCCGGCCTGCTCTCAATGTGCCATGAACAAATCTCTGCCTAAACCGAACCTCGTATTTTCCGTTCAAACGGCTCAGCACTATGACATCGTGTGTCAAGGCCTTCCTCGTCCGAAACTCAAAGTAATCATGAATCTTTCTAGACCAGTGTATAGCAGGATCGTGCATAAGTACTGTTGCCGCCGAACTCCGATTGTCGTAGTATGCTATTGTGCGGTAGAATGTTATCTCAACCAAGGCAGTGAGGAGTAAGCATCGCACACCTTTCAGGAAGAAATTGTACACCTCGGCAAGATTTGTCATCATGAGTCCGTACCGTGCCCCGGCAGTGTCGTGTAGCAACGACCACTTCTCCTTGGGTTTGGGCTGAATCCATTGAGTGAAACTTAAAGTCCTCCTACTACTCCCCTCACCAGTAGCATCACCATCTTCGGGCTCACTTGCCTCGTGGCATTCCTTCAACGTACTCTCTTCCAACGACTTCCATATAGCCGAGAACTTCGGCTCTTGAACCTGCATGGCAAGGACTTTGAACACCTGCATCATGCGCTTACTCTTGAAACGGGTGTGAAAATTTGCAGCAAGATGCCGAGAGCACCAACGACTCTGAGTGTCATACCAGGTCATAGATGGGTCCGTTCTAGCTTGCATGTACTTTATCGTACTCAAAATTCCTCTGTTTTGATCATGGATCAAGCACACACGCACTCAATCTTCGACCACCTCATTCTTCAGCTTGCCCAAGAACCAAAGCCAGCTGTTGTAGTTCTCCCCTCGACCACGGTATACGCTATGGGGAGAAGCTGGTCGTTGGCATCAATTGCCACGACAGTCAGTAGGGTCCCTGGTATTTATAGGTCAAGAACGTCCCGTCAATGCAAAGCACGGGTCTCATGTACCTGAAAGATGCAATGCACTACTAGAATGCCAAGAAAAATCTCCACAGTACCATGCATCTAGGTATTACAGAACCATCCGAACCGATTGTTGGTGTATCAACAATCTTGGTGACTGTGCTCGGATTGGCTTCACATATGCGCCGAAGGAGCCGCGGTACGAGGTTGTATGCCTCAACATATGTCCCAAATAGCTTCTCCAGCACCTTTTGTTTAACCCTCCATGCCTTTGCGTAGTTGATCTTGTACCCGTGCTTCTCCGCGACATGTGCAACAATCACTTTCGGTGCCATTGCCCACTAGTATAGAAAAGCTTTCTTCTATCGGTAAAAAACAATCTTTTACTATCGGTTTTTGTACCGATAGAGATAGACACGATAGAACAAGCCAGAACATTTTCTATCGGTAAATAACCGATAGAAGAAATTAACTATTCTATCGGCATATTATGAGTGTACCAATAGAAAACTCGTCGTAGTCTGACGTTTAGCGGCAGGGAAGTACCACTATTTTAATGGTTAATTATAAGTTTACCGACAGAAAAAAGCTTAGTACTCTCTCGGTTGGAAATGAGATTACCGGTAGAAAAAAGCTTAGTACTCTGTCGGTTGTGTATGAGTTCACCGGCAGGAAAAATCACACTCTTCTAACGGTTAATTTCAAGTTTACCGATAGAAAAAACTACAGTATTCTCTCGGTTGTGGATGAGTTCACCGGCAGGAAAAGTCACACTATTCTGACGGTTAATTTCTAGTTTACCGATAGAAAAAGTATTAGTAGTCTCTCGGTTGTGCGTGAGTTCACCGGCAGGAAAAGTCACACTCTTCTAACGGTTAATTTGGAGTGTACCGATAGAAAAAACGACAGTAGTCTCTCGATTGTGGATGAGTTTACCGATAGAAAAGTGGTAGTAGTCTGTCGGTTGTGAATGAATTTACCGATAGAACATTCACATATACAGTACGTTATTTACATTCACAATACAGTACATTCACATATACAGTACAGATGCAATACATTATAGATTGGATACACAATACAGTACAGATGCAAAGAAGGGTAAATTCACAGAACAGATTGACACATTAGACAGTTATTCACATTTATTCACATATATATGGACAAATACAAATTGCAATCCAATGTGGACATTTATTGACATATATATTTATTCACATGTATATAAACAGTCTATGCACAGAGTACACGAAAAAGAGAAAATTATCATGGCGGATGGTTGGGCGCAACTTCCTCCATGACATATTGAGCCCAGATTTGTCGAAGATCTCTAATATTTGCATTTTCGTATTGGTCTTTTGACATGGCGATCTGCAAGCATGTGTGAATACTGAGTAACTAACTTCCTAATTTAGAACGTGACACCCAATTTTCAAATTTGAGTTAGCTATCGATGCTTACCTGGGGGAATTGGGCAAAGTTTGTCTGCACTAGGTCGTACATGTAGCGCAGCACATAAAACCCGCATTCCCACGATTGCAGCTGCTGATGGCACTGAGATAATTGCATATGCGAAGACATGTTAGCTATTGTTTCCATAAAATAATTAAGCATAAACAAAAAGTCTCGTGAGTACCTCATATTCTTTCCAAGCTAGTAGGGAGCCCTGCGGTGCGGCATGCCTCCCTCCAGCGGACACATATTTATCAAAAGCCCTGCATTTCAGTTAGTATTGCCGGTTAATATATTATCATTAGCTAGTGAGGTCAAAATTTAAATCAAACATATAAGTTACTTACGCCTCCATATTCCCCTTGACCACATATTCGATCGATAATCTGTCACGCATCGAATCGAGGTAGTATACCTCGTGCCTCGGCGAACAGATCACGATGAGGATCCAGTGGCCCCTGCATTGTACGTAAAAGAGGACCGCTAGCTCAAAGTATATCTCAGGTGTAACATACAAGATTGAGTTAAATTAGTACGAAATGCACTAACCTTTGGTGGTACGGCACCAGAATGAACTCCCTGTCCTGCTGCGCCATCAGCGCCTTGGATATGTACTGCTCAGCGTGCGTGGTGTCGTGCTCTAGCATCGTGAGGCTTATTTTCTCTGGGTCAAGGAAACCCACCTTGTCACACGCAGCCTCCGATGCTAGCCTGTACATGCACCTGCATGCAAAGGACGATATTAGTATTGCATAGAAAGTTACTACATTTCAAATGAACTACAACAATGCAGAGTTAGCAAATAGAGTTAGAAAACAGCAATACATAGCATCAGCAAACTCACAGGACTCCAGTCCGTATGATGGACATATCGAGCTCCCGCCAATTGTAGAGGTCGAACAGATTCTCGTGTGCCACGGATATACTCCCGGGCTCACGGTGGAACTGCCCAGGCCTGTAGGGAACTAAGAAGTTCAGATTGCGCCGAGCTCGGTATAGGTACCACTCGTGGAAGTCTCTGGTTGATCGATCCAATTTGCGCAAAGCTGCCTCCGACATGAGTAGGAACCCGTTCCTGAACCTCTCCGGCTGTCCCTGTGGCCCTTTTCCCTTGCTTTTGCCCTTGCCTTTTGCCGGGGACTGAGCGCGTACCTTCGAAGGCAAGGGCCAGGTGATGGCGGCTTTCTTCTGAGGTGAAGGTGTGGATACACTGGGTGGGGTCGAGGCCGTCTTTGATGTGTCTAGGGTCGCACGAGATCGGGCCTCATGCCCCGAGCTGGGGGCGCAGTCCCCTGGTAGCCCGGCGGCAGGCCACTTCAATTAATGAGCACGTATGTTAGATTTTGCAAGTTGAGTGTACTGAGTAGGATGTAATCTAAAATATGTAGGATTTACCGGTTGTATTAGAAGACACTTCTTGGGCCACTGTACGTAGGAGCCCACTGCCTCAGTAAGTGTCTGCAGTTCCTCTGTTGGGACTGCCAACGGAGAATCGTTGTAGCCCGGCATGGCCATGTCCACCTGTACCTTTGCAACCCCAACCGCAGAGGTACGCAGTGGACCCGGACATCCGGCCCAGATGGATATACGAAGCCGTGTCCAACCACTTCCTGCCTGTCGCCTAGGTGATTCAGTAGGATGCAACCCTCCGGCTTCTGCAAATTTGTAAATATTAAAACAGGTTAGCGAAACAACTCTAACAGAATGGGACTGGCATCAACTTAAGTGCACAGATGAAGGCTTGCAGTACCTCAAGTAGATCCACTGGATCCGCGAGGACCTTCGAAGCGCAACTGCACTCTTGGCCAGCAATGCATCTCTCAACCGTGCAAACTCTTCTCTCATTTGTGCGACCTCAGACTGCACCTCAGCCTGTATCTCCGCCCGTATCTTATCGGAGAGCTCCGCTTCCTTTTCCTTCCAGGAGCGGGCCTTTTTCCTCAGTGGAGCCGGATCTGCGAAACCGGCCTTCCACGACACAATGGCTCCCACGGTCCGTGTCCGCCCGGGATGCTCCTTATTTCCTAGAGCCCGGGTGAGGATGTCGTTCTCCCTCTGTGGGGTAAACAATCCCTCCACTGCCTCCTTCTCAAAAGAGATCTGTTACATTTAAAGGTACCTTGTGAGACAAATTGCCTTATATACACTTGTGCGCACATAGTTTACGAGGTTAGCCAACTTACTATTCGCCTCACAACGTCGACGTCCCCAGGGGTTGCGAACTGCACATACCCCGTGGATGACACGGACCCCCTCCCCCTCCACCATCGCTTGCACCTCTCACCCAGATCTCGGAGAGCGGCAACTCAGGGGTGTCGATGACAGGATTTTGCTCGTCTTCCTTCTTCCATTGCTCCTCCTTCCCCGCATAGTCCCGGGATCCGAGTCGATGCGGGTGGTCGTTCCTCTTTTGGATCGCCCTATTCTTCTCATTAAGGGCCTTGAACTCCTCAGTCCCCTTATGCTTGGTGAATTCCTCCCATACCTCTTCCGATATGAAGGGGTATTTCTCGCAAGGAGATTTCCCCGCAGCGAGGAAGTTACTGACGAGCCAGCTCTTAAAGGTTTTCCATGTTCCGTTTATGTCCTTCAAACAGGCCGTCCTAGGTGTATCGTCGGGGATGTTCCACTTAGCCTGTTTTAAAAAAATGCATACAATTAATCACGAGTTAGTTAAACTTTAGTATAAGCCAAGAGAACGTGATTACGAAAGAGTTCAGCCATTTCAGTTAATTTAACCTTCACTTCCGCCCACAACCTATCCCTCTCGTCCGCCGTCACGTCCTTCCAGGTCTGGACGGTGATCTTCACCCTTTCTTTCGCCAACAGCCCAATGTAGGCCGCGTACTTCCCAGCATTCTTTCCAATCGGCCTCCCAAATTGGTTGAACTCACAAGAAAGATCCGTGTGCTTGGCCAAGCGGCCCAACGTCGTCGCGCCTCGCCCCACCCTCTTGCGCTGGGATGTAACAGCTGCATCTTCAGTTACGTTGGGGTTGGCCCTAGTCGAACCACTAGTACCATCCGATGAAGATGACGACATGTTTTTCCCTACAAAACCATCAACAAACCATCAAAAATTTAATGGAAACACAAACCAAATCATTTTACAAAGAAAAAGGACCTATTTTAAATATTTTTTCCATCGGTAAACACAAAAGCTACCATGCAATACAAGATATGATTCTATTTCTTAGCGTTTTCGTCTACACATTTTCATATAGGAAGCAGGCAACATATGGCAATTAATTCTTCTTGGAGTTCCATAACTCAGCCCAGGACTGGAGACTAAATAGGGCTGCAAAAGGGATGTCCGAAGAAAATAATACTAAAAGAAATACATGCATAAATTACTTCCTGAACTGTTCAGAAATATTTTCTATCAGTAAACACATGAGCTGCCGATAGACCATAACAATTTTTCTATCGGCAAACACGTGAGATACCGATAGAACATAACAATGTTCTCTATATATGGAATTTTGTTGATAAGCCACTATTCACTGTCATCACATAACATTCTCCATGATTTTCTATACTAATATTCATGGGCCAGCATTATTATTTCATACGTAAATATGCACACAAGCATCTAAGTGCCACTGTGCATAATCTGACAAACCTAATGCTAATGGAATATAAAGATATTGAAGTAGCACAGAAAGTAGGTCACAACCAAAAAAGGAATAATATGGTTTATAGCACCCTCTCTTGGTTATCTTTAGCATTACCTGTATGCAAGTCATCAGGACTTCATCACATCTATTAGTTTGGGAAAAGTCATATATGTATATGCATTTGAAACATATACATCGAAGACCTATCCACATTGCCATATATTCATACCAAGTGAGTAAAAATTCTCAACCAAACTAGTACATTGCATGCCTCATGTCCTTCCAGATCCAAAGTTTTAATACTTGTTCCGAAATATTTTCTATCGGTAAACACAAGAGCTGCCGATAGAGCAGACAAATTGTTTCTATCGGCAAATACAGGAGATATCGACATAATATGTGTAAGAACAACTCCAACATATATGTGCATTACATGGCAGTTGGATACAATTGATCACACATACAGCAGTATAGGTAAGTTAAAATCTCAAAATAGGTTCATTACAGTACTGGAACATATTATGTCAACCCTAATTTAAATCAACATTGCCTGCGGAATGTACATAATCCAACACAATAGGGAGCCCTAGTGTAATTGCAAAACTCAAAAAATTAGTACGTACAAAACACTAGGATCAAATAAGGAAGATGCTGGAAATAGAACGACGAATTAGGGTATTTATGGCGATCAGTTGTGGTGATGGAGAGGCGGTGTAGAACGCAGCGGCGGCCGGTGAAGGACGAAAATAAGAACCGGTGGCAGTGGCGAACCAGTGTCCAACCGGCGATCGTCGTGTGGGAGAGAGGAGGTGAGTGGTCACGGCGGAGGTTGTGGTTTTCTTCGCTCTCGAAGAGACGCAGTGCTCTAAGTTGGAACTGTTCGACTGGAGGGAAACTCAAGGGCCGTGTACGAGTAATAAAGGAGTGGATGACCTTTTCTATCGGTACAACAAAATACTACCGATAGAAAAAGTAAATTTCCTAGAAAAATATTTGAAGTAGTGGATTCCTTTTTTCTATCTATATAAACAATAAAATCCCGTGAGACCAATTTTCCCCAGAAAATTTTTTTAATTAAGTTCATGAGATTATAGTATTGGGTGCCATTTTTCTATCGGTAAAAACAACAAAATACCGTCAGAAAATGAAAAGGTACACACAATTTAACATCAAACAGACCGTGCTTGAAAGCTGCAGAATGATAAGAAAAGAGGGAAGATAGCCAAAAATTGGAAAATTGACATAAAAAGAAATTGTTCATTCATTGTTATTTTATCACTTATAAAAAAAAAAATAAAACCCAAAATGCTAGGTCAAGGGGTGGTCTTAGCCCTGGCTGCATGTAGAATAGAGTCAGTTTGACTTGCAGCCAGGATGCAGGACTCCTCTAGCGACAAGTTGTCCCTAGGATCAACTACTACCGCGTCGAGAAGGCCTGCGACCTCCCTCAGCTTCGCTATGGTATCCTTCATAGTCAAACCGCAGCTAGCGATGGTAATATCTGCGGCTTGCTTCTCCTCGCGAAGACGCCTCGTCATCGCCCTGGAATTGTCACCAGCCGTCTTCATGCGCTGAATGCGCCGAAGGAGATCGTCCAGTTCAAGCCGTAGCTGAGTGTGCTTGTCCGTAAGGAGCTTGTGCTCCTCCTGGAGGGCCCTCAGGTCGGCCTTCACTTTGCCAGTGTCTTCCATGGCTCCCATTCCCTGTGCAAATCAACAGATCAAGAATGTACTGAACATGGATTAACAATACAGGGGTAAACCCAGGAGATTTAGAGTTCTTACCGGGGAGGGCGTGGCTGATGATCCCATGGAGGTTGCCATTGTGAAAGAGAAGATGAGGAGTCGAAGCGTTCGAGAATTAGAAAAACAACAAAATACCGCGACGCATGGCGAGGTACTTATAGAATTTCCAAGGCGACGCATGGCGACACAGTTGAGAATTCAAAGCGCCAGAGTATTTTTCTATCGGTACAAACAAAAAAAACCGTCAGACAACAAAATACCGTGAACTAACGAATTTATTCTGACAGTAAAATATAAAAATACCGATAGAATTAGTAAATTTTTCGCAGCGAAACTTTTGAAGTGCCTGAGACACATTAAAGTAGTGGATGTCCTTTTCTATCGGTAGAAATAACAAAATACCGTCAGAAAAATTGATTTTTGGAGAGCTTAATTTGAAGAAGCAAGAGGCTGCAATGAGATTTTTGCAAGTGCTATTTGAAGGGAAGAATTAAGTACTTACAGGATAAAGGTACTGTACATGTTAGAACTCATGCTGTGGAGTAAAATTGAGATATATTAATGCTGTGAACTAGCTTATCATTAAGTTCTAAAGAAAAATGTACTGCCTGATGTATTAATGATAAGTTCCTCACCTTGCTGCAGAACTTGTGGGCTGTTTGCTTCGTATTTATCCCTGAAATAGAAATTAATCATCAATGGTTCTCAACCCATAATCCTTCTTCGTGGTTATCTCGCAGATACGTTGTTTCGTCGATATCTTCAGTAGAGATAGATTGAATGTCCTCTAAAAATGGAGGTATTTCATCGAATTGGTTATACTCCTCTTCGTTGACAACATCTTCGACCCCAACAATACGTCTCTTGCTGTGGAGGACAACATGCAAGTTTGGATTGGCCAGGTCAACGATGTAGAATATCTGTGTGGCTTGCTTTGCAAGTATGAATGGATCGTCTTGGTGTCTGACTCTACCAAGATCGACGAGAGTAAACCGTAACTGTCAACTTGAACACCTCGAGGGATTTCGACCGATTGGCATCGAAACAGGAGAATCTTAAGTAATCCGTAATCGAGCTCCCATATTTCGTCAATAGCACCGTAATATGAGTTCATCGCCCTTACTGACCTGGCATTCTCGGAAATAGCAAACAGTGTCACTCCGCTACATTGCGTGCTACTCTTGGCGTCTTGAGCTCTTGTGTAAAATGAATACCAATTGATGTCGTACCCCTGCCAAGTCCCTACAGTGAATCTTGGGCCTCTAGCCAACCATGTCACAGTTTCACTTATGGAGCCCTCGGCAGCTCGCGTGACTCTTTCTTGGATCCACTCAGCAAATTTCCTGTTATGTTCTCTGGTGACCCAAACGTCTGATTTCGAAGGATTCTGTGACCGTAACATTACCTTGCGCTCGTGTATGTATGGCTCGACCTCCGTCATGTGTTGTAAGACCCAAAAATGTGATTTTGCGTGCACATCACGAGTGGGGACGATAGCTTTGAATCCAATTGTTCTGATGCCCTGAAGCCTACCCTCGTGTCGGGACCTAGGAACGCCAATTGGGTCAACCCCGGCCATATAATCTGTGCAAAATTCAATCACCTCCTCGGTGGCATAACCTTCCATGATACTCCCCTCGGGTCGACGACGAGTCCTTATGTATCCCTTCAATACACCCATAAATCTCTCAAATGGATACATGTAGCGTAGGCACATGGGTCCACAAAACTTAATTTCTCTGATAAGGTGAACAATCAGATGGACCATAACATCAAAAAAGGATGGAGGAAAATACATCTCGAGCTAACAAAGAGTTGTAACCACGTCGCGTTGCAAAGCGTCCAGTCCATCCGGATTAATGACCTACGAGGACACAGTTACGCCAAATATTCATATCAGAAAAATCTTCTAATTAAGCTCCACAAATGGAGGTAATGAACTTATAGTACGAGTGCACGTACTTATCTTGCAAGATATTGCGTTGAAGAAATAACATAGGTTTGTGATTGTCTCTCTGACTTTAACTGGGAGAATGCCTCTGATAGCAATGGGAAGCATTTGTGACATCAGGACATGACAGTCGTGGGACTTCATGGACACAAATTTTCTCAAGTTCGCGGAGTACCCACATGGAACTTTAACACCGTGCAGGCACCGACAGAGTTCTGTTTTTTCGCTCTTGGACAATGTATAGCAGGCCGGGGGGAGGTATGTACGCTTTCCATTCTCTAAAGGTGCAAGCTCAGTCCTTATCCCCATTTCCACCTGTTGCATCTAGGCCTTCATGCCTAACCCTAATTTTGATGATTAATGAAAACAAAGTGTTCCGGACTAATTGTGCTATTGAGTTTATTTGATACAGAGTTGCGTTGGGAAGATATGCACGGAATACAAGACGAACCCGACGTAAAATAAAAGCACAAGTCGCAAAGAGCAAAAGACAAGACGCAAATCATGAAGATGCGAAAAACCTAAGGTATTATGAGTTTTTATTTTTACCGATCTTGGCGTATGGAGATGATCGGTTAGGAAAATTATTTTCTAGCTTTAACCGTACTATAAAGAGGGGTAGCGAAAGTCCTCTCTTTATCTCCAACGCAAACCGAGAAACCTAAGTCATTGCATTGCATCATTTCTGGTTGGATTTGGTTTTGAACTTATTTGAAAAATCTGGATTTTCAGTTCAGTTTTTGACAGCAGAAGAGTATTTGTAATTTTCAGAAAGATCTACGCAGATCTGGCTTTTGCTTCTGTTGACAAATTGTAGCCCTTAAAATTATCTTTTAAACGAGCTATTAAACACCTATTTTGGATTTCTGGTTTTAAAGTTATCTCTGTTTTTGTTCATGCTGACTGTCAGTTTGCTAAACTGACTGTCAGTTTGAATGTCAGTTAGTTTAAACTGACAATTGTCCAGAGAGAGTGTTTTTTTGTGCTCAAAATTTTTGTACTAAACTGACTGTCAGTTGGGGTTTCGACCAGAGAGTTTTTAACTGAGTTTCTATTTGGTTTTGGTCGTGACTGTGGTCGAACTGACTGTCAGTTAGTGTAACTGACTGTCAGTTGTGGGTTCCAGCTTTCCTTTTTTTGACCACGAACGGCTAGCAAAGTTTTCGTCCGGAATTTTTGTCGACCGTTGTGCACTAAACTGACTGTCAGTTAGGCAAACTGACTGTCAGTTTGGGTTGCTGATTTTCAGCCCTAGCTCCAACGGTTCATTTGCTTCTTGAGGCTATAAATAGGGGCTTTGGGCATGTGTTTCACACAACAAGCAACAGCATTTCATATACACTCTTGAGCATTAGTTTCTTATATAAAATCTTGATCTTTTGATCAAGTCGAGTGATTTTCGATCCATTGAGAGTTTCAGTTCTTTGCATTTTGCATTCACTTAGCTTCTCGGTGCGTGTTTGGAGGTCTTGAGAAGACCTCACTGCCTGTTACTCTTGGTGAGCGCCCTCACCTAGACGGTTCGGAGGCGTGGCCGTTGATCTCTCCGTTCGGAGATTGTCGGAGAGGCTCGGCAAGTGTGTACAAGGCATCGGTGCTCTCCTTTCCGGAGTGGACAAGGAGCAACCACTAGTGATAATATCCTTTGTGGATATTGAGGCAAGACTCAAGTGATTTGAGTGCTTCAACGAGGATTAGTGGAGACTGAGCGAGTCTCCGATACTTCGGTAAAAATCGTGGTGTTCATTCTCTTTTCTCATTACTTATTTTATTTGTCTTGATTTGCATTTATTTTCTTTGAGCTTTAAAGTTTTTAAAAGCCTCCTATTCACCCCCCCTCTTTTCGGCATCCTTGATCCAACACATGGTATCAGAGCACGGTCTCTCGATTCATTAGGCTTTACCGCCTAGAGAGAGGATGTCGTCAAGTGGAGATTTTCTTCTCGGTCATACCGGTCGTGTGCCTATCTTTGATGGGACAAACTATCCTTATTGGAAAGTGCGCATGTCGGTATTCCTAGAAGCTATGGGGCTTGATGTATGGGATATTGTTAAACTCGGTTTTACTCCTCCGGATGATCCGGCAAGTCAGTCTGAGGACGATAGGAGAAAACTGCATTTAAATGCCCGTGCAAAAAATGCACTCTTTGCCGGTTTATCCTTGAATGAGTTCAACCGTGTGAGCAATCTCACGACTGCTCATAAGGTTTGGACTACCCTCGAAGAAATTTACGAGGGAACAACAGAGGTTAAAGAGGCAAAATTGCTAATGGTGAGGCAAAAATATGAGACATTCACCATGTCATCAACCGAGTCCGTGGATTCCATGTTTACTCGGTTAAATAACATTGTGAATGAACTCAAGGGTCTTGGTGTTGTTTTTACTGACCTTGAGCTTGTGAGAAAGATGCTTAGGGCTTTGCCGGAAAGTTTCGACACTTTGGTCACGGTTCTCACAAACTCCGATCTATCGACCATAACACTAACCGATCTTTATGGGAACCTCATCACCCATGAGATGCACAAGAAGGAGAAGAAGGAAGCAGCCGAACCCACGGAGACGAAGGAGAAAGCTTTGGCCTTCAAAGCTAATGCAAGAAACGATTCAAGCGATGGCTCCTCCGATGAAGACCTCGCACTCATGGTAAAGAACACTCAAAAACTCCTTCGCAGGTTGCATAAGAAATGTGTCAACATTGACACACGACCAAAGGGGCAAAAGCAAAACAACTTCAAGGACATCATTTGCTATGGATGTCATGAGAAGGGACACATAGCATCAAGGTGTCCAAACAAGAACAAGGCGTGGAACAAGAAGAAGAAGTTCTTCAAGAAGAAGAATGAAGAAATCAAAGAAGCCTGTTTTGGAGAGTGGATGTCCGGCGGAGAGAGCTCCGACTCCGACTCCGACAACGAAAGAAGTTGCTCCAAGAAGATGGCCGGACTAGCTCTCGGCAACATCAACACTTCAACTAGCTCATCCATTTGCCTTATGGCTAAAGGCGATGAAAAGGTACACATCAACGATCCTTCATATGATGATTTAGTTGAAATGATAACCGAATTAAATGAAGTTTTTGGAAAAACTAAAAAGAAGTATAAGGCGCTTAAGGAAGAACATTCTTCCCTACGCGCTCAATACTCCGAGCTTAAAGAATCTTATGAATGCATGATCATAAAAGATGTTACAAATATCTCATCTAAGGTAGATGTTTCAACTTCATGTAATCTGGATGATTCTCCCTCTAGTAGTCATCATATTCCATGTGTTTCTAATGATAATATGTTAAATGAAAATAATGAACTTAAGGCTCAAGTAGAAAAGCTTGGAAAAGGGTTAGAGAACTGTTATAAAGGTAAAATATCTCTTGATCTAATCTTTAGTAAACAAAAATGTTCTTTTAGAAAAGAAGGATTAGGATATTTTCAAAAGAAAGGAAGGAAACAAAATTCTAAAACTATATTTGTTAAAGCATGCAACACATTTTGTCATAAATGCCATGAAACCGGTCATTCACATGAAGCATGTCCATTAATGACTCCTAATTATTTTGATACTTGCTACATGCTTCAAAAGTCAAGAAAAGGTTATGCCATAGCAAAGTATGTTGGTGCACCCATGTTAAATAAAAGAAAGAAATCTATCTGGGTGCCCAAAGCTTTGATTGCTAACATTGAAGGACCCAAAAAGGTTTGGGTACCTAAAAGAACTTAATTCTTTTTATGCAGGTGAACTACAAGACCGGTGGGAGGCATTGGGTGTTAGATAGCGGATGCTCCGAACACATGACCGGTAACAAGAAGTTGTTCACCTCAATAGAAGACAACTCAAGCGAGAACCAAAAGATTACCTTTGGCGACAACCGTCAAGGAAATGTGGTAGGCTTGGGTAAAATTGCAATCTCAAATGATCTCTCTATTTCTAATGTTTTATTGGTCGAATCTCTGAATTTCAATTTGCCTTCCGTTGCTCAAATTTGCGATTTTGGTTTTAGTTGCACATTTTTCCCAAAAGAAGTTTTGGTTGAAAGTTTAAAAGATAAAACCTTGATCTTTAAAGGCTTTCGTTTTGGAAATCTTTATTTGGTTGATTTTCACTCAAAAGATGCATTTCTTTCAACATGTCTTGTCTCTCAAACCTCAAAAGGTTGGCTATGGCATAGACGACTTGCACATGTTGGGATGCATCAATTGAGAAAACTTTTAAAACGTAATTTGGTTGTTGGCTTAAAGGATGTGAATTTTGAAAAGGACAAACCTTGTAGCGCTTGTCAAGCTGGCAAGCAAGTAGCTACTTCACATCCGACTAAGCGCATTCTTTCAACTTGTAAACCTTTCGAACTCCTTCATATGGATTTATTTGGACCTTCCGAGTTCCAAAGTATCGGGGGTAGCAACTATGGTTTGTGATTGTTGATGATTTTACTCGCTATACTTGGGTTTTCTTTATTTTCCCAAAAATCTTAAACCCCCGATGTTTTCAAAAGTTTTGCAAAACGTGTTTCTACTGAATTCGAATTATCCATCAAGAAAATCCGTAGTGATCATGGTGGAGAGTTCGTCAATTCAACATTATTTGATTTTTGTGACTCTCTTGGAATCAAACACGAATTTTCCACATCCTACACTCCACAGCAAAATGGAGTCGTTGAAAGGAAAAATCGAACACTTATAGAAATGGCAAGGACTATGCTAAGTGAGTATGATACTCCTACTCGCTTCTGGGCTGAAGCCGTGCATACTGCTTGCTATTCTATAAATCGGCTTTATTTGCATCCTCTTCTTAATTTGACTCCTTATGAACTTCTTATTGGGCGTAAGCCAAATACTTCTTATTTCCGAGTCTTTGGATGCAAATGTTATATTCTTAAGAAAAGAAATTTTGGTGGTAAATTTCAAAGAAGAGTAGATGAAGGCTTTCTAGTCGGATACTCCACCACTAGTAAAGCTTATCGTGTTTTTAATAAAAATACAAGTTGCATTGAGGAATCTGGTGATGTCGAATTTGATGAAACTAACGGCTCGCAAAAGGAGCAAGTCTCTCATGAAGTTTCAGGTGAAGATCTTCAAGAAGCAATAAAGAACATAACCATTGGAGACATCAAGCCAACAGAAGAAGATCAAGAAGAAGATATCAACGTTGAAAATGTTGATCAAGATGCATCATCATCTCATGTTGATCCTCCAGAACAAGATCAAAATGAAGATGTACAAGATGAAGCACCAAGGCAACATCAAACGATCACCAAGGATCACCCTCTAGACCAAATATTGGGTGACGTTAGTAAGGGTGTTCAAACTCGATCTCGTATTGCTGCATTTTGTGAACATCATTCTTTTGTGTCTTCTTTAGAACCCAAAAATGTTAATGAAACTTTAAATGATCCTGATTGGGTTAATGCCATGCATGAAGAACTTAACAACTTTGCTAGAAATGAAGTTTGGACTTTAGTTGAAAGACCCAAAGATCATAATGTTATTGGAACAAAATGGGTTTTCAGAAATAAGCAAGATGAAAATGGTGTTGTAATTAGAAACAAAGCTCGTCTTGTTGCTCAAGGCTTCACTCAAGTCGAAGGTTTAGACTTTGGTGAAACTTTTGCACTGGTAGCAAGACTTGAAGCTATTCGCATTCTTCTTGCTTATGCATCATGTTTTAATATCAAACTTTTTCAAATGGATGTAAAAAGTGTGTTCTTAAATGGTGAAATTTCTGAACTTGTTTTTGTTGAACAACCTCCTGGTTTTGAAGATTCTAAATTTCCAAACCATGTTTTTAAATTGTCAAAAGCTCTCTATGGTCTCAAACAAACTCCTCGTGCTTGGTATGAGCGACTTAGAGACTTTTTATTATCAAAAGGTTTTAAAATTGGGAAGGTTGACACAACTCTCTTTACAAAGAAAATTGAAAAAGAATTGTTCATTTGTCAGATTTATGTTGATGATATTATCTTTGGATCTACTAATGAACATTTCTGTCATGAGTTTGGAGAGATGATGTCTAGGGAGTTCGAGATGTCCATGATTGGTGAGCTGAGCTTCTTCCTTGGACTTCAAATCAAGCAACTCAAGAACGGGACGTTCGTGAGTCAAACAAAGTACGTGAAGGACCTGCTCAAGCGTTTTGGGATGGAAGACGCTAAGGCAATCAAAACTCCCATGGCGACAAATGGACATCTGGACATGGACAAAAGCGGCAAATCGGTTGATTCTAAACTGTATAGGTCTATGATTGGTAGTCTTTTATACCTTACTGCATCTAGGCCTGATATCATGTTTAGTGTGTGCCTGTGTGCTAGATTCCAATCTGATCCTAAGGAATGTCATTTAATTGCACTTAAAAGAATTCTTAGGTATTTAAAATGCTATCCCAGTTTAGGCCTTTGGTATCCTAAAGATGCAAATTTTGAATTAATTGGGTACTCTGATTCTGATTATGCTGGGTGCAAGATTGATCGTAAGAGCACATCTGGTAGTTGTCAGCTGTTGGGGAGATCATTAGTATCATGGTCATCTAGGAAGCAAAATTCAGTAGCTCTCTCCACAGCTGAAGCTGAATATGTGTCTGCAGGCAGTTGTTGTGCTCAATTATTATGGATGAAGCAGACATTTTTGGATTATGGAATTATATTTGATAGAGTGCCACTATTGTGTGATAATGAAAGTGCCATTAAAATTGCTAATAATCCTGTTCAACATTCTAGAACTAAGCATATTGAAATAAGGCACCATTTTATTAGAGATCATGTGGCAAAAAGAGATATTGATGTGAATTATGTAAGAACTGATTTGCAACTAGCAGATATCTTCACTAAACCCCTAGATGAATCAAGATTTTGCTTTTTAAGGGGTGAACTGAACATTATTGATATATCAAATGCTAGTTGATGTGCTAAATGTGTTGGTTGTATAAAATATTATTATTTTATTCCCTCTCTAGTCTTAGTTTGCTTCTGGTCGAAATTGACCAAACTGACAGTCAGTTCCTCTAACTGACAGTCAGTTTAGTGCTTAGGAGCCTGGTCTTAGTCTCTGGTCGAAGTCATTGTCATAACTGACAGTCAGTTTCACAAACTGACAGTCAGTTACGTGCATTTGATTTTGGTCGAAGCTCCTGGTCGTGTTCGAGTCCCAAACTGACTGTCAGTCTCATACACTGACTGTCAGTTTCAAAACTCAGTTCTGTGAACTGACTGTCAGTGTGGTCCACTGATTGTCAGTTCCATGTATTTGAGTTTGGAACTGACTGTCAGTTTATCAAACTGACTGTCAGTTGTGGGATCGAGAACCCTAAAACCCCCGTTCTGGTTTCTTGTCTTCTCATCTCCTCCCTTCGCCGCCGCTTGCTCCTTTTGTCGCCGGTGCCCTTCCTCTTGTGCTACGCCACCACCAAAGCTCGCCGGCGCTTCCTCCTCGCCGTCGACGAGCACCACCGCCCTCTTTTGCTCCTCCACCGCATCTAGGCGCCATTGTTTTCGCCGCCCTCTTGCCGTGGCCGTGGACTCGCCGTGTGCAGCTCGCCAGCGTTGAGCTTCCCAAACACCGTTGTGTTGAGGCTCGCCGGCGTTGTCCTCTCTTTCCTCTCCTCTTGGTGTGTATCTGAGGCCGTTCCGTCGCCGTCGACCAGTTCTGTTCGTCGTCGGCCTCCTCTGTTCAGGTCATTTCACTTCTTTCTCCTCTCTGTTTTGCAATCATGTCTGATCAGCCCGGTCCTTCTCGTCGTGTGGCCCGACGGAAGAATGCGGCTAACAGCCAGCGTTCATCGGGTCAGACGTCCGAGAACCGGCCCTCGCCTCCGCCTGAGCGCATGCCCGTGGATTATTCACGTTGGCACTCGAGCCGCCTTCGCACGCTCCGCTCTGTGAACCCGTATCTGTCGCCGCGACCCACTGGTCGCGACGCGTGCGCGGTGCTCACCTGCTTCACCAACCTCCATCTAGACCTGTTTACCAGCGTCTATAGCCGCGCGCCCATCTTTGCCCACCGCTCTCTGTCGTGGGGTACGATCGCCTCTCGCACAGGCATCGCTACCCTCGCAGACCTCTTCGGCACTGTAGGGATCCGCGACCTAGTCGCTGATTCCTCTTTGCACTGGGCTGAGGGGCCCATACGTCAGTTTTATTCTACCGTCTTCATATCCCCTCAGCGCGACTCCATGACCTTCATGACGGGCCTCCAGGTCCACACCGTCACGAAGGAGCAGCTGGAGTCAGCGCTTGGACTGGTGCGCCCTCCTTCTGGCCGCCAGCTCCACACCCTTCCAGATCTTGAGCGTCGGGAGGTGGCCATGCTCTACTCCAGCCCCTTCCAGCTCCGTCACATAGCTGGTTTGCGCCGCGATGTTGACCTGGCTCTGCGGATCCTCCGTCTCACATTGGTCCCCATGAGCGGAGACAGAGCCAGGGTCACTTATCTGGGTCTTCATGTGCTCATCTCCATCTTTCAGGAGGAGCCATTCGACGTCGCTGATCTCATCATTAGTGAGATTCAGCACGTCCTTCTTTCCCCGCGCCGTCAGCTGATATACGCTCCGTATATCATGGCGGTGCTTCTTCATATTCGGGCCGTCGACACTGAGCTGCCACGGCCCCATCATCCTCTTCTCTTCTATCCTCCTGGTCAGGCTGATCGCCGTCTTGGTGTTCGGCCTGCGGCTGCTGTGGACCCTGGTTCTCCCGCATTAGATGATGATGCTGCGGGGGAGTCAGAGGACGAGGCTCCTGCTGAGGAGACTGTTCCAGCACCAGCTGCAGGGCCCGACATCGGTTCATCCTCAGCTTCTTCCTCTCAGCTTCAGGAGATTCTACAGGTGCAGCAGCAGATCCTCAGCACCCAGGCGGAGCATCATCAGATGTTGCTTCGCTTGCTTGCTCAGCAGGAGGAGATTCTGCGTCGCCTGCCTGGTTCAGGTTCTCCTGCTCCTCGCAAGAGGGCCCGCCTGGCTTCGTCTTCCCCGAGCACACCTTCAGGACCTGCTGATCCAGCTCCTGCGGTACCTGCTCCGGCTTCAGCTGCTCCTGCTTCAGCAGCTACTCCTCCGGCATCTCCAGCCGTCGACCCAACTGCATCTCCAGATGGCTCCGGAGATACAGCCGTCTTAGGACTTTCTTCAGATGATGAGCTTTAGGCTCTGATTTGTGTTTTTGCCTCCCTTTTTGTGCTTGATGCCAAAGGGGGAGAAGTATTTTGGATGTTAGGTCCTTTTATGTCTTTTTGATGTATTGAACAGATGGTCTTTTTATATATATGGAGATGCTTTTGCTTATCAGATATGTTTTTTATGTGATGTGCTTATCTGTTTAGCTCTGATATATATATGATGTTTTTGGTTTCTTGAGATGATATTCTTGAGCTCTGATATATATGACGTCTTGATTTTGAGATGTGTATGTGTATACTCTGATATGATTTGTGATATTTACACATCTATGTATGAGATGTCCTGATGCATATGTATTGGTTTATGATCTGATTTGATGAAATGCATATACTCAGGGGGAGCTATTTCATTTATTTTGTTATTGAACACTTGTTGTCATCAATCATCAAAAAGGGGGAGATTGTTGCATCTAGGACTTCATGCCTAACCCTAATTTTGATGATTAATGAAAACAAAGTGTTCCGGACTAATTGTGCTATTGAGTTTATTTGATACAGAGTTGCGTTGGGAAGATATGCACGGAATACAAGACGAACCCGACGTAAAATAAAATCACAAGTCGCAAAGAGCAAAAGACAAGACGCAAATCATGAAGATGCGAAAGACCTAAGGTATTATGAGTTTTTATTTTTACCGATCTTGGCGTATGGAGATGATCGGTTAGGAAAATTATTTTCTAGCTTTAACCGTACTATAAAGAGGGGTAGCGAAAGTCCTCTCTTTATCTCCAACGCAAACCGAGAAACCTAGGTTATTGCATTGCATCATTTCTGGTTGGATTTGGTTTTGAACTTATTTGAAAAATCTGGATTTTCAGTTCAGTTTTTGACAGCAGAAGAGTATTTATAATTTTCAGAAAGATCTAGGCAGATCTGGCTTTTGCTTATGTTGACAAAATTGTAGCCCTTGAAATTATCTTTCAAACGAGCTATTAAACACCTCTTTTGGATTTTTGGTTTTAAAGTTATCTCTGTTTTTGTTCATGCTGACTGTCAGTTTGCTAAACTGACTGTCAGTTTGAATGTCAGTTAGTTTAAACTGACAATTGTCCAGAGAGGGTGTTTTTTTGTGCTCAAAATTTTTGTACTAAACTGACTGTCAGTTTGACCATACTGACTGTCAGTTGGGGTTTCGACCAGAGAGTTTTTAACTGAGTTTCTATTTGGTTTTAGTCGTGACTGTGGTCGAACTGACTGTCAGTTAGTGTAACTTACTGTCAGTTGTGGGTTCCAGCTTTCCTTTTTTTGACCACGAACGGCTAGCAAAGTTTTCGTCCGTAATTTTTGTCGGCCGTTGTGCACTAAACTGACTGTCAGTTAGGCAAACTGACTGTCAGTTTGGGTTGCTGATTTTCAGCCCTAGCTCCAACGGTTCATTTGCTTCTTGAGGCTATAAATAGGGGCTTTGGGCATGTGTTTCACACAACAAGCAACAGCATTTCATATACACTCTTGAGCATTAGTTTCTTATATAAAATCTTGATCTTTTGATCAAGTCGAGTGATTTTCGATCCACCGAGAGTTTCAGTTCTTTGCATTTTGCATTCACTTAGCTTCTCGGTGCGTGTTTGGAGGTCTTGAGAAGACCTCACTGCCTGTTACTCTTGGTGAGCGCCCTCACCTAGACGGTTCGGAGGCGTGGCCGTTGATCTCTCCGTTCGGAGATTGTCGGAGAGGCTCGGCAAGTGTGTACAAGGCATCGGTGCTCGCCTTTCCGGAGTGGACAAGGAGCAACCACTAGTGATAATATCCTTTGTGGATATTGAGGCAAGACTCAAGTGATTTGAGTGCTTCAACGAGGATTAGTGGAGACTGGGCGAGTCTCCGATACCTCGGTAAAAATCGTGGTGTTCATTCTCTTTTCTCATTACTTATTTTATTTGTCTTGATTTGCATTTATTTGCTTTGAGCTTTAAAGTTTTTAAAAGCCTCCTATTCACCCCCCCTCTAGTCGGCATCCTTGATCCAACACCACCATGTCACGACGAGCTTTCACACCATCCTTTGTCTTTCCCGGAATGTTCAACAACAAACCAATCAAACTGTCACAGACATTTTTCTCTACATGCATGACGTCAATGCAATGTCGAACTTGTAAGTGCTCCCAGTACGGTAGATCCCAGAGAATCGATCTCTTCTTCCAAACATTTTTTTCTCAAGGTTTAGAATGCTTACCGAACTCAGCTTTGATGTCCTTCATGCACGAATAAATATCCTTACTGGTCAGAAACACTGGAGCTGATCCCTTCTCAGGCTTCCCGTTAAATGATTTCCTCTTCTTACGGTACGTGTGATGCACCGGAAGAAACCTGCGGTGACCCATGTACACTGTTTTCCGGCAGTTTCGCATCCACATGCTCTCAGTTTCATCTAGGCAAATAGGGCAAGCCTTGGCTCCTTTCGTACTATACCCGGACAAATTGCCGTAGGCCGGAAAATCATTTATGGTGCAAAATATCAGGGCCCGCAAGATGAAATTCTCTTTCTTGTATGCATCCCACACCTGCACCCCCTCGCTCCACAATTTCTGTAAGTCCTCGATTAAAGGCGTTAGAAACACGTCAATATCATTTCCGGGTTGTCTAGGTCCTGAGATTAGTAACGCCATCATGATGTACTTGCGCTTCATGCATAACCAAGGAGGAAGATTGTAGATGCATAAAAGATGATCCGTTTGAGACCTAGTCTTGGTTTTCGCACTAGGCTCGCCCAGATTCTAATATGCGGAATAATGGGATCTTACTTGGAAATACCGAAACCCAAAGTAATTGCACAACTCTTTATTTCAAAGAGGGCTTTACATGTCGAATGTTAGGCACACTTGCCTACGTCGAAGGAACTATAAGTGTCTAAAACTCAAATAAGTTCTATGACTCTTCGATTGAGTTCGATGATCTAAACTAGACCTATTACAAGGTATTTATAGTCCAATCGTATGAGTACGTATCAGACTTAGTAATCCTAAACGTATTAGACTCATATAACTAACTTAACTAATTCTAAACAGATATGCTTAGTTATATATATATAGGATTACAATTCCGAACAGGGAACGAATTCCTTTTCCTGGTCGCGAACCAATCCATGGTCGCGAAACCTTTCCGAACACGGTTAAGGTCGCAAAGCCGTATGCGATCAGGACTTGGTCGCGAATCCGTATGCGATCAGGACTTGGAGATCCTCCCGGATCATGACTCCCTTGTTGAGAAGGAGCCAACCCCCGTTGTGACCTCTCGATCAAACTGGAGATGTGGAAATTGGGCTTGTCCATCTTCTTTGGTGTACCATTTTGCCGCACGTGCTCGTTGATCTTTCCGACCGATTCGAAAAGTCTCCTTTGTGCCACTGCGGGTGATAGTCACCTTCCTCTCCAGAATCACATCGTCACGTAAAGGTTCGCCTCGTTGATAGACCAAGTCTTCAACGGATGGTACTATGGTATCTGGCTCATCATCTAACATTGAAGGCTCGAAGAGTTTGAGGTGCTCAACATTGACAACAGAGTAAATATCCATGTATGGAGGTAACTCAAGCTGACAAGTATTATTACCCACTTTCCGCAAAATCCGAAAAGGACCATAACAAATGGGTTTGAGCTTCTTACCTTCACCTTTAAGTCTCTCCTTACTCAAATGTAACCATACCATATCACCTTCTTGAAATTGCGCATCAACTCGGTGCCGATCATGTCGCGCCTTGTACTTGAGTTGAGCTTTCAGCAAGTTCTGTTCAACCTCACGATGGAGTCGTTGAATACCTTCCAGGAACTTTTGTGTTCGATCCTGATCAGATGCTTCCTTGCTGTTCTGTGCTGAGGTAGGGATCACAAACTCCATATCGAATGGACTCTGTGGTAGAAATCCTAAACAGACCTCAAACGGCGACTTTCCAGTCGAACCATGCACTGCTCGATAAAAAGCAAACTGTAGGTACGGTATGCTTTCATCCCAGGTCTTCGTGTGCTTCGAGTTATATCCTCTCAAGAGATGAACGACTGTGCGATTAACCACCTCAGTTTGACCATCAGTTTGCGGATGAAAAGCAGTACTCCTCTTTAGCTTGGTGTCCATCATCGTCCAGAGCGATCGCCAAAAGTGACTAAGGAACCGAGTATCGCGATCAGACACAATAGAAGTCGGCAGTCCGAAGTGTGTCCAAACGTGTTGAAAGAATACCCGAGCTGCCTCTTCTCCCGTGATAATCTTCCGACAAGGTATAAGAACAATCATTTTGGAGAACCGATCAACGACCACGAATAGATAGTCGTTGCCACGTCGGGTCTTAGGCAATCCTCCCAAGAAATCCATGGATATGCTCTCCCATGGTCGTGATGGAACTGGCAAAGGAGTATACAAATCTAATTTTCGGTTTGCCGGTTTCGAGATGCTGCAGAGACCGCAGTCTCGAACAAACCTAGCCACATCTTGCTGCATACGCGGCCAGAACACATGTCGGTGAAGATTTTGCAACGTCTTTGTAACCCCAAAGTGACCAGCTACCTTCGATGTGTGCGCTTCTCGCATCCATTGAGTTCGAGGTGCTCCACGAGGTATGCAAAGTAATTTTTCCTTGTACAAGAGTCCTTCTCAACGAACGAACTCTGTAGGGTTCCCTGTTTCGACCTCAGTCAGTGTTGTTTGAAAATCAGGGTCTTCACTGTACATAGTGACATAGTCATCATGACATGATGGCTCGATCTGCATGAACGCTGATAAACAGAGGGTTGTAACTGGTGGTCGCGACAGCATATCCGCCAATTTGTTGTGTACGCCCTTCTTGTACTTAATCACCAGATTAAACTACTGCAGATACGACATCCACTTCATGTGCCGAGCTTGCTGTAGCTTGGACTGAGTTTGCAAATATTGCAATGGTTGATGGTCGGTGTGGACAACCGTCTCTTTCCTCAAGAGATAACACCGTCAATGTTTCACGGCCTGATGCAGTGCGCATAACTCCTTATCATAAGTCGGGTAGTTCTTCTGAGCTCCCTGGAATAACTCGGAGTGATATGCCACTGGTCGACCTTCTTGCATGAGCACTGCGCCCATCGCATAACCTGAGGCATCGGTTTCTAGCTCGAACGGTTTCTGGAGATTCGGCAAAGCTAACACAGGCGCCTCGCTGATCTTCCTTTTCAGCAAGAGAAACGTGTCCTCATGTTTCCCTGTCCACTCGAACTTCTGATCGATCCTGGTTAATGCATGCAATGGAGAAGCCACAATCGAGAAGTGTCGGATGAACTTCCGAAGGTATTGGCATGCTCCCACAAAACTACGCACATCCGTAACTGTTCGCGGTCGCGGCCACTCGCGAATCACTTTTACCTTATCTGGGTCGATTTGCAACGTACCGTTGCCGACTAGGAATCCAAGGTAAAGTAGAGTTTGCTGGCCGAACTCGCACTTCTTACGGTTGAGGCGAAGTCGATGTTGCCGAAGCTGATCGAACACCTTTTCGACATGAATGAGGTGCTCATCCCACGAACGACTATAAACCAATATGTCGTCGAGATACACAATCACAAAGTCGTCGATGAACGGTCTCAATACGTCATTCATAAGACGCATGAAAGTTGCCGGGGCGTTGCAGAGACCAAACGGCATAACCAGCCATTCGAACAAACCTTGCCGTGTTTTGAACGCGGTCTTCCATGTATCCTCCTCTCGGATGCTGACTTGATGATATCCTGACTTAAGATCCAATTTGGAGAAGACAACAGCATGCTTCAATTGGTCTAGCAGGTCATCAATACGAGGAAGGGGGTACTGGTTCTTGATGGTGATCTTGTTCAGTGCTCGATAGTCGATGCACATACGCCAAGTCCCATCTTTCTTTGGTACTAACACCACAGGAGATCCACAAGGTGAACTACTCGGTTGAATGACACCATTGTTCAGCAACTCACCAAGTTGTCTCTTGATCTCTTCATTCTCCAATACTGAGTTGCGATACATACTCAGATTGGGCAGTGTCGCATCGGACACAAGCTGAATTTCGTGCTCGACTGGACGTTTCGGCGGACGACCCTGGGTAGTCTCGAACAGATCACTATATTTCTCCAGCAGTCCCGACAAACGACCAGAATTCTCTCGGTACGCCAGCGACAATGCTGGTCAAGTACCCTCACCTTGACCAATGGGTCGAATCATGACAAGTACATACTTGTGACATGCATTAACAATTCGTTTGGCTTGATTTGCGGTAATCAAGTTCGAAGTGTTGACGTGGAGGTCTCTACTGATCACGAACTTAACTCCGTCTTTGGTGAGGTCGTACTCTTGCGCTCGCCGATGGAAGTGAGCGTCTCGATCATACAGATACGGACTCCCAAAGATCACCTGACAAATATCGATAGGGACAACATCGCATTGCACCTCATCGATATATCGTGCAGAGATCGCAAACTTCAACACACACTGACTCGTAATCTGTTGGTTCACGTCGGATGTAAACCAACCCAGCGGATATGGTCGCGGGTGTGTGGTTGTCTTCAAACCAAGTCGCCGAACCAGTCCAGCGGAGACTAGATTCTTCTGACTTCCTGGATCGAATATCGCTGCGACCACTTCGTGCTTCACCTGGATGTTGATGGTGAACAAGTCCTCCGTTGGGCGATGGTCGTTCGGTGGATCGGAACCCTTCTCCTTCGGCATTGCCATCAGAGACAAGGTCGTATCCGCCTCATTAACCGAATTCACTCGGACAACTTCTTCGTCGGGTGAAGTCGCAGTAGCCGTGGCTGTTCTTTTCCCTGGTCCGTTTTTCTTTGGTCGAAGTTCAGGATGAAGCTTGTAACATTTGTCCTTGGTATGCCCCGCGATTTGACAATTTTCGCAAAAGGCACCAGTGCCCGATTTTGAAGCGTTCTTCTTCGGACTCGGCTTTTTTTTTGTCGAGGTCGCATTTTCCTTCGTGCTTTTGTCGCTGCGGGATTTATTCTTCTTCTCGATCACCATGGCAGTTGTGCTCGTGGTCGCAATGTCTTGGACACTGAACAGACTTAGCTCAGTACTGATCGATTTCTGAAGTCCAGATGTGTACTTCCGAAATACCTGAGGGTCGGATAGTGAGATGCCAATGACCATTGCTTGTCGCCGAAACTCTGTTGTATAGTCTTGGAAGGTCTGGTCGCGCCGTTGGTACAATCTGTGCCAACGCTCCCATCTCTCCTCAAGGTAACCCATCGGATAGAATTCTTGTCGCAGAAGTCGTTTGAATTGACCCCACGCAAGGTCGTCAGCTTCACCACTGGCGACAAGGGCCTTCCACCATGTCTTGGCGTGGTCCTTCATCTTCAAAAGTGCAAATTTGACCTTTTGAGCGCTACTGAACCCTTTAAGGTCAAAGTAGGTCTCAAGTTGGTCGATCCAAGAATCCAGCTTCTCGGCATCGATCACCCCATCATATATGGGTATATCAATCTTAGCGTCGACTTTAAAAGATCCGACAGCTAAGGAGGTGTTGGCGAGGTCGTCGGTCTTGTGATCGCCTTCGTCTTCATCTTCGTCTGCCCTGCGCAAGTCTTCACCAGTCTTCTCACCCATAACCTTCCCTACTTCAGGAGGTACAATCATGGCCTGCTGCTTAAGCCAAGCAAGCACGGTTTCCATATCGGTGGAGAGCTTAGCCACTTGTTCGGCTAGGTTAGCTTGAACGGAGGTATCGTCAGACATTGTCGGAGACGCGGCTGTAGGAACCGTCAATTGATCGCCTGGAATTTCGCCGGAAGTTTTGTAACCCTGGCGAGTCTTCACCATCCACAGGATAGGAAAGTTGCTCTGATACCAACTTGATCCATTTGAGACCTAGTCTTGGTTTTCGCACTAGGCTCGCCCAGATTCTAATATGCGGAATAACGGGATCTTACTTGGAAATACCGAAACCCAAAGTAATTGCACAACTCTTTATTTCAAAGAGGGCTTTACACGTCGAACGTTAGGCACACTTGCCTACGTCGAAGGAACTATAAGTGTCTAAAACTCAAATAAGTTCTATGACTCTTCGATTGAGTTCGATGATCTAAACTAGACCTATTACAAGGTATTTATAGTCCAATCGTATGAGTACGTATCAGACTTAGTAATCCTAAACGTATTAGACTCATATAACTAACTTAACTAATCCTAAACAGATAAGCTTAGTTATATATATATAGGATTACAATTCCGAACAGGGAACGAATTCCTTTTCCTGGTCGTGAACCAATCCATGGTCGCGAAACCTTTCCGAACACGGTTAAGGTCGCAAAGCCGTATGCGATCAGGACTTGGTCGCGAATCCGTATGCGATCAGGACTTGGAGATCCTCCCGGATCAAAAGAACAGGTCAAGTGCTGTGCCGACTGCTCATATTACCATGTGGGTTCATACCATCTGTACTCAGCCCGAACCTTATATTCCTAAGTTCGCCGCCGAACTAAGCAAATGTTCTGTTGATATTTCTCCATTGAATAGAATCAGCAGGGTGTCTCAGTTTTTCGTCTTGTTTCCGGGCTTCAACATGCCAACGCAAGTGCTTCGCGACTTTCGGATTTGCAAACAGTCGCTTCAATCTAGGTATCACAGGCAAGTACCACACAGTTTTCGCCGGAGGTCCTTTCTTTACCTCGTGACGTTCACTGTCAATCCGGTCCCTACGCGTATACCTCGATACGCCGCATCTTGGAAAAACATGCAAACTGGAGTACTCGTTATGGTACAACACACAATCATTTGGGCATGCGTGTATTCTTTCGATTTCCATTCCCAACGGACACTACAGTTTTTTGGCTTGGTAAGTAGATCTTGGCAACTCATTTCCCTCTGGAAGCATGTTCGCTAGAAGATCTAATAGTGCCGTGAAACTCTTATCACTCCAACCGTTGCCTGCCTTCAAGTTATATAATCTCAACACATAAGACAGTTTTGTAAATGTTGCACATCCAGGGAACAGAGGCTTCTCAGAGTCAGCAATCAGTTTCTCAAATTCACAGAAGTCATTTTCGTTGTAATCTTCCTCTACATCACGTAACATCTCATCTAGATTGTCATCATCATCATCATCTACGTGCACATCGTAATGAACATTATCACAATTCGGATGATCATCGATATTATTCCAATCCACATCCGAGTCCTGCTCATTGGTAGTAGTGGTGCTTGTTTCCTCAAGATCTTCGCCATACCATATCCAACGGGTGTATCGCGCGTTAAAACCACGACGAATCAAATGACTCTTAATTTGATCAGAGTTGCTAAACCTCTTCAAGTTCATACAATCTGTACAAGGACAGAGCATATTTTCCTCTCCCTTCCTCTCCTTTTGTTGCTCAGCAAATTTAATAAACTCATTCACACCATCCAAATATTCAAGAGTAGTACGTTTTATTTCATACATCCAATATTTCCTGTCCATCTACAATTAACAAAATTTAACGAGTCAGCCATGCATGAAACCTGCCCGATTAAGTTATGTATATGTACATGTACAGCCTCTTACAACAGATGTGTTGAATCCTAGCCTGACGAAATTAACACTAATTAACCTAGCTAACTACACAATACAAGCTAGTTAGCTCCTAAAACATGACGCATTTCCAGCTACCTAGCTCCCAAGCTTAGAGCTACAAACTTGGAACTACACAATACAGCTAGCTTGCAAGTAGAGAGGGAGGGAGATCTAGAGGGAGAGAGAGATAAGTGTCGACAATTAAGCATACCTTAAAGAGAGGGGCGCAATCAACTTCCCTCTAGCTTGTGCTGATCACCCTAGCAGTGTAGCTGCGAGCGTGGAACTTTCATCACAAACAGAGGGACACAGAGTGCAACAGAACAAATTAAAGAGCAGCTCAGCAATGGTCGTGTGGGGTTTTCCTTATAATGGAGCTTTTTCTAACAGTAAATACATGAAATAACCGTTAGACTAACTAAGGTAATTTGCCTCTCACATATTCTATCGGTAAAAACACACATATACCGTTAGAGAATATACATTACTGAGCAAGTACAGGCCTTATTCTATCGGTAAATATGTGTATTTACCGTTAGATGATACATGACTGAGCAAATATATGGGTTTTCTATTGGTAAATATGCGCATTGACCGTTAGATGATGCATGACACAGCACGTACATGAGTTTTTCTATCGGTAAATATGTGTATTAACCGTTAGATGATGCATGACACACGAACATGAGTTTTTCTATCGGTAGATATGTGTATTTACCTTTAGATGATGCATGATTGAGCAAATATATGTGTTTTCTATCGGTAAATATGTGTATTTACCGTTAGAGGAGGTACTTGTACCAAACACACATGACACCAGTTCTCACATCCAAGGAATCATATCAATGTAACATCAAACAGATCTTAACTGTAAGATAAAGCAATATTTCAAGAAATGCTAATTTGTGGATTAACTAGGAGACACAAAAATACTTTTATTAGGTACTTGGGACTTCATCTTGCCAAAGAAATTACACATGCCAGTTCACAAATTCAGGTACAAACATACACATGCCAGTTCACCAATACACATGTACTAGTGGCCATATTTTCTTTCAGTACTGGGAGTATCAAACTGGCAATAAACCCGGAGGTGATATTTCTGTGCTGTAGCAACATGCCCTTCGCCAGACATCTGTGATCGCACACTCTGGTCACATGAAAGAAAGGCTCATCTTTTGGCTGGGTGACACGGACGAACCACGGGTAGTCAGTGACTAAGCACCTCACAGTCCACAGGCTCGGAGTTGATTTATCCACCCGGAATGGTTTATTTAGCGAAACGGCCTACGTTGTGATGGCTTTTTTTTTGCATCTTTCTTGCTTCAAAACAACTCCTGAGCTGGACGGTTGTTTCATTGTAAGACCATCGCGAATTCAGATCTTCAGGAACCATAGCCGAAACCAAGGATGATGGATCAGTCCATTCATTCATAGGATCCTGCGTTTCTGCGGGTTCTTCGGGAGATTCGTACGCATCTGATGGATCAGTGTAGTCCTCATCGTTAAAATTCTCCTCCAACACCGGGAATTCATCAACTGCATCTGCATGATTGGCACCGGCATCGACACTGCCATCGACACTGTGATTGACACTAGCATTGGCATTGGCATTGACACTGCCATCGGCACCTTCATTACAGACATTACCGGTGCTCCGTGCTCTTCGTGCGGAATTACTGCCTTCTGAACTTTGAACGTTCAATATTTCAACGTAAAGAACGAATTAGACTCCGCCACTACAGGCTGGATTTGTTACAAATTGTACAAATGAACCCCAGGATTTGTCCCCTCTAAGTCTCTTCAGCACCCATTTATTTCCCTCCGGCACCAGGCCTTCAACTCTGACACTATCCGTCGCAGGATTGAGTTGTAAGAACTCGACTAACCACATCTCCAAGTCACTGAAAGACATTGATTGTGCCTGTGCCATTTGACCATAAACATGGGTACACGCACTTAAATTATCACCATTGGCTCCATTACGGATTATACCAGCTCTGTAATTGACGCGACCCGGCATCCCACCCACGTGGTAGCATGCCTGGTCTGTGAACATTGCCTGACAAAAGCATGTTTTCCCGAATAATGCCCAATTCAGAGTAGCGAAATAGAAGCATGGATTTCAGGTTAAATAGATTTTAACATCAGGGTTATTTATTAGAAACAACCCATGTTACAAAACATCAGTTTTACAAAAACTATACATCTTATTAGCAAAAGGAACTAGTTCTACGGTAGTTTTCAGAAGTCTTCTTCTCTAGATCCAAAGTAAGTGTGGTCGTAACTGTAGATGTCCATCTCCAAATCCTCGGGGTCCTGAGTCAGCTCCGCTCCTCCAATATCTTCTTCAGCAAATTCTCCTTCGTTTGAAAATTCTAAGTCTACCAAGGTTTTACATAGCAAGGGTGAGTACAAAAGTGCTCAGCAAGATTCAAGACATAATGCAGGATGATCTAAATTAACTAATTCAAGGATAATATGTTTAAGCATATAATAAGTCAAGGAGTATAATCTTTAATTTTAAAACATTTGTTGAAAACAATCTCCATTTGATTGTTTAGAAAAATTTCTACTGAGTACTTTACACCACAGGGCTGAGGCCACCTGTAGACCTCCTTTCCTGCCGCGACGCAGTTCTCGACCTGAGAACAAGGAGTGAATATCCACGTTTTATTCTGCAGAGGTGTATCTCTTTACCCATAGAAACTCTTGATTTACATGTTGGAGCTCGTCAGCATCACTCCGCATTCCCTTCAATGCGTGACCAGATCAAGAGAACAAAGTTTTTCTGAAATCAATCCACTAAGCATCTCCACTCCACCAGTTGAGCATATAGCATCCTGGGTACTTCATGGGCAACTCGCGGAACCCATATGGATTATTTTGAGCAATCCGTGATGCCCCCTAGGTTATTCTGAGCGACCTATGGCGCTTATACATATAATAATACGTTCTTGTGGAGATGACCTTAGCTTCTAGATAAGATACTAGACTAGGCCCGTCCCATACCAGGTCTGTGGTCGATATGGGTGTTACGGCGTTGGATGAAAGAGTCAGCTGGTTACAGTCCTTAATTAATTTCCATCTGCCATAGCATCGATAAGGAAGTCCTTCTGTCACAATCTCAAATTCAGAGACTTCCTCTATCATACTCAACATCCTATGTATGTCATATCATATTCATAAAATCTCCATAAATCTTTTTAATCAATCTTTGAAAAATACTCTTTTCATGAAAGTGATACATTTTTACTAGGTAGGAAACTACAACATAAGAAATTAGTTCGAGTAATTTCAACACGATCAAAAAAGAACTTGCCTGTGTAGACGGGATTGAAATCAGAGTTTGGCAATTTACCCCGATGTTCCTCGCTATCGTCCGTTCCTGAGAAACATAATTATATATACATATATATTTAAAATATTGCTATAATAGGAAATATAAAATGTAAGAATGAATGCATCTATGCGTTTGTTCCCCAGACCCGTGGTCGAACATGACCAATCGACACTTCAAGGGGAGAGAAATTTTAATTATAAGAAATATGTTATATGAAATTAGTTTAGTTGAATTGCATAATGGAATTGCATAATGGAATTGCATAAACACCTTGAGTTGAGTAGCTCTCAAAAGAATAATATTATTGGTATTTGTTTTATAGATTTAAAATAATTAACTCAAGATATTGATTTAGTGCTAAGGCTATTTAAGTTGACAAACTAGTTGATTGGCTATTTAGAAATAAAAATAATTTACAACTTTAAAACTCTTTTACCGGATTGAGGATTACATGAACATAATGAAAGTACTTTAAATTTATTTATTAAAACAGTAAAGATATATTTGTGTGTATACATACATCTTATTTGATTAAACTCTTATTAAACTAGGTACAATTAAGAAATTGTAAATGTTAATTAGTCAAAAATATTTAGTTAGTTAAATTCCTTTACTGAACAAATTTTTATTAACGACTAAACTGTGTTCAATTAAGGTTTAATTAGCATTTAAAATAAAATCGAAATTGGAAAAGAAAAGAACATAAAAAGAAATAGGAAAACCTCGGTTGGGCCTGAACCGGCCCAACTCCTCTCGGCTCAAGTTGGGCCAGCCCAGGGCCCAACCTCCCCTCTTCTCCCTCTCTCGGCCGAACTCACACACACACACACTCACACTACACTTCACAAACACACACACAACACAACACGCACACACCACCCGGCCGCCCCTAACCCTAGCGTCGCCGGCTCCAGCTCTGGCGCCGCCGCCGCAGCTCCTCCCCGCGAGCTCCTCCGCCTCCGGATATGCCCCGCCGCCGCTTGATTTGGTACTGTGTTCTGCTCTGCTCTATGGTATTTGTGTGCCTTGGTCCTGTGTGGTGCTGTGAACTGTGATGATTGTGATTCTGTGTTTCGTGTTGTGTGGTTGTGTGATGCTGCTGGATGCATGTGTCTCATGTGGAAACAATGATCTGCAGGCTTCTGGTGGTTTTGGGTGATTCTGGTGCAACTGCCACCATTTTCTGATTATTCTCTAACTAAGTAATTAAGGCTAATTGAATTACAATACTTAGTAACTAGGGCATGTTGAAACTTGAGATTGGGTTCAACTATCACCTGGCTGCTGTTCTTGGGCTCCTCCTACTTGCTCCTAGTTAACTCCTGTTGTTACTCTGGCTTTTCCTTGATCCTTATTGTCTGTGCTGCTGCTGTGTGAATTGGAGTGTAAAGCTAATTTATCCTGTGCACTTAACATGCAACCGACTTACCATGGGTTGATGTGGCTGTGGTTACTGTTCCGGCGAACAGGTGGCGTGGCCCTAAGCAGGATTGGTGTAAATTGGACTGATTTGTAAAATCAGAGAATTTGGAGGGGTTTTGTGCAAAGTTTGCAATGAGGCTGTAATATGGGAAGGTTCCAGTGACTGAATTGCAAACTGAGAATTATTGGGCCTTTGGGCCCAAGGCCTGTTTTTGGGCTGGATTTCTAAAAGAAAAGCTTTTTATTTTTCTTTTGTTTTTATGCCTCCTAAAGCTCGAAACTATCTCGAGATGACCCGAAATGAAAATGAACGACCCGAAATTGGACTCGATTCCTAAATGTTGGATGATGACAAACAAATACAGGGGTGAGCAACGGCACTCGCTCAGGTTGAGAGGTGGCTGCAAGAAATCCTTGACAGATACTACACAGTTTGACAGTAATCTTTCCAAAACAAAAATCCAGTACATAGTTTTAGGTTTTAGCCCTGTTAGCATCGTGACTCCTCTGTTGGCCAGCCACGTGGCCTCCGACTAGCCGACCAGCTTCGTGGTCCTTACAGTAATAAACAGATACCATACTCGGTTGCTCCATAGCCTATTCAATTTAAATTTCCGTATTAGGTTAAAAGATTAATTTGTTATGATTCTGCGAAAATCCTACGATAAACCTAAAATTATTCTAAACTCTGTTATGAACCAGGAAATATGAGGGTTGCCTAAATAAACATCCTAGGTGAAGCAGAAATTTTAGTTTTTATCTTTCCTAAATCCTAGGGTGAGGCGGAAAAGTAAGTTTTTATTTCTCCTAAATCCTAGGGTGAAGTGAAAAAGTAAGTTTTAGGAGACCATCCAGATATGGCCTACTAATTACCTTGAATACAAAAGTCTTCAGAAGCTAGATCAAATTCGATCTCTAACTCTCAGAATTGTCAGTCTCAGTTTGTTTTTGAAAACGGAATTATTTAATATCCTAATTATCCTAAGGACTCTGAAATTCAGAAAGCTGATCTGATCAAATCTTGCTCTAGTCGATATCAAATTATCTTTAGATTATGATCTAGGGTATGGCAATACCTTAATCCAAAAAGTTGGCACCAGAATTCCATCACCAAGGTCATTTTCATAAATCAGTCTTCAAGTATTGCAGATTAATCTTTTTCAGATTTTCCAAAAGCCTGAAAAGGCTAAAAACCTCAAATCAACTACAAATCTTGATCTGTTTCAGGGGATATCTCCCAAACATTATTCAATGCAAAATCTCCTTCTTCGAGAATCTCAAAATCTCATCCTATATTTTAGATTTTTAACCTCGACAAAACCCAGATTCTTAATACCCTAATTACTCTATTTTCATTTTTATCTCTCCTAAATCTTAGGGTGAAGCGGAAAAGTAAGTTTTTATCTGTCCTAAATCCTAGGGTGATATAAAAATTAAATTTCTAATTTTCGGTAACCCTAAAATAAAATAAATACATAAATCGAAATGTTATTTACATGTCAAAGAATATGTACCTAATTGTCGAAAATTGAAACGGTTGTATCGACGAACTTTTCCTTCTTCCCCTTTTCCCTCCTCCTCTCTTCCCTTCTCTCTGTAAAATTTTTTTTTGGAAATTCGGTAAAATGAGAATGACAAGGACGTTTCTAAAAAGGACAACTCTTAAATAGTGTGAGCTGCGACCTTTAGTCACGAGCCGGGTTCACGACTGAAAGGTGCGGGTTTCAGTCGCGAGTCGGACTCGCGGCTGAAAGGCAACATGGCGTGTGGGCGAGCCAGCGGGGCGTTTGGGCGTCGCCACGTCTTCAGTAGCGATCCGGGCTCGCAACTGATGGTCTGTCGCGAGCGCGCGGTCGCGACTGAGAGTCAATTTTGTAATTGATAAAAAGGTCTAGTTTATTTCTGTAATTTTGTTTTTTTATGGTATATCCGTACAAAAAATTCGAAAAACTTGATATTGCAAAACCGCATTTGACTAGTCATATTTCAATCCATAGGGGGCTGTGTAGTGTGTGGGTTGTTTTTACGCTATTCTGAACAAAAATGGTGTGGAAAATTTGACTAGTTGAGACTGAGATTTTGTGTCAATTTCACTTTATAAATGAGCCTATATTTCTTTAGGAATTTCAAAATGTAGGTTTGCAAAATGCCACTCCATCAACCTTTTTAATAGAAAAATAGTCCCGTTTTAGTCAAAATAGACTAAAAAATGAGTAAGATTACCCATTTCCTTTAATTGGTTGAGCCAATTCTTGATACAAACACTAGATGCTTCTAAGCTTGAAGAAGTCTCATTTCATAACCGGAAGGGAACTTGTCAACTCAGCCACGCAAGTAATGGGCGGGGCACAGTCACTGCACATCCATCGCATCCTTTTTTGGGGGAACTTAAAACCATGCAACCAATGACATATCCATGCATGCACCGAATCACAAATCACTTATCCTTCAAGAAACTGCAACCATGCATACATACACACATGTCAAACAGGTTACAGATGCAGGAATTGATCAAGAGCGGTGCAGCAGAATGAGAGCTAAGTAGGGATATGTCAGAGAGATGTGTATGTATGCGTCGTGGTCATATCAGTCTGAGAAGAAAGGTATACAAGCCTGAAGAAGAAAGCTATTTTACTACTCATATTGCTCATTTACATATCTTTCTCTACACACACATTACTATATGTTGGTAAGTAGTAGTAGTACTAGTACATTAAAGTGGTCATGGCCTGCTGCTGCTGTGTCCTGGCCTGTCTTTTTTTCTTCGTCTTTTTTCACACAGGCCGCCCCCCCAACCCACCCACACACACCCGACTCACTCTCTCTCTCACACACACTCTCTCTCTCTCTCTCTCTCTCTCTCTCTCAATCATGTCCTTCATCATGAACTCTGCATTTAATCTGCTGTCTGAAACAGGAAAGGGATGGCTGTGACAAACAACTTTCAAGTGTCATGGGTGCATGCCCTGTGCTGGCTTTTTAGTCCTTTCAATAGGGCGTGGGCATGGAATTTATATTTAATGGAGTAAGGATTTCTTCTTCTTTTTTTGTGTGGTCGAAAGTATGAATGCTTTTATATTATGGTCATTTCTTTGTCGTCAACATCCTTACAAAATATTTATATTACAAAGACTATGCAAAGCTACTCAGCCACCATTTACCAAAGCACTACAAAAACTAAAGTGTATGCATTTCTTAGATAGAAGACCATGTGAAAGATTATTATTTTGTCACGATGGAATAAGAGGAGAACTATTCATGTGAAGAAATTTTTAATCTGTTAGTTAGATTTAGGGGGTGTTTGGTATGACTTCAACTCCTAGTTTCAAGACATAAGTTAGAATTGCTAGGGCAAACACTTTAATTCTAGGTTTGAGTTTTTTTGAAGTCTTAGAGAAGCCAAAGAAAATTTTTATATAAGTTGTAGAACTATCTTTTGATAGTTTTTTGGGCTCCAAAAACAAAAAATGACACATTTGTCCATATTATCATAACAAACTACATGATTTATCATTGATTGTAGTACTCAATAATATAATTTATTATAAAATTAAAAATGTCAAATACTATTTAAATTAAAAAAAGATGAGTTAAAAGACCAAACATTCTTATGACTTCAGCTTCTAGACTCCTAAGAGTTAGAGTTACTTGACTCTAACTTGTATGGAATAGAAGTCAGAGTCTGATCTAACACCTCCTTAGTTCTTTTTAAAAGTTATAGATAAATCTTTCTGATCTTATGAAGATTAAAGTGATAGCCACCTAGCCTTTCTTTTAATAGTATATATATGTTTTTTTGTCATGAAAACTAACAACAATATGAAAGGTATCATTATTTTTTTCTTTGACAAGTTATATATCAAGAATGAATTCGCAAGTTGAACAAATCAAAAAATTAATTTAGTTCGAAAGATCCATTGTCTGGTAAGGTACAAGTTGACAAGATGGATTTAAAATAATTAAATAAATAAGAGATAAAAAAATCATTTCTGCTAGATGAAAAATGGTAGGCCAAAAAGGAAATGGTGGTAGGTGAACCATTTTTCCTTTGCAAAGGTCCACTATAACCCCCACAATTAAAATCCCTCCCCCTCGCACAGTTTGGGACAGCTCTCCCATGGAACCAGCCGTAGGTCCTGGGGGGTTGGCCATCCATTCCCTTCATTCTAATATATACCCTTCTCTTCTCTCCCTCTCATACTAGTTGTACTGGTATAGAAGAAAAGAAAAGATCACCAAAAGGCAAGAAAAGAGAAAAAGAAAAGAAGAGAGAAAGAGAAGGTGAGAGGAAGATGGGAGAGAGGTATCAAGAAAGATCAAGAAAAAGGTAGAGAGGAAGCTTTTTCATTTTGAGGGGAATGTTGTCTGGCTCGGGGCTCTTTTTTTGCTTTCTATCTTTGTCAATCTCTATCCTCCTCTCTCATCTTGAGATAAAAAAAAAGAGTAAGAGAGATGAGAATAGATGTGCGTTGAGATCTCGGACCAGGCTTCATTCCCCCCAAATAAAACGGCTCCCGTGATCTCTACCTCCATGTATCACTTCACCCTGCTCTTCCAAATCTGTGACTGAGTAAGCAATTTACTATTAATTGTGTTTTTCTTGTTTAGTTGGATGTATGAATAGATCTTGTTTTGTTGCATGACAAGGTGCATGAGATGCAGATTGGTGTAATGATGGGGAGCATGACTGCATGACTATATAGTTGCACACATATCATAGCTTTGCTATCTCTCTTTCCTTTGCAATAATTAGCCTCTGATGAGGGGTGAGGAGAAAGTTCTTGTTGTCATCATCACCTACTTAATGATTTTATCCCCTCCTTGCAAATCTTCCTTGGGTTGATGAGTGTTGTCTTCGCATCAAAATCCTTAGTGTCCTTTGTTAATTTACATGTTTTTATTCTTATGCTCTACTCATCACCTTTCTTGCGAATGTATTGTTAACCAGGTCATCATTCTATTCCCCATTCCGAAGATGAATAAACCTGAATACAAGATACTCCAAGATACTCTTACTTTGCTAGTTAGGAAGTGTATATATATACTTTGATGTGCATGATCATGAATCTTTCAGTGGATACTAATTAAACCCAATTGCCATGAAGGAAAATTGAACTAGTATGCATATGCTTGCTGCTACACATATCTAGAACAGCCTCTGATTGTTTACCTGGATTCTTCATGTACTTACTCTTTCTCCCCCTTTCTGATCTGAAATATTATATTGGTGTTAGATTCCAGCTTATGAAAATGGCAAATTTCTATACTTCATTGGTTTAAAATTTCTATGCCAAATTTAGGTGCACTGGTGAAGGTCAAAAAACAAGTAAAGGTAAAACGCCTTTACACTGTTCATCATGAAAAATGAAAGTTCAGTTATATGAGAGTTTGAGATCACAATAGTTTTAGAAGGTCATTATTTTGATCTGATCATAAATACTCTAAATTCTGTATTGTTTACATTGAATAACATAAAAAATAGAATCTAAATGACAAAATGCTACATAAAGCTCTTATCATTCTATTGAAGTGAAGAATAACAAAAGCTATATTATCATATGAATAGTTGAGATGCTACTAGGATACTGATGCTAGAGATTTGGTCCAATTTTTGGTAACTGAGAAGTATATTGGAGTCTTGAATCCTCTCAAAACTTTTATTGGAGGATATGTATGTCGGAACTAAGAGTACTAGTTAAATTGTTCAAAGTCTTGGCACAATTGCATTGGTGTTGGTGTAGCCTTGTTGTTATGTAGTTAACTAAGTTTTTTTCCTGTTTGAAGTTTTGAAATCTAGCATCTCCCAAACAATGCACCCATATTTTTTTATGCCAAGATGCTCATGCCTTAAGTTAGTGCAAACCCAGAATGGTGTTTCCAATGCCCCCAAATCCCTAAAGATTCTCCTTGTTATGTTGTACATTGTTTTAACTCTTTCTTATGATCTTTTCTTAGCCATATTGCAGCCAAGTATCTTCACAAAAGTAAGTAGAGTTTACAATGTGCCATTTTCCCTCTTTTGCTCTTGTTGCAAATCGCAACATAGTGAACAATGCAATTTATAAAGAAACTAGATTTATTTTTTTAAAAATAAATTAAAGGAACAAAGTTAATGTTGTGTTGTTTTCCCCTCTTGCTCTTGCAAGGCTTTCTAGATTGACAAGTGTTGTAGATTCATGCAATTTGATGCTCTCTCCTTTTTAAAATATAAGACATCACGGAATTTGCGATCAAACTTTTATTGTTAATATGTATTATAATATATTAATAATATTATGAAATTTTTTAAAAATACGAATCTAGTGATGCTACTTTTATTTCATGACTCCAATGTTGTGTCAAAATTTATCATGGAATTATGTGAGAATCTTATATTTTAAAATAGATAAAATATATAATGATAACAAGTGATATTGGAGGCTTAAAATTCTCACAAAAATCAAATAAATAAAACTACATCCATTCAATCGAAGAATAGCAACTGGAAAAAGAAAAAGATGACATCCATCCAATCCACGAAGTAATGTTCAGCAAGTATGCATCAGTTTGTCAGGTTTCCAAAACATAAAAGAAAATGGAGGAATTAGGGCATGGACCAGTCAAATCAACATGTTAATTAGGGCACACGTGTGAAGGTAGGGGCCATGAGGCTATAGCCATCAAACAAACTAGATTTGAAGCTTCGCAGGTGCTCGCACGGTTCACATATTGTATTGTTAGTATACAAATAATGGTGCATAGAATATGAATGGTAGATAATCCCTATTAATATTACGAAATTTGGTGCATACACGGTTTGTTTTTTTATTCCATTGTAGGTGTTTACAGATAACCATCCAAGGTGATTATTATGGTTCTATTTTTACTCAAGCCATGGTCAAGCGTGCATACCTGCAATTTTTTTGATTGGACATGTAATTTCAATATTATGAAAGTCAAAAGCCTAAAAGACTAAAAAGAAACTGTATTAATGTATTTTTGGTTTTCCACTAAATTTTGTCAAGTCATAAATATTCTAAAAAAAAGGTTAATCTATGATCATAATCAATTATATGATTTGACAAAAATATGGTTGATAATTTTGATCATGAAGCAAATGAAGCACAAAACCATGTTAGCACTACTAACATTTGACTTAGAAAAATATATTACAAACCAAACAAACTATAAATTCTTGAGTTAATCATGTTTCTCCGTGAGAGAATATGAGAGAGATTTTTTACTCATGCAAAACTATTCTATCATGTTCCGGCCATATTAAACCATCTGCAATCATGTTAACAAAACAACCGTAATAAACTGAGATAAGGTCAGGACAAAACGATTGATGTGTGAACCGTGTGGTCACTCTTGTATTGTCATTTATATATATATGTAGTTCACGGTGTATTTATGTTGGAAGATTTAGAGAGTAATACAATTTTAGTATGTCAATTGAACAAAATAATATTTTTATACGAAGAAGTGTTGTATTTTTATATGGGAAAAGTATAAAAAATAAAAAAATTTACCTGAAAGAAAAAAAAATTATTCATTTTTTCATAGAATTATTCATGTTTTTTTCAATTTTAGTTCATGGTGTATTTTTGTTGGTGCATTTAGAGAGTAAATACAATTCTATTATACCAATTGAAACAAAATAGTATTTTGCACTCACATATGCACCGCCATGTATAGAACATATACCACATAAAGAAAGATTATGAGTTTAAATCTCAATCTCTTATATTTTTTTATGTATGCTTAGTTGAAATATTTATGTTGGTGTATGGAGGGTTAGGATTAGGGGTGGTGGGGGGATGGGTGTGTTGTCAATGTAACATAAAGGGAGGTTATGAGTTCAAATCTTGATCCTTTAATTTTTTTTGTATCTTTAATGGGGGTATTTATGTTGTTGTATGTGGGGGTTAGAGTTAGAAATAGATGAGGTGGAGGTGTGTTGCCAATGTAACATAATCTACTATAGATTTCTTTTAAAAAATAAAAATGTGAAAAGTATTAAATAAATAACAAATTTATTTGAAATAAAAGAAAATTGTTATTTTTTAATAAAATAATATGTATTGAGCTTTGAAGCCATGATCTAAAGTTGAGTCCAACCCTGGCGCTTCGACGCGCTGATAGGTGGGCCCATGCCAAAAAAATTAATAAACAATCCACGCGAGCAGAGAGAAGACGCCCGGCGAGGCATCCTAGTCAAAGGTCTGACAAGCGGGCCCCACCGACGCCCGGGCGGTTGAAGCGTCCGTGTTGGAGTGGACGCGACGCCCGATCACGTGTTTTGTGGGCCCCACCTTTCCACCATGCGTGACGGCGGCTTGGGTGTATAGATCCGACAACTGTGCGTGGAGGTGGCGGCGGTGGCTACGGCCTGGCTATGGCGGAGGCTCGTCGGAGGGTCGGCGGCGGCGGCGGCGGCTACGGTCTGGCGACAACGTGGCTCGGCGGAGGCTCGGGGAAGGCTCGGCGGCGGAGTCTTTCGGGTTTTTGGGGAGAGGAAGAGAAGAAATAATTGCAACAGAGGTCAACGGCTAGGTTTTGAGGGGAAATGGCATAATTGGAAAAAAACCCTCGGTGTTTTGTAAATCACAAAAAGATCTTTTCCTAGTTAGGGTTTAGATTTATGAGTCTTGGTTATTTTGCAAATGGGTACTCGGGTTTTCGAGATTTTACAGTTGAGTTTTAGGCTGTTAGGTTTTGATGTTCCGGACCCCCAGAGACTTCGATTTCAGCACGGTCAGTTCCTACGCGTCTGTAGAAACATGTGTTTCTATCTTTTATTTTGTTGTGTTCGAATTATCTGAATTTTATTTTTGTGATTTTTTAATCTTTAATAAATATTATATATGTGACCCCATACGAAGCGCCTCGTGAATCGCCTTTGTATTAGAGTGCTTGAAAAGGCGTCCCGCGAAAACGCCTCGCGATACGTCTTTGTATTAGAGTAGGGGGCACTTCGGGTGATGCTTCGCAATGTGACACATAATATATTGGAGAATATTCTGTTGAAATCTCACAAAACGCCGATGCATTGGACATAGCCTAAAGGTTGGTATCACAAACAAACTCAACTAACCAACCAGACACATAGGCCATGTTTTTCTTGTGGAAACCTCAAACTATCTGATGTTGGAGATGAGAGTACACATAGCAACAACTCAAGGCCGGTGATTCTGCCATTAGTATTATTGGACAATGGGACTAATTAATAGTACTATATTAATTTTTCTTATCTTATGTTGAAAACTAGAAGGGGAGTACTAGCTAGGAGTACTAGTACTGTAAGTACATGAGCAACAAGACGTGTGCTTTTCTTGTCTGGTCACGCTTCACAAGTATCTAATAGTAGGCATCCCAGAACCAAACCGATCACTTCACAAGTATCTAATAGAAGCCCTACGTCATCCTTGGTTCTTCCACACGCATCCATCCACACACACACGTTAATTCACACCTCCCATCACCTGCTAGCTTGGCTTCTCGTGTATATGTTTATGATGGTTCCCTTTCTTATTCCTTTTTCTTGACATGAGGGCTCAGGTACTCTCATGTCAGAAAGCAACTTCCATATCCATGACCATGCATACTGATTTGGCTTTCATGTCATCAGCTGCTTGCAGCTACATGCATGCTTTTCTTTTGCAGCTGGGCTGGGCGGGAGAGCAAATGCATGTGTGTGCTTGCAGAAAATTTGAGATCAAGATGGAACATTGAATGCAAGTTCACATATCTTTAGGAAATCACTAGCTTGATTCATGTTACGTGAGGTTAAAGTTATAGATATTTCGTCTTCTAAGTGAGACAAAAAAAAAACAAATTTTGCTTCCGTCGAGTTGCCCATTTTGTACAACAAAGTTTCAATTTTTGCTTGTAAAATCAATATAAACATATTGAAATTATGCATGTCAAATTGAATAAACTTGTATGCTTTTTTTTTGCTAAAATATATGAGTTTTACTGATGAGTATGACGAGGATTGACACCCGAGCCAGTTCAAAATAAGTGCACGACTGGTTCAAGATAGATTCGAGCCAGACACGTACCTGGTAGTACGAACTCAAGACATTTCGAGAAGTACCAACCCAAGATTGCAGGCTGTGTGCGATCAGATCGCAGTCTTTACGCGATCAGACCGTAGCTAGTGCGCGGTCAGAAGTTCGTGTGCTGTGCGCGGACAGAAGGTCGAAGGGGTTGTGCGGTCAGCCAACATCGCGCGGTCAGGATTCTTTCGACCAGGGACGTGGGAGTATTCTGTCCCTATAACAGGAATATCCCAAATATCCCTAAAATCCTTCCACGTGGGGGATCAACCGTCAGGAGGTTAATACGTGCAGTTATCCACAAGTAACACGTGTTAAACCTGTGTGGGAGTTAAGAGTGGTTCTCCAAATCTCATCCAAGCAACCGTTTGATGCAGTTACGATTTGGCGCCCTTTCGACCAGTATAAAAGGGCGGCATGGTGTATCAAACAGGGAGATCGATCGAGAGATCAAGACACAACATATATCACCTGAAGAACCAAACAGCCAAGACTACGGCTCAGACTAGATAGCTTCCATAAAGTCTTCTAGGCTTCATTCTTGTACACTTGTACAGGGAAAACCTTTGCTTGTGAAGGTCTTTTCCCGTTGCTTTGTAACTCTTTACTATACATAGTGAAATTTCAACAGGATGTAGGATTTTTACTCCCATTATCGAAGGCCCGAACCTGTATAAACTTCTCTGTGCTCCTGTTCTCCATAATTCTACATACCTTCCCGGAGGGTCACCCTGAAAGGTCTCACTATTTATAAATTCTGCATAAGTTCGGCTAGGGACCCCGAGTCCGAATCGTCGACAGAGTAGATACATGTTTTCTTATTCTCTTGCGTACACCTATATTCACCCTTGGATTGAACCTATCTTCTTAAATCTAACTCTTTAAAATTCACTTAATCCTCTCTGTAGTTTTTCTTGCGAGGTGGCTAGTGGAGACAGGGCGGTGAGGCGGCAATGGTGTTGCTGGCTATAGGTGGAAGGGGTGGGAGGTGATAGTCGTAGGAGAGAGAAGGAGGTGATAGCGAATGAAAGAGGGAGGCGGTGTGGCGAGGTCGTAGTGGCATCGCTGGCCATGGGTGGCAGTGGTCGGCAAGGAGAAAGGGGAGGATAGGGTGGCAACGACGCGTGGGTTGGCGCGGCGACAATGGGAGGGAGAAGGAGGAAGATGAGGAGGATAGATAAAATGCGGAGATTGAAAATAGTTTTTAAGTGTATGGTTTAGATGGTACAAGTTTTTAAAGAAAGAAACAGGCACATGCTCTCTAAACAGCCCAAAATATATTGATCAAACCCTAAATAGCAGAAGAGTTGGACAACTCAATGAAGTATAAGGATAAAAGAATTCTTTATTTTATAATGAATCACACAAAATTACTAAGATATTTATTGCTTATAGAAGCCTAATGCTTCGCAAAGAAAAGAATCGCTCTCTTTCTGGTGAAATTCTCCCTTTATGTTGTGGGCGTGCTAGTATACATAAGTATACATAAAAAAAGAACACGATTAGAATGTTGCCTTTGCTTCATCAGTACCCAGCGACATATGGTATGTATGGTGATGAATTGTGATAACATTTTGACTTCATTAGCTTCTGGATATGCACATCGCATGGTATGGGGGCACACTGGAACATTCATCAATGGCCTCTGATTGTTTTAACAACTTCCGACACGATTAGAATGCACTGGTTCCGTTTTGCCTAATTGGATTGGGGCCTTTCTGGTCTCTGATCGGCATGAAACTTTATGAAGTAGCTTCTGGACAGGTCTTCAATTTTTCATCGAAATTTGAGGTCAATCGGACCTTTGAATTGAAAGTTCTCTTCAATACGTTTCTCGTACGTCAAACTGGAGTTCAGCATGATAAAGCCTGTTTGCAATAATCTTCTGGGGATCTTCTTAACTTCTAATCAAGATGAAACTTGGAGGGGCTGTTTCACCAGAAGTATTCTGTCCTTCAAAAAAATTTGGGGTCGATCGGACTTCTGGATCAGATGTTATCATTGATGCATCACCCGGTCTCAGGCTGGAATTCAGCACGAAATAGCTCATTTGCCGTAACCTTTTTGAAAACCTTTCTGAATTCTGGTCGAAATGCAACTTGGAAACATCTGATTGAGTTGAAACTCGGTGGACATATTGCACATTGAGTTTTCTATCTTGCATGAAAATTTGGGGTCGATCGGACTTCTAGATTAGATGTTATCATCGATGCGTCACCCATATGTTAGGTTGGAATTCATCAAGATAGCTCACTTTTCCATGACCTTTTGAAGACCTCTGCAGCCTCTGATTGAAGATGCTACTTGAATCTTGATAAAAAATGCAACTTAGTCTCTTTGATCGAAAGTGCAATTTGAATCTTGAACGAAAATGCAACATAGTCTCTCAAACCGAAAGTGCAATTTGATCTTGATCGAAGTGCAACTTGAATTGATCCGGGACGATCTCGGGTTAATAAATAGTAGATGGTCCAGACTTGGTTGGTTGTCTGTACACGAGTATGATACGATATTGTATCAGACTAAGTTTTGGACTCATCGTAGCTATGTATTAGCAGTTGTCTATTTTGGTCGGTTGTTGAGTCCGATACAATAATGCAGCTAAGTCTGATACTACTAGAGATAGTCGAGTCAGATATGTTTTCAAGTGATTTTCTATAGATTCCATATAATAAGGTAGACAAATCATCGAATTCAGTCATAGAACTCATAGATAGAGATCGAGAGCGATCAATTGTCAGGTTGACTCGGCTTGTACTAGTTTCTTCTTTTTATTAAGGAATCATTTTTTCTTTAATTATGTGTTCGATCACCTGGTTTTGTCTTCTAAGTAAAAGCCAGTTTTCACATCCAATTGGGTCCAATACTCAATTAGATCAAGTTGGTATCAGAGCACTATCCTATCCTGTGGATGGTGAAAACTCATCTTGACTACGAAAAGTCCGACGAGATTCCGCAAGAACTTTCCATTACCGATGGCAAACGTTCGACGGCACCGACAATCACGTCTCCGACTATGTTTGAAGGAACCTCCACCCAAGATGACTTGGCCGAACAAGTGGCCAAACTCTCCGCCAACATGGATACCGTGCTCGCTTGGATTAAGTAGCAGGCCATGACTTTGCCTCATGAAGATGATGCTTTGAAGGCAAAGGAGATTGGTGTGAGGATTGGGAACAACTCGCGCAGGCCAGTAGACGACAACGATGATGTGGACGACCTCGATGCCGATGACCACACCAACACATCGTCCCTAGCTGACGGACCATTCAAGGTCGAAGCTAAGGTCGACATTCCCATGTATGATGGGGCGATCGATGCTGAGAAGTTGGATTCGTGGATCGACCAGCTTGAGACCTATTTTGACTTGCGAGATTTTAGTAGTGTTAAAAAGGTAAAGTTCACACAATTGAAGATGAAAGACCACGCCAAGATGTGGTGGAAGGCACTTGTCGCTGATGGGGAAGCTGACGACCTCATTTGGGGTCAATTCAAGCGACTCCTACAACAAGAGTTTTACCTAATGGGGTACCTCCAAGAGAGGTGGGATCAGTGGCATCGTTTGTATCAACAGTGCGATCAGTCCGTCCAAGACTACATGACGGAATTTCAGAGACAAGCAATTGTCCTTGCCATCTCGCTTTACAACACCTAGACGTTCAAAAAATACACGGCTGGACTGCAGAAGACGAAGAGTGCAAAATTGAGTTTGTTTGGCATCCACGACATCTCAACCGCGAGCACAACCACTTTGGCGATTAAGAAGAAAAATAAGATCCACAACGACAAAAACGTGAGGGAGATTTCAACCACGTTGAAGGAAAAGAGGAACTCCAGAGAAGATACCCACAATACAAGTAATACTTGTGAGCATTGTCAGGTTATTGAGCACACAAAGAAGAGTGTTATAAACTTCATCCCGAGCTACGACCAGAATGAACAAGGAGGGATGAACCAAGCACACGAACAGCCACGGCTACCATGGCTCCACCCGAAGAAGATGTTGTTCAGGTGAATTTGGTCGAAAAGGTGGACACGACCTTGTCTCTAATGACAATGTCGAAGGAGACAGGCTAGGGTTCATCTTTAGACCATCACCCAATGGAGGAATTGTTCACTATCAACATACAGGTGAAGCATGAGGTGGTCGCAGCCATATTCGACCCCAGAAGCCAGAAGAATTTGGTTTCTGCCGGACTGGTACAACGACTTGGTCTGAAAACAACCAATCATCCTCGTCCATATCCTCTGGGATGGTTCACTTCCGATGTTAGCCAGCAAATCAAGAGTTAGTGTACTCTAAAGTTTGCAATCTCTGCTCGTTATATCGACGAGGTTCAATGCGATGTTATTCCCTTTGATATCTGCCAGGTGATCTCTGGGAGTCCATTCTTGTAAAATCGTGATGCTCATTACCATCGAAGAGCTCAAGAGTACGAACTCACAAGGAATGGGACAAAGTTCATCATTAACAGAAATGACCACATTGACACCATGAACTTGATGACAACAAATCAGGCGAAATGGATTGTCAATGAATTCTCAAAGTGTGTGCTGAGCGTGATTTGTCCGGTGAACCAAGGGGATTGTGCTGTACTAACACCATCAAGCATGGAAAGTGGTGGTCGTTTGTCGATACTGATCGAAGGAAACAATGTGCTGTTCGAAGAGGTACATGGTTGATCACCAAGATGACTAGTTGAAAACGACATGCAACTCGTTTCTACAGCACCATTGTCCAACCTTCGCAATCCTAGCTTCATGGTCAGTGATGGTATCGACCTCGACAAGGTGAAGGCCATCCGCGAGTGGCCACGTCCACGATCCATGACGGAGGTGCAAAGCTCCATGAGTCCCTATCTGTATATTTGACCAGACGATTGTTGCATTGCTTATCGTGTGTCCATACCGAGGCTTCCATTCGTTCTCTACATTTTTAGTTATGAGCACCAACGGGAGTTGGTTCTTCTTTTAAAAAAGTGATCCGGGACGATCTCCGGTTAATAAGTAGTAGATGGTCCAGACTTGATCAGCTGTCTATATATGAGTACGATACGATATCGTATCGTACTAAATTTTGGACTCATCGTAGCTATGTATTCGCAGTTGTCTATTTTGGTCGGTTTTTGAGTCCAATACAATAATGTAGAGTCTGATACGACTAGAGATAGTCGAGTCAGATACGTTTTCAAGTGATTGTCTTTAAATACCATGTAATTGGGTAAACAAATAATCAAATTCAGTCATAGAACTCATAGACAAAGATCGAGAGCGATCAATTGTCAGGTCGACTCGACTTGTATGAGTTTCTTCTTTTTATTAAGGAATCGTTTTTCCTTTAATTCTGTGTTCGATCACCTGGTTTTGTCTTTCGAGTAAAAGCCAGTTTTCACATCCAATTGTGTCCAGTACTCAATCGGATCATGAATCTTGATAAAAAATGCGACTTAGTGATGGGAAATGTAGATAACTGCTGCGCCAACGCATATCAGTTCTCCACGGAGGGTGTCCCGATCTTCACGGCATAGGATAGATATGAGAAAAGATAACTAGCTGAAAAGAAAACATCCGTGATAAATAGCTTTAACCTACCAAGGTTGTTGAGTCCAATACAATAATGTAGAGTCTGATACGACTAGAGATAGTCGAGTCAGATACGTTTTCAAGTGATTGTCTTTAAATACCATGTAATTGGGTAAACAAATCATCGAATTTAGTCATAGAACTCATAGACAGAGATCGAGAGCGATCAATTGTCAGGTCGACTTGACTTGTACGAGTTTCTTCTTTTTATTAAGGAATCGTTTTTCCTTTAATTCTGTGTTCGGTCACCTGGTTTTGTCTTTCGAGTAAATGCGAGTTTTCACATCCAATTGTGTCCAGTACTCAATCGGATCATGAATCTTGATCAAAAATGCGACTTAGTGATGGGAAATGTAGATCACTGCTGCGCCAACGCATATCAGTTCTCCACGGAGGGTGTCCCAATCTTCATGGCATAGGATAGATATGAGAAAAGATAACTAGCTGAAAAGAAAACAGCCGTGGTAAATAGCTTTAACCTACCAAGGTTGGATGCGACTTGTGCGTTGGGGAAAGATGATCCAAAGCTTCAGCAACTCCGACCCATTGTCCGAACAATCACAGAACCACAAACCAGAACTAATCCACACAAAACGGCTGGAACTATAGAGCATGAACTAGGGGGAACCTGGGGGATCCTTTTCGCGAATCCAAGAGAACTCACAAGAACAAAGGTTGAAGGAACACTAGCTTGCTGCAATATCATATTTCTGAGTAAATCATTCAAAGGTTGCCTCCAATAGTTGGAGTATATGGGTATTTATACTAGGAACAATCCTCCTAGTTGAGGTGTGAAAGGTGTGAAAGCTAACACCAGCTAAGGGGTTTTCTTGGGTAGTCAAAAGGTAGAACATGATTACGAAAGAGTTCAGCGATTTCAGTTAATTTAACCTTCACTTCCGCCCACAACTTATCCCTCTCGTCCGCCGTCACATCCTTCCAGCTCTGGACGGTGATCTTCACCCTTTTTTTCGCCAATAGCCCAACGTAGGCTGCGTACTTCCCAGCATTCTTTCCGATTGGCCTCCCAAATTAGTTGAACTCACAAGAAAGATCAGTGCGTTTGGCCAAACGGCCCAACGTCGTCGCGCCTCGCCTCACCCTCTTGCACTGGGGTGAACCAGCTGCATCTTCAGTTACGTTGGGCCTAATCGAACCACTACTACCATCCAATGAAGACGACAACATGTCTTTCCCTACAAAACCATCAACAAACTATCAAAAATTTAATGGAAACACAAACCAAATCATTTTACAAAGCAAAAGGACCTATTTTAAATATTTTTTCTATCGGTAAACACAGAAACTACCAATAGAAGATAAGATTCTATTTCTGAGCATTTTTCATCTACACATTTTCATATAAGAAGTAGGCAACATATGGCAATTAATTCTTCTTGGAGTTCCATAACTCAGTTCAGGATTGGAGACTAATTAGGGCTGCTAAAGAGATGTCTGAAGAAAATAGTACTAAAAGACATGCAAAAATTAATTGCTGAAGTGTTCAGCAATTTTTTCTATCGGTAAACACATGAGATACCGATAGAACATAACAATGTTTTCTATCGGTAAACATATGAGATACCGATAGAACATAACAATGTTCTCTATGTGTATATGGAATATTGTTGATAAGCCGCCATTCACTGGCATCACATAATCTTAGTTTAAGTCAACATTCTCCATGATTTGCTATACTAATATTCATGGGCCAGCATTATTATTTCACACATAAATATGCACACAAGCATCTAAGTGCCACTGTGCATAATCTGACAAACCTAATGCTAATGGAATATAAAGATATTGAAGTAGCACAGAAAGTAGGTCACAACCAAAAAAGGAATAACATGGTTTATAGCACCCTCTCTTAGTTATTTTTAGCATTACCTGTATGCAAATCATCAGGACTTCACATCTATTAGGTTGGGAAAAGTCATGTATAAGCATTTGAAACATATACATCGAAGACCCATCCATATTGCCATATATGTAGGATCAAGGATGCCGACTAGAGGGGGGTGAATAGGAGGCTTTTAAAATTTCTTTTCAATTAATCAATTTTAAAGAATAATTGAGAGACCTAAATTATACAATGAGGCTTAAAAGGAATTTAATCAACTAGTTGCATTCAATCAAATGAACTATTCAATAAGACATGCAACAATGGTAAATATAGCAATTGTGTCAAGATGAATGTAAAGCAAATATGAAATACGCAATTTGACACAATATTTTTACCGAGGTTTCGGAGACTCGCCTGGTCTCCCCTACTCCTCGTTGAAGCGCTCACTCGGAGCCTCGCTTCTATATCCACGAAGGATATCTCACTAGGGTTGCTCTTTCTCCACACCGGATAGGCGAGCACCACACCTTTCACAATCTTTTGCCGGCCTCTCCGACAAACTTCAATTGGAGAGATCTCGGCTCTCCTCCGGCACCGTCTAGGCGAAGGCGATCGCCAAGAGTAACAAGCCGGATGCACTTTCACTTGAATCAACCACGTGCTAGAAGCTCAATGATGCAAATGAGATGCTCAACACTCTAGCACTAGCAATCTAATGGAGATGAAGTGCACTAAACACTCACACAATCTCCCTCAAGCTCTCTCTCAAATCTACTCAAGATTTGGGCCCAATTCTAGCCTCTAAATGCAATAACACATATGCAACTCAATTGGCTAGGTTTTCAGCTGAAGAATGAAGTCTTTGAGCCCCCAAAAATGAAGTCAAACACGAAGTATTTATAGCCTCAACGAAAAACTAGCCGTTTGCAAGAAACCGGGCCAAAAATTGTACAGGCCGGACATTGTCCGGCCACTTCAGACACTGTCCGGCCAGTACAAAAATTTCAGCCGTTGCAAATGTGTCAGTGACCGTTGGGCGAAATTTGTGAAGGCCGGACGGATACCATTTGTCCGGACAAAACGTCCGGACAAATGGATATGTCTCTGTTAACTCTCGGCTCAAAAAACTTGTACAGGCCAGACAATGTCCGGCCATTTCGGACAAAGTCCGCCCATAACGGACAAATGCCCCGGACGGATGCATTTGTCTCTGTTTCATTTTTCGGCTCAAAAAATTTGTACAGGCCGGACAATGTCCGGCCATTTCGGACAAAGTCCGGCCACTTCGGACAAATAGCTCCGGACGGATGCATTTGTCCGGTCACTGTACACTGACAGTAAAACATGCATAACTTTTGATCCAGAGATCCGATTGAGGTGATTTTTGGCTTGTTAGAAAGATAACTCAGAGCTCTACAATTTTGTCAACAGGAGCAAGACCTAGAAAGGTCTAGAAACATCTAGAAAACTCAGAAACTTTCCTATTGTCAAAATGTTCAATCCAAAAATCATCTCAAATGCAATTTTAGAGTATTTGCACATACGGATTTGCCGTTTTCTCGCGGATGTGATTTGTGTCACTTAGAAACGACCACGACCACACAGGTCTTGACATCCGATCGAAAACAGGTGGTCGATAGGGTTTGGTCGAGCGTACGCAAGCGAGTCGAAGACTGGTACGACCAGTTCGAACTCCTACGACGACGCCCAAACCCTAAACAGAAAGCCGCCAAACAAGCGACACGACCACGACCACGTATCAACACTGATACGATCAGAATATGCAAATACGACCACGACCAGCTCTAGATAAATAAACCAATTTAAACAGCTGGCGATCACGACTAAGTGCAGTTTTCAAAACATTTAATCTAATGCACATGAACTACACTTAGACTCACTAATAATGCAAGACAGTAGTGCAAGATGATATGAATGCATCTGAGCTTCCGCACTAGATAGATTCAAGCTACTAGTTTCCGACCCCTCTTAATAGTACGGTCAAATTAGTAAAAAGAAACCTATCAACCCGGTCTGTCTCCAAACACCGAGACCGGTAAAACCCTAAGAAAACAATCCTTAATCTTGGATTTTACCTTAGGTGAAGTTCGACCTCGTGAAGTTTGACCGCTCGACACTCGTCATCGCAAAGCTCGATCTCGTTAAGCTTGACCACGCGAAGCTCGACTACTTGACACTCGTCCTCGCAAAGCTCGACCTTGCTAAGTTCGACCTCGCTCGAGATGTCTCATATCGACTTCATCCTCTTCACACCCTTGCTCGCTTTTATCCTGCAATCAAACTGGGACTACAATACGTACGCTCAATGCACAACATTAGTCTCATATATAAGTCGTCATTAATCACCTCCAGAGAAGCTACTCCACACAGGAGTTAGCTCAACGGTTTCTCTTTCAAATGACATGACAAACTATATTCAACGAGTAGCAAATGAGTATAAGATAAAATACAATCATATAGATCGTAGATGATAAACACATACGCACACGATCTATACTACTCATATCATGATATCAATCATCCTAGATGACCATAGTGATCAGCTCCCCCTCAACATGTGCATCGATATAAAATCCACAACTGGAGTCATCAGTCTCAGATTTAACGTATTACATTTTGATCAATCAATCAGCACAAGCTTGATGTAACCACCGAGCTCATCCTCTACATATGCATCAATATCAAACCCGCAATCGAGAAAAACATCCAATTCAGGGTTTACCGATAATCAATTCAATTTACTTGTGCTAAATCAGGATTTATCTAAATTGTCATTTTAATCATCAAATTTGATATCTTCAGATTAACTTTAATCATCATGGATTTATCCAAAATGTCATTAATCATCAAAACCTAGATACTAAGATCTACCTAGATCCAACAATCTCTCCCTTTTTGATGATTGATGACAACACCTTTTATAATCTTAATAAATCCAAAACAGATTATTTAGCTCCCCCTCAATATATGCAATAGTATATCGGAACTGAACACAATATATAATTATATGAGTTTAGAGATATAAATGACAATTGAGCACAAGTTCAATCAAGTCATTTTCCAAAATATCAACTATCTCAATTTTCTCTAACTCAAATATCTCTTCCAAAGATTGATGTTAATGATATCAAATAATATCTCTCCCCAAATATCATTTATCATCCTCAAATATCATTTATCAATCTTAATTTACTTCTATCATCTTTCTCAGATATCAATATCAATTCTATCAAATACCAATCTGTACCAATTTGATATCTATCTCTCCCCCTTTGTCAATTAACTCAACTGACTCTAATGTCTCCCAAATTCTCTCTAAATCTCTTCCCCTAAGGCTTTCTCTAAAGCTTATCTCTAAAACACTCTCTCAAATACTATCATTCTCTCTCAAATACTATCTCTCCCCCTTTGTCATCAAGCACAAAAAGGAAGTATTGACAACTTAAATTTGCAGAAACGATATTTTCTAGGGCATGAGATTTTATATGAAATGGTTTTTATGCAAAAGCATGATTTCAAGAAGGTTTGTTTCAAGGGATTTTGAAAATCACATTCAAAATATGGAGAAGATATCAAAACAATTAACATACAATGAATATATCGATGTCATTTATCTCTATGGCATTTGATCCATTTTCAATCATTCGAAGTCTTGATGCATTTAATAGTTTGATGTGAACATATCCGCTAGATGCATATTTTTCATATCATGATTGATCTCTAAATCTCTTTAAGCCACAAAGTCTCTTAGACAATTATGTCGTATATCAATATACTCTAATCAAGAGTTTTGAATCAAATTGTTCACCATTTTTACAGCACTTTCAATATTTCATAAGTGGCATCAATTCGAAGGCAATTCTATAATCCAATGTTTTGTTTCATCCATAAGAATTTAAGCATAACAACCACCGGATGTACTCTTTTGAATTTTCTTGCAAATCATAGGATCCGAATCCAAATAATCAAGTAAATCCAAATAATCAAATAATCCGGATCCACTAAATGCACTATTCATACTCTTTGGATATCAAGGATCTATCTAGGATTGCATTTCAATTACCTAAGAATGCATTTTATGGCAATCATATGACATACCTTCGGAAATGATCAATTTCTAGTATATTTGCAATCACTAAATATGATGACGGGTTAAAATGCGGAAAAATAAGGCGAAGCTACCAATCAAGGATTATAGGGTTTAGAATTGACCGCTTTGTCGTGTTTGTCCATGTCGAGATGTTCGTTTGTAGCCATGAAATTTGTAATATCATCACAATTGTGCACCTTGAGGCTCTTGAGCGATTCCTTCACATGCTTGCATTCACTCTTGAACATCACATTCTTGAGTTGCTTGTTTTGTCGTGCATGGAAGTGACGTAGCTCTTGAATCATCTCGCTTTCCCTAAACATCATCTCACAAAAATTCTTGATAGAGGGATTCATTAGTATAATCAAAAGTCATGTCATCAATATGTATTTGACACACAAGAATATAATGTCTCGATTGAATGATTGATGATGACTGTGTCAAACTTCTCATTTTGAAAATCATTTGATATAAGAAAAGATTTTGAGCTTTTAAACCAATCCTAATTGGAAACAATGGATTTAATCCTCAAAAGTTCACTTCTTTAGCATTTAACTCAAAAAGAACATACAAATGAAGAATATGCCAAACTAAGGTTTGTCGAAACATTTTTAGGTCACAAGGTGAGAGAAATGCATATGACCTCTTGAAATATTCAAATTTTCAAAAGAAACTCAAGTTTCAAATTTATACGAATCATGCTCCAAAATCATGAAGATATATATATGTTTTATGACCAAAAAGCATATTAATTTTGTGATTTTTGCAATTTCGCTTCAAACATTGATTTAAGTTCCATAATATATTTGAATAACATGACATGAACTTAGTTGAATACCAATTGAATGAATTTTATTTGAAGGAGATCATGAAATCAATTTTCGAAAAGTGAGTTTTGGGTAAAAGAGTAAAACAAAAATGATTTTCATGAAAAGCTTCAATTCTTGAAGAAACTCGAATTTTTCTGAAATATTGGACTTAGATGAGTTTGAAATACCATTTCAAACCAAGACATGGAAGAAAGTTTAGTCCAAATAGCCAAAATCACAAAAATGCACTTTTGGGTATTTTCGGGTCGATAGTCGTTTTCGGGCGATTTAGGATATGTAATAATTTGAAAATCATAGGCCTTTTGAGAATAAGTTCAATATGAACTATCTTCGGGTGAGTAAGTTCTAAATGTTTCATGTAGAAAGTTTTGATCAGATCTCAACCCATCTTGTTTTATTAAAATAAATCGTTTTGGGCCAAAACAAGACCCCGAAGACTTCAATTTTGTCGAAATTTTGCATTTTAGCTCGAAACTCTTTCGTTTCACTTTCAAAACCTTTGAAACCATATTTGAAACGTATTTATGAAGATTTTATGGTAATTTTGAACATTTTGAAAGTTTTGAGCTCTTTTTACATTTTTGCTCGAAAATGACCCTTTTTACAAAACATATGCATAATTTGATATGTGTGCACAATTAGGGTATACAAGGATTCAATGACTTTGAAGTTTCTCCCCCTAAATGTGTCATCCAAGTTTGGTCATGAAAAATGTGCAAGAGATGAAAATGATTTATTTGAAAATCAAGAGCTCAACAATAATCCAAAAGGACTCAAATCGAGAAGACATTTAAATAAGCACTAAAACACATGAAAAGTTTCATAGAGATAGAACACATCAACACAAGAACTTTCCATGAAGATCCAAGATTCAAATATTTTAGTCATTTGAAAGAATTGAGAGATTAACATCCAAATAGACTAAAATTTTCTTAAACATGTTGGTTTCTTTATAATCATCAAAACATATGCAAACAAGTTCCAAAAATACCAAAATAAATTTTGGAGATAGATAATGCAATGAGGAACAATATTTCCTTTTATAGTGAAGCCAAATTATGATCCAACAAAGAGATATGAAAAAGACAAAATTTGATCAGATTAAAGATTCAGATTTCAGGTTTCAGGTTTCAGAAATTTATTTTATACTTTTAAACACACCTGAAAATATATGAAAATGACTTCCAATAATTTTGAAATAAATTTTCAAGAAAGACCAATCATAGAGGATAAAATGTCATATAGAAACATTCTTCAAATAGTCAACCAATAAAGAGATATGAAAAAGACAAATGTTGGTCAGGTTTAAAGTTTCAGATTTCAGGTTTTCAGAGATTTATTTTACACTTTTAAACGCACCTGGAAATCTATGAATATGACTTCCAATAATTTTGAAATAAATAATCAAGAAATACCAATCATAGAGGATAAAATTTCATATAGAAACTTTCTTCAAATAGTTAAGAAATAAAGAGATATGAAAATGACAATTCAGCCCAAAACCACGAGAAAACTGAATTTTGCAGATTTCTTTTTCAATTTGTGAAAAGTGTCAATTTTGCTCAAATCAAGTCCAATTGGGATGAAAATTTGCAGGAATGAATTTCAATGCATCAAAAACATTTTCCAAAAAGAATTTTTCAAAAAGGATTTTTTAATTGAGAGTTATGGTCAAATGAACCTTGTGTTAAGCAAAAAGGTTGAAAATCGATAAACTTTTGCAAATTGAGTTCAAATTTGATTTTCATTAGATTTTTGACATGAAAGGGCTTACATGAGTTAAACATATCATTTTGAACCAACACTCGCAAATATGGACCATCAAAATAGCTAAACTCATGTTTTGCATATTTAGGGTATTTCGTGTCAATTCAAGTTTTTCGGTGAGATTCAAATACCCATAACTTTCAAATGATAACTCTTTTGAGAAAGTTTTCAATTTCAAACTTCTTCGGATTAAGAGTATCAAGGAGTTTTGTAAAGCAAGTTTTTGCAAATTCCAAATAGATTGTGATTTGCGTTTGAAAACGATTTTGTTGAAAAACAAGATACTCGAAGATCCTTTTGAGGCTAATTTTCAATAGAAATACTTTTTAACATCATTTCTTCATCCAAAGCCTCTAAAAACCTTTTAAATACGTTTTGAATACCATTTAGATAGAAAATGACGATTTTGGGCCTTTTGAATGGAAATTTGCCATTTTGACCAAATGAGCTCATTTTAAAACTTATAATTTTAATTTTGAAATATTTCACATAAAGGGTTGTGATGAGCAACGGAAGCATTTTAAATTACAACCCTTAGAGATGCAACAATGTAAGATTTAAATTTTCATTCTTTTGCAAAATTTGCCATATGGATTAAAACAACAAAGAATAAAGGAGAAGATGCAATGCAAATGTTTTTATTAAACACATCAAAAAGATTTAAGCTCTTTTTGGTACCCAAACCATACGAGGCCCTCTAGCCTTGTCGCATAGGTCTTTTGGTACCCAAATTGATTTATCTTTAGGTTTTTGAAAATGACAATGAATAGATTTTGCAATTAAACCCTTTTTAGAGCAAGAAATCAAATAAGAGCCAAAAGAACCAATTTCAAAAACATTAGATGCACACTTATACGAATGTTGCCCTTTTAAGTGATATGATAAACATGAAGTATGAGAGGGCTTTTTGAATGAATTTGTATGAGTGTGATAAAGTATATAATGCCTCTTACTAGTTGAGTATGCATGATTTAATTTTCCCTTTCTAAATGATTTTTTATGATCTAAAGGGGGTTTAGTAAGCATGGCACTCCTCATATGACATCTAGTAAGGTTATTGCCCAATCTATTTACTATAGTCTTTAGTTCATCATTTTCAATTTTACGTTCTTGAGATGATTCCGTGTTAATACATGACTTATGATAGGAACATGGCGGCATCTCATTACTAGTTGATGAACTAGAAGGCATAGCACAAAAATCACTAGATGAGCTAGGCATATCAAAAGTAGAACCACTAGTACTATCACCATGGCATAAAGATGTATCACTAGATGAATCATGGTATGAGTTACTAGTATCGTCCTTACAAGCATGTGAATCTATAAATGAATCATTTGACAACTTATCACATGAAGTACTAGTGTTCACAAAGCTAGCATTTGAATTTAACCATGAATTAACCAATGAATTATTGCTAGCATGTGAACTAGAAGTGTGTGACTCTAGAAATGTATCAATAGGGGAGTCACAAGAAACTCTAACATCTAATACACATGTTGAGCTAATAGAATTCTTGGCAAGCAAGGAGTCATAAGAATTTTTCAATTCTTGATGCTTCACTTTCAAAGATGAGTAATCATTCCTTAAAGTGCTAAGATTTTTAGTCATATTGCCAAGCAAGCCTTTTAACTCTATAATTATATTCACGAGCTCATTATTAGAGAGGTTAGAATTTGATACCGTCGAGTCGGATGCCGAATGGCATATAGAATTGTCTTGAGATGAAGATTCCGACTTTGACCCTTTCTTTCTACCTTTTCTTGAGCTCTTCTTGCTTAGTTTCGCCTTAGTAGTGCTAGGGCAAACCTCATCGTTTACGTCCTTGAGCTCGCTCGAAGATTCTTGATCCTCTGCATTTAAATCATTGTCCTCAATATACTCGGAGGTGGAACACATGTCCTTTTCTTTGGACATTGCCTCATTTGACATAAGCATGTCAATGAGCTCGCTCGGTGTAGTGTTGGAAAGATCACCATTTTCAAGATCGGTGATGAAGTCTCCATAGCAACCCTCCGGCAACACTTGGAGCAATTTTCTGCAAATCTCTAGATCGGAAATATTAGCACCAAGGGCTTTGAGCTCATTTGTGATGTTGATCAAGCGATCATATATGGTGGAGAGTGTGTCATGCTCCAACATCACAAATGCCTCATAGTCCCGCAATAATATACGCATCTTAGCGTGCTCATAGCTAGATGTGCCGATAAATAATGACTCAAGAGTCAACCAAACTTCGTGAGCGGTCGAACAATCACTCACTAGTTCTAGCACATCATGGCTAAGAGAATCAAGAAGCACACTTTTAGCATTTGTATATAAAAGAAGAGTATGGTTATCCGAAGATAATGAGCTATCCATACCCTTTTGCACTAATCTCCATAATTTCAAATTTAATGCCTCAAGATGAGTACTTATCATGATTTTCCAACGTGTATAATTTGAGCCATCAAATTTAGGAGCAATTAATCCAAATTTCTCTAGCGAATTCATCCTTTCTCTCTAGCGGTTAAGCCGATAAATGAGAGACCTTGTTCTGATACCAATTGTAAGATTAAGGATGCCGACTAGAGGGGGGTGAATAGGAGGCTTTTAAAATTTCTTTTCCATTAAGCAATTTTAAAGAATAATTGAGAGACCTAAATTATACAATGAGGCTTAAAAGGAATTTAATCAACTAGTTGCATTCAATCAAATGAACTATTCAATAAGACATGCAACAATGGTAAATATAGAAATTGTGTCAAGATGAATGTAAAGCAAATATGAAATACGCAATTTGACACAATATTTTTACCGAGGTCTCGGAGACTCGCCCGGTCTCCCCTACTCCTCGTTGAAGCGCTCACTCGGAGCCTCGCTTCTATATCCACGAAGGATATCTCACTAGGGTTGCTCCTTCTCCACACCGGATAGGAGAGCACCACACCTTTCACAATCTTTTGCCGGCCTCTCCGACAAACTTCAATTGGAGAGATCTCGGCTCTCCTCTGGCACCGTCTAGGCGAAGGCGATCGCCAAGAGTAACAAGCCGGATGCACTTTCACTTGAATCAACCACGTGCTAGAAGCTCAATGATGCAAATGAGATGCTCAACACTCTAGCACTAGCAATCTAATGGAGATGAAGTGCACTAAACACTCACACAATCTCCCTCAAGCTCTCTCTCAAATCTACTTAAGATTTGGGCTCAATTCTAGCCTCTAAATGCAATAACACATATGCAACTCAATTGGCTAGGTTTTCAGCTGAAGAATGAAGTCTTTGAGCCTCCAAAAATGAAGCCAAACACGAAGTATTTATAGCCTCAACAAAAAACTAGCCGTTTGCAAGAAACCGGGCCAAAAGTTGTACAGGCCGGACATTGTCCGGCCACTTCAGACACTGTCCGGCCAGTACAAAAATTTCAGCCGTTGCAAATGTGTCAGTGACCGTTGGGCGAAATTTGTGAAGGCCGGACGGATACCATTTGTCCGGACAAAACGTCCGGACAAATGGATATGTCTCTGTTAACTCTCGGCTCAAAAAACTTGTACAGGCCGGACAATGTCCAGCCATTTCGGACAAAGTCCGCCCATAACGGACAAATGCCCCGGACGGATGCATTTGTCTCTGTTTCATTTTTCGGCTCAAAAAATTTGTACAGGCCGGACAATGTCCGGCCATTTCGGACAAAGTCCGGCCACTTCGGACAAATAGCTCCGGACGGATGCATTTGTCCGGTCACTGTACACTGATAGTAAAACATGCATAACTTTTGATCTAGAGATCCGATTGAGGTGATTGTTGGCTTGTTAGAAAGATAACTCAGAGTTCTACAATTTTGTCAACAGGAGCAAGACCTAGAAAGGTCTAGAAATGTCTAGAAAACTCAGAAACTTTCCTACTGTCAAAATGTTCAATCCAAAAATCATCTCAAATGCAATTTTAGAGTATTTGCACATACGGATTTGCCGTTTTCTCGCGGATGTGATTTGTGTCACTTAGCAAAGACCACGACCACATAGGTCTTGACATCCGATCGAAAACAGGTGGTTGATAGGGTTTAGTCGAGCGTACGCAAGCGAGTCGAAGACTGGTACGACCAGTTCGAACTCCTACGACGACGCCCAAACCCTAAACAGAAAGCCGCCAAACAAGCGACACGACCACGACCACGTATCAACACTGATACGATCAGAATATGCAAATACGACCACGACCAGCTCTAGATAAATAAACCAATTTAAACAGCTGGCGATCACGACTAAGTGCAGTTTTCAAAACATTTAATCTAATGCACATGAACTACACTTAGACTCACTAGCAATGCAAGACAGTAGTGCAAGATGATATGAATGCATCTGAGCTTCCGCACTAGATAGATTCAAGCTACTAGTTTCCGACCCCTCTTAATAGTACGGTCAAACTAGTAAAAAGAAACCTATCAACCCGGTCTGTCTTCAAACACCGAGACCGGTAAAACTCTAAGAAAACAATCCTTAATCTTGGATTTTACCTTAGGTGAAGTTCGATCTCGTGAAGTTTGACCGCTCGACACTCGTCATCGCAAAGCTCGATCTCGTTAAGCTTGACCACGTGAAGCTCGACTACTTGACACTCGTCCTCGCAAAGCTCGACCTTGCTAAGCTCGACCTCGCTCGAGATGTCTCATATCGACTTCATCCTCTTCACACCCTTGCTCACTTTTATCCTGCAATCAAACTGAGACTACAATACGTACGCTCAATGCACAACATTAGTCTCATATATAAGTCGTCATTAATCACCTCCAGAGAAGCTACTCCACACAGGAGTTAGCTCAACGGTTTCTCTTTCAAATGACATGACAAACTATATTCAACGAGTAGCAAATGGGTATAAGATAAAATACAATCATATAGATCGTAGATGATAAGCACATACGCACACGATCTATACTACTCATATCATGATATCAATCAACCTAGATGACCATAGTGATGAGCTCCCCCTCAACATGTGCATCGATATAAAATCCACAACTGGAGTCATCAGTCTCAGATTTAACGTATTACATTTTGATCAATCAATCAGCACAAGCTTGATGTAACCACCGAGCTCATCCTCTACATATGCATCAATATCAAACTCGCAATCGAGAAAAACTTCCAATTCAGGGTTTACCGATAATCAATTCAATTTACTTGTGCTAAATCAGGATTTATCTAAATTGTCATTTAATCATCAAATTTGATATCTTCAGATTAACTTTAATCATCATGGATTTATCCAAAATGTCATTAATCATCAAAACCTAGATACTAAGATCTACCTAGATCCAACAATATATTCATACCAAGTGAGTCAAAATTCCCAACCAAACTAGTATATTGCATGGCTCTTGTCCTTCCAGATCCAAGGTTTTAATATTTGTTCAGAAATCTTTTCTATTGGTAAATACATGAGCTGCCGATAGAACATAACAATTTTTTCTATCGGCAAATACAGGAGATACCGATAGAAGATGTGTAAGAACACCTCCAACATATAAAGTGCATTACATGGCAGTTGGATACAATTGATCACACATACAACAATATAGATAATTTAAAATCTCAAAATAGGTTCATTACAGCACTGGAACATATTATGTCAACCCTAATTTAAATCAACATTGCCTGCAGAATGTACATAATCCAACACAATAGGGAACCCTAGTTTAATTCCAAAACTTGAAGAATTAGTACGTACAAAACACTAAGATCAAATAAGGAAGATGCTGGAAAAAGAACGATGAATTAGAGTATTTTACGGCGATCAGTTGTGGTGATGGAGAGGTGGTGTAGAATGCAACGGCGGCCGGTGAAGGACGAAAATATGGACCGGTGGCAGTGGCGAACCAGTATCCAGGCGACGATCGTCGTGTGGGAGTGAGGAAGTAAGTGGTCACTGCGGAGGTTGTGGTTTTCGCGCTCGAAGAGACGCAGTGCTATAAGTTGGAACGGTTCGACTGGAGGGAAACTCAAGGGCCATGTTTAATAAAGTAGTGGATGCCCTTTTCTATCGGTACAAACGACAAAATACCATCAGACTAATGGTTTTATTCTAACGGTACAACAAAATAATACCGATAGAACAAGTAAATTTTTCCCAGAGTAATTTTTTAAGTGGGCAGGGCATTGAAAAATGATGTTTCAGGGAATGGGATTTTTGGAGAGCTTAATTTTTGAAGAAGCAAGAGGTTGCAATGAGATTTTGGCAAGAAAATTTGAAGGGAAGAATTAAGTTCTTACAGGATAAAGGTACTGTACATGTTAGAACTCATGCTTTGGAGTTAAATTGAGATATATTAATGCTGTGAACTAGCTTATCATTAAGTTCTAAAGAAAAATGTATTGCCTGATGTATTTCGCGCTCGAAGAGACGCAGTGCTATAAGTTGGAACGGTCCGATTGGAGGGAAACTCAAGGGCCATGTTTAATAAAGTAGTTGATGCCCTTTTCTATCGGTACAAACAACAAAATACCGTCAGACTAATGATTTTATTATAACGGTACAACAAAATAATACCGATAGAATAAGTAAATTTTTCCCAGAGTAATTTTTTAAGTGGGCAGGGCATTGGAAAATGATGTTTCAGGGAATGGGATTTTTGAAGAGCTTAATTTTTGAAGAAGCAAGAGGCTGCAATGAGATTTTGGCAAGAAAAGTTGAAGAGAAGAATTAAGTTCTTACAGGATAAATGTACTGTACATGTTAGAACTCATGCTGTGGAGTAGCTTATCATTAAGTTCTAAAGAAAAATGTATTGCCTGATGTATTAATGATAAGTTCCTCACCTTGATGCACAACTTGTGGACTGTTTGCTTGGCATTTTTCCCTGAAATAGAAAATAATCATCAGTGGTTCTCAACCCATAATCGTTCTTCGTGATCATCTCGCAGATACGTTGTTTCGTCGATATCTTCAGTAGGGATAGATTGAATGTCCTCTAAAAACGGAGGTATTTCGTTGAATTGGTTATACTCCTCTTCGTCGACAACGTCTTCGACCCCAACAATACGTCTCTTGCTGTGGAGGACAACGTGCAAGTTTGGATTGGTCGGGTCAACGATGTAGAATACCTGTGTGGCTTGCTTTGCAAGTATGAATGGATCGTCTTGGTGTCCGACTCTATCAAGATCGACAAGAGTAAACCCGTAACTGTCAACTTTAACACCTCGAGGGATTTCGACCCATTGGCATCGAAACAAGAGAATCTTAAATAATCCGTAATCGAGTTCCTATATTTCGTCAATAGCACCGTAATATGAGTTCAGCGCCCTTACTGACTTGGCATCCTCGGAAATAGCAAACAGTGTCACTCCGCTACATTGCGTGCTACTCTTGGCGTCTTGAGCTCTTATGTAAAATGAATACCTATTAATGTCGTACCCCTGCCAAGTCCCTACAGTGAATCTTGAGCCTCTAGCCAATCATGTCACAGTTTCACTTATGGAGCCCTCGGCAGCTCGCGTGACTCTTTCTTGGATCCACCCAGCAAATTTCCTGTTATGTTCTCTGGTGACCCAAATCTCTGACTTCGAAGGATTCTGTGACCTTGATATTACCTTGTGCTCGTGTATGTATGGCTCGACCTCCGTCATGTGTTGTAAGACCCAAAAATGTGATTTTGCGTACACATCACGTGCGGGGACGATAGTTTTGAATCCAATCATTCTGATGCCCTGAAGCCTACCCTCGTGTCGGGACCTAGGAACGCCAATTAGGTCAACCCCGGCCATATAATCTGTGCAAAATTCAATCACCTCCTCGGCGGCATAACCTTCCATGATACTCCCCTCGGGTCGACGACGAGTCCTTACGTATCCCTTCAATACACCCATAAATCTCTCAAATGGATACATGTAGCGCAGGCACACGAGTCCACAAAACTTAATTTCTCTGATAAGGTGAACAATCAGATGGACCATAACATCAAAAAAGGATGGAGGGAAATACATCTCGAGCTGACAAAGAGTTGTAACCACGTCGCGTTGCAAAGCGTCCAGTCCATCCGGATCAATTACCTACGAGGACACAGTTGCGCCAAATATTCATATAAGAAAAATCTTCTAATTAAGCTCCACAAATGGAGCTAATTAACTTATAGTACGAGTGCACGTACTTACCTTGCAAGATATTGCATTGAAGAAATAACATAGGTTTGTGATTGTCTCTCTGACTTTAACTGGGAGAATACCTCTGATAGCAATGGGAAGCATTTGTGACATCAGCACATGACAGTCGTGGGACTTCGTGCCAACCAGTTTTAGGTCCTTTATGGACATAAGTTTTTTCAAGTTCGCGGAATACCCACATGGAACTTTAACGCCGTACAGGCACCGCAGAGTTCTGTTTTTTCCCTTTTGGACAACGTATAGCAGGCCGGGGGAGGTATATATGCTTTCCCTTCTCCAAAGGTGCAAGCTCAGTCCTTATCCCCATTTCCACCATGTCACGACGAGTTTTCACACCATCCTTTGTCTTTCTCGGAATGTTCAACAACAAACCAATCAAACTGTCACAGATATTTTTCTCTACATGCATGACGTCAATGTAATGTCGAACTTGTAAGTGCTCCCAGTACGGTAGATCCCAAAGAATCGATCTCTTCTTCCAAACATTTTTTTCTCGAGGTTTAGAATACTTACCGAACTCAGCTTTGATGTCCTTTGTTGGATCAAGGATGCCGCCTAGAGGGGGGGTGAATAGGAGGCTTTAAAAACTTTAAAACTTAAAGCAAATAATGAACAAATCAAGAACAAATAATGTAAGCAAGGGAAAGAAAACGAACACAATGGTTTTTACCGAGGTATCGGAGACTCACCCAGTCTCCACTAATCCTCGTTGAAGCACTCAAATCACTTGAGTCTTGCCTCAATACTCACGAAGAGTATTATCAACTAAGGTTGCTCCTTGTCCACTCCGGAAAGGCGAGCACCGATGCCTTGTACACACTTGCCGAGCCTCTCCAACAATCTCCGAGTGGAGAGATCAACGGCCACCCCTCCGAACCGTCTAGGTGAGGGCGCTCACCAAGAGTAACAGGCAGCGAGGTCTTCTCTAGACCTCCAAACACGCACCGAGAAGCTAAGTATATGCAAATGCAAAGGAACTGAAACTCTCGGTGGATCGGAAAGCACTCGACTTGATCAAAAGATCAAGATTTTATATAAGAAACTAATGCTCAAGAGTGTATATGAAATGCTGTTGCTTGTTCTATAAAACTTATGCCCAAAGCCCCTTTTTATAGCCTCAAGAATCAAATGAACCGTTGGAGCTAGGGCTGAAAATCAGCAACCCAAACTGACAGTCAGTTTAGTGCACAACGGCCGACAAAAATTACGGACGAAAACTTTGCTAGCCGTTCGTGGTCGAAAAAGGAAAGCTGGAACCCACAACTGACAGTCAGTTCATCAAACTGATAGTCAGTTTGACCACTAACTCGACCAAAAACAAATAGAAACTCAGTTAAAAGCACTGTGGTCGAAACCCCAACTGACAGTCAGTATGGACAAACTGACAGTCAGTTTAGTACAAAAATTTTGAGCCCAAAATACACCCTCTCTGGACAATTGTCAGTTACACCTAACTGACATTCAAACTGACAGTCAGTTTAGCAAACTGACAGTCAGCATGAACAAAAACTGCTATAAATTTAAATCCAGAAATCCAAAAGAGGTGTTTAATAGTTCGTTTGAAAGATAATTTAAAGAGCTACATTTTTTGTCAACAGAAGAAAAAGCCAGATCTCCATAGATCTTTCTGAAAAATGCAAATACTCTTATGCTGTCAAAAACAAAACTGAAAATCCAGATTTCTCAAATAAGTTCAAAACCAAATCCACATGAAAATGATGCGATGCAAAGACCTAGATTTCTCGGTTTGTGCTGGAGATAAAAAGAGGACTTTCTCCACCCTCTTTATAGTACGGTCAAAACTAGAAAAGAATTTCCTAACCGATCATCTCCACACGCCAAGATCGGTAAAAATGAAAACTCGTAATACCTGAGGTCTTTTGCATCTTCAAGATTTGCGTCTCGTCTCTTGCTCTTCTGCGTCTTGTGCTTTACTTTAAGTTGGGTTCATCTTGATCTTCTTGCATTTCTTCCCAACTGATCCTGTATCAATCAATCTCAAAAAGCACGATTAGTCCGGAACACTTTGTTTTCATTAATCATCAAAATTAGGGTTAGGCATGAAGGCCTAGATGCAACAATCTCCCCCTTTTTGATGATTGATGACAACAAGTGTTCAAAAATAAAATAAATACAATAGCTCCCCCTGAGTGTATGCATCTCATAAAATCAGATCATAAACCAATACATATACATCAGGAGCATCTCATACATAAGCAAGTCACAGATGTGCAAATATCCACAAGACATATCAGAGCATACACATGCACATCAAGACATCATATATATCAATGTATCAGAGCTCAAGAACATCCAAATCATATCAGAGCTAAACACATATCACATATCAGAGCTATAATCACATATCAGAGCTACTCAGATAAAATCATCATACACAGACATCTCCATAAAACATCTCCATATATATAAAAGAAGACATCTGTTCATACATCAAAAGACATAAACAGACTCCAATATCCAAAAAAAAATATCCAAAATAACATACTATCCAAAATACTTCTCCCCCTTTGGCATCAAGCACAAAAAGGGAGGCACAGATACAAATCAGAGCCTAATGCTCATCATCTGAAGAAAATCCTATGATGTCTGTATCTTCGGAGCCAGCTGGAGATGCAGACGGGTCGACGGCTGGAGATGCCGGAGGAGTCGCAGCTGCAACATGAGCAGGAGCTGCAGAAACTGGATCAGCAGCAACTGGAGCTGGAGCTGGTGCCGCAGGGGCTGGATCAACAGGTCCTGTAGCAGAGCTCGGAGAAGATGACGCAGGGCGGGCCCTCTTGCGAGGGACCGGAGAAACTGACGCAGGCAGACGTCGCAGTGTCTCCTCCTGCTGCGCGACCAAACGAAGCAACATCTGATGATGCTCCGCCTGGGTGCTGAGGATCTGCTGCTGGGTTTGGAGAACCTGCTGTAGCAGAGCAGCGGATGATGGGGCCGTGGCAGCTCAGTGTCAACGGCCCGGATATGGAGAAGCACCGCCATGGTATACGGAGCGTATATCAGCTGACGGCGCGGGGAGAGAAGGACGTGCTGAATCTCACTGATGATGAGATCAGCAACGTCGAAGGGCTCCTCCTGGAAGATAGAAATCAGGACGTGGAGCCCTAGATAGGTGACCCTGGCTCTGTCTCCGCTCATGGGGACCAGAGTGAGACGGAGGATCCGCAGAGCCAGGTCAACATCGCGGCGCAGGCCAGCGATGTGACGGAGCTGGAAGGGGCTGGAATAGAGCATGGCCACCTCCCGACGCTCGAGGTCAGGTAGAGTATGGAGCTGGCGGCCAGAAGGAGGGCGCACCAGACCAAGTGCTGACTCCAGCTGATCCTTCGTGACGGTGTAGACCTGGAGGCCCGTCATGAAGGTCATGAAGTCGCGCTGAGGGGATACGAAGACGGTGGAATAAAACTGGCGAACGGGCCCCTCAGCCCAGTGCAGAGAGGAATCAGCGACTAGGTCGCGGATCCCCACAGTGCCGAAGAGATCTGCGAGGGTAGCGATGCCTGTGCGAGAGGCGATCGTACCCCACGACAGAGAGCGGTGGGCAAAAATGGGAGCGCGGCTATAGACACTGGTGAACAGGTCTAGGTGGAGGTTTGTGTAGCAGGTGAGCACTGCGCACCCGTCGCGACCAGTGGGTCGCGGCGACAGGTACGGGTTCACAGAGCGGAGCGTGCGAAGGCGGCTCGCGTGCCAACGTGAATAATCCACGGGCACGCGCTCAGGTGGAGGCGAGGGCCGGGCCTCGGACGTTTGGCCCGATGAACGCTGGCTGTGTGCCGCGTTCTTCCGTCGGGCCACGCGTCGCGAAGACGACGGCTGATCAGACATGATTTGAAAAACAGAGAGAAAAGCAGAGGAGAGGCAGAGACCTGAACTGAGGAGGCCGATGAACAGAACTGGTCGATGATGACGAACCGGCCTCAGATACACCAAGGAAAGAAGGGACAGCACCGGCGAGCCTCAACACAACGGGTTTTGGGGATCACCGAAGGAGCTCAACGCCGGCGAGCTCCTCACGGCACGGCGAGGAGAGAGGCTAAGCGGCGGCGGCCGAGAGAAGGAGGAGCAAAGGCAGCGGTGCGGCACGGCGAGGGAGACACCGGCGGCGTGCACGGGGGCAAGGGATGGCAAGGAGGCGCACCGGCGATGAGCTAAACAACGGCGGCGAGAAGGAGAAGGCGATGAGACAAAGAAGCAGAACGGGGGTTTTAGGGTTCTCGATCCCGCAACTGACAGTCAGTTTTGTAAACTGACAGTCAGTTCCAAACTCAAATACATGGAACTGACAGTCAGTATACCATACTGACAGTCAGTTCACAGAACTGAGTTTTGAAACTGACAGTCAGTGTATGAAACTGACAGTCAGTAGGGGACTTGAACACGACCAGGAGCTACGACCAAAATCAAATGCACGTAACTGACTGTCAGTTTGTGAAACTGACTGTCAGTTATGGCACTGACTTCGACCAGAGACTAAGACCAGGCTCCTAACTACTGAACTGACTGTCAGTTAGAGGAACTGACTGTCAGTTTGGTCAATTTCGACCAGAAGCAGTCTAAGACTAGAGAGAGAATAAAATAATAATAGTTTATGCAAACAACACATTTAGCACATCAACTAGCATTTGATATATCAATAATGTTCAGTTCACCCCTTAAAAAGCAAAATCTTGATTCATCTAGGGGTTTAGTGAAGATATCAGCTAGTTGCATATCAATTCTTACATAATTTACTTCAATATCTCCTTTTGCCACATGATCTCTAATAAAATGGTGCCTTATTTCAATATGCTTAGTTCTAGAGTGTTGAACAGGATTATTAGCAATTTTAATGGCACTTTCATTATCACACAATAGTGGCACTTTATCAAACATTATTCCATAATCCAAAAATGTCTGCTTCATCCACAATAATTGAGCACAACAACTGCCTGCAGACACATATTCAGCTTCAGCTGTGGAGAGAGCTACTGAATTTTGTTTCCTAGATGACCATGATACTAATGATCTCCCCAACAGCTGACAGCTACCAGATGTGCTCTTTCGATCAATCTTACACCCAGCATAATCAGAATCCGAATACCCAATTAACTCAAAATTTGCATCTTTAGGGTACCAAAGGCCAAAACTGGGATAACATTTCAAATACCTAAGGATTCCTTTAATAGCAGTTAAATGACATTCCTTAGGATTAGACTGAAATCTAGCACATAAGCACACGCTAAACATGATATCAGGCCTAGATGCAGTAAGATACAAAAGACTACCAATCATAGACCTATACAGTTTAGAGTCAACCGATTTGCCGCTTTTGTCCATGTCCAGATGTCCATTGGTCGCCATGGAAGTTTTGATTGCCTTAGCGTCTTCCATCCCAAAGCGCTTGAGCAGGTCTTTCACGTATTTTGTTTGACTCACGAACGTGCCGTTCTTGAGTTGCTTTATTTGCAGACCGAGGAAGAAGCTCAGCTCGCCAATCATGGACATCTCGAACTCCCTAGACATCATCTCTCCAAACTCATGACAGAAATGTTCATTAGTAGATCCAAATATAATATCATCAACATAAATCTGACAAATGAACAATTCCTTTTCAATTTTCTTTGTAAAGAGAGTTGTATCAATCTTCCCAATTTTAAAACCTTTTGATAATAGAAAGTCTCTAAGACGCTCATACCAAGCCCGAGGAGCTTGTTTGAGACCATAGAGAGCTTTTGACAATTTAAATACATGATTTGGAAATTTAGCATCTTCAAAGCCAGGAGGTTGTTCAACAAACACAAGTTCAGAAATTTCACCATTTAAGAAAGCACTTTTTACATCCATTTGAAAAAGTTTGATATTAAAACATGATGCATAGGCAAGAAGAATGCGAATAGCTTCAAGTCTTGCTACAGGTGCAAAAGTTTCACCAAAGTCTAAACGTTCGACTTGAGTGAAGCCTTGAGCAACAAGACGAGCTTTGTTTCTAATTACAACACCATTTTCATCTTGCTTATTTCTGAAAACCCATTTTGTTCCAATAACATTATTATCTTTGGGTCTTTCTACTAGAGTCCAAACTTCATTTCTAGCAAAGTTATTAAGTTCTTCATGCATGGCATTAACCCAATCAGGATCATTTAAAGCTTCATTAACATGTTTGGGTTCTAAAGAAGACACAAATGAATGATGTTCACAAAATGCAGCAATACGAGATCGAGTTTGAACACCCTTACTGACGTCACCCAATATTTGGTCTAGAGGGTGATCCTTGGTGATGGTTTGGTGTTGCCTTGGTTCTTCATCTTGTACTGCTTCATCTTGACCTTGTTCTGGAGGATCAACATGAGATGATGATAGATCTTGATCAGCATTCTCAATGTTGACATCGTCTTCTTGATCTTCCTCTGTTGGCTTGATGTCTCCAATGGTTATGTTCTTCATTGCTTCTTGAAGATCTTCACCTGAAACTTCATGAGATACTTGCTCCTTTTGTGAGCCCTTAGTTTCATCAAATTCGACATCACCAGATTCTTCAATACAACTTGTATTTTTATTGAAAACACGATAAGCTTTACTAGTGGTGGAGTATCCGACTAGAAAGCCTTCATCTACTCTTCTTTGAAATTTACCACCAAAATTTCTTTTCTTAAGAATATAACATTTGCATCCAAAAACTCGGAAATAAGAAATATTTGGCTTGTGCCCAACAAGAAGCTCATAAGGAATCAAATTTAGAAGAGGATGCAAATAAAGTCGGTTTATAGAATAGCAAGCGGTATGCACGGCTTCAGCCCAGAAGCGAGTAGGAGTATCGTACTCACTCAGCATAGTCCTTGCCATTTCTATAAGTGTTCGATTTTTCCTTTCAACGACTCCATTTTGCTGTGGAGTGTAGGATGTGGAAAATTCATGTTTAATTCCAAGAGAGTCACAAAAATCAAAAAGAGTTGAATTAACGAACTCTCCACCATGATCACTACGGATTTTCTTGATGGATAATTCGAATTCAGTAGAAACACGTTTTGCAAAACTTTTGAAAACATCGGGGGTTTCGGATTTTTGAGAAATAAAGAAAACCCAAGTGTAACGTGTAAAATCATCAACAATCACAAAACCATAGTTGCTACCCCCGATACTCTGGAACTCAGAAGGTCCAAATAAATCCATATGAAAGAGTTCCAAAGGTTTGCAAGTCGAAAGAATGCGCTTAGTCGGATGTGAAGTAGCTACTTGCTTGCCCGCTTGACAAGCGCTACAAGGTTTGTCCTTTTCAAAATTCACATCCTTTAAGCCAACAACCAACTCACGTTTTAAAAGTTTTCTCAATTGATGCATACCAACATGTGCAAGTCGTCTATGCCATAGCCAACCTTTTGAGGTTTGAGAGACAAGACATGTTGAAAGAGATGCATCTTTTGAGTGAAAATCAACCAAATAAAGATTTCCAAAACGAAAGCCTTTAAAGATCAAGGATTTATCTTTTAAACTTTCAACCAAAACTTCTTTTGGGAAAAATGTGCAACTAAAACCAAAAAATCAAATTTGTGCAACGGAAAGCAAATTGAAATTCAGAGATTCGACCAACAAAACATTAGAAATAAAAAGATCATTTGAGATTGCGATTTTACCCAAGCCGACAACATTTCCTTGACGATTGTCGCCAAAGGTAATCTTTTGGTTCTCGCTTGAGTTGTCTTCTATTGAGGTGAACAACTTCTTGTTACCGATCATGTGTTCGGAGCATCCGCTATCTAGCACCCAATGCCTCCCACCCGTCTTGTAGTTCACCTGCATAAAAAGAATTAAGTTCTTTTAGGTACTCAAACCTTTTTGGGTCCTTCAATGTTAGCAATCAAAACTTTGGGCACCCAAATAGATTTCTTCTTTTTGTTTAACATGGGTGCGCCAACATACTTTGCAATAGCATAACCTTTTCTCGACTTTTCAAGCATGTAGCAAGTATCAAAATAATTAGGAGTCATTAAGAGACATGCTTCATGCGAATGACCGGTTTCATGGCATTTATGACAAAATGTGTTGCATGCTTTAACAAATATAGTTTTAGAATTTTGTTTCCTTCCTTTCTTTTGAAAATATCCTAATCCTTCTTTTCTAAAAGAACATCTTTGTTTACTAAGGATTAGATCAAGAGATATTTTACCTTTAAAACAATTTTCTAAGCCTTTTCCAATTTTTTCTACTTTAGCTTTAAGTTCATTATTTTCATTTAAGATGTTATCATTTGAAGCACATGGAATGTGATGACTATTGGAAGGAGATTCATTTAAGTTACATGAAGTTGAAACATCTATCTTAGATGAAGTATTTGTAACATCTTTTATGAGCATGCTTTCATATGATTCTTTAAGCTCAGAATATTGAGCGCGTAGGGAAGAATATTCTTCCTTAAGCGCCTTATACTTCTTTTTAGTTTTTCCAAAAACTTCATTTAATTCAGTTATCATTTCAACTAAGTCATCATATGATGGATCATTGGAATGTACCTTTTCATCGCCTTTGGCCATAAGGCAAATGGATGAGCTAGTTGAAGTGTTGATGTTGCCGAGAGCTAGTCCGGCCATCTTCTTGGAGCAACTTCTTTCGTTGTCGGAGTCGGAGTCGGAGCTCTCTCCGCCGGACATCCATTCTCCAAAACAAGCTTATTTGATTTCTTCATTCTTCTTCTTGTTCCACGCCTTGTTCTTGTTTGGACATTTTGATGCTATGTGTCTCTTCTCATGACATCCATAGCAAATGATGTCCTTGAAGTTGTTTTGCTTTTGCCCCTTTGGTCGTGTGTCAATGTTGACACCTTTCTTATGCAACCTGCGAAGAAGTTTTTGAGTGTTTTTTACCATGAGTGCAAGGTCTTCATCGGAGGAGCCTTCGCTTGAATCGTTCCTTGAGTTTGCTTTGAAAGCCAAAGCTTTCTTCTTCGTCTCCGATGGTTCGGCCGCTTCCTTCTTCTCCTTCTTGTGCATCTCATGGGTGATGAGGTTCCCATAAAGATCGGTTGGTGTTGTGGTCGATAGATCGGAGTTTGTGAGAACCGTGACCAAAGTGTCGAAGCTTTCCGGCAAAGCCCTAAGCATCTTTCTCACAAGCTCAAGGTCAGTAAAAACAACATCAAGACCCTTGAGTTCATTCACAATGTTATTTAACCGAGTAAACATGGAATCCACGGACTCGGTTCATGACATGGTGAATGTCTCATATTTTTGCCTCACCATTAGCAATTTTGCCTCTTTAACCTTTGTAGTGCCCTCGTAAATTTCTTCGAGGGTAGTCCAAACCTTATGAGCAGTCGTGAGATTGCTCACACGGTTGAACTCATTCAAAGATAAACCGGCAAAGAGTGCATTTTTTGCACGGGCATTTAAATGCAACTTTCTCCTATCGTCCTCAGACTGACTTGCCGGATTAACCGGAGGAGTAAAGCCGAGTTTAACAATATCTCATACATCGAGCCCCATGGCTTCTAGGAATACCGACATGAGCACTTTCCAATAAGGATAGTTTATCCCATCAAAGATAGGCGCACGACCGGTATGACCGAGAAGAAAATCTCCACTTGACGACATCCTCTCTCTAGGCGGTAAAGCCTAATGAATCGAGAGACCAAGCTCTGATACCACGTGTTGGATCAAGGATGCCGACTAGAGGGGGGGTGAATAGGAGGCTTTAAAAACTTTAAAACTTAAAGCAAATAATGAACAAATCAAGAACAAATAATGTAAGCAAGGGAAAGAAAACGAACACAATGGTTTTTACCGAGGTATCGGAGACTCACCCAGTCTCCACTAATCCTCGTTGAAGCACTCAAATCACTTGAATCTTGCCTCAATACTCACGAAGAGTATTATCAACTAAGGTTGCTCCTTGTCCACTCCGGAAAGGTGAGCACCGATGCCTTGTACACACTTGCCGAGCCTCTCCAACAATCTCCGAGTGGAGAGATCAACGGCCACGCCTCCGAACCGTCTAGGTGAGGGCGCTCACCAAGAGTAACAGGCAGCGAGGTCTTCTCTAGACCTCCAAACACGCACCGAGAAGCTAAGTATATGCAAATGCAAAGGAACTGAAACTCTCGGTGGATCGGAAAGCACTGGACTTGATCAAAAGATCAAGATTTTATATAAGAAACTAATGCTCAAGAGTGTATATGAAATGCTGTTGCTTGTTCTATAAAACTTATGCCCAAAGCCCATTTTTATAGCCTCAAGAATCAAATGAACCGTTGGAGCTAGGGCTGAAAATCAGCAACCCAAACTGACAGTCAGTTTGCCTAACTGACAGTCAGTTTAGTGCACAACGGCCGACAAAAATTACGGACGAAAACTTTGCTAGCCGTTCGTGGTCGAAAAAGAAAAGCTGGAACCCACAACTGACAGTCAGTTCATCAAACTGACAGTCAGTTCGACCACTAACTCGACCAAAAACAAATAGAAACTCAGTTAAAAGCACTGTGGTCGAAACCCCAACTGACAGTCAGTATGGACAAACTGACAGTCAGTTTAGTACAAAAATTTTGAGCCCAAAATACACCCTCTCTGGACAATTGTCAGTTACACCTAACTGACATTCAAACTGACAGTCAGTTTAGCAAACTGACAGTCAACATGAACAAAAACTGCTATAAATTTAAATCCAGAAATCCAAAAGAGGTGTTTAATAGCTCGTTTGAAAGATAATTTAAAGAGCTACATTTTTTGTCAACAGAAGAAAAAGCCAGATCTCCATAGATCTTTCTGAAAAATGCAAATACTCTTATGCTGTCAAAAACAGAACTGAAAATCCAGATTTCTCAAATAAGTTCAAAACCAAATCCACATGAAAATGATGCGATGCAAAGACCTAGATTTCTCGGTTTGTGCTGGAGATAAAAAGAGGACTTTCTCCACCCCTCTTTATAGTACGGTCAAAACTAGAAAAGAATTTCCTAACCGATCATCTCCACACGCCAAGATCGGTAAAAATGAAAACTCGTAATACCTGAGGTCTTTTGCATCTTCAAGATTTGCGTCTCGTCTCTTGCTCTTCTGCGTCTTGTGCTTTACTTTAAGTTGGGTTCATCTTGATCTTCTTGCATTTCTTCCCAACTGATCCTGTATCAATCAATCTCAAAAAGCACGATTAGTCCGGAACACTTTATTTTCATTAATCATCAAAATTAGGGTTAGGCATGAAGGCCTAGATGCAACATCCTTCACGCGTGAGTAAATCTCCTTACCGATTAGAAACACTGGAGCTGATCCCTTCTCAGGCTTCTCGTTAAATGATTTTCTCTTCTTACGGTACATGTGATGCACCGGAAGAAACCTACGGTGACCCATGTACACTGTTTTCCGGTAGTTTCGCAACCACATGCTCTCAGTTTTATCTAAGCAAATAGGGCAAGCTTTGGCTCCTTTCGTACTATACCCCGACAAATTGTCGTAGGCCGGCAAATCATTTATGGTGCAAAATATCAAGGCCCGCAAGATGAAATTCTCTTTCTTGTATGCACCCCACACCTGCACCCCTTCGCTCCACAATTTTTGTAAGTCCTCGATTAAAGGCGCTAGAAACATGTCAATATCATTTCCGGGTTGTCTGCAGGGTCCTGAGATTAGTAACGCCATCATGATGTACTTGCGCTTCATGCATAACCAAGGAGGAAGATTGTAGATGCATAAAAGAACCAGCCAAGTGCTATGCCGACTGCTCATATTACCATGTGGGTTCATACCATCTGTACTCAGCCCGAACCTTATATTCCTAATTTCGCCGCCGAACTCAGCAAATGTTCTGTTGATGTTTCTCTATTGAATAGAATCAACTGGGTGTCTCACTTTTCCGTCTTGTTTCCAGCCTTCAGCATGCCAACGCAAGTACTTTGCGACTTTCGGATTTGCAAACAACCGCTTCAATCTAGGTATCACAGACAAGTACCACACAGTTTTCGCCGGAGTTCCTTTCTTTACCTCGTGACGTTCACTGTCAATCCGGTCCCTACGCGTATACCTCGATGCGCCGCATTTTGGACAAACATGCAAACTGGAGTACTCGTTACGGTACAACACACAATCATTTGGGCATGCATGTATTCTTTCGATTTCCACTCCCAACAGACACAACAGTTTTTTGGCTTGGTAAGTAGATCTTGACAACTCATTTCCCTCTGGAAGCATGTCCGCTAGAAGATCTAATGGTGCCGTGAAACTCTTATCGCTCCAACCGTTGCCTGACTTCAAGTTATATAATCTTAGCACAGAAGACAGTTTTGTAAATTTTGCTCATCCAGGGAAGAGAGGCTTCTTAGAGTCAGTAATCAGTTTCTCAAATTCACAGAAATTGTTTTCGTTGTAATCTTCCTCTACATCACGTAACATCTCATCTAGATTGTCATCATCATCATCTACGTGCACATCGGAATGAACATTATCAAAATTAGGATGATCATTGATATTATTGCAATCCACATCCGAGTCCTGCTGATTGGTAGTAGTGGTGCTTGTTTCCTCAAGATCTTCGCCATGCCATATCCAACGGGTGTATCGCGCGTTAAAAACACGACAAATCAAATGACTCTTAATTTGATCAGAGTTGCTAAACCTCTTCAAGTTCATACAATCTGTACAAGGACAAAGCATATCTTTCTCTCCCTTCCTCGCCTTTTGTTGCTCAGCAAATTTAATAAACTCATTCACACCTTCCAAATATTCAAGAGTAGTACGTTTTATTCCATACATCCAATATTTCCTATCCATCTACAATTAACAAAATTTAATGAGTCAGCCATGCATGAAACCTGCCCGATTAAGTTATGTATATGTACATGTACAGCCTTTTACAACTGATATGTTAAACCCTAGCCTGACGAAATTAACACTAATTAACCTAGCTAACTACACAATACAAGCCAGTGAGCTCCTAAAACATGAGGCATTTCCAGCTAGCTCCCAAGCTTGGCGCTACAAGCTTGGAACTACACAATACAGCTAGCTTGCAAGTAGAGAGGGAGGGAGATCTAGAGGGAGAGAGAGATAAGTGATGACAATTAAGCTTACCTTAAAGAGAGGGGTCCAATCAACTTCCTTCCAGCTTGCCCTGATCACCCTAGCAGTGTAGCTGCGAGCGTGGAACTCTCATCACAAACAGAGGGACACAGAGTGCAACAGTACAAAACAGCAGCTCAGCAATGGTCGAGTGGGATTTTACTTATATTGGACCTATTTCTAACGGTAAATACACGAAATGCCTGTTATACTAAGTGCGGGTACACATCTTCTATCGGTACAAACACACATATACCGTTAGAACAGGTACTGGTAAGCTGGATAATGCATGACACAACAATCTTAAGTGCACACATGCACACCAGTTCTCACATTCAAGTGCATGCCTGAGGCACATAATTAAGCGAATACAGGTGTTTTTCTATTGGTAAATATGTGTATTTACCGTTAGAACACGTACTGGCGCATGGTTGAAACAAAAGCAAGCTGGGTAATGCATGACACAGCAATCTTAAGTGCACACATGCACACCAGTTCTCACATCCAAGTGCATGCCTGAGGCACATAAGCAAATACAGGTGTTTTTCTATCGGTAAGTATGTGTATTTACCGTTAGAACAGGTACTGGCACATAAGCAAATACATGTGTTGTTCTATCGGTAAATATGTGTATTTACCGTTAGAACAGGTACTAGTACATGGCTGAAACAAAAGCAAGCTGGGTAATGCATGACACACATGACACCAGTCTCACATTCAAAGAATCATATCTAAAAACAATGTAACATCAAACAGATCTTAACTAGAAAATCAAGAAATAGCAGTACAAATACACACCTACCTACCAATACAATTAAATACACAAATACTCCCATGTACACATTCAAGTTCATGTCCCAAATAGCAATACATGATACACAAATATACAACAATATACAAACACAACAATTCACACATTCGATGTATATTAGAAAAGTCACGTCTGAAATTAACAACATATCGTCACGAGGACCCAGTGGCCCATACATTTTACATAAAAGAGAACCTTTGTAAGTTGCGACAAGGCAACTACCGACTATAAGTTAGACCTGATACATCACAAATCAATTCATCCAAAACAGTAAATGTAACATCCCTAATTTCGCCCTATATTTTCATTCTCTGAACATCACCTTGCATCACCTAACTCTGAAAGGACCCAAACCATAACCAATACAAACGCAATGTGCTCTAAGATCCTCTCATGTCAGAACATCTCAAGTCGGCCGATTCCATCTCAATATCGAAAACGACCGCTTCTAGAAAGCCCTAAAAAGTCCAAAATCTCCGTTTGAAGTCCGAATTGAGATCTGTCTTCTCCTATAGGTTCATATCGCTATTTGATACGTATCGTCCTTAGAAACATCTCCAAATTCGCGACGAAAACCAGAGTTTCAGCTGTTGGAAGAATCTGAAAACAAAAGTACTATTTTACCCGGCTCTGTTTTCATTCTGTCCGAAACCCTGCCCAATCTTAGCGTTTTCGCGCAAACTCAATTGGAATAAGTATATACCAATTTTATCTAGCCCTCAGAAAAGTCGGAATCGCAATTAGATCCCCAAATCCTGAAAATGCCCATTTTACCCCTCGGCCGAAAATACACAGTACAGTGCACGGTACTGTAGCGCACTGTGCCGTTGCCGTGCCGTGCGCGCGCGCTGCGTGCCGCCCGTGCGCCACCGGCCGCGCCACCGCGTCCCTTCGCCGCCGGCACCGCCCCATGTGCGCCTCGCGTGCGTTGTGAGCCCAGTCACCTGTCCACGCCACGGCGACGCCTCGGGAGCCCCCAGATCGCCGTGCTCGTCTCGTCGCATCCATCAACCACCCCGGCATCACCTGCCCGCGCGCAAAAGTCGCCGCCCCGTGCCCCGAGACCACGTTGCCTACAACCTCTCGCCTTGTACCATCGTCGTCGTCCTTTGGCCGAACTGTAGCCATGCCTCGTGACCTCCTCACAGCTCGCCGTCCCATCACCACCGTCCTCATCTCCGGTTAACCGCGCCCAGAAGCGCCCTCCCTCGGCCATTGCCTCCCCTAAGCCACCTGGAGGCTATAAAAGGCCAGCACCACCACCACCTTCTCTGCACACGGCAAATACAGCTAAAACACCCCCCCCTCCTGCTACTGTTCTTCTTCCCCGAGCTTCACCTGCGGCCTCCACGGTGACAGCTCACTCCGGTGAGTTTCCTTCCAAACTAAAGCCACCAACACACTCCACTTAACCCCTAGATGGTCCACGAGCAAGGAATTGAGCTCATTTCTTCTCCAACTCCGGCTATCACCGGTTTTCTATTTCTCTCTGTTTTACAAAATTCAACTTGAACCAGTGAGCTTTAGAACTCGTGCTAGTAGGAAGAAATACTCCTTAGAGTACGCTCTATTGCCCCAGCCAGTTAATTTTGGTTTTCAATCAGCCAATCAAAAACCCCCAAATCCCCCGGCCGTGAACTCCAGCAGTTAACTCCGGCGAGCCTCCAACCGCCACCTCCAGGCAATCCAATGATCCAGCAGTGACCTCTACACTCCCAGGAGCAAGAATATGTAATTTGTTTTGAAATTGATCAACTCTAGGTGCTCCAATTGCTCTGCCCTAATTTCTGTTCAAAGCAGCCACCTTGGCATTCAAATTCCGGCCAACTCCGACCATCCCCGGCCAAACCCTTCAACCAGCCACCTCCTGACACTTAAGCCTACATGTTTGACATAGTTTGCCCTCAAATGCATGAGCCAATTGCTCAGGACACACAAGCCCTAATTTCAGCAGTACAATGGCATAGAAATTGCTGTGTCCTGGACCTTTTTGTAAATTCTGGAAAACCTAAGCCTTTTCTGCTTGTCCCACTTTGTCAAATAGCTTCGCCTTAGTCTAATGCACCTACTGTCCAATTTTCATCTCATTCAGAGCTACCTAGACCCTTTAACTCACTTTTCGGCTTTTAGGTTAAGTTCGGACGTGACCCGAACGTCGCCCTTTTGACGTCCAATGTCCGTCGACCCTAAGAGTCTTATTTACTACTCTTCTTAGCCATCTTAAACTAGCACAATTCAACCCTTGGAAATCCAAAGCCCAAACCCTAGTCCAGTTCAGAAATCAGAAGCCGTTCCAGTATAGCGCCTTATTATTTTATGTGAGCATAAGTTGTCGTATTTTGTAAGTTGATTGTAATACCTTGTGTGTATGCCTGTATTTGAAGATCAAGACTTCGACTACGTGGAAGAGGAAGCAGAAGAACCCGTAGACTACGACACTACTGCTTGGCAAGGCAAGTTTCCCTCCTTTGAACATACTGCGCCTATTATTTTCATGCATATAATTATTTGGAATTTGGTACCTACGCATGTATGCATAGATAGTTTTGATAAAAGTATATGTTGAGAAATGATGTGAGTAGATAGTCCTATTTTGCAGACCCCCCCTTGTTTCGTAACAAATTACTTTACCTTGTCACCTTAGGAATAAAAGTGTAGAATAGAAATACATGTCTATGCTAATAAATGTGTAAAAGAAAAGAGAAAGGCAGAAGCATGAGCAAACTATTTCTAAAGATCATTTTATGTAAAAGAAATAGGGACTATTAGCGAGAGATGGTTTGGATGGTTGGCGCTGTGTGCGCGGTGGGTTTGTGAAAGCCTCGCTAAGGGTCCATAAGGACGGGATCGTCGTGCTGTGCTTCAAGCGGCCTGAAAACGTGCTAACCACCCGCCTGGTATGGGACAGGCACAATGTCATGACTCACCTAGAGTTAATCGTTTCCTGCAATGGCTGTCGATCCGGTTTCCCGAGTGGAAATTGGTGGGCCACAGAGGGCCACGAGCGGTGTGAGGGGTAGAGAGGATAAGGTGTAAGAAGGAAGTCGCCCTAGCCTGGCTCTCGAGTCGTGCGCGACCGAACCCGGAAGTGGGATTTCCATGCGTCCAGGGGAGGACTTCATGGACCCAAGGCTAGAAGAAAAGGCAGTGGGGAGGACCCACAACGATAATGAGGACCTTACGCGTGCTTGCCATGTATCATGTTGTAGGGAGTACCTACCTTGATAATGGGGCCGGTATTGTCTATGTATCGGGCAGGAAATTATTAACAATAGGTCAGTAAACTGTTGTGTAAGCTCAGCCTGGTCACCTGCGTATAAGTCGCAGGGAGCTGATCCGACATTTAAGTTGAGTTTTCGTGGTGGGTACAGTGGTACACCTCTGCAGAGTGTAAAAAGGTATTCGAATACTCCGAGCTCCCGGGTTTTCTGGAGCCTGGTCGTCGTGGGGTGAACCCGCGTCGTTGCAGCATGATTAGTATTTCTAAATTCTTTAAAATGAGATCAAACCGTGGCAACTCATGGGAGTTTAGCCTGACTTGCGAAAAATATACACATGTACAGTATTGACAAATTACTTTGAGAAATAAAACCCCAGATTCAGGGAGATTTTCCAAAATACTAAGATACCTCTGTTTCCAATAAAATTTCATTAAGTATGGAACCATATAGCTTGTCGTTGTCAATAACTGCATACTATACTTCCTTATACGGGAACTTGTTGAGCTTTGTACGCTCACCCTTGCCGATTCAATAAGCACAGAGGAGGAAGCAACTGATTTCATAGACTATGGAATCGAGCCGGCACAAGAAGACCCCGACACAGTTCCAGGAGATCCAAGCACCTGAAGGGTCATCCGACCTTAGTGAGAGCGATGTGGGTTTCGCCCTGCTGCACGCTTTGTTGTTTGAGGGAGATGTTTCCCCTCTGCCTTGTTATCTTGCTACTCTTTCTCGACGTGGTTCCGCACACGTCGGTTATTGTAATATGGGTCTGAACGACCCCTTACGCTATGTTATTGTATGTATGTAATTGCCGTTGGATGTTCTGAAGTTTCAACTCCTGTGCACAAATTACCTGGGCATTTGTATTAGGTTCCCTCTAACGAGGTGCCCACAGTAAATGTCTGAACCACATTAGACTTAACCATAGGAGTTTAGTTCAAAGACGCCCGAGGAGCTGGAACTGCCGTCGAGTTACATTTGTATTGGTGATTTCCTCGGACTCAGACTTGATCAACTCAACTCGACTCAACTCAACTCCATTAACAAAAAGAACCTACCTTGCAAGATGTTGTTCTGTGTAATAATGGTGTAAAATGGCTGTGCAAATGACAACAATTCTTCTTCTCCAAGCAGGTAAGCATCTGGCCACAAGTTGGTACATGCAAAAAAATGGCTAAAACACCGATACAAATGTAAGATGCTTTCTATAGGTCCTGATTTGAGAAACACGCCGAGACCCTTTATTTTGAAAAACAAAGGGCTCAAAAAATTTCGAAGGATTTTTTCCTTGATCTTGTCGACCGAGCCAACCAAGATCTCGCCCTTCACGTCCTGCCAGCTCTTGACGGTGATCTTCACCGTTTCTTTCCAGCTCTCGACGGTGGTCTTCACCATTTCTTTATAGCTCTCGATGATGATATTCACCGTTTATTTCGCCAACAAGCCAGCGTAGGCAGCGTACTGCGATGAAGAACCGTGAAATATGTTGCCCCTCATGAGCATCATCCAAGGACCTGCACAGATCATAAATAGACATTCTAGAGCAAATTAAGATTGTTTACTATTTCCTACATGACTCTCTATCTGAGAAAGACTACCAACTGAAAGTTAGGTTGTGCTTCGTCATAGTAACATCAACTTGCAATTGGAGATCAAGATATTTGTGTATCTCATGATATTTGTAAATATCTTGATATTAATGATCTTTCAATTTCATGATCTTTCAATTTCAACTTAAATTTTAATTTCATGATCTTTCAATTTCATTTTCAATTTCATAATCTTTCAATTTCAATTGTTACTAAGTCCAAGTTGGCATTGAGCAACCTACTGAGAGATGAAGATATTACATTTATACTCTTATTGGCATTTGACTATGTTAACTAGCGTTTGTCTTGCAAATATATCCTGATAATTTTCTTCATTTGATAGGATCAGCAAGCAATTAAACATTATATGTCCCATAGTGATATTATTTAGTTGTTATAATAAAAAACAGGAAAAAGACACCGTACATAATCATATTGAAAAGAAGACACATCAAAATGAAGGATACAAAAATTGCAAGATAATTACCATAATCGGATTAGAATAATCTAACAATATTGCCAAAATTTTACATGCCTTGCTTGCCATGCCGAAATCTAGTGGGCGTCGATGGAGGTGCGGAGGTGCAGCGGTCGCTGGTGGAGGTGCGCCGGCCGTCTATGGAGTTTACGGGTTAGGGCTACGAGCACCCGATGAACTGTACGAATGAAAGAGACACACCCGGGTATTTATAGTACTAGATCAGTTCTATCGGTACACAATCGCTTACCGTATAAACATATCTTACCGATAGAATAAAACTATTTTGTATAAACATATCTTACCCATAGAATAAAACTATTTTGTAGCAGGCAAACGGTTCTATCGGCACACTACATCCTACCGATAGGAATTTTTGGCAATATTCTGTCAGTATAAACATACAGTACCGATAGAATAAAGCAATTTGTAGAAGGCGAACAGTTCTAAGATATTTGTGCTATCTTCTAGCGGTATAGACATACATTACCGATAGAATAAAACTATTTCGAAAGCGAACAGTTCTAAGATATTTGTGATATATTCTAACGGTATAAACATATAGTACCGATAGAATAAAACTATTTGTAGCAGACAAACGTTTCTATCGGCACACAACAGGCTACCGACAGGAATTTGTGATATGTTCTAACGGTATATAAATACTGTACTGATAGAATAAAACTACTTGTAGAAGTCGATCAGTTCTAACGGTACACAACATCCTCCCATCAGTATTTATGCATCTCTTCTAACGGTAAATATGTTCATCACCGCTAGAGTAAATCATTCTGCTTTTTCTAACAGTAAGTTTCTTACAAACCGATAATAAAAATGCCTCCCTTATGCCTTTTATGTCCGTGAGGCACCTTTTCTAACGGTTTTCTTCTAAATCGCTAAAAACCGTTAGAAGATGGGGGTTAGGAGACTGCATTTATGTACTAGTGAAACATTAATTCGGATATTTCTCCATTTAAAAATACACTTTTCACATCCATTTGAAATAATTTGATGTTAAAATTTGATGCAAATGCAAGAAAAATGCGAATAGCTTCTAATCTTGCTACAGGTGCAAAAGTTTCACCAAAATCCAAACCTTCAACTTGAGAATCCTTGTACAACAAGACGAGCTTTGTTTCGTACTACTACTCCATTCTCATCTTGTTTATTTCTAAAAACCTATTTTGTTCCAATCACATTATGATCCTTAGGTCTTTCTACTAGTGTCCAAACTTTGTTTCTAGTGAAATTATTAAGTCTTCATGCATGGCATTTACCCAAACTGGATCACTAAGTGCTTCATCTATAAGTTTAAGTTCTAAGGAAGAAACAAAAGAATAATGTTCACAAAAAGAAACAATACGGGACCGAGTTTGAACACCCTTACTTACGTCACCTAAGATTTGATTCAGAGGGTGATCTTTGGTGAACGTTTGATGAAGTCACGGGTTCTGTGATGCTTGATCATCATTCTCTTCAGTCTCTGGTTCAAGGTCTTCTTGACCAGCATTGTTGTGGGTGGTCGCAGGTCAAGTAGCATCAGTATTTGTGGTCGCAGGTCCATGCTCGACATCAGCCTGAGTGGTCGCGGGTGATTTATCCTTTCGACCAAGTGACTTGTTCTTCATTTCTGGGTTTGATATCACCAATGGTCATCTCCTTTTTATAGCTTCCCTCAAGCCACTGTTGCCTACATCATCAAAATCCTCATGCTCTCCTTGAGAGCCGTTAGATTCATCAAATTCTACATTGCATGATTCTTCAATGCATTCTGTTGTAGTGTTGAAAACCCGATAAGTTTTACTAATGGATGAATAGTCAAGTAGAAAACCCTCGTCAACACGTCTTTGAAATTTTCCAAGATGCATGAATTTTTTAAGAATATAACATTTGCAACCAAAGACTCGAAAATATGAAATATTTGGTTTTCTCCCTATAATCAGTTCATAAGGAGTTTTGTTCAAAAACGAATGGGTATAAAGACGATTGATGGCATAACATGCTGTATAAACTGCCTCTGCCCAAAACCGGGTAGGCCTCTTGTACTCATCGAGCATTGTTCTAGCCATTTCAATCAATATCCGATTCTTCCGTTCTACAACACCATTTTGTTGAGGTGTGTAGGGCACAGAGAATTCATGTTTGATTCCGGACTCATCACAAAAATCAATAAAATCAGAATTTTGAAATTCTCCACCATGATCACTACGGATTTTCTTGATGGAGAGTTCAAATCCCTTTTCAACTCTTTTTGCAAATCTTTTAAAACAAGAGGAAGTTTCAGATTTATGAGCTAATAAAAACACCCAAGTAAATATGGAGAAATCATCAACAATAACATAGCAAAAACTATTTCCTCCAATACTTTGATGTTCAGCAGGGCTGAACAAATCCATATGCAAAAGTTCCAATGGTTTGCAGGTTGAAAGAATGTGCTTGGTTGGATGTGAAGTAGCTACTTGCTTGCCTATTTGACAAGTGCTACAGGGTTTGTACTTTTCAAAATTCACATCCTTCAAGCCAACTACCAAATCACGTTTTAAAAGTTTTTTAAGTTGATGCATTCCAACATGTGCAAGTCTCATATGCCAAAGCCAACCATTCGAAGTTTGAGAAACAAGACATGTTGAAAGAGATGCATCTTTTGAGTTGAAATCAACAAGATAGAGATTTCCAAAACGAAAACCTTTGAAGATCAAAGAGTTGTCTTTTAAACTTTCAACTAAAACATTTTTAGGAGAAAATATGCAACGATAACCAAGATCACAAATTTGTGCAACGGATAACAAATTAAAATTCAATGATTCAATAAGTAAAACATTTGAAATTGAAAGATCATGAGATATAGCACTTTTTCTCAAGCCCACCACATTTTCTTGACGATTGTCGCCAAAGATGATCTTTTGGTTTTCACTTGAGTTATCTTCCAATGAGGTGAATAACTTTTTGTTACCGGTCATGTGTTCGGAGCATCCACTATCTAGCACCCAATGTTTTCTACCGGTCTTGTAGTCACTACCACAGAAACAGACATCCATGACGGCACATCATAGACGGTTATGAACTGTTCAATCAAAAACCGTCTGCGAAGGCCTGTCGGGAGAATATGTTCAGTTATCACAGTCGGTTCTGATGTCAAAAACAACTGTGATAATAAACCAGACGGTTCTGAACACAAAACCGTCTGTAATAGTCTACTTATCACAGACGGTTCTAACCTAAAACCCGACTGTGATAGATACAATCAGTTCCCAGCGGAGAACCGTCTGTGATAACTAGAATATCATAGACAGTTCGGAACTCAGAACCGACTGTGATATATACAGTCGGTTGTGAACTAAGAATCGACTGTGATAGTGTAGTTATCACAGACGGTTCTGAGGTCTGAACCGATTGAAAAAGTGTCGGCGCTTCGAATTCTCAACTGTGATCATTTTTGTCTCCGATCTTCGCGCGCGGCGCCTAGGAGAACACGAAGCATCGGTTTGGAAGTTCTATAAATTGATAGTGGAAAAATTGTCATTTACTTTACAAGTTTTTATAATTCTCAGACTGTTTGACTTCTTAGCTTCTCTGTGCCAATGGCATCCTCGATGGCATCGTCAGCCTCGCCCTCCCCGGTAAGAACTCTCAATCTTTTAGACTTACCCCTGTATTGTTAATCCCTGTTCAATACATTCTTGAGCTGTTGATTTGCACAGGGAAGGGGAGCCGTAGAAGACTCGGGCAAGATGAAAGCCAAGCTGAGGGCCCTCCAGGAGGAGCACAAGCTCCTTACGGAGAAGCACACTCGGCTACGGCTTGACCTTGACGATCTCTTCTAGCGCATTCAGCGCATGAAGATGGATGGTGACAATGCTAGGGCGAGAACGAGGTGTCTTCGCGAGGAGAAGAAAGCCGCGGATATGACCATCGCTGGCTACAGTTTGACTATGAAGGATACCATCGCGAAGCTGAGGGAGGTCGCAGGCCTTCTCGACGCGGTAGTAGTTGATCCTAAGAAGGACAACTCGTCGCTGGAGGAGTCCTGCGTCCTGGCTGCAAGTCAAACTGACTTTATTCTAGATGCAGCCATGGCTAAGACCACTCCTTGACCTAGCATTTTGTATTTTTACTTTTTTTTGTAAGTGATGAAAAAAATTATTGAAAACTTTGTTCTCATGTCAACTTTTCAATTTTCCAGCACATTCTTGGACTGCATGCTATCTTCCCTCTTTCTTTATTTTTCTTTAGCTTTTGGCGAACATTCGACCATACAAAGGTATGTGCACTGTGTGCGATCAAGGAACGACTATCGCGATCTTTGGCTTGTGAGGGCAGTCCATCGGAGCCCTTCAAATAATATAGAAACAATATAGAAGTCGCAGGTCCCATGCAAATAATATAAAAAGAATATAGAAGTTGGGCATATTTGACTGGATGGCATTGTGGCATGCCAAACGCCTCGAGTTATATATCAACGTGCTTTGAATATCACAAACGGTTCTGAGGTAAAAAACGTCTGTGATAGTCACATTACAGACAGTTTTTATGTAAGGCCCGACTGTGATAGTCCCAACAGTGTCCGACGCCTCGAATTCTCAACTTTCAATATCACAGACGGTTTTTAATTCCAAACCGTCTGTGATAGTAACATTACAGACGGTTTTTATGTAAGGACCGACTGTGATAGTCCCAACAGTGATCGGCGCTTCAAATTCTCAAGTTCTTTCAAATTCTCAGCGGTTCAACTGGAAGCAAAACTCCAGGGAGGGAACAAGTATTTGTAGAAGTCGAACAGTTCAATATTCCACAGGCATATTAAAGACGGTTCGGACATCAGAACCGTCTGTAATATTAAAGCAGACAGTTTTGATCTCCCAACCATTTGTGATAGTCCCAACAGTGCCTACGCATTGAATTCTCTACATGCAATTGTTGATAACCGCACATAATAACTGTGCAGATGAAGAGACTTATGTATTTACTTCAAATTTAATTTGCATTGAATTATATAATCTGACGCTTCAACTTTCTAAGTGGGCACTACTATTTTGCCGTGTTCTAGTTTATCTCCCGAGAAGTTATCATGAATTTATTGATCTTCAAAACAAGTAGTGCGCTCCACTTCAAATTCTCAACAGTGTGTTGTGTCTTTTCCGTTTCTGATGTTTGCGCGGCGCACATGCCTGGGAACACGAAGCGTCGACTTGGAAATTGTTTTTCATTAATGATGAAAAAAATTAACTAAAAATTTTTTCTTATGTAAATTTTACAATTTTCCCGCACGTTCTTGGAGAAAGAGAAGTGGAGCGGTTCGACTGGAAGCAAAACTCCAGGGAGGGAACAAGTATTTATAGAAGTCGAACAATTCAATATTCCAAGCATAGTAAAGATGGTTCGGACATCAGAACTGTCGGTAATAGTCATATTACAAACGGTTTGGACAGGAGAGCCGTCTGTAATATTAAAGCAGACGGTTTGATATCCTAACCGTCTGTGATAGTCCCAACAGTGCCCACGCATCGAATTCTCTACATGCAATTGTTGATAAGCGCACATAATAACTGCACAGATGAAGAGACTTAATTATTTACTTCAAATTTAATTTGCATCGAATTATGTAATCTGACTCTTCAACTTCCTTTGCCGTGTTGCAGTTTATCTCCCGAGAAGTTATCATGAATTTATTGACCTTGAAAACCAGTAGTGCGCTTTTTAAAACTCGAGGCACCCGCGCATATGAACCATCACCTTCTGGTTCTATAAATAGCAAGGCTCCTAAATCCCTGTCTTTATTCCCTCCTCAACTCCCACCTTGATGGTGAGCCGAGATTCCAATGAGGTTATTGAAATTGAGAGTGATGAGGAAGAGATAAGGAATGAACTCGATCAGGATCTTCAGAAAGTAAGTCATCTCTGAAACTCTAATGCAGATCTTTCTTTTATGACTTGATTACCTCGAAACAAATGCATTTCAAAATCCACAGGTGCCTGAGGAAATGCTCCCTCCAAAGAAGAGACTTAGAAATGATGAAAGATCCTCCAGTGAAGCTGCAGCGAAAACTCTAGAGGGTGATGAGGCCTGTGTTGCCACATTGCCCCTTGCAACCCCTCCAGTTGCATCGACTCCACCTTTGGAGATCCACAACAATCCTTCCAATATCCCCTCTTCAACACCTTTGTATCATCAGCTTTTCTTGGATGATCAACTTTCTGGGGTAAGGCGCACACTTCCATGTCCAAATCCACTCCGAAGCTTGGTAATCATCTTCACCCTCTCTGCTGGTTGTTATGTCTTGCAAAACTAACCCATGCATGTGCAGGAGGAGAAAGTTGCTTTGTGCAGAACTCTCCAAAAAAGAAAAAGAAGCGCTGGAGAAGCGTTCTGAGGGGATGTCTTCTGCCATTCTGCACTTGGCAAAGTGCTATGAGTTGCAGTTTCATCTCCACCTTTGGAGATCCACAACAATCCTTCTAATATCCCCTCTTCAACACCTTTGTTGTATCATCAGCTTTAATTTCTTGGATGATCCTACTGATGCCAAATCCACTCCTTTGCTGAGAGATGATGTAGATAGTCTTAGAGCCATTGGTAGTTTTTCTAGGGCGGCCAATGTAGATCCTACTGATGCCAATACGTCCCTAGGAGAACTTTGTAAATTACTTTCGGAACAGGTCGACGCTAATTTGGTCGCTTGTATCCCTTATGTATGCAAAATTGTAAGAAATAAGAAATTTCTTTTCCTTATATATCTGGCTTTTCGATTGATTATGTAACTGATAATCACCAAATGATGTTCTGTGTGAAAATGTTAACAAGAAAATACTGCTGCAATCAAGACGGTTTTTACTCAAAATCGTCTCTGATAGTAACATTACAGACTGTTTTAATTTCAGGACCGACTGTAATAGTCTCAAAATTCTTTTAACATCCCCAGACATATATATACAACAAATATAAAAAACAAGATAAAACCAAATAGTCTCAACGTTCATTTTTTTAAATACTAACATTGAAAATAAGATACAACCAAATATGAAAAACAAGTGGAACAATTGACCACTAGTCGAACGGTTCGACTGCAAACAATCCAGGATATTATAGACGGTTCGGACCTTATCACCGTCTGTGATAGTAGAGCAGAGTGTTGATTTTATAATAATCACAGACGGTTCTGAAGTAAAAACCGACAGTGATAATCACAGACGGTTCTGAAGTAAAAACCGACTGTGATAGTAAAGCGGACAGTTTTGAGTTCGGAACCGTCTGTGATATTGTAATTATCACAAACGGTTCTTAATTAAAAACCGACTGTGATATTAAAGCGGACGATTTTGAGCTCATAACCGTCTGTGATATTTCTGTCATAGTTCTACACAAAATGCACCGATATTACCGACAGTTTAATAAAGTGAAACCCGTCAGTGATATTCTGTTCTTCAAAAAATGCACCGATATTACCGACAGTATTATATAGAACCGTCTGTATTGAACCTGATATAAAAGGTCTTTTGGCGGATGTTTTGAGCTAGTCGTACACTCTTGCTCGACATACACTGTCTAGTTCGAAGAGATTTGGGGCAAGGAAGAGCAAAATCTCGAAAGGCTGGGGAGCATTTGGGGGCAAAAATTTGAGGATCCAAGGTTGGTACTTCCTCCCAAGGCATACACATTACTTGATTTCATCATCAATATCGATCTCCATTGATCGATCAAATTAGAGTGAGAGGGAGGGGAAGCTACAGTAGCAAATCCTGGTTATAACTCATTTTCGACCTGTACTATAGCTATTTAATTGCTTTATGATGTGTGTTATCCACGCCCCCAATTAATTACTTGCAGTTCAAGTAGTAGTTAACTATTTATACCGCAAACTCTGCATCAAACACTAGCTAGCTAGATTTATACAATTTATTGCGTGTCGACCATACATAGAGTATTACTAATTAGCATGTGTATGAATTTGATTAATTGCAGATGGTCCGAGACTGGATGTATAATGACAATCGAGTAGGTGAGGAATACATGAAAGGTGTTTTTGATTTCCAAAAGGTTGCTGAGCAAGACATGGCGAAGAAGGGTTTACCATATATGTACTGTCCTTGTGTAGACTGCCAGAATCTTAATATGTTAACCAACTCATCTCAAATTATCGCCCACTTGATCCGACGTGGTTTCAAAAAGGGGTACACGTGTTAGGTCCACCATGGAGAAGAGCCAACTGCAGAAACAAGTGCCACTCAGGTTGAGGAACAGGACATGTCGGATCCGAACAACGACTTCGACGAGGATATGCCAGAGGATGACAATTTAGATGACATGTCGCGTGATGTGGAAGGAAATTACAGTGAAAGGGAGTTTGGCAAATTCAAGCTCTTGATTGAGGACTCAGAAAAGCCGTTGTTCCCTAGTTGCAAGTCGAAGTACACAAAGTTGGACTCTGTGCTTGAACTGTTAAAATTGAGGGCAAGTAACAGCTGGACCGACAAGAGTTTCACTGCACTGTTAGATCTTTTGGCGGACATGCTCCCGGAAGGAAACGAGTTGCCAAAAAACACCTACCAAGCGAAAAAGCTGTTGTGTCCTTTGGGAATGGAAGTAGAAAGGATACACGCATGCCCTAATGATTGCATCCTTTAACGTAACAACTACAAGGATATGCATGTTTGTCCGGTGTGCGGCGCATCCCTCTATAAGCGTAAGGACTGAACCGACGACGGCGACTGCGCTGAGATAAAGCAAGTACCTCCTGCTAAGGTGTTGTGGTATTTGCCCGTCATTCCCCGCTTGCAGCGTTTGTTTGCAAACCGTAAAGAGGAAAATTACTGCGTTGGCACTCGGAAGACTGGAAGAAGGATGGAAAGCTGAGACACCCCGCTGATTCTTCGCAGTGGAGAAACATTGACAGGGAATTTGTTAACTTCGGAGCAGAATTGAGGAATATAAGGTTCGGGTTGAGTACCGATGGAATTAATCCTTTTGGTAACATGAACAGTCGGCATAGCACTTGGCCGGTTCTTTTGTGTATCTACAACCTTCCTCCTTGGTTGTGTATGAAGCGAAAGTATATCATAATGTCTCTACTTATCTCAGGACCAAAACAACCCGGAAACGATATTGATGTGTACCTAGCACCATTGATAGAGAATTTCCTAACAATGTGGAACGAACGGGTGTAGGTATGGGACGCATATAAATGAGAGACCTTCATCCTACGTGCTATGATATTCTGCACCATCAACGATTTCCCTGTCCTTGGAAATTTGTCAGGCCGTAGTACGAAAGGAGCCAAAGCCTGCCCCCACTGCGAAGATGAGACTGAGAGCGTGTGGCTGAAGAATTGCAGGAAAATAGTGTACATGCGTCACCGTAGGTTTCTTCCCAAGAATGACGTGTATGGTAAAAGGAAGAGGGAATTTGATGGCCACAAGGAAGATGGTTCAGCCCCGAAACCTACGCGCGGGAAAGATGTTTACTCACGGGTGAAGGATATAGACGTTGTGCTTGGAAAGGGTCGTAAATTGAAACCCCGCACGAAGAACTCTTGGAAGAAGAGATCGATATTTTGGGACTTACCATATTGGAAGCATTTAGAGGTTCGTCATTGCATTGATGTCATGCATGTAGAGAAGAATGTTTGCGACAGTTTAATCGGCCTATTGCTGAACATTCCGGGGAAGACAAAGGATGGCGTCAATGTGCGGCATGACATAATCGAAATGAGAATCAGGCCCGAGCTAGCACCGAGAGAGGACGATAAAGGCCGTATATACCTCCCCCTGCATGCTACACTTTGTGCAAGGCTGAGAGGACAGAACTCTGTAAGTGTCTCTATAGTGTTAAAGTTCCATCGGGTTACTCTGCAAATATGAAAAAGCTTGTGTCCATGGGCGATTTGAAATTGCTGGGTATGAAATCCCATGATTGTCACGTGTTGATGACACAAATGCTTCATGTTGCCATCTGGAGTATTCTGCCACATAAGGTCAGAGAGACGATCACGAGGCTGTGTTTTTTCTTCAATGCAATTTCTTGCAAGGTCATTGATCCCGATGGACTGGATTCTCTGCAGAGCGAGGTGGTTCGAACTCTCTGTTAGCTTAAGATGTATTTTCCTCCATCGTTTTTTGATATCATGGTCTATCTCACCGTCCACTTTGTCAGAGAAATCAAGATATGTGGACCCGTGTTCCTACGTTATATGTATCCATTCGAGAGGTACATGGGTGTAACACCCCTGTTTTCGCCAAACCCTAAAATAGCCAAAATCCACATCTAGACCCCAAACCCTAATCTGCTTCAGCCATTCCCTTCTAAATGTTGTTCAGAGCATTTTTCCCTTCGGGACCATCTCCAAAATCTCACCCTAAAGCTGAGTTTCAGCCCTCGCCATTTTTTTTAAAAACCCTAAATTACCCTATTTTACCCTAAACTGTTTTCCCCAATTTTGTCGAAACTCTTCAGATCTTGCCCGATCTTACCAAATTCAGGCTAGATAGGTTCTAACAATCTTTTGCCACTTAGCTGCGAAATCAGATTTTAGATCGGACCCTCAGATCTCCAGATTTGCAATCAAGTCCATTTCCTATTCAAACTTTCCTCACAGAACAGCCCCTGGAGTAAGTTTCAAAATTGCAAATCGGCCCAAGCATTCTTTTCAGGTCCACTCGACCAGCCCTGGTCGTTGCTTTCGACCAGCGCGTCTTCGCCGTTGCCGCGCCATGTTTTCGCCGCGTTTGCTCGCCGCCGGCCACCGATTCTTGTCGCCTGTGTTGTGAACCACCGAACCACCCCATGCGCACGTGCCAGCACAGTGCGTCGCCTTGCCCAGCGGTTAAACGGCCGCGCTCCAGTAGCGTTTCGCGCGCGCTCTCGTTGCCGTGGCATTTGCATGGCATTACGTGTCGTTGCCGGAGCTTTGCTGTTGCCTCCGCATCTGCGCCGTTCCAGGTGAAGTTCCAATGCAACTGGCAAAGCTGCAGCACCGCCTGAGCGCGATCACATCGCCGTCGCCGTCGTTGCGCCTGCGCCCGACAAACTTCTCCCCGGCGCAAGCAACCGTTGTCGTGTTTTCCCTCGCAAGCTCCGTCCCCGTGCCTATTTAAACCCCCTCAGTACTGTGAAGAAGCACAACCTCAAGACTTAGCCAAATTTCCAGTTTCTCGCCGTTTTCGCTTTCTTCTCCGGCGAGCCAGTGAGTGAGCTCACGGTGCTAGCCCATTCCACAGCCCCTTTCTCCAATCCAAGTTCACCAGTGAGTTCCCCTCGTTCCCCTCTCTGTTTAGTAGCAACCAATTGCACCAGATCGATTCCCATCGCCGGTGATCGCCGGATTCCCGATTTGCCCTGTTCCCCCAATGTCGTTCGATTCCCTCCAAATTAGCTCTCAATCCTGTAGAAGAAGTTGATCAGTAAGCTTAGTAGAGCAAGCCTGTAGAATCAAAATCCCCAATTGAGCTCAAATCGAAGAAATCCCAAATTGGAACCTCGGCCGTTCGCCGGACTTCGGCGCCAAGCTTCTCCGGTCAATCTCCGACCAAATTGACTGCACCAGTAGCTTCTAAACTCCACCCTTTCACTCCCTGAGCAAAGAATCGAGTTCAATCGCCTTGTAGCAAAAATCCCCAATCTCCAGTGTCGTCTTCTCCAGCGCCGGTCGCTGGAATTATTTCCCGGCCGATCCAGCACCTGAAACCTTGTCCCTTAGATAGATTCCAGTACCCTGAGCAATATTGTCCACTAGCTCGATCCCTGAATCGACCTGAATCAAAAGTTATCCCAATGCCAAGATCACTGTCCAGTAGCTCAGTTCATGTCCAGGCCACCGTAGTTCATCGCCGTATTTGGCCACCCTCCGGCCACTTTCAGCTCTCGTCCCTGTTGAGTATTTTATTCCTGTTAGTAATGCCTACCTCCCAGACAAAGTGTTGCATCAATTGGAGCCCTAGATCAAAAGTTAAGCCATGCCCTAGTTTCTGGCCATGTCCAGCACTATGTCAGTGCATGTCAGCCACTGGCATTAGCCTGGTTTGACCCCTTCTGGTTGAGCAATTGAAATGCCACCTTGTCCCCTAGATTCCTGGAGTTGTGTTCTACATCTTTCCCTTCTTTCACTTCTCCAGAAAACCATCCTAAGACTAGTTTCCAGTTATGCCAAAGCCATGATCTGAGTGTCGACCCTTCGACGTTCAATCCTTTTTAGCCGTTTCTTCGACCAGAGCCCTTGTGACCTTGCCCTAACCTTTTCCCCTGCATGCATGACTTATTTACTTAATAATTTCTATGGAAACTACTTTCTGTATGCTTATGGTATGTGTTTGTGTGTTATTTGATTGCCGCAGAGTCAGAAGCTGAAGGAGCGGAAGAAGTCTTTGAAGATCCGTCTGAGTATTTAGACCCAACATTGCAAGGCAAGCCTCATTCCTTTGATCATGTCTCACCCAATATTTTCATATGAAGTATATTCACTGTTTCATACTATGCATACTTATTTGAGATACAAGTTATGTTTGAATGACATGAATAGATAATCACCTAATGAATCATGAAACCCCTTTTGTTATTGAACCTTCATATATATGCTTTTGTCACCCTAGGACTCATATACTGAATATTCACATTAAACTTGAAATGGTCAAATACATGAGAAGTTATGATCAAAACCGTTTTGTCAAGAAAACTGATAAAAGGGATCAGTAGTGAGGATTGGATTGTATGGAGAGGGTGCGGTGCGCACCAGGGAATGTGAATGTTCCTCACCATTGATTCATAAGGACGAGAACCTTGTGCTGTGTCTCTATACGAATTGTAAACGTACCAACCACTTGCCTGGTATGGGACAGGCACAACTTAGTAACTTTTTGGTATTAGCAGTTCCCTGCATGGTTTGACGATCTAGTTTCTCGCATGGAAACTGGAAGGCCAAGGTTCGGCCACGAGTGATGTGAGTTCAGAAAAATAATGAGAGGAAAAAGGCGTAAAAGAAGGAAGGCGCCCTAGACCTGATTAAGCCGTGAGCGGCTGTAATCTTAAATGGTCGTATGTCTCGCGTGGACACAGACCAAGGCTATGTGTCCTGCGGGAACATAGACCAGAGAGGCTAGGAAGTAAGGCAGTGGGGAAGACCCACAACGGTACTTGAGACTTAACTGTCTATTTACCGGGCAGGGATACTGTTAATACTGAACTGTAAAAGCGTTGTGTGATCTCGGCCTTGTCACATGTGTATAAGTCACATGGAGTTGGCCCGACTTGAAAGCCGAGTGAATTGGTGGATTTAAAAAGAGGTACACCTTTGCAAAGTGTAAAAGAAGTATCAGATACTCTGTACTCCCAGGTTCAGGAGTCTTTTCGTAGTGGATGTTATCCATGGGTTATAGCACAAGTAATATTTTGGAATGTTTTCATAATGCGGTTAACAAAGTAGTAACTCATGGGAGACTACTACCTCTAATGTTTTATTGAAAACCTGTTTAATGTTTAAAGTATCATTTTGAAGACAAAAGTACTGTTTTACCGAACAAATGCCCTGGAAATCTATATATCTCTATCCATATGAGACTGAAACCCCGGAATCATATGTTTCACCCTCATGTAAGTACAATTGCATTAATCCCCGGAATGAGTGTTGCTGAGCACCAAGTGCTCACCCTTGCATTTATATCCAACTGTAGAAGAGGGATTCGAGGATCCCGATTCCTTCAGTTATGAGTACCCGACAGAAGATGGAAGTGCCCCGGACGAGCCCACGTTCTAGAAGGATTGCGCACCAAGTCAAGTCAGATGTGGGAGAAGCCCCTCCAACCCCGCTGCAGATGGAAATCAAGCTTTTCGTTGTCGCTTTGTGTTTTATGTTATGTGTTCGGTACTTGGATACCGATTCTGGTTCTGATAAACTAGTTATTTTCTTAGCAACTCTACTTAGCGCCATTTTCGGTGCTTTGGCTATGTAATATTGGCCATGTTGGCCTGATACTTGTTTAATGTTAATACTATGCTTGTGTGGTTTGGAGCTCATGTGACATCCTGCTGTGTGTAACCTACCTGGGCGGTTACCAAGGTGATCCTCAAATGGGGGTCTCACAATGGGTGTACTTAAGGCCTATGTGAGGAATCGGTCCCGGCCTGAGGGTAGCATTGTCGAAGGTTAGTAGCGGAAGAGGTTGTTGAGTTCTGCGTCGATTACGTGGCCGAGGTAGAAGCAATAGGAGTTCCTGTGTCTCGTCACGAGGGGAGGCTTGATGGTGTTGGCACTATTGGACGGAGAGCCATCACTCCTCATTTCAATATGTACTCAAAAACTTATTTTTGGGTCTTGCAACACATGACAGAGGTGTCTCCGTACATCGACGAGCACATGAGATGCTACAAGACAATCCTCATCGATCCGAGGTTTGGATCACGGGAGAACATAACAGTAAATTCAACGCGTGGATGAAAGTGCGAATCACCGGAGAGTCCACAAGTGACAAACTTAAATGGTTGGCAAAAGGGCCCACGTTTACTGTACAGACATGGCACAGATACGACATCAATGGATACACATTTTACACGAAAGCTCAAGATCAAAAGAGCACTGTGCAAAATAGTGGAGTGAGCGTAGAAGCTTTCCATGAGGAGTTCAGCGAGACAGGCCCAACAACGGTAGTACGTGGATTGAACTCGTACTACGGGTTTATTGAAGAAATTTGGGAGCTCGATTACGCACTGTTCAAGATTCCCCTGTTTCGATGCCGATGGGTCCAAATCCCACAGGGTGTGAAGGTTGACAGTTACGGTTTCACTTCTGTGGATCTCAATCGAGTTGCTTATAAAGATGAGCCATTCATACTTGCAAAGCAAGCCATTCAGGTCATTTATGTCACTGACCCGGCCAATAAGAAGTGGCACGTCGTCCTTCATGGCAAGAGAAGGATTGTTGAAGTTGAAAATGTCGTAGACGAGGAGGAATACAATCAATTTGATGAGATTCCTCCATTTGGAGATGGCGTACTGTTCGATATCGAAGACACCGACGAAACCAATTACGTGCGTATGGATCACTAGGAAGGGTTACACTTTAAAGGTAATCAACCATACGTCCTTATCTCTCTGTTTCCATCGGTATAGCTTATATCTCGTGTAATTCTCATCTTTGCAGGGCCGCGGCAAGTGGAAAGTTGAGGATAACATGACTGTGTATGTGGAAATTGTCGGTCAAAGTCCCCATTTTTATGTAATTTTAACTTGAGCATGCTCCACATTGTATGTTAAATTTATTTGAGCATGCTCCACATTGTAACCAATTTTCGGATCTATGTACACTGTAACCAATTTACAGAGCATTTGGACTACATTTGAAATATCTGAGTGTTCATTTAAAACAAGTTTTCGAGCATTCAGAGTTGAAGAGCTACAGATCAGTTTCAAGTTGTAAAACTTACGTTCAATAGAGAGATTATCACAGACGGTTATGAATTATCACAGATGGATATGAATATAGAACCGACTGTGATATTTCCAACAGCGTCTCGGACGCTTCAAGTCTTAATGTGCACGGTCGGTTCGCAAGTCTAAACCGTCTGTGATAATCTCAGTCACAGTCGGTTCTCAACTCAAAACCGTCTGTGATAATCTCTCTCTATGTAGATTATCACAGACGGTTTTTATTTGAGAACCGACTGTGATAATATTATCACAGATGGTTATGAATGTAGAACCGACTGTGATATTCCCAACAGTGTCCGACGCTTCGAGTTCTTAACGTGCACCGTCAGTTCTCAAGTCTAAACCGTCTGTGATAATCTCAGTCACAGTCGGTTCTCAACTCAAAACCGTCTGTGATAATCTCTCTGGAGATTATCTCTGGAGATTATCACTATGGAGATTATCACAGACGGTTCTGACGTGAGAACCGACTGTGATAATAATATCACAGACGGTTGTGAATGGTGGACCGACTGTGATAATCTCTGCGCGGTACATAGTTCAAGGCGGGCTTTGTCCCGCTCATTTCCAGACTTCGCAACTGTTTGCCCTAGCTCTCTCCGCCCTCACACCTTCCGTCGCGATCACCTCCATCGCCTCCCCACAGTCCGTCGCGATCTCCTCCATCTCCTCCTCTCCGTCCGTCGCGATCACCTGCATCGCCTTTCCACCGTCAGAAGCAATCACCTCCATCGCCCTCCCGCCTTCCGACGCAATCACCTCCATCGTCTCCCCACTGTTTCTGTCATTCTTGGTTAATTATAAGTATATGGGTTTTGTTATAGAATTATTAGTTGCAGATTTACTTAAACTGTTCTCTCTTTTACTTATGTTAGGAACTGATATGTCTGGTGACGAAATGCACCACTCGGAGAGTCAGAGTGACCTTGCTGGCGATGAGACACCTGGACCGGAGGTCACCGCGTCCACCGTAACCTAGCCGCAGAAGAGAAAGGGGTGAGGCCGGACAACATGCGCGCGTCTGGACAAGCAGGAAAAGCAGCACGTCCAGTTCGACGACAATGGTGTGCTGGAAGCTCCGGACAAACTTGTCGATCAGTACTGCTCACTATGTGGCAAAGTGGCAAGGGAGCGGGTGCCCATCACCACCTTCGACTGGGGTCAAGTGCCCCCAGAGTGCAAGGATGCCCTGTGAGAAGAAATGCAGGCGGCGTTTCACATTCCCGAGGATCGCCACTTCACCATCCGTCAGAGGACACTGATGTCAAGAAACAAGGCGTGAAGGAATTTCAAGAGCCACCTTGTCAGGCTCTATGTGAAGGAGTCGAAGACCCCCTTCGATGACTTCCCTTTCGTGACTCCCGAGGCATGGCAGCAGTTCGTCGAGATGAAGGCCAAGCCAGAGTTTCAGGAGCTTAGTGCGAAGGGCCAGGCTAACCAGTCCAAGAATACCCACCTACACAGACTAGGCAGTGGTGGGTATGTGGGGAAGGCGTTGTGGAGGAAGCAGGACGATGAGGCTTCCCAGTCTTCGGCCGACAGTCCTTATGTGGGCATAACGGACGTGCGCGCCCGCAATTGGTGCCGAGCAAGATCGACGATGATGTCCTTCGGAAGCGTCTCTGTGAATAACCCTGCGGACAGGGAAGTGATCGACAGGCTGGTAAGATTGTCCGATCACGTATTATCCTCGTAACACGCATACAATGAGTTGTATTGCTAAGTTCTCCTGTTGCAGGTGACGCTGAATGTGCAGGAGACATCCGGAGAGTTCAACCCGAGGAGGGACAGGGATATCCTCACAGCGGCGCTAGGAAACAAGGAGCACGCGGCCTCGGCGAAGGAGAACGAGAAGAGTGTGCCAGCTCTCATGCCATTCGCTCTGGGGATGCCCATGGCCTCCGATACCACAATTTCGAGCATGGGGTTAGCTGCTAGAGCCTACATGCATGGTACATGAGGAGGACAAACCAGACCAAGACGCAGTGTCCGACGCACATCATGGTCAAGTACATCGTGGCAGAGTTCCATAACGACGTTGGGACCTACCGGTGACCTTCGGAGACCTGCACAATTTACTGAACAAAGATGCGCTCGACTTGTCAATCCTACGGTCTTGGGTGTTGTAAGTATCCTACTATCCTACGCCTGTTCGTGCATATACGGATATATGTCATTTATTAATTGGTTAATTCCGTGCAGCTGCATGACCAGCTATGCCAAATCTAAGGGCATACCTGTTGGTTTCTTGGACCCCCAGATGATCGCCAAGGTGATGTTAAGGACCGACGCAAACTTCGTTGTCGACTATATCAAAAGAGGGTTGCTTGCTCAGGTCGACAAGGAGTATATACTTGTACCCTACAACCAGAGGTGAGTGCTTTCATTAGTACTTCACCCGTAGATTAGTGTCTCCATGTGCACACCCCCAAACTTAGATTAAATTTTTAATTCTTTACGTGTAACATGTAGCTACCACTGGATCCTGCTGCTACTTATTCCGAAAAGGAACAAAGTGTTCTACCTTGATTCATTGCAGAGGAAAAGGTACTCGTATTGCGGCGCACGAGATGTATTCAAAAGGTGATGATATTCATGTGGACCTGTCTTGTATGCATCTAGATTTACTGTCCTTAAATTGTCAATTTCGACTATCCTCAAACTGTCAATTTTGACCATCTACAGGGCTTTCACGAACTACTTTGCCGAGAGAGGGCGACAACATGAGCGGCGAGCCGATAAGTTTCAGTGGTTACAATTTTCGGTACAAATTTCAACTGGCATCTGTTTTACTTTATAACGTGTCCCCAGCTAACTCTCAGTCTGTAAATTGGCAGTGCCATCAGCAGCCGGACGACAATACATGTGGGTTCTACGTGATGCGCCACATGTATGACCTGATCATCACCCCTCACCGCCCAGATTTCCCCGAGGTATACAACTACTCCCCTTTGTATCGATTTGGCAGAATTTACAACTGCATTGAGCTAATTTTTTCTGTACCAACTCTTGCTATAGGGGGTCGACTTCCCTTCGGAAAGCTTTGACCCTCGGGAGATTGGTATTGTCCGAGGGATGCTCACTGAGTTTTTCCTTGCGGAGGTCATATCAACCAAGGGGAAGTTTAAGGACCTGCAAGGTTCATATTAGTGCGGCCTTACATTTATTTGTACATCTAACACACTGACTTTAATTGTCGATTACATTTATTTGTTCAATCTCAATTGTACATATTTCTGAGTTCTGTGCTGTATATATGAAATGCTATTGTACATGTTTCTAAGTTGTGTGCATGTATATATGAGACTGTATATATTTGAGTACTGTGCATGTATGAAATGAACTGTATATATTTGAGTACTGTGCATGTATGAAATTCATGAACTGTATATATGAAATGCTATTTGTACAGACGGTTTTGATCTTACAAACCGTCTGAGATTATAACTGTCACCGATAATGACACTATCACAGATGGTTTTGACCTAAAAACCGTCTGTGATATCACACTATCACTATCACAAAAGGTTTTGACCTCAGAACCGTCTGTGATATCACACTATCACAGACGGTTCTGAGATTATAACACTATCACAGATGGTTTTGACCTAAAAACCGTCTGTGATATCTCATTATTACAGACGGTTCTGAGATTGTAAACCGTCTGTGATAAGAAAACAATCACAAACGGTTCCAAGATTACCACTGTCGCTGATAATGACAATATCGCAAATGGTTTTGACCTCAAAGCCGTCTGTGATACTCTAAATACATAGACAGTTCTGAAACAACCGTCTGTGATAAGGATGTTATCACAGACGGCTCCTAGGTCATAACCGTCTCTAATAATATGAGTATCACAGATGGTTTTGATCTCAGAACAGTCAGTAATAATGTGAGTATCCCAGACGGTTCTGAGGTTATAACCGTCTCTGATAATTTGAGTATCACAGACGGTTCTGAGGTTATAACCGTCTCTGATAATGTGATTCTCGCAGACGGTTATGATTTCATAACCGCCTGTGATAATGTGAGTATCCCAGATGGTTTTGACATCAGAACCGTCAGTAATAATGTGAGTATCGCAGACGGTTCTGAGGTTATAACCGTCTCTAATAATTTGAGTATCACAGATAGTTATGATTTCATAACCGTCTGTGATAATGTGAGTATCCCAGATGGTTTTGACATCAGAACCGTCTGCGATACTCATATTATTACTGACGGTTCTGAGATCAAAACCGCCTGTGGTAGTATGAGTATCTCAGACGGCTTTGATGTTATAACAGTCTGTGTATTAGGAGTATCACATACGGTTCTGATGTTATAACAGTCTGTGTAGTATGAGTATCACAGACGGTTCTGATGTTATAACAGTCTGTGTAATATGAGTATCACAGACGGTTTTGATCTTATAACAGTCTGTGAAGGGAAAGATCACAGACGGTTCAAAACCGTCAGTGATAGTACATGATTATCACTGACTCGAATATCACTGACGGGTAAGAACCATCTGTGATGACTGTTTTGACCCGACTGTGATAATGAATTCTGTAGTAGTGAGTTCACCTATAAAAACAAAAGAATCAAGTCTTTTTAGGTACTCAAACCCTTTTGGGTCTTTCGATGTTAGCAATCAAAACTTTGGGCACCCAAATAGATTTCTTTTTTTTTACTTAGCATGAGTGCTCCAACAAACTTTGCCATCAAATATCCTTTCTTTGACCTCTTAAGCATGTAGCATGCATTAAAATGAGTTGAAGTCATCAAAGGACAAGCATCGTATGAATGACCAATTTCATGACATCTATAACAAAATTTGTTGCATGCTTTTACAAAAATAGTTTTTCTGTTTGGTTTATTTCCTTTCTTTAGAAAGTATCCAAGTCCTTCTTTTCTAAATGAGCTTTTTTGCTCACTAAGAAGAAGATCAAGAGATGCTTTCCCTTTGTAACAATTTTCTAAGCTTTTGCTAAGTTTATTGATTTGAGCCTTTAGTTCATTGTTTTCATTTAAGATTATTTCATTAGAGGGTGATTCATGGCATTGTAAATCTTTATCACTAGAGCTAGATGAACATGGTGTATCATATAGATTATTGTAACTAGTTGACATATCAATTTAGAAACTACATTTGCTATATCATCAACTAAGTCACAAGAAATAGCTACATCTACCTTAGTTGGTGAGTTAGTGAGATCCTTGATGAGTAGTTCTTCATAAGATTCTTTTAAATCAGAGTAAAGTTCAAGTAAAGAAGAGTGCTCTTCTTTAATTGCTCTATACTTCTTTCTGATTCTAAAAGCATCATTTAATTCACTAATCATTTCAACTAGATCATCATATGAAGGGTCAAGAGAGTGTACCTTCTCATCACCTTTAGCCATAAGGCAAAAGGATGAACTTGTCGATGTGTTGTTGTCAAGAGCTAATCCGGCTAGCTTCTTGGAACAACCCTCTTCATCATCAGAGTCGGAATCGGAGCTCTCTTCTCCAGACATCCATTCTCCGAAGCATACTTCTTGGTTTCCGCCATTGTTTTTTAAGAATTTCTTTTTCTTATGATCTTTCTTCTTATCCCAAGGCTTGTTCTTATTTGGGCATCTAGAAGCTATATGTCTCTTTTCATGACATTCATAGCATATGATGTCCTTGAAGTTTGCTTGGTTTGACCCCTTTGGTCTTGTGTCGATGTTGACTCCCTTCTTGTGCAACTTGCGAAGAAGCCTTTTGGTGTTCTTTACAAGAAGGGCTAAATCCTCATCGGAGGAGCCATCGTTTGAATCACCTTTGGAGTTGGCTTTGAATGCCAAGTTCTTCTTTTTCGTCTCCGATGATTCGGCAGCCTCCTTCTTCTCTTTCCAATGGATCTCATGGGTGATGAGATTCCCATAGATATCGGTAGGTGTGGTAGATGATAAGTCGGAGTTGGTGAGGACCGTCACAAGTGTGTCAAAACTCTCCGGAAGAGCTCTAAGCATTTTTCTTACAATCTCAATGTTAGTATAAACAACTTTGAGTCCTTTGAGCTTATTCACAATGTTGTTCAACCGAGTGAACATGGAATCTACGGACTTGGTTGGTGACATGGTGAATGTCTCATATCTTTGCCTAACTATTAGCAATTTTGCCTCCTTGACCCTAGTGGTGCCCTCATATTTCTCCTCGAGGGTGGTCCAAACTTTGTGAGTGGTGGTAAGGTTGCTCATGCGGTTGAACTCATTTAGGGACAAACCGACAAAGAGAGCATTTTTGGCATAGACATTTAAGTGGAGTTTTCTCCTATCATCATCGGAGTGATTTACCAAATCAACCGGAGAAGTAAGCTCAATCTTAACAATATCCCAAACATCAAGCCCCATGGCCTCTAGAAAAACCGTCATGCACACTTTCCAATAGGGATAGTTAGCCCTGTCAAAGATAGGTGCACGCCCGGTGTGATCAAGATGAAAACCCTCATTTGAAGCCATCCTCTCTTTAGGCGGTAAAGCCTACTCAAAAGAGAGACCACGTTCTGATACCACGTGTAGGATCGAGGATGCCGACTAGAGGGGGGTAAATAGGAGGCTTTAAAACTTTTCAATTAAAAACAATTTTTGCAAAGAAAAAACTAAGAGCAAATAAACTGAAACAATTTAATAATATTTTGCATTAAGAAAGAGTAAGAAAAACATAGTGATTTATCCCGAGATCTCGGAGACTCGCCCGGTCTCTCCTACTCCTCATTGAAGCACTCAAATAAATGAGTCTTGCTTCAATATCCCAGAAGGATATTTTTCACTAAGCTTGCTCCTTCTCCACTCCGGATAAGCGAGCACCGATGCCTTTCACAAAATATGTCGAGGCTTTCTGACAATCTCCGTTAATGGAGAGGTCAACGGCCACGTCTCCAAACCGTCTAGGTGAGAGCGTTCACCAAGAATAATAAGTTGCAAGATCTTTTCTTGACCCCAACAAATACCGAGAAACTTCTAATGATGCAAATGATGCAAATGAATGCCCTCAAAAGATCTCTCTCAATCACAATAAATGATACTTGATCAAAAGATCAAGATTTTATCACTTGGGCTCAAGTGTATACTCAGAGATATGTAGGAAAAACTGCTCAAGGATGTTCAGAAAAACTACTCGAAAATGTTTAGAAAAACAGCTCAAAAGATGTATAAAAATCTACTCAAATGGTATTTAAAAATTTGCTCAAAACTATTTTTTAAAAACTGCTCAAAAACTGTTTATAAAAACTGGTCAAAACAGAGGAGAAATCTGCTCAAAAGTGTTTACGAAAAACTGATCAAAATAGTAGCAAAAATCTGCTCAAAAATATTTTAAAAACTGATCAAAAACAGTAGTGAAAATCTTCTCAAAAGTATTTTAAAAACTGCTCAAAAATTCTAAAAACTGCTCAAAACGAATAGAAAAGATGTTCAAAGATGTGTACGGAGACTGCTCAAAAATGTATATGAGAATGTAGCTTGAGATGTGTTTTTGAATGTGTGAGAATACTACTCAAACCACCTCTATTTATAGCTCAATCTCTCAACTAGCCGTTGTGGTCAATAAGGAAAGAAATCAGGCAAGCTAAAAGCCAGTTTCGATCTCTAACGGCTAGTAAATAGCTAATGGAACTTTTGATCGAATGAACAGTGTTACTAGTCGAATGAACAGTGTCTGGTCGAATGAACAGTACTCAAAAGACCAGTTTCAGTTCCTCTTTGAGATTCTTTACCAAGATTGTGAATGAATGCGAATACAATATATGACCTAAGAGTTTCTCAGTTTTTGCTGGAACTAAAAGAGATTTTGCAACCCCTCTTAATAGTACAGTTAAACTAAAAAAAAATTTCTTATAAAACCGGTTAAACTCCAAACTCCAAGACTGATACATTAAACAAGCACTTACCTTAAGTCTTTGCTGCTTCCTTCTTGGCGACCTTGCGCTTGCAACTTTGGTTCGTGATCTCGCGCCTTGCGACCTTGGGCGACACCGCGACCTTTCGACTCCCATTTGATATTTCTTCTTTTCACCTAATCTTATTGATTATACTTAAAACAAATAGATTAGTCTAAAACACTTGTTGTCATTTATCATCAAAATCAAGATTAAGGGCCTAGAAACAACAAAGTTGAGCGCGGCCTAGATCTCGGGCAGGTGGCGATGGGATCTGAATCGACTTTGGTGTCCGTAACTGAATGGGATTCTAATTTACAACCAATAACGCATGCACCATCAATTTATACGACATCCATCCGATCAGGCAACATACCCCAGCAAGTTAAAAACTCTCTTATGAAGAACATAGTTGCAGTTGCATCTCCGGCTGGTATGCACTATGAAAATCAGAGTATCTTGTGCATAGATATAGTGCCGATGTACCTTTTCTGAATTATTCTTTGTCCAGCCCTAATTCCCATATCCCTTTGCCATCGGCGAACCACCGCACGGCCTTCAACCCCGGTGGCCAGCATGTCATGTTTAGATTTGGTTGGTGGATTGTTAGTGTATGAGAATCACACGATCTGGTTTCTATAAGGTAAAGTACTATAATTTATTAGGCTACAACTTCAGTTGGTGTGGATTGGTAGAGAATTTCCTTGAATTCGAGATCTACCGGCCTTTCTTCTTCTCTTTCTCAAAGATCACGCAAGTCATGCACAACAGCTCTTAGATCGATCTTGTGAACTCATTTAAGCAACTCTATAATTGTTTCATTTGCTTTGAGATTTCCATATTTTCATTATTTTTCATGGGCAAATTTTTGGGGTTTTCCTGTTATTTAGCATCCATGATCATCATTCATGTTCAATGCACAAGCCACATTAATTGCACTTCTCTAGTTTCTCTGTTCAATTAGAATAGTCTTTATCAAGTTATTTAGATTTTTTACTGTTAACTTGTTCTAATCTTCACCATTTCTCTTAGCCTTTAGACAACGTTCAAACAAGCACCCCAATGGCCGCATCAATCCCAGTTGCCGGACAGGAAGAGGTAGTTGTCGAGATGGCAGCTATGCAAATTCCGCCAATTATTCATGAGGGATCAATCGAGATCGGAGAAGATCCTCATTTATATGCGCCCCATCTCCCTGTAAGTAATTTTAAGTGTCATAAATTTTCAATATGACAAGCAATCTAGTCAAAGCGGGTGTTTTGCCGAGCTTGACTCTAGGTGTATTTGCAAATAAGCTGAATCTAAGACCAAACACTCTGGTTTATATATTTCAGGTGATTACAAGGAGTTTCATTTTATCTAGGCAAAGAAATTGTAGCCTCTCATCTCTTATGAAATAAGTCAAATTTTTATCATACACTTTTTTTGAGTTGTTGAGAAACTCAAACTTAATCAAACATGCCTTAACAAGTAGTTAGTGATCGGGCAAAGCGTTACGGAGCTCGAGGGCCCGGATTCTCCAACATATCCTCGTTATATACCGGATTCTCCAACATCTCCTCCTCATTATGTACCGGATTCTCTGACATCTCCTTGGCGCACAATGTAAGTTGAATTCCCATTCAATTAATGCCTTTTTTTTAACTACAATCAATGCTATTAAGCAAAAGCTAAATAGCTAGATGTAAGTATAATTTCTCCCCACTCTTTGTGTATTTATTCTTTTCTTTACCATTTCTTTTCATTGGGATGCAGGGGGTCCACGGTTGATGTGGAGCTGAAATTTTTTATTAATAACCTAAAACAAAAAAATAATTTGAAAAAATGACCCACAGTTTACTGAAATTATAAAAATGATTTTTTTGACGCAATAAGTCAATTATCGCTGTCTGGAACTGCGAGAGAATGAATCGGTTACTTATCTCGAGTCACAGGCACGATAGAAATCTTTTCATCACCCCATCCGCGACAGAAACTGGTCGAGTGGTCGAAACGTACCATCGACCAGCAAACTAGACCGATTTTGTCTGGCATAGCACGAGGCATGTACCAAATAATGTATGCTTCGACCGTTCGATGCTCGACGCTCGACCACTCGACCAGTTTCTATCGTGGATGAGGTAGGGAAAAGACTTCTGTCGCACCTGTGACTCGCGATAAGTTCCCGATTCGTTTTCTCGTGGTTCCAGACCGTGATAATTGATTTATTGCGCCCAAAAAAATAATTTTTTAATTTCAGTAAACTGTGGGCTATTTTTTAAATTATTTTTTATTGAATTATTTATAAATATTTCTCATGAGTTGATAAAGGCTACTAGGAGTAACTATAGTATGGAAGTAAGTGTCAGTTATGCTCATGTCAACTTCATCGTGATAGCAAAATAAGAAGGTTTTACAGAACAACTTTTCTTTGCAGAGTTGAAGTGGTGTCGTAATTTAAAGGAAGATCAAGTGCCGATGATTTCTACATGCTTTTCTTTTTTAGAAGGAAAGGAACAAGTTGGTTAGTTCTAGCCAACTTTTTTTTATGCCCCTTATTTTGGGCACTGCACAATCATTTTTTTCTCTCTTTGTTGTTTTAATTTGGGTTGAAATCTATTACAGGAGGAAGAGTTATGGATGAAGCTTTTTGGTATCATCCTTCTCTTAGAGTAGATCCTGACCACTGTTATGCATGTACAGATATGCTAAAGCATCCACAAGATGAAACAACATATATGGGTGGTCATTATGCTGGCGCTAGCTATTACGAAAATGCTTAGTAGCATTTTTTAGAAAGTCTGTTATCCAGCAAGATGTTGAATAATTGGGATTTAATTTAATCAGCTCTTATTTGTATTTAAATAGTTTGCCACTCATTGTTATGATTGTGTAAAAATTTTACTTCAATTGCATCTTGTACTGTGACTTTATGTACCCGTTGAGCGTCCAGACGTCTCTGTTCTCCTACATACTTTTTAAGTCAATGTTTAACTACACATGAAATCATCAAGGAATTTTTTTTAAATAATCAAAAATAAAAAATAAATTGCGAAAATGATCCACAGTTTAACAAATTTGTAAAAATAACCTGATTGAGTGTGATAAATTAATTATCGCAGCTGTGATGCACAATAGAATTCTGTTTCGTTTTAGAACCGCGACAAAAATATTTCTCCTTTTTTCCATTTTGGAAGCATGACAGAAATATTTTTCCTCTTTTGCATTTTGGATCTGCAATTTTGTTTGTGCAACACGTGGAAAAGAGATATTCCAAACATTTAGTATTAGCTGATTAGCAATTTTAGTATTATACTTTTGAAGAACTATCTTTAGTGAGATTGATGTTGGATAAGGTCGCACAAATAATAAGTCAATAGTGAGTGCGTACAGGACGGACACTAAAATAAAGGTCAGTAAAATTTGGTAGAAATGCCATATTAGAGTGGATTTTTTCTTTCCTCTAAAATTCCTTTATTGCAAATAGGACTCAAGTGTTGGGACAAAGAAATGGAGATGCGGGGAACCAAAGGAAGCCATAGATGGTGATTAGCTAGCAAATGGAGTGAGAGGTAAGACATGGCAATATGGCATGATAGGGGGATGAAGACGAATGCAACTAAGGGGAGGGAGGAGAGAAGGATCATGAAGGAGAGGTGTAATAATATATAGTGAGTTGAGATTCCGATGAGAGAGAGCGAAAGAAGGGTTAGGCGGGGTTGTGATGGCAATATGGCAAGGAGAAAGACAGAGATATGAGTGCCACTAAATTAGAGATGTTTGCATGCGAGCTCTACTAGCGTTCACCACTCTTAAAATAGGGTATATTAATTTAGAAGAGTGGTGTTTCGATGTTTTCAATACAAATTATCATGACAAGTCAACAACAAGGTATCAAGATAGTGTCAGTTGTAAGGACTAGACAAATCATATGTAGAAATACAACTGGGGAGAAAACTCCTCCGCACGTGAGGCCACTCGACCAAGCGCTCCAGGCCATTCGATTGGTGGTTCCGGCTCATCCGCAGTGTCCGCATGCAGCTACCCGCTTCACCTATGTCGTCGCCACTTCCATGGCCATCTAATCGCAGGATTCACTTCATCTGGGCCAGCCGCGTGGAACCCACTACCGGCCTTGCAGACAACTGTTTGAAAACTAGGTCCACGTTGAGCCACGTCGCACGTTCGTTTGTGGCTGTTGAATCGACACGTTTGCTTCATCTGGGCTCTCGAACATGCACCCATAGGTCCAGCTGTTTCCCACACGCCAACTGTTTCCCACTTTCGACCAAGACCAAATCTTCTGTTTCGACCAAGGGAAAACGATCAAACACACCTTGTCGTCCTGTCAATCAATTTGACAGATTCGACCAAACATGATGTGGACATCACAAGCTTCAACAACCAAAGTATGAACGACCAAGATGGTCGATCCAACGAACAAGATGAACGCCCCGATGATCAAGATGGTCGCATCCGAGGACCGATCACTCGAGCTTGAGCCAAACAAATACGTGACCAGGTGAACGCTCACCTAATTCTCATTCTAGATTTTGACAACTTAAAAGTGCTTCCAACTTCTACTTCTTTGATCGAACTTAGGTGCAACGGAAGGAACGATGAAGATTGGTCGCATGCACGATGAAGGCGTATGGCACACACTGACCGTGTTTTTGCCAGCAAATCTGGAGAACATCTGGACGTGCAACATGGTCATGGGCCACATCATTGGAAAGATAATGAAGTCTAGTTTACTGCATTTCAAACCGTGCGTCGTTTCGACTTCTAAAGCAAAAGTTATCACTGTTTTGGTGGAAGCTGCGCGTGCTGTCAAGTCCTGCACGAGAAATGAAAAGTCTTCACACTTACCAACTCAAGATGACCTTTGAACGTCCAAGAAGACTCCTTCAATTCTTGTTTGCTTTCACACCTAAACTAGAAGGGTAATTCCTAGTATAAATATCCAAGTACTTCAACTATTTTTGTAACTTGTGATCAAACCAATCAGCTATATGCTATCGCAGTGAGACTGCTAAGTGTTCCTCTACCTTTGCTCTTGTGAGTTCTCTTAGATTCGCGAGAAGGATCTTTACAGGTCCCTCTAGTTCGTGCTCTACGGTTCCGGCCGTTTTGTGTGGAATAGTCCCAGTTTGTGGTTCTGCGATTGTTCGGACAGCGGGTCGGAGTTCTTGTAGCTTTGGATCGTCTTCCCCATCGTACGGGTTGCAACCAACCTTGGCAGGTATAAAGCTAGTTACCCCGACTGTTCGCAGCTAATTATCTTGCTTCTATCCTACACCGTGAAGATCGGGCCACCCCCTTGTGGAGAAACTGATATGTGTTGGCGCAGCAGTGATCCACCCCCACACCAAAACACCATGACAACTGAATCGACTAGCAAATGAAAATGCGACCAAAATAAACAAATAAAACCACAGCTTTGACCAGGCACCACATTCGGCCACAACCAAGACTGCTTATTTAACCAAAAAAAAGCAACAAAAAAATACACTTTCGGCCAAAATCAATAGTCCAATTGAAATCAATTGGAGATTTTACAAATGCGACCAATAGCAAAATTCCAACCATGATAAAAAAGAACCTCTACTTCGACCAGGCACCACATTCGAACCAAAAAAAGTAATCTACTGTACTGATTCGACCAATTTTATGCTTTGTTGAATCAGGCAAGGTTTTGTTTTCCCCACGCTCGACCAAGACCAAGGCATCTGATTCGAGTAGGAGGAAAAAGTTGACCAGACACACTATTCCATAGTGTCGATCGGTTTGCAGGATTCGACAACCCATGACATTTGATTCACCCATAAAAAAACAAATGCGTAAAAAAAAATTTGACCAAAAGATAATTAACTCTTTCGATCAAAATCTATCAACTGAAACCAATCGACCAATAGTTATGTCAACAGTGACCAAGAAGCCATGATAGCCGATTCAGCCAAGAAAACAAATGCGACCAAAAACAATGGACCAGATATTTTACAGGCGCAACCGTAGTTTATATTTTGCCTAATCGATCAGGTATTTTTTGTTGGTGCAACCAATTTTTATGCTGACAAGCCCAGCTTTGCTACCACATTCGACCAAGAAATTGTTACCACAACCAAGGGAATTAACTCGACAACAAACCAAGACTTAAGATCGTAGTCACGACCAAAAAATGATTTTTTTACTGCTGCGACCAACATTTATACTGACAAAAAAATTGACAACCAAATTTTTTGCTATGACGACCACAAGCTAAAATGCAACCATCATAACAAAAAGTAAAAACGCTGTTTCGACTGGACATAGTTCTAATGGACCTCTGATTTGACCATCATCACAAAAACAGAACTACTCGTATCATCACAAAGTTCTATTTTGATCGTAGTCTGTCAGTTCAAAACTCATCGTCCCAGCAGAAGCGTTGTTCTGATCGTGGTCGTCTGGTTCAAAAGTGGTTGCACTCATACAGTTTAACAATCTCAACAATCATAACGAATTTGTAAATACAATATCTTATCATCTACAAATCTATTTTTTTTATCTTGAAATACTCCATGAGAGTGTCCACATCATTCTCATAGGTTAGCTATCATGTAGACTCAGTGAGTAATGCAAAAAGAAATGCGGGTATTTTTTTTTTCCAAAAACATAGTTATTATGCATATGCCACCTCTTTACATAATACTAAAAAAAGTCTAAAATAGTAGGAGCTAAATAAATATTTAGAAAGTTCATTAGAAATAAATAAATCTTTAGAAATATTCAATGTAAGCACATAAATGTCAACTATTCCCTCCCCGTATGGCTAGAGGTGTAACTTGGGCTGGGCCGTTGCCGGGCCAGCCCGAAGCACGGTATTTTGGCCCGGCACGAATTATAATGGGCGGTGCCGGCCCGGCACCGAGGACTGGGCCGTGCCATGCCCCAAAAACTGGCCCACGGGCGGGCACGGCACGGCACGATACCGCGGGTCGTGCCTGGGCCGGCACGGCACGAAGTGGCCCGTTAGCACGCGGAGCTCCTCAGTTCCTCTCCTCGACCGCCATGCCCTCCGCATCGCCGTGCCGCTGCACCCTCCTCGCGCCGCGCCGCCGCGCCCTCCTCGCACAGCCACGACGCCACGCCCTCCTCGAGTCCTCGTGCCACGCCGCCGTTTCCTCCTCGCACTGCAGATTTGGGCCACCGCACGCCGGCACCGACACGCCCTCCTCGTCACCAGATCCGCCGGATCTGCTCCACCTGAGCCGCAGATCTAGGCCACCAAATCATCACTGAACTTCCCTCCTCCGGCTGAGGCTGCTTGGAGACAGGGTTGCGTTGCCAGAGGAGGACGACAACAACGACGAGGAGTTGAGGACGACGGGCCGGCGCGGCTGGAGGAAGGGCAGAGCCACAGAGGAGGACGACGAGGAGTCGAGGACGAAACGGGCCGTGCCCGTGCCGGCCCGGCACGCACTACGGCCTGCGGGCTATCGTGCCGTGTCGGGCCTCTCCGCCGAGCAAAGGGCCATCTCGGCCCGGCAAGACAGCCCGCGGGCCGGCCCAAGCACGACACGACACAAGCCACCAGTCCGACGGGCCCATGCCGTGCCGTGCCGGCCCAGCACAGCCCAAGTTACACCTGTACATATGGCATGGCATGGGTGAACTCTTAAAAGTGCTCTGCAAGCATCTATCTTCTATTCTAAGAGGAACAATTCTTGGGCATGATATTTATCAGAAAATGCAGCAAAAAGATGGCATATTTACCAATTTTTCTGTCACCCTTCTTTACTACATTTCTATTTTCCCTCTTTTTTTTCTGTTTGTATCTATGTTTCCAGAATTAAGGTCTTTATTGACATTTTTAAGAATTTGAGTAGGCAAGGGAGCTGATGCCGAGCTGGATATAACTGGGTGGGCAATATAGGTTTCTGACTTGGCTCGTCCAACACAATTATGGCCAGTATGCTGCCAAAATTGGTAAACTTAACAGGTTTTGAAACCGCCCCACCCCCCACCTCCCTTCTTTTTTTTTCGGTGTAGCAAATGCTTTTGAATCCAACTTAGGCTGTTGGTTCTGGCTAACATGGTGGATACTTCCCCGGCTGACCAGTCACGGGTGAGAATTGGCCAGTTGCCACCCATTTCCAAAACCCATGTTCCTAGAATCTTCATTGTAGCCATAGAGAACCAGAATAGCATCCAAAGTGAACTGCTTGTGAAGTTTGAACCTTACAACATATGGATGAGATCACGCAGCAGAGAAAAACTGAGAGGACAAAATAAGTGGAGTATATTTTAGTCGCACCTTTTCCAAGGACAAGTTCAATTGGATGCTGTTCCTGCCAAGTAGCCTCGAATTTATGCAGAGAGCCTTCAACCTACGCTCTATAGTTCACTGTAATACCATGATTAGAAACAAATATAATTCCATACTCATTCAAACCATCAAATAAATTATAAATATAAAACATGCTCTAAAAAAGAAAGACAGGTCAGTACAGTGATAAATCAAAATAGATGTACATAATGCTGCTAAACAACAGATAAATACATCACTGTGCTTAACCAGATGATGGAGTGGGTCGCTTTGGATAACAAATGATCCAAGATAAAGATAAACAGACAGCATTAGGAGAATAAAGTAAATCAATAAGTACTGAAAGAAAAAGATAGACATGAAGGTACAATCAGTATCAAATATGTTGAAGATTTTTTATAAATAATTCAGATTAAAAAATTAATTTCAAAAATGACTCAAAGTTGCTGTATTTTGCAAATATAGCCTACCACGTCAGCCTGTCGAGTCCTGAGAACTCGACAAGCTCTCTGACTCCTGTAGCGGTTAGATCCTAGTACAACCGATTTTGAACTAGTACGATCACGACCAGTTTCAACACTAATACGACCAGTTTTATATACTAATACGACCACGACTAGATCTAGTACTGATGCGAGCACGACCAGATCTAATACTTATATGACCAATTTTGAAATGATACGCTCGACATGCCCTTGTCGAGTCTCCAGGACTCGACAGGCTGACATGGTGGGCTATTTTTGTAAAATTTGAAAATTATGGGTCATTTTTGTAATTAATTTTTTAATTTGGATTATTTATAAAAAAACTCACTATGTTGTGCTTTGAACTCCACGTAAGAGCTTGGCTAATATCAGCCTTCAATAGTGTGGGGAACTTCTCGAGTTTGCCGCTGCAACAAGCCAAGCTAGCTAGTGAGCTTGAGGCATGCAAGTGGAGACGATTGGTAGTTTCGGCTCATCCGCATCATCCGCGTGCAGCTACCCACTTCACCTACGTTGTCACCGCTTTTGTGGCTGTTTGATCACAAGATTCGCTTCATCTGGGGCGGCTGTGTGGAACCCACTACTAGACTTGTGAGCTATTGTTTGTAAGCTGGGTTTATGTTGAGCCACATCGCCCTTTCGTTTGTGGCCCTTGGATTGACACGTTTGCTTCATCTAGGCCGTCAAATGAAAGTTCAGCTGTTTCCCACTTTTGACCAAAACCAAATCTTCCAGTTCAATTAGGGGAAAAAACGACCAGACCCACCTTGTCGTCCTGTCGGTCAATTTTCCACATTCAACTACGCACCATGACAACCGAAACGACGATCAAACCAAATGCAAACCTCAATACACAGTTTCGACTAGGCACCACATTCAGACACAACCAAGACTGTTTATTTGACCCAAAAAAAACAAAATGCAACAAAAAAATTTACCATTTCGGGTAAAACTAATCAACCAAAAGATCTCGACCAGAGATTTTACATGTTCAAACAATACCAAAATTGCGACCTTTGCTTCGACCAAGCACCACTTTCGGACACAGACAAGCTAGCCGATTTGACCAAAAATAAATGCAAAAAAAATAATTTACTGTTTTGTAGCGTCGACCGGTTTGCAGCATTCGACCACAAATTGTATCATCCGATTCACCCAGAAAACAAAACAAATGCGTAAAAACAAAATTCGACCCAAAAAATAATTAACTCTTTTGGCCAAAATCTATCGACTGAAACCAATATCCACCAATATTTATGCTGACGACCCCAACATTAGTCCAAATTTTTTTGCTACTATGACCGCACTGTTTCGTACCGCCGAGCTGTTTGCCATATTTGACAAGAAGCCATGACAGCCGATTCGGCCAAGAAAACAAATGAAACCAAAAGCAATTAACTTTTCGGCCAAGATTAATCGACCAAAAGCAATGAATTAGATATTTTACAACCGTGACCACAGGTTTTTATTTCGTAGACCACATTTATGTTTTACTGAATCGATCAAGTATTTTTGCTAATGCGACCAATTTTTATGTTGATGAGTGCAGCTATGCTACTAGAAATTTGCTATCATATTTGACCAAAAAATTGCTACCACACTCAAGGAAGCTAACTCGACAACAAACTAAGACTTCTGATTGTATTTACAACCAAAAAATGATTTACTCTATTGCTGCTGCGACTAATATTCATGCTGACCAAAACTGATGACCAATATTTTTGCTGTCACGACCACAAAACAAAATGTGACCATCATAACAAAAAGTAAAACCGCTGCTTCGATCAGACATAGTTTCAGTGGATCTCTGATTCGACCATCATCAAAAAAAAAAAACAGAACTAGTCGTACCATCCCAAAGCTCTGTTCTGGTCATAGGCTGCTAGTTCAAAACTGATCGTCCTAGCACAAGAACTGTTCTGGTCGTAGTCGTCCGGTTCAAAAGTGGTTGTACTGATACAGTTCAATAATCTCATAATTCATAACTAATTTGTAAATACAATACCTTATTATCTATAAATCTATTTCTTTAATAACTGCAACAACACACAGGATTCCACCTAGTTAATTGAGAAGAATGGTGAGATTTAATACTGGCAGATGAAAAATGCACTTCGTTTTGGTGACGACTCCCAATAGGTGCCTTAGTGATTGCTTTCAATAGCTCCCTTCATTCTCTACCTCTCCCACAATTTCGTTTCATAATTACTCCATGCAACTCAGTGATCTAATTTGAGAATTTTATCTAGCCACTTTCTGAATTAGCTAAAAAACAGACCTTGCAATTGTTCAGTCTCGATCTTACAAAAGTGCACGCTTGGGAGGGAAATGACTGGGTGATTCTCAAGTGATTCTCAAGTCTGCAATGTTTCAAGGCTACACGGCAGATTTGTCTATTTCGTTAGGATCATCAAATAAACTTGTAGTATGATCTTTTGTTTGCAGTGATGCCAATGGCGTGAGGCTCATTCCTACATTTGACACTAGTAGCATTGTTTCTTTGTATTTCAATTGCGTGACTGGGAGATCTTTTAGCTCCTGTGTATGTCAACTGCTTGAAGAAGTTTCAGATTGGTTTTTGATGTGTTCTAGCAGTTATTGATTTGTTCTTGTAGTTCAAAGGCAAATTTGGCACTGATAACATTGTTAATTTGTTTCTGTTCAGCAAATTTGAAACCTGAATTTTTAGATAACTTGAAACCTGAATTTGTAACTTATATTGAAACCTGCACAGTTATACTGAAACCTTAATTTGTAACTAAAATCTGAAACTTTTTGCAACTATGAAACTGAGTAGTTTTTGCAAATCTGAAACCTAAAACTTTTGCTAATCTGAAACCTGTAGATAACTTGAAACTTTTTCAAATATGAAACTTGAAACCTAAAAACTAAAACATTTGCAAATCTGAATTTCAGCGAACCTGAAACTTTTGCAAATCTGAAATTGGAAAATGGATACCTAACATGAAACTTTTGCAAATCTTGTTTGTTTTTGTATCATAATCATATTCATTTTGCAAATATCCGTGTCCATATCCGCTCCGAATCTATTTAATATCTGTCTGTATCCGCAAAATATCCGCTTTGTATTCGTATCTGTTTCTTTCATATCCGTATCTGCATCCGCATATCATCCGCATCCGATTTCATATCCGGAAGAAAGATGCGGATGCGGATATGGGTTAGATACTGACTTGAACCCAACCCGTTTCCACTCCCCACCCCCTCTCCCACCCCCCGCGCACACAGAACCTATGGAGTTCGAGTTTCTGCCAGGGGATGAGGGGATGACTGTCACTGACTAGAAGAAGCAAGATATCTCGTGGAGGCCTCCCAAGAGATGGTGGTGGACGATTATTAGAGGTACATGACCAGTGATTACAGCAGCGCAGGTGGTTGGAGCAATAGGTTTTGGCCTCCATGTTCATTGGTTCGACATATGGGTGGAGACATGCTATGCAGAAGACTTCCTAGTGCATTTAGCTCACCTTCAAGATTGACACAGAGCTATATCCAGGGGTTGCATCTACATTGGGAGCACACCTTTGATGATTTGGCCATGGACATGAGTGGCGCACATGGAAAACAGTATGATGCGCTACTAAGCCTTGTTAGGACAGATGGGTTCCCCCCAACACACTAAGCAACAAGCAACAGTGCAGGCTCTCTTGGTGTCTAGCTGCGAGATAGTCAAGGTGGACTTTGATCAAGTGTTTCAAAGGAACAGAACTTGTCTCACGATTGTGGCTTGGTCTCCCCACCCAAGTCTTGCCCCCAAAGTGGTGTGGCTCATAGTTGTAGAGAAGTGGAACTGTGGGAGCATGAGGAAGCCCTGCCACCTGAAGCTATTCTTGTGGAAGAATCCGTTTTACCACCATCAGAACCGACGGAGCTAAACGGGCTCGAGTACAAAGTGATCATCCATCTTGAAGGAAGTGCTACGGCAAGCATGGAGACCTGTCTGGCCACAGCCGCAAGGCCCACAGCCACACTGCTGGACAGCACCATCAACAAGGAGCCGGCGGTTGCTGTCACAAGGCTGGCAGTGGAGGACTTGACTGGTTCAAAGCTTCAGCCAGGAAACCCCCTACGAGGCCCCTACCAGGCAGCCATGAGGATGGGGACTGACCAACTACCCGCATCCGGCCTGAGGGACACCCACCAGAGAGCAGCTTTCTTCAGATCAAAAGCCAATGAAGGAAGTCCGAAGTGAGATTTTCCTTTTCCAGGCAATAGGCAGAGAAAGGGAAGCAGTTGGGGGCAAAAGAGGAGTAGGAAGCCATGCTAGAAGAATGCAGCCTACTTACAAAGCTAGTCCATCTCAGCAAGTGGTGCCAAGACATCATTTTGAAGTCTACTCACAGCCTGCAAGCCCAAGAGCGTATGGGCTCTGCAAAGGAAAATTGCCACTTATCTCATGCCCACCAAAGGACCCAGAGGAAATAAGTCGAGGAACCGAAGATCTGGGCCTGCCATTTCAAACCCAACAATTGCAACTGCATGGAGAGAGTGAACCAGGGCCCATTGAGCTAAATGAAGAGATCCAGGTGGTAGAAGAGATCATTGCCCCAAACCAAGTCTTGATCAGCAGCCAACGACCTGAAGCGTGCAGTCACGTCTCAGGTCCCCATGAGAACAAGGAAAACCGGCCAATGGTATTGCAGTCACCAGCATCGTTGGACATGAGCCCCAGCACGAAGGTGTACAGTTTGAGCTCAACAACTTCCTGAACAACCTAAAAGAGTCCACACTCTCACTGATGAGGCCATGGTGGACTACAAAATGCATCAAAGAAGCAAGTAATTTCACCCTGCGTTGGAGCGCCTGTTAGGAGGCTAAGAGTAACGAAAAACACGAGGAGGCAGCTCAGAAAGCGCAAGCAGTGATTATGAGGTAAGTTAGGCCTAACTGACAGCAAGGAGAGCATTGATGATGAGGCCATTCAGAATTACATGCCTCTGTTCCAGGAGCCCCTCGTGCAACAATACATCACTGCCCTTGCAGCTCTGTGGAGCCTACAAGCAAGCTTTGAAGCAGAACTGGGAGAAAGAGCCCAGGATTTGGGTGGGAGATTTCACGGTAGCTGACCTCAAGTCATGCATTCCAGGCAATGTTGCACTGCCAGAGTATCCAGTACAAGTTTAGGTGCTGCTCTATCTTTTATAGATCATAATATCCTGGTGTGGACTGGAAGAGAGCTTAATAGCCTGGCTAGGTGTAGTATGGTCTGCGAAAGCGCTCAAAGCTCCCATGTATCCCTAGCTTGCATCTAAAACTCTAAGGGTTTTTTTTTTTTGTGAGGAATCCAAGAATCTATGTTAGGAACAATTTCAGTCAGTTTGATTGTTGAAATTTCGGTGGTGCCTTTGATGGCTTCTTGCTGGCCCAAGATACATTACGAGGTATCATCCTAGTTTGGAAATTAGAGGGTAATTTGGGGAGGGTGTCAATTTCCGCGAATAACACCATGGGGGCTGACAACCCAAATGAGCAATCACTGTCGTTTATGGACCAGATACAGTTCAATAATCTCATCATTCCACCTAGTTAATTGAGAAGAATGGTGAGACTTAATACTGGCAGATGAAAAATGCACTTCGTTTTGGTGACTCCCAATGGGTGCCTCAATGATTGCTTTCAATAGCTCTCTTCATTCTCTACCTCTCCCACAATTTCGTTTCATAATTACTCCATGCAACTCCGTGATCTAATTTGAGAATTTTATCTAGCCACTTTTTGAATTAGCTAAAAAACAACCCTTGCAATTGTTCAATCTCGATCTTACAGAAGTGCACACTTGGGAGGGAAATGACTGGGTGATTCTCAAGTCTGCGATGTTTCAAGGCTACACGGCAAGTTGTGTTTACAACAACCTATTTTTTCTTATGCCGAAGGACCCGACACACAATCATTTGAAAAGATAAAACAATGCTGAAGCCTGAAAGTAAAAGTTTTTATCTGAATCCTCCTCAAGAGCAAGTTTAACATACATGAGAACTTGAGAAGAGGTCTAGTTCTAGACAAATTCTTAATAAAAAGACAGTTGTTTACATGTGCTCATATCACAAGAGAGTATAGCTCCAAAATGGATGTCACATCCACAACCAAAATACCCTTTCGTGAAACCTTGCTTCCTTGAGAATCCCGACAGACAAGGCCTGGAATACCCTCCTCAATGCAGAATCCAATCACGCAGACTGCATGTGTATTCACATTACTGTTTTCGTCTAATACTGCTGATTGACTATTGTAACGGTAGACATGGCCTGACCTCAAACACTCTTCGTAGTTCTTGTTGATCTTGAAAACTGCTAGCGTTGGCCCTTTCTTTATCAATATCTTCAAATAATCCCGCAACTGATCTGCATTAGAAACCGTGTACGAGCTGAAGCTTTTGATCATGTGCTTTGCAGAACTGGAGTGATATCCCTGAAAATGACATGTAAATGGATGTCAGCATTATAGATGAAAATTCTAAGAGTAAGCTTATAAAAGTTGCAAACCTTCCACTCACACCTATTATTCTAAAAACAGAAATTCTAAAATATCTGTAATGGTTAGGATTAGGATTATATCTCCTTATTAGTTTATTTCCTTATTAGTTTGTTTTTTTCCAATTAGTTCTCTTGTAAATGCATATATAAGGCCACCATCATTTAATGAAGACAATCATCTTATGCCAAAGAAATCTAAGTCTACTACCACTGCCGAGGCGAGCCATTGCGGCCCTCGTCATCCCATTACGCGCTCACTAACCAGTGCATGTAACAATATCTCAATGGCTTTCGGAGGGAGGTATTACGACTATTCTATGAATTCAATATTTAGGAAAAAAAATACTCGAAATATTACGACTATTCTATGAATTCAATATTTAGGAAAAAAATACTCGAAAATATTTCGAGTATTTTTTTTCCTAAATATTGAATTCATAGAATAGTCGTAATACCTCCCTCCGAAAGCCATTGAGATATTGTTACATGCACTGGTTAGTGAGCGCGTAATGGGATGACGAGGGCCGCAATGGCTCGCCTCGGCAATGGTAGTAGACTTAGATTTCTTTGGCATAAGATGATTGTCTTCATTAAATGATGGTGGCCTTATATATGCATTTACAAGAGAACTAATTGGAAAAAAAAACAAACTAATAAGGAGATATAATCCTAATACTAACCATTACAGATATTTTAGAATTTCTGTTTTTAGAATAATAGGTGTGAGTGGAAGGTTTGCAACTTTTATAAACTTAACTCTTAGAATTTTCATCTATAATGCTGACATCCATTTACATGTCATTTTCAGGGATATCACTCCAGTTCTGCAAAGCACATGATCAAAAGCTTCAGCTCGTACACGGTTTCTAATGCAGATCAGTTGCGGGCTTATTTGAAGATATTGATAAAGAAAGGGCCAACGCTAGCAGTTTTCAAGATCAACAAGAACTACGAAGAGTGTTTGAGATCAGGCCATGTCTACCGTTACAATCGTCAATCAGTAGTATTAGACGAAAACAGTAATGTGAATACACATGCAGTCTGCGAGATTGGATTCTGCATTGAGGAGGGTATTCCAGGCCTTGTCTGTCGGGATTCTCAGGAAGCAAGGTTTCACGAAAGGGTATTTTGGTTGTGGATGTGACATCCATTTTGGAGCTATACTCTCTTGTGATATGAGCACATGTAAACAACTGTCTTTTTATTAAGAATTTGTCTAGAACTAGACCTCTTCTCAAGTTCTCATGTATGTTAAACTTGCTCTTGAGGAGGATTCAGATAAAAACTTTTACTTTCAGGCTTCAGCATTGTTTTATCTTTTCAAATGATTGTGTGTCGAGTCCTTCGGCATAAGAAAAAATAGGTTGTTGTAAACACAACTTGCCGTGTAGCCTTGAAACATCGCAGACTTGAGAATCACCCAGTCATTTCCCTCCCAAGCGTGCACATCTGTAAGATCGAGATTGAACAATTGCAAGGGTTGTTTTTTAGCTAATTCAAAAAGTGGCTAGATAAAATTCTCAAATTAGATCACAGAGTTGCATGGAGTAATTATGAAACGAAATTGTGGGAGAGGTAGAGAATGAAGAGAGCTATTGAAATCAATCACTGAGGCACCCATTGGGAGTCACCAAAACGAAGTGCATTTTTCATCTGCCAGTATTAAGTCTCACCATTCTTCTCAATTAACTAGGTGGAATGATGAGATTATTGAACTGTATCTGGTCCATAAACGACAATGATTGCTCATTTGGGTTGTCAGCCCCCATGGTGATATTCGCGGAAATTGACACCCCCCCCCCCCAATTACCCTCTAATTTCCAAACTAGGATGATACCTCGTAATGTATCTTGGGCAACCAAGAAGCCATCAAAGGCACCACCGAAATTTCAACAATCAAACTGACTGAAATTGTTCCTAACATAGATTCTTGGATTCCTCACAAAAAAAAAAACCCTTAGATTTTTAGATGCAAGCTAGGGATACATGGGAGCTTTGAGCGCTTTCGCAGACCATACTACACCTAGCCAGGCTATTAAGCTCTCTTCCAGTCCACACCAGGATATTATAATCTATAAAAGATAGAGCAACACCTAAACTTGTACTGCATACTCTGGCAGTGCAACATTGCCTGGAATGCATGACTTGAGGTCAGCTGCCGTGAAATCTCCCACCCAAATCCTGGGCTCTTTCTCCCATTTCTGCTTCAAAGCTTGCTTGTAGGCTCCACAGAGCTGCAAGGGCAGTGATGTGTTGTTGCACGAGGGGCTCCTGGAACAGAGGCATGTAATTCTGAATGGCCTCATCATCAATGCTCTCCTTGCTGTCAGCTAGGCCTAACTTACCTCATAATCACTGCTTGCGCTTTCTGAGCTGCCTCCTCGTGTTTTTCGTTACTCTTAGCCTCCTAACAGGCGCTCCAACGCAGGGTGAAATTACTTGCTTCTTTGATGCATTTTGTAGTCCACCATGGCCTCATCAGTGATAGTGTGGACTCCTTTAGGTTGTTCAGGAAGTTGAGCTCAAACTGTACACCTTCGTGCAGGGGCTCATGTCCAACGATGCTGGTGACTACAATACCATTGGCCGGTTTTCCTTGTTCTCATGGGGACCTGAGATGTGACTGCACGCTTCAGGTCGTTGGCTGCTGATCAAGACTTGGTTTGGGGCAATGATCTCTTCTACCACCTGGATCTCTTCATTTAGCTCAATGGGCCCTGGTTCACTCTCTCCATGCAGTTGCAATTGTTGGGTTTGAAATGGCAGGCCCAGATCTTCGGTTCCTCGACTTATTTCCTCTGGGTCCTTTGGTGGGCATGAGATAAGTGGCAATTTTCCTTTGCAGAGCCCAAACGCTCTTGGGCTTGCAGGCTGTGAGTAGACTTCAAAATGATGTCTTGGCACCACTTGCTGAGATGGACTAGCTTTGTAAGTAGGCTGCATTCTTCTAGCATGGCTTCCTACTCCTCTTTTGCCCCCAACTGCTTCCCTTTCTCTGCCTATTGCCTGGAAAAGGAAAATCTCACTTCGGACTTCCTTCATTGGCTTTTGATCTGAAGAAAGCTGCTCACTGGTCGGTCATGGCTGCCTGGTAGGGGCCTCGTAGGGGGTTTCCTGGCTGAAGCTTTGAACCAGTCAAGTCCTCCACTGCCAGCCTTGTGACCGCAACCGCCGGCTCCTTGTTGATGGTGCTGTCCAGCAGTGTGGCTGTGGGCCTTGCGGCTGTGGCCAGACAGGTCTCCATGCTTGCCGTAGCACTTCCTTCAAGATGGATGATCACTTTGTACTCGAGCCCGTTTAGCTCCGTCGGTTCTGATGGTGGTAAAACGGATTCTTCCACAAGAATAGCTTCAAGTGGCAGGGCTTCCTCATGCTCCCACAATTCCACTTCTCTACAACTATGAGCCACACTACTTTGGGGGCAAGACTTGGGTGGGGAGACCAAGCCACAATCGTGAAACAAGTTCTGTTCCCTTGAAACACTTGATCAAAGTCCACCTTGACTATCTCGCAGCTAGACACCAAGAGAGCCTGCACTGTTGCTTGTTGCTTAGTGTGTTGGGGGGAACCCATCTAAGTCCTAACAAAGCTTAGTAGCGCATCATACTGTTTTCCATGTGCGCCACTCATGTCCATGGCCAAATCATCAAAGGTGTGCTCCCAATGTAGATGCAACCCCTGGATATAGCTCTGTGTCAATCTTGAAGGTGAGCTAAATGCACTAGGAAGTCTTCTGCATAGCATGTCTCCACCCATACATCGAACCAATGAACATGGAGGCCAAAACCTATTGCTCCAACCACCTGCGCTGCTGTAATCACTGGTCATGTACCTCTAATAATCGTCCACCACCATCTCTTGGGAGGCCTCCACGAGATATCTTGCTTCATCTAGTCAGTGACAGTCATCCCCTCATCCCCTGGCAGAAACTCGAACTCCATAGGTTCTGTGTGCGCGGGGGGTGGGGGAGGGGGTGGGGAGTGGAAACGGGTTGGTTCAAGTTAGTATCTAACCCATATCCGCATCTGCATCTTTCTTCCGGATACGAAATCGGATGCGGATGATATGCGGATGCAGATACAGATATGAAAGAAACAGATACGAATACAAAGCGGATATTTTGCGGATACAGACACAGATATTAAATAGATTCGGAGCGGATATGGACACGGATATTTGCAAAATGAATATGATTATGATACAAAAACAAACAAGATTTGCAAAAGTTTCAGGTTAGGTATCCATTTTCCAATTTCAGATTTGCAAAAGTTTCAGGTTCGCTGAAATTCAGATTTGCAAATGTTTTTGTTTTTAGGTTTCAAGTTTCATATTTGAAAAAGTTTCAAGTTATCTACAGGTTTCAGATTAGCAAAAGTTTTAGGTTTCAGATTTGCAAAAACTACTCAGTTTCATAGTTGCAAAAAGTTTCAGATTTTAGTTACAAATTAAGGTTTCAGTATAAGTGTGCAGGTTTCAATATAAGTTACAAATTCAGGTTTCAAGTTATCTAAAAATTCAGGTTTCAAATTTGCTGAACAGAAACAAATTAACAATGTTATCGGTGCCAAATTAGCCTTTGAACTACAAGAACAAATCAATAACTGCTAGAACACATCAAAAACCAATCTGAAACTTCTTCAAGCAGTTGACATACACAGGAGCTAAAAGATCTCCCAGTCACGCAATTGAAATACAAAGAAACAATGCTACTAGTGTCATACGTAGGAATGAGTCTCACGCCATTGGCATCACTGCAAACAAAAGATCATCCTACAAGTTTATTTGATGATCCTAACGAAATAGACAAATCTGCCCTAGCTTTTTATTAATTTCATATCATATATGATACAAATCTTCAAACCAAGATTTTGTTTGGCCACTACTTCAAGCAATTGAAATACACAGGAGCTACAAGATCTGACGGCAACTAATTATAGATTAAATTTTGACAGGAAACTAACCAAGCTAGCGATGGAGGGGGCGGAGGACGCGTGACGGCGTCGACTGGAGGCACAAGCGGTGGAGGGGCAGAGCTGCGTGTCGGCGTCGATTGGAGGCGAAGGCCACAGAGGGGCGAAGCCACGTGCTGGCGTCGACTTGAGGCGAAGGAGGCGGAGGATGCCCGTCGATTAGAGGAGGTGGCGGAGGGGCAGACCCGCGTGCCAACCTCGACTGGAGGCAGAGGTGGCAGAGGAGGCAAACGACTTGTGCCGTCGTTGACTAGAGGCGCAGGTGGCGGAGGGGCGGATCTAAGGACTCATGCGGCGTGCCGGTGTCGACTGGAGGCCAAGACGGCGGAGGGACGGAGCCGCGAAGGATCTGGATCTACTGATCTAGAGTTTGTAGCGGCGTCTCGAAGAAAATGTTTGACACACTGTCAAAGTGTAAATACTGATATACATATACTAATGTGTGTGTGTGTGTGTATATATATATATATATGGATCCGGGTTTAACCCATATCCGCATCCGTATCTGCTATATTTCAATCAAACCCGAATTCGAATCCGAATCGGAAGTTTCAACAAAACAAGATCCACATCCGCATCCGAACCCGAGTCGTATCCAAGTTTCCATATCTGTATCCGGCTCCGTCCGGAGCCCAGTTGAACCCAACTCGACCCGACTCCATTTCCACCCCTAGGGTGGGGGTCGACATTGCAGGCAGTTGTTGCAGTTATGGGAGCAGTTGGAAGGCAAATGCGGCAGGCAGTTGTTGTTGGCTGCTTTGCAGATGTCGTGGCTATTGTAGGGTGGGGAGTGCTTGAATTGGGGTGGCCTGCACACCTTAGTTTGGTGGTCCAATTGCCAACAGCAGAGGCACCAAGTTGGGTTACGGGCATTGCGGCAAGGGGCAATTTGAAGATCCATGTCTTGGCATTTAAAGCAACGGGCTGCCCACCAAGAGGACGGACCATTGAAGGTTCTCTTTAATCCAATGATTGCATGTTGTATGTTTGGTTTAGAGACAATGGTTGGTCTCTTGTTCCTCCACCATCTGTTCTTCTTAAGTTCTCTCCACTCTTAAAGTCTTTCCAGAATCTTGGCATGTGGTGGGTCCTGTGGGGCTTTTGAATCTTAGGTGTTATACACAGAGTCCTTCAGTTTCCTTGTCTTCGGACATGCACTGTAGCAGTGGCGACAGCTCCCTTGAGTAGGTCTCAATCTTCTTCTGAGTCGTTTGCAGCTTTCCTCCAACACCTTTCCTTCTCCGAGGTGCAGAGGGCATGGTTCAAAGGTTTGCCACCCATGCTGCCACAAAGCATGGCCAACAGTAGACTCTGGACAGGAGACAGTGGTGCAGAAGTGGGCGGCCTAAGTGGCGCTGAAGCCAGGGAATGGTCCAACAAGAGTGGTGTGGGTGGGTGGGAGGGGCGTGAGGCAACAGGGGAGGTGGCACTGGAGCTATTTTCTTGCAATATATGTGAAGTTTTTGCAACAGCATACTGCTCCTTGTATTTTTATTTACTTATAAACTAAAATTTTAGAGAATTTAAGAGAATTCAGGTGTACCTGTTGTAGTGAATTGTAGTCAGCTTCCTCCATGGCACCATGATAACATAACACTCGGAGCAGTCTCTCCATTCCACGACATTCTTCCAAAGATGGCAGTGAAAGCTCATATAGATTTTTACGATGCTCTGGTGAAAGAATAACGTTGTTCTTCCCTGCCACCCTTAAATTGGCCTCCATGGTAGCAGCAACGGAAAAAAACATGCATCCACCTGCAGCAACAAATCATAGTTAAGGACAACCCACAACAAAAGGTTAATGAAATGCAATTTAAATTTATTCAATCTCTTACGTTTAAAATGCTTCTTAATTGGTGATAAAATTTTTATTCCATCCTCATTCCTCTGCCCATCCCAAGTCCACCTCTGGTAGGCCCGGGCATATTTGTCCACAGCTGTCTTTAAGAATCCTATTTGTAAATAATTAAACAAAAGCCATTTATATACTGCTATTGCACTAGAATTAAACTATAATAATAAGGGGGAATATCATGACTGCCCATCATGAACCTCAATATTGCACAAATGCTCATCCTAACTCTAAAATATCATGAATGCCCATCTAAAAGGACTCACAGCCTTGATTATAACCATGGTCATGTTTTTAGGATGAAGGAGATACCAAATTACCTTTATACCCTCCCCTAATATACTACATATCACAAACAAGACCCATATCAGACTAAAATTACAGTATGTTGTACAGTATAAGGCAAACACACTGTGGAAATAGGGCATTGCAACCAATCCAACATCTTTTTTAAGCATTGACAGAAATAGGGCATATACATCTAATACATGTGCATGTGAATTGTAGATTTTCCACAAAAAATCCCATGTCTGCACATACAACTGAATTCCCATATACAACAATCAGAAGTTAACACATAGAAATAGAAAATTTCATGGATTCCGCTACATGTGTAAGAGCCAACAGAACATAGACTCATGGAGGTATCTTCAAACTTATGTGAGTAGGAGGCCAGCATAGACGGTTGTGCTTAGCAAGTGGATATCCACTGGATTGTGGTCGACGTCCGGGTGGGCGTGCGACAAAATTCCTGTCTCGAAGTGTAGCAAAATTCCCGAGTTTGGATGAGGACAGACAATTGTTGGTGTGGTCCAACTAGGAGTTAAGGTCTTATAATTGAAAGGGCATTTTAGGTATGTTCATCACTTTTGTTATGATTTAAAACTCTAAACAGTAGACACAATTTATATATCCTTAATCATCCAGCCAGATCATGGGAACTACAAAAGAGCCTTTTAGATGGACATTCATGATATTTGCAAGTTAGTATGGGCATCTGTGCAATATTGAGGTTAAAGATGGGCATGCATGATTTTCCCTAATAATAACATTGGATAGCTGCTATGTATTGCAAATAGATCATAGTATTTCAAAATTCCCTACCTCAAATTTCATTTTTCAAATATTTAATGAGCTAGTTTGAGGAACAGGTCAGTACAGACAGATACACTAACCATGAGCGATCGATCGTACGGACCCAAAAAAAAAACTAGGCTAATAAGTGTAGTACAATGAACTCCAGTGAACTACTCAATCCATCACAATACAAACACATAAACCCTACCAAAACCTTCTAAACCCCAAGACAAAACTGCACGCACCAGACTCTCTCGATGACAGAGTGCTTGCGGGTGGTGGTGGCACGGCGCTACCGCTCCTCGCCACTTGGGAGTTGTGGCCGGGATGGGGGTAGGGTTCATATAGCCTCAACATGAGTCGTGATGGCTGGAACTCAACTATGGCCTGAGTTGGGGATAGTAACAGATAAATCATTAGGAGGAGTGAAAATTTATACACAATTTATATGGTAAATATCTTTATAATCATACTTTGTATCTATTTGTTACAACAAAAAATATGATGTCGAGAAACAAGTTGGGGTCGGGTCAGATAGTACCTAAACCCATATCCGCATCCGCATCTTTTTTCTGGATACGGATGCGGATGCGGATATGAATACAGAGCGGATATTTTGTAGATACGGACACGGATATTAAACAAATTCGGAGCGGATACGGACATAGATATTTGCAAAATGAATATGATTATGATACAAAAACAAACAAGATTTGCAAATGTTTCAGGTTAGGTATCTATTTTCCAATTTCAGATTTGCAAAAATTTCAGGTTCGCTGAAATTCAGATTTGCAAATGTTTTAGTTTTCAGGTTTCAAGTTTCAGATTTGAAAAAGTTTCAAATATCTACAGGTTTCAGATTAGCAAAAGTTTTAGGTTTCAGATTTGCAAAAGCTACTCAGTTTCATAGTTGCAAAAAGTTTCAGATTTTAGTTACAAATTCAGGTTTCATTATAAGTGTACAGGTTTCAGTATAAGTTACAAATTCAGGTTTCAAGTTATCTACAAATTCAGGTTTCAAATTTGCTGAACAGAAACAAATTAACAATGTTACTGGTGCCAAATTAGCCTTTGAACTACAAGAACAGATCAATAAGTAACTTCTGCTAGAACACATCAAACACCAATCCGAAACTTTTTCAAGCAAGCTGTTGACATAAACAGGAGCTAAAAGATCTCCCAGTTAAGCAATTGAAATACACATAAACAATGCTACTAGTGTCATACGCAGGAATAAACCTGACGCCATTGGCATCACTGCAAACAAAAGATCATACTACAAGTTTATTTGATGATTCTAACCAACAAATCTTCAAACCAAGATTTTGTTTGGCCACTGCTTCAAGCAATTGAAATACACAAGACCTAAAAGATCCCCCAGTTGAAATATTGTAGATTTTTCATACATCATTCATACACAGGAGCTACAAGATCTGACAGCAACTAATTATAGATTAAATTTTGACGGGAAACTAACCAAGCTAGCGGCGGAGGAGGCGGAGGACGCGTGCCAGCGTCGACTGGAGGCGCAGGGGGCGGAGGGGCAGAGCTGCGTGCCGTCGTCGACTGGAGGCGAAGGCGGCGGAGGGGCGGAGCCGGGCGTCGACTGGAGGCGGAGGACGCCCGTCGATTGGAGGAGGTGGCGGAGGGGCGGACCCGCGTGCCGGCGTCGACTGGAGGCGGAGGCGGCAGAGGAGGCAGACGACTTGTGCCTGCGTCTACTGGAGGCCAAGACGGCGGAGGGGCGGAGCCGCGGAGGATCTGGATCTACTGATCTAGGGTTTGTGGCGGCGTCGACTCACCAGCGAAGAAAAGAATTTTTTTTATTAATAAACCAAAATAAAAGGATAATTTGAAAAATAGCCGTGACAACTCATCTAATCTAACCCTGTAAACACGACTCGCTCATCACGTCCGCAACAGAATGCATCAACTCCTTATCACATCTCACGACTACCACAAAATAATTTTTCCGACAGCATCCGATACAAAAATTGGTCGGCACGTCTTTTCCTCTTCCCATCTGCGATGAAAATTATTTATAAATAGTTTAAAGTAAAACAATAATTTAAAAAATGACCCACAATTTAATGAAATTGTGAAAATAATCTGGTCGAGCGTGATAGATAACTTATAGTGGGTGTGATGTGCGACAGAAACGTAGGCCTCACCTTTTCCATTTTCGACCAACGACTTATATTTTTTCCCTTTTGAAACCGCGACAGAGGGCTCACTCACTCTTTTCCATTTTCGACCAGTGATAGGAATCTTTTCCTTTTTGAAACTATGACAGGAATCTTTTCCATCTCCCAAACACGACAAAAAAGAAACTACCCTAATTTCTCTTCTAGTCGTTTCCATTGAAAAAATGCAACAAAAAAACTTTTATAAGAAAATGTAAACCATCCATCTTTTTTAACACTTTGGAAATGTTACAGAAAATAGTAATTTTTTTTAGACTTTCCTCTTCGATTTTTTATACCCAAATTACTCTGTTTTCAGTTCAATCCAAAACATATTTAAATCTCCAAATTTTATCATTTCTAGCTGCTAAGCATTTTCCTGAACTTTGTGGATCAAATTGGCAAAGTCAAGACCCTTTTTATCTAAGCCATTCACCAGATCCACAGATCAGTCCCTGGATCAAGTTTCTGTAATTGCAAATCGACCCTTTTCTTCTTTTTCAGCCCATTTTCAACCAGGGCCGGTCGTTGCCTTCGACCAACGCCATTTCGCCGTTTTGACTAGAGCCGCGCCGCGATTTCTCGCTGTGTTCTTCGCCGCCGGCCATTGCCTCTTGTCGCCGGTGCTCGTGAGTGATTGCGCCACCTCGTGCGCACGCGTTCTCGATCAGAGCTTCGCCGTGGCAATGCTTCGACCAGCGATCAACCACCAGCGCTCCAGCAGTTAATTTCGCGCGTGCGCCTGTGGCATTTGTTGTTGCATGCTGTTACGTGTCATCGTCGGAGCTACGTTGCTACCTCCGCATCTGCGCCGCCCCAAACCCAGTTCCAACGCGCCCCCGACAATGCTGGCAAAGCTGCTACACCGCCTGCGCGCCATCACATCGCCGTTCGCCACTATCGCACCTACGCCCAGCCGGTCTCGTCCCCGGCACGATTTTCCCCGCTGTTCCCCCTCGCTGGCTCCGCTTCATAGCCTATTTAAACCCTCCAACACTGTGAAGAAACCACAACTCCAGGACTTAGCCAAATTTCAGTTTTCTCGCTGTTTCTTCTTCTTCCCCGGCGAGCCGATTTTGAAGCCACCGTTGCCAGAGCAATCCACTCGCCCAATCTTCAATCCAAGTTCACCTAAGTTCCCCACATCCACCTTCCCGTGTCATAGGAACCAATTGCACCAGATCGATCCCCACGCCGGTGATCGCCGGATTTCCCATTTTCCCTGTTCCTGCAATGTTGATCAATTCAACCCAAATTAGCTTCCCCTTTAGTAGAGTTTCCTAATCAGTTGATCCAATCTAGCAAGCCTGTGCGCTCAGATTTCATAATTGAGCTGGAATCGAAGCTTTTCCGTTCTGGCTCTCGTCGCCAGGCCATACCAGTTATCTCCCGGCCAAATTGACTTAAGCCATTAGCTTCCTCACTTCCCCCTTTCACTCTCCTAGCAAGGAATCAAGTTCAAATGCCCTGTGTCAAAAACCCCCAATTTCAGAGTCGTCTTCCCCAGCGCCGGCCACCGGATTTCGTCTCCGGCCACTTCAGTTGACACCACCTTGTCACTTAGCTTGTCCTCAACCTTCTAAGCATTTCTTTCCACTAGCCTGACACCCAGATCTGCCCAGATTGGTAGTTATGCCGTTGCCAAATCTCTGTCCAGATCCATGTCTGTGCCGTGTCGCCACCGCAGTTCATTGTCGCCGTTCATCGCCGTCCGCCCATCTCAACCTCTGAAACCACCACCATCGTATTCCTGGCACCCACGCCTACCTCCCAAACATAGTTTACAAAACAATTGAAGCCCAGAATCAAATCCACTGCTTTGCCCTAGTTTTTGGCATTATCAGCTCAGTGTCAGTGCATGTCATCCACTGGCATTGGCCCTATTTAACCCGTTCTGGTTGAGAAATTGAAATTCCACTTTGTCCACTAAACGTACCTACCACTTTCCTGGTATGGGACAGACACAACTTAGTCGCTTTCTTGGTATTAACAGTTCCCTGCATGGTTTGTCGGTCCGGTTTCTCGCGTGGAAACTGGTGGGCCGCAGTTCGGCTCTGAGTGATGTGAGTTCAGAAAAATAATGAGAGGAAAAGGTGGATAGAAGGAAGTCGCCCTACGCCTGGATTTGAGTCGTGCGCAACTGCATCCATGGGTCATATGTCTTGCGAGGACACAGACCAAGGCTAGGAAGTAAGGCAGTGGGAAGTGTTGCATCTAGGCCTTCATGCCTAACCCTAATTTTGATGATTAATGAAAACAAAGTGTTCCGGACTAATTGTGCTATTGAGTTTATTTGATACAGAGTTGCGTTGGGAAGATATGCACGGAATACAAGACGAACTCGACGTAAAATAAAAGCACAAGTCGCAAAGAGCAAAAGACAAGTCGCAAATCATGAAGATGCGAGAGACCTCAGGTATTGAGAGTTTTTATTTTTTACCGATCTCGGCGTTTGGAGATGATCGGTTAGGGAAATTATTTTCTAGTTTTAACCATACTATAAAGAGGGGTAGCGAAAGTCCTCTTTATCTCCAACGCAAACCGAGAAAACTAGGTCATTGCATTGCATCATTTTTTGTTGGATTTGGTTTTGAACTTATTTGAAAATCTGGATTTTCAGTTCAGTTTTTGACAGCAGAAGAGTATTTGCATTTTTCAGAAAGATCTAGACAGATCTGGTTTTTGCTTCTGTTGACAAAAATGTAGCCCTTGAAATTATCTTTCCAACGAGCTATTAAACACCTCTTTTGGATTTCTGGTTTTAAAGTTATCTCTGTTTTTGTTCATACTGACTGTCAGTTTACTAAACTGACTGTCAGTTTGAATGTCAGTTCGTGTAACTGACAATTGTCCAGAGAGGGAGTATTTTGGGCTCAAAATTTTTGTACTAAACTGACTGTCAGTTTGTCCATACTGACTGTCAGTTGGGGTTTCGACCACATTGCTTTTAACTGAGTTTCTATTTGATTTTGGTCGTGACTGTGGTCGAACTGACTGTCAGTTTGTGTAAACTGACTGTCAGTTGTGGGTTCCAGCTTTCCTTTTTCGACCACGAACCGCTAGCAAAGTTTTCGTCCGTAAATTTTGTCGGCCGTTGTGCACTAAACTGACTGTCAGTTTGGGTTGCTGATTTTCAGCCCTAGCTCCAACGGTTCATTTGATTCTTGAGGCTATAAAAAGGGGCTTTGGGCATAAGTTTCACAGAACAAGCGACAGCATTTCATATACACTCTTGAGCATTAGTTTCTTATATAAAATCTTGATCTTTTGATCAAGTCGAGTGCTTTCCGATCCACCGAGAGTTTCAGTTCTTTTGCATTTGCATATACTTAGCTTCTCGGTGCGTGTTTGGAGGTCTTGAGAAGACCTCGCTGCCTATTACTCTTGGTGAGCGCCCTCACCTAGACGGTTCGGAGGCGTGGCCGTTGATCTCTCCGTTCGGAGATTGTCGGAGAGGCTCGGCAAGTGTGTACAAGGCATCGGTGCTCGCCTTTCCGGAGTGGACAAGGAGCAACCTTAGTTGATAATACTCTTCGTGAGTATTGAGGCAAGACTCAAGTGATTTGAGTGCTTCAACGAGGATTAGTGGAGACTGGGCGAGTCTCCGATACCTCGGTAAAAACCATTGTGTTCGTTTTCTTTCCCTTGCTTACATTATTTGTTCTTGATTTGTTCATTATTTGCTTTAAGTTTTAAAGTTTTTAAAGCCTCCTATTCACCCCCCCTCTAGTCGGCATCCTTGATCCAACACGTGGTATCAGAGCTTGGTCTCTCGATTCATTAGGCTTTACCACCTAGAGAGAGGATGTCGTCAAGTGGAGATTTTCTTCTCGGTCATACCGGTCGTGCGCCTATCTTTGATGGGACAAACTATCCTTATTGGAAAGTGCGCATGTCGGTATTCCTAGAAGCCATGGGGCTTGATGTATGGGATATTGTTAAACTCGGCTTTACTCCTCCGATTGATCCGGCAAGTCAGTCTGAGGACGATAGGAGAAAGTTGCATTTAAATGCCCGTGCAAAAAATGCACTCTTTGCCGGTTTATCCTTAAATGAGTTCAACCGTGTGAGCAATCTCACGACTGCTCATAAGGTTTGGACTACCCTCGAAGAAATTTACGAGGGCACTACAAAGGGTAAAGAGGCAAAATTACTAATGGTGAGGCAAAAATATGAGACATTCACCATGTCATCAACCGAGTCCGTGGATTCCATGTTTACTCGATTAAATAACATTGTGAATGAACTCAAGGGTCTTGGTGTTGTTTTTACTGACCTTGAGCTTGTGAGAAAGATGCTTAGGGCTTTGCCGGAAAGCTTCGACACTTTGATCATGGTTCTCACAAACTCCGATCTATCGACCACAACACCAACCGATCTTTATGGGAACCTCATCACCCATGAGATGCACAAGAAGGAGAAGAAGGAAGCGGCTGAACCATTGGAGACGAAGAAGAAAGCTTTGGCTTTCAAAGCAAACTCAAGGAACGATTCAAGCGAAGGCTCCTCCGATGAAGACCTTGCACTCATGGTAAAGAACACTCAAAAACTTCTTCGCAGGTTGCATTAGAAAGGTGTCAACATTGACACACGACCAAAGGGGCAAAAGCAAAACAACTTCAAGGACATCATTTGCTATGGATGTCATGAGAAGGGACACATAGCATCAAGATGTCCAAACAAGAACAAGGCGTGGAAAGGTACATTCAAACGATCCATCTTATGATGATTTAGTTGAAATGATAACCGAATTAAATGAAGTTTTTGAAAAAACTAAAAAGAAGTATAAGGCGCTTAAGGAAGAACATTCTTCCCTACGCGCTCAATACTCCGAACTTAAAGAATCTTATTAATGCATGCTCATAAAAGATGTTACAAATATCTCATCTAAGGTAGATGCTTCAACTTCATGTAATTTGGATGATTCTCCCTCTAGTAGTCATCACATTCTATGTGTTTCTAATGATAACATCTTAAATGAAAATAATGAACTTAAGGCACAAGTTGAAAAACTTGGAAAAGGCTTAGAAAATTGTTATAAAGGTAAAATATCTCTTGATCTAATCCTTAGTAAACAAAAATGTTCTTTTAGAAAAGAAGGATTAGGATATTTTCAAAAGAAAGGAAGAATACAAAATTCTAAAACTATATTTGTTAAAGCATGCAACACATTTTGTCATAAATGCCATGAAACCGGTCATTCACATGAAGCATGTCCCTTAATGACTCCTAATTATTTTGATACTTGCTACATGCTTCAAAAGTCGAGAAAAGGTTATACTATAGCAAAGTATGTTGGTGCACCCATGTTAAATAAAAGAAAGAAATCTATTTGGGTGCCCAAAGCTTTGATTGCTAACATTGAAGGACCCAAAAAGGTTTGGGTACCTAAAAGAACTTAATTCTTTTTATGCAGGTGAACTACAAGACCGGTGGGAGGCATTGGGTGCTAGATAGCGGATGCTCCGAACACATGACCGGTAACAAGAAGTTGTTCACCTCAATAGAAGACAACTCAAGCGAGAACCAAAAGATTACCTTTGGCGACAATCGTCAAGGAAATGTTGTAGGCTTGGGTAAAATCGCAATCTCAAATGATCTATCTATTTCAAATGTTTTATTGGTCGAATCTCTGAATTTCAATTTGCTTTCCGTTGCACAAATTTGCGATTTTGGTTTTAGTTGCACATTTTTCCCAAAAGAAGTTTTGGTTGAAAGTTTAAAAGATAAAACTTTGATCTTTAAAGGCTCTCGTTTTGGAAATCTTTATTTGGTTGATTTTCAGTCAAAAGATGCATCTCTTTCAACATGTCTTGTCTCTCAAACCTCAAATGGTTGGCTATGGCATAGACGACTTGCACATGTTGGAATGCATCAATTGAGAAAACTTTTAAAACGTGATTTGGTTGTTGGCTTAAAGGATGTGAATTTTGAAAAGGACAAACCTTGTAGCGCTTGTCAAGCGGGCAAGCAAGTAGCTACTTCACATCCAACTAAGCGTATTCTTTCGACTTGCAAACCTTTGGAACTCCTTCATATGGATTTATTTGGACCTTCTGAGTTCCAAAGTATCGGGGGTAGCAACTATGGTTTTGTGATTGTTGACGATTTTACTCGCTACACTTGGGTTTTCTTTATTTCCCAAAAATCCGAAACCCCCGATGTTTTCAAAAGTTTTGCAAAACGTGTTTCTACTGAATTCGAATTATCCATCAAGAAAATCCGTAGTGATCGTGGTGGAGAGTTCGTTAATTCAACTCTATTTGATTTTTGTGACTCTCTTGGAATCAAACACGAATTTTCCACATCCTACACTCTACAGCAAAATGGAGTTGTTGAAAGAAAAAATCGAACACTTATAGAAATGGCAAGGACTATGCTAAGTGAGTACGATACTCCTACTCGCTTCTGGGCTGAAGCCGTGCATACCGCTTGCTATTCTATAAACCGACTTTATTTGCATCCTCTTCTAGACTTGACTCCTTATGAGCTTCTTGTTGGGCGAAAGCCAAATATTTCTTATTTCCGAGTCTTTGGTTGCAAATGCTTTATTCTTAAGAAAAGAAATTTTGGTGGTAAATTTCAAAGAAGAGTAGATGAAGGCTTTCTAGTCGGATACTCCACCACTAGCAAAGCTTATCGTGTTTTTAATAAAAATACAAGTTGTATTGAAGAGTCGGGTGATGTCGAATTTGATGAAACTAATGGCTCACAAAAGGAGCAAGTATCTCATGAAGTTTTAGGTGAAGATCTTCAAGAAGCAATGAAGAACATAACCATTGGAGACATCAAGCCAACAGAGGAAGATCAAGAAGATGATGTCAACGTTGAAAATGTTGATCAAGACGAATCATCATCTCATGTTGATCCTCCAGAACAAAGTCAAGATGAAGCAGTACAAGATGAAGAACCAAGGCAACACCAAACCATCACCAAGGATCACCCTCTAGACCAAATATTGGGTGACGTCAGTAAGGGTGTTCAAACTCGATCTCGTATTGCTGCATTTTGTGAACATCATTCATTTGTGTCTTCTTTAGAACCCAAACATGTTAATGAAACTTTAAATGATCCTGATTGGGTTAATGCCATGCATGAAGAACTTAATAACTTTGCTAGAAATGAAGTTTGGACTCTAGTTGAAAGACCCAAAGATCATAATGTTATTGGAACAAAATGGGCTTTCAGAAATAAGCAAGATGAAAATGGTATTGTAATTAGAAACAAAGCTCGTCTTGTTGCTCAAGGCTTCACTCAAGTCGAAGGTTTAGACTTTGGTGAAACTTTTGCACCTGTAGCAAGACTTAAAGCTATTCGCATTCTTCTTGCCTATGCATCATGTTTTAATATCAAACTTTTTCAAATGGATGTAAAAAGTGCTTTCTTAAATGGTGAAATTTCTGAACTTGTGTTTGTTGAACAACCTCCTGGTTTTGAAAGTTCTAAATTTCCAAATCATGTATTTAAATTGTCAAAAGCTCTCTATGGTCTCAAACAAGCTCCTCGGGCTTGGTATGAGCGTCTTACAGACTTTCTATTATCAAAAGGTTTTAAAATTGGGAAGGTTGATACAACTCTCTTTACAAAGAAAATTGAAAAGGAATTGTTCATTTGTCAGATTTATGTTGATGATTTTATATTTGGATCTACTAATGAACATTTCTGTCATGAGTTTGGAGAGATGATGTCTAGGGAGTTCGAGATGTCCATGATTGGCGAGCTGAGCTTCTTCCTCGGTTTGCAAATAAAGCAACTCAAGAACGGCACGTTCGTGAGTCAAACAAAATACGTGAAGGACCTGCTCAAGCGCTTTGGGATGGAAGACGCTAAGGCAATCAAAACTCCCATGGCGACCAATGGACATCTGGACATGGACAAAAGCGGCAAATCGGTTGACTCTAAACTGTATAGGTCTATGATTGGTAGTCTTTTATATCTCACTGCATCTAGGCCTGATATCATGTTTAGTGTGTGCTTATGTGCTAGATTTCAGTCTGATCCTAAGGAATGTCATTTAACTGCTCTTAAAAGAATCCTTAGGTATTTAAAATGCTATCCCAGTTTAGGACTTTGGTATCCTAAAAATGCAAATTTTGAATTAATTGGGTACTCTGATTCTGATTATGCTGGGTGTAAGATTGATCGAAAGAGCACATCTGGTAGCTGTCAGCTGTTGGGGAGATCATTAGTATCATGGTCATCTAGGAAGCAAAATTCTGTAGCTCTCTCCACAGCTGAAGCTGAATACGTGTCTGCAGGCAGTTGCTGTGCTCAATTATTGTGGATGAAGCAGACATTTTTGGATTATGGGATTATATTTGATAAAGTGCCACTATTGTGTGATAATGAAAGTGCCATTAAAATTGCTAATAATCCTGTTCAACACTCTAGAACTAAGGCACCATTTTATTAGAGATCATGTGGCAAAAGGAGATATTGAAGTAAATTATGTCAGAACTGATATGCAACTAGCTGATATCTTCACTAAACCCCTAGATGAATCAAGATTTTGCTTTTTAAGGGGTGAACTGAACATTATTGATATAGCAAATGCTAGTTGATGTGCTAAATGTGTTGTTTGTATAAAATATTATTATTTTATTCTCTCTCTAGTCTTAGATTGCTTCTGGTCGAAATTGACCAAACTGACAGTCAGTTCCTCTAACTGACAGTCAGTTTAGTGCTTAGGAGCCTGGTCTTAGTCTCTGGTCGAAGTCATTGTCATAACTGACAGTCAGTTTCTCAAACTGACAGTCAGTTACGTGCATTTGATTTTGGTCGAAGCTCCTGGTCGTGTTCGAGTCCCAAACTGACTGTCAGTCTCATACACTGACTGTCAGTTTCAAAACTTAGTTCTGTGAACTGACTGTCAGTGTGGTACACTGATTGTCAGTTCCATGTATTTGAGTTTAGAACTGACTGTCAGTTGCGGGATCCCGAACCCTAAAAACCCCCGATCCTTTTCTTGTCTTCTCATCTTCTAATCTCGCCGCCGTTACTTCTTGCCCTCGCCGTTTGCTCCACCGCCTCGCCGCGCCTCGCCGTGCCTCGCCGCAGCCCCTTTGCGCCACCCCTCGTCGCCGGTGAGCTCCTCACCGCCGGCGCCACCATCCTCGCCGGTCTCGACCGCGACGGATTTAGCTCCTCTGTTCGCCGTTCTTCGTCCTTGGCTCGGATTCTCCTTGACGTAGATCTTCATTGCGATCCTCCACGTCATCTTGAGCCTTCTCTATTTGGTCATCTTGGACGTTGCTGCAGTTCTCCGGCCGACGACCTCCGGTTGCTTCGTTCAGCTGTTCTGTTCAGGTCGTTTCTTCTCTCTCTCCTCTGTTTTTCCGTCGCATCTTAGAAATGTCTGATCAGCCCGGTCCCTCTCGTCGTGTGGCCCGACGGAAGAACGCGGCAAACAGCCAGCGTTCATCTGGTCAGACGTCCAAGAACCGGCCCTCGCCTCCGCCTGAGCGCGTGCCCGTGGATTATTCACGTTGGCACGCGAGCCGCCTTCGCACGCTCCTCTCTATGAACCCGTATCTGTCGCCGCGTCCCACTGGTCGCGACGCATGCGAGGTTCTCACTTGCTACACAAACCTACACTTAGACCTGTTCACCAGTGTCTATAGCCGCGCGCCCATCTTTGCCCACCGCTCTCTGTCGTGGGGGACGATCGCCTCTCGCACAGGCATCGCCTCCCTCGCAGATCTCTTTGGCTCTGTAGGGATCCGCGACCTAGTCGCCAAGTCCTCCTTGCATTGGGCTGAGGGGCCCATTCGCCAGTTTTATTCTACCGTCTTCATTTCCCCTCAGCGCGACTCCATGACCTTCATGACGGGCCTACAGGTCTACACCGTCACGAAGGAGCAGCTGGAGTCAGCGCTTGGACTGGTGCGCCCTCCTTCTGGCCGCCAGCTCCACACCCTTCCAGATCTTGAGCGTCGGAAGGTGGCCATGCTCTATTCCGGCCCTTTCCAGCTCCGTCACATCGCTGGTTTACGCCGCGATGTTGAACTGGCCCTACGGATCCTCCGGCTCACCTTAGTTCCTATGACCGGAGATAGGACCAAAGTGACCTATCTAGGGCTCCACGTCCTGATTTCTATCTTCCAGGAGGAGCCCTTCGATGTTGCTGATCTCATCATCAGTGAGATTCAGCACGTCCTTCTTTCCCCGCGCCGTCAGCTGATATACGCTCCGTATATCATGGCGGTGCTTCTTCATATCCGGGCCGTCGACACTGAGCTGCCACGGCCCCATCATCCTCTTCTCTTCTATCCTCCGGGACAGGCTGATCGCCGGCTCGGTGCTCGCCCTGCTCCAGCTGCTGGCCTTGGTTCTCCCGCATCTGATGATGATGCTGCGGGGGACTCAGAGGATGAGGCTCCAGTTCAGGAGTCTGCCCCAGCACCTGTTTCAGACCCTGGCGCCGGATCTTCTGCGGCGTCACCTTCTCTGCTTCAGCAGGTTCTCCAGACCCAGCGGCAGATCCTCAGCACCCAGGCGGAGCATCACCAGATGTTGCTTCGTTTGGTTGCTCAGCAGGAGGAGATACTGCGACGTCTGCCTGCGTCAGATTCTCCGATCCCTCGCAAGAGGGCCCGCCCTACGTCGTCTTCTCCGAGCTCAGCTTCAGTTGCTGCTGATCCAGCTCCTGTTGCACCAGCTCCGGCTCCCATTGCTGCTGATCCAGCTCCTGTTGCAGCAGCGACTCCTCCGGCGTCTCCAGCGGTCGACACGTCTGCATCTCCCGATGGCTCCGGAGATACAGACATCATAGGATTTTCTTCAGATGATGAGTATTAGGCTCTGATATGAGTTTGTGCCTCCCTTTTTGTGCTTGATGCCAAAGGGGGAGAAGTATTTTGGATAGTATTTTATTTTGGATATTATTAGTCTGTTTATGTCTTTTGATGTATTGAACAGATGATCTTTTATATATATGGAGATGTTTTGGTTATCATATATGTCTGTGTGTGATGTGCTTATCTTTTTAGATCTTTTTAGCTCTGATATATATGATGACTTGTATTTAGCTCTGATATATATGATGACTTGGTTTCTTGAGATGATTTTTTTTTGAGCTCTAATACTTTGATACATTGATATACATGATGTTTTGAGATGTGTATGCTCTGATATGACTGTGATATTTACACATCTATGACTTGGGTACCCTGATGTATATGTATTGGTTTATGATCTGATATGATGAGATGCATATACTCAGGGGGAGCTATTTCATTTTTGTTTTGGAACACTTGTTGTCATCAATCATCAAAAAGGGGGAGATTGTTGCATCTAGGCCTTCATGCCTAACCCTAATTTTGATGATTAATGAAAACAAAGTGTTCCGGACTAATTGTGCTATTGAGTTTATTTGATACAGAGTTGCGTTGGGAAGATATGCACGGAATACAAGACGAACCCGACGTAAAATAAAAGCACAAGTCGCAAAGAGCAAAAGACAAGTCGCAAATCATGAAGATGCGAGAGACCTCAGGTATTGAGAGTTTTTATTTTTTACCGATCTCGGCGTTTGGAGATGATCGGTTAGGGAAATTATTTTCTAGTTTTAACCGTACTATAAAGAGGGGTAGCGAAAGTCCTCTTTATCTCCAACGCAAACCGAGAAAACTAGGTCATTGCATTGCATCATTTTTGGTTGGATTTGGTTTTGAACTTATTTGAAAATCTGGATTTTCAGTTCAGTTTTTGACAGCAGAAAAGTATTTGCATTTTTCAGAAAGATCTAGACAGATCTGGTTTTTGCTTCTGTTGACAAAAATGTAGCCCTTGAAATTATCTTTCCAACGAGCTATTAAACACCTATTTTGGATTTCTGGTTTTAAAGTTATCTCTGTTTTTGTTCATGCTGACTGTCAGTTTGCTAAACTGACTGTCAGTTTGAATGTCAGTTCGTGTAACTGACAATTGTCCAGAGAGGGTGTATTTTGGGCTCAAAATTTTTGTACTAAACTGACTGTCAGTTTGTCCATACTGACTGTCAGTTGGGGTTTCGACCACATTGCTTTTAACTGAGTTTCTATTTGATTTTGGTCGTGACTGTGGTCGAACTGACTGTCAGTTGTGGGTTCCAGCTTTCCTTTTTCGACCACGAACGGCTAGCAAAGTTTTCGTCCGTAAATTTTGTCGGCCGTTGTGCACTAAACTGACTGTCAGTTAGGCAAACTGACTGTCAGTTTGGGTTGCTGATTTTCAGCCCTAGCTCCAACGGTTCATTTGATTCTTGAGGCTATAAAAAGGGGCTTTGGGCATAAGTTTCACAGAACAAGCAACAGCATTTCATATACACTCTTGAGCATTAGTTTCTTATATAAAATCTTGATCTTTTGATCAAGTCGAGTGCTTTCCGATCCACCGAGAGTTTCAGTTCTTTTGCATTTGCATATACTTAGTTTCTCGGTGCGTGTTTGGAGGTCTTGAGAAGACCTCGCTGCCTGTTACTCTTGGTGAGCGCTCTCACCTAGACGGTTCGGAGGCGTGGCCGTTGATCTCTCCGTTCGGAGATTCTCGGAGAGGCTCGGTAAGTGTGTACAAGGCATCGGTGCTCGCCTTTCCGGAGTGGACAAGGAGCAACCTTAGTTGATAATACTCTTCGTGAGTATTGAGGCAAGACTCAAGTGATTTGAGTGCTTTGATTTGAGTGCTTCAACGAGGATTAGTGGAGACTGGGCGAGTCTCCGATACCTCGGTAAAAACCATTGTGTTCGTTTTCTTTCCCTTGCTTACATTATTTGTTCTTGATTTGTTCATTATTTGCTTTAAGTTTTAAAGTTTTTAAAGCCTCCTATTCACCCCCCCTCTAGTCGGCATCCTTGATCCAACAGGAAGGACCCACAACGGTACTTGAGACTTAATTGTCTATTTACCGGGTGGAGATACTGTTAATACTAGATTGCAAAAGCGTTGTGTGAGCTCGGCCTTGTCACATGCGTAAAAGTCGCATGGAGATGGCCCGACTTGAAAGTCGAGTGAAGAAGTGGATTTAAAAAGAAGTACACCTTTGCAAAGCGTAAGAAAAGTATCAGATACTCTGTACTCCCAGGTCATGGAGTATGTTCGCAGTGGAATTATCCATGTGGTTCAACACAAGTAAGTTTTGGGAAAAGCTTTCATAATATGATTAACATAAAGTGGTGATTCATGGAAGGTTGCCACACACAATGTTTTCTTAAAGTCTATCATAAGATTTCCAAAACCCAGCTGTTGAAAATAAAATCCTCATTTAAGAGTTCAAGAATTGAAATCTACACTATTTATGATTATAAGACTTAACCCCTTCTCTTGATCACTCCTCATCTATGTATTGCATTTCTAAATTAAAGACTTGCTGAGCATTGTGACAAAGCATGCTCACCCTTGCCTTTACAAACAATTCAGAAGAGGGATTCGGCGATCCCAATTCGTTTGGTTACGAGAATGAAGCAGAGGATGGGAACGTCCCAGATGATTCAGAATTCTAGGAGGGTCTCGCGTCGAGTTGAGTCCGATGTGGTGAAGGCCCGAGCCGAACTGCTGCAGAAGGAAGTGAAGACCTTTGTTGTTGCTTTTTGTGTTGTTTTTTGTGTTCGGTACCTTGATACCAATTCTTGATTTTGAAAAACCTACTACTTTTGTATCAACTTTAATTAGTGTCACCCTTGGCATTATGATATTGTAATATTGGTCCTCGTGACCTCGTACCTGCTTATTTATTTTTTATGCAATTACTGTTTTCCGCTTATTGTGAGCTTGTGATGTACCTATCTGTGTGCAATCCACCTGGGCGGTTGCCACCGGATTCCTCAAATGAGGGTCCCACAGATATCATCAGCCTCCCTGAGTAACTTCTGGCAACTGTCAAGAAGATAAAAACGCAATCATAAATGAGCATAAATGCACATTATGACCTCAGAGGCATTTTTCTCCTCTCGAGCAAGGTCCCTCTCCAGGCGAGCAAGTCTTGTGGCATCACAAGACCTATCACAATTCGCCTTCAGGCGATCAATGACCCTGAAGGTAGAGTCGAGGTCGAGTCCTCGCCTGATGGATCACTCCTCAAGCTCCTCGTTCTCTTTCTTAAGAATCTTGCTTAAAGCAATCTTCTCCTTCAGTAGAATCTGGATCTCAGCAAGCTATTTGACGAGGATTAATTGTCACCCGGGTCACTTCTAATAAACTTTTGGTTCAAGACAGATTCGAACCAGACATGTATCTGGCAATTCGAACTCAAGCTATTCTGAGGGGCATCGCCATGAAGTCGCAAGCTTTGCGCGATCAGGTCGCAAGCCTCGTGCGATCAGACCACAGGCTTTGCGCAGTCAGAAGTTCGTATGTTATGCGCGAACAGAAGGTCGAAGATGTCGCGCGGCCAACCGACAACCCGCGGTCAGAACATTCTCGACCAGGGTGCTTAAAGTTCATTCGGTTATCCATATAACAGGATATTCCAAAGCATCCCGAGGATTCCTCCACGTTGAAGACCAACCGTCAGAGGTTAATATATGCGGTTATTCATTATTAACACGTGTTAATAACCTCCGTGGAAGTTAACAACAGTTCTCCAAAAATCGCATCCAACCGTTTGGTGCAGTTTCTTCATATGGCACCCTTTCGACCAGTATAAAAGGGTAGCATAGAGGTCCGAGAAAGGGGGACATCCGATCCATTTGGAAGAAGAAGACTCCTGATACAAGTGAGACATAACACATCTCAACTACGAAAAACAGCCAAGTCTACGGCCCAAATTAGATAGTTTCTTCAAGCCTCCCTGTCTTTATTCTGTACGTTTACATAGGAAAAATCCTTCTCCTGTGAAGGAGTTTTCTGCTATTTCTGTAATCTTTTATCACCTATAGTGAAATCCTAACAGGACGTAGGGCTATTACTCCCACCATCGAGGGCCCGAACCTGTATAAATCTCTCTGTGCTCCTGTTTACCATTGTTCTACATACCTTCCCGGAGGGTCATCTTGAAAGGTCTCACCATTACAAATTTTGCATAAGTTCGGCTGAGGACTCCGAGTCCGAATCGTCGACACTATTCGCTGAGAACCCACAAAGCCTTGTACTCCTATACGATCATAGGATCAATCCAGGACGTGCATAGAAAGGCTTAAAGAATAAGTAAAAATACTCACCTTGGAGGCAGATGCTAACTGGGCAACAGAAAAGCTTGGTACGAGAGCAATATCACTTTTCCTGCACAACCAACTCATATTGAGTCATTCCTAACTAAGTAATTTAAACTTAGCTAGAGAGATAATCAATACATACTTCAAGTGAGAAGAAGCAAGTGGAAGGTCAGAAGGATATGGTAAACAAGACACTGTAGTTTGAGATGTAGTGGCAGCTAATACATCGGACTTCATTAGTTTCTTCGATGAGGATCCACTAGATGATCCTATATCATCACTAATTCGCTTTTTGGAAGCTGATCGATCTTCGGGTACCTGAAAAAAACAAAATACATTACTTTGGAAATCATTACTCAAGAAAAAAAAGAGTTATGCGGACCTTCCAAAAGAGAATTACCTTTTGGGATGCCTGCACGACATTGCCTACTATATTTAACTCTTCTTCTTCACTCTCAACGAGTCGTTTAGGACTTTGGCTTACCATTGGAACAAGAAGAAGAAAGTTAGAAGAGAAAAAGAAGTTCTAAGTTTTAGAGAAATTGGCGAAAGCTTGAAGACTTTAGAATGAAAAGGCTAAGTATTTATAGAACTTAGAAGCGACAGTTCGAGTCCACAACCTCGAGTTGCAACATAAGACTTCATAATGGCTTGACAACTGCACCCAAAGTTCTTCTTGGGAAACGTAACGGCACACGGTGGGAAACGAAGTGTTTTATTTATCCTAAGTTGCAATAAGAGAAGGTGAGACATCGGATTGCCTAAATAATTAAATTAAAGAATTTGAAACGACAAAGTATACAACTTGTTATTTCAAATTCGGGAGCTAGCTGACAAGAATTATAACTCGTGTTAGTCACCTTTGCCATTCTATAGTCGCAAGGGATCAAAACAAGATCTAAATTGTTTACACACTCCTTTGTGGTCTCAGGGACTTAAGAGGGAGACAGTAGGACAGTCCAAGAAATTCTGGATGTAGCTTATTCTATGCTCTCAACATGTATTGTCGCGGAGTCTGTTGTCTCGAGACACCCACAATGTTAAGGTCGTAGAATCCATGGTCTTACATACCCACGAATACTCTGGTCATGGAGACATCTTCCCATGGTAGCCCAGGGCGTAGTTAATACGCGACCATGACAACTGAAGAACCAAAACATCCAACGGCGATATGGTCAGACTTATTCAACTATACTCAGTAGTTAAGCCTGTTCGGCCACTTTCGCTGCCTTGGATATCATCAGCCTCCCTGAGTAACTTCTGGTCACTGTCAAGAAGATAAAAGCGCAGTCATAAACGAGCATAAATGCACATTATGGCCGGCGCACGTTTGCCCCTCAATGACCCTTCAATCCCGTAACCGACGACCAGCGACGAGCTATAAAAGAGGGATCGCCGAAAGAGAAAAGGGAGACAGATCTAACAGAGGATCCAACACACAAGATCTAGGAAATAGAAGCAGTAGATTGTCATACACTGTGTAATAGAGAATAGGATATCGTACTTAGTTCATATAGGAATATTTCCTATTCTACTCTTGTAAACCTTCATATTCTTAGTGAAATACCAACAGAAGTAGGGCTATTACTCATCATCAGAGGGCCCGAATCTGTATAATTTCCTTTCTTCCTTAGACATAGATATCGTGATTTACTTGAGCTTCACCTTAAATTGGCTTCACATTTCATCACCCAAATTTACGTAAATTCAACTAAGGACGAGAGTCCCAATCATCGATAGTGTGATGAAGGCAGTCTTCTTTTCATCTACTTCTGCCATGCTAATTTGATGGTACCCTGAGTAAGTATCCAAGAAGCTCATCATTTCACAACCCGCTATGGAATCGACCAACTGATTGATGCGGGGAAGGGGAAATCATCCTTCGGGCAGGCACTATTGAGACCAGTGTAATCGACGCACATGCGTCACTTACCATTTTCTTTCAAGACCATGACCAGATTTGCAAGCCACTCTGGATGGTTGACCTCGCGAATGAAGCCAGCATCTTGGAGTTTATCTAACTCCGCACGGATAGCTTCTTGTCGATCAGGAGCAAAGTGTTCGACCTTTTGCTTGATTGGTCGCTGTCCAGGCCGAATTGCTAGCCTGTGCTCGATCAATTCCCTTGAGACTCCGGACATGTCGGATGGTTTCCACGCAAACACACCTGCGTTAGCTCAGAGGAAAGTAATGAGCTCAAATTCCTATTTATCATCCAATCCTGATCCAATCCGAACGGTCTTAGATTAGTTGTTTGGGAACAAAAGAACTTGTTTAAGTTTTTCATCTAGTCGAGGGTTTACCTTGACCGCTTCTGGTTTTTTGGCCGTAGCCTGGTCATCCCGAAGGGGAAGCTGATCGACAAATTCCAAGGATATGCGACTACAATTCAGGGTTGTGCTTTGACTTCCTTTAACGGTGATCACATCCTTTGGTCCTAGTACCTTGACGCATTGATAAGCATAATGCATTGCTACCATAAATTTGGCAAGCGAGGGTCGACCAAGTATTGCATTATACGCCCAATCACAATCAATCACATCAAAAGTAATCAATTATGTTTAGAAATTCTCTGGTTATCCAAGTGTTATGGTAGCACTATCTGACCGATAGGAGACATCGAAGTACCAGGAATAATCCCAAAAAATGGGTGCACCACAAGTTTTATTCTTGAGCGAGGAATTTGCATCTCATCAAGAGTTCTTATTTGGAGCAGGTCGAGAGAACTTCCTCCATCGACCAGAACTCGTCCCACTTTTGCATTACTGATCGTGGGTGATATCACCAAAGGAAGTCGCTGTGGTCGCGAAAGTCCTTTGGGGCAATCATCCCGGCTGAAGGTCAGGGAAATCTCTGACTAGCAGGGGAATTGAGACTCTCCTGGAGAAACCTCAATATTATTCACCTCTCGGCAAATAGATTTAAATTGACGCTTAAATAAATAAGATGAAGAACCACCAAAAATAACATTAATATAATTATTTGGTACCTGGTATGGCATGTCTTCATCTCCATCTGCATCTTTGTTCTCACTGGGTTGCCCCTTTTCTAGTAATGTTGGCATGGGGGTTTTACCTTGGTAAATTCTTCCGAGCGCTTTAACCAAGTGCGACAGTTTTGGAGGTCATGTCCTGAAGCTTGATGTAATTGACACCACTTCTTGTTTCCCTGTGAGATATTTTGCTTTCCTGCATGGTCGCTAGAGCATCCACCAAAAGAAGATTGGTTAGTTTTAAATGGAATTTTATTACCTTTGTTTTGTGGTCGCTTTTCCAGGTTGACGACCTCTCAGAGTTTTGATCCATTCCATCTTTCTTTGATTTTTTATTCTTCCCACTCGCAGATAGTCCAAACTTCTTGCCAGAACTATCATTCTTGTCTGTGTTAAGACCAAGTTGAGGGGGTAAATCACCCTTATCCACCATTCTATTCCATTCGACAACTTCAGCTGCGTCGAAGTATTGATCAGCCATGTCGAAGGGTTTTGACACTGATCGCGCTGGATGGATGTCCAAATCCTCCATAAATCTTCGGTATTGAACGCCATGCTTGAAGGCTCTGATAACCGAACTGTCAGAGATGTTGGGAATAGTATTCCCTACTCCCACAAATCTCTTGACGAATTGCTGGAGGGTTTCGGTCAAAGTCTGACGAAACCGATGAAGATCTTCTTTGCCGGGCTTCTCACAATAATTTTGGAAATTGTTGAGGATGGCATCGCATAACATTTCCCAATTATAAATTGATCCTTCTAGCTGACAAAACAGCCAAGTCCAGGCTGGACCTTTGAGGACTTGCTGTGCTGGAGGGTTTCAGTCAAACCGACTCTGAATCCGAAACCGGATGTTTCAATAAAACTAGATCCTCATCCGAACCCGGGTCGGACCCGAATTTCCCCGTCCGTATTAGGCTACGAGGTGAACCCGGCCCGACCCGGCTCCGTTTCACTCACACAAGATGGATCTAAGAGCCTATGTGCTGTGTGCATGACGTGTGATCTTTGAGAAAGAGAAGAAGAGCATGACTCGTGTGATCTTTGAGAAAGAAAAGAAAAAAGGCCGGTAGATCTTGAATTCAGAGGAATTCTCTACCAATCCACACCAATTGAAGTTAAGCCAAATAAATTTAAGTACTTTACCAAGAAATCATAAACCCTAACAATCCATCAACTAAATCTAAAAACACAACACGCCGGCCACCGGGGTTGGAGGCCGCGTGTGGTGGTTCGCCGGTGACAAAGGGATATGGGAATTAGAGCTGGGCAAAGAATAATTCAGAAAAGGTACATCAGCACTATATCTATGCAGAAGATACTCTGTGATTTTCAGAGTTAATAGTGCATACCGAACGGAGATGCAACTACAACTATGTGCTTCAGAAGAGAGTTTTTAACTTGCTGGGGTATGTTTCCTGATCGGATGGATGTCGTACAAATAGATGGTGCACGCGTTATTGGTTGTAGATAAGGATCCAATTTGGTTATGGATACCAAAATTGATTCAGATCCCAATATTTTTAGAGTCCCTCCGAATTGGAATCCAGTTCAGTTACGATCCCACAGTTGATTCAGATCTCTTCACTTACACCGTTTCTAAGGCTGAAAACAAATGGTATAGTGGCTATTTTATATTCTAATTTATTTATTGTCGAATATAGAAACAAATACCAATATTAACCGATACGGATACAAATCCAGATGCGAGTACGGTTCTTAAAATAATTAAGATATTATTAACAATGAGCATACTTCTTTTACCATATAGAGAATTCCAAATATAAACTCTTATACTAATTTACAATTTTTTTTCCCTTTATATTTAGTTATTATTGATGGATCCACACCTATAGTAACATCATACATCCTAGTTATGTTTTTTTTTTGACGAAATGCAGTAGGCAAGGAGCCTACTGCTAATAATATATTAAAATAATAATAGGTAGCAAAAGACTAAAACAGAACTGAAAATGAAGATTACAAATGATCAGTCCAACTAGTAATTTGAATGTGAATCCTTTGATTAGTTCTTTCAGCTACCAGCTTCATGTCCAGAATGAAGGCTTTTTTCCAATACGCAAGAGAAGGAACTACTTCTTGGAAGATTTGCATGTTACGAAATTTTCAAATATTCCATAAAGCAACAATGATCATCTCCATGTAGAAGTCTTTTATAATTGCATTGACTGATTTAGAATTCCAAATATCATCTATCCAGGAAGGATTAAGGGACCAGCTCAGTCCAATTAAACTCCAGCATTGTTTAGCAAAGTAACATTCAAAGAACAAATGAGTTTGAGTTTTCAAGTTCCCTCCATCACAAATATCACAATCGAGAGAAGGGATCTGAAAATTTTTTAAAGCAAGCCTTTCTCTAGTGTTTAACCGATTCCAGAGTAAAATCCAAAAGAAGACATTGAGTTTAATTATACAACTACTTTTCCAACCACCTTTGAAAATTGGATGAATATGACAGTTTCCCATCAGTCTCTTATAAACAAAACTTGTTTGAAAAGACAGTGAGTTACTAACGATCATATGCCAACAGTCATCAGTGGAAGAATCACCTAGGTGGTCCAGTTGCATTGAAAGCAGTTGTTGATACTGAAAGAAAGCTCTTTCTGAAAGAGGGAAATGAAAAAAATTATTACCGAAATCCAAACTCCCCAATTAATGAACTTTGAAACTTCTAGCTGAGAAGGAGAACAGTTCCGTCCATTTGTGAGCAAACAATTCTGAATTCCAGAAATCCTTTAAAAAATCACAAATATCTCCCTTCTCAATTATGCAAATAAAAAGTCTTTTGAAAATGACTAACAATCGTAATAAATTTTTCCACCAAAAGGAACCAACCAGTTGGAAATCCTGAGGGAGATTAGAACTGTAATGGAAATCCTGGTTATGTTTGTGTTTGTGTTTTTTCTTCAAACCGTTGGAATCATCTTGGCTAAGCTTCTTTCTTCAAATTTGTGTACTGAATACTAATCCATTTGTTTCTTTTCCATGTCGGAATCATCCGCGAACCAAGCATGTTGAGAAATTTGCACATGCTGTGGTTATTGTCAGACATATTTATTTGATTTTATTTGTATTTATAATTTCCTAAAATCTCTTTCCCATTTATTGCACCAACAAAATTGCAGATCCAAAATAGGAAAGAGAAAAAATAAATCTGTCATTTTCGCGCTTCTAAAGTTAAACAGAATTCTGTCGCACATCACAATCGCAATAATTAATTTATCACTCAACCAAATCATTTTTACATATTTACTAAAATGTGGATCATTTTCACAATTATTTTCTTATTTTGAATTACTTAAAAAAATTCCTTGATCTCATGTAGAGTTAAACATTGACCTAAAAAATATGTAGGAAAATAGAGACGTCGCTCAACAGACACAAAGTCACAGTGCAAGATCCAATTGAAGTAATAAGACAACAGAGACGTCTGGACACTCAATAGGCACAAAGTCACAGTACAAGATGCAATTGAAGTAAAATTTTTACACAATCATAACAATGAGTGGCAAACTACCTAAATACAAATAAGAGCTGATTAAATCCCAATTATTCCACATCTTGCACTGTGACTTTCCAGAAAATGCTACTAAGCATTTTGGTAATGGCTAGCACCAGCATAATGGCCACCCATATATGTTGTTCCATCTTGTGGATGCTTTAACATATCTGTACATGCATAACAATGACCAGGATCTACTCTAAGAGAAGGATGAAGCCAAAAAGCTTTATCCATAAGTCTTCCTCCTGTAATAGATTTGAACCCAAATTAAAACAACAGAGAGAGAAAATGATTGTGCAGTGCCCAAATTAAGGGGAAAAAAAGTAGGCTAGAACTAACCAACTTGTTCCTTTCCTTCTAAAGAAGAAAAGCATGTAGAAATCATTGGGATATGGTCTTCCTCTGAATCAAAACACCACTTCAACTCTGCCAAAAAAAGTTGTTCTATAGAACATTCTTGCTTTGCTCTCGCTATGAAGTTGACATGAGCATAACTGGCACATGCTTCCATAATATAGTTACCCCTAGTAGCCCTTATCAACTCATACTTGACCTAGGAGATTAAAAAAATTGATCACTTAATAATAAGATTAATGGGAAAATACCATTGCATCATTAGATCCTTAAATATAAATATTTTGCCACAACTTCTCATTACTTTTCTTAGCCCAAGACTACAGCCTGATAAAAAAAAGTAAGAGTAGGAACCATTTAGAAAAAGAGAAAAGTCCCTATTGCGTCTCTCCACTTAAAAAAAAAACCCAAATGTTAGTAATTGTTTGGTCATCGTACTAACATCGAAAAATCAGCTACCCACCATATTGCACGTGGGCTAAAATTTGCAGTGGTTTTTAAAATTCATGATGTAAATTTTTCGGTTTCATCTGGATTTTTGTGAAAGTTTGTGAAAGTGGACTTTTTTCTCTAGAAAAATGATATTATTAATATTTACCAATGCACATTAATGAGATAAGAGCTCTCTGCCTCTCTTCATCAAAATAGGAGTTCACATGTGTCAAGCTAATCCTATGATTATGATTATGATAAGCTTCTGGTTAAATACTTGTCCAACTACTAATAAGGTTTGGTGTAGAAGTATACCTTATTATTATTGTCATTGTTATAGTGTTCCAGTGCGTCCTCAGCAAATTCCTTGCATTGCTCTTCAGAAGTACGCTCTTCATCACCTTCAAAATCATCAACAGCAGATTGAAATAAATCCTCAGCGCATCTGACGGTCCTGTCAACAAAATCATCGTATTACAGCTCCTCATCAACCGTGGGCCCCCTGCATCCCAATGAAAAGAAATGGTAAAGAAAAGAATAAACACACAAAGTCTGGTCATGAATAGAGTGGGGAGAAATTATACTTGCATCTAGCTATTTAGCTTTTGCTTAATAGCATTGATTGTAGTTAAAAAAAAAAAGCATTAATTGCATGGGTATTCAACTTACATTGTGCGCCAAGGAGAAGTCGGAGAATCCGGTATGTAATAAGGAGGAGATGTCGGAGAATCGGGAGATGTCGGAGAATCCGGTACATAATAAGGAGGAGATGTCGGGGAATCCGGTATACAACAACGAGGAGATGTTTGAGAATCCAGGCCCTCTAGCTCCATAACACTTTGCCTGTTCACCGACGGCTTGTTAAGGCATGTTTGACTAAGTTTGAGTTTATCAAATAAGCCAACTCAAAAAAAATTGTGTGATAAAAATTTGACTTATTTCATAAGAGATGAGAGGCTACAACTTCTTGGCCTAGATAAAATGAAACTCCTTGTAATCACCCGAATATATAAGCCAAAGTGTTTGGTCCTAGATTCAGCTTATTTGCAAATATGATTAGGGTCAAGCTCGGCCAAACACCAGCTTTGACTACATTGCCTGTCAGATTGAAAATTTATATGACACTTAAAATTACTTACAGGGAAAGAGGGGGCGCATATAAATGAGGCGCTTCTCCGATCTCAATTGATCCCTCATGAACAATTGGCGGAATTTGCATAGCTGCCATCTCGACAACTACCTCTTCCTGTCTGGCAACTGGGATTGATGCGGCCATTGGTGTGTTTGTTTGAAGGCTGTCTGAAGGCTAAGAGAAACGGTGAAGGTTAGAACAAGTTAACAGTTCAAAACCTAAATAACTTAATAAAGACTATTCTAATTGGACAGAGAAACCGGAGAGTGCAATTAATGTGGCTTGTGTATTGGACATGAATGATGATCATGGATGCTAAATAACAAGGAAACCACATAATTTGCCCATGAAAAAATAATGAAGATATGGAAATAGCCTAATACGGACATAGATATTGAACATTTGCAAAATGAATATGATTATGGCACAAAAAACAAACAAGGATAATATAATAAAAGGTACATACCACACCAAATAAAATAACCATAACAAGGATAATATAATAAAAGGGTTCATACATGGATAATTTGAAAGGTCCAACTTTCAGGAGTCTGGTATACATCATGATGACTCCAACACTCAGTTATCAGGTAATTCTATCCTTCATTGTGTGGGGGCTTTATAAAGGAGCTTCAGTTTCTCCTTGAGACTACTAAAAAAGCCCCCTATTTAAGAAAGTTTAACCTTTCCCAGCTTTAAACTAAAGCTTAAACTTCCCAAACATGCCCTTTTCTGCTCTACTTGTGCATTCTAGTAATATGCCTGAATAAACAAAAATCAGTAATATGTCTGAATAAACAGCAAACTAAATTCTCATCTGAAGGGGTTTGGGTTTGGGGTGGGGTGGTGGAGTACAATGTCATGGTCGGTCATTCATCTTCTTGGTCCAAGTTTGGAGGACCCATTCAACTACCGCAACATAAAATTCTCTCTTAAAACAGTACTTATGCTTGCTGATCATATGGTGAGTTTGTATCTCTGTATCATATCGTCTACCCAAGCTTTTTATTTGATGGTCATAATTCCTACCCAAATAGACAGATCTGCCCAAGCTTTTTATTAATTTCATATCATATATGATACATCATGCTTCAAACCAAAAGATTTGGCCACTGCTTCAACAAATTGAAATACACAGGAGCTAAAAGATCTCCCAGTTGAAATATTGTAGATGGTTCACACATCATTCATACACAGGAACTAAAAGATCTCACAGAAACTAATTATAGATTAAATTTTGACGGGAAACTAACCAAGCCAGCGGCGGAGGAGGCGGACGACGCGTGCCGGCGCCGACTGGAGGCGGAGTTGGCGGAGGCACGTGCCGGCGTCGACTGGAGGAGGAGGCGGCCGAGGGGATCTAGGGTTTCTGGGTTGGGAACTCCGAAGTTGGGTTTGTGTTTGTGATTTTGTGTATAAGGATCCGCTTTTGATGTCAATATATAGACGCATCCGGGTTCAACCCGAATGCGCGTACGCATCCGGATATTTCAGGCAAACCGACTCCGAACCCCAAAAACCGGGTGTTTAAATAAAACTAGATCCGCATTCGAACCCCGGTCGGACCCGAACTTCCCCGTCCGTATCCGGCTGCGGGTTGAACCCGGCCCGACCCGGCTTCGTTTCACTCACACAAGATGGATCTAAGAGCCTGTGTGCTGTGTGCATGATTTGTATGATAAGAACAACATGACTCGTGTGATCTTCGAGAAAGAGAAGAAGAAAGGCCGGTAGATCTCGAATTCAGAGGAATTCTCTACCAATCCACACCAATTGAAGTTATAGCCAAATAAATTTAAGTACTTTACCAAGAAATCACAAACCCTAACAATCCATCAACCAAATCTAAAACACGACACGCCAGCCATCGGGGTTGGAGTCCGCGCGGTGGTTCACCGGCGATAAAAGGGATATGGGAATTAGAGCTGGGCAAAGAATAATTCAGAAAAAATAAATATGTTATTTTCGCGCTTCCAAAGTTAAACAGAATTCTGTCGCGCATCACAGTCGCAATAATTAATTTATCACACTCAACCAGATCATTTTTACAAATTTACTAAAATGTGGTTCATTTTCGTAATTATTTTCTTATTTTGAATTACTTATAAAAAATTTCCTTGATGATCTCATGTGGAGTTAAACATTGACTTAAAAAGTATGTAGGACAACAGAAACGTCTGGAGGCTCGACGGACACAAAGTCACAGTGCAAGATTCAATTGAAGTAATAGGACAACAGAGACGTCTAGACGCTCAACAGGCACAAAATCACAGTGCAAGATGAAATTGAAGTAAAATTTTTACACAATCATAACAATGAGTGGCAAACTACCTAAATACAAATAAGAGCTGATTAAATCCCAGTTATTCCACATCTTGCTGGATAACAGACTTTCCAGAAAATGCTACTAAGCATTTTGGTAATGGCTAGCACCAGCATAATGGCCACCCATATATGTTGTTCCATCTTGTGGAAGCTTTAACATATCTGTACATGCATAACAGTGGCCAGGATCTACTCTAAGAGAAGGATGAAGCCAAAAAGCTTTATCCATAACTCTTTCTCCTGTAATAGATTTGAACCCAAATTAAAACAACAGAGAGAAAAAAAATGATTGTGCAGTGCCCAAATTAAGGGGAAAAAAAGTAGGCTAGAACTAACCAACTTGTTCCTTTCCTTCTGAAGAAGAAAAGCATGTAGAAATCATTGGGATATGGTCTTCCTTTGAATCACAACACCACTTCAACTCTGTGAAAGTCATAATAATGTAGAAATAATAATAAGAAATAAATAAAAATTTACTTGATTGCTTGAGAATTAAAGTTGATGTCCTTACCAGCTTACAAAAGCAATAAAATAGAGAAGAGGGCTCAACTAAATTAAAACTAAACTAAACTCTAATGGCTAGTATGTAAAAAGGCATGTCTAATTGAGCCAAAAGCTTCTCTATTTATAGTACATAAGTCTTAGAATTAACCAATTACAATTCAAGACTTATTTAGGAAGGAAATTGTTTCAGATTCGGACTTTAAACCGACTAACGGGTCTGTTTTAGATTTGGAATTTGGGTTTCGGGTTGGATTGCTTTTTTCAGATTTTCAGCATCTTCTTTCTCCACTTCGTTTCCTATCCAAACGATGTCGAAATAACTCCAAATTTGATACGTTTGTTCCCTGAAACATGACGAACACACTCATGAAAGCGGATTGTAAAAATGTTACAAAAGGTCACATAAAATGACGTGTCAAAGGAATTTTAAGCATCATTTTTTCACATTTTCAATACTAAACCTAGGGTAAAATTCTACCAAATTAAGACTTATCAGCCTACTGGAGGCGGAGGCGGCGGAGGGGCGGAGCTGCGTGCCAGCGTCAACTAGAGGCGAAGGAGGCGGAGGACGCGTGCCGGCGTTGACTGGAGGAGGAGGCGGTTGAGCGGCGGGGCCGCGTGCCAGCGTTGACTGGAGGCGCAGACGGTGGAGGGGCGGAGCTGCGAGCATCGCATCGGCGGATCTAGGGTTTCTGGGTTGGGAACTCCAAAGTTGGGTTTGTGTTTGTGAGTTTGTGTTATAAGGATCCGCGCTTTGGATGTCTATATATAGACGCATCCGGCTTCAACCCGTATCCGCATACGTATCTGGATATTTCAGGCAAACCAACTCCGAACCCAAAACCGGATATTTCAATAAAACTAGATCCACATCCGAACCCAGATCGGACCCGAATTTCCCCGTCCATATCCGACTGCGGGTTGAACCCGGCCTGACCCGGCTCCATTTCACTCACATAACATGAATCTAAGAGCCTGTGTGCTTAGAGCTAGCCAAAAAGATCGAAACTCGCGAGCGGATCGGATTGAAGATCGACTCGATTCGAGATCGGCTCGAGTCTTTAACAAGCCGAACTCGATCCTGAGGTTAAGCTCGAGTGAAAATTCGAGTCGAACCCGAGCCTTGCCGAGCTCGCTCGAGCGAGCTCATTAAAGCTCAAATTACCAATTTACCTATCATTACACTTTCAATGAGCCTCTTTTCCTCTGCTGCTGTGCGGCCCGTGCCTGCGTGACTGCGTCATGTTGTGTGATGGGCCTGGCTGGATCTATGCAAATTTTGATGGGCCAAAGGCCTGCGACACACACAACACGGCCACGAGCATGGCCACGTCCATCACATGGCACACTGAGACTGAGTCACCGACACACACCGTCGCGCTCACACCCCCATTCCCCAACCCTAGCCCTACACAATAACACAAACCCTCAAATCATCAAATCCAAAATCCTCACGTTCTTGGCGAAGGCACGAGGCGGCGCGGGCTCTGGGCAAAGGTGTGAGGACTGAGGATTCGTGAGGAGCGGCGGCGGGGGCTTCTCGCATGAGGCGACGCGGCGGAGACTGTGCGAGGCGGCGCAGCCGCGCGGGCTTTTTCAGGATTTGTGAGGAGTGGCGGCGGGGGCTTCCGACGTGAGGCGGCACGGCCGCGTTGGCTCCTTTAGGGGACCAATCAAGCCTTGAGACCGGCACAGCCAAGGCAAGAGCACCATGCATCCTTATCTTGTAATTATTTGAGTCACGAAGTTGGAGTAGAAGGATGCTATAAACAGTTGATGCCCTATTACATGGAAGGTACTAAAATTCGAACTATATACATATGAGGTTGCTGTTGGATCAAAGGATGCCGACTAGAGGGGGGGTGAATAGGAGGCTTTTAAAAACTTTAAAACTTAAAGCAAATAAAGAACAAATCAAGAAAATAATAATAGCAAGGGAAAGAGAACGAACACAACGATTTTTACCGAGGTATCGGAGACTCGCCCAGTCTCCACTAATCCTCGTTGAAGCACTCAAATCACTTGAGTCTTGCCTCAATATCCACAAAGGATATTATCACTAGTGGTTGCTCCTTGTCCACTCCGGAAAGGCGAGCACCGATGCCTTGTACACACTTGCCGAGCCTCTCCGACAATCTCCGAACGGAGAGATCAACGGCCACGCCTCTGAACCGTCTAGGTGAGGGCACTCACCAAGAGTAACAGGCAGCGAGGTCTTCTCAAGACCTCCAAACACGCACCGAGAAGCTAAGTGAATGCAAAATGCAAAGAACTGAAACTCTCGGTGGATCGAAAATCACTCGACTTGATCAAAAGATCAACATTTTATATAAGAAACTAATGCTCAAGAGTGTATATGAAATGCTGTTGCTTGTTATTCAAAACTTATGCCCAAAGCCCCTTTTTATAGCCTCAAGAATCAAATGAACCGTTGGAGCTAGGGCTGAAAATCAGCAACCCAAACTGACAGTCAGTTTGCCTAACTGACAGTCAGTTCAGTGCACAACTGCCGACAAAATTTACGGAATAAACTTTGCTAGCCGTTCGTGGTCGAAAAAAGGAAAGCTGAAACCCACAACTGACAGTCAGTTACACAAACTGACAGTCAGTTCGACCACAAACTCGACCAAAATCAAATAGAAACTCAGTTAAAAGCACTGTGGTCGAAACCCCAACTGACAGTCAGTATGGACAAACTGACAGTCAGTTTAGTACAAAAATTTTAAGCACAAAATACACCCTCTCTGGACAATTGTCAGTTTAAACAAACTGACATTTAAACTGACAGTCAGTTAAGCAAAATTCACATCTTTTAAGCCAACAACCAAATCACGTTTTAAAAGTTTTCTCAATTGATGCATCCCAACATGTGCAAGTCGTCTATGCCATAGCCAACCTTTTGAGGTTTGAGAGACAAGACATGTTGAAAGAGATGCATCTTTTGAATGAAAATCAACCAAATAAAGATTTCCAAAACAAAAGCCTTTAAAGATCAAGGTTTTATCTTTTAAACTTTCTACCAAAACTTCTTTTGGGAAAAATGTGCAACTAAAACCAAAATCGCAAATTTGTGCAACGGAAAGCAAATTGAAATTCAGAGATTCGACCAATAAAACATTAGAAATAGAAAGATCATTTGAGATTGCGATTTTACCCAAGCCTACCACATTTCCTTGACGGTTGTCGCCAAAGGTAATCTTTTGGTTCTCGCTTGAGTTGTCGTTGAGTGAGGTGAACAACTTCTTGTTACCGGTCATGTGTTCGGAGCATCCACTATCTAGCACCCAATGCCTCCCACCGGTCTGGTAGTTCACCTGCATACAAAGAATTAAGTTCTTTTAGGTACCCAAACCTTTTTGGGTCTTTCAATGTTAGCAATCAAAGCTTTGGGCACCCAAATAGATTTCTTCCTTTTATTTAACATGGGTGCACCAACATACTTTGCTATAGCATAACCTTTTCTCGACTTTTGAAGCATGTAGCAAGTATCAAAATAATTAGGAGTCATTAAGGGACATGCTTCGTCATGTGAATGACCGGTTTCATGGCATTTATGACAGAATGTGTTGCATGCTTTAACAAATATAGTTTTAGAATTTTGTTTCCTTCCTTTCTTTTAAAAATATCCTAATCCTTCTTTTCTAAAAGAACATTTTTGTTTACTAAGGATTAGATCGAGAGATATTTTACCTTTATAACAATTTTCTAAGCCTTTTCCAAGTTTTTCAACTTGTGCCTTAAGTTCATTATTTTCATTTAAGATGTTATCATTAGAAACACATGGAATGTGATAACTACTAGAGGGAGAATCATCCAAATTACATGAAGTTGAAGCATCTACCTTAGATGAGATATTTGTAACATCTTTTATGAGCATGCATTCATAAGATTCTTTAAACTCGGAGTATTGAGCGCGTAGGGAAGAATGTTCTTCCTTAAGCGCCTTATACTTCTTTTTAGTTTTTCCAAAAACCTCATTTAATTCGGTTATCATTTCGACTAAATCATCATATGAAGGATCGTTGATGTGTACCTTTTCATTGCCTTTAGCCATAAGGCAAATGGATGAGCTAGTTGAAGTGTTGATGTTGCCGAGAGCTAGTCCGGCCATCTTCTTGGAGCAACTTCTTTCGTTGTCGGAGTCGGAGTCGGAGCTCTCTCCGCCGGACATCCACTCTCCAAAACAGGCTTCTTTGATTTCTTCATTCTTCTTCTTGAAGAACTTCTTCTTCTTGTTCCACGCCTTGTTCTTGTTTGGACATCTTGATGCTATGTATCCCTTCTCATGACATCCATAGCAAATGATGTCCTTGAAGTTGTTTTGCTTTTGCCCCTTTGGTCGTGTGTCAATGTTGACACCTTTCTTATGCAACCTGCGAAGGAGTTTTTGAGTGTTCTTTACCATGAGTGCGAGGTCTTCATCGGAGGAGCCATCGCTTGAATCGTTTCTTGTATTAGCTTTGAAGGCCAAAGCTTTCTTCTTCGTCTCTGCGGGTTCGGCTGCTTCCTTCTTCTCCTTCTTGTGCATCTCATGGGTGATGAGGTTCCCATAAAGATCTGTTGGTGTCGTGGTTGACAAATCGGAGTTTGTGAGAACCGTGACCAAAGTGTCGAAACTTTCCGGCAAGGCCCTAAGCATCTTTCTCACAAGCTCAAGGTCAGTAAAAACAACACCAAAACCCTTGAATTCATTCACAATGTTATTTAACCGAGTAAACATGGAATCCACGGACTCGGTTGATGACATGGTGAATGTCTCATATTTTTGCCTCACCATTAGCAATTTTGCCTCTTTAACCTTTGTTGTTCCCTCGTAAATTTCTTCGAGAGTAGTCCAAACCTTATGAGCAGTCGTGAAATTGCTCACACGGTTGAACTCATTTAAGGATAAACCGGCAAAGAGTGCATTTTTTGCACGGGCATTTAAATGCAACTTTCTCCTATCGTCCTCAGACTGACTTGTCGGATCAACCGGAGGAGTAAAGCCGAGTTTAACGATATCCCATACATCAAGCCCCATAGCTTCTAGGAATACCGACATGCGCACTTTCCAATAAGGATAATTTGTCCCATCAAAGATAGGCGCACGACCGGTATGACCAAGAAGAAAATCACCACTTGACGACATCCTCTCTCTAGGCGGTAAAGCCTAATGAATCGAGAGACCTTGCTCTGATACCACGTGTTGGATCAAAGGATGCCAACTAGAGGGGGGGTGAATAGGAGGCTTTTAAAAACTTTAAAACTTAAAGCAAATAAAGAACAAATCAAGAAAATAATAATAGCAAGGGAAAGAGAACGAACACAACGATTTTTACCGAGGTATCGGAGACTCACCCAGTCTCCACTAATTCTCGTTGAAGCACTCAAATCACTTGAGTCTTACCTCAATATCCACAAAGGATATTATCACTAGTGGTTGCTCCTTGTCCACTCCGGAAAGGCGAGCACCGATGCCTTGTACACACTTGTCGAGCCTCTCCGACAATCTCCGAACGGAGAGATCAACGGCCACGCCTCCGAACCATCTAGGTGAGGGCGCTCACCAAGAGTAACAGGCAGCGAGGTCTTCTCAAGACCTCCAAACACGCACCGAGAAGCTAAGTGAATGCAAAATGCAAAGAACTGAAACTCTCGGTGGATCGAAAATCACTCGACTTGATCAAAAGATCAACATTTTATATAAGAAACTAATGCTCAAGAGTGTATATGAAATGCTGTTGCTTGTTATTCAAAACTTATGCCCAAAGCCCCTTTTTATAGCCTCAAGAATCAAATGAACCGTTGGAGCTAGGGCTGAAAATCAGCAACCCAAACTGACAGTCAGTTTGCCTAACTGACAGTCAGTTCAATGCACAACGGCCTACAAAATTTACGGAATAAACTTTGCTAGCCGTTCGTGGTCGAAAAAAGGAAAGCTGAAACCCACAACTGACAGTCAGTTACACAAACTGACAGTCAGTTCGACCACAAACTCGACCAAAATCAAATAGAAACTCGGTTAAAAGCACTGTGGTCGAAACCCCAACTGACAGTCAGTATGGACAAACTGACAGTCAGTTTAGTACAAAAATTTTGAGCACAAAATACACCCTTCTGGACAATTGTCAGCTTAAACAACTGACATTCAAACTGACAGTCAGTTAAGTAAACTGACAGTCAGCATGAACAAAAATAGAGATAACTTTAAATCCAGAAATCTAAAAGAGGTGTTTAATAGCTCGTTGGAAAGATAATTTCAAGGGCTACATTTTGGTCAACAGAAGAAAAAGCCAGATCTTCCTAGATCTTTCTGAAAATTGCAAATACTCTTCTACTGTCAAAAACTGAACTGAAAAACCAGATTTTCCAAATAAGTTCAAAAACCAAATCCAACCAAAAAGATACAATGCAATGACCTAACTTTCTCGGTTTGCGTTGGAGATAAAGAGAGGACTTTCGCCACCCCTCTTTATAGTACGGTTAAAACTAAAAAATAATTTCCCTAACCGATCATCTCCATACGCCAAGATCGGTAAAAATAAAAACTCATAATACCTGAGGTCTTTCGCATCTTCATGATTTGCGTCTTGTATTTTGCTCTCCTGCATCTTGTGCTTCACTTTAAGTCGGGTTCATCTTGATCTTCTTGCATTTCTTCCCAACTGATCCCTGTATCAATCAATCTCAAAAGCACGATTAGTCCAGAACACTTTGTTTTCATTAATCATCTAAATTAGGGTTAGGCATAAAGGCCTAGATGCAACAGTTGCAACATGAACAAAAGCACTATCATCCTCAATAGGATCACGAGATGACACCAACCTGGGTAATGCATGATACAATATCAAATGATTCAAATCTGAGAAATTCAAATAGTAGTTCCATGAAATTTCAGAAATGCAGTCAATCAAATTATTGTAGTATCTTGTCAGTTACTTTCACGATCTTCTGCTGTGGCATGAGTGACCTCTAGTCTCTAGGATGGCTGATGAGAAATTTACCATGAGCACAACATCTTAGTGGAAGCAAACCTTAGTTATTGTTTCCTACAGGTACTCAGTTGACAAAATGGACAATCATAGAAATAATTATTGTGGTAATCTATCTGGCTACTCAGTTATTTTATCTGTTTAGAGTTCTGGACATAGTAACTCCAGCATATGACCTCCAAATCCAATCATAAGGCAACCATCACCTGCATATCTCTAGTTAGATACATTAGGCAAAACCTTACAAGGAGTAGTGTAGATAAGAGAACCAAGATTGTAAGAAAATAAAAAGGCATATTTGATTTTTACAAAATGCTTTCCCTAGAAGAAGGAAGCATCTCATGCTTGCATAAGGGAACAAACCATAGTTGAAAGGAATGTATGGAAAATTCACACAACAATTGAAAGAAATATAGAGCACAGATTGTTGAAAAAATGAACACAACTATTTGGTTTGCCCAAAATACATACCAAGGCATATCTGAAAGGCTCAAGGTGTCATTCGTGAATAAGTTGCTAAGAGCATGACAAACATTCCATTGAACCTGAATGAAAGCCAAAAGACAAGTCAAACAGCAACCAACTATTCATCTCAAGGGTCTTTTACATTCCACAAACACTTACTTCAATTATCAAGAACTTTGAAAAATAAATCTCTCACACTGCACAAAATTTATAGCTCTTTCTTACTTTATGACAAAGAACTACTCGTGCTACTGAGGGAAAATGACTTCTAAAGTGAACATTTTTATTCCTGATAAGAGGTATTTCTCCTGTTAAGAACAGTAGGCAGCGCAATGGAGCAACAACCATCACTTGACAACTTCTGACATGATTGAACATTGGATCCTTCGACTAACTGGATGGGAGTCTTTCTGGTTTTTGATCGGCATGAACTTGGTAGCACAACTTCTGGATAGATCTTCGATTAGTCATAAAATTTGAGATCATCGGATTATTGGATTGAAAGCTATCTTCAATGCAATGTCCGTACGTCAAGCTGGAATTCAGAGAGACAAAACTTATTTGCATTGGTCTTCTGCAACTCTTCTTGACTTTGGATGGAGGTGAAACTTGGAGGAACAGCTTTACATTGAGCCTTTTGTTCTCTGTCAAAGTTTAGGGTTGATCGGATCTCTGAATGAGAAGTTATCTTTGATCTTCTCCCGTTTATTAGACTGAAAATTAGTTCTGATTAAGATGAATCTTAGGGATCTCTGATTGACTTGAAACTTGGTGGACACACTTCAAGTATTCTATTCACCATAAATATTTGGGATCGATCGGACTTCTGGATGAGAAGTTATCGTCAATCTTATCCCTTGGAACAAATTGATCTTCAATTGGATAGAACCTCTCCTTGGTTGAATCTTGAACTTGGAAGCCTCTGGCGCAATTGGTCTTGGTCGAATGCTGCCTTCCGATCGTGATCGCAGTGTAACTTGTCCTCTGCTTGAAAGTGACTTGAGGTTTCGACCAAGAATACATCTCCTGATCATGATCGAAGCGTATTTTGGTCACTGCCCGAAAGTGACTTAAGGTTTCGACCAAAAATAACACTATTGATTGTGATCGAAGTTTATTTTGGTGTCTGCCCGAAAGTGACTTGGGTTTTCGACCAAGAATACGGCTCCTGATTGTGATTGAAGTGTCTGCCCAAAAGTACATGGGTTTCGACCGAAAACAGCATTTTTGATAGTGATCGAGATGGCGCAACTGGTCAAATGCAGCCTACTGATCGAATGATGCCTTCTGTTTTCATCGAATTGGTGCACCTGATCAAATTAGACTTCTGGTCTTGGTTGAATTTAATCTCTGACCGAAAGTGTGACTTAAGGGTCTCAACCGAAAACGCAACTTGTGCAATCAACGGCCTCGACCGAAAGTGCACCTTAAGGTCTTGATCTGATCATAAGTGCGACTTGAGGGTCTCAACCGAAAACGCAACTTGTGCAATTAACGACCTCGACCGAAAGTGCAACTTAAGATCTCGATCTCGATCTTGATCATCTTCAATCACCTGTCGACCTGCAAAAATAAAATCCACTAGGGCTCTCTCTGGATTGGGGCTCCCTTTGCTCCATGCTCTTCTCCATTTTCATGAACGAACTGGCATAAGCACCGATGAACAGGCCTCCACCATCCCTATACAATGCATGATGCATGCTATGTATGGTCAGCACTCACCCATGATAACCTTTTGGACCACTCGAGTGGATCTGCAGAGGAAAGAAAAGGGCTCTTTAGTCGAACAGAGAGGCTCCTTCTTGATCTTCGTCTTGTTCTTGTTTGCTCGGTCCTTTGTTCGTCTAGCACCTGGTCTTCTGCCCACATGCAAAAGGTTAGCACCTCCTCTATTTATAGAGACTCTGAGTTTGTTGCAACTATCCAACAACGAGAGATATTTTTAGAGATTTGAATTTGAATAGCAGATAAACATTGTTATTTAAATAATTAAGAGATAATTCTAGTATTTATCCTTATCCTGTTTGAGCTCGGGCTGAATGTCGGTGCAACCAAACCTAAACGGGTCGAATTCAACCAGGACCTGATTCAACCAAACCTAGTTTCGACCAGACCCAAGTCTAGTTCAAATCTGACCAGGATCTGACTCGAACAATTTATAATCAGAGTCTGATTTCAACCAGGCCAGTTTTGTTCGAATTCAACTAGTGATCAATTTTGTGTTTTGACCAAGTTTTGACTTTTTTAACAGTTCAAACATGTGTATTTTTATTTTAGTCCTTTTGGTCATATGAGACTTTTCCTGATGAATTTTATTTACATAAAACATCGAACAGTGCTAAATTGGTAGCCTTTTTACTCTAAGTTTGCCATTGAAAACATGCAAAATCATATTAAAAACTCCTTTGATGTGACATTTTATGCATATTTTTATATTATTTTACAAATCGCTTTCACGGCTATGTTTTGCATGTTTCAGGGACCAAACCTACCAAATTTGATGGAATTTCGGCTTTGTTTGGGCAATTTTCGACAAAGATTCCAAAACTGGACAAAAAAGGAACCCTGATTGATATTCCTCGGTCGAAACACCTGGTCGAACACACTTAGGTGAGAAGGAAACCTAATCAAACACGTCTGGACAAAAAAGAGCTGCGATCGAACATGAAGACACGTGCTCGAAACAAGTCCTGATCGAACACGAACACATGGCGAAAAGACTACCGATCGAACACAAACACTTCTGGTCGAAATGAGTCCCGATTGATCACGACTACCACTTGGTTGGTTATTTGACCGAGCAGAGCACGATCTCGGGCACGACACGTGCTCATCCAGGAGCATGCCACGTGTTCCTGGCTGTGCTCAGCTCGGTTTCCAGAGGTTTTATTGGTCGGTTTTCGTCGAATCTGGTCAATTTTGACTCAGATTTGCCATTCTCGCGTCATTTGAAGCCAAATTTCATCGCATACACGTCAAGGAGTTATTTTGGGCACGTTAACCCATATATTATAAATAGAAATTTTTTGACTCAATTAGATATGTATTTTTAGAGGCCTTTTAGATGCTTTCTTAGATGATAGTGTTTAGGGCTTAGTAGTAGTTTTTAGTTTAGTTTTCTTAGTAGAGACCCATTCTCTATTTTCTTGCTTTTGTAAACTGACAAGGACGGCAAACTCAATTTTCAAGAAATCAAGTAAGTTTTCATTTTTATTCTTATTATTATTTCTGCATTATTATGGCTTTTTGCGAGTAGTTCCCTTCTAGAGTTAGGGATGACCTAATCCGGAAGACGTGATTTTTCCTCGGTCTTGATCTCAAGTTTTAGAGTTATTTCCTAATGTTTTCTTCCTCCAAACCATAAATTCTCGTTTTGAAAATAGATGTAACAGTTGACCTAGCAAGAATTTAGGGGAATTCTTGAGTTCTTAGCGCTTTGATGCAAGATCCTGAACAAGAGAGACTCTCACCAAACATAACAGTGGAAGTGATCCTCTGACCGTTGTACCAGCGACCATACTGGCAACTTAATCTATCTTGGAAAATGATTGAAATTAATTTACAATTCTTGGATCTTGGATAGAATTACGCTGGATGGTTATGGAAGTTCCGAAGCCCTAGGTTTTCACTCTTACTTTATAAACTCTAGATTTCATATTTGCTCTTTACTGCTTTAAACCGTAGATTGATAGCTTTAATAGTAGATTTAGTTGTAGACAAAAAAATTCCACAACTCATTCAGACTTAATCAATGATGCATTAAGCTAGAAAAATGAATACGCCATTTTAGGTGCGATCAAGTTTTAGATGCCGTTGCCGGGGAACAACGGTAATTCATCTTTTTAAATTAATTGTCACTGATATAAGTCACTCTCACTTCTCAATATTGCTTCTATTTTTCTTTTTCTTTTTCTTTTTCTTCTTTTTGTGCACAACTAATTCCTGCAAGTTGAAGTGCATCTGATACGATCAAGAATGAGCCATATTGGACAATCAAACACCGGAGGAAGCCAAATCACCAAAGATGGGTGAACAAAAGAAATTGAAGGTATCCTTAGACCAGCAATGAAAACAAATAATTTTGATATTAACTCTGCACTATTGAATCTGATACAACAAAATCAATTCAGTGGGTTTGCCACTAAAGATCCTTTACTGCATCTCCATATTTTTCTTAAGCATTGTGATACCTTTAAAATTAATAGAGTTTCGCAGGATGCGCTATTTCCTTTCTCTCTTCGAGATAAGGCGAGAACATGATTGTACACTCTACCACCCGCTTCAATAGCAACGTGGGATGATCAAACATGCATGTTACTCTCTTTACATTTATTATGCATTACATTGTGTCATTATACCACCATCGATTGATCAATACATATGTAGGCATCTATTATAGATAGAATTTTGATCCCCACTACCATGCTACTATTCACAGATTCTTGCTCCTCGCTGCGCCACGTCGCCGTTCTTACTGCCCCATTCGATGGCCTACTTTGACGCCTCCGATTTGTCCAAGCGTCGTGGTAGGTGGGCTACACGGCGCTGCTTTCCAATTGGGCACCATCGTTGCTTCGTTGTGGCTGTTGGATTCTTTGTTTTCACGGTCTGGATCTCTCTTCAGGATGTGGGTGCCGTTCATACCTGGCTTGCCCCCGATTCCCGAGGCGTGGGGCTCTGATTTGCTCGTTGATATGACCGCCATGTTTGAGTTGCCTTCATCGCCATTGTGGTTTGTTCTTTTTTGTTCCGCTGTGCCTGCAGTATTCCGACGTTCTGGGTTCTCGGTTGCTTGCCTTCCTCATCTGTTTTATTGGATTTCTTGCGTTCTCTTTTTTTGCTGCACTCCTCTTTTTTGCTGTCTGTTCCGCTGCCGACCTATTGCCGTTGTTGCATCTAGGCCCTTATGCCCGATTTTGATGATTAATGAAAACAAGTATTTCGGACTAACTGTGTTTTTGAGTTATTTTGATACAAAGCTCTTTTGGCAAAATATGCAAGATGATCAAAATAGGAGTCATATGAACCCAGGTGAACTCAAGTAAAAAGACGAGACGCATGTCGCAAAATTCAAGTTGCAGAGGACCTAAGGTAAAATGAGTTTTTACCGATCTCGGTGTTTGGAGTTTGATCGGTTTATACAAACTTGTTTCTTAGTTTCAACTGTACTATAAAGAGAGGTTGCAAGTTCTCTCTCTATTTCCAGCATAAACTGAAAAACTCTTAGGTCATTGCATTCATCCATTTTGGTCGGATCTGTTTTGGTTTTCTGATTTTTCTGGCAGCAGAAATGTTTTTGCATTTTCTAGAAAGATCCAAGCTGATCTAGGTCTTACTTCTGTTGACAAAATTATAGATTTTTAAATTATCTTTCAAACAAGTTATAAAACAATTCAATCGGATCTCTGGATCAAAAGTTATGACTGTTTTTATTCATATTGACAGTCAGCTCGTAAATCTGACAGTCAGTCTGAATGTCAGTTTTTATTGCTACCTATGGTCCAGAGAACGTGTTTTTTTTATCTCTAATTTTTTCCGCTAGACTGACAATCAGCATGGGATGTTGACAGTCAGCATGAATGTCAGCTGAATGTCAGTTTGTGTTACTGCCATTTGTCCAGAGAGTGTGTTTTTTGAGCTGAAATTTGTTCACTTACGCTGACTTTCAGCATGTGTTGTTGACTGTCAACATGAGCTGTTTGTTTCCATATGCGACCACAAACGGCTAGCTAAATTTTATCCGTAATTTTTGTCGAGCCGTTGAGGTAGATGCTGACTGTTAGCATGTGTTGTTTTGTTTCTTTTTTCAACCTCAAACGGCTAGCTAAATTTTCTCCGAGATTTGCTTGTTACTGCTCGTGGTCTATGCTGACTGTCAGCATGCTATGCTGACTGTCAGCATGTACTGTCACTTTCCAGTTCGAGCACAACGGCTCTTTTGTTTATTTGGGCTATAAATAAAGGTTTTGAGCAGATGTTTTATAGAACTAGCTGCCACATATTCATATACACATTTGAGCTTTTGTTCTTAGATTTAAAATTTTAATCTTTTGATCAAGTCTTGAACTTTGAGATCTACCGAGTATTTTCGTTCACACCATTTGCATACTTAGAATTCCTCGGTGATTATTGGAGGTCTAGAAAAGACCTTGCAGCTTATTACTCTTGGTGAACGCCCTCACTTAGACGGTTTGGTGGTGTGGCCGTTGATCTCTTCATTTCGAAGGTTGTCGGAGAGACTCGGCATGATTGTAAAAGACATCCGTGCTTGCCTTTCCGGAGTGGACAAGGAGCAACCAATAGTGAGAAATATCCTTCGTGGATATTGAAGCAAGACTCATTTATTTGAGTACTTCAACGAGGAGTAGGAGAGACCGGGCGAGTCTTCGAGACCTCGAGATAAATCTTCGCGTTTGTCTTCTCTTCCTCTTTCTTTTTAATTGTGCAAAATATTATTCAATTGTTTTGGTTCTTTCTCTTTGCAAAAGTTGTTCAATTTGAAAAGTTTTAAAGCCTCCTATTCACCCCCTCTAGTCGGCATCCTCGATCCTACAGCCGTCATTGTTGCTTCCCTCTCATCTGTTGGTTTTGTAGGTTTCGACGCGGACTTGCTCGTTAGTGTGCCCACCTGTTGCTTCCGTGTTCCTGGTGTGATGTCTTTGTGTTGCTGTTCGTTTCACCTTTCGATGAGTGTTCTTCGTCCCAGTTCGCAAATTGACGATGTATTAGTTTTTACACTCACCACAAATCTCTCACCTCCACATCGACTTTTCTTACCATTTTGTTCAAAGACAGCAGTTATTTTATCCTGCTTTCCTAATCCCCGAGATCGCGACCTGGTCCGTTAATGGCGATGGAGGAGGAGGCGGCGGCGGAGAGCTACAGCAGCCACGCTGCGTTAGTGGCGGCGGGGGGGTGCGACGATGGCCTCGTCATCGTCGTCGTCGGCAAAGGCGCGGAAGCAGCAGCAGCGCCACAAGCTGGAGGTGTACGCTGAGGTGCTCGGCCGCCTCCAGGATGCTAGCTTGCCTAAGGCACAGGCGCAGGGCTTCGACGATGAGCTTTGGAGCCACTTCAACCGCCTCCCCACCCAATCCGTGTGCCCGAGCCTCTGATGTGCGATGTAATGCTGTAGCTGTTGTTATGGTCGCGGTAGCGGCGGTTCGAATTGATTTGATCCTGGATTTGTTTGTAGGTATGCGATGGATGTGAACGTGGAGAGGGCGGAGGACGTGCTAATGCACAAGCGGCTACTGGAGCAAGCGAGAGATCCGGCGCAGCGGCCGGCCTTCGCTGTGCGTGTCGTGCTGGTGAGGTCTTCCTTACAGAAGAGTTGTTCATGCTACACGTCGTGTGTGATAAGTGGTGAAATGCAATTCAGAATGCTACTCGCTCAAATACTTGCGGAATATAAGCAAAATGGAATTAGCATGAAGACAGCACTGCAATGGATAGGTTGCTACTTGATTAACTTGTAGCCGGACCTATTTTTCATGAAAGATTAGGCCGTTTCTTTCTTTTAAACTCCTTTTGGTTTGACAACAGCTGCTGATACTGCTCTGAAGAGCCTTGTGGTGTTGCTATTGCATTAATGCGTTGTCTTATGTGTGGAACGCCACACATGGCTTTTGAATGGCCCAATGGCAAACATGGTTAAATATTTGAGTATTTGGCTACTCTAATGGAAAATTCTAGCAGGGTTGAAGCTGAATATCTGAAGGATCTTCTTCCATTTGAATATTTCAAAGATAAATATCATCCTACAATTGTTCTTGTGGCACATACTATTTCATACACTGGTAGCGCTTGTTGCCATTCATATGTATTTTGATTGGAAGACTCTTCTTGCTACTACTATGAGGGGATTCGCGGGTTCTTGTGAGTGGCAATAGACATTTCTTTTTTGCAAAATTTATGCTAAGAATTGATAGATACACCTTTTTGTGGCAATTTGCTTCATCATTAACTTGATCAAGCCTATAACATGCATGTGCCTATACTTTCATAGTTTTGACCAACTAACTAAATTTAATTTTTTAGAGTCTGATCTCTTCCATTGATTGAGAGTGTTAATACCTTCGTGTTGTGTTTGAAAATGCCTGCATGGTTTTATCTTTTCAGTTTCAGAACCTACTTTTTCATACAGGTTTTTACTTATTTGTTTGATTGTGAAAGTAGTGTCAATCATATAAATGTAAGGACCTTTTACCGCTGTTGGTGCATTATCCTTATTGGGGAGTCTTGATTCGTTAGGTATCTCCAATTCTTGATGGGGATCAGACTGATGCTGATTCGAACACTGCAGGGGAGGAAGTTGCTTCAAGGTTGTTGAGCAGGCAACAAAGGTACCTGTGAGTTTTCATGTACTGCACAAAATCTGGCAGTTAGACAAAACGACTAAGATATTGCCTTGCTGCACCATGTCGCAAATTATATATCAACTAGCAATCCGTTTTCCATAGTTTTTCTCATAACATAAACTTTTATATTCAGTGTTCACCCTCCTCCTGCCTTTGGTTCATCCACAAATCTTGAGGCCCTTGCTCTTGAAGGTAACAAGTCTCATGGTCAAGATCATGATGGCACCTCAGATAATGTTCGATCTCTTAGTCGTGGTCGAATGTTATGGCACCACGTCCATCATGGTCAAGATCGTGACTGTACAAGTCTATTTTTCCCACTGGTCAGCTATTAAACACATTCAACCACACTTAGATCTTCGGATTCGACCAGTGAGAAAAATAGACCAGACAATCTCTTTTATACAGTCAACCAGTTCATCACATTCGTCCACACCCATGACAAGGTTATTCAACCAGAAACAAAAAACGACGATCGTACAAATCCAAAAAACCAATACTGCTGATTCAACCGCAACAAAACAAAATGACCAATCAAATAATACAAGCTCTGTTATTTGACGGGCCCAACATTTCAACCTTTTTTTGGCCACGTCGACGCCACGTTCATGGTCGTTCGATCGGCATCTTCGTTTCATCCGCACCATCCGCGTGAATCCCATCACTTTGCCCAGCGGTTTGAATGCTTAGTCCATGTTAGGCCACGTCGTCGTTTCGTTCCTGCCTGTTGGATCAGTGCGCTTGCTTCATCTGCGCCGTCGAACGTGCTCCAATGGTCCAACTATCCCCTGCTCGCCAATTGTTTAACACATTCGACCAAGCCACATCTTCAGATTCGACCAGTAGAAAAAATAGATCAGACAATCTCTTTTGTACAGTCGACCAGCTCCTTGCATTCGGCCATACCTATGGCAAGGTCATTCAACCAGAAACCAAAAAACGGCCATAGTACAAATCCGAAAAAACCGATGCTGCTAATTCGACCGCAACAAAACAAAATGACTAGTCAAATAATACAAGCTCTATTATTTGCTGGCCCAATGTTTCGACCGTTTTTGTTGCTACGACCACCCTGCTTCGCACTGTCCAATTGTTCGACACATTTGACCACAAGTCATGCCCGACGATTCAACCAAAAGAAACACGACCGCTTTTTCACTATTCGACCAAAAACAAACCTTTTTATTTGAATAGGGTTGACATCGATCAGCAAAAAAAAACGACCATCACAAAAAAATAGACCGCTGCTTCGCTAGTCGGCACATTCGGCCACGGAAAAAAGTGGTGATTCGACCATAGATTTGCAAGCGTGCCCACTATTTTTTTATGTTTCGGCTGAGATTTATGACCAAATTTTTTTACTGCTCCGGCTAATTTTATTCTATCACCACAAACCCTTCTCGTGTACGTCCAGTCCAAAAATTGGTTGACCACAAAGTGAAAATGACCAGTGTACCTCGAAGACCGCCCTGAAAATTACTGGTCGACCTTTTATTTACTTTCACGAGTAATATTTCACTATAACCACAAGACTTAGCAATGGTCGTTCAATTTCAAACTAGTCATGTAAGCGGGTCGTGGTGATCCAACTCAAAAACATGGTCTCATATGACCAAGTTCGTACATTCCAGAACTGATCATATAAGCTCAAAAACACAAAAAACGCTCGTGTTCGTTTTGTTCAAATAATACAAGGTGTATTAATGATTGTTCAGTGCATAACCGCTCAAATCAAGATATAATCTAGACATAATCATTCAATTTTAGATACAATATCTTATCATCTACAAATCGTGCGGGCCTATCTAGTTTACACACAATTACACCCAAACCCTCAATTAGAAAACACAGCACCACCACACAAACAACAAATATGGCACATCAAATCAGTAATTTAAGCATAGCATAACGAAGGCATTTGCTCTTCTTCACTTATCCAAGTACCACGCACCTGGGCCTTTGCCCGGCAGCAGCTCGCCGCAGATCCTGACGAACTCCTCCAGCGCGTCGAGAACCAGCGCCGCCACCCGCGCGTCGAAGGGGGTGGTAGGAGTACTACTAGGCTCGGCGGCGGCGTGGAGCAGGGAGCGCGCGTGGAGGGAGGCCGGGACAAGCGTGCCGGCGTTTAGGGAGGCGTCGGCGAGGGCCGCCGCGTAGCCGGTGGCGGCGCCGCGGTGGGTGGTTGGGGGCGGCGGGGGAGGAGGAGGAGGCGAGGGGTTTGGGGTGGGCGAATAGGCTTAAAGGCTGCTTGGGTTTGGACGTGGAGATGTGGGGTTTGAGGTGGATAGGGAGGGGGACGGTGCGATGGTGCGGCGGGAGGGTGGTGGGGAGGGGGGAGGTGTGCAGGGAGACGACGGACTCCATTAGTGCAGGGGAGGCGTGGGCGGGAAGGAAAATGGATGGATGGTTGGTTGGTTGTGTGTGCTAGTGCTATGTTATGGGTGACGTGGACATTCCATACGGAGAAGCGGTGGCTGAGTGTGTGTCATTGAGGATAAAAGGATAAGACTCCAAGCTTATGGTTGTTCTTAAGTATCCTTGAGGGCTTTAGGATGGATTTCTCAATTGTTTGACTGTGGCAATAGATGATTTGGATTGGTCAATATATCCACCGTTTGATATATCATACCAATCCTAGCAAACAGTCAATTCAATCAGTTTTTGCAATATTTTTTAACCGAACAAAAAATCAGTTTAGTAATTTTGGACACCAAATTAACCGAAATAAAAATAAAAACTGAACCTAAATAATCAAATAAAATTTAGTATTCTAACTAAAACAATTTATTCACAAATCATAAAACAAAATATTCAAAACATACAATATTTTCTCAAAATTATAGTAATTAAAAAATGAACACAAAGATATGAGACTACCACTAACCATAAAACAAAATAAGAGAACGAGGAGCAAAGTAAGAAAAGAACAAGACACACAAATAATGTTCGGCTTATTCGGCCGGTTTGATTTATGAAACAACCGAATTGAACCACAAAAACTGAATTTCACAAATTTTTCAATAGACCGAGAAACCGTTCTTGAAAAAACCGACAGAATAATAATATTTCGGTGGGTTTGATTTGGTTCAATTTGGTTGTTTGGTTGTTTGCTCACCCCTAAACCCAGCAGCCTGTTTTAGATAGAATGATCAGATCGACTTTCTATCCTCAAGTATCTTTGTACAAAGTGGAGTAAATCAGTCTCTCCAAACTGACCTTACTGCAGAGAATAAAAAGACATTTCAATGTATGCCCCATTTAGGAGGGTTTGAGCTTCAATTTCAGTTTCTAAACTCCCTCAAATTGGTGCAATAACAAAAACTTCTCATAGAAACGTAAACACATTTTGAACAGAAAAATAGTAAGAAGTCTAATTCTCTCTCCCCAACTTTCCTAAAAAACTTTTGAAAAACTAAAACTCTGCCAAACAGACCCAAACAGAGCCGCAGTGTGAATATGTCTTCTTATCGTTTTCTTTCCTTTCTTACTACACAGTCGCTCACGGTGTTTGGTCCGGAGACGGATTGATCCTCTTCTCTGAGACAATGAAATTTCATTCATGAAAATGAGAACTTTGACTCAAACGTGAACTCTCCAGCGGAAGGATCAAAAGACGCCTCAACCTGCACAACGGAATTTGCTGGATTCACTTCTACAGGCTTGCTCAAGAGCTGCACACCTTGCTTCCAGTATCGGTTATCTGAGATCAACATCGACATGGTGAAGGAAATTTAAATAGCAATGGCATCAAGGTCATTACGCATTGCTACAGAACATGTGTTCATTGCTACAGAACCTGGTCTTTTACCTGGTCCAGTTGATAGCACAATGGAATTCTTTTCATCAATAACCCAATCAATCCAAAGTGCAAAACCATGGCATAGTCCATTATGGGAGAACTTCATCTATAAGATAGAATCAAGAGAGGAGGTGAGATCTGGTGAACAGAAAGTGATGAGCTGGAGGTGAGGAATTTCACCATCATATGCCCATGAATAGCTTCAAGGTGAGAGGGCACTAAAAAAAACTACACATATTTTAGCCAAGAAAGCCAAGCCACTTCCCTGAGTGAACATTGATATATCCGCATCATTATGAACTGGACATTGCTTCAAGCACATTTTCTTACATCTCTCAACAGTATTATCTTCTACATAAACTTTTAGGGCAGAATCACACCAGGAAACATCTTGTAGACATCATAAATCCCAAATCAGCAGAACCTCCTACAACCTTATGACCTTGCTTCCAGTTGACACTCACTAGATTCTCAATTTTATCCTAACTAAGCAAGAATTTATAGTTGGACCTAAAATCTCTTGGAACATTTGCAAATTCGACAGGGCCAGTGCAGCTCTGTGTGTGTGAGAGAGAGAGAGGGAGGTGGTGGGGTGGGGGGTGTTGTTACCTTTGTTTTCCCAAAACAGGAACGAATAGGCTCAGAAAAGTTAAAGGCCATGAGAGAGTACACTTTACTTAGTTTCTGTTAAGGATGAACAGATCATCAGACAATTTGATATGATATTGTTGAAGCACTTAGCCATCGAACATGGTTCGATTTTACCTCAGTATGACCACATTGCCACACATAATAAGGGAGACAAGGACCTTGCTGTTCTCCAGGCAGATAACCACAGGCTCCTAAAGTGCCATTAACAACTGAGTGATCAAAACCCTCGACTTCTTTAAGACTGCGACGGCTCCTCCACAAGTCCTGCAGTAGTCAACTATTTAAAGAAACGAAGCAGCAGTTTTATTGCCTTCCAAAGAAAATCATATAAATGGAAAAGTGGACAAAACAGGTGCCCATATGATGGACTAACCGGAAGCGACATAGCACAGAATTTTAGAATTCCTTTGCAAGGTATGACGAATGCATCTTCACATAACACAGAGTCAAGCAGAGTTCTCTCGTTCCTAGAGTGAAAACATCAGAAACATATATTGAAGCCTTCCTTAATAACATAAAAGGAATAGAAAGTACGTAAAGGGAGTTCCATAAGACAAGCACTCCATTTTCACTTGGTCTTGGCCTTCCCAACAAATGAAAAAATAAATTAGCAGTTCAATGGTGAGGGTCCACATGCTAAATCTACAAGTATGGATGCATGCTGCAAGGGAAACCTCATAAAGTGACGATTTCATATTGATGAATCTAACTTTTCTGTTCCTGAGCACTATGGCCATGGACAAGTAATGCTACATACAGTCAGTGCAAACTAAGCAAGCACTACAATCTACAATGGTCGCAAAAACTGCTACGTAACATGGTTTGCCTTAGTTAAGAAGATAGGAAGAGTTATAATAAATTCCGAGCTCTGAGAGCAACAGAATAATATAGCAAAGTGTGAAAATGGTATCAGCAACCAACATTGACACTATTTCATCGAATGGCTTTCATTTCATTGAACTGAACCAGCACTTTTCTTTTACCAAATAAATTTCCACCAATGTTTGTAAATAAAAAATGTTTTCTTTAAGAATTAGGTTCATGAACAATAAAAAATAGCAAAAATATGAAGTTTAACTGGCAAAGAAAATAAACCAACTTCTTCCAGGACAAAAAGAAATCAATGAAGCATAATAGACGAACAATCCAAATATTCTAAAAAATAACACTGAACTTTTCTGAGTATATAGTTTTTTTGAATTTATTGTAGTCAGCAAATTTTAAATCCAACATTTAGTGACAGATCAATTTGTTAGCAATGGTATAGAACCCCCATTGAATGAGTAAGGAGAAACTGGAGTTTGTAAATCTCTCACAAACCAGAAACGCAGATTTTGCCAGGGAAGCATGCCTTCACTTCCATAATAAAATGGTTCTCCCACTAATATATTAACCTAAGGAGACAGTGATAAAACATCAATAGACATTCATACTGCACAACAATATGAATCCTGGAATCGAACAAAGGATCTGAAATATATCATACCAATTTTCAAGTACAGGCCATCAACTAATAGCTTTACCTTTTTAAAATTATGATCATCCATTGTAAGAGATGAGGCTCTTTTTCCAATCACTTTAATCTGGTCCATGGAGAAACAATTTGCAGCAGCAACAGCTCGAAGATAGGTGGCACCCTTGTCCCGCAGACCAGGAAACATTGCAATGACATTTGAAGATGGCGAAAGGGAAGAAACTAAGAGAGTTAAGAACATGCTGTCATCAGCCACAACACATGTTGGAGACGATCTCATACTCAACTGGACAGACAAAAATTAAGCATTAATAAGTTAAGGTAAGAGAAATCAAGGAAACATAAATTGCCTCACACTGATGGCATCAGTCCAAACAAAAGCTAGCGGGCTTCACTCGTTATAGCATCTAGGAAACAAAAAATGCACACAAGAAGGGCCTTCTAAAAATAACAGGCTACACACATAGAGATCAACAAAAGTTATCAATTATACAAGTACACCACCAATAGTATTTTTTTCAAACTTTTAGACTTTGAACTCGGAAGTGTACGATAAGACTTCATTGCAGCCAATTTAAATATAGTAGTTGCATAGTTCTCAACTAACAGATCTTTATAAAGATAGAAAAGCCATATGCAAAACTAAAGTCAGTGGTCCATATCCAAATATAACCTATACATAAGGTCATGGAAAAGTTAATTGCGCAACATCTACAAATACCCAAACGAAAGAGTGAGTACTTACAGCATTTCTGATAACACTTATCAGAGTCGATCTCCATTCTTTGTCACTGTAAAGTGCTATTCTTTCTGGTAGTAATGTTAGATGGTCATCTTTGGAGCTTCTACTGGATATTTCACCATTGACATTCAGCTGATATGAGACGCTAGTCTGGTTGTGGCTAGCCCTTAGATAAAGAATTTGATCTTTTGTGGCAGGAACTCCTCTCCCTTGTATAAACCAAACACACTGCTTCCAGTGATCACACCAATCCTTTATGTCTATGAATGCAGACAAGACAGTGAATAGTGTGAAACAACTTCATTTTCTTGGTGTAGGGAGCTTCAGCATGCATAGCATGGAACAATGTGGCATTGGGTTATGGCAGTATGGCATTTTTTCCAAATATAACAACATGGTTAATCATATTTAAAAGATAAGAAAAATTGAAACAATTTTTTTTTTCAACCTCCCTTGGCATTTATATACTGGTTTTACATACCAAATAGTTATTAAGTCAAAATTGCTGCCCATGTCTACTGTTGTCTTTCAAAAGAACCACAGACTAGATAACATTAGATGTGATCATTTTTTGGGCAACTCAGCTGGTCTCGTCTAGCCCAGTCGGCCTATTATGCGGCAACGCAGACAACACTTAGACTGTCTCCAACTCTATCTCCTTCCTGACAGACTCTCCAGGAAAATATTTTCCGCCACTTCAGCGAAGAGTCTCCATAAAAAATTTCTTTCTCTCCAATGAATAGACTTTTCAAGAGGCTACAGCCTCTCCTCCCTCTCCAATGCAAAACCTCTTCCAGAGACTCTTTGGTCCCCGCCGCTGCCTCGTCCATCCCCATCCCCGCCCCGTCCGCCGCCGCCTCGTCCATCCCCTGTTCTCCCCATCCCCGCCGCCGCCTCGTCCATCCCCTGTTCTCCCCATCCCGTCCATCCCCATCCGCCGCCCCGTCACTGCCTCCCCGCCGCCGCCTCGTCCCTGTCCTCGCCGCCTCCTCCAGCATCCCCGCCGCCCCGTCCCCTGTTCACCCCGTCCCCGTCCCCGCCCCGTCCATCCCCGTCCGCCGCTGCCTCCTCCCTCGTCCGCCGCCCCATCACAGCCTCCCCGCCGTCGCCTCGTCCCTGTCCTCGCCGCCGCCTCCCGCATCCCCGCCGCCTCCACACCACCCCGTCCCGGTCCACCGCCTCGTCCCCGCAGCGTGGACGCGGGAGGTGGAGGCAGGCCCCACAAAACATGTACGCCATCCCCGCCGCGCGCCTTCGACCCGCTCCAACGCGGGTTTTCGACCGCCGCGCTCGGTGGGGCCCGCCACTTCACGGCCGTGCCACGACCGCCTGGTCGAACTCCTCTTCACTGTTCCGCGCGCCGCTCGACCGCGGCTTCGACCAGTGCGCGCCCGGTCGTGGTCTCGCATTGCGGACAGCCTTAAGCAAGCAAACCACTTAATTGAGGTGCTTAGCAAAAAAAAAAAGTAAGTGTAGATGCACTGCTTTCGCATAAGTGACCGCTTAATCCTCTTTTTGAAACACCGAAAACAATAGGCAATGCTGTGCAAGGGAAGTTGTTTTGGAGGAGATGGGAAACAGCATATTGAAGCTGCAGAAACAGGTGATGGAAGTGCCGAGACTGAGTGGGAGCACTTGAAGTACAACCAAAGTGAAAAAGAAAAAAGGAAGCTTACCTGCAGGGTGCGAGATTAAGCAAGGTTATGTGTTTGATGCTTTAATGCATTGGATTTAGCTTTTGTTGTTCTTGAAGTATGCGACAAGATCAAGAAATGACCAATGTATGAAGCTGTAATGCAGAATTTCTGTTTTAAGTTTTGCAATGAAACTGGGGGATGCCCTTTTCCTCTAAATGCAAAAACAATTGACTAAGGCAACATGAATAGCAATTATACAACAAACCATTGGCATATTCTTGTAGGTTCTGACTACTTGATGATCTCACCCATCTAGGAGCAGTTGAGTAGTAGATTGACCCAGCAGAGTCTAGTTGAAGCACCCACCTGCATTTGAAGCCTAAGCATTTACTTGGAGCACTTAGGCGAGTACAAAGACTAAGTATTACTTACCATGAAACAATAGCATGAACATGTCCATCACCAGTTGCCCTTATATCAATCTTGGTTTCACGATGACTGTCTGGTCGTTTCCAAAAGTCAAATTCAAATATTTTGAAAGGTTCTGACAGCTGAAACAAAATATTAGGACTCAAAACACTAATTCTCTGTAACAAATTACAAAACATAATTCCATACCAATCGTATCTCCTCTGCTAGTGCATCACATTGCATGGGATGCTGCTGTAGCTTTACAGAAAGAATCCTTTCCATCCCAACAGGAGTAAGGTATACACCATCTGCAGCATTTGCTTCATTGCTGTGCAAATCATGCAGCTTCCACAAGAATGGGCATTCAACTAACTGCAATATTGAAGCAACCAACAAATTCCAGTATAAACTAACCCAATATTGCTTTCACGAGAGAGACACTCTTGGGAAGAACTTGCATAATGTAGAAAGTAGGTGCTGACTTGTCCATAAGTAGTGGCTTGATATGGAACTGTCTTTGAATTTTTCACCAATAACATGTCATGTGCTTGCTGTAGAGTAGGGATCAAACCCTCACCCAACAACTCAGAGTCCAGAATTTCACTTACCTGCATGATTTAGTGTATGTCATTAAAAATGACTATTGTTTTCATACTTCAATTGAAGTGCTGAATCATCTGAGAGCCCTAACTCTATATGAACTTAAGAATGCTTCCATATGAGCATGTCCTATCAAATGGCAGGCGAGCAACACAAAAAATCAATATTTCCTTAGAGCTGTTTAATATAGCAAGTGTGTACTCCATGTGTTACTAAATGAGGTATGTTGATTGCGCAAGTGTCTACTCCATGTGTTACTAAATGAGGTATGTTGATTGAAATAACAGAATGACAGACAGAATGTGAATTTAGCACCAAAGAGGAAAAGTCGAATAAGCACGGCAAAGAGTCTAGAACTCTACGCACCCATACCATGACATTTAATTTTGATTCTATTTCATGTTTACCATCTGAAGAGCTGTTAGATAAAACTTAAGGGAATATAAGCAAGCTACTCTATGCTTGAACAAGAATGCCTTATAAGCTAAAAAAGCCTACCAGTACATCAGCTGGTGTATCAAGGTCAACTCCAACTTGAAGCTCATCTGAGCGCTTGTGAAAGACTTTCACCTTATTTTCCACCCCATTTGCTCTTAGTACCCTTCGCATCAACTTGCCCATAGGAAGATAGGATTCACATGCTGAGATCTTTCCTTTACCTTCACCTCCGACAGTTGTCAAAGCTCGTGCTGCCATCATCGACAGCAACCCAGTCCCAGATCTAGGCCCACAACCAAGATTAGCATTTGTTTCATAATGCCCTACTATTCATAGGTCATATAGAAAGCAGAAACTAGGTGCAAAAACATAAGCGCACAAAGACAGCAATTCAGTCGATTTCTACATCAATATGGTCTTAAAACCTACCGACCAATAATCACTTGGTGAAACATTGCAACCAAAATCCAACTTATGAATACAAGGTTAGATTTTCCTTTAAAAAACTGAAACAAGAGCAAGACATTCACTATGCTTCCAACCATCATTTTCAATTTTTTTCTCACAGAAAGATGAACTCAAACCCCCAACCGTCAATTGCAAGACAGTGTTTTCCTCCAAAAATGAAACCAGAGGGTCGAGGTGATTCTGAATCAAGTGGATGCTTTCCCTTGAAGCCACAAGTCAAGTGCTGCTAAGGATTTCAGTAAATGCACATATTCTACACCCCAATCTCAAATCCATATACATGAGTCAACAGATCACATCTTTAAAACAACCAAACAGCCAACCAACCATTCCCACCATGCAAGTAAAATAACCCCCAAAAAAATCCACGCTATCCCTTCTGCACCAAGTGCAAGACCATGCTTCTCAGACCTCAATCTGAGGAAGCGGGAAAAACGCTCCAGTTCTAAATGAAGCAGAAATTGCACATAACGTCACCTGATTCAAACAATTATTACTGCTAGCTTCGTGGCATAAACCCCACTATATCCAAACTAAATTAAAATCGCACTCATATTCCAAAGTTGAAGCAAAAATAGGACATAATGACACATAATTGAGGCGACCATTTAGGATTTAAGGTTTAGTTTAGCTCCTTAGCTCATATCCCAACCCCACCAAAAGCTTGCCTCCTCGTTCCAAAACCCAACAGTGATCCAAGCGCGTGCCTCGTACTCGGAAATTTAGGGGAATGTGAGGCTCACCCAATGTCGAGGACGTGGTAGGATTGATCAGTGACGGTGGCCTCGATGGCGCGGCGGAAGGCGCGGTTGCGGGCGGCGTCATTGAGCATGTCAAGGTAGGAAGTAGCCGCGAGCAGCGGCCTGAGCGGCGGTGACTGGGTCGCCTCTGCCTCCCCATCCTCCTCCTCGACGACGAGCCACTCGGAGTCACCGGTGAGCGGGTTGAGGCGGAGCTGGAAGGCGCGCGTTGGCGAGGAGGCCATGCGGCGGCGGAGGAGGAGGAGAGCCGCGGGCGGTGAGGCGAGGCCGAGGAGGGAGCTCGGCATGCAAGGAGGCCTTATGGCTTAGCGTCTAGGCTGGCATTTAAAATTGTAGATGCACCTACGCGAACGAAGCAAGGAGGCGCCCGCGAGGGAGGTGGTGGCGCGGCGTCGGGTGGTAGGGGCTGGAGGAGGAGGTGGCGGGAGGTTTCGGGTGTGCGGCGAGGCTTGTTTGGTTTTGGGCCGGATCTGGAAGAGGAACACACGAGTTTGAAAAACATAATTATCTACCCTAATTGAATATTTCATTACCATTAAGTTCATATTTGAATCAAAAAATTTTACGAAAATTTTTAAAAATATATTTAATGAGAGCTAATGTAAATTTTTGTCTAAAATTTTTATGTGCCAAACAATACTCATATATTTATTGTTATTGTGTATATATAGAAGTATTTTTTTAATTTTGGTCGATAATATATTTATAAATATTTGTATTAATCAAATGAAATGTTATGTGTATATTTGAAGTCAAAATTATTTTTATAATAGTATATTTTTATCGATTTTATCAAATATTTTATAATAAAAATTAATAACTAAAATTGTCCTTTGAAATATAAAAAATAACTAACAAGTTCTATGGATAAGATAGTGCCTCCACTGAGGATAAAAATCAAATAATATTCATTTTTTACATAAAAAATAATATCCTTTCTACCTAGGAGGAGGATGGAAAGGGATTTGGACTTTGGAGCCTTGTGATTTGTGAACGTGCAGATGACGGCTCAGATCGGCTGGCTGCACACACTTAAAACACTAATAAGATATCATAGACCGTATATAGTTGATCTAAACCGTGCACAACAATTCTAACCATCTTCCCCCATACTCCTCTGCAGGAAACTTCATGCAATCACTCAAACAAAGGTAGTACACATTCCCATCCAAAAGAAATTGTCAATTATGTTGGCAAAAAATTATAAAATTATAATTTTGATGAGGATTAAAATATTTTCTCATGCTCAAAAAGTTAATTAATGAATTATATCTATATCCTTTAATTAATCCACAACTATGCTATAAAAATAATTTACAACTAACATGAACTTTACAACTACGACCAGCTCTAATCGAGACATTAAGCCATGTCCGACTCAAAGCAAGGTATACGACTACGACTACAACAAACTCTAATCGAAATACTGTACTTAACTGACTCTTGGTCAAAGATACTAAGTGTAGAGACTCTTGGTCGAAATACCAATTACCTGCAACCACTGACATATCGCTTCTCACATTTTCTACGACAAAGTAGTTAACGTGCGGTTTTCCAGTAACTATCAAAGCAATTACTTCAAAAGAAGTTATCGAAAATTGATGGTAACTGATGACAGTTTCTTGATAAGAAATAACTGTCTTTATAACATTATAAAAGGAGGATGATCAAACAGGAATAGAGGACACGAAATCATCAACAACAATAATAAAGCAGTAGAATAGTAAAGATGAACATTTCTCTCTTACTTTCTCTTTTTGTAATCACATTCTTGAGTGAATTATCTCACACAAGATGTAGAGTTATGACTCAATTATTCGAAAGTTTGAACATGTCTAAATAATCTCCATATCATCATTGTGTTTGATGTGTCTTTATTCTCCACAAATTCATTTATTTCATAAGGTCAACGGTTAGTGATTGATCGTCGACAAATATTTAGAAATTATTTTTTATGATAAATATACTTGTATAACTTTCTTATAACCGATCTAGATATTTATAAATATATTAATAGTCAAAAGTTAAAGAATTTAACTTTCTCCCGTTAAAAAATGACAATGTTTTAAGATCGAAGAGGGTTGTAGTTTAGTTTGCATTTTTATTTTTTATGGAGGAATTACCTAAGACCCCTCACATTTCACTCATAATTTACAACACCCCCTCAAAGAATTTTTTTTTTTGAAAAATTAGTCCACTACATTTTGCTTCAAGTCTATATTAGTCCCTTTCATTAGTTTTTCTATTAGCAGTGTCATGTCAGTGACATATGTGGGTCCACATGTCAGTACCACATGTTTTTCTTTTTTTTTTCTCTCTTTTTCCATTTGTCTATAGTGAACTCGAAGTGTTATGCGTCAACCACTTCAAGAAACTCATGAGCATCATGTAATGAAAAAAACAATATACAGAGCAAAAAGATTATTAGGTTGTAAGATTATTAACCATGAGCAATTTATGTGCAAATTATAGATTTGATTTCTTTTTTTTTAAGTGATTTGGTAGATTAATTATGTTTTATATACAAATACAATATTGGTTTAGCAGACCCTCAATAAGTCGGTAGTAGTAATATGGAGACTTCCTGAGGTCACTAACGAGAGACAAGAAAGATAGAGGGAGCAAAAGAAAAAAATGTGTTACTAACATATGAATTCTACGTGTCAGCGACATATGTTTTTAATACTGCTAACGGAAAAACTAATATAAGAGGTTAACATAGATTTGAAGCAAAATGAAGGAGGCTAATTTTTCAAAAAATAGATTTCAAAGGAGTGATGTGGATTATATACGAAATGTAAGAGGCTTTTATGTAATTCTTATATCCAGTTATGTTACTCTTATATATATAAATATTATTCTACATCCACCTCTAGAATAACTATTCTATATTCAATTTAGGAACTATTCGATTTAACTTACTAGGCCAAATTACAACCGTTAAATAGAGATAGTAGTTACCCTTTGTTTAAAGAAATTTAATGTCGTTTTAATCCATAACAGTAGTAAATTTTTAAAATAGTTTATTGTTAGTTTTTTACTGATCGATATCCACGCCAACTATCTCTTCATCTTCTCCACTACACACTGTGTTGCTGTCCTATGCGCCCTTGCCGTCGATCCCGCACCGCCACCCTACGCGACTGCAACGCCGCATCTCGACCGTGACCGATAGCTTCTTGTCCATCGTCCAGCGCGCCCGTGTTGCCGCCCCACGCGCCTCGCAACACCTCGTCTCAACTACAACCGCTCGGACGTATTCACTGCGTTTGGTCGTCGGATCCAGATTGCCATATTGAAATAGGTAAAAATTAGATTTTTACCTATTTGTTATACTCATTCTCAGTAAATTGTAGTTGATCGAAGAGTAAATTTTATCTACATTACAGTAAATCGGTAGTAAATTGATATTCTTCGGATAGCCGTTCTAGTACGAGAAGAGATAATACATTTTAGTCAGTAAATTTGTTGTATTTTGACTGTAAATTTGCTGATAAAAATCTATAGTATATATCTATAGCATACGATTAGTAAGTTTACTAACATAGTATACGACCATTAAATTTATTGGTCCAACCAGTAAATCTATAGTATACGACTTGACCAGTAAATTTACGAACAAAAAATTAATAGTATACGACTGGAAAATTATAGTTGTCGAACCAGTAAATCTATAATATACAACTAGTAAATTTATCATTACGACATGTTAACAGAAAGACCAGTAAATCCATGTGACTAAAAATATTTTAATTATATTTCGACCAGTGCAGATCATGTGGACAGTAAAGTGATATGAATACGATTAGTAAATCTATAGTATACGACCAGTAAATTTATCATTATGATATATAAACAGAAAAACGTGGTATCTAGTAAAATAGTAAAATGAAACTAATATGGCAATAAATGTATATATATGACCAGTAAATCCACGAGACTGAAAATGTTTTGTTTATATATCGACCAGTGTAGATCGTGGATAGTAAAGTGACATTAATATGACAATAAACTAATATGATTTCGTTTTCTATTTTAAGCAGTTCTTATTTTTTAGGATCGTCAATAAAATTCTAATCTCAATGTATGATCGAACGATACTAAAGATGAATATAGAATAACTATTCTAATAATGGGTGTAGAATATATATATAGTATATATCTATAGTATATGACCAGTAAATTTATACTACACGATCAGTAAATTTACTAACAAAAATCTATAGTATAATCTATAGTATGTGACCAATAAATTTACTGGTCCGTCTAGTAAATCTGTAGTATATGACCAATAAATTTACATTATGCAACCAGTAAATTTACTGACAAAAATCTATAGTATAATTTATAGTATGTGACCAGTAAATTTACTAATCATATACTATACTTTTATTGGTCCGTCTAGTAAATCTATATTATACGACCAATAAATTTATATTACACGACCAGTAAATTTACTGACTAATATGATTTCGGTTCCTATTTTTTAGAGATAGTGTGCGGTTGTAACAAATCGTGATGTGAGTTCCTATTTTTTAGGATAATGGAGCCGTTTATGGTAGTTACTACCGTCAATAAAATCCTAACTCGATGCATGATCCAACTATACAAAAGATGGGCATAGAATACCTATTCTAGGGGTGGGTGTTATTCTACTGGTCGTGTAATATAAATTTATTGGTCGTATATTATAGATTTACTAAACGGACCAGTAAATGTATAGTATATGATCAGTAAATTTACTGGTCACATACTATAGATTATACTATAGATTTTTGTCAGTAAATTTACTGGTCGCGTAATGTAAATTTATTGGTCGTATATCACAGATTTACTAGACGAACCAGTAAATTTACTAGTCACATACTATAGATTTTTATTAGTAAATTTATTGATCATGTAGTATAAATTTATTGGTCATATACTATAGATATATATTATATATTTTTTGTCAGTAAATTTATTAGATATGAACAAGAAGTGGGAGCGCAGTGAAGAAGATGAAGAGACGGTTGGTGCAGATATCAATCAGTAACAATAAAATATTTCAAATAATTACTATCGTTATATAATAAAATGATGTTTTAAACAGAGGATAATCGCTATCTATATCCAACGGTTGTACTTTATTCTAGTAAGTTAGATCGGACGGTTTCTAGACTGGATATAGAATAACTATTCTAGGGGTGGGTGTAGAATAGTGTTTATATATATAGGGAGACACTATTCTACACCCACACCTATAATAGAATAGCTATTCTATACCCACCTTATGTATCATTGAATCATGCATCGAGATTAGAATTTTATTGGCCATAGTAACTAACATAAACGGCTCAATTATCCCTAAAAAATAGAACCCACATCACGATTTGTTACAACCGCACACTATCCCTTAAAAATAGGAACCGACTAAAAAATAGGTAGGAACCGAAATCATATTAGTCAGTAAATTTACTGGTCGAGTAATATAAATTTATTGGTCGTATACTACATATTTACTAGACAGACCAATAAATTTATTGGTCCGTCTAGTAAATCTGTAGTACCAATAAATTTATATATTATACATTTACTGACAAAAATCTATAGTATAATCCATAATATGTGACCAGTAAATTTACTGATTATATACTATACATTTACTGGTCTATCTAATAAATTTGTAGTATACGACCAATAAATTTATTTTATACGAACAGTAAATTTACTGACTAATATGATTTCGGTTTCTATTTTCTAGGGATAGTGTGCGGTTGTAACAAATTGTGATGTGTGTTCTTATTTTTTAGGATAACGGAGCCGTTTATGGTAGTTACTACCGTCAATAAAATTCTAATCTTGATATATGATTCAACGATACATAAGATGGATATAAAATAGCTATTCTAGAGATGTGTGTAGAATAGTATATATATATATATATATTGGCAACGCTCCTTTCCCAAGGACGGACCAGCTAGTTAAGTTAATCCCCCCAACCATACCCAGCCAACAGACTCCATGAAGCAGCTTCAAGCACCCATGGTCTGAGAAGAAACCCATCGCACAAATTAATATTTGCATATACACAAACAAGCATACACATGCATATATATGCAATAATATCCAACCTTGGCTCCATCATCCCTTCAGTCTTCCCGAGGTCCCAAGAGAGCAAGATTATCCCCTCAGCAAGAACAAGAGTAGCGGCCATGAAGTGGACATGGTAAACTTCCTATAGCCACTCCTCACAAAAGCTACAAGACCACACAACCATACATACATGAAAGGTATCACCTACACCTCCACATCCACCGCGTCATCGGCGCCGGCGATAACGGAGGAGGAGGAGTGGTACGTGAAGGTGGCCTCGAGGTTCTCCCGGGCGAAGCGCCGTGGCGGCGAGGATGGCGGCGGCGCCATGATCCTTCTGCACTACCTCGATGTCTGCTTCCTCTGCAAGCGGCACATCTCCTGCAACCGCGACATCTTCATGTACAAGTACGACCTAGTTGTTATATTATGGATAAGGTTTTGTACGTCTTATAGTTCGGTTCTGACATGGTGTTGTTGTTACATGCGTGTCATGCAGAGGGGACGCGGCGTTCTGCAGCGAGGAGTGCAGACAGGAGCAGATGGACATGGACGAGGCGCTCGAGACAGTGGCGCGTCGGCAGCGCCTCCTGCAGAAGCCTTCCCCTCCGGCGCCGGCCTCCTGCATGGCGAACAAGGCTGCCGCCGAAGACGTCGAGGGCGTCCGGCGCCGTGAGGCGGCGGCATCGAGGCCGCAGATGATGCACCGGCGGACGACCATCGCCAACCTCGCGGCACGCACTCCCGTCGTCGCCAGCTAATGTTAATTTTGGCCATCTTTTACGGTATTTAGGTCTACCTACCTCATTAGATAGCGCAACGGCTAGCTATCCGCACGGATATGCATGTGATATGTAACCATGGAGGTTGTGCTGCCTTAATGTATTGTTTAGGCCTTGTATAAATATTTGGGGGGTCTTGTATGGCTTTGATGTCTTCCTGGAGAGGGGAAGGAAGCTGGGAGGAAAAAAAAACTTACTTCAGGTCCGTCCTCAAGTGAGAATCTAATCTACCTAATCTCTAACCATTTGGATCAATTGATCTGTATCGATTCCACGGTTAGAGCCTGGATCCTTGTTCTCACACAAATTCCAATTAGGGGTACTCTTTCTATGAGGGGTTGATATGAGAGAATGATTAATAATTGGCGTTATGTACGTTAGAGACATCAGATATGTGATATATTCTATATATATAAACTATAAACAGAAACTGTTGTTTCCAGTCCACATGTTACCGGGAGACATGCATGGCCGATGTGCATAGATAACAAGTGAGTAAGATATCAGTTCTGGAGTTTGAGACATACTAGATTGTTGTGTGTAATGCGTGTGGTTCTTTTCTTTCTTAATTTATTTGCCCCACACCCCACGCACACACCCACGTACCCCACCTCCTTTTTTTTTTTCCTTTTTGTTGGATTGATAGAACTTTTTCTTTGGTTGTTGTCTTGTTGATTGAGATGTAGAACATAGGATTGAGGTATAACTGTACACTTGTCTAGTTGTCCTTCAATGTTTTGGTGATTCCAAACTTTATCTTTGCACTTTTCCAGAGCTTATGTTGGAAGATTTCTGCACAGGTCCTTTTCGGATTTCATTATTTTTATGTTTTTATCTTTTACTTTCGCAGTACTCAGCTTGAGGTGAAGATACTTCTGCAATCAAATAGCTACAACTTAAGCCAGCCCGATAGCAATCCAACCAGTCTTAAAGACCTGTTTAATTCCCACTGACCAACACCATGATGTGTGGAATTTTTTTGTATTTAATCCCGTGATATATTATTACGTACGTTTTTAATCTTGAACGGTCCAAACAAAATGAGATCAGCTCCTCCAAGAGATTCCAGTGACTGGCGAGTGAAGACGCTGCACGATCAGCACAAAAAGCGCCATAATTATCTCTAAAAAAAAAGAGCAATATTAATTATAAGGTAGGCCCTGAATATTATGTATACATGTACGAGAACCCATTATAGATGCTTCGAGACTCAAAAACCATGGGCTATCTACACGACATGTTGCAAAAGCTCAAGGGTGACTGCAAGAAAAGGCCAAATCATGGGCTTTCCTGACCTCACCACTTGAGAAGGACAAGAGGACCTATTCAAGATTCGAAAGAGTGCACGGGAGAGAGAGAGAGAGAGAGAGAGAGAGAGAGAGAGAGCAGATTCCTCTGCACAATGGCGACATGTTAGTTCTTAAGATTTATCAGGTGTCTTTTAAAGTATATGGACTTCCATATTAAGATTTAAATATCTAATATTAAAGGAGTATGAGACCTTCTCTAATAGTAGTAATTAAAAATGGATCTCTATATCCCAATATATATATCTCTCTAAAAAGATTCCATCCCTATATTTTATCTCACTCCAACAGAAATCTCGAAATTTCAATCTCTATTTGTAAAAATCAACTGTCATCCGTCTTTTCGCACCGGGGAGCGGGGGCACGGCCAGGCGGCAACCAGCGGTGTGGGGAGCGGCACCGCGAGCAAACGGAGGTGCGGGGGAGTGGCGGCGCGGGGTAGAGGCAGCGCAAGCAACCGGCGTCGATGGGAGCCGCGGCGCGGGGGAGCCGCGGGGCAGGCATGGGAGGAGCGGCAGCGCAGGGTGGGGGCGTGGTAGGGGAGCGGCGACGCTGGGTGGCGGCGGCGCGGGGGAGCGAGGGAAAGGCGCCGTGGGGTGGGGGCGTAGCAGGGGAGCGGCGACGCGGGGTGGCGGCGACGCAGGAGGGGTGGGGGAGAGGCGAGGTGGGGGAGCGGGGGAGAGGCGCCGCGGGGTGGGGGCACAGCAGGGGAGCGGCGGCGCTAGGTCCTCTCTGCACTTTCTTCTTTCTGTCTCTCTCAACATCTGCAGCTATTCCAGCGGCTGCCAGATAGAGAAACAAAGAGGGAAGGTAACAACTTTTTGTAATGATCCTTCTTCTTTATTTTCTCTGTTTGTTCTTCACTTCATTTTTTTATTTTCTTGTGGTGGACGTGAGGAGTGATTTGAGATGTGTTGGAGCCACATGATCTGATCCTTTCTGATGATCCAAGAACCAAAATTTCAGAGCTAGTGTTGTGTTCTTGTGTTCTGAAGTTTCTTTTTTTTTTAAAGAAGGGTTTATATGAGTTTTAGTTCTTAGTTCTTCTTGGCCATGGGAGATTAGAAGGAATTATTTCCATTTACTCACTGAGAGTGACTTCTTGGTCATATGAATTATGCCAATGTATAATTTTGTTTTTGCTGGTACATGTTGGAACGTCTCTGAACAGACCAAATAGCTGGTTGATATTGTGTTTGTTTGATGTGTTTGATGCAGCCAAGCGGCATAGTCCGAAGCTCACGCAAGCCTCATACTGGCCATTCACGATGCGTCGCCAAGCACTACCCTCATTGTGCATGGGTGGCGACGGGTCATCCAGTGAGGACGATGACTTCGTTGTGGCGGTTGCATGTGTTGGGCAGGCTGAGCTGGAAGCTGTGAGTTCGGAGCGCCGTGGCGGTTCCATATTCGGCCACAATGTGGTCGATCGTGATAGGCAGGACAGCTTTGCTAGGCTCCATAACGACTATTTTGCAGACGAGCCGGTGTACGGCCCAAGGTACTTCAGGCGGAGGTAAGACTTTGAAGTTTACGTTGTTCAAGTACAATTTATTCTTCGTGTTATTGGTATGACATGGTCGGCCACTATGCCATGCAGGTTTAGGATGCGTCGTAACCTTTTTGTCCGCATCTTGGGAGCCGTCGAACGGCACGACTCGTACTTCAAACAAAGAAGAAACGCAGCTGGAACCCTCGGGCTGTCGTCGTTGCAGAAGGTCACGGCGGCTTTAAGGATATTAGCAATAGGTGTTCCGCGGACGCTATCGACGAATATTTGCGTATAGCGGAGAGTACTGCTGTAGGGAGCTTGAAGCGCTTTGTTCGGGCTGTACTTAAAGTGTTTGGGCCTGAGTACCTTCAAGCACCTAACGAAGAAGACACTACAAGATTGCTTGCCATTGGTGAGCAAAGAGGTCTCCCGGGCATGTTGGGGAGTATAGATTGCATGCACTGGAGATGGCAGAATTGCCCGAAGGCATGGCAGGGGATGTACACCGGACATGCTCGCAGGCCTTCCATCATCCTAGAAGCCGTAGCATCGTACGATCTATGGATTTGGCATACTTTCTTTGATCTAGTAGGATCTCACAACGATATCAATGTCCTGCACCGTTCACCTGTATTTTCTCGGCTTGTTGAAAACCAGGCGCCAAGGGTGCATTATTCAATCAACGGCCATGACTACAACATGGGGTACTACCTTGTCGATGGGATTTACCCCGAGTGGGCAACATTCGTTCAGACTATTTCACTCCCGCAGGGCAAGAAGAGGAAGCTCTTTGTGCAAGCTCAAGAGTCGGCTCGGAAGGATGTGGAGCGTACTTTCGGGGTGCTCCAAGCCCGATTCGCGATTGTGCGAGGGCCTGTGCGGTATTTGTTGCATCTAGACCGTCATGCCTAACCCTAATTTTGATGATTAATGAAAACAAAGTGTTTTAGACTAATTGTGCTTCTGAGATTTTTGATACAGATTTTGTTCGGGAAGAATTACGAGATGATCAAGATGAACCCGACATGAAGTGAAGCACGAGGTGCAGAAAGAGCAAAGACAAGACACAAACGTGAAGAAGCAAAGGACCTAAGGTAATCTGTATTTTATTCCGATCTCGGAGTTCAGAGATAGATCGCTTTAGGAAAATTGTTTTTAGCTTTTAACCGTACTATAAAGAGGGGCTGCGAAAGTCCTCTCTTTATCTCCAACATAAATCGAGAAACTTAGGTCATTGCATTGCATCTATTTGGTTAGATGTTATTTGAACTTGATTTGAGTTATTTGGATTTTCAACTGAGTTTTTGACAGCAGAAGAGTATTTGTAATTTACAGAAAGATCTAGGCAATCTGGTTTTTGCTTCTGTTGACAAAAATGTAGCCCTTGAAATTAACTTTCAAACGAGCTATTAAACACCTCTTTTGGATTTCTGGTTTTAAAGTTATCACTGTTTTTGTTCATGCTGACTATCAGTTTGCATAACCGACTGTCAGTTTGAATGTCAGTTTAATTAAACTGACAATTGTCCTGAGATGGTGTATTTTGGGCTCAAAATTTTTTGTACTAAACTGACTGTCAGTTTGTCCATACTGATTGTCAGTTGAGATTTCGACCACAATTTTTTTTAATTGAGTTTCTATTTGATTTGGTCGAGTTTCTAGTCGAACTGACTGTCAGTTTGCATAACTGACTGTCAGTTGTGGGTTTCAAGTTTCCATAAACGACCACGAACGGCTAGCAAATTTTTTTGTAAATTTTGTCGGCCGTTGTACACGAAACTGACTGTCAATTAGTCAAACTGACTGTCAGTTTGTGTTGCTGATTTTCAGCCCTAACTCCAATGGTTCATTTGATTTTTGAGGCTATAAATAGGGGCTTTGGGCATGAGTTTTAGATAACAAGCAGTAGCATTTTCTCATACACTCCTGAGCTTTAGTTTTCTACACAAAATCTTGATCTGTTGATCAAGTCGAGTGTTTTTGATCCACCGAGAGTTTCAGTTCATTTGCATTTGCATACTCTTAGTTACTCGGTGCGTGTTTGGAGGTCTAGAGAAGACCTCACTGTCTATTACTCTTGGTGAGCGCCCTCACCTAGACGGGTTCGGAGGCGTGGCCGTTGACCTCTCCAGTTCGGAGATTGTCGGAGAGGCTCGGCAAGCTTGTACAAGGCATCGGTGCTCGCCTTTCCGGAGTGGACAAGGAGCAACCATTAGTTGATAATACTCTTCGTGAGTATTGAGGCAAAACTCAAGTGATTTGAGTGCTTCAACGAGGACTAGTGGAGACTAGGCGAGTCTCCGATACCTCGGTAAAAATTACTGTGTTCGTTCTCTTCTCACCTTGCTTATATTATTTATTCTTGATTTGCATTTATTTGTTTTTAAGTCTTAAGTTTTTAAAAGCCTCCTATTCACCCCCCCTCTAGTCGGCATCCTTGATCCTACATGTGGTATCAGAGCGTGGTCTCTTGATTTATTAGGCTTTACCGCCTATAGAGAGGATGTCGTCTACCGATGGTTTTTCTCTTGATCATACTAGCCGTGCGCCAATCTTTGATGGGACAAATTATCCCTATTGGAAAGTGTGTATGTCGGTATTCCTAGTGGTCATGGGGCTTGACGTATGGGATATTGTTAAACTCGGTTTTACTCCTCCGGATGATCCGGCAAGTCAATCTGAGGACGACAGGAGAAAACTGCATTTAAATGCCCGTGCGAAAAATGCATTATTTGCAGGTTTGTCTCTAAACGAGTTCAATCGTGTAAGCAATCTCACGACTGCTCACAAGGTTTGGACCACCCTCGAAGAAATTTACGAGGGTACAACTAAAGTAAAAGAGGCAAAACTGCTTATGGTGAGGCAAAGATATGAGACATTCACCATGTCATCAACTGAGTCCGTGGACTCTATGTTCACTCGGTTAAATAACATTGTGAATGAACTCAAGGGGCTTGGTGTCGTTTTTACTGACCTTGATATTGTGAAAAAGATACTTAGGGTCTTACCTGAAAGTTTTGACACTCTTGTGACGGTTCTCACAAACTCCGACTTGTCAACCACGACACCGACCGATCTCTATGGGAACCTCATCACCCATGAGATGCACAAAAAGGAGAAGAAGGAAGCAGCTGAACCCTCGGAGACGAAGAAGAAGGTTTTGGCTTTCAAAGCCAACACAAAGAACGACTCAAGTGATGGCTCCTCCGATGAAGATCTAGCACTCATGGTAAAAAATACTCAAAAACTTCTCCACAGGTTGCATAAAAAGGGTGTCAACATTGACACACGACCAAAGAGACGAAAGCAAAACAACTTCAAGGACATCATTTGCTATGGATGTCATGAGAAGGAACACATAGTTTCAAGATGTCCAAACAAGAACAAGGGATGGAACAAAAAGAAGAAATTCTTCAAGAAGAAGAATGAAGAAACCAAAGAAGCATGCTTCGGAGAGTGGATGTCCGGAGGTGAGAGCTCCGACTCCGACTCCGACGACGAAAGAAGTTGCTCCAAGAAGATGGCCGGATTAGCTCTCGACAACATCAACACTTCAACTAGCTCATCCATTTGCCTTATGGCTAAAGGCGATGAAAAGGTACACACCAATGATCCTTCATATGATGATTTAGTTGAAATGATAACCGAATTAAATGAAGTTTTTGGAAAGACTAAAAAGAAGTATAAGGCGCTTAAGGAAGAACATTCTTCCCTACGCGCTCAATACTCCGAGCTAAAAGATTCTTATGAAAGCATGCTCATAAAAGAGGTCACTAATGCTTCATCTAAGGTAGATGTTTCTACTTCATGTAATTTGGATGATTCTCCTTCTAGTAGTCATCATACTCCATGTGTTTCTAATGATAATATCTTGAATGAAAATAATGAACTTAAGGCACAAGTTAAAAAACTTGGAAAAGACTTAGAAAACTGCTACAAAGGCAAAGTATCTCTTGATCTAATCCTTAGTAAACAAAAATGTTCTTTTAAAAAAGAAGGATTAGGATATTTTTCAAAGAAAGGAAAGAAACCAAACTCTAAAACTATATTTGTTAAAGCATGCAACACATTTTGTCATAAATGCCATGAAACTGGTCATTCGCATGAAGCATGTCCCTTAATGACTCAAAATTATTTTGATACTTGCTACATGCTTCAAAAGTCAAAGAAAGGTTATGCTATAGCAAAGTATGTTGGTGCACCCATGTTAAATAAAAAGAAGAAATCTATTTGGGTGCCCAAGCCTTTGATTGCTAACATTGAAAGACCCAAAAAGGTTTGGATACCTAAAAGAACTTAATTCTTTTTATGCAGGTGAACTACAAGACCGGTGGAAGGCATTGGGTGCTAGATAGCGGATGCTCCGAACACATAACCGACAACAAGAAGTTGTTCACCTCACTCAAAGACAACTCAAGCGAGAACCAAAAGATTACCTTTGGCGACAACCGTCAAGGAAATGTGGTAGGCTTGGGTAAAATCGCAATATCTAATGATCTCTCTATTTCAAATGTTTTGTTGGTCGAATCTCTGAACTTCAATTTACTTTCCGTTGCACAAATTTACGATTTTGGTTTTAGTTGCACATTTTATCCAAAAGAAGTTTTGGTTGAAAGTTTAAAAGTAAAGCCTTGATTTTTAAAGGTTTTCGTTTTGGAGATCTTTATTTGGTTGATTTTCACTCAAAAGATGCATCTCTTTCAACATGTCTTGTCTCTCAAACCTCAAAAGGTTGGCTATGGCATAGACGACTTGCACATGTTGGAATGCATCAATTGAGAAAACTTTTAAAACGTGATTTGATTGTTGGCTTAAAGAATGTGAATTTTGAAAAGGATAAACCTTGTAGCGCCTGTCAAGCTGGCAAGCAAGTAGCTACTTCACATCCAACTAAGCGCATTCTTTCTATTTGCAAACCTTTGGAACTTCTTCATATGGATTTATTTGGACCTTCTGAGTTCCAAAGTATCGGGGGTAGCAATTATGGTTTTGTGATTGTTGACGATTTTAGTTGCTATACTTGGGTTTTCTTTATTTCTCAAAAATCTGAAACCCCCGATGTTTTCAAAAGTTTTGCAAAACGTGTTTCTACTGAATTCGAATTATCCATCAAGAAAATCCGTAGCGATCATGGTGGAGAGTTCGTTAATTCAACTTTGTTTGATTTTTATGACTCTCTTGGAATCAAACACGAATTTTCCACATCCTACACTCCACAGCAACATGGAGTCATTGAAAGGAAAAATAGAACACTTATAGAAATAGCAAGGACTATGCTAAGTGAGTACGATACTCCTACTCGCTTCTGGGCTGAAGCCGTGCTACCGCTTGCTATTCTATAAATCGACTTTATTTGCATCCTCTTTTGAATTTGACTCCTTATGAACTTCTTATTGGGCGTAAGACAAATATTTCTTATTTCAGAGTTTTTGGATGCAAATGCTATATTCTTAAGAAAAGAAATTTTGGTGGTAAGTTTCAAAGAAGAGTAGATGAAGGCTTTCTAGTCGGATACTCCACCACTAGTAAAGCTTATCGCATTTTTAATAAAAATACTAGTTGTATTGAAGAATCCTGTGATGTCGAATTTGATGAAACTAATGGCTCACAAAAGGAGCAAGTTTCTTATGAAGTTTCAGGTGAAGATCTTCAAGAAACTATGAAGAATATAACCATTGGAGACATCAAGGCAAGAGAAAAAGATCAAGAAGATGATGTCAACATTGAAAATGTTGATCAAAGTGTACCACCTCCTCATGTTGATCCTCCAGAACCAAGTCAAGAAGACGCCGCACAAAATGAAGCACCAAGACAGCATCAAACGATCACCAAAGATCACCCTCTAGACCAAATATTGGGTGACGTCAGTAAGGGTGTTCAAACTCGCTCTCGTATTGCTGCATTTTGCGAGCATCATTCATTTGTGTCTTCTTTAGAACCCAAACATGTTAATGAAGCTTTAAATGATCCTGATTGGGTAAATGCCATGCATGAGGAACTTAATAACTTTTCTAGAAATGAAGTTTGGACTTTAGTAGAAAGACCCAAGGATCATAATGTAATTGGAACAAAATGGGTTTTTAGAAATAAGCAAGATGAAAATGGAGTAATAATTAGAAACAAAGCTCATCTTGTTGCTCAAGGTTTCACTCAAGTCGAAGGTTTAGACTTTGGTGAAACTTTTGCACCGGTAGCAAGACTTGAAGCTATTCGCATTCTCCTTGCTTATGCATCATGTTTCAATATCAAACTTTTTCAAATGGATGTTAAGAGTGCTTTCTTAAATGGTGAAATTTCTGAACTTGTTTTTGTTGAACAACCTCCCGGTTTTGAAGATTCAAAATTTCCAAATGTTTAAATTGTCCAAAGCTCTCTATGGTCTCAAACAAGCTCCTTGAGCTTGGTATGAGCGACTTAGAGACTTTCTTTTATTAAAAGATTTTAAAATTGAGAATGTTGATACAACTCTCTTTACAAAGAAAATTGAAAAGGATTTGTTCATTTGTCAGATATATGTTGATGATATTATCTTTGGATCTACTAATGAACATTTCTGTCATGAGTTTGGAGAGATGATGTCTAGGGAGTTCGAGATGTCCATGATTGGTGAGCTGAGATTTTTCCTCGGACTTCAAATCAAGCAACTCAAGAACGGTACGTTCGTGAGTGAAACAAAGTACGTGAAGGACCTGCTCAAGCGCTTCGGGATGGAAGACGCTAAGACAATCAAACTCCCATGGCGACAAATGGACATCTAGACATGGACAAAAGCGGAAAATCGATCGACTCTAAACTTTATAGGTCTATGATTGGTAGTCTTTTGTATCTTACTGCATCTAGGCCTGATATCATGTTTAGTGTGTGTTTATGTGCCAGATTTCAATTTGATCCTAAGGAATGTCATTTAACTGCTCTTAAAAGAATCCTTAGATATTTAAAATGTTATCCCAGTTTGGGACTTTGGTATCCAAAAAATACAAATTTTGAATTAATTGGTTATTCGGATTCTGATTATGCTGGGTGCAAGATTGACAGAAAAAGCACATCTGGTAGCTGTCAGCTGCTGGGGAGATCATTAGTATCATGGTCATCTAGGAAACAAAATTCTGTAGCTCTCTCCACAGCTGAAGCTGAATATGTGTCTGCAGGCAGTTGTTGTGCTCAATTATTATGGATGAAGCAGACATTTTTTGATTATGGGATTATATTCGATAAAGTGCCACTCTTGTGCGATAATGAAAGTGCCATTAAAATTGGTAATAATCCTGTTCAACATTCTAGAACTAAGCATATTGAAATACGGCACCATTTTATTAGAGATCATGTGGCAAAAGGAGATATTGATGTGATTTATGTTAGAACTGATACGCAACTAGCAGATATTTTCACCAAACCCTTAGATGAATCAAGATTTTGCTTCTTAAGGGGTGAACTGAACATTATTGATATATCAAATGCTAGTTGATGTGCTAAATGTGTTATTTGTATAAAATAATATTATTTTATTCCCTCTCTAGTCCAAAACTGCTTCTGGTCGAAATTGACCAAACTGACAGTCAGTTCATATAACTGACAGTTAGTTTAGTGCTTAGGAACCTGGTCTTAGTTTCTGGTCAAAGTAGTTGACCTAACTGACAGTCAGTTATGTACAATTGACTTTGGTCGTAGCTCCTGTGTGTGTTCGAGTCTCAAACTGACCGTCAGTCTCATACACTGACTGTCAATTTCAAAACTCAGTTCTGTGAACTGACTGTCAGTGTGGTACACTGATTGTCAGTTCCATGTTTCTGAGTTTGGAACTGACTGTCAGTTTATCAAACTGACTGTCAGTTGTGGGATCTTGACCCTAAATCCCCCGATTGTTTTCCTTGTCTTCTCGGCTTCTCTTCACCGCAGTTGCCTCCTCTTGCGCCTCCTCGCCGTCGCATTTTGTGCCACCACCTCGCCGTGCCGCGCCGCTGCCTTCTTGCGCCACTGGACCTCACCGCACCACCGTCAAACCTCCATGCGCCACCGTTCTTCTAGTGCCTCCTCCTCCACCGGGTTGAGCCACACCTCGTCGCCTCTGTTGCCGAGCCGTGGCTTGCCTCAGTTGAGCCGCTCCCGTGCCTTCTCCTCGCCGTGTTCCTTGCTTGCTGGCCCTGATCTCTGCCGTCATCTCGAAGAAGTTCTGATCCCCATTTCAGTTCCCCTGTTCAGGTCTCTGTTTCCCTTCTCTCCTCTATGTTTTTTAGCTTCAAATATGTCTGATTAGCCGTCGTCTTCGCGACGCGTGGCCCGTCGGAAGAACGCTGCAAACAGCAGTCGTTCAACGGGTCAAACGTCCGAGACTCGGCCTTCGCCTCCGCCTGAGCGCGTGCCCATGGACTATTCCCGATGGGACGCGAGCCAGCTTCGCACCCTGCGTTCCACAAACCCCTATCTCTCGCCGCGTCCCATTGGTCGCGACGCATGTGACGTCCTCACCTGCTACACAAATCTCCACCTAGACCTGTTCACCAGTGTCTATAGCCGCGCACCCATTTTCTCTCACCGCTCTCTGTCGTGGGGGACGATCGCCTCTCGCACAGGCATCGCCACCCTCGCAGACCTCTTTGGCTCAGTAGGGATCCGCGACCTTGTCACCGATTCCTCTCTGCACTGGGCTGAGGGGCCCATTCGCCAGTTCTATTCCACCGTCTTCATTTCCCCTCAGCGCGACTTCATGACCTTCATGACGGGCCTCCAGGTCTACACCGTTACGAAGGAGCAGCTTGAGTCCGCGCTTGGACTGGTGCGCCCTCCTTCTGGCCGCCAGCTCCATACCCTTCCAGACCTCGAGCGTTGGGAGGTGACCATGCTTTATTCCGGCCCCTTCCAGCTCCGTTACATCGCTGGCTTGCGCCGCGATGTTAATCTGGCCCTACGGATCCTCCAGCTCACCTTGGTGCCCATGATGGAGATATGGCCAGAGTCACCTATCTTGGGCTCCACGTCCTGATTTCTATCTTCCAGGAGGAGCCCTTTGACATTGCTGATCTCATCATCAGTGAGATTTAGCACGTTCTCCTTTCTCCGCGCCGTCAACTGATATACGCTCCGTATATCATGGCGGTGCTTCTGCATATCCGGGCCGTCGACTTTGAGCTCCCGAGGCCCCATCATCCGCTTCTCTTCTATCCTCTGGGCCAGGCTGATCGCCGACTTGGTGCTCGCCCTGCTGCAGCTGCTGGCCATGATTCTCCCGCATCAGATGATGATGCTGCAAGGGAGTAAGAGGACGAGACTCTAGCTCAGGAGACGGCTCCAGCACCGGCTGTAGGGACTGGCACCGGATCTGCCTCCTCTTCCTCCTCTCAACTCGATCAGGTCATCCAGGTGCAGCAGCAGATCCTCAGCACCCAGGCGGAGCATCATCAGATGCTGCTTCGTTTGCTTACTCAGCAGGAGGAGATTCTGTGGCGTCTTTTGATGCGACGCGGGCGGTCCGATCTTTCGATGAGAACAAGAACTATCGATTTATGAAGATGACTCTCACGATCTGGCTACCAACCGTACACGACTGATACGCCCTGGCAATCGCTGAACCAACTTCGGATTGTTATCGACCGAACTAGAAGCACGATCGACTTGATCACGAAGATCTATTCCTGCAAGCAATCGAAGAACAAGCAAGAACAAGATAAACAAGCAATATGAAATTGCAAATATAGATTGAATCACGAAAAAGAGTTGGGGTTCCGAATACAGATATTGATGTTGATCTAGCCGACCAAGAAGAATATCTCAATAGCTTCACGAAGGAAAGACTATGACTAAACAAAACCCGTGGAACCCTAATGGTTCAGTATGATTATATAGAGGAGGTAAAAGAGATCGGTGGCCAAGTAAGGAAACCTGAAACCAACATGGACTCTTTCCCTACTCGGACTCGAACTCAATACACGGGACTTGACCCAATCAAAAAGGTGACGCAACACCGATTCGGTCCAATCAGAATCTGGTCGAAACTTGTTTTGTCAATTGAGAGCGATCTAGAAGGAATTTGGATGTGGAGCTAGATCCATTGGAAAGATCTCATCGTGGGCTTCTCCATGGACTATAAGAATGTCCCAATCGGACTTCGTATGAGGGAGTTATGGTCGTTTGAAGGCTGGCTGCTCCTAGATGGCCGAACCGGACTCTAACTCGAATTCATCTCGGACTCCAACTCGACTTGGACTCCTTGATGGTCCTTGCGTCCTTGCTGGTCCTCTCCATTGTTCCTGGTAATGTAATAATCGGGCTCTGTCGAGCGTGATTGGCCCTTGCGTAACAAGCGGATGATTTTGGTTGGTGCGTGTATCCGAAGAAGTGATGTCCTCATCATCCTCCCCTACATGCATTTGAGTCGTCCTCGACTCAAACTCATCTTCCTCTCCCAAATATGGTTTCAAATCTGCAAAGGGAAGGATGAAGACTATATATAACAGAGGTGGTGGGCAAGGAGGTGGACGTGAAACCCTAGGGGTACATGGGCCTTGGGCCCAAATTAGAGGTGGCACAGCACCCGGCAGAATCTGTTCGTGAATTGTTTCATCGATTGCGGCCGTAGTGAATGGCTCAGCACATGGATTCATGCCGACTCGCCGTTCTCCTTGATCTTCTCGTGGCGGCGTGGAAGTAGTGGAAGTAGTGGAAGGAGTGGATGGAGCCTTATTCATAACCGAGCTAATGATGTCCTCATCATCCTCCCCTTCTTGAATTGGAGTCGTCCTCGACTCCACCATACGCTCCTGCAAAAGATTAGTGGAAATAGGGGGCAAAGAAACATGCACATCTTTTGACTCAAAATTAGATGAGGTGAACATGACATAACTAGCACTATTATCATCCTCTGGTTTGTTAAATTTTTCCACAGCAAAAGGAGGCTCTAGATTTGAACGAACATATACTCGATGCACCATATACTCTCCTTTATGATATTTGCCAATAACATGAAAATTATGTTTATATAAACATGGCAAATCAGAATGTTGAGAAAATTTCTCCTTTAAAGTGTCTAGATCACATAGAATATCGAATTCAATGTAACCTAAAGTATTTAATGAAGACATCAATTTGAACTCATCTGTTTCTCTCACATTGTGAAGAACATGTCTTTTATTAACAAAAGAATTGGTTTCTAAAACAGAAGTTACATGTTCTTTCAATAGTTGTGGTATCGATATAAGTGATGCATTATCGCACAACTCTTCTTTATCACAAGTAATAGCAAGCTAATCATTTTGTGACAAAGGAAATTTTGCAATGGGTTGCACTAATGGTCGTTCTACAATAACATGAGTAGTGGACAATTTTATATCATCACAAGTATTCTCACATTGAGCAAGTGCATCACCTTTTTCATTACCTTCCAAGGCCTCATCAATTGATGTAGGTGTAACTTTGATGGTATGCTCTCTGCTCATAGCAATGATCCCTTCTTTCTTCATGTGCTCCTCTTTATCCTCCTTCTCTCGGCAATGATTGTCTTCCTGCATATTGTTAGCTCCAAGAGTAGATGCAACAACAGGCACATCTAAAGAGGCTAGAAATTCATTTAAGGATTCAATAAACTTAAGTTCAGCTCTACAAGCACATTTAAACAATTGGGAGAAAGAACTATATGTTTCATTGACAAGAATATCACGAATCTCCTCATTAAGTCCTTTTAAAAATTTATTTTCAATTGCCTCTTCACATTCATTTAATCCACTTAGCCGTAACAAGGTTTTAAATTTCTTATAGTACTCTTTTACCTTCATTTTACCTTGTCTCAAATATTTCAAGTCGAGATAAGCATCTTTTGCATCATAGTCATCAAACATATCTCTCGGAGGAGTTGGAGCAAATATGCCATACTTCTTCATATGACGATGGGAGCTATGACCTATCATTGTTAGTAGAAAACAAGAAAAATACACGAGTAGTATATATTTCCTATGAACTACTAGGTGTAGGTGGCTCAAACTCTCTCACACTCAAGCTTCTTATCAAGCTCTTACCGATTCTTACCAAGCAGCAGGTGGTGATCGGCCGCTAGTACCGATTTTCAAACGCTCCAAAGATTAGATAAAGCAATTGCAAGCGATCAGTACCTGTATGTCGGTAAAAGGTGGAGCTTGGACAGGCTATTATATGTGTAGCAACAATTCAAAATCAATAATGTAGGATTGAAAATTAGTCCAAAGTAATAGTCAAAGTGCTGGAACTAGCCTAGACTCAGATCTAGCTCAAGCAAGCAACTAGCAACACAAAAGACTAGAACCAAAAGATGCACCACAGAAAATTCTTCTCTTTTGCTACACACATTTTGTTCTCTCTCTTCCTTTTTTTTTTGTGCGGCTCTCTTTTTTTTCACGTGCCTTTTTCTTACTTCTTTTCTTTTTTTTTTTGAATAATGCGGCTTTTGTTGCACTTTGTCTTTTTCTTTTCAACTGTACAACTAAGACAGAAACGTTGTTTAGCAATTTCGGGCTCCAAAAAATCCGAATCTGAAGTTCTATCCAACTGAAAATTTGTAGAGGATCTTTTTATCTTTCCAACAAGTATAATAACGTCAAAAACGGAGTTGGGAATCAAAAGATATGGCCGTTTTACCGAAGCTGTCTCAGATTGAGCAATTTGAATCCGAGATGGATTAGAGTTTGAAAATTACACAGCTAACTTTGCTCAAATTTTAGTGTGATAAAAACAGCCGAATTTGAAGATTACCCCAACTAACTTTTTGTGGTATTTCTCGCAATGATTCCAAAAAGTATAAGTTTATCCCAATCCGAGTCCGGATGAAAGAGTTATGATGAAAATACCGAAACAGACGTATTAGATCCGAACTCTACACCGTCATCAATAACAGCCCAATATCTCATAGATGGGAGCCGAATCTGGCTTCCACCTCAACAGTAAAGTTGTAGAGCACGATCTGATGTTTCCAAAAAGTACAAGAACACAAAAATCCGAGTTTGTATGAAGAAGATATGATGAAAACAACGAACTGGACAGCAGCAGATTAGAGTTGAACGCGACTACGAGGAGATCGACGTGCAATTCAACTCCGCGACGAGATGCAAGACTAAAACTAGACCAAAACTAAAACTAGAAACCAGCACTCGACAACGATGGACGAAAATTCAAAAATGCAAATTGACAAGAACGATGCAAGGCTAATGACGATGGTTTGGACAAGGATGATCTAACCCTAATTTTTTTTTGTGGACTTTTCGATATAAGACAGCACTCAAGAAAAAAAAATAGAATATTCTCACCGATCAACCGTGCTCTGATACCAAAAGATGCGACGCGGGCGGTCCGATCTTTCGATGAGAACAAGAACTATCGATTTATGAAGATGACTCTCACGATCCGGCTACCAACCGTACACGACTGATACGCCCTGGCAATCGCTGAACCAACTTCGGATTGTTATCGACCGAACTAGAAGCACGATCGACCTGATCACGAAGATCTATTCCTGCAAGCAATCGAAAAACAAGCAAGAACAAGATAAACAAGCAATATGAAATTGCAAATATAGATTGAATCACGAAAAAGAGTTGGGGTTCCGAATACAGATATTGATGTTGATCTAGCCGACCAAGAAGAATATCTCAATAGCTTCACGAAGGAAAAACTATGACTAAACAAAACCCGTGGAACCCTAATGGTTCAGTATGATTATATAGAGGAGGTAAAAGAGATCGATGGCCAAGTAAGGAAACCTGAAACCGACATGGACTCTTTCCCTACTCGGACTCGAACTCAATACACGGGACTTGACCCAACCAAAAAGGTGACGCAACACCGATTCGGTCCAATCAGAATCTGGTCGAAACTTGTTTTGTCAATTGAGAGCGATCCAGAAGGAATTTAGATGTGGAGCTAGATCCATTGGAAAGATCTCATCGTGGGCTTCTCCATGGACTATAAGAATGTCCCAATCGGACTTCGTATGAGGGAGTTATGGTCCTTTGAAGGCTGGCTGCTCCTAGATGGCCGAACCGGACTCTAACTCGAATTCATCTTGGACTCCAACTCGACTTGGACTCCTTGATGGTCCTTGCGTCCTTGCTGGTCCTCTCCATTGTTCTTGGTAATGTAATAATCGGGCTCTGTCGAGCGTGATTGGTCCTTGCGTAACAAGCGGATGATTTTGGTTGGTGCGTGTATCCGAAGAAGTGATGTCCTCATCATCTTCCGTCTTCATCTTCTCCTGCCCCTCGCAAGAGGGCCCGCCAGGCTTCGTCTTCTCCGAGCACAGCTTCAGGACCTGCTGATCCAGCTCCTGCGGTACCTGCTCCGGCTTCAGCTGCTCCTGCTCCAGCAGCTACTCCTCCGGCATCTCATCCATCGACCCGACTGCATCTCCAGCAGGCTCCGGAGATACAGCCGTTCTAGGTTTCTCTTCAGATGATGAGCATTAGGCTCTCCTTTTTCTGTACTGCCTCCCTGTTTGTGCTTGATGCCAAAAGGGGAGAAGTATTTTGGATATTATAGTAGTTTGACATGTTTTGGACAGATTTTTTATGGAGATGTTTTGGTTTATGATATATCCGTGTGTCTTTGGAAATGATGATTTGACATTATGATATATGATATATATGTGATGTCTTGGTCTTGAATGCTCTGATACATATTGGTGACGATATATATATGCATATCTGTGTATGATGAATTTATGAGATGCTCTGATGTATGTGTATTGGTTTATGCTCTGATTTTGGCTTATATGATGGGATGCATACACTCAGGGGGAGTTAGTTCATTTATATTTTATGAAACACTTGTTGTCATCAATCATCAAAAAGGGGGAGATTGTTGCATCTAGGCCTTCATGCCTAACCCTAATTTTGATGATTAATAAAAACAAAGTGTTTTAGACTAATTGTGCTTCTAAGATTTTTGATGCAGAGTTTGTTCGGGAAGAATTACGAGATGATCAAGATGAACCCGACATGAAGTGAAGCACGAGGTGCAGAAAGAGCAAAGACAAGACGCAAACGTGAAGAAGCAAAGAACCTAAGGTAATCCGTATTTTATTCCGATCTCAGAGTTCGGAGATAGATCGGTTTAGGAAAATTGTTTTTAGCTTTTAACCGTACTATAAAGAGGGGCTGCGAAAGTCCTCTCTTTATCTCCAACATAAACCGAGAAACTTAGGTCATTGCATTGCATCTATTTGGTTAGATTTTATTTGAACTTGATTTGAGTTATTTGGATTTTCAACTGAGTTTTTGACAGCAGAAGAGTATTTGTAATTTACAGAAAGATCTAGGCAATCTGGTTTTTGCTTCTGTTGACAAAAATGTAGCCCTTGAAATTAACTTTCAAACGAGCTATTAAACACCTCTTTTGGATTTCTGGTTTTAAAGTTATCACTGTTTTTGTTCATGCTGACTATCAGTTTGCATAACCGACTGTCAGTTTGAATGTCAGTTTAATTAAACTGACAATTGTCCAAAGAGGGTGTATTTTGGGCTCAAAATTTTTTGTACTAAACTGACTGTCAGTTTGTCCATACTGACTGTCAGTTGGGGTTTCGACCACAGTTGTTTTTAATTGAGTTTCTATTTGATTTGGTCGAGTTTCTGGTCGAACTGACTGTCAGTTGTGGGTTTCAAGTTTCCATAAACGACCACGAACGGCTAGCAAATTTTTATCCGTAAATTTTGTCGGCCGTTGTACACAAAACGGACTGTCAGTTTGTGTTGCTGATTTTCAGCCCTAACTCCAACGGTTCATTTGATTCTTGAGGCTATAAATAGGGGCTTTGGGCATGTGTTTCAGATAACAAGCAGTAGCATTTTCTCATACACTCCTGAGCTTTAGTTTTCTACACAAAATCTTGATCTGTTGATCAAGTCGAGTGTTTTCGATCCACCGAGAGTTTCAGTTCATTTGCATTTGTATACTCTTAGTTTTTCGGTGCGTGTTTGGAGGTCTAGAGAAGACCTCGCTGTCTATTACTCTTGGTGAGCGCCCTCACCTAGACGGTTCGGAGGCGTAGCCGTTGACCTCTCCAGTTCGGAGATTGTCGGAGAGGCTCGGCAAGCTTGTACAAGGCATCGGTGCTCGCCTTTCCGGAGTGGACAAGGAGCAACCATTAGTTGATAATACTCTTCGTAAGTACTATCAACTCAAGTGACTTGAGTGCTTCAACGAGGACTAGTGGAGACTAGGTGAGTCTCCAATACCTCGGTAAAAATTACTGTGTTCGTTCTCTTCTCACCTTGCTTATATTATTTATTCTTGATTTGCATTTATTTGTTTTTAAGTCTTAAGTTTTTAAAAGCCTCCTATTCACCCCCCTCTAGTCGGCATCCTTGATCCTACAGTATTGGGATCAAGAAGCTTTTCGAGACATAATGACTGCTTGCGTAGTATTGCACAACATAGTAGTGGAAGATGAGAAGGACATCGGCTACGTCGATTATAACTACGACGGCATGGGTGATATCGTTAACGCGTCCCACGACCATGCTCCGGCCGTGCAGGAGTTCATCCGCTTCCATCATACCATACGGAATCGTGAAACGCACAGGCAGCTCCAGAAAGACCTTGTCGAGCACTTGTGGCAGTTGCACGGCGCCGAGTAGTGTAACGTACCCAATGTAATGATTAGTTGGCATGTATTGATTATAACCATATGTAGGAGCCAAGCATGTATGCAATGTAATGATTAGTTACCATGTACTGATTGCAATGTAATGATTAGTTGTCATGCAAACAACAAGTTCTTTTAAAAGATTATGATGGCAACAAGTTGTGGTTTCCAAATATGCTACCTAGCTTAAACTATTACAAATTGGTGACCTCAAAACAAATACGTTGGTTGATTATGTAGATGTAGAACTTAAGAAAAAAATGATAGCAAAATATAATTTTTTTAAAAAAGATATTTTGGTGCATTATAAAGTCACATGTTCTCTTTTTTTTAAAAAAAAAATGGTCACAAGTTGAGTAATTTTTGTGGGAGGTTCCATTTCAAATTTGTTAAGTGAATCCTTTATTGAAGAATCAAAATTATTTAAGTAGCAATGTGCAATACAACTTCTAGCAGGCTAGTTGCACACAAGTTGTTTTAATTTTATGCATAGAAGAGTTGAAGCAGGCAGTGAGGGGTCCAGTCAGATACTTCCCAAGATCCAAATCTGAATACAATAAATTATCAGATTTGCTGGCCAATACACACACATCCCAGATAGAAAATGGCAAGAACATCTGAACATTGTTTTGCTTCAAATCTATCTGAGGTAAATTAAGATTTCATTCTGCAAAAGCATTTTGATCTAAATTCAGAATATAATTTGGTTCACTGGATGGGATTGACAGGCTTTCTGAGTTGACTAACACGTCATTAATTTTACTTTCTACTATACTACCACTACAAAAAAAAAACAATTTAAAACAAACTGCAAATTGAATTTAACATTGCTAATTCCAAATCTACATGACCTAAACTTAGGTTTCTGACAGAAAGGATGTCTAAAGAGGAAGGCATTCAGACATTCAGTTCTATGATTCTATCCATTTGTATCAAAGTCAATGTTAGTTTAGATGCTACCATGAATACAACAACCGCAGTTAGCCTGCATTGCTTTTGCAAAATGATCTGAGACTCAGATGCATGGTTTTGTAACTTTGCTGGTAATATAAATGAACAAGAACATCACCAAGGTATCTATCTATATCTAGGTGACCAAACAAAAGCCAAAACAAAAAAAAAATTAAAGAGGGCACATGCAGGCTGTTTTTATGCAGATGAGAATCCAATGACTGTCACACAAGAAATAATCATTACACCAGGCAAGATGCAATGTAAGAATTCATAAGTACTGTCTAAAGAAGAAATTTTCACAGAGAAAGATGTCCAGCAAGCCCAAGTATAGATACATTTAACACCTTTGTTGTCTTCTGTACAGACAGAGTACTGCTGTCATCAGCAAGCAACGTAAGAAATTATGAGATCCTGTAACTTACTTCTAAAACTTGCTGTTCAACAGTCCTTCCTCCTGTTCCAGACAGCCCACCCAAAAATGCAAGATATCTCATCAGTAGTTTAGTTGTTTCAGTCTTACCAGCTCCACTTTCACCACTGACCAAAATGGAGTTGCTCCTTCCCTCATTCATCATTTGCCTGTTTCCTTATTCAAATGTTCAAGATAGCTGCTTTAGCAGCTTGCCAGCATGTATCCCCTAGCTGCACTCTCTTACTCGCACCTGATACTAGGTCTTAAATTATGATCTCTTGCTAATTTTTGTGCCTCTAGTTGCCATACAAAAGTTGTTTGATACCTTTTACATTTGTATCTGGTAATATGACAACTGGGAACAGAAAAGAAGCAAAAAAAATGTTTAGCAATTTGTTAGAGAGAATTCACCAGATCACAATTCACAGCCAATACACCATCGATATGAGACAAACAGTATACCCATCGTATCCATAGCTCAACTTCAATAACCAATTTCATTACTAGCATATAATCTGACCGGAATACTGTTCCTGCTCGCATAACAAATTCACATTTACATCACCTTTTCTCTCGTGCAATGCAAGAGCTATGTATGATCTATGCAACCCAGAAGAACCTGTGCCTGTGGGTTCAGATATCTAGAAACATCAAACAATATGAGTAAAAAAAATTACCAATACCTGCTCTCCTTTCTCAGCTCAAGTTGCCATGGTACATTAGAGTTAAGTGGTCTACGGCACATTCTGGTCTTCGTACAATCATATATCATAGGACATCCAAATGTTTTACTACAAGCACACATCATAGTTCATCAACCTACAATAGCACAGTACATAAAAGCACCCAATTGCCCTCAATTTTCCACATTGTCGCGGTCGCTACCCACAGTCTCCCTCTGCTTTCGCATGAAGTACTCTTTCTGCCACTCAGAGCACTTGGTTAGATCGACCGACATGATCCGCTCCTCATACTCCTTCTTCAAGTCCAGCCTCTCCTTCTCGTACGCCATCATCTCCTTCTCGTGTGCCATCATCTCGGCGTACCGGTTCTCCCTTTTCTTCTCCATCTCCTGCCTACTTAGTGTCATGTCTCGGATGGCACTCATGTATGGGCTGTCGGAAGATGAATGTTCCGAACCATTTCAGAGCCGAGACTTAGCCTGACTGCGACCTATAGGCCTAATCAGTTCATCAGTTTGGCCCCCCGTCGAAGCCCCTGGCGACCCCCCCCCCCCCCCCGGGAGCCTGGTTGGGTCGCATCTGTTGGGGCCGCAGAGATCCCCGCCCTGGCTCCGGCCGACGTCTTCTGCCTCTTCTGTGAGACCTTCTCACTCCACTTTGGGTGCACTCAAAGCTCAACCTAGCAATGGAGGAAATTGAAAGCACGGTTTTCCTCAGCCGCGTAGAGCGTCGTCACATCCACAATCTGCATCATGAATTGCACAAAGAGGTCATGTCCTTCGGACGGATGACAGTGGTACAGTAGTGTAAGGGTACATTACCTTGTCACACTATGTACATTACCTTGTCACACTCTGTCTTCCCGCTTTGGTTGCGGCGTTCTATTCGGTCATAGCATCCACAGAACTTGTTGATGGACTCTTGGATGAACTGCCACCTATGCTGCAATGCGATCTGTGTACGTAGCGAGTTGAACTTCTTCTCCTTGTGGTAGTATTCATGGATGCGTGCCCAATAGCTTGATCCCTTCTGATTGTTACCTTGGACCGGGTCAATGCCGACATTCAGCCAAGCCGGCACGAGAAGCTTGTCCTCCTGCTCGGAGAAGTTCTTTGAGCGGTGCTTGTTTGGCCTTATCTCGACATCCTTTTCAGTCTGCGTTGCTTGCTCCGGAATTGGGCTCTCCAAGGGACTTAACTGAGTCCCGGCCCAGTCAAAACCATCCTCCCCCCCAACCAAAAGGTTAGCCCCGAAGGAATCCGTCTACACAGACGTGAGAATAAATGATCAAACAAGCAAGCACAGTGATCCAATGCAATAAAAAAAACACGGGGACATGTCACAACAAAATGAATGCCGATGGTGCATGCAAGAACTCAGTTTACAAATTTGAAACATACATGAACTCAGTTTACAAAAAAAGGTCATATGCCCTACATAAAACTTGTAATGTAATTAAATATCATTCCACATGGTAGGCTTGCCACACAAGTCCTGAAACATTAAAAGGCCTACATCCTGGCGGACCAATCACTATCGTACTCTATTCCATTTTCCTCGCAATACGTCTGGAAGTCAACAATCTGCTCGCCGGAAGACTCGTAGTCCACGGGAAGGCATAGGTCGGGGCTCACATCTCCGTGGGGATTGTAGTCATGGTCCACAGCTGGCATCGCCTGAGTACCTTCGGAGCACTGCAGTACCACTTCATCAAGGGAGGCCACTATAGCGTCGATTTCTAGGAGCACCCTGTTGAACGCAATGCTGGATGGATCGGTGCTTGGGTTGAAGTTGTCGCTGCAAAGTTTCTTCAGAAGGACAGCCGTGCTCTCCAGCTCTTTTATCGCCCTAGCCAACAACTCCGTCTCTTTGTTCGGAACTGACGCCATATACATGCAATGCACAACTGTGAACTAAAATCCAAGTTTCGACAATGTCTATTGTCTACCTTGATAGTGGTGAAGATTATGCGCTAAGGTTTACATGAAAATTGGTACCACTGCATGCTGATATATGTACTGGGACGAATATGTCGTAGCATACTTCAATTTATTTGATAATGCAGGACTTGATGCTCTAGAATAATTCCGCAGGATAATAATAGATCAACTACCTATTGATAGTATAAGATTTCTCAACAATGTGAGTTCCCAATCAAGTAAAAAGAGTCACAGCTGGAAACCAATGGATGAGATTAACAAAATGATAAGCAAGGGAATTTGGAAGTAGCAAGTATTGTGTTTTGATGGAAATTTCAACAGTGTAGGATACTTAACAGACTCATGTGAAATGTAAAGTACAGATTGGAAATACGATTTATAGTTGACACCGGAGACTTGGTAAAAATACCCCCCAATGACTACAATCCAAATCCTCATAGGAACATTTGTTTTGCATTGTGGTTTCAACAAAGGCTGGAGCCAGTGACAACTAATACACAAAATGGTTTGATTTGGTTCGTCTTGGCTTACGGAAAATCTCATAAGCACTGGTTTTGGTTCTGTTACTTTTCATTGCATTGTGTTTTAACAAATATTAATCAATTGCAACACCATCTATACAAATTATTTGAACCCAGAGATGAATGAGATTGATTTTCAGAATTTCAGTAGTTCACATATCAATACCTCAGCACACTAGGGCAAACATCAAAGCACAAGTAAATAGATAAAGATAAAGATTATGAGCTACTGAAATTTAAATTCTAGTCTCAATCACTCATCACACTAACAGAAAACATAAGACAGATCAATCAACGGCAGAAATCAACAATTAAATCACCTAATTCCTTTACTTCATCACTACTAAATTCAGTGCAAAAGTGCAAATTTTTTGGTTTCTTGTGCTTTGATGTTTTGTGACAGACAAGCCCAGCCAAGAAGCCTCCTCTTGCCCTGAAATTTCAAAAGGCCCAAACAAGGTGACAACGACAAGGCTAAAGGCACGTCCTCAAGGACATCGTCGGCAACATCATCGACGTCAAGGCCAAGAGCGAGATTGTTTGATACAATTAAAAAGTAGGAATGAGAAACAATGAAATCACAGGCATTTAAACCAATGGGTCGGTTCATCTCAAAAATCAACAATGTGATTTCATTAGGCACACACATTAACACACACAGATCACGCATCACAAATTGCCCCAAACGAAAAAAATCAAGCGGGTGTGCTCCAGAAGGTGGGGGAGAAATACCTCAAGCAGCCGGAGGAGGACGACGCCTGGCTTGAAGGGGACTGCAGAGGCGGCGCAGGGGGATCCGGATCTGGTGGGAAGGCACCCAGGTCCCGCGGTCCTTGCACACGCTTCGTCGCCGGCGGCCTCGCGGTGACGCTCCAACCCCTCTGGCGCAAGAACCTTGCAGCGGGTCCACGCCGCCGACGGGGACGACACACCCGCGCCAGGCCTTCCACGACAGACGTCGCCTCTGCAAGGTGCACACGGCCGCGCAAACACCGATCTGTTGGGGGCGGCGGCGAGTGGGGAGAGGATACCAACCGGAGAGAAAATGTCGACATTTGGGTTTTCTCTCTCCCATATGTATCAGCGTAGCGGCGGATGCGTCGCCTGTTGGAGCGGCCGGTTGAACCCAATCGGCGTGCGTAGCGGAAAATTTGCATATCTACAATGCTTTCGGGGACTCTGTTGGAGAAGGTCTGAGTACCTTAAAATCTCACATATCCTCATTTGAGAAGTTGATTTTCAATTAAATGATTTTTCATAATATCTTCTAAAACTTTGTGATTTGGAACACATTAGATTCTCTCTAACTTTCTAATATAAAATTAACTTCAACTCCACTGCAAATCCAAAGAAACTACTAATCAGAATCACACTATTTAACCAAACTACTCTAATAATCCAACTCTAATCCAAAAATTAGGAACTAGAGTTGGCCAAATTGTTACAACAATCCAACTCTAATCTAGCCCCGCCAACAAAGCCTAACACAAACTAGGAACTAGAGGAGTTTTTTTTACTAATAACCCAGATTTAAAAAATAATTACGAAACTAACCCACAGTTGTGAGAATTTACAAAAATGGCCTGCCACGTAAGCATGTCGAGCTCCCAGAGCTCGACAAGATGCATGTCGCACGGGCGCGTTCTTGTCGTGGTCGGAAGGCACGACTAGGGGCTTGTCGAGTCCCTCGACCACGACAAGTCCTTGTCGATTCCCTTGAGCACGACTAGTTGTTGTCGTCCACGAGAAGCCGCGACCACTTGTCGCATGTGGAGAACTCGACAAGCGAAAAGAAATAATTTGTGGAACGGGGATTCGAACCCAGGCCGAGGACACGAGAGCGGGCGCGCGAGCCAGTTGGGCTAGCACTCTTAGCTGCACTAGAAGGGTAAGCCTAATTAATATCCCTCTCTCACATGTCGTGGATCCAGAGCTCGACAAGGAAAAATGTTTTAATTGCGGGAGCGGGGATTCGAACCCGAGCCAACTACGTTGCAAAGCTCCCACCAGCTGGGCTAAGACACTTATGTGATATATGAGCACTGCACATTTTAATATTGTGCAGCTTGTCGAGTTTCCAGAACTCGACAAGCTGCTGGTCCCCTCTTTATTTCTTTGGTCCCCTGCACTCAACTCACTCACACATACTCATTCATTTGAAGCAGCAGCAGCAGCAGCACACACACACTTCATCTCATATTTTCCACCCTAGATCTAGCAAAATCCGTCCAATAAATTTATTCGGTGTAGAACAGAAAGTTGTAGAGAATTGTGAGCTCTTCGAAAAGAGGTAATTTTTTTCGAAATGCATTTAAGATTCTGTTAATTATGTTGCTAATGACGTATTAGGGTTTATATTTATGTTTATGTGTATACAAGAGTAGGTATTATGTTTTTAGGAATATGTTTAGGAAATATGTGCATCTGTATGTATGTTTGTAAAATAGATTTTTTTAAATGTATGTGTGTATGTTTGGAAATGTATGTGTATATGTTTGGAAAATAGGGTTTTATAAATGTATGTATGTGTGTGTGAAAAATAGATTTTTGAAATATATGTGTGTATGTTTGGAAAAATAGGGTTTTTAAATGTATGTTTGTATGTTTGGAAAATAGGTTTTTGAAATGTATGTGTGTATCTTTAGAAATATATGTGTGTATGTTTGGAAAAATAGGATTTTTAAATATATGTTTGTATGTTTGGAAAATAGGTTTTTGAAATGTATGTGTGTATGTTTAGAAATATATGTGTGTATGTTTGGAAAAATAGGGTTTTTAAATATATGTTTGTATGTTTGGAAAATAGGTTTTTGAAATGTATGTGTGTATGTTTAGAAATATATGTGTGTATATTTGGAAAATATGTTTTTGAAATGTATGTGTGTATGTTTAGAAATATATGTGTGTATGTTTGGAAAATAGGATTTTATAAATGTATGTGTGTATGTTTGGAAAATAGGGTTTTTAAATGTATGTGTATTTTGTTTTAGAAACTATGTGCACACAATAGAAAATATAAAATTAGGTTATTTTTAATTGTGCACATGCATAATGTATGTCTAAAAATTAGGTTTTGGACATATATGTGTATGTATTTAGAAAGTATGAAACTAGGTTATTTTCAATTACATGCATGCATGCATGCTCTATATTTAGAAATTCTGTTTTTGAAATGCATATGTGTATGGTTTTAGAAACTATGTGCATGTGTGTATGTTTGTAGAAAATATAAAATTAGGTTATTTTTAATTATGCACATGCATACTCTATGTGTAATTAGGTTTTGTAAAATATATATGCGTATGTATTTAGAAATTATGAAACTAGGTTATTTTCAATTACATACATGCATGCATGCTCTATGTTTAGAAATTATGTTTTTCAAATGTATATGTGTATGGTTTTAGAAACTATGTGCATGTGTGTATGTTTGTAAAAAATATAAAATTAGGTTATTTTTAATTGTGCACATGCATACTCTATGTCTAAGAATTAGGTTTTGTAAAATATATATGCGTATGTATTTAGAAATTATGAAACTAGGTTATTTTCAATTACATGCATGCATGCATGCTCTATGTTTAGAAATTATGTTTTTCAAATGTATATGTGTATGGTTTTAGAAACTATGTGTATGTGTGTATGTTTGTAGAAAATATAAAATTAGATTATTTTTAATTGTGCACATGCATACTCTATGTCTAAGAATTAGGTTTTGTAAAATTTATATGCGTATGTATTTAGAAATTATGAAACTAGGTTATTTTCAATTACATGCATGCATGCATGCTCTATGATTAGAAATTATGTTTTTCAAATGTATATGTGTATGTATGGTTTTAGGAACTATGTGCATATGTGTAATGGTGTCATGTTATTTACGCGTGAGATGAATGTGTGTAGGGAATGGAGAGTCCGAAAAAAATTTGCATATTTTATGGTGATGGCATAATTCGCGAGGGGCAAAGCGGGGTTGATATGAGCCGTTGCCAGTATGTGACGGGCGAGCTGAGCGTACATAACACCTTATTCCTAGAGCTGATCAATTTGTGAATCCTGAATATGTTCGGGAAGCGGCCTCGTGATGAAATGGCTCTAATTGAAGGGCTCATCGTTCGTGAGGTAGATAATGAGCCATACTGGATGCTGCGCGAAATTAAAGGGGACAAATCTTGGAGTTCTTATATTCGAAGAGTGGAAGACCCCCATGGCGGACTGCTCGGCCAGTTCACGATGTATGTGCAGTTCTGCAACGTACGAGCAGCCGAGTGTACGATGGAGGGTGAGCCAAGCGTCATGCCCGGTCCTGCGAGATTCAGGGCTAGCGAGTGGTCGGATGTATTCTGCCATACTCGCGTAGATGTGTGCGAGGTACTGGATTGCCTTCCATCAGTGTCCGACGAAGATGATTGGACGGACTCGGAGGCATCCGATGGCTCTGATGACGATACTCCTGGTCCCCCGCAGGAGTGGCTAGATCACTCAGCATACAGTCAAGCTGTGTTGCCAACGGATCAGGGTTCGAGGTGGTCTTTCGAGCACGGTAGCTTACAAGTAGAGTAGGAGTTTCAAAGCAAGGAAGATCTAAAGAATGCCGTGGCGAGCTGATCCCTCGCAATTAACCGGCAATATAAGGTCGTCAAGTCAAACCCCAACCTTTTTGTCGCAGCCTGTGTAACAGCAGGCTGCCCATGGAAGATTCGTGCGATGCGGCCGAAGGACGACATCGGTTTTGTGGTGACAAGGGTTACCGCACACACATGCCTGCTCACGGAGGCGCTGGACAGACACAGGAACCTGATGTCGACGTACGTCGGTAATATCATCCAGCCGGCCGTGCGAGAGAACATTTCGATAATGCCGAGAGAAATAATGAAGCAAGTTGCCGATAGATGTGGGTACACTATACGGTATGCAAAGGCCTGGAGAGAAAAACAAAAGGCAATTGAGGGCATGTTCGGCACATTCGACCACGCCTACAACAATGTGATGCGGTTGCTGCGCAACATCGCTCAGACCAACCCAGGCACATTTTTAGATTTCTTCGATCAGCCAACTACACATCGAGATGGTAGCCCCATACTGAACACTCGGGTACTCCGTCGATTGTTCTGGTCATACCGCTAGTGCATCGAGGCATTTGCTTATTGTCGTCCGGTCATATGCGTGGATGGTACGTTCCTGACCGGAAAGTACAAGGGCAGTCTTCTCATTGCTGTTGCTGCGGATGCTAACGACCAACTGCTTCCATTGGCGTACGCGATCGTCGAGTCTGAAAACTCAGAAAGTTGGTTGTGGTTTCTGGTCAACGTGAAGCGGGCGGTTGTTGGTGATCGAGAGAAGGTGTGCATCATATCGGACCCCCACCGAGGGCTGCTCCATGCCATTGAGGTAATGCGCGGGGCCCCAGATGCTCCGTACAAATGGGAGGATGTGCGCAACCGTTGGTGCATGCGGCACATTGCAGCAAACCTTTTCACACATTTCCGCAGTAAACAGATCATGGATCTGTTCAAGCAGATGTGCATGCAAAATCAACCGAGAAAGTTCCAGGCTGTGTTCGACAAATTGGAGGCGCTGACAGTGAAGTACTCCACAAGGAGGGCCAGCAATGCTGCCGATGATGCGAACGTGAGCAAATTCTCCCAATGGATTCAGGACAAGGACATCGAGAAATGGTCCTTGTTGCACGACGAAGATGGCGCAAGGTTTGGGATAATGATGACGAACCTTTCAGAGGTGTGCAATTATGTGTTGAAGGGAGTCCGGTGTTTGCCGGTGACTGCTATAGTGGAGATGACATGGTACCGCACAGCCGAGTACTTCAACAACAGAAGTGTAGCCGCCAAAACGCTAGTCGACGATCCCATGAGAACCTTGCCAGATGTTGTGCAGTCCTACTTGATTGCTCGCGTAGACAAGGCCCAGCGGCACGAGGTGACAGTTATAAACAGACTACACCGAATCATTCAAGTCCGCCTTCGGCAGAAGAACGTGAGCGGCCAACTGAGGCCTGGACGGGTGCACGAGGTCATTCTTAGGGATATCGCTGAGTGCTCATGTAACAAACCGAAGCTACTGCACAAGCCCTGCTCTCATGTCCTTGCTTCATATGCGGCGCTCGGTGTGAGCCCTGCGCCTTACCTTTCGGAGTACTTCAGCCTTGACAACCTTTCAAACACGTGGAGTGGCGTGTGGAGAGTTTTTATGACGCTCGGTGACTACAGAGTTATCCCTGCTGGCGAGACTACCTGGATCCCAGATGTAAATCTAAAGAGAACGGGTCCAGGGCGACGGAAGACATGCCGAATACACAACAACATGGATGAGTCACAGTGGGGTAGCTCACGAGCTAAGAAATGCTCGATTTGTAGGCAGCCCGGACATAGCAGGAAGGGTTGTTTGAATGCACCCGGACCATCGACCTAGCCTTGTAATAAACTTTGTAATACTCTTATCATTTGCATTGGATTGTTGTAATCTGTACGAAACCTTGTAATATGATTTATGTTATGTTACTTTCATGTCGTGTGCTATACATGGGTATGATACTTTCAATAACGGTTCCCGTTGTATGTTATGTTACTTTCAATAATGGTTCCTATTTTATGTTTTGACAGGCATGGCTGGCGGGGATAGAGATCTTCCAGAGCTGTTGAGCAGTACATGTGATCGTGGACATCGCGGCCGCATCTTGTCCGAGGGCGGAGACTTGGAGCCGCTGGAAGTCCGTGCTCCCTTGGAGTACTGGCCTCTGCATGAGGGCTATATCCCCATCCTACGGGATGCAGGTTTATTGCCGTTCGCCCGTATGCTACAGATAGGTCAGCATCTCACACTGGACAGGTCGTTGATCACCGCATTGGTAGATCAATGGCGTCCGGAGACCCACACTTTCCACTTCCGCTGGGGGGAGATGACAGTCACGCTGGAGGATGTGAGCATGCTGTTTGGTTTACCTGGCAGTGGACATCCCATCGTCCCCCGGCCAGCACACCTAGATTGGCGCGCACAAATGCACCTCTGATTCAACATCGCTAACCACGCTGATGAGATCCCGGCATCCATGCGTGGCGTCCCCCACCGATTTCTGGCGCGCTACCGTGAGTGCCCCGATGATGCCCCCGCCGATGTAGTTCGGCAGCATCTCTTCACCTACTTGCTGGTGACGCTGCAGTATATTTTGTTCCCTTCCACGCACGGTGACACTGTGTACACGTGGTTCATTCCTCTGGTCGAGAGTATCGTCGATGCCGACACAGGGGCCATGCCGCGTTACAACTGGGCGATGGCAGTGTTGTGCGCGATGTACAGGGGGCTTTGCGAGGCATGTTGCAGGACCGCAGCTGGATCATTGCTGTCCGCATGCCCTGTACTGCTGCAGTTGTGGTCATGGGAGCACTTCCCTATTGGTCGGCCGCGTTTACAGCGGCCCATCTATCCGTATAGTGCGCCAGTGGACTACGAGGATTGGGTGGATCGGCCGACCATGGGAGCCCGTTGGCTGGGAGGTCGGCCGAGGTGGTCATCGTCACAAATTCACCGCTGTTTTTTGGCGTACCTGGGAGAGTTTGATCTCCTATCGGACGCGCGCGTCATATGGCGACCATGGACACCGGAGCACATCTCCCAGGTTGCACTGCATGGCATTTCCTCGTATTGCACCGCGGGCCAGGACTGCTGGCTTACACGCCGGCACATGGTGTTCTCACATGTGGTGGAGCCGTATTTTCCGGAGAGGGTGATGCGCCAATTCGGGCTACATCAGCAGATACCGCCCCCGGAAAGAAATCGACAACGCCATCTCCCGCTGCAGATTCACGTGTATGCCTCGAACATTTTCTATATCTCATGTACGCACTCATATTTGTTTATTTCTTTGCTTTATGTGCATCGCGTCACCTTTTGCAGACAAACACGTAGAGGAAAACACTTCGACAACTGGCAGATCAAGAATTCCAAATAGGTCGACCAGTGGGAGGACCACGCAGCGACAGATGTTGTTATGGAGGAGCGGCCGTATGACCCTGGGACGTACCAGGCCTATCTTCAATGGTACGTGCCGCGCACCTGCACGCGACTCGCTCGTGCGGCCCCCCCTTCGCTGACAGAACTATCACATCAAGACAGTCTTCGACTCGGCCTTGATGTTCATTTCCCAGGCTGGATACATCGCTCGGTACGTTCGTCTTCGCTGGATACTTATGTTGGTCCCTTATCTTATCTATTTTTCCATAGTTCCCATATGAGTTTCACATGTGCAGGCTGACTTAGCGTTGGCCATTGACAGGCAGGCGGCAAACCTGTCGTCTGGCTGGCGGGGAGGACGACACTTCAAGACGGTGCCGCGTGCTGCCCTACATTCCATCCGTGTAGCAGCACAACGACTCTTCTTCGACGTAACTTGTGGCCGAAAGACAGATGCATCAGTTCCGCACCAGAGAGGGGCCCGGCCACCTAGCCCGATGTCAGCCCGGCCTAGCCTGGGTGGTGCTCAACAGAGCACTTCGTCAGCACGGCGCAGTCATCGTGACACATCGTCAACCTGGGGAGGTGACATACCAGGGACGTCCGCCGGCCCGTCTCGGCTTCGTCGTTCCTCATCAATGCACAATGCTCGACGTAGAGATATGCATATTAGGGGCCCGTCGAGACATCGCACTCCTGATTCAGATGACTCTGATGATGAGGACGACATCCGTCGTCAAGACAGGGACGATGCGAGTAGGGCGTTGGCAGAGCGGCTTGCGGCTGACGAAGATTGGGACCAGGCTCATATTGAGCAGGCGGCCCAGGAACAAAGACACTCAGTCCCTGGGGGGTCTACTTGGGAGAGTTGGGGGGAGCCCGCCCACGACCACATGGATGTGGATGACGATCGTGAGTACTACGCTCCGCAGGGGGCCGAGCCCAGTTGGGTGGCACAACAGTGGGACAACGACGACTGGGTCTCGAGCATGTTAGGGTTGCACGACCCTCACGCACATCAGTACTACCAACCAGATCAGTTGGCGCCTAGCGAGCTCGAAGATCACCCTCCACCGACACAGCCATCTCAGGGTCATGCAGGTACTGAGCGGCATGGTCCTTCTACCGTGGCTGGGCGGCGATCACATGTGCCACCTGATCCGTACTCACCATCGCCTTTTCAGAGATATAGACATGGGCATAAGAGGGGTGGTCCGAACCCATAGCGAACATGTACTAACACTTTTATTTTCCAGTGTGTTACATTCAAAATGAATCATGCAGTTCACTAGATTTCTTATATATTTTTATTATATGTATATACATACATAGATATATATACATACTTACACACACACACACACACACACACACACACATATATATATATATATATATATATATACATACATATATTTGTATAGATATATACATATACATATATATATATATATATATATATATATATATGTGTGTGTGTGTGTGTGTGTGTGTGCGTATATATGTATATATCTATATCTATACAGTACATATATATGTATGTACATACATAAATACATACATACTGTATAGATATATATACATATATATACATACATACATATACATACATATATATAAATACATACATATACATACATACATACATATACTTACATATACATATACATATATATGTTTATATACATATACATATATATGTTTATATACATACATACATGCATATACATATACATACATAGTCATACATACCTAGACATACATACATATACATACATATACGTCCATATACAAACTCCTGTAGTACTAGAACAATTAAAACTCCTAGTCCAACTGGTGGGAAAAACTCCTAGCCCAGCTGGTGGGAACTCTCTTCTACCTCGTTGTCCACCTGGGTTTGAATCCCCACTGATCTTGATTTGGGTTCACAGGATAGATTTTGTGATTTTAGGGTTTGAGATAGATTAGGGTTGAACTGATCTTGTTACTGCTAAACATAAAAGTCTTCAGAAACCATATTCAATTCCATCTCTAACTCTCAGATCTATCAATCCTATTTTGTTTTCGAAAACAGGATTCTAATTACTATTCTAATTACCCTAAATACTCAAAACTCAGATTTAACTAAATCTTGACCTAATCCAGATCAGATTATTCTTGGATTATGATCATGGGTATGTCAATACCTTAATCCAGAAAGTCGGCAGCCAAATCATATCATCTAAGCCTTTTTCACATATCAGTCCAAATTATATCGTAATTTAGTCCTTTATCTGATATCTAGAAACCCAAAAAGGCTAAAATCTTCAGATTAACTCCAAATTCAGAATTTCTTCAGCAAATCTCTTTCAAATGCTATTTGATACAATTTTCTCTTCTGTCCAGATTACAAAATCACATCTTAAAGGCCAAAATTCGAAATCGACAAAACTCAGATCTTATATTACCCTAAAGTACCCTATTTTCAGTTTATATCGAAAATCATCAAATCAAGCCAGATTTTATCAAATCTCTTGCTAGATGAGTATAACGTATAAGTTTATACTCATCTGTGAAATCAGATTATAAATCAGTCCAAAATTCAATCAAAAATCCTTGCAATCAAGTCCCTGGCTCGACCACCTCTACTGTACACGACCTCGTCTACTGTTTGCGACCAGAGGGCTCAGTTCACGACCAGTGCTCGCTCACCGACCGCAGGGCTCTCTTGTCGAGTCCTCACAGCACGACAAGCTATGCTGGTGGCTTGTCGTGGTCGTGGGACTCGACAAGAGCTTGTCGTGGTCCAGGGACACGACAAGTCTCTAGTCGTGCCTTCCGACTACAACCAGACGGTTCCCGTGCGACATGTATCTTGTCGAGCTCTGGGACCTCGATATGCTTATGTGGCACATTATTCCTGTAAATTCTCGCAACTGTGGATAGTTTCGTAATTATTTTTTAAATCTAAGTTATTAGTAAACAAACCTCGGAACTAGAGCCCCGCCAACAAAGCCCAACATCCTGGCGATCACGGACTCTAATCTTTGCAAAACCAGCAGACAGCAACAAAAGAGGACAGCAACAGCAGAGAGCAAAGCAAAATTATCGGCACTCAGAACACCTACCCCATCACCATCAGATCACTATCAGGATTAGATCGAAATTGTACAAAAGAATCCTACAACTACGTAGAATCGTATAAAACTACAAAACATAGAGATTATTCCAGTTCCCGTCAAACATTACGATTACATACATGTCACATCGTGATCGTACAAAATGTCAAACTCATTCATGCTTAGACTGTCTCCAACCCTAACTCCTTCTGACAGGTTCTCCAGGAGAATATTCTCCGCCACATCAACGAAGAGTCTCAACCAACCATTTCTTCCTCTCCAATACATAGGCTCTTCGCGAGACCACTCCTCCAAGAGTCTCCTTCTCCAATGCAAAGACTCTTTGAGAGACTCTTGAGTGGACCTCACGTATTAAATATATAATTTCAGTTTTACCATCATATTAATAATTATATAATCTATATAAATAAATTAAAAATTGTACGACAATATTTCCAACATTTAACAATATAATTTGCGGATCGAAAATTCGGCATAACCAAAATAAATATTTGTATTAAATTCGGTACAACAAAAATAAATATTTTTCTTACATTGGACAGTTGGACATAACATTAAACGTACGACATTGCATACATGCATTGGTATTGAAACTTGAAATTTAACATCGACGTGCAAATAAAAAATAATAGAAAAGCGATATATAATGACTAATTTTCATGGACACCTCCAAAACGCTCCCAAATGTGTTCAATCAAATCTATTTTGAGCGCTGCATGCATCGGTTGAGCCCAAATGTTGGTGTTTCTCTGGATCAAATCAGCGAAAGCAGCTGTACCGCCATGTTGGATATTAGACGGTGTTACGGTGGAAGTCCCTTGGATGTCTCGCTCATCCTCAACGATCATATTGTGTAGTATGATACATGTCCTCATGATTTTCGCAAGAGTTGAGTGTTGCCAAAAGCGTGCTGGGCCATGCAGGATGGCAAAGCGGGATTGTAGAACTCCAAATGCTCGCTCCACATCCTTCCTCGCTCTTTCTTGATGCTGCTCAAACAGTCTGTGTTTGTCTGTTTGCGGCAGGGGTAACGTCTTCACAAAGGCAGCCCACTCTGGGTATATACCATCTGCTAGATAGTATCTCATGTTGTACTCGTGCCCATTGATGAAGTACTGCACTTGAGGAGCTCGTCCCTGCAAAATATCGATGAACAAGGGGGATTGGTTCAACACATTTATATCATTGTTGGAGCCGGCAACACCAAAGAAGGCATGCCATATCCAAAGGTCCTGGGAGGCGATCGCTTCGAGTATAATGGTTGGGACTCCGTAATAGTTGCGAGTAAATTGCCCTTTCCATGCAACTGGGCAATTTCTCCACTCCCAGTGCATGCAATCTATACTTCCGAGCATTCCCGGGAACCCGCGCGCCTCTCCTTGTTGCAATAGGCGCTGCATGTCTTCGACGGTTGGGCGTCGAAGATATTCCTTGCCGAAGTTGTCAATCACTCCATCGACGAATTTCTTCAAGCATTCGATTGCTGTGGACTCGCCAATCCGTACGTACTCGTCGACAGCATCGGCAGGAGAACCGTATGTCAACAAACGAATGGCTGCTGTGCACTTCTGTAATGAAGACAACCCTCGGCGGTTAACGGCATCTACTCTCTCAGTGAAAAAGGTGGACCACTCACCAAGAGATCCGACGATACGAAGAAAGAGGGGTCTGCTCATCCGGAACCTCCGATGAAACAGGTGGTCGGGGTACACCGGATCTTCGCAGAAGCAGTCCGCCATGAGCCGGATATGGCCGGTTTCATGGTCCCTGTTGATGTATCGTCTGCCACCGCGCCGATGACGACGCGAGGTAGAAGCCTGCAGCCTTGCTTGTATACCGGCAAGCACATGCTCTTCTAACTCCACCATGGCGGGATCTAGGTTGACGAATCCTGCAAGGGCACTCCGTAAGGTATTTACGGACTCTTCGTCTTCACTGTACGAGCTTGAACCAGAGCTGGATGGCATGTTTGAGGGAGAGGGATTTCGGAATGAGGGATTTGATAGTGAGGAGTATTGCTGGGGATGAGAAATATGTGCACGGTCGATTCGGTTTATATAGGCCAGGTTGAATATCCCAACGGCTCTTTTTCAAACTCCAACGGCTCTTTTCCAAAAAGATGAGTGCAACGGCTATCTTCCGAGAAGATTAGTGCAACGGCTATTTTCCAAAAAGATGAGTGCAACGACTAATTTTCGAACACATGAGTCGAACGGCTACTTTCAAAACATATGAGTCCAACGACTACTTTCAAACACATGAGTCAAACGGTTATTTTTCAAACATATGAGTCCAACGGAAATTTTCCAAACTTATTTCAATTGCAGAAAAGAAGGATACATAGGTGTACAACGACACCTCGAAAATAAAATGCTACACTACTCAGCCTAGTCTAGTTTGGCCTCCCGGATCAAATTTTTTACAAACTTCAACGCTTCCGCATGATCCTTCATTCCCTCCTCAGTGAAGTTGGATTTGTCTGTGGTGACCAATTTTGTTAAAGATCTTGCAAGGACCAGCTTCTGGTTGAGCTCGTCGTGTTTGCTCAGAGTGGAGGCCGCACGGGCTGTTGCCTCGACGCGCTCAGTGTTAGCTCTGACGAAGGCTTGCAGGTCTTCTTGCGCGGACGTGTTGCCCAAGGGAGATTTCTGTTTGCCTTTCCCCTTGCGCTTCTCCTTGGCGGTGTTGTGATCTTCTGGGCGCGTCTCCTCCACGAGCCGCTCATCTGGATTGGACGAGGACGATGTGTGCGCACCGTCCTCGCTCAACCGTGCTCTTTTGCCGGTGTCGACATATGTTCAGTTCTATTTAGGTTGGTCCCGAACATTCGTCCACCAGTGGTCCAGAGCGAATGCATGCCCTGTCTCACTCCTATATAGCTCGCGGGCTTGTGCCATTAGTTGGTCGTCCGAACGACCACTGGCGTACACTTCCTTCATCCTGCACCAACAACCATTAAACTGGACAATTTTTCTGTTAGTCCAGAGCCAGTGGTCTTTGCAATGCTTGACCTCCCTTCTACGATTTCGTGGGCTGCTCGCATTGTACGCCGCAGCCACACTCGCCCAGTACATGTCGAACTTTTTACTGTTCCCGTCGACTGGGTCCAACGAGTTGTTCAACCGCGCACTTATCTGCGCAACCGAATTATAAATGGTGTGATCAAAAATGGATGTAAGAGTTTCAAATAAAATTCAGCAAAATGTTGAAATAATTCCTTCCACAATATCTGAATGTCAAAATGGAATACTCACAAGTTGAACATCGTCGGCCGGTTGCCAAAGCAACCGCTTGCGCCCGGCAGGACCTGGGAGACTATGGTCATCGTCGTCGTCCGCTCCGAGCTCCGGCGTAGATTGTGGCGTACTCATGTCTGGGGGGATGGGGATCTGAGATTTTGCCCTAGGCCTGGCGGTGGCGAGGGTGACCATACGAAGCCGGAGCACCGACAAAATGATAGTTTGGCCCATACGGTGCAAATGGATGGCCTTGTGGAAATGAGTGCGGTGGTGCATATGCGGCGGGATGCGGATATGGAGGAGCATGTGCATACTGCAGGCCGGGGGGTAGACAGGATACCCGGACGGAAAAGATGGTTGTGGAAAATGAAGATTAGTGGGTGGATATGGTGGAGGATTTGAATTACCTGTTATTTTTGGATTTTCTCCAATTGTACTAGGAGAACTAAGCCAGTTTACGAAACCCTCAGGAGGATTATTATCCATATCGGCGCCTAAAACTAATTTCGGTGCACAAAGTGTGTGAAAATGGGTGTGTAAAATGTTGTAAGATGGGTGAAATGGGTCTGGTGAAGTGAAGATATGAAGCATCTATTTATAGACAGAATTCTGTGAATTTTTCACAATTTTTTTGAATTTTTCTGAATTTTTTAGGATTTTTTTGGAATTTTGGGTAATTTTTTAATGAAAAAACAATTAAATAAAGAGTAATGACTAATTTTGCAACGGCAAAAACTCCAACGGCCGGAAATTCCGCCACTGACAAGTAGGCCCATCCAAAAAACGACCGTTGGATCGCCTTAAAAACTGAAAAAAAATCCATCCGACCGTTGCGAGTTAAAACAGTCACTTACAAGTGGGCCCCGACATACTTTGCCCCCACATGTCATAGGTGTATGCGTGTGAGTGCGGTAAAAAAGGGCCGGCCAAATTAACCTGACGCGTTACTGTAGCTGAGCCCACAAACCGCGTGAAAACACTGTTCATCGTGCCCGTTGGTTCGACCTCTTCCTCTCCAACACACCGCTCGACCAGCGCTCGCAGAGGTGGGGCCCGCCCTCGCCACGACCGCCTGCTCGCGCGGCTGAGCACTGTTCCGCGCGTTGCTCGCGCGAGGCCGACGGCGGCTTCGACCAGCAAGCGCCTCATGTGGTCGCGCGTTGGAGTTCACCTTAAGCACGCATGAACAGGGGAAAGCACAGAACAGCTCAGCAAGATGGATGCCAGAAGGGACAAAAGGAGTGGAAGGAGATTAAAACTAACCCTCCAAGCTCCACTAGCTCTACAGAACTTGCAAGACTCAGTTATTTTGCTAAGACATCTGCACTTTAAGGCCATATCAGCTCATTACTCATCAGACACAGAAAATGACCCGAGATATTTGGGAGATATCTGAGAACCTGCGGATGGTTTGCTTATCCTGATACTGTGCTTGAGCAGGAAGTCTCAAACACATGGAACCTCAAGGTAGCACAAAACACACCAAGACTGCACAAGACATAAAGTTGTTCAAGTTTTCTAGCAGAAGAGGCGGGCAACAATCCTCATGACAGAACCAGGAGTTCAATAGATCATGCATGGTGTGAAAATTTGATAATTTTCAACAAGGCATTACAACAGAACTTGTGGGTTACCTGAACAGTGCATGTACAGCAAGGTTACACTGGAAACAAGCAAGTATCAATGACACAGATCAAATGATATTGTAATTAATTTGCATAAATTTGAAGAGGAACTACAATAGAATAGAAAGCCTCAAAAAAGAGAAGTCTAATTGCCTAGATCTTCGTCTGACAATGTTCCTCTTTAGTACATCACCCACTTTGTCATTTATGAAGAACAAGCCTCCAAGAAATTCTAGAGTATTAACTGTAAATATCACAAAGTAACTATATTAGTCTTGCTGTAAACTCTTCCTTGTAACTTGAGTGCAACTGCTTGTGCAATAAAAGAATCATGACAAAATGTATAAGCCAGAATAAGCAGGCAGAATGAACTTCCAATCTACTTGGTAACAGACTTCAACTACAAATATTTACATCTCAGAAGATTGAAACCAACATTTCTAAAAAATCTTGAATAATCTCCTTTTGTAGTGTATTCAAGCTACTAAGCACAAACCTCAAGCAATTCTCCTTCATGACCATAACTAGAGAATGATACTATCACTGTTGCTGCCTGTCAGTTGTTGCAGCCCAACCCAATTGTCTCAATCCATCCAACTGGGCTGAGAGGTCTACATTATAAAGTTCAGCTCCGGCCCTGATGTCGCACCTTACCCATCTTCATGTAGCAATCAACCAACTTATCAGCCTACAGCTAGATGTAGCAATTTATATACTATTTGAGTTGAAAAGCCATTTTATTAATCACTTTTTCTGCATTTAGTAAGCACTATTTTTGAGATAAATAATGCATTTAGTTTAAGCAAAGTGCTAATGCAACCAGGGACCTTATCACACCACATTCCTACTATTCTTCCCAAAACACTTCATCAAAACAATATCTTCAGATAGGTCCAACCAAATACCAGTTTCCTGAAAAACTTGATAGACCTAACAAGTTCTATCTTACCCGTCTCTTGAAATAGTACATAAAAATGAAAATGAAACAATGTGTACATTCAAGTAGCATATTATTGAATTCGGTAATGCCAAGCACCCAAGCCAACCAACTGTGTTTTTCTCCTTGTTCTTCAGTCTAAATAGATGCAGCACAAGCATTACATGAAAAACAATTAAGCCGTTCCAAAGACGATGTCCATTACGCTGTCGCTGACTCCATTATAACTATATCCAACCAAAAATTAACTACATTTAACAACAGAAAAGTTATTACCAAACTAGGGTTTGGGAGGGCCGTGGAGGTCGGCGGAGGCGGAGGCGGTGGTGGAGCAGCTGCCACGGCGGAGGTCATCGATGATGCCACCAAGCTCACGGCGGGCCGACTCCCTCCCGAACATGAATCCATACCTGCAGCAAGAGAAGAGAAAGGCCGAAAAATCTAAAATAGTAAGATTAATAGAGATTACATATTAGACTCGGGGTATGGGACTTGGAGATTAGATGGTAAGTTACCAGAAGGAGATGGCCGAGAAGACGCCCGCCGCAGCCACCGTCTGCAGGAGCGTCAGCTTCTTCGCCTCCATCCGTTGCCGCAGCGGCGGATGCACCACGCTTAGCAACTGAGCTCTGGCACGCACACAAGCGTCTATGAACGATCCCACTAATTAGGTCAGCCGTCGGACGCCGGACGGCGAGTCCTCTTCGGCGGCGGGCGCACACACAACACAGTACAGATTGGTCCAAACTCCGATGGGACGGCCGGAAGAGAGATCACTGACGGGCCAGCGGGCGATTTGCTTGGTTCGTGTTAGGACCTGACCGCTGGGGGTAATTAGCGGCGGCGCACGCCCATGGGATGGTCTGGGAAGGTGCAGTGCGGGCTTGGGCACTTGGGCCTTCACTTGGGCTGGCGGCTCACTGAAGTTATGAATGGTATGGTAGTGTGGTTATAGCCAATTATGTAATAGCTAAAAAAAACTGGCTATTGAGAAGTATTATATTTGTAACCGATCATACCAGGCCAAAGTCAAACTTTTGTTGTCGTGACAAGCAAATTATTCACTACACAGGTGAAAATGAATAAAAAAAAAAGTTAAATCCTACAAAATCTCTTATCTTGCCAAGTGCTGATTACAAAACAAATAAGTATTAAATCATGTTGACACAATCAAGTTTTGATCCGATAAAAACTAACTACCACTCAAACATAACAGAATTATTTCTTATTCGGTTTATATTTCCCACAAATACGTACACAACGTTTTCACTTTGCAGTGTGCAACAATATAAGTGCATCATATTTCCAAGCAAAGAATTTGATAACTAACCGGTCTCTTACGACAATTGTGCGACACTGCTTTATGTTTCCAAGTAAAAACACGTGTCTCCTAGGCTCCAACTTCCCGTCAAGACCAACGTCTCTTGTTGCCATACCTGAACATATTGCAGGGTAGCTAACTACCTCACATGCGACTTAGACACAAATTCAACATGCCTATAAGAGCTCGAGCATTGTACTTACACGGTTACACCACACACAGCACAAACTAAACTATAGTTACCAAACAACAGAGCAAATTGAAATGCCTTGCATTATTAACACCACGTTTATTGGTATAACTTGATGTATTGCAGCCCAAAGCTACCTCGCTTGAGTGTGAAAAAGGGAGGGGAAAAAAAGTACTTCTCTACTGGTACGTTTCTTGCCAATTAGCTATTCACCTCTTTGTCGGCAACCTGTCACCTTTCTTTTCGGCCGGTTCCATTTGGATCACTCTCTCCAGCTTCTCAATAACTTCTCTCATGGCCGGCCGCTCCTTGGGGTTCTTGGCAAGACAACGGTCGGCAAGCCTGGCCACCTCGCGCGCCGCGTCTAGCGGGTACCGGTTTCCCAGCCTCAGGTCCACGATCGCTCTGAAACTCTGGCTGTCCGGAGGGTGCAACTGCACCCAGCGCAGTAGCTTCTGCTCGTCCGGAGGGCGGCTTCTCTCCAGTGACCTCCGCCCCGTGAGGATCTCATACAGCACAACGCCGAAGCTCCACACGTCGCTCTTGATCGTGAGGTGCCCGGTCTCGATGTAGTCCGGCGCAGCGTACCCGTGGGTTCCGACCACCTGAGAAGTTTCAGTCATCATGATGGTGAGCTTGAGTTAATAGTCTGGTTCAGATGAACAGCAAAATAAAGTTTCTGAACTGAATCAACTGCATCTCCAGCAATTCCAGTGTAATGCCAAAGATTTGATCCTACCAAGGAAAGTACCAAAGTTGCCAGGTACAAGACACATGACACTAGAATCATAGAATCATAGTCACATGCTAAACAATAAATTTCAAGATGCAACACATGGAACCATGGAGGCATGCCACATACCGCTGTAGATACATGTGTCTTTCCTTCAGTTGGTCCCTCCCTTGCCAGGCCAAAATCAGATAGCTTTGGCTTGAATTCGGCATCGAGAAGAATGTTGGATGCTTTAAAATCCCTATATATCACCTGCCAAACTAAAAGGCTATAGATCAGATCTTGATAAGTATATTAGATTCTCAGTTTTCGAATGTTTGAGGAGAAATATACAATTAGAAGTATGCAGTAAAGTACTATAGATGGTCCAGTTGAGGCAATGTATTGACTCAGATGTGTGTGATTTATTGATTCAGAAATAACAGTGTTGTCGAGGAAACCTGAATCCCTTCTAGTCCTTCATGCAGATAGTCTAGGCCCCGCGCTGCGCCTAATATTATCTGCAGCCTCATTCTCCAGGAAAGGGGAGGATGTGCTCGGTTGAATAGATGATCATCCAAGCTCTTATTGGGCATGAACTCATAGACCAACAACCTATCATTGCCTGCTTCTGAATCCACTGCGCAATAGCCGATGAGTTTTACTAGATTTGGGTGCTCAAGAACACCTAAGAATTGGACTTCAGCTAGCCATTGTTTGTGTCCCTGAAATCAGAAAAGAGAGAAACAAAGCTATTAAACTGACACTATTAGTACACATATTTGGACAATTGAAATCGAGCACAATCTTTCAACATCACATTTGGGCAATTGAAAATTTGAAAATTGCATGCTTGCCGAACCAAACTCCACATGTTTTTCCTAACGTGATCTAATGGGATCTCATATACTAACATATATTGCTGTCAGGATCAAAGTTCACGTGCTTTTTTAGGTGACTCTAATTGAAGTTGACATCAGTGGAAGTCTTTGTCCCATTGGATGTATTTATACGTTAAAGTTGTCATGAAGACCAATTTTTATAATGATGGAATTGCAAAACAACGAAGTTTCGTGTTGAATTTTAGGTTCTAGTCCAAATCAGGGCACCATAGGTTGAGATGTTATTACTTGTTGGGGCTTTCGTCATAAAAATAACGGGAATGTTAATGTACCCGAAGTTTCGGTTCACAAGAACGGTAAATTAAGCAACAAAGCATGGGAGTAGGCATCGTATTTAGTTAATTAGTTTAGTTTCCAGATCCTCTTTTGAGGTTCTTCTGAAATGTCAGCCTCAGAAATGAGGTCACCCTATGACCAATGCCACCATTGGCAATGTCCACAAAGAACTGCAAATTACTCTTTAGTATACATGAACAATTCCAAATCAAGGCCACTCCAAAAAAAAATCCTATATAAAAAAGGGGGGAGAGAAGGAACTATTTGACGTTCCAACAGAACATTATCAACCAATAATTGGTTAAGCAAGAACTTTCTTTTCTTTAGTACACCATATTACAAAATGGAAAACAAACATATAATAGAGAACTAACCTAACATGCGGATATCAACCTTCAATACTGTGAATAAAAACTAGCTTTTCATATATGAATTTGGATAGGGCCGAAAACAACTCAAAAGAAGCAAGATTTGGCATTGTTATGATTGCCTTTCTGCAAGTATGTGTAACTACATTGTCATTCTCTAACACCTTCTAGTTTTTAGTTGAACTGAACGTAGCATGAAACATCTAGTCCAAATTTTCCGTACATAAATGGATAATCATCACTTTGTCACTTAAACTTTGAGGTTAAAAACACGAGTTAAGTTTAACCGCTGATGACTCTGGATTTGTTTTAGAGTGGTAAATAGTCTCTAAATTTTTAACCAGAGTTCAAAACTTACAATAAAATTGGAATGGTGCAAATAAGATGAGATGCATAAATAATAAAAGGGAAAATTAGATATATGCCACTCCAAATAAGTGGTATTGTAAAAATACCACCCCAAACATTTTGTTGGAAAATTGCCACCACAATCTCATGGTATCTAGATTTATGCCATTGCAAATATTATTTTGTGTTTCTAATTCTACAAGTTCCATAATTACCCCTAACATGGTTTTAAACATTTCCTAACCTGGTTTAGAGATGCTTTTGCAAATAACACCCTAGAATAATAAAAATAAACGAGCCCTCCTCGCCAGATCCAGCGAGAATCAATTCCTGTCCAGGATTGCCTGCCCCAAACAAACTAATGCCGGCCAAATTTTCCTTCTACGATGTTCAAGCTTAATGGTTGCATGTGGTATGTGTGAATGAAGTATCCATGTAATTTATTCAGCTTTTATATATAGGTTTTAGGTGGAGAAATTCTTACTAGTTTAACGTTGGACTTTGTGTAGGTTCTAGGTTTCAATGAACATACATTATATTATATACACAAAATTGTTCTAGGTCTGCACGTGTTTTTTATGTGTAGGTGTTATGGTCTTAGTTGTTGCAGGTTTTAACGGAGCAATTAGTACATATATTACAATTTTTTTGTTTAGTTATGTACGCGGTTTTTATGCTTCACATTCTCAACAATAGATGTGAAGTTTGTGTTTGGGAATTGGGAGTGCAAGTGCTGCTGCGTCTAGTGACATATGCAAAATTTGGTTGGTATAAGTTTGTTGTTTGGGGGCGGGCAATGAACAGATTCTCATCTGGATCTGTTATTTGCAAAAGCATCTCTAAGTCAGGTTAGGAAATGTTTCAAACCATTTTAGGGTTAATTATGAAATTTTTAGAATTGCAAACACAAGATAACGTTTATAGTGGCACAAATCCAGATACTGCATGTTTGTAGTGGTAATTTTCCAAATAAAATGTTTAGACAATGCCACTTGTTTGAGGTAGCATATATCCAATTTTCCCAAAATAAAAATACACCAAATAACTAGAGTTAAAAAAGTAATAAACCTGCAAGCTGCGCCGGTTGAGGCGCTTGACGGCGAGGACGACTCGGCCAGCGCCGCGGCCTGCGGCGGAGGAGCGGAAGAAGGCGCGGTAGACGCTGCCGAAGCCGCCCTCGCCGACCTTGAGGGCGCGGCTGAAGCCGTTGGTGGCGCTGCTGAGCTCATCCAGCTCGAACACCCGCAGCCGCTGCACCCCCGTCTCCTCGCTCAGCTCCCGTATGCTCCTCGGCGTCGCTGCCGACGACGAGGCCGACGCCTTGCTCTTTTCCCCGTCGGATTTGGATGCCGCCGATCTCGGCGGAGCCTTGCCGCTAATTGGCCGCTTCTTCGGTTTGTTCTTGCCGTTCTTGAAGCTGAAGCAGCCCATCTAATCACGGTCAAATAATAAAGATCAAATGAACCGTGAAAAATATATGCAAATCTTGTACCAGGAGTTGTTCTAACTTCTAAATTGAGGAAAAAAATAGTCTTTGAAAGCAAGAACAGAAGCCAGACTTCTTGTACAAGGCAAAGGATGGATTAAACCAAAAAAAAAAAGATAAGTGTACAGAGATGATTAATATTTGACAAGAGATAACAGTATAAACTGAGTTCATATATGCATCAGAACAAAAAAAAAAGAAGAAAAAAAAAAAGATGTACCAGAAGGAAGAAGGAATTCAGCGTGCAAATGAGATGGATTTAACACGTAGGGAATACTGATTGGAAAAAAAAAATTGGAAAAATATGAGTGAAAAAAATATGTACATGGCAATTTATACGTCCATGATAGAAGGAAGAAATGGAGAAAAAACTTGCATGAAACAGTACCTATGGTCGCTCGTGGGTCGTGAGGGCTTTCCGCGTTGGTGTGCGCCACCGCGAACTTGTATGGGGTATTAGAACGATAGTACTAATTACCATTTTTGTTTTGCAATTAACACTTGACTTTGCTAAGAGAAACTGATTGTAGTCAATTTTTGGTTCGCCGACATTATCTTTTGCTGGTGGTTGTATTTTTTTTTTTTGCCATGTGGTTTTTAACTTGGATAATTTTCGAGCGTCAAAATTTAAGTAGCCGAATCAAGGTTTCTGAGCCGGAGAAGCTCAGCAAATCTCAAAAGTGATATCTTCTCTCTTTGCAATTCACAATTTGTCATCAAATAAAATAAAATTTATTCAAAATGTGTATTTTCACATTAGGGTCTATGAAAATCTACTCGCCAATCTGGTGTTGCTTTCTGTCAATTTCCAGCTTTCTATGTTATATTTCCCTATTTCAATTTTGTTATTGTTCATGTCAATGGTATCTCACAAGAAATGATGTGATCTAAGGGGATGCTTTCCTAGAGTGTCCTATGGGGTAATTTGTCCTACATTATTGTTAAAAAATATAATATAGTAAAATTAGTTGACATTTCACACAATTACGTGGCTAGTGTCTATATAATTTAGAAATTTTTATGTTTTATAGAGATATTTTTTAATACTATAACAGAGATAGTTGATTTTACATATGATTTTTCTCATGAATATGTATCATAATAGATATAGAGTTAGTTTTGATTATAATTTTTCAAATGATTAATCTATATCACTGTAAATATAATAAATGAAATAGATTTTTCTATTTTTACCAATCAATGTGGAAATTTCTAACAATTTTTTCTTTTATATGATTAATGTTAGGATTTTGAGTATTTTTTATGTGGATTAGAATTAATATAGTGTTCTTAATATCACCAAAATTTATTATATAATAATAATAAAAATCACTGACATGTGGATCTATGTCTTACATGACATATTCATAGTCAGTGATATTTTATTAATGATATTTTTTAAAACTACAAGTCCGTGGCGTCTGATATAACATGAATCGTCTTAACCACTAATTTATCATGTGATTTTTAGAGAAATTAAAGTATTTATCGTAACAAAAAGCATGCCAAAAAAAAAGGTATTAATACATGAACATTGATGGACTGTGTTACGTTGTAATGGATTGTTGGTCAAATAATATATGAGAAAAGCAAAATCTTAAATAAGAAAATGACAGGAAACTTTATATATGGATCCTCATCCCCTTTGCTATAGTTCGTATCTCCTTCGCCACAAGGACATTAGCGGGCTATCCATCCATCCATCATATCTCTTTGACCAATTAAACTTTTGTCATAGTCTTCTTGGGGGGACAAACACCTTCGCAAGCTTATCCACGTTGAATGTCTATGGACTATGAGTTCACACCATATTTCCTGAATTTTGAGACCAGCTCTACTTTTCTTTTTTTGTTACTTAATGATTGTTTCATCGGTAAATTTGTCCTACATGATTGAAAATTTTGTAATTATAATTTGTGAAGTGAATAAAATAAATTCAAACCCATATATGAGATATCTAATAACAAATATAAAATATAATAACTTATAATACACAACATAATTTACCTCTTCTACTGTTTGAAAATTGCAAAACTAAACCGTTGAAGTGCCAAACTAATTGCTCCGGTATAAAAGCTAAAAGTCTGGAAATAAGCCTGATGAAGTGCCAATGCTTGTATAGAAAAGTTTTATTTATATTTATCTCCAATAACATAATATAAGGAGGTATAACTCACCCAAAATTACAGATATATGCAATAATTAACAAATTAACAATAAACTATCACCAAGGCATCTTCCATATCATGGATGCCTTGCAAGTTGCAACAAAGGTCCATACTGTGGTGCCCACTATTTTCCCACGAGCTTTTCATTCTATTGTTATTAGCATGCAAATTCAGGCAAGTCACCTTCAATTCCTCCAGAGAGGCAGGTTTTTCAGACAAGTCACCATCTACCCCAAGACTTGCTAGGATTGCTTTCAAAGCTTGTTTCATTTAAAAAAAGAAAACCTTCTGAGATCATTTGACCAGCCTTCAAAAGTAATCAACAAGGCACTATCTTTTTATCTTAAGTTGCATTTCTTTAGTGTAAAGATTACTGTTGGTAGTGCTGTCGTGAGTGCAAAGAAAATGGTCAAAGACGAGGCAAAATCCGAGTTTGAGATGTACCGACATGCACTAAGTTAAGTCCTAGAAATGTTGTGATTAGATGAGACACAAAGTGAAAGGGCACTAAAGATTAAAGACTAAAGACTGGGAACGGAGATTAAGTTGTGGGTTCCAGTGAGGACAACGCTTGAGCTGTCGCCATTTGTGCTAATCCTCATGTACTACTACTTGGCGTTGTTTGCTCTCGCGTACATACCGCTGCGCTACTGCACACATGCAGGGCTGAGAAGGCGTTCTGAATGTGACCCAATCCAATGGCAAATCCAGAATCTGCTTAACATGAGGTCAACTATAACTCAACAAAATTTCCTTCGAAATTTTATATATTACACTGGGATAAACTCTAAAAGAGTATTCATAGTTTTATGAGTGATTATACAATACCTAACTGTTGTACTCTTGCCCAAAATAAATAAATAAATAAAAATAACTTATATGAACCTATGAGCCGCACATCTGCCATTGGCCCACCAGAAACCAGGCACATTTACAAGCACACCTTTTTTTCCATTCAAGATTGCGTTTGAAATTATTTAGCCTATGATCAATCCAGCAAAAGTCTGTCTGGCTGCAAGTATCAAGCTGATTAATACCATATTTCGACCATTGCAACAGGGCAATGGAACAAAGTACAACGATTACAACTCAAAGAAACATCGCTGAATATTCTGTTTGCAGATCAAGTATGTATTACCAAATGATACATATGATGATGTTCTTGGTAGATTGATAGTTCGTTTACAGATGCCAATGTTTACAGAGAGCACAGTTCTCACAAAACAAACCCGCTTATAAGAAGAATAAGGGCATACAGTGTTACCATGGCCAAGAAATGGATTCCATGGGTACAGCACTATAACAATATGTGACATGATTGAAGTGGCAATCCACAAAAATGAAGTGTCTGCACAAAAAGCAGCTGTAGATGGACTGACCAAGGCGCCTTATCCATTTGTTTTACACCACTGTTTGAAATTCACATGTCGTCTACAATAGATAGCAGTCTTCTGCTAACTGGAGGAGCAAGTCCAGGAATGTCACGAATGTTCTTGTTGTGTGGGTTTACAATCTGACAATGGAACATTATGATGATCAAGAAGCCATCAAAGAACTTGACTGTATGTATTATATAAAGATAAAAGCCCACAATATGCCCTGAAACCTCATGTCTTTGCACCTTTTGGAATTATTTGTTGGTTCTTTATTAGCATACCATCAAGGCTCAATACTATCCACTAGGGCAATGGACCAACAGTGAGGCAGTTAGGCCCAGAAATGGGTAAATATTGATGCATATACAGTTGACCTGTCCCATTATCTAGCCTCATGGTGTCTATATTTAGCGAACACGTGCAAATGTGTTTTCGTCCACAAAGCACAGTGGTGGCGGCCATGAACATCCCATCCAGCCCCACTTTGCCTCCATAAGAATGGTGTCCAGTTTTGAGGACAAAACCTGTTTCCTACTGGCTTCCGTAAACTTCACAACAAACTGATAAAATCATGTTGAGACATGTAAAGGGGTTCTAAGTGCAGAATTTCCAGGATATTTAGACACGTGATATTTTAGCCTAGCCACACTGAATAGATGTACACAAAACTCTGAATAAGCTAGGCACTCACCTTAACAATTATTATTGCTATGACCCCAGCGACAATGAGAAAAAGCATTGCCATGATGCAACGATCAGTTGCAACCTGTATTTAAGGAAGTAGAAAGAAATTATGTTAAAAAAGAAGTAGAAAGAAATATCAGTATAGAGTTGACAAAGAATATAAAGATTTCAAGAGACAGGCTCACCTGCCTACCAATTTCTTTCACGAGTTGTGATGCTTTTTTAATTGAGAAATGGATGGAATCAAGCTCATTAACGATTCTGCTCATTTGCTCAGTCTGATAAAAATAAAAAATAATCAAATTTAGTGTTACTACGTCCTAATTGGACTGCATAATATGTAGATGCTTATCTGAGAATCAGGAATTAATGCCTTGCCTGGGCTTTGAGAGCAGCTGCAGTTTCTGTGCCTACATTGATAGTCTCTTGGACAGTCTACAAAAAAAAAAAAAAAAAAAAAAAAAAAAAAAAAAAAAAGATATCAAATCGGTATAAAGAAGAATGTAAAATGATAATGTACACTTCACTATAAGAGCAATAGCACAGCAATTTGTGGAAGACTCAAAGGTCCACTCAAACAAATTGTTCTACAAGACTTGAAAAATCAGTTCAATTTTCCATGAACCTCAACACAAGATATTTATGTAGAATATTGGCATAAAATTTATAAGTGTGAATGGAATGAGAACAGGAAAATGCAGAACACCCATACACACAGTTAACAAGAAAAGGCTGACCTGTTTTGATCTTGCAATGGCTTGATCCGTCTCATCCATTAGATGATTTCCATGGTCCACTAACTGCTGGTTTGTCATATCTGCAAAAACATAACACAGTTAAACAATCTAGAGAATTGTATAAATCCATGCTGGCATGTTACAGGTTAACTTCTTTCAGCTCTTTCAATAACCCAGGTATAAGTTTAACCTCTACAAGCAAAGTGAGTTGTCCAAAAGATTGTTAGCCTTTTAAACATGAAATAGACTATACTATCACATTAGCACATGCATAACGGATGTAACATTATCACTTACTTGATGCTAATAGGACATTTTCTTCACTGAAACCATCTTCAACACTTGGACCATCAAAAAGATCAACTCGCTTGTTTTCACTTGCATGTCTGAAATCCGAAAGATCTTTTATATGAGTACCACGCAATGTTGGCCAAAACTAAAAGAAACCTTTTTTCAGATAAATAACTAAAGTTTATGATCAAGATTAGTTATGGTGATAGAACAGAGAAGCACAAGAGCAGGCTCCTTGTGGGTACATAAGCAAAAGCTGAATATGCTGTCACTAACTCACTGTTTCTTGAGGGCAACATAGGAATTTAATTCTTTGATCTGCAAAACAGGAAAACTTGGATTTAGTGGAAGTTGATGGAATCAAATAAGATGACTAAAAATACTCATGCAGCTTGAATAAAGTTTCTGTGGAACTAGGACCATTGACTGCTTCTTATCATGCAGCATTTTAGTGGCCTCAGGAGTAGTACTGCCTGCCTCTTCCTTGACAATTCGCTCAAAGTCCTTGATAAGTCTATATAATCACAGAAAAAAGCAAAATGCGCACTATTACAATGTCACTCACAGAACATCAAAATTGAGTAAGCATATATTTGCTTGCCCTAAAAACTACTGTTTGATCCCACTACTGAAGTTCCAACAACAAGAATTGCTGCCTAATCCTCAACAGCAGAAACATTGAAAGAAGCCAGCATCAGTAACAGTACCCTTTCTATAAGATGCCAAAACAATCTTAATGACAAAAAAATAAATTAACCAGAGCCAAGGCCCACTTGTCTACTGTTTCCAAGTGCCACATTTATGTTTAGCTTTTCTAAAAAGCCAGTTTTCTGAAAGGATGTGGTTCCATGCTATTTGCATTAAGAAAATGAGCATAAAGTTCAAAGCAACTATGGTAAAGGGGATGAGATTACACCTATTTCACTAGGCCCATGTTTGATCTGATCATAACTCATTTTAGATTTTATTTGTTTCATTAGGAATAGCATGAAAGCATGCCCTTTAATGACATCATGCACCTCCAGACATACTTTTACCAAGAAATCAAATTAGAAAATGAACATCTTTCCCTTCTAGAAGAGACACAACGGGCTTCTTCATGGAGAGTTGGTGATTTCTCTCTATTTTTTTCACAAAAGAGTGAAGTCCTGGAGTCAGGCACTTCTACATGCATGCACAAAAATTGTCTCTGAAGCTTGCATGACACTTCCTGTTGGCTTCGCTTGCAAATGTGCATTATGAATACATCTCTTGCAACTTTGGTTCTTAAATTATCATACAAGACTGCAGAATAGAAAGAATTAAAATGATGATAGAAACCTCTTGCAGTCGCGCATCTTATCGGTGAGCTCTTCCAGCTGCCTGCTCCGGCGGCTCGCGTCCTTGATCTTGTCCAGCTTCTGGAACCCATTTCTGCAGATAAATCAACCAAACCATCCATTATTATCCAATTCGCCTCGTTTCATCCTCGCATTATCTGATCACTTCGATCATTCCTGTTGGGATCAAGAAATATGATCCCAGAACCTTAAAGCACGGTGCTTTCTCCCGGCAGGTCAAGAATTTATTCACCAGACTCACGTTTCACCCACGAAATTAAAGCAAACCGAACGAGATCCAGCAAGCATTTGCCCGGAACATGCATAAATTACCCGGGGGGGGGGGGTTGGGGGAGCTAACGAAAACAAAGATGTAGAAGCAAATTCATTGTGCTTACTGCAATGCGCGGAAGACATCGTTGATCTGTCCCTCGATCTCGGCCAGCTCCTCGTTGACCGACGCCAAATCCATCTCCAGAAATAATTACAGCAAAATCCAACCCCACACGAAAAGAAAGATTGCCCAAATGCAGATTCGGAGAGGTGGGGCTCGTTTGGATTGGATTAGCCGGGGACAGATCGAGAGGGATCAAACCCACGCCCTGGTGGGGTGGTCTCCGACAGCTCCGGTCGGAGTTCTTGCTTTGTCGCTTTTGGTTTGGTTCGGTTTGTTTTGTTTTCCTGGTTGGAGGGATGTGGGTTCGGTTGGATACTTGGAGTCGGATCACCGGGGTTAGGCTCTCTTTTTATCCGTTAGTTTGTCATCCTATGCTGCAGATAATATCAGAAAATTGTTTTAAATTTTAAATTTATATATGATGTTTGCATGGAGTGTTAGATTTGAAATTGATGGTTGGAATATAAACTCTTGTCTTTTATATTTTGATGCGAAATATAATGATTCTGAATGCCTCTTTGTTGTAGTAAATGAGGTTATGAGCCACAACTTCATGTTTTTTCATTTTTATTTTTTAAGACACCTAAATTGCCTAGTGAAAAGATAATAAATAGTTTACCAGCTAAACAATCTTCAAACAAACTAAAATGTATAATGCTTCAGCCTTTGAGAATAAAAACATATGGTTGAATTATTCGTCTTAAAGTAGGAGATGTAGTATAAGATCATGAAAATTTATATTGTACTGGCAATATCTTTATATCTATGTAATAATAAAAAAAATATTATCTAAATTTTGACAGAAATGTTTGAGAATTTTGTTTTTGAGAAATTACATAAAACCAGAGGATATTTTGATAATATTATCAGAAAACTTCAAGTTTTAGGGAAAAAAGTTTCATTTTACCCTAGATATTTCTGTCAAATACTTCAATTTAATATGAATTTTGTTATCAATCTAATTTTTTTTATGTTTTTTCCATATCAGGATCACATGACATTCACGTTGCACGTCCACAATATTGATAGATACATATAGGCATTGATATATTATTTTTATATTATAATTTAGTAAAGTTTAGAATTTAAAAACACTAAACAAATCTATAAAAAATCAAGATGAAGCAATGAATTAGTGTAATATGTGTGCCATGTTTGCACAATAAAAATGTTACATAGATGCGACACGACTCAAACATTTCAAAATCATTAAAATTGATAGACAATTAATAGAGTTAAGCAAAACTAAAATATTTTTAAAAAATATGAGGTAAATTGAAATGTTTTTTAAAATCTAAGGTTTCCTGACAATAACATCAAAGTATATGGGGGTTATGTATAATTTTTTGTTGTTGCGTAATTGGGCATTTGGTCGCCTTTGACTTCCAATTTCTTTAAAAAAATGATAAAAAAAAAAAAGGGTGGTTGGAAGGCACCAACCGAACCCAACTGAGCTCACATCAAGTTTTAACTCAAAAGGAAATACTTTATTGATTAGACGGAACTGTCAAGTATTGTAATCCACTTGTCCTCAAAAAATCTTCGACAAGATTCAGTCAAGAAAGGTACATGTTGGATTGTACAGTTCAAGAGCTTTTAACATTCGTCGAGACATCGACTAAACGAACGGTGCATTGTCCATGGACCTGGAGTCGTCCAAGGCCCATTTATAACCGGTCCATTGTTCAAAACCCAGTACCAACCTTGCCACTATTTATTCATTCTTAAATTTAAGTGATTGGTGCAATGGATATAAAACCAAGTCACCGAAACCCTACGAAAAAAAATGCCCAACTGCCTAATCCTATCCTGACCCATTAGGGCCCTCAAGGCCAACCCCTAAATCAAGATCCAAAATAGCTTATATAATATATCCACACAAGTTTAGGCGAAAAAGAGAGGATTTTATAATGGCTAAGTGAGGAGAGAAAGAGAGAGGAACTATCAAAGCTATTATGTATGCAAGAAATATAGAAAAAACTTATTATGTTTTAAGTGTAGAAGGGTATTCTCTTATTGTTAAATCATTCAACATACAATTCAAATCACAATAAATAAATTGCTCTAACAATCAACTAAAAAACATACAAGAGTTGATCAGAATCTTTTGTCTTTATCTCAAGTGGTAATGGTATGAGATGAGTGTGTCATTTCTCCTGTGACTTTTCATAACTGTTTGATTAAATTTTAAACGATTAAGATCCATCTAGACTGGAAAAATCCAAGAACCCCTACAATAAACTACCTGATTCTATTCTCCTATCATCGAAACCATTGATTTTGCATAAAAGAGAATCCAAACGTGCTGTTTGATGTTTATTAAGCACGGCTGAGCATATAAATCCCCAAATTTTCCCAACCACCCAAACCCAATCAACAAAACGGCGCCAAAAACCAGAAACAATCACCCAACCCAGCCCAAGCCATGAATCACCTCCTTCCCCTCCCCCTCCTCCTCCCCCTCCCCCTCCACCTCCACCTCCACCGCCCCTCCAGACCCCTCCCCTTCCGCTGCCGCGCGACCAACGGCAACTCCGGCGACCCATCCCCCCCCACCTCCGAGCCCACTGCAGACACCCCACCCAGCACCCTCCCCTCACCTCCCCCCAAGCCCACCCGCATCAAGAACCGCCTCCGGTCAAGAAACCAAGCCCGCCGCGTCCAAGAAGCCTCGCCGGCGCAGGCGCCTGCAAGGGCGCGGAAGGAGAAGCAGAGGAAGAAGAAGGAGTGGGAGGGGATGAGCCCGCTCGAGAAGGCTGGGGAGCTCTACGTCGGGGAGAAGGGGCTGCTCTTCTGGCTCAACAAGTTCGCCTACGCCTCCATCTTCATCATGGTCGGCGGGTGGATCCTGTTCCGTTTCGTCGGGCCCACGCTCGGGCTGTACGAGCTCGACGCGCCGCCGCTGCCGCCCACCGCCGTGTTCGGCGGATCGCAGTGAGAGCGCCCTGTCCGGTATCTTGGTTCTTGCTGAGTAGCTAGTGTAGCAGAGCAGGAAGGGTTGGAGAAGATGTTGTAATATAAAGAGCTATTGCTGTGATGTTTTTGTCACTGCACTGTTCAGTTTTGGTGTAAAAAAGTTAGGATCTTCTGCTGCCAATCATGGATGTGGTAATACAGGTGCATTTTATTCTGATTTCTCTGTGGAATTCTCTCTGGGTTTATGTCAGTAAGTGAACAATTTGGGTATGTGTTGGGGTCACAATGTTTGAAATCAAGAGGTCAATGCCATTTTTTTCTGAAGAAACTGGAGGAGAGATATATACTGGCATGAATCAGATCACATTATCTACAGCAAAGAAGCAAACATAATTTGTAAATAATTCTGGTTAGTAACTTCTCATATACAAAATCTACAAATGTTTCCATGGTACACCATACTAAATATCCATTGATCAGTGAACTCTTGACACTCACATAGTACTCCTAGTGACTATGTACTCTTGAACAATATCAGCAGGTAAAGAAGGACAAGACAATCTCGAGCATATATCACAACTTCACTCTTCACAAGTAGTTGGCCACACAAGGAAGTGAGGGATCAGTCGGAAAGCAAGAGATCTAAGCAAAGGACTGCGCAACGGAGGAGGTGGAGAGCAGGCCTGAGAGCAAGCCGACGATGAGTGCGCTGTTGTAGGTTGTCGCCTCATTCTGCATCACATTCTCCCGGTTGTCAATGAACGAGTCATTCTTGAACGGCCCACCTACAAGTGCTCCAGTGGCAATGTTCGGGTTAGGCTTAGCCGATTTTAGCCACTCCTGACCATTGCAGCCAGTGTCCACATCTGCGGGGATCGACGCCCCTCGGTGATGCACCTGCTGCGGGTAACTGTCCCCATACCCGACGAGGTAGCTCAGCTTCATTGGGTTGTCACCCAAGACATAATCGGCCTAGTGAATATTGATCCCAAGTTATGAACATAAGTATTTCTCTGAATACTTTTTATTTCATTCGATCAAAATGTCGGTGTCAATGCGATGTGTTACCTGGGACTTCGCGAATTTGCGCAGATCTGCAGCAGTGAAGCTCTGCCCACTGCAGCTCAGCTCCGAATTCCTCGACGACGTCATGTAGTCGCTGTAAACGGCGGCGAGGAAGGCAGAGGCGACAGGGTGCTGAAGAGAGTTCCACTCGGCCACATACAACAATCCTCCTGCATACATCACAAATCATGTGAACCATTTATGGTACATTGCAATTAGCGCTGCATTGACCTGTTTGATCTATGTCTCCTCTAATTTACAACTAGTGACTCCAAGGTTGCAGTGGATGGTGCAACATTGTAACTGAAACCAACGAAGTAAGATATGTTTCTCTTGCCTTCTGTTCTGAAAGCAGAAGTTTCTGAGTCCGGTAGAAGAATGCACATCACAGCATCGGCAGTATGCTTATACAACTCAAGGCCCTGGTCTTGCGCAACCGTGGATCCTCGCAACGAAAAGAAGCTTATCCTGGACAGAAGAACCTAATAAAGGAAGGTGATTTGACAAGATTTGCATCAGAAACTAGTCAGAATAAACTTGAAAGCCTGAAAAATTTATGAACCGTAAAACTATTTTTGGTGGTTTGTACCTCTGTTCCTGCGCGTTTGTCATCCCAACTGAAGTACCTAGGATTGCCTAAATCGGCGAACTCTTTGCCGTTCTTGCCGGTGGCGTAGCTCAGGTAGCTCTGGTTTCCGGTGGCATGGTACAGCCAGCTCGCCGCCCACAGGAGCTCGTCCTGGTACGTCGTGGAGTTGTAGTACTTGCTGAGCTCCGGGAAGGTGTTGGTGTAGGAGCCCCTGTACTTGTCGGCGAAAGCGAACAGCTTCTCACCATGGTCAAGCAAAGATGAAGAGTACGTCTTGTTGATGGGTTTGAAGACTAGAGATGCTGCGGCCATCGCTGCTGCGGTTTCGGCGGCGACGTCGCTTCCCGGTGACTTTGTGGTGATCTTGGTGAGCGGCCTCTTTTCGGCCATTGTCTCCGGCCTTTCCCAGCACTTGTGGTCTACGTCAGGGTCACCAACCTAATGATCAAGAGAGTTTAAATGAATTTTGAGATGGAACGGAACCAAGAAATTTCAATATAACTTTGCAAATCATGCCTATACATAAGGATTTGACACCTGATTCTTCCACCACAGCGATGTTAAATTCTCGTTGGTATGCACAATTTATAAAAGAGTAAATGTTAACTCACACACGTTAAATTAAGGATCAAAAGTATAAGCAGGCACAATACAATTCCATGTGAAAGCAATATCTGCTAATCTGCAATACAGAAAGCTCTTGTAGTAACTTTTAAATCATTCAACACTTTATCCTCACATTTCCATTTGAAGAGATTTCTGAATCTTGCATTGGCTCATGCACAAGAATTGCCACAAATATTCTCCTAACAAAAAGAAAAAAAAAAAAAAGAAAAGGCAAAAAAATTTTGCAAGGTCACCTGAATATACAAGACATTGTCCGAGGGGTGTGCATTGACAAGATAATCCATGATCCACTGCAGCGCATCCATGGCAGAGCCGAGCTGCTTGACGGCGCGCATCGGCTCGCCGTACTCAAGGATCGACCACGACAGCATCGTCGCCGTGAACGCCATCGGGAAGCCAAACTTCATGTGATCTCCGGCATCATACATTCCCTTTGACAGGTCCAGCCCCGCCTCTTTCCCGTCGTCCAGAGCCGAATCCCCTCTCCAAGAAATCTTGTTGCTCACCAGCTTCCCAGCTTCATCACAAATTCAAATCTTTATTCGATGACATGCTGGAATGCGATCCATTTCAGAGGAGCTGGTTATGTTTAATCAAAGGGGCTTACATTTCTGCACCTGGAAGAACTGGAGGGCGACGGCCAGCGCGTCCGCGTACTTCCGGTCGGTGGAGCCCGGTGCGCCGGGGATCGGGACGACGTGCGTCCCGTTCTTGTTGTGGACGAACACGACGGCAGCCGTGATCACGAGCGCGAGGAGCACGAGCACCAGGAGCCAGCAGCAGCACCGCGTGCTGCAGCACTGCGCCATTTATTATCAATTCACACACAAAAATTTGCGAAAAATTGATGGTTGCACCAAGAAAATTTAAGCCAAGAACTTGTCAAGAATTTTTAATTAACCGCCATGGGAACGGAGTGACGAACTAGAACTAGAGAGACGTGACGCGTGTGGGATTTGTGAGTTGTGGGGAGTTAGAGGCTGGCCATGACCCTCTCAAGCTCCTGTTCCTTTTTTATGGGTGCATGGGGTGAGTTGCTGGAAATTGCAGGAATGCTACGCATTGTACTGGATTTAGAAAGTAACAAACCACCCTAGTTAACCAACTCATAAAAGCGGGCTATTGTCAAGAGCCACGTGGCAAGTCAAGTGACTTGCCAAGTGGACACAAATTTGCCGGTTGTACTCTTGTTTTGATTACAGAGGTTAGAGAAAATTAATAATGCTTACATGTGTTGACTCCTCTGTGAAAAATAATTGCAAATACAGAGGAAAGTTCTTTAGAAACAAGTGTTTGGAGGCCAACTTGTCTGCGTAACATATACGAAAGGACAAAAGAAAAAGGAATAGAGTATATTAAACATAAAGAGAGACATATCGATTCTCTGTATTTACATATGTTGTTGTGTATATGGGATGGGAGTGTTTTTGTGTTGGATATATGTTGTCCAGACTTATCATTTGTAAAATATAACTGTAAAAGTTACAAATTTATTAAAATATTATTGAGTATTTTATTGATATATGGGTCATATTTACCACCAAATGGATTTTATTAATTTGACATTTTTTCAATAATATGAAGCTAATTATTAAAAAATAATATAATGATGAATCATAGTGTGATTGGAAAATGAGAAATCGACGTAAACCAATAGCATCGAGCCATGATACATTGAAATGTTTCTCTTGCAAATAAACAGATTATTTCAGCTTCTGTGTTCCTGATTAGAAAAGGTCCATAAAATAATTGTCAACAATTTCTCATTTTTGTTTCTAAATGTATAATCAAACACCGAGGATTTAGCTGTACCATTAGGGGCGGTCAATTCTCATGACTATTTTGAGTAGTCTCTAGTTGCGCAATAAATTGTAAAGGTACATATTGCTTTTTCTTTAACTGCACTATCAAGTATCAAGGGGTTGAGCCGTCACCTTTTTTTCTCTAAGCTTTTTTTTTTAAAAAAATTTTCAAGATGCTATCATTAACCTTCTCTCTATTAATCAAGATAATGATAAATACAAATAAAAAACAAATCACAGTTGTAATTGACACTGATTGCAATCTTCTGCCTGAAAAAATTTACTGAGAGAAGGTCTCGTGTAAATCTCATTTATTTATTGTTAAAACATGTTGATCCAAAAATAAAAAATAGGGGATTTGCTTGAGGTCCTCCTCATTAATTTTTTTTATAGTGTCTTATTTTAGGCTCTCAATCATCTCTTTAGAATTTAAATGATTTAAATAGATATGTAAAATTAATCTAAATAGTAAATCTTTAACAGTTTAAATCGAGAAAAAAAATATGTGCCTTTCGTTATCTAAGACAGGTATACATTTGCATTCGACACGAAATTAAAAGTTTTTAAAATTTTAAAACAACAAAAGTTTGTCTATATTTCGGCGATTTATTAATCTACTTATGTCCATGAACGTACGCAAACATGGTAAGTCAAGCCCACGCAAAGCCCATGATAATGGCCTGCCCACTGGGCCCATTCACGGATGCAATGCACCTAATAATCTCCTACCCAAAATTTAGGGGAAGAAAAAAGAAAAAAAAACCCAATCACAAGGGTAAAGGCGAGGAGGAGTAGCGAGCACAACACACCGGAGAAAGAACCAAAGATTAGCATCAAGCAACACTGCGAGACGAATCCATCCAAATTCGCCATCCAAATCGCGTTCTTGGCTTTGATCCAAAAGGTATATCTCATCAATTCCCCACCATTTGATGCACAATTTTGGTCATAGATCCATTCTTAATTTCCAATTGAAATGTATACAATAGGTGGTGAATAGCTGTTCTTTCTCGAATTACAGACTTGTAGTATATAGATATCATGGAGCATACTTCTGATCAGAGTGACTGTCCAATCGGGGAGTGTGAATGGAGAGAGGAACTCAGATACCAGCAGTTCCAGATGGATGCACTGCGTGATAGGCTCGAGGAAGTTAAAGTTGGTGTTACTAATTTCGAGGATGATTCAAGAAAAGAGCTGCAGCACCTGTGCCGCAGGGTGAAAACCATCGCCACGCTGCTGACATACTTGAAATCGGAGGCGAGGATTATGGCAATTCCGCACCTCGCGCATACATCGTGTGGGATTAAATACCAAGAAGGTGTAGGGTATGTGGACAGGCATGGGGTGCCATTGGCTAATTGGTCCAAGGATGTTGGCTTCCCTTTCGATGGGAGTTGGGATGGCACAATGGTGTTAGAGAGTAGTGGTGCTTGTGAACCTTCCGATGTTGATCAGGAAGATGGAGATGTAGATGACATACTAAAATCGATCCGTGTGGTGACCGACATCATGGAGTCCCTCGTTAAGAGAGTGATTGTGGCTGAGACTGAAGCTGCGAGCGAGAAAGAGAAGGTGAGGATGGGGTTGGAAGAGATTAGGAGGAAGACTCTACAGGTCGAGACCATGTCAGTGAAAGTTGAAGAGATGGAGAAGTTTGCGATAGGTACGAATGGAATGCTGAATGAGATGAGGCAGAGGGTCGAAGATATGGTGCTGGAAACGACTCGACAGAGGCAGCGAGCTGCTGAAAACGAGCAGGAGCTTAGTCGTGTGAAACAGGACTTTGAGTCACTCAGATCTTATGTCAGCACTCTTGTTAGTGTCAGAGAAACTCTTCTGTCATCGGAAAAGCAATTTGAAACAATGGAGAAGCTTTTTGACAGGTATTTCCACAAGTGGTGTGCTGTTCTTGGTTATTTTCTTTTGTATGAGAGTTGTGGTGGGTTGGTTTTCCTCAAAAAGCTGTTTGCTAAAGGAAGATTTCTAATATTAGATGAATTAATCTTCCAAATTTTCATCCTACCTGAACTAAACATCCATGTTAGAAACCTAAAATGAAGATTTTGCTGGATTTTGTCCATCAACTTCCATTCTTAATACTGCTGAGTGCTGACAAGTGACAACATCTCCATGACATAGCATGTGCTTCCCACATGATCATGTAAAACTCAACTCAGCTACTATCTTTTTTGAAATGTAAGAAAAATTCAGCTACTATCTTAGTACCATAATGATCAAGCCAACTGCTTTTCCAAGGCATGAGCTTATCTTTACCTAAACTTTATGACACTACAGAAGCATTCCGTAACTTCCTGGTGCAAAGGGAGAAACTCTTACTGCAGAATATGGTGCTACTTAGTTCTAATTATCTTGTAATATGTGTTGACACCTGCCAGAGTGCTTTCTTTTGTGAGATGACTTCAACCAATTATTCTCCAAACAGGTTTTACCTTAGCATCTAAAGGCACATAGTTACATATTTCTTTTCTGTACAATATTGTGCTGTGCATGGCGTAGGCTGCTTTTCTGTAATAAATATCCCTCACTTTGTTCATTCTCTTGACAGTTCATGATGTAATTTTGAAAGGAGAATGAGATTGCTAATACTTGTTTGAAATCAACTAAATCTTATATTTAACCTTTGATTAATTTATAAATATTGATCACGCAGTAGGGATGTGCTATTTTTGTCACTAACTCTTATAGAACTGATGCTTCAATAGTACTCGCTATTTTTGTCGCTCCTTGAGATCTAATAGAGACTGCTATCGGCAAATCAGGTCTTGGATTAGTCTGTGTTGGAGTAGATTGGCTTCAGTATTAGACAAAAACCACATGAATACTCTATTTACTTTTCCACTAGAAACACAATATATATATATATATATATATATGAAAATAGTAAGAATTGCTCCCATTTCTCACTTCACTGTAACAACTTTGTGTTTTATTATGTGCAAAGCATAAATGGATATAGAATAGTGAAGAGGATGCACATTTAGATATTACTAATTCATTCGGACAACCAGTTCTGCTGCTGGTCATCATTTACCCTAAAATACTTTATTGCTGCTGTCTAAAACTGAAAGGTCTTTGCCTCTCTGGGTTTCAAATCTGACTGTGTTTTAAATTAATAAGCTTCCCTGCCACTTGTTTAGGCTCTTCAAACTGGAGCATCTAGTTAAGGTAAGGACTACTGGGGATAAAATGGAAAATGTATATAAGCTCGTTCTTACGAAGAACAGGATTATAGGAGCCTTTGTATGCTTGTCCTTTGTTTTCTGTCTGCTTTATTCATTGATCTAATGGGTACGATTATCTCCTGTGAGATGTCTCCTGGCGAATACCACAGCTCTCCACGTCAGACAAACGGAAAAAAAGGGGAAAGAAAAAATGGTCTTGCTGAATGTGAATTAACAAATCTGTAGATAGAACATGCATTTTTAATTTCCAATGCTGTTAATGTTCAATGTACTGCTAACAGATAAATAGTATGATGGAGTATCCACAAATTGCCTAAGTGTACAATCCTTTCTCTATTCATAAAGTATTGAGTATCTTATTTTTCTTGACCAGGCTGGTTGTGAGGACTAACCATCTTGAGAACGAGAAAGCACAAAAAGAAGCTGAAGTGCAGAAGCTGATGGAGGAGAATGTTAGACTCCGAGCGATGGTCGATAAGAAGGAGGCGCAGCTGCTTGCCATGAGTGAGCAGTGCAAGTTCATGGCATTGAACAATTCCAACTAGTGGGTACGCCGCAGGTGTCTGCCTGTATCCAATTGATGTCACTTACAATTACATTGTTTCCAGAAACACTTGGATGTTGTGTAAAATAACTCAATGCTGTCTCGAGTACACAGAGCTGAGACCTTTGATTCAAAAAAAAAATGTTACTTTAGTTGTGTTCGAACTGTAATCATGTATCCTGAACAAGGTGCTCATATGATCTTGTCCAATTTCATTAAATCCGTTCAGATTTAACTGCAATTTTGCTTGTGTGCTTGAAGCCCTGAACCCTGCATGTTCAAAGCCGTATGCTGTTATTGACTTGTGGTGCTGTCCCAATTAACTGAAAGATTTGCATACACTGCAGATCGGTTTGTGAAAAATCATGCAGGCGAAATTACCGGGGCTGACAAACTGAATATCAGCCTGTAGAAGCCTTGTGCTACTCGTAGACTTGCAATTTATCATGGATCAGGTAAAGTGTAACCTCCATCAACGACCTAGTTTCAACTTCTAAACTCTGAGGAATCAGAACTTCGTGTGTTTCTAAAATTTTGTTTGACATATTATTTTTGAACATATTTTATTAAATATAGTAATATTTTCTATAATTGTAATTCTAAACCATGTTTGAATCACAGAGTGTTTGATAAAACTTCTTTTTATAAATTTATAAGTTTAGGATAAAACTCAGCTAAACACTTCTTGTTAGACTGATATATCTTCAATATATTCGATCTCAATAAATTTGTTGGTACGTTAGTAAATTATTTTTCATCATACAATAAATTGTGTTTGTTCATATAATAAATTTATTGTTTGTAACATCAATATAAGTACAGTTGGTATAGTAAATATTATTTATATTTATTGTTTCTAGAACTATAAAAGTTGGTGGTAATTTTACATTATTGTCCAGTTAAAAATACATTGATGTCCAATAATTCATATCGATGTGTAGTATATTTATTGTCACTAATTTCTAACTATGACATACAAGTATATTGTTGAACTTTTTCTCAGCATGAAACCGTTCAACAAAATCATAGTCGTTTGATGTAAACCAATCCATCATATCTTAGTCATCTATGTGATTATTGGGTATTGATTGCCCTCGTTTTCCTATAAATATCGACAATACAAAATGAAATGTATTTTTAATATTCAAATACACTATACATACTTCTTATTTGTAGTTTAAATACTGTTTTGATTAGTGAAATGTATGGATAAAAATTTTAATAAAATATAGTTATAATTATCAAAAATTTAAGATATATTTTTTTATAAATAACACTCTATACTGCTAAAAAAATATTAATAATGAAATATCTTATATGATTGCAAAATTATATTGTATATTTTTCATAAATGGTATAGAAACAACTAAGTAATTATATATATAATAAAAAATCCATTCTACATTAAATAAGTACTTAAACTATATATATTCCACATGATTCTGCTGGGCTGCATTAGGCAATGAATCGGCCTTCTTTGGGCAAGCAGAAGTATTCTAATAGCCTTTTTCTGGGCCGGCGTAGAAGCTTAATGGGCCTCTGTTGGTCCAGAACAGTATATCATTGCGACGTAAATGGGTCATTTTAGGTCGGTCTATATCATTGATGGGCCATAAGCTGAAACATATCTTGTGGAGCCTTTGACAGGCCTTTTATGAGCCGTTATATGCATAATAGGACATAAATGGAGCTTTACCGGACCGAACCATAGCTTATTGGGGCTTCTCTGGGTCGGCTTACATGATTAATGGGCCATAAAATGTCCGATTCTAGGTGGAACCAGTATTTTTTGGGCCGTCTATGGCCCTTTTCTGGTGGAACTTGTAGTTTTTAGCATTAATGGGCCGTACATGCTTAATGGGCCATAAAGTACTGTACCGACCAAACTAGTTTCTTATTAGGCCTCTAGTGGGCCGTCCTAGGGAGGTGTATTACTTAATGGGCCATAAATGGGCCTCCACTAGGTCGCACTGGATGTGCGTCATGGAACTTTTCTGGGCCGAACTGTATAATGGGACATAAATGGCCTTTTGCCAAATTAGTTTCTTATTGGACCGTCGAAAGGAAGTTTATTGCTTAATGGGCCATAAACGGGCCTCCACCAGGTCTAGTTAGTTTTTGTTGGGCCGACAATGGCCCCTATTCGGGCCGTTTTATGTGTTTAATGGTATACTATTGAGCAGCTAATGGGCCTAATTTGTCTCCTCTCGGCCTTGTATATAGTTCATGGGCCATAAATAGGCCGACTTGGCCTAACAAAGTAAATTGGGCAATTAATGTACTTTTTTGGACCGGTAAGTGCTTGATGGGCTGCAAATGGGCGAAGTCTGGTTTCGTGTCGAAACAGTATATATTGGGCTATTAATGGGCCACTGACCTTTATTTTGCCGTTAATGGATCCTCTGGATTGGAGTGTAAGCTTGATCGGCCATGTACATCTGTTCAATGGTCCATTAGTGGGCCTCTGTTGGGTCGGATAGTAACTCAGTGGTCTTTCTATTGGCCTTTTACTGTGCCGTACATCAGCTTAATGGGCTGACATTGGGTAAAAATATTAATGGATCGTTGGTGGGCCTGTTGATCATGATGGTTTTTATCCATTAAGCGCCCTCTGCCAGGCCGAGATGATATTATTGAGCCGTTATTAGGCCTCGCCGGTCGAATGGATGAGGTTATTTTAATCAAGGAAGTTGCTGTTTATATATCGCTCTGCAACTATTGGCAATTCAATCTTTTACTAACATAAGCTGTCACCTAAAAAAAATCTCAATCTGGTCCAACTATTGATATTTACCTTGAATATTCTGCTGAATTCGACATGCTTTCAGTGGCAAACCATTCTATTGTAAGCGACTGAGAGCATGCACCTAGCTCTAACACTCGGCTCCGCCTGCGTCACACGCCCGGAAGCTGCTTTGCGGTGCACCCTACGTTCCTACGCCACGGCAAACATCAAATATCCCACAAATCAAATACATCACAACACTAGACTTTTTTTTTCTCCTCCAAGAAGAAAGAGAAGTTGAGGAGCACAGAGGCTAATCGTGCAAAACAGTGACAGGAGAGATCAACGAGACATAACGAATTTTCTCATCGAAAAAATACAACAATCTAGAACAAGCGAATGTTTATGTACCCAGATGCAAAAAAAAGTTCCTTTTTTTCATTTATGAAATTAACACCAAATAGCAAAGAAAATATCAGAAAGAACCAGTTGAAATAAAGAACATTCTGTCCCAAAAAAGCCAAGAACAAAGAACAAGTGGCAAATACAAAATAAAAAAGGGGGAGTTGTACGCATCAGAGTCATGGAAGAATCGAAACATAGCTTGCTACGGAAAGCCCGCTTCTTATTCTATTGCAGGATATGCATGTCGTCCTCTGCGACTCCCCCACAACCAAAGAAAATTCACAAAACAAATATGCAACTACATAAAAAAAATGCAAGTTTTCTTATAACTAAGGCTACAAGTAGGCGCTTAAACAAAGAACACAACTTGAATTTCAAACAGTAGAGAGCTCCGACGATTAAAGAATAGAGGATAAACAAACATGAGAGATGGAGGAGCTGGCGGCGGCGAGAGGCATGTCTAGACTGGAATTTATGGATGGGAGGGCCCCCGGTAGGGTTTAGTCGGGTCTTGTGGATCTTCTTCAGCCGTCTGATCTAGAAGACTTCACGGCTGAGATTGACTGGTGGACTTGGTTTGTTGGTTCTGTTCCTTTCCAACTATAATTGATCGAGAGCTCTGGACTTATGCAGCTCAATTCATGGGCGGGCTTCAGATTTCACGAATTGTGATACATAGGCAGGCTTCTAATTATTCGGCATGAGGCAAAATTGTCCCCACCGTATAATTAAGATAGAATGAATACATAATATAGATTGAGATATGATATTATTTTATTAATTCTATGAGTGATAAAATCGTGAATCCGTGATATGTAATCTTTAAAAATATTATTAATTTTTGTACTTTACACATAAGATTATTAATATATATTAATCACTTTTAATGATATAATTAAGTGAACCTTGACAGTGGCAAACACACTATTTTATATCACTCAATATTAGCTCCATCACATAGTCTAACCAACTAAACATTTATATGTTCAAAAGATTCCGCAAGAACCAAACAAGTAGGATTTCATGCGGGCAATCTATCACAGCGGACTGTTTCTGATCATTGTCTCACTTGAAGGATCCCGTCATGAGATATTCCGTGGAATTCCCAAAGGGTTTTTTTTTTAAATAATAAAGGTGGAGAGTTGAACTCTAAGATCTTGTCCGATAAGATATCTAAAAAGATTGATAATTTAAAATTTAAATATCAGTAATACCTTTCTTATTCCAACAGAATAACTATCTCGATTTCTATTTTAGATATTACTGCAGAGAATTGATAAATTTAGGTATTATCTCTCCAACAGAATAACTATCTCGATTTCTATTTTAGATATTACTGCAGAGAATTGATAAATTTAGGTATTATCTTTCCTCTATCTATATGTTTTTGAGTTTAGAGATTCTGTTGAAGAGAGTAGAAATATAAGTATAGAATCTTTTTAGAGAGATATGTATATGAGAATATAGATATTCAATTCTGTTTGAGGAGGTCTAAGACCTCTAACTTTGACCTACTTCTTATTTTCAGACTTCGTTAAGAGAACAGGATTGAGAACATTGCATGATGCGTGTCAACCGAGAAATGGAAAACAAAATGGGCTACACTAGGCATTGCCATTCACTTGTCCATCCAGCTGTGTAAAATATTAAGAAAAAGATAAAAAATTGTGGATCTCTTGCATATCCAAAGCTGCAGCAAAAGCAGATTTTCAAATTGTCATACGACTTATCACAAACATCCAAGAACAAAATGGTTCTACTGTCACTGACATTGAAGAGCTATACATTATAGAAAATCCAACCAGAGGCAAGGATTCAAGTATCCATATGTACAGAACAAAAGAACTAGGAGTGGAATGAACCTAAAAATTTTACCTCGCCTCCCTTTGGTGTACAATATACTTGTCAGGTGGAAAGCATCCATAATTATATGAGCTCTAGTTCCTTAGACTGCTTCCATGACCTTTCGGACATCACATGAGAACTACTGGTTACAAGCATACTGTGCGAACAAGAGATGATTCCTGAGATAAAGCAAATGGACAAAATCAGTTAACAATTGTATTTTGCAGCATGCTGGTTGCTCAGCAAGAAATTATTCTTGAGAAAATTACAGTATCAGCTATTTCTGTGGTGGAAAAGCATCACTGCAGAACTTCTTGAAATTTAGACACTCATCAGCTAGAAAGTCACTGCAAATTTTGACAGGTTCCTTAAAATTAGATTCTTGAAAGCAATTGCAGATGAGATACAGAAAGACTTACAAGATGCGTTCCACCATTTGTGTCGGATCCCATCTAGGACTCCAGGGGTAATCATTTATTGGGGGTGAAATTATAGGTATCCCTTGGGCATTGAAGTGCTGCAGTGGAATCAGGAAAGCAGACAGTTATTTCCTACAGTCAACAGAATGACATATTACAAGTTAAAAAACAGCCATCTTGGCTACCAAGTGCTAAATCCATTGATGCGCCAATACTTGATTTACAACATTCGGATCTGTTTTTCTTTGCATACCAGTTGAAAAGACTTCCAAAGCACCTTGGCTAACTAAATTGTTGAAGCTTCTTTGCATGCCAAGTTTCTATGGAACAATGTGAGTTAATTTAAGGAAGATTAACAGCATATGGCATCATAGTGTGGTTTGAACTTTCAAGTTTATCTCATCCTAACATACGTCCATAGTATTTTTCATGAGACAGGAAACAAGGTTACTCCTTTAGGAACTAATTTTCAAAATTCCAATCAGAACCTTGAAGGGGGATACATGAAATAAAGTAAATGTCATATGATAAATAATGGCTACAGCTGCAAGGGAATTAATAGTGGTCGTTAGTTCATACAATTCTCCAGACCAGAACAAAGAAATACTGCCATTATTTCCTTTGAAATTTCATCCATACTTGATTCTAAAATCCGAATATGTAAATGAGAAGCCATGAAGATGGACAAGAATGAAAATTCTGATCCAGCATGTGAAGTACAAGGATGCATAAGGAGTGAAGACCCCAATAACTACCTGAGAACTTTGCAATGTCACGACAGGTTGTTGCTTTGGGAATTGAAGAGGAATGGCAAAGTGAACCTGCAGCATCACATCATGTTCCCTGTCACTCATCAAGGGATAGCTATCCAGCGAAGAGTCGAAAGAGATGATGAAAAAGAGCAATTTTTAATTTGCAGCAAGCATTTTCTTGCTTAAAATGTAACATGAAAAATTAACGTGTGAAGTTCAAAGGAGATGCAGAGAAGATACATTCCACAATCTTTTTTTTTCCCTGTTTCAGTACAGGAAACTGGGAGATATATCTGCACTAATGTTCTGGTGATTGGTTGCAGAGCACCCGGCAGAAAACTCTGGTGCATTTATAGGAAATTCAGATGGTTTCTGGCTGTATGGTGTTTACCCCTTGCCTGCTGCTTCTTTTCCTTCCTTTTCTGTTTTTTGCATTCCCATTAATGTGGCCATTGTTCAATGTGCATGAAAATTTCTAAATCTAAAACATGTCCAGACTGGTTATTTCAGACAAGACACACCAGAACATGGCAGCAGCCTAAATGCTTTTAGACTAACAAATCATGAAACAAATGTAAAATCTTGAAGTTAGTGTAGCTTCAAGAAATGAAAAAAAAAAAAGAGAAAACACAAGGTTTAAACATTTCATGACGTACCAGAAATGTTAAAATCCCCGTAATGGAAAGAACAGTGGCTTTCCTGCAAAAGATCTGATGCATAAACAGGCTGTCAGACATCTTGGTGAAATCCACAACACCATAATAAAACTAATGTCAAAACAAATACCGGATCAGCTTCTAACGGTCTCCCAAAAGTAGGAGCCAAAGCCTCAATGAAACGTCTTCTAGAACCAATTGAAGCTGCTGCATCCACAACCTTCAGCGTAACATAATGCCATTAGTACCATTCCAAAGATGATGCACTGATTAACCAATAAATGATTCAATAGAGAGCTAAGTTCAAGTATTGAATAACATTTTTCAACAAGAAACAAAATAGAGGTTTTGTACACTCAGGTACTTCCAATAAAACAACAAAATAAGTCAAAAAAAAAAAAAAGAAGTCTACGTGGATAGCATTGAAAAGCTCACCTGCTTACAGCTACAATTACTACAACAAAAAATCCTCTAGAGACACTTTTCTATAGACATTTTTGTTTTTGGATTCGTCTCTAAAAACCAAATGATGTTGTACATGCAGGTATGGGGTGGTTTGGGTGTGTGTGGAGATGGTGGTGATTATTTTTCTTAAAAACAGTCAATATCAAAGCAGAAATCATTAGAAAAGCAAAAGATAACTTACCTGTACTTTAAGATTGTCTTCTAAGGTGGGAAGATACTCAGCCATGCACCTTTATATAATTATACAAAAAAACTGGATTATATCAGTGAAAGATAAAGTGATTCGTTCATCTCAGTTAAGATGAATATGTAGTGCAACAAATTTCAGCATATAATATAAAATGACTCAATGTGACACCAGCTTCTTCTAGGAATGTGGCAATACGACTTACATCCCATCTACCCATGGAGGGAGTTTGACATCATCCACAGAGAAAAATGCCTTTAGATCTGGTGTTGATGTTAGTTTGAGTCGTGGAGCAGAAGGATTAGCAGAGTAACTTCTGCTAATTGGAAAAATGACCTGCATAATAATACATTTTCAATATAAAACATCATGCACAAAGCTGCATTGTTTCTTATGAATATAGTAATAACTGTGTTAAACTCTAATCATGCATAGGGAAGAAGGTATGGTATCAACATTTACAACAAAGCGTGTGCGCATGCACACACATACTGAGCTACTGTTAAAAAGGGTTCGTGACAAAAGCAATTTTGATTATATCACAAGAATGCCAAACGCACAGTAACTCCAATGTTTCAATAGATTGAACAAAATTCTAAACTTGAAGACAATGACCAGATGTGTCTAGATATAAATAGATATGCATGCCAAGATGTGTCTGCCACTGATCATGCATAGGGAAGAAGGTATGGTAAGAGGAGATATAATAAGCAGACTGCAAATATGCTCTACAAACTTTTCTGGCAAGCAACATTTCAGTGTTGAAATTTCAACAGTACATAAACAGCTGAAATCAAAGGAGAAGAAGTATTATTACCTGCAGATGGATCTTTGGAGGAAATTTCCAAGGACATCCAGGCACCAATTTGATAAAGTCCAAATCCAGAAGTGGGACAGCAAATTTCACTTCATCTGGCTATGAAGGAACATAACAAATGTAAAATGAGACCATAAATCAATTCAGGAAAGAAAATTTGTTTAAGAAATTGGGGAACTTACTCGATCTGCGGAGGACACCATGCAGACTTCAATCCCCTGTTTAATGTGTCAAGTTTGAAAATCATTTCTTCCAACAGTAACTTTAATAACAATTGATCTAATTAGGAAAAGGCAGTTTGAAATAAGTTGGTCAAACTTGTTCAACCTTTAATTTCATGCTTGTTTCTTCCTTTTTTTTCAGCCATAACATTTTAAGAATAACTTCTGCTTCATACATTTCCAAATGACATATATCACTACATTCCCAAATAGGTCCAGCACACATGGTAAGAGTAGTGCATGAGCAGAAACATGTTTAATTTGCATCTAGCAGTCAGCACTTCCTCCAAACTAGCAAATCAACCTAGGAGGCTAGGACAAATACTCTGATGTAGCAAACTGAAAGAATGGCCTAAAAATATTAAAACTAGCATCTACTCAATGTTATTGTAGATAAAGCTTGATGCCACCAAAAGAACAACTGTGGCAAAACTGGCATGATGAGGAAAAATTAACATCAATTGAATACAGCAGATGTAGCACATTACCTCCCTAGAGAGAACTGTGCTGATCTCAAACTTCAATCTTGCATCATCCACCTCAGCAACCCGCTTCTTTTGGTACCTGGCATACAATTCCCTGCACCAGAAGAGATTAGACAATAAACAATTAAACAGCAAGCATGGCACCAAACTAGTCCGCAATCTCCAACCCATTTTCAGTATCAATGATTTGTTCATCCCTCACACTGCATGTTTTGTCCACCAAGCAACCACCCTGCCAAGCTGTGGAGCAAAAACACAATTTAACTCCCCAAATATTTAAATTCCAAGAGTGAGCACCTATACCGATATTCCCAATGCTATGGCATACCACTACATAACAAGTCCATCTCATCATGTTTGCATCCTAAGTTACTACTTACTCCAAACGGCACGCGATACATACTACTGACTCCAATAAACAAGTAATGATCACATCATTATCAGAGAGAAGCCATTAGCAAAACACCCACCGGAGCTCCTCTACTAGCGCGAGGAGGCCCCCTTGGTCGCGGCAATCCCAACGAGCCAAGCAGCTCTTGTCTCCGTCCCCTGCCACGGCGTACTCAACCAGCGGCTGGAATCCCTCGTCCTCAGGACCGAACACCACGTCGGGCGCCACCTTCGGTGACATCGCATTGTACACGAAGTCCCCTGCGATATTAACATCAGAACCCCGAAACCCGAACCCGAACCCTAACCCCCTAGAGTGAGTCAGAGAGATGCATTACAGTGGACGTAGTCGAGGCAGAAGGGGATGGAGAGGGTGAAGCGGTCGGCGTAGCGGCCGTGGCGGCAGCCGGACCAGATCGGGCCCACCTGCAAGAGGCACAGAGAGCGAGAGATGAGAAGGGAATGGAGAGGGGAGGTAAAGGGTGGGGGGAGTGGAAGTAATGGATACTCTGATGGGGAGAGGGGAGCGGGAGAGCAGGAAGTTGAGCTGCGCGGAGATGAGGGGCGCGAGTGGGTCGTCGGATTGGGAGCCGGGCGCCGCAACGGCGGACGGAGACATCGCCGTCGGCGGAGGGCGTGGGGTGGGGAAGGTGGAGTGGTTGGTGACGGCTTCGACGGGTCTCTCTGGGCTCTAGTTTTTTGGGTTTAGAATTGGGTCAAAGAGATTTCTTTCAGGTCCTTATTATGTACTGCTTAATACTGGAATATTAACTGGAATTTTCCAAAATCTGCTCAAAATCTTAATCAGAACAGATTTTTTTTGTTTTATATTTCTCGATCTCCAAATCAAAATTTCAAAATGCCAACATTATATGGATACTCGGATTTTTTTTAGTAAAAAAAAAAGCAATTCCACACATTTGTACTGTATTATTCTATGTGTATCCTTTATAGTTAAATTAAATCCACTCATTGATATAGCAAAGGTTTGAACTGAAGGCTCCATTAAACCATTTGCGTCCATGGTAATAGGTTGAAACATCCGTGCCATTCAAACTGAATATATGACACTAATGCAGAGGGCACAACTGATGTTTCACTGCTGAGCTTAAATTAGAAGTTTTACATAAGCCAAAACATACATGCCACAATTCAACATTACACTCAACTAACAACAATACATTGGATGGCAAGGCCTCTCCTGTTTCAAGTACCAACTGATATCGCAAATTTACAAACTCCTATATACAAGGAAAGAATGGTAAACAGAGGAAAACTTCTAAATCAAAATTGCCACAATGTTGCATTGGCGTTGCTAAGATCCCTCTGCATGATTTTTACAAAAGTATACCGGTTTCTCTCAACAAGAAGGTTGAGGAAATTAATCCCAAATATCATACAAAGATGGGAGATTCATGGTCAATTCCTGTGCTAAATCCATCACACAGGAGCTGCTGAACTTTGCAGGGCTAAGAAGTAGTCCTCTTCAACATTCTTCAGTAGATTGTCGCTGCCTAAGCTGATGTACCAAGATATCGACCCTCTATCCAATGGCCAAGGCAGCACTGAAAAGAAAAAAGAAAAGAGCATGCTCAGATCAAACCATGCCTTACAAATATCGTCGGTGCTACACAGCTCGAATATACACGAAAATACGTCTCTAGAAGATAATTTGTTGCCAAAGGAGCCCTTGGATCAGAAAGAATTAAAATCTGTAGGACAGTTGTTAAAAATATCTGAGTGAACCAAAAAGCGACCCTGCAGTTTCATCAGTTTTCAATAATTTGAAAACATTGTTAGCTAATTAAGCACACTGTTACTTGTCACTTGTCAGAAGAAAAGAAAAACCATGATATATTAGGAAATTTGGTGTGGCATGAACATCGGGGCTTATGCCCTTTGGTATAAAATTTTCTGTAGCATAAAATTTGGAGGTCTGATGCAGAAGCTTTCTGAGTTATCATTCTCCCATGGAATTGGAGGTAGTAGCAATTCAGCAGAATAGAGTGTAAGCCGAAACAGGTACAACATGAAGCTAAAACCAGAAAAGGAGCTAAATGAGTGTACCAGCTGGAGTGGCAGCTTCCGGCTCCTTTACTGTGTGCAACAAAATTGTTCCAGAAAGAATTGCTATGAGGCCACAGAATTCAGAAGCAATACTACTTAAGCTTTGACCCATCCAGTCCTGCATCCACAGTAAGAGGTGTTAGTTGCAAACTCCATCCACAAGATCAATAAGTCTAACATAACTAACTAAAACATTGGAAATCAGTCTATACCTTGAACATAATCCCACTCGCTACTATTGTAAGAGTGGTGAACATTACATAATAAATTGGAGAAACAACAGCTAAATTGAAGGTATCCAGGGCCTGCACAGTGTAGAGGAAAATCAGTTCAACCTGAAAATTGCACTATGATGCTCGCACACTGGACCAAATAAAAACATATAGTTTTTGGTTAATATTTATGGCAGGAAGTCAAAATGAACAGGTTACAAACAAGAAATCCTCTTAAGGTTCAAGATAGCGAAAATTGTTGGGTACAACCTCACGTAAATGCAAAAAATATTCACAGTTGTAGCAAGTAATTAGTAGTAGGGAATGCCAAACAAACCTTGTTGAGGTAATTTATTTGGGAAACCACACAAATGATTGCCACCATAACAAAAAGCCATGTGTGCAGATAAGCGATTTGGTTCATCCCTTCCAGTGTAAGCTTTATGGCAACACCAATGGCCTTGATGCTCACAACCTGCAAAGTACTGTCAGTCCAGTAACTATATATCACTACAGTTAGGCTACGCATCTCTCCTGGACAAGGTGACACTTACTGTTAGTGATCCCATTGAAGAGCAGATACCCAGATATATCAGAATATTTGTCTGACCGTATCGGGGTTCAAAGAATAATATTAATGCTGCTACAAATAACAATGTTGCCACTGCATATGTTAAAAATCCTGCCCACAGTAGACAAAACAATGTGGAGAAAGTCTGTGAGATAATTAGCTGCAATGGAGACTAAGATGTATGGTTGGATGTCAATCACTCACCGGGTTGAGTGGCAAGATTCCAGATGTCTTCTACAGAATTAGGTGTATGCTCTTCAGGAGCATGTATAACGATAACAACCGAACCGACTATGCATGATACACAGCCAAGAACACCTAGCTTCTCTAGCCGTTCCTTCAGAACAAAGTGTGACAACACTGAACTGCAAAATATCAGCAAATACACATGGAATCAAAATTGCAAGAAGGCATAGGAGATAGTATGGAACCTGATAGTTTTGCTTTGAAATTCACCTCACAATTATGCTTAATGCTCCAAGAGGAGTCACAAGTACAGCTGGAGCAAATACATAAGCGACAAAGTTTGCGACCTCCCCAAGAATCACTGTGCAGATCAAGAAATTTAGTTGCATATAAAGTTCAGAATTTCACTGCAATGTTGTGTAGAATGAACATACTTGTGATCATTCCAGCCCACCACAGAGGCTCCAAAAGATATGTGTATCCTCCGCTGCCTACAATGTCAAGGGAATGAGTCACATTGCTCAGAAAGAGAGGAAGAAAATGTGTATTCAGTTTGCTCCAAGAAAGTATATCTGAATTAACTAACTTTTCAATAACAAAGATCCACAGAGTGGACCAAGCAGATGAAAATCCTTGGTCGTTCCTACACCCAACCATGATATTATGGTACAGGAAAGAAATGGGGAGCATGAATTCTGAAAACTTCCAGAAACTTTGGTCAAAATTTCAGAAATTCAATTAATTTCACTGTACTCTATTGTGCATGTATGCATAGAAAACATGAAATATGTGTTATAATTAATCAGAATTTTCCTGCCGTCACACTGGCATCAGATCAAAGTATGATATAAAGTGCTCCTTATCTCGCTAGGTGAACCACTGAAATTCCATTATCTGGGAAAAAGGACTAATGCAATTTCATGCATTCACGTAATGAGCTAGCATTCAATGATAATTTCCCTATTGTCAGGCACCTTGCCTGGCAATGGATTTTTCAAAAAAAAAAAGTTATGAGCAAGCCTCATCCTGTTATGAAGAATTGGACACGATTTAGCTCTTCTTATGACGAGACAATGACCATTCTAACCAATATTTTTTAGTTTATGTTTTGCTGTTTTCTTTTGAATTCTCCTTTTCCACTCAGCCCACCACAATCTCATCACGCATCCATGGAAACATTCCAGATGTTGGAGGTGCCAAATTAGCACAGAAATGTCAAAACAAGACAATTGGCCTCGACTTCCATACTTAATCAGCACAAGTTTTGTTGAAGCCTAGATAAATAGTCACAAACTCTCAAGATTGAAATGTTCGCACAAAAATTTCTAACTTGATCAACAACAGCCCAAAACCTTGTCAAGATCTAGCATGACCACGGCATTCTTACCACGCAATCATATGTCAAACCAATAATGCCATCTTGAAAAGTCAACAAGCTACCATGGTTTCCACTCTATGTGCCTATATCCAAACCACTTCAAATCCTCAATCTTCGAAACCAGCCTGTATCGTTGAATCAAATCAAATCAAAGGTGACAGAATTTTTCACCGGAGCATAGATCAGGCTGATAGGCAATGTACCATCCAAATCCAACAAAACCAAACCGATCATAAGATCCAAGAACCCACATTGCCCTCCAAACAGTCCGCAGCAGCATGATTCTTGGATCCGAGGAAACAAATAAAATGTGCAAGATGCATACACAACTATACATTCATCATATACCATACCTGCACTGAAGCCGGATTTGCCGGCGCGCATGAGGCCCTTCTTCTTCAGGATGAAGCTTGCTCCGATGAAGCCGCTGGACAGCACGGCAAGCACCAGCCCCTTGGTGTTGTCCGACACCTCCATGAAATCCAATCTTGCCATCTCTTCTCCCACCTCACACCTCACAAAGAGACCAAGAAATCGAAGAAACAGCGAACCAAAAGATCACCAAAAAGAAATGGTTCCTATATCTACCAATATCCCTCCCGCCTGCCTCCAATTTTGAAGGAAACAGGAGGGAAATGGCTCTCTTCTATTGCTTCTTGTCTCTTGCGTTGGTGGAGTCTGCCTTTCTATTGGCCGCTACGGACAAACCGGCCGGTTATTTCCGGGGGGTGCGTTGTGCGGGAAACGGGGAGGAAAAGTTCGGGTGCACTGGATGACGTGTGGGGCAGGAGGGGTTGGGGGGTCGGGGTGTCAGCTGGGGTGAGTGTAGGATGGATCGGAACGGGAGGAGCAGCTGGATCCGCGGTGGCGGGCGAGCCGGCACGCGACATGTGGCGCGTTGTACGGAGGAGTCTTTTGAGGTTTTGGTGGTATCAGTGTCCGAAACGGGGCTGACAGAGACAGGCGGCGGTAAGGTGCACCACGAGGCGTAATTCTGGACCGAAGAATCTCCCCGCTGGCTTTGGACAGAGCAGCCAACGACTTGGTTATGGTCCGGGAACCGCATCTGTGGCGTGCCCGGCCGGACGAATCTCCGGCGATTGACCGGTGGGTGGTGGTCCTAAAGTGTTTCACTCCCTTCCAGTCAAAAAAACAATTTACTGTGGAATCTGCACTGTCAAACCTCCACTATTATTTATATTGATCATATAAAAATTATATATAAGATATTTCAAAAATTGTAAAATATCTTTTTTTTTTCTTTATGTTTCCTTTTAGTTTGCTTTTAACCTCTGATAGATTCCGATCTATGAATTTCTATAAATCCTTTCCCTCTAAGACCTTCTCCAACAGAATTGGATCTCTATATCATCATATACATATCTCCCTACCTAAATTTTTACTCTCTCCAACAGAATCTCTAAACCCAACAACAAATAGGTAGAGGAGAGAGAATATCTAAATTTACTAATTCTCTGCAGTAATATTTAAAATAGGAATCGAGATAGGTATTCTGTTGGACCAAGAAAGATATTACTGATACCTAAATTTTAGGCTATCAATCTTTTTAGGTGTCCTGTTGGACAAGGTCTAATGAAACAATGCATGCCGCATGCATCACAAAAAAATAAAATTACATGTGTGGATTCAAAAAAATAATTTCCTAACATTAAAATTTTTTATCAACTTATTAAGATGAAAATCAATTATCAAAGTTTATATTGAAAACCATAAAAAAAAATCAAATTTTTGTGATAGAGGGAGCATGTGCGTTTGTGATATAGTTTGCTGGGTCTGAAATCCACAATGCAATAATTTGGTATTTTAGTTGTGTGGATCATATTTGCCTAATATGTGATTCCCAACCAACATATGGATCTCGGATTCGAGTTTGCCTTAAGAAAAAATTGGGACCCAGAGGTCAAACAATTTTAGATACATTGAGTACAAATAAATGACAGTAAGATGACGAAAATATAGAAAGAAAAAAAAAATGGTATGCGGTTCCAAGATTAAAGATATCATATTTGTGGTTTGGAGTCTTTTTCCACTGTTGCATCTGACATAAATCTGTGCAAAATTTGATTCCTTTGGGCCAACTAGCTCGAGTCTGCCCAAGGTTAGGATTGGAGCTAAACCTTCATATGTTCGGCTCAAAATCAGGTTTGACTTGATTTTTTTAAATATGACTCAATAAAACTTGTTTATTCTGACTCAAATTTGAATCAAACTAAATCATCCCAACTGATTATTGGGCTTAGGTAGGACCGAATTTGAGTCGGCTTAGTCCGAATCAACGCCGAGTCTAAAGATGCTTAGGCCTAATCTAAAAACACTTTTCTATTAGTTGACACAACAAAAGAAGAGGGGGAAAATGGATTTTAACAGTGTTGTAGAGTTGTAGAGTTATAAAGTGTCGCTGTGTAGACACTTAATTTGCCGGATGTAACAAGAATGCTTTGCGATATCGTGAATACAACAACTTCAAATCACACACATATCAATTTAGAAAGCACGTATATAGATCTAAAAGGAATAAAGGGTTGATACTACGACTTGATTATGTGCAGATCATACTAAAATATATGCAACCCTCCAACTCCAAGCAATTTAGATAAACCTCCTAACGTATGGAGGAATCAGCCCACGCATCCATCTAGAATATAGATGGAGAATTGGTGCCGTCCAACTATGACAAATCGCGTTTGGTAATCACGTATCCATGCGGGTGTGAAACTTGGACCAGAGTTTGCTTCCCGGTTTGGACATGGATCGATCATGCAACGCCGACAAGAAGACAACGATATATCTTTTTTCTAAGTCCAAATGTAATGATGTATCATATGGTATTTCTCCTGCCTTTCCTTTTCATGCTTCTGGGGCTTAACCATCGGACACGCACGGTAGTAAAAAAAAAGTTTTAATTGCCACTTCCAATGCCGTCAATTCTAGCAGCTAAATATACTTTTTTACAGAACACGCAGGATAGCTGCGCATCATTATATTAAGGAGTATCAGCTAAATATACTTATCTTCCAAAAGAGATTTGAGAGAGCTTCGCTGATGAATGATTGCGAGTGTGAGATTGCCACTGGTAGATTCTACTCGACAGGGTTAATTGTAATTTAACAAACTTAGTGGGGTGGATTACTTTGGAAACTTCAAAATTTTATAGATTTTGACGCAACTATTTATAAATATTGGATTATTTTACACAAATTTAAAGTCTGTTATCCAATAAATTTTAAACTTCATCCACCACTAAGAGAGACATAATTACACAAATGTTGAGTTAACTAAACGAATGATCAATACAAGGTGATACTCCAAATCGTAGTGGAAAGCTATTGGATAGAATGGAAACACGATCCATGAATTACTGGACTAAAATTAACAACACGAGGGACTAAGAGTTGTTTGATTTATTCTTCAATCTAAGCTATTGTTCATATGGGCAAACTAGTCTAGATAGATAAATTTTGCTTGAGAAAAAGTAATATTTTGTTTTTTCTCAAAAAAATGTAAAATTAAAATAAATTTCAAGAATTAATATTAATTCTTCAAAATTTAATTTCTTTTTAATCTACACTATATCAAAATATAGAGACAATAAGAGTGATTTTGACTAAGGAAAAAGTTTGTGCATAAGAGAGATGAAATTTGACTTGCCATCATAGATTAGGAATTTCTTGCTCATGTGAAGAATCTAGTTTGACAAAGTAAAATTTGTGTATAACTACTGTCGAGAGATTGTCTCGACAGTGAATTTGTTTGTTAATGCAGAAGCACGTGTGAGATAAGAAAATCATCGAGAATAGCACAAGATCGCAAGGACAAGAGGTTTTCACAAGTTTGGAGAGAGCAGATCTAACCTTATATCTTGGGACACAATCTTGATGCTCTATGGTGGAGCAAAAAGATTCAGAGGCGGCCTAATTATACTGTAAATGGAGTACAACAATAGCTAATTGCAAGACAAGAAAACTGGTTTTTTTACCAAGCACTGGTTATGTTGTAAGAGTATTGGAACAGACAAATCTTGTTCTCGAACGATGTGAAACTATGTGGATTTCTAAATTCGATTGAGTGATTCCTTTGCACCCCTTGATCTGTCTCTATCTTCTCTGCTTCATCGTTGATATTAAGGTAGGTCGTGGCCAATTTTATCGCATGAACAAACAAGATTTGATTTGATGGAATTATAGTAATGCTCGTTAATTCTGTTGAGAGTGAATTAGATTCGGGCATTAAATCAAGAGTATATGGTGATAAATCTTATCTGTAGTGGATTCAAAATTTAAATTAATTCATCGAGTTGATTAGTGGGATCATACTAGATATTTGTCACGTGTATGACAACAATGAATTTTTCTATTAAATACCAAATAGACATATTTATCCGATTAAACAAGAAAATAATTTGTGTAAGAGATCAAATCGGAACCTAAAAAGTATGAAATTCAACCAAAGAAAAAAAATTGAGTATAATCAATTTCAAGTTTCCTGATAACATGGAAGGACGTCGATCCGTACGTAATTGGCGATTTGATGGAAAGAAAGTAACATAAAGCTTTGTATGTGACACTTGTACTACATGTTCAACGACGTGATAGCATTCCAAATTTGACCAGGGCATCCTCCAATCGTTATCGAAATGCCATGATTCATCATCCATTCCTTAGCCGATGAATCTTCAGGTTGACGAAAGACATAGGAAAGCGTGAAAGTTGGGGCAATAGGGCACTTTTGTAATTCTAATAATCCTTAGTCACATTTATGCACAATAGTTTGTATATTGAGCTGTTACTCTAGTAAATATCGCATAATAGAATCCAGAAAGTAGACAGGTGATAGACTTACTTGATCCGAGTAGTTCAAGGACAGTACGTTGTACGTTGTACGTTGTTCTCACGTAAACACTGGATAGTACTCCATATCTTAGCGAGTCGACCACTTCATTAGAAGATAATTTTTTTAATAATCCATTTAAAAAAGATAATTGCAAAACTAATCCGTAACTTGGGTTTTTTTTTTCAAAAATAACTTTCTAATTCAGTGTATCACGGACGATAAATGTATGTCATTAATGGGACCCACAATAGGAGTATGTTGCGACTCCGAACTGCCGCATATAGTTTTTCGTACAAATGAATTGAACTGACAATTTTTCACTCTTTTAGGATTGATATTTGACAATCTATAACTCTGATTGATGATATGTTTAAACTAGTGGGTTTGTGAGATCAAATGATCACATTAACACAAATATATCATCAATCAGAATTATAGATCATAAAATATTATTTTTGAATCTTACAATTATTTATAGATGAATATCTTGTGATTTATAACTCTAATTGATACTCCATTTGTATTGATCTAATCACTTTGACTTCACAAATCCATTGGTAAACAAAACGTCAATTGGAATTATAAATTACAAGGTATTAATCTCGGCATAATTATAAGATTCAATGATAATATTTTATGATCTACAACTTTGCTTTATGATTCATTTGTATCAATATAATTTTTTTAATATCACAAGTCCATTGTTTTAAATGGATTGTCAATCAGAATTATAGATTATCAAATATTCATTCTGAAAGAATGAAAAATTGTCAGTTCAATTTTATTTGTATACAAAAAAAGGAGGGGGTCTGACCCACGACGATATGTTGAGCTGGTAGGTTATTTTTTAAAAAATATGTAAAATGTGAGTTATTTTTGTAATTATTTGAATATTCCATTAGAAGATGTACGAAAAGCACTTCGCTTCGTGGGATTGCATTGAATTGAGTACATCCATCAAGTAAACAACACAAGAGAGACAATTTGATTGTTTACACCAGAGCAGAGCACCTATACATATCAAGAGGGCTATGTGCCATTAAAAAAAAACCACAAACATACTTAAAAGGAAACATATAAATATGGGCGAAAAATCTCCCTTTCCTAAGACCCAATCAATATTTTTTTTGACCATATATAATTTATACTGATATCTAATAGTTTTTGTTAAGTCTAATAAATATCAAATAATCGCATTGAACGGGGTTTCCTCGAAGTTCTATTACATCTGTAGACCTCCTCTCCACACGTAGTGTTTTTGTCAGGTCGCTCATGCATTATCTTCTTTTCATACGACAGTTTGTAGGTAGTACGCCCTTTTGAACCAATTGACGAACGTAAATGCAAAAGCCGCGATGTGGTGCTTCCGTGGTTCAACTTTTCAGCGATGAAAAATGGAAACGCAACGCGCCACTTCTTATTCAGTAATTTTACGTGCAGGACCCACTCTTAGTTTGCACTTAAATCAGAAGTTGGTGTAAATATCTAACCTTATACCAAACAGGGTGACGTGTCATGTTTTGCTGCATCAGACAAAAGGTGCAGATCCTATGACATGTGACACTTGTGTGTACAGCACTCGATCACCTAAAGATTCTATACCAAACTGATCTTCACTGCTTTTGCAGTGAATTCTACACTTGGAAAATTTGTCTCGTTTAACTGTTTAAGCACCTGTAGGCAGTTAATGGTTCTTTGAAAATATTGGATATACTTATGTAGATGGAGTACTTTGATTCCGTTCGTACGCGCTTTGAGCATGTCCGACAGTAATAAACATGGCATATTTCAACCATGACTACAATATTAACAACCTGACGAGTTAGTTGAATGAGTGATAAATTGTCAAGTACTTGTAAAATTAGACTAACCAACAGTTCTACGCGAATCATCAGAGAGCTCTAATAATCTTAGTTTCCAAGGAAGTTTGGAGTTTGAACATTTCCGCTTGACTTTTTGAACTAACAACAACAGAGTGATCTAAAAAACAAAATTCCACGCGAACCTGCTGCATGGCCATTAATTACTTGATTGATTAATTCACAGAAAATGGAATTATTAGGCACAACAACCACGTGGAAATTGAACGTGCAGCTCCCTTTTTTTTTTTTGGTTTTTGCATGCATGTGTTTCAAAATTCAGATCCATGAGAATATTTGCATGACGTTGATCTTAAGATTACATGAACATCTTGTGATATAGTAGGCTTGTGAAAACCTTAAGTTTAACTTGCCTATTCTTCATTGTATACCTATTTGTATTATTTTCAGTATAGGATATAGACAAAAAACAATTAATACAGATCCCACAAAACTACAAGTTATAGAGAAGACAACACAATGTTTGAAACTCATCTTCCATAAATAATTTACATCATTATACACATCATGAGAGGGAAAAAAAATGAGATATATATATATATATATATATATATCTGATCTATCTCGACAAGATATGACTAAGATAATGGTTCTAATATAACAATGGGGATATGAGAAGTACTATTACTATTTTCAAAAACCAAGGGTGAAAACCTGAAGTAATGCAAATAAAGAAGATAAATACTAAATATGCAAAAGAAAGAAGATAAACAGTAAATCACATAACCAAAGTAATAACAGTAAACTAGGAAAACAAAGCAAAAAGGTAATAAGAACAGAAATATATAAAAGGGACAATTATATTAAAAAAGCATGATATTTACAAAGGCAAAAGGCGAGTGCTTTTGTAACCTTCACGCACGTACAAGTTCACGTTTAGTACACGTTCAAGTTCAGTACATGCGTTCAAGTTTAGTACAAAACTTACACACTACGACTCTCTATATAGAGTCTTTATTTAGTGTAAGTCTATTTACAATACTATTTAGATTTTATTTACAAGTGAAGTGTAAGTTGAGGTGGAAGTGGAATGAAAGTGGAGTGGAAGTGGGATGGAAGAGTGTTGTGGATGTGTGTGTGTTGTGTGTGGTGTTTTCTGTTCCAACTTGTGTCCCTCTTGCTTGAGAGACTCCTCCTTTTATAGAGGTTTTAGATGTATGTAGATCATATTAGAAGGACTCTTTCAATAGTGTCTTTATATAATTTTTTTCCTTTTGAATAATATTGTCATATAATTTGTCCTTGTTGTTTTCAAGTGGAGTGCCTTTAGACTCCTATGTCTTGTCAATATTGTCTTCAAGTAGAATACTTTTTGACTCTTACATCTTGTCATGTTTCATTATTGATGTATCTTGGAATATTTTAGTCTTCATGAAAGAAAATTTTTTCTTCATCTTCAAATTTTTTTAATCCTTTAAGGAGGTAACAAAATTTGATGTCTCCTCCTGATTTTCTTGCTTAAATATGGAATAATAATTAAACTTTTGGGAAGATGAGATTACAGAGTCACTGGCTTGTGAAAATTTATCTTCTAGGCTTTGACATGGAGCCCTTGAATCTAACGGCTGTGGACTTTCTTGTATTATTTTGAACATTGTTTCGTAGACTTGAAGTTGCAGCTCAGCTTCTGATAGTGCTGGTTTCTTTAGGAGTAATTTTTTTGTAATCTTTTCTTGTAGTTTGATTATATTAGATTTGTGGGACTTTGTTATGTTCCCTTTTCCTTGCACAATTGGTTGTATGTCAAACTTATCCCACCATTTTACCTAATATTTTCTCATTATGACAACCGGAAATTGGTTGTGACATAACTCCAGTTCCCACTTCATAATCCAAGACATCCCTGTCTCTGAACAGAATTGCATCAGGACAAAAGAATATTCCTTCATATCTCTGGTAGATTCTTTAGCCACCTTCTTCATAACTTCATCTGGAAGAATTTCTAGAATAGCTCCTATCTTGAGCCAAAAGTTTTTAAAGAATCATAGTGGTATATTGGATAATTTTTTTTGAACCGGATAAACCATGAATGCTTCATTTGAATATTTTGAAGTAGTAGAATATTTTGCCATGCATCTTGATAGTCCCAATAATTATATTTGTTAGGACTATATGAATAAAGTGATCTAGGTATATATGGGTTGGAAGCGGTATCCCATTCTTCCAAATCTATAATTTTATTGATGAGTAACTTGGTATATGTTGTTTCCTTCTCATATCCCCATTGCTATATTAGAATCATTATCTTAGGCTTACCTTGTCAAGATAGACCAGACCTGTGCCTGGGTATTTTCCTGGTATCAGAGCCCGGCCGTCCCGGTCAACCCCGCCTTTCGTCTGGGGGGAGGGAGGAGTTGGTATAGTAGGTCCAGGCGGAGATCTCTGTTGGCTTTATCGGGGGTTCCGAGGTAGTGTCGCCCTTTTAGCCGTGTGATAGGCGTTTGGTGGGCATAAATCGCGAAAGGAACACTACAAAGGAACGAGGTTGATCTTAATTGTGGGAGTTGTCCCTGTCGTTGACTAGAAACTATCCATTACTCTCTCTTCTGTACTAAAAGACATCTTGGTTAATCGGGATTCTGAGCACTGCTATTAGGGCTATAGCCTCAAGCAGGAAAGGTCCATTAAAACAATATCGGTTAAAAGTGGTTCTTCTATATGTTTTAAGGATGCGGGAAAAAATATTGCGAATTGGAAGACATCCAGGGAAACTACTATTAAATATGATTTTGAAATAGATAAACCTCTTCTTAGACTTGAGTTTGCTCTACCTAAAAACAAAATGAAAAAAGAAAGATTTTTCGATAAAGTTAAAGAATCTTTCAAAACTAAAATCAGAAACATTTGGTATGCTGATATGATAAAACAAAAAATAAATATCTTTTTCTTTGACTGGTATGAGGATTCCTTTTGGATTCATGTTGAAGATTATTTATATGAAAAACCTGATCATACTTCCAAAAAGGAATTAAAAAATCTTGATCATCCTGTTTCTGAACCTATTCAGAACATCTCTCTTGAAGGTCATCTTCCTTCTAAGCCTGTTCAGGTCCTTAAAGAAGCTTGTTCTTTAGAAGAGCCAGATAAGAGTACTTTTGGTGAACTCAAATATACAAACTCTTTAGAAAAGTTGGTTGAGAGTACCCTTGATGCACCTATACATACAAGTCATCTCTTAAATTATCAAGGTCTAGAAGAAATTTCTTCAAATATTCTTATCAACCAAACTGAGATGGTCAAAATAGATCCCCTCTCTAGCCTCATCATCCTGAGACTAGAACTAAAAAGAAGAATCAAGAAGACCAACATTTTGAGTCCAGGAGTAATGAAGAATTGAAAATTTCAGAGATGATGATTAGAGACTTGTGGCAGGAAAATCACATGATTCTATCTAATAGCCTAGTTAGCTATCCTAAGAAAATAGATCATGATCCTGACCAAAGAATCAATTCTCTTGTCAAAAACGCCACTAGAGCTACTCCTTGGTATCAGAGCAATATTAGCAATTGTGGAGAAAATTATGAAGGAAAGAACAAAAAATTGATTGATGAAGAACAACTGATTGATATAAGATGTGCACTCATATTAGATTTCGGAGATAATAATAATAAGATTTATATTCTCTCTAAATTATACGTTGGGAAGCAAAACTTCTTGGGAGAATTTAGTCTTTGCCTTAGAGCTCAAAAAGATTGGTATAATTCTTAAAAAAAGAGAAACAGAGATATGAAGCATAAAAATGATATATGTTTTAATCTTGAAGAACAATCTCTGTTGTGTTCGGATTCAAATGATTGGAAAACAATTATTGGCACATGTAATAGACGATTGTTCACTATGAGATCAGAAGAAGTCTTTGATGAAGGTGTTCAGGTTCTTACAAATATTGAGCAATTTATTTTGGATACAATTGATTCAATTCAAGGTCCAGGAGAGAAGAGAAGTCAACTGGAAAAATATATATCCTTGATTAAAGGCCCTAAGGAATTCGATAAAAAGTTCATTCATAATAAAGGGTTTTTCAGCTTAGAAAAAAATACCCAGAAGACTTCAGATTTTAAAGAAAAGTAATTTTTGCTTAATGATCTGAAGAGAGAACAAAATGTTATAAAGAGAGAGTTACAAGATCTTAAAAAGAAAACTCATATCTTGAATTTTCATAAACTCAGTACTTCTAAAAACGTTTTCCAAAATGATTTGGGATTGAAAGAAACTTTTGAAGATTTTGTTGGTTCAATAGAAAAATATTTCAAACAAAAATGGCATGCTGAGATTTTATATAAGTTTCCTGATGGTCATATCTTTAAACACAAAACTCTGCTTGACTCAGGAGCTGATGTTAATTGCATTAGAGAAGGCATAGTCCCTCTAAGATATTTTCAAAAAACTACTCATAAAATTAATGCAACTGATGGTAATCCTTTAGAAGTGAGGTATAAAATCCCTGAAATTCATGTTTGTATTTCTGGAGTTTGTATCAAAACCTCTTTCCTTTTAGTTAGAAATCTTAGACAGGGAATCATCTTGGGAACACCATTTTTGTCTCTTATAAGACTCTTTTTGGTAACTACTCAAGGTATCCAATTTAAGACTAAAAGTAAGAATGTTACTATTAAATTTTGTTCAAAATCTAGTGAGACTATGTTAAATCAATTTAGAGAAATCATATGTTATAAAGAGCAATTTATTCAGCAGATCTCTTTAGAGATTCAAAATATTAGAATAGATAAAATTCTTGATGATGTTAATTTTCAAAAAAAGCAGAAAACTTTACATGAAAAGTTTACTAAAGAAATTTGTTCTGATCTCCCTTCTGCTTTTTGGCATAGAAAAAAACATGTTGTGGGTTTACCTTATATTTCTGATTTTAAAATATTACCACTAAAGTCAGACCTATACAAATGAATAAAAGGCTACTTGAAATTTGAAAAGAAGAAATTGGAAATCTTTTGCAAAAAATCTGATTAGAAGGAGCTCTTCTCCTTGGAGTTGTACTACCTTTTATGTTGAAAATGCTGCCAAAAAGAAAGGGGTGTGTCTAGACTAGTAATTAATTATAGACTCTTGAATAAAGTACTGCAATGGATTAGATATCCTATCCCTAATAAACATGACTTAATTAGGAGAATTCAAGGAGCTAAAATTTATTCAAAATTTGATATGAAATCCGGGTTTTAGCAAATTCAGATAAAAGAAGAAGACAGGTATAAAACTGCTTTTATCACTCCTTTTGGGCACTATGAGTGAAATGTCATGCCTTTTGGTTTAAAAAATGCATCTTCTGAGTTTCAAAGAATAATGAATGAAATTTTTTTGCCCTACACATATTTTATCATTGTCTACATAGATGATGTTTTGGTATTCTCTCAAGATATTGATCAACATTGGAAACATTTAAATATTTTCTACAAAACTATTATGTACAATGGCCTCGTAGTATCTACTAGAAAAATGAAACTTTTTCAAATTGATATTCAATTTCTGGGTTATAGAATTCGTTTTGATCAAGTCACATCTATTGCTAGAGTTATTGACTTTGTTGATAAATTCCCAAATGAAATAAAAGATAAAAAGCAACTACAAAGGTTTTTGGGTTGTTTAAATTATGTTTTAGATTTTTATGAAGATCTTGCTAAAGACAGAAAAATCTTGACAAATAGATTGAAAAAAGATCCTCCTGCCTGGACCTCGAGTCATACTCAGGCAGTTAGACAGATTAAGAACAAGGTTAAGAAATTACCTTGTTTACATATATTAGATCAAGATGCTCTCAAAATTATTGGGACTGATGCCTCAGACATAGGCTTCGGAGGTATCTTAAAACAAAATATGGGATCCTCTGAGCAATTAGTCAGGTTCACTTCGGGGACTTGGAATAATACTCAGAAAAATTATTCTACCATCAAGAAAGAAATCTTGGCAATTGTCAAGGTTATCTCAAAATTTCAAGGAGAACTTCTAAATAAGTAATTCCTGCCGCGAATCGATTGTAAAGCAGCAAAAGATGTCCTTCAAAAGGATGTCGAAAATCTGGTTTCAAAGCAAATATTTGCTAGATGGCAAGCAATATTATCATGTTTTGACTTTCAAATTGAACATATTAAAGGAGAAAATAATTCACTTCCAGACTTCTTGTCTCGTGAATTTTTACAGGGACATGGCCCCAAAGAGGGATATATCAACAAGTGGAAGGCCGATTGAGCACTCCCCAAGCAAACAAAAACTCTCCAACATATATCCTAAGAGTTCAACTCAAAAACCCCCAATGATGTCACAAGATTTTGGGCATACATCTCAATATATTCTCAAAACAGAGGAACATATATTGCCTCTGGAATTCAATGATTTGAATCTTGATCTCAAAAATATTATGATCAAGTATTTCCAAAACAATCATATTTTGTGCCTAAATCTCCGGGCAAAGATAAAAAATATTATGAATCAATCTTACTTGAAACTAGAAGTGCTCAAATATATCACACTATGGGGATTGACAAGAAAACAACATATACTATTTATATATCCCTTATACTCCATCTAGTCAAAACAATTGTCATTATTGTATGTGTGTCAATCAAACTTTTCTAGTTTCAATCACTAAATATTTCCAAATAATTGGATTAATTATAACAAAATGAGTAATTTTCACGACGGTCCTTCTTTTATCTCATATGTTTCATATAACTTCTTTTTTTTTTTTTCAATTTTAGCAATTAACACTTCTTTTTTATTGTAATTGTTTCAAATAACTCTCGTCCACCATCCCACACAATAAAAAAAAAAAATACTAAATTGGAATCCCACATGACTCATCAAGCAAAGAAAATCATGCTCACATTACGATAAGATTTTCTAATTTGATCAATAAATATTTTATAAGATATACTTCATCTAGTATACAAGATATTGAAAAGTCGTATGCATATATATCTAGTATCAACCTTCCCAAGTGAAACTTGTTGAATATATTTAAATCTGAGTGAATATTGTTTTATGATAATGCATCAGATATGCATAAATTAACATACACGTGCTTACAGTTGTCGCAAGCATAAATTTTGTTTTATTTTTAGTGGACTTATTTCTCAGCTGCAATTGAACCGAGAGAAATTTTTTGGCAGAAACTAATTCAAAGAGGCCAATTTCCTACCTTTGTTATATTTCATTCTACTATGTAAACTTGATATATTATGTAGGATGCCAATTCAATATCCAACTATTTAAAATAATTACAATAAAAAAAGAGTTAATTGTCAAAATTGAAAAAAAAGAGGAATTATATGAAATGCTTGAGATAGAAGAGAGATTAGTGGTGAAATTTTTTTTAAGAAAATGATATGAGTATATTTGTCAAAAAATACTATTGTAATATTATAATATTATAATATTTACTGACATAAGTAAAAATGATAGTTAAAATTGTATCTTGAAAAATATAAAAAATATAATATTCTTAAACTGGAGAGTAGCGCTAGAATCTTTTTTTTCTTGATACTGTTGTTTGATTGCATCTTTCTGAGTGCGAAGTGTGAAAGTGATGAAAGCATCTCTGGCCACCAAACATCTCTGTTACGAGCTCGCAACAGCAAAACACTTGTCCATTTGAGTACAAACTAGAGCAATCCTCAAAGGTCCCGTCGACGCCACGTCACGGTCATTAGTTGCTGCCACGTCGGCCACCATGAAAAAACCCCTGACCATTAAACAACAGCGAGCGAGTGCGACTCTGACTGGACATTCTCCTCGGGGCTCCACCATGGTCGAACGGCCGAGATCTCGCGGTGTTGCCTAGTGCCGTGCCGAACCGATCGATTTCGCAAGAGGGGTAGATCTGTAATTTCGCGCACCGGCCAATTAAGTCCAACCCAATATGTTGTATTAGTTTTCACACTCGCACATCATCTACTTCCAAGAATTTTATTTTATTTTATTACATTACATTGGTTTGGCAAAGAATGTCATATAAGAATATGATATATTATATATAATTTTTATATAGATATGATAAAAATATATTCAAATTGTAGTATCTCACTAATTAAATAGCTCATATAGTAAGATAACTTTAAGAAAAGTGTATATGAAAATCATAAAGCTGTTTTTTTTGACAAACAAAATAAAATCTTTTTACATCCACACGTCAATGACGTATGCAACAACATGCAAACTGGGTTTTTTTTTCTCTCAATTTTGCCTTTTGCATTGACCGTGCGTGTGTTGTTCCGGCTGAGAAATGTTAGTTGTAGAATAGTAGTTAATACATGATTACGCATGCATAGCCTGACAGGATTAAAAAAAACGATACTTTCCTAATTGGTGGACTATCTTTGATCAACGACTCCCACATACGTATTAGATGAGAGAGTCCATGGTGGTACGTAAACTAGTTTTTTTATGTATTTAAATTTAGTATTTTTTGGGTAGATTTTACTCTACAAATTCCCTTCTTTTTTCCCCTAAATTTTTGTTTTGCTGTTGGACTAACACTTTTTTTAATGCGTAATTGGTTTGTTTTGAAGCACTTGTTTGAATTTGTCACCATAATTAAAATATATTACTTAAGACTATTTAAGAAACCTAATTCAAATCTCTAAAAGACTGGTCTAACTTGAGACAATATAGAAAAGTTGGAATTGCCAGAGAAGGTATAATAGAAGTAAAAATAAAACTAACCAATCCGAAAAATGTGACAAATGAGGAGTGGGAAAAATAAAACTGCGGCCGGGGAGAAGAAAGGGAAAGCAAGAAGAGACAAAGCGGGGGAAGAAGTCAAACGTTGCGAACGCAACAAGACGGCGACGGCGATGAGACGGGTCACAAAAGCATCCCACAACCCACTCCCCCATTTCACGCCAACTCCTCCTCCTCCACCGCGTCCACCACCGCGACCCGAACCCTAGCTAGCCTCCTCGCACCAACCCCCACGACGACGCCGAGCTGTGTATACCTATCTTCTGTGTATCTATCTATCCATGGGGTGCGTGTGCTCGAAGAGTTTACCCAAAGAGGCGGCGCCGCCTTCGGCCCCGCCGCTCTCCGCGGCGTACGAGGCACGGCGCGGCCGCTACGGACCCGCCGACTTCGACTCCGGCGAGCTCGCCATCGCGCCGCCCAAGGCGCCCCCGCCACACAAGGTAGGACTGGTACTATACTACTAGAACCGCCTCTTTCCTCCCTCGCGGTGCGTACTTGAGTTGTGTTCGTTTGGTTGCGAAATCTAGCAGCTGTGAGAGGCCAGAGGAAGCCTCTGCAGGATGGTAAGTAGCTGTAGAGCTTTACGTGAGGAGGAGGCATCGTGTTTTTGGACTTGTTTGCGGGTGCTTTGGTTTGTCAGGTACCCAGTTGAATTCACGACGAAATTGAGACCTAATACGCACGGATTGGAAATTTTGGCTCGATTCACCAGGAACATCCTGTTTGATTGATGTGTGATCATGAGGCTTTGAAACCCCTCTTTCCCCCAGATAACCTTTTTGAGTAGCATATATTAAAAAAGTTCTGGTTTTTAGCTGCTCTGATTAGAGGAACTGTGATCCTGGTCATACTGAAGTATAAGATTTCTGAAGATTGACATGGCTAATTCATATGGAGTTGGTGTGCTATTTAGGTACCAGGTATATGATAAGCCCACCATGACAAGGGTCTTCTTCACTTGAGTTAACTCAAGGAAATAGTTCGGCACTGGGTTGAGGTCCCATGATTTTTGTTGAACAGTGGTGTATTCCCTGAGCAGGGCAGAGAAAGGAGAGGGAAACAGGTAGGAGGAGGATGGTCAAAATACAGAAAAAAATCACAAGTCAAATAGAATGAATGAAGTCAAGCTTGGCGGCCTCGTAATTCCTATTCTAAGCTTGCTCCTAGGAGGATTCCTTTCACTCAGATTAGTGAAGGATAGGGGTGCTTATTTATATTCAGGTTGCTGTCAGCCGAAGTCCACTCTCTATATTGGTCAAGCTAATGACCCAAACGTTGTCTTTAGGTTGCTATCGACCTGTTGCTCATGCCATCCATGGAGTTCAAGGAATTCTTCCGCCGTGCTCCCCGCAAAAACATGAACGTGATTGTATTGATTCTCTGTTAGAAAAAAGCACTGAATGGATAAGAAAGTGTGGCAAAGTATAGTCTGTATGACAATCAATAGAGAGCTGCCAGCCTTGGTGTATCTTTCTGTTAACATGTCTAGTGAACTATAAGAATTGATCAGGCAATGGTACATCACTGAAATTCCATACCAGGAGATAGCAAATCTTGCCTACTTTGATCCAGTATGGTTAAGGGGCTTCGCTGTTGCTAGTCATCCATGACACATTTCCATTATTCCTTCCTAGCATTTCTACTAGATCTGGCTAAGGAGCATCACAGGAGTCAATCTTTGTCCTGTTGTAGCACAAACACCTGGAGGGAGATTTGGGATAGCCTTAAGAGTGATATTGCCATTTTTCTTAAAATGTCATTTCAGTAATGTCTGCATATAATAGTCAAATTAACATGTCTCCTTGTTCCACAAATTCACTTTTTTATTATGTTGGCATATTGCATGTACTTCAGTTTTGGAAAAATAGTATACTCTAGCAACAATTTGGTTCATACTTTTGCAACAATATTAACAAGAACTACATCATTCATTTCAAATAAATCTCTTCCTTTTACCCCCTTTTTCTGATATATGATCACTCCCTTTTCCCCTTCTTTATATGATTATCTATGTTTCCAATCGTAGTTGAAGACATAGCAATCACAGCTTTACCTTAGAAGATAGCAGTAGGTTTTTTTTTTTTTTTTTGTTAACTCTGACATACTAAGTTATGCCAGGTATCAGAAACTGGTACACTTCTCGGAAGAGCCAGCATTGCTGGCCTGGAAAAGGCTGTTGAGGTGTTAGATACCCTTGGAAGTAGCATGACAAGTTTGAATCATGGCAGTGGGTTTCTCTCTGGAGGGACTAATCGAGGAAATAAGGTCTCTATACTGGCATTTGAAGTTGCAAACACAATAGCTAAGGCTTCTAGTTTATGGAGATCATGCTCTGACGAGAGTATAAAAGAATTGAAGGAAGACATTTTGAATTCAGATGGAGTGAGAATGTTGGTTTCCTCAAATTCCAGTGAGTTGTTGTATATTGCTGCTGTTGACAAAAGGTATGATCAGTTAAAAAGAAGTTGCCTTAAAACTTTTGATTCATGTAGTCATACTTGTTATTTTTATGGGCTTGAAATGGAATCCAACAGGGAAGAACTTGTTGTCTTTTCAAAAGAAGTAATTCGATTTGGTGACCTGTGTAAAGATCCCATATGGCATAACTTGGGACGGTATTTCGAGAAGTATGCTTTCTGCCCTGAGAAGTATGCCTTTATTTTGAGAATTTGCTGTGCACAAAGACATAATATCAACATTGTTTGTTCTCAATGGGATAAGTTATCTTTGATATGCAGGTTAGCATCAGATTTTACACCCCAGGATCAATCAAAAGAGGAGATTGAAACTACTGTGCAGCAGTTGATTAATTTGGCTCAGAATACTTCTGTATGTATGCCATAAAATATCCTTTTTTTGTTTTTTGTAACATATAGTAATCACTGTATCTCTACTTTGGTAGCTGCCTGTCCTTGATAATACTACCTTTTTTTTATGGAGTCAAAAGACAGTACTTTTGTTTATTACTATTTTTTCCCTTCAAACTACTGAATGTCTTCATCTCATTAGTAACACCAAGAAGTATTTCAAAAGTTATTATTACTACACTGAATTTTCTTACATACTAACCGGGCAGAAGTACGGTATGTGGGTGGTGGGGTTGCTAATATTTTTGTCTGTTCTTTTTTTCATTATTATTTTGTTATCTATTTAGCGTGCTACTTTTCTACTGCTACTTCTACTATTTGTACCTTTTGATTTTCTTAGCTTTTTTCTTTTCAGAAACAAGTTCCTTCCCAGTCTAACAATCCAAGTTATGATTGTAGGATTACATTGATTGTGAAGGTTATGCTGATTAACTGGTTTATATTTGCAGGAGCTCTACCATGAGTTACATGCACTGGGCAGGTTTGAGCAGGATTTTGAAAGGAAGTTTCACGAAGAGGATTCTGTGCCAGCAGCTAGACGGGGTACAACCACACTAGTGCCACTTTTTTTTATTTTTTATTTTTTTTAACATCAATAGTTGTTAGACTGCAAACAAAATACACTTCCATTGGCTGGTGTGTAAAGATCGGTTATCACATATAAATAAAAATTTTATTGAAGAGATCTTTATATAAAGAAGTTACTTGAACAACCTATTGCAGTTTCCCATTCAAAAAATAAAAATAAAAACCTTTCTTAGTTTGGTAAGACAATTAGTAGAGTAAAACATGTTATATCTTCTCAGCTAATGTTTTATTTAATTATTTTAATTCATGCCAAACAGGCTAATTTTTGTCAGCCATTCTATTATAATAGATCATAAGCACAATAGTTATTGAAGGGAAGGGGGGAAACTACATTCTACTTTAGAGAATGTGCTAGAATAAATGACAAATAATCTTCCAATCCTGTTTTATTGAAGGGAGATTTACTGACTTAAATACTTAAAATGTATGAAAGATGTAAGCAATACTAACGCAGTTTCACTCAATATACTTATGTGGTTAATTTTTTTTTTTTTATTGCTACTACTTCTTGTACACCATGTACTACTAAACCGCTATTCAAAATGCTCATTGTATTTGATTGTTGTTCTTTACAGAGAGCGTTATGATTTTGCATAGTGAACTAAAGCGCCAGAGAAAGCTTGTGAAAAATTTGCAGAAGAAATCCTTATGGGCTAGAACTTTGGAAGAGGTAATTATATTTGTTAGCCAAATTTGCTTCACACTGTGGTTTTCAATCTCTCAGAATAATGCTGACATTGCATTTTCTTTATCCCCTATCCAGATTGTGGAAAAGCTTGTTGACATTGTCATCTTTTTGCATAAACAAATTCGAGATGCATTCAGTGGAGCTGGTTGGTAATTCTATGGGATGGCTATTACAAAGTGTTTTCTGTTTACGTACTTGTCCATTCATATGGAGTTAACTTAAATATGCATCTTATTTTGTCTGCATTTCATTCTGCCCAGGCTGGCTAAGCACATAAGACTATCATTTCCTTTTCCACTGTCTTTGAAATCTTGGTTATTATTAGCTATTTTGGTAACTACTTGTGGGCCTTATTACTGATAATCTTCATATTTATAATGGCTGATACATATGACTATCTTCATTTTGGAAGAATTCACACATAAACCTTTTAGACATTGCTCAGGAAGCATGCCAGAAATTATGGTTGGACTCATCACTCTTTTCACCATAAGTAATGACCTGATATTTCTGTCCTATTTTCTTGTTGGTTTATCTTGACTTATGCAAGTCCTTGAGATTTGAAGCATAAGGTAACAAATATTATAGACAAAGTTGGGATGGTGGGAGATGCAAATTATTTGTCATATCATTAAATACAACTTATATTGTAAGTTGATGGCAGGATTGTGATCACAACGAGATACTAGAATGATAATTGAAATCTCTTTGGAGGTTTCGTGAGACAGATGTAACCTTGTGTATTTTTTCTGGAACTACTTGTTTTACTATCCCCACAAAATGCTTCTGTAGCAATATCCTAACACTGCTATGGATAAAAGTTTTTGCAGGTACTGACTTCGATCCTGAGCAAGTTCAGAACAAAAGGCTAGGTCCCTGTGGTCTGGCACTACATTATGCTAATATTATCAACCAAATCGAAAATATTGTAAGTCCTCTTGACAGTCCATGCATGTTTGTTATACATTCTTCCAGAAGATATCCTACTCTCCTTACTTGCAACACATAGTGTTAGCATCTAAGCTTGCATAAAGTCTGGGATATGATTGGTTGGATCGTAGTACCATGTTCCAAACATAAACACCTTATTTTTTAAATCCATTCCTGGTATGTTGATGAACCATGCTCATGCCCATTTATCCCTATCTTTCTGGTGAGAGACATGAAACTGCTGTCATGAATCCTGTTGCAGATTTCACTTGTCACTTCCATTTTATGGCCTCAATATGAATTCTGTTTATTTGCTGCCAAGTACAAGTTTCAACACCATAATGCATATGCTATATTACCAAAGTCTACACTCTACGCTTCCAGTTCTTTAGCCTGCTTAGAGTGATACTTCAATGGTTCCTTGATTCATAAAAAGGCCTGATGGTCTCAATGTGCAAAATGTGTGCTTATGTAGGTTTCTCGACCACTCTCTCTTCCTCCAAGTGCTAGGGACAACTTGTACCATGGACTGCCAATAGCAGTAAAGTCAGCTCTGCGATCACGATTGCAATCATTTAATACTACAGAGGAGGTTTGTCTTTTATACAATCCTACAGTGGTAAATAAGTTTCATTTTCCCTGCATTTTGCATGTTTGAAACTTATAATAGATATGTGTAGCATTGACAGTAGCTCTTGGTGCATCAAAGCCTACCCACTAATCAATGTGCCCTCCATTTCTTTTGTGCAGCTTACGGTTGCTCAAATCAAAGCTGAAATGCAGAAGACTCTTCGCTGGATTCTGCCAATAGCAGAAAATACAATAAGGTGGGTTGGGCTTTTGATAAATCCTTCTCATCATATGACACTTTTTGCTGTCCAACATTCACCCCAATTTTGATCACTTTGACCAGAGCGCATCAAGGTTTTGGATGGGTCGGTGAATGGGCAAACCTCGGGTCAGTCTCAAACCATGATTTCCTTATTGATTTGCCATTTGAATTTCCTGTTGTCAATACACCATCAACGTTTCCCCGCTGCACCATAACATAACTATCTTGCAGGAGTGATATAAACAAGAAATCATACTCGCAAAACAGCATTACTCGCATCCAGACACTTCATCATGCAGATAAGGCAACGACAGAGCAATACATACTCAAACTGGTGGTATTGCTCCACCATTTAGTAGTCCAGGTGAAGAACAGAGGCTATGGGCACAAATCCTCAAAGCAGGATTCTTCTCGGTCCCGCAAGGGAATGGATCCACAAATTGAAACCAAGCACAACACGTCTCCGGTGAACAACGGTAAATATCCAAGTCCCTTTGTATCCGACTCCGAAAGAGAAATACTAGACCGTTTGAATTTCAAAAAGACGAGTTATGGGAGAAGCAAGAGCTGTGAACCTCCAACAAACAGACGGAATAAGGCGCATAGAAATTGGGGTTCTTGCAGGAGCCATGGGAACTCACCAGCGAGAGAATTCAGTAGAAACCTGGACTTGGACCGTGACAAGGCACGCGATCTAGATGTAATAGATGGCTTGGATAGACTGAATTTATGCTCCCTGATATTTTGTTAGATGCATTGTTCAAATAGGCATTTTTTTCTGTTTCTTCCATGGTTCGTCATATATAATGTATACTTGTGATTTACCTACCTATTCTAATACTGTATATATGTTTAGCATAACAGTTGTGGTTGAGAGGGAAAAAATTAGCACATCAAAAGTGAAGTCGTATGCTTCGTTTTCACCTTGTTTCCAAACTTGGGATGGAACTTATGGCCACTGTCCTTACATGAGGACCAGGTTCACAACCATTGGATTGGTATGATTTCAGTAATCCAAATGTTTGAGAACTTGGTAAGGGTTAGGTCCACAACTGCCAGATCCACATGATTTAGAGAGTCTAATAGTTGAAAACTTAGTTCTCACGTCAGGAATGGCCCTCGCAAAAACCAGTTCCTCAAGCAAGTATCGTTGTACTAAAATATGCACTACACACAGGCGGGAAGGATAAAAAAAAAATTACACATTGCTTGTTGGAATGGAATTCTACGTCCCAGCCCTAACTAGCCACCATACACACAAGTGGAATGGAATAGTGGCATCTTAGCTTATCCACTAACAATACATCTCCCCCGAGTCTCCCCTATCTTATCCGGACCCATTTTCAACGTTACCACTCCACCGCCCCAACTAGGCGCTGGCTGAGCATTTTGCCGTCTCCGTCGATATCGCCATGTGGTGGTCGGTACCTTGGACCACCAGATTAATTGTATCAGTAGCCAGTTTTAATTTCGTATACATGTATTTTTTTTAAAAAAATAAATTTTACTTGGAGTTCTTAATTTGTATAATTGTATCATTTAGATCTCTAAATCTCAAATTTAAATTGGTAGGTCTTAAACTTACTTGATTGTTTCGTTTAAGTTTGATTGTTTCATTTAAGTTCTTCTATCAATTAAATTAATGACATAGTACTTTTAGGTTAATGTGACATATCATTACAACTTTTTTAACATAGTATTTGTGTCATGTGACATGTTATGTTAGTTTTTTTTAATGATATGACATTTGAAATAAAGATTGAAAATATAATATTATTTTGATTAAATACTTAGAAATAAATACAAAAGAGATGATAAAAATTCAAGAACAAAAATTATGTAGTACTACAATGCGAAAGTTGTATTTAGTTCCAACTTAATTGATGGAATGATAAAATTGACTAATATAGATAAATTTAAAAATTTATCAAGTTAAATTTAAAGTTTATAAATCTAAATGGTACAATAATACAATTTATAGATTTCGAGTGCAATTTACTCAGAACAATCACAGAAGAGAGAGAGAGAGAGAGATTAGCTCCTACCTGATTGGTTGATCGACTAGTTAGCTATGAGCTGCCACAATTACAAGTGGATTTTGTCGGTGCAGGCTTGATACACTGTATGCTCTCTCTCTAAAGAAAGTCACTAGTCAATTTATAAGTATAATTCTGATGCAGTGAAAACATCGCCTTCTAAAAAAAATTATTGTATTGGTAAAATAAAATTGGTTTATGTTCATCATAAATTTAGAGGGAAAAATGTCTAATACACACTATACAGATATAGTTTCCAATCAGTTATTTATTGCGATTGGTTATGTATTTAGATAACTACAAGAAAAAGACTTATCACACAAATAATTAAAAATGTCACCACATCTAACATTGATCATAGGAACTCAAGAGAGGATTTGAATCCCTTTCAAACGAGGAACGATCAATCTCGACCATTGATTTCTAAGCCGACATCCTGCAAGGATGGGAGCGGCTCATCTCGCCCCATGGAGAAAAAGACGCGGATTTTCTGCAGTTAAACCCGAGCGCAGCGGATCCTGCATCCCACAAATACAATCATTCGAAAGCAACGGCCACGGAAAACGAAACACACCCGCTGCTGACTCAGCGTAGACTTTGCCTCTCCCAAGGATAAGCACAGACACAAACGCGCCAATGGCCACGCCACTACAAGCTTAGTTCCTATAAATCCACACTCCTTTTGAGCTCATTTCCTCCGAATTCCGATACACTCCAACTCTACTACAGCCATTCAGCGAAGGCAAAAAGATTTGCCAATGGTCTCGTTTGCTTCGATTGGCACTGCGCTGCCTCCGGCCTCTGTCGCCGGGGCTCGGCCGGCTGCTCGACGGGCTTCGTGTGTCGTCCGCGCGTCTGTGGCGGCGCCGGCAGCGGCGGCTCGGAGGACGCACTACGAGGTGCTCGGGGTGGGCGCGGGCGCTAGCAGGGGGGAGATAAAGGCGGCGTACCGGCGGTTGGCGAGGGAGGTGCACCCGGACGCCGGCGGCGGCGGCGGCGAAGGCGCCGAGGAGTTCATAAGGCTGCATGCGGCGTACTCCACGCTCGCAGACCCCGACTCCCGCGCCAGCTACGACAGCGCCATGGCGGGCCCCGCGCTGCTGCGGAGGACGGCGGCGGCGCCGGGGTTTCGCCGGCGGACGTGGGAGACAGACCAGTGCTGGTAGTACGGCTTATTTTTCTTTTTCTTTTTGGTTTGATTTCTATGGGAGAAAGAAGAGAGGCCCTTTTAAAAATCTCTTCTGTTTCACAGTATGTACATATTGTAAATGATCGAGAAATTGTTCTTCTGTTATTAGATTTCTATATATAATGTTTAAAAAGCATTGCCAAATGGTGGAGAAAAAATTGGAAGTATTTATGTGCATTTTTATGACGCTAACAAATGGACCCGATATCAAACAATGAAAAGTTCAAATTAGCAAACAATCTGGAAGGAGCCAACAATAGAAACTGCATGCTTGGAAAAATTTGATGGAAGATTTCTAGTTGATTTCTAATGCTTTGGCTGCCATGACAGCCAGACTAAAACTTCATTTGAAATGGGGCCAATAAGAAAACCTTTTTGTCTACACAAAGTAAGATACAGGCTAATTGTCATTGCATAGACTGAATCTCTTGTACAAAGTTGGTGATTTGGGGTTCAGATTCTGATTCCTACTACTGACTGTAAAACTACATGTACTAATTTGAATAGATTCTTAATTTAGCTAATCTAGTTGATAAGGACATCTTTAACAGCGCATCATCTACCTCTTCTATATCACACGATAAATATAACAAAGCGTATACAAGTTCATTGACTCGAGGTCGAGCTAAATAATTACAACAACAGGTGAATCTGTTTTTTATTGAATTTAATTTTGACGTGAATAGTATGTTATCTAATAGTGTTATTTTGTTTGTTCTCAGATTTAGTCAAGAAGAGAAACTAGGAGCGGACCATGACACAAAGGACTACTATCTTTTGACATGTACACATATGGCGCGTGACCCATGGGTGGAGAGGGAGGCAGGAGCGCACCAAGGACGGCTTGAGCAGCATAGTTGATCACCAATGTTCGCTATAGCTTGAAAAGTAGTCGAAGTCGTCGACTGTCAGAGTAGTCGGAATCGACCAAAGTCGACGGAGTGGTCATGGTCGAGTCCAACATGACCACTGGAACGACCAAGCTGTTTTGGTTGTTGAACCTGATCAAGCCCAACACGAGTTTGTGCTTGGCTTGGTTTCCAACTGAATTTTGTATCTTTTGTTTTAGAGTCCGAATTAATTATGTTAAATTTATTTTTTAGAGGAGACCGAATCCAAGTGGTATTCGATTTTAAGTATTAGTCGGCGGTGGCCCTATATATTGTAAGGTGTGCAATCACAAATTAAATACCCAAATATTTTTAGAGAAATTTTTTGCTCTTGTTTTAAGGTCTGTGCTCATAAGTCGTCATCTATAATTGGGAGTTAATCTCTTCATTATTGTTCTTGTGATTTATTCAGTGATTGCAGGAACCATGCGTTTATTCTTGCATGGTCAAGTAGACAACAATTAAAACGTGTGGTTGGGAGAATTTTTTTGTAGTAGGTTGCTGTTTTGATAGTGGTTGGCGTCATCGGTTCGTTAGGTTACACAGTTCAACAAGTTATCAATGATTCTACATCGTGAAGATTGGGCATCTTGTATCATTAGCTGATCCAATAAGTACTCTAGTCAATTCAATGCCAAACTAGGGATGTCGACGGGGCAGGGGTATAGTACCCGGCCTTGTTGAGGGCCCCGATACTTGATTTTTGTTTGCTGACAGGGGCGCTGGCGAGGTCGATGAGGGTAGCGAGGACCGACAGGGACGATGAGGGAGGCGGCAGGGTCGACGAGGGAGCGAGGGTCGACGAGGGCGGCGAGGGTTGATGAGAGCTGACGGGGCCATCGATGGGGTCGACAAGGGTCGATGAGGGCCGACGAGGTCGACAAGGGAGGCGATCTAAATGACGGAGGCAAAAAGGGAGGCGGTGTGGTTGATAGGGGAGGTGAGGGAGGCGATCAGGCGAGGGCGACGAGGGCGGCGCATGGTGCGAAGCAGTGGAGGAAGGAGGGACTGAGGGAGGAGAAATGGAGAATTAGATTTAGGGTTTGGTTGCGCGTAGGGTTGGAAACGAGCCGAGCTCGAGCGAGCTCAGGCAGGCTCGGTCAGACTCGATAGTGTCCTGGGCTAGGCTCGGGCTTGACTCGAAGTATTAATGAGCTAAGAATCAGACTCGGGCTTGGCTCGATAAAACTCGATAGAGCTCGACTAGGCTATACACAAATAAATGCTTTCTTGTACAAGAAAAAAAAACTCAAATCCTCATCGACATCACACGGTCTCCGGCTAAGCTTCGCTGTGCCGCCTCACGTGGTCTGAAGCCTCCACTGGGCTGCCTCACACGGCCTCCGCCGCACCTCCTCACGCGGTCTGAGGCCTCCGCCGCGCCGTCTCACGTGGCCTTCGCCGTACTGCCTCATGCGGCCTTCACCGCGCCGCCTAACTCGATCTGAGGCCTTCGCCGCGCCACCTCACCCGGTCTGAGGCCTCCGCCGGGCCACCTCACGTGGCCTTCGCTGCACCGCCGCGTCGGGCCGCCTCTGCCTCCGCCTCACGCCACCTCTGGCCGTGCCGCCTTCGCCTCATGCGGTCTGAGGGCTAGGGTTCAGGGTTGTGTGATGGTGTGACTGTGTGAGGCTGACGTGAGGCTGTGAGCCTTTGACACCCGTCCCATTTCCGTGTGGGTACCGGCCCAATGGCTCATTGCAATTTGCATAGCTGCAGAGCACAGCCCATTAGTACTTCGAGTTTTAACGAGTCGAGCTCGAGCGAGTTCGGGAAGACTCGGTCTAGACTCAAGTTCTCTCTTGAACTTCACTTCAGGCTCGAGCTCGGCTTGTTAAGGGCTCGAGCCGATATCGAATAGCTCGCGAGTTTCGATCTTTTTTTCCAGTCCTAGTTGCACGGGGCGCAGAGTGGCGGACGAAGGAGGGACTGAAGGGGGGGTTTTGGTACTGCGGGTTAATAGTAGTTTTCGAGTCGGGGTGGGTTTTTGAGTTTGGGTATTGAATCCGTTTATCCGATCCTAAAATACCCGTGAGTATTGATTTTTCTTCACCATCACTTCCACGGGTATTAATTTTTCTCATACTCACTTCCGCGGGTTTGGGAACCGCGGGGAGCGGATATTACCCGCTCTGTTTCCATCCATATGCCAAACTAAAACTCCGTATGGCATTATACTATGCTACACTGTTGGGATTATTCCATATTAGTTATGGAAAAATCTGCGTGACAAGTTAAAAATGTGAGAAAAACCTCAAGTTAGTTTTTGAGTTAAAAAACCCAATAATAATCTAAAATTAATATCATAATCTAGTTTCAACATCTTTGGTAAAGGAACATATATGTGACAATTGTTTTACATTAGTAATGGAAAGAGTTGAGTGTTCTCTCATATTAATTTTTAGAGTGAGAAAATTCAATAACACCCTACTTACAAAACTATAAATAACAAATATAACTGTCTATTAATTAATTGGCACATTTCACTGTAATCCACACCACGATCCCAGTAGAGCATAAGACAAATTGACAATTAGCACCGCCTATTTTGTCAATGCTGACAAAATGAGAGAAAGGAACTGCCAACCACGCATGTTGGAAGCTGGAAAATTTCAGAGAAACGAATCGATTCTATTATTCCAAATGGCCTATGTTATTGACTTTTGTTATTCTGTTAAGCTGTTAGTTAATTATGAAGGTTTGACTTTTCAAGTGCCATTGACTAAAGAAGCTTCCTGTAAGTTTTCTAGAAGGGATAGGTGTCATCTCCATCCTTCGTAGGGATAACTTACACTTGTTTGTGGTGTTCTAGGACTTCACATCTCTTTCGGTTTTTCCAGGCGGAGAGACTGTTAAATATGGATTAGTATAGCCAAGTTGATCCTAGCTCACACGTCATTTCTGCTGAAACTTCAAAATACGTACATATTTGAATTTGGAAGCATCAGAAAAGTAGTACCAGTAGAAATTTTACCAGGACGCTGCTTTTCCAGTGACCGGTGATAGTAATCATGGTGATGGCCTCATGCTCATGCAGGACAAACGGGAAAAAAATGCACCCAACACCTGTTAAAGGGTCATCCAGAATTAAGAGCTGCAGAGGGATTTGGAGGAGTCTTTGATTACAATGTACCAGATTTGAGAACTCACTTTTCTATTATTTGATTGGTTCAGGACTGGTTGATTCCAGAATGGAGAAGAGAATTCTCATGTCAAGATAGGTGCTGATAAAAGTTTTTATTTTTTATTTTTATGGATTCGTATCCTTTAGGTTTATATTTTAAAAGATACATGTTTCTTTCTCTCTTGTTTCAGCTATTGATTAGAAACTAATACTCTAGCTCAAGATAGTGAGAACTTAAAAATTTGTTATTAGATAAATGAGCATTCCGATTCCTCTTCCACATTAATTTGTGCCATCCAAATTTCGTTTGAATGGTACGAAAGGCTACACGACGCCAGGCAAGCTCCGGCGATCCGTCGATTCACCGTATTTTCGCTTGCGATGCTTTGCTTTCTGGTGGGCTCAATTCTCTTGCTGCAGCAGCTGCTTTGAGAAGCCTTTTGTTTAAGCCCATAAGGCCCATGATAATTAATCCGGTCTTTGTCCAATAAAAGCCCACAAGGACAAAACTTAAGTTACAATTTTTTTAAGTGTCACAACTTAGAACAGCTGTTTAACGCGCTTAAGTTAAAAATTACGGAGAGGTCAAGAATCAAATCGTAACAACAACAACAAATCATCCACAAACTTGCAGCATGGAACCTAGGTATATGAAAGATGATTTTCATAGGGCAAGGTGATTTGCCAGTTGTGTTACAAGTGTTTAGCAGGACAAATGTTACATGAGAACACGTCATTAAATTGTTGCATTCAGGTCAATTAAAAGCCCGATCCCATCCCATCAAGCAAGACGACTGAGTTGTTGCATCAGATGAAAAAATGCTCGATCGCTCGCATGTGCTCTAGAAAAAAGAAATAACACGATGCCAGGTAGGACGAGACATGGACATCACCATGCCCACACAAATCACACGATACGTCGATACCACATGATTGAACCATGTGTGAGCTCATCCTTATACATGCACCACACCGTCTCCAGTAATTAGCTGTTCTAAAATTTCCAATTAACTTAAAGTTCATTACGCTTAAAGGCCATTTGCTTTATGTAGTGTAATCTTGCAATTTAGCATTTCTTTTAAATTCTTAGGAAATTCCAATTCCAATATAAATTTATGCCATAATTTAATCAACTGTCAATTTTTTTATATGTAATAAACCATCTTACGAATGTTCTCTCTTTTTTAATTAAAGAAACATATGCAGTATTGGTAGGTCTAATTTGATTAATAGTTTTTGGTAGGAGTGGAAGCAAGTTGATCTTGAACAAGTTGACTCTGGTTTTACTTGACTCGATTTAGTTGTCTTAACAAGTCAAGATGGTTTGAATTTGATAGGAGTAACAAACTGGAGAAGAGATTTCTCTCGACTCATCAAGGCAATCTAATTGAGTCTAAACTACTTACAAGCTAGTGAACTAAAATAATTGTAAATAATAATTTAATGAATGGTGGTATTTCCTCTACTTGCTATGTGGAGTATGGACAAGGGAGGTTGTCATAGTGTGGTTAATGGAGTGGTGGGAAGAAGTCATGGTGATTCTTTTGGTGACATGGTCTAGTTTGTGATATAGTTAAGTAATTATTAAATGATTAAAGACTTAATTGTAAATGAGTTGTTGAAATATACATATTTAGGTTGGAATATTTACGTCATTTGATGATGATATGATTTGTAATTTAGTACTCTATTTTATCTTGTGTGTTGATTTTTAGGATATTCTGGATAACTATAACAAAAGATAACGATAACAGATAAGCATTAGTGTGGATATGTACTTGGCTGCATGAAAGTTAGTTAGTTTGTTGTGGATACGCACTCAGCTGCATGACAGTTAGGTAGTTAATTTGTTGTTTGTTCTTATTTTGGTGGAATTTGAAGAAATCTAAACTAGTCACATGCACTATAAATATAGATAAATTTAGTTATATTTTTCATCTCTCCCAACATAGTTATTTATATATTTTAGAAGAGAAGAGACACATAGCCTTTTGTGAGAGAAAAACAGAGAGTGTTGAAAGGTCGCGAGATATATTGTGAGAGATTGAGTTTGATTAAGGTGAATTACTTGCTGTATCATTTATCCAAATTTCAAAGATGTATTTGATTTTGAGATAGTGGAACATGAGCAAAGATTTGCTCGACGGAAACGTAGGCCACAAATAATGTGCTGAATTCCATAAATTTCTGGTGTCTTTGTGTTTTTTATTTTCTGAATTGATTTAAATATTTGATTCTATTTGTTTTCATATTCTTATTCTCTTTCTTTTTTCAAAAAAAAAAAACAAAAAACAATTCATCTCTTGTTGGTGAGCCTCAAATCCACACAAGTCTAAATGAGTCGAGTTTGAATGAACTAGCACTAACTTGACTTTGACTCATTAAATCTCGCGAAATAGAGAAGAGACTTGACTCAACTTATTATCCGCTTCGAATCGAACACTCGAGTCTGATCCGAGCTAAGATCGAATGGAATTCAAGTTATTCCTGAGTTTTGAACTTTTGTTTCAGTCCTATCTGGGGGCAAGCTAACCTCACATGAGGAATCAATAGAAAAACTGGACGCTGAATGACTTGTGGAAGGTGGATCTTACCTGGAAGTCACACGTGGTCAAATAAAAACATAGGTGAGAAATTGCTCACCAACTTGCAACTCCCTACGATGGAGCCATATTATACATGTAATATGTTTGTCTTACAATGATAATTCTTGCAAGGCATCTTGACAGTTTCATTATACAACAAAATTTTGTACATTCTTTTTTGTTCTATTGGAAGGAAGTAATCTTAATTTAATACTACATCATAGTAGTAGCTTAGCTCACATGGACAAACTAAAATCTTGCGCTCCTTAATCTCTTCCTCTTCTCTCTTCACTCTCCTCCATGGGAACACTTCTCCCTCTCCTCTCTCTAATCTTCCTCCAACTATTCCAAGGTAATACCCAAAGAAAAACAAATAAGCACGCATTTAGAGCATTTAGATAGCATATTTCAAGCATATGCATATAGTTTTTGAGAGTTCTATTTTAATCTTTTCATAGTTCAGGCTTGCTTAATTAACACTGGGGCATTAATACTTTTCAACATTTTATCATTTAACATTGTTCCTTGTTATTTTCCCCCGAAAATAATAGAAAACCCTTGATGCATTTTTTTTCAATTTTCTTTTGTTTTCCCAGTTTCATTTACTAAGGAATTGAGTTTATGCTCCTGCAAACAATTGGTTTTTGTAAAATAGTGCTGTCATTAACAAGAACACAATTTTCCAATTTTCCTAATTAAGTTCTTGTATCTTCAGTTCTAGCTTAAACGTTTAAGCTGTGTATGTTACCACTAATCACTTGCTTAATTAATCAAATAACACTGAATTATAACTACCAGGAGCAAGGCCTGCCACGTTCATCATGACCAACAGTTGCGGCTACACGGTGTGGCCGGGCCTCCTCTCCAACGCCGGCGCCTCGCCGCCGTCCACCACCGGTTTCGCTCTCCCTCCAGGCCAGTCCCTCGCCGTCTCCGTCGACACCGCCTGGTCCGGCCGCATCTGGGCCCGCACGCTCTGCGGGGCCAACCCCTCCTCCGGGCGCTTCGCCTGCGCCACTGGTGACTGCGGCTCCGGCTCCGTCGAGTGCTCGGGCCGCGGCGCCGCCCCACCGGCCACACTTGCTGAGTTCACTCTCGCAGGCAGCAATGGCCACGACTTTTACGACGTCAGCCTCGTCGACGGATACAACGTACAAATGCTCGTCGCACCGCAGGCGGCGACGGCCGACGTGGCCAACGGGAGCTGCCAGCACACGGGCTGCTTCGTGGACGTGAACAAAGCGTGCCCGGCAGAGCTGCGAGTCGTGACGGACGCGTCGGGAGGCGCCGCGGTGGCATGCAAGAGCGCGTGCGAGGCGTTCGGGGAGGCACAGTTCTGCTGCAGCGGCGCGTACGGGGCGCCGTCAACGTGCCCGCCGTCGGAGTACTCAAAGTTCTTCAAGACCGCTTGCCCGAGAGCGTACAGCTACGCGTACGACGACGCGACGTCCACGTTCACCTGCGCAGCATCCGGCGGCGGCTACGCCGTCGTGTTCTGCCCCAGCACATCCAGGTACGGCCTTGCTCGCACGTTCATGCATGCATGTTTGTTACATGGGCTCGGCTATTACGCTTTTTTTTTTCCTCTGTTTGTTTGGGTGGTGTCGTAGTGGTGCAGATAGGTCAATATGTGGAGCATGCGCTTGTTGCATTCATTTGGCTTTTTAGTTTCTTTTTTGAAGCGTGGTGTCGAAGCGCTTGCCTTGTTTGTCTCTCTGCATTTTGTTTTGTCTTGGTTGTACTCCCTCGGTTTAAAAAAATTGTCGTTTGTTGACCTTAGATGATCTACAAAATACAATTATTATTATATATTGATAAAAAAATAAAAAATTATATTTAGTGATAAATATATTTCTATAGTTTTTTTTATGATTAATCTAAATATTTATAAATATATTAGTCGGTGAATGTTGACTCTCTCTAATAAAAAAACCAACATTCTTGGAGTAATAGTTTTTCCTCATGCCCGTCTAGAAATAATTAAGTAGAAATAGTTAAACCTCTGGGATAATTTTGCAGTGCTTTCAATCTGATGCATGCAGCCTAAAATCTGGTGGGAATCCCGAGGCGGCAGGTGTGCCACTCACAAACCAACAACCGACGTTCTCAGGGAATGCAGGGCGACCGATGAACAGGCACGCCGTCGTCGCCCTCTTTATGGTCATCTGCTCGGTGATAGCAGTACTACAGTATTGGTGACCTCAGACATATATATGTAGACGATGCACCGCCTGCACGCATCAGAGAGATTTTTTTTTTTTTTTTGGTCCGGGAAGATAGAAATTAAGTTGTTATGAAATCATATTTCATAACCTCACCTACTTGTTATATACCCTATAATATAATAGTCATAACATCATATATTATATATTATGAATGGTGTAATATCTCAAACCATCAAATTTATAACCTACATCCCCTTATTTTCTTTCTATTTTCTATACGTTATATATTTTGTAGTTAACAAGTACATTTTTTCGGAATAGTGGTTTACTTCTCTTTGGAGAGCCTTGAAATGGTTGTGCGCGTTTGAGGCTCCGTTTGAAAACACAGCATTTGAAAACCACAGTATTTGAAAACTATGGCGTTGAAATTGTAATGCAACCAAAACTACAGTATTCTGTAGTATTTCAAAACCACAGTTTTTGGGAAAACTACAGTTTTTTTTAGTGTTTGGATACACAGTTTTTTTTCAAAGTTTTCAGTTTGATGTTTAAATATACTAGTTATTATGAGTTTAAAAAACTACCGTTGGACAATTTTTATGGGTGTTTGAATATCAAACTTTTCAAATTCCTTAAACATGAAGCATTAGAAGTTCAGAATCCAATTCCTTGCTACTTCAAACTTTTCAAATTCACAGTTCAACACTGAAGCTGCAATTTCAAATTTTGTTTCATGTCTAAAAAATTAACTTTTCAAATTCAACATTAAATTTCAACTGCAACTTCAACTTCAACATTGATAAATTTGAAAAATTGAATTTTGGAGAATAACAGAGAGAAAGAGTACGAGAGAGAGAGCTCTTGATCAAAATTTTTTTCAAAACTTTGTACCGGAACCAAGTTTGCAAAGCTCCAAAAAAACTATAATTTTGAAGAAACCATTATTTCAAAAATCATAAAAAACTTTATAACCAAACAAGACCTTAGTTTTCAATACCACAATTTCTTTCAAACAGAGCCTGAGCAGCATGTTGGTGGCTTTCATTTCTAAGCTTACTATGTTTGTCCTAAATTTTAGTTATCAGCAAGCAAAATGATGGCAAAAGTTTGCCCTTACCACTGACTGTTTCTCGCCCTGTTTAAGCTCATGAGTCCCATAAATCTAAAACTTCCGCTGGCCCAAACAAGCCCTACCATCAGTACCAACAATTATCAATTGGTTTTGAAAAGAAAAAAGGAGAGACTGAGCATCGCTTGCATTTAAATACACCCACCCATTTCATCGAAATCAAAGTGTAAAGATGCTACGAACTTCCAACTAGAAATTAGGCAACCATTAACTAGGTACATCACAACATCCCGTATGAAGATGCGTTTTCGCATGGAAAAATGGACGACACTCAAAATCATCACATCTCCAACAGCAGCGTTTCACCTAAAAAGATCTAAACAGTTTTGCAACCTGCGAGGACAGGAAGAAAGACAGAACAAACGGAGATCACTACAGCTCGTCTTTGTCATACGACGGCTCAGGCTCGGACTCCTCTTTAGCCGATTCCTTCTCTTCAACCTCAGGCTCCTCGACCTCCTTTTCCTCTTCTACAGTCGCGTCAGGGCTCAGGTCCAAGCTCTTCTGCACAGACTTGTAGATGCTCAAGGCGAAGTCTTTAGGATCTTGGAGCATGAAACTGCTCTCCATAAGCGCGGTTTGGTAGACAAGCCTCGCCGTCTGCTTCAAGTTCTCATGCAGCATTAATAGACATATTTGTCTCTGTTTGTAAGACGTTCCAAGAACAGGTAAGGTAATACGAAAGTAGGTTGTCAAGCACGCCTTGGTACCTCGTTATCCTCAGTGACTTTATCACGGAGATCCTTGATGATCGGATGCCTTGGGTTAATCTCAAGGACCCTCTTGCCACGCATATATGCCTGTTTACTGGCATCAGAAAGGGTTTGCGCCTGCATGTTCTTCTCCATGTTGGTGCTCCATCCGTACTTGGACGTCACCACCACATAAGGGGTGTCATGCAAGTGGTTGCTGATCTTCACAGAGTCGACATTCTCGCTCTTGAGAGCTTTCTTCCACCAGTCGGTCAGCACCTTGAAGGACTCCTTGAGGTCCTCCAATTTGGAGCCTTGCCAAGCTTGAGACCCTCCTTAGACACATTCTGGAACTTCTTGTCTTCGTAGTCCATGAGGTATTGCATCAAATACTCATCGACAGGGTCAGTGAAGAACATAACCTGCAAAAACAAAGATAAGGGCATATTTTACTTTAAAAACTATATCCAGTCTAAACGGCTAAAAGGGGAAAACCATGCAATGCAGTGCCCAAATATTGTATGGAAGACAATTTCAGTTATTTGCCTGTTCATTTGTTTATGGTATATTTGTATTTGTGTAGCTGATCATTTGTAAATGCTGATGCTAACAAATGTATAGGTCAAGAAGGCATAGCTGTTGATCCCCAATTAAGAGGACATATGTTATATAAAGATTTCCATGAAGCCAGGCTTCAAATAAGGATTCCCGAATAGTAAAATCTTTCAAATGTGATGTGCATGTACATGCATATAAAAACTTTCAATAAAGGCTAAATTAGGGCAAGACCCAAGAATAAGAAAGAAGAGCATGTGTTTATGCCAATTCATCTTAACTCTTAACTTGGTTTTATGAGAGAGTACAAAGGTATGTCACATTAACATACCTCATAATTCTTTTTGGTTAGCCTCTCAAGGAACAGAGATTTCTCTAGCTGTTCCTTACTAGTCCCAGTAATGTAAAAGATGTCCTTTTGCCCTGGCTTCATCTTTGATATGTACTCATCAAGAGACGCAAGTTTGCCTTCAGACTTGGTACTGAAAGTAATACAAGATCAGTTTTCCTTTTTTCCCAAATGTCATAACTATATTACTTAGAAACTGAAGAATGAATACAAGACAAACCTTTCAAATCTAAGAAGCTTAGCAAGACGGTCCCTGTTAGTTGCATCTTCAATAATCTCCAGCTTAATTGATATGCCAAACTCATTCCAGAACTCTGCATACTGGCCCTTTTTCTCTTCCATCGCGCTTTTTTCTTCATCTGCTTAGCAAAAGATAATTTATGAACACAAGCATTGTGAAAGTACAGAATGGGATTTGACATCAGAAGCAAAGCCAGTTACCAGTCTTATCTTTGTTGCTGTACGCATCAGGATATTCATCTGCAATTTTCCTAATCATGTCAAGAGCTTAGCGGATTAATTTCTTCTTGATGGTCTTCAGACTGCTGTGTTGTTGAAGCATTTCTTGTGATACGTTAAGAGGTAGTGTGTCCGAGTCAACAATACCCTAGAGAGAATAGCACGTTGTAAGTTCAGCCTGTCCAAGTCAATGTATGGAATAGTCTGCCATTAACTGAACACTAATCCAATAACTTCAAGAAGCTGAGAAATTTAGGAAGAAGCTCATCAAATTCATCAGAGATGAAGACTCTACTGACATACAACTTAAGATTGATTTGTTAGTGTTGTAGTAATTTCATAGAGATCTTGTGGAGCCTTTGGGGGAACAAAGAGCAAAGCTTTGAACTCCACATCTCCCTCAGCTGTGAAGTGGCTCCAAGCCATTGGCTTGTCATCACCAAAGTCCTAAAAGAAAAATGTAGTTAGACATGGGTTTCTTCAACAAGACATAGCCATTTAAAGAAGACTTTATTGTAAATGTATGAACTCCAGTCCATACCTTAGCTAGTGAATGGTAAAACTATGTGTATTCTTCATCAGTAACCTCTTTTGGGTTACGAAGCCATATAGCCTTCATGTCATTCAGAAGCTCCCATTCATAAGTAGTTTCTTTTACTGTCTTAGGCTTTTTCTCATCACTCTCTTCTGTCTCATCTTCTTCTGTAGTCTCAGTGGCTACAAAAACACAAATGATGAATTAGAGAAGAGATATGTGAGTGTGTGTGTGTGTGTGTGTGTGTGAGAGAGAGAGAGAGAGAGAGAGAGAGAGAGAGAGAGATGATGATGATGATGAACTCAGAAGAAAATTGACTAACAACTTACTTGACTCCTCATCTTCACTTGATTCCTCTTCATCAGCTGGCACTTCAACATCAACCTGCTTGCTTGCCCACAAATAAATGGGGAAGTTGATGAACTCGGAATATTTCTTCACTAAGTCCTGCAAAAGGAGCATTCATGTTAAACAAATAACAAGGCAGAAACACTCAAGATGAGAGATGCATTCAGTTGCATATACCGCCAATGCAATTGCTAACATCTGCAGTGCAGCTATGGATAAAAACACTGTTCATACAGAGAAAAAGAGGCTTCACATGTTGCCACTTGGATGGTACCACTTATTGTGAATGTATATGAATCTACCAGCATGAAATTAAAAAAGGTGAACAAGTAAACCAAAGTTTGTAACTGTCTTGGTTAGCTAAGGCAGTTTCATGTACAAATTTTCAAGGGTCAATAGATTGACACCTTCAAACACTAACCACCCACCACCATGAATCAAATTCATTTGTGCACAAAAACCATTCCATGGGACTGATAATTTGAAAATAGCAGATGGTTAACTTGCAAAAACATTGCCTAGTAATACATTCATGATCCGGCATGTCACAAGAAAAGTGTCAGAATCTAACTGAGGATTGTCAGCTTAACAAGCCAAGCACATACCACAAATAGGATAACCTTCAAGAATGCATTGGTTGCTTCCAAATGAATGAATTACCAACAAATCACAACAAACAAATACCAGCTATAAGTAATTCGCACACATGACATAACTGATGTTGCAACAAGAGAACAATGAATTGCACATTAATGAAACATGAGAATACCTTGAGCTTGTCTACTTCCAGGTACTCCTTCACCTCATCTCTGAGATGTAGTCTTATCTCAGTTCCACGGCCCAGGGGTTCATTCCATGTATCCTCAGATATCGCAAATGACCCATCAGCTTTGGACTCCAACAGAGACCTTCCAGATAAAGCACAAAAGTAATAAATTGTAAAGCTCAGAACAAAGAAGGGATGAACCTAAAACACAATATGAACACTGTAGCATCAAAAAAAGATGACAAGAAAGATAACAATATGTCTTACTGTTTGCTTCAAAAAACAATGTGTCTTACTGTTTGTCATCATTGTGCTTGCTGATCACTTCAACATAATCAGTAACCAAGTATACTGAATAGAATCCAACACCAAACTGCCCAATCAGATTGAGGTCGCCTCCAGATTGCATCTTTTCCACAAAAGCTGCAGAGTTGAAAGAAATTATGTTATCTAAGAGCACATTAGCAAGGACTAGTTGCATTTTTTTCTACCACCAACAGCTAATTTTGACTATGCATGGCAAAGAGCAATACCTGATGTCCCAGATTTTGCTATGGTTCCAAGGTTCTTGATCAGATCTTCCTTGGTCATACAGATACCCCTGTCCCAAATAGAGAGGGCCTTCTTCTCCTTATCTAGCTTATCTAGAAGGGCATTCACGTGACACCTTAAAGTTCATTTCCATATCACCAAATTGAGATGTCAAAAAGTTCTCAACTTCGCAGTTCTACTATACTTGGATCTCAAGCTTAGCATTGTCACCTTCGCCCAAGACCTCCTTATCGGTAAGGGAAAGAAACCTAACCTTATCCAAAGCCTACAAAATACAAAAGCAAAGCACCATCCTCAATTACTTGCACCTGTGAAAAAACCTAAACGAGCTGCTGAATACAACACATACATCAGATGCATTGGATATGAGCTCCCTCAGGAAGATGTCCTTGTTGCTGTACAGCGAGTTGATGATGATGTCCATGAGTCTAGACACCTCGGCCTGGAACTCAAACTTCTCTCCAGTGCTCCGAAGGGTCTTCCTTGAGATAGACTCGGCCTCCCTGCGCACATCAGAATCATGTTCTCCAAATCAATCAATATAAGCAGCACTAGAGGCGGAAATAATTAGGATCCATCCAAAGGGTAGATACTTCTTCACAATCTCGGAGTCAGTGGACAAGCCATTGGGCACGGCCCCCAGCTTCTCCTCTACGTTGGGCAGGTCAGCGAGCTCATCGCCGCTCTCCTCAGCGTTTGCTTGGATCTTCTTAGCTGAATATTATTACATAAGCCGTCAGATTCAGAATAATAATTCCGAAATTTGGTGCTGATTTAACATAGAAAAGTTCCATGCAAATCAATAAAGTAGGGAAGACCTCAAAATTCACTAACAATAGTCTGTAAAAGCACTATATTAGCAGAGATGGAATCAGTTAGAGGAGAGGAGTAAAATCCTATTAAAACCCCAGATAGAACAGGGAGTAAAAAGTTTAAAAAGGGAGTAAAAATGCAATACGAGAGGCAGATCTAATAACAAAGTGATCTCGAACTCGAAATCCCAATGCATCAGATCGGAGTAGCCACGAACTCTCATCGCAGAAAGCTAAACACTTTGCATATCCGATCTACGAAAACAGCGACGAATCAAACAACTGTAACAACATTTTTTAAAAAAATAAAATAAAATCTAATCCATCACATCTCGTACATATTTAGAGAAAACACACAAAAAAAAATCCCACCCACAAAAAAAAGCTAAATAGTTACCCAGAGATCAAATCTATTCATGTTCGCGTCCAAAACCAATGGATAAAAAATTTACTACCAAAATTTGCGTAGCGCCCGCAAAAAATCACGAAAAAATGACCAAAAAACACTAGTGCAGTAAGGTGCCTGGATCGGGAGGGCAGCGAGGAGGAAGAGGAGGAGAAGCGCAGAAGAGAGCGCCCAATTCCGCATTGCGTCTGCTTCGCTTGACTTCTCGCACGAGTGGTGGGTACGGGTGGAAATGAGGGAATTTTTTTACGAATAACTCAAGAAAAAAAAATAATTTTAAAAATAAATCAAAACTTTAAAAAATGACCTTCCATTTGGTAGTATTGCATATATATATATATATATTTGATATTGTTGGAGGTAGAATTCGAATCCAAGTCTCGCGCGCGAGAGGCTCGGGTTGTAACCAGTTAGGTTACATTTGATTTCTATTTTTTTTAATATTACACATACTAGTACTTTAAGAATTGCGGTTCGACTATTAAACAAAAGGAAGCCGAACCCATGGTCACAAAACCAAACACATTCGAAACCCTAAGCCGCCCTCAACCCTTACACTATCCGTCGCAGGATTCAGTTGTAACAAATTGATTAACCCTTGTCATTGCAACACATTAACTATGGTTGTGACATTTCACCATATACATGGAGACACGCACTCAGATCATCACCGGCGGTGGAGGGCGGCTTAGGGTTTCGAATGTGTTTGGTTTGGTGACCATGGGTTCGGCCTCTTTTTGTTTAGCAGTCGAATCGCAATTCTTAAAGTACTAGTATGTGCAATATTAAAAAAATAGAAATCAAATATAGCCTAACTGGTTACGACTCGAGCCTCTCGCGCGCGAGACCCGGGTTCGAATCCCGCCTCCAACAATATCAAATATATTTATTTGTGACCATTCTTTCTTAAAGTACTATCAAATAGCATGAGTCTAACACAGCCTAACTGGTTAAGACTCGAGCCGCATGCATTCAGTCGCAAACCCGGATAGCGACTGAAGGTTAGTCGCGTCCGCGGGCTCGCGATTAAAGGTCATTTTTGAAGTTTTTTAAAGTTTTGAGTTATTTTTGAAATTATTGTTTTGTTCTTGGGTTATTCATAAAAAGCCCTGACTCGGCTCAAGCTCATTCAGCCTAACGAGTCGGCTTGGATCAGTTAGCTCACCGAGCTTAACAGCAAGCTTGAACTCGGCTCGGCCCAACTCACAAGCTAGCTCGGTCTAGCTCGGTTGTTTTCGAAGTGCGATGTCGGGAGGCCGGGGGTGATGGAGGAGGCCGGGGGTGATCGAGGAGGCGCCGGGAAGCAGGGGGCGGAGGAGGGGGCGGAGGAGGAGGCGTCGGGCAGCCAAGGGCGGTGGAGGAGTGAAAGGGATCTAGGATATCGACTAGAGGGGGTGAATAGGCGATTTTAGCAAATTAACAATTAATCAAGCAATTAATAGCAAATGGGAGCAATTAACTAAAACAAGATGAACAATGAACAATTTAACACAAGGATATATCCCATGGTCTCGGTGATTTACCGATCACCCCTAATCCACATTGAGGCAAACTCAAATCTCTAACCGCTCCTCTATCTAGTCAACCTTCTCTCGAGAAGTGACCTAGATCTCGAGCCGGATTAGTGTGATGAGTTATCCAAACCTCGATTTCACTAATGATGCACTTTACCGCTCCGGCAAGGCGTGCTCAACCCTTCACAAGATGTTTTGAGGCTTCTTCACAATCTTCCTTGAAGAGTTATCCAAAACCTTCCTCCTAGCCGTCTAGAAGCCGGCAAACTCCAAGAGTAACAAGCCGGTGATGATCACTTTATCTTCTTCTAGTGCCACACGATTGATTTAGTGATCTAAATGCAATGCACTAGAAGATCTCAAATGCACACTCTCACAAATTCAAAAATTAGAACCATAGAGTGTATGAAACTTGCTTAAGCTCTCAAGGATGATGACAATGTTCAAATTATGCCAAAAGTTCTGAACAGGGCCGTGCATGGGAGTATATATACCCCCCACAATAAATATAGCCGTTACAGGCCGTTGGGAGAAAAGGATCACTTGGTGGTCAGACCGCATGTATAAGCCCGGTCAGACCGCCGCAATTGCAACGGCATTAAACAGGTGCAATAAATGCTCACCTGCCCTTGTCAGGTACACTCACGGTCAGACCGGAGCCAATTTCGGTCAGACCGTGAAACTGTCCAGAGACGACATAGTTTCTGGACACTTTATACGGTCAGGCCGATAATTACGGACAGACCGGCCAGACGATCAGACCGTAGTTCAAAAGCACGATCAGACCGATTTCTTGGTCAGACCGGTCTAACAAACGGTCAGACCGTCATAACACAATAAATCAGAAAGATAGGTCATGAAGTACCAGGAGACTTGACCTAGGTTTTTACCTACGGACAGACCGACCTTTTAAAGGAATAAACTACACTTTGACATAACGTCGGTCAGTCCGAAATCCAATTCGGTCAGTCCGTATATTCGGTCAGACCGGTCTAACAAACGGTTAGACCGACTGAGACAGAGTTTGGCAGAAATGAGTTGAAACAAGCATTTTCAAAGTATATAACCTTCTAGTATGCAATGCAAGTTGATTCTATGATTTGTGGCACATAGATGAAGTATTTTGTGATACACCACATGCTCCTCTTAATAGTACGGCGATTATCATAAAATTCGGTCAAAATTCTTCTCTAATCACCTTAGACCGGTAAAATGGAAAAGATCTTATTCCGTACCTTTGCCTCTTTGCTCAATGTCCTTTCTTCATCATGTAGCTCTTTCTTTGTCTTTCATTATCCTGTCTTTTGAGTTTGATCTTGACACAACTTAACAGGTAACGTTAGTTCAACATTTGTAATTGTCATTAATTACCAAAACACTCTTTAGAGGGCCTAGAAGCTATAAGGAGGTGCTGAACGGTGGGGGCGACAAAGCCTCTGATTACTTTGTATGCATATATATATATATACCGAGTCGAGCCCGAGCGAGCTAGGGTCTGACTCGGGCTCAGCTTGTTTTTGAACCGAGCTATGTGGATAGCATGAACTCGGCTCGTTTGTTATTGAATCGAGTACGAGTAGCTCACGAGCCGCGAGCAAAAGTTGCACCCTTAGCGGTGAGTTCCTATAATTGTAACTCAGATCCGAAGCCGTTTTAAATGGCACTAGAGTTGAAAGTTGGGTTGTGCCGGGCCGGTGGCTTGTGTCGTGCTGTGCCTGAGCTGGCCCATGGGCTGTTGTGCCAAGCTAGGCTAGGTTGTTTGCTCGACGGAGAGGCCCGGTATGGCACGATAGCCCGCGGGCCGCAGTGCGTGCCGAACCGGCACGGGCACAACCCGTTTCGAATTTCAGGTGGTCCTCAACTCCTCGTCGTCCTCCACTACCCTTCCACCAGCCCTCACACCCTACGTCATCACTGAGATCCTTGCCTGTGTGCTTCTGGGGCCGTCGGTGAGGGGGCAGGTCGGCCGATCCACTGCCATCGACCGATCACCCATCGAAATTGAAAGCATTTGAGACGGGTGGACATTGTCAGCATCGTCGTCGCCGCGAGAAGGGCGAATCTTACGCCCCTTCTGATCCGCCCGCTGTAGCTTCTAGGCCCCTAAAGAGTGTTTTGGTAATTAATGACAATTACAAATGTTGAACTAACGTTACCTGTTAAGTTGTGTCAAAATCAAACTCAAAAGACAGGATAATGAAAGACAAAGAAAGAGCTACATGATGAAGAAAAGACAATGAGGAAAGAGGTAAAGGTACGAAATATGGTCTTTTCCATTTTACCGGTCTAAGGTGATTAGAGAAAAATTTTGACTGGATTTTAGGATAGTCTCCGTATTATTAAGAGGAGCATGTGGTGTATCACGAAATACTTCATCTATGTGCCACAAATCATAAAATCAACTTGCATTGCATACTAGAAGGTCATATACTTTGAAAATGCTTGTTTCAACTCATTTCTGCCAAACTCTGTCTCAGTCGGTCTGACCGTTGGTTAGACCGGTCTGACCGAATAGACGGACTGACCGAATTGGGTTTCGGACTGACCGACGTTATGTCAAAGTGTAGTTTATTCCTTAAAAAGGTCGGTCTGTCCATAGGTAAAAACCTAGGTCAGTCTCCTGGTACTTCATGACCTATCTTTCTGAATTATTATGTTATGACGGTTTGACCATTTGTTAGACCGGTCTGACTGAGAAATCGGTCTGACCGTGTTTTTGAATTACGGTCTGACCGTCTGGCCGGTCTGTCCGTATTTATCGGCCTGACCGTATAAAGTGTCCAGAAACTATGTCGTCTCTGGACAGTTTCACGGTCTGACCGAAATTGGCTCCGGTCTGACCGTGAGTGTACCTGACAAGGGCAGGTGAGCATTTATTGCACCTGTTTAATGCCGTTGCAATTGCGGCGGTCTGACCGGGCTTATACATGCGGTCTGACCACCAAGTGATCCTTTTCTCCCAACGGCCTGTAACGGCTATATTTATTGTGGGGGGTATATATACTCCCATGCACGGCCCTGTTCAAAACTTTTGGCATAATTTGAACATTGTCATCATCCTTGAGAGCTTAAGCAAGTTTCATACACTCTATGGTTCTAATTTTTGAATTTGTGAGAGTGTGCATTTGAGATCTTCTAGTGCATTGCATTTAGATCACTAAATCAATCGTGTGGCACTAGAAGAAGATAAAGTGATCATCACCGGCTTGTTACTCTTGGAGTTTGCCGGCTTCTAGACGGCTAGGAGGAAGGTTTTGGATAGCTCTTCAAGGAAGATTGTGAAGAAGTCTCAAAACATCTTGTGAAGGGTTGAGCACGCCTTGCCGGAGCGGTAAAGTGCATCATTAGTGAAATCGAGGTTTGGATAACTCATCACACTAATCCGGCTCGAGATCTAGGTCACTTCTCGAGAGAAGGTTGGCCAGATAGAGGAGCGGTTAGAGATTTGAGTTTGCCTCAACGTGGATTAGGGGTGATCGGCAAATCACCTTGACCACGGGATATATCCTTGTGTTAAATTGTTTATTGTTCATCTTATTTTAGTTATTTGCTCTCATTTACTATTAATTGCTTGATTAATTGTTAATTTGTTAAAATCGCCTATTCATCCCCCTCTAGTCGATATCCTAGATCCCTTTCACCCGCCCAGGCCTCTACCCCCTCATCCGGCTCCGTTGGGGAATCCTTTGACTATACTGCCTAGCGCTGGCAGCGCAAAACCGTTCCCAAGTAGCCATAGTCAGAGACGGAGGAGGGGAGGTCAGCGATGATCCGATGGCCCAGATCTGCGGCTCGGGTGGAGTAGATCTGGTGGAGCTGGCGACGAGCGGCGCGACGATGATCCACTGTCATTCTCACTTTGTTGTGGCCCAGATTTGCGGCTTGGGTAGAGCAGATCCGGTGGATCTGGTGACGAGCGGCACGACGATGATCCACTGTAGTTCCCACTCCGTTGTGGCCCAGATCTGTGCCCTCCTCTCTGCATGTGGCCCAGATCTGCGGCTGTGTGACGCGAGGAGGGTGTGGTGGTGTGCTAACAGGGCGGACTGACCCACGTGCTAACAGGCTGTGTTACTGTGCCGTGTCGTGTCACTCGTTGGGCCGAGGTTTGCGGGTCGGTAACTCGTGCGGGGCCGAGACGACCCGTTAACGTTCATTTCGAGCCAAATTTGCGTATCTCGAGTCAACCCGACAACGACCCGACTCAACTTACAACTCTAAATGGCACCACCTTAGAGACCCGAATGCCCCGTCCGTGCGGACCGATCTCGCCACGTGGATAGAGAGACGGTCCCAATTGAGGGGGGGAGGATTCCATGTGGCTGGTTATTACTGGGCGATGCGAAGAGCTTGACGTGAAGCGTGACAAAGGGGCAACGTAGGCTGTCGGATCGCGAATGCGGAGGTTTGGAGGGCTAGGATCTTGAGGTTCTCACTGGAGGCCGGGCCTTCGACGTCGATGCACTAGAATGTTCTCGTTGGACCCGCTTACTGGATCATTAACTTAGGAAAGAGGATTCGTGGCCAGCGGTGGGCCCCTGACCCATTTGTTAGTCTTAGGGCGTTGACTGCGCACTGACGAGTGGGCGGGGTTGAACATTTCATATTGGTCCAGATCTGCATTGCAAGCACTTAATTCTCAGTTATGCAAATCAAAATTCCAATGGCATTTTTAAGATCCATAAATTCAATTGTTAAGATCCATGTTTGATTTGATATTTTATCAGGCAAACACATCATATTCCAGAACCAAAAAAGAAGTGAAGTTTAAACAAGAATCTGTTGAATTGCATTTTAGGGTAATTAAAGAGAGAATAGGATCATAGCTTTTCAGAGTTTAAACAAAAATCTGTTGAATTGCAGTAGCTAACTGTCGACGATTCAGACTCGGGGTCCTTAGTCGATCTTATGCAGGTTTTGTGAGTTGTGAGACCTTTCAAAGTGTTCCTCCGGAAAGGGATGATGAGTAATGTCTGTTGGGGCACAAAGAAATTTATACAGGTTCGGGCTCTCGATGGTAGGAGTAATAGCCCTAAGTCCTGTTGTGATTTCACTATGTATGGAAAATGCTTACAAAGTTGAAGAACAGATTATCACAGACGAAGATCTTTTCTGTGTTGTTGTCTAAAACCGACTAGACTAACTTATGAAAGTTTGTGCTTGATCTCTCGTCGTCCTGTATATTTGCTCACCCTTTTATACCGGTCAAAAGGGCACCAATACACAACGGTTTTGAACGGTTGTAGAAGCGCAGTTTTGGTAACCGCACTTAACTCCCACGTAGGCCTAACACGCGCAATTAAGGGATAACTGCACATGTTAACCTCCTGATAGTCGTCTTCATACGTGGAAGAATCATTATGATACTAAGGATATGCTTGTTAAAGGTCTAAACAATCCTGAGTTACTCTGATCAAGGGTAATCAACGACCTTCTGACCGCGCATCGTCTGTGACCTCCTGATCGTGTAACATCCGCGACCTCATGATCGCGCAAAGCCTGCGACCATAAATTACTCTTGTGTCCGCACTTCTCAGATCGTCTGAGACCATAACAGCGGACCTTCAGACACCTGTCTGGTTCGTATTCGTCTTGAACCAGATGTGTATTATTTCGAACCAGCTCGGGTAATAATCCTCGTCACTAACATTCCTCTAATTAAAATTCAACTGATAAATTAGTCATACAACTTGATCAACAGACTTTACAAGGACAAATTTAACATTCAATAATGACAATTTTCCCAATTATACAGTTTTTGAGCACACGATCGAATTCCCCACATATTATTAATACATAAATTCTAATCCCTCCATCCGATCCATTACGGAGCAACATGTAGCAATGGCTATCCAAGAACATAATTGAAGCAGGGAGTAAGTAAAAATAAAGACTAGCCTGATAGATTCAGAGCTAACGAACCAGAAGCGCCTCAGGCACTAGAAACAGCATCGGCGGCACTGCGGTCGCACACAAACCAGTTTGGACAAAAGTAAGCCTAAAGAAAGAGGATATAGCAAGTTATACATAGCTCCTTGAATGAACTAATAGTTTTCTGGCCAGGGGAAGAACGGCAACAGAGAAGTGCTGAACTAATAGCACTTGACAGCTGAACCAAATTTTGATATAAACAGAAGCAGAACTCAAAGACACAAAAAAGACAGTATCCATTGAACCTCCGTGACCAAACAGCCAAATAGGTTCCTACAATTAACTAGGCCTGGTAAAAGTCTAAACCCGATCCTAACTCATATATCACTTATTAGGATCCAACCCTAATCTAATCCCAAAAATCGATCCTAAAATTCAATCCTACCTAGCTATTACCTATTTCCAATCATAGGATCCAACCCATTTAGACCTCAAAAAGACTCACTTGGTCCCTAAAAATGCAAAAATACCATAAGACTCATATTGTTTCGTGGGTTGGATCTTAGTATTGAACTCATTTGAACCTAATTCAATCCTTATCCTACCCTATTTTGAAGTTATCCTAACTTGATTCAATCCTGATTTATCAACCCATTTAGACCCATCCAAAATCAAACCATTCTAAATCCAATCTTTTTAGACCCATTTAAACTCTACTCTTTACCAACCCTACAATTAACTAGGTACAAACAGCATAGAAATGAGTACAAAATGCATAAAAATTCATGAATATAGCTCAGAATTATTGTGAGAACATAACATTTTTTGAAACATCTGGTCATTTTTCCATGAACAAAGTTCCACAAGTAGAGATGTGCAAGGCATTATCTTCAATTATGTATTCACAGACGGCGATCTAGAGAGATAAATAAAATCGGGAATAACTAACCTTCACTTCTTCTCAACATTTGGAAAACCAGCAGGATTAATCATGCCAGTAACTCCACAGCTTGGGAGCTTTGCGGCTCCAGACTTTGCATTCCCCATGCATTGGATATTTGCAATTTCACAGACAACTTGCCCCAATCCCTGACCACTCATTGCACCATTCTCAGTCATTGTTCTCATCTGCATTCCTGGTTGGCAATACATCTGATCATTGCATCTGAAATCACAGGAATTCATAACCTGAGCATCACCAAGAAAACTTCCCTGGTCAACAGTGGACACAAAATCAATGTTCTTCTGGGGCCTTTGAAAAGGGAAAGTGCCAATCTCTCCTTCAATCCTCCCCCTGATATCAACAAGCAGACACCGAAGCCTCGCTACCTTTGCCTCGAGTGCCGCATGATTCTGAAGCTTCTTCATGAGCTGCTGGTTTAAAGCCCTCAAATGAACCACCTCTTCCTCCAATGATGTTGTATGAGCTTTCTTCTTTTCCCAGTACTTCCTCACAGCTGCTCGATTACCAGGCGGGCGCTTCTTTGAACCATTGTTCTCAGCCAGGGACTCAGCAGTCTCAGCAGCATCTGATGGGGCTGAGAGGATCTTGGTGTGGACATGGACACAAGTGTGGGTGTGTGAAAGATCGTGAACAGGTGGATTGCAGGTGTGGGTGTGAGTACATGCATAGTGCTCAGTGTCTTTCAAGATGTCATCAAAGTAACTATCTATTGAGCAGCTGCTTGGGGGATCAGTGCCAATGGCTAGGCAAAGGAATGCCTCTGGGTTTGAAAAATCAATGTCCCCATCATCCATACCTACAACTAGTAATGGAGAACACAATCATAGAGTCAACTTGTAATGTTCTGATCAAATGTGCTGCAACTCGAGAAAGTAAATACCAGATACAAAAGCATCTCCAAAAGCAACTTATTAGCATGTCTTAAATGCTAAAATGCATTGTTTAAGACACAAAAAGTGTATTGCAACACCTGTGAAACATAAATTCCACCTCTAACTTTGCTGCAGCCCGCAGCACAGTGAAACATTAATTACACTTCTAACATTGCTGCAGCTCTGGAAGACTAAAAGAAAATATTTTGTCCTGATGATAACTATGATATTAGTAAGCAACGTGATGAACAAATCCTAATTTATCTTGGAGCAAATGATAAGATAAGAAATCCTACTAGTTTTAGGAGAAGGACAAGATGTGTAAATTGCTAAACCGAAAGAACAATATCCTACAATAAGATAGGTATCTAAATTCTGTCAGACTTGAACTACTACACCCCAAAACGTAGGGTGCTTTTTAGTACAACTGTAAAACCCTAATGCAAAAAATCCAGCATTATCAAGAAGACACTAAGTGAAATGGCAAATATTACTAGAACATCACCATAATACTTAACCCACAATAGGAAGAATAGAACAAGGGTGGCCAAACCTAACTTAGTCACAATAAATAATACCCTAAAAATACACAAAGAAAATTGATAGTATGAGTACGAGAACAGGGGTGGTTCTTGATCGAATCTCGCATAAATAAAGAATTGATTGCTCACAGATTAGAATTAATAGAATTAATTGGGGAGCAGTGAAAGAATTCAAACAATAAAGGATTAGGTTTACTTATTAGAACACAGTGGATCTCCCTCCAACTCCAGGCGGGCGTTGGAAGAGATGAGCTCCCTGCTCACGTGCAACCCGGTGGTTTTAGTTTTGGATGAGGTGAGTTATTGGCTCTCTCGGTTGGTATGCTTTGTCTTCTTAGATGAGGGCCGCTTCTAATCTTCGGTGGTGGAGGCGGCTGGGAAGAAGACACAGGCCGAGAGAGAGAGGAGTCTTGGGGGTATTTTTTGGGACAAAAAAAGTTGAAATTGAAATCAAATACCTATTTTATTTTTTAGGTTTATGAAATATGAAGAGACTCGTCACCCTGAGTTTATACGGCAAGGGCTGGAAACGAACCGAGCTTGAGCGAGTCCGGGCAGGCGAGCTTAGAACCAGGCTCGGGCTCGACTCGATAAAGCTTGATATAGCTCGACTCTGTACACAAATAAAAGCTCGCTCCCTCGGCCGGCGTTCCTCACTAATCCTGAAGGAGGCTGCGCCACAGCTCCCCCGCGCCGCCATCCCCCCGGCAGCCAAGAACTCATGCCACCGCCGCCACTCCCCCACGCCGCTGCTCCATCACCGCCGAGAACGCCCCTCCCCCATGTTGCATCTAGGCCTTCATGCCTAACCCTAATTTTGATGATTAATGAAAACAAAGTGTTTTTGACTAACTGTGCTTCTGAGAGTTTTGATACAGAGTTTGCTCAGGAAGAAATACAAGATGATCAGACTGAACCCGACTTGAAGTGAAGCACGAGGTGCAGAAGATCAGAGACAAGACGCAAATCATGAAGATACGAAAGACCTAAGGTATTATGAGTTTTTATTTTTACCGATCTCGGCGTTTGGAGATGATCGGTTAGGGAAATTATTTTTTTAGTTTTAACCGTACTATAAAGAGGGGTGGCGAAAGTCCTCTCTTTATCTCCAATATAAACCGAGAAATTTAGGTCATTGCATTGCATCATTTTGGTTGGATTTGGTTTGAACTTAATTTGAAAAATCTGGTTTTTCAGTTCAGTTTTTGACAGCAGAAGAGTATTTGTAATTTTCAGAAAGATATAGGCAGATCTGGTTTTTGCTTCTGTTGACAAAAATGTATCCCTTGAAATTATCTTTCAAACGAGCTATTAAACACCTCTTTGGATTTCTGGATTTAAAGTTATCTCTGTTTTTGTTCAGGCTGACTGTCAGTTTGAATGTCAGTTCGTGTTAACTGACAATTGTCCAGAGAGGGTGTATTTTGGGCTCAAAATTTTTGTACTAAACTGACTGTCAGTTTGTCCATACTGACTGTCAGTTGGGGTTTCGACCACAGTGTTTTTAACTGAATTTCTATTTGTTTTTGGTCGAGTTTGTGGTCGAACTGACTGTCAGTTGTGGGTTTCAGCTTTCCTTAAACAACCACGAACGGCTAGCAAAGTTTCATCCGTAAATTTTGTCGGCCGTTGTGCACTAAACTGACTGTCAGTTTGAGTTGCTGATTTTAGCCCTAGCTCCAACGGTTCATTTGATTCTTGAGACTATAAATAGGGGCTTTGGGCATGTATTTTACACAACAAGCAGTAGCATTTCTTATACACTCTTGAGCTTTAGTTTTTCCACTTAAAATCTTGATCTTTTGATCAAGTCGAGTGTTTTCCGATCCACCGAGCACTTCAGTTCTTTTGCATTTGCATTCACTTAGTTTCTCGGTGCGTGTTTGGAGGTCAAGAGAAGACCTCGCTGCCTGTTACTCTTGGTGAGTGCCCTCACCTAGACGGTTCGGAGGCGTGGCCGTTGACCTCTCCAGAACGGAGATTGTTGGAGAGGCTCGGCAAGCTTGTACAAGGCATCGGTGCTCGCCTTTCCGGAGTGGACAAGGAGCAACCTTAGTAGATAATACTCTTCGTGAGTATTGAGGCAAAACTCAAGTGTCTTGAGTGCTTCAACGAGGACTAGTGGAGACTGGGCGAGTCTCCGATACCTCGGTAAAAATAGCTGTGTTTGTTCTCTATCTTCTCTCTTTAATATATTAAATTGCATTTGGTTCTTCTTGATATAAAAACTTGTTTTTATTTGAACTTTTTAAAAGCCTCCTATTCACCCCCCTCTAGTCGGCATCCTTGATCCAACACGTGGTATCAGAGCTCGGTCTCTCGATTCATTAGGCTTTACCGCCTAGAGAGAGGATGTCGTCAAGTGGGGATTTCCTTCTTGGTCATACCGGTCGTGCGCCTATCTTTGATGGGACAAACTATCCGTATTGGAAAGTGCGCATGTCGGTATTCCTAGAAGCTATGGGGCTTGATGTATGGGATATCGTTAAACTCGGTTTTACTCCTCCAGATGATCCGGCAAGTCAGTCTGAGGACGATAGGAGAAAGCTGCATTTAAACGCCCGTGCGAAAAATGCACTCTTTGCCGGTTTATCCTTTAATGAGTTCAACCGTGTGAGCAATCTCACTACTGCTCATAAGGTTTGGACCACCCTCGAAGAAATTTACGAGGGCACAACAAAGGTTAAAGAGGCAAAGTTGCTAATGGTGAGGCAAAAATATGAGACATTCACCATGTCATCAACTGAGTCCGTGGATTCCATGTTTATTCAGTTGAATAACATTGTGAATGAACTCAAGGGTCTTGGTGTTGTTTTAGCTGACCTTGAGATTGTGAGAAAGATGCTTAGGGCCTTACCGGAAAGCTTCGACATTTTGGTCACGGTTCTCACAAACTCCTATTTATCGACCACAACACCAACCGATCTTTATGGGAACCTCATCACCCATGAGATGCACAAGAAGGAGAAGAAGGAAGCAGCCGAACCCTCGGAGATGAAGAAGAAATCTTTGGCTTTCAAAGCAAACGCAAGGAACAATTCAAGCGATGGCTCCTCCGATGAAGACCTCGCACTCATGGTAAAAAATACTCAAAAACTCCTTCGCAGGTTGCATAAGAAAGGTGTCAACCTTGACACACGACTAAAGGGACAAAAGCAAAACAACTTCAAGGACATCATTTGCTATGGATGTCATGAGAAGGGACATATAGCATCAAGATGTCCAAACAAGAACAAGGCATGGAACAAGAAGAAGAAGTTCTTCAAGAAGAAGAATGAAGAAATCAAAGAAGCCTGTTTTGGAGAGTGGATGTCCGGCGGAGAGAGCTCCGACTCCGACTCCGACTCCGACAACGAAAGAAGTTGCTCCAAGAAGATGGCCGGATTAGCTCTCGGCAACATCAACACCTCAACTAGTTCATCCATTTGCCTTACGGCCAAAGGCGATGAAAAGGTACACTCTAATGATCCATCTTATGATGATTTAGTTGAAATGATAACCGAATTAAATGAAGTTTTTGGAAAAACTAAAAGGGAGTATAAGGCGCTTAAGGAAGAACATTCTTCCCTACGCACTCAATACTCGGAGCTTAAAGATTCTTATGAAAGCATGCTCATAAAAGATGTTACAAATATCTCATCTAAGGTAGATGTTTCAACTTCATGTAATTTGGATGATTCTCCTTCCAATAGTCATCATACTCCATGTGTTTCTAATGATAACATATTGAATGAAAATAATGAACTTAAGGCTCAAGTAGAAAAGCTTGGAAAAGGGTTAGAGAACTGTTATAAAGGTAAAATATCTCTTGATCTAATCCTTAGTAAATAAAAGTGTTCTTTTAGAAAAGAAGGATTAGGATATTTTCAAAAGAAAGGAAAGAAACCAAACTCTAAAACTATATTTGTTAAAGCATGCAATACATTTTGTCATAAATGCCATGAAACTGGTCATTCGCATGAAGCATGTCCCTTAATGACTCTAAATTATTTTGATACTTGCTGCATGCTTCAAAAGTCGAGAAAAGGTTGTGCTATAGCAAAGTATGTTGGTGCACCCATGTTAAATAAAAGGAAGAAATCTATTTGGGTGCACAAAGCTTTGATTGCTAACATTGAAGGACCCAAAAAGGTTTGGGTACCTAAAAGAACTTAATTCTTTGTATGCAGGTGAACTACAAGACCGGTGGGAGGCATTGGGTGCTCGATAGCGGATGCTCCGAACACATGACCGGTAACAAGAAGTTGTTCACCTCACTCAAAGACAACTCAAGCGAGAACCAAAAAATTACCTTTGGCGACAATCGTCAAGGAAATGTGGTAGGCTTGGGTAAAATAGCAATCTCTAATGATCTTTCTATTTCAAAAATCTTGTTGGTCGAATCTCTGAACTTCAATTTGCTTTCCGTTGCACAAATTTGCGATTTTGGTTTTAGTTGCACATTTTTTCCAAAAGAAGTTTTGGTTGAAAGTTTAAAAGATAAAACCTTGATCTTTAAAAGCTTTCGTTTTGGAAATCTTTATTTGGTTGACTTTCACTCAAAAGATGTATCTCTATCAACATGTCTTGTCTCTCAAACCTCAAAAGGTTGGCTATGGCATAAACGACTTGCACATGTTGGAATGCATCAATTGAGAAAACTTTTAAAACGTGATTTAGTTGTTGGCTTAAAGGATGTGAAATTTGAAAAGGACAAACCTTGTAGCGCTTGTCAAGCTGGCAAGCAAATAGCTACTTCACATCCAACTAAGCGCATTCTTTCTACTTGTAAACCTTTGGAACTTCTTCATATGGATTTATTTGGACCTTCCGAGTTCCAAAGTATCGGGGGTAGCAATTATGGTTTTGTGATTGTTGATGATTTTACTCGCTACACTTGGGTTTTCTTTATTTCTCAAAAATCTGAAACCCCCGATGTTTTCAAAAGTTTTGCAAAACGTGTTTCTACTGAATTCGAATTATCCATCAAGAAAATCCGTAGTGATCATGGTGGAGAGTTCGTTAATTCAACTCTATTTGATTTTTGTGACTCTCTTGGAATCAAACACGAGTTTTCCACACCCTACACTCCACAGCAAAATGGAGTTGTTGAAAGGAAAAATCGAACACTTATAGAAATGGCAAGGACTATGCTAAGTGAGTATGATACTCCTACTCGCTTCTGGGCTGAAGCCGTGCATACCGCTTGCTATTCTATAAATCGACTTTATTTGCATCCTCTTTTGAATTTGACTCCTTATGAGCTTCTTGTTGGGCGCAAGCCTAATATTTCTTATTTTCGAGTGTTTGGTTGCAAATGTTATATTCTTAAGAAAAGAAATTTTGGTGGTAAATTTCAAAGAAGAGTAGATGAAGACTTTCTAGTCGGATACTCCACCACTAGTAAAGCTTATCGTGTTTTCAATAAAAATACAAGTTGCATTGAAGAATCTAGTGATGTCGAATTTGATGAAACTAATGGCTCGCAAAAGGAGCAAGTCTCTCATGAAGTTTCAGGTGAAGATCTTCAAGAAGCCATGAAGAAAATAACCGTTGGAGACATCAAGCCAAGAGAAGAAGATCAAGAAGATGATGTCAACGTTGAGAATGTTGATCAAGATGTATCATCATCTCACGTTGATCCTCCAGAACAAGGTCAAGATGGAGATGTACAAGATGAAGCACCAAGGCAGCATCAAACGATCACCAAGGATCACCCTCTAGACCAAATATTGGGTGACGTCAGTAAGGGTGTTCAAACTCGATCTCATATTGCTGCATTTTGTGAACATCATTCATTTGTATCTTCTTTAGAACCCAAACATATTAATGAAGCTTTAAATGATCCTGATTGGGTTAATGCCATGCATGAAGAACTTAATAACTTTGCTAGAAATGAAGTTTGGACTTTAGTAGAAAGACCCAATAATCATAATGTAATTGGAACAAAATGGGTTTTCAGAAATAAGCAAAATGAAAATGGTGTTGTAATTAGGAACAAAACTTGTCTTGTTGCTTAAGGCTTCACTCAAGTCGAAGGCTTAGACTTTGGTGAAACTTTTGCACCTGTAGCAAGACTTGAAGCTATTCATATTCTTCTTGCTTATGCATTATGTTTTAAAATCAAACTTTTTCAAATGGATGTAAAAAGTGCGTTCTTAAATGGTGAAATTTCTGAACTTGTGTTTGTTGAACAATCTCCTGGTTTTGAAGATTCTAAATTTCCAAATCATGTATTTAAGTTGTCAAAAGCTCTCTATGGTCTCAAACAAGCTCCTCGAGCTTGGTATGAGCGACTTAGAGACTTTCTTTTATCAAAAGGTTTTAAAATTGGGAAGGTTGATACAACTCTCTTTACAAAGAAAATTGAAAAGGATTTGTTCATTTGTCAGATTTATATTGATGATATTATCTTTGGATCTACCTATGAACATTTTTGTCATGAGTTTGGAGAGATGATGTCTAGGGAGTTCGAGATGTCCATGATTGGTGAGTTGAGCTTCTTCTTCGGACTACAAATCAAGCAACTCAAGAACGGTATGTTCGTGAGTCAAACAAAGTACGTGAAGGACCTGCTCAAGCGCTTTTGGGATGGAAGACACTAAGGAAACCAAAACTCCCATGGCGACCAATGGACATTGGACATGGACAAAAGCGGCAAATCGGTCGATTCTAAACTTTATAGGTCTATGATTGGTAGTCTTTTATATCTTACTGCATCTAGGCCTGATATCATGTTTAGTGTGTGCTTGTGTGCTAGATTCCAATTTGATCATAAGGAATGTCATTTAACTTCTCTTAAAAGAATCCTTAAGTATTTAAAATGTTATCCCAGTTTAGGATTTTGGTATCCTAAAGATGCAAATTTTGAATTAATTGGGTATTCTGATTCTGATTATGCTGGGTGCAAAATTGATCGTAAAAGCACATCTGGTAGCTGTCAGCTGTTGGGGAGATCCTTAGTATCATGGTCATCTAGGAAACAAAATTCTGTAGCCCTCTCCACAGCTGAAGCTGAATATGTGTCTGCAGGTAGTTGTTGTGCTCAATTATTGTGGATGAAGCAGACATTTTTGGATTATAGGATAATTTTTGATAAAGTGCCACTATTGTGCGATAATGAAAGTGCCATTAAAATTGCTAATAATCCTGTTCAACACTTTAGAACTAAGCATATTGAAATACGGCACCATTTTATTAGAGATCATGAGGCAAAAGGTGATATTGATGTAAATTATGTTAGAACTGATATGCAACTAGCTGATATCTTCACCAAACCCTTAGATGAATCAAGATTTTGCTTTTTAAGGGGTGAACTGAACATTATTGATATATCAAATGCTAGTTGATGTGCTAAAAGTGTTGTTTGTATAAAATAATATTATTTTATTCCCTCTCTAGCCTCAGACTGCTTCTGGTCGAAATTGACCAAACTGACAGTCAGTTTGGTGGTTAGGAGTTTGGTCTTAGTCTCTGGTCGAAGTCTTTGTTCTAACTGACAGTCAGTTTCACAAACTGACAGTCAGTTACGTGCAATTAACTTTGGTCGTAGCTCCTGTGTGTTCAAGTCTCAAACTGACTGTCAGTCTCATACACTGACTGTCAGTTTCAAAACTCAGTTCTATGAACTGACTGTCAGTGTGGTACATTGATTGTCAGTTCCATGTTCTTGAGTTTGGAACTGACTGTCAGTTTATCAAACTGACTGTCAGTTGTGGGATCCCGAACCCTAAAATCCCCCGTTCCTTTTCTTGTCTTCTCGGCTTCTCTTCTTCTCGCTGCCGTTTTTGTGCTTCCTCTCGTGGTCGGTGTGTTTGCGCCACCGTCCCTCGGTGCCCGCACCTCCTCCTCGGCGTCGACGACCGCCGCCGCCGTTGTTTGCGCCTCCACCGCATCTAGCTTCGGTTCTCGACCACTCCTTCACCGTGCCGTGGTTCTTCGCTGCTGTTCCTCGCCAGTGCCTTGCCGTGGACAGCTCGCCGGCGGTGACCCTTCGTTTCTCTCTTCGTGGTGTGGTTCGTGCCGCGAATCGTCGTCGTCAGCCTCCTCTGCTCCGTTCGGCCGATCTGTCCATGTCGTCTTTTCGGCTTCCCCTGTTTTTCCTTCTTTGTTTTTCATATCGTCATGTCTGATTAGCCAGGACCGTCTCGTCGCGTTGCCCGACGAAAGAACGCGGCTAATAGCCAGTGTTCATCGGGTCAACCGACTGAGTCCCGTCCTTCGCCACCGCCTGAGCGCGTGCCCGTGGACTATTCCCGGTGGCACGTGAGCCGCCTTCGCTCACTTCGCTCAGTGAACCCCTATCTCTCGCCGCGTCCCACTGGTCGCGACGCGTGCGACGTCCTCACTTGTTTCACAAACCTCCACCTAGACCTGTTCACCAGCGTCTACAGCCGCGCACCCATCTTCGCCTACCGCTCTCTGTCGTGGGGTATGATCGCCTCTCGCACAGGCATCGCCACCCTTACAGATCTCTTTGGCACTGTAGGGATCCGCGACCTTGTCGCCGATTCCTGTTTGCACTGGGCTGAGGGGCCCATTCGCCAGTTCTATTCTACCGTTTTTATCTCCCCTCAGTGTGACTTCATGACCTTCATGACAGGCCTCCAGGTCTACACTGTCACGAAGGAACAGTTGGAGTCCGCGCTTGGACTGGTGCGCCCTCCTTCTGGCCGCCAGCTCCATACCCTTCCAGATCTGGAGCATCGGGAGGTGGCCATGCTTTACTCCGGCCCCTTCCAGCTCCGTCACATTGCCGGCCTGCGCCGCGATGTAGACCTAGCCCTACGGATCCTCCGTCTCATTCTGGTCCCCATGAGCGGAGATAGGGCTAGGATCACCTATCTGGCCCTCCACGTCCTGATTTCCATCTTTCAGGAGGAGCCGTTCGACGTTGCTGATCTCATCATTAGTGAGATTCAGCATGTTCTTCTTTCTCCGCGCCGTCAACTGATATACGCTCCGTATATCATGGTGGTGCTTCTCCATATCCGGGCTGTGGATTCTGAGCTCCCACGACCCCATCATTCGCTCCTCTTTTATCCTCCGGGCCAGGCTGATCGCCGGCTCGGTGCTCGCCTCGCTGCAGCTGCTGGCCCTGATTCTCCCGCATCAGATGATGATGCTGCGGGGGAGTCAGCGGATGAGTCTCCAGTTCAGGAGTCCGACCTAGCACCTCCTTCAGTCCCTGGAGCCGGATCTTTCGAGGCATCACCTTCTTTGCTCCAGCAGGTCCTCCAGACTCAGCAGCAAATCCTCAGCACCCAGGCGGAGCATCACCAGATGTTGCTTCGTTTGGTTGCACAGCAGGAGGAGATACTGCGACGTCTGCCTGCGTCAGATTCTCCGGTCCCTCGTAAGAGGGCCCGCCAGGCTTCGTCTTCACCGAGCACAGCTTCAGGACCAGCTGATCCAGCTCCTGCAGCACCAGCTCCGGCTTCAGCTGCTCCTGCTTCAGTAGCTACTCCTCCGGCATCCCCAGTCATCGGCGCATCTGGATCTCCAGCAGGCTCCGGAGATACAGATGTCTTAGGAGTTTCTTCAGATGATGAGCCTTAGGCTCTGATTTGTATTTTTTGCCTCCCTTTTTGTGCTTGATGCCAAAAGGGGGGAAGTATTTTGGTTATTAGTAGCTATTTTGATGTTTTGGATAGATGGTTGAGGTTGATGGTTGTTTTATATTATGGAGATATTTTTGGATATGATATCTGTGTAGCTCTGATACCTTGATATATATGATGTCTTGATTTTGAGATTTGTATGCTCTGATATGACTTGGTGATATATGTATATCTGTGAGTGTTTGTATGTATGAGATGCTCTGATGTATATGTACTGGTTTATGCTCTGATTTGATGAGATGCATATACTCAGGGGGAGTTATTTCGTTTATTTTATTGTTAAACACTTGTTGTCATCAATCATCAAAAAGGGGGAGATTGTTGCATCTAGACCTTCATGTCTAACCCTAATTTTGATGATTAATGAAAACAAAGTGTTTTTGACTAACTGTGCTTCTGAGAGTTTTGATACAGAGTTTGCTCAGGAAGAAATACAAGATGATCAGACTGAACCCGACTTGAAGTGAAGCACGAGGTGCAGAAGATCAGAGACAAGACGCAAATCATGAAGATGCGAAAGACCTAAGGTATTATGAGTTTTTATTTTTACCGATCTCGACGTTTGGAGATGATCGGTTAGGGAAATTATTTTTTTAGTTTTAACCGTACTATAAAGAGGGGTGGCGAAAGTCCTCTCTTTATCTCCAATATAAACCGACAAACTTAGGTCATTGCATTGCATCATTTTAGTTGGATTTGGTTTGAACTTAATTTGAAAAATCTGGTTTTTCAGTTCAGTTTTTGACAACAGAAGATTATTTGCAATTTTCAGAAAGATCTAGGCAGATCTGGTTTTTGCTTCGGTTGACAAAAATGTATCCCTTGAAATTATCTTTCAAACGAGCTATTAAACACCTCTTTTGGATTTCTGGATTTAAAGTTATCTCTATTTTTGTTCAGGCTGACTGTCAATTTGCTAAACTGACTGTCAGTTTGAATGTCAGTTCGTGTTAACTGACAATTGTCCAGAGAGGGTGTATTTTGAGCTCAAAATTTTTGTACTAAACTGACTGTCAGTTTGTCCATACTGACTGTCAGTTGGGGTTTCGATCACAGTGTTTTTAACTGAGTTTCTATTTGTTTTTGGTCGAATTTGTGGTCGAACTGACTGTCAGTTTGAATAACTGACTGTCAGTTGTGGGTTTCAGCTTTCCTTAAACGACCACGAACGGCTAGCAAAGTTTCATCCGTAAATTTTGTCGGCCGTTGTGCACTAAACTGACTGTCAGTTATGCAAATTGACTGTCAGTTTGAGTTGCTGATTTTCAGCCCTAGCTCCAACGGTTCATTTGATTCTTGAGGCTATAAATAGGGACTTTGGGCATGTATTTTACACAACAAGCAGTAGCATTTCTTATACACTCTTGAGCTTTAATTTTTCCACTTAAAATTTTGATCTTTTGATCAAGTCGAGTGTTTTTCGATCCACCGAGCACTTCAGTTCTTTTGCATTTGCATTCACTTAGTTTCTCGGTGCGTGTTTGGAGGTCAAGAGAAGACCTCGCTGCCTGTTACTCTTGGTGAGCGCCCTCACCTAGACGGTTCAGAGGCGTGGCCGGTGACCTCTCTAGAACGGAGATTGTTGGAGAGGCTCGGCAAGCTTGTACAAAGCATCGGTGCTCGCCTTTCCGGAGTGGACAAGGAGCAACCTTAGTAGATAATACTCTTCGTGAGTATTGAGGCAAAACTCAAGTGGCTTGAGTGCTTCAACGAGGACTAGTGGAGACTGGGCGAGTCTCCGATACCTCGGTAAAAACAGCTGTGTTTGTTCTCTATCTTCTCTCTTTAATATATTAAATTGCATTTGGTTCTTCTTGGTATAAAAACTTGTTTTTATTTGAAGTTTTTAAAAGCCTCCTATTCACCCCCCTCTAGTCGGCATCCTTGATCCAACACCCCATGCCGCCGAGAACGCTGCTCCCCCGCGCTGCCGAGAACCCACTCCGCCACTCCGCCATGATATATCTGGTGCCTAGTGGGTGGTGCGGCCGCTCAAGTCGTGGTCTCGTGAAGCATTTGAGTGAGGGCTAGGGTTGGGGATTGGGGAATGGGCGAATGGGATGGCCGGCCGCAGTGATCAGGTGATGGACCGATGGTAGCCTGGACTCGTGGGCCATGGCCTCGTGGGCCATGGCCTCGTGGGCCATGGCCTCGTGGGCTCTCGGCTTCACCCATTAAAAGTGTAAGGTAAGGGAATTTTCAGTTTGAGTCCTGTTGGTGTGCTTCCCTGTTTTGTTTTGTGATGGCCTTCGTGATCCTGCTTGATTTCAGTGTAGTTTAGTGATGATAATTCTTGCGAACTGAGATCCACGGTCTAGTAGAATTCAAAGTTGCTATCATCCTAAAAATTCATGATGCATGTTTGATTTGGGCATTGATTGGATGATATGAATGGAATTGCAATATTGTTTCTTAGTTTCTGTAGTTGGGAAATTTTAAATCAATCTTCTGTCTGACTTTTGAGAGAAATATAATCTAAAGCAACATTTTCCTAACTTTGTGCATTTGTCCACCACTCGCCTTGGACACAATTGCAGAATGATTTTTGTTAATCGTGTTTCAGTTGGTGAGGCACGTAAATACGAGCTGACCCTCTTTTCACTACATTTTTGATTTTCTGATTCGAATTTAGTTAGGCACATTTTGCTTTCATCTAGTCCCTTTGGAGAGAACGGCATACTAGCCTACTATTGCGACCTCGTCCGCTTGCGAGGCCTCATTTTATGTGGTACATTAAAGTGTAAAGGTATTGGCAATTATAATTTTGAGCTTTAACGAGTCGAGCTAGAGTGAGCTCGGAAAGGCTCAGACTTGGCTCAAATTCTCACTCGAGCTTCATCTCAGGCTCGAGTTTGGCTCGTTAAGAGTTCGAGCCGATCTTCGATCCGATCCTGAATAGCTCGCGAACTTCAATCTTTTTGTCCAACCCTATACGGCACGAACTTATCACTCACTTTCTTGTCATACTCTTATAAGAGAAAATTATACCGAATCCCAGATATCATATTATCACAAAACTCCGGATTTTAAAACTAGTAGTGCATAACATGAACTATTTTTTTTTGCGCTTCACTCGTTCCGTCACATAGCCGGTAGAAGCAACAGACTACTAACAAGTAGGACACACTTGTCAGCTGGAGAAAAAATTGTGCTGTTAACGTCAGAGAAGACGATGACCGCAGATGTTCGCACATGTGGTAGACACATGTGTGCTTGGTATGGCCATCGACACGAGACACCGATGAAGTTGACACACTTGTTTTTCGACTACACTGTGGTAGGCCACCAAATCTATGTGGCTGGCGGCCACGACATGCACAAGAATGCTCTTAAGATGGTAGAGGTGTACGATGTTGGGGTCGACACATGGGACCCTCTCCCAAACATGTGCAAGGAGCATGATGGTATGGTGACCATCACCGGTGACTAGTTCTTGGTCGTGAAAAGGTACATGGTAGGGTGGGTTCGAACACGATGCTGGGTGGTTCAACTTGAAGGCACACGCGTGGTGTCACCTCGACTACATTCATGCCCCACCATCAGTTGCCCACATTGTCTTGTGTAGCAAGGTCTAGTGCATTGAGAGCAAGACCATCCGGAGAACCACGACATTGGCTGTCTCGAGGTCGGTCTTGCCCCGCTGGGCCTCAAGGTCAGAACTGCCTGCATCATCACCATCATTGGGGAACCGCATAGTCTTCATTGGTGTCGTCCACACTAGTGAGGGTGTCGCCTCTAGAGGCAAGCACTCCATCTGGGTGTTTGATGTCACTTGCAAGAATTGGACGGTAGTCCACCTGTCGCCGTAGTTCACTGACTTCGTCTTCTCTCTTACTGCGGTCCGTGTGTAATTACATCACCAATCTTCCTCATATCTATATATTATATGTAAGTCGAACGTAGCTGCCTTCAACTGATACGTTGGTCTTATTTGTCAATTTTTCGTTGCTATAACGGATGTGTGATGGAAATGGATGAAGTGCAAAAAAAAAAAAGCAAAAAATAGCCCATATTATGTGTCATTGTTTTTAAAATCAAGAGTTTTGTGAAACTAAGGTATAAATACCTAAGACTTAGTGTAGTTTCCTCTTCTTATAAATACATACAAGGGATATTTGGTGGAATTTAGCTAAGGTTTATTGGGGTTAAGTTGAAATACTTGCCTAAATACCCAACTTATTTTCAAATTTACAAGTCAGTTATGTCTTATTTGGTAGAATAAGATGTAGTTCTAATCCCATAGTTTAGATGTGTTTGACTGAATTGGAATTATCAGATAAGTCAGTTTTTGATTTATTGGTTTATAAACTTAATAGGTTGGCTTATTTTGACAAAGCCTAAAGATGTTTGGTAAAAATATTGGGCTTAAAAGCCAAATAGTTGCGAGTAAAAATGTTTATATGTTTAGAAAGTGTAAAATAACAATAGTTTAGGGAAATGAACAGTAGCTGAAAAGATTTCTTATTCTTTCCCTTGGCCCCAAATTCCGATCTATGAATCCTCCAACTTACAACAGAGGCCTTCGGCATCACGACGAAGACTGAGCATAGACGGTGACAGCTGACGGCAACAAGAAAGCAGAATTTGTGATGCCATAAGGCTGAGTCCAACGCATCGGTGCTTCACGAGACGCTTCAACAGAATATTCTTCAGTATATTCTATACCACGTATGCGAAGCACCACCTCTCTCCAATGCAAAGGCGCTTCGCGAGGCGCTTCGTGCGGGCCCACGAGTAAATTAAATTAGAGGATTTAGTAAAACATCAATTACTTTTAATTTAAAAATAGAATATATGTCATATTTAGTCTCTATATGAAGATAATTTAAAGATCTACAACTTTCTCAATATAATCAACATCTAATTTGAATTAGATTGATCATAAATTAAGAAACAAAAATTTGCTCATATGAAGAAGCACGCAAACCGAGAAAAAAGAATACCAAAAACTCTGGTGTCCCGACGCCCTGCTTGGGCTTACCCAACGGCGACGGCAGCGGCGGCTCGCGTCGACGGTGGCGAAAAGCTTCTCGGCGTTTGCTCGGCGCGAGGTGACGTCCGCGTGCTACGGGATGAGGCGAACGGGAGGTGAGGTCGCGGCGAGGACGCGCCCCCGTTGGAGAAGACGCGAATGAACGCGCTTCGCGGGCCCCACCGAGACGACGAACGGCTAAACATACCAGCATGTGCAAGGATCTGACATGTGGGACCAGCGAATAAAAGGCCCCACATGTCATTCATTGGGTGCAACGTTTGAACGTGACAGCGATTTTGTAGCGTGGGCCCCACGCCCACGTATATCGTGCCGGTGTCAGTCCCCGCACGCACCGCGCAAAATCTTGAAAATATCACTGACATATGGGCCCCATGAGACGCGTCCCGACACGTCATACGCGGGTAGAGCCTAAAGCCACGTGGGGCCCGCCACCCAGGAGTGCGCCGCGTTGATGACGTCGGCGACTCGCGTGCGTGTTAGCTCGAGCCACTGATCCGTGGGGCCTGGAAAATTGATGGCCCACCGGTCATTGAATGGTGTATAACAATTAACCGTACAAGTAATAACCGTATATATGTTAAATGAAATATTTATATACCTAATTAATTGTAGCCGTAGAGGCTTACATGTGGGGTCGGTTTTTTAATGGCCCACATGTCAGCGAGGGAATTAGAAAAAAGAGACGTTGAGGAGAGAATAAATGCGGGTCCCACCTATCAGCCTCTGAAAAAATAGCCATTTTTTCCAGCTGTTTAAAAATAGCAGTTGGAGTGTTTTTTAATTCATTTTTGCCCTAAAAAATCATAAAAAATTCCAAAAATATCCAAAAAAATCACAAAAAATCACTGAATTCTTTCCCAGCTCTCCCCTATATAGAGACATGCTATTTCACCATTTTCACTCACACTTCTTCATTCATCCACACCCAAAACCACTCCAAAATTACAAAAAAAATATCCAAAAATTTCACATGGATTCTAATCCATCTGGCGGTTTCATTAACTGGCTTGGCTCTTCCCAATCTCCCGGCAAAAATACTGAAACCCCAAACACTCAACAGCAACCCGGTTTTTCGCAGCCACCGACTTACCAGCCGTATCCACCGAATTACTAGCCATATCCACAGTACAGCCAAAATTATCGTCCATATCTACCACACGGCCACGCAATTCCACCGTCCCCACAGTATAGCCAAAATTTTCATTTGTCGGCATGCCACCGACATGTCCGCGGTTTTCCCTACCTCAACCGCACTCTGTGTCTGTCTCCGAGAACGGCACTCCAGACTCTGCTCCAGCCGATCTGGAGGCCCGACCTGTCATCGATGACACCAACACCAGAGCTGCTATGGACGCTGGCCGAAAGACGAAGCGTTTATTGTGGTCCAATGATGACGACATAAAACTGGTAATAATTTGATTTTTCATACAGGAGTACTATGGAAGAAATATATTTACGCTCGACTTCGATATTCAAAATTTTTTACTACATGCAGATTAGCTCTTGGCTCAACAATTCGCTCGATCCTATTGATGGAAACAATAGGAAGTGTGACATGTACTGAGCCAACATAGCAGCGGCATACAATGAAACGGTGCCGACAAGTAGGAGAAGGGAGACCAAATACTGTAAGGACTACGGCAACGAACCAACAAAAAGGTGGTCCAATTCAACGGTGTTTGGCTCCGATTGAATGAAGTCTATGCCAGCGGTCGTTCCGACGACCAACTCATGGCGCAGGCCCGCAAGATGTACAAGACGGAGATGGGTCATCCGTTTGTCTTGGATCATTGGTGGACGGCGGTTCGCGGTCAACCTAAGTGGTCTGCAGCTTATGTTGATCCTCCCAGCAAAAGAAGCAGATTATCGGAGTCGGGCACCTACACGTCATCGTCTAACAACGATGATGTGCCACCAGTGGAGACACGGCCGGAAGGACGAGACTCTGCTAAGGCGAGGCGCAAAGGTAAGGGAAGGGTTGATGACTCGCAGGATTCTACGTCGGCAATAAGAGCAGATATCAATGCCTTCATCCAAAATCAACCTGACTGGGCCGACAAGAGGAATGACGTACTCCGTATGTCGGATAACTTGCGCGACGTGACGAAGTCGAAGGAAAAGTCTGCCTTTTATAAGGCGTATTGGAAAATGATGAGTCTCGACAAATCCATCTTCGACGATACACAAAAAGCGGAGTACGATGCAGGATGAAGATTCTGAGACAGAAACTTAATGCCGCAGACGATTAGTTATTTTGTTTTTGAATTATCTCTTGTAACAAACCATGTATCCTCCGTTATTAATCTATATATGATTCTCTATTTAATTTGACTTTGGTATCCAATTATGGAAACTAGCCGTTGGAATATAGTCGTTGCAAAGTAGACGTTGCAAAATTGCCGTTGGAATATAGCCGTTGGAAAATAGCCGTTGCAGACTAGCCATTGGAATATAGCCGTTCAAAATTAGCCATTGCAAACTAGTCGTTAGACTCTTTGTCTATACATTCACCCCCTCCATAAAGTTTCTCTTCACAATCCAACTATCTTCTCAAACGACGCAGCTCTTGAGAAACTCAGTTTCAGTAGCCATTCACAAAATGTCTTCTAGCTCTAGTTCGAGCACACATAGCTCTGAGGAGGATGCCGTGAACAAAATCGAGGATTTCTTAGTGGAATTCATAGAGGAGTAGGAGGAAGATCGTATCATCGCCGGTCTTTACGCCCGACTCAATGCTTCATCATCCCGCGGACACCGCCGAAGCAGCAATAGGAGATATGTTGAGAGAGACCGTAAAGAGGGGCATCAACGGCTCGTCGCCAACTACTTCTCCTAATATTCCGTCTACCCTGACAATATCTTCCGCCGGCGTTTTTGGATGGTGAGACCCCTCTTTCTCCGCATCGTTGAAACTCTAGGTGGGTGTCCCCTTTATATAAGTGCACCGCAGCAATGCGTATGCTCACGTACGGTGGCCCCGCCGATGCCGTCGATGAGTACGTGCGGATTGGGGAGTCCACGGCGATTCAATGCTTGGAGCACTTCGTACAAGGTGTCATCGACATATTTGGCGACCAATATCTTTGCAGCCCCACCGTCGAGGATATCCGCCGCCTACTGCAACAAGGAGAGTCCCGTGGCTTTCCAGGTATGCTGGGAAGCATTGATTGCATGCACTGGGAATGGAGAAATTGCCCCGTAGTATGGAAAGGTCAATTCACTCGTGGAGATTATGGAGTCCCGACGATTATACTTGAAGCGGTAGCTTCGTATGATCTCTGGATATGGCATGCTTTTTTTGGTGTTGCAGGCTCCAACAACAACATCAATGTGCTAAACCAATCGCCCTTATTCATCGATATGTTGAAAGGGCGGGCTTCTCATGTTCAATACTCTATCAACGGCCGACAGTACAACATGGGGTATTATCTCGCCGATGGTATATACCCGGAGTGGGCTGTCTTTGTAAAGACGATACCCCTCCCACAAACAGTGAAAGATCAGTTGTTTGCGCAACAGCAAGAAGGAGCGAAAAAAAATGTTGAGCGGGCTTTCGGAGTTCTACAGTCTCGATTTGCCATCGTGCACGGTGCGACACGATTTTGGCAACAGTCTACTCTCGCGAAGATCATGCGGGCTTGCGTCATCTTGCACAATATGATCATAGAGAACGAGCGCGACGACAATACCGCCAACTATGACTACAATGATCATCCGGACACATCCACGGTAGTACCGCCTGTGATTCGCACTGGGGGTACACCTTTATTCGAAGATGTACTTCGAAGAAATGCTGTCATCCGTGCTCAACCTACGCACACGCAACTCAAAAGAGACTTGATCGAGTACATTTGGCAATGTTTCGGAGGAAACGCCGACGAGTAGCATCTTACCGGATTTTGTAATAGGCATTTGTTTGCAAATTTAATTTTTTTGCATTTCGCAATTATGTCATATACCGCTATTCGAATTTTAATATATATTTTTTTTTGTCAAGTGCAATTTTTAAATGCAAAATGTCGAATTTATTTTTTTGTCGCAAATATCGAATTTAATTTCGTAGGTAATATATTAATATATTGGTAATATTGAATTTAATGAATTAATACAAATTCGTTGAATATATAATTGTTAAATTGTATAGAGCCAAATAAGAGCCAAACCATTGGAGTGCTTGGCTCTTGCTTGGTGTTTGGTTGGTGGTTAGGAGTGTGGGGCCCATGCTAAGAGCCAAACAAGAGCCAAACTGTTAGAGGTTTGGTGCTTGCTTGGTGCTTTGAGATGGAGTTTACACACATGACAGTGAATATTCCGTTTAAGAGCCAAGTAAAAGTCAAGCCTATTGGAGATAGTCTTAGTGTGCTCTCTCTCGTCCTCCGATTAAAACAATAATTCTTTTCGCGTGGGGCCCACATGCAGATGGCGTTAGCGTCTGGATTGGACTCAGCCTAACAAGTTAAGAGTTTAATGACTTCAGCTTACGCAGTTAAATAAGCTGAAACTCGACAAAAAAACCATTTTAAGAAATAGCGTATTCAATTTAGAGTTCAACTTATCAAGATACTAAGGCGAAAGTGAAGTCTTGACCGAACAAACTTTTATTCTCATCTCCTACCCTCCGCAACCTACTGAGTTTATCACATAAATCTTACTTTTTGACTTGTAAGTTGTAAGCTCAAAAAACTACTTTTATTTAATAAATTTAAGTTTGATCAAACACCTCTTAAATTTTTACTAAATATTTTTTTAAGTTTATCAAATAAACCAAAGTTTTGAGTTCATACAAACGCAAGCTATAAACTTTATAAAAGATCAGCCAAACAAGCACACAGATATGTTTGGAGAATTATCTAACACCGTTACACCCTCGTACATTTTATCACTACTCCATGTCACACTGTATAAGGAAAAAATGAAATTGAGACTCTCATTGTTAGATGTGATCGTTCTCTTTGCCACGTAAAAAATTAAATATTACTCTCTATATGAAACAAATGATGTTATTTAGCAAAAAATTTGTTATAAAATAATTGCTGTTCTACATTTCCAAGAAAAATCAGTATCCATCTTCTTAATCTGCTCTTGCCTTTCTTAATCTACTTTTGTCCTCGTGTGCTTAGCGCTATTAGGCTGAGTCCAGTGCAAAGGCGCTTCGCGAGGCGCTTCAACAGAATATTCTGCAGCATATTCTGTGCCACGTGTGCGAAACACCATCTCTAGCACCCCCCCTCTCCAATGCACCGGCGCTTCGCGAGGCGCTTCGCGAGGCGCCATCTCTAGCGCCTCCTACTCCAATGCAAAGGCGCTTCGAGAGGCGCTTCGTGCGGGGCCCACATATATAATATGTATTAAAGATTATCAAATCGCTAAAATAAAATTCGGATAATTCGAACACAACGAAATAAAAGACAAAAATTATAAATAACATTAAAAAAGTTTAAAATTTTTTTTAAAATTTTTTATTTAAGAAATGGCACAGATGGAATTAAACAAGACACATACTTAATTAAATTTCGAATACATTTCAAAGAAGACTTCGCACAAACTACTACTCGTCGGTATCATCACCCCCGAAACGCTGCCAAATATGGTCGACAAGATCCCGTTTTAGTTGTAGATGCACTGGACGAGCGCGGATCGCATCGTTTTGAGCTAGCATATGTTCGAAAATTGGCGGAGCACTCTTGTGGAGAGTAGGCGGTGTTACGGTAGATGTCCCTTGGCTATCGTACGACTCATCGGTCGGGTCATGAGAGTGCCGCTCATCCTCAATTATCATGTTGTGGAGGATAACACACACTTTCATTATATTGGCAAGAGTTGATCGTTGCCAAAATCGACCGGGCCCGTGGACAATAGCAAATCGACTCTGCAAAACCCCAAAGGCTCGCTCCACATCCTTTCTTACCCCCTCTTGATGTTGTGCGAACAACCGTTGTTTGTTCGTTTGTAGCAAGGGTATGGTCTTCACGAAGACAGCCCATTTGGGGTAAATACCGTCGGCCAAGTAGTACCCCATATTGTACTCTGTTCCATTAACAAAGTACTGAACAGCAGGAGCTTGGCCGCGCAACACATCCGTGAAAATGGGGGATTGGTTCAGCACGTTGATGTCGTTGTTGGATCCGGCGACACCAAAGAAAGCATGCCATATCCACAGGTCTTTGGACGCGACCGCTTCAAGTATTATTGTAGGGACTCCTTGATCACCACGGGTGAATTGGCCCCTCCACGCAACTGGGCAATTGCGCCATTCCCAGTGCATGCAATCGATGCTTCCCAGCATCCCTGGGAAACCTCGGTCCTCTCCTTGCTGGAGCAGACGCCGGAGGTCATCGACAGTAGGTTGACGAAGATATTCCTCCGCGAAGCAATCAATGATTCCTTCGACGAAACGCCCCAGGCACTCAATAGCCGTCGACTTTCCAATGCGTACATACTCATCGACGGCATCGGCGGGGGAGCCGTAGCACAACATGCGCAATGCCGCCGTGCACTTTTGCAAGGGAGATAGCCCCTTTCGATGGAGGGCATCTCTCCTCTCACTGAAGTCTGGAGACCACTCTCCAAGAGCTTCGACGATTCGCAGAAAGAGAGGTCTCCCCATTCGGAATCGTCTGCGGAACAAGTATCCGGGGTAGACTGGAACATCGGCGAAGTAGTCCGCGACAAGACGATCATGACCGCCTTCGCGATCTCTATCGATGTATCTTCTGCTATCTCGTCGACGGCGGTGCGAGGTACCATCGCCCATGTTGGCTTGAAGGTCTTCAAGAACGCGACGGTGGAGGGTTTGCACCGTCACGAACTCCGCCACGAACTCTTCTACTTGGTTGATGGCTTCATCGTCGGCACTACTTGTGCTTGAGCTAGACGACATTTTTTGGGAGTAGGCAAGATCTCTTGGTGGTCGAAGAAGAGAGGGCTCGGTTGTGAAGATGTGATTACTGAGTTTTGAAGATGAGGGCTCGAGGGGTTCCGATATATAGGGGGAGAAGCAAATCACATGCAGCGGTTCTAACGGCTACACTCCAAAAGCATCCAGCAGATGTGTCAGTTCCAACAGCTAAATCCAAAAGCACCCATCACATGCGTCGGTTCCAACGGCTATATTCCAAAAGTATCAAGCAGATGTGTCAGTTCTAACGGCTACACTCCAAAAGCATCCAGCAGATGTGCCAGTTCCAACAGCTAAATTCCAAAAGCACCCATCACATGCGTCGGTTCCAACGGCTACATTCCAAAAGTATCAAGCAGATGTGTCAGTTCCAACGGCTACATTCCAAAATTATCGAGCACATGCCACAGTTCCAACAGCTAAATCCAAAACGACTTAAATTAATAATGCGAGTACAATTTTAGAAAGGAAAAGTACATCGTTCAAGCTCTACTTATTCTTCATTTCCTTAATCATGTCGTTCACATACTCTAATGCGGCCTCATGCGCCTTCTTACGAGCATCCGAGAAATTAGATGTATCCCCCATAATCAGTTTCGTCAACGACTTCATAAATGTGGCTTTTTCCTTGCTCTTGGCCATCTCTTGCAAATTTTCGGCTGCAGCAACGGCTTTATCGGCCACCCTATCGAGGTCGGCATTGGCTTGGCCGATGCGGTGCAGGGTCTCCTCGTACGCCGAGGATGTTTCACTCATTTTTGTCTTACCCTTCCGCTTGTTCTTTGCCGCATCCCGCCCTTCCGGTCGTGGAAACTCGATAGGTTCATCGTCATTGTTTGATGATGACGTGTGGGCACCTTCTTCGTTGAGGCGAGCTCGTTTGGAAGAATCGAGGTAGCTTCGGCACCACTTCGGTTGACCGCGTACGGCACTCCACCAGTGCTCCAAGATGAAGGGATGACCCACCTCCTGCCTATACATGTCCCGCGCTCGAGACATCAATTGGTCGTCTGAACGGCCACTGGCGTAGGCATCCCTCAACCTGCAATAGATGCCATTGAAGTGAACAATTTTTTTATTGCTCTTTTGCCAGTGGTCTTTGCAGTGCCTGAGGTCCCGTCTTCGATCGGGCGGACTGCTCGCGTTGTACGCGTCAGTGACCTTCGACCAATACATGTCGAACTTTTGGTTGTTCCCCTCGACCGGGTCCAGAGAGTTATTCAACCATGCACTGATCTAGAGGACGAAAAATTCAAATTTTGGAAAAGTAAGTAAGATAAAAACCGAGGAGCAAAAATCTACAATGCCAATATATAATATTCAGATGAACACTCACAAGCCGCATGTCGTCCTGTTGTGACCAGTTCAATCGTGTACGTCGCCGTGCAGCGGTTCGTTCGCCTCTGTTAGCATCGTTGTCGTCGTCGAGCACGTCCGGGGCTGTGCTATGCGGACTTCCAGTATCTGATACAGATGTGGAGCGGGAATTCTTTGCCGGTGCTTGTGGAGGCGACATTTCCGCGGGGATGGTCGGAGCTCCGACGAAATGAGGATTTTGGCCGTAAGGGCCGTAGGGGGGCTGTGCGTATGGATGTGCATACGGATATGGTTGGCCGTATGGAGGGGGTTGGCAGTATGGAGGGGGTGGGCCGTATGGTGGATAGCACATCGGGTATGGCGGGGGAGGAGGCTGAAAACTGGGCGGATTTTGACTGTTTGGCGCTTGGGAGTTCTCCTCATCGAAATTGGGCTCACCAAACCAATTGACATAACCGCTGGGGGGAGTGTTGGCCATCGGGAAATTTTCTGGAAAAAATTTTAGCAAAGAGAGGGAGAAAAATGTGTGCTTGTGCTTGTGTTTAGTGCAAATGAGCTGAAATTTGCTCATATTTATAGCCACACGAGCATACAATTTTTCTGCAAATTTTTGTGATTTTTTGGTATTTTTTATGAATTTTTTGGCTCACAAATGAATAAAAAATTCAAACGGCTAATTTTAACGGCTATTTATCAAACGGCTATTTATTTGTGTCACTGACGTGTGGGACTAGCCGGGAAAACGAGGCAACGGCTATTTTTAGCCAAAAAAAACCAACCCTCAGGCTGACATGTGGGGCCGAGAATTAGCCGGGCCCACCCATCAGTGGCACAGAGGAAAACCAGCGCGGGTACACGAAGCACGACAAACACGCGGCTTTATGCGTCACCACGCGTTTTGTGGGCCCCACCAAAACGCGTGGTGCACTATCGTACCGCACGCACTGCCGCCGACATGTGGGCCCAAACAAGAATTGGGGCCCAATTGTCAGTGCGTGTGCTGCTTGGGTACCGGAAACGGCCGCGCGCGACAGGTGGGGCCCACAAAACGCGTCCCAGGGAGTCACGTGGCCTCCAACGCGGGACACTTCGGCTCGGTGGCGTCGGCGGGCCCACCTGTCAGACCTTATTTTCCACCGCTTCGCCTGGCGTCCTCTCTCTCCTCGCGCGGTTTTTTTATTAATTTTTCGCGGTGGGTCCCGCTTGTCAGACCTCGTTAGCGGCGGGGTTGGACTTAGCCTTACATATATGGAGATGTGAGAGAGTTAGTAGAATAATAAAATATTGAGAAAGAATGCAGTTATTGCAGGATAAGGTGGTAACTTCATGCCATTGCTTATTCCAGGGTTAGTCGCAGTCACAAAATGTCATTACATCGCTCGCATCTTCAGGATCTATTATTCTTCACTAGGGCCGAAAGACTGTTAGTTGACACCATCCGTGCTCAAAAATCCAAAATAGCAACACATCGCACATCATATTCAGCAGCTGCCTTTGTTTTCCAGCACACACATATACTTACAACGTAGTAAACTTGGCAAAACAAGAATGGCAAAACTGCGTGGGATCCCTAAAACTTCGAGAACTGAAAATGCAACCAGAGGCGACTTGACTACGAGGGAGAAAGAACAAAGATGATTTAAGCTAAATGTTGAAACTACTTCCTACGCTTCGCCCTAAGATCAGCAGCTGCGGATTTCATGGTAGACTTGGCAAGTGATGTGGGTTTAAGAGCGCTCTTAGGATCAATGGCCTTCCGAATCTTGAACATAGCCCATGCAGTTCCGATAGCATGCCCAGCAGCATCAAGCCCTTCATTTGTCGCCTGAGCTGCTTTCTCACCGTACCTGCAGAAGTAACGCACTCGACTTAGTTGTTTGCAATATTTATTTTGTGTGACTGATGGCTGTCTTCAAGATTGAACAGAAACTAGAAATAATGCTGCACATGATGTATGAGTTTCTCTGTACTGGCAGTACATATCGTCTGCCCCCAGCCTCCCACCGAATGTCAAACTCTCCAACTTTCAAGTAAACTCTTAGGTCAGTACCTGTTATGAGCTGTTGTGGTATGTTCCGGTCATTTGAACATCTGACTGTAAATAGCAGTGAAAGCCCTTCGTTCGTTTAAATGATGAATGGAAACAAATTGTTAATTCTAAACGCTGGCCAAACAAATTAGACTCTGTTTGTGGAGACCACCATAATGTAATGATGTCAAGGAGTGCTCAAGAAGGATCACACATCAATATCTACTGTCCCACATAACCCACTAATGTAACATGATATCATCAGAAAAGATGTCTCGCATCATCTTTAGGTGTAACTTGTGAGGGATCAACAATAATTAGCACCATGTCCTAGCTGCCATCAAAGCATCAAAATGCGATACTATTAATTATTTGTTTTTTTTTTTTTTGTAATAGATATTGCTTTATGAAATACACCTAGGATGCAGAACTTTCAGGGAAGTTATAACTGGTATCTGTTTCTCACAATAGATATTGCTTCATGGAATGCAGGAAGGTGTAGAAACTCATTTTGTTCTCCCTTAAACAGAAAGGGGAAAAAATGAACTGCATATATATGCGATCATTTCGAATGCTTCTAGTGTGTGTAGAATGCAAAATTGTAGGTAGTTCAATACATACTTGTGAGATACAAGTCCAGTTGTTACAGTTGATGATGTAGACAGCACATTCTTTCCAGCCACCTCAACAGCATCACAGATTTTCCCTGGAGTCAATAAAGGAGATATTGTATTTGTGAGCAGAATATTGAAATTTGAGGAGTTTTCCAAAGCAATGCTTAGTTCTCAGTGTATCTTTATCTTTTTTTCTTCATTTATTTGAAGGAAAATATTCAGATAAAACAATACATCTACAACACTGAAAGGAACCTCCTATAGTTTGATATCAGTTGTTACCTTGTGGCAAAGTATTTAATACAAGCCTACAACTTTAAGATAGTGATTGATCAATCAGAACCAGGGTGCCCAGTTCAGCTCAGTTACAAATTTGAATTACATAGCAGCCTCTCTATACTAACAACATTTTTCTCCACAGAAATACCAACCTGACACAATATGTGCAGCCTCAAGCAGGGGCATTCAAAACCTACTGATTTGCTTTCAACTTATACAACTAACTTGACCTCATACAAAATAGCCTACACATCAAGTCAATAGGGTGGAATGATGGGAGCAAGTGGCCTTGTGAAGTTATGGGTTGCTTGGTTGCTGGATAGGCTACAGTACATGGCTCTATTACAGCATAGATTCAGAGAGCGTATTAATAACAAGTGGCACAACTATCCTATTATGTATGACAGACATGTATGTTCATCCAAGCAAACAAATACATAACATGAAATAAAATCAACAACGAATCAATGCCTCAGATATACCACTGCAAGATCAAAAGACCACGTACCAAATCCATCAAGTGAAGCAAGAACAATTTCTCCAGGCAAGAGGTTAAAAAACTTCTTCCCTGCTTTCGAGTTAACCACTGAGCTCGTAAAAAAGCCACTAATCTTGACGACTCCGGATAAGATTCCAGTTGCCACCTTCTCGGACATTTGGGTCACCTTCTTAACCCTGATTATCAGCAATCACTAATCAATTTGATGCAGCAGAAAATAATTTTGATTTGTCACGCTCAAAGATCTAATTGAATGCAAGAAATTACATGAATATACAGATCAATATCATCAAACAACCTTTTGATCCGCCTTAGCATTTCTGGGCTGACCTCCGCGTCAGCGTCGCCGGGCTGCAGCCTCTTCCTGAGCACCTCGTTGCCCCACCGCAACCTCTCCACCGTCACCTCCCCACACCACAGTATCCCCTTCGCCAAGTGCCCCGCCCCCGCCTCGATCGCTCGCGCCACTGCGCCGCCGTACTCCTCCACGTTCGGCGCCACTGTCGTCCAGTACGCCGCCGCCTCCTCCTCGCCGTGGACCCGCTTCGCTAATCCCTCGCCGCCGACAATAGATTGGACCGAGAAGTTGGTGTACGTCGCGAGGAGGCCGTCGAGGCGGGGGTCGGGGTGGGAGAGGGTGAGGCCGTAGTGGAGGGGGCCCGGGTGGGGGTCGTCGGGGGAGGCGGGCACGGTGAGGGAGAAGGCGTAGTGGGAGGCGTCGAGCTTGACGGCGGCGACGTCGCGGGTGAGAGGCCACTGGATCGGGGGGAGGAGGGCGAGCGCGGCGAGTGAGGTGTCGCCAGAGCGGAGGCGGAGGAGAGAGAGATCGCCGGAGGCGAGAGGGTGGCTGCGGAGGCGGTCGATGAGGTGGAGGTGCGCGCCGGGGACGCGGAGGAGGAGGTCCTCCGAGGGGGCCGGGAGGTCGGCGTCGCAGTCGGAGCCGGGGGAGGGGGGTCCCATTGGGACGGGGGTGAGGTCGGCCATGGACAGAGTGGGGTAGAGCGGCGGGGCGGAGGGGTTGGGGTTGGAGTTAGGGTTCGAGAAGTTGGACGTCATGGGATATTTGTGCAGAGGCGAAGGGGCGGTGTCGTGAGGAAGACGACGGCGGCAACGGCGACGTGGCGCTTGTAGACTGATCGACGGCCGCGTACGTGGCGACGGGAAGTTGGGGACGGTGGTGGGGTCCACGCGGTAGGGGGTGAATGTGGGGCTGGGGTTTTTCTTGGTTGGGTTGGTTACTGGTTAGTGGCTATGTGCCGTTGTTTTTTTTTTTCCTATTTGAGGGATGTTTTCTACGGATGACTGGTGGGCCCGTTCGATGGCTACTCCTAGTTTGTCGGGAAGTGTATCTCTCGCCTGAATTTTTGGACTGCATTTAAACAGTTTGGATTGGCATGAAAATTTTGGAGCAGATATTAACGGATATTAATCTTGTGAGAATTTTTGAAATTTTTCACCTACATTAAAACAAAGTATTGATTTTTATCAAATAATCAGAACTTCAAGATATATTTTATTAAGTTTATATTTCTGTGATAGGTGATTAGACATGTTTTTATTGTATTAGTGTTTTAAATGTTTTTTTTTCAATTTGACTGCGGACTTATATAACAGTAAGAAAATAAAGACAAGAGTAATAATGACTTTGAAATTGCAATCTAGATCATATATTGACCATAATTTTACGTTTTGACAGATATTTACACAAAGAATTCTCACATAAGATGTTATTTAAGGCTTGTCGGTGACAAGGGACAATCTGTTGTTTTCCTCCCCGAGTAAGCAACTTCGAAGCGTACAGACAGGAGTTTTCCTCCATGTGTAAGCAACTTTGAGGCTAATGCATCCCTTTCCCTTGTTACGTCTATCGTTTTATGGATAGTTCTTGGTTTCTAGCTGTTGTATTTGGATTTTATATGCCGGTTTAGAGTGTATGATATTGAATCTGATTTATATGTGTGAAAAAATGTGAGTGAGACAGATTATAGAGTTGTAATTGAATAATGCTTGATTGGTGTAAATAGAAAATATATAAGATGAAAAAAATAATATCAAAATCAGTAAATATTTTATTTCACTCTAATCGTTTTTATTCTATATTAATTATTCTTAATCAACATTAATTCATACTAAGAATCATTAATATACACTAAACACTTTATAATCACACAATTAGATGAATTTGACTTACAGAGATGCTTAGAGATTACATTTCTCTTAGTTCATTCTCATAGGCATTTTTTACATGATTTGAGTTAGACTCAATTTTATGTGCAAACAATCAAACATGATATTATTGTATCTTCAGATTCAGATCAAAGATAAATACAAACAACTAAACACATCTTAAACATCAATTCTGTCAAGATCAAACCCCTCCACCACTCTTGGTAGAGATCCCGGCCCACTTCGACTCGACGTATTCAGATATTTTGATTCTGTTTTTTCCTCTTATCTTGCAGTTATTCCAACCTTTTGCAATTGCCTATGCTTTATATATGCAAGGAATATATACCAATCAGTTGTACGAAAGATATGAAGAAATCGGATTCACAGAGGGAAAAAGAGAATAAAATTCCAGATGAAAAGAGACAGGTTGCAATATTCGATTCTCCAATGGCGGCTTGTAATCATCCATGGCGAGTCTGATTTGTTGTCTTTTCATATATTTGTTTACGTTCTTTTCTTTATAATAAGACATGATTACAATATTTTATACAGGTCATAAAAATTGAACGCGAACAAATCAGAGAAAACAAAAAATAGAAACATTGGACTATTTGGTCATCACAGATGAATTTCGCAGTGACACTCACTTTATTCATCTTTTGAGATTCTTTATATATCCTATTTTACCACTTGATAAATCTAGACAAAAAAAAGCTTACAGATCGGAAGTAAATTTTGTGAAGTCTCTCTCATATATTTTACCCAAATGAGCACGTCTGATGGTGATCCAGATAACGGTTAGATGGGTCAAACCTAGGATTTCGCATCAGAACTCGTCGCAGCAAACAAAGTTGAATACACAAGACAACAGAGAACTAGAAGATATTTTGCCCTTCAATATATGCACATATTGAACTATGCACAATGCATTAGCAACAGCATAGGAACAATTTTTTTTTTTCATTCCTCACCCGGCCCCACGGCATGCCGTTTTCCCCACGAGGTCACCTACTAGTTATTATACACTGCAAACGCTTCAATAGCACCAGGCACACACCAAAATTAATTAGCCATACATCCATCGCACAGCAAATGGAGTCGCATACCAGTAAGAGCAATTAAGAGCACCCATGGATATCAGAAGGTGAGCAGGTCACCGGACTGGGCCGCCGAGGGGTTGGAGAGCATGTGCACCACCTCGCGCATGGTAGGCCGGGCCGTGCTCGCCTCCTCCACGCACATCATGGCCACCTTGTAGAGGTTCACGATGAGTCCGACGGGGTCGGGCGTCAGACGGCGGTCGGCAACGGCGAGGACGGCGGCGGTGTCGGATGTGTCTGGGAGCTCGGTAGTAACCTTCCGGACCCAGTGGACTATGTCCACGCCGTCGCCGAACCCGCCAACAGGGCGGCGCCCAGTAATCAGTTCCAGGAGCACTACGCCAAAACTGTATACATCACTCTTTTCGTCCACGCGAAGTGTATAAGCATATTCTGCACCATGGAAAAGATCCAAAATGAATGCAATTTATATATCACAAATAGGGTAAACTTCTAATATTGCTTGCGAGTATTTCTTCAACGTGTGGATCAATTTTTTTTACATGGATTCTTACCAATATGCCAATAGTAAAATTATACTATGGATCTGATGATCCACATCCATCTCAAGGCTTTAAAATGTCTCATAGGCCCAAGCACATGAGGATACAGAAGCTGCATGAACACTATTTACGAGGACACTGACAAGTCAACCTGCAGGCACAGATCTAATATGGAGAGAACGCCAAACGAAGGGATCACCTTTTCCTTAGCATATCTGGCTCTGACCAATTACCCAACCAGTCCCAATCCCGACACGGCCCTTTTATCCAAACGCAGCCTTTGTCTTGTCCCTCGTTGACCTCTCACATGGTTACAAGATCTACTACTTATTGGCGCTGCCAAAACCGAGCTAGAATCCGACAAGAAAGGCACACCAAGCAGCGTTGTTACTATGGCCGGTCCAATGCTACAGTGTACAGCCATCTAACGGCAAACTAACATTGGGATTGTTCTAAAAAAGTTACACTTTAATCTAAAGGTAACTTTTGTCTCCACTACAATTGACCATGCAAAAGGCCGCAAGATCTGCTTCCAAACTGCGACAAAATGAAGGTAACATCCGAGAACTATGCAACACAAGTTGCAGTTTTTTAAATCATAGGCAGTGTGCAGTTACCTTCTACTGGCTCCATAGCCCACTGCTCGCAAATTAACAATAAGAAGACATCAATATAAGGTTTCGAACTCCTGTTTAGCGTTCAATGTTTGGTCATATTTTGATCTTTTAAATGGTTAACTTAGTTTCTAAGTCACATTTCAATTATCTGAAGCAAGTTAGATATCTAGGTAGGTTCTGTCCAGCAACAAACGGTTCGCAAGAACTCTAAATTCAAATGTACTTCAGCAGCACGAAAGTTAAAGCAAACCTGGCGCAATGTAACCGTAGGAGCCGGCGATGGCTGACATGCACTCCGAGGTGGCACCGCCGCCACCGCCGCCGAGGAACTTTGCCAGGCCGAAGTCGGCGACGTGCGCCTCAAACGCTGAGTCAAGCAATATGTTGTTAGACTTGACATCGCGGTGAATGATCCTTGGAGCGCAGTCATGGTGAAGGTAGCACAGCCCGCGCGCCGCCTCCGCTGCAACGCGCGCCCGCGCCTCCCAGCCCAGGTGCCCGCCCTTCCCACCGTGCAGCATCTCCCCAAGCGACCCGTTTGGCATGTACTCGTAGAGCAACAGGTTGGTCTCCCTGTTGGAGACGAAGCCAAGCAGCCGCACGATGTTGCGGTGGCGGATGCGCCCGAGCGTGGTCACCTCCGCGCTGAAGCCGCGGTCATGGTCGCCGCCACCGCGGCCAACAAGCCGCTTGATGGCCAGCTCCATGCCGCTGTGCGTGACGCCGTGGTACACGATCCCGGCGCCGCCCTTGCCAATGATGTTGTCCTCCTTGAGGCACTCGACCACGTCGTCTGCCGAGAAGTCCAGCTTCTGGAACGCCGTCATCTTCCACGCGCCCGACCGCCTCCTCGCCGCCTCTCGCCACGCCTCGCACCCCCTCCTCGCGGCACAGAACGCGATGGCCATAACGGCAACCACGACAACGAGCCACACCAGCATCTTCTTGGCCTCCCACCGTCGCAAAGCCATTCCCACACCACCCGACGCCTTGCCCGCCGCAGCCGCAGAAGGCGAGCAGGATATGCCAGCGAGAGGGCCGCCGCACAGACCGGGGTTGCCAACGAATGAGCTCTCGTTGAACACCAAGAACTGACCCTGGAGCGGCACCGGGCCGCAGAGGTTGTTGTACGAGACGTCCAGCGTGGTGAGGCTCGTCATGTTGGCGATCTCCGACGGGAGCTCGCCGGAGATCCTGTTGCGGGACACGTTCAGCGTGCTTAGAATCTTTAGCCCCGTGATGCTCTCCGGTATCTCGCCGGTGAGGCTGTTGCGGCTGAGGTCCACAGCGGAGAGGGAAACGCAGCTGATGAGGTCCCGAGGAATCTCACCCGTGAGCGCATTGCCACTGAGGTTGAGCCGGGATAGGTTCTTGAGCCGCCCGATCTCCGGTGGCACAGCGCCGGAGAAGTTGTTCGACTCCAGCGACAGTGTCTGCAGCGCGGGGAGATTGCCAATGGCCGCAGGAATCCTCCCGCCAATCGCATTGTTTCCCAACAGCAGCATACCAATCTTGCCACCCGCGATGACCTCCGGCAGCTCGCCGGAGAGCAGGTTGTCACTGATCTCCAGCATGTCAGTCTCGGGAAGGTTGAACAGCCCGGCCGGGACGGCACCAGTTAGAACGTTCTTGCCGAGGCGTACGTGGTTAAGTGTCTTACATCCGCCGAGCGACTCGGGGATGGGCCCAAACAGGCCATTTTCCATGAGCACGAGCAGGTACAGCCTCCGGCCAGCGCAGAGGTCAGGTGGAATCGGGCCAGTGAGGTGGTTGGTCGCCACGTCCAGCTTCAGCAGCCTCCCGTTCTTACCGAGGTTGGCTGGGAGGTGACCGGTGAGGTTGTTCTCCCACGCCTCGAGCACCTCCAACTCCGGGAGGTCGGCCACGAATTCCGGTATCTCTCCGCGAAGATGGTTGCGGAACAGGTTCAGAAGCTTCAGGTTCGTCAGGTTGGCCAGACTCGGCGGTATCTCGCCGGAGAGCTCGTTGATGGACAGGTCGAGGGAGGCAAGGTTCTTGAGACTGCCGAGTTGCGCCGGTATCTCCCCGGACAGCCGGTTCATCTGCAGGAAGAGCGTGTCGAGCAGCGCAAGCCGGCCGAGCTCCGGCGGGATGGGGCCCGTGAGGTTGCAGCTGCCCATGTCGAGCCGGACTAGCGCGTCGAGCTCGCCAAACTCAGGTGGGATGCCGCCGTCGTACACGTTGTAGTAGCCTATGTACATATACTCCAGCCGCTTCAGCCGGGCCAGCGATGTGGGCACGCGCCCGGACAGCGCGTTGCCGTTGAGCCCAAGGTATTCCAGCCCGGCGATGTCGCCGTAGCTCTCCGGTATCGCACCGGAGAAGTAGTTGCCGCCGAGGTGCAGGTACCGGAGCCGCGTGGGCACCGTGCCGAACGGCGGGAGCGGGCCGGAGAGGTTGTTGTTATAGACGTCGATGACCTCAAGAGACAGGAAGTATGGGGAGTTGGGGGAGGGGGAAGGGAAGAGGAAGGGGCCGGTGAGGTTATTGTCGGAGAGGTTGAGATAGCGAAGGGAGGGGAGGGTGGGGACGGACGCGGGGAGGCGGCCGGAGAGGGAGCAGGAAGCGATGGTGAGGTTGGCAAGGGCGTCGAGGAGGGCGACTTCTGGCGGGAGGGAGCCGCCGTGGAGGGGCACGGCCGTGAGGTTGATGGCCACAACGCGGGCGTCGTCGTCGCAGGTGACGCCGGAGAAGCGGCAGTGTTGCGGGGAGGAGGCGGAGGGGTCCCAGTCTGCGAGCGGAGCGGTGGTGGCTGCGGAGGCAGGGCTGGGGACGAGGGAGGATTTGAGCTTGGAGAGCGCGTAGATGTCGCGCTCTGGGGAGGCGGAGGTCAAGGCAGCGAGCAGGAGGAAGTGGAGGAGGAGGTGATGGGCGGGAGGCATTGTGGCGTGGTGGTGGTGGTGAGATGGGTGAAGGCGGGGAAGGGCTGCTCGGCAGAATAAAAAGGTGGTGGTGGTGGGAATGAGCATAAGGAATCGGCAAGGTTGGGGTTAGAGAATATTTAAATGGGTTTGAGTAGGACGTGGATCAGCTGTACTCTCAACTCAGTACTGTTCCAAATTACATGTCATAACTATAATAAATTTAGTTTTGTTTAAATATGGCTACTGAACCGTGAGTAGTGAGATATCATACCAGAATAAAATGAGATAATAATGAATAATTCTCTTCCGGAACAAAGGAGTTTTTTTACTAATAACTCACATTTAAAAAAGAATTGTAAAACTAATCCACAGTTGTAATAATTTACAGAAATGACCTGCCACGTCAACTTGTCGAGTTTTGGTCGTGTCTTCCGACCACGACAAGGAGGTCCCGTGCGACTTGTAGCTTGTTGAGCTCCCAGAACTCGACAAGCTGACGTGGCAGACTATTTCTGCAAATTATTACAACTGTGAGTTAGTTTTGTAATTCTTTTTTAAATGTGAGTTATTAGTAAAAAAAACTCAGAACAAAGAGATATCACACTGTTTATTGCAGATTCATATTGTTCCAACCTTACATACAGAGTTTCACACTTTCACTTGAACGTGCACAATGAAGAACGGCCAGTCTAAAACAGAGGGAATAGAACTTAATGGTGGGACTGTGAGCTCTACAGGAGGCGCATACAGCATTGAAATCATGGCTTAGTGAAGCCTTTCCTTAATGGTGTGAGAGGAGTTGACGGTCATTTGACGGGTGGAGAGGTAGGTCCGGTCCGGGTCTTGGCGAAAAGGTGTCAGAGACCTCAGGATGGACGGAGGGACGGAGGCAGTTATGGCCTTGCGGTGGCGCGCTGCGTACGGACGGCGCAGGCTGACGGCGTCAGCGGCTGGGAGTGGACGTGACAGGCGCCATCATTCGCTCTCATTTTGCGGGGTGACTAGTCATAGCTTTCATCTGCAAGAACCTGTCCTGCACTTTAGTCTTCTTGTAATCCGTTTGGGGTTCCTCAATGGCTTTAAGCTTGTTCAGTTGTACATCTCTGAAACCACGGTAGGAAATATTATTATTCCGTACAGAAATTGTTAAGATACTTCGAGACTCTGTGGTCCCCGTTGTGGTCAGAAAATGTCCAGTTTGAAACATATCTAATTTGTCTTTTTTTTTTTTTTTTTTTGAGACATGCTAATACCTTGAGCAATTCTACGACCAGTTTTAATATAATTTTTGTAAATTAAATAATATAAAAACTTTAACTATCTCAGATATTATATATTAGACAAATGAGAAAAAAAATTCATAAATATAGAATCATAACTAGAAGCAGAACTTTTAAAAAGAAAAAGAAATATCCATGTCTACTCATAGATGGATGTGTTGTGTTGTATGGTGGATGTGTCAATATGGTTTATGGCTTCAATATACATAGATAAAGGAAAATAATTTTTTTAAAAAAATATTGTGATGTTTATATGCACGGTATCTAGCATATTAAAGATTGATTCATATATTAAAATGGAGAACATACGATCCATCTAAAATTAAATGTAATGCCCAACACATAGCATTAGGCATCTAATCAATATTATATGCATAATAATTTTAGATTTGCCTGCTTAATAGACTAGATGATGAAAACATGAATTAGAACGGACAAAACTGGAGAATATTGAGCTCTGTACCACTATCAGTGACAATAATTATTATAAAATTTGCACTAATACATCCTAGGAAGCTGAGATAATTTATACAAACAACTTGATAGAGAGAAGCAACTTTGGGACATAGAGCAATTCACTTGGGACAATCTCAAAAAACAAATAGAAACAATTTGTCAGGGTCATCTTAATCCGATGAAGAGAACTTGTCTTGAACTTGACAACTTTTATTTTTTCCTGCTCTTTGCTTATTTATAGTGCTTGTATTTACTGAAAAAGTTCAATTTAGTTATGATAACATATCCAAAACAAACATGTTGGAGAGGAAAAAAGTGAGAGTTCTCCTGCTGGGAAGTTGTTGTTTGGAAAGATATTTTATTGGCTTTTAAACCTTTTATCTATGTACATTAGTTTCCTGAAAATTTTGTTTTGCCTATTTTAGATCACGATGTTGTTGTTGTTTTTATTTAATAACGTTGTTTCTTTCCCATGTCTTGTTGTGTACGAATTTACCTCTTGGCTTGTACCATATGCATTTATGCACAGCCAGGGAAAGGTTGTTGGAGTTGAGAAAGAGACGGTTAAGACTTCCCATGACTGAAATCTTCTTTGGACGGATTTGTTTTTTTTTTGCTTGTACTATGGACCGAACTGTTTTGATGGGTTTTTTTGGATTTTTTTACCAGATTCTTAAGATTTAAACGAACAGTTATTTCTTTTTGTTAGGTTGGATGGTGTTCATGAAGAGAGAAAATCTTTATTACCCTTTTCCAATTATATAAGGAAGTAGTATTTCAATGTAACTATTTTTAATATAACTCTTATAATTGATATGCATAGTTGATAAAACCATGTCCCATCAAATTAATGAATTAGATTTTTTTTCTTTTTTAGATTAATGTAGGAATTTCTATAATTTTTTTAATATTAGTGTGAGAATTTTTAGTTCTTACAGTAAATATGGTGTCTCTAATATCACACATTTTTATTATATATTAGATCTGCCTAGAATTATTTGATTCACAGCTTATTATGCATGCACTAGTCATGACTAAAACTTTTCTCCAAAATGCACAAAAGTCCCAAGTCACTCAAAAATCAAAATTAAGTGTATGAGAAATCATACATGCCTAATTAGCTTATCATCAATCACATAAAATAATCTCATACATGTCTGATGAAAAAATCTCAAGATTTTATGTAAATCTCAGACATGTGTGGATGAAACAAATAACCTCTTGGTACATGAATATGCATTGCCTGAAATTTTGTTATGAGATAGTTTTCAGAAGGATATATTAATTCTATGGGGGTAGTTATCAAGTGGACGTCCACTAGATACAAAATAGTGAACTTTTTTTTCGAACATTACCCTCCACTTTTCTAAATTAGGACAATTACACTTTTTTTTATAACATTAACTTCTATCTTTCCATCTTAGGACAATTATCCTCAAGTTCTTTTTTCTTGAGGCTGTCTTTTTCTTAAAAAATTTGCACCATTTATATAATACATTCTATTTAGATTTAATCTCCATCCTCTCTTCTTCCTCATACTTCTTCTTCTCCCTCCTCCTTCTGATCCCTCCGCCACCACTACACTCTCATCTTCTCCCCCTATGACCACCACCCCTTAGTCACTGTCTCCCTTGCGGCCTCCACCTCCTATCGTCTCCACTCGCAGCTGGCGACACCACCGCTACCTCGTTACCCCACATCCATCCGTCGTTGCTGAAAAGTTAAGGAGGGGGTTATGTGAATCCTAAAAAACTGGCTAGAGAATTTGATCATAGAGTTGAAAGATATATATGTAAGATAAGAAAAAAATAGATACATGTTCATCAGCGATTCTTTTTTTTCTTTCCATATGTCTTTCTCTTTTTTTTTTTTTTCCAATGGTGCCACCCCATCTTTCTATAATAGAACAAATATGTAGATCAACACTTTACACAAAATAAGATAATAGGCACTCCCATTGTTACACATGTGTATTAAGGATTTATAATTGAAAAATTATATACATATACATGAATGTTTATCTTATATTACTGAATAATATATGTACTTACTACGTACACCATATTTCTTTTTATCAACTTTGGCATGCTTTTCAACCATCTTGCACGTGAGAAAAAAAAATATTTACGCATGCACATTTAGAGTTTACAGCTAAAGACTATATACATTTATAAATTTTGAGAGTTTGTAACTAAAAATACACTTCCACATAGATTTTTGCTTTGTCCTGTTGACAAATATATGCACTGACAAATACATATGTTACACTCACAACTAAATAATATTTCTGCTTACACATGTTCATTTAGCACTAACAATTATACTTGTGTGCTTACACATACACATTAATCATTTATAACTGAAAAATATATGCACTGTTTCAAAAACCATGATTTTGGATTTATTGCTTGACTACTCAAATATTAACATCAACTCAAATCAATCCCATTTAGATTATCGTATATTGCACCTTCATCATAGTAAATGTAGATAATTTCAGATTGTGACATATCCTATATATAAACAACAAATGTACAGTTTCAATTGTAACATATATTATATTTAAGTGAAATATACTGCACATTTTGATTTTACGAAATATCCTTTAAATTTGATCGTTTAATTTAAGTATCCAACATAATTCTAACAAACTAAGATTTCATCTCTATACATAGATTTTTTTGTAAACTTCTATATTGCTATCTAATGAATATTCTATGAATCCAAGTGATATGTGTACCAAATTTATTTTAAGTATGCATTAATTATAGCAGAGAAGTCTATTTAATTAAAACTTAAGCACTACATACCAAAGGATGGAGTACTCCTGAGATGATCAACTTGCCACTCCTAAATCCACAAGTTTTGCTCTTCCTTGACACTTCAATCAAATATCATGTACAAATTTAAGTATTAGTAATTATTTTAGACAAAAATATATAATTAAGTACTAAAGAAATCCTCACCAGTGAATTGCAGCGGATCAATGGCCGTGCCAAATCAACAGAACCTCCACACGACTTTTCTTTCCTCTCCTCCCTTTTTCTTAACCATAACTTTTCTCTTTTGCAAATTAAAATGAATATTTCAACAATTTTTTGAGTTTATATAACCACTGCTGCTCCAGTCGCCACAACTCTCAGTGACAACGGCTTCCAAATATTTTGTCTTTAAACAACTTGGCGACTGACAGAAGAATCTCTTTATCATCAACTATTCTGGTAACTGACGTTCAGATATCTCTCTGTCGCTAAGACGGCTACCATTTTTTGTAAATACTTTAAAGTATGTGCTGTTTCTGTGATTTTTTATTTTGAATGTATTATTTAAAAAAAAAAACGGATTTCGGACTTTCCATGCCATTTTGTCGCGGGGGACGAGCTTTTTTGAGCAAGGAAGGAGGACGGGGGCCCCACTGCCTGACATGGTACGCTTCTGCTTCTCTGTGACCAGGCTCCTTCCTGCAAGCCTGCAAGCACTAGTGTAGCCAACTGTAAAAATGTAGGATACCTTGGCAAGTATCTATTTTAGATTTTGCGAAAGGGCCAGAATTAGAAAATAGAAAATAAATTGATCATATTTTTAAACTACTACAAAAGTAGATTATCTTATTTAATTATGTCAAAGAAGAAATATCTAACATAGTTGATATTCCTCTGTATAAATATTACGAATATCTGTGAGAGCAAATGAGCCCCAATATCTAAATACTCCGAACACATTCCACACCACATAAACTGTTGCGACAGATGATGTTGGAGTAGCGAGGCTCTCGCCCTCTCTATCTCTCTCTTTTTCCGTCAAATCTCCATAGATAATAGAGCCCAGCTGAGAGGAAAAGCTACGGAAAAGTCTTCCTTTCCAAGTAACCAGGCATTGCCAGCCGTTGCTGCTTGTGCTGCAGCAGCTGCAGCTGCAGCTGCTTCTGCAGCCCCTGTAAAGTAGGAGTGTACGTGTGTGCCACCGGTTACTGATACTCTTTAGGCCATGAGACAAAGACCTGACTCAGAGAGCTGTACCGGAGAGCTGCCCCTGAACTGGTCTTCTTCGAGTAAGGCCAATGCAAGCAACAAATCTCTGGGCTCTGCTTGCAATTGCATGTTACTGCTTGAGTCATTTGCTTTTGAAAAGATTGACCTAGCGACAATGTGAAGTAGGTAAAATGTTAAAAAACAATGGAGGGATTTATCCATAGAAAGTTTATTTGGTAGCAAGGTATAGTGTAAGAAAATTTTAAGTATCGTCAGTTATTGGCAACTTTGTTGTGGTCCAAATATTTGAGCAGAAGTATTATATTTGCTAAAAAATGTCTTAAGTAAACATTGAAAAAATTAATTCACACGCCCGATTACTCTTCAAATAGCCCTACTTGTAATCCTTAAATACTTTGTTGTTCTTGCCGAGAGTGTTTTGGGAATAATTGTTAGTTTAAGGAAAATAGAACTAGTTTAATGGAAGAATATCAGTTAGGCAGAGCAACACAGACTCGCAGAAAAACAATCAGAATCCACTTTGGATTTCAATATTTGTTCAACTTTGCATCGCTTGCATGTCAACACTTAATAGTGCACAAAAGTAACATGTTACTTACTAACCACAAGAACATTCCTCTACCACTTCTCCACTGCATTAACCTTTGCATAATTTTTACAATAATTATTCGTTTAGCATCTATAAACATGCAACCTTCCTCTCCTTTATCCCTTTATTGAGAAAGGTTGCTCCTGAAATGATAGCCATGAGTTGCTGCATTTGCAACTTTGCACAAAAGCCTATCTATCTTTTGCTCCCAAGCTAGTAAACAGAAGTTACACTAGAATCACACTAACTTGAAAATTAATCACAAGAAAGTGGCATCCGTCCATTGCAGTAGAAAAGGCCAGAGTCCTGGATTCCAATTCTTCTGGTGGGAATAAATGCAGTGTCCTAACTCATAAGTGACACGACTTTGTTAGCCTTGTGTGTGCGTTCCATATCGACTCCATTGGAGAAAAGGTGGAACATTTTTGTGTGAGAATATGTCCTAAAGTAGGCCACCACCAATCGTTGGTAAACTACTAGCATGGGCGCCTCATGGTCAACTCTTCCTTCTCCATTCATTTGCTCACCTACACTATTCTCATGTGGAGTAGTAGTTTTGAATTTTGAATATGTTTTTTCATTTGAAAAGAGCTGAATCCAAATAATATACACCATTGATCTATCACTTATGATGACTGAAATTGTATGTTAGAATGGTCTCCAATTTGCCTCTCCTCCCAAATCACAACTCATCCCACCAAATTAACTACTCATTCTCTCCTCATGATCCCTCCCGTGGTCGCCTCCTTCCATTTAATTGTTCCGCTCTATTCCTCCATATGTATTAGATGAATTAATCGCATGTCGTTGATTGTGTTGTATTATATTGTCCGATTGTTTCTTGCGACATCTTGTTGATTACGAGGAAGCCTTTGATTCGTAAGCTCCCTCTAGGCATCTATGATTCCATATGGCATCATTACCAGTTTTTTTCTTTTTTTATGTGGATATAGCAATTACCACGGTTCGTACTTCGTAACTGAAATTGGATTTTGGTGAAATGTCACCTTCGAAAGCAAGCATTTTTATAGGTACCGTGCCAACCTGTTTTGTAGAGGCATTTGGTCTTATGAATAGACAAGGTAATTCGATGTAACTTTACTTGAACTTTGAAGTTGATTTTTAATGTCACTACCTGATTGCCATTATCTTCTTTTTCTCTGGTTTGAAGTTGAATTTTACTTGGAATGCATCCAAGAAAGGCATATATGTTTTTGAGTGGTAAACTGATAAAAAAAAGTTGCTTTAGCTGCAACTGCAACGATGTGCCACCCTTTAATCAACTAAACAAGCTACATTTCTTTGCATCGACAACATTTAGGTATTAAAAGGTATTAAAAGGAGGTAGTTCTCCCACCCCCAACAATGCTTAGTAAAACCCCCAATGCCTGTTGTTTTTCTGCATTGTTATGATTTCATTTCTTAGCCTGAATTTGTTGTCTGCTATATACTTAAGCTGCTAAACAATTTTGCTGTTTCATGCTAGGCATGATCATGACACTTGTGCCACAAACCATTTTGTTCACATTTTTTTGTCATTTTCGGTCTAATTTTCATCGGCAGACCTGCAGTGATGGAAGATCAAACAAATGCTGCGATAAGTCTTGATTCAAGACTAAAAGGTACCCTGGTTCTTGGATCAGAATCATTTGCTATCAGTTCCGAGTCAGGTATCTATCCGAGCAGCTGGCTGCAATGGAGGAGAAGAGCTTGGGGATCCTCAAGGACTACATTACGAAGCATAATGCTCCAAATGATGTCCCAGATGAACCTATCGTGGGCTCATCTGATGATGAGGGAGAAGTACCTGTTAACAACCCACCAAAGAAATCTAAGAAGCAGAATTGATTGTTTTAATTCCATCAGATTGATTACAGTTCATCTCTCACCTCAAGATCACAGAGCATGATGTTAGTTATGCTCTAACACATCCTTGCTATCTGTTCATATTTCTTGTTGTACTATCTTAAGAACTTAATGCATTTCTTTGCAATTTACATCCTTTTATGGACCTTTTTTTTTAATATCCTCGTATTGACTGGAAAACATGTTCAGCCATCCCCATTTCCTTGTAATGGCAAAGGCGTTATCTCGTTTAAATTCTGCAAGATTTATTGTCTGTTTCAACTTTCAACAAGGCAAGTGTCCTACAGGCTACAGGCTACATGACAATATATTTAGATTTTGCAATGTTAGCCATATGCTTTGACAATGCAAATATCTACGCGCTACATCAACACATTCAGAAAAGTACGGCAGGAGCATTTCCAAAACCTGCTGTAGCTACCACGACTTAACATAAAAAATCAGTAGAACACAAATAGGTTGCACTCACAAAAACGGCTACAGAACCTTGTGAACTCGTATGTGTGACATCAGGCTGTGACAAACTGTTGCCATCAACTGGTCAAGTACATAGTTGTCATGGCAAAAACGCGGAGTTAATCCCATATCAGAACTCTGTGCACTCGCTAGTATGAAGGTTAATAATGCCAAGCATGCCTTTCTTAACTCTTCACAAAACATAACATCAGATTAATAAGAGTATAGCACCAAACTCCTACTACATTGCCGATTATATCCATAACAAAAAAACACCATTAAGGCATTAACCATAAGAGAAAAGAAGAATTCGGAATGATAATCAGTAATGTGGATCAGAAAAACACCAATTATCACCAAAGGCAAGTCTTGGAACCCATTTCTAAATATTGCTTCAAAATGAACGAATTCTCCCTCCGCACTTGTTCATCTTCCTCCCTGGTGTGGTCATTGATAACAATGTAGTGCTTGTGCACCTCATATAATCAGCCATGGCCTCAGAAGGCAGATCAGGAAGAGCTCTAATGTTCTGATGGTTGGCAGGCCTGAAAAATTACCAAAAATGAAGCTACATCATTCATTTGTCACAAAAGAATAATAGAACTTGTCAACAAAGATGCATAGCGAGGATATTGAACATCATCCTGTGTTTTTTTGTTTTCTCCTTTAAAGGAAGCAGTTTACCTTAACCGAATGTGACAGGTGCCATTGTTCTGCAGGTGATGAGCTGAAAAACTCTTGCTTTTTAATAACCATCCAAACACACCAGAAGAAAAATAGATCCCACGTACTATGTCCAATACAGAGCTGCAATTCCTGGATTCTCACTTTGCATTAATCACAATATTGAGCAGCAGCATCACCATTTTGGCCACCGCCTGCTCGTGTAACCCGCCTCAATTCAGTGAGCACCTGAGAAAAATCATCTGGCGGATGGCACGAGAACTCAATGAAATCTCCGGAATGAGGATGCTTGAATCTGAAAACAAACAGCAATCACAACATAAGGTAACGAAAATAGAACAAGAAGATGCATCTGCGATAGTTCCTACCCAAGCAATGCAGCATGGAGGCATGGCCTGTCTATCTTTGATATCATATCTGAAAGATCACTATGGTATCCTGAAGGAGTTCTGGTCCTCAGAAGTGACAATGCCATGCTTTTGGTACCTCCGTATGTTTCATCGCCAAGGAGAGGGATCCCTAGGTACTTTGCATGCGCTCGGATCTAAAATCAATGCAAGATCACTAACAACAGAAGAAAAAGTGGCAGTATTTGAATAGCACTTCGAAGGTTAAGAACTACAATACATGCACAAAGTAAAATGTAAGAAATGTTTACAATATTCTTTTTTTGTTATTTCTTTGAAGTTACAAAGAAATAAGCAATCCAAACAATATTACATTCATAAAGATCATTGCAGTTTTGATGTTTCCCTTGTAAAATAAGAGGCTTTGCAGGGACATGATTACCTGGTGAGTGCGCCCTGTTTCCAATCTCCACTCTACTAGTGCAGACCCACCACCAGAAAAAACCTCTCTTACTTTATACCTGCATATTTTTTAGAAACAACATTTCAGTTTCCTGATTAAGACCAAAATATATATGAGGCTAAAAGTAGCTTTCAGACTCCAACCAAGACTTTAATTCCGTGCGTTTGCTATTTAAATGTACTAATTTACCAAAGATGGAATAACTTGTCATTATAATATCATGAACATCAACTTTACATGGTTCAGAAAACCATGGTTAGTAACCAGTATGATCTTTGACTAATTTTTAAATACTTACTGCAATACATATATACCATGGGAGCACTATGTTAGTGCCTCATGGTTTACAGTCAAAATCAATGTGATCCTAAAAGTCTAAGGTTTTATAACGAGGTCTTACAACATTTGTTTGCTTTTTTTTTTTTTTTTTTTTTTTGTAATTTTCTCCAGAAAAAAAATCTTGTCCAAAAGCTTTGGCAAGATAACATTAGACGTGGAATGCTAAAAAATGTAAGCGAAAAGCATGAATCACCTACTAGCAGCATGCCGTGCATATCTGTGGCCTGATCCAGGAATAGCAATCATACGAATCCGATTATTAGGATCACGAGCTATAGGAACTTCAATCCTGGCAGAATTTGGATTAGGTACACCACAAGTAAGACTGATGTATACTCTTCGTATTGTGTGCAGCTTGAATTGCTCTGCTAAGTGAGCATGAGAATGCTCATCCTGTCAACAAGATGAGAATTAAGTATTTCACTAATTATACAGGTTATATCAAAATTATTGAAGCACCTGGATTTTATTTTGTTGGGACCAGTTACAACAGTACCTTAGCTATAACAAGAAGTCCACTTGTCCCCTTGTCAAGCCTATGCACAATACCAGGTCGTACAAGAGCTCCACGGACCTCTGAACTTATTTCACCCATTGTGAATTGATCAACATCAAATACATCAATATCATCATCTGAAGAATCTGACAATTCATTGCCAATTGAATTATGTGCTAAGCAGGTAAATGTTGAAATCTTGCAGTGGTGAAGTACAGCATTGACTAAGGTGCCATTTGCATTTCCTGGTGCTGGGTGGACAACCTAAAAGTCACAACACACAAGTATCACTAGGCAAGAATAAGCAAACATTCAGAATGTTTAATCAATATCTAGTTCCATCTAAAAGCATGCTTACATGGAAAATAGACAACCAGGATAGGACAAACCTTCAACTTGTTAAAAAATAGAGAAATATTATTAACTATTCACTAATATCAGCAATTTTACAAGACATTCACAAACTTTCCCCTTCACCACGAGTTCCTCACTCGCAGAAAAAAAAAGTACTAATTTCGTTTACTGTTGAACTAGAACACCTCATGCAGCTCAAAGCCTCAATGTCTCATGTTCAGAGAGCATCTATGGACAGCATGACAATGAATATTCAAATTCCTAGTATTCCCTTATGCAGCCAAGCATATATGAAATAAACATCAACCATTCAAGATACGCAGGAAAACACAAATAAAAACTACCGCATACAAGACCCCGCTTCCTGGCATTTCTAAAACCTAAATGAGCCAAATACTGATTCCCAATGCTACTGCAAAAGCTGCTGCTTGATTACCATATGAGCTGGTTTGTTCACAACAAGCACATGCTGATCTTCATATACAATGTCCAGAGGGATGTCCTCTGCTTCCGCCCTCAGTGGCTGCAGCTCCGACACGGTGCAGCTCACCATGTCCCCTCCCTTCACCATATGTGAAACCTATTATGCACAAAGCAGAGCATACCAGCCTAAGATCACTACTTATTAACTAAACAAACCCACACATAACGAAAGCTATACCAACATTTCATGACCATACGCCATATTGTACTACTGCATGATGTAATATAGTAATATGTAATATGTATTGTGTCAACCTTTTCCTATTCGTCACTTTAGTTGCTAGTGTCTTCAGTTTATCAAGCATAGCTAAGACTAACCAACTAATTTTATAGAAAGCTTAAAACTTTTTGTTGGAGGCGAGGCCGTGGGCGGGAACTCTAAGACCTTGGAGACAGCGCGGCCATTGACGGCGACGAGGCCGGCGCGGATGCTGGCCTGCACGCGGGCACGGCTGACACCGCCGCCGCCGAGCCGCGAGGCGATCCACGCGTCGAGCCGCGACCGCCCCTCGGCGGCGGGCACTGCCTCCTCCAGACGCACGCTACCGTGGCCTCCTCTCCTGCTCCCCGCCGCTTCGACGTTCGTGTCGGAGGAGAGGGATCTGGAAGGCGGAACCCTGAGTTTAGGGTTAGGGTTTGCTCGAAGGCGGAGGAATGCGGAGAGGGTGGTGGCGATCGCCGGCGGCGGCGGCGCCGTCGCAGCTGCCATGTTTAGTTCGGTCCCGCGCGTGGGAGGTGGGGAGAGTGGACGATAAGGTTTGGTTGGGTTAGTTTGGGCCAACGATGGGCCGGGCTGTTTAGGGTGTGGGCCGGGCTTCCATTTGATATTGGCATGCGCTGTCTTTTTTATTTATAGGAAAAATCTAAACGGAATACCACGGATAGGGCGGATAGTGTAGGGTGGTGTGCAACAAACCCACGATGGTTCACCTGTTCTCCGAACTTGGTCTATGGCCGAAGAATTGTTGGTGGCAAATGGTGGTACCATGGTAATGCAGTAATAGTATTGCTACCTATGTATGGTGTCAAAGTAATGTCGTTATTGAGTAGATTGTTTATTTTTTTCAATAATTTAAGTTTGTGAGTGAATTAGATTGATATAAGAAATTCAATATGATATTAACATTAGAGGTCATAAGTTCTAGACTTAGTTAGTAATATTTATTAGAAGAAAAATTATGATAGTTGAATAGTGGATGGTGAGGTTAAGAAGGTGTGTGGGTACACAAAAGTTCTACACTAAATTAATTTGAGAAGTATTGAAATATTAAATATAAATTGCGGCTTTGAGAGTGCGTGTGGATACATTTTAAATTTTTTGGTGAACTAATGTGTGAAACTCATCAAACACTATTCTCTGCAGCCTCCTTTGGATGTTCGCTCTGAACAGAGACTATTTGCATTTCGCTAAGAACAACGTGTTTCTGATTTCTGACAAGGAACACAATGTTTGTAGCTAGATTTGGTTTTCTACCGTAGTGAGGGACCATTTTGGAATTTTTGTGCCTTCTGATCCTTGGGTATCATGAAGAGACATTTAATTTGGGATTTTATGATCCTAGCAGCCAATCTTGAAAAGCCAATAAATTCAGTTTAAGTTGGCCCTTAAATATTACGACAATGGGCCCATCACAATAACTCGCTGGCACAGATGTACTTGTAAAAATTGTGGATTTGGTTGTGGTAGAATAATTGGTCCATGCATTTCTTTTTTCTAAGGAAATTTGTGGTCCTGTATTTTACAGAATTATTATATTTTCTTTTTTTTTCTTGCCTAAAATTAATTAGGCACGAAAACTAGTTTGACTAAATTTTATGAAATTAGACCAAGCTTTTCATACGTGATCACTGATTGCATGTGATTTTCATACGTGACTTATTCACGGACGGACGCTGGATAGTTTGGTCAACCACTTGTTCTCATTGATTGGTCCAGCTTAGGGATCGAAAAGACTCAAATACAAAGCTCTCTTCATATCATGTGTAGACTTAATTTTGATACGTTATCTATCCTGATTCTAAGAAATTCTAGTTCCTGCTCATAACTTTTCTTTTTTTAATGTTTCTACTATCTATATGTATATACTTCTCTAATCGATCCTGCATCTAACATGCTATGAAAACCCTGTACCTGATCTTTCTCCCACCTTAGAATTATCACCCTTGGAAAGATGTATTTGCTCATAAAGTCGATGCATTTGTAGTAATTTGTATCAAGCCCAAGAAAAAATTCCTTTGTAATTACGACGACGGAGTTGGTTTATTTCAACCATAGTAGCCAAATTATTACTCAACAAACTACATGACTTAGTCATAAATGATAAATGAATGGTTTGACAACTTTGATTACTTTCTCCATTCCAGATGATTTATATCCTCTCTCAAGAATAAAAACATGTGTTTTTCTGTCTGTTTTGATCATCGTTAGAAATCAAAAAATCCATATCAAAATAACTGAAAAATTTTAAATTTCTTGTAAGATCATCGGTGGTGAAACTAGAATTTATTATCTATGAGGTCAATTATTGCTGTATAAGATTATTCATCAGATTTCCATATTAAAGTGAGTCAAGTCCTTAAAAATTTTTATATGATGTAAGTTTTTGTTAAAACTTCTATGCATATTGGGTGTTTTTTTAGTCATGGATGAAAATGTCAATCTGATCATTATTTGTACTATGACTCTACTATTTTTGGAAATGATTAACCATCTTATTTTTTCTTATACATCAATATAATCTATTCATATTGTAACTGAATAGTTATGATTCTAAAAAAATACTTTATATCTTTTGTTATCTAAGATAGATGATTATGAAAATGTTTAGTTTGTACCCTAACTTTACCGCATTCTACCTTACCAAACTGTGGCTAGTCTCAAATTTGATCATTAATTTGTTAGCTCTAACTTTAGCAAGTTTTTGGTAAGAAAATGAATTAAGACTATGACAAGTTTCACTTGGATATCAAAAAGGTCAAATCTGATCAACATGTCAAATTTTAGTGGAATAAGTTAAGCCAGACCCAAATCCTTGAGGTTGACTCCAACGCTGTAGCCTCCACGCGCTGACAAGCGGGTCCTACACCAAAATATTATTAAAAATTCAATTGATAAGAGAGAGCACGCCTGATGGCGTTTTTTTATTTTAATTGTCTCAATTTCTGTGCAACTGAATTGTATACAATTTTGTTTCTTGATTTATGCATTAATCTAGTTCAAATTAGATGTTGATTATATTGAGAAAGTTGTAGATGTTTTAATAATTTTCATATACAGACCAAACATCACATATATTCGATTTTTGAATTAAAAATTATTGCTGTTTTATTAAAATAACCTAGATGTATCACTTGTGGGTATGTGTGAAACGCCTCACGAAGCGACTTTGTGTTGGAGTAAGGAGTATTTCGGGTGATACTTCATATACATAACATAGAATATACTAAAAAATATTCTGTTGAAACACCTCACAAAATATCGATGTTTTAGACTCAGCCTAAATCCCAGACGAGCTAGGAGCCGTGGCACCGGCGTACGGCTCAAACAGCCTAGACGAAACGGCCGGTGTGGCCTCTTGGCTCTCGCACCAGTGAAGGACGACTAGATATTTCTAGAGCTATTGCCTTGTAGCACGGACGACCACTCATCGGCAAGTAACGGAAATTGTAGGTACTTATTGAACCAATGGTGTGTTGGTCATTTGTTAGGCTACAACACACAAGAAAGAAGCCATGCAAGGGAGCAAAAAAAAAAAAACAATGAAAAATATGAAATGAAATGAAATCAATGCACCAACACGTACAAATCTTTACTGCTGCTGCTACTAATTTTATGGATCGATCGAGAGGTCCACAAAATTTGAAGTTATGATGCCAGGCTGTGAGCATGTACCTTGTATGTACGCCTTGCTCACTCCGCCCACAGTTTCAGCTGAAATTGTTTCATCCCTCTCCTACGCATCACACATATGCAACATTAATGGATGATATTAATTATACTAATTCCGTCCACAAAAACTTATCACATCGATCATAAAAAATTTTGATCACTAATTTATATTGTAATATATTAATAAAAAATATAAATATTATAATATTATAAAAATCTATTTTACGACAAATCTAATTATAATATTTTTCATATGACCAATCTGAATATTTATGAGTATATTAGTGATCAAATTAAAAAATTTAATTATATATATAATATAGTGGTATGTTTCAGTGGACGGAAGAAGTATGTTTTGTGTTTATTTTTTCGGGAAATTATGTGTTGTGTTAAAAGAAATGGCAATGCCTAGGAACATATAGTTTGTTTTTTTTAATCCTTTAGATCAAATCAACTCATTTCTCACAACCCTTTTACAACCACCGCACTAGCCGCCATACCTCGCACATCCCACCCGTGCAGCCTACCGGAAGAAGGCATCATGCTCATCAATACATCCCATCTCCAACCCCCATCCTGGTTACCACAGCAGTATGACATCATTGATGTCTTGCCGTACCACCCTCTTGACTTCCTCTATTATTGTTATAATTCTTAAAAAATTTGTATAATTTATACCATACATCTAAATTTGAATCTAATTTTCACTATCTCTTTTTCCCACATTTCTTCTCTCTTCTTCTCCTAATCCATTACTGCCACCTCATTTTCTTCTTCTCCCATACCGACCATCTCCACCTATGACTGGCGGCACCCCCACCGCACTGTCGTTATGACTATCATGTTAATGATATGTTCTGGAAGCAATTATAGATATAGTTTTATTTTTTTGTTATGTTTATGAATCTTTGAATGATATATTATTCTGTTTATTGACTATATTATCATCTTTTTAGTAGCAAGTGTGTGACTTGTTCATGAAACTCTTAATTTATTTAGTGATATTATTTTATAAAGCCTCTGATCTATTATTATTAAATAGGACATTAATAATTAATGGACCAGCACATGTATTGATTGATGGTCATATTTCATGGACTATGGATATGAAATATCAAATCAATAATGTATATATACACATATTGGATAACATGATATTGGAATGATTCATTTTGAGTTACTATTGAGATTTGTCATATCACTGTCTTCAATAATATTTATGATTGATCCTTAAACCTGAAGTTGTCATAATTTAATATTGTCGTGGTATCACGGATACCTCGGCAGGTTAGGACGTGCACGGCACGAGTACAACGGCACGAGTAGACCGAGTTACTGGTCTTCCCTCGCCGGGCAACACAGGAATTGACACAGTGGTTTATACAGGTTCGGGTCCTAGTGGGGGCCCTAGTCCTGTTGGCTCTCTCCGGACACGAGTCCGCTGGGGAGGTATGCTCTCGAGGAGAGGTCTCCAAGAGAGCCGGATATTATGTTAATACAAATGAGTTCGAATCCCCTGAAAAGAGGTACAAGAGGGGTATATATAGCCCCTAAGAAATACAAAAGACCGAAAAGCCCTCGCTGCGACCGTTGGATGGAAGGGCGCGGACGTCCTTTGGCCAGGGGGACGGCCCGGATGCTTGACACGTGGCCTCGCTGGCTTCCTAGAGGCTTCACGGTCAGCAGCCGCCCTTCAAGGGCTCCGGATGCCACCGGGAGCCTGGAGACTCTTCGGGGCTCACCGGGGGTCCGGTGACCCTCCGGACCTCATCGGGCGCCCGGTGACCCTCCGGATCTCACCGGGGGCCCGGTGGCTCCCCGGGTCTCACCGGGGCCCGGTGGTTCTCCGGGACTCACCAGGGGCCGGTGACCCTCCGGGTCTCACCGGGGGTCGGGTGACTCTTTGGGACTCATCGGGGGCCCGGTGATGCTCCAGGTCTCACCGGGGCCCGGTGACCCTCCGGATCTCACCGGGGGCCCGATGACTCTCCGGGACTCTCCGGGACCCGGTCACCCTCCGGGCCCCAGGACTCTCCGGGACCCGCTGATGCTCCGGGTCTCACCGGGGGCCCGGTGACTCTCTGGGACCCGGTGACTCCCTGGGACCCAGGGGCCCAGGGACTCTCCAGGACCCTATGGGACTTGGTGATGCTCCGGGTCTCACCGGAGGCCCGGTGACCCTCCGGGACTCTCCGAGACCCGGTGATGCTCTGGGTCTCACCGGGAGCTCGGTGACTCTCCGGGACCCGATGACTCCCTGGGACCCAGGGCCCAAGGACCCTCCGGGACCCTGCGTGGACCCGATGACCTTTCGGGACCCTAATGAACCTCCAGGACTCTCCGGGACCCGGTGATGCTCCGGGTCTCACCAGGGGCTCGGTGACTCTCCAGGACCCGGTGACTCCCTGGGACCCGGGACCTAGGGACCCTCCGGGACCCTGCGGGGATCCGATGACCTTCCGGGACCCTAATGAACCTTCGGGGCTTGGAGACCCTCCGGGACTTTCCAGGACCCGGTGATGCTCCGGGTCTCACCGTGGTCCCGGTGACTCTCCGGGACTCACCAGGGACCATCTCCGCACGAAGGACCGAGGCACTACGAAGACCCCGCGGGACCTGGGGCCCGGGCGCCTAGGACCTGCTAGGAACCTTCTCTGCACGAAGGACCAAGGGCGCTCGGGAGCTCACTTCGAAGACTACCCGGAGGTACAGGATTTGGCCTAACAAATATATTTTAGTATTACCAAACACTACGCTTAATTGGGTTCTTATAAAAGTAATATTCAGTTATGCTATGAATCATGTAGAGGAATGTGAACAGTCAAAATGGAATTTACTTCTCTCATATAACAAAAGAGATATTTTTGGTTTCCTTAATATATATATGAACTAAGAAGTGCATAGTTATGCCGTATGTGGTTAAATGTCAACTGTGATAAGATCAATTCATTATGAGATAAAAAAAATTTGAATCGTATAAAGATAGCATGTATCCTGCCTTAGGTTTAATCTGATATCATATAGTGAAGGGATCAACATAAGTGCATTATATAGATTCATTGAATATGATCTTTGCATATAATTAGGTGGTTGTTATATCCTACTAGGGCCACCTGCGAAGCGCTATATAAAGAGAGGCGAGGTGGGTTTTCGAAAAAAATTCAGAGAAACCCTAGATGCCACCTCTACCAAAGCTGCAACCCCTAAATCTTAGTCACATGTGCTAGTATTAGCTCAGTGCATGACATTCCACTCTAGGATGTGTGGATACCGGCAGATGCGATGTTGCTATTGTTGTGCTAATCAGGATTGGTTTCTTGACATGATTGCTACTCCAACTCTCCTTCCACTGTTGATAATAGTCTAATATGTGGTGTAGTACTTACAATTTTCAAATAGAATTTTTTTGAAATTCTTAGCATAGTCCTACTCGTTCCCCTTCACACCCCCTTTTATTGTCTGTCTCTCCTGCAACCGCTACCCCTCCCTACCTTCATTCATAGCCAATGGTGTCACCACCGCCTTGCCGCTCTATCTCCACTCGCTATTGGGCCACTGCTGCTGAAGAAGTTAAAGAGGGGTTAAGTGAACCCAAGATGACAATATCTAAGAAGAAAAAATTGATAAGTATGCAAAAATATGTATATAAGATAAAAAAAAAACCCTACTCATTAATAACTCTTTTATCTTTTTCATCTCTACATGTGTCTAAAAAAAATTACTACTACCTCCATTCTTTTCTTATGACAATATAGGTTTATCTAGCTAGTTTTATGAAACAAACAAATAATAGCGACAATATGATAAAGAGACGAAAATGGAAAACAAACCAAATAATTTTTGAATAGCATCTTATGCTCACTAAAATATTTTCGGTTGTTGAATTTGAAGTTGTGTTGCATTCACCCTTACATACTCCAAAACTAAAACCATTATACATATTAAGTGACAAAATACGCAGTTGAGGTATTGACCCATCAAATTATAGAAAGCAAATTCCTCCGTGACCATTAAATTAAGACTGTATTCTTGATTGAGACTTGTTTAGTGCCCTAACTAAATTTTTTTTCATAAACTAAAAAAACCAAGCACTTCTATGATAGCCAAAAAAAAAAAAGACATAACAGGTAAAGTGGGCAGTGCAAATTAGTGAGCAAGCCCCACACAAGTATGTAGGCAAATATCATTGTCAAAAAATTACGATAATATCAAATATCCTATGCAAATATCTCTATTAAAAAGTTATTTTGGAATTTCTACTCCGAAGAGCATATATAAATTAAAGCACAAGCACAATGAACAATAAAACTTATCAAATTCAACAAATAAAAAAGTATAACAAATTCTCTACCCATTTTTTTACTATCCTAAATGACCGAAGCCAAATTCCACTAGAATTTCAAATCTTTAAAAGGTTATAGTATTTCTCTAAGAGAAAAGTAAAAACGTGATTATTGTTAGAAAATCACATGCTTAGATAAAAAATGCGGTCATACAGGACAAAGAGAACAATATGTAAATCACCAAATATGATAGTGAACGAATAGTGCTGCACCGCATCCTTGCACAGGGACAGTAAAAATTTATAAATTCAACATATAGAAATTAGAGTGAAATTACTACTAACTATTTACTATCCTAAAGGGCAATAAATCAAAATTTCACCAAGATTTTAATCCTCTAATATATTATAGTATTTCTCTAGGAGCATAAGTAGAAGAATAAATTACTATTAGAAAATCACATGCTTAGATCAAAATAATAACCATACAGGACAAAGAGAACATATGTAAATCGCCAAATATCGGTTACCTTCATACTTTTTAAATTATCTAGTAGAGAAAGTAGACTATGTGACACATCTCAGAAGGGTGTTTTTTATTAAAATTACTGACAAACGGTTTATCACTGAGTACTTGATGGTCGATTCCACGAGTAATAATATTGAACCAACTTTTGGATTGAAGATTACCAAACTAAATCTCACAAGTGTCAAATGTTTTTGAGATCTACACCAAAAACTACTAAACCTACAGAAATTGGTTTATAGAAATCATATTAGAAAAACCTAGATTTTGGAAATCCTTTTATTGTCGGGCACAATTTATAGCAAAAGCAGTAAATCATCAATTTAATTACCAGATTTTCAACAAAACTCACTAGGTTCATGACTTGAAAACCAAACAACGGTTTGAAAGAATCGTACATATTACTCTAACTCAACTAGGTATCAAACTCATTTCAAACTTTAGATTCATCACTAAGGCGTAGCATTTGCATGTTGCCTTAGTGTACAAATATTGATTATCTAATGGTGTACGAACAATACTAGGGATGAAGTATGAATCTAGAATTTAGGGTATAAAAATTCAAGAAATTAAAATCAATAAGCTTTTGAACAAACCAAAACCAAAATCATACCCTATAGATTAGGACATCCTTAACTCTAGAGGGAAAATTACTCACTCAAAACCATCAAATAACAGATAATACACATTGAATTGAAATAATGACAAAAACCGTCATCCAAATCGCCGTTACAAAACTTGAATAAAAACTGAAACTAAACTAATTTAAAAACTGAAACTAAAGAGCATGAATTAAACCTAAATTTTTGAATGATTTAAACAAGTTAAAATCCTCTTTATTCATAGCCTATGAGTCACAAATCCTTACAAAACTTAATCCTCTAAAAATCTAGTTCAAAATAATTAAAAATAACGTGCACTCGATCTTCTATAACAACAAATTGGAATAAGCACGGGTACGGGCATGCTCCGCGCTCATGTGGAGCACAGATGTGCCGCAACTCGTTCTAGCCTTGGGGGGGTGTGTACGTAGAGAGTCGAGTTGGGCACAGACTCTGGCACGCCCCATGCTCGTGCTGGGCACGAACGTGCTAAGCCTCTTGTCGGCCTCTATATATTTCTGTGTGGTTTCGGTTGTTTGAGTTTGTTTTCGTCATGTTTCTTTGTGGTGTCTTGCTTCATTCCCGTTTCCTTGCGTCTCCATCTCAGACTCTTCATGTTTTGCCCTAAAATAGGTAGAAAATCTTTTCAACAGTAATTTGTTCAATTTGATGAATACAAGACAAATAAGTACAAAGTTTGACAATTTTTTGATTGACTCGAGGCTTTTATATGAGTTTTTTTTACTATTAACCCACATTTAAAAAATAATTACGAAACTAACCCACAGTTGCAATAATTTACACAAATGGCCTGCCACGTCAGCTTGTCGAGCTCCCAGAGCTCGACAAGTTACAAGTCGCACGAGCACGTACTAGTCGTGGTCGGAAGGCACGACTAGGCCTTGTCGTGTCCCTCGACCACGACCAGCCCTTGTCGAATGCATCGACCACGACTAGCTGCGGGAACTTGTCGCATGTGGAAAACACGACAACGAAAAGAAATTATTTGCGGGAACGGGGATTCGAACCCGGGCCGAGGACACGAGAGCGAGCGCGCGAGCCAGTTGGTCTAGCACTCTTAGCTGCACTAGAAGCATTAGCCTAATTAATATCCCTCCTTCATATGTCGTGGATCCAGAGCTCGACAAGAGACCCGTGTACAGTAAGAATTTATGATTGAATTCTGGACTGATTTGTAATCTGATTTCACAAATGAGTATAAACTTATACGTTATACTCATCTAACAAGAGATTTGATAAAATATGACTTGATTTGATGATTTTCGATATAAACTGAAAATAGGGTACTTTAGGGTAAAATAAGATCTGAGTTTTGTCGATTTCGAATTATGACCTTTAAAATGTGATTTTGTAATCTGCACAGAAGAGAAAATTGTATCAAATAGCATTTCAAAAAGATTTGCTGAAGAAATTTTGAATTTGGAGTTAATCTGAAGATTTTAGCCTTTTTGGGTTTCTAGATATCAGATAAAGGACTAAATTACGATATAATTTGGACTGATATGTGAAAAAGGCTTAGATGATATGATTTGGCTGCCAACTTTCTGGATTAAGGTATTGACATACCCATGATCATAATCCAAGAATAATCTGATCTGGATTAGGTCAAGATTTAGCTAAATCTGAGTTCTGAGTATTTAGGGTAATTAGAATCCTGTTTTCGAAAACAGAATAGGATTGATAGATCTGAGATTTAGAGATGAAATTGAATCTGGCTTCTAAAGACTTTTATGTTTGGCAGTAACAAGATCAGTTCAACCCTAATCTATCTCAAACCCTAAAATATCAAAATCTATCCTGTGAACCCAAATCAAGATCAGTGGGGATTCGAACCCAGGTGGACAACGAGGTAGAAGAGAGTTCCCACCAGCTGGGCTAGGAGTTTTTCCCATCATATTGTACATACATAAATACATACATACTGTATAGATATATATATATATACACACACGCATATATATATATATATATGTATATGTATATGTATATATATCTATAGAAATATATGTAAGTATGTATATATATATATATCTATGTATGCATATACATATAATAAAAATATATAAGAAATCTAGTGAACTGCATGATTCATTTTTGAATGTAACACACTGGAAAATAAAAGTGTTAGTACATGTTCGCTATGGGTTCGGACAACCCCTCTTATGCCCATGCCCATGTCTATCTCTCTGAAAAGGCGATGGTGAGTACGGATTAGGTGGCACATGTGATCGCCGCCCAGCCGCGGTAGAAGGACCATGCCGCTCAGTACCTGCATGACCCTGAGATGGCTGTGTCGGTGGAGAGTGATCTTCGAGCTCGCTAGGCGCCAACTGATCCGGTTGGTAGTACTGATGTGCATGAGGGTCGTGCAACCCTAACATACTCGAGACCCAGTCCTGGTTGTCCCGCTGTTGTGCCACCTGTTGGATCAGGATGTCGACTAGAGGGGGAGGGGGTGAATAGGAGACTTTGAAAATTTGTTTTTGCAAATGAAAATCCAAATTAAGGTAAAGCAAGTAATAGTAAAAGATAAGAGATTGAAACCGATATATCCCGAGGTATCGGAGACACGCCCAGTCTCCACTAGTCCTCGTTGAAGCACTCAGTCCTTGAGTATAGCTTCAGTATCCACACAGGACACTATCTACTAAGGTTGCTCCTTGTCCCCTCCGGAAAGGCGAGCACCAAGCCTTTTACAAGTTATCGCGTCTCTCCGACAATCTCCGATTTGGAGAGATCAGCGATTTCCGCCTCCGAACCGTCTAGGTGAGGGCGCTCACCAAGAGTAATAAGAAGCAAGGTCTACTCTAGGCCTCCAATGCACACCGAGAAAATATCTAGAAATGGGATTGCAAGAACAATATGCTCGATGTGGCTAATACTCTCACGACTCGATCAAAAGATCAAGTTTTAAGTAAAACGAAGAAGCACTAGTGAGAAAGTATGAAAGGCTATGTTGCTGTATTTGCTTGTGTTAAAACAGCAGCTCAACACCTCTATTTATAGCCTTCGTGGTCAAAAGAGCCGTTTGTGCTCGAGCTGAAAATTAGTAACCAAGACTGACAGTCAGTTTCACAAACTGACAGTCAGTCTAGTGTATCAACAGAAAGAGTAAAAACAGGATCAAAACAGCTCGAACGTTGTGGACTAAAACGGTAAAAAGAAACAGTCCATACTGACAGTCAGTTACAAAGACTGACAGTCAGTGTCCACAAAATCAACAGTGAAAAGCAACGGCTAAAAACTTTATAACCGTTGAAGCAGATAACAGCAAAAATTTACTGCCCAAACTGACAGTCAGTGTGTAAAACTGACAGTCAGTCTCAGTTTCAGTAACACAGAGAAAAACAGAATAAAAACCAACTCAAAAACTCTCTGTGGTCGAAACCCACACTGACAGTCAGTATACTAATACTGACAGTCAGTTTAGTAAAAAAAAATCTGAGACAGAAAAACATGCTCTCTGGAGATTTGTCAGTTTGCACTAACTGACATTCATACTGACAGTCAGTTACCAACACTGACAGTCAGTCTAGTAAAAAAAAATCAGCTCAACAAAAACATACTCTCTGGAGATTAGTCAGTTTATTAAACTGACATTTATACTGACAGTCAGTTATCAATACTGACAGTCAGTCTGGATAAAAACAGAGAAAGCTCAAAATCCAGAGATCTGATTCAAATGATTTCAGTTTTGTTTTGTAGATATTTTCGAGAAGAACATTTTTGACAACAGCAACAAAAATTATATCTTTTCAGATCTTTCTCAAAAAGTAAAAACCTCAACTGTTGACAAAATTCAATATATCAAAACAAATTGTCGAAAAACCACAGATAATGATATGCGTGCATTGACCTAGATTTTTCTCGGTATAATTGGAGATGTAGAGAGAACTTGCATCCCCTCTTTATAGTACGGTTTAAACTAAGAATAAAATCCTTAAACCGATCGATCTTCATGCACCCTGAGATCGGTAAACCTAGAACTACAACATACCTCGATGCATCAGTTTAGTCCAGCAAAAACAATTTCTTTTTGCGTCTTCTTATGCTTTTGAACGACTTAAATTGAACTTCAACATTTTGATCACCAGCCCTTGCTTTTTGTACGGTTGTCTGAAATCTGTAACACTAACTCAAACACATAGTTAGTCCAAAAATACTTATTATCATCAACCATCAAAACACATCAGGGTTAGGCATGAAAGGCCTAGATGCAACACCACCCAACTGGGGTCGGCCCCCTGCGGAGCGTAGTACTCACGATCGTCATCCACATTCATGTGGTCGTGGGCGGGGTCCCCCCAACTCTCCCAAGTAGACCCCCCAGGGACTGAGTGTCTCTGTCCCTGGACAGCCTGCTCAATATGAGCCTAGCCCCAATCTTCGTCAGCCGCAAGCCGCTCTGCCAACGCCCTACTCGCATCGTCCCTGTCTTGACGACGGATGTCCTCCTCGTCTTGACGACGGATGTCGTCCTCATCATCAGAGTCATCTGAACCGGGAGTGCGATGTCTCGACGGGCCCCCAATATGCAGATCTCTACGTCGAGCACTGTGCATTGACGAGGAACGATGAAGCCGAGACGGGCCGGCGGACGTCCCTGGTATGTCACCTCCCCAGGTCGACGATGTGTCACGATGACTGCGCCGTGCTGACGAAGTGCTCTGTCGAGCACCACCCAGGCTAGGCCGGGCTGACATCGGGCTAGGCAGCCGGGCCCCTCTCCGGTGCGGAACCGATGCATCTGTCTTTCGGCCACAAGTAACGTCGAAGAAGATTCGTTGTGCTGCTACACGGATGGAATGTAGGGCAGCACGCGCCATCGTCTTGAAGCGTGGTCCTCCTTCCAAGCCAGACGACAGGTTTGCCGCCTGCCTGTCGATGGCCAACGCTAAGTCACCCTGCACATGCGAAACTCATATGGGAACTATGGAAAAATAGATAAGATAAGAGACCAATATAAGTATCCAGCGAAGACGAACGTACCGAGCGATGTATCCGGCCTGGGAAATGAACATCAAGGCCGAGTCGAAGACTGTCTTGATGTGATAGTTCTATCGGCGAGGGGGGGCCGCACGAGCGAGTCGCGTGCGGGTGCGCGGCACATACCACTAAAGATAGGCCTGGGACGTCCCAGGGTCATACGGCCGCTCCTCCACAACAACATCCGTCGCTGCGTGGTCCTCCCACTCGTCGACCCATTTGGAATTCTTGATCTGCCAGTTGTCGAAGTGTTTTCCTCTACGTGTTTGTCTGCAAAAGGTGACGCGATGCACATAAAGCAAAGAAATAAACAAATATGAGTGCGTACATGAGATATAGAAAATGTTCGAGCCATACATGTGAATCTCCCGCGGGAGATGGCGTTGTCGATTTCCTTCCGGGGGCGGTATCTGCTGATGTAGCCTGAATTGGCGCATCACCCTCTCCGGAAAATACGGCTCCACCACATGTGAGAACACCATGTGCCGGCGTGTAAGCCAGCAGTCTTGGCCCGCGGTGCAATGCGAGGAAATGCCATGCGGTGCAACCTGGGAGATGTGCTCCGGTATCCATGATCGCCATATGACGCGCTTCCGATAGGAGATCAAACTCCCCCAGGTACGCCAAGTAACAGCGATGAATCTGTGACGATGACCACCTCGGCCGACCTCCCAGCCAACGGGCTCCCATGGTCGGTCGATCCACCCAATCCTCATAGTCTGCTGGCGCACCGTACGGATGGATGGACCGCTGTAAACGCGGCCGACCAAAGGGGAAGTGCTCCCATGACCACAACTGCAGCAGTACAGGGCATGCGAAAAGCAATGATCCAGCTGCGGTCCTGCAACATGCCTCGCAAAGCCCCCTGTACGTCGCGTACAACACTGCCATCGCCCAGTTGTAACGCGGCATGGACCCTGCGTCGGCATCGACGATACTCTCGACCAGAGGAATGAACCACGTGTACACAGTGTCACCGTGCGTGGAAGGGAACAAAATATACTGCAGCGTCACTAGCAAGTAGGTGAAGAGATGCTGCCGAACTACATCGGAGGGGGCATCATCGGGGCACTCACGGTAGCGTGCCAGAAATCGGTGGGGGACACCACGCCTGGATGCCGGGATCTCGTCAGCGTGGTTAGCGATGTTGAATCGGAGGTGCATCTGTGCGCGCCAATCTAGGCGTGCTGGCCGAGGGACGATGGGATGTCCACTGCAAGGTAAACCAAGTAGCATGCTCACATCCTCCAGCGTGACTGTCATCTCCCCCCAGCGGAAGTGGAAAGTGTGGGTCTCCGGACGCCATCGATCTACTAATGCGGTGATCAACGACCTGTCCAGTGTGAGATGCTGACCTATCTGTAGCATACAGGCGAACGGCAATAAACCTGCATCCCGCTGGATGGGGATATAGCCCTCATGCAGAGGCCAGTACTCCAAGGGAGCACGGACTACCAGCGGCTCCAAGTCCCCGCCCTCGGACAAGATGCGGCCGCAATGTCCACAATCACATGTACTGCTCAGTAGCTCTGGAAGATCTCTATCCCCGCTAGCCATGCCTGTCAAAACATAAAACATGAACCATTATTGAAAGTAACATAACATACAACGGGAACCGTTATTGAAAGTATCATACCCATGGATAGCACACGACATGAAAGTAACATAACATGAATCATATTACAAGGTTTCATACAGATTACAACAAACCAATGCAAATGATAAGCGTATTACAAAGTTTATTACAAAGTTTATTACAAGGCTAGGTCGATGGTCCGGGTGCATTCAAACAATCCTTCCTGCTATGTCTGGGCTGCCTACAGATCGAGCATTTCCTAGCTCGTGAGCTACCCCCATGTGACTCATCCATGTCGTTGTGTATTCGGCGTGTCTTCCGTCGGCCTGGACCCGTTCGCTTTAGATTTACATCTGGGATCCAGGTAGTCTCGCCAGCAAGGATAACTCTGTAGTCACCGAGCGTCATAAAAACTCTCCACACGCCACTCCACGTGTTTGAAAGGTTGTCAAGGCTGAAGTACTCCGAAAGGTAAGGCGCAGGGTTCACACCGAGCACGGCACATGAAGCAAGGACATGAGAGCAGGGCTTGTGCAGTAGCTTCGGTTTGTTACATGATCACTCAGCGACATCCCCAAGAATGACCTCGTGCACCCGTCCAGGCCTCAGTTGGCCGCTCACGTTCTTCTGCCGAAGGCGGACTTGAATGATTCGGTGCAATCTGTTTATAACTGTCACCTCGTGCCGCTGCGCCTTGTCTACGCGAGCAGCCAAGTAGGACTGCACAACATCTGGCAAGGTTCTCATGGGATCGTCGACTAGCGTTTTGGCGGCTACACTTCTGTTGTTGAAGTACTCGGCTGTGCGGTACCATGTCATCTCCACTACAGCAGTCACTGGCAAACACCGGACTCCCTTCAACACATAATTGCACACCTTTGAAAGGTTCGTCGTCATTATTCCAAACCTTGCGCCGTCTTCGTCGTGCAGCAAGGACCATTTCTCGATGTCCTTGTCCTGAATCCATTGGGAGAATTTGCTCACGTTCGCATCATCGGTAGCATTGCTGGCCCTCCTCGTGGAGTACTTCACTGTCAGCGCCTCTAATTTGTCGAACACAGCCTGGAACTTCCTCGGTTGATTTTGCATGCACAGCCGCTTGAACAGATCCATGATCTGTTTACTGCGGAAGTGTGTGAAAAGGTTTGCTGCAATGTGCAGCATGCACCAACGGCTGCGCACATCCTCCCATTTGTACGGAGCATCTGGAGCCCCGCGCATTACCTCAATGGCATGGAGCAGCCCTCGGTGGCGGTCCGATATGATACACACCTTCTCTCGATCACCAACAACCGCCCGCTTCACGTTGACCAGAAACCACAACCAACTTTCTGAGTTTTCAGACTCGACGATCGCGTACGCCAATGGAAGCAGTTGGTCGTTAGCATCCGCAGCAACAACAATGAGAAGACTGCCCTTGTACTTTCCGGTCAGGAACGTACCATCCACGCATATGACCGGACGACAATAAGCAAATGCCTCGATGCACTGGCGGTATGACCAGAACAATCGACGGAGTACCCGAGTGTTCTGTATGGGGCTACCATCTCGACGTGTAGCTGGCTGATCGAAGAAATCTAAAAATGTGCCTGGGTTGGTCTGAGCGATGTTGCGCAGCAACCGCATCACATTGTTGTAGGTGTGGTCGAATGTGCCGAACATGCCCTCAATTGCCTTCTGTTTTGCTCTCCAGGCCTTTGCATATCGTATAGTGTACCCACACCTATCGGCAACTTGTTTCATTATTTCTCTCGGCATTATCGAAATGTTCTCTCGCACGGCCGGCTGGATGATATCACCGACGTCAGGTTCCTGTGTCTGTCCAGCGCCTCGGTGAGCAGGCATGTGTGTGCGGTAACCCTTGTCACCACAAAACCGATGTCGTCCTTCGGCCGCATCGCACGAATCTTCCATGGGCAGCCTGCTGTTACACAGGCTGCGACAAAAAGGTTGGGGTTTGACTTGACGACCTTATATTGCCGGTTAATTGCGAGGGACCAGCTCGCCACGGCATTCTTCAGATCTTCCTTGCTTTGAAACTCCTGCTCTACTTGTAAGCCACCGTGCTCGAAAGACCACCTCGAGCTCTGATCCCTTGGCAACACAGCTTGACTGTATGCTGAGTGATCTAGCCACTCCTGCGGGAGACCAGGAGTATCGTCATCAGAGCCATCGGATGCCTCCGAGTCCGTCGAATCATCTTCGTCGGACACTGATGGAAGGCAATCCAGTACCTCGCACACATCTACGCGAGTATGGCAGAATACATCTGACCACTCGCTAGCCCTGAATCTCGCAGGACCGGGCATGACGCTTGGCTCACCCTACACCGCACACTCGGCTGCTCGTACGTTGCAGAACTGCACATACATCGCGAACTGACCGAGCAGTCCGCCATGGGGGTCTTCCACTCTTCGAATATAAGAACTCCAAGATTTGTCCCCTTTAATTTCGCGCAGCATCCAGTATGGCTCATTATCTACCTCACGAACGATGAGCCATTTGATTAGAGCCATTTCATCACGAGGCCGCTTCCCGAACATATTCAGGATCCATAAATTCAGGTCTAGAAATGAGGTGTTATGTACACTCAGCTCGCCCGTCACATACTGGCAACGGCTCATATCAACCCCGCTTTGCCCCTCGCGAATTATGCCGTTACCATAAAATATGGAAATTTTTCAAACTCTCCATTCCCTACACACATTCATCTCACGCGTAAATAACATGACACCATTACACATATGCACATAGTTCCTAAAACCATACATACACATATATATTTGAAAAACATAATTTATAAACATAGAGCATGCATGTAATTGAAAATAACCTAGTTTCATAATTTCTAAATACATACGCATATATATTTTACAAAACCTAATTCTTACACATAGAGTATGCATGTGCACAATTAAAAATAACTTAATTTTATATTTTCTACAAACATACACACATGTACATAGTTCCTAAAACCATACATACACATATACATTTGAAAAACATAATTTCTAAACATAGAGCATGCATGTAATTGAAAATAACCTAGTTTCATAATTTCTAAATACATACGCATATATATTTTACAAAACCTAATTCTTAAACATAGAGTATGCATGTGCACAATTAAAAAAACATAATTTTATATTTTCTACAAACATACACACATGCACATAGTTTCTAAAACCATACAAATATACATTTAAAAAACATAATTTCTAAACATAGAGCATGCATGCATGTAATTGAAAATAGCCTAGTTTCATAATTTCTAAATACATACACATATATGTCGAAAACCTAATTTTTAGACATACAGTATGCATGTGCACAATTAAAATAACCTAATTTTATATTTTCTATTGTGTGCACATAGTTTCTAAAACGAAATACACATACATTTAAAAACCCTATTTTCCAAACATACACACATACATTTATAAAACCCTATTTTTCAAACATATACACATACATTTCAAACATACACACATACATTTAAAAACCCTATTTTCCAAACATACAAACATATATTTAAAAACCCTATTTTTCCAAACATACACACATACATTTCAAAAACATATTTTCCAAACATACACACACATATATTTCAAAACATACACACATACATTTCCAAAACCTATTTTTCAAACATACAAACATATATTTAAAAACCCTATTTTTCCAAACATACACACATATATTTCTAAACATACACACATACATTTCAAAAACCTATTTTCCAAACATACAAACATATATTTAAAAACCCTTTTTTCCAAACATACACACATATATTTCTAAACATACACACATACATTTCAAAAACCTATTTTCCAAACACACAAACATATATTTAAAAACCCTATTTTTCCAAACATACACACATATATTTCAAAAATCTATTTTTCAAACACACACACACATACATTTATAAACCCCTATTTTCAAACATATACACATATATTTCCAAACATACACACATACATTTAAAAAAATCTATTTTACAAACATACATACAGATGCACATATTTCCTAAACATATTCTTAAAAACATAATACCTACTCTTGTATACACATAAACATAAATATAAACTCTAATCACGTCATTAGTAACATAATTAACAGAATCTTAAATGCATTTCGAAAAAATTTACCTCTTTTCGAAGAACTCGTAATTCTCTACAACTTTCTCTTCTACACCAAATAAATTTATTGGACGGATTTTGCTAGATCTAGGGTGGAAAGATGAAATGAAGTGTGTGTATGTGTGTGCTGTGTGCTGCTGCTGCTGCTTGAAAGGAATAAGTGAGTGAGTTCAGCAGGGGACCAAAGAAATAAAGGAGGGGACCAGCAGCAGTTTGTCGAGTTCTGAAAATTCGACAAGCTGCACAATATTAAAATGTATACTGCTCTTATAGCAAATAAGTTTCTTAGCCTAACTGGTGGGAGTTCTCACTTGCAAAGCACGTGGCTTGGGTTTGAATCCCGGCTCCTCTTCACAGCACGACAAGCCTTAATCGTGCCTTCCGACCACGACAAGAAGGTGTACGTGCGACTTGTAACTTGAGCTCGACAAGCTGATGTGACAGGCCATTTTTGCAAATTATCGCAAGTGTGGGTTAGTTTCGTAATTATTTTTTAAATGTGGGTTATTAATAAAAAAAACTCCTTTTATATATACTTATCATTGTCATCCCTTGAATTATATTATCATGTTACCTATCAACTTAGGATCATATGTGTAAGAGTGTTATGGTTCATTTTCTTATGCTATTAGAATTAACTGTGAATTATGAAATGGTAAGAGGTTTTATGGGAAAAATTAGGGAGATGTTTTGGAGCCAAGAATATTGATGGGGGGAGTGGGAAAGCTAGTAGGTGCACTAGGTAGATGGCGGATTGACTCTGCGTGGGTTGTCGCCGTGGAGATCCCCTCTGCCGCCGGCTTGCTGGGATGGTTGGTCAACGGCTGCGCCAAATCCATTATAAAAAAGAAAAGAAAAGGGACGCGAGGGGATCTCCACAGCGACAACCCTACTCTCTCCCTCTCTCGCCACGCAGGGCAGAACCGCCTCCACCGACGCGCTGGCCATTTGATCAGAAACTACTCCTGCCTGACTGCCTCTCCTCCCCCATCTCTCTGCGGCCTTTGAGTGTGTCGTAGAAGGGGTAAAAGGGAGGCATCGTCGCCTGCAAGTGCACCGGTCGGCTGTTCGCCGCACTAGTTCGGTCAGGGCAAGAGAGGAGAGATTGATTTGGCAGCGATGGTTAGCTGGTTGTTGTATTGCGAGATTTTTGTTTGTTTGTTTACATATCTTGTACAAAGTAGTTGAGGCGGCGAGTATCTTGTAGATGACAAAACTGAACTGCTGTTTGTCGTGGATTTTGTTTGTTTTGTTTGTTGACTGTTTGAGATACTGTCATTATATAATAAATTCTATATTATACATAACACCACATTCATTCATTCTATCCTCACATCAAAATACTTAAAATTCCCACATTAATCCTAAAAAAATAAAAATTATTAAGAATTTTCTTATAAAAAAATCTATTTCATTCATTATATTTATAATTGTATAAATTCATCATCTCAAAAATTATATCCAAAACTAACTATATTTCTATTATAATATAAATTCATATGAGAAATTATATCTAAATTGAACTCTATATTCACTATAATATTAAAAAAGATGATTCTCTATAAAATACAGATAAAATTTTAAATCATATAAAACTAGCCATACAATCACATGAGATTTTGGTTAATTAATTATAATTTAATGTGATAGTAAGTTATTGGGAGTGAAAAAAGCAAAAAAATTTAGGGTGTATTTGGTTTGCTTTTATGTCTAATCAAATTTTAATCGTATCTTCAATATTTAATTATCGTTTGGATTATAGTTAAAATTTGACTAATTTTTCTTGTCTTGTCAATGTGTGTTGATTTTTTTGCTAATTGAAGACGAAGTTTTTTGTTATCAAAATTTGACGTACCAATTCTAGTCTTACTTTTGCCGTTTGCACCGCCTCCATCGTATCCTGCGGATCCTTTCTCTTAATCTTAAGAACTAATACTAAACTTTTGTTCCTGTTGGATCTGTCTTGTTTCCTTTTGGGCTAAAAGTTTCGAATTATACTTTTAAGTGAATTGTTTTTGAAGGTATCATATTGACCATCATATTTAGTAACAAATCAAATACTGATCAAAATTGTTATCAAATTTTGATCATTTTATTAGGCACATATCTAAACAAATCTTTTATATTTTTATCAAAATTTGACTAATATTGAGTACAAACCAAACACATTTATTTTTATCAAAATTTGTTCATACCATGATTTGATGATAATCAAATTTTGACAAAATTACCAAAAGTAGCAAACTATTCAATTATGTGTCAACAGTTGAGATCTATTCCTGATGAAATTCAGAGTTTTTTCAATTGGATCGTATAGATTTTTAAGAAAAAGATTACTTTTAAAATTAATAGAGAGATAATTTCTTAACTAAAACTTCCACTTAATATAATAAAATAGATTGTGCTTTAGAAGCCATCAGCATTGTTGTATAGCAAGACATGGCGAGCTAGACACGCCCGTGTACCCTGCCGACAAAAGAAAAACTGATACATTTGTGCTTCCATACAATTATAATTTTTGCTCTATGCATACTAATATATGTACTCTCGTACTTGCAGTTTCTTTAATAGAAGTCTGGGATATCCTTTATCGAAGAAAAATCTGCTCTATTAATTTATATATTGAGACGGGCAGCCCGTTCACAACAAACTTAGTATCACATCATTAATCTCTTGGCTCGTCAACATCTTTTTCTTCTCAATTCATCTTATATTAATGTCATGTCTCTTTCCAAAGAGGCTTGCCATATACATATAGAAAGAGGTTTTAATACAACAACAAATAATTACTACGTAAATCTTCTCCATCTATTTGTTTTCAAAATTTTGAGATTGGTGATAACAACAACCAAACTAAAAAATGAAAAAAGAATGGGCCTCTTTTCCATATTTAGTAGAAAAGTTGACATTTATTTATTGAATACCATCTACTAGTTTTGTCATTTTAGACTTACTGCCTACTGCTACTAACTCACCGACTGCTAAAAGCCATTTGCTTTCCCACATTAGTGCAGCTCTTTCTTCCTAATGAAGGAATGCAATCCATTGAGTCTGTCAACTAAGACTCGATTTTGGCATGATTATGTGTAACATTGACAGTAGAAAGGATTTGTCCTTTTTTCTAAAAGTGGCCACATAGACATTTTCGTCCAAAAATTTAAAATTTGAAGTTACCGATATGTGACAGTGGATGAAAAAATCTTATTATACTAAGATAATTTAAAAGTACAGACAAAATTAATTATATGTAACCACATTTAAAATAACAATTTTTTATTACAAGATTTGTCCCTTTTAAGTTATACTTATACCTTTGAAGTAGTTAAGATAGTACCAAAAAAGATACTACTCATGCAACAAACTATATCAACTAATAATTTCCTATTGTGAGTTTAGTCTATTTTTAAATCATGTTCAATACAAAGTTGATTTTTGAAAGTTTCAAAGCTTAAAACAAACAATTCTAGCATAGTAAGAATAGTGATGTGTGGTCGCTAAATATCATCTCTCGATTGGGGAGTTCAAGACACTCAGCACCTTGTCCGCTACCTCCAACCAATTGTTTGATAGATCTCACATCTTAAATTAGATAGAGAATCAAACTGTAAATTTCAGTTACTAACTCAAAAGACAGGATAGTGAGGGACAACTAAATTGTGTAAATAGAGTACAAGAAAAAGAGCTTCATCAATTTCAACCGAAAAATAAGTTCAATTAAAAATTTGAAAAAACTTGTACTAAAAAAACCTCCATCTATTTCAACTGAAAAATGAGTGTAGTAAAGAAGATGAAAAAACCTTTGCCAAGGCATAGCCAAACTCTCTACCAAGAATTAGCACATAAACTTAAAAGGAAAAAAAAATCTAGATAGATACTACAAAGACAACTTCTCTAGAAATCTAGAGTACAAATCCTAATCTGTCACCTTGTGCTCTTGTGCACGCTCGTAGCAATATGAGATCTTACTGCTTGATGAGATTTGATCTTTTAGACTCGTTATAACAAGTAAAACTATCATATTTTAGCCACAAATATGAGAAGAGACGAAGAAAACAAAACCTAAAAGCACATACCTGTGGTTTTCATAGATATCTTCCGTGAGTTTGCACGAAACACGGAGCTCGTCTTAGTGAGTACATCTTATTGGCTTATTGTTTCTTGTGGTGATTGATGTTGAAGGTGGCTGAGAAACAATATTACAATGAAGGAGGAGAGATGCGAGGAAGAAGAGGGGAAATTTGGGAGTGGGTTTTCATAACAAAATAATATTTGGTATAATATGTCATCATTCAGACAAAAATAAAGATCAGGATTTAAATCCACATCTTATCTTTGTGAATTACACACTCTAACTATTTAAGCACACATAGAATTATAGGAGTTTAAGATGAATGTATAAATTTAAAAAAAATCTATAAATGAAAAATCAAAAATACTTTTGTAAATCCGCTAGAGAAATATATCATCGAATTATCCGATATGCGATATTGATGACAAAAAAAACTTATCCGGTACAGATGATGAGATGAGCTAATGAGATCCTTGCTTAGGCATGGTATATCTGGTAAGCAGAAAAATATCTTACACATCCATCTCGCGTGCGGCGCACATACAGGGTATACAACTATACAAGCGCGGGTCGTTAAGACTAGAAACAGAGTGCCCCACGGCATGAGGAGAGAGAAACGACGGCAAATTGGCCAAACCAAACCTACCTCTCTTCCCACGCGATTTAATGCACCGGTGCCGTGTTAGTTGGCGCCATAAAGACCCCCAAACCACTCCCTTCTCCCCTCTATTTCCCTCTGCCTCTGCCTCGTTCTCATCCATTTCCATTTCTTTCATTGCGTTTTTGCGTTGCGATCACATCCATCTCCATTGAAGCAGTCGTATGGATCCATCCAGTGCGTTCTTGCATGCTCCTGTGGGGAGCAACGTCTCCTTGTCTTCCCTGCCGAGGAGCGCGAGCGGCCGCGGGAGGGCCGGAGGGAGGAGACTGGTTCGCCGGGTCTTTCGCGGCGTCATCACCTTCATCTTTGCAATAGGTTGGTGGCCTAATTAAAGATCGTTTCTTGATCTGTTCTTCTTGGTTTCTTTGAGCTGTATAATTCCTGTTTGACAATTTTGCTTGGGATTTTTTGGATTATATGAGTTGATCTAGTCTGATCTGGGTTTCTGATGTGGAGTTGCATGTGTCAGAGCCCTTTTTTCTTCAGTTATCTTGCTTGTTTCCTTTTTGGTTAAGTTTCATCTGTAGGCTTTTGAAAGGTTTCATCTGTGTTTGCCTTAATTTTTATTTGTTGAATTTTGCTGTTGCTGCTTTGTTTATATGCATGGGTTTTAGAAGCTTGTAAGTGTTCAAAAATCACCTTTTTTTTTTTTTCAAGAACAGACTGATCAATACAGATTAGATTTTGTGCAAACATGTTGAGTTATATTTTTGTCGTTGATCACTGATTAGCATGGTGCAACCTCAGATTTGCAAAGGTTAATTAAGACTACTTGTTTATATCTAGGCTCTAGTAGCTAACAAGCCCAAGCTGTTGCATTATACACAAGTATGTGCTATGATCTTATACTTGGATCCCTAAATTGCCAATTTATGTGTCTGTTGCAGCTGGACTGTTTCTTGGAGCCGTGACCGGTGGGCTGATCGGCCTCGCCACCGAGAGCGGACTGTTCCGTGGCACCGGGATCGGTGCGATCACTGGTGCTCTCGTCTCCATCGAGGTCGTCGACTCGTCGATCCGGCTGTGGCGTTCCCGGCAGTCTGGGATCTGGAGCATCTTGTATGTGGTAAGCAGAGAGGTTTGCAAAGTTGCTATGAGTTGGACAACTCAACTGCATACTTGTCTTCTTACTTGCTTACATGCATTTCTTTATCTCTATAATCAGTATGTGTTGTTTAGGTTACACTTTATATCTTTTAGTAGCTAGATGACATATCCATGTTGTCATTTGATCTATATAACCATAATCCACGAGCACTTTCCTTTTGAAAAGGAGAAAAAACAAATCCAACAGAGCTGGTGTGCTTCAAAATGTGGACTTTTTCTTATGATGCTTCAAGTTGTGGACATTTTTATCACTAAGATCATATTTTTAAAAGCGGTTTTGTGCATTCTAATTGATCTTAGTCCCTAAACCTCTCCTTTTTAAGCATTGTCATCTAAAAATCTATAGCTATTGAGATATGCTATTGTGCAAAATTTTTACTTCGAACTTCTCTAAACTTCACTTGTGCTGCTGCACTCTTAGCTTTTTACTGAAACTTTCCAGCCTAACACAAACCTGTTCGAACAATGCAGCTTGACGTGATCTACAGCCTCCTCACCGGCAGGCTGGTCCGCGAGAAGGTCGATCCAGCGGTGCAGCGGGTGGTCCGGAGCCAGGTCAGTTCAACACCTGTCCGAAAAATTTGTCCAGATTTCGTGATGGAAAGATACACTTAGCTGAAACCAACATATTAGTGTGCAATTTTCTGACGACTAATCTGGTGTCCCTGCGATCTCAGATGAATGCGGTGGACTCATCACCGTTCAGGGAGTCGCCGGACCTGTTCGAGATCGAGGGCACCAACGGCATGCCGCGGGCGTCCATCGACAAGCTCCCCGAGGTCAAGATCACCGAGGAGTACAAACGGAACGCCATTGGTGACCGGTCTGGATGCTCCGTCTGCCTCCAGGTAGATAAATAACACACTACCTTTCTGATTCTGAAAACTCACTAAACCCTAAACCAGGGTTTGATTTCTTGGCGGTAACCAACCAGTTACTGCCGATAACTGGATTTCCTGATTCGGACCAGGCAATGGAAGCTGGCTGAACAAATCAAATTCAAATCTGAAACTTTTTATTTTAGAATTTGAATTTTTTGGGAAAATCCGGTCCCATCTAGAATCGTCTAGTCACCATTCGATTCACTTCGGGAATCATCTGGTTACCATCTAGTTTTGGTCCGATGATCACTCAAATTTAAATTTCCAACACAGTTTATTAGCCTTATTTATCCAATTCTTGTTGATAACCAGTTAGAAACCAGTTTTGATCACTGAAAAGTTGGGAAACAAAGACCTGCTTAGGACACATATGGCACTCAAATATTGTCAAACTTTTGTTTGGCCGTGAACGAAGCAACAACCTTGACGACCATGGCACATCTAATTTCTGTCATATTTCGTGCTGATTGCTGGTTTGGATGGTTGCAGGATTTCCAGATCGGAGAGACGGTGAGGAGCTTGCCGGATTGCTGGCACGTATTCCACGTGCCGTGCATCGACGGCTGGCTCATCAAGCATGGATCTTGCCCGCTCTGCAGGAGGAAGCTGTAGCGTCTTGCTCTTGGCTGCTTGCTTGCTTGCTTGCACTAGTATGCGAGTGCTGTGTCCTTGTTGTTAGGAGGCTGACATCTATAGAACCTTAATTTATAGAGCATTTTGTTTTTGTTGCTACGTGTTCCTCTTTTTTTTTTTTCTGATGTAATATACTGAAGTCTTTAGATCGGCTTGCGCTTTTCTCCGGACTGATCTGATGTAATATAGTATGTATATCGCTCCCGGACATATTTTGCATGGACTTGCTAATAACTAGTGGTTTTGTTTTCATCTAGTATTTGGTATAGTACTTAATTCGTTGATCATTAGCGGGAAAAAAAATGAAACATGGTTAAAGGAGGAGAGATAAAAACATGTACAACTCCAAACATATTACCACCATGAGATTGCAATTTGCAAAGAACGATATATTTTGAAATGAATCTATGTTCTGTTTAGAACATAGGAATTTCAAAAAAATTAATCTTAAACCATGCGTCCAGGACAGCACTCATCATTTTTCCAGATGATATACAGGTTTACTATACAATAAAGCATGAGAAAGGTGTTTATGGATGACCCAAATCAAATCAATCATAATACGTTTAAAAGGTGTAGCAGTCAGTGACTCGAACTGATTTGAGCTGTTCTGTTATCCTGATCTGTTGACGCGGACATTCTTTTAGCACATCGTTGTATTCGAAAGCTTCCTACCAATAAAAGCATAAAAAGCTCTTGTGAATGAATATGATGCACAATTAAAATTTGAGATTTATTATGATGTAGGTACTAGATTTTTTTTTTATGTTGCATTCAAGTTTTTTTTTCTTTAAATCAAATCTCTTATCATTGGATCTAACCTATCAAGAATTCACTTAATCTACTTCTTAGCATCTTTAGCAATAGGTGATAATAGTGTGCGAAAATGTCGTCGATAGCATGTGGGGCAATGAACAGTGCCAGTCGGCAAAGGAGATAGACAACTATAGTGGTGGCAGTGGGCAGTGGCGATGGTCAACGGGGATAGAGGAGAGGACGAGACGAGAGAGGAGGGTAGGCAAGTGGTCCTAATTGTTGGTCGTAGGATGCTGTTAGAGGGGAGTGAATAGGAGATATTAAAAATTCTTAAGCACAAATGACAGTTTCAATTTCAACCACAATTAACAAGTTCAAGTACAATTGCTGATAAAGAGAATTCTGCTCGAAGATCAAACAAGCAACAGTAAATGTACTTTAAGTAAAATAGAGTAAGAAAGAGATAACCGATGACACAATTAGTTTTTCCTGAAGTATCAGAAGCTTGCCGACTTCTACTAATCCTCGTTAAAGTACTCCACACAAGAGTATCGTCTCAATTCCACTATTGGTTGCTCTTCTCCACCCCGGATATGCGAGTACCAAATCTTCACAACCGTATACCATGCTTCTTCGACAAGTATGGTTTGTGGAGAGATCGCCGGTCTCTACTGGTCGTCTAGGTGACGACAATCACCAAGAGTAATAAGTATAGCACAATCCCTTGATCTACTTTTACACCAGAAGCTCAAGATACTATGCAATTACTCTCTCTAAGATAGGTCTTCAAAACAACAGATGAATTGAATGCAAGTGCACTAACTCTAAATGCTCTTCACTTCACTCTCTGGACCGGCTCCTCAAAACAACAAATGAATTGAGTACAGTTACGCCAGCTCCAGATGCAACAATGTGAAGAATTGAGACTTGAATGCTTTAAACTTTTTGCTCTTTGCTAGCAACAACTAGCAGTAAATATGAGTGCTACGAATGATCAGTGTAGATGCAACAGCATTAGAATGCAACAACATTCTCTACCTGTTAATGCCACACAAGCTATATTCAAAGCCCTCAGCCGAAAACTAGCCATTTGTCTCTCTCTCCGACAAAACGTTCACTAGCCGTTGAGCATTAAATGTACTTATTAGTGACGTTTGAATTCAAGCTTGCTGAAGACGCTTGATGTAAACACAGGCGAATTGTGGTCGGTACAAAAGAATGTTATCTAATCACAATCTTACTGAACTGAACGATACCCAGAAATCTCTGGTACGATAAGACAAGGTTCAGTAAGATACGACCAACATTGAACGAATACGACCACACGCAGTTCTTGTATAGGCGCGACCATAAGCAATATTGAGTTGATTCGACCACGATATAGTTCAATACTGTTATAACGTGCTTAGTACACAACGATCATGACTGGGTATTGACTCGACCACCAACTCAGTGACCAAAGGTAATGAGACCACACCGGTCACAGAACCAACAGAAGACCACTAAGGTTGCACACAAGGTCACTAAGACCATGGAGATCACAGACACAAGCATGAGATCATGAAAGTCACACACTCAGTCTTTAAGACCACGAAAGTCGCACACATATTTTTAAGACCACGAAGGTCGCAAACACAGTCTTTGAGATCATAAAAATCACAAACACAGTCGCTAGGACCACTAAGGTCGCTGAGACCACTCAGGTCGCCAACACAGTCACTGAGACCATTAAGATTGCAGACACGATCCCTAAGACCACTAAGGTCACAGACCGATTATAGACTGTGCGACCCTGGACAATGAGAACATAAACTGTGTGACTATGTACAATGAAAACATAGACTGTGCAGCCAAGATATGCAGATAATCTTTAGCTTGCATCTAAACTATATGATATATATTTTGAGATTCATGGTGCATAAGATAGATCAAGCAGGCTATACTCCTCTTAATAGTACGACCATAAAATCTAGAATAGAAAAGACAAGTTAAGTCGACTATACCACTGATGACCGTTAGAAGAATCTCAGTCTTTATCTTTCCTTCGGCCAGCACCATGGATACTTCAATCATAGAAGTCATCTTCCCAGACCTTGAGACCATGGACGCTGCGACTATGGATTTTTTCGATCATAGAGGTCGTAGTCACAGACTTCGGCCAACTTCCATGTGGTTTGAGGGTTCTCAGCATGTTGCTTTTTGATGTAGATTCATCATGCTTCAATCTGCAATTTTGTTCATTTTGAGAGTTGTCATCATGCTGCTTCATGGTTTCATCAAGTTTGATCTGAAAATTGACAACAGTTATGATAAACAGATTAATTCTGTTCGTTATCATTAGTCGTTGAAACTTTAAAGTTTTATTAAGCTCCCTCGAACTCTAAGCGGGTTTATTTTCAACGATTTCCCCACAGAGTTTGTACTCATTAGTTTCAAGGGTTTCCAGTATGTTGCTTTTATCATGGATTCATCATGCTTTGATCTGCAACTTGACAATACTCATAATAAACGTGTTAGTTCAGTTTATTGTCATCAACTTTCTTTGTTGTCATTAATCAACGAAACTATAAATCTTAACCAGACTTATATGTAAAACTAATATTGTTCTCTGTGTTGGTAGTCATGATGGGACGGCGGCCCTGAGGTTGGGGTGGGGGTGGTCACGATGATGATGGTAGGAGAGGAGGAAGAAAGTGAGGAAAAGGAGGGGAGAAGGAAAGTGTGGAGATGCATATAGATTTAAATAAATGAAAGTAGATTGTGTAAAATATTTTTTAAAAAAGATACTTGTATCTAGATAACTCTTTAAATTTTTATTTGACGAGTGAAATCACATTTCTTGAAAAATAGTTACAAATTATAAACAAAGCACAGTGCATATTAGGCACATGTTGGAGGTCAGGAGATGAAAAATATACAGAGATGGGAAGATCTTGTAACTTGGTGCACAAATTTGGAGATGAGCTCACGTGTTAGTTTAGCATTGAGATTACCTAAGAGTACCTCCTCTCGTGTATCGTCCGTTCATTTCAGATTCGTTAAACTTGTTGTAGGTATGGCCATACTTGCACTAAAGGCAATTGCAGGATGACAGGATCATCAAATCACATAATGCACATATTAAAAAAAAAACTGCACCATATTTTTCTACTCTATGCTGATCCATTGAGAATATGAATTTTTATGGAACAGTGTAGATGTAGACTGATACATGCCCTGCAGCAGAAGCAGAAGGAGATCGAACAGGGCAATCTGGTCGAAATTAGGTGAGGCGGTGATGCTTCAAATTTAATGCTGAATTGATGGGGCGGGTGTCCACGTCGCAAACGAGCTGCACTCCATCTTTTGATTTCTTTATTAAATTTCTCCTCGCGGATCTCTACTCGTGCTCGTTGCCACGTGGCCGGACTTGTGAAGCTTATCGTATCATGGCGTGTCCTGCCTTCACGACGGAAAACCCCACACGTGGAAAAGAAGAGACGGCTAAAATATCATACCATGCTGCTCTTGTCTTGCTGTTTTGCTGTAGCCACACCCACAGCCCAATCGTCTTTTATCTAGATGCAACTTCAAATCATCATGATGCATGACTAGGGTTGGCTTCAATTTTGACCCAACCTACAAGCCGGAAACCAGATAGTTACTGCTTTAGTTTTTCGGTGTTTCAGGATTACTCTTTTATATATATTTCAAACCATAGTATTCTCTCAATTTCATATAATCACTCAATATATATATATATATATATAGAGAGAGAGAGAGAGACACACACACACACAAAATACGTAACTACTTCTCATACCGTCTGATTTTAAGTCTCTCAAGTCAGAATCTACGGTTACCAGCAAATAACCAGTAAATTATCGCTGATAAGAAACTGATTACTACCAAAAACCCGAATCTGTTCATGATATCTGTGTAACAATTTTGTTGAGAGTATCACATCTGTGTAACCATCAGCTGGTAACCATGTTAGATCTCTCACACACACACAAAGTTTGCTGACAGAAGTAAAGAGGTGGAATTCAGTAGTTTGGAACTACCAAGCAGTGTGCAGATGAATGCTGCTAGTACATCTCAAAGCTGTTCTATCCGACAGATGAACAGATGATGTCTCAATTCACAAAACTTTCTGAGAAAACACATGAGAATTCTGAATAGTGGTACTTTGAATAGTATAGTTTAGCTGTTACACATCTCCAGTGGCACAACCAAGTTGGCTATTCAGCCTTAAGAGAGTTCCAGCTAGTCACAATTTATTTTAGGATGGGTAAAATAAGTTTCTTGTCCTAATATTCTCTAAACGATTTTATGAGTTATTTTGATAATGTAATTTTAAATGTATGAATGATGTGATACTTATTTCCACATCAACACATTGATAATACAAAATCATCTTATTCTTTCTTTCCCCTTCAACAAGTTAATATATAAAACATCAACACAAAAATTTTCATGGATGTCAAAAAAGTACATTTTTACCCTCTAGAGGTTAATTAAAAGTTAAGTGCAATATGATCTCATTCCAAGTGTAAGTTTGAGTGGTGGGCATTTCAGCAATAAATGTAAAAACGAAACCAATAACTTCATGGTCAATGAATAATAGATGTACAAGTCAAACAGTATAGATACATACAGTCCACAGGATCAGTTAATAAGTTACTCTTTTAGCTTATTATTTCATATGCACTGGTGTTAAATTCCTGCCGTGAAGATACTTGCTTTTCAGGTGGAAAGAACACAACTTTCCACAGAAACATCAGCAGCACAACAGAGCAGCTATTCCTTTCAATTCGAAAAGATACATTACTATGAGATTAAAAAGGTGGAGTCGTGGAGAGCTTCTGTGCCTCTCCTCTTTACATCATTGAGAGATTGATCCTGGCAGATGACACTTACAACAAGAGAAAACCTCCCGAGTCAGGTCTGTCGTCTCCGTTGGCAACTTGGGGTTATGTCTGCGATGTGTAAGGTGCCAGCGTATTGCCACGCAGGCTGACACCGCCACCTCTTAGAGAAAGAGTAGGACCCCTGTAGGTGCTCGCTCTACTGACAAGGCTAGAGTCAAGGAAGACTACTATGACAGTAATGTCATCATGGAAGTGACGGCGAACACCACGATCAATCTTCTTGAGATCAGAGTACCTCATCTCTCTTTTCTTGGCTGCTAGTTGCAATGCTGCTTTTACAAGCCTCCTAGCGCTTCCCTGCAAAGATCAAATAGGATATGTGAATCATAGGACACCTCAGTTAGCAGTCAGCTAGTAGCAAACATTTTTATTTCATGCAACTTGTCTTTGATTTAGTGCTAAAGAATAACGGTGGAATAATGTGCTAATAAGCTTTTTCTGTGGTGTAGATGAATTCCAACCCATTTCACAACACCCATAATTTCCTACCAACTATCGAGAGTTCTACTTTCTAATTTACCCGCAACCATGATGCATCAGGATTTTTGTAGATAGGTGTAGTGATTGGGTTCTATTGCTAACACTAACATGCAATGATATACACAAAATGTTGTTTACAGAGAAGGCCCGTTTTGCGTTCAGAAGTGTTACTCCAAATTGTAGATTTTGATCATGTACTCCATGCTCCATAAGCTGGATGATCAAGCAGAAATCTCAGATGTGTGGAAATTGCAAATGTCAGCATTTTCCACTATTCCAATTTCCTAATTAGAATTCAAGGGGATAATTTGAGTGGATTATTGGATTTCTTAAAATAATATATACAAAAATATAAAAGCCAAGAATGTTATATTTGTAGAATATGGTCAGAAATCTAAAATTCGAAACAGCACACCCATAATGTTGCGTGTGCTTGCCGCAGAATATGCCTGGTATGCTTGTCAAGTTATGATTCATTTACACAGGAGTGAAAAGCTTACGCTTCGAGTACTACTGTGAACAATGTCAACAGCCTCTTGGTTGCTTAGATGCTCCCAAAGTCCATCAGATGCAAAAATGAGGAACTGATCATGCGCTTGTAGTGGTTGCACACTGATTGATGGTTCTGAACTCAGTATAGGTTTTTTAAATGGCTCACGAAGGCGGAATTTTGCATATAGAGGTTCTCGATTGAATTCTGCCTTTTTGAGATAGGCATCGCCAATTGATCTGCAGACCTGCAACATACGACAAATTGAGAAAACTCAACAATCTTCACTCGTACACTGGAAGAAAATAAAGCTGTAATTGAAGCGGCTTGTATCATCAAATTTATTTCTCATACAAGGCAAGCTCAATATTACATATCTGTGTGTCTTCTCATCACAGCACAGTGAGGCTACGTCCCTGGGAAGTCAAGGGGATAAACAACACATGTTTTGCTAACGACTGGTTTTAATTCTTAAAATTTTCTCATCAAATAACTTGGTTTAAGCCTTTGAAGGTTTCTGCAGCATGTAAGATGGGAGATAATATGAACCTGACTGAACCATACCTAATTTCCCTTCATTCGGGAAAATATTTATTTTAGTGGTAACTATATATAAGAAAGCACGTAATATAACTAGATTATACAGGCATCAATAATACAAAACCTCAATTTATTCTCAGCTCCTCACAACAATACCTAACAAACATAGCATTTATGCCACCATAATCCACAAGTGCACATAGACCTTAATTATCTCTCTCATTCATAGGGCACAAGTATGATTACTGTGTTCCTACCATCTACCAATGCACAGTCTACATGGTCTTGCCATTTTCCTTGGATAACTGTGGATGAGATCATTAAAAAATACCTTTCAGAAGATTCGAAGTGGAAAATAGGCTAAACTTTAAGGTGATAAAACTTAAATAAGGTATATCTACTTCCATAATGAAAACAAGCAGTATTAGATAATCACTGTGCCAAATTACGTCAAGACCAAATATCTCTTCCTGGTGAAAAGAGGGCACACCTGAATTAGGCCTTTGACACGCCAAACATTGTGCTTGAGAACAACAATCTGCTTGTCTTCTGGGTGCATAGACTGCAATTCTTTTCTCATTGACTCAATACTTACATTATGCTCTGCTGACAGTTGGACAGCCAAAACTTCTCCAGTGGCTTTAACATGTCTTCCTAAAACAACACGTGAATCCCCAACATTGGCAACATAAAGCATGCCACCACAGATTACACCAACCAGGCAGCATGAGCCAACAGCCGCTATCTGAGGCTTCACGGGCCATTGCTTAGTAACAACAGAAAAGAATCCATCTTCTGTGGCTTCGTATGCTTTCTTTAGTACATCAGCAGACATTGAATTTTGTTCAGATGCAAATCCTGCAAAACAAGTCAGGAAAGAATGGAACAACCGCTGAATCACTCTCTTACACTGCAACTGAAAAACAGCAACATGAATACAGCAACGAAAAAAACATAATGCCAATATGTATATTCCCAGGTTAGCAAGTTACTTTTCAGATGGTGGAAGAGATGATCGTTGATATAACAAGCCGTCTCTGGGCCACCATGGCCATCGTAAATCCCGACGAAGGTGCCATATGGGCCAGAGTCAAGAAAACTTAATGGGCCAGACTCAATCTGAGACTGGTCCTCAAGCAAGTTATTGGCCTGTACCACAGCCATAGAGAATTCCCCATTTACATGCTGGCCAGTATCCTTGTACCATAGAAGTCCATCCTGCCTACCAGTCACATCTGAGCCTGTCCGGGCATGCCGGTTGGATGACGGTAGCCAGCACGCCCGTAACAAGTTCATCAATGTCACTAGCATCCCTCATTAGTCATCCCACCCACATACGCCTCCGAGCCCTCTTCATATGTGTTCTACTAAAGTGCAGTTTCGCTCCTCAATGCACTGATATTACTCTTTCCTTTATTCTGCAACACACACAAACAGGTATAAGTATGTGAAATATGGCAAGGAGTCAATGATTAATTAACAATACACAAAGCTCCAGCGTTTGCACTCAGTCCAGAAACATAATTTCCTGGATAATTTTTTCCACTTTCTTCTCTTTTTCAGTGTTCAATTTCTGCATCATTTAACATTGTGCATATCAATATTAGCACGGCTGCTAGGTCCACACTCAGCAAGTCTTAGAAATCTCTTTCCTTATTGTGATAGAAACAGAAGGATGGAAAACTACATCAAACTTATCTCCTTTAGGACAAGCTCTCCTAGAATAAGCAAGCATCTTATGAGTACTCCTACATGATCACTGTATTGCATTGCACGAGAGACATCACATTTCATATAATTCTGTCATGTAAAAAAACAACGCACCAAAAGGCCCAATGCTATCACTAGTTTCTACATGAAATCTCAGCTCGAGAAACATCAAATGTCAACAAACCAACATTTCCCTACATAAGCTTCGATTTTGCTTATATAATTCTATAAAAAAAATATGTCAAAGACCTTTTTTTGGGTTTTTTTTTGTATCGAAATAAGCAAAAGATGGTGTTTGATATATTATCTAAGCTCCAAGACTAATTCCCCAACAAACAAAGCTTCATCTTTGCCACTAAATTATCAAATCCTCTCGCGCCTGATCCTTTGCATCGCGAATTAACATAACAAACAAAAGAATCTGATAGCTAATAATTACACACCAGGATTCTCACACTACCACCCCCAATTCCTCGATTCTTCGCTCCAATCGCGCGCGCGCGCTTCTTTCTTGCAACTCCTAGAACGCCCACCAAATCAAGAAACAAGAGACCATTTCATGGCCCGATCAGAGAAACCCAAACCAGCAGGCCAAAAATCGAAAGATTTGCCAGCACCCAAGCATCAAAAAACATCGGATAAATTCGCTGATTCGGATCAAGAAAGGCCGAATCTTGCGGCACGCGAGTCAAAAAAAAAAGTGAGAAAAATCGCACCTTTGCGCGGGGATTGCGTGGCGGGGGCGCCCAATTGGCGGATTCGGGTTGGGATTGGACGAATTGGGGAGCGGCCTCGATCGAATCGCGCGATTTGGGCGTGGCCACGCTGCTCTCTCTCTCTCTCTCTCTCCGGACGAAGGTCGGAAAAATAGTCGCGAAAGAAAAGAGGAAAAATGTTGGAAGGGGTAGGAAAAGGATAAATTTACGTCCTGCCAGTTTTGGGTACCAACTCTTTTTGGAGTGGTCCATTTATTTTTTGGTATTTCAAAGTTTTCGACACAGGTCTATAATCCTAATAATTTAGGAGTTGTTTGATTGAGTTTTAATTTAAGTTTATCGATTAAATTGAATCTGAGTTTGAACACTTAATTTATTTTTAAATTAAAAATATCAAATAAATTAAAACCAGTGGAAGCGATTTTTTGAATTTATAAATTGAAACCTATATTAGGGAAACTTAAAATCAACTAAACACATTTTTAAATTTCTTTGTGTCAATATAGAAATAGCTTATCTATTGGGTAATATGTGAGGTCTTCTAAGAAAAGAATATAGAGAGATGTGTGTTAGAAGTTTATTTTGAGAAAAGACTATTTGTTACTTATCACCCAATTATCGGTAGCCAAATAAATTTAGTACATAGCTAGTATACGCACTGTCCACTAGTATAGGCGTAAAAAATATTTTTGTTTGTATGTGAAGTAGAATGCAAACAAAAAATCTTAATAGTGAAGGGCAAAAATGGCGATGGCGAAAAAGGGCCGATCTGTAATTTGGTGTTAATACATAGAGACTGCACAAAAAAAGTTTGGTTAACGGGGAAAGGGCCAAGGAGAAGGCCAGCGAGGAAGGACGATGGGTCCCGGACCAACAGCCATTGATGACGTGTGGGTTTGAGATAGGGATGTAATAATAACATAATAGGGCAATTTAAGCTGTGACCTCGAGGAATAGTCTAATTCAACATAAGGCCCCAATGAATACTAAAATGTCAAAATATGTCCGCATCACATAGTTAACTAGAATTATTGTTCTTTCCGATAATTTTCCATGAAAACATGTTTTTATGGGCTAAACCGTCCCCCTTTTAGAAACTTACTAGCCTACTATGTTGTTTCATATTGTTGCATATTTACAATTTAATTCAATAGTTGAGATGTGTTTGATTGATAATAAACGTGTTCCCATTTCCAGATCAATGACAAGCAAATTTATGATGTTTGATTTTGGTATCTTTGATTTTGACCACAAATTGGTTTACAAACGAATCAAAGATGATCAAATTATAGATTATTGTCCACAAATTTAATTGTGAAATAAACATCAATCAAATTTGTTAATATGCTCATATTTTTATCTCACATCAACCACACCAGGTTCCAAATTTCAACTTATAATCCTCAAAAACTTCCTTCAATCTTTAAAACTTGTAGTACAGGAACACTCATGTTTAGTAACTAAACTCCACAAACCCTATTTTAACATGTCTTGAAGTTATAAACACATAAACTGAAATCAAAACTAGCCTGCACAAGGCCTTGGAGCCACCCGGAGAATACGAGTCACATATATAGGACTCAAACTATTGTTACCTTGTGTTTCGAGTCATTTGGACCGGTAATGGTCACGTATGGGATGATGTCCTTGCCGCCTAGCTTCACCAACCGGCCGATGGTCATCGCCCTCACCAAGGTTCATCAATATTTGTACAATGATTTGAAAGATGACCAACTCTCATTTCTCTCTCATGGGGCATGCCGGCGCACAGCATGTAATACTCTCTCTTTCCACCACTAATTATTATGTCCTTGGCCAATTTTAGGATTAAGTCGAGGTTTGAGTTTAGGGTTCCGTGGCTGAACCCTACTAAGCCTTGTAGTGTTCCCAACTGTGTGCTGGTCTGCATCTATAATTCCCCAACTTGTCTATGCATTAGTCTAGTTTTTTGTTTGGTTGAGTAGTTAGATTTACTCAAATTTGATATATATATTGCTATATGACATTTGTTTTTAAGACGTGTGTATTGTGTAAATTTATTTTTGTTTTACATTACCTGTTAGTATACATAGTATTTTCTTATATATAAGAAAATAGTGATGACGATCAACAATAGTATGAATCTGTACCATATATTAACATATCATTTTAAACCATTCAACTTATAACTTTAAGTTTGATATGGTATAATCACAATTTATAAAATCTTATATTTTAACTGACATAATTTTAATGTATAATCATAAATGGTGCTAAGGCAGTTTATATGCCCCATGATATAGGTTTTTTTCTAGTTTTTTTTTTATTTTTTTTATAGTTTGCTCCACCTGATCGTGGGACATACATAATGTGTGTACCGGAAATACTATATGTCATGAAACCATGTACAGCAATCTAGTTTAAGATTGTATACTTGGCAACCTTATCTCCCACACGTTATGCATTTTCTTTCGGTATGTAGCATTGGCAAATGTTGTTGGAATAAGAGCATGAGCAGTAGCAAACGGCTGGTCTACAGTTGCATTTTTTTTTTTTTTTTGCTCCTCTTGTCAAAACAAGCGTGTCGGAAACGTGGGTATTAAATAGATTATTATTATTATTATAACATGCACTGACTATTTGATGAAGTTGAAATGCCCGGAGCACGCAGTGGCAACCTGCACCAGCAAATGCCGAACACATCACACCAACACATCTGTATAAGTACAAAGAATGGGCCCTAAAAAATGTAATGTATGTATGTTGTCTATTGATATTTATTGTATGTTGAGTTTTTTACATTGACTAATTCTAAATTATTGAGAAAATATCATCAATTTACTTTTTATTCAAACCCCCACCAATTAGATCTATTTTAGAATCCCGTTGACTTTTTAATTAAAACATTCAATTATTTTTCTCATAAATTGTGCAAACAGAGTCATAAACTTAGTTCCCCTAACTCTGATATCATATTAACTTTTATCTACTAATCAATTCACTCAAAAAAATTCAATTGTTAAAAAAAACATAAATCTAATCATATTTCAACACCATAGACCACACAATAATAGAACTCGGCACACCTACGGATATTAACTATTTAATATATGAATGTACTTTATATTATTTAAATATACTAAATATAGGTAAAAAAAAGTGTATCTCTATAAGATCATATGTTCTGTTATTTCTACTTGTTTGGTTTTCAAAAATCAAAATCTGAACTGAACTAAAATAGTGGAGATAATTGAATTTTCCAATTATTTTAGTCTTATTAGATTCGATTATTTCAATGGGCTCAGTTTTTACTCGTCCTAATAACGTCCAAATGAACAGTGATGCGATGTGGCTTAATTGGGCTGTTCATACTGAGATTGACATGTAAACAGTAGAAAGAGATGCAGGCTTGTGTTGTAAAATGTCTTATGATGTGTAACCATCCAAAATGACTCACTGTCGACTCATGAACCTCACATTTGCTCGCTCACTGGTCAATGAAAACTTTGTACCCTTTCAAACCCCCTTGTTTTCCTCCACAAACCTCTCTGGATGGATGCGTTGTAAAAGTCAGGTTTTGGTGCCTTGTGACCACCATGTATATGCAAGTATTATCAATCAATGCACAATGCATTGGATCAACAATAATCTCTGTGTCTACGAGTTATAATACATTTGGCAACACACTTGCATATTTTATCTTTTACTTCATCTTTTGTACTCTCTCTCTCTCTCCCGACTTTTGAAAAGAAGATTAACCCCATTTAAGTGATCAATCAGTTGAGAGTTGAAATTACAAACACAAATTTCATATTATCCCTTGAAACATGCGAAGCTTCGTGGCCCCTTCTTTGCACGAGGCAAAGAGAGATTTCTGTTTTTATAATGATAACGGTTTGATTTTTGTCTCTAAGAGTTTCAATTCTGATATTTCAAATAACACAGGAGTCTAGAGAGTTTTAAAATTCTGTATTTGTTGTTTTAAAAATCACGTTGAGAATAATATCTTATTCATCATGTTATATCAACACAAATTCTCCACCATATATTAGTTGGACGGACAAAAAATAAATAAAAACTTTATTATGATAGACAGAAAGAGTAAAAAAATTGACCTAACCATTTGATCATTTATAATAAATATTGTGGATGAATGAAATTCTTTGGAGTAACGGGCTGATATGAACACATGTTTTGAGATGGGAAGGCTGCAAAAAAAAATCTTGGAATCTCGGTGAGGATGGAAAGCAAGACAGTTTTGTCCTACTTAGACTACCCAGCTGGTGTCCATGTCAGCCTCTTTTGGCCATCAGTCAGGTGAGACGAGGAGCCCATGGTCAAATACTTTTACTTGCGAGTTAAGATAAGAATCGGACGGGAGACCGGACCAAACCGCTATTCCTGCCTACTCTTTGACAGGAGGCCTTCCATCACTCCATCACTCGGCGCTTACGGACAAGCACAAGCATACTCCTCATTCTGCTACATCCCACAGGAAGGCAGTGTGTCAGTCAGAGATTTTTCTCAAAATAATAGAATGTGATGTCAAAGTGAATCACGTCGAATTTGCCAACTGGTGATTAAATAGGTGATGATGCTTTTTATATTGATAGGACAGTTTTGCATCTCCTCACTTTAAAGAGAGTTTTCATTTAATGCATCTTTTGTAGGATATGACATCGAGATCTTTCGAAATAATTTGCATTATAAATATGTTTATTTCTGTTAGGATAAAAAAAGATTTATTTCAGAATGAAACATGTGAAATTACAAAGATATTAACTTTTATATAGATTTAAACTTAAACTTAACTAATGCACTAACAAGAAACAGTATCTAAAGTAAAAGATAACTCTTAACAATTCAAAACAGCAGAATTACACTAGGTGTAGACAGAGAGAAGCACATGCAATGCATTTGAAGTAGAGATGGGTGTAAGGTGTGGCTTGTTCTCTCAGGGAAAGGAAAGGAAGGAAATAAGAGGATATGGTTGCTCGTAGTTAGCCAAAAAGCTCTTTAATTGAAGCCTTCTGGACCATATGTCCCTCTTTTCTAATTAGTGAGATGGTGACCGGATCCCCTATTCCTAGACTTCCCCTTTCACGTGTGAGCTGTTGGGGAGTTTCCTTCCTCCCCTTAACGGATCCAGATCGGCTCTTTTTGTGCATACAACTAATCGATACCTGGATTATTTTTAAATGAGAAGTTGATAAAAGTAATTGTGAATAGCTCGGAAATAATTAGCGTACTCGATTCGAACCATCTGTTACATGGTCAGATAGTCCTTTGCTATATAAAGATCTGAAGGTTCTAGGTGCTTTCTCATTAGGGTTCAAGGGTCTACAACAAGGTTTTTGGAGCTCAGAAGCAAGCAATAAGTTTCTTGTGAGATATTGGTCGTGTCCAATTCACTTGCATATGCAATGTTATTTTTGGTCCATTGGGCTTAAGCCCAAATGCTGGACAAGTCTTGGGCCTCGCTATGGGGAGAGCGAAAGAAAACGGGCCAAGGCCTAAACAGAAGCGAAAGCCTTTAATCTGTTGCCGTCCATGCAAAACCCTACCAAACTTTCAGGTTCGGATCAACATCTCTCGCTTGAGCACTTGAGCATTTTTGGACTTGGTCAGCCTGACCTGCATTTCCATACGCATGTCGCTATAAGGAATCTGGTCATCAAAGAAACAATGAACTTGCTTTAAAATAAATAATAAATTGTGTGACACACTCAGTTTGTATATTGACTGAGTGGTCCTGTGACTTTCCTTAAAAACAAACAAAATTGTCTGTTCAAACTTGTGCGGTCACGTATAGAGCCAGTAATAGTTTAGTCATCTCCCTCAAAATTAATAAAAAAGGGACATGGCAATATATCCATCACACACAAAACAAATATCACAAGCAGCACATTTACAAAAGTTAGAAACTTTGCGAAATTTACTCGAGAATAAAAACCCAAATTGGACTTTGGAACGCGTATGCTCGTGAACGGCCAAACTTTCAAACCTACTCGTGCTGTGTTTTTTCTTCCCTTTCCATACAAGTGAACGTCTCTGTAATAATAAATGCCAACGTTAAGAAAAGATGAACTCGACATCTCCGGCACGGCCAAATAAGCCTCTCAGCTTCTACGCGTCAATGTCCCTCTAATGTCAAACCACCTTTAATTTTTTTTTTCTTTACGCGACTTGACCCACCAACTCTGTGAAATATGACCGGATATTTGATGACCATTAAATTGTATTGTAAATTTTTAAATTTAGCCGGTTGTTCCTGTTCTATCTATGAAGTTGATATCTTTATCAACTCTAATTGCACCTTATCAATACTAAATAAAACAAACCACCACAGATGTGATACTTCAATGTCAACAACAAAATCAATCCAAGCTATACCCAACTCTAATTACATCAAGTCATAACCCCATCCAACACATTCGGTCCTGGTATTTGCATGAGGGAGATGTAGCTTTTTTTTTTTTTTTTGATCGAGGTATAGACTGGAATGAGTTTTTTTTTCCTAGATGTTGGATTCAGAATTATCAATTATTTAATTGTGGACACAATCATGATAAATGTTTACACTACATCCACCTCATCATGAGATCAATAGGAAGATTATATAACAAGTAGGCCTTCAAAATAACGATCATAAGAATAAAATATTTTCTCTCAGACTTTAAATGATAATACTTATTACATTAACTTAAAAAAAATACTATAAAACATCCTGCACATAGATTACATTTTGTCGAATCTAACATATCTAAGTTTTTGAACCCCACTACCTGGTTACTGTTCGTCGAATCTCGCTCCTGCTTCGCCCACGTCGTCCTTTTTGTTGCACCGTTCGATTGGTTCCGTTTGTGCTTCGGATCGTGCCACGCCTGTGTGCCTGGGATTTCTCCACATGTTCTGGTGGGTGGCCGTGGGTGAGCTGCACCGCGCTGCTTGGTTTTACGTCTGGGATTGCTCCACGTGTGCTGCTGGGTGGAGGTAGGTGAGCTGCACTGCCCTGCTCTCCCATTGGTTCGTACTTTTTCGCTTTTGGTCGCCGTTGGATTGTTTGGTTTTGCGGTGCAGATTTTGTTGCGTGCCTGGGTCCGGCGCATATCCCGAGAGGTTTGCCTTTGATTTCCTCGCTGCCTCATATTGCTGCCGTGCTTGACTTGCTTTCCTCATCGCTGTATTTCTTTCTTTTTCCCCCCCTGTTTGTCGCTGGTTGCTGGGTTGTGTGTTTTTGCTCCTTCTGCTCCACTGTGTCGTCGCGTTGGTTGTTTCGTCGCTGTTTACCTAGTGGGTTCACGTCTTTATTATGTTGCTGCATCCGCATTGGTTAATGTCTTTCTCTAATTTTTTTTCCTCTTCTATTTGTTGTCTATCTGTTGCTCTGATTTTTTTCCCTCTTTCATTTGTTGTTTGCAGGTTTGCCCGTGCCTGTTGCTGCCGCATAGCCTGGTTTTTGTCTTCCGTATTTCTGGTGTGTTCTCTGCTTGTTGCTGTTGTTGTTTTCTGTAGATATACTCTTTTTTTGTTTGGAATTTGTTGGTGGATCCTATGTTGTTTCTTATGCTGCTTATTGATTCCTCTTATCCGTATTGTACGCTGTTGATGTTTATGCTATTCTTTGCCATTACGTTATGGTATTTATTTGCTTCTTTGTTTCTATGCTCAGGTTGCTGCTTACGTTTTGCTTCATTGTTCTGCTTCCTTCGATAGTATTGTCTTTTGTCTTTGCGAAGCCACTGATGCCGCGGGTCACCAACTGCATTTTTGGTGGACTCTTTGCTTTTCGACGTCATTTTGCATGCATGCTGCCTGCGGCTGGTCTCGTGCTGCTTCGACCGCGCTGATTCGCCCACGTGTTCGACCGCCTCTGCCGCATGACGACCACATTCTTCCGTACCTGTTTCGTCTGATCGGTCCTGCCTTCAACCACTTCTTGCGCGCTTCGACCGCACCTTGTGGTCGCCCTGCCTTGTAACATCATGGGTGCCTGTTTAGCTTTCGACTGGGTCTTCCCCGCTTCGACCTGGCCCGCTTCGACCGCATTGTTTCCCACCGTGGTCGACCAGCTTTCCCGCGGAACGACCACAATGTTTTGCGCTTGCTGGTGGTGACCAGTCCTGCCTTCTCGATTGCTTTGTCTGTTGCTGCGCACTCGACCAGTTTTCCCGCCGAACGACCACATCGCATAACATCTGTTCTTGTCGACCGCTTCTCGCTTGTCAGCTTCTTTATCTTTTGCTGTATACTACCCAGCTAATTTATTTGTTATAGATTATTGTTTCCCAGCGTTAATTCCTTTGCAGATTAAAAACTATTCAATTACATTGTTTAATATTTGATTTTACCTGTAGAGCCTTACAATTCATATATAGCTTTATCGTTTCGGGACAACCGCCGAACGACCACATCGCATAACATCTGTTCTTGTCGACCGCTTCTCGCTTGTCAGCTTCTTTATCTTTTGCTGTATACTACCCAGCTAATTTATTTGTTATAGATTATTGTTTCCCAGCTTTAATTCCTTTGCAGATTAAAAACTATTCAATTACATTGTTTAATATTTGATTTTACCTGTAGAGCCTTACAATTCATATATAGCTTTATCGTTTCGGGACATGTCCTGTTTAGGGGATGTGTTTCGCCTTGTAACATCATGGGTGCCTGTTTAGCTTTCGACCGGGTCTTCCCCGCTTCGACCTGGCCCCGCTTTGACCTGGCCCCGCTTTGACCGCACTGTTTCCCCACCGTAGTCGAGCAACTTTGCCGCGGAACAACCACAATGTTTTGCCCTTGCTGGTGGCGACCAGTCCTGCCTTGTCGATTGCTTTGTCTGTTGCTGTGCACTGTATACTTTATTTATTTATTACAGATTACTATTTCCCAGATTAAATTCATTCACATATTAAAAACTATTTTGTTGTATTGTCTAATGTTTTATTTTGGTTATACAGGCTTACAATTGATATATCGATTTATCTTTTCAGAAGATGCATTGTTCGGGGGATGCTTTTAGCCTTGTAACATAATACTTGCAAGTTTATTTTGGTAGAGACAAGGCCGATAATTAACATTATGTTTCAGTTACAGATAACATAATTTACTTTTTTGTTGCTTTCCTTTTAGATTTGTGAGCCTTTATTTTTTAAAAACATGTCTTTTTAGAAGGATATTTTCAGACTTGTGATATTCTGAGCAGTCGTATATATCCATCGGCACAGTGTACAAGACTAATAATATATTTGCACTACAAATATTAGAGTTTATTCTTTGTTTAATTTCCTCTATATTTCTGATTCCTTACCCTGTGTGAACGATATAGTTAGATTTTCATATAGTCTGCATCTGACACCAATGCTGGATTCCTTGTGTGATACTGTGTGTTTCTTTGTATTTGTCCTCTTTAGGCTTGTGCATGCTTGATAGAAACGAATTTGGTAGGTAACATTATATTTTAATTACAGATAACAGAGTTTACTTTATGTTGTATTTTATTTATATTTGTGAACTTTTAGTTTTGTAAAGGATGTAGTTTTAGAGAAATATCTTCAGATTTGTAATATTATGAATAATAGTGTTTACTTTATGTTGCGATTTATTTATATTTGTGAACCTTTAGTTTTCTAAAGGATGTAGTTTTAGAGAAATGTCTTCAGACTTGTAATATTATGAATGCATGCTCATATCAATGCGTTTGAATGAGACAAATGCATACCTAATATTTTATTTCGATTACAAATATCGGACTTTACTCTTTGTTTCTTCTTTCTTTATTCCTGATTCATTAGCCTGTGTACGCAACACAGTCAGATCTGGATATGCAATGCATGCTACACCAATGTTACATTCGTTGTATGGTGCTCTGTACTCATTCGTATTTCTTCCTCTTCAAATTGTGGATAGGGTGTGTGATTTGCTTTATATGTTGTTTGTTTCTTTGCCGTGATCAATCCAGATTGCATTTCAGCAATACTACGGGTTTTGTTGTCGGACCATTATGGTTGCATAGATTGGTGTTGCTGTACATGCAATTTTGATTGCAGAATTCTGTTGACATGCATGCGCCGTTCATCACGTGTGCGTTCCTCACCCCCCCAGTTTCCACATCCTGATGCAGCGTCGGCTGCACGTGAGCGCCGTCGCCGTCGTCTGGCATTGCGGCAGGACCAGCAGCCAGGTTTCCAAATATCGTTTTCTATTCATTGTGTTATGTCATTCTGTTAATGTTGACTATGATCTTATACATACATCTTTTTCACGCTTGGTCTCATAATATTTCCCCCCGATGATTCAGCTCATGATGGTGATCATTTGGTTTCATCTGATCATAGTAGTGCACCATCATTATCGGCTTCTGCCTTTGCATCTTCATCTACTCCTGACAATGGTACGGTATATGATTTGTTTAATTCGACTACAGCGGGATGTGATGCCTAACTTCTTTTGCTATCATTTGCTTACTGTTTCTCTATATCATCTTTTTCTTAGTGCATCCTACTGTCTCTCTACATAACAGTCATGGCCGTAAGTTTATTTGCTTATTTATATTTTGTTTCTGGTATTTTTCCCCTGTGGTGCAGCCTAACTTGCTTGCTCCGTTCTCTTCTCTCTAAATGCCTGGCCTGCTTTAGGTATGATTTTCACACCTATATATCTTGGTGGTCCTGTTCACATCTGTCAACATTGTGGTGCTTTTTTTGGTATGAAGAACGGATTCAGAGAGAGCGGCATACATCTTCTCCACAATATTCTTTGTGTTGCCGAGGCGGCAGTATTCGCCTTCCTATATACCAACCACCTCCTGAGCCTCTCTTGGATTTACTTACTTTCAATGATGCTTCTTTGGCTTCCCACTTCTTCAAACATATTAGGCAATACAATTCTATGTTTTCCATGACATCTATAGGCGCCAATATTTTGACTTCAATTAATGATGGTCGCGGCCCTTATGTATTTAAGATCAGTGGTCAGATATGTCATCGTATTGGTTCTCTTTTACCTATTGAAGGTTCTGCACCGACATATGCACAGCTTTACATCTTTGATACTGAGCATGAGGTTGCTAACCGGATGAGTGTTGCTTCTTCGTTTCGAGATACCTGATTTGAGCCTAATCAGGAATTGGTTGGTCTTCTTATTAACATGCTGAATATACATAATCCCATTGTCAGATTATTTAGGACAGCGCGTGATAGATTTCCTACACGATCAGTTGACCACTATTCTATTAGGATATTTGCAAAGTCCAATGCGCATGGTGATGTGTATAGCGCACCTGTTGCATCCGAAATTGTTGGTTTGTTGATAGATGATGTAGGCATTGCAGATGCTGATAGAGATATCATTATTGAGGATCAAGCATTAGCACTGCAACGGATTAGTGAGACCCATTGCAAATTTATGGCTATGCAGTACCCCATTCTCTTCCCATATGGTGAGGATGGTTATCACCAAGACCTTTTATATCAATCTTCTCACCGTTCTGCTTCAATACACCAGAAGTCTGTCACAATGGCAGAATATTATTCCTATAGATTACACGACAGGGTTTCTGATTTCAATATGCCTTTGCGTTGCAAAGCATTGACACAGGCTTACATTGTTGATAGTTATTGCTGCATTGAAGAAGCTCGCCTAGCTTACTATAGAAAGAAAACTTTCCAAGACAAGTATAGAGCATGCTCATACAAGTCTTTAGTAGATTCTGTCGGTGCAGGCCTCACTTCTGCTTCGTCCACTGGTCAGCGTATTATTCTTCCGTCATCATTCACCGGTGGTCCTCGCTACCTATACCAAAACTATCAAGATTGTGTTGCTGTTTGCGGAAAATATGGATGCCCAGATTTATTCATAACATTTACATGCAACGCATCATGGGTGGAAATCACGGATGCTTTACATTATGCACCGCATCAGCATTCATCAAATAGAGCAGATCTGACTGATAGGGTTTTCAAGATGAAGCTCAATATACTTATTGATGATATCAAGAAAAAGCACTTTTTTGCCCCTATAAATGCAGGTCATGTTCCTATAAGTGCACTTTTTCTTCTTCATTCGTGTCCATTATTGGTACTGATGATCAATACTATCACTTAGTCGCTAAATTCATCTATTCTCTTGGCTTTTCATGTTTTGTAGTTGTTTATACCGTCGAATTTCAGAAACGTGGCCTTCCGCATGTCCACATTATCGTATGGCTTCAAAAAGCATCTGCATTGACTGTTGCCCAGATTGACTCGATGATCTCTGCTCAGCTGCCAGATCCTATCCTTGATCCAATTGGATATAAAGCTGTTACAACTTTCATGATGCATGGTCCATGTGGAGCAGCGAATCCACGGTCCCCTTGCATGTCTCAAGGCAAATGCTCTAAGTCTTATCCAAAAACTTTTTGTGCCCAAACTACTATATTACCGAATGGTCATGCACAATATGCTCGTCCAGATAATGGCATCACTGCTTTGGTTAATGGAATACATCTTGATAATCGATTTGTGGTCCGCACAATGTTGACCTTCTTGTAAAATATCAAGCTCACATAAATGTGGAGTGAGTCAATCATGATGGTATGCACAAATATCTCTTTAAATATATTGCGAAAGGCTTTGATTTTGCTAAGATAGGATTTTCACAGCATACTTCCAGTCAAAATATGCAGCCTATTAATGAGATCACAAACTATTTAGATTGTCGTTGTGTTACCCCTAGCGAAGCAGCTTGGCGCTTGCTGCAATATGATATACATCACACGGATCCTTCTGTTGAACGCCTTCCTATTCATCTTCCTTTCTTAAATAGCGTTGTTTTTACAGAGGATGATAATCTTGAGCAATTACTTGACAATCCCGCCAATGCAATCACAAAGTTAACTACTTGGTTTGATGCAAATTCTCAATACCCAACAGCCCATCAGACAACATATGCTTAGTTTCCAGAATATTGGACATGGCATGCAGATAGTAATGTTGGACCCCTCGAAAGGCGCCTAGAAAGATTGGTCGTCTTGCATATGTTAGTCCAAATCAAGGCGAATTATATTACCTACGAATGTTGCTTCATATTACCAAGGGTGCTACATCATTTCATGCAATACGAACTGTTCAGGGCCACGAACATTCGACTTATAGAGCTGCATGTGAAGCTCTTGGTCTTCTAGGTGATGATCAGGAGTGGTCGCATGCGCTTACTGGTGCTTCACATTGGGCTCTTCCCTATCAACTCCGTCAACTTTATGTCATATTGCTTCTCTTTTGTCAGGTATCTCACCCAACAAAAGTCCTCAAAAAAATTTCTCGCACCACTTACCAATGCTTCACATCGGATTCTTCCTTATTAACTTTGACAACTTTATGTTATATTACCACTCTTTTTTATCAGGTATCTGATCCAACAAAACTTTTGAGAGAATATTCCCGCATCATGTCTGAAGATATTGTGCACCAGATGAGGCAAAGCAATGGTGATCTCACAGATTGTTTTATCAATGAACATAGCAGAAACAGCCTTCTAATTGAGATAGATAAATTACTCAAGCGTTCTGGATATTCTCTCTCACATTTTGGCCTTCCACCGCCAGATGAGCAGCCTCCTTTAATGGATAATAATCTCATTATTGACGAATTAGCTATTACAATGCATGCTAATTGTCTGTAATCACCAATTAACTCTTCTCATCTTAACACTGGTCAGAAGCAGATTTATGATGCTGTTATTGCATCAGTTGATAATAAACTTGGATATACCTTCTTTGTTTCTGGTTATGGCGGTACTAGCAAAACTTTCTTGTGGACGATATTACTAAATACTATCAGATCACAGGGTAAAATTGCTTTAGCAGTAGCATCCACAGGTATTGCAGCGCTTCTTCTGCCTGGTGGTCGAACCCCACATTCACGATTCAAAATACCAATTGATATACATGGTCATTCGGTCTGTGCTATCAAGAAAAACACACAATTGGCAGAATTGATTCAGCAAACATCCCTCATAATTTGGGATGAAGCTCCTATGACTCATCGTTACTCATTTGAAGCACTAGATAGAACACTTAAAGATATACTATGTGATGTTTACCCAGATTCTAATCAGCGACAGTTTGGTGGTATAACTATGGTGTTGGGTGGTGATTTTCGTCAAACACTCCCAGTAATACAAAAGGGCACAAGGGCTCTAATAGTTGTTGCATCCGTTGTCTGCTCATATTTATGGCGTCATTGCTTCCTTCTTGAATTGACTGAAAACATGAGACTTAGATCGCTGCATCTATCTACAGCAGACAAAAATGAACTAGATCATTTCTCTCGATGGTTACTTGCTATTGGTGATGGTATTATTCCTTATGTTTCTCTGCAAAACACAACTGATGATCCATGGATTCAGATTCCTGAATATCTACTATTATCGTCACCAAATAGAAATATTGAAGGCTTAATTTCTTTTGTCTACGATTCTTTTCTTGATTCATATAATGGAGCATCTTATTTATGTGACAGAGCTATTTTAGCACCAACAAATGACATTGTTGCCACAATTAATAACCACGTGATTGCACAATTGTCTACAGAAGAGATCTCATACTACAGTTCTGATTGTATTAACAATGCGACTCCAAACTATTCAGTAATTGAATCATTATATCCTCCAGAATTTTTGAATACAATAACTGTTAATGGCTTACTAGAGCACCGTTTACATCTCAAAATAGGCGTCCCCATAATGCTGCTCCGAAACTTGGATCCATCAAATGGCCTTTGTAATGGAACCAGATTAATAATCACGCAACTGACACACCGCGTCATTGAAGGAAACATAATAACATGAAAAGCAAGAGGCCCCACAGCTTATATTCCCAGGATAATAACGACATCCACGGATTCAAAATGGCCATTCAAACTAAGACGTCGCCAGTTTCCAGTTCGTATTTCGTATGCCATGACAATTAATAAAAGTCAAGGCCAAACGTTGTAGAAAGTTGGCATTTATTTACCATCACCTGTCTTTTCTCATGGTCAATTCTATGTTACATTATCGCGTGTGACATCACCCAAAGGCTTGAAAATATTGATTGAAAATACGCCAGCTGAATATGCCGATTGTACTCATAATGTTGTCTACACATAAATTTTTGACCGCATTGGTTCAATGAGATTATAGTATCTGCCAATATATATTTCAATCCAGGTTCTTTTTGACATAAATCTTTTTATCCAATATCATACCACTCATACTATATTATTTCTTTACTATCATTTTTTTTAGTATTGTTTGTTAAATACTTTATTTCACACATAATTGCTATACTATCTATTTTTATCCTGCATAAGATGTGCAGTTTCCAATTATCAACAATATTCTGATCTATTCAGAAATCTTTAATCATTATCATTCTACATAAAACAAATTATTTATTGCAGTAATTCTTGTATTAAAATACAACCAATTAAATACATTGAAATAGCTAATATTCATATTTCTCGCTACTATTTCTTCACTGTATCATTTCAATCCAGATTTCACACTTATGCTTCTTCTGCTATTTTATTATTTATACAATCAGTGTAGCTACAAAATTGCATTCTACTTTGGCATTTAACTACATCACAGATCACATTTTTTGTCTCATGTTTGATTAGATTGAATTCATATTATATTTTTATCTAATCAATACATATCTGGATCTACATCAATCATATTTAAGTTTTATCTAATATAATTAACAATATACTGATAGATTGCGATGTAATTATATCTGATGGCGCTTCTGTATTCATGATATCTTTATTCACATCAATGACTATTATTTTCCTTTAGTACACTCTAAATTCATATAATTTTTTTCCTCATCTTACAGAATTGCATAAAATGCCGAGATTATGCATTACAAATTTATACCTAAATCTTTGCTTCGAAAATAGTGACTACTTATACATTGTTGCTCCCTGGTTCATACTTCCCCAATATTACTATCATACTTATCAACCTACATATGCTATACTATCTTTTTTCATCCTACATAACATGTATGCTTTCCAATTATCAACAATATTCTGCTGTACTTACAAATCTTTAATTATTATCATTCTACATAGACCAGATTCTCTATTGTGATAATTAATCTGTTAAAATATTGTTGATAAAATATATAGAGATAGATAATATCCGTATTTTTGGTTTCTGTTCCTTCATTGTGCCACTCCAAACCAAATTTTGCACTTATCTTTTTTGTGCTGTTTTATTTTTTATACAATTGCTACACGTACAGAATTTAATGCTGTTTTGACATCTAACTACCTTAGAGATTACATTTTGTCTCTGCTATTTGATTGCATTGGATTCGTATTATATTTTTATTTGATAAATACATAGCTGAATCTGCATCAATCATATTTAAATCTTCTCTAATATAATTAACAATATGCTGATAAATTAGGCTGTGATCATATGTGATAGCACTTTTGTACCCATAATGTCTCTAATTCACATCAATAATTATTATTTTTCTTTAATCCACTCTAAATTTATATAATTTTTTCCTTCATTTTACAGAGTTGCATAAAATAACAAGATTATACATTACAGACTTATGCCTAGACGTTTACTTCAAAAATAGTGGCCGCTTAATTGTTGTTAGTCTCTGCTTCGTATTACCCTAATACTGGTATCATACTTACCTACCTACATGTTGGTGGTCTTAAACAGCTATGCACATCAACAAAAAAATTTAAATACATTCATAACCAAACTATACCATGTCAAACCAAATTTTGCACTTATCTTTATTCTGCTCTTTTATTTTTTGTATAATTGCTGTACGTACAACATTGGATGCTGCTTTGAAATTTAATTATGTCAAACATCACTTTTTTTTTTTGCCGTTTCATTACATTAGATTCGTATTATATTTTTATTTGATAAATACATATCTGAATCTGGATTGATGCATATTGTTATTTACAAAATATGTCTATCATCAATAATTTAATGAATCCTTTCTTTCCTTCTTATTAAAAAAATATTAGTATGATCAATGTTACCGATGCTAATCTATTCTTTGATTTTTTTCCATTGTGTTGTATTCTTTAACAGATAGCCATGAGTACAATTTCAAAACTCAAGGATTTGTTTGTTGGTCAGCAAAGTTCTAAAGTCTTTGGTAGACTCATTTCCCTTTGGGAAGCAAAGAATCTTAGATCTACAGCACCTAATCCACTTATTAGCATTGATGGTCTCCTTCTCGATGAAGATGTATATACCTTTCTGCTTCTTTCTTTGTTTATTTGTTATTACTTATGTTCGCTATCATTATTGGAAATATTTTTGATACTATCACTCTTTATTATGTAGGGTACTAAGATGCAGATAATAATACCTAAAAGATGTGCTGCACAATTTCGTCCCCAGCTCAATCAAGGAGTTGTGTACATGATAACGGACATAAATGTTGTTAAGGCATCCACAAAATCATACATTTATCCTTGCACACAACATATGCTCCAATTTAGTGTTGCAACAAAGGTGCATCACCTGCAATCCAGAGGAGCACATATACTGCACTATAGTTTCTCCTTTTGCAGCTTTGATAATATTGCAACCTATGATTCACCTACAAATCCTCTTTTAGGTATCTATTTTTCACCCCATTTGTTTTCTTCATTATCACTTTGTCTCCTAAGTTTCATTTTACTCTTCATATATTGCAGATTTATTAGGTGTTATAAGCTATGTTGGTCCTCATGATTATGCTCGTTCATCAACCAAAAAACACAGGCAACTTGATATCCGAGACGAGAAGTCCGTATTATTTTTAGATAGCCTTCTTTTTGTTCTTCGATTACATAAATTATTTTCATGAAATACTTTCAATACCAATTACTATTCTTTATTTTTTTAATTGCTTGTAGCGAACAATCACAGAGAATAATTTTATGGGAAGAACATGGAGAACAATTCGACGAACAGTTCGTTATTACAAAAAGCCATGACAGTATTGTTGTTGCAATATTTGCAGGCCTTCGCATCCGACGTTACATGGGTATCCTTTTTTGTTCTCTTCCTATTTCTTGCTGTTTGTTAGTCGTTATATTTTTATGTTAACTCTAAGGATTATATTTTTTTTATATTATGTTTTCAGGTCAGATGCAAGCATTGTCAACGTCAGCCACCCGTATATATCTTGATCTTGACATCCCTGAAGTCCACGAATTCCGTTCAAGGTTCTTTTACTTTATCCTTTTCTTTATACATTCTATATATGATTTATTATTTTCACTATTTTCCAATTAGATAATGCAATTTCATATATTTTTTGAGTAATAAGATATCAATGGGAGAAACCCACCCTACAGCTTCAGTTGCCAGAACCGACACACCAACAAGCATTGGATGTTCTCCCCGAAATGCATACACTTGCTGAGATTTCCAACATGTCGCTAGCAGATTTCCGGGTATATCTCTTATGTTACTTGATAAATTTCTTTGCCTAGATTTCAAATACCTATCCTACATAATACAAAATATTTTAATGCTTTTATCTATTCTGATATATTTTGCACAAATCAAGGGAGGAATTAGGTACAGCTGCATTGCATCTGTCACACAGATCATTTCAGGGATTGCTTGGTGGTATCCAGCATGTTATAGCTGCAAAGTTGCCTATTATACAATTCCATCCATCCCGCAATGTTCAGCCTGTCATAGACCCGGCAAACCAATTGCTGCGTTAGTCCTGCATTTGATTTTATAAACTATTCATGATCTGTTTGATTTATGTATTTCATATTTCTAACATGTTATATTATAGGTACAAACTTCCACTGACTCTCACTGATCGAAGTGCTTCTCTCAATGTCCTTGCTTTCTCTTACATTGCGGAACAGCTTGTTGGCCGCACAGCTGGCGAGGCATCACATGGCATGAAAATTGATCCACTCCACATCCCTCCAATTTTATTGCAATTACCAACCACACCAACAGTCTTCCACATAGGAATGAACGAAAAACAAACTACAAACTACTCCATTAAATATGTCATCAGAAAAATATCACCTGTTTCTCAGACTCAATCTCCACTCTTACTCACACCACCCACTATCACAACTGATATAACACAACCAACAATCTCCTGCACACAAACAGATGATGTGGTGTCTCTGCACACACCTAGCAGGTTACACAATTTGATTTAATACATACATAATTGACCTATTATCAATATCTGTCTATTAATTAGCTAAATTGTTTGTAGCACATTTACTCTGGATACAGCACAAGTATCAAAACCACCACTGCCTGAATCAACTTCATCTGGTACTTCTCTTCACAGCAGCTCACATGACAAGTCATCCACAACACATGACATTTTACCATCCAAAAATACTATGCCAAGGTATTCAACTATTTCTCAGAAGCCTCCCTTTCTACAAATTCTGCTATTTGTTATACTCATTTATCTAAATACATCCTTCACTACATCAGTTCAAACCGAACCAGAAGAATTCTTTTCCCTCAGCATGATGCTAAACACCCAAAAAAAAGGTTCTTCTTTCTTAATTCTGCTTTTACTACTCACAATTTCGTTAAAAAAACTATCATAACAATATTTTATAATTATAGTGCTTCAGACTCAGATCCCCAGTTTTTACCAGATGATAACAGTCCCACTCATGATGTATGACATGTGCTTCTAAGGTAATTTTTTTACAGCAAACACATAGTACCTTTACTTTTATGTTAACCATATACTAATTCAGGATTGCATCTATTTATGAAACAGCTATCTTGTGCTCTACTAATGCCTGTGAATCTTCACCCATCATCAACAAAATAGTGCTGCTTCTGTCGACCAACCACTCACAGCTTTTTGCATCTTTTGAATGTCAAAAAATATTTTCGCCCATAATACCCTGCTCACTTTAGCACTATACTTTTGTTGCATCTACCTATTATGTATATAGCATGTTAATATTTGTTGGTACTAACTCATTTGTTTTCACCAAATACACCACATGTATTGCAACACCAAAGACCCTACAAATCTTCGCAGCAATTATCTATCATATATCCTATATGCTTATTTTATGTCCAAATTTTCATCGTTTCTACAAAATTATTTCGCAACTGTGTTATATCTATTTCAGGGATCAACTATACAAAATTGGATGTAATTTGGAATTCATTTCACTGCTATTCAACCACACTAAAAAGATTGCATAAACTAAGCTATCTACTTCTCAAAATTAAACCAACAACAACCACACTTAAGAAATTGGCAAAACCGTGTTATCTGCTTTTCAAAATTAAACCAACAATAACCTACTCGAACCAAAAATACTATTTTGCTAACCACGGCCATAGGTCTGGTCGTACCCAAAAGTTTCAACCAGAATTCCTCCTTCAACCGCCGATTGTATTTGTGTTCCAATTTGACTAAGCTTTGACCACACATCACTAACTGTTTACACTTGAATAGCACTCACCGTGACCAGGCCTTTTCTTCCAACCAAGCCTTCTCATTCGACCAGCTCTCACCCTTCGACCGCAGCACTGTTGTCCCTATATTGACCAGCGCATACTTTACTCTGTCAAATTTTTAGTTGTGGTCAAATACAAATGAAATTGACTCCGAATTTGCTCAAATTTTATATACTTCATGCCTAAACTATATAGAACACAATTATCAGATAATACTTTCCAAGCATAAAATAATAGAATATCCCAACTAATTACAAAATTTCCTTATGCAATTTCTACAATTATTAACAGCTCCAAAATACAAAATATAAATCCTGCACATAGTCGTCTCAGAGCTTTCACCCACAGCTCAATCCTTCAAGCAAAAATACTACTTTAATGACCACAGCCTTATGTTTCATCGTATCCAGAGTTTCGACCACAGCTTTTGCTTCAAGCACCGATTGTATTTGTGTTCGAAATTGACTAACCTTCGACCACTGATCACTAATTGCTTGTATTCAAACAGGACTCACCCACGACCAGTCCTTCTGTTCCAACCAAGCCTTCTAATCCACCCAGTTCTTCCCTATATTGACCAGCACATACTTTACTCTAACAAATTTTTAGTTGTGGTCAAATACAAATGAAATCAACTATAAAATTCGCTCAAATTTTACATGCTTCATGCCTAAACCATATAGAACACAATTATCAGATAATAATTTCCAAACATAAAATAATAGAATATCCCAACTTATTACAACATTTCCTTATGCAATTTCTACAGTTATTAACGGCTCCAGAATACAAAACATAAACCCTGCATATAGTCGTCTCGGAGCTTTCACCCACAGCTAACTCCTTCAACCACTATCAAGTAACCGCGAATCACTAACTGCTACTATTCCAATCGCGTTCAAGCACTCACTGCTCTTCCCTTTCGACCAGTACTTCCAATTCAACCAATCTTTTCCATTCAACGAACCCACTGTTTCACAAATTTTCGTCAGCCCATACTGTTTTTTGTCTAATTTTGAAATGCAGTGAAATACGAGTCAAATGAACTGAAACTTGCTTGAAATTTTATATGCTTGATCTCTAAAACATATACAACATTCGCTTTGAAATAATTTTGTCCAACCATCAAATAATAAATTTTTTCAAATAAACTTAACATTCTGTCATGCAATTTCTACATCTACCAATCACTCCAATCTAAACAGGTGGTTCCTAAAAATCATTGGCTCCAAAATTTCACCCACATGCAACTCCTTCAATTACCAATAATCTTTGTGTCTCATTCCGGCTAAAATTCGACCAATCATAAGTGGCTAATTAAATTTAAAACCCATTCGACCACAGCCTACATTTTTTGTTCACTCTCACTATCTCTATCCAATATTTAGCAACAGTCAAATACGACCCAAATTAACACCGAATTAACTCAAATTTTGTATACTTCATTCCTCAAATATATAGAGCAAAATTACGAAATAACTTTCTAAAAATAATGAAAATTTATATGTACACAGCTGAGCTTTCCCTAAACAGTGGTGGTGATCAACTATGTGCTCTCATGAATGCCATGACTGCTATTGATCCAATAATCTACGACCTCTTCTCATCATTCATCCCATGCCCAAATCCAATATTTCAACCACAAATATTCCACCACACAATTAAATCATTACCTATACTTCATGCTTACAACACTTACACACGATATTTTATGCCCAAATTGTCATCATTTCTGCAAAATTATTTCACAACTACATTCTATCTGTTTCAAAGATCAACCACACAAGATTTGACTTAATTTCCAATTCATTTAATCCCTTTTAGACCACATTTAAAATGTGCCCAAACCAAACTGAAGCTAGCATTGGAACACATCTTGGGCTGCACTCATTGAACCAATGCTTTTTCTTCGAGTAGGTTGCTATTCGTCTAATTTTGAACACAATTCCCTCCCTCAACCACCAATCATATTTCTGTTCAGATCCGAAAAAATTGAACCACACATGAGCAACTCCTTCAATTCAAATAGCACTAACCCACAACTAGCACTTCCCTTCCAATCAACCTTGCTCATTCGAGCAACTCTCGCCATTTCACCACACCACCCTTGGCCCCATATTGACCAACACATACCCTTTCAATTCGACCAATATCCTCTCTGGTATTCTGAAATACTACAGGTTGAGTTTCATACAATAGTATCATTCTTCTTTGAGACTGTCTTTGCATTATGAATAAGTGATGCTGAAAATATTGATTTCACTGATCTCTAATTCACTTCATCTCTTATGTAATCTTTCTGATCTAGAGCATTGAAGTGTGCATTTATGATTTATGTATGAGCTCTGAGCTTATTCTGTGAAAATTTCTATAATCAAAATGGCAAATCAATTGCTGCAATAGTTTATAGCAGATATGGTTTCTTTCTTTAGATTGATTCATTGAATGATTATTTCTACTGCTATACTATTGATTTTGTGCTGATTTATATAGAGTTGTCTTATGGTTTAATTTTTTCATTTCCAGACATTAAACCTCTGTTTGCTTTAGCCTAAATTGCTTATCAATGGACCAAAAAAACAGATAGTTCAACCAGACAAACCAGAATTCAACCAACACAACCATTATAACCATCTATTGGGCCAGGCTTATGTGCCCAAGTTTTTAGCACTGCGACATCCAAAAACACAACTGCTTCGACCAAAAAACACTCACCGTCCGACCATCACAACAAGCCTTTCGATTTGATCAGTAACAAATTCAATCAAGTACCAAAATTCGACCAGTCACACTCTCCAACTGTTATGTCTCCCTCATTTGACCAAAACCAAGCCTTCTGATTACCATAAAATATGCTGTACAATACTTTCCAAACATAAAAAAAATAGATTTTCCCAACTCAATTTAAAATTTTGTTGTATGATTTCCATAATTATCAACGGCTCCAAAATACCAAACATAAACCCACACATAATCAACTGCAAGCTTTCACCCACAAGTGACTCCTTCAACTGCTGTTCATCCATGCATTCCAATCCAAACATGCTTCGACCACACATCAGAAAATCATTCTGTTTGCACCCCATTCGACCACTACTCTGACTTCCACCAATTCCCCACAGTTCGACCAGGCATCTGTTGCCCAAATTTCGACCAACATATACTTTTCTCTGTCAGATTTTTAAATATAGTAACATAGCAATCAAATAAACTCCACATTGCCTGAAATTTTCTATGCATCATCCCTGAAACACATAGCACATAATTCCAAAATAATTTTGTGCAAATAATGTAAATATTTGCATAAAATCTCATGCGAAAGAATTACCAAACATAAAATGATAGATTTTTTCATCATGTCTACTGAATCGACCAAACACATAAAGATGCCACAAAAAAGACCAACCAACAGATATGACCATCAGACCAATTTGAACAAGACCCAAAAGCGACCAGCGGATTCGATCAACCACAAAAAAGCGACCAGCACAACCAAATTTCTCCATTTGAACAGGACCAGACTTCCCGCCCAACACAAACAGACATGCTACTCGACCAAACAAAATATGACCATAAATTAATAGCAAAAATGTTCAACCCAAAGGCAAATATGGTAAATCGATCAAACATGGAACACAAGCAGTGGTCCTCAAGCATCACACCGAAAATAACACTGCCAACACAAAAAGGAAATTATTGTTAACGCTTGTGCAGATGCAACCACGCTAACACGGCCATTTTTTAACTCTGTGTTTTACTATTTGGATCACTTTGTTTATTCTGACGACCAAAGTTTTTACTATCAATACAAGAACTGGTTATGATTGTTCGACTCAAAACTAATCGTCTAATTACAAACCCTGGTCGTAGTCAACCAATTAACAAAAAATAGTGGTTTCAGAACAAGTCTGGTCCTCGTAGCCTTTCCAAAACTGGTCGTGCCATCCCAGCTCCTGGTCATGGTTGTCCACTTCAAAAAAAAAACGAAAATTTCTATAATCAAAATGACAAATCAATTGCTGGAATAGTTTATAGCAGATATGGTTCCTTTCTTTAGAATGATTCATTGAATGATAATTTCTACTGCTGTACTATTGATTTTGTGCTGATTTATATAGAGTTGTCTTATGGTTTAATTTTTTCATTTCCAGACATTAAACCACTGTTTGCTTTAGCCTAAACTGCTTATCAATCGACCAAAAAAACAAATAGCTCGACCAAACAAACCAGAATTCAACCAACAAAACCATTATAATCATCTATTCGACCAGGCTTATGTGCCCGACTTATGTGCCCAACTTTTTAGCATTGCGACATCCAAAAACACAACTGCATCGACCAAAAAACACTTACCATCCGACCATCACAACAAGCCTTTCGATTTGATCAGTAACAAATTCAATCAAGTACCAAAATTCGACTAGTCACACTCTCCAACTGTTATGTCTCACCCATTTGAGCAAAACCAAGCCTTCTGATTACCATAAAATATGCTGTACAATGCTTCCCAGACATAAAAAAAAAAATTTCTCAACTCAATTTAAAATTTTCTTGTATAATTTCCATAATTATCAACGGCTCCAAAATACCAAACATAAAGCCACACATAATCAAATACAAGCTTTCACCCACAAATGACTCATTGAACTGCTGTTCATCCATGCATTCCAATCCAACCATGCTTCGACCACACATCAGAAAATCATTTTGTTCGGGCCCCATTCGACCATTGGCTCCCTTCCGTTGAACCACTACTCTGACTTCCACCAATTCCCCTCAGTTCGACCAGGCATCTGTTGCCCAAATTTCGACCAACACATACTTTTCTCTGTCAGATTCAATTAATCACCTGTAAACTCCACATTGGCTGAAATTTTCTATGCTTCATCCCTGAAACACATAGCACATAATTCCAAAATAATTTTGTGCAAATAATGTAAATATTTGCATAAAATCTCATACCAAAGAATTACCAAACATAAAATGATAGATTTTTTCATCATGATGTGACATCCAAATAAATTTCGACCACACATTGCTAACGACTTAAACCCAAATAGCAGTGACCCACACCCACGACTTCCCTTCCAATTAAACCCTATTATTCAACCAATTCTCCCCCTCAATGATACCACTGTCACCCCAATATTCACCAACACATAATTTTCCTTATTCAATTTTTGAATATCGTTAAATATAAATCAAACCAACTCGAAACTCACTCAAATTTTCTATGCTTCACCCCCAGACCACATAAAACACAATTCTCAAATACGTCTGCAGAAAACTTCAAAATTTGACCATAAAATATGCTGTAGAATACTTCCCAAACATAAAAAAACAGATTTTGCCAACTCAATTCAAAATTTTGTTGTATAATTTCTGCAATTATCAACGGCTCCAAAATAGCAAACATAAACTGACACATAATCAACTCCAAACTTTCACCCACAAGTGACTGCTTCAACAACTGTTCATCTATGCTTCCAATCCAAACACACTTCGACCACACATCAGAAACTGATGCTGTTCAGACCCCATTCAACCACTGACTTCCTTCCGTTCGACCACTCCTCTCAATTCGACCAATTTCGCAGTTCACCCACCCGTCTGTTCGCCAAATTTCAACCAACCCACACTTTTCTCTGTCAGATTTTTAAATATACTAACATAGGAGGCAAACAAACTCCAAATTGGCTGAAATTTTCTATGCTTCATCCCTGAAACACATAACACATAATTCCGAAATAATTTTGTACAAATAATATAAATATCAGCATAAAATCTCATGCCAAAAAATTACCAAACATGAAATAATAAAATTTTTGAACTAAACTTAACGTTTTATTATTCCATTCCTACACTAGCCAATCACTTCAAGCTACAAAACATAGGCTCCAAACATAATCAACTGCAAACTTCCAACCACATATAACTCCTTCAATCACCGATACTGTTTGTATCTCAAGCGAACCAAAATTGAACCACTCATGAATAACTGATTGAATTTAAAACACAACATTTTCACTTCGACCTCACCATTTTTCTGCAATTTTTAGCAATCATCAAATACAACCCATATTAACTCCAAATTCACTCAGATTTTGTATGCTCACTTTCTGAAATACATAAAACACAATTGCATAATAATTTTGTAAAAATCATGAAAATTTCCCCATAAAATGTCTCGTAAAAAAATTTATAGCTAACTAATAGTGCTCGAATACCACTTCACCACACCCTCAGTTCCCTTTCGACCACAACTTCCATTCAACTTATCCTGTTACTTCCACCGATCCCCCTCTTCCCAAAATTTTCGTCACTACATAGTTTTCTCTATCCAACTTTAAAATAGACTAAAAATTCACTCATAGACAATCACAACAAAAAATCCCCAATCATCATATAATCAAATTCTACGACTAAACATAAACTTTTCTTACGCAATCTCTAGACCTATCAGCCCTGGAGTCCAAACTTTCCACCAAATATAACGCTTTCCACCACCAATCCTCTAGATAATGAAATTCTACAACTAACCCTAACATTTTCCTACACAATGTCTAGACCCATCGGTCCTAAACTCCAAACTTTGCACCAGATATTACTCTTTCGACCACCAATCCTCTTTGTATTCAACTCTGGGTAAAATTCGACCACACGTGAAAAACTGATCGATTTCGAACCCCATTCGACCACAACCTCCATTTCGCCTTCGACCAGATGCAACATCTCTGTCTAATTTTTCAGAGTAGACAAATACGGCCCAAATCAACACCAAATTCGTTCAAATTTTCTATACTGGATCCCTGAAATACACAAAAAACAATTCTCAAATCGTTTTTAAAAAATAATTAAAATTTGAACATAAAAAAACTCATCAAACTATTTCCAACCAACCAATTTTAAACTAACCAACACAACAGGTGATGGTACTCATGCCATTGATACCTGCACACAATCCACCCCCACCACTACTAAAACTAAACCCGATCATGCACATAAAATTATAAAATCATCAATCTAATAACCAATACGTCGTTCCCACTCTCCATACCATACCCAACTGATCCTCACAACAGTTAATTACAAACATCCAGCCCAAAACCGGTCGTCCACATCCAACAAAATATTCATACTCAAAAAAAGAGTACTCCAACTGCAAACAATACACATCAAAACCATACTCACACAATAATCATCGCTAAACACACACAAACACATCCGTCCTTTTCAATCTACTAAAACTAAAATAAATACTGAATCTCGCCATCCAAATCAAAAACATGCAATGCTACCTGTATTCATCCTCCTCAACAACACACCTCATCACATCTGAACAAAACTTTAAAACCATACATATCTCAGCAATCCATAAACATCATACTATAATTCACCGCCACCTAAAAACTACTCGCTTCCCACCCAACCAGATCTCATCATAATTAACATTTGAAACTACTCATCCCATCCCAAAACTATTTATACTCTACCAGTTATAGAGACTATCACTCTCCCCACAAAACTTTAACAACAAAAAAGAACAAAACCACAAAATAATCAGTACCAAACCTAAACCACGCAATCTATTATAACATGAATATTCATTCAATCAATACCCGCCGCAACGCGCGGGCATCTTCCTAGTAACTAAAATGCGCTAAACCACCACCCCATTGGTGTGGGAGCAATCTAGAAAATGAAATATTGTTTTAGGAGAAATCAAAAAATAGTTAAATTAGATAAAGATAAATTATAATAATTATAGTGATCGAAAACAAAGACGTTTAGAGTCATTGATTGCTTGAATATGAGTTTGAAAAATGTTGGGTTAAAATAAATGAGTTTGTGTGGACGTGAGAATACAACTGAAAGGTCCCACGGAAGAGCAAACCTATGGCTACAAGAAAAAAAATGTTTTTCAATTGGTACTGCACATAAAATTAGGTGTAGGATTTTGTGAAACAAAAAGCGGGATCAATTTAATTACTATATCAAAGATATATTACTTGAGTATTATTTAATAATATTTTTCCAATTATATTGATGTGTATTTTAGTCATTATCATTAGTGAACCTCCAATAAGAACCAACGAAATAGAATATTATTTCTATTTGACAACATTTTTTATGGGTTGTTATTTTTTGTGGGTAGCCTAAAATTTGCATTTAGCAAGTTGTTGTTGGGAGCAAGTAGTGTGGCCATAGTTTGTTGTCTCCTTCCAAATTCCAGCGCATGCCCCCACTTGATGGGTACATGAATTTGGCCACAATTGTGGTAGAGCACATCATCATGATGTGGCCAAATTCTTGCCTCCACATCCTCCTGGCTGCTAGATTTTCTTATAATTTTACTAATTGTCAAAAATGTGAATAAATTATCAATCTATGAAGATTTCCTAAGAATCTTCCTGTCTAAAAACATATAAAAATGATAGATCTGATTGATGGATATCAAATAGATGGTCGGATTAAGAATCGACTATGGTATATCAAGAATATTTATTTTGTGTGTGGATTTAAGTGATCCTATTTATCTATTGTTTGTCATTAGACTGCTAAGATACGCACTTTTTCTCATACATCATAGATATAGAATTTTTTTTATCTAATTTCTATCTATTATCAGTTGGTGTGATGATATAAATTTTAATTAAAAATGTTAAAATTTCTATTACCACATCGATATAAATTTATTTTGTTTTATGTAGTCGAGTGGTTTTCAAGAATGAAAGTATGCAAACGCTTTTAGGCACCTTTTCATGAACATCACTTTCCCATGAGAATATCATGATAATTGAAAACTTCACTATTTGGGTCTACAAAGAAGATTCTGGGGATATATAGAGTCTGGACGGCAACTTTTGTGGAGGTGAAAGTTCGTTGGTTCCTTGCAACTTGCTATCAGTACTTCATAATTCCATATTCATTTTTTACATGTGGTTCAACAAGTTCCTAGATCAAGAAAAAAAGTGCACAAATGAAAATATTTAGTCAAATCAATTATATAATGAAAATTTTCTCCTATATCACTAAAAAATTTTGAATTTGTGGTTGGTTGGTTGATAAGGTGAGATCAAATCTACATATTAGACAAACATACAATGATCAATATAAAATATTAAAACTTTATAATAACATAAAAAATGACCCTGTTATATAAAAGAAGAAATTTTTCTATGCAATACTTGTGAATTTTTTTCCAAATAACCCTTAAAAAAAATAAATTCAAAAACTAACCCCTAATTTTTAAATTTTGTAAAAACAGGGCTAACGACTGAAGACGTGGCACGGCACAATGCCCCGCTGGCCCACGTGCCGTGCCACGCCAGCTTTCAGTCGCTAGCCGGACTAGCGACTGAAAGTATTTTCAATTGAGTTTCTTTTGACCCGTGGTCGCGGTCGCGGTCGAAGGACTTTATGATGATTTCGCTTGGGAATTAGGACTTGTTATATTTATGTAGATGCTATAGAGTATGGAAAGAAAAGATTCGGAAAGCATCCAACATCAAACCACAGTACTGGTGCATGTTCCCTGCAAATAAAAAAGGTGCAAAATAGAAGGTCAGCCTTTACTTTGTAGAAGCGAGATCCTCCTATGCTGCATGCCAAGTTGCCGGCTACATCTTCCGCCCAAGATTATTATTGGCATGAAAAAGGATTGGATTGGATTCGAATTAAATATTGATCAAATTATATCTGTATCAAGATTTTTAAGTCGGATTTAAATTCAGATATGTTTAGATTTGGATAAGATAAATATCAGATACCGATTCGGTTCAAATTATTTTTAATTCGGATCGAATTTTAGATTCTATCGGTTAATACTAATATTCTTTTGGTTTTATTATTTTATTTGTATAATTTTTAACATATTTGAATGAATTTATATAAGAATTCTATTATTCATGTAAAAATTTAGTCATAAAGTTTCTATGCTGCAGAATTAAACAATTATTTTTATAGAAATAGCATTCAAATTTGAATTCAAATATACAAGTATATCATTTTATCGTATTTGAATATGGATACAGATTTTTTTTTTGTCGAATTTTTATCAGGATGGAGGAAAAAATATTATTCAAATAAAAAATTCCTTATCATATTCGCATGTTGTCGGCTTCGATAATCGGATAATTTGGATAATCTCTATTCATATTTCACTCCTAATTATTTGCCATGATAAACCCACTTTTTTTTTCATTCTCTAAATTTTGTTGGAAAAAGTTGAAAACACGATAAAGGATAGTGTGGGACGAGATGATAACTGTGAAGTAAGGAAGAGGTCTAAGCACATCGTACTTTTTTTTTATGTGTTTAGCGATGCTCCAATCTTAAGAGTATAAGCGGGGGATCAATGTTGGTGAACAGTTTCAAGGCGAAGGATGATGATATCAATGAGGTAGTGGGCGATGATAGAAGGGGATAAGGATCAAGAGACGGAGGGGAGGACTGATGGGGTGTGAAGGTGATCCGGGAGGATCTCCAAGTCCTGATCGCATACGGATTCGCGACCAAGTCCTGATCGCATACGGCTTTGCGACCTTAACCGTGTTCGGAAAGGTTTCGCGACCCTGGATTGGTTCGCGACCAGAAAAAGGAATTCGTTCTCTGTTCGGAATTGTAATCCGATCCGAATGTGTATAACTAAGCTTATCTGTTTAGGATTAGTTATATGAGTCTAATACGTTTAGGTTATTGAGTCTGATACGTACTCATACGATTGGACTATAAATACCTTGTAATATGTCTAGTTTAGATCATCGAAGAGTCATAGAACTTATTTGAGTTTTAGACATTTATAGTTCATTCGACGTAGACAAGTGTGTCTAACGTTCGACGTGTAAAGTCCTCTTTGAAATAAAGAGTTGTGCAATTACTTTGGGTTTCGGTATTTCCGAGTAAGATCCCGTTATTCCGCATATTAGAATCTGGGTGAGCCTAGTGCGAAAACCAAGACTAGGTCTCAAACGGATCAGAAGGTCTTAGCGGCAATGACGAATATAAATGTGAGTGAAGGATGTACAACAAAATTAGAAACACAATTTGAAACTAATAGGTTTAGGTTCCGTTTGAAACATAAAAAATTTTAGAGAAAAAAATATATAAAAAAGATAATAAAAATTTTCTATATATTCGAAACAGATCTTTAATGAATATGGAATCTAATAAAACTCCCAAGGACCGTATAACCGGAGAAGTTAGTGAATATTTTGGTCTGACATACATATTTTTGTTGGACGTCATGTGGGCCCTATTCCAACCACCGTCGTTTAACAAAAAAATTGCCTATTTGAAAAGGTGAGTAGTGTGCTTTGAGTAAGAACCCCTCACGTTACTAAATATTAAGTAAAAGAAAAAAATTTATAAATAACCCAAAACAAAAAGATAATTTGAAAAATAACCTACACTTTATGAAAATTACGAAACTATACCGCCACTTCATCTAATCGCGTCTCACGACCGCAACAATAAACTGCCGGGAATTTCTCGCGCCTGACGACCGCGACATGATCCCAAGCCACTTCTCGCCGACCACGACCGCGAGAAGGTTTTATTCCCAAACCCGTGCGCGACAAAGGCTGGCAGTAGTCTTTTCCAACTCCCATCCGCGACCGAAAGTTGTTTTTCCTTGTCGCATCTCCCACGCGCGACAGTAACTCCCGTGCACAATCTCGTGAGTTTTCGTGTGTTCGGCCAGTTTTTAACCCTCCCCATCCGGTCACTCTCTCTCTCTCTCATTCATTGCCCTCTCTTCCCACACTTGTTGTACTGAAAAATTTCTGTGTTTGAGCTACTTTTTATTCAAATCTGATCGTTGTTTGAAGTCAGTGCAGTTGAGAAAGTTGTAGCTTGAAGAAAGATCTTCCAAACGTGGTAACTTTCGTTGAAATGCGATTATTTTGCTAATTTATGTGCTAACTATGTGATTAGTAACTAAGTTGATGTTAAAAGTTAATATTAGCTGTTATATTTACGTTAGATGTTAATTAAGTAGATGTTAACTAAATAGATGTTAAATGCTTATGTTTAAAACACCTCTTCTATGTTTATGTGAGTATTTACAGTAGTTTGATCACATTGTTCTTCTGCTTTGTAAATCTTTCTTATGTTAAAGTTTTAGCATGAGGTGGAAAGTTGGTGAAACTTGACCAGCAGGTGAATGTGTGTATTTGGTCATTATACTGTAGCATTAGTAATTTTCTCAGATTTAAAATGGTCATTGTACTGTAGTATTATTCTATCATTTTATGTTACTCTAATTCTTTTGACCTAATTCTAAATACAAGGGTTTCAAATAACCTAAAACATGTAAGTTTTCTACAGCGACATAGCTCAAATTAATGGCCATTTGTTGTGTTAAAATCTATCACAACCTGAAGGTTACCGGAGGTTTTATCACAGTTTTTGTTTGATTGTTGAATTTTTATTGTGCTAAAATCTTAGCATGAGGTATCACATGAGCTAGAAAATTACTAAGACTTGGCCAGTAGGTAAATGAGGACACTTTGGTGAGTTTACTGTAGCATTAGTGATTTTATCAGGTTTAAAATGGTAATTTAGCACTAATAAAGTCCAAAATTACATGCAAGGACTTCTTTTTAATTTGTACAAACTTGAGGGCTGCAGGGAAAAATAGGGTTTTCTGACAAAGGGGGTAATTTGGATGAATTACTGTTTATTTAGTGTATTTTTAAAGTTAATTTAGTAATATTCTAGCATACAATCATTAAATTCTAAAACTTTAATTATTTTTGAGGGCTTTCTTGAAAAGGTGTCTTTTATAAATAATCTCTTCAGATACATAGTCATTTTTGTAACAAAAATTATAAAGTTTTCCACATGGGCTTTCTTGTAATCTGATTCTCTTTTTTTCAATACGGCTTTTCTTTTTATGATGCAATTAATTAAGGGACTAAATTGTGATTATTCCTTTTGCAGTTCAATCCTAAATAGCTGAAACATTAGTAATTAAATTTATTACAATTTTTCATAATTTTTAGAAATTTCTCTTGTGCATAACTTAGCTTTACATTTAGGGTTTGTTCTATCATTTTATGTGAATCAATTCATTTAACATAATTTTAAATAAATGCAGGGTTTGCTTGAATTTATCCAAATTGCTCTACTGCCTCACATTATAGGTTTCTATATGATCATGCACTCAAATGCAAAAGAATTTGAAATTTAAAATCATGTTAAAACATTAAGAAATTTGGGGCATGAGAACAGACCAGTTTGAGTCCAACTCAGCCAAAACCAACCAAAACCTGATCCAACTAGACCAATTCGACCAGTTCGGAGACTAACTCGCTCAAACCGACCAAATCCAAGACCAATTCGACCAAAATCGACCAGAAACTTCTCAATTCGACCAAAAATCAACCAAAACCGACCACAACCGACCAAAACCGACCAGAAACTTCTCAATTCGACCAAAATCGACCACAACCGACCACACACAATCAATTCGACCAAATCCGAGACCAAACCGAGTCCTATTCGACCACTGGCGGGTTATGTGTTCGAATGAATGCCTTTCGACCGCGAGTGCGTTTTAGAATTCTCTTAGGGCTTGCGACCAGGACTGAGCTCGTGTAATTTCGACCAGTTGTGTTATTCTTGTCCCTTCGGTTTTCTTGGTTGTTGGAGGGTCAAAACTGGTCGAATTGCTCCCAAATTTGGCAGGATTGTTCCTTGGAACATGATGATTACAACCGTGGAAGAAAATTGTGAAAATAATGAAATTTTACACATAAAATATCGCATCAAGGGAGTTGTGAGCATGAGATGCATGTTTTTGTTGTTGTTTACCCTGTTAGACATCAATCACATTAAAACAGAATGGTGGATTGATGATTCAAATGCCCATAGTGGTTGGTCACCTGTACACCCTTCTTGGCAACATGTAAACCTTGACCTAGATTATCACTGGACAACTGAAATAGAATTTTTTTTGTAGAAATCATAGCAATATTAGTTGGTTTTGGAAAAGATGGATGCATTAAATTTCCATTATGATAGTCCAGATTATCCACTTTCTCAATGAGATGGTACAGTTAATTAAGGGTTTTGTTACTGGCTTCACCATACACATTGATTAATTGATTAATATATGATTTACATCATGTTTTCCTAGGACCACCAATTGTTCATATCAGTTTCTTTAGGTTTGTGAGCTACAATTTGTTGCCTGCATCTTGTTGATCCATTTAAGAATATAATCATGTCTTTATTATTTAATTCCAAAATTTTAATTATTTTGTAGGACCTCTGTGTAAAGGGTATTTTTAGAAATGTTCCTTTAGTTCATGGGTCATTTTGGTTTTTCACTTCACGAGCCACCTTGCAATGTAATTCTTTCGTTTTTATTTCATCAACTACTTTCTTTTATAAATAATTGGCTAAGACTCAATTGTGAATATTCTTTTCACAATTATATTCTTAAATTGGTAATTGGATTTATTTAAATTTTCCATGAATTTTAGATATTTTTGTTGTACATAGTTTAAATTTAGGTTTTGACCTTTATTTTATCATTTTATGTGACTCAAATTCGTTTGACCTAATTCTAAATAAACAATAGGTTTTACTTGAAATTTATTCAATATTTTATTCATAATTTCTACGTTTCCTATACATCCCCAGAACATAGAAAGCTTTTGTAAAGCAAAAAGAATGAAAGGGTATTCCAAAGAAACATACGTTTTTTCAACAATATCGTCATGCCTGTTTTGCATTTTTAAAACCGGCATTATCCATGAAACAAATGCTAGAAGTTACAGGAGAATGGAGCGACCAAGAAATTACGTATAAATATGTTGATTATGTTAACTATGTGATTGAAAAATCATCATATGTTTACTTATAATTGTTGCGTAAATATGTTCCATAGGGAATGGAGCAACCCGAAAATTTTTGCATATTTTATGGAGACGGTTTGATTCGTGATGGGCCAAACGGTGTAGATATGAGTCACTGCAAATATGTTATGGCCGATTTGAACATACATAACACATCTTTCACGGATCTTAAATTATGGATACTTAGTTTGTTCGGCAAGAGTGTAGAACATGAGACAATTCAAGTAGAGGGGCTCATTGTTAAGGAGACAGTCAACGGCCCATACTGGGTGTTGCGCGAACTGAAAGGGAACAACTCGTGGGAGTCCTTTGTGAGGAGAGTGAAGGACCCTTATGGCGGTTTGGGCGGTCGGTTTTTTGTTTATGTCCAGTTCGGTGACCTAGAACAGCCGGAGGGTGACGTTGGAGCCGACCCTAGTAGCGACGCACGGGCGGGAGAAATGAATGCACTGATTCCGCCACCATTCAGGGCTAGTGACTGGTCAGAAGCTTTTTGCCACACACGTGTTGATGTGTGTGAGTTCTTGGAAGGTTTTGGAACTGTGTCCGACGAAGATGATGATGATGACTTGACAGACTCTGAAGCATCTGAAGACTCTGACGAAGATGATTTCAGGACCCCCCAACAATGGATTGATGAATCTGGATTTAGTTCGGCAGTGCTGCCGACGGACCAAAACTCAAGATGGTTTTTTGAGCAAAGTAGCATCCAACTCGAGCAAGAGTTTCGAACGAAAGAAGATGTGCAAAATGCCGTGGCTAGATGGTCTCTTGCACTCAACCGACAGTACAAAGTGGTGAAGTCTACCCCCAGGTTATACGATGTCGCATGTCTTACACCAGGCTGCGCATGGAGGGTTCATGCCATGCAACCAAAGGATGACATTGGTTTTGTGGTCACGAGAGTTAACGCCCACACATGTGAGCTTACTGAGGCATTGGACAGCCATAGAAACATGACTGCGGCATATGTAAGCAACATCATCCAGCCCGCAGTGCGGGAGAACGTATCGATAATGCCAAGAGAGATCATCAAGCAAGTGACAGATCGATGTGGTTATCGTATCAGCTACAACAAGGCATGGAGAGCAAAGCAGAAAGCAATTGAGGACATGTATGGCACATACGAGGATGCATACAACACAGTGGTGCGGTTGCTTCGAAACATTGCACTAACGAACTCAGGCACATTTGTGGATATCCTCGATCAGACAGCTGTTGCCCCGGATGGCAATACCATAGAGAACACAAGAGTTCTGCACCGTTTGTTCTGGGCATACCCGCAGTGCATAGAGGCATTCACATGGTGCCGGCCGGTGTTATGTGTGGATGGCACATTTTTGACTGGGAGGTACAAAGGGACACTACTGATTGCAGTTGCTGCAGATGCTAACAATCAATTGCTTCCATTAGCATATGCAGTTGTAGAAGCCGAGAGCACGGAAAGTTGGTTATGGTTCTTGGTGAACGTGAAGCGAGCGGTTGTAAAGGATCGTGAGAAGATCTGCATTATTTCTGATCGACACAAAGGCTTGCTGAGAGCCATTGAGATCATGCAGGGCGCTCCCGATCCACCTCACAAGTGGGAGGACGTGGTGAGCCGTTGGTGCATGCGACACCTTGCAGCCAACCTCTTCACCAAATTCCGGAGCAAACAAATCATGGACCTATTTAAGAGGCTATGCTCGCAGAACCAAGTGAGCAAGTACGACACTATCTTCGAGAAGCTCGAGGAGTTGACACTGAAGTACACAGCTAATAAAGGGTTCGGGGCCGGCGATGGGGATGCTATAAGCAAATTTTCACAGTGGATCAGCGACAAAGAGAAAGAGAAATGGTCGTTGCTGCATGACGAGGGTGGGGCAAGGTATGGCATCATGACGACAAATCTATCTGAAGTTTGTAACTATGTTTTGAAGGGGGTGCGATGCTTGCCATTGACCGCGATTGTGGAGATGACATGGTATCGCACTGCGCAATATTTCAACAACAGAAGCCTTGCAGCCAAGATGCTGGTCGACGATCCATTTAGAACCTTACCGGACGTGGTGCAGGAATACATGAATTTCTGGATAAATAAGGCCCAGACGCACGAGTTGGAGATCATCAACCGATTGCACAAGATAATTTCAGTCCGACTGCGCCAGAAGCGGGTTAACGGCCATCTCAGAGCCGGCAGGGTACACGAAGTCATTCTGGGGGATGTTGCGGAGTGCACATGCAACAAGGCCATGTTATTACACAAGCCATGTTCGCATGTCATTGCTGCATGTGCGGCACTCGGTATAAGCCCATCTCCATACCTTTCTGAGTTCTTCAGCCTTCATAATCTTCAGCAGACTTGGAGTGGTATTTGGAAGGTCTTCATGAAGGTTGGTGATTACAAAGTAATTCCATCCGGTGAGACCAGGTGGATCCCACCTTTCAACCTCAGGAGAAAGGGACCTGGTCGTCGGAAGACGCGTCGCTTGCACAATGACATGGACGAATCACAGAAAGAGAGCACTCGAGGTAGAAAATGCTCGATTTGCAAACAAGCCGGGCATACCAGAAAGAATTGTCTACATGCACCCGGCCCATCCACCTAGTATTCACACATGTAATAGTGACGCGTAACGAGTCATGTGATCGTTCATGAGTTCTGTATTCTGTCGTTATTTAATATTTTCCAATATTTTGGTGGTCCTTTCACATTCGTAACAGTGGATGTTCTATGGATACTCTAATTGAGCTAGAAACTTCTCTATTTATAGTACACAGGTAAACATGCCCAAAAAAAAACTCCTTGACAGACTCTTGGTATTGCAATGAAACATTGCACATGAAATGTCGTACAAAAGGTGTTTTAAGCGTGATTTTTGCATGTTTTCAGAACTAAACTTGGTAGGCCTGATCCCTGCAACACAGAGAACACAATTGGGATAGAATCTTGTAGAAATAATGAAACTTTGCACATAGAATGTCGTATGGAAGGAGTTTTAAGCGTGATTTTTGCACGTCTTTAAAACTAAACCTACGGTAAAATTCTACCAGATTAAGACTTATAAGGTGTCAAACCCAAACTCATTTCTTCGTTATATTTCGAATTGTTATGCTAACGGTAATTAATTTATGCAGAGATGGCTCACGAGGATGTACGGCTTCCAGAGCTACTCAGTGGCCGATGGGACAATGCTCATCGTGGGCGTGTATTGTCGCGAGGTGGACATCTTGAGCCACTTGTAATGAGGGCTCCCATGGAGTACTGGCCTCTTGATGCGAGATACATTCCTATTCTCGCAGAGGCGGGTTTACTACCGTTTGCTCGTATGCTGCAAACTGGTCATGGCCTCACATTGGATCGGTCGTTGGTCACCGCATTGGTGGATCGATGGCGCCCCGAGACACACACGTTCCACTTCCGATGGGGGAAGATGACGATCACATTGGAGGATGTGGGTATGCTCCTAGGCCTACCTGCCGCAGGAGCACCCATCGTTCCATCACCGCCGCCTGCAGACTGGCGCACTCAGGTAAACCTTAGGTTCAACATCGTTCAACAGGCAGATCAGATCCCATCAACTAGGCGTGGTGTGCCGCATAGGTTTTTGTTGCGCTACCTTGATTGCTCGCCTGATGCACTGGAGCATGTTGTGCGCCAGCATTTGTTCGCATACCTGTTGGTAATGTTCCAGTATATCCTGTTCCAATCTACACACGGGGATACAGTTCGCCCATGGTTAATTCCATTGGTGGAGAGCATTGTCGATGCCCAACCAGGGCATGTTACCCAGTACAACTGGGCCATGTCCGTGCTTTGTGGAACATACCGGGGGTTGTGCGATGCATGTGTCCGGACTGCCCCAGAGTCCGTATTGTCGGGATGCTCCCTCCTTCTACAACTATGGTCTTGGGAGCATTTTCCAATTGGCCGGCCACACTTGGATCGACCGGTGCATCCGTACCCCGAGCCTGATGATGTCTATGATTGGGTGGATCGCCCAACCATGGGGACAAGATGGATGCACGGTCGACCGAGATGGTCTGCGAACCAGGTTCGCCGGTGCTACGTCTTGTACCAAGGGGATTTCGATCTACTCCACGAGTCGCGAGTCGTATGGTGTCCGTGGACACCAGATTTCATTGAGAGCATTGCACCGCATGGCATATCGATCATGTGCACAGCGGGCAACGATTATAGGATGACACGACGTCATCTTGTGTTCTCTCATATGGTGGAGCCGTACTACCCGGAGCGGGTGATGCGTCAGTTTGGATTATATCAGCACACGCCACCTCCGGAGAGAGAACGTGACAGGGATCTCCCCAAGGAGGTGCACAGGTACACCCATGCGTGCATAAGATTTGAATTCTGTTTTTCTGTTTCGATACCTAACATTACCTCCATTTTATTTTGTAGGCAGAGTAGGCAAGGAAGGCAACCCGACAATTGGGCGCACAAGAATGGCAGATGGGTGCAGGAGTGGAATGAGCTTGCACAGACCGATGTAATTGCAGAGGTTCGAGTGTACGATCACAGTACGTACCAAGCGTATCTTGATTGGTACATGCCCCGTACCCGCACGCGGCTTTCTCGTGTGCCTGGGGATACACCAACACATATACCGCATTCGGAACGTGTGCAATTAGGGTTTGATTCTGATTGGCCTGGCCGGATACATCGCTCAGTACTTTTTTACGATATTTCCCCTTTTGCATCCATCATTTACTCATTTTACTAACTAATACACTATTTGTTTTTCTCAGTTCGACGTTGCAGCTGCCATCGAGCGGCAGACTAGATTGATTTTGTCTAGCATAGCACGCGGAGGTCGCTGGTGCCGTACTGAGTTTACTGGAGCCATCCGTGCAGTGAACACTGCTGCCCGACGAGTCATGAGCGACCTAAGTTGCGGACGTACTACTGACACATTCGTGCCAAGACAGCCTATGGCGCGCCCACCAAGCCCAAGGTCTACTCGACCCTCCTTTGCACGCCCCAGTACCTCGGGCACACGTCCTACTCGACACAGCGCATCATCGAGGTGGGGTATTGACACAGCGGGCCCATCTAGCACCCCATCAATTCTTCCACGCTCATCGTCAATGTTTTCTCGTCGCGATGGATCACTACATATAGGAGAGCCATCGACACATCATAGCCCAGGAGGCAATGATTCCGACGACTCCGACGACCCGGAGGACATCAGAAGAGCTCAAGAGGCTGCTGATAGGACTTTCGCAGAGCAACTAGCCGCAGACGATCATCGTTGGGATCAGCAGGATTTGGACCGGGTGAACCAGCTTTACTCTGCTCCTTGGATGCCTCCGCAGTGAGCACAACCTGCTGAGGGGGCATCTTGGGCATCTTGGGGTCAGCCGTCGAAGCAGACAATACATGCGCCACAGGGGGCTGAGGCTGAGTGGGTGACAGAACAGAGGGAGAATGCCGATTGGGTGTCCAACATGCTGGGGATAGATAATCCCTATGCACATCAGCACCGCACGTATGACGAGCTTCAACCGAGTCAGCTCCATGATGCTCCACCACCCACACAGCCTTCACAACCATTAGGGCCGTCAGACCACTACGGACCTTCTACTGCAGCTGGTCGGAGACCACATAACCCGCCTGATACTTATTCACCCTCGCCTTTTCAGAAAGATAGGCATCACAAAAGAGGGAGGCGATTTAATAATTAGATATGTTAATGGGTCAGCACACCATGGGATGTACTTCCAAATAATATGTACTGATGGTTTGTTTCGGCTTTTCAGTGTGGCGTTCCATCTTTTCAAACAATTAATAATTTCCAAATATCGGAGTTCAAGTTTAAAATTGGCCATGCCAATGCCCATGCTGGACTCTGTTGCTTAGGGTTTGGGCCCTTCAGAGCCCCGGTTTGTCCAATTTTCATCGTCTTCTTCGTTCTTTATCCAAATAAACTCGAAATTCTTCCAAATTTTGTATAAATTATCTCTGAAACATAACAAACACAATCATGAAGGCGGATTGTAAAAATGATACAAAAATTCACATAAAATATCACGTCAAAAGAGTTGTTAGCATGAATTTAGATGGAAACTTAGGGCAAAAGCTATACCAATTAAGCACTAATCAGAGATTTTCTCATCTTTGAAGGTTAATTATTTGAAATGGAAATGACCAGAGGAGATTTAATAATTAGATATGTTAATGGGTCAGCACACTATAGGATGTACTTCTAAATAATATGTACTGGCGGTTTGTTTCGGCTTTTCAATGTGGCGTTCCATCTTTTCAAACAATTAATAATTTCCAAATATCAGACTTCAAATTTAAAATTGGCCGTTCCAATGCGCATGTTGGGCTCCGTTGCTTAGGGTTTGGGCCCTTCAGGGCCTCGGTTTTTCTAATTTTTATGGTCTTCTTCGTTTCTTATCCAAACAAACTCGAAATTCTTCCAAATTTTGTACGAATTATCTCTGAAACATAACAAACACAACCGTGAAAGCGGATTGTAAAAATGATACAAAAATTCACATAAAATATCATGTGGAAAGAGTTGTTAGCATGAATGTAGATGAAAACTTAGAGCAAAAGCTATATCAATTTAGCACTAATCAGAGATTTCCAAATTCAAAGGTTAATTATTTTAAATTGACAAGGAAAGTATAAAAAAAGTTATTATTTTATGTAACATTACAGTGGAAACGACCAGAGGAGAAATTGGCGAAAATCTCTTTCCTGTTGCGGCTCTGAAATGGAAAAGGTTAATGTCGCGGTTCCAAAATGGAATAGATGCAGTTCGCTGGTCGAAAACAGTAATGACCCTTATGTCGCGGTTCCAAAATGGAATAGATGCAGTTCGCTGGTCGAAAACAGTAATGACCCTTCTGTCGCGGCTCCAAAATGGAAAACGTATATGTCGCTGGTCGAAAACGGAAAAGGTGGCCGTGGATTTATGTCGCGTCTCACACCCGCGATAAGCATCTTCTCGCGCGCCACCAGATTAGTTTTGCAATTTCGTTAAACTGTGTGTCATTTCTCAAATTGTTTTTTTGCTTTGGGTTATTTATAAATTTTTTTCTAAGTAAAACTATGCTGCCCACTTCTCATTATTTTCCTGAACATATTATTGAAAACAAGTTCAGTTGTTTCTGACAGTATTATTAGTAGAGGTACCTATATAATGGACTTGCGTATAAAATGATATGTTTGTTCCATCCAAGTCCAATTAGACTTAACTTAGCTCTTATATTAGACCCACTCTAAGATTTTCAAAATTTCAAAAACTCGACTCAATATTAACTCAACCCAAATATTTGAACGTGACTTAATCAAACCCAACCAACTTAGTTTCAGTCTGACATATATGTTAGGTTTGGACTAGACCAAATTCAAACTAACCTGATTTGAATATAATCTGAACCCAAACATATCCACGTCTAATAAACACACCACTACATTAGATTTGCAATTTAAGTACTTCATATTGAGATATTTTCATATAATTCAAAAGTACCTTAAAAAGGGCTCTACTGAAAATTGTTTAAATAGGAAAGATTCCTAGCCGTCGCAGCACCTGCAGAGCCACACTACACACCTATTTACCATCTCACAAATCTCCTAATTTTATTTGTGGATATATTTGCTATCTGCTGTAATTAGGTCAAACCTACGAGCACCGAACCATAAAAATCTCAAGCATAGTCCAGCACGCCCGTCCAGTCCTCCCGCCATTTCCCCTCGCCTCCCAGTCGCCGACGAAGTCTCATCTCTCTCACCGTTGACGTAACCACTAAAACTTTGACCTTTCGCCGTCCACCATGCTGCCTCATCGGCTCATCCACGTCTCCTTCCTCTTAACTCTTAAGCGCTTACTTCACGTACACGCACCTACCTCGCCACACGTACGAACGACGTCTCCATGGCTCCCACCCACGGCCACCTCCTCCTCCAACTCCTCGCAGTCGTTGCGTTACTCTCCGCCGGCGAGGCCTCTTGCGGAGGCTTCGGGTTCGACCTCCACCATCGGTTCTCCCCGGTGGTCCGGCGGTGGGCGGAGGCGCGGGGCCACCGCGGCGCGTGGTGGCCGAGCGCCCGGGAGGGTTCTCCTGAGTACTACTCCGCGCTGTCCCGCCACGACCGCGTCCTCCTCTCCCGCCGTTCCCTCGCCGGCGACGGCCTCCTCACCTTCGCCAACGGCAACGCCACTATCAGATCCCTCGGATTGTGAGCGCTCTCCCTGCCCTCTCCTTGTTTGATTCGTTTCGCCATTTCCCGCAAGAAGAAGATAACAATGGTGTATCTGTGTGTGCGCAGCTTGCACTACGCGGAGGTGACGATAGGCACGCCGAATGTGACGTTCCTGGTGGCGCTCGACACCGGCAGTGACCTCTTCTGGGTGCCCTGCGACTGCAAGCACTGCGCGCCGGGCAACCTGACAGTGTACAGCCCGACAAAGTCGTCAACGAGCAGGACGGTGACGTGCAGCAACAGCCTCTGCGACCTCCCCAACGCCTGCACCACCGCCAACAGCAGCTGCCCCTACGTCGTCCGGTACGTCTCTGCCAACACCTCCTCCTCCGGGGTGCTCGTCGAGGACTTCCTCTACCTCACCAAGGAGGGGGCAGCCGCCGAAACCGTCAAGGCCCCCATCGTCTTCGGCTGTGGCCAGGAGCAGACGGGCACCTTCATAGATGGCGCGGCCACAGACGGCTTGCTGGGGCTGGGCTTGCAGAAGGTGGCCGTGCCGAGCGTGCTAGCGAGCAGGGGACTGGTGTCGAACACCTTCTCCATGTGCTTCAGCCCCCACGGCGCCGGCCGGATCAACTTCGGCGACGGCGGCAACCGGAACCAGTCCGAGACGCCCTTCCTCGTCAGCAACGTACAGTTAGGTGTTCTTGTTCTTGTTCATGTTAGCCCGTTAATGTTGGACCAAAATATCGCTGGATCCATTGGTTATCCTGTCTGTATATCTTGAGAGGATCAGCTTCTTATTGATTTGGCGAACGAACTGTTAATTCTGCAGCCCGACGTACAACATTAGCATCACGTCCATCAATTTGGAGGAGAAGGCCGTGCCGGTGGACTTCACGGCGGCCGTGGACTCCGGCACGTCGTTCACGTACCTGAATGACCCGGCTTACACAGAGCTTACCACTAATGTAAAGTGTTCTCATTTCTCAAGGGGGTAAAGAGTTATCCCCAAATGCATTTCTTGCCTACCCTCTCATGCACGAGGTCCAGTAGAGAATTAGAAATAGATCATGATTAGATGATTCTTAATTGAAATTTCACCTATGATAAATCTGGTCATTTTAACCAACAAGAGTGTATTTTTTTTCAATTCATTTTTCAGTTTCAATTTAAGTTGAATAGCACTGGAAAAGTTGAATGCTAGAATACTAAATACACACATCTATTTGTTAAGATAAGTGACATACTTATGCTCAAAATACCTGAAACACAACTGAAGCTGCTCTAACATTTGAAATAGGGAAAGATACCACTAAAAACTTTGGAAATGCTCTGTTGTGAGAGTAAAAGTTGAAAAAGAACATATGTTAGTGACACATCTATTAATATAAACAAAATTACAAATGTTTGTAACGTCATAAAACACGATTTGCCCTTTTGAATATGATGAAGACATGTAATTGTAATATTATGAAATGATTGGCTTTTGCTAACCATAATTAGTTATTGCCTGCAGCTCAACTTGCTTGTTCTTGTTTTGTTACAGTTCAACGCCCAGATTCGCGAGAAGAGGGCTAATTTTTCTCTTCCATTCGAGTACTGTTATGCTTTGAGGTAATATCCTGGGTGCCGACAAATGCGTTTACAGCAGAGTAACTTGCAGGAAAACATTTACTATTTCAGTTATAGCGATTTTTATATGCATGTATACAAAAAAAATGACTATTTGAAATATGGATGCAAAAGACAGTATTCGCAGAGAGATAAATCTGATTTATTTTACATAGTTCATATGTCAGTGACATAGATAGTAATACAAATAAAATTACAAAAATTTATAATGATATAAAACAAGTTTGTAGTAACACACCCTGCACTTTTGTGGATGTTGCTGCAGCCCTAACCAATCAGCATTTCTCATACCTGATGTAAGTTTGACGACCAAGGGAGGAGCCTTGTTCCCGGTCACTCGACCTTTTGTTATTATTGTCGACGAGAGGGAGGGCCAGGTAAAAAAGAAAAATTTACTCCAAGATGGTAGTGATTCTAGTATTTTTCCTGTCTTAAATGTTCCTAATTCCTAGCAATCAAAATTTTTTCTGAAATATGACAACAGATTACTGCAGTCGGATACTGCCTGGCAGTCCTAAAGAGCGACATCAGCATCAACATAATTGGGCGTGAGTTTCATCTATCCTTTAACCATTCTCTCTCCCCTCTTGCACAATAATTAGGATTTCAAGACAGCAAATGGTCAATTACATTACTAATGGTGAAACTTGATAGTAGCATTCCGAAAACAAAAAAAAAAATTTCGAAAGAAAGAGCGAGAGTTGGCTAGAACATGAACTGAGAGACAAAACATATGTGATGGATCAAATCTCAATCAGTCACTAAATAACCCACAAACAATCCTTGGAATTTAACGAGCTGTCTCGACTCTCGACCTGACGCAGAGAACTTCATGACCGGCCTCAAAGTTGTATTCGACCGCGAGAGATTCGTCCTGGGCTGGCAAAAGTTCGACTGTAAGTTATATATTCTCACATCACCAAGAAAACACCTAAATTCGTACATGAATTCTGCCATGTCTTAAGGAAATGTTACAAGTCCTACTACTATAACTACAGGTTACAAGTCTGTGAGCACAGAAGGCCTCCCGGACGGGGGCCCGGCCCCTGCTCCAGGGCCGGCTGCTGTGAAGCAGCAGAACAAGGAGGCAGCAAGAGACCCGACCGCCGCGCAGACGCCCCCGCGGCCGAGAAGTTCAGGCCATCGGAACCGTGCATTGGGGGGCCTCTCGCTGCTGCTGCCTCTGCTGCTTGCAGCCATTGTTTGATGCCATGCATGCAGTCATGGAGGGGTTTTTATTTTGTAAGGTTGCTGTGTGTATGCATTCGATTTGATTCGAGGTCCATAGATTGTTTACAGTGACATTTTTGCTGTTTTGGCACGTTTTTAGGGGAATATTGGGTAATACGGAACATTTGTTATAGGATCTAATAAAAACACAGTTGATTTTAGTTTATGGAAGAAATACTTAGTTTGTACCTATTCTGCTTGTTAAAAAGAAGTTACTCGCTGGGTATGAAGAGTTCAGGTTGGGTATATGAAGAAGCTAAACACGACAGTTTGGCTCCTCATGATCCGAACAAGGTATGGTTTCTTCCGTATGATTACGGAGAGGGTGCGAACGAGGAAGTCGAGTATCGTGCACCGTCCTCGGTCGGGCAGAAGTCTCAAATTCTCCAAGACTCGAACCTTTGGGCAGGCCGCTGCATGAATTGTCCTCTATAGCCCTTCTAGGCCTGCCTAGAAAGCCCAACGTAACTCTGGTGGGCTGCTTCTTTTCAGCCCTCCTGGCCACCGTCTTGCATGTTTTACTTTTTCACATAGTTACAATATATTAGGGTGCATGCTCCTGGCTCGATCATATAAATAGTTATTACTTCACCTCTTTTACAACATAAGCTTATTTCCTGCTCACAGAAAAATTAAGCTGGCATTCAATGAGATAAAACTAAATTATAGTAGACTAAAACACTCCTATTTAATATTTCTTTTGTTTTAAAATAAATTTCATTCAAATTTACTTATTTTATATATATCATTATTTAACTTCGAGGTAACTTTGTACGGCATTTACTCCCTCTGATACCTATCTTGTTAAGTTTGAAAAAACAATATCTCAAACGACATCCATTTCTCGAGAATACTTGATTTTGACATAGGTTTGAGTTGTCCCCGACAATGCCACCTGTGGGAGTAACTAGGTAAGTACACACACCAGATTTTCCAGTTAAGTAGTCGTACAGTGAGACATTTCATAAAAATTCAACAATACTAAAAATTGGAATTTTTTGTGCGGATATACCATAAAGAAATAAAATTACAGAAATAATTCACACCTTTTATCAATTGCAAAAATGATTCTCAGTCGCGACCGCGCACTCGCGACAGAGTTTCAGTCGCGATCCCGGATCGCGACTGACGACGTGGCGGCGCCCAAACGCCCGCTGGCTCCCATGCATGCCACATCGCCCTTCAGTCGCGATCCCGGCTCGCGATTGAAGGCCCAGTCTAGGGTTTGGAGGAGTTGGAGGACTTTTGGTGCGTCTCGGTCCGACCGCTAGAGTTCAAGTGAGTTTTGGACGCGTTTTGGTAGGGTTTGAGTGGGTTTTGGTGCGCGACTGAAGGCTACAGTTAGGGTCCGACCAATAGTAATTGCGTTTTGGTTCGTTTATGTATTGTGCGTTATTAAATGATGAGGTACGGTTTCAGTTTCAACCTCATCTCGTAAGCATTTAATCGATGGTTGGACTTCCGTGTTGGAAAGCTGAAAAGTGGAATAGTCGAGGCTAATAGTACAAAAACTGAAACGTGCAATATATGAAATGAAAAACCATAAAAAAGTTGAACAGACAGAAAGTCAACAAAATGTTCAAAACGGTGGAAGCCCTATAAAAAACTGCTGCCCTCTCCCCCTCTTCGGCCGACCCTGGTACTCCGACGGCGTGTAGCGAGAAGGGGCTGACGATCCCTAACACGCCGTCTCCTCGCCGGTGGTGCCTGCACAGGTAGCGTAGCCTACGGCGGCTGTGTCGGCTGCGTAGGTGGTGGAGCATCATGAAGCTGTGATGGCTGCGTAGGATGTTGCTGGTGCCACACAAGAGGCTGCACCTACGCCAGGATGTCGTGCTGCGTCACACCCTGCCCCTCGTTTGCCGCCAAGTCCTGAGCTAGCGCATAGTCTAGTTTTACCGCATGCGTGGCGATATCGAGCTCTTCGTCTGTAGAGCTACCGGACGGTACGGGACGCGGCTGGGGGGGGGGGGGAGGGGGGTGGGGATGGCGGGCGCGATGACGATGGGCGGTCGGCCGGCGGCACATGCGATGTAGAAGGACCGGGCGCCGTCGGTGATGGTGGAGGTATCACGATCAAGTGCGGTGGCAGCAGCACTCTGAAAGTGACAAGGATCTCGTCGACGCGCTGCTCGATTTCTGCAAATTGCGTGTACACCTCGTCGCTGGGCACTGGCCCACTGTCACGAATCCTGATCATCATGTCACGTGCACCAGCAGAGATGGTGTCGAGAGTGTCGAGCTGCGTGAACGAATTAATGCATTTATGAAATGACAATCCATTTGAAAGTAAGGTTACAGAGAGTTATAGAACTTACGCAGGAGTGGATTCGACGTGGAAGGTTTCGATCGTAACCCTCGTCGATAGTGGTAGGAGGGACAGGCTCATCAGGCGCTGGTGGTGGACCACCCACCAATCTGTAGAATGTGCGAGATCGGTACCAAGCGCGGTAGGAGAAACGGATGGTGTGGCTGTAAAGACTGTCCTCTGCGACCGTCTGCGTGTGAGCCCGAGCCATCCACTCCTCCACGTAGGGGTGCTGGCGAATGACGAAGTCGTCTCTACGATTCCCCTTCCTCGATTGCCTGCGGATAAAATAAATTAGTCACATAAATAAAGTACAACGGAGACACACAAAATTAATATATGAGTAAGATGAACGTACTCGTGAATATGGTGTGGGATCTGTCGAGGAGGCTGGACGGGAACACGCTGGCGCAGCCCAAACTGCCGCATGACTCGCTCAGGCGAGTAGCCCTCAACCATATCAGAGAAAACAAGCAAAACCTGGGTGCACCAGTAAGCAGCATCATGCGTATACAGCGAAGAAAGTCCTGCTGGGGCAAGCGTCTCGATATACTGCTGTGTCCATGAATGCCAAATCACGCTGTCATCCAGCAGCAGATCAAAGCTCGTAGCGTACGAAGGGTAGCAAAGATGCGCTTGATCCTCCAGTGCTCTTTGTTTAGTCCTCCATGCCTTCGCGTAGTTGATCTTGTACCTGTGCTTCTCCGCGACATGTGCAACAATCACTTTCGGTGCCATTGCCATATTTTCTTTCAGTACTGGGAGTATCAAACTGGCAACAAACTTGGAGGTGATATTTCTGTGCTGTAGCAACATGCCCTCCGCCAGACATCTGTGATCGCACATTCTGGTCACATGAAAGAAAGTCTCATCTTTGGCCGGGTGACACGGACGAACCACGGGCAGTCAGTGACTAAGCATCTCACAGTCCACAGGCTCGGAGTTGATTTATCCACCCGGAATGGCCTATTCAGCGAAACGGCCCACGTTGTGATGGCTTTTTTCGCATCTTTCTTGTTTCGAAACAACTGCCCGAGCTGGACGGTTGTTTCGTTGTAAGACCATCGCGAATTCAGATCTTCACGAACTACAGCCGAAACCAAGGATGATGGATCAATCCATTCATTTATAGGATCCTGCGTTTCTGCGGGTTCTTGGGGTGATTCGTACGTATCTGACGGATCAGTGTACTCCTCATTGTTAAAATTCTCCTCCAACTCTGAGAATTCATCAACTGCATCTGCATGATTGGCACTGGCATCGGCACTGCCATGGACACTGTGATTGACAAAAGCATTGGCACTAGCATTGACACTACCATCGGCACCTTCATTACAGACATTACCGGTGCTCCATGCTCTTCGTGCGGAGTTACTGCCTTCTGAACTTTGAACGCTCAATATTTCAACGTAAAGAACGAAGACTCCGCCACTACAGGCTGGATTTGTTACAAATCGTACAAACGAACCCCAGGATTTGTCTCCTCTGAGTCTCTTCAGCACCCATTTATTTCCCTCCGGCACTAGGCCTTCAATTCTGATACTATCCGTCGCAAGATTGAGTTGTAAGAACTCGACTAACCAAATCTTCAAGTCACTGAAAGATATTGATTGTGCATGTGCCATTTGACCATAAACATGGGTACACGCACTTAAATCATCACCATTGGCTCCATTACGGAATATACTAGCTCCGTAATAAACGGATACCATACTTGGTTGCTCCATAGCCTATTCAATTTAAATTTTCATATTAAGTTAAAAGATTAATTTGTTATGATTCTTCGAAAATCCTACGATAAACCAGATATGGCCTACTAATTACCTTGAGTACAAAAGCCTTCAGAAGCTAGATCAAATTCGATCTCTAACTCCCAGAATTATCAATCTTAGTCTGTTTTCGAAAATGAAATTATTTAATATCCTAATTACCCTAAGTACTCTGAAATTCAGAAAGCTGAACTGATCAAATCTTTCCCTAGTCGATACCAAATTATCTTTGGATTATGATCTAGGGTATGGCAATACCTTAATCCAAAAAGTTGGCACCAGAATTCCATCACCCCGGTCATTTTCACAAATCAGTCCTCAAGTATTGCAAATTAGTACTTTTCAGATTTTCCAAAAGCCTGAAAAGGCTAAAAACCTCAAATCAACTCCAAATCTTGATCTGCTTCAGGGGATATCTCCCAAACACTATTCAATGCAAACTCTCCTTCTTCGATAATCTCAAAGTCTCATCCTAGATCTCAGATTTTTAACCTCGACAAAACACAGATTCTAAATACCCTAATTACTCTATTTTCGCAGAATAGTAAGTTTTTATCTGTCCTAAATCCTAGGGTGATACAAAAATTAAATTCCTAATTTTCAGTAACCCTAAAATATAATAAATACAGAAATCGAAATGTTAGCTACATGTCAAGAAATATTACCTCATTGTCAAAAATCGAAACGGTGTATCGACGAACTTTTCCTTCTTCTCCTTTTCCCTCCTCCTCTCTTCCCTTCTCTCTGTAAAATTTTTTCTGAAAATTCAGTAAAATGAGAATGACAGCAACATTTCTATAAAGGACAAGCCTTAAATAGCATGAGCTGCGGCCTTCAGTCGCGAGCCGGGATCGCGACTGAAGGCTGCGGGTTTCAGTCGCGAGTCGAGCTCGCGACTGAAGGGCGACGTGGCATGCGGGGGAGCCAACGGGGCGTTTGGGCGCCGCCACATCGTCAGTCGCGATCCGGGATCGCGACTGAAACTCTGTCACGAGCGCGCGGTCGCGACTGAGAGTCATTTTTGCAATTGATAAAAGGTGTGGATTATTTCTGTAATTTTATTTTTTTTAATGGTATATTCGTACAAAAAATTCTAAAAATTGTTTATATATGAGGGATCCCTGAATATACTTTCAAAGGGCTTGCTTCGTTAATTTATAATAATAAGTTATCATATGTTAAGTTTGACATTTTAAACTATTGTTTAGTTTACTATTCTAGTTAGGCATATCAAACTTAGATTATTAGAGAATTTTTGGTACCTTGCCATACTTATCTTTTTTTGCCAAAAAGTGTGGCACATTTTTGTTGCGTTTTATCTTAGACATAATCACAAATCAAACAATCCTAATTAATCATTAAGTATAGATATATAACATTGTCATAAGTGATAATATATCACTAAATCAATATATAGTAATTTGTGATATCCAACTGGTATGGGTTTGCTCGATCTTGATGGTGTAAGATTGTTGATGCGAGATATCTAGCTGCGAACAACCAAGATAACAACGTAATCTGACAATTCTTGAAGCCAACCACGACCAATGCAATGACCTGCAACAGGTATTCACCTAATCACACTCTAAGTTTCCAATCCACACAGTCACGCACGAAGTTGACGCACAAATTGATTGTTCTCGAAGAATCATTTCTGCAATCTCACAAAGAAATCACAAAACCAAAGGAGTAGAGAGTTCTCTCTATTTTCTGAATAGCAACTAGTTAAATATGAATAGATTGTTTTCTGAAATCAAAATGATCAAGTTCCCACAATTCTTAGAATACAAGGTATTTATATTACTCTGAACAAGGCGTGAACATACCCCTTCACAAGAAGATGATAGTGTGAATATTCCTTTTTACATGAAGATGGTGGGAAGGTTTCTTGGATAGTCTTCAAATTTTCGTGTTGCACTTGACATCCTGGACAGGTTGTATCAAAAAGTCCATAACATTTGCTACACACATCCAAATAATGCACGGTTTGAACCAGATGAAACTAGACTTCATAAGTTTTCTGGTGGTTGTTAGTTAAGCCTTGAACACGTAGTTAGTTAGTTAGTTGCTTTATTACATGCATGCATCCGTTGATTTCCTGCATGCGCACGAGCTCCGTTTGTGGACGACGTGCGCGCATGAGGCCGTTGCGAGAATAGCTCGCGGCGTGCCCGAGTTTTCGGACGTGAACACGTCGTGCGGGCGTGGGGATGGACGCGCACCAAGGCCACGACGCGAGAAGTGCTCCGACGCTCTCGTTCTGTTATCATCTATGCATAATAAATAGAGAAGCAAAGAACTGAAAAGCTGCAGCTTCATTACGCAGCACCAAGAACTGTGTCCAGTCTCTGTTTGTGTGTGTTTCGTGTTTCCTTTCTGTGCAGCCACTGTTCATCTTCTTCGGCGCCAGTGATCGTCACTGGCCAAAGAACCAACAAGTGGTATCAGAGCCTGGTTGCGTGAGAAGGTGCGCTCGTAGGCGACGAGATGCCTCGAGGGCGAGCGCCTTCACCACGCCGGCAGTCGTCGTCACCGGCAATCGTCGACTCGGGCAACGACTCCGGTGGCCGTGCCTCGGGCAGCGGCAGCAAAAACGATCGCGGGCTGGTCACGTACCGCGCGGTCAAGGAGGACGGCCACAAGGCCAAGTACCCGATACTAACCAAGACGAACTACAACGACTGGGCGTTGCTGATGAAGGTGAAGCTGCAGGCTCGGTGTCTCTAGGACGCCATCGAGCCCGGCGACGTCATCCTCGAGCCTCACGAAGACATGAAGGCCCTAGAGGCCATATGCAGCGCGGTTCCACCTGAGATGATCTCCACGCTCGCCTCCAAGCCGTCGGCTAAGGAAGCGTGGGAGAGCATCAAGCAGCTACGCATCGGCAGCGAGCGGAACCGCAAGAGCAGCGCGCAAAGGCTCCGTCGTGAGTACGAGACTATCTCGTTCCGCGACGACGAGGCGGTGGAAGATTTCACCATGCGTCTCACGGGCATGGTCCAACAGATGGCCATTCTCGGCGACCCCGAACCAGATCACAAGGTCGTTGAGAAGCTGCTGCGCGTAGCGCCACCCAGGTTCAACCAACTCGTTCTTTCCATTGAAACATTGCTCGACGTTTCTTCTCTCACTCTGGAGGAGGTGGCCGAGCGCTTGAAGGCGGCGGAGGATAGACTCAGGTCTCCGTCCTCCTCCAAAGACAACGGTGGGCGCCTCCTTCTCACTGAAGAGGAGTGGCTCGCTCGCAATAAGGCTCGAGAAGGCGAGTCTGCACGCGGCGGTCGTGGCAGGCGCACCGGACGAGGTCGCAGCGGCGGCGGCGACAAGAGCTCGGGTGGCTTGAGCTCTGGAGCGAGCCGCGCAGGCGACAAGTGCCATAATTGTGGTAAAACTGGCCATTGGGCTAGGGATTGCCGCAAGCCCAAGAAGGAGAAAGAGGACCAGGCCCATGTGGCCCAGGCGGATGATGAGCCCACGCTACTTCTGGCTCATTGCGTCTCCATCGACTCACCGCCTCCATCGCGTGGCCGATCCCCAAATCGGCACTGCGCCGCGACGAGCTCGATCCCGAGCGGTGGAGCACGCTCAGCACCAGCGGCGGACGCACTTGTCCCGGCTGCACCCTCGGCATGCGGCTCGCTGGAAGGAGGGGCGGCGACGGCGCGTCCCGCCATGTCGGCGGATTGGCCGGCGGCGCTGCTACTCCAGGTGGACCGGCCGGCGGTGCTGCTCCCGGCGACGGCGCAGCCTACGGCGCATGGCGGCGTGACTGAGTGGGAGCTGGTGCTCGCTCCCCCGGCGGTCGGCTTCCTCAACGCCGGCGCAACTCATGCGCGCCTCGCCTCGACCCCGACAGCGGCGACCCCGAGCAGCGAGCGTGCTCTTCGGCTAGCTGAGGCACCGCTCCTTGCAGCCTTCGGCGGCGCAGGGGAGCAAGGTTGCCGACGCTGGATCCTCGACACGGGGGCCACGAATCATATGACCGGGTCCCGGGCGGCGTTCTCCGACCTCGACACCGGCGTTCGCGGGTCAGTTCGGATCGACGACGGCTCGGTGGTCCACATCAAGGGCTGCGGCACCGTGCTCTTCGCATGCAGGAATGGCGAGCACCGCACCCTCTCCAACACGTACTATATCCCGCGCCTCACTGCCAACATCATCAGTGTTGGGCAGCTGGACGAGGACGGCTACCAGATTGCTGTGGAGGATGGCGTGATGCGGGTCCGTGATGAACAACGACGCCTCCTCGCGAAGATTCATCGTAGTGCAGGCCGGCTGTACGTGCTCGACATCAACATTGCACGGCCGGTGTGCCTAGCAGCTCGCGGCGGCGAAGATGCATGGCGATGGCACGCACGATTCGGCCACATCAACTTCACCGCCTTACGCAAGATGGCGCGAGAGGGGCTTGTGCGTGGTTTGCCTGTGATCTCACAGGTGGAACAAGTTTGTGAGGCCTGCCTCGCGGGCAAGCACCGGCGCGCGCCCTTCCCACAGCAGAGTCTTCATCGATCGACCGAGGCGCTTGAACTCGTCCATGGTGACTTGTGCGGGCCCATCACTCCATCGACTCCGAGCGGCAACCGCTACTTCCTGCTCATCGTCGACGACTACAGCAGGTTCATGTGGGTGGCACTGCTACCCGGCAAGGACGTTGCCCCTGCGGCCATCAAGCGTGCCCAGGCAGCGGCAGAGCGCAAGAGCGGCAAGAAGCTACGGGCTCTGCGCACGGATCGCGAGGGGGGGGAGTTCACCGCGGCGCACTTCACTGAGTACTGCGCCGAGCTTGGTGTCCAGCGTGAGCTCACCGCGCCCTACTCCCCGCAGCAGAATGGCGTCGTCGAGAGGCGCAACCAAACGGTGGTCGCAGCAGCCAGGAGTATGCTCAAGGCAAAGGAGCTCCCCGGTAAGTTCTGGGGGGAGGCGATCACCACTGCGGTGTATATCCTGAACCGGTCGACGACCAGGAGCACCGGCGACAAGACACCATATGAACTATGGAATGGGAGCACGCCGGCGGTGCATCACCTTCGCACGTTCGGGTGCGTGGCTCATGTGAAAAATGCCACGCCCAACGTCAAGAAGCTGGATGATCATAGCAAGCCCATGATCTTCGTCGGCTATGAACCTGGCTCCAAGGCGTATCGCGTCTACGACCCGACTACCAGGCGTGTTCACATTAGCCGTGATGTGATTTTTCAGGAGGAAGCGCAGTGGAAGTGGAGCGGGGACGAAGCCAAAGAAGTCGACAGTGACTTCGTCGTCAAGTACACCTCTGTGGTTGAGGCGGGAGTGGAATCCACTCTCCAGCCGCAGACACCGGGTCAAGATACAACAACACCTACGCCAAACACCCCGGCGAGCCCACCTGCGGGTGAGATCGGCTCACCGGCAGCGTCGCCACCTTCTCCGGAGTTTGTCTCACCACCGGCCGGAGCAGAGGAGCACCTCGATGCAGATCATGATGATGCTCCACTTCGATTCCGCAACATCGACAACATTCTGGGCCCGGCAGCACCTCCAGGCATGGCGCTGTGGGAACTGGATGAAGAGCTGCTCCTAGTGAGCGATGACGAGCCGGCAACATTTGAGGAGGCACAGGCGCATGAGTGCTGGCGCAAGGCGATGCTCGACGAGATGACATCGATCGAGTCCAATGGTACATGGGAGCTCGTCGATCTTCCATCACACAAGCGCCCAATAGGGCTCAAGTGGGTTCTCAAGACCAAGAAGGACGCTGCCGGTAACATCACCAAGCACAAGGCAAGGCTCGTGGCGATGGGCTACGTACAGCGACAAGGGATCGACTACGATGGGGTCTTCGCGCCGGCGGCGCGGCTCGAGTCGGTCCGCCTCCTGTTGGCACTCGCGGCAAGTGAGGGCTGGCCAGTCCATCATATGGACGTAAAGTCGGCCTTCCTCAACGGGGAGCTGCGGGAGGAGGTCTACGTCACCCAGCCACTGGGGTTCGTGGTCGCCGGCAAGGAGCAGAAGGTGCTGCGCCTGATCAAGGCGCTCTACGGACTACGTCAAGCCCCGCGCGCGTGGTACGCCAAGCTGGACGCCTCCCTGGCGTCGCTCGGGTTCAAGCGCGGCGCCTCCGAGCATGCTGTGTACATTCGCGGCGTGGGCGCGCACCGGCTGATCGTGGGTGTGTACGTCGACGACCTTGTCATCACCGGCGGAAACTCCATCGAGCTCAAGCAGTTCAAGGAGGAGATGAAGAAGACGTTCCAGATGAGCGATCTGGGATTGCTCCACTACTACTTAGGTCCGGAGGTGAACCAGACCGATGCTGGCATCACCATCAGCCAAGGCGCGTACGCAGTGAAGATCTTGGAGGCGGCAGGACTGGCGGGGAGCAACGCCAGCATCACTCCCATGGAGTTGCGCCTAAAACTCAGTAAGATGAGCTCTGCCCCAACTGTTGATGCTACTGAGTACAGGCGGATCGTGGGCGCATTACGCCATCTGGTGAACACGAGACCGGACTTGGCGTATGCGGTGGGCTATGTCTCCAAGTTCATGGAGAAGCCTACCACCGAGCACCTGGTGGCCGTCAAGCGTGTGCTGCGATACGTCGCAGGCACGGTGGATTTCGGCTGTCACTACCGGAGGAAGAAAGGAGCTATTGATCTCGTCGGCTACAGCGACAGTGACCTTGCTGGGGATGTTGACACCCGCAAGAGCACCACCGGAGTCCTGTTCTTCCTCGGCAACAACCTCGTCACCTGGCAGTCGCAGAAGCAGAAGGTAGTGGCCTTGTCAAGCTGTGAAGCTGAGTACATCGCCGCTACAACAGCTTCCTGCCAGGGAGTTTGGCTGGCGCGCCTCATTGCTGAGCTCCGAGGAGAGGAGGCCGACGCCTTCACACTGAAGATCGACAATCAGTCCGCGATCTAGCTGAGTAAAAACCCTGTTTTTCATGATCGCAGCAAACATATAGACACAAGATATCACTACATCAAGGAATGCATCGAAGAGGACAGGGTGAGGGTCGAGCCAGTCGACACCAAAGATCAGCTGGCGGACATCCTGACGAAGGCTCTTGGACGTGTTCAGTTCGTGCAGCTGCGCTCCAGGCTCGGCCTCGTCGACGTCAAGCAGGTGTGCAAGGCTTAGGGGGAGATTTGTTAGTTAAGCCTTGAACACGTAGTTAGTTAGTTAGTTGCTTTATTACATGCATGCATCCGTTGATTTCCTGCATGCGCACGAGCTCCTTTTGTGGACGACGTGCGCGCATGAGGCCGTTGCAAGAATAGCTCGCGGCGTGCCCGAGTTTTCGGACGTGAATGCGTCGTGCGGGCGTGGGGATGGACGCGCACCAAGGCCACGATGCGAGAAGCGCTCCGACGCTCTCGTTCTGTTATCATCTATGCATAATAAATAGAGAAGCAAAGAACAGAAAAGCTGCAGCTTCATTACGCAGCACCAAGAACTGTGTCCAGTCTCTGTTTGTGTGTGTTTCGTGTTTCCTTTCTATGCAGCCACTGTTCATCTTCTTCGGCGCCGGTGATCGTCACTGGCCAAAGAACCAACAGTGGTATGGCCCATGCATGTTGAAAATGTTCAGATTCGTGCAGAATCATTCAAGAAGTTAATGGACAAAATTGTTCTTTAATAATGTTGTCAACTTCCTTCATCTTATTAGCAAGCAATCCTCTCTCAGTTTTCTTAAGTTCAATGATAGAAGAAAAGACTAAAAATACAACCATGTTACTGAAATATGGAATTATACTTGAGTCGGTGTTTACCTGATCTTCTAGTTGTTTAGCACAATTTCTACTGATTGATCCTTATACGAGTGTGCCTCTCTCGCCGCTCCCTGGCCGGCGACAGCCTCCTCACCTTCATAGATGACTCGGCCGCAGATGGCTTGCTGGGACTGGGCTTGCAGAAGGTGGCCGTGCCGAGCGTGCTGGCGAGCAAGGGACTGACGTCGAACATCTTCTCCTTGTGCTTCAGCCCCGATGGCGTCGGCCGGATCAACTTCGGGGACGGCGGCAACCGGAACCAGTCCGAGACGCCCTTCCACGTCAGCAACGTCCAGTTAGGTGTTCTAGTTGCTTATTTCTGTCCATGTATCTTGAGTGCAGCCACTTCTTATTAATCTGGTGAACTGTTAATTGTGCAGCCCAACGTACAACATTAGCATCACGTCCATCAACGTCGGGAAGAAGGCCGTGCCGATGGATTTTACGGCGGTCGTGAACTCCGGCACGTCGTTTACATACCTGAATGACCCGGCTTACACAGAGCTTACCACTAATGTAAGTCTTCTCACTTCTCAAAGGGGGTAAGGAGTTCATCTCCTACTGGATTTCTTGCATATGTCTGGTATCCCTGGTGGAAACAACTTATGTGAGAATCTGTTCATCTTTGAGACTCGGTCGATAACAGTCAAATCATGATTTAGATAACTAGAGGTCATGATCGGACAATTCTTGATTAGCTCTTATATTTCACAGCAAATTTGGTCATTTTAACAAACATAAGTGTATTTTTTTATTCTTTTTTTCAACTACAGCTTCAATTTAATCAAGTTGAGAAAGTCGAGCACTAAAGTACTAAATACACATATGTTTGTTACTTAAGATAAGTTACATCCTTAATGATGGAGTTCTTTTTTTATTTTACTGTAATTAGTTACTACCTGCAGCTCAACTTACGTGTTCTCTTTTCGTTACAGTTCAACGCCCAGATTCGTGACAAGAGGGACAACTCTACTGATCCTCCTCTTCCATTCGAGTATTGCTATCATTTGTGGTAACATCCTATGTAAGGAAAAATGCATTTGCATTAGAGTAAATTGCAAGGAACCACAGATGGTTAATTTTCCTGTATTGTGTCTGTCAATTTGAGCAAAATTACTTGCCGGTATTTCAGTTTCTCACTAGAAAGCAATTTTTATCTGTTCAAATCAGGCACTCACAGAGAAGCATATTGCTTTATTTCACATAGTTCGCATAATATAGCAACCATCTTAAATTCACTTACAACTTCAGCCAAATGCACGAAATTAAAAATACTCAATGGATGGTTCTCAAAGGATCGAGGAACCTCTCTTGAGTTTTAGCACATTCTTGTCTGCATTTTTTAAAAAGTAAATTTTTAGTGTATTTCGAAATCATGCTAGTAACAAGCTATAATTTATCGCTCACTGTCGTAACATCAAATGTCTGTACAATTTAAAAACAAAAAATGTATGTGAAATCCTATAAAAAGTCATCTGTACAAAACTGGAAGACATTTGTATGCGTGCAACTTCTTACATAATCACAATGTGCCCCCATCAAAATGGAAAATCTTGTTCTATAATTTTATGTTGTGAGGCTTACAAAGTTGAACCGGGTCCGGACGTCAATGACAGGACATGTAGTACAAACAAAATTGCAAAAGCTTGATAAACAATTTGCCCTAATGTGGTACTGATACGTTTGATGCTGCATATGAGCATTGCATATTTGTAGTCCTAATATCTGATCAACCGGTATGCTGTCTGTTGTCATTGCAGCCTTAATTAACCAATCAGAATCTCTCATAACTGATGTAAGTTTGACGACCAAGAGGAGCCTTGTCCCGGTCACTCGACCTGTTATTATTATTGTCGACCAAACGAAGGGACATGTAAAAACCAAAAAATTTACATATATGCATGAGATGATGCTTGTATTTTTTTTGTTCATGCCTTAAAAGTGTTCATATGAATTAAAGTATCTCTTTGATATATAACAACGTACAGGAGGGTCCAGTCGGGTACTGCATTGCAATCATAAAGAGCGACACCAGCATCAACATAATTGGACGTGAGTTCTCTTGTGCTTTCACCATTATCTCTCTCCCCTCTTGCACAATTAAAATTTGAGGGTAGCAAATGGTCAATTTCATTAGTAACGGTGAAACTTTTTAGTAGCATTTTCCGAAAACTAAACTTTTTTTTTTTGAGAGAGCGCGCGCGGAGAGAATTGGCTATAACACAAACCTGAGAGACAAACGCATGTGACTGATCAAATCTCAATCAATGACTAAATAACCCGCAAACGATCCTTAAAATTTAATGAGCTGTCTGGACCTGACACAGAGAACTTCATGACCGGACTCAAACATGTGTTCGACCGCGAGAGATTCGTCCTGGGCTGGCAAAAATTCGACTGAGTATATATTCGTCCTCATCTCCTACATGAATTCTGCAATGCTTTAACCTTCCGAACTGCAGGTTTCAAGTCTGTGAGCACAGAAGACCTCCCGAACCAGAGACCGTGCCCTGCCCCAGGGTCGGCTGCTGTGAAGCCGCAGGACAATGAATCAGCAAGAAGAGACCCTACTGCCGCGAAGGCGCGGCAGCGGCCGAGCAGTTCAGGCCCTCTCGTCGCTGCTGCCTCTGCTGTTTGCAGCAATTCTTTGATGCCTGCATACATGCATGCAGGCAACCGGGCATGCATAGATTTTTGGCACGTCTTATGGGGATACTGGGTGATGAGGAGCATTTGTCATACTGATCAACGTACAGTTGGTTTTAGTTTATGTAAGAAAAACTTGGTTGGAGACCTATTCTGCTCACTTGTTAATAAAGAAGTTCGTTTTATCATGACCTGAACAATCTATCGTGTATGTGTTTGGTAAGTCTTTGTTATCCCATTTGACGCACCGTGCTCGGTCGTGGAGAAGGCCCGTACCAAGTATCAAAGTCGAGTCAACCGACCCGTACCACGCGTTGCTCACACACCTTCTCAACTGTGGTGCCATGCTAACACCACTAACCTTTGGGCGAGGGGTGGCATAAAATCTCCACCTGGGCTGCACCCTCCAGGCCCGCCGACCCAAGCCGGCCTGGGCAGCGCCTGCAACTGATGGGCCGCTCCATGACCCAAACTGGGCCATCACACGTGGATCTAAAATGATAGAATTCGAATACGTGCATCTGAAGCAATAACCAGCCAAACAATTCTGTGCAATTCTATGTTTAACTTTTTCAAATAGTTACTCTATATCTAAATTATTTAGAGTCCTATTTTTTATGGAGTGGTAATACAAAATTGATTCGTTAAAATAAGTGACATGAGTAAGCAAATTTAAGAACCACATAATAGCTTACCAAGTCATTTTTTATCGCTCAACAGAGTTAACTGAGTGATGACCTAAGCTAAAATTAAATGGCACTGCAGGTAAGTTTGTAACAAAAGGCAGCCGAAAACGTGAAGGGGAACGTGCGGGAGCTTGGATGGCGGCCCAAGCCACTTCTTTTTTATCTGCCCGCGCCGCCATTTCCCATGTTACTCTAGCCAGCGTTTACACTTGTTCGGTAAACATCACGGGACGCCAACTGCCTGTAACCTTGTCATCCAATACTTACCAAGGTCTAGAATTAATTATATCCCAACACCATCCTATCCACTCACCATATGTGTGCTTTGGAAACGGCTAAAGGATATATGCTTGTTTTTTCATAATTAAAAACAAAATATTATGAATTCAAAAAAAAATTGAATATTACTTATCGCGTTCTCATTTGCTCTGAGATTCACTCATCTAAAATTCACAAATCACTCACCTTAGACTCCAATAGACAACAATTGATTAGCAATATGAAGCGAAAAAGGTTGGTGCTACCTTGCTATAGCTGCGGCTGCCAACCGGGGATCCAGCTAAGAGATCTGGTGGTGGTGTGGTTATGGACTGCATCTTTGACGTCAATAGTGGTGCCAATAGCTGTATAGGGAGGTGGGAGGCAGCAACGGTGATGATGGGAGGTAGATTAGGAAGAGGATAGTGGATCAACAATTGGTGTCATTGCCGACAGATATAGTATTACAATCTAGACTTTTGGATCATCTTCTTTATTTGTCGAGACTTATAAGTCTTTTCTTTATGTAATCTTATATGTTTTTTTTACTATGACTTACACATATCTATAATCTACACTATATATTTTAATATATATATATATATATATATATAACATAGAAAGGAATAAAGCAGACACACTTAGATGAACAAGCAAGTCACATATCTTACCACCCCTAACCCTGCTTACTGTTTGATTGATCCCTCCCTTGTCACAGCATGCATTTGCTCTTATCCATCGATTTAGATCTATAATCATACCAATAGTTAGTATGAGCGAGAGACATACATGTCCATGCACGTACAAGACACACGTCTCGTTCTTTTCTTTTCCTTATTTTGTTCAATTTTGAAACCTACAAGCCTCGTTCTTATTTCTTTTCTACTCACCAAAGAGGTTCGTCAAGTCCAAATGTGAAAAGGGAAACTTCACGTCTCGTCTCCAAAGGCCATGTGCCTTTGCAAATACAAATTAAATTCCAAGTTAAATTAGTGCCCAAGGCTTAACTTCATACGATGGACTTTTGTGAAGATGTCAAACGCTGCCTTTTACTCAACCTTTTGCATCAGTACTAGATTAATTGAGTGGTGGTATGATCAAACCTCAGACAGTGGGAGTCGAATCAATTGATAAATCATTGTTGTTTTGACCTACATTTACAAATCTAAGTCAATTGTTATAAGTGCAATCAAATCAACCACAATGCCTTAACTTTTGCCTGAAAATAAAGAAAACATTCGTTGATACTATATCATTGTCCCTTAAGTTATAGTTCAACTGGTGAGCTAATATGGTTTTGGCTTAAGAGGTTGAGATGGATCTCCATATTTGGCGGGTGTTGTGAAATTGAAGATAGACAAGAAATTTTATTTGTATTCTCTACAAATGAGAACAAATTGCAGGTCTGTGCATGGATAAAATTGTAACTGAATTCTATTCACTAATAGAACAATTCAATTCATTCTTTGATTTTTTGGTTTGGCAGTTCATGCTTTAAAATTATGAGATGAGGTGATTCATGATATATGGATATATAATAAATCCAATCCACCAACCAATCTCTTTTGGCCATTACTATTTACTAGTTCGTGTAGCGAACACAGAGTGGGCTTCTGATGGGGCCATACGATGTGCACCGCTCCATGGGTCACGTGGCCATGTACCTCACTTCCCTTACTGTTCCAACCATACTGCCTCACTGTATGAAACCCTCAATATATTTTGCCTATATACCCCTGCATTTGTAGTGCTCCAAGTACTCTACGTACTAAAATTTTCTTAGGAAATCTTTATGAAAACCATCCTACACCGTTCAAAACTATCCACATACAAAGCTACTGTTGGTTTGCACCCATCAACTTTGATCTGGATCTTTTCCATGTTAAGCGAAGATCTTGGCCTTTTTTCTGCAAGATGGTCAATTGATCCCAAAGGTAACTTTGTAAAGAGACAGTTTAGAAGTGTAGCATTTAGTACTGTAGTACTGTAGTACAGCACAAAGCTAGCTACCTGTCCTGCAGTACGGAGAGATGGATCACTGGCTCAGATCATACCATAGTAATAAAAGGCACTGGTCGGTTGGAGCCATAACTCACCTCTACCGTATTAAAGAAACCTCCTTTGGACGGTTTATGATCTCTCCAAGCAATCAGAGCCAACATATGTACAATAGAGAATTGTATTTATGCATACGTACTTAGCTTATCGCACAGTGCCTGTAATTGCAACCCATGCATATCACACGCACTAAAAGAATTCCATTTGTTACACCCGCAAGTTATGGTGTGCTGCAAACAACTCACATGTGCACGTACCTCTCTATCTTCTCACGTATTCCTAGTATATCACACGCACCGCTTGTGTATATATGTAGCCGAACAGCCGAACATCCAAAGTCCAGACCCATATTTTCTCGTGTTCACTTAGAAATTGTTCAAAAAATGGCACAAGCTTACGTGCATGTAGCAGTGGCCGTGGTGGTCATCGCGCTGGCCGCCTCGGCGGCCGGAGCGTTCCAGCCGTCCGGCTGGAGCAAGGCCACCGCCACTTTCTACGGCGGCAGTGACGCGTCCGGCACAATGGGTCCGTTTGTTACGTGTTATATATGTTAGAATCTAATGGACTGTTGTGACATTTGTGTGTGTGTGTGTGTGTGTGTGCAGGAGGGGCGTGTGGGTACGGGAACCTGTACACGCAGGGGTACGGGACGAGGACAGCGGCGCTGAGCACGGCGCTGTTCGGCGACGGGGCGTCGTGCGGGCAGTGCTACAAGATCGTGTGCGACAGGAAGACGGACCCGCGGTGGTGCCGGCCGGGCGTGTCGGTGACGGTGACGGCGACCAACTTCTGCCCGCCCAACTACGCGCTGCCGAGCGATGACGGCGGGTGGTGCAACCCGCCGCGGCAGCACTTCGACATGGCCCAGCCGGCATGGGAGAAGATCGGCGTCTACCGCGGCGGCATTGTCCCCGTCTTGTTCCAGAGGTTCGCTGCTTGCTTGTTTGTAGTTTTGGCATGTCCGTTGTTCGTTCCATCGGCGATTCAGGATGAGCTTTGGTGTGTGGCCTGGCAATAAAGGTGTTTTTAATATGGTTGGTGAAAATAATTGCTACAAATAAACCACTCACTGAGTAAAATAAAAAAAAATATTAAGATTGAGTTTTGTGGTCATTAATTTGCTATATATCCAAGAAAAAAACTTTTGTGACTATGAGAAGATTCTCTTATGAAATTCAAGTAAGAAAGTCTTCAATTATGATATATTTGTGATTTGGATAATGGTATGTAACTGTTAATTAGATCTCTTTGAACATAAGTAAGATACTCACAAAATTTATTTCCAATATTGAATTTGGAAAGTTTTGAATATACAAAGTATTTATTAAAAAAAACCGAAAATACAAGGTTTGCATAAAAATGCAAAAGCGATGAGTAAAAACGTAGCAAGAAACAGAGTTAAACGTGAGTAGGCTTTGGTTGCAATGATTATTTCTTTCTTATAATGAAACAATGGGTTTGTGATTTTTTACTTTATCGAAAAAATCTGCTTGTTTGTTGTACACGTACCGGGTAGTTAAACATTGGAGTTTGGGTTTTATAAATGGCGATTTTTCCCCTCAGGTGCAAATAATTTGTGCAGAAACTGACCACATTTTGTGGCAAATGCAGGGTGCCGTGCAAGAAGCGAGGGGGCGTACGGTTTACCGTGAACGGGCGGGACTACTTCGAGTTGGTGCTGGTGACCAACGTGGCGGTGGCCGGGTCGATCCAGTCCATGGACGTGAAGGGGTCGCGCACGGGGTGGATGGCCATGTCCCGCAACTGGGGCGTCAACTGGCAGTCTCTCGCCTACCTCAACGGCCAGGGCCTCTCCTTTAGGGTCACCACCACCGACTCCCAGACGCTCGTCTTCTCCAACGTCGTGCCTCCCACCTGGGCGTTCGGCCAGACCTTCGCCAGCAACCTGCAGTTCAAATGAGAGTCATTGGAACAAACAATGGCCCAAAATTGGGTAGATTGGGCCATGTGGGCCGTGCAAGTTTGAAGTGGGGGTGTTCTTTGGTTGCTTGTTGGGCTGCGGCGTGCTTTGCTATTTTGTTGAGCTGCCCGCCATACTTGTATTGCATGCATCGTTACTTGTTGTGTTTAGTTTGTTGCTGTATTTTGCGTATTGAAGTGAAAAACGATGGATTTACATTAAGCACCAAGATTACGAAAGTACGAAGAATGGGCTGTTTATTAAGTTTTAAGCTACTTCTCGTCTACATGGAACCGTCACGTTGTTAGTAGGGGGTTGGGAATTCATGTATAAGGCGATAAAACCACTATTTTAATGAGAGAATTCGAACTCATGAATTAAAATGTTAAATTATTGTTGATTGTCATCTATTCTATTATAGAATATTTTGGTGTATCAATGAAAAATAGCATTGTCATTGTTTAGAAATATATATTTATGTATTTGGCGAATATGATTTGTTTCCGTTCAATATTAAATTATCATTATCATATCTTTCAAAAAGTTCTCAACTCGTATGGACCGACCGCCTGAGTAGAGGTAATGGCAAGGGGAGGAAACTTTTTGTTTGGAGGAATCATCTGATTTTTTGTTTTAAAAAAAAACATGTCTCTAGTTTCCAATTGGCATAAGCCTTCCAAGTATTGGACGTCAATTGATTTGTGCAACCGAGTCAGTCCCGTCATGGCGTCATCACCCTCAACGTCATATGACACTGAAGGGAAGGTCACAAGCCGTAAGAAAATTTCTCCCGGGTATCCTTTCCATCTCCAGCTGAACTTCCAAGTCAGAAGCAATATCGTACCAGTGCAACACAAAATATGCAAGTACCACTGCGCCAAAATTTTAATTGCAATGTGATGACCTATATAGGAGGGCGAGGGAATATTAATTCAAAATTAAAACCACATTAGCAAAACCTTTTAGATGCAAATTATGATTTACTATAATTAAACTTTCAAGAAGTCATGTGCGAACAGGGGATGTAGCTCAGATGGTAGAGCGCTCGCTTAGCATGCGAGAGGTACGGGGATCGATACCCCGCATCTCCATTATCTCTTAATTTTTATTTTTTTTGCGTTTTTGATTAGTATCTAACTCTTGTTTCGAGGAACGATTGATATCCAACTTGGATAAGGAACAGAGTATAAACAAAAAGGTATAGCGACATATTCTCCAAACTTACTCTGAAATCGTATGGAACGATCCAAGATTGTGCAAATTAATCAGCCATGAGTTGCCATAGAATTCAAATACCAAAAAAGAAAATCTAATATTGTGACGGTGACATGCCACGTGTCATCTCGTGAGCTACCATCTTCCTACTCCTGTTGATGGTGATCAAGCAGAGGCAGACGTGCTCCTCCAGCTCTCCCAGCTGCTCCTTGAGGTCCTCTTCGCACTCTTGTTCTTCTCTCTCCACCTCTTCCAGTAATGGCAGCTCGCCGTGGCCACGCATCGCGATCCGGGCCACGTCGCGCCCGTGCTCGAGCTCGTCGTGCGCGCGCCGCACCATGCGGCTCACCGTGTCGAGGTCGCGGCCCACGATATACGCGCCTCGCGCGGCAGCGTCCACCGCTGCGCCGGAGCGCGCATAGTGCCGCTCTCGGACCTTCTCGGCCGCCGTCCCCGCCCACCGCACTGCGGCAGCAGGGCTGGCGCCGACGGCCGCGGCCGCCATGCCAACGCCCACCACCGCGTGCGCGGCAAGGACCACCGTGGCCACAACGGCCGCGGCGCACACGCCGATAAGGGTAGCCGCAGCCGCGCCCCGTGCAATGCGCGCGACCCGCGCGAGCCTCCGGAGGCGGCGCTTCGCCGCTGCCAGGCGCGCGGCCAGCGGGCCGCAGCGCCCGTGCACCGCGTGGAACTCGGCGAGGCCACGTGGCGAGAGTGGGTTGTCCAGGCCGACGTGCCGCGCGAGGACGGCTTCCGCTGCGGGGTCGCCGAGACGTAAAAGTAGCCGGCGGAGCGTGAGGTGGTGGCGCCGTGCCGCGCTAATAGCGGCAAGAAGCGTGGAGCATGCCTCGCATGCCTCCTGGGTCATGTCAAAGTACTCGAGCAGAAGCGTCTCGACGCGGCGGCCGCCTCGGCAGCAGCGACTGGCTCGCGCAAGCGTCTCCGGGCTTGGCTCCAACACAAAGTCGTCAAGAACGGTGTAAGAGCATGACAGTTGCATGGCCTCTGTGTCTTCTTGGTCAGCTTCTTGGTATTCTTGGACATGTGGCTTGGAGGAGAGCCTAAGGGAGGAGAAAGTATGCTTGAGGTGGTGGTGTGCATTAGTCCACAGTTCAAGGAAGGAGCTGGACCGGAAGGCGCGGTCGTACTCCTCGTCGACGTCGAGCGGGCGTGTCGGAGTGCTGGAAGGGGTGGAGTTGCTTCTTTCCATGGCTGCTGCGATGAGTTTGGAGAGAAACCAGAGTTAGAGGAGAAAGTAATCAAGTAGCTGCATATGTGAAAATTAACAAAAGCATGAGGAGTTTGCTTTTGAAGACTTTTTAGTCAGAGCTTGTTGTTGCTTGAGGGAAAGTTGCAGGCAAGAGTAATGTAGTGACAAGTTCATGGCTTCTGTTTTTACCAAAAGAACAAGCAATCATAGACTCATAGCTCAACCTTGGCTTCATGTTTATATGTGTATAGTTTGATTTGCTTGGCAAGTTTTGCTTCCTTAGTTCCTTAGAGAGAGTAGAGGTCTATATGGACAATGCACCAAATACTTCTAGTAAATAGCATATAAACGTGATTCATAGCCTTTGTTACGTAAAAGGAATATCTTCGAATTTGCGGTGCATATTAAAATTTGTTGATTGTGTCACACAAATGTACATCTGGATTTGAACTTACCAATTATCGTACATGACTGATGCAATTTACTTTAGCCAAAAAGAAAACATTTTTTAATTAAAAAGCAAAAGCTTCAATTAATAGAATCAGATATGCATAAGCGATGTGCATTGATGATTCATGTTTTAATAAAGCAAACAGCGAGTACGTAGACAAAGTATACATCTATGCTTCATGAAATGGACAAAAAGCACACCATTAATTGGAATCCTACGTGCAACTAACCAAAATGAAATTTTGAAATACTTCTAAAAAATCATTAAAAAAAAGTAAGGTTAATAGTGCAAGGCATGTATGTAGGCTCAAATATACTTACGAGTTTCAAGGTGGAATATGGATTTAGCCAGTGAAGGGGACGAAGAAGACCTCATTGTGATTAGCTTAATTAATTAGCCTCTCGCAAAACAAACTCAGTACAGCCTTGTTGCTGCTACCAAAATCTATCACTCTGACTTATCTATCTATCTAGATCTCACTCACAAGTATTTTTTTTTTTTTGTGCAGCTACAACATATACTACAACACTCCCAATGACCTAGCTAAGGGGCCTAAAAATTTCATATGAATTTATTCCCTTCCCTCTTATATAGGAACTAGCAACCATGCACGAACAAGTGATAAGAGAGAGAAAAGGGAGAAGCTAGCTAGCTCTTGCAAGGCAAGAAACAAAACCCACAAGCCACGAAGACGAAGGTGGCTTCTTTTTGGTACACACCGGAGGAAAAAGATAAAGCAACACAACAGAAGGAACACGAAAGTACATTATATCACATGTGCTAGTTGATATGGTTATGGTTATTTGCCGGCACATTAGTGACGTGTGTTGCTTGAGTATTAGGACTACCTATATTAACATAACAGTGTAGTGTTAAGGTTATGGAAATCATAGCCAAGTTTGTTTGCATAGTTAGCTGTTCTGATAGATTTTTTTGACCAGTACTTAATCAATTGGAAATAGTTGGTGTGAACTGATAAATAATACCTAATTGTGAGTTCAAATAAAGTTTTCTTATTACATCATTATTTTAAGTAGCATTTACTTATAACATCTATAAACTTTTTGATGACATCTAAATTTCAAGATGTACATGATATATTTCGATACAAAGTGCATAGTGGATAAGTCTCAAAGAGCACCTAGGAGTTTAGGAATTCAGTCTTCTAAAAAGAAAAGTTGGAATATTCTTTGAAGACCAATAAATTGCAGGAATAGAGAAGATGACAAACTTGTACAAACTTTTAATCAATAAGATTAGCACTGTTTTTTTTTATAATCAGATACTAATGGAGCCGATTATTGTACATCTTCATGTTCTGCAACATATATTTGTCTAATATGTAAGTAGGTTTTGTAAGCAATTCTGGCCGATTGGGAGGGTGGACCTAAGAATTTTGTTCGAGACACGTCAGAGAGAGAGAGCACACTCCAAGATTTATTGCTGCCGCGTTTCGACATGCGAACTTTTTCAGCTTCCATAGCCAAGAGCTGGCTCCATCCAACTCATTAGGAAAACACCACAAGTTTACGAAACCTTAGCGGTTTAGCTCGTTCGCTCTTAGTTAAGTTCTTACCATGCAACTGTCTCGCTCTCTCTGCTTCAATAGTTGTGCTAGACTTTTGTACGTGACCGACATGCCGCTTCTTCATGCCTCAATTGACAGGCATGCCTCTGTGCAGCGAAGTAACATCAAGAAAATTTGGACCAACCAATATATGAGGTCATAAGGAGATGTAAAGAAAAAAAAAAGTTAAACAATACCTCCTCTGTTAAAAAAAGTAATGGAAATAAACTTTATCTGATTTCCAAATTTTCTAGTTCCAAAACATGGTTTTGCGAATAGAGTTACATTAGAAAACGATACAAGAATACAATATGACAAAAAATATATTTATTGTGAGATGAAAACAGAGGGAATAACTCGCTACTATAATAATTCACACGTAGCAGGCAGGAAAAGAGCAAGCCAGGATGATGCTGATGAACCAAAACCATACATTGAGGTCCCAAATTAAGCCGCCAATGGCTAGCTACACGACACAGATTTCGTGCAGTGGTGGTGCAAGTGCAACCAAATAAGGTAAGTGTCTGGAAGCAAGTCGAATCATGCATGAACAGGAGATATATATGGACGTGACCAACGTAAAAGCTCCATCTGGAGGTCCAGGTTCCTCTCGTGGTTGCTTAAGATGGCGAGGTAGTTTTATTGAGGACCGACCACGCGCCATGCGTGAGCGGATAGCCTTACCTTTGACAATTTAATTGGGCACAAGCTCCCTGTTTTTCTGGAAGATGAGTTTAACTTGCATGGCATCCAGAATTTCCTATGCTGGTGGTTCAACCGTAACTAACAAACCGACAACCAAGCTGCTTGCTCTCAATATTTCTGCAATCCGCTGCAACGAAAAGCAAAGCAAGAATCAGTAAGGTAAGGCTACCAAATAAATTTTGGATTACTAAAACTATACGAATTTCATAGCGCTTCTTTCTGTTAGTAGGCTGGATCTAAGCTTGAGCCTAGCAGCATGGAACATGCTTAATTCAGTCCAGGACAAAGAGCTTTGTCCTCTGCTACATTACCTCTACCTATCACAACCTGCAATCACAAAGCACTGAGAAGCATCCTTTGTTTTCCTTACGAAAAGGAGGAAATAATGAAGTACCTGAGTACTGTAAGCGAGAATAGGCACATCCTAATCAAACAGCACGATTCTAATTAATAGAAGGCAAAATCATGATAAGAGGCCAAGAAAAGGAACTTACAACCCATCACATAGTAAATATAAGGAAAAGTAATGATAGATCTGGAACTAATTAAGCCTTGGTACCATCCACATATTTTCCAATACATCATTCGTCATCGGTGGTACTTGCACAACATAGTGCTGCAAACTAACAACCAGACCTATGCACTGTCAAACGCAAGAAAAAACCATGCAAAAAGTTTCCCGTAAGAAGGTAAAACACACAGCATTTAGAACTGTGAACAAATCACCAGGGCACATCAAAGATCAAAAGCGCTACCTGCAAGTCAACTCAATGATTCTATACTATAGTGCAAAGGCAAAAGATGCCATATTCCCATATAGACGGACGAAAAACACCTTTGAAACGAGAGGTACCTAACCCTAACAAAAGAAAAAAAATAAAAAAGAAAGATGAATTCTCTTACCATGGCTACAAGTGCATCATAAGCCACCACTCACCCCCAGTGGAGAAGCAAGGGAATTTGCTTTGGTTAATGGATGCACACGCCCTTCAAAAGTCCTGTTTCCAGGAAGCCCATTAGCAGCAACACTATCTTGAAGGAACATGAAACATGAGCAATGTGCTCTAATTGACCACGTTTATAACACCTTCCTATCCAATAATGTCAAATTCACCATTTTCAGAAACTGCAGCAGTACAGATTCATTAAATTCTCCAGAATTTTCCATGCAGGTCGTATAACTATAACCAGCAGTATGAAAACCAAGCTGGTCTAAATATTTTTGCAATCCACTGCGAAGAAAAGGAAAGCAACAATCAGTAAAGTAGGCTTTCCAAATTGAGCAATGATTTGGTTTTGAGGGAATCAAGAGTTACCACTAATCCATGCGCAAGGCTTGCCCTAATCCATCGGTTTACCTGACTAAACCTAACAAATGTTAAATTGAAGCAATGGCTGATCGCCCAAGTTTTTCAAAACATAAGAGGAGCATATGCCACATCGAATCTGAAGTTTTCATCAATTATAACAGAAAAAACTGAAACTATTTTGTCTTGCACTCCATCTTAATCTGAAAGCCCTTGCATAAGAGATGTAATCTGAATCTATATTTGAGCCAAACAACAAGCATGCTCCTTGTTTTGGAATAATATACGCAACATTAAGAAAAACTGGCCGATGATATTAGCACAAATCGTCAAGTTGAATATGGAGTTAAGGACTGGAACTCGGGGTCTAATTCACAGGTATTTTAGCAACCAAAGCAGCCCCCACCATTACATTAGGAGGAAAAAGGAGTGCTTCAGAAGAAGCGTGCTTCATTGTAAACAATGGAATGAAGAAAATTTAAAATTAACAATGAAAAAAAGAAACAGATAATAATTACCTTGCAGCATTGCATACGGAGAGGTGGCCGGCGGACGGCATGGTCGCGAATCGGCCGCGCCGCTGGTCGGCGGTGGCATGGAAAGCTTGGAGCAGCGGCGGCTGGAGTGGTGTGACGGCGTGGGAGAGCGGAGAGGTTGGCTGGTGAAAGGCGTGGGGTCGCGGAGAGGCGGGCCGGCGACCGGCGGAGGGCGAACGAACGACGTGATGCGGCATCGGCTAGCCGCGACAGCGCGGCACGGCTACCTCGCCTTGCCCTCACTGAGCGGCCCAGAAATCTCCGGTGGCGAGGGGCGACGACGGCGGCGATCACCAGCGACGCGGGCCCGGCGGCGGCACGGGAGGTGGAGGGGAAGAGGAAAAGGTGGATTGAAGATGGGGTTCTCGGTGGAGCGGATCGGGTCGTGGTTTTTCATCACCCGCATCCGAGTCGGTATAGACCGGGTTCGGATTGATTAGTTAACAGATATCTATCGGGTCGAATTGGGTTTTAAGATTCGTAAATAAAACTATTTTCAAAATAAAAATAATTTTCTAACAACTACTTTTATGAAAGTATTATTAGAAAGATAAAGATATATACAAGGTGACAAATGAAAACTCTGTGATATTAATAATAGTTGGATATAATATATCATAAAATTAGTTAAAGTGATGTAATGATATTTATAGATTATACAAATATATTTAAAAAACATATAATTATCTATAATTGGAGAGGGGTGGGTTAGCTCGACATATCACATGCATCCGCATGCCCTAGCCTCGAATCAAGTTGAAGTATCTTGGGGTCTCGTAGAGTTCGGGTGAGATTGAGAACCATTGAGAACCCTTAGAGAAGCACGGGAGGAAAAGTGAGGTGGGTGGGCATTAAACACAAGGATTATTAAAAAAGAAGACCCGGCGGATAAGTAAACATATGAATAGAACAATCAATCCTCTAATGGAATAACATCTAAGGTCTATTTGGGATATAAAGTATTGTATAGTTCCAATGAAAAATTGAGGTATTATCACAAATTGTGATATAAAAAACTTTGTTGTGTTTGGATGGAAAAAAAACAGAGGTAAAAATACCACAGTTTGCCTCAAAACCCAAGTTTTATCGTTGTATCCAAAACTTTGGCCTAGCTCAAAGCTTTTGCCAAAACCGAGAAAAGGGAGCTACGTGCGACCGAGCGTGAAAACGATAGGAAAAGAAGCGGGAGTAGATTGATGTGCCTCTGGGGACAAATCAAGCACGGGCAGCGCCATCTCACACATGGAGGGACCTCCGCCGCTGGCATTGGTGTTGGAGAAAGGTACGAGTCGTCATCCCTCACCTTCCTTTCCACTCACCGTCCATGCATGTGACCTCAGTCATCGTCATGGCCACCAGCCGACCGCTTAGCGTCTACGGTTGACGTCCTGCGCACCAGGCGACCGATCGCCATGCCGGGCCGACTTCCTGGCCACGGGCATCGCAATCGCCGCCTGATGTTGGTCCATAGCCACCGGCCGCCGTGCTCCCCACCGGCAGCCTCGCCTTGGTCACAACAGGGCGCCTCGTTGTGGTGCCGACTGGCCTCCTTGGCCGGTTGCCGAGAGGCCACCTTGCCATGCTGTCGAGCGGCCCCCTCGGCACTATTAGCCACTTCGCCGTGCTGCCGATTGGCCGCCTCACCCTAGCCACGACATGTCTCCGTCTCGGTTGCAGCCGCATTGCCTCATGGCGGCGCATGCTTCCGTTGGTGCCGTGCTCAATTCTCCTATCATAGACATCTCAAATTCCTTGGACATGGTTTCACCAAAAACTTGACAAAGAGATTCGTTAGTGGAACCAAAAATTATATCATCGACATAGATTTGACAAACAAAGAAGTCATCGTCTATGATTTTGGTAAAGAGAGTTGTATCAATTTTTCCAACTTTAAAATCTTGTGAAATTAGGAAATCTCGCAATCGTTTATATCAAACCCTAGGGGCTTGCTTAAGACCATAAAAGGCTTTTGAGAGTTTATAGACATGATTTGGATATTTTGGATCTTCAAAACCCGGTGGTTGCTTTACAAATACAAGTTCCAAAATTTCACCATTTAAGAAAACACTTTTAACATCCATTTGAAATAGTTTGATTTCAAAACATGATGTGAATGCAAGTAAGACACGAATAGCTTCTAGTCTAGCTACAGGAGCAAAAGTTTCATCAAAATCTAATCCCTCAATTTGAGAATAACCTTGTGCTACCAATCTAGCTTTATTTCTTACAACTAAGCCATTTTCATCTTGCTTATTTCGAAACACCCATTTTGTACCAATGATATTGTGATCAAGAGATTGTTCTACAAGTTCCCAAACATTGTTTCTAGTAAAGTTATTTAATTCATCATGCATAGCATTTATCCAATCCGGATCCGCTAATGCTTCATCAATGCATTTAGGCTCAATACTAGAAATGAAAGATGCATGTTCACAAAAAGATGCGATTCTAGAGCGAGTTTGAACACCTTTACCAACATCACCTATTATTTGGTTGACGGGATGATCCTTAGTGATGCTTTGATGAAGTCTTGGATTTTGCAATGCTTGATCTTCACGTTCCTTCATTTCCGGATCAAGATCGACTTGAGTAGGGGCCTCTGGAATCATAGAAGCTATTTCATTTTCTTGATCGAGTGACTTTGAATCTTCATCTTTGGGCTTCATGTCCCCAATTGTCATGTTTTTCATAGCTTCTCTTAGTTCCTCATTTCCTACATTTTCAAAATCTTCATACTCTTCTTGAGAGCCATTAGATTCATCAAACTCAACATTGCACGTTTCTTCAATGCATTCGGTTATGGTGTTAAAGACACGATAAGCTTTACTAGTTGATGAATATCCAACAAGAAAACCCTCATCAACACGTCTTTGAAACTTTCCAAGATGCATGTGTTTTTTAAGAATGTAACATTTGCAACCAAAAACTCGAAAATATGAGATATTTGGTTTTCTTCCAACAATTAGCTCGTAGGGAGTTTTGTTTAACAATGGATGAGTATAAAGCCGGTTTATGACATAACAAGCAGTATTGGCTGCCTCAGCCCAAAACCTAGTGGGGATTTTATATTCATCCAACAAAGTTCGAGCCATTTTGACTAATGTTCGATTTTTCCTTTCCACAACACCATTTTGTTGAGGAGTATATGGTACGAAAAATTCGTGTTTAATTCCAGATTCATCACAAAGCTCAATAAAATCCGAATTTTGAAACTCTCCACTATGATCACTTCGAAGTTTCTTGATGGAGAATTCAAATTCATTTTCAACACGTTTTGCAAATCTTTTAAACACACTTGAAGCATCGGACTTATGATTTAAGAAGAAAATCCAAGTAAATCGAGAGAAATCATCAACAATAACAAAGTAATAGTTACTACCACCAATACTTTGAGTTTCCGATGGACCAAACAAATCCATATGCAAAAGCTCAAGTGGTCTAGATGTTGACAAAACGTTTTTAGCGGGATGAGTACTAGCAACTTGTTTTCCCGCTTGACAAGCACTACAAAGTTTATTCTTTTCAAACTTTACATTTTTCATACCTAAGATCAAATCTTTTTTTAAGAGTTTGTTTAATTGATGCATCCCAACATGAGACAAGCGACGATGCTAAAGCCATCCCAAAGAATTTTTGGCAACCAAACAAGTTGAAATGCAAGAATCTTTTGAACCGAAATCCACAAAATACAAATCTCCATATCGAAAACCTTTGAAAATTAAAGATTTGTCTTCTAAACTTTCAATGATAACGCCATTTGGTTCGAAAATGCATTTAAGACCCAAATCACAAATTTTTGCAACCAAGAGCAAATTGAAATTCAAAGATTCAACAAGTAATACATTTGAGATGGAAAGGTTATTTGTGATTGCAACTTCACCTAACCCAATTACCTTTCCTTTGCTATTATCACCAAACGTGATTTTATCAATGTCATTGCAACCATTATCAAATGAGGAGAACCGACTTTCATCACCGGTCATGTGTTGGGTGCACCCGCTATCAAGCACCCAATGCCTCCCACCGGTTTTGTAGTTCACCTAAAAGAAAGGTTAGACGCTTTTAGGTACCCAAACTTGTTTGGGTCCTTGGAAGTTAGTAACAAGGGTTTTTGGAACTCAAATTCTCTTTTTATGTTTATTTTGATAAGGTAAACCAATGAATTTTGCAATTACTTTTCCGTAATTTGTTTTCTTAAGCATGTAATGGGAGTGATACTCATTTTCTTTAGCTCTAGAAGTTGAGGGACAATTATCCGACAAATGATCTACATCATGGCATTTGTGATAAAACATATTAGTGGCCTTAACAAAAGTCACTTTAGTACTCAACTCCTTTCTTTTATTCGGTTCATATCCTAAACCTTCCTTTCTAAATGAACATCGCTGCTCACTAAGAAGTTTGTCTAAGATTTCTTTTCCTTTAAAGCATTTTGCTAATCCTAGATTTAGCTTTTCCACTTGTGCCTTGAGTTCTAAATTTTCTAAAATCAAGTTTGAGTTGTTATCAACAATTTCATCACAAACATTTTCATGATTAATTTCTAAAGCATTACAAGTGATTGATTTTGAATGAGAGACAATATGAGATGATTCATCTAGAATATCACAAGTAATTCCTATATCACTAGTTTGTTTAGAATCGATAATTTCATTAACTAGAAGTGTCTCATGCGAGTCATTTAGTTCGGCATATAAATCACTAAGTGTTGAATATTCTTTCTTAAGCATTTTGCTCTCCTTAGTTATTCTACCTAGTGCCTCATTCAATTCCATAACCATATCAACAAGTTCCTCATAAGAAGATTCGAGATCCGATACCTTAGCATCATCACTCGCCATAAGACACAATGATGGCTTGTCTTCAAGCGAAGTGGCTTCTCCGATAACAATTCCCGCCATCTTCTTAGAAGTTGATGGTACTTCATCCTCCGATTCGGATTCCTCCGATCCGGAGTACCATTCACCGATATAGGCTTGGCCCTTGCTTCTATTGTTATAGAACTTTTTGAAGAGCTTCTTTTTACCTTTTGACCCTTCACCGTCATCTTTCCTCTCATGTGATCTTTGATGATCACCCTTCTTATTTGGACATCTTGAGGCAAAGTGTCCCTTCTCATTACATTCATAGCATGTAATGTTATTGAATCCGGTCTTCTTGTGCGGTCCTCGCCTTTTATCAAACTCAAACCCCCTTTTGTTGATCTTGTTTAGGATCCTGCGGGTTTTTCTCACAAAAAGAGCTAGATCATCATCGGAGCTTCGTCCGAACTATCCTCCTTGGCCTCCTCGACATTTGCCTTAAATGCCAAGTTTTTCTTTTTTGATCCGGATGCTTCTACAATCCCTTTCTTCTCTTCTTTTTGCATTTCATGGGTAATAAGAGTACCCAAGAGCTCAGTAGCAGTTGTGGATGTAAGATCACCATTGATAAGCACTGTTACAATTGTATCAAAACTCGATGGTAAAATCACAAGCATTTTACGCACAATACAATATCTTCAAATTTTGTACCTAAACCTTTGAGGTCATTGATTAATAGATTGAGTCGAGTATACATGTCACTAACATTTTCAGATTCAAGCATGAAGAAGGAGTTGTATTCTCTAATTAATTTAATTAGTTTAGCTTCTTTGACTTTAGATGTGCCTTCATGAATTACTTCTAAAGTTTTCCACATTTCATAAGATGTATCAAAATTACTAATGCGATTGAACTCACTTAAGTCAAGACCATTAAATATGACATTTTTTGCTTTAGCATTTGCTTGGAGGTTTCTCGCTTCTAGAGGTGTGAGATTTTCTAAGTCAATTGGAGCTCTAAAACCATCTCTAATTACCCTCCAAACGTCAAGACTAATGGATTCTAGGTAAACCGCCATCCTAATTTTCCAATAGCAATAGTTATCACCCTTGAAGAAGGGAACCTTTCCATTATAGTTTTCTTTGATCGATGACATCCTCTCTCTAGACGGTTAAGCCTGAAATGAGAGACCTAGAGCTCTGATACCACGTGTTGATCGAAGGATGCCGACTAGAGGGGAGTGAATAGGCAGTTTTTAAATTTTTACTTCTAAACTAGTGATTAACAACCTAAATTGCAATAACAAGTCTCTAAAGATATGAATGACAATTCAATACAAGTTTTGCAATTTCTAAAGGATTAAGAGCAACAATTCAATCACTACGAAAATGAAGCAAGTAGTAGAAATAACCGAAGATATCGAATTTTTCCCGAGGTCTCGAAAATTTGCCGATTTCCACTAATCCTCGTTGAAGCGCTCTTCGCTAGAGCTTATGTTTCGATTTCACTATGGGTAGCACTTCTCCTCTCCGGATAGGCGAGCTCCGAGCCTTTACAATCAATCGTCGGGCCTCTCCGACACACACCGTCGATGGAGAGATCGCCGGACCTCCCAGGTCGCCTAGGTGATGGCAATCACCAAGAGTAACAAGCCTAGCACCTTGCTTGATCAACCTCAAAGCTTGAAGAACAACCATGCAAATGCAAAAGGCTTGAAATCAACTTCACTCAACTAGCACTCAAGGTTTGCTCAAGTTTTGACTTCAATTGCTAGAGAATGAGTGTGAGAGAGTTTGCACACTGTTGCTCAAGGGTTTAGAGATGTATTTCGTGTGTATATGACATCTACAAACAGTGGGATATATATACTCTCAGCAAAACGGTCGTTTTCAAGAAAATTGGGCGACAGTTGTACTGGCCGGACATTGTCCGGTCACTTCGGACATTATCCGGTCAGTACAAAAAACTTAACCGTTACTCACGTGTAATTCGAGTGTCAGTAGCCGTTTGAACAAGTTTGTGAAGGCCAGACAAATGGATTTGTCCGGATAAAGCGTCCGGACAGATGCATTTGTCTCTATTAACACCCCTGTTCAACATTACATGTACACACCGGACAAATCGATTTGTCCGGACAAATGTATTTGTCTCTGTTAACACTTGAATTAAAACACTCCAACATTTGTATAGGCCGGACATATGGGATTTGTCCGGACAAAATGTCCGGACAAATACATATGTCTCTGTTAAAACATGCATTATCAATTTCTCAGAAGATGTATTGGCCGGACATTGTCCGGTCACTTCGGACAATGTCCGGTGCACTTCAGACAAAAGCCTCCGGACAAATACATTTGTCTCAACTTAACATGCCGTGAAAATTTGTATTGGCCGGACATTGTCCGGTCACTTCAAACACTGTCCGGCCAATACAAAACGAAAATGTGCTTATAAAGACTTCAAGGTTGATCAAGATATTTGTGCTAGGACCCTCTTAATAGTACGACCATCTAACCTAGAAAATTTTAAAAAGTAAAAATGCTAGGTTTAGTACTTTTGTCGGGGTTTTTTGTCGTTTTCGCTTCATGGAGTCTTGAGAACTTTGCTTTGCTCTTTCTTGATGCTTTCTCCTCTGATTAACCTGAGTCTCACACACAAAGTTTAGTCGCAAATCTTACGGGTATCATTAATCACTAAAACCCTAATTAGGGCTTAAGATTCAACAATCTCGAGCGAGGTTGAGCTTTGCGAGGACAAGCGTCGAGTGGTCGAGCTTCACGATGTCGAGCTTCATCAAAGGTAAAATCCAATATTAAAGATTATTTTCTTAGGATTTTACCGATCTTGGTGTTTGGAGATAGACCGAGTTGATAGGATTCGTTTTGCTAGTTTGACCGTACTATTAAGAGGGGTCGAAAACTAGTAGCTTGAATCTATCTAGTACGGAAGCTCAGATGCATTCATATCATCTTATACTAGTGTTTATCGCTGTTGGATCAGGATGTCGACTAGAGGGGGAGGGGGTGAATAGGAGACTTTTAAAATTTGTTTTTGCAAATGAAAAATTCAGATAAAACAAGTAATAGAAAAAAAGATAAGAGATTGAAACCGATATATCCCGAGGTATCGGAGACACGCCCAGTCTCTACTAGTCCTCGTTGAAGCACTCAGTCCTTGAGTATAGCTTCAGTATCCACACAGGACACTATCTACTAAGGTTGCTCCTTGTCCCCTCCGGAAAGGCGAGCACCAAGCCTTTTACAAGTTATCGCGTCTCTCCAACAATCTCCGATTTGGAGAGATCAGCGATTTCCGCCTCCGAACCGTCTAGGTGAGGGCGCTCACCAAGAGTAATAAGAAGCAAGGTCTACTCTAGACCTCCAATGCACACCGAGAAAAATATCTAGAAATGGGAATGCAAGAACAATATGCTCGATGTGGCTAAAACTCTCACGACTCGATCAAAAGATCAAGTTTTAAGTAAAACGAAGAAGCACTAGTGAGAAAGTAAGAAAGGCTGTGTTGCTGTGTTTTCTTGTGTTGAAACAGTAGCTCAACACCTCTATTTATAGCCTTCGTGGTCAAAAGAGCCGTTTGAGCTCGAGCTGAAAAATAGTAACTAAGACTGACAGTCAGTCTCACAAACTGACAGTCAGTCTAGTGTATCACCAGAAAGAGTAAAAATAGGATCACAACAGCTCGAACGTTGTGGACTAAAACGGTAAAAAGAAACAGTCCAAACTGACAGTCAGTTACAAAGACTGACAGTCAGTGTCCACAAAATCAACAGTGAAAAACAACGGCTAAAAACTTTATAACCGTTGAAGCAGATAACAACAAAAATTTACTGCCCAAACTGACAGTCAGTGTGTCAAACTGACAGTCAGTCTCACAGAGAAAAACAGAATCAAAAACCAACTCAAAAACTCTCTGTGGTCGAAACCATACTGACAGTCAGTATACCAATACTGACAGTCAGTCTAGTACAAAAAATCTGAGACAGAAAACATGCTCTCTGGAGATTTGTCAGTTTGCACTAACTGACATTCATACTGACAGTCAGTTCATCAAACTGACAGTCAGTCTAGTACAACAGAAATCAGCTCAATAAAATCATACTCTCTGGAGATAAGTCAGTTTATCAAACTGACATTCATACTGACAGTCAGTTACAAAGACTGACAGTCAGTCTGGATAAAAACAGAGAAAACTCAAAATCCAGAGATCTGATTCAAATGATTTCAGTTTTGTTTTGAAGATATTTTCGAGAAGAACATTTTTGACAACAGCAACAAAAATTAGATCTTTTCAGATCTTTCTCAAGAAGTAAAAACCTCAACTGTTGACAAAATTCAATACATCAAAACAAATTGTCGAAAAACCACAGATAATGATATGCGTGCATTGACCTAGATTTTTCTCGGTATGATTGCAGATGTAGAGAGAACTTGTGTCCCCTCTTTATAGTACGGTTTAAACTAAGAATAAAATCCTTAAACCGATCGATCTTCATGCACCCTGAGATCGGTAAACCTAGAACTACAACATACCTCGATGCATCAGTTTAGTCCAGCAAAAACAATTTCTTTTTGCGTCTTCTTATGCTTTTGAATGACTTAAATTTAACTTCAACATTTTGATCACAAGCCCTCGCTTTTTGTGCGTTTGTCTGAAATCTGCAACACTAACTCAAACACATAGTTAGTCCAAAAATACTTATTATCATCAACCATCAAAACACATCAGGGTTAGGCATGAAAGGCCTAGATGCAACAATCGCCTCTTGTATTGCTAGAGAGTCTAAGTGTAGTTTGCAGTGCATTAGAGAAAATGTTTTGAAAACTGCACTTAGTCTTGATCACCAGCTATTTAAATTGGTTAATTTTCTAGAGCTGGTCGTGGTTGTACTTGCACATTCTAATCGCATTCTTGTTTGATACGTGGTCGTGATCATGTCGCCGGTTTGGCGGTTTTCTATTTAGGGTTTGGCCGTGGTCGTAGGAGTTCGAACTGGTCGTACCAATCTTCGGCTCGCTTGCGTACGCTCGACCAAATCCACTCTACCACCTGTTTTCGACCGGATATTCGACCAGTGGTTTTAGTTCGTAAATCATATTGGTCGTGGTCGTTGCTGAGTGTCAACTGAGATATCCAGAGAAAACAATAAATCCGTATGTGCAAATACCCTAAATTGCATTAGAGTTGATTTTTGGGTTAGACATTTTGGCAATAGGAAGGCTTTTAGGTTTCCTAAAAGTTTCTAGACCTTTCTAGGTCTTGCTCCTGTTGACAAAATTGTAAAACTTTAAGTTATCTTTCCAACAAGCCAAAAATAACCTTAATCGGATCTCTGTATCAAAAGTCATCCTTGTTTTACTGTCAATATGTTTTGGCCAGACTTTGTCCGGGCATGGCCGAACTTTGTCCAACTTGTACAAATTTCTTTGACTGTAACCAGAGATGTTTGCATCTGTCCGGGGGCTTTTGTCCGGGGTAGGCCGGACTTTGTCCGATATGGCCGGACATTGTCCAGTTTGTACAATTTATTTGAGCCAAGAGTGAAACAGAAACAGATATATATGTCCGGAGCTTTTGTCCGACATGGCCGGACTTTGTCCGGCCTTTACAAAAAACTCCCAATGGTCACTGACACGTTTGCAACGGCCGCATTTTGGTGTACTGGCCGGACAATGTCCGACCTGTACAACAATGTCGCAGTTGGTTGCAAACGACTAGTTTTTCTTGAGGGCTATATATATCTCGTGTTTGGCTTCATTTGTGGCTGCTCAAAGTGTTGATATTTCAGTTTATAAGCTAGCCAAGACTTTGCATTTTCTATTGCATCTAGAGGCTAGATTTGAGCCCAAATCTTGAGTAGATTTGAGAGAGAGCATTTGTGTGAGGTTAATAGTGCTTAGTGCACTTCAATCACCATTTGCATGTTAGTGCTAGAGTGTTGAGCATCTCATTTGCATTATTGAGTTTCTAGCACGTGATTCGTTCAAGTGAAAGCACATCCGACTTGTTACTCTTGGAGATCGCTTTCGCCTAAACGGTGTCGGAGGAGAGTCATTGAAGTTTGTCGGAGAGGCCGGCAAGAACTTGTGAAGGGTGTGGTGCTCGCCTATCCGGTGCGAAGAAGAAGCAACCCTAGTGAGATATTCTTCGTGGATATAGAAGCGAGGCGCACATGTGAGCGCTTCAACGAGGAGTAGGGGAGACCGGGCGAGTCTCCGACACAAATTGTTTGATTCACTAGTTGCTTGTTGTATTGTATAGTCTATATTGAGTAATTGCAACTAGTGTTATATTGTTGTTGCATGTTGAATTGCTTATTTCATATGATTGAATGCAATTAGTTTATTAGATTATTTTAAGCCTCATTGCAACATCTAGGTTTCATAATTATCTTGTTAAAATTACTTAGTAGGGAAAGAAATTTCAAAAGCCTCATATTCGCCCCCTCTAGTCGGCATCCTTGATCCTACACTGAGTGCCTACAGCCTACCTCTGCCTCTGTTGCTGGCGTGTGGTGCCATGATAGCGCGTGCCTCCGCCACACCTTGCCCTCCACATGTGTCTCCATCACCGGCGTGTGGTGGCATGGCTGCGCCTGCCTCCGCATTCGCATCCGCAAATGGGTGCCCTTTGTCTCTGTTGCCGGCGTGTGGCACTGTGTTGGTGCGTGATTCCGCTGCCACATGCCCTCAATGAAAGATCCCTCCTTCGGCAACAATCTCCGCCGCGTGACAGCTCCCGCGTGCCGCTGCTCGAGTCCTTGCACACGCGGCTAGCCTCCGGGAGTTCCGGCGGCTTCTCAGTTCCCCGGTTGGGCCGTCCACCTCGCACACGCGCCACCGGGCCATCACCATCCACAGTCCATCGGCCGCCTGCATAGGATCACCGCCGCTCGGTTCGCGACCCCTCCTCCACTCGACCGGCTGGCAGCAGATCCACCTAGGCCGATGGGTTCCCCGGCCGGTTGCCCACAGGTTCGACCTCTTTGACGTTGCCGATGATAGGACAATCACGTAGACCTTTTTTTTTGTTTATCCACTTTTGCCGTTGTTGTTGTGTGATATTGTGGTTACGGGTTTCAATCCAAACATCTTGTAGGAAATTATAATACTTCAGTTTTAAAAATATAAAATTTTGATATCTCTCTTTTCAAAACTCTAATTTTACAATACCACAATTAATCGATACCATCTCTCCAAAATAGACCCTAAATCATAGACCACGCTACAGAGCTGATGTCACGTGATGGAGTGAAGGCGGCAGGAAAATCACCCAAAATGCAGGCAGGCTAGGAACCTTTATAACTCTGTCAATGACAACTTTTAAGTGAAATGAACATTTTTTTTTTTGAGTTGAAGGAATGCTCTCTAATTTTGGTTTATTATATGGATTTTCATCTAAAGTTTACAATATAACATATACTCATCAAAAGTGGCCATATCCTCTAATAATCAATTAACCATGTCCTTGCTCTCCCAATTTAGTGATTTGAGAGGATATTTTAACAGAAAATAAAGAAATTGATTCCCGCCCCAACGCAAATCAGATTAAGAGGCAGCCACTTGCCGACCCTATATTTGTAAAACAATATACTTACATGTAATATGTTATGAGCAAAATTAGCACCACACCAACAAAAGGTTTGAATTAGAATTATATTTGTAGAAAGATCAAATCTATAGTTTATATATATGTTTTTCTTTAGATAAAGTGATGGTCCAAAATTTTTTGTTAGAGAGGTTGAAACATCAAGTTCAAATATTGAAATAACTAGTAAGTTGATTTATCTTGTCCAGCATGTTGTGTTGTTTGACCTACTTTTCATTGTTATATTAAAGAAGTCTTCATATTTGTAACTTTGGACGGAAAAGTTGAAACTGTCTCCAAAAAAAAAAATCTCTTATTGTGTAAAGGGGCAAGCAATCTATATATGGGGGACGAGGACAACTTATGAGAAACAAAATCATTTGAGTAATTGTATTATTCGTTATTGTATATAATTACTATGTAGGGTAGGAAGGACATGATTAGTAGCTATGACCATTAGATAGCCATCTATGTAATAAATTGGATTTGGATGGGTGTCTTGAATTCCCCTATTTTTTTTAAAAAAAATGTACTCCGCTTCTCCCGTTTTGACTTGGCGCTTGGACTGGTCGACCACTCCAACGACCTCAATATTACTTGCTTGAGCCGGTCAATCACCTCAATATTAAAAATGCGCGCACACAGAATGACATATAAATGCATCAGCTTGCCGTCGAGTTTTTTTTACTATTAACCCATATTTAAAAAATAATTGCGAAACTAACTCACAGTTGTAATAATTTACACAAATGGTCTACCACGTCAGCTTGTCGAGCTCCCAGAACTCGACAAGTTACAAGTCGCACGGGCACATACTAGTCGTGGTCGGAAGGCACGACTAGGGCCTTGTCATGTCCCTCGACCACGACAAGGCCTTGTCGAGTGCCTCGACCACGACTAGCCCTTGTCGAGTGCATCGACCACGACTAGCTGCGGGAACTTGTCGCATGTGGAAAACACGACAACGAAAAGAAATTATTTGCGGGAACGGGGATCCGAACCCGGGCCGAGGACACGGGAGCGAGCGCGCGAGTCAGTTGGTCTAGCACTCTTAGCTGCACTAGAAGCGTTAGCCTAATTAATATCCCTCCCTCATATGTCGTGGATCCAGAGCTCAACAAGAGACCTGTGTACAGTAAGAATTTATGATTGAATTCTGGACTGATTTGTAATCTGATTTCACAAATGAGTATAAGCTTATACGTTATAATCATCTAACAAGAGATTTGATAAAATATGACTTGATTTGATGATTTTTGATATAAACTGAAAATAGGGTACTTTAGGGTAAAATAAGATCTGAGTTTTGTCGATTTCGAATTATGGTCTTTAAAATGTGATTTTGTAATCTGCACAGAAGAGAAAATTGTATCAAATAGCATTTGAAAAAGATTTGCTGAAGAAATTTTGAATTTGGAGTTAATCTGAAGATTTTATCCTTTTTGGGTTTCTAGATATCAGATAAAGGACTAAATTACGATATAATTTGGACTGATATGTGAAAAAGGCTTAGATGATATGATTTGGCTGCCAACTTTCTGGATTAAGGTATTGACATACCCATGATCATAATCCAAGAATAATCTGATCTGGATTAGGTCAAGATTTAGCTAAATCTGAGTTCTGAGTATTTAGGGTAATTAGAATCATGTTTTCGAAAACAAAATAGGATTGATAGATCTGAGATTTAGAGATGGAATTGAATCTGGCTTCTAAAGACTTTTATGTTTGGCAGTAACAAGATCAGTTCAACCCTAATCTATCTCAAACCCTAAAATATCAAAATCTATCCTGTGAACCCAAATCAAGATCAGTGGGGATTCGAACCTAGGTGGACAACGAGGTAGAAGAGAGTTCCCACCAACTGGGCTAGAAGTTTTTCCCATCAGCTGGGCTAGGAGTTTTTCCCATCATACTGTACATACATAAATACATACATACTGTATATACACACACGCACATATATATGTATATGTATATGTATATATATCTATAGAAATATATGTAAGTATGTATATATATCTATGTATGCATATACATATAATAAAAATATATAAGAAATATAGTGAACTGCATGATTCATTTTGAATGTAACACACTGAAAAATAAAACTGTTAGTATATGTTCGCTATGGGTTCGGTTGATTTTGCATGCACAGCCGCTTGAACAGATCCATGATCTGTTTACTGCGGAAGTGTGTGAAAAGGTTTGCTGCAATGTGCCGCATGCACCAACGGCTGCGCACATCCTCCCATTTGTACGGAGCATCTGGGGCCCCGTGCATTACCTCAATGGCATGGAGCAGCCCTCGGTGGCGGTCCGATATGATGCACACCTTCTCTCGATCACCAACAACCGCCCGCTTCACGTTGACCAGAAACCACAACCAACTTTCTGAGTTTTCAGACTCGACGATCGCGTACGCCAATGGAAGCAGTTGGTCGTTAGCATCCACAGCAACAGCAATGAGAAGACTGCCCTTGTACTTTCCGGTCAGGAACGTACCATCCACGCATATGACCGGACGACAATAAGCAAATGCCTCGATGCACTGGCGGTATGACCAGAACAATCGACGGAGTACCCGAGTGTTCTGTATGGGGCTACCATCTCGACGTGTAGCTGGCTGATCGAAGAAATCTAAAAATGTGCCTGGGTTGGTCTGAGCGATGTTGCGCAGCAACCGCATCACATTGTTGTAGGCGTGGTCGAATGTGCCGAACATGCCCTCAATTGCCTTCTGTTTTGCTCTCCAGGCCTTTGCATACCGTATAGTGTACCCACACCTATCGGCAACTTGCTTCATTATTTCTCTCGGCATTATCGAAATGTTCTCTCGCACGGCCGACTGGATGATATTACCGACGTACGCCGACGTCAGGTTCCTGTGTCTGTCTAGCGCCTCCGTGAGCAGGCATGTGTGTGTGGTAACTGTTGGATCAAGGATGCCGACTAGAGGGGGGGTGAATAGGAGGCTTTTAAAAACTTCAAAGCTTAAAACAAGTTTTTATACCAAGAAGAACCAAATGCAATTTAATATATTAAAGAGAGAAGATAGAGAACGAACACAACGATTTTTACCGAGGTCTCGGAGACTCGCCCAGTCTCCCCTAATCCTCGTTGAAGCACTCAAGCGAAAGAGTCTTGCTTCAATATCCACGAAGGATATTTCTCAATAATGGTTGCTCCTTGTCCACTCCGGAAAGGCGAGCACCGATGCCTTGTACAAACTTGCCGAGCCTCTCCGACAATCTCCGAACGGAGAGATCAATGGCCACGCCACCAAACCGTCTAGGTGAGGGCGCTCACCAAGAGTAATAGGCAGCAAGGTCTTCTCTAGACCTCCAAACACGCACCGAGAAACTACAAGTATGCAAATGCAATGAACTGGAATGCTCGGTGGATTAGAAAACACTCGACTTGATCAAAAGATCAAGATTTTATATAAGAAACTAAAGCTCAAGAATGTGTATGAGAGGAGGCTGCTTGTTGTATAAAACTTATGCCCAAAGCCCCTTTTTATAGCCTCAAGAATCAAATGAACCGTTGGAGCTAGGGCTGAAAATCAGCAACTCAAACTGACAGTCAGTTTGCTTAATTGACAATCAGTTACATACACAACGGCCGACAAAATTTACGGATAAAAAATAGCTAGCCGTTTGTGGTTATTTAAGGAAACTTGAAACCCCCAACTGATAGTCAGTTATGCAAACTGACAGTCAATTCGACCAAAACAACGACCAGATCAAATAGAAACTCAGATAAAAACAGCTGTGGTCGAAACCCAAACTGACAGTCAGCATGGGCATACTGACAGTCAGTTTAGTACAAAAATTTTTGGCCCGAAAAACACACTCTCTGGACAATTGTCAGTTAACACAAACTGACAGTCAGTTCAGCAAACTGACAGTCAGATTGAACAAAAACAACTATAACTTTAAATCCAGAAATCCAAAAGAGATGTTTAATAGCTCATTTGAAAGATATTTTAAAGGACTATCTTTTTGGCAACAGAAGAAAAAGCCAGATCTGCCTAGAACTTTCCATAAAATGCAAAAACTCTTCTGCTGTCAAAAACTAAACTGAAAAACCAAATAACTGACAGTCCGTTAAAAACATCCATAACTTTTGATCCAGAAATCCAAATTGATAGTTTAATAGCTCGTTTGAAAGATAATTTCAAGGGTTACATTTTTGTCAACAGAAGCAAAAACCAGATCTACCTAAATCTTTCTGGAAAAATGAAAAACACTTCTGCTGTCAAAAATCATTTGAAAATCCAAATCTCTCAAACCAAAAACAAATCAAATCCAACCAAAATGATGCAATGCAATGACCTAAATTTCTCGGTTTGTGTTGGAGATAAAGAGAGGACTTTCGCCACCCCTCTTTATAGTACGGTTAAAACTAAAAAATAATTTCCTAAACCGATCAAACTCCAAACACCGAGATCGGTCAAAATAAAACAAATATTACCTCAGGTCCTTTGCATCTTTAATCCTTGCAACTTTCGTTTTGGTGACCTTGCACTTGTGACCTTGACTTCCAACCTTTAACTGCGACCACAGCCAACATTGCGACCTTGCGCTTGCGACTTTGGACCTGTGACCTGCAGATCTTCCCGGATCACTTGCAGACTTTACAGAAATCACTCTGCATAGAAATAGCTCAAAGACAATGTTAGTCCAAAACACTTAATGTCATCAATAATCAAAATCAACCTAAAAGGGCCTAGATGCAACAGTAACCCTTGTCACCACAAAACCGATGTCGTCCTTCGGCCGCATCGCACGAATCTTCCATGGGCAGCCTGCTGTTACACAGGCTGCGACAAAAGGGTTGGGGTTTGACTTGACGACCTTATATTGCCGGTTAATTGCGAGAGACTAGCTCGCCACGGCATTCTTCAGATCTTCCTTGCTTTGAAACTCCTGCTCTACTTGTAAGCCACCGTGCTCGAAAGACCACCTCGAGCCCTGATCCCTTGGCAACACAGCTTGACTGTATGCTGAGTGATCTAGCCACTCTTGCGGGGGACCAGGAGTATCGTCATCAGAGCCATCGGATGCCTCCGAGTCCATCGAATCATCTTCGTCGAACACTGATGGAAGGCAATCCAGTACCTCGCACACATCTACGCGAGTATGGCAGAATACATCTGACCACTCGCTAGCCCTGAATCTCGCAGGACCGGGCATGACGCTTGGCTCACCCTCCACCGCACACTCGGCTGCTTGTACGTTGCAGAACTGCACATACATCGCGAACTGACCGAGTAGTCCGCCATGGGGTCTTCCACTCTTCGAATATAAGAACTCCAAGATTTGTCCCCTTTAATTTCGCGCAGCATCCAGTATGGCTCATTATCTACCTCACGAACGATGAGCCCTTCGATTAGAGCCATTTCATCACGAGGCCGCTTCCCGAACATATTCATGGATCCACAAATTCAGGTATAGAAATGAGGTGTTATGTACACTCAGCTCGCCCGTCACATACTGGCAAAGGCTCATATCAACCCCGCTTTGCCCCTCGCGAATTATGCCGTCACCATAAAATATGGAAATTTTTTTCGGACTCTCCATACCCTACACACATTCATCTCACGCGTAAATAACATGACACCATTACACACATGCACATAGTTCCTAAAACCATACATACACATATACATTTGAAAAACATAATTTATAAACATAGAGCATGCATGTAATTGAAAATAACCTAATTTCATAATTTCTAAATACATACGCATATATATTTTACAAAACCTAATTCTTACACATAGAGTATGCATGTGCACAATTAAAAATAACTTAATTTTATATTTTCTACAAACATACACACATGTACATAGTTCCTAAAACCATACATACACATATACATTTGAAAAACATAATTTCTAAACATAGAGCATGCATGTAATTGAAAATAACCTAGTTTCATAATTTCTAAATACATACGCATATATATTTTACAAAACCTAATTCTTAAACATAGAGTATGCATGTGCACAATTAAAAAAACCTAATTTTATATTTTCTACAAACATACACACATGCACATAGTTTCTAAAACCATACAAATATACATTTAAAAAATATAATTTCTAAACATAGAGCATGCATGCATGTAATTGAAAATAGCCTAGTTTCATAATTTCTAAATACATACACATATATGTCGAAAAACTAATTTTTAGACATACAGTATGCATGTGCACAATTAAAAATAACCTAATTTTATATTTTCTATTGTGTGCACATAGTTTCTAAAACGAAATACACATACATTTAAAAACCCTATTTTCCAAACATACACACATACATTTATAAAACCCTATTTTTCAAACATATACACATACATTTCAAATATACACACATATATTTAAAAACCCTATTTTCCAAACATACACACATACATTTCAAAAACATATTTTCCAAACACACACATATATTTCAAAACATACACACATACATTTCAAAAACCTATTTTTCAAGCATACAAACATATATTTAAAAACTCTATTTTTCCAAACATACACACATATATTTCTAAACATACACACATACATTTCAAAAACCTATTTTTCAAACATACAAACATATATTTAAAAACCCTATTTTTCCAAACATACACACATATATTTCTAAACATACACACATACATTTCAAAAACTTATTTTCCAAACATACAAACATACATTTAAAAACCCTATTTTTCCAAACATACACACATATATTTCAAAAATCTATTTTTCAAACACACACACATACATTTATAAACCCCTATTTTCAAACATATACACAAACATTTCCAAACATACACACATACATTTAAAAAAATCTATTTTACAAACATACATACAGATGCACATATTTCCTAAACATATTCCTAAAAATATAATACCTACTCTTGTATACACATAAACATAAATATAAACTCTAATCACGTCATTAGCAACATAATTAACAGAATCTTAAATGCATTTCGAAAAAATTTACCTCTTTTCGAAGAACTCGTAATTCTTTACAACTTTCTATTCTACACCAAATAAATTTATCAGACGGATTTTACTAGATCTAGGGTGGAAAGATGAAATGAAGTGTGTGTATGTGTGTGTTGTGTGCTGCTGCTGCTGCTTGAAAGGAATAAGTGAGTGAGTTCAGCAGGGGACCAAAGAAATAAAGCAGGGGACCAGCAGCAGCTTGTCGAGTTCTGGAAACTGGACAAGTTGTACAATATTAAAATGTATACTGCTCTTATAGCAAATAAGTTTTTTAACCCAGCTGGTGGGAGTTCTCGCTTGCAAAGCACGTGGCTCGGGTTCGAATCCCCGCTCCCGCATTAATCTTTTTTCAATTGTCACGTCTTCACAGCACGACATGAAACAGCGCCTCCTTGTCGTGCTCCAGAGGCTCAACAAGAACACAGTGAAGGTCTTGTCGTGGTCGAGGGACACGACAAACTCTAGTCGTGCCTTCCGATCACGACAAGAAGGTGCCCGTGCGACTTGTAACTTGTCGAGTTCTGGGAACTCGACAAGCTGACGTGGCAGGCCATTTTTGTAAATTATCGCAACTGTGGGTTAGTTTCATAATTATTTTTTAAATGTGTGTTATTAATAAAAAAAACTCGCTTGCCGTCCCATACTTAGTCAATATTCTCTACAACTACAAGTACCCCACTATCTAGCTAGCTATGTATCTCTCTCTGCCCAAATCAATTAACTAATCCATTTGGATGGCACTTTCTCACGTCTCCTCCCTATTGGGGGCCCTCTCCCTGCTGTTTCTGTGGCCGGTGCAGCGCGCCGGCGCGGCCGAGTACACTGTCGGCGACGGCGTCAACAGCTGGGACACCGGCACCGACTTCGCCGTCTGGGCTCAGAAGTACAGGTTCACCGTCGGCGATATTCTAGGTCCGTTGATGTATCCATGTAAATACATACTTTTGGATTTTATGTTCTTGTTGTCCCTTGTGGCATGAATCGGTACAAATACATGTGGATTTGATTTGTTACAGAGATAAAAGAATTATTACTCTTTATGTCACAGATAATACATATGCAAAGATATTCCGGTTTGGATAAAACGGCGTCTTGTTAGGTAAGTGGGCCACTGGGCCGTTCTTGTTGGGTGGCAGGATAGCTATTTTCTGCATGGCCCAGGAAATGTCCAAAACTCCCATTGTCCTTCCCTGAAATGTCCATAACTCCCAATACCATACTGCTTATGAGTGCACACTCTATGGACAGGAGTATATATTCTTACAAGTGTATAATTATTTTTATATATATAGCAGCAGTACACTTTGACCGCTCAAATCTAAAAGATGACATAATATCACCCATTCACCAATTTGAATTCTATGTTCTAAATTAATGGCCACCCAGAACGTTTCTACTACGTTTGTGTAGACATTATTGATAGGTCTATCACTCTACTGTATCATTCGATTATTTATGCATTAAAACTTTTAATGTAACATAATGCTTACATTTCGTGCAAATATTATATAGTATTCTTTAGTTTTATGGTGCTCGCTCAAATTATAAATGCTTTGTGTAATATCTTATTTTGTGGACATATTTAAAGCTTGTTTGAAACGTAAGAATAAATTTTGGAGTCATAGTGAAAATGAATATTTTTTCTCTTCAAAATACAATAGATTTCCTGTATTTCAAATGGACTTTAGTAAGGCCAAGTATCGGAAGAACCTAACCTAATTAACGAAAGTTACACAATTATTAATTTTTTGGTGCAGTTTTCCAGTACGTGAAGAGCCAACACAACGTGTACGAGGTGACCGAGAGCGCGTACCGGTCGTGCGACGGCAGTGCGGGCATGCTGGGCATACACACCAGCGGCTACGACAAAATAGCGCTCAAGGAGGCCAAGAACTACTGGTTCATCTGCGATGTCCGCGGACACTGTCTCGGGGGCATGAGGCTCGCCGTCAATGTATCGGCGGCCGCGACGGGTGGTGGCACGACACCCGAGGCGTCAGTGCCGCCGTCCAGCAACGCCGCCTCGCCGGCCGGTGGTTGTCCATGGAGTTGGTGCGTATTGGTTTTGGCGTTCGGTGTGCTTGGTTTGATCAACTGGTGATGCGCAGTAGTTGTTTGATCAGTTGGACCGGTTTCTTCAATTATGTGTCTACTGTATTATGCATTTTAGCAAAATCAAGGGTTTGATAATTCATTTGATGCCATGTAGATATGAGGTGTCTGAAAATTGCTAGAAAAAATAAACAAAGTGGTGACAATGAGAGTGTCATGTTAGTCACAATAATGGAATTACTTTATCTGTTGTAAAATTTTGTAAAATATTTTGTCTATAATTTTTCTAATTTTATTATAAAATATAAAATATGAATGTAAATTTTTTCAAATCTTTTTTATGCATTTATTTAGACTGATCCCCACACTCCATTAAGGCTAGCTTAGTCATTTTTCTTATAGTTTTCTTGAATTTATAATCTCCCAAATTGTTATGCGTGATCAAAATGTGCTCAATATTTTACAATAAAGGAAGTATGTGATACATGATCAATCTAAAAATAAAACAAGATTTACAAGAACTAGTTCGTTTGACATATAGTTTTCTATCATATACCTAATCTAATTTATCTGCGAGATATGCTTGCTTGATTGATTATTGTACGTAGGGTACTATTTGGCCGGAAATTAAGCATAAGCATGTGAACCAAAGAGATCTAAATTATTGCCCGGCTGATCTCTCATATTTTGATTAGAGATGCTTGCCTGACTTAGGGACAAGTTTCTAAACTCTGGCATCTAATTGGTTGGGAACTATAGATGATTAATCATACATGAACATGATGCATATTTAAAATCTGATCTCACACGTCAAGCTCTCTTAATAAAAATAATTGACACTGCACTCTGTCAGTATCACTGAATCATCCGAACATTTAATTTGGAATAATTGTGCTTTGACTTGGAAATTAAGCATATATATATCTGCTCAAAGAGTGAAAAAAAAAATGAAACGCTATGAATGAGTCAGTTACATAAATCTGTTCAGCTCGTACGATTTTCAGTCTTTATTTTATCTAATAGAGTTAACTCTATTAGTTTGATTAATTTTTAAATTTTATATATAGTATTTTCTGTTTACAAACTTAGAGTCTATTTGGATACACAGTATTTAAAAACTACAGTATTTGAAAATCATTATTTTGGAATTGTCATTCAACCAAAACCACAGTTTTTTAGAAAACTACAATTTTTATAAGTGTTTGGATACACAGTTTTTTTTCAAAATTTTCAGTTTGATGTAAATGAATTAGTTGTTATGAGAATTTTAAAAAAAAATCGTTGAACAATTTCTACGGGTGTTTGAGTATAATAGTTTTTAGTATAATATTTTATTCAAATAATTATATGTTAAACAAATTATATTCAACAATTTTATACAATACCCTTTTACAAATTATATTCAACACTTTTTAGTATAATATTTTATTCAACAAATGAAACTTCAGAATTAGTAGCAACATTGCAAAAACTACTATAGCAAAGCACTGTAGCAAAAATAGGAGAGCGGTTCACTGTCGCTGGATCTATTCGGCGAGGTTCACTGGCGGGGAACAAGTCTGGTCGACGCTTTAGAGTTCCAATTCGGCGTAATCCTGATTAATTTGATTTTGGTGCTCAAATTGATCCTCAATTCGTCGGGCAACAGCTGAAGAAGGGGTACGATGAACACTGGCGAGGTTTTGTCGAAGGCAGCGACACTTGGTAGGTAGCAAGAGGGGGTCCAAAGGGTCTAACAGATGCAATTAATTTGAACTATGGACACCGTGTGGAGCTGGCAACAGAAACTTGTTTTTTGGCAGTGCGGGGGCTTACTAGCAATGACGATCACAGTAAGGGCTTCAAGATTTGTCTAAGTAGAAAAATTTCTGAGGCCAAGAGGTGTCGATTAGGAAGAAAATTTCAGAATTTTTCAGTTGTTTTGGTGGTTCGATGGACAGCTTAGGGGTCACGGCCGCCGCGAAGGCAAACGACGGCCCGGCCATAGATTTTTGCCAGAATTGCGTCGATGAGGGGGTCAAGGAAAGGGGGCATGGCGCCGAACACTTCAATGGCCGCGCGGTTGTCCTCGTCGAGGGCTAGGTCAAAGAGGGAGCCAACGGCATGCTCGCGCGCCTCTCACTACTACAGAAATGCAGTCCACTAACCCCTATCTTCTAACGGTTATATGCAATCGGGAGAAAACCGTTAGTGTACGAGGACCGTAGTGGAGAAGAGATTTTGTACTAACGGTTATGGTCTGAGAAACCATTAGTGAATGGTACGTAACCTTTACTATCGGTTATTAGTATACGAACCGATAGAAGAGAGGAAAGTTCACTAACGGTTGTGTTTTTGAACCGATAATAAAATTACGTTATTTTTACTATCGGTTATTAGTGTACGAACCGATAGAAGAGATAAACTTTTACTATCGGTTTGTTTATTCAACCGATAGTAAAAGAAACAATGGGGACATTTAGAAGAGAGGAAAGTTCACTAACGGTTGTGTTTTTGAACCGATAGTAAAATTACGTTATTTTTACTATCGGTTATTAGTATACGAACCGATAGAAGAGATAAACTTTTACTATCGGTTTGTTTATTCAACCGATAGTAAAATAAACAGTAGGGACCTTTAGAAGAGAGGAAAGTTCACTAATGGTTGTGTTTTTGAACCGATAGTAAAATTACATCATTTTTACTATCGGTTATTAATGTACAAACTGATAGAAGAAATAAACTTTTACTATCGGTTTGTTTACTCAACCGATAGTAAAAGGACATCATATATAATAATGATTATGACAGTGGGGACCTTTAGAAGAGAGGAAAGTTCACTAACGGTTGTGTTTTTGAACCGATAGTAAAATAGTACAAGACCCCTATAATGAGTTAAACGCGCGGGAGTTTTCCCTCCAATCCAACCAAACACATTTCCAAATAAGTCTCTACTCACGCGCGGAAAACCCTAGCCTCCCCGACGTCCCCTTTTTCGCTCCTGCACCACCATTACCGCTCGCATTTGGGTTCTCCACTGCCGCCGGACACTGCATCGCGCCATCGTAGGCCACTCCACGAACTGTAAGTGTTCTTGACCAACCCGATTAAAATTGTTCTTGCCGCTCGTGTCAGTTTCTTAAATTGATACTGAGCGCGATTAGAACCAGGTAGTCTTTAGGAAAGAGTAATTGAAATGAAATCAGTTTCCTAACTTCATACAAGCATGCAGAGCGCCATGTTGAAAGACCAATACGAGTTGTCTCAATTGGAGTAGATGCGACAAATTTGGGCTCAATATATGATGGATGAAGTGGCTATCAACGATCGATCGTAAATGACTTGTGTAATATACATTGAATGTGTTAATTGGTGCATGTGTGTACTTGTATTGGTGTATTTGTGAATAAACTTAATATGTGAATAATTAGATCCAATCTGTCCAATGCATGTGTATATCTTTGTATTAGTGTATTTGTGAATAAATTCAATCTCTGAATAATTATATTCAATCTATCCAATGTGTGTCTCTCTGTATTGTTGTATCTGTTAATAATCCTTTGTAATACTATCGGTTCATATCCTACAACCGATAGAACAAAGTTTCCAGTACTAACCGTGTCGAGTAACTAATCGATAGGAAAACTATACAGTACTATCGGTTTCCAGTGTAGAACCGTTACAAGAAATTTAACATCACTATCGGTTGAGTTCACTAAGCCGATAGAAGAAATTATTATTCACGATTAGTGAACGTTGGAATATAGGTATTTTACTATCGGTTTGCAACCGATAGAGTTGTGTTACATTTTTTTTATCGTGCCGATCACTAGCGGTAAGAAAACCGATAGTAGAGACGATTTTAAACCGATAGTGAAAAGCAATTCTGTAGTAGTGTCTGGTGCAGTGGTGCTTGAGCAAAGCACCTCGACGAGCAGTGGCACGGCGGCGATGCGGACGATGGGCATCTTGTTCGCCGACTCGAGGGAGAGGTTGACCAGCGCTGCGGCCGCATCTGGGCGCGCAGCAGCGTGGCGGGGGGGGGGGGGGGCGCAGAAGCACATGGCGAAGCGCCGCGAGCAGCCGCTGCATGCAAAGCGCAAGTTTTGTGCAAAAATTATGTACCAGACCAAAATTTGTAAAATTGAGAAAAAATCATAGTTTTGAAGAAACCATGGTTTCAAAAACTATGAAATACTTTGTAACCAAATATAGTCTTAGTTTTTAATACCACAATTTCTTTCAAACCGCAGTATTAGACAAAAACTTAAAAAAAATTTTGTTTCAAACAAGACCTTAAACTCTCAATATGAACTATCTTGTGCACTACTAAACTTGTTGGACTTTACTGGGCAAGGTATTACAATTTATTTACATAGTAATCTAGATTCATCGAAGTGTTTTTGAGTTTGAAAATGACAGTCCTCCCTAAGCATTGATTTCTCAAAACATGGTTTGTTGATAAGCGGTGAGTTTGGAAGTTTTCTACTCAGATCTGTCCATGATGGGTATACTTAGCATTTTTTCCGTCCAAGCAAGCAATCAATATAACATGATAGAAGGATGTAAATGTAATCTCTTTATAAATAGAGACCTAATTGATAAAATAAAGAAGAACTTCTTTTGATAACAGTTTGGAAGAGAAGCGATGAAAATTACTCCTCCATAGGAGCATATACTACACATCATCGCATTATATCCCACTTGTCATCCTTGTACATGCACACAGGTACACTACAAATGTATCGAGCACCCACTAATTTTATCTTCTCAAATGTATATTGTTTCTGGTCCTTCAGAACTGAGTTGATGAGGTTCTTCTCAGAGAGCTTTTGGTAGGGAGGATTAATGCAGCCACTTCCAATTTCAGCTGTCCAGCAAAAAAAAGTAAGGACTCATCAAATAAAAGGTTGAATCAAAACAGGAAATTAAATAAGATCAGCAATTGCTTGTGCTGGAATAAGTGAAATAAAAAACTAACAACATTTTTTTTAGTAGTAGTAGAATACTTATGAACTGACCTCTTTGCACTGCTTCTTGAGCTTGAAGTTTTCATCCACCAGCCGACGAACTTCTTTTTCCAGTTCGTCTACGTATGCCTGCACACACCAATATGCTCTAAAAATCGTACAAATCAAAAGCCAGCATATCATGAACAAGAGCTCAATTAATTGATTTGATAATGTAGCATGTAGCATCCAAAGCTGAGCCCAGCCTGATAATATCTTAACCTTAACTATTAAAAGTTACATACACACACCCAACTAATCACAAAACTTTCAATTAACAAAGCATGGACGTGGACAAGGAGATTGTTGGATTTGAATTTAAGAACCGAAAATTAATCACATCTACAACCGAGCTAAAAAATGTATATAGCTATACATAGTGTTAGCTATAGTCTATAGTACGTATCTAAGTACATACACACCCTCTTTCTTGCCCTGGACCGGAGCGCGGACTCCCGGTTCCTCATCATCCGAACCATCCTCCGGTCGTCTTCGCCGCCACCGGCAGCCCGCACCTCCATCTCCACCTCGTCGCCGCCATAGCCAACGAGAGACACCGGCGTGGTCGGCAGCGCCTGCCCGGGCACAACCACGGCGGCAGCGGCGCCGTCGTCCTGCTGCAGGGCCGGGATGGAGAAGAGGGAGCTGCAGCCACTCGGGAGGCTCACCTGCGGGATCTCCGTTTCCCTCCACGCCGCCGCCGCGGTATGTACGGCCCCACCAGCTTGGTAGTGGTAGTGGGACATGGACGACTCTTTTAGTTTCTTGGAAACTTGAGACGCATGTACTTGTGGAGAGCTATAACTATAGCTAGCTTAGAGTGACTCTAGCTCAAGACATTTCATGGCCCTGTAGGATTATATTTAGGCACGTCGTGTTGCTGACGATGCATGCATGCTCCCAATTGGGTAACTTAATTAGTTCTTAATTCTCTCTGTGTTTGCTTATCCTAATGCCAGTGGTGGAAGAAGAGGCGTGGATGCATGCACATGTATGGGATATTGGAGGTAGTTGACTAAATCCACTACAATATATTTGGCGCTTGTCGTATATCTATCATCTCATGGTTTAACACCTTTCTGTCCACCCTCACAAGAGATAGACTATACAAATGCATTAGTTCTTTTGCATTTTGTCTTTGGTTTACGCAATAGAATCAACTTGAGAGTTGGTCCATTTTATCAATTAGGTTTTTATATATGCATTCAACTGTAGTAGACCTCTCTTTTCCAAAATGAGACTAAATTTCTCATACATCATGCCCACATTGGCTCACTCTTACGGCCACTCAATTGGGGCAGCAGCGACGCCACATTATTTCAATAAAAACTTATTTATTTTTGTGATTGGGCCGGTAAGAAAGGGCCAAAATTAATTAATTGTAAATACCATATTTAAGACATTTTTTCGAATGAAATTTATATGCACTGTATGGTGTTTCTTACAAATTACTGTGTAGGATGTAACAGGTGTTGTTAGAACAAGATTATAGGAGATGACTATATGAAACACCAAGTTTAATAGGATTACAATTAAGAGCTTCTCTGTCATCCTCACACTATAACAAGCCCAAGTAATTAAGTAATCAACCGAACTATTCGTCGTTGTTGCAAATAGATTGCTCCTTATTGATTTTTTTTTCCTCCTTTCGTTGGTGATGTCTGCAATTTTGGTCTAAGTGTGCTCTAGATATTTTCAAGATTCAACACTTTTGAAACATAAATCAATGTTTGGTCTGATCCTTATACTTGTCTCTGAAACAAAGATTAATTTTGATTCTGATCAGTATGTCTGTTTTGGATACATAGTTCATGCTTTAAACGAGGGGGATGACCTACCGACGTGTATATGATACAAAGTATCACTTAATTAAGAAAATTACAACTTTTGACTCTTGCAATTGTTTTTGCCGACCTTAGAATTAGTGTTGATTTAAAAAGGAAAAAACACTGTCAATTTGATAATTAAGTAATTAACTCAAACCATCCGCCAATTGAACAACACTGTACATATGTATTAGGATTGATTGACTGCCTGCTCCCTCCTCAAAACTAATAAAAATACTCTTTACAGTCTAAAATCCACGAACTATGGGTGTTGAAATAAAAAAAACTTTAGCCAGTACCACCTGTCCTGTTTGTTGTCTTATGTTCTTTCAGATGATGTCATACATTTACATGAACTAAAGATCAATTCACTAATCAATATAACCACTAACTATAAAATCTTATCCCTTAATCATGAACCTAATTAATCTCCAAGTTGGCATCTAATGTAATCGCATTCAATCTATCTGCAAGTTGCCACCTCGAAACCTCGGCTTTTGATTTATAATTATTTTTAACTAAGATATGATCTTTTCACTATAATATATTTACATAACCGGCCTAGGAATGTTGCGACAAGTGAAAACTAAAAAAAATTACTTCTTTTACTCAACTCAACAATGGCATGTCTGTACATACCGACTAGGTTTGATTTTGTAAGTTTTTGGTTTCCATCACATCATGATTATATGTCTCCTGTTGATCATCCATCCTCATGCTAATGGGACATGAGAATCAATTGTTAGCCCATCGTCTATTTCTGTATAAATCTATTAATCACATGGTTTTTTTTTTGACCTTTTGCTTTAGATACCCTATATGTATAGATATTAGCAAAGAATCTTTGTATATTATACTAATTTTCTTTAGTTCCAAAATCACTTCTCTTTTATAGAAACCCATGTCTTTGTCGCATATATAAAAATTTATTTTCCATTAATAAAACCAAAAAATTATAATGCCACATTTCTCTTTTATATTTGCAAAATTATTTTTTAAGAATATATCATATAGTTAAATTCTACTCATTACTCAAATATTCATGGACAATTCACAATTTTCAAGATAAAATCATCAAACTCTCATCATCTATCGAACAATTTGGTGAAAGAAAACTTAGTCATATTTGAAAAACCTATCTAGAAAAATAATCACTATTATTAAACACTAAAAATGTGAAATATTTTTTCCTTATAAGCATCTTTATACCATACACCAAAATTGCATATAGTATTGCACTAACTATATACAAACTTACAATACTGTAGGGAAAGTAAAGCCCTTAGCCGCAAATACAAGAAGATCTGAGGGATCTCCTCGCAAAAACCCCCACCTCCGTTGGTCGCCACTCGCCCGTCGTCTCCACTCGTTTCCCCAACCGAGAGAGCTGGTCTTCACCTCACCTCGCCACTCCCCACTCCGCATCTCCTCCCCACCCAAACCCAAACCCTAGCCGCCGCCTCCTCTCGCCGGCGATGCAGCACTCCGGCGCCCGCGACTACCCGCCCTACTACCCCCCTTACCCCTCCCCCTCCGCCGCCGCAGCCCCATCTCCGCCCACCTACCCCTCCCCCTCCCCGTCCTCTTCGGCCTCCGCGCCTCCGTATTCTGCTTACCCCACTGACTTCACCGCCGCTGCCGCCGCAGGGTATCCGACCTATCCGCAACCCTCGGATCTCCCCCACTACGCGCCTCCCCCGCCCCCTGTCGCGCCACCGCAGCACTACTTCCCCTACGAATCCCACCCGCCTCCTCCTCCGGCTAACCCCGTCCCCTCGCCTTACCCCTCGTTCGATCAGAGGGACGACTACGACTACGGCTACGGCCAGGAGCTGTACCCTCCGAAGGCGGCCGTGGGGGGGTGGTCCGACGATGGGGTGTATGCGTACTGCGGCAGCGATGCGCCCGAGCCGTACGGCGCGAGGGGCTCCGGGCCGAGGTCAGCAGCGGCGCTTTTTGATGACTACGGGAGGTCCATTGGTGTGGCGAAGGAGAAAGGTGGAGGTGGGGCCGGGGTCAGGCCAAAGGTGGTGAGGGCGGTGCCGAAGGCGGACACAGCAGAGGACGTGAGGAGTGGGGTTCAGAAGTTCCGGGTGAAGCTGCTGCCGGAAGGAGCTGGGAGCCCCATGGATGTGCTCTGTCAGGTAGCCCATCATTGAGATAGAGAGAGAGAGAACTTTGGACGCATTGGCATCAGGAAATAGCAAGGCTTTGGTTAGAACCAGAAAGTCACAAGCACTACTCGTTTTTAGGGCTAAGTATACGTTTGATCCTTTCGATGTGGGTTACTTTCCTATTGATAGGAATGTGTGAAGTAGCATCCGTTATTTGGAGAAAATTTAGGGAATCATGAAGTAGTGAGCAGTGGAAGCATCTTCATTTAGTAACCAGTTAAGTGGGTGCACTAGTATTTGGTAGCTAGTTAACCACAATTGGAGCCACTTTGGTAAGGACGATCCTTACATGAGGACTCGCTTCTTCGCTGTTGGATTAGTGCAGATCACAATGATCCAAAGGTGGAGGAGAGGGTCCTCATATAAGTTTTCTGCGCTACACGTGCTCGGGCGAATCAAAGAGCATATTTTGGAACTTTATCAAATTGGCATGAGGAGCTAGTTTTTTGGGGAAAATCCATACGAGGACCCTCACATGAGGACCTCTTCTCCACCCTCGGATCAACATGATCTACACAATCCAAAGGTTGAGAAGTGGATTCCCAAGTAAAGAGGACTACCCTCACCAAAGTGGCCTCCAGTTTTTGCACTGGCTTTGCCAAGTAGAGGTTGTGGATTGATAAGGAAAATTACAACTTTACAAATTGTCCAATTTTATCAAAATTAGAACTTTATCACATGGTAAGCAAGATTGATTTTGTTATAGTAGAGAACCACCGAGTGAGGATTTAGGAACATGTGTGATGTTTGAGCTTCATAGCATATTGAATGTAAAATTGAAAAATAGCAGGCACTAGTTCCTTTGCAGAGAATATTGGAGGGCCAGAGGCTCATCGAATAGTGAAAGAAAATATAGGGGCTTATCAAATAGTGCAGCAGAATCAACTACATTGATTATGCTATCGGCAACAATTTATGTATTGACAGAACAGGCTGGGAATGGTCATCTTGCTCTAATTCCTTTATAGACAATAAGTTCCCCCCACATTCATTGCTGTCGTGTTCATGGAAGTAATAGCAGTAAAATGATGGCCGTCTCAAGCTGAGCGGAGGATGATAGTGACACATCTAGTTTTAGAGACTATCAGCAAGACTAACTTAAGAAGGATAATAATGCTTGAGGGGTTTTTACATTGTAGCATTGGTCACAGCTGAAACTTTTTCATGAATATTTTTTTGGTTGGTTATAACTTATAATCTTCCCTGTATATTTTTCATTGCTTGCATAGCTTCAGAATACAGTTTGGTGCATAGTAGATGTTGGTGAGTCCTTGTCATACTGAAATTATAAACTGCTGAGATCATGCCTTGGAAAGTTTGACAAATCAACAAGTCAACAATAAGTTGAATTTTTAAATTTGCAATTGATAATTGGAATGAGGTTAAATCATTGAATCTGTCTGTAGAACTCTGTTGTGCCCGAAGCTGTCCACCTATATAAAAAGAAGCTTGTAAATTATACATGAATTTATTGTATACAAATAAAGGACAAACATCTAGGAACTGGGACATTCTAGCTAGTATATTCACATTTAGAAAATTGTTAACCAAAGGTTTCCCAAACTTGTATATTTGCATTAGACTGTGGAAGAAAGATATATTATGTGGTGTAGTTGGTGCATCAACACCTGGGGTGATCCAACAGTAATCATTAGTTATACTTAATTTGGTTTTACTTTAACACAGGTTGGTCTCGATGGAATTCGGATGCTTGATCCCAACACTAGTAGGACACTGAGGATATATCCCCTTGAGACTGTGACTAGATGGGATGTAAGTAATTAGATTTCTCGTCATAACCCAGTCAAATCATTTTACTTTTGCTCATTGTTAGTGGCTAAAACTTATGGCCTCTCTATCTAGGTGTTAGATTCTTCTATCTTTGCCTTTTGGTCTATGAGTTCTGTTGATATTGAACCAAGAAGAATAAGGCTGAAGTCAAACAGCTATACAACGAACACCATTCTAGACACAGTGACAGCTGCGAGTGTGCAGGTTTGCCATCTGAGTGAATGATCTCTTTTATCCTTCAGTTCTTTGTAATTTCCTGAGTTGTAGTTTGTGTGTTTTGCACAAAAGGATTGATTGCCTGTAGATTTTTTGTGCAACAGTTCAAGGAGATGGGTGGAAGCAGCATTTCGAGAAATAAAGCAGTTGCAGATGCTGGCAAGCCTTCTGAACAGCAAAATGAAAAGAAGAAAGGTTTCCTTGATTGGAGGAACTTAATGAAGCCCGTTAATGAGGAGAAAGACCACTGGGTAAGTCTGCTGTCTCTTGTGTTTATTTGAAATGTCAGACGTGCAACTCTTATTTTGAAATATCAAATTTTATTGATGCAGTTTATGTCCTTTTGTAACTGTATTATAGTCTACATACTGGAATATCATTTTTTATTTTTTTTTTGCTACGAAGGCAGACCCATGCGAGAAACATTGGATAATATCTTTTACTTAGTCACTTTGCCTGCCACTAGCAATCCTTTTAACCCTGGCTCAAGCTTTCTGTATTATGGGGGTGTTTGGTTTAAAGAATGATCCTGCCCAGGAATCATCCGATCCTCTGTTCAAGCCTACCAGCCATGTTTGGTTTGAGAAACGGAACAAGGTCATCTGGGAACCACCCAATTCCATTGGACCTTGAAAATAGCTATGGGTGTGGAATGGGACCATGCCCATAGTTTCTACTAGCTGATCCCCATTCCTCGGAGCTCTCACGATGTTGCAGCCAAACCCCCTCTCTACTACCTCCCACTTTGACCTAGCTGGCACCACCTCACTGTCACCACCACTGGACTCATCACTACCCCGACTCGTCATTCCGGCCACCGCTCGACTTGTCGTTACATCCATGTTCCAATTTGGTCATTGTAGCTTCTAATCTTTCCATCTGGTCACTGAGCTTGTGATTCTTCCTCAATATTTGACAATGCTTGACAGTATCAGTAGGATCCTAGATCTGGTATATTTGCTGAAATTTTTGCATTTCTTTTGTGATTTTTGTCAGATCTGCGAGTGGCTTACAAAAAAATCACGAGCTTGGTTTACATTTCATCGATCTGGTATATGGTTTGATTTTTGTGGTGTTTGTCAGATCTTCTGGTATATTTTCTGAAATATGCACAATTCATGAGCTTGGCTTTGAGTTCTTGAATTAGACCATACCATCCTACAAACCAAACAAGATCTTGTGCATTTGATGGTTGTTTCGGCCAATGCTGAATAGTTTTTTACATTCTATATTTGATGGCAAAGCTGCTCCAGCTGTTGAGTTGATTTGTAGCTTGTCCTGTACAGTTTGGTTTACTTATGGTCAGGTTTTTGACAGTACTATAATGGGCCTTTCTGTCAAACATTTGGCTGCTTTTGCTTTTACTTGTACTTCATTCCATTAAAGTAGTGAATGTTTATGTAGTGCTGAGTTGTTCCTTTTTGTTCTTGTACTTTCTGCTGGTTTATATTCAAATGGCATCATTTTGCTTTCTATAAATTTGTTCTTAGGTCCCAGATGAAGCAGTCAGTAAATGCACAGCATGTGCAGCAGATTTCAGTGCTTTCAACCGCAGGGTAAGGAACAAGTTGCAATTGATCTTCCGGTTGTAGTCCGGGCATCCATTTTTAACGGAGCGGACCTGTATTTTCAGCATCACTGTCGAAACTGTGGTGATATTTTCTGCGATAAGTGCACCCAGGGAAGAACTGCTCTAACTACAGATGCTGAGGCTCAACCAGTACGAGTCTGTGACAGATGCATGGTATTGCATTTCTTCCCATTGATTTCTACCCCAGTCCAATTTACTACTTATCTTTTGAGCTTGAGATAACAACTAGCTACTAAGTACTAACTGTTTGACTTGAGGTTGCATTGCTTGTTTTAAGCACTGAGGTTAGGGAGAGACAACATCTAGATTTACAGAGTTGGGGTTTTGGCTTTCTATTCGAATACACTCGTGCCAATATATGGTTTAGTGTACTCTATGATACAGCATTGTTAGGAAAGAAATGAGGGGTTGGTTTTCATACTTGGTGCCTTTTCTGCTCCTGAAAGGTTCTACTTCCATAACATTGTGAAGTTCTGTTTGAGTCAATAAAAATCTCAAGTTTTTAAGCAGATTGTATTAAGAATAATAGCAGCTGCCAAAGTTTAGCCTTGGCAAAAGTGTTCCATGTCAAGGGTAGTAGTCTCCTTTTTTTGTAATCTATCTAATGTGGTTGTGATGTTACATCTTGTAGCATGCTTGTTTCGTTCTTCCATTATGCCAACATTTGGAAACTTTGCTGTATCATTCCTTTCCAACATGCCTGGATCACTATTATTTGATCTGATTGTCACTACTATTTGATCTGATTAGTTATAAGTTAAGAAGATTTCGCTAACTTCCCAGAACAAACTGATCATACAAGTTTCGCATTAGTGATATACATGCCATGCTTTCCTGTTTTCATAGGCTGAAGTTTCTCAAAGACTGAACAATGTGAGGGAAGTGGCAAATCGACCTATTGTTCACAGCCACGAGGATCTTGCTAAAAAGCTTCAGGTGCTGTTTTCAACTCCCTATTCATTGCTTTCAGCTTCCACATCTTCTGCTGAGCCAGTAGAACTTATAGTCATTTGTAATGCATGTAACTACTTTTCTCTGAAGGGTGAGGATTGCCTGTTTGCTGGAGCATCCACCCCCTGTGCGTCTGTGCACATGGGACCGGGACATACCTGGGGTCTTGAGTGTAGAAATGCTCCAGTCACTGGAGACATATGCAACCATCTTTATTGATGCGCACTTACAAGACAATAATGAAAATATTTCCTACTGTATCAATGGAACTGATGAACTGAGGATAACATATATTGCTCTTCTTACATTTCATCCTTGAGAGAATTCTGCTGACTTGGGATAATCTGTGATTTCATGCAGGAAGCAATGGATATAAATAAGAGGTCATCTTCAGGTTGGTGTATTTATACCTGTATCCTGTTTCAGCTGTTTTATTTATTCTACTGTTTAAAAATATTTTGGTTCCTTGACAGCCTTGAGGTCTTCAGATGGATCTGGCAGGCGAATGCGGGAGGTTGCATGCCCCATCTGCACAGTTCATCTTCAGGTGAATTCTTATGACATCCTTTATAATAATCCAGAACCATTTTCATTCTCTTGTTGCACAGTGAGATCTGAACATGATATTTGCTCTAAATTAACCTTTCCTGCAGGTGCAAGTTCCAACATCTGGTTCAGAAACAATAGAATGTGGTGTTTGCCAGCACCCCTTCCTCGTGAGTGCTCGTTGAATGCCATCATGCAGAGTTCTACTTTGATTTACAAAGGAAAGGTTGTCTCAGTGGTTTATATTCCAGCCATTCGTTGTCTTGTATATGAATTATCGAACTAATTTGGTACAGTTATATTCAGCATCGATGAAGAGAGAAATAAGTGGGAGGTATGTTTATACAGTTTGAACTTTTCCTTGTTCATTTGAACTTTTGTTCTTGACAAAGCTGTGTAGCTTAAAACTTTATGAAATATTTTGTAATGTATTTGCTGCAATCGTTGTGTTTGTTTGTGTGTTGTTTCTGCTGAGTTTTACGGAGTTAGTTTCGGTGAAATTTTGTGGATGTCCCGTGCAATTTAATATTTAGTATAATGATCTGTTTGATGCAATGGCGCATTCCATGTTGCTATTATTTGGCTTTAGACTAAAGAAATGTGTAGCAAGTATAGCAAAATGGTCTTTTATTATATTCTCATAATTTTGTCTAAAAATTGTAGCAAATATGGCATAATTTTTTGTTTGCTACACAAAGTGTGGCATTAAATTAAACTGGTACAAATTTCAGCTTGTACGCATCAGCGGTGCGGTGTGAAGACGGCAAAAGGAGCTGCCAAATAAACAGAAACAAAGTTGAAAGTCAAGCCTGCTACGTTGTTTGATCCCACATGGCATAAGAATGACAAAATTAAGAAACTAGAAGCGACGAGTACAGACATTCCCTGTATTCTAGAACGAAAAAACTGAAATGGACCATACAATTGAGTTCGATCGTTTGCATGCCAGTCTCTCATGTTGCCGGTAAAATACCCACAATCTGTTATATGCAGACAATATTCCAGAAGCAAGTATCAAGGAGCTCCCAAATTCTAACATTTGCATTGGAATAGAACGAAAAGACAAGTTTTCGTAGTTGGGGACAGTAATGTGTTTGTATGCTCGTTAAATGTTGAGAGCTATACAACTTTGAGTATTAGTTTTGCAGGCTCTATTCTCTGACCATGAACTATGCTTTAGGAGGGAAATTCACTGGGAGAGACCAATAAAAAGGCCCTTGCCACATAATTCTTTACAATTTTTTTATGGATCTTTCCCTGATTAATAAGAAATGGAGTTGTCTAGATTGCAAGTTCTCATTTTCTTTTAAAAATTTACATCGTCCATACTAATAATTTAAAACTAAATCAACATCTACCTTCCCCTCTACTCTCTTCTTCACTTCCTCTTCCCCTCCTTCCGCCGCTAGCCACCACCTCATTGCCCGTTGTCCTGGCGATTATGATTTGGAATACATGGTCCACCTCTCTTCCTCCCCCTCCTCCTCTGCTGACCATTATTGCCCACAACCAATATAAATAACACCGTCTTATTGCATCTTTGCAACCAACCACCTCTACTATCAATTGCCTCTCCCATAGGCTGTCATTGTCAATTACCGCTACCCGTAATTGGTGGCTCTACCACCAAATTATCCTATTACCTTTGTCACCAGTCGGAGATGTTAAGAAGTGGGTTAGATAAATTCTGAAGAGTTAGATCAAAGAGAGAAGTTCAATTCAACGATGGAGAAATATATACACGAGATTAGAAAGGCGAGTACTTATCTTTTAGTGAAATTCATAAAAATATAGTTTGAACATATTTTCTATAAAAAACACATTAGTTTTACATGTTCGATAAAATTACAAAAAGAACATACTCCAAATATTTATCCCAAAAATAAAAAAATCAAAAGAAAAAGGAAATGAAAATTTCAGAAAAAAGTCATAAACAAAACCTATTATTAAGGTGAGTTCGAAAATTAAAATCCTTTTCCCCTCCCCTCCCCCTCCAGAAGAAGCCATCCTTCTCTCTCTCTCTCTCTCAAGAAAGGAAGGAAAAGGATGGAGGCGGCGTGGGCGTGCGTGGTGGATCGAGCCACCGACATGGCCGAGTCTGCAAAGCGCTTCTTCTCCTTCCGCTCTCCTCCAGACGGCCCCAACCCTGTAAGCCACACCAATCCTTGATTCCTTTTCGCCACCCATCAAAATCTTCACCTTGGAAATCCCTCACTAACGGTTTCTTGGGTGCTGTTTTAAGAATTTTTGTGTACCTCGTGGTACTGACTGAAAATACCCTTAAGAATTATGTGGACTTTGGAGGTGGAGAACTATTAGAACGGTGGCATCCGGCAGCCATCGAGTCAGCACTTTCACAGTGTTTTGTTTTTTACATTTTTATCTTGTGCTTAGAACTACTGCAGTGAGGAGTATTGTAGGCTTTGTAGAGCTGCTCCTGATGTATTTCAATTTACAGTGAGATTGCCTTCTAAAGAAAGTATCCCGCAATTTAGGTGATTCTTGTTGGTAAATTGTTGGATGGCTGTTAGTTTCTCTTACAATTTCTTATACTAGATAAGGTAATGTAGAACCTTCTTTGTTCTTTATATCCCACAAGAATGTGGGAGATAAACATTAATTTGTTGTTGCTCTCTCAGTTCCAAAGAGAAAACAAGTGTAATAATGCATTTGGAAAGTGAACTATCTCAACCTTATAAGCAACATTCTTTTCTTCTTGAGCTCTGAGTGCTAATTTTGTTCCTATCATGCACTTGTCGAGTGTCAACACGGTATTAAATTGTAAAAGACATGGATTGCAACCTTTTACTCTATTGTGCTTTAAGACCATGCCAAGAAAAGCAAATTGTTTTGATCTCTCTGCCTTTCACTCTTGTGTGCTCTCTTCAGACCGATATCTTGAAGCGTTTGCAGCGGCAAGCATTTTATGACATAATGCAGTTGAGAGAGAGACAAGAGAAAGTTGAAAGGGCGCTCTTGTTATTCAAGGCTACGAAAAGTGGCCCATTTGCAGAAGAAAGTACTCACGTCAAGGGCCTCATCAATGCATCTGGGTTTCTAGCTCTCACCAATGACAAGAAACGAGACGCAGCACCAGATGGTTCTGAAGGAAATACTGGTATCAGTTCACGGTTTATGTTTCAGACCACTGTTAGGAAGAAGGATGCTCTCTTAGCAGAGCTTGTCACGGATCATAAATACATTTATCAAGAAAATGATCCTGTTGGGAGCCCTCTTGTACTATCAAAGGTGATGTACTTGGCAAATATCAACGACTACTTGTCTGTAGCTGCTGTACCAGTAGGAGCAAGGTGTGATGATTTTTCAACTGACCCAAATCTCCGAGAGGTAACTTCATATGTGCAATAGTGATTTCATCACATATTTTTCCTGCTAATGTATCAGGTAATAGTGTTCTTGACAGGGGCATTGGCTTGCTAGTTTCAATTCTTTGATCAGGCCGCCTATGCTGATTAAACGTCACAACCATGCCACCGGTCTAATAATGAGGTCAAAAAACTTCGCTGTTTCTATTGCTAGGCTGATTTCTGCAGTTGAGAAGCCAGTAAACACAGCCGATGCCAGCAGTATATTTACAGTGTTCGGTCAAATTTTGTGTCAGATGCCTGATGAAACAAAGTTGACAATGTCCACTGCCTGGCATGGACCCAATCCGATTTCTCGGACAAGCAAAGCAATTCCTGGGGGATGCATCGAAGTGGAGCTGGAGATCGATGAAGACTCAAGAGTTGGGGCATGGATAGAGGTACAAAAGTCGAATTCACGGTTACTGACATGGGCCATTGCACTGTCAGATACACCACAGGATGACCTAGGCTGGGGTGTGACCCTGCGAAGAGGCACCGAAGGCAAACCGCAAAGGGTTCAGCTGGAAGGCTTTCTGAATTTCCATCTTGGTAAGAAGGCCACCTTGCAGCCCGGTGTCATGTTCACTGTAGACGCGAGGAGCTGCAAACCGGCGGTGGTGTTCCGGTCAAGTTGGTTCTTGTGAGAGCTGCTGGATTGCTCTGAGCCAGCATACCAACTTTTGGTAGAGTAGCAATGTTAAGGGCATGGTTAGTTGCAGCTATTGGCCTTGCTATTGTTGTCATTTTGTGGTTGACATTCTAGTGCCTTCGCACGTCTAAAACCTGATGGTGTAACTGTTGTTACAGACAGCTTAGTCTGGATCAAATCATATGATTATTCTGCCAAAAAGTATCAATAAACATTCAAAAAACTACTTTGGTATCAAATTAAACATCAACACAATCTGGATATGAAAAGGTGGTGATCAGTCGCTCGTGTTACCAAAAGTATGAATCTGACATGTCAACAATTCTTTCACCTATAATTACAATATTGTCATGCATTTCCGCACAAAGCTGGAAGTTACAAACTCGAAACGTTAGCCTACTTTGCCGCTGCATGCTTTGCTTTCTCTGTACCAGAACCACTGAACAACATGAGATTGCAGGATTCAATCTGATTGAAAAAAGAATATTCGAATTTGCACAATCGCGAAGAATTCCTAGCAAACTGTTTATCTAGCTTAGCCGGCCAGTGAAGTTCTTTTTACAGCAGGGAGTTCGACAGAGCTAAGGTTTACCGGATATCGAGTCAGCCCAAATCCTCCCCTACTCTCCCTCAACTCTTTCTTCTTCTCTAACTCCTTGATGTCTTTGACCCACTCAACTTTCGACGAGTGCTCCCTAGTGTGTGGGTGTAAGATGAACAGTGAATTATACTCGCAGTTGGGGAACATGAAGAAGTCAAATGCATGTCCCAGCCTATACATCACATAGCCGAAGCTGAGCTGATCACGAGGGGTGAACAGATTGACCTCGTTGAACCAGAGGCAGCTGAACAAATCTGTCATTGTTGTGTGCTCCCTGATCAGCACTGCTCCCTCTGGCACATCTGCAAGTTGCAATTCATGTAATCAGCATTGAATGCTTAGCATAACAGCAAAAGAGGTGGAATTCTACATCACCCATTTTGGATATAGTAGGTTATCTATCCTAATCAATGAGCAAGAGCCTAAAAGGTGTTTCCTCATATGTGATGAATGCATAGACCATAGTGGAAAAGGGGAATTCCTATGCCTGGAATACACTAAAATGTTGATTCCAATTACTTTCCTAACCAAAGCATAAACAGGGGGAAGTTTTGGTTGATAATAGGGTAGAATTATTATATGCCCAAGACATGACATAAGAAAAGGGTTGATAAATAGAAGATTCTGCAAAATGATGAAATTTCACTCACCACTAGGCATCTTTTTCTTTGGGTTCCAAGGCTCCATTCCCTCATAATAATAGATTTTCATGTGAGTATCAACCAACGGCCGAGCATATCGCTTCCGCCGCTTGACTGCATCACCCTCCTCATAGATGCTCCTATGATGCTTATGAACAGCCACCGCAAATGTGTACTTTCCCCGCCAGAGGTATCTGCATAGAACTTCGCCAGTTGAACTTGAATTCAGATCATCAACAAAACAATATAAACTTACCTATAATCAGATAAAAACCGACCTTTCAAGAATAAGCAGTGGATCAACTATAAGCTCCATTTTCCCATCAATCCAAATGCTATACCAAGCTTGTGGAAATAGCCTATGCGTTAATATCTTTGGTACTTTTCCATTCCTTCTAGGTTCATCAAATGGAAGGTGGTGTAACGTCAGAAGGCGCCATATGCCAACCCATTTCCCTCCATCATTGTCAACTTTGACAGTGATATTCTGTTCGATGAAGCGAAGGGATACCTCATCTACCACCATCAAGAAGCAGAACAATTTTTGTGACCGGAGGCTTATATTTGATGGCTGATGGGGAATGTCATAACCATCAAAAATACCGGAGGCAACCACATATCTACATTTCTTTATGTACTTGACATCTGCATCATCCATATTCGCACCACTGTTTTTCATAAATCCACAGTGCACCTGGCATAGCAGAAGCCAAACACAAGACATAATCATAACCTAAGATGCAGGACACAAAGAAGAAAAGGGAAGGTAAAAATGACATAGGAGTTTAATAAACAGTAGGACAACTTATCCCTTTTGCAGATAAATGCACCCTTTGCTTTTGACACTGTGAATAAATCACAAGCAATTATATACTGCACCCAGACACATGAAGTAACTTAGATGTGACCTACCTACTAGCTGGCTTTCACAATTCGAACTTCCATAGTATTCATTCAAGAGGCTCTACTTTTCTACTACTTGTTGGTAGTTAGAATTAAATAAGACAGCCACTAGGCACCTCATGTACAAAGGATGAGCTATTAAGATTAATCTTTGGATACATTGCCTACAATTAATTTCAAGATTTTCAGCAAGCAAACCCTATACAATAATTAAAAAAATCAATTTTTAGGTAATTTATGAGTGTGAGTGTTTGTATACTCTATTTTATGTAAGGGGACCCACATATCAAATGCATGGGTCTCAAACTATGCTTCATGCAAATCTTGTTTGTGCTTTGGTACCGATAAAATCTTGTGTATGCTTCAATGCCAAATCTCCTAAATGATGGAAATTATAGCTCATCCTTCCCTCTCTATCACTCTCTTTTGGGTATTGAATTGAAGCTCTTATTTTAGGAGCCAAAAACAATAAGGAAGCATATATATAAATAAGAAAAGCATGTGGTTACCTTCATAGTAGCATTTAATTTAAAGCTTTTCTCCCTCTGTTTCCAGCTTTGACGTCCTCCAAATAGTGGCGAGGGATCTTTATCCTGTTTGTCCACCGTTATATATGATAGCTTGTTCACAATTGTGTTGGGAGTTCTCTTTGGAATGACAATAGCATTGGGATCGTCTGCAAGAGGTATTGGGCATCCTAGTAGAATAAAGAGGCCAACATAAGACCATGTAAGAAATCATCATTTGCAACAGAATTAAAGGCAAACCAAAATCTTACGGTGGAGAGGTTTGCTTGCGATTCCCATTGAGTCTAACGCATAAAGAACTTTACTATCTTTTTTACAAAGAGCTGCAAAGGCATAAAACATAGCCAAACCATGTCAGAAAGATTGCATAATATGATCACATAAAAGTTGTAGCACAGTGTCAGATTAGGGTGGCAAGTCTTGGAGTATCACTCTACGGCGTACCCACATGTTATCCTATCCATGAGCGAATAAAGGGCAATGAAAATTCGCAAAAAAGAATTCTGTTAACCCTTTGTTTTGCGCGAACAGAAGATACTCGTGTTAACCAAACAAATTACTCGATAAGATCATTTCTTTTTCTTTTACGGATGGCGGAATCATGGCAAGAAACAACTATAATTGGGCACTTCCAAACCAATGTATGCACTATGTAGACAGCAATTTTATCCTGCATCCCCGCGTATCATCAAATCATCACAAGAAAACAACGCAACGAAAATGCCATGCACACAGTGAGTGGTTGCATCGAAACGGAGAGATGGTAGACCTGAGAGGAAGGCGACCCTGGAGTGGCAGGACCAGAGGTGGAAGAGGAGAGCGAGGAGCACCAGCAACGCCCACGCGATCGCCGACACCAGCACCAGCCGCACCGCCCCCTTCCGCCACAGCACCCGCATCGCCTCCCCGCCCTTCACCATCTCCGCACAGCCGCCTACCACAACACAAACCACCCAACTCTCAGATCCAAAAGAAAAAAAAAGATTGGAACTTTGATATGATACGCTTACCTTTGCCTCGCCTCGCCATTGTTGCTCTGCTCTTGTGGTGTGGGGATTAAGGGTTTGGGTGGCGCCACGACCGGGGGGGGAGTGAGAGCGCAGCTCCAACTGACTCCAATAGAACGTGGGAGAACGAAGAAAAGAGGAGCGCAATTAAGCCCATCCAAGTATCCAATTATGTTTTTTCTTTTAATTTCAATGGGTAATTAGACCGTACTTATAAATTGAGCACAAATTTAAAAAAACATAATTACCTGTCGCGAGATAATAAGTTGGGATTTTGTCGCATGTTTTTTTTTAATCTCATTTTGATAGAAGGATTTTTTGTTGAGTTCGAATCCTATTGAGTTTTTTAGGCGTGCTAAAGCTCACTAGTTTTACTAATATAATGCACTTGTTACATGCTAGTGTTTACCAGATCAATTTCCACCCAGGCTGTTTGGCATATAATTTAACTTGGATTTGAGGCAATTTCGTGTTAATTACTAAGTCGCCCTCTAGAGTTGGTTTCCTATGTTATAGTTTATGGGGTAAGACTCGACATTCTCTAGCTCACGAATCTGAGAACGACTGTTTCACAAGACTATGCACTTATCATTTTGACCAAATATATCATGTGAAAAATACGTGTATTTGCAAAATATCAGTTCATCGTGGAAACAAGTTTTGGTGCAGATGTACTATAACTAATTTGAGTCATTTTTATAACGCCTAGAATTCACAAAAGAATGAAGGGCCTACATAGTAGGAATAACTGTTATTAGAGTACATCCAGTTATGATCTTACCACCACTCATTAGATATAAGTTATGCTATACCAAAACATGTACTACAATGAGTACAATGCTATACATCAAAGATGCGTGCGCATAAAAACACGTACTTACATCAGAAATTTCATCAGTTCAGGTACTCCAAAACAATATCGGAGACGTCAAAAGAGATGCAATGCCATGCCAGAAAAATGAAACTCGTCTAGTGATAATAGCCAGCCTGTTTAAGACAGATCATAATACTGGAACCCCCAGTTTCCACATGCCACAGTTAAGAACAGAAAAGAACACTTTGTTTCCCCAGAATTCATAGAACCACATTTCTCATGATAATTTCAGGTAACACAAACCAGTAACGATTTATGGCAAGAAAACTTATTTGCCAGACACAACTGAATACGACACAGAAGTTTATAAAGTTTCTCAGCTATTTTCTATTACGTGTATAAAGTTTATACCGTTCATGTGCACTACGCGTACAATTATATACAGCTATCTTAAAACCCAACAAGCCCTTCCGAACGTATATATTATTTATACATAGCTAAGGGAGCAAATTAGAACACCATCTTGTACTGAAACATCAGAAGTTTCCTTAAAGAATGGGAAAGATATTGTCATCGTCTTCGGCATTGTCAAGATAGGTGAAGGGCGCATCCCCCTTATAGCGGAAGTCTGAACCAGCATAGCACTTCATCCCATGAAACAGGTTCAGGTTGTCCACCAGTTTATGGAATACATTGCAGCCACAGCACTGAAACAACAAACCACAAAAATCAACAAATGTGCTTGCAGATAAAATATCAAAAGATTTTGCTAACCCATAAAAGGGCAATTATAACATAGGCAAGATTGAGCTTGCAGAGCAAAAGAACCAAGATAGCAAAACAGAGAAATATCAAGACATTGGCATAACTCAAATAAATGAGTACCTCAGGATCTAAATGATATGGAACTTGACTCAAGAAGTTCAAGCAGATAGCTGGTCCACTCAAGCTTGGCTAATTTATGCATACTAATTTATCTTGTTCAATTTTTTAATACATAGATTATATGCATGACAAGAATAAAATGCTACCAACCTCAATTTGTATCATATAAAAACAACATAACCCCCATTTGCACATAGTATCAGGTTATTCTTAAAAAATGATACAGGAGCAACCCCCACCCCAACCCCCCCAATGTCCAATGTTCATCGAAGAACTTACGAGTTAAGGCATGTCGTAATAATTTATTTGCTGACTACAGTAATCATCTAGTACAATATACACTGATCCGATCCAACAGCATAACATTGCAAGTTACATAAGCTTACGTTGATCACCACCAAAAGGACATCTCAAACTGTTTGTTTGCGATAGAATTAAGCTAAGCTCAAGTAGGATCCTTATTTACACATTAACATGAGTTAACCACAAGGTCCACACCTGAACAAAGACAGTGCCGTCAGTATAGGCGTGTGGGTTGATGGCTCGAGTGGTACGCTGCCCGCACACGTTGCAGGTGAACGCCACTCGCATCCGCCGCCGCGGCGACTTTGTGAACAGTGACCACGGGAGCGTCGATACCTCTAGCCGCTCTGATCCACCCTCGCCGCTCGCTGCCGGTGGCCCCTCCATTCCCGACCCCGTTGTCCAGCCCCTCCCCGTCGCTGCGCTCACCACCAGTCCCATTGCCGCATCCTACAAACATCATGAAAGCCCATCGATTTGATCAAACAGCTTCAAATCTAGGCAAGAAATCGTTGCGACCCATAAAACTACATCAAATTACTCTATAATGATCAAAAGACATCAACTTTAATCATATCAAAGGAAGAAATGGCTACTAGATAAATCAAATGAAAGTGGATCGAGGCAACAAATGGTCAAGGTCACATAAATCTGCCAAAAAGGAACCAAATTTGATGCAATTGCAACAAAAATAACACAAAGCTAAAGCAATAAACGCCCAAAAAACGCCATCAAACCTAACAATATTAGATAAAAACACATCAAACCGCTCCAAGAATAGGTGTCAATCACCAGCGCCCGTACCTTGGAGAGCGGCGAGATGGCCAGCCCATACGGCGCGAGGCTGACGGGTTCAGGTTCGGGTCCGGAGACCGAGCCTGACCGGGACCCGTTCGCGGTCTCCCCGTCGTCGTCTTGGCCTGCAACAAGTACGTATTAAAAAGGGAGCGCGATACGGGTAGAAAGATACGCATAGAGAGTTGTGGAGTGTGAGTAGAGGTACGTTTGGAGGCTGCGGCGACGGGGAGGAAAGAGCGGCGGCGACGGTAGTGGAGGATGCGGGAGAAGGGAAGAGGAAGAGAAGGAGAAGCTGTGGCGATCGCGGCAGCGGCGGCTGCGACGGACTCCATGGCTTGCTAGGTTGCGACGGAGAGAGAGGAACCGGTGTGAGAGATTTTTTTCCCCCGGTTTGGTAAGGAAGAGGAGGAGAGGGCCATAACCAGTCCATATGGGACCCACCTAGCATAGATCCTAGTCATCCTCCACAGCTAAGATCTGACAAAATTTCTATTAAATATGTAGTTACGAGGAATTCGAAAATTATCTAATCAAGACTTATAGGTGATTCAGATCTATCCGCTCTATCTACACACAAATATTTTAGTTTATCAAACACATTTAATTAAAAAAGATTTTATTAAATTGTAGCCATTAAAAAGAATTTTTTTACAAAATCCAGTCTTATAAATCAACGTGACACCTACTCTCTTTATAGTATAGTGCCAGTAATAATCATAATCAAATACAAAATATACCAAGATGTTTAATCTTCTATTCATAAAACCTGACTAATCAAAATGGATTTCACGATTTTTTTTCTAAAATTTTTGAGACTTAATCTCATAAAATGTGTTTTATGTATTTAGTCAATCTGATATACCAACTGTGAGCTATCCTCACTTTTTTTATCAGGTTAAAACCAATTCTAATATGTTATGTGTATACCTATATTTTTGTTGATGTGAGAAAAATTTGTGCCTTACTGATTGGGTTATAAGATTACAAATCACTACATACAAGCAACTAATTGAGTAATTTCTAATTCCCCTAGCATATTTGAACTACATGGATGAATACCCAATATTAAGAGCGTCGTGTGCTTATTGTTGTTTCAACACTCAAAACTTCAAAAACACGATATCTCAAGAGGCATTTACATTATCATTTCTAAGTAACTTAGTAATATATACCAGCAGATGACCGACGGAAAACACTAATGATGTGCACTATGAGACTGATGAGAATGATGTGAATTCTAATTTTCTTAATTAAAAACAAGCATAAGGGTACACCAAAATAACGTACAAGTTACCAAAGGCATCAAAATGTATAATCAACCAAGGAATGTTTATATGGAAGTCGATCAAGGATTTAGTTTTTATTCAAATTGAAATTGAAAACAAATTTGAAGAATCAGAATCGAATACAAATCCGAGTTTGAATAAGGTTCGTATTTACTATATGAGATCAGTTCAATTTATTGTTCAAATTGAAACATTAAATCTTAATCTGAGTTGGACTAGAAAATTTGAACCGAGTTGTTGTTAAAAACTAAAGTATAAATGTAATACGAAGAGAATTAGGATACAAATTCAATAAGAATAGTAATCCAAAATACTGTAGTACGTTGTTCACGTGAATAGTAATCCAAGTACTGTAGCACAAGTATTGTTCACATAAATAATAATCTGAATCATGCATATTTAGATATATTTAAGAATACTTTAATATATGTTTTTGAGTAAGATTTGACTATGTACTAGACAAGCCACAGGCTATAAAAGCTTTTGTACGGGCGACATATTAAACGCCGATGAATTTTATGAATATTAGACACTTTGTAACATGAGTTGTTTACTTTTTTTTTGTTCTAGCGAATTCTTGGATTGGATTTGCGATTAAAAACTTTAGTTTCTCCCAATATGTTCGCTACGTCGATATAATTGAGTGATCCGTTTGAGACCTAGTCTTGGTTTTCGCACTAGACTCGCCCAGATTCTAATATGCGGAATATCGGGATCTTACTCGGAAATACCGAAATCCAAAGTAATTGTACAACTATTTATTTCAAAGAGGGCTTACACGTCGAACATTAGACACATTTGTCTACGTCGAAAAAATTATAAGTGTCTAAAACTCATATAAGTTCTATGACTTTTCGATGATCTAAATTAGACTATTGTAAGGTATTTATTATCCAATCGTATGAGTACGTATCAGACTCAATAACCTAAATGTATTAGACTCATATAACTAACTAACTATAAACAGATAAACTTAGTTATACATATTCTGATTGAATTACAATTCTGATCAGAGTTTGAATCCTTCCCAAAGTCGCAAACCTTTCCAAAGTCACAAACATTTTCGTGGTCGTGAATCTGTTGTGAACTCGACCTAAGATCCTCCCGGATCATGACTCCCTTGTTGAGAAGGAGCCAACTCCCGTTGGTGACCAACTGTGAAGATGTAACGAACGACTAGGAGCCTTGGAACGAACACATGATAAGCAATACTACAATCGTCGGATCGAATGTATAGATAGGCGCTCATGGAGCTTGGCACCTCCGTCATGGATTGTGGCTTTAACCACTCGTAGATAGCCTTCCCCTTGTCGAGGTTGATACCATCACCGGTCTCAAAGCTAGGATTGCGAAGTTTGAATAGTGGCGCCGTAGAGACAAGTTGCATATCGTTTTCGACTAGTTGTGGTGATCAACTATGTACCTCTGCGAATAGCGCGTTGTTTTCTTCCGGCAAGTTCGCTAAACAACCACCACTTTTCATACTCGATGCAGCACAATCCTCTTGGCTAACTGGACGCATCACGCTCAGCACACACTTTGAGCATGCATTGATAATCCGTTTCGCCTGATTTGCTGTCAACAAGTTCTTGGTGTCGACGTAGTCGTTTTTGCTAATGATGAATTTTGTCCCATCTTTTGTGAAGTCGTATTCTTGAGCTCTTCGGTGGTAATAGGCATCACGATCGTACAAGAACGGACTTTCAAAAATTACTTGGCAAATATCGATGGGGATGACATCGCATTGAACCTCGTCGATGTAACGAGCAGATATTGCAAACTTTAGAGTACACTGATTCTTGATTTGCTGATTCACGTCGGAAGTGAACCATTCCAGAAGATATGGTCGAGGATGATGAGTCGTCTACAAACCAAGTTGTCGAACCAGTCCGGAGGAGACCAAATTCTTTTGGCTTTCGGGGTCGAAGATGGCTGCGACCACCTCGTGCTTCACTTGTATGTTAACAGTGAGCAATTCTTCTGTCGGGTTCTGGTCAATTGATGAACCCGAACCTTTCTCCTTCGGCATTGCCATTAGAGACAAGATCGTGTCCGCCTTTTCAACCGAATCCAACTAGATGATTTCCTCTGCCAGCAGAATAGAAGTAATCATAGTTGTTCGTGTGCTTGATTCATCCCTCCTTATTCTTTCTGATCGCAATTCAAGATGAAATTTATAACACTTCTCTTTTGTGTGTCCAGCAACATGACAATGCTCACAAGTGTTACCCATACGTGGGTATCCTCTCCAGAGCTCGTCATGGTTGAAATCGCCCTCACGTTCTTGTCGTTATGGGTCTTATTCTTCTTCTCAATCGCCAAAGCAATCGTGCTCGCGGTTGAGATGTCTTGAACTCTGAATAGGCTTAGCTCAGCACTGATTATCTTCTGAAGTCCAGACGTGTATTTTCTGAACATATGAGTGTCGGAAAGTGAGATGCCAAGGACCATTGTTTGTCTCCGGAACTCCGTTGTGTAGTCTTGGACAGATTGATCACGTCTTTGGTATAATCTGTGCCAACGTTCCCATCTCTCCTCAAGGTAACCCATCAGATAGAATTCTTGTCGCAGAAATCGTTTGAATTAACCCCACACAAGGTCATTAGTTTCACCACTGGCGACAAGGGCCTTTCACCAAGTCTTGGTGTGGTCCTTCATCTTCAAAGGTGTGAACTTCACCTTTTGAGCGCTACTAAACCATTTCAGGTCAAAATAGGTTTCAAACTGGCCGATCCAAAAATTCAGTTTCTCGGCATCGATCACCCCATCATATATGGGTATATCAATTTTAGCGTCGACCTTAAAAGATTCGACAACTAAAGAAGTGTTGACGAGGTCATCGGCTTTATAGTCGCCTTCGTCTCCATTTTTGTCTGCCCTGCGCAAGTCTTCACCAATCTTCACACCTATAACCTTCCTTACTTCAGGAGGTACTATGCTTAATCCAAGCAAGCACAGTTTCTATGTCGGTGGAGAGGTTAGCCACTTGTTCGAATAGGTTAGTTTGAACAGAGGTATCGTTAGACATTGTCAGAGACACAGCTGTAGAAACCGTTAATTGATCGCCTGGAGTTTCCCCGGAGGTTTTGTAACCCTGACGAGTCTTCATCATCCGCAGGATAGGAAAGTTGCTCTAATACCAACTAATGCTTTTTCGACCTAACCTTGGTTTTCGCACTAGACTCGCTCAGATTCTAATACGCGGAATAATGAGATCTTACTCGAAAATACCGAAACTCAAAGTAATTGCACAACTCTTTATTTCAAAGAGGGCTTTATACGTCGAACGTTAGACACACTTGCTTACGTCGAAGGAATTCTAAGTGTCTAAAACTCAAATAAGTTCTATGACTTTTCGATGATCTAAATTAGATATATTACAAGTTATTTATAGTCCAATCGTCTGAGTACGTATCAGATTCAATAACCTAAACGTATGAGACTCATATAACTAACCCTAAACAGATAAGTTTAGTTATACATATTCGGATCGAATTACAATTCTGACTAGAGTTTAAATCCTTCCCAAGGGCGCAAACCTTTTCGTGGTCGTGAATCCGTTATGAACTCGATCTAAAATCCTCTCGGATCATTGAGTGGATTAGTTTTATCGACGTGTGGAAAGGTGATTGTCTCGGTAGCAGGTGACATATTATTCGCATATTACTTTCTCATTGTTAGTTACCTCTTCGTTCAATCACAAACCACCAATTCATCAAATTGTTGAGTTTCTATGTTGTGAAAATTGAACCATCCTTGTGCTTGTGTATATTCACACATGCTCGAGCATATCAACTAAGGCAATGGCCTACTTAAGATCATACAAAACTTCTTCAGGATCTAAACTGAACCCACAACCTCTGAAGTCTGGAACCTCCTTTGATGACCTCTCAGATATTTTTGCCTCACGGATAGTTACAGACGAACCCAAAGGATAATAGTTCATCATTTCAGACGATCACAGCACATCAACATTGCAAGAGGGATCATAACAAATAGTAAAACCAGCCACCTCCAGGAAAGGTTAGATTCATTTGTCACTTCTGGAAATGATAGTTGAACGCAATCCCCATCCTCACTATCATGACCACCAACTGCATCTTCATCAGCTATTCTTTGCCACTGTTATTGCCCTCATCATCTTCCTCATCCTCCTCATCTTCTCCATCCCCATTGTCTTCACTTTCAGTTTCCTCAGCTGAATCAATATCCATGTCCACAATATATTCATCAAAATAATCAAGATTATCAGAACCACTGCTTTCAGAGTACGAAAGGTCTGTCTCAACCTTCATAAAGTAAAAGTGAGCACATCAAAATTCTGATGTTACTGATACAATGCATAGACAGATGGTATGGAATTTCTGCAAGTACATCTCAACAACCTTGTTTAGAAGTACAGCAGCAACAATAATGCAATAACTCCAACAATGTCAAATGATGCAAACCAAAGCAAGACTAAATAAATGAACGTCCTAATTGATTTTGGGTTTCTAGGAGATTACAATGCTGATATAAGTTGTCTTTGCATCAACCAAATGTTCAGACATAAATTATTTTGTTTGGCATCTATTTCCTTTTCTTTATTACAAAAACTTGTTCAGCATCTGAGCCAAAGCCTACATTTTTAGTTATATAACAATATGTGAATCATGGCATAACGAAAGTTTAGAAAGTTCTGTTACTATGAGCAAATAGAACCCACACATACATTAAAATTCATGGTTTTGAGAACTCGATTCTGACCAAAGCAAGAAAACATCATTTCTACTCTGAATTTGCTTTCTAATATGTAAAATTATGAATATCTTTATGATGTTTCTACTCTGAACTTTTTTCAACCTTGTGTAATGAAAATGTGCAGGCGCAGCTCCATCTGACACTTCAAATTAACAATGCATACTAATCAGTCTTTGTAAATATCCAAAAAATTTAAACAGTAAAGGCAAAGAAAGGGGTTTTACTCCAGAAGAGTTCTTTCTCATACAAAATTCAAAAGCATGTCTCAAGCAAGCTCCAGTGTAATATATAAATATGTAAACCATGCTGAAAGCGCCAGGTCTTACCTGACAAGCAATTGCGGATCCCAGAGACAAAACAACACACCAAGTGAAGCACTAAATATTTGAAAGACACAAAACACATACCTCATCAATGTGAACACTAGAGGGCTGCTTGCTTACACCAGGTGCCCAAATCTTGATATCATTTGAAATTCCACTACTCGCAACAACACTTCCCAAAGGATGCTGTTCAACACAGTTCACAATCTGTTTATCACCTTCCATCACTCGCATAAGCATCCCATCCTTCTTTCTCCAAATAAATACACGACCACAGTCTGATCCAGAGGTAACATACTCACAGTTGGGACCAAGGAAGTTGACACCCTTAACAGTATTTCTATTCCCATGCCCCTCGAAAGCCTGAGGTACAGGTAACTTATTTCCACATGAAGGTAATGGACTAATTTTATGGTATACATTCCCCTCAAACTCATCCATCAGGAGTCTTGGACCTACCCCAACATTATTGAAGTGTAACCCATGATCTCTCGAGAAAAGATAAATCTGGTCATAACTATAGGATGCTAACAGCTCACTGGTCTGTGAGAAAGCCAAACCAGTTATCGCATACATGTTTTCACCAATCAAATGTGGAGGGCAAAAATATTCAATTGGATGACCTAAAGAAGTTGAATCATACACACTGGTATTGCGGATATCGTACATCCTGGTATACTCATCATTTCCAGCAACTGCCAAAAAATTGGGATTTCTTGGATCAATGGCAATAGCATAAAGTTTGATAGTCTCGTCAGTGGAGTGGTCAACTGGGCCACATTTAACAAGCTGCACGGCATTTTTCCACCTAAGGTCAAACTGGAGGTGAAACACAGTCAGCAACAAAGGAAACAAGTGGAGCTAGCCACATAAAAGACCCAATCTTATAACTTACACGCCACACAGAACCGTCCTCCCCACAGCTATAGAATGTGTGAGGACTTCCTGGCTCAATTGCCATCTTGTGCACCCGCTCATCTAGTTTGACAAGTGCACTTGTAGATACGCTGCCCCCTTCATGTATTTGTGAATGCCTCACCTATGGCCATTGCAAGAAAGAGCGATGAGCACCCACAAGACGGTAAAGAGTCGAACATGGAGCAACATCAGGTAACAGAAAAGAAACATCCTACCTCACCATCAGCAGCGCATGTAATGATGCTCCGGTCATCAGTGTAGGGCATGAACTGCGCATGGAGTATGTTGTCATTATGATCGGAGTGGAACGTGAAGGTGGGCACCGCATCGTCCCAATTCCACAGCGCAACCATTCGATCATCTGACCCGGAGAGGAGCAAACGCCCATCCCCGTTAAAGCTTATGGTATTTACGCAGCCTCTATGCATTCGCAGCCTTTTCTGAATGCTTAGAGAATGCACATAGTCCTGTTGAAACAGATTGGTTACTTCACTACATAAAGCAATGACAGAACAATCTATCTATCGATCGATCGATCGATTTGAATGCACTGGGCAGTAACAAGAATCTTGTCCAAGTAGGGATCGAATCTGGACTTCTTATAGCATTAGGATGGAAGGATTGGAGAGGGAGAGACCTCGGAGGCGATGACGGAGTTGGCGAAGCGGTTGGGGGTGAGGCGGCCGAGCTCGCGCTCCCACAGGCGCGCCATCCGCGTCCCTTCCCGCGGCATCGCCGAGAGGGTTTCGCCCTCCTTCTCTCTCTCTCTCGCCTTTTTTTTTTTCTTTTCCCGTGTTTTCCTTCCCCAATCCTTTTCCGAATTTTTTATTAAATAATCTATTTTTAAAAAAATTCAAAAAATTATCCTAGACCATTTTATTTTTATAGAACGCACCTAGCCTCCACAAATAGTCCGATATCACGACTCACAGCGTTAGATTAGATAACATTGTTATCATTGAGAATAATAATAAAATTGGGGCTTGGACTGGGCTTATCTGACCTGAAAGAACTACGCTTTCAGCTTCTCGGCCCTATTTTATTCCTGGCCCGGCTCATATTTTGCACCCACTCAACTCATTTGGCCCACAGCTAAGGACTTCGTGTGAACTCCTCTGTTCCTCTTCTGAGCCTAACAAACTTAGCCCGAGCCCACAAACAACAAGAACGAGCCCGTTCGATTCCGATCCACTTTGTACCCTTCCGCCCATTGAAGCCCAACATCTCTTCCCAATAACAAAAGAGAGAAGAAACGATCTCAAATATCTCGATCAAAGCACACAGACAAAAAAGGGTAAGAAAAAACGAAACCCTAGGACGCGCGCGCCAGACCCTCCTCCTCTTCGGCCATCTCCGCCGCCTCGGCCTCCACCTCGCTCCATGGTACTCTTCTCTTCTTTTTTTTTTTTTTTACTTTTTGTGAATTTTTTTGGGTTTTTTTACTTTTTTGATCTATGACCTGACATTTTGGGTGTTGTTACCGCCTTTTCCTCTTTGCAGGCTGATTCGCCGCGTCGGAGGTACGACGCCGAATTGATACCGCTGCCTTTGCAATTCTCGCTCTCTAGTTCGATGTATCGTTTCCTCTAGAATGGTAGCCTCGGGAGGTGTTTTTGTGAAATATTTTCTTTACCAGTTGTTTAAAATGTGAATGATGGATTAGACCAGAAGTAATGGAATTGGTCACAAGTTATATTGTCATGCTGCTGTCTTTTTAACTTTTTAGTGCTAACTTGCCATAGCATGTTTGAATGCACAAAGTGTATGTTCATGCTTCATGCCTAGGGCTAAACAACTATTGCAAAGTTACTAATAAAGTTTAGAGGTTAAATGGTTAATCCAAGATTTGATTGTGCAATTTGATGTTTTAAATCTTGCTTTGAGTAGAAATACTGTGGCATCAGATTTGTCATCAATTATTTTAAGACCATGTCCTATGTTTGTTAGTTTTGTTTTGAATATAGTTCGGCTATGTCTACCTATTGTCACTGGTTAAATGGGCTACTATAAGTCCACTTATGTCCAGTGAGGTTATCAGCCATGTGTATGGAATGCTACAACATTAGTTTCATCCAATATATCCTTACTGTAGTTCTATTTCTCTCTTCTTTTTTCTCAGATTTCCCGGAGAAGCAGTTTATTTATCTCATTGCACATTATATTTAGTGATTTCCTTTAAAAGAAGAAGCATTAGACAGGCGAAGCAATATTAAGTAGTTGCGCATGGGAGCTGTCTAGAACTATGGAATGTGAGTGTTGCTTAGTGTTGGTGGTTATGTAACACAATGATGGTGCCATGTTGGTGCAAGCATTTGACTGTTTTCAACTAATGGATTAGCATAAGTTGTATGAGATCTTTTTAAAAACAAATATTGGTAGTTGGTCTTGACTCTTGAGCATATGTGTGCATATGCTTGCTGATGCAAAGTTTTGGTCTCATGTTCTCTGCAAGCATGGATTCATCAGACAGTTATAGATTGGCATTGGTTTGTTTACTTCTTACATGTTCAGTTCATGGTTCTTTCATTGAATTAATCTTTTCTTTTTTAAACAACAATAGCTTTCAGTTGTAGTATGTAACGATTGCATTCACAACCTGGGTTATGTTTACTTGAAAACCATGCAAGTTTACTGTTTAGTTTCCTTTGTTATCTAGATCATCACACAAAACTTGGTCACTGTCCAACTAAGCCAATTTCGTTACTAATTGGGACATGTAGAGGTCATTGATTAGCTGTCCAATTTAGAATATTGTCTATGGAGTTACCTTAGCACCATTTGATATTATTGTCTTATTATAGTATGTTAAATGCTTATTTTTTTGCCAACATTACTTGACCGTCCTTCTAAGAGTTATGAGCACTGTTTTACTCAATACATACTGGTGCTGATTTATTACATCTCAGGTACTCAAGGTCCCCTTCTCCCTATAGGGGGCGCTCAAGATCACAATCTTCTGCTCGATTCCATTCTAGATCTCCATTGCCTGATCCTAGACCTCTAGTGAGGTCAAGATCTAGAAGCCATGAGAGGTATTCAGAATTCTTTGCTTAGTTGTTCACTACTGACAGGGGTGCTTTTCTCTGATTAGCTTATTCCATTTTTCTTGGATAATCTACTTTCTCCTCTCTATCACATAAAAAATTTGAAAGCTATGTTGGAGCTGTGTGATATTTAATGCAATGCATTTTGATAGTTGGAGTTAGGTTCATAATAGTCAGATTTATGTTGTAGTATCATGAATAAATGTGACAATTAACGTTTTGAAACCAGCTGTAATAGTTGGGACTTGAGAGTATTGTTGGAGTAGTTGTAAGGGTAGTTGGATTTGTGTTATATTAAGTTTAATTTTATTCATAGTAGTTGGATTAATGTTGTAGCAGTATGATAAATTTAACATAATAGTTTACATAGAGTAGTTATGATAGATGAAATTCTTATCATAATAGAATGAATGAATAGTTTACCTAGGCACCGTTTGGGACTGCAGTACAATTTTGTGCTATACTGTGAGATGTGACGGTTATCAAAGATATTTATCATATTTAATAAGATGTTATTGTTATTTCAACAGTTACTAAATAACCACAGTCAAAAAGGGCATGTTAGACGAAGTTTTAGGAATGCACCATAATACCAAACGGAGCCTTAGAAAATTGCACTATAATAGTATGAAGAGATCTGTTGTAACAGTGAAAGCTGTATTATTAGTTTGTAACAGTAGTGGAGGTTGGTGGATGATATTGTAACAGCCATTATGTTGTAGTAGTATGAAGAAATGTGGTATAAAAGTGTAAGGAATGCATTGTAATAATTTTTGCAACAGAAAAAATATGGGAAAGTATTTGAATTGGGAGATGGAGTTGATTGTAACAATAAAAACATGTTAAGAAAAATATTACAACAGTGCAAATAAATGAATTGTAACAACTGGCGCAGCAGATAAAGGCAGTGGAATAAAGTGTTCCTTTTTTTGTTTTTGTTTTTGGGATTTTGTTGTTGTAATTGTTGTGTGTGTGTGTGTGTTGGGGTTGGGGTTGTTGGGGGGGGGGGGGGGGGGGGGGGTGTGGGGAAGTGGGGGGTTGGTGGGCGGGTGTTGTGGAGAATGCCCTTCACAAGCAAATGATTGTTCATCTACCAGACTACCAGCTTGTGCATGTTTAATCTATTTGTGGTTGCAGGGAGGCCGATGCTGTTAATCGTGGAAATACTCTGTATGTGACCGGACTTTCATCAAGGGTGACTGAAAGGGACCTTAAAGATCACTTCTCTAAGGAAGGAAGGGTTAGTTGACTTTATACAAACTTACAAAGGGAACACGACCCTGTTGTTCTACAGTATCAAGTTATAACTTATAACATCTCTTGTTGGTCTAGGTGGTTAGCTGCCATGTTGTTGTAGAACCCCATACACATGTTTCTCGTGGATTTGCATTTGTCACCATGGACACAGTTGAAGATGCGGACCGTTGCAGCAAGTATCTTAACCATTCTGTATTGGAAGGCCGACACATCACAGTTGAAAAGGTAATTATATCTTGCCTTCAGTTAGGTTATTGATACCACTGAATCTTGTATTTCTTGTATGTTAACCTTGAGGTTTTTTGGTTATTATTCAGAAGAGATTGTGCAAGCTATGTGCAGCAATCAAGATGCTGAGTTCATCCATTTCAACATTAGCTCATACAGCTTGATCAATGGACAGCCCAAAGGGTTACCATGCATCACAAGATTCACAACTAAACATAGCAAATTTTCAACTAAACCTGAGCATTCAATCAACTTCCACATCAACTAATCAACGGGCATTCCCAATTCTTTAGTCAAGCATGTGTGGTGACATACAAATAGCAATGTTGGATGTCCAGTAGTTGGGGTTTGCGCTCTTCATTACTTATTTCCCCTGTTGGTCCCTTAATTCAGGCCGTATATCCATTGATAGTAAGAGAAAGTTGCAATTACTTGAATGCTTCAGAATCTTCATTCTTTTCATATTGTTGTTTGACACTACTTTATAGTAATTGTGCTTCTATTATTTCAGTCACGCCGAGGACGCCCACGAACACCTACGCCTGGAAGCTATCTTGGTATGAAAAGTAGCTAGATTCACGGGTTTTGTTTCTTGATACTAATGCAGTTATTCCATCCTGCCTGAATCTTCTTTTTTATCTCACATGTTAGAATCATAGCTAGTGGTATTTTATTAATTTGGAACTTTTAAGCTAATTTTTTCTTGTTTTTTTTTTCTTCATCTTGTACTTTTGCGGTGCACTTATACCTTGTCTAGCAACTTACGGCACCCTTAAAATTTTCCTTTACAGGTCATCGATATGATCGTGGAGATCGTCGGAGATACCGCAGAGGCCATGGTCATGATGAATATGGCAGTAGCCGCCGCAGATCACCTTTGATGTACTCTTCTTACAAGGGTGGCCGAGATTACTCCCCCTACAGGGATGACCGTGATTACTACTACAACAGGGGTGGCCGAGAATACTCCCCACCCAGGTCTCCTTATGGTGGTAGGGCAAGAAGGGAGCGATCTAGATCTTTACAGTATTCCCCCTATCGGATCCCTGATAGAGGTTACGGCCGCCGAACCAATGGCTATGACAGGTAAGGTTTGTTTGCTCCATTGTTGTAGTAGATTCCAGATGTCTAGTTGGATGGCATGCTGTTCCAGTTGGTCCTCCATGTTAGATTGGTGTGGCGCTGTACTATTTGCAATGATGCTTTCTACTCTTGGCGAGCTATTTTGTTGTATGGACGTCTAGTTTGTAATTTGCAATGATTCTAAGAATGAATTTGGCATCTGGCTGGACAGTAAGCTATATCCCGCTATTATTTGACATGCCCATAATTCGAATCCTTGAAAGGTGAGAAACGGAGGAATATACACCATGAGGACTTGGGGTAATTTGATGTTAGGGGTGTGAAAAATGTGGCTGAGTAGACAAAAAGCTTGATGTGCCTCTGCCCTTTGTATCATAGTGTCTGATGGCACTGAAGAGGGGAGGGCGTCACCTGCCGCTGTGATTGCATCGTTTCATGGTTTGTATGGTTGGATCGATGGATCATGTGAAGAAATCTTTACCGCCAGGATTCTTGTCTAACTGGAGCATTTTGTTGGTTTGAATGCGTAGTTTTTTGTTCCGTAGGTATCTCATCATTAATTGACAGAGAACCTTGGACTTTTGGTTGCCTGTTCTTGATTGATTAGATGCAAAGGTGATTTCTGTCAATTTTTTGTGTGTAAAAAGGAGAGATTGTGTAAAGTAAAATAGAAAGGTAGATTCTGTGAGTGAGCCTGAGCTCTCGTTTTACCCATATGTCATAATGCAGGCTGCAGCTAGTGATGCCCCATTAGGTTCCTATGGCATTATTTTTTTTTTGGCTGTTTTGAGGTGGGGGTGGGTGGGGTTTATTGCGGGTGGATTAGAGACCAGTCGAAGGGTTATCCATCAATTCACATGCTACGAACAAACAAAAATACATTTACATAGAGCCTGCTACGAAAAGACCTCGGCCACACTGATCAGTTGAATACGGCTTTGTCTGTGTTGTGTTGCATGCATTCCAGGCCACAAATATGCATCCAAAAGTTTGGGATAATACTTTCATATTGGCGTTATCACGTGTGGGTAGCAGGGTAGGACTGTCTCCAATGATCCAATATGATTTTAGCTGGAAATGATGCACGTTATTTCTGCCATCACATTAATTGGTCTGTATGGAGAAAGCCTGCTTCGTTGCTCCATCTGCCCCCTGATGCTACAGCAGAGCATATCTCTCTGCATTTTGCCAAGCTCATACAATGATGCAAAAGTCGTCACGGGATGTTTGATGTGTGTAGAATTCTGTTCTGCAAATCAGATGATGGTCCGACTATACTGAATTTTTGCAGGACTTGCTGAAAGTTTTCACTGAGTGTGGTGTTAATAATGCCTGATTTGAGAGGTGTGTTTCGTTCGTCTACTTATGTGGTGTTATGTCACGGGATTTCCGCTCCTTGTATGTTGGTTTGCACTTTTTGTGACAATTGCATTCAGAGCACAGCCTCTTAAAGTTCAATCTATCATCTTTTGCAGTCAGCTGCATAATCTAGCCCTTCTTTTTCTACAGGAGAAACCTGAAGGGTAGCAAATCACAATAACCCGTATATTAGAGATGGACAAATGAGAAAGAGAAGAGACAAGCCTTGGAATGTGATGGAGGGGAGACAACAGATGGTAGACTACAACGAAGTAATGTACAAGTATGAGAGCTACAGTTCTGGAGAGGCGTTAGGGATCTTGGTGGGCTGCCTTGCATGTGGCTGAGGTAGCCGAGTGCATAATAAGGAAGCGGCCTGGTACCTTGCTCACATGCCCAGCTCTATGTGCCGTAGCAGTAGGCCTCGCTTTCACGGCATATAGGAGGGCCCCACCCCGAGATAACCTGTGTCGTCTAGTGCTTGTCCTCATCCCCTCCTTAACCTGCCCCTCTGTTGTTCCCCTTCTCGTTTGCTTCTCATGATGCATTGCACCATCACCACTCTCTCAAGGATCTTTTGCATCTTGACTCACCTTGTCTCCTGTCAATCCTAATTACATATATGACAGGTGGTATAGGTATATCACACGATTGAGCTTGCATTAGATATGAGTATGACCAACAATGTATTGATTTTTCGATTCCTTGGCATGGTTGATGCAATTGGTCCTCACCTGCAAACAATCCCTTCACGTGTCATTCCCAGCCTTTCTTCTTTTCTGCTTGGCGTCAATGGCTGATACGTTGGTCCCACGTATTTACTGAAGTTATTACCAAGGACAAATGTGTTTCTGGACACAGCTACATCTCCGCACGGAGGTATTTGAGATCAATTAATAAGCTTTGTACGGAATACATGCATGGGTATTTCACATGTTGTGCAAAACATTCTAGGCCACAAACTTGATACGGAGTACGTCCGATACCGATACGATACGACAGCTTGTTCTAGCCCAGCAAAAAGCATTTGAGCGAGAAAACTTATGTATGCTCGTACACATTTGTCTTTCTATCTGTATCTATCTAGCGCCCAGGCAAAATTTTTCACCTAAAGAATCCGATGAAGTATTATACTAGGAAGTAGCTCACGTTTTCATGAACCGCAGGAGCATAAGGTAGGTGTGAGAGTGAGGAACCTATAGGAATAATGTTCATGCAATGGAATATAGAAAACAGTAGCTCACCGACCCTGCTAACCGATGTACATTTTATATACACAAGTTATATTATATGCCCCTTGATTAGAATTTTTATTTTGGCTCCACACTTGATTCCACTTATCTAGCCTCCATGCTTAGTTGGATAGAATTTGTCGACTTTACTTTGGTGATAAATATAAATATTCTTCATCCGCTCTACATTTTTCAATCATAAAAATTAAGATTTATTTTCCACATTGTGTCAACAAAACAAACATCTACATGTAAAAGTTGAAAAAGAACCATAAAATGTAGGTGCACAATATACCACCTCTTACCTTATTCAATCAACTGCTCACAGTCACACTATCACTTCTTGTCAAAGAGTGCACACTAGAGCTAATTAAGCTAATTCCTATACATGCAAGTTTGTGCCAATCAATCCGGCCGGGTGCATGTCGAGTCCGACTAAATTGATTGGTTGTACGTAGTAGGGCATTTTGGTCTGTTGGTTCATGCACGGCGAGTACTACAGCACTAGTAAACACGCAGCTAGCGTACCTCCCGGGGAATGGTACAGAGACATGAGATGACATGTACAAACAAATATCACATTCACATTGCTAGTAATAATTCATTCGTTCATATGTGGTGTCACGTTCCCATCGATCGATCGGTCGCACCTCGAAAACCCGACCCCGAACTCACGGACATTTTGGCAATTGCACGAGTCGTCCATTTGGATTTTTGGCTCCTAGCCTCCTACATGTATGTGTACAGTATACCATGGTTACGTTATGATCAGTTTCAGGCCAGCCTTTTAAAGACTTCAGACTAATTCAGAGCAGTATGCGAGGATCGAAGAAACAGTGCTACTACAGTCAGACACAGTGATGAGATGATCTGAGTTGCTTCAGTCTTGCTTCTGCGTGTCTCCATGTATTCGTCTTTATTTTGTTCTCGTGGTTTGTATTTTTTGAGGAATGAATTGTACGTACGTACGTATGTATATAGGCATGGGATTCGGCTTCTTTACACGGGTATTGGTGTGCACAGTGCATCGTCGCTGTCGAATGCGTTTGGTTCTGCTTGTAATGTTAATTTGAGCATTTCTTGCACGTCTGACAGCAATATATATTTGACCACAAGTGTAACTAGCAAACGCAATTTTTTTTTTTTTTTAAGACTTTGGTCAACATTTGTGTATATATGACTGGATATTCTACTTGCAAAATAAATGGCTTAATGCTTCGTCGAGAAATGAGTACTTAGATGGCAAAACCTCGACTCGTACAAGATCTAACCATATTTGCAGATCTGATCGGCAGCTAGCCATAGCCATAGCCACAGCAACAGACCAAACAGCAGGTAGCAATCTAAGTACGCATCTCGCCGGCGAAACGTCTTTGGCAGACATAAAAACGTCTCCACTGCTAAGTACTTACAATTGTACGTACTACTGGCAATGGACAGTGAATGAGACAATGATCCAACATCCATTGTTACTAATATTTTAAAAAAAACTAAGCAGTAAACGAGTGGTTACCTCACTGCTTCGCATTAGCATTTATATGTTAAGTGGATTCTTATCTTATCTTATAAACAAATTGTGTATTTATCAATAAAAAAAATATATTCATAATATTGTACATCATTTTTCAAGTAAATTAGAAAAAACAATATTAATGATTATTACAAAAAAATATTGTTAAGAGTATTCCAACTTTACCAAAACAAATAAAAAATAAAAAAATAGAAGAAATAGATGCATTTAAGTCTATTTAAACCGGCTATGCAGTCTTTTAAATGTTTAAGTGGGTATTCAACCACTTAAGCAAGTGGTGAGGAAGTACTCACCACATATGTGAGCATTTAAATAACCACTCAGACTATTTTTTAAGAATGATAATTACAAATATGACTACTCAAAGACTCACGAACCTACCTGATATTGTTATTATCGGTTAGTAACTACTAGTTATCACGAACACTTGATTGTAACCTATGTCAAAGTAATAAAATTAATCACAAAACATACACACAATAATGTTATAGACTCTTAAAAAGCAACATGAAATTACAATGATACTATCCTGAGACGGTTTGTGTTAGTGACATCGTTGGAATGCCCGCGGGACACAACAATGTAGTAGGAGTATTCCCTTCACGTTAATGACGGCACAGGAAAAAGCCTGCCCGGATCTAGCACAGTTCCCAATGAGACAGCACAAAAAAGTATGTGTGTGTGGGGGCGGGGCCTGTGGGGCGCTCGCGCGTGCGTGCGTGTGTGTGTGTGTGTGTGAGAGAGAGAGAGAGAGGAGGGGATGGAAATATTGTGGGCGAGGGGAAGGTCACATAAGACAAGGCAAAAACCGGTGATGTGTTGCAAGATGCAAAACCAGGATGGTTTTGGTCACCTTTTGAGGGATTTGGACGGTTGTGATTAGCAGCTTTGTGAGCTGTGTACTTCGTGTGTGTGAGAGGTGGCAACCAACCAGGCATAACAAAAACAAAAGGCAGGAACAATCGACCTCTATCTATCCATATGTGGCTGTGCTACCCTTTTCCTTTTTCCAGCCAGCAATGTGCATATATGCAGTCCATTAATATTCAACAGTCTAGTAACACACGTAGGCTGTGCGTTTCCGATTAGGTAGGCGTATTTATTTTAATATAGGTTATAATTATAATCAATATAAATGGAATCCAATAGCAAGATATAGAATTAAGTGACTATTATAGAATTAAGTGACTATTTGGTTGATGTTGTATCAAAACGTATTTAATCCGGAAGTAAATTGTTTGAAAGTTGTCTTTGATCTATGTTGTTAATGTATCCAAACATTACCAAAAGTCTCAGACTGTTAAAACCAATTATCTCAAAATCAATAAGCACACATACCTAATCATCATCAATTAAACAAGTCAATTCATTCATATTTGTTCAACTAAAAAATTTTAAGACTCTAAACAAGTCTCATATACATATATTAGAAAGTCATATATATTAATGTATACATGAACCAAACTCTCAAAACACATAGACGAGTTGTTTGTATCTCCGTTGATTAGCACTAAAGCATGTGTTGGCACAAAATAAACTTTAGGAGCAGTCCTTATCAATTTGACATTACCAGCCTCTCATGAGAGCAAGGCAGAGCAATTCACGAATAATCCACATGAACAAACAGTGTCCCGATGTTTCTTTAGTAAATCATAAACTTATCAATCACAGAACTTTGTCTGATACCATCATGCATTACCTGCCAAATAACATCATAATGATGGCAGAAAGGAAAAATAAATCGACGGATCTCATCATTACATCAAGCTATTAACCGTGAACGATTGATGTTATTGTACATAAAGGACGTCTCAAATAGTCTTAGTTGTCTAACGAATTGGCATCGATCACGTACTAAGATGTGCGATTTTGATGTCAAAAACTATAAATGTGAGCTGGACATGTCTTTCTGGACCAACTTATGATTCAATACAGAAATTTAATCTCCAGGTATCTCGATGAGTAGTACTAATTTGTTACTTATGGATCATGAAGGTATTGCCTAGGGAATTGCAAGAGATTTACATGATCTCGCAATGGAGTTTTCAATGACGAAACTATTGCTATTTACATCTTTCGTTGAGATTATAAAAGTGTGGTGATAACAGTTTTAACAATGACATAGGATTCGTTTAGTATTACAGTATGTTTTAGAAAACTCCATTAGACATGAATACGAGAAGTTGGTGTCCATGCTAAGCAACAGTTAGTTACTGATGCAAACTGATGCATCAAACAATGCTTAATTTTGACACGTGTGTCACATTCCCGTGCATTTGTTAAAGCACGGCCATTGCATGCAACTTGATGCTTGGTCTGTCAGCTGTTAGTTACTACAACTGAGAACATTTTGAGTAGGAGCCAGCTACTAATTAAATACTAATCAACCGAATTAGATTGCTTGCGAGAACTATTTTGATCCTAGCGAGCATTCTTCATCATTATCATTTTTTTATAAAAAATTGTTTTTCTTTTAGAAGAAAGGTTTCACAAGGTTTTTATTATGTTTCAGATGAGAAATCTCTTTAAAATAAAAATATACAAATTTACATTTAAGTTGTCTGATTAGTGTAAGTATTATCATCTATTTGATCGTAAGAAACTAACAATGTCAACATATTATAAAACAGATTTGACGAGTATGACTCATTTTTACACTGATTAAATAACTCAAATTGTGAGTTAATATGCTCTTATTTAAAAGAGAATTCTCACTAAATACACCATGTGTTTGTAGTAGTCAAGTAACCAATGATAAGTATATAGGAATTAACAATTAATTCAATTTAGTGTGGATTACTTCAAAGAAAAAGGTCCAGAGGCAGAGGCAGAGGTTACCACCACAATTAAAAGTAAGAGTATAATTATTGGTGATAAGAATAACCACCGTCTATCCCACGAAACCAAGAGCACAAAATTGAAGGTAACTAAAGAAATTTTCTTGAGCTGCAGAAACCAAGAACAGTATCCACTTTCCAACACAATACATGAAGCCACTTGTAAACCAAGAAAAACTACAGTAGCAACAAGTATCCTTCATGCACCAAACTGCTCACCTTAGGCTGTGACCCAAAGGATGGCATGGCCCTAACGCAAGATGAGTAATCCCTTCTGAGTTCTGAGTTCTGACAAACATATCATGCACAGGCTTATTCTACTAGAAGACAACAGAACCGATGGATAATCTTAATAATGAAATGTAGCTTGAGATTATTCATAAACTAGAACAAGATGAGAGGTAGATTTATAGAGTTGGTTATGCATTTCAGAATAAGGGATTGTCTTATTGGTGATCTAAACAATATGTTTGTAAGATATGCCTAAAAGCTATATGAAATATCAAGTATTCTTGTTTAATAAGATATATTTGAGATTGGACTGATTGAATAGTATCCAACCTTTTTGAGAGTCTAAAAGTAAGCATGTGAATTGTTAGACATGTCTATGAGTGACAAATACTTAATTTTGAGTATCTAAAAATATCAGACATAGTTAAATATATTGTAGACAGCAACCAAATACATTACAAATAAACTATGAATGAGACAATTTTGTGTTAAGACAGAAATCTAACAACCTCTTTTAACAATGTATACTCTCTAGTATTTGCTTGGGGCCATGAGCAGAGCTGGAGGACCGCTCAAAAGAGTCAACATCCCCAAAGCATCAACACAGAATCACAGATGTCCACCAACGCAAAAAAGGGACCAGGACGGGAGGACACGTGGGACAGCCACAGGGGCCTATGTGTGGGCCAATCCATGCAGACTTACATGCCAATGTATAGATGAGCAGGGAACCTGACACAGTCTCTGCTGCCTCCCCAAAGCCGTTTTCGATTCAGACACTCTTTGTGGGTCAAACTTTGCCGCACCCACTCGACCCCACCCTCCCCTCCATCCCACTGGGATCCTCTGAGGTTTCAAACTGAAATGAACCCACACACACACTCATATGATCCATGGACCATCCCAACGAAAATTGTTTGGATTCACAACGTGTCTGCCCGAGTTTGAAAATTAAAGTTACAGCAAACAGAGAACATAAATTATGTAAGAAGATTTTTGAAATCTTCGAATCTTGTATGAACGATTTTGGATATATAAAGTGGGATGTATTGAGAGTCATTTTTATGAGATCCAACGATTCCAAAATCTTTCGTAAATATAAATATTTTACTACACAATTTTCATCCTAAACGAAGAACTTATTTGAGAACTTTTTCTATGAGTTTAAGGTTTTTTGGAATTAGAAACTCTTCAATATATTTAAATGATGAAAAACAACTTATTAGATTTACAAACTCAAAAAATTAAACTCCATCAAAAATATCCTCGTGATTGTCAGATGTGAAATGACAAATTACAGTAGTACATGCCGTTTCTTCTCAACCACAGATGATTCGCTGCCCCTTCCCCGAAAGTTTAATAAGTAAGACTAGTGTGTTCACAAGATTTTCATTCACTTGACAAGAAGCTCACCAAAATGAGTACCAAGTGGATGAGAGTCTGTGCCCGTCATGACCATCCAGAAAGATGGTTTTGGATCCTTCCTAGTTTTACCAACCCAATACGAAAGTCTTGGTATTTGTTTGGTCTTTGCACAAAGTGTGGTGGTAGTACTAACAAGGTAGCTAGTACACCTCCAAGTGGCTATTCATCACTTCGCATCACGTGCGCGTTATCAATTGCACATTCAAATATTTGATATAAACGTTAAATTCAATTATCACAAAAATACATATTACTACATCTCATTTTCTTTAGGAATACAACAACATAATTGTATCCTTCTTTATGACTCTAACTTCCCTTTATGTCATGTAGAAGCATCGTATTTCTTGTCACCCACCTTTTACTATCCCTCAAAACTTAACAAAACACATTATTTAACTTCCAATGTCCGGCACACGTTTCTGCTGTATCTCATACGAGACGCATGATGTATATATAGAGAGTGATTTATTGTTTACACAAGTTTAATCTGACTCAATGAGACAGAGTTATATAATTGAGATAAAATGAAAAGATATAGATAGAAATTGTTTAATTGATTATATGAGTTAATGCAACTTAAGATGATATTGTTTGATTAGTTCTATAAGTGGTGAAGTGAGAATGTGTGATACGAAAAATTAAAAGAGTTATTAATTTGTCTTTATTGCACTTAAACAACTATCATATACTTTAATAATTTTTTAATTCACCTTAATCTATCTTATGAACTATACACTACTTACTCTTCTAATGTTATTAAGTGGACCTAACCTAGTAGAAAGCTTAATTCGAGCTTTCTTGGAATCTGACTCAAATCACCCTTTTTGCATCTGTCAGCTGCGCCAGTAATGTGATGCAACCCAACCAACCAAACACACAACTCTTTTCAAAGATTATGCACGAATGGGCCAGGTTGAGATTAATGCAGACAATCAAACAACCTGTCATAACTCAGTTGCACTTTTGTTCTGACTTTATGTAGAAGTCAATTTAAAGTATGTGTATTTGATTCACTAGACATAATAGACACAAATTTCATATCTTGCCCAATCAAGATAGGACCGAAATTAACACAGAATGGATTAAGATCTCACATTCCCTCTCTTTAAGGATCTGACTTCCTCGACAATACACCTCCAAGGGGCAAATAGTTAGGACTTCCCTTCTTAACACACATCCTGTCTAGTGTCCACAATAAATCCATTTTTAACCCGCATGTACCTATGTGATCAACTAGATATTATATATACATATTTCATATCTTGTATACTCAAAAAGACTAAAATTTTACATGAAATAAAACACAATCTCACATTATACACCCAAGAAAATAAAAGAAATATACAGCAGCAGAGACCCTATATATTACCATAGGGCTCAAAAAATTCTTACAAAATCGAATTGCAAACCTCCACTAGGCCACAAAAGCAAAATTTAAGGATTAAAATAATGCGATAGGGAGTAGAAAGGGTATGATTCCTTTCCAATCCCATCCCATCCGTAGGCTCCACACGACCACACCAGGAATGCCTTCTCTAATGAAATGTTAACTCAGCCTACCTTAATACCACTGTTCACCATTTATTACAGGGAATAATTGTCCCCTTCCCAACTTCCATATATTGATCCCCCACCCCAACCCCCTCCCCTTCCCCCTTCCCTTCCCTTCCTTCCCCTCTTACGCTCTTACCAAACGAAAACCACACACACCATCTGTTAGTAGTCTCACCCAAGTCTCTCAACCTTTACAAGCAAAGCAACAAATGGAGCTGGAAGAACAGGCCTTCTTGGAGGAGCTCTTCTCCCTGAGGAGGGACGCATGGGAGTGCAATGCCATGGGGGACTTCTTCTCCCCGGCCACCACCATGGATTGCTTCCAAGAACGCCACCAGGCCACCGTTAATGTCCTCCCGACCTTCACGGCATCCTACGAGCAACAGCCTCCGCCGCCGCAGCCGCACCCCAGCTTCGACTGCCTCAGCGAAGTCTACAGTAACGCGCCGTTTGGCCCCAATGCCAGCGACTACGGCCACGACATGGGGTTTCTTGATGGCATTGAGCCGAAGGCTCTGCTCGAAGGCGGCCATGGCGTCTGCAAGGTGGAGCCCGAGCTCAACCAGCCGGCTGCGGTGGAGAGCGGTGGCAGCGCGTTCAACGCCGGCGCCGCGCCGCCCCCGCCGGCATCGAAGAAGAAGAGGGTGGAGGGCATGCCGTCCAAGAACCTCATGGCCGAGCGCCGCCGCCGCAAGCGCCTCAACGACCGCCTCTCCATGCTCCGCTCCGTCGTACCCAAGATCAGCAAGGTAACACAAAAAGAAGAGACCAAGAACTAGAAGACTTGTGTTTGTGATCTTGGCACAATGGAATTAATGGAACTAATGCGATGTGGTTCTTGGTGTTGTAGATGGACAGGACATCGATTCTTGGAGACACCATTGACTACATGAAGGAGCTGCTGGAGAGGATCAGGCAGCTGCAGGAGGAGATTGAGCTTTCCGGCTGCCGGCAGGACCAGCAGCAACAGCAGCCGGGAGTGATGAGCGTGTTCCGGGAGCTGAACCCAAACGAGATGCTCGCCAGGAACACTCCTAAGGTAATTGATCAGAAAGTTTTAGTGTGAATGTGCATGCATAGGTGGGGGTGTGCGATTGACATGGCTGGATGTTTGCATTTGCCTGTGCATTGCTGCAGTTCGACGTCGAGAGAAAGGACGGCGACGACACCCGTGTGGAGATCTACTGCGCGGCGAAGCCCGGGCTGCTTCTGTCGACGGTGAGCACGCTGGAGACGCTGGGGCTGGAGATACAGCAGTGTGTGGTCAGCTGCTTCAGTGACTTTGGCATGCATGCCTCTTGCTCTGAGGTATCTATCTATAATCTTTCTATCTTGTTAGTTACATGTTGCGATTAATTTGAGTTCAGTTACGATGGTGTGTTTCTGATGATTGTTTTTGGTTGTGTAGATGCAGAGGGAAAGGATCACTGCAGATGTGATAAAGCAGGAGCTGTTCAAGAACGCAGGGTATGGAGGAGGATGCTTGTAGAGAAGAAGAAACAAGCTCAAGAACAATAAAGTAGTAGGGCAGGAGAAAAAGGCAGATTCGGGAGGCCTTTTTGCATCTATCTCCCAGTCATAATGATGCAGCTGTAATGAAAGTTCTTTTAACAAAGCTTGGAGCTTAATGATTGATTGCTTCAGCTTTTTCTTAGTTTAATGCTCCTTCCCTCTGTTCATGTATCCAAGAAGAGAGTTTGGGGATGTGCCTATTTACTGGGCCAAACTGAATGTAAAATCACTAACCCACTACCTGCATCTTTCTTTCGTCTGCAACATATCCCTGGTTGTCCAATTTGACTAGCAGACTTTGGGTTTCTAGCTGCTTAAATCAATTGAACCCAAAACTCTTATCTGTTGAAGTCATTACCAATCAGACATGGATGTGGGGACTGATTAAGACATCGAGGGGGGATTGAAACTTTCATTCCCGTTTTGGTACATTCATTCTTATATGGGTTACATTTATTGCTTGCCAAATTTTTTTATGAGAAAATAAAAGAGGAGAAGATTCACTGCATAAGCGGATCAAGAGTTCTTGTCTTATCTCTTGGCTTCAGCCCAGGCGGTCGGGGACCAATCACCTAATCACTGAGGTTTCTCTCCACTCATTAGCAGGACTCTTATCTATCGTTGACCCTAATTTACTGCCTAATCAAGCAGACAAGATCGTCTTAGCCGACTGGTCGCTTTTTTTCTTCGTCTACTCTAAATTTCTAATACCCTAAGAAACCACTTTTGAACATTTCTGTGGGTATGGTATGATCAGTCAGCACTAATCACACAGCTACTTGTATTCTTCTTCAGGTTCAAGCCCCTCTTTTCGCAAAGTTTGTATTTTTCTCAGAAACACCTCAAGCCAAAACAAACTAAAGAAAAATCAACTTTCTGATTGCAATGGCAGAAGGGATCCAGGTTTCAGAAGCAATTAAAAGTACTAGCAAGTCTGAGAGGTAACCTTCGCATATTGAAGTTTGATGATGTGGTATGTACCAAAACTCGACTTTGGACGTTCTTAGCCGTAGGGGAGGAAAACAAAATATACTGGATGGTTCTGTCCTTTCTTTGATCTAAAATGGCCCGGGGGGGTGGGGGGGCCCTCTTCTCTCGTGCCGGCGAGATGGTCCTCCTGCACGCCTCCCGCACCATGTGGGCATTTCATCTTGATGGGCGAGGCTGTCGTCGTGCCCATATTCCTTTGCTTGAGATGCCACTGCAGCATGGGCCAATACGCAGGTGGGGCCCATATACCATGGGGCCCGAACGTGTAAGTCCTGACGTCTGTTACCGCATGAGAGACGGCACGTCCCTGCATGTTGCCAAAAAAGAATTAGACGCATGCATTGGGATGCTTAGTGCATGTACACTACTGGCGAGCCCATGATCACATGAAATATTTCTTTGTGGGCTGTATTTCATAGCTGGATTTGGCCCATCATAACTTTATGTAAACGCCTAACTATAGTAGGCAACTAATTTATCTCTAACCATCGAACTAATCTCACAAGTTTCGCTAAAAAAAACTCACGACAACTAGGGAAATTTAGTCTCTCTCAGTTCAGGTCGGCGTCTCTTGGATTGAAGTTTGCAAAGGAATAGGAAGAAATTATCAATTTGTTTGACGCCCTCGCCGAAGAAGAATAATTGCCAATTGTACAAACTCAAGTGTGCTATACTGGCCGCATGGCTAATTGCCAATTGGCTAGTAGCTTACTAGTTTTTATAGTTTGCAGTTGCAACACAAACTCATTTATACGATGCAATAGAAAGATATAGTAGGTTTTAGACCATATCAAATAGAAGGATAAGCGGATGTTTGGTCAGTTTCATAAAAATCGAATTTGTACTAGTAGTTTTTATATTATATCAATCAAATTTGTCCTTGTTTCATCAGCCATATAAATCAAGGTTATAGTTAATGAGTTTTCTAATGATACCCTTTGAAATCCAAATGATATTTCCTTTTCCAACAACCATTAATGTTACTAATAAAAGTAACATAGCCTATCTTTATTGTTTTCTTTCCTTTATTTCTCTTTAATTCTTGGGCAAAAGGTCATAGGGGCTTAAATTTTTAAAACAAGGGGTGTACTGTTTTTAGTCATTACATTTATGCGTAGCAATTATGTTTTTTTAGCAATCAACAATCATATTTCTAAATATTCTATTTTCCTTTCCTAAAGGCTTTAGTCATGAAAAAAGAAGACAATTGATAGCTTGGTAGCCATACGGCTAAATTTAAGTTAATTGCATGTAATTTTTTGTGCTTGTATTTCGCAAATAAGAAAACATAATACTTCCATAACTTATTTTTTGTCAACTATATTATATTTAAGTCTGAAGATACAGTCATTTGAACTCCCTTTTTAATTATTGTCTATTTGTCCCCCTTATATCAAATTTTGGTTTTGCCCCCAAACGTCTACCCACACAAAAGAAAATCATGATTTGACTCATAATCCAATCTAATTTCATATATTTGATTAATTGGAGTATTATATTTGTATGTGTATACTGGGTAGTAGTGGTGTAGAAATAGTGATAGGAATTAAGGTGAGGTGTATGTTGTTAACATAAAAAAAATACTACTATTCGTAAGGACTGAAAAGAGATGAATTAGATACAAAATACTTAGACTCCGTTTGAAACATAAGAACTCGGTAAAAATTTTGAAAAAAAAAAAAAAAAGAAACATCTACTTTTATTGGATGTGACGTTTCCTCTAATATTCCTATAGAATTCTTATGCTCCAAATAGGTCTTAAGATTATTGTTTGATTCATAATTAAACAAAATATGGGAGAAAAGGTGTAGCAAATCAGCCCATTTGTGACCTTGTCGATCTCACAAACACAAAAGAAAAAAAAATTGAAATATGGCGCTTGATTTGAGCACCAGAAAAAATCAAACCACACCCCTCAAACTACTGGCAGCCAGCCAAATTGCCCCCCGCATCGCTTGCGGTACAGGGCACACCGATTCGGCCGCACAATTTGCATTAACTCGTCCCATCATCGAGCAATGACTCGCGCAGTGGCTTCCTGGAACAGCACCAACAGCCTACACTGTATCGTAAGTTTGTCAGGCAGCCCACAGGCAAAACGTGGGGGTGTGTTTATGACCGAGTCAGAAATGGGTTGGAGACGTACAATGGCGACCCATCGCCAGGGGTGTCGTCAGGTGTGCAACTAAAGCTTGTGCTTGCGAATTGTATAGCTCTCAGCCCTATCCTGTTTACAACTTACAAGCCGACCTAAACCAGACAGCAGCAAACGCCATGGACAGACTCTTATGCTATTCCCTAAACTGAACCGAGCCCCTGGCTCGAATTTTCCAAATGAGCTGAGCCAGCACAACACAGGTTACATGCGTTTGGCCCGTTTCCGTGCCTAAATTTCCAAATGTCCCACTGTCAGACTGCCACTAAGCCATCATAGAAAAAATTGATAATATGGCAACCCATGTCGCTAAGCCTGACGCAACTCTATTCAAATTTTGTGCCAGTAGTGAAATTTTCTTGCTAATATATACAGATCTTACACTGTAAGACAGTCAAAGCATGTTCAGCAGCAGGCAGATAGTTGCAAGTTACATGACTAAGGCAGCCACAGGACCAGGAGCAACGTACCAATAGCTACCTTTTCCTGCATGGTTTGTTCCCTTATATGCGATACATGCACACAAAACATACGAGGGGGGGCAAGGGAGGGACCTGTTAGAACCAAGACATCCACCAGATGTACATTTTGCCAAGGTTTTTGTGGGAGACTGCTTCCGCAATCAGGCGGCGTGCTTGGCCTTCCACAGAGAGTGGCAGGGAGGGAGCGGCCGCAACACCTACCACCACTCCCTGGAGCCTTGCTTTGATATTGCTAATAGCCCTCTAAAATAATTAGAAGCAAGAGTCAGATCAGAACAACGTGTCTAGTTTTGCCAAGTTAAATACAATGCCTCGGTGTACGTTTATACCTGTGCATGAGGATTTTGGACTTCCACCCCACTAGATTTGTGAGATTTGGTCCACTCTACTAGTGGATCATGGATAAATGTCTCAAGTACGCTCATGAGAGTCTCCTTGTGAGTTCTGAGAACTGACAGAGTAATTTCACAGACCTTCAAAAAGATACCTTCATACCCAGTGATGCCCAAGCCATCAATCATGTTCTGCAATTAAAGATTTTAACTAGGCCTCGTTAATATGAATACTGAACCTAACGTTGAATTTCAGAAAATTTCAATAAACTCGTGTCAAACCGTTAGCAAGAACTAGGAAACAGGCTTTAGATTTCTTACTTGGGTAAGCCTAAATGGCACCAGCTCAGGCTTGTCAAGCAGTAAGCCCCTATCAAACAAGCAACTGAAGTCCACATGAACACAGTCCCCAGTTGTCGAATCGAAAAGGATGTTTTCACCATGTCTGTCACCAAGCCCCACAATGTGTCCAACCATAGACCACACAGCAGTGGTGTGCGCATACGCCACTCTGGCACGAAACCACGCGGCTGGCTCAGAGAACGTTGTCAAGAACCATTTGTGAAAAACTGGGGGAAACATTGGAAGGATTTTAGCCTTCAGCATCTCCTCTTCAGGCATTTTGCCTTGGCATTGGTCATATATCCTCTTGATTAGTGGATTTGTCTTCTGCCTATCGAACTTCCCACAGGTTATGTAGATGTCCTGAAGAATATGCCGAAGGCCACGAGTGTTGGGCACCCATTGTACCATACCGCAATCTTCTGTAAGTGGAACAACTGCAAAGGTTCTGATATAAAGCTTTCTTCTGCGACTCTCTGGGACTTTGGACAGGAGACGATTGATCATTGCATTAAACTCCATCATGCGTGCATCTTTCCTAAGATCATCCTTTGGTTTGCATAGAAATGGACGGGCAATGCCATCACTTCCAAGGAAAACAACCTAGATGTTCAAAATAATCATGCTTGTCAGGTGCCATTAGTCTACATTTGAAGCAAACATTGTTACAGTTACTACAATCATCCCAAACAAGCACAGTTCACATTTGAAGTAAGCTGGGTACATTTGAATTAAGCATGGTTACAGTAAATTCTAACCCTTCTCAAACAAATCATCCTCAAGAGTACGATGAGTGACCAAAAACATGAATATATCAATGACAACTGTACCACTTTGATCAGGTGCTGCTCAAAGGGTGCTGCTCTCTGGGCAACATTATGTCATCATCACAGTGCATGAGTAAAGAGTTAGCTACTTCAATCAAAATTTAATTGTCATGTTTCAGTTGGGCCTCAAGTCAATGTAATTATTCATTCCATGAAAATGACAAAACCTTGACAGGCTGCTCAATCGATCAGCTCAAACACAAACACAGCCCAAAATATTTCATATCGATTCTTTTCTTTTTCTGAAGATGGAACCCCCTGCCCCAGACCACAGCTTCTGTATGTGCCAAGCTATACTCACAATCAACTAGTACACATCTACTTTTTTGAGATATGCATATTCTGGCTAAAAATGTCATTGAGAGTGCAAAATTAGTAGAACACAGTCGTCAAGAAAGGCGATATTAGATATACCTTCTTTGGTTTCTGAAGAGAGGAAAGAATCTCCGCTTCATCAGCTATTCCAGCTATAGTAGGATGCTCAGAAACCGAAAATGGGTGAAAGCTAGATTGATCTGCCATATTTGTATCATAAGAAGGCAAAGTCACAGTTAAAGCCTGCTGAACGGGTAAGATAATTCCTAATGGCATCATTCTTTTTAAGGCACTGAACTCAGTTGAGATGTTTATCGTCCTAGCCTTTGGTTGCCCTGGATGAAAGCACAGCTTAATCAGATGTTCTATCAGGTAAGGAAATTGAACAAACAGTGCACCATTGTCACTCCCACGCCGAGAACTCTTCCTTGCTGATTGTAATATTTCTGCAGCAGCATCTCGTCTCGCGGCAACTGTTGACTTTGAAACTGCAGCCATCATCCAAAGAGCTTGCTGAGGGTACTCCTGTAAAACAGATGTGATGATGTGTTTGACAAGTCTGACAACTTCCTCATTTTGATGACAGATGCGTGAGATCAACTGAGACAGCACAGTTAGCCACTGATATGTTGGTAGATCCTTCAAGCACCCACGCATGATGCTTAACACCTACAATGGGTTGGTTAGATCTCTTCAACAGATTGAAACAATGAAACAAAGTACAATCAAAATTTACCCTAATGTGAATTGTTTTCATGGGTTTATTGGAGGAAGAGCCATCTCTGAGGTATATGCTTCCAAATTCAAACCAAAGAGTTAGCAATCGTGGTAATGCTTGAAAAAGATTTTTGTGCCCTTTGTGAAGTCCTTTTGCATAACATAGTAAGACATCCGGAAGAATAGACCACCAAGGCTTCTCTTCAGCTGACGTACTTACAGATCCAGTAGAATTAGGAGGGATGGCTCCCACTCCACATGCAAATTTTTTATCTTCTTGTCGCTTCCTAGCATCAACAAGCAAATCATCCCAATACTTCGCCGTGCAGAAGTAACCCTTTTCCCACTTGGGTTGCAAATCTCTTACTCTAGAATAGAGAGAAATGATATCTTCCTTCTGTTTTTGCCCTGTATAGTGGATCCATCTAGTATAGAGAAGAAGAGTTTTTGCCACATCTGGATTCTCTTTTGATGCTTGTGTGACGGAGACAGGTGCATTTGGCAAAGCAAGAGAGAGGCTACAAAGAGATGAAAGGGCAGCATTTCCCAGAACCTCTGCAGGCATGTTTAGAAGTGTTTGCTGAAGTTCAGCTATAGCACTATCAGACTTCCGTATATTCCAGAGGTACTTTGCCTTCTCCATGTGAGCATTAGGAGAACCTGAAGCATCTGCTTCCAGTATTGCATGGTGGGCTGTCTCATAATGACCAGCCAAGCGGCAGAGCTTTGCATACTGAAGCCAGCAGTTCCCAACTTGAGCATTCATATGACTGAGATTATAAACCATCCTTCGGAAAGCAAGCAAAGGCTCCCTTGCCCATAGAGATGGTTGTGTACATCTCAGACGGTTTTCCCAATCCTTGGTCAATTTTGGAAACTTTGGATCATTCAGACTGAATGACTTATCAAGAAATGACTCATCTCCCAGCAGGGAGTTGAAGTCTTCCAACTCACACAACATATGGAGCTTTACAACATAAGGATATGCACGCATGTACGAGTCCATGCCTGCTGCTGCCAAAGGTACAAGCAATGCTTGCTTGGACTGGGCAATTTTTTCAGCAACCATAAACTGGTCTCTGTTCATCATTGCCTTGAATATCTTTGCAAGACCCATGTCAAATGAAGCATTGTTCTCAGAACTGCTGCATGCCGCGCCTTCTTTGTCTGCCTCAGAGAGATACTCATCCATGAGGTCCCATCTCCCTAATCTCCAAGCTGCTTGAACTCCTTGCATGCACCAAGTTTTCTTATATTGAGGTATCCTACAAACCAAGCCATCCACATGTGCAATCATAGCTTGAAGGTGGCACATGTTTAGCAAACAGTTGAGAACATCCGAATGTCTCTGGACAGAATCAGGTTCCCTTTGTAGAGCCTGTTCACATAATGTTAGCACTTCAGCCCAATTTCCAGCATTCTCGTTGATGAGAAGCTGATCTTGCAGTCTTGATGATTTCCTCAGGTTAGCTAAACCTAGGAGCCCATCAGGCTCATCCAAGCCTCCATATATTTCCATCAGAAAAGAGATGTCATCATCTGAAAAAGTACCACTAAACTCTGCAGCTGGATTGAAGGACCCAGACTTCTCCCGAACATGAGATTCAAAATACATTAGAGCACGAGCATGAGCTTGACATCTAAATGAGGCCTCAGCTAGAGTAACTTTAGGAATAGCAGCCAACAGCTCAGAAACATTGCCACATTGAACCAGCATTTGATCTTGGCCAAATACAGAACTGCTTTCACCTTTCAATTTAGCACCATGCTTTGCAGCCATGGCATGAATAGACTGGGATAGAGAAATTTCCTGTTTGAGGTCATCCACCCATTGCCCAAGATTATCAAGTAAAGTGAAGATGGCTTGAATACAGACCTCACTCTGCCCCCCAGTAACTCCATGAACAGTAGCTCCACTATTTTCTGAAGCAGCTGCATCAAGGACAGATAAGATTTCCTCAGTAATGCTTTGTCGTGCCTCTGGAGTTCCATAGCAAACAACATTCAAAACTAAGTACGGTAGAAGGTAGATTGCAGTTGGCATGTCATGCCGAACAATTCCACGGCATGCACTGAAAATACCAGAACGTGAACCAGTTGCATGTGAAGTCAACTTTCTAATCCAATAATATATCCACCTTCTGAAAGACATTGTTGGGCGGTATATTGGGCCAGCTGAAGAAGAATCAGTTACATTAGGAAGATGAAATCTTGAGGTCAAGCATGGTGCAATTATTTCCTTAACATAATTAGAAAAACGACCCCATAACTTCTGGCCCCTTGTGCTCATCTCACAGCAGCTTGATTTCTCCCCAGTATCTTCATTAAGCGAAGATTGGCAACCTGCCAATTTTAGTAGCTCTTGAATAGCCAAGGCAGCAGAATCTTGCACCATAGTGTCAGAAGCAGCTCTGAATGCTCTTGCAAGATGTTTGTGGATCAATTCAAATATAAGATCATCATCTGAACACTCAATTTTAAAACGCTCACAAGAAACTCCCTTAAATTTAGCAGGATCCACTGCACCCAGTGCACCAAGACAATCCGCACAAACTAATTTCAACCTCTGGCCAACAGCTGTCCTTGATTGCTCTGCACATCCTTTAAGTAAAGCCGTGATTAAAGAGCTTATTACATCCAAATCAACCACATCCTCACCAATTATGAGAGCAGTAATATCTTCCCTTCTTGCATTGAATAATTTACTCAATTCGCAAGCTACCATGTACCTTACATTTAAGCTCTCATGGTTAAGACCGTCAACAGCATCTTCTAGTTGGTCTTGCAGCGTCATTAATCCTCTCGCCTCCTGTATTACTTTGTTTACTTCTGACAAAGATGGTAAGCTAGGCAACAATGGTAGCTCACGTATGTGCTGCTTTAGCAAGATGTTGTTTTTCACAACTAGTTCTTCCAGGATTTCAACAATTTTGCTCAGGTGCACAGAAGGGCATTCTCTGCATCTTTCCAAAGATGGAATAAAAGCAGCTACAACTTGTGACATAACATACTTGATACTGGCAGGAGATACCCCAGCCAATTGCTTTATGAAAAAATGCAATACATTGAGACCATCCATCTGAAGAGCTTCCTTATCAATGGAAAAAATCAACAGAACCATAATCTTTGGTGCATGTGTACTCAAATAAGGGCCCATCATCTCAACTAACCTCCTTATACGCTGGAGAGCCTGCTTTTGGAGCTTCATATCATCAGAATGTAGCATTTTCTTGTCAATACTATTGAGAAGACGAACAAAATGATTCTTCAAAAACTCAGGAAGGACATCTTTGCCTGTTAAAATTTTTGCAATATTCTGAATTGTTGCTGGAATCCTTGCTGTCCTGAAAAACAAAAACTTCATTATGACTCAGATCACAGTCATGCCTACAAGAAGTTTATGGAGAACTGCTTGTACAGTTCTAGAAAACAGAAAAAGAAGAGTCACCTTCTATCTGTCTCAATCTGATCAGATTCCCCAGTAAAGCATAGAATTTCATCAAGCAGTGTTGGCAAAGCAGCTGCAAATATCTCTTTGATGTCTGATCCTGTTTCAATGTGATAAAATTGTAGAACAGACGACAACCGCTGCCCATCTTCATAAAAAAGAGCAAAAGCGAGCACCTTAGGCAACCAATTAACAATCAGTGGTACTACATCAGTATTTAGATGGTTTGCCAGTTCATGCAAAATAATAACTGCTTGATCATTTTCCGGGTGTGACACAATAAGCTTTGGTATAATTGATGGAACCATTCTCGTAATCAGCTCTTCACTCTTAATTCCAGCAACAGCCTCAGCAAATTCTACGATAATTGTTGGGTGGGTGACAAGTCTAGATGACAGATAATCATATAACCTATCTCTAACACGGAAGTACTTCGAAAGGAAGAGTTCAAATCCTCCTTTAAAACAGTAAGTGCAGCATCTCTGAATTAATCTCAATGCTGTCATTCTTACAATATGATTGTGATTATCAAGCTGATCAACAAACAGTACAAAAGAGCAGAAAAAAAGTTCTCCGTGAACATCACTGGCTTTCATAATTGTAGCAGTTGATTCCAAAAGAGTAAGCAGAATCTGGGAATCTTCAGCTTCACTGAAAGCATGTTTTATTTTGTCCAAGAATTTCTGTTCTTTGGTCTCTCCACTTATTCCCAGTCCATCTGAAAATAAAAAATCCATAACATTGTTTTCCAAGAAGCAACTTACAATACCAGAAAATGCTTCCCTGACAGCCTTCATTTCATGAAGTAGTAGAAAACCAACACACTGAACCCACTGAACTCTCATCTCAAGCAGAACCTCCCTGCAAGAATGCCTCAGAATTCGTGGCAAAACTTCAACAAAAGAAACCAAAGACTCTTCTGAAGTTTCTGTGTATAGGAGCTTGAAGAAAAGAGAATGAGCCTTGAATATGTTAATTTTAAAATCAATATCCTCATCTTTTATTATGGGAACATCCACGAGAGAAATTCTCTCTTCAATGTGGTCACATGTAACATCGCATTGAGGGCACCAGAAACCCCTCAAAAGAACCAATGTTGAGATTGGTTTTTCAGTTCGCTTGTCCAAAAACAGCTTGCAATTGTTCCCCGCTTTGTCAGTGAACCCAGTTGTTCCATTTAAACAAGATAGAAAACCAAGCGACAAAGCAATACTTCTCCCCACTTTTTTATGTCCTAAATCACTCACTGACCTGAGGGATGAAAAGGCAACTTGCGCCTGTCAGAGTTTGGAGATCCAAACAGGCAAAAAAATGACTTCAAAAGCATAGGCTCTTAATGCATGTTCTAATAAGCATTTTTTCCCCAACCAAGGCTGTGCATTCAATAACAGTTGGCAATCATAATCCAACTTAAACTTTATCCTTTGAGTTTTTTTCACAGCATGGAACAGTAATAATTCTTTCCAAGAGCATTTTGTAATTAGCATTGAACATATAGATTTTTTCTTAGAAAACATCATGATACCTTCCCATGAAGTTCGTCATCACACAACTATTGTTATTATTCATGGCTTTGGAAAAACTTGTTTCCAAACTATAGTACAATCCCTAAACCAGTCTTTTGGTTAATTAAAATGAGTGATGATCCTCAATAATGCCAATCTATGCTCATCTGAAAGTATGAACAGAGAAGTATTTCTACTCAGTACTCACTCAAGTCTCTTGAACATCTCTCCAAGCATCCTAGAGCCAGAATACAACACGATGATGGGTAATGACATAAGACCCTCAATTTGAACATCTTCAGCTGCATTATGAACAGCCAAGTCAAGGACTTCAAGATCACATTCAGCATTCAGTTTCATGCCAATCTTGGAAAGGACTTGTACAGAAAGGCGTTTTATCTCCCAGCCTGAACAAGCTTGAGTGGCAACATAGCCATCATCCCACATCAGTTTCAGCAAGCTGATGAGATCAACATATCTTGGATAAACACAACCTGCATTATCAACACCAACCAACCAAGACTCATCTTCAAACAGCTTAGTGCGTTCAGGAAGAAAGGCTGCAAAGACATTTGGACAAAATGTGAACTTTAAAAGGTTGAGAGAAAAACAACCAGAACTTTGACATACAGAATACAATCACAGTCAATTTGGCTTAGCTTAAGCTGAACCTCATGGGAGTTAATAAGCTTAAGCTAGGGCCAAACAACTGCCTTACTTTGAGCATTCTTCAATAAACCTAAGCTCTCCTTCCAAATAGAAGCTTTAGACAAGGGATGGTACACCATTGGACTTAAAAGCTTGAAAATAGTTATAAGCTGGACTTATCCAAATAGTTTCTTGGGCTTATTTAAAAAGCTAGGTTATTTGGCTTATAAGCCTAATAGATTGTCTTATAGAATAAGGGGGTGTTTGTCCGAACTTAGATTACATTTAATGACCAAAATAAACCTAAGTTGTGGCCACATATCCAACTTATTGTTAGGTTTAAATAAAGGTCCTCAATTTTTCTTGTGCGATAAGCCATAGCCCCACACCTGGCTTATTGCTCCCTCCTCCCTCTCTCTTTACATCTCTCATCAAATAACAAATTTTTCCTGAACTACTTTTGGGGCTTATCAAATGAGCCACTTTATAGTGCTTATGCCATAAGCCCAAAGCTTGGCATTTTTTACAAACTCAAGCTCAAACTCGGCCAAACATGCTCTAAGCCTAAGCTAACCCAAACAGGTCATCAAAAATAGCCAAACAAGATTATCAAAGCTCAAAGGGAAATTAAGCCATTCTATCTAGGTCCATCAGTTGTGCATAAATATAGCTCTTCCTACATAAATCAACGAATTAGCTAATGATTTCAAATAGAGTAAGCCGCAAGCTTCACAGAAAGGCATGTAGAAAACACAACATGATGCTAAATTAAAGAGACGCCCAAAAATGGAGAGAAGCCTTACATTGGAGAAGCATTACAGTTTGAACAGCTTCAAAATATAGTGATATGTCAAAGGAAAGCAAACACCTCTCAGTTATCTGCATGATCCAAGAAGATTTAGGTATGCTATAAGTCAAGAGAAAAATGAGGACCTAAAATCAATAATATGCAGCTGCCAATGATTTTTGGCCTACCTGCTTGCATATCCAGGGTATCCAGGATAGAACTTGCTTAGAAATTTTGTGGAACAGATCTGTCTTGGGATAAACATAAAATGAAAGACATAGCAGGCTAAGCACCTCTATGGCAATTCCAGGCTCCAATGGATAAGCTTTATGATTGCCAGGTGACAGGCACTTGATAAGTGAATTTAGTGATTGTCGCAGTTCATAACCAGAATCATTTTCTGATTCCCATTTGATGCTAGCAGACAATTCATTCATCACAACTGGAGTGGCAGAGAACCTAGATTCTGCCATCTTTTGACGTTTAGAGAAAATGTTTTCCTCATTCTGAGCTATTCTTTTCTCACCAACTTTTGGAAAGTCAAATTCTTCAGAATTTGCCAAAAGGCTGCCTCGATCAGCATTCTCATCCAAAACAAAAAAACTCTGACCAAATCTGTCAACAGCTTGTCGAATGCATTCAATTAATTGGCTACAAGGTTTTGGCAAGCATAGCAACTTCAAGAGGATTGCTGGATTCCATACTTGTGGGGAGCAGAGTTTGGCTATTCTCTTGTATGCATCGCACATTGCTCCCTGCACAGGAGTGGAAGTAAGTAGCTGGAAGTACCTATAAAATCTGGGTGCTTAAGTCAGTCATCTAACCTGAAGCTCTGAGCTTTTGCCGGCCTGTACTGCTCTTGGGAAAACATTAACAATGTCAGCAGCTGTAGATTCAACAATGTAACCAGGACAGGACGAATGCAGTGCATGAAGACAGGCACCCATTGAAAAGTCATAATCTGCATCTCTGCAGAAAGAGATACAATGTATAACAGGATGCATGGCAATGTTTCTCCCTGTATTCCAAAAAAACAACAAAAAAAAGAACAGAAAAATAAAACCTATGTTATAAGGTTTTTAACATTGGGCGAAGGGAGACAGCACAATGCCCACTGCATTGTTCTCCCTTAGGGTCTCTTGGTTGTAATTGAAAGTTGTGGACCAGAAGTCAGCAACAGAGTAACTTAATCCCTACCATCAACAGTTTAGTGAATATGATACAACTTTATAAATAGTAGTTCCCAAATACTTGCCACTAGGATATGAAGAATATCTAGAAAAGGAAATAGAATGACATTATTGTAAGGGGGAAAAGGTTTCATAAGTTCATAAATAATGACTGCAAACCCATGCTAACATAATCCAGCATTACAAATTTGAACTCAATATTTCTTTCAACCTATTTCTACTCTTTGCAACATATGATATTCCCTTTCTAATATTACATTGCCTTTTGGAGAGGAAAAAAATCTACCTGAAATTCTCAAAAGCTTTAAAACTATCTTACTCTATTTCAAATTACCAGAAATAGCAGCCAATTGAATCAAAATCAAGGTATTTCAGTAAATCATTGGAAATCTATGTGTAGAACAATATGCTTCATAGTTTTTGCACCTCAAAGATCCTCTACAGTGGTTCCACTCATCTCATGTTGAGATGCACGAGTAGAAAGAAAATGGCCTAAACTTGGAAGTATATGTATATATAGGAAAAATCAATACTACTCCCGGGTGTAGGTACTCTCACCCTGTAAATACTTCTTTTTCTCATCCTACATACTTATTTAGTAATATAAGACTATTCCATGCGTATTGGATGCATCCTTCTTCGACGGTTCACTATGTTTTTATTTATTTTATATACATACATATATATATATATTGGTACATACCAAAAATTTCTTGAATAATTCAACATAACACTTTATAAAAAAATATATACTTCTTATTTGGTTATAATAATAGGTGCATTTAATGAATATATTTTTCATACCATGATATACCTCCCATTTTGAGTATATGCATAGGGCTAGTTACTACCAGGAGTAGGAAAAAAACTTCTAACGTGTGTGTATGGAAAGTTTCTAATATGACGGTGCTTAACTATGATATAGAAGGGTTTGGTCGTTTGGATGATTCTGAACTCTCAAAAATTATGAAAAAAATTATTGTATATAGAGGAAGGCATATAATTAAAACCCACAAAATTTCACGTCCAAATACAATTGTATATAAGAAAAATAAAAAAGATAAGTAACCGATAAATATATATTCAATTTGACTTTTTCTTTTTTTCTCCCCACATATAATACATATAGTTGTGTTTGATCAAAAAAATTTGCAAAACTTTATTATATTAGACCCTCAATATCTCCTATTTTTTTTTAGAATTTTCAAGAACTCAAAGACCCTGAACCCTACCTTACACACCATACCAAATCCGCTTCCTATATATATATATATGTATGTATGTATGTATGCAAAATCAAAGAACCCAGGATCTACAAAACAAATTGACCTAGTAAGTTGTCTAAAGTATCCTTTTGTAAATTCTTTTTACACAGTAGAACTAGTCATGAGAATAGTGTAGCCATTGTGCAATTCTTTGTAGCTCCACTTGACACCACTGGAATGGGTGCAGTAATTTAGATAACTAGAGCAAAAAAAAAAAATTAAAAAAGAGCATACCTGAAGTCCGAAAGTTCACTAACATCTTGGCTCAAAATGCATGTGATTGAACGGATGATATTTTTTACAGGAAGAATCTCAACAGACATCACTGTTGCAACAATACGTGCAAAATCAAAACAAGCCTGTTGTACCAGATTGATTACCACTGTGTTAAAAATACATAGATATTTCCATATTTGTGCTTGAAGGCTTAACCAGAAAAGTTAAATACCAACCTTGTGCAAAGATGCATCCCCATAGCAGAGGATAGAACAAGCAGCAGAAACAAATGACATGTTAAGAAGCCCTTCCACATAGAGTGTCCCGTCTGTAAGACACTTGTTAACAAATTTAATCAATGAAGTGGTGAATGGACACCATCTAGTGTCACCTGTCAGATCAACCAGCACTCCAGGTCCATTCTTAGGCTGGCAACTGGCTGGGAGATCACTGAAAATCCCAGGTGAAGTCAAGATATCTGAGAAAGATCCACTGAGGCATTTAATTAGAACTCTATGAGAAGGTACATCATTTGGAGACTCCGCATGCACTGATGCCACGTACAGTACATCTGTTGAATTTAACAAGTTCATGTTCAATCCTCTATGTGAAACTTAATAAACTGTGATTCCACTTTTGCACATGGACGTGTCTGGCTACCAGTAAAGAGGCCAGAAACACACACCTTCTACTGCAACCATGGCATCCAAGAAGAACTGTCGGTAGGCTTCTCGGTCACCTGTGCGGAGGAGCAAGAGAAGGGACCAAATTGTATCAAATAAAAGCTCATGCCTGGACCTGTAACAGTAAATAAATTAAACAGATTAAACAACAAGTAGCAAGCACAATATCATAAAATTGCAGTTGGATGTCTATATTTTAGTGATTTCCTTACAAAAAATGGAAGCGTAAAACACCCACAATGAACTTCACTTCTCGTTGTTCATTGAAATATGCATCATTCCTAGACTTCATCAGCACTCTTGACCACTAAAACTCTAAATAGCTCACCCTTCTTGTGGAAATTCAAATCATAGTTATCAATCATAGGCTCTTAGCATATAGCACATCGTTGTTATCCAATAACACACAGAAAGCTTCAGGAGCAACCAATTCCACCTTTAGTCCAAACCACACACAGCATTAGCTAACCCATGTATTACATTGCAAGCAAGCACTTTCAGGATAAGATCATAAGCAGCACAAACATCTATATAACCAGACAATACAACATGTAGCCACAGTCGAATTGCATAAACAAACATTCACAGTATGAACTAGTGCAAATGTACACAAACATCTCAGTGCAATTATGCAATGTTCACTCGCTAATATCATATGAAGACTGATTGAGCTAGGGTTTGGGGGAGAGGGGAAAGGCACTACCGGAAGGCAGGCTCGGCAAGGAAGGGCAGGACGCGGCCGATGACACGGATCACGTCGGCCGCGCGGCCGTGGAAGAACACCCCGGGAAACTTGAGAGCCGTATAGGAAAGAAGCTTCAGCACCGCCGTCACCTCCCTCTCGTTCGCTGCATCTCCACACGCGCACAACACATAGACACGCACATACAGACAGTCGCCGTGAGAGGCAGCGAGAGAAGCACGAGAGATGAAATGATAGAACCCTAGAGAGGAGGAGGAGGGTGGTGGCAGACCTGTGGGAGAGGGGAGGACGTAGTCGCGGAGGAGGTTGGGGAGGACATCGCGGAGCTTGACCTCGAAGTGGACGGAGGCGTGGGCCGGGGCGGAGGTGGAGGTGGAGGCGGACGCGGCTATGAGCTCGCGGAGCTCCTTGATGTGGCCGAAGAGGTTTGCCATCGCCGGCGATCGCCGCCGGCGGCGGAGCGGGAATGGGAAAGGAGGGGAGGGGTTCCGCTCTCACTGCGGTTTCCCTCCCTAATTTCGAACAGAATCGGGAAGGGAGTGTGTGTGTGTGTGTGTGTGTGTGAGGTTGTAGCCTGTGGGCTTGGGCATTGTATTTTTAAGCTTTATTGGGCCTCACAGCGGTCCTGCTTTTGGGCTCTGGGTATGATGGGCCACTTTGTAGTCATGCAGCTCAATAACTACCTTAGGCTCATTCCAGCCATGAAAATTACACGAATGAACCTCTCGGCCTATTTACCAAATTCTATAAGTTAATCTGAAACTTAGGCCGTAACTAACACAACAACAAAAAAAGGTGCTACATTTGTTTGCCAAAGGGTGTTAATTTATAATTTTTAGGCATATTTTCCCTTCAAATGCTTTTACTAGATATTCCTCTCAGATGAGGGTACTTTTATCGCATTTATTAAAACTATTGTTACATTATTCTGTGTGCTTTTTTTTTTTACATGTACCCTTTCTCAAACAGATGTAACATCTTTCAGGTTGCTCAAGTGCTTTTACATTGTTTTCTTATCTATGTAATATTTATGGCTTCTTATGCTAGTCTTTTTACATTCTTTTCTTATATATTCTTCTACTTTTTACATGAGAAGATGAAGATTATAACCTGTTTAAAGCTATACATTTTGGCTATTTGCTTGATAAGGTTAAGTCTTTTACATGATGGACCAGCTGCTATCCAAAGACTAGCACACATCCAAACTTGTCCATAAGCAGCATTAAAACTGTCGATTGGGATTAGTTTCACTCCATGTACCCTCAAATCCTCAATGTATCCTGATTTTTCTTTTTTCCTTTTGTCGGTATATGCATGTTTGGGGAAGTACAGATGCTAGTTCAGAACTAGCAGGGAAAGGTTACAAGAGGTGAAGGGAGAACAGAGAAGGGAGGATAAAGAGACTAAACATAAAGTAAATTCTCATGCTACCATATATCCTTGCAGGCTCACTTATTCAGCAGGTATTACTGCAGTATCAGTGTGCCACACGGTCCAGAAGCAACCCATATGTACAACTCTGGAGAAATGTCCACCGATTATTCAGTTTCAGAAGTGCAGAGAAGCCATCGTCACTGATTGATTGGTAGTCCATTCTCCGTCCACGCAGCAAAACCACCGGCGATGTCGGTCACAGCAGTGAAACCCTGGAAAGATTACAAGAAAAAGAACCATCATGTACAACAAGAAATTAACCAACTAATTGGTGGAATTACAGAATGATAAAGATGGTCATGCTTACAGCAGAGAAAAGTTCAGCAGCAGCCATGAGAGATCTCTTGCCACTTCGGCATCCCTGAAATCACGTGAGAAATTTCAAAATATATGAAAATATGTTTAAACAAGTACATGTTTCAAAATCAAGATTATTTGGTACACGTACAACGATGATCTCATCATCCCTCCCAAAGACTGCTGACACTTGCTCAAGGAAGTGCAAGTTCTTCGTCATTCCTATGGATGATACAAAATGTTTAGATGTGAAGTAGAACTAAATCAGTCTCTCAGAAAGGAAACTATCATTTCGAGCATTCGATCAACGCCGTTAGCATGCTGTATTATATAACCACAAAGACAAATTGGTGTAATGTAATGCATTGAATAATCATATGTCTTGATGAGTTCAATTTTAAAAATGGTTCTTTGCTTCTGATCTATTCTGCAAACTTAGACAAACTCCACCTTTATCTATGTCCGGGACCAGTTGTGTGGAGAAAAATGATAGTTCACAAAGGTAAAAGCTCAAAACCACCAAGTGATAGATGTCTCCTTTTTGCAGTGCTACATGCTAACATGATACTTTAGTTTGGCTTTAAAATTACAAAGTTGATACCCAAATTCATTCATGTATGCCTTTGCATGCAACTTGTCTATAAAAAAGAAGAAACATATGCATGCAGCGTTGAACCAGTTGATGCCTAACACTTCATAACAAAAAAAAAAGTCATCCTTGATGGAATGTGCAAATCAAAGTAGGGAACCCTTCGATATTTCGGAATAGAAGTGAAAAGAGGAGGTCAAGGACCACGATAATCTTACAATCTTCTCATTTTTTTTAGTAAAGACAAGAATTTTTTCCATATGATGATTGATAAGCATATGATGTACAAGACCTAAATGTGGTACAAGAAAAGCATAATAAGAGACTGGGTGAAGTACGACCATGAAGGCACCATTGACTTTTTTAGGCAAACTGAGGTTTCCATATATAAAATATGATGTGAGGTTAACAAATTCACGAAACAATTGTTGTTTTGAAAAGATATGATCAACTGGCATTAGTGCTAGAACAGATATTTGAACTTATATATGCCATGATACAAAAGTGAATGAATGTACCGAATGGATTTTCCCTGATGAGATGAGTTAAAAACATTCAGGATTGGCTTCAAGAAATTACGATAAGCAATGCCAAAACCTCATCAAGATGATCATAAACTACAACAAAGCAGATTTCACAAGACAACCTGACTAAAATTAACTAACTAAAGCAAGGTGTTCCTATTACCTGACCCGGTTTTGTACATGTATGGAATATTTACAGCTCCAACTGGATGCCCGGCGCTGAACTCATCCACAGTTCTACAAAAAGCCCCAGACAATCAAATCATCCTTAAATTCACTGAAAAAAGAAAAATCCATGTACAATACAATCCAACATATGGTCTTTGCTATGGTTTGACCATCTTTCACCATGTATTTGCTAACATATGTTCGGCAAATTTCTCTCCCATCACAAATAGCAAGGCTGTCAAGGGTTCAAGGTTAGTTCTGAATCGTTTTTCGACAACACAAATCATTCAGGTAAAACCAAATTATAGCCATAAACCCATAGTGTGACAGGGATATTAACCCCAGCTCCAGGACATCTCCTCATTCGAAGTTATAAGTATAGAGACTTTAAACAAACTATGGTAAGTGTACATCACCAATTCTTAACTGTTTTTTACCAGCAAAGGCAGAAAGCAAATAGCTTAAGCTACAACAACATATTGGTATGAATTCTGCTCTATAGATGTCTCATACAAGATATTCTGGCAAACTTCAGTTTAACGCCGGATTCCTTGAGGACTCTTAACATCCATGTTACTATGTTAGCTTGCACATCTTGTAGATTCTAGAAGTCAGATTGCACAATTTTTTTAAAAAAATAATACATGTAGAGATTTCTCATGGCTAAAAATACGATATGTGCACTCACTGTTATTAAACCGTGGCTCTTTGTGCTATAGTATATCAAACTCAAACCAAATTTTTACAGGACAAGGCCATGTGTTGTACATAAACAAGTCTCTACCTGACGTCCAGATACCGGTGCCCGGCCTGCTGCAGCTCGTACGCCAAGCGCACCGCCACCGACTGTGGCACCGCCGCCTCCGCCTCCGCCTCCGCCTCCGCCTCCGCCTCTGCGCGCAGCGCCCTGGTGCCGTCGAAGCCGCATCTGAAAAATGAAAAAGAAAGATCACATCTTTTCTTGATATGTGGCCCAAGAAGGCCAACTCAATGGCCTACCTAATGGAACCGAGATGCCTCTTGGTGCCCATTGGCCTCATGGCCACGAACAGGGGAGTTCTTGCAGCAGCATGTTGCAATCTGCGAAACAGAGCAGGCGTACGTACGACGTTAATGGAGACGCAAAAAAGAAGGTGCGTGGGTTTGGGGTAAGACGGACCTGGTGGGAGCGAGGAGGAGGGTGGGGAGGGAGAGGCGAGCGAAGGCGGCCATTGCGTCTTGCTTCGTGCTTCGTGCTTCGTGCTCTGGAGTTTTGGAGAGGGGGTGGTTCTTTTCAAAAGATCTTTGGGAACTCGTATAGATGCTTTGTTGGCTTTGCTTGGTTTTTGTAGGGAAAGTTTGTCTAAGAGTCCCTCAATTGTGGCTCTCTTCAATACGTTGCCATGTCTTTGGTATTGGGCTTTTATACTTTTTAATGAGCACCCTTTTTTGCATTTGATTCACCAGCCTGTGGTTTTGATTGTAAATTGTGTTCTCGGTGCTCTCTTTTTTTCTCTCTTTTGTTGGGCATCTCGCTAAAATTTATTTCTTTTAAGGGACTAAGGTAGTATCTTTTCTTTTTTTTATGAGACTGAGATATTGTTTAGTTTTGATAAGCCAAAATATCTAATCACTAAATATATCTTAGACTTGTCTAATATTTTAAGAATTTATATCTAGTTAAGTATACTTAAGACTAATTTGTTTAATACATGTTGTATTAATTAGATGTGTCTGATTTTCTCAATACTTGATTTTGAGTGACTTAAGATTTTTAGACATGTTTAGACAAAATTTCAGATATAGTTTGTTCAAATATGATGAAAATGTAAATTAAAAACATGTAGACAAGTATTAGATAGATTGTAAATCAATCTTTTTTAAAAAAAATTACATCAAACAAACAGTCTTAAGGATACATTATGGAGCACATGGACAATTTTCACTGATGATTCGGAGATGCTAAAAGTGCGTATTATGGGGACTGAAGTGTGATTTCTTACCATGTACTAGAGCCTTTTTTTTTTTTTTTTGGTTAATAACGATGGTTGGCCACTAGAGACTCCTCGTATCCTCAGGAAATGATATGAAGGGTTGGTCATTCGTGTGAGCAATGGAATATGTAGATCATTATGTGTCTCAAGAACGAACAATCCCACCCTCAATGGTTACATCTTCAATTTGTTTATCGATCAAAAGTATTTTATAATAAATCTTTTTTTGTCACTAATATACATTGATCAAGCATAAGATTAACGTGTTTTATATACGTAATCTACGATTGAATTAAAATTATATTTTTATAAATTTAATTGCTGCTCGATCAATAAATACTGAATTGTTTTGATAGATTGTTATGATTTTTATAAGTTCTAAATACTATATATACTCAATTAATTTTTGTGAAACCTTGCAAAGAGGGACTTTTGAGCAATGACAAAATATCAACAATATATTCGTAAGCTTATAAAACACCAATCTAATTAAGGAAATATATATCATTCTTTATACTTTCCTTTTGTTAATAAAACATAAAAAGTAAAGCAAGATTTTTTTTACATGCAATAAGCTGTGTAAGAATTAGAAAGCAGCAGCGAGAAGGGCTAGACGTAGAGGATCCGAGAGAGGAGTGAGAACGGATGAGGACGGGATGGCACTTGACGAATCAGATCGGACTCACACCACATTCACGTGGATGACCACCCTGCCATTTTTGTGTTTTGGATAAGATTTTTAGACACGTCTGAGGTTGTCTTTGACTCCAAACTGTACTCCTGCGTGGACTCCAGTGTACACAAGAAAGACGAGAAGATGTCCATTACTATAGTAAGTATAAATTCGTCTGCTCGAAATGACGTCCTCAACCTAGAAAAAGAGGATGGCTTTGGGCATTTGGTTTACTACAAGGAAATAAGATTGTGTTTGCACCTTCCATTTCTAATTTGTTTTGAATCCAATATGTGTTGAGTTTGAATTAGACCGAATTCAAACTGGTTTGGTACAACCAAGCTCTTGACTCACCCTACTCAAGTCTAAAAATATTCAACTCTATTCACAAAATAATTAAAATAGATATGTATTTTAGTAGCAAACATATCCCTAGTGAAATCAGAGTTTCACACATTGAAAAACTCCTGCGAAGTAATGTGAAATTGCTGACAAATTTTGGGATGTTGAACGAAGTTTCACGCAACTTGCTGCGAAATATTAAGATTTTAGTAAAGTTTTGCGAAACTCTTACTGAAGTTGTAAACAAGTTTTGAGTAAGAAGTTGTTGTTTCCACAGGCCCATTTCATCTGCTAGTGGATCAGCCCATTCCACAAACTAAAAAAGAACAGAAGACAACAGAAATTTGTGGGCCGGCCTATCAACTCGGCCAATAGCTTGGGTTGGCCTGAGCACAATTTGGCATACCCGGCCCGCCCGAGTCCTTGTCTGGCCCCCCTATAACCGGTTTGAGATCTCTAAATTTCAAAAAGTCTTATTCGAATCCGACTCAATTTTCTTATCAATAAAAAAATAACAATCTTTTTTTGACTGGAGGTAGTACATAAGTTTCTCAGAAATTCTCAAAAGAACTAAGTTTTTTAAATCTACAACCATTACAAAGTGAAGCTCAAAATACAAATTCTCAAAATATTATAATTTTATAATTTTTTTGTCAACAAAGTATAATAAAAAATAATGACTAAACTATATTTCAAAGACCGTATACAGTAAAAAAATATCAATCTTTTTTTTGATCGGAGACAGTATATAAATTTCTCATACATGCTAAAAAGAACTAGACCTACAACCATTACGAAGTGAAGCTCAAAATACAAATTCTGCTTTATTGAATCCAAATTGCAAAAACCACTTTCTCACAGGTTTATTCTGGTCCTCGACTTATGACACCTTCCTCAATCACTGAATAGACATTAGACAGCCTGCAGCACTACATAGGACATACAGAAATAGGAAACAATGTGTCGATTGGACAAATAATGGATGAATTACTAATCACAACTGGTCATTCTTAATATTTTTGGATCAACTGCTTGAAATTAATCGGGGTGGTGAATCGGACGGGGCCATTGTAGAAGGCCAAGGCGCCCAGCTTAGCCGAATGCTGGGTCACATGGATCCGATCCCAGAAGACGTACTGGTTGCGGTTTGCACATATGGTCGAGTTGGGCATGCAGTTGCTCTCTGCACCCAACCGCCCCCCTCCACAGCATGCACTATTCGTGTTCACAAAACCTACAATTCACAACAATAAACACGATTTTTCAGCTTATCTTTGATCAAAACTGGAGTCGGAAAATTGTTGACCAAAATTTTGGTAACAAAAGATGAGATTAATTTTGGCACAATCCTAACATAGTGCAGGTGCGCTCGAGGATCGCATGAGGAGGTGCTTCTTGAGGTGGCAGGTGATAGATTTGATCAAACTAGGCAAAACTAATTAAGACGGATTAATTTTGAGATGCTCAATTTGGGTCCATGCATGAGCCTGGACAAAAAGTTTAAAGGCTAGGCCAGATCGGGTCAAATTTGGGTATGGTTTAAAAACTTAGGCTTAAAACCTGCTCGTAAGCTAGCAAAAAGAGAGAGAGAGAGAGAATTTGCTGATGTTACTTGCTCTGGAGATAGATGAATGGCCGAGAAGTAATTACCAGCTTCCATGGCATTCGCCAAAGTGTTGGTTGTCAGAGCATAGGAGTCAGCAAGGGAGTAGCTTAGCCCGTGCAGCTTGGAGCCGAGGCCGCCCAGAAGAGCCTTCAAAGCGCCGTTGAAGCCTGCGGCTAGCTTGTTCATGCTGTCCACGCACGCACCGTTGGGGTTCAGCACTCTCGCAGATGGCACGCATCCAACGGGTCCTAGGTTAATGATCCCAAACTTTCTTGCACCCATCTTGTACAAGGCCTATACATGCATGCACCACAGATGATAAACAAGACTGAAAATGATTTAATGGTAGCAGCAGTTCACGATCTATATTCTTTCTCTTACAGTTTAACCGATGCAATATTTTTAAGATAAAAATTACCATTTCAAATTAAAGTGGATGAAAATTTTAAATTTATTGAAAGTTGATTATAGACATAAGAAAAATTGAACAAAACTAGGCTAAGCTCGGCTTTACTGGGCAATTCATTTTAGGCCCACATCGCTACCCAGCCCCAAAAATACTTAGTCTAGTTGATTGAGCATTTTAATCCTGCATTCACATCTATCTGACCACGAAGAATGAGAAAGACACGTCTGTATTTTTAAACTTAAAAAGACAACAGAGTATATAATTGCGGAAGTTTAAGGAAAAAAGTTAACGATGGTTACCGTGATGGTAGCTGTGTAGTTGGTCAGAAGGTTAGTGTAAAAGGTGGCGACGTCGTGACTGGTCGCTGAGTTGTTCTGGGATGCGAACGCGAAGAGGTCGTTGCTGCCAACGCCGATTAAGAAGAAGGACTTGGACAGCAAACCGTTCAGCTTGTTGGGGCCTAACTTGGCCTCCATTTTAGCTTTCGTGGCCGCGAAGTACTCTACTTGTTTCGACAGTGGGATGGCCCTTCCTGGATTCTGCGAACAAACATTGACCGTAACTACTTCGTTAATTAAGAATTATTTTCTTAACTATTGCAATTATACTAATCAGTGTAAGTTTCTGGTGTGCACCATGTGCGAGCTCGCTTGGATTTTTTTTACCTTACTCATTAGACAAATTGTAAATTACCTCACACGTCCAACCTGTTCCCGTTAATCCCTTTTCTTTTTGCCTTCTTTTGCTAAGGGAATGTTGAGCTGGTGGGGGTGAGGTGGATTAATTTGACTAGTACGCCAACAACTCTTCTCTAAAACTTACACTGTTTAATATCTAACATGAGTCCCTCTAAAGCCATAAATATTTTCTTTTCGGAGTAGTGAATAAGGTAAACATTGTTTAAATCCACAGCCTCTTTTCATGATGCCTAATGAGTTTGATGGAAAAATTAATAACTCCAACATTAAGTCTAAACTATGATCAATAAATTTATAGCTATAGTGGCATAAGCTATTGGGTATGATATATACTCTCACTATTATTTTTTATTGTCGTCTTATATTTTTTATGGTCTTCAAGATACAGTTTAGATCAATAATTTTTATAACAATATACCGATACAAATCATAAAATAGTCATTATATAAAAATAAATTTTATAATAAATCTATTAATATTATTTTCATATGGTGAGTCTTGATATATATTTTAGTATATTAGTGGTCAAAATAGTTTAAAATTTTTGAATTGTACGTATATAAAAAGACAATATATATTTTCCAGCACCAATACAATTGGATTTTGTCCTCACTTGCCCAAAAATGGTTCACTTGATTGAAACGGTTCAGTCGTAGAGGTTATCTTACCATCGAAACATCATCTACATGATGAGGTCTCACATGTATAATTAATTAGGTATTTGTGAAGCCGTGGGCGACTAATAAGTTTACAGGTTTAATTACTAAAATAGGGTTAAAATGCATGCACTCACGGTGGTGTCCAGGATTCCAGCTCCAGCAGAAGCATAGCTCACACCTCTGAGACACTTCAAGACATGATGGCTGGTGTCTGCTATGAGTGAGAGATAGGCCGGAGGGCTCGTCTTGAATCCCATAGCCTTGGCTGCATGCATACATCAATCATAATTCAAATTGTTAAACATATTCCACTGCCACGATTAGCCAATCATCATCTACTACAAATGGATATGTTTGGTCAAATTTCGATTTAAAATAGGTTTATTAGAGGGACTTGAACCAGTAAAAGGGTTTTAAAGACAACCTACACAAACTGAGAAACATATATCCGTCGTCCCGATGAAGTTATGTTTGATACACTACGTACGTACCGATGAAGTCGGCGATGTTGTATCCATTGCTGAACCTGCCGGTGGGCCTCGAGTGTGGGGAGTCGATGCCGTAGTACGGCAGGTTGGCCCTGAAGACGTCTTTCCCCGGCAAGAAGTTGTTATTGCCGACGTCCAGCGTGGAGTCGCCCAACACGTAGATCGCCGGAACTTGGTGGATCTCACTCGGGCGAACAGCCGCCGCCACACTGACGGCCGCGAGCACTTCCATGGACAAGATCAGAAGGTTCACAAGACCCCTCATGAAGAAGTACCCCATGATCTAGCTATAGGAGCTTGCAAGCCTTGTATATAGAATGTACAAGTATTTCGCGTCAATGCTTGCAAGTTTGATGGCCAGCGTAACTAATAACAAGCTACTTATAAGCACAAGTTTAAAGTTCTTTATTAGTTTCTGTGGTTTTGTAATAGAATAAAGAATAGATTTTCTAATAGGATTTGAATTCTAATTTTGTGTGTGATTAAGATTTTTCAGTACTAAACTATATATACACTCTTTGATCTATAAAATATCTTGACATTTTTCATTAAATATCATCCTTTCTGATTCCCAGCTCGAAGAGCGGTCAACGGTACTCAAGCACCAGACAAGTTCGGATCAAAAGCAAAAAATACGACACATGGCACATATATTACAAGTAAAATAGACAGCTAGTGCGTGGCTTAAATAGTAGCTATCCGTACCGAATCCTCGTGTGTAAATCCGGAGAAACCGTTAGGCTGTCAGCCTCTTATTTTCAACTGCTGCCCATTAGCATCTCAAGTTGCTGGAGCCTTTGGCGACAGAGGAATAAATTTTCTCGCATAGCTCCTGGATGAGCTGTTTGTAATATTTCTTTCTCTTTTATTCTATTATTTACAATTAAACCAGATTAACTACTAATATCATTATGAAGCTCTTTTAAAATACAACTGTTACCTCTCATGACATCAGAGAGATTTTTAATTATGACCATTGATTGATAAGAAACTACGTAGAATGGGCTATTGAGTATCTCGGGAGATGGGAAGGTTTTAAATATTAATCACTAATTGTATCTTTTCTTATGACCAGTTCCATCCTTATGCTTCCTCTCCAGAAGGTGAAACGAATGGGTGGCCTCGTGCCAAAGGTCCAAACAAACTGTTTTTCTTCTGTCTGCAGAAGCCAAAAGGCTTTATATAACTTCATGATTCAGATTATGAGGCGCTGTTTGAATCTTCAAGCAAGTCATATAATGGTATGACGTTTTACATTTTAGTATTTCATACATACATATGGTAAATTTTGTCATCATGTACTGTCTCCGGATGAAAGCTTTAACACTCAGCAATTTTCTTCCCGTACAATCATAAAACTATTCCTGATTTGCACTTTCGATTAATAATAGAAATGGAGGGTAAAGTCTTCTTTATCATTGGAATGGGTTAAGAGTGACCTAGTGTCTCCTCGAGGGTAATAGGTCTCAATAATATTTGGATTTAATAACATTAAAATGATTGTATCGTAAACATTTCATAGTTATAACAGTAGGCTTGCCTACCGTATTCCCCTAAAAAAACTATATGATATGTATGCCGCCATGCTATTTTAAATAAAGCAAGCATAACTTTGAAGATTTGATAAATTTTGGTCATTTGCTGACCACATCTGTTTTGATAATTTAGAATCATTCTATTTGGAATGGCACGACGAGATGATATATTCGAAGAAAATAAATATATACAATGATATTCGGTAGGTAATGTCAACTTGTTAATTTGGTTCAACATTAGGTGCAACATTTAACAATTAATCTGCAGCTAGCCTCATTGTTACTTACATTGTGCGTTCATCACGTGATAATTAAATACAAAAAAGTCACACAGCTATGACGAAGTACTTTTGACATCCCTCCAAAAGAAAATTCCATTTGCAACATTTAGGTTCTATCTGATCCAAGAAACTCTTTCATTCTTTTGTTATGTGTGTGAAGCATCACTCGAAGAGAGGTTCTTCAGTATATATGCGAAGCGTCAATCAAAACAAAAACTCTTGATAAAACTCCTCACACATAGAATTTAAGTGATTTCAATAAAACATAAATAATTTTTATTCTAAAATCAAATATAGATAATATTTATTCCTATATGAAGATAATAAGATCTATAATTTTTTAAATATAATCAAAATCTAATTTAAACTAGACTAATTTATAAATCAAGAAATAAAATTATATATAATTTAGTGGCATAAAAATCTTGAAAGAAAATGGAACGCGAGCAGCCTCAGCAGCCATCTCCCTCGTCAAATAAAAAAATTAATTTTTTAAAGGGCGCGCGGCGCGTTATACATGGTCTGAATGTCAAATGCTAACCACTCCGTCCATTTAGTATAACGGAAGACAGATGGCAAGAAATATGTGCAAGTATCCAAAGAGCTACCGAGGGAAAGGCCCCTGGAGCGCAAATCGTTAAGCTTTTCGGGTTCCAATGTCTTGCTCAAGTCTGCCTTGGTGACTGCGAAGTATTTTTTATAGAAATAATTACAAATCCAACTCAGATTACAAAGAATTCGTAAAAATAATCTAATTGATATTACAGTTGACTGTAGAGACAACATGTGAATCGTATCACATGCACAACAATATGCAATAGAAAATTTCCTGTGTGGTAGAGTCTGCCGCAATCTAAGAGTGAGGCAGAGACAAATTTTATTTTCATTTTTTATCAACTCAAAACTCAAGATATTGTATATAAAAATTTTCAATTATTCTAGCATCGATAGCTTTTTATCTATAACTCGAATTGATAATCCGTTTGAATCAGTAGAATCGTGAAGTCAAAATGATTAGATCGACAGAAATAGATCTTCAATCGAAATTATATATCACAAAATATAATATATTGTTATATATTAAGATATATAAATTCGATTAATGATTAATTTGTGTCGATTTGATCGTTTTGTCCTCGTCATTACATTCATTCAAACGGATCGGATTGTTAATTGAATTATAGAGGAAAAATATTGATCTTAAAAGAATAAAAAATATTAGTATAATTTAATTTGTAATACGCCACAGTATGCTCGCAGTGGCAGGCAGGTTCGAGTAATTGGACAAACTATGAATCGCGAATTATATATTAATCACAACTGGTGACTCTTTTAACTTTTCTGAATCGGCGTAGTGGAAGGCGAAGGCGCGCAGCGGAGTGAGATGGACGCTGTCCCAGAAGACGCCCAAAAGAGGCTTCAAGTCAGGAGCCATCCGGGCTCAGCGCTCGCGTTACTCGCGTACATGGCACGCATTCATTGAAATGCTTTGAAGGTAGACATCTTCTCATTAATTCATTGCTTATGATATGCATCTCATTTGAGGATATAGTTACTAGATAGGCTGTCGCCGAGATCAAATGTACAAAATGGTAATGATAGCGGGAATATAGAGAGGAGTATAATTAAATAGATGTATGGGCTGTCGCATCTCATTACTTTGTTGCTGGAACCTTGGAATCAGAGAAATAAGCAAATCTCCCAATAATTAAGTTCAGATGGAAGAAGGAAGAAATATTTGAAATGAGAGAATCAAGCAAGGCAGACCAATTTTTTTGTTTATTTGGATATGGTTCGGTCCATAAGGCCTATTATTGGCATCACTTAGCCCAACTAAATAATGGGCTGGTACGTAAGGTTTTCAACACGTCTTTTCTGGGCCAGCCGTCGGCCCGGCTTTATTGCATGCGTTGAATGGAGCAATGAAATAGTGTTACTTAAAACTGTAAATTTTGTCACAACATCACGATTCCATTTCCCTTTAATTATCATTCAAAAAACCATTCAAGAATCAAGCCTAATGGATCTTATCGACAAGAAGCTTCTTTGTTCCGCACCTCTTATCTGGTAGTTTGCTGGATACTAGATTTGTTAAACCAAAAATTAAATAAAAAAAGCTTTTGCTCTTCCATGTCCAAAATATGAAGTATATTTTTGGGACATGAAATAGTGTCACTTAATACTGTGAACTTTTTTTTTTCTTTTTCACAACATCTCAATACCATTTCCCTTTTAACTAGCATTGAAAGAACATTCAAAAACCAAGCAGAATGGATCTTATCAACAAAAATCTATCTCTGTTTCATGTCCAAGATGTATACGTGGACCCTTATTCATAAAGTTCATTACAACAAGCACATCAGTACTAGAAAATTACAACAGAATCACTTATTTTCTGACAGGGTGCTTTTATTGTGCTGAAAGAAACACACTGGCCAAATTCAAATTATTCCTAACAAAAAAAAACAGTTGACATAAGTTGGTGATCAATCGCATGTAGAAATTAGCGGCCGCCATCTTGAACCAACTCGTTGAAATTTATGGGATCTGCGAATTTTTTAGGGCCGGAGCAGATGGCAACGGCGCCTTTCTCATATGCAGCTTGTGTTGCGTGCACAGGGTCCCAGAACACGTATTCGCTGCGATTTGCACAGTAAGTTGTGTTTGGCGAGCACTTGATCTCTACGTTGAACCTTCCTTCCCCGCAGCATGCGCTCCGCACCTCCTTAAAACCTGAAGAAAAAAACTTTGCTGAAAAGATGTTTGTATCACGTGTGTGTGGGTGGGTGAGTGAAGAGAGAGAGAGAGACTCACCAGCTGCTTCTGGGTGGTTTACGAAGTGAGAGAGTATGCTGTAGGTATTTCCGATCGAGTATTTCAACCCTGGCATCGTGATTGCGGCTTTGAACAGCTCAAACCTGAGGAGACCATTGAAGAACTTTGCTATATAGTTAGCATCAACAGAACAAGCACCATTAGAAGTGGAGGCTCTGGCACCCGGCACACATCCAATAGGTGGTACATTAAGGATCCCAATCCTCCTTGCTCCTAGCTTGTATAGCTCCTGCATGCATATATATACAGTTTAGTCACCGATTCTCACTGATCACTACTAATTATTTATGATTTGTCCATGAAGCGAGCATCGTGCACGCGGCCAAGTTTTCCGCATGACCTCATGTAGTCATGTAGTATGAGGAGAGTATTATAAGAATTTTCATCATCCCATCCTGCATGAATCGAAGATGGCCAACCAAACACTAGCCTTTCTTGTCATACTGCATGAGTTCTTGCAAAACGACCAACCAAATATATATCCCCTTACATCCAGCATTTGTGCAATCACAAATTTTACTCACTGTAATTACCATTTTTTGTTAAGAAAGTTGAACTCACTCTAATATGTTTGATGTAGGTGAAGACCATATTGCCGACGTAGAATGGCGCTTCGATAGCTGACTTCTTCTGTGCTATGAACCCGAAGAAATCATTTCCTCCGGAGCTAAGAAGGAAGAGGGACTTGGAGAGCAAATTTTCAAGTGTTTTAGGGTCCAAATTGGCGCTCATTTTTGCCTTGGTAGCGGTGAACTGCTCGATCTGTTTTCCTAGACTTAGGTTGATGGTTGCATTGCCCTGATATATAATTAAAACCATGCAACAGGAAGATCAAAATGTAGATACCATACCTTCACATGTGAGAGATAGAGTTAGTGTGCATGCATGCACTTACAGTTGTGTCCAAAATGCCTGATCCGCCGGAAGCGTAGTTGGCGCCGACTAGACCATTCAAGAGATCATGGCTTGTTTCCGGTTTCAGTGAGAGATAAGCTGGTGGGCTCATCTTGAAACCCAGTTGTTGTGCTGCATGCATGCATGCATATGTGCTCACCATTAATGAAGTAATAAACACTCGTTATATTTTTGACTTGTATGGCAATTGAAGTATATATGAATGTACCAATGGTGTCGGCGAGGTTGTAGCCGTTGGTGAATCTTCCGGCGACCGTGGAGTTAGGGAAGTCGATGCCGTAAGGAAACTGCACCTTGTTCCCCGGCAGGTATTGGTTGTTACCAACGTCGACGAGCGAGTCTCCGAACACGTAGATCGCCCGAATTGAGTGCGCCTCGGTGTCCGCGATCACGGCCACTGAGGAGCACACTGTAAGACAAGCAAGAATTACTAGAGCTTTAGCCACGAGCTTCATGGCGGCTGATGACTTAATTAATTAGATGCGTTCGTATCCATTTTTTATAAGGTACCTGTGATGATAATATTTAAACTGCTAATTCGCACGTGATTTGGTCCGTCTTGTGCTTGCCTTGTGTCCCACCAAATTGGACACATCGATATTTCCTTTATCTGAGGTTCGTATTGCATAGAGTGAGTGGTCACACATCCCATCGATGCGAATCCGATCTAGGTTGTAAGTTTCCCACGGTACAAGACCAAATCACATGATATAGCTAGGTTACGTACTACAGAGTTGCTTCCAAATTGAAACCAGAACGTGATACATGTGTAGTACATGCATGCAAGTACTCACATTCCCATGGTACTCTCTTCTCATATATATGTAACTGGACCCTTTTGTAGCTAATTCTATCTCGAAGTTGATTACTTGACTACTTTTACTGATCTGCACTTACGGGTGTTCATATACTCTTAACCTCTCTCCTTGTCATTGTATGTTTTATGCAAACATCAATCTTGCTTAATTATGGAGGTTTGTCCGCGCTACAATATGCGGATGACACAGTATTGTTCCTGAACGATAACAGAAAAACTGCTGGGAATGCTAAACTCATCCTATACATGTTTGAATGCTTGTTGGGTCTTAAAATCAATTTTCATAAGAGTGAATTATGTATGAACAAGGGAAAAACTGATTGGTATGCAGACTTTTGCAATTTAAGAAAGTGAGATGCCTTTTAGATACCTGGGTACACCTATTAGTCGGGATAGACTAAGGATAGGAGATTGGCAGTACTTGAATGAAAAGCCTGCAGCATCAAGGTGTTTCGGGGGTGCTTGACCTTGATTGGATGAATATCAATCTTCTGATCAAATGGCTTTGGAGACTCAAGAATGAGCTAGGCCTCTGGCAAACAATTATTCATAGAAAATGTCTTAGGCAGGTTTAGCCTAGGGGATATGATTCCCAGTTTTGAGCTGCAGTTATCTAGTTAAAAGACTTGTATAACACTTGTGTCCGACAAGTGGGGGATGGTCTGAATTTTAGTACCCCATATTAATACTAAAAATATATTTAGAGTTAAATGTTATTTTGTCAACTATAGCAATTACAAGAAAATTCGGCACCAGTCCAATAATAATTCTATAAACGATATTTTAATCTATGGATGAATTTGAGAAAAATAGTTGAAAAGCACTACAAAAGTAGGATGTCACCGAACAATAAATTGTGAAGCATATAGATCCATATTTTTAATATCATTAAACCACTAGTATTTTATACTTAAACTCAATTTTTTTTAATATTATAGAATAGATTGACGTGGATAAATCCTAACATTGTTCTTGTAGTACATACCAGGTACATGCATGACTAATTTGTGAGAGTAATAGATGTATGTTATTCCTTATGCCACGTCAAACCATAAGAATGTGTAAGGATTTTTTAAACCAATGATAGTGTACATAAGTTGCGAAAATGCGTGTTCGTGTGGTGGATAGGGAGGATAATTTGGTAGGTATGGAGGGTAATTTGATGGATGTAATGGTAGTTTGGGAGATATGGTGACTGTGAAAAATTAGATTGTTGTTGATTGTTAAGATTTTTGATGTTTTCACTGGGAGATTGGGAAAAACATAACTAATTTACGAATCAGCCAAGATTTTTAAAAAGTTTTGCAAGAATTTTGGAATAATTTTAAAATTAAATGGATAAATATTGTTGTGTGAAAATGAAAAAACAACATGATATTTATAGAGGAGAGAGTTGAGAAAAATTTATGTAATTTTTTACAATTTTTTTGGAATTTTGGTTAGTTTTGCAATCACAACATGTAATCTAGTTGTCGCATGTGCATGCTCAACTTTGTGGCTGTGGATCAAAACATGCCCATAGAGACATAGATACCCCACAATATTAATTAAATATGTACATATATATCATTACATCTTGTTCATATATGTAATACATTGTACTGTAATCCAAACCGTCTCAATCAAATTGAGTGAAAGCAATTAGTATGTGTCAAATAGAATACATCTTAGCTTCAGTTCAAAACATTCTCAAGTATGGTTCTACTACCGTAATGTCTTACTTGGAGAGACTGTTTTCCCAACAACAAAGTATTGTTTGACTAGTTATAAACCCAACTAATGAGATATATGAATATGTTGGTGAAGATCATATCCTTGTATGCGCCGGCTATGGGATTAAATCCTGTATCATGGATGCATATATTATTTGTGGTCTCATTATCTCTTACAAGTTTTTAAGTTATGTGTGCTGACTAAGCGTGGCAACGCCTTCAAAACAACAAGGTATTGGGCCAGTCAGCCCAGTCTCTCTTTCCCTTTTTTAGGCCGAGGAATGCAACGGATCAGCGTGAGGTCAAATTCGGTCCCTTAGCCCATGTTTTCTAGTCCATTGGATATCCAATCAGAAATATAGTAAAAGGCCTACCCCAGTCCAAAGCCAGAAAACACACAACTCACGACCCGAACTGCTGTTCAAATATCAACAGAGTACCTGCTTGTGTATCACAGATAACCTCCTGAGTACACACCAACATCATACGTAACAAATCTACGTGATGCACTCATATTGATCGTACGATCCTAATTTAAATCTAAAATAAGGTACTTGTCATTCTTGTATGGTTTAATCTTTTCTCGATCTCATAATGAACTGAACTTTTTGTAGTTGACACTAGACCACATACAGTATAATCATGCACTTCTTAATTCATATATATCGGGAAGCTAAAAGATACCTCTCCTGTTATATGAGAAGAGGAAAATTCTATCTTAATGTTCACATTCCTCCACTTAATTCATAGTATATCCGAATACTATCTCTATAATCACCTAATTAAGAATATTGTTTGATAGTACCAAAACATGTTACTACTGCGTATATAAAAAATTATAATGAACTTAGGTCTAAAAGTCAATTATAAACCAACTTCATGATTACCTTCAAGACATACCACTAATAATATATTATTGTTATATAGTAGTTACTAAATAATTGCGACAAAAAATAATATATAAAATAGAGTTTCTCCTTTGTACTGGTAAAACGTCGTGCATGCCTTGCACAGCAGGGAAGTGGTTGTCTTTACTTTCAGTTCCTGGACTACAGACAGTATTCTCTGTATGATACTGGATGCAACTAGTGCTGGACACTGTACTTAAATATCAAAACCTTCTATTCAGCAAATTAAGAAAGAAGTCAGCATTTGCGAGCGCCGTTTTTAGTCCGTGCAAAAGACGAAAAAGATAAGCTTGCCATTGATACCACCACCTCCACCCCATAATATCTTGTGGAAGACATAACTTCAATGCAACCCACCAGGTATCTTCATGTTTTTCTTTTTGGCAGGTAAGGCGCCTAATAAAAGAAAAATTATCATCAGTTAAGAAAAAAGTTGTGCAGTAATTAAGAGGTAAAAAATAGTCCACTACACTTGTAAAACACAAGGTTATCCACTCATACTATATCAAGATACGGAATTAAGAAAATCTAAGAATGTCTAAACAGTCACCGCGCTTGCTATCTCATCATCTGAAAATCTCACTCGAGTCCACCTGTAGATCAATAGTTTCAGTGGTGGTAAATATGGTTGATAGGCACAGGAGAAATTACAACACTACATATGTTTGTGAATAAATGTATGAATAGGGTGCATGTATGCTTTAGCATGATGCTCTAAGTGCCGTGGAGCAAAGGTTAGGCTAGCAACTTGTACAGGAAGACCCCATTTGTTTAAGTAGCAAATGTAGCCCTCGTGAAGATTTGCATGTAAAGAATCATTCAGGCCTGCCTCCTTGTCTCTTCTTCTCTTTTGAGCAAAGTCCAGGGTGCATGCGTGTATGCATCTAATGGTCGGCTGCAACCTATTGCTTGGCACTTTGCGCATGCTCCCAAAAACGCTTTTTATTTTTCTCTCCAGAGCATCTCCGATATATTGATTTGCCTTTTCTTGGAAACAACCTAATCAAAACACATGGACAATTGTTCTTTATCGCGGCCTTTAAGAAAAACATGCCCACTCTTTTGTGCACATCAACTCCTAATATGTATTTTTTTAAACGTATAAACTCCTAATCTTAAGTAGCACTAGTTTTGATATGATCTAAAGGAAATGTGCAAGTCCAAAGTATATGTTGGACCGATTTTAAATCTCTCTAATAATTAATAATTGATTGATTTGTATATAAAATTGAATAGTATTAAAATCAACGAGTCTTGAGTTTGAGATTTGTTTGATATATTTATGAGGAAAAAAAAGGCAATTGTAATAGTTATGATCATGAGACTAAAATATACCGGCTTATATCAATTCTACAACTGAAAAAAGAGGGTCAAATACCCGTTTCTATTAAATGGAGAGATTCTGTGTATGTAGGTTCTGGTTTGTTGGATATGGCTATGAGAACCATCCGATGTCGTACGGTGCTTCTACCAAGATTATTCCATGAGGGAACTAAGAAAACATCGCAACAGTATTAAATCAAATAATTGAAACAATTATGTGATGTCAGATTCCTGCCATTCTTTCTTCGTCCTCGTGGGTCCCACCAATATGAGGAGTTGTTCAGCCCGTGTGTTGGCCCCACTGCTCACAAGCCTACTCTTTTCTTTGCATGCCATCGCAATGTCTCTGCACCCTGCCTTTGTTTTTTCTTTTTTACATCTGGTCTCTGCTTTACCACCCTCACCTTCATTCACTTCTGCACATCAGGTTTCAGTAATCATGAACCAAATTTCCTCTCTTTTTTTCTTTTTGATAAATAATGTACTTGAAAATCTTTATGAAGAATGGGATAATACTGTAATAAGAGCCAAACAAAAATAGAGCTCTTGTATACTTGTAATACTTCTTGGTTATGCGTTTGTGTGAGCAATGATTAATTTTTTTGGATATCGAATATCTAGAAGACTAAGAAGAGAAATGATGCGAATAAGTTTTTTTCTGGTAATCCTAACTAAGCGTTGTTAGATTTCAAATTAATTTCTTGCCATTTTTATCATACATGAATCACTGGTTTTTAATTAACACCATCAGCAACATAAAAGCAGAGAAGCTATGATCCTCTTTCGAATTTAAGTCATTTTTAATGAGCCAAATAAGACACCATGGATGCGAAACACATATAAATCACAAACAACTTTGAAAGGCAAAATGGAAAGCCGAAATCTAGGAAAAGCCCACAGCCACTTTCTACCCCGTGTCCCCATCAAAGCTAATCGCCCTGCAGCGCCCCTACCCACAACTTTCACACCATATCTTTTTTTCTCCTATTTTCGTTGCAAGCTTTGTTAGAGCTGGCAATTTTATCTATTTTTTTTTTGTCTATAGACATTTACTCAAATAGAGACAAATATATTGTAATTTTTACAATGATAGACATATTCCTAACAAACAAAATTAAACTCAAGACAACTAATGAGCACAAGAATATATTTCTCTACCACTCATGCCAATTTACTCATAAGATATTTATTAAATAAAAAATATATATAATATATTTTGAAGACATATAGAGTTGAAAGAATATATCATATTAACTAATCAAAGTGAGTATATCTTTCTTGTTAATGAAATTGAATAGAATTATTTATTTTCATAACTCTTTAATCCAGTAGTTGGATATTCTATGAGTAGGGGGTACCCGTAGACGGTGAGTATGGACGAATTCTGTACTCAAGAGAGATGCCAAGTGAAAATGCTTGGCAAGTGATATATATGTTCTCCCACCCCGTGCGCCTGATTGCCGCCCCTACGCCTTAAAGTTCACCTCTCCTCTATTATACTCTTCTTCTTTGTCTCCCCCCCCCCCCCCCTCTCCTCTCCATCACTTGGCTCTCGCCTCTTTGCATCGTCTTGTCTAGTGGTACGAGCTAGCTAGTGTTACAATGGACGTACATTTCTACACCACCATTGTAGAAATAGCGTTGTTTCTTCTCCTCCACTTGTTTTCTTGCGCGTGCTCTTCTTGTGATTGGTGCCCTCGTCACTCCACTGCCTCTCTCTTCCCTCCGACCGCCGATCCCAGCGGTAATTTGTCAACCCATTTGATTCTTTATTTTCTTCTAAAAAAATGTTTGTATGTTAACCTTGTTACATCCATATGTAGATGGTGCTTGTGGGTACGGGGCCATGGCTATGGAGCTGAACGGAGGCTACATTGCCGCCGCGGGCGGCGAAGTCTTTAACTACGGCGACGGCTGCGGCGGATGCTATGAGGTAATTTGCGATATATAGCCTTGTGGATAACATTAGAGCTTGAAACATTGGAGCTATATATGTTTCATGTTGGAATTAACTTGTTTTCTTTCGGTTGCAGTTGAGGTGTAGAGACAGGAGGGTGTGCCGGGAAGATGGTGTGAAGGTGGTCGTAACGGACGAGGTGAATGGGGAGGTCATGAACAGGACAGGGTTTGTGCTGAGCAAGGAGGCCTTCATGGCTTTGGCCAAGGAGATGTCTCACCAATTGTTGAGGCTGGAGACGGTTGATGTCGATTTCAGAAGGTAACTACTGCTAGTCTATTAAGCCGCAAAATTAAGTTTCATTTCAGTTAAATTTGACATTAGTGAGGACCTAAGTCGAATCAAATTAAAACATTGTTCTGACTTCGTATGTGCCTTAATTATGATCATGCAGGATACCATGCGAGTACAAGAACAACAACTTAGCAATAAGAGTCGAAGAGACGAGGAAGCACCCGAGCCACCTCGCCCTCAAGTTCCTCTACCAAGGGGGCCAGACCGACATCGCCGCCGTCGAAGTCGCGCGGGTGGGTTCCATGTCCTGGCAATACATGACACGGGACAAGGGCCGACCGATCTGGCGCACGTCACGCGCGCCGCCCGGCCCGCTTCAGCTCCGCTTCGTTGTCACGGCCGGGTCCGGCGGCAAGTGGGTGCGGTCCGAGAAGGAGGTTCTGCCCTCGCACTGGCGGTCCGGCGAGATTTACGACACTGGTGTGCGCATCACCGACGTCGCCATGCACACCTGCCTCGCTTGCGCCAAGGAGGAGCTGAGATGACACGTCCGTACGAATGCACATTGGTGCAACGCACACACATACATATCGGCAAGCGAAAGCACTTATGTAGCCGTCCGGTGGTGGCTGCTCGGCCGGGCATGGCGAGAAGACGAGATCGAAGGCATACATTGGCACAAGCCAGGCTTAATTTGTCGATAATTTTGCCGCATTTTTTTTGGGTGTTTGCTTGATTTCAAACAGAAATTTTGTGATCGGAAGGTCTGTACGAATCGTAGAGCCCATCTAATTCTAAAATCAAAACCGACAAAGATTTAGAGAGGACGGTTGGTCACAGTTGGAGTGCATCCCGTGAGGCTGCAGTGCAGAGGGAAGATGGACGTTGTACTGAGAGCAGTGACATGAATAGGTTTCAGAAGGTTCAGGTTGCATGAAATTAAAATTGGGAAAGTTTCATGGCCGACAACGGAGTAGGGTGGCATGGTTGGGACAAAATTAATGAACGGCGGTGGTGCTTGTGCTGTCGTGATTTGTATGTGATTAGAGTGGTTGTTGTGTAGTGTCACATGTGGAATTCTCCTCTTTGGGATCACATGACCATGTTACTGTTGTTTTTCTCTCGAATGTTACATACACTGCTTGTGTCGCTTCTCCATGCATATACTTTGTCTACTCTGTACATTTGCCGACTCAACACCAACCAATCCCATCCGATGAGACGCCTGTGCTTGTTGCCATTTTACAGAGCCATACATTCGGTTTCTTTAAATAATACAAAAGTTACGACTACTCACTTGATCAATAGTGATATTTTTTCTTTGATGGCAACTACTATTAGTGCTTGTTGATGCCGCTTTTGTTTCTCGTTCAGGGCGATTTTGCTCATCCAACTGTTGAGCTTGCTTCCATTTGAGAAAGTTTACATTTCATAATCCCAATGGAAAAATGTCAACGCTTATGTGTCTATACTACGCTTTGTAGAAAAAGGATTTAATGCGATTCCGTGGTTTGGAACATTAGGCACTACGTTCATTAGCACATGCTGGAGTCTCATCACACGAATGCTACCTTGTAATAGAGGATGTGTATGGCTGACATGAAGTTTCCCAAGAATAAAGTAATTTGGTAGGCCTGATTCGATGTTTAGTTTTTAAAATAAATTGAAATCACGTCAAATCGAGTTTAAATCTTAGATACAATGTTTAATCCCCAAATAAAATTAAATTCCTCCTTTATAGTTTATTAAACTTATAAATTTAAACTAAATCAAAACAAGTGAATCCTAAATCTCTATAGGCTTTGTGGCCTTATAAGTTTAAGTTAAACTAGCTCAAACGAACATTTATTGGGTTGAAGGGCTTATAAGTTCAATAAAAAGCCTTATCTCATAAGGCTGATAAAGTATTTGACATATGATATAGTTTATAAGTACAACTTGGAAAAACATGTTTTGTTACTAAAAAGGCGTAAAAGTTGAAAGCGGAAAAATATAATTCCAGCTCTCTCGCGAGAACTCTTCAATTATGGGCAAATAATGGGCCAGTGAAGCCCAGCCGAACACCATTGTTTCCTCTCGCATGGACCTGAGCAAAACGTGGGCCAGGCCCTAACAATATACGAGGGCCAAGCCCAGGTTGCCTTTTTTCCCCTTTCCTCGTTAGGTCCACACCCACCCAAGCGACCGATCGCGACTCAGATCCACACCCACCACGCCACCACACACAGAGCGGGACCGAGGAAGTTTGACACCGGCGGCGGCGATGGGCGGCGGGGGACACGGCGGCACGACGTACAACGGGTATACCATCCCACACCCCAAGCGCTGGCACACCGTCACCGGCAAGGGCCTCTGCGCCATCATGTGGTACGTTTGTTTCTTCCTAGTTTTCCACTCCCCCCACCCCATCCATCCGTTTCTGTCTCTGCCAAATGGCCACTGATTTGCACCCAAAGAGAACAAATTTAGTAGCTTTCGTCCGATCGGATGCCTGATTGCCGCCGAGTGCCCCCAGTCTCTCTGTTCCCGACGTTCGAGATGGGACGCCGCGCTTACCCGTTGTCTGCTGGGGCTGGGACTTCTCCAAGGTTTTCTCGGAACAATTTGTGCACAAATTTTAATCTGAACCCAACAAATAAGGAACAAAAGATGAAGGGGGCAAGGCAAAGGTTCCTTTTTTTTTTTTAATTTAATGCGAGCTGGAGATTATTTTCCTTATCTGAATTCGGTTTGATCATGCAATCAATTGCTGCATTGGAAAGCTATCTTCTCTGTATTGATCACTCACGACCATACCTATTTGTTATTCACACATTGAGATTATAACAATCTACAAAACAAACAATTAGGCCCCTATTTGGGGATTCAGTCGGAGCTAGAGTTCATTCTTAATGTGATGTTGTGGTGGTCTGTTCAACTATTTGCTCATGTCCTGGGATATCTTCTCTGTATTGATTACCACCTCTGTCCTCTTTGATTTGTCGTTTTAGAGGCAAAAAGTTGGATATAAAAGAATGTCATTCTAAGTTTTTAAGGAAAATATGACCTATTTTTCTAAAATACCCTCATGGTTATTACTCTACTAGGCTATATATTACGCAGATGTAAACAACGCATCTACCATATTAATCATATGCATTAGAACTATACTTGTAATCATACATCATTTCCTTAAAAACTATGTTGGAAGCTAAAACGAAATGTAAAAAAGAATGAAGAGAGTACTAATGAAATGCCTACCCTCCTAGTAAGATTATTGAAGGGCATATTGAGCCTTTGTAGGTTTAGATTCTTAGTGTAAGTGTGTAACTAGTTTCAGTTCCTTTTGTTTGGTGCTCATCTTGGAAAGAGCTCAACAAAATTTGCCCAACAAGTATGTTTTCACCTTTCCGTCAATCCGAAATGATATTGGGTTGGTTTCATCATAACATAATAAATTTCTTAATCACAACATGACTACAAAATTGCGTGATCATTTTTCTCAACTTCAGGTTATTTCTACAATTTCAGGATCTAATGTTGAGCATCAGCTATTCAGCTTTGAACAAATTAAGTAATTTTTTTGTGTCATCTTCACATCTTTGTTGTTCTACTGGTAGGTAGATTTTCCCCATAATCACACCGGGCCCTTTACTTGCGTACATTAGTCCTGGTCATTTCCTACCCTTTAGGAAATAACTTCCCTTTATGTTTATTCATACGTTGCCACAATACAAAGTTAAACTCTGTCGATATGCTTTTGATCTAGACTAGTGATTCATTTCTAGTCATATGTTGTGTTGAATCTTAAATATTGGATGCCTACTATCAGCCCCTTTTTTATGAGTTAGTGAGCATGTGCTCAAGATTCAGCCGAAACTTGGCATCCTTGATTAAAATTTTGTTCTACTGTAGTTTTGAACAGACCCAACTATGGTAATTGTATCTGATAAAATTGCCATCAGATTATTCTTATAGCATGATTTTGGCATATTTTTATAAGCATAACCAGTATGTGCTGTCTTTTCAGGTTTTGGGTTTTTTACAGGGCTAAGCAGGATGGTGCTGCGCTCTTGGTAATACTGTATCTCAAGTTTCTTACTTCCACTCTACAAGTTATTGATGTACTTGAATACGTGACTGATAATACAATCTTTGCAGGGTTTGCGGCATCCTTGGGATGGACATGATGATCACTCTCACGGTCATGGACATGAACATGAACATGAGGTATTATCATATGACCACTCTGTTTTCGTTAAATATTCTGAAATGCATTTTTTTTATAAATCTAACCCTTTGGTCAAACAAATGAGAAGTTGCCGATGATTTATTCCTGTGCATCTTAACAGTCTGTTCCCCCATCATGCACCTAGAGGTAGCAACTTGATGAAAACCCGTGCTCTCTTACTAGGTTTATCCAACCAGTGGAGACATTAGCAACCGAGTTTATTGCTGCTTATATCATTTAATTTTGACATATTCCTTGTTTCTTTCGAAAAAATTATATAAAATGATTTGATGTATGGGAAATTACCCAAGCGGATCATATTGGCTGCCATACGTGTTACATTCACTTATTGTATCCCTACTGACTTTCTATGCAACGCTTTTGAAGTGAAAGGTAAAAATGAACACTCTTGTTCACCTCTCTGGGAACTTATGAATTCATATCATCGTGTGCAGGCATCATCATCATCATCTCATTAAGTTGACGATTCTATGTGGCTGAGAGAGACTTTCTACTTTGCATGTTGCAGCTGAAGTCTCAGTTAATAAAGTATACTTTGTCATGGGATTCTATATCTTGTTCGGTACCGGCAAACTGGTTTTCTTATGATCTTGCCTATGTATTTGCTTGGAAGCCTCAGTGCAAATGTTGCCAGACATTGTTTGTTGCTGCATTCTGTGATCATTAGTTGTGGTTACTCTGTTTTCCTCCTTGATTACAAACTAACAAAATATCAGAGCATGCGACTCTTATCTACATGAAGTTGAACATCTCAGTCGAGGAGGTTTACTATGAAAATACATTAACTTTACTTTAGTGTTGCATGGCTCTAAAGAATGTGCAGGTTGGGCTTGTTTGCCTTCGTTGCGAGTCCGTGCTTGTTGATGGGCCTCTAAAGAAGCCCTTTTAAGCTACAGGGCTTATGTTACATTAATCAGGCTTTTCGCTTTTTAAAATATTTTGAAGCCCACATATACTTCTTGGGTCATGGGACTTAACTTGCTCACTTGTGGAAAATCTGTCATTCTCTTGCAGATCTACTCAAGCAAATCGCTTGCAAGTCTATTTCACCTACCTCCAGCTTATCTAAAAAGACAATTTTTGGGTTTATGGTGGAGAATCTTAAAAGTTGGTTTTTTTTTTTTGGATAAGTATGATAAGAATTCTAACTAGTGAGCTTAAGGACATGTAGATGGGGGTAAGAAGCCATAGAAACTACTACCCCACTTTGGTTTTGACTTCTTTTTATTTGATAGTTTTAACTTCTATGAAAAGCCGTTATGAGAATTTATGCGTTTGACTTCAGCTTTAGCTTTTTTTTTCTCCAGAAACCGAAGCAACGCCATAGCCATATACGCGCCTAATATTCCATCCATCTCCTAGTGCAATTGAGTCTGTTAGCGCAAAGGTATGTGTTGAAAAGCCACAAAATATTATTTCACTTGTCTTGGACTCGTCTTATTAGATGATTGTAGATTGTGTGAGAAACTACACGTATGGTCCCTGTTTAGCTTCTCATTGGAAGTTGAAACAGAAACCGGATCAACCACACCTTAGTATTCTAGTCAGCTTATAGAGAAATCAAGTCGTTCCTAGAGCAGGAGTTCACCTTGCAATCTACTGCCTACGTGAGCATCCACGTCTACTTGTAATTCTTTCTTGAAGTTTAGTTTAACCACGTACGATCATGGAAGTTATCTTGTCCAAGTTCACTTGGCACTAATCATCTATAATCACATGCAATCTAGGCGATCTCAATCTGCCTGCGGCACGCACGGCGCAGGTGACCTGACAGGACAGCTCAATAGCAGTGGTGAAACCATGTGGGTGACACTTGTCACGAGGCAAAACCAGGTCCAGGACTCGATCATTCGCTTAGCATGTTGATGTGGTTGGCTGGTTGGTGCTGCGGCGAATCTCTCAGCAGCACACCCCAATTCCAACTCCAACCAGCACCCGCGGGTACACATGGATCACGGATGCAAGATGGCTGGCAAGTGGCAACTTATATTTTGCAGGTTGGAACAATCCACACGAGGGGATGGGATGGTGGCACTAGGAATCCGTCTGACTCTCAATAAAGAAATGTGCCTCCATGTCGGGACCTGGGACTGGGATATCTTTTTGCAGGTGATCTCATATTTTTGTGACAGAGCTTACCTGTCAACTCTACTCTTGCTTTGTTGTGTGGCTGTGTGGCATTTTTTTATCTTTTTTCGATCTAGATTATTCATTTCTAATTTAACATCCAAATAGAACGAAAAACTTTTGTTTTTCTCTAAGACAAAAGGGTGAACCCATTTGGCAGAAGTACAGTGTTCGATCCAACAGCTGGCAAAATGTTAACTTCGCCACTAGGGAGGCCAACTTAGTAGTGCGTCCTTATATATGTTCATTGGTGGTAACCTCTCCTCGGTTCGAGCTGCTTCGCCACGTTGCTACCAGCGAGCTCCAGCCGCCATACAACACGAAACACGAGCGAAGCATCTCCGCACCAGCCAAGAAGTTCTCAACGTACTTCGCTCTCTCTCTCTCTCTCTCCCCTTCACTTGCGGATCCGGTCTCTCGATCTCTGGTATCTCCTCAAACCAACCACTCACTGGTCACTACCCACCCGCTCGTGCACACACACACACTCACAACCACCAAGCATTACAACTCATCACATCTTTTTCTAACTGGTTATATGATTAGCAAATACATGTCTGAGAGTAGTTAATTCACTGCAACAAATATGTAACGTCTATCCGATCTGGCAGCCTTGAGATCTGGACGCGTACATTAGCTTTTGTTGTGTCCACGCCTCGCGGATCATGTCGCACCCGTGCGTGCCTGCGCACGCATCCAGCAGCTATGGCCCAGCCACAGATAGATCCATCCACGGTGGCTGCAGTGCCACTTGTCTGACAACTAAAATCTCAGCCCAAAACGCGTAACAAAGCATATAGATCCATCCACGGTGCAAAGCTTGGAACACTTTCATAGATCACTACCTCTCTCTTGATTTGTATATAAACCAAAGAGAGACAGATGCACAGGTATATACAAAAGACATGGCTCCAAGCTTTGCACGCTCCATCTCCTTCCCTCTAAGCCCCGCGAGGTCCAAGCTTCCCACGCCGGCCTACCACGTCCGCTCTGTTAGCCTGCCGTGCCGCTCACACCCCATCGTCTCCCACCTCCACGGCCACATCCGAGCAGTTCGCTCCTGGGCGCACGACCCCACGTCCGTGTCCTCCGGCCTCGCCCACATCGACTCCCTTCACGCCGCCCTCGGGGAGCTTCTCGAGCTCCCCGAGGCCCAGGCGGCTCTCCACGGGGACGCCGCCACCGACCGCCTCTTGGACGCCTTCCTCCTCCTCGCGGACGCGCACGGCAGATTCCAAGAAACCATCCTCGCGCTCAAAAGGGACGTCGCGGAGGCGCAGGCCGCCGTCCGCAGGCGAGACGGCGCACGTCTCGCGTCCGCGGTGAGGTCGCAAAGGAAGGCCGGCAAGGAGCTGGCGCGGTTCGCAGCCACGGCGAGGGAGGGCGCTTGCAGGCCGGCCCGTCTGGGGCTCGGCGGCAACGCCGCGGAGGTTGAGGTGGCCGGGTTGTTGATGGAGGCGGCAGCGGCCACGGCGTTGGCATCCGCGGCTTTGTTCACCACTGTCGCGGCGATGTCAGTGTCTGCATCGGCTGCGGCGTGTTCTTGCAAGAAGACGGCAGCGTTGGTCTGTTTGGTGAAGAAGAAGGTGGGGTGGGAGGAGGAGGAGGAGCAGATGATGGCATTAATGGAGAGGTTTGAGGAGTTGGAGGAATGCATCGAGGAGTTGGAGAGTGGGAGTGAGAAGGTGTTTAGGAGTCTCGTGCAGACTAGGGTTTTACTGTTAAACATACACACCCACATCTTTTAGTCATCAAAGGGAGGATAAAGAAAAAGCAAATAAGTGTAAAACTGTAAATAGTTGAGGTTTTTGTATTTTCTCCGGAGGTACATTTATTGTTCTTCCAATTGGTATGTACCTGCATCGTGAACTTGTAATGTAATGATGTGTAGGATTTTTCCTCGGTATTATATATCGAGGTTTAAGTTTATTGTATGATCAGATCAGCAGTTCTGGAAATGTTCAGTACATGCATGCATGTTCCATGTGTCTAGCTAAAACTTGCAAAGATCAGATCGAACGGTTGCCTTTGGTCTCATCGATCGTCGAACAGAATGTATGGACGATCTGCAGGAGCATAGGCTGCATAACTACGTCCTGCCTTTTCATGTGATTTGGTGTACTACTACAATGACCAATCAACTCGATCAAATTAGATATGGAAGGATAGATAATTTAATTGGTCAATACCCATTTTAGCCTAGGTGTATGAACTTGCTAGATGTACGTCGGTGCCAAGGAAAAATCCAAACATCTGTTGTCTTATGGAAGGTGACTGTTGAATAACTCACTACTCATGTCATGGTTCTCTGGGTATAAGAACTCCATTAGATTCGCATCTGTTGTTTGATCCAGTAGGAAATACTTCGATGTCTCCAGAAATCTCCCAAGTATGTATAATGCATTCCACACAATCAGATACCAATACACCTTTAGACGGCAAAACAAACGGAAACTTTTAAATCCAGGATCATTTTGGCATAAATTTGATTCAACCAAAATAATTATAATATATTATTTTTCTCTTAACTTCATACATACCTTCTTTTCATAATATAAGCTTAATTCGTTTAGGCGAAATTTTCTTCTTCTCTATGCCTTTTCTCTTTTCATGTTCTCTTATGGCAAGAGAATAAACTTACATATACACAAGTACTATTATTTGTGTATATGTGTATCTGTAATGCGTATTTGTTTTTATTGTGTGTTGAAATGCATAAAAGGCTTACTATTAGGGGAATTATCTAAGATCCCTTGTATTTTGTCCATAATCTACAACATTCTCTGGAATAATTTTTTGAAAAATTAGCCACTAGTATTTTATTTTAAGTCTATATCAGACTCCTCCGTTAATTTTCATGTTAGTAAGATCAAAAACATGTGTTAATGACATGAGTGGTCTAATATTAGTGTCACTTTTTTCTTCCTTCTTTCCCCCACTCTTTCACGTATCTCTTCGGCAGCCTTAGGAAGTCAGCATGATGCCACTACACAACTTGCCGAGGGTTTACAAAATCAATATTACTTTTGTACATGAAGCAACAACCTACCAAAAAAGATAGAGGAGAGGAAGTGTCACTTATATGTGGATCTCATATGTCAATGACACATATTTTTAACACAATGAACAGGAAAACTAATAGAAAAAATTAACGTAGACAAATTACAAAGGTTAATTTTTTTCAAAAAATTCTTCTCAAAGAATGTTGCGAACTATGAACTAAATATAAACAGGTGTAAGGTAATTTCCCTACTATTTATAGCAGCTGTGAAGGTTGAAACGAAACAATGCGTCTCTTCACTAAATAACTGCTCAACCGTGCAAATGAACCGTTTCGGCAAACTGTACTTGCCAATTCATCCACACTGCAGAAACTAACTTTGCTTTCAGGTAATGCACACGTCAGTTCAATGTGCAAAGAACACTTGATTGCTATAGGCACATTGAGAAGTATTATTAAAAAGGAGGGTAGAGGGATTTGAAATCTCATAATTCTAATAATCTAATTAATCCAATAATTATTTGAATGACTTTAGATTATGAAAATATTCTGACAGACCGTCTTCTGAAGCGTACCCTTCCATTGATATTTCTGATTACTCATAATCCGAAACCAGAAACACTAGTAGTACATAAAAATTGGTATGTGGAGAGTATGCGGAATACTCCTGAATCGTATTCTCCACCACGGGTAAATGTGGAAGGATATATAGGAGAATACGGGCCGGGCCACACAATAAAAACTCCGAACCATGATATGAGAACAGAGCAAAGATGCTAATCCAAAAATTGTGGGTCCTCACGCGAGAGGACAATCCTGAGGTGATCCGCACCACACCAACCTTCCATAGTTACCCGTGGCACCATGAAACACTGGGAGTTAAATCAGAGAAAGGTACGTACAACGTCCGTACAAAACAGGGGACATGTCAGCGCTCCGTGTGTCCCGCGCACGCCTGCTGTCTTCCGGGTGTCTCCACCCTCCCCTTCTTCACCCTCCCAACACCTCCCGTCGTGGATCATGTCGGTTACAAGCATGGGGTATATGCATGTTACCGTCCGGGCAGAAGGACAGTGCCAATATATGCTGCCGACTGCCGTGATCGAAGATTCATGGCCGGCTACGATACCTATATGTGCATCCTTGCGACGACGTACGGTCGGCACGCTTTGTTTGTCTTGTTGGTGGCTGACACGCCAAGGACGGGAACATGATCCGGCCTGGCTCAGTATCTGTTTCGGCTGCTTGGACTTAACTGACCCGACAAATTTCGAGGAGCTAGCAAGCTAGATTTGGAGCTCAATATTTGTTCCTTTGGCGTTTTCAAGATCATGGTGACTAAAGATCACAAACGAGATAAAGATCACAAACGAGATCTTCTCGTACCAAGCTCTACCAGCATCGAACAAACACCAGGAGCTAGAAAATATCATGGAACAAGTCGCTTCGCTTTGGCTCGCATATCGTACTACACATTGTGAGACACCAAAGGCAACTTGAATGTGCATACCTACCTACCTCATCGTACTTATCTTTTTCCCTCGAGATTTGAGCATGTTAATTAGCGAATAATGCAATGATTACAAAACAGTAATTTGTCAGCTAGTGCTACACGAACTTATAGAAGAGCACTATGTTTTATGTCCTCATCTTATAGAGCATGAGATCCACAACCAGGCTATTGGATCATGTCGCGTCGAGTAAGAATATTTGATATGGAAGATATTTAAATCTCAACCATCAATCTCATCGTCCAACAGATCAGATCAGTGTGAGAAAAACAACAGAAGCTAAAGATTTGTGTTTGTACGCCACACAATGTATATGCGATAACGCATACTTTCAGGAACTAACTAACGACGGAGGCTTATCCTTTAACACTTCCAGGAACTAACTAACGACGGAGGCTTATCCTTTAACACGCCCCGTCAATCACAACGTTTGAAAGGTTGAGATTGTTACATAGACGTACAAGATCTGGTGCACTAATCGGTTTAGTGAGTCCATCGGCTATCTGATCTCTGGAAGGAATAAACCTGACATCGAGAGCTCGATTTGCCACCCTCTCACGAACAAAATGGAAATCAACTTCAACATGCTTTGTTCGTGCGTGGAAAACTGGGTTTGCCGTCAGATATTTCGCTCCTAAATTATCACACCACAACACCGGAGCTCTATCTTGATAAACACCAAGTTCTCCCAACAAAGACTGTATCCACAAGATCTCTGCAGTCGCATTGGCTAGCGACTTGTATTCGGACTCAGTGCTCGATCTTGACACTGTGTTCTGCTTCCGAGAACTCCAGGATACCAGGTTTCCTCCATAGTACACCACAAAACCTCCGGTTGACCTACGATCATCTGGATCACCTGCCCAGTCAGCGTCCGAAAACGCACTAATCAACCCGGATGCATTCCTCTTAAAATGTAGAGCCTTGGCCATTGTATGCTTGAGATACCTGACTATCCTTTTAGCTGCTGTCCAGTGTATATCAGTGGGCGAGTGAAGAAACTGGCATACTTTGTTGACAGAGAAGGCAATGTCCGGCCGTGTAATGGTGATGTACTGAAGAGCACCAACAGTACTTCGATATTTTGTAGCTTCCTCAGCAGTCAACACCTTCCCTGCTTCCTTCGACAGTTTCTCAGAGACTGTCATAGGAGTAGTGGCTGGTTTACATGCAGCCATGCCTGATCGATGGAGCACATCAGAGATGTATCTAGACTGATTAAGAGCCAGACCAGACCGTGTGTGCTGAACCTGAATGCCAAGAAAGTAGTGAAGTTTGCCAAGATCCTTCACAGCAAATGCCCCCTTCAGTTTCTGAATGAGTCGATCAACCCCCTCAGAAGATGAGCCTGTGATGATAAAGTCATCCACATACACTAGGATGTAAATTGTCAGACCGTGCTGATGGTATATGAACAATGATGTATCTGACTTGGAAGGGATGAAGCCAAATTCAATAAGCTTTTGACTCAGCCGAGAGTACCAAGCCCTTGGAGATTGTTTGAGTCCGTATAGAGACTTATCCAGTTTACAAATTGCAGTGGGATGGCTTGTACTCACATAGCCCTTTGGTTGCCTCATGTACACATGTTCTTCAAGGACACCATGCAGAAAAGCGTTTTGAACATCCAGTTGCTTGATACTCCAGCCTCTTTGGACTGCCAATGACAGTATAAGACGAATGCTAACCGGCTTGACCACAGGACTGTAGGTATCACTATAGTCGATACCATATCGTTGCTTGTATCCCTTAGCAACTAACCGAGCTTTGTATCGGTCAATCGATCCATCCGCCTTGCGTTTAAGCTTGAAAACCCACTTGGAGTCAATAAGGTTCATCCCTGCCCGATGAGGTACAAGGTGCCAAGTTTGGTTCTTGATGAGAGCATGATATTCAGCATCCATTGCTTGTCTCCATTTCTTAGATAGCGCAGCTTCATCATATGTCTGTGGCTCACAGATAACTTAGCAGCGCTGCCTCCGAATGGGATTGTCCCATCGGTCCGCACCTTCGGTCTACGAATGTTGTCTTGCAATCTGGTTCGCATGCCATGAGCAGGAGCTACAGGTTGAGGTACAGGTGATGGTGTTGCCGAAGACTGTTCACTACCAATATTGGAATCATGTGATGAAGCATTTGAGTGACTAGTCGGCGGTGGAGTAGCAGGTGCAGGTGTTGTAGAACCAGTATGTCCACTGTCCACTGGAAGAGCATCTGCACTGGATTCCTGTAAAGACACCTCCGGCAAAGGCGCATGAAATACAGCAGTAGATGATGCAGGAGGCACTGGTAAAGGATGCATAACATGCATAGGAGTACTCGCAAGACTAGAGACCGGAGTAGAGGACATAAGAATGTCATTTTCGTTGAGAAGATTAGTAGAACCTAAGAGGGCTGGAAAAAGATGTTCATCAAAGACTACATCGCGTGATATATATACTCGTTCAGAGGAGCGATGATAGCACTTGTACCCCTTGTGCAAACCACTATAACCAAGGAAGATGCACTGCATGGAGCCGAAAGCCAACTTCTTGGAGTTATATGGACGCAAATTCGGCCAGCATGCGCTGCCAAACGACCGAAGAAAAGAATAATCCGGTGCTTTACCAAAAAGTTTCCACAAAGGTGTGACCGATCCAATGACCGGAGAGGGAACTCTATTGATCAAAAAACAAGCTGTAGCAAATGCTTCATCCCAGAAAGATAAAGGTAATCCAGATTGTGCAAGAAGGGTGAGCCCAACATCTACAATATGGCGATGTTTTCTTTCGGCAGTACCGTTTTGTTGGTGTGTGTGTGGACATGACACACGGTGGCTGATACCGAAGGACTGAAGAAAGGTGTGTAGGCGTTGATATTCACCACCCCAGTCAGACTGGATACAGATGATTTTGTGGTTGAGTAGTCGTTCAACATGTGCTTTAAATATGGGAAAAATCTTATATGCATCGGCTTTGGTTTTGAGTGGATACATCCAAGTGAAATGACTATAATGATCAACAAAGCTCACATAAAATTTATAGCCACCAAAAGAGGTGACAGCAGGACCCCACACATCCGAAAACACAAGTTCAAGAGGTTTAGAAGAAACATTGTTCGATCTAGGAAATGGCAATTGATGACTTTTGCCCTGCTGACATGGATCACAAACATGGATAAAGTCTTTATTTCTACTACGACAAGGTAGTTTATTTCTAGAGATAACCTGCTGGACGACATTATTCGACGGGTGCCCTAGACGAGCATGCCATAGGGTCACATCTGGTAGGGTATTGACGGAGTGTGCCTCCTTGCGCCGGATGGAGCTGGCTGGACCCAAAGGATAGAGTCCACCTTTACTGATACCTCGAAGAAGAACCTTCTTCGTGGTGCGATCCTTAATGAGGAAGTAATCAGGATGAAATTCAAAGAAAATATCATTGTCAGTGGCGAGTTTGTGGACAGACAAGAGATTCTTTTGTGTATTTGGAACATGAAGAACATTGTTTAATAGTAGAGGTTTGGAAAGGGTCTTAATTTGAGAGTACCCTATATGCATGATAGGCATACCTGAACCGTTTGCAGCGTGAATTTGATCCTTCCCAGTATATCTCTCACGGATGGTGAGATTGTCCAGCTCGCCAGTGATGTGGTCCGTGGCACCCGAGTCAGTGTATCACGCAGGATCTGCACCATAACCGACATTTGCAAGTGCAGCTAGTCTCGGATCATCCTCCTGATAAGAGTGGTTGAAACGATTATGGCAACGAAGGGCTGAGTGCCCTGGCTTGTTACAGATTTGGCACGTCGGGCGATGTCCTCCACCGCCGTGACCACCTCTTCCTGTTTGCTGCTGATGCTGGTACTGGTTGCCATGCCGTCCACGGCCGCGTCCGCGGCCACGGAAATCACCTCCACCGCGCCACCGACCGCCGCCGCCACTGCCACCACCACGAGAGACATTGTTGGCGGAGGTATTTGCGGCGGTCTCAATGGCGCCTTGGTTCTGCTGTAAACGAACCTCATAGGCCAACATGTGACCGTAGAGGTCGCTCAAGGTAATTGGAGCCGAGCTGGTGGCCACAGACGTCACCAATGGATCGTGATCTGCATCTAGCCCCTGCAACATGTAGATGCAGACCTCCTCTTCATCCAAGGGATGCCCAGCAGCAGCAAGTGTATCGGCATACCCCTTAACCTTATTGTAGTACTCAGCCATGGACTGGTTTCCTTTCTTTGCAGTCACCAATTGCCGCCTGACTTGGATCATACGCGCACGAGAGGAAGAGGCAAACATTCTCTCAAGCGCTTCCCAGACATCGGACGCCGTCGCCAGGAAGAGTACTCGTGCGAGTATCTCCGGCTCCAGCGTGGAGAGAAGAATCCCGAGGACCATCTGATCACGGGACATCCATGTGAGATATTCAGGATTAGGGACATCCACCATCTCACCTTGCGCATTCGCCTGTTTGATTGTCGTCGCCGGAGCCTTGGCGGATCCATCGACGAAGCCCAGCAGCTGTTGTCCTCTGAGATAGGGCAAGAGCTGAGCCTTCCACAGCAGGTAATTTTCCTGCCCGAGCTTGATCGTGATGATGTGGTTGAACCCTGGCACCGCAGCGGATGACGAAGACGAAGATGAAGACGCCATGGCGGCGGCGGCGAAGAGCGTTGCGGAAACTAGAGTGGCGGCGCTAGCTCTGATATCATGTGAGAAAAACAACAGAAGCTAAAAATTTGTGTTTGTACGCCGCACAATGTATATGCGATAACGCATACTTTCAGGAACTAACTAACGACGGAGGCTTATACTTTAACAATCAGATCAGAATTGGTGTTGGAATTTGGCAACATATATGACCGTCATCGCTCTAGATCGTCGCACCGTGAAACGCCGAGCCAGATCAGAGAAAGGTTCGTACAGAGTCCGTACAAAACAGGGGACATCTAGGCGCACCGTGCGCACCGCGAGCGCATGATGTCTCTGGGCCGCCGTCTCCACCCTCCTACACGTGTCGTCGTGTCCACCTCCCGTCGTGGGTCATGTCGGTTACTGCTTTGCATGCACGCATATGGATACATGCATATATGAGAGTCCGGCCGGGCAGGAGGACAGTGCTCCACACTTAAGCTGCCGGGATTGATCGTACGATGGAGTGACCTAAGGTAACTTGAGCAAACAGGTGTGCTTGCCGACGACGTACGGTTGGCATGCGTGATGTGTCTTGCTGGTGGTTGACACGCCAAGTGACGGGAACAGCATCTGGGCTTTGGAACCGACCTGCAGACAATTGCAAGGACCCAAGATTCAGAGTTTACTATGTATTTGTTTCCTTGGCGTTTTCAGTTCTGGTGACTTAAGACAAACGACATCTTCTCGTACAGTCGTATCCAATTAAGCCCTACCAATATCGAACAAACACCGCATCCGGAGCTAGAAATTTCTATGGTTGCTCGTTGTGCTCACGCATGCCAAGTTAATTTATGGGTGGAGTTTAAAACTTGGCCAAAGAGTATTAGTTGCTACTAGTTGCTTGTTAGTTTGCATGCTATATATGCTTGCTACAACAGGTGATGAAATGGTTTCAACAACTAATCGTTTTTCTTTGGCTTGCAAGTACATACATATTGCGGGACGTCCAGTAGTAACTCAAATGCGGAATGCCTACCTAATGAACCTACCTCCTCGTACTTATCTTTCCCTCGAGATTTGAGAAGGTTAATTACTTAGCGGATAGTGTAATGCAGAGATTAATTTGTAATCTTATCTAGCTAGTTGCGTAGCTAATTTCACGATTAAAAATAAGCGACATCATGGAATCACGAACTTACAGTAACGCGATGTGGTCCCTCATTGTGCACGCATGCAGGCATTTGTTGTCTCTTATTTCAAATGGGCACACACTCCAATTTCTTCTCGACAATCCTGACTTATATTTCATCGATTTAAGAGAAATTCAGACTAGCCAAATTGTCTTTTTACATAATTAATTACATTCAAGATTACGAGTGAACAAACAGTAAAAGATGACTTACTGAGACTAAGTGAAAATTTATATAGTAAAAATTTGTGTGACTATAACGTTAGTACCTAGCATGAGGGGCCAGCGGCGCTTGCCCCCTCTTTCATCACCGTTAATTACATTGCTCCACAATAGTTTCTTAAAGTATGAGAAAAAATATAGAAATATTAAAATAATGCAGTTAATAGTATAACAATCGGTAGCTACAAATTAGACTTGTAGTTTGTTTTAGAAGTTTTTATAGAATGGAAGCATTTGGCCAACTGAAACAGTAGCAATCTTGTATAACCTCTACGCTAAACAGCTCTAGAAAGACACGTTGGTACCATATAGAACAAGGAGACACCCATTTACATTGCATGTAGCAGCTAGCACCAGGCTTGGGCTGTTTGCCGGGCGTTCCACCACAGATCTGGATCTCCCATCTCCTTGCGACCCCCACCAACACAACAAATTATTATTCTTGAGGCAAGCCTCCCAGGCAGGCAAAGCGAGCAGATTCCACGTGTAAGTCCACCACACGAGGCATCCTTCTGTTGCATGCCTCCACGCGTCCCCCTCCCCTCGCGGATCTTGTCTCCCTCCACCAACCGCCCACACATGCACACATGCACGCAGGCACGCCTCATCTGCACCTCCCCACGCGCACTTCTATCCAAAGTACCACCCACTCGTGTCTCCCCCCTTTGCCTCCCTTCATATATATATATACTCTTGCTCCTCTTCTTCCCCCATCACACAACACAAACACAAGAAGAGATCTAACGCAAGTAAGAAGAGATCGAGCAATGGCGCCTTCATTTGGTCGGTCCATCTCCTTCCCTCTGAGCCCCGCGAGGTCGAAGCCTCGCACGCCGGTGTACCACGTGCGGTCCATCAGCCTGCCGTGCAGGTCTCACCCTCTGCTCTCCCACCTCCAGAGCGAGATCCGAGCTGTTCGTGCCTGGATCTCGGAACCCATGTCTGTTTCTTCCGGCCTTGCGCACGTCGACGCCCTCCACGCCGCGTTGGGCGACCTTCTGCTTCTACCGGAGGCTCGGGCTGCCCTGCGTGGCGCCGCCGCTGCCGACTGCCTCCTTGACGGCTCCCTCGTTCTTGCCGACGCGCACGGTTGCTTCCAGGAAACCGTTCAAGCTCTCAAGCAGCACGTAGCGGAGGCGCTGTGTGCGCTCCGGAGGCATGATGCCGCTCGCGTCTCGTCAGCGGTAAGGTCGCAGAGGCATGCTGAGAAGGAGCTCGCCAGGCTTGCCTCAGCCGTGCGGGGAGCGGCCAAGTGTCCGCAGGTGGGCGCGGCGACCAATGCTGCAGAGGTCGAGATGGCCGGAGTTTTGACCGAGGCTGTGGCTGCCGTGGCGTCGGCATCTGCGGCTGTCTTCTTGGCCGTCGCATCTATGTCGGCAGCGGCGACCACGGCGACCGCGTCTTCTTGCAAGAAGACTGGAGCATTGGTAGCTTTGGTGAAGAAGAAGGCCTCTTCGGAAGAGAAGGAGATGGCGGCATTGGAAAGGTTGGAAGAATTGGAGGAATGCATTGGGGAGTTGGAGAATGGGAGTGAGAAGGCGTTCAGGAATATTGTGCAAACTAGGGTTTCACTCCTAAATATCCATACTCAGACATATTAGCTCTTAGCAATTGTTGTTTTGGACATTCTGACGTCCAAATCCTTGTACAATACTTTGAACCCCAAGTGTATATACAAATTGAATACGTTGAAGGAAAGCTTGTTCCACAATCTCTCTCTGTTAACATACCGCTTTGAAATGCAGTAAGATTGCATGGTCCACAAAAGCTCGTTCCACGATCTGTTAACACTGAAATCCAACGTTATTGTGTTGAATGCCTATTAAAATCGTACATAATCTTTACATAGCAAATATAAGGGAAGTGCTTTGACAATTTCTGAATTTAATTTGTAACTAGTCACTGTTCTACTTCTATCAACATTGCTTTAGGACATGAAAACACTACATGATCTCGATTTTCTTAAAAGCTCCTCGTTTAATACCATGATCATGATCATGATCCAGATGCAGGGTTCCCAAAATCCCTTTTGTTCCCCTCAGCTGCTTGTTCCAAATTGGCCCCAAGCAAGGGCCTTCGATCACCACCGGATTGGTCTTTCTCTAGACCGTATTGACTTCGAGAGCATCAATTCTGTGGTAGTAGAAAATAGATCCTATGAGGGCGGTTCTGATTAAATTTTTTTTTTTCTAGCCAATCATCTTGGTTAAATAGTTGTTTGCCTAATCATCTATCCATGCAAGGCGCCATGCCGTCATCCATGCATCGTCGTTCAGATTTTGCTTCGGCTCAAGTGTTCCATACTGTTTTATTTAACAAGAATAAAAAAAATTGTATTAGATTTGTCATTTGATATACGTTTTAAGTCAAATTTTTTAAATTTTAACTAGTAATATATATAAAAAATATCAAGATTCATTATATGAAAATGATTGTTAGCAGATTTATCATCAAACTTATTTTTATATGATCGTTATTTTGTAATCTTTATCGGTATATAATTCTAAAAATTAATAGTCAAAATTTTGTCTTAAAGATTATGAAAATTCTAAAACAACGAATAGAAAAGAATGGATTCCCTTTCTTAGTATATAAAATTTACATAGTGTATATTTGCAATAAGTATAATTCCTTTTTTTTTTTCCTCTTGAGATATAAAAAGTTGTAACTCGAATCTTAACAACAAAATTTTTCGGTGGCTTGCTTAATTAATTAGTCAAGCTTGTTTGGCCCTCATCGACATATATCCTAAGAAAATTGCATGCTACGCTAACTAAACCAAAGGGAAGGAAGCCAAGCTCTTAGTCAACTAAAAGATAAAGATTGTCTCATAATGGCAACCCATTCGTGCAAAAATGTCCTAGAATATGTGCATGCGTCGTTGTACAGCTCAATTAGAATCCGATCAAATCTTTGGTATTTGGTGGTTAGTTAGCACATGAATTATGCTCTTATATACATCGACACATAATTATAGTAGCTAGGTCATGAAATTAATCACGATTTGTGATTGGAGACTATGATTTGGATTAGTAGAGAAGGTGGCCATCGATTCAATTCTAGCTCCAATCCATATCACGCACGATATATTCCGAAATCTACGAGTTGGTGGTAATCCATCATGCCCAACGTGCGCACCATCATTAATCCAAAATTTTCTTTGTGCACAACCTAACATAACCTACTGGAAAAACCCTAAAATTTGAAGGGCGACAACCCATTCGTGCAATGTAGTCGTCTACAATTATGCAGGGAAGGAACTAGGAAGAGCATTTCGAATGTAATACTCCTTAGAGCTAAATGCACTATATGCATCTGCACATCTGCATATGCGCACATAAAACAATATCAAACACACCTGTATGCATGTGTTGTCGTATGTATAAGTGAAACAAAATTTTCGGAGGAGTGCTTCGATACTTTTCAAAATATTGACTTGCACAATTTCTAAATTAAATTAAGTATAACTATTACTTATGTATTAAGTATATTATTTTAAGGTTTACTAAATATTATTAATTTAAAATTTATATAATTTACTTTTTAGTTATTTTCGACATCTCAAAGCACCCACAATAACTGAATGATTATTGCAGATAAGTCTCAACATCTAATTTGCTTTAACATCTACATTTTAGTTATTTCTCTCTCTTTTTTATACAAACTAGTGCTGCTTTTGTTGCTGCCTCCAAAACTCTCTGCCTCCATTAGACCCTAGCAGATTAACCCCGCGTTTCCTCGTATATTTTAATAGCTGTTATAAATATTTTTATATAAATATTATCAAAATATTTTTAGGATTGTCATCTCTATATACACTTAGAATTGTCTTATTTATATATTTTTAGAATTATCTTATCTCTTCTCAATATATATGGATGTATTGTGTAACTGTATAAGAAAGGATAAATCTAATAAGAGGAGCATCTATTTCCTTACATTCTCTTTATCTTTTTTAGTGTTTATTTATTATTATTTGTATTTACTCAATATATATGAATGTATTGTGTAACTGTATAAGAAAGGATAAATCTAATAAGAGGAGCATCTATTTCCTTACTTTCTCTTTATCTTTTTTTGTGTTTATTTATTATTATTTGTATTTATGTATATAATCCCAGTATGTGTTAAAGTAATAGAATAATCTATCAAATTATAATATAATATCAACATAAATCACTACAAACTAGTACAATTACAACGAGATCACAGGATGAGTTCTCTGTCAACCGGCCTGTACTGCACAGCTGGTATGGGCCATCCAATTTGCTTCTCAACTTCTGATCATGTGTGTGTAATTAATTCTCTATAGTTGCAAACTTGCAATTCTAGTGTTTCCTATATGGGTGTATACTCATGAAGGCATCTGAACCTTGAGGGCATTCTAATAAAGTGAAATTGCATAGAACCTTAGAAGTTGGTATTTGTCTATTAATCGAATTGCTAAAGCATACAATAGTACAAATAGTACATAAGAACAAATATCATTATTGATGTATTTTTTATTTAAGAGCACTTAGTCGGTTGTATCATATTCTATTCAACTATTTCAAACCGTATAATGACTTTTGCAATTTTATATTGTATATGCTGCGATCTTCTCTATCCTTTATATTAGGAATCTTAAGATCTTTAGGAATTTTACATATGTATACATATATAGTCACAACATTCATTAAGTGTATATTTAAATTTATACATGTTACTAGTGATATTAAGTAGTGGAACATAATACAATCCATAGTTGGAGAATAAGTTTGTTTAAAATAAATTTCAAGTTACGGGTCCAAATCTTCTCTATTCTATAGAGATAATATTTTATAGCATTCAAATTAGAGGTCCAAAAAATTTTCTTTTATTTAGCGAGTTTAGCTCAGTCTCAATTGTTTCTTTCTATTTTTTTTAATCGGAGCGCTCCAAGCACTCTGCTAATCAATTTAGGTTCTGGATCCAGATTATCATTTGAAATTGAATAAACAATTATGAGGGCAAAAAAGTTGTTGACAATAATATTACTTTTATTATTAGTTTCTCTGGTATTCACAAAATTCATAACTACCTCACTATTAACATTAATCAGATTCTCATCATTTCCAAAAAGATAATCTGAATGTACCACATCCCCATGAATATTGTAATTATATTGTGCATGTACTAATTTGTTAGGTTCTCGTCTTCAGAACGAACCTATTCAGGAGGCTTCTCACCTACAGGGTGAGACTCTTTAGGAGATTTAAGGAGTGTTCAACTATTGTTATTAGACTCTTTTCTACAGATTTAGGTCATTTGCACCAATAGGTCTCTCCTAGTTCTAGTGTTGAGGGGAATTAGTGGATATACTATTTTTCGAGGGTATCTCCACTCTTTGTGGTGCATTTACTGCAAGTATGTATGATTTATTCACTCTTTTATGATCAATAACTGCATCCGAAAGATTATTTGTTAAATTCTGTAAACTAATTATTTTTTGAATTTCCAATTCAAATTGACTAGTGAGTGGATCTAGATATTGAAGTTCTTTTCATCCCATGAAATTTTACGGAATTTTAAATTTGGCCCTTTATCTGTCCTATTGTCGAGAAATAATCTCTATTGAACATTCAATTAGTGTACCAAACTATAAAAAGAACACCTATCATAAGGACTCAAGATATTTAATAATTGATGGAGTGTGATATCCAACATATATACCCATATATACAGTGTGGTGGTAATATTGGCATATATTGCACAACCAAAAACTCGCAGATGAAAAACATTTGATTCTCTACGTTGTACTAGTTGCAATGGAGGAATAATAATGATATGCAGTGGGTAGGATTTATATTAATGCAATGGTATATAAAATTGCATGTCTCCAATTATTGGTGGATAAATTAGAATTCTACAGTAGAGATATATCAATAAGTTTAATACACTTAATCAAAATTTTGCTAGACCATTTTTTGGTGCGCACATAACGTATTAGACGCTCCATTTTTATGCTCAAATCTATACATGAGTTCGTCAAGTGGAAGTATCTATCAAAACTATGAAATACCCAAAAGGTCCAGCTTGGTTTTTACACATGCATTATAAACTCTTTAAGAGTAGAGAAATTATTATGTTCAATATTATAGCAAAGAAATACTTATAAACTGGCACATTATATTTTGACCAGGATGATCCAATTACTCATGCCATATATTGAAATAATTTGGGTCTTTAAATTTCAAACTCATTGCAATATATTTGTCATTAGAGTGAATATAGGTATAATATAACCCTAAGGGGAAAGAAAGTATATATATATACTTTATTGAACTATTTAGTTATATTTGAGTATATATATATAATAAATTTGCATAGTGAACTGAAAAAAATAATTATAGTTAAATTAGATTATTCTTAATCTATATAATCGTCGAACTCTAATTTCAGTAGATCATCGACGTCATTATCGCCACTATTATGTGAAGTCATGTTTGATTCAGGCAAACATGTATAATGTGACTCATTTTTAATTTCTTCACTTTTTTTTTATCTTCCATCATCTTTTGATAATGTTCGATCTGTATGACAGATGCAAGATCAATGACCCTTACATCCACACTTATAACAAACTTGGTTCAGGCCTTTAGCTTATTTACTTGGTTCGTTGTATTAGATTTTTCTTTGTTTTGATATTTATCATGGCTTTTGTTTTCATTGTAATTTCTATTTGCTCTGTCTCATCCACATCTATCTTGTCCACGGGCTCTCACTTATCCAGGTTAGTTATTAAACTTATATGTAGTAGCATGTGTTTCAGACACATATTGGGAACCAACCAATCAAGCATTATAATTTTTCATTAGTAAGTGATTGTGTTTTTCTGTCATTAATAATGCAGATTTAGCTCATAGTCCTATACTACTGTTGAAGTACTAGATTACTAGCATGAAATCTTTACTATCAATTCATCCTTTATAATTTCTTACTTCCAGAGTTAGTTGAGAGACTATATGGTGAAGAACTGAATTATATTCAGTATCAGACTTAAAATCTTGAAAATGCAAGTTTAGCCAATCATATTGTGCTTGAGAGAGAATAATGATCTTTTGTTGATCAAAGTGATCCTTCACGGATTGTTATAATACAAGTAGATTCTTCTTAGTGAGATACTTGATTTTTAAATCTTTGTTTAGATGGTGCCCAAGAAAAATTGGAGCTTTTGCCTATGGGCATTAGTATTCTTGGAATTAGTGACAATTGATTCACTGAGATCATTCGAGACTAAATAGATTCCCATGTTAAGTAACTGTTTCCATCAAGAGTGAGTTTGACAAATTCTCTCTTCGCAATGTCAGACATATTTAATTTTCTTTGCAAAAAGGAATAAATCAACAGTGTGATATTGCACTAAAATTTGAATAAATTAAGTGATCCAAAACTCTACTATCAGTCTTAAAAAAGAACATAAATGAGACTGTCGAACGGAGCCATAACAGTTTTATATTGCGCGGGAATTATATGTTAAGTTTATTTAGGTTAGTACACAAAAAGATCCCATGATTATTTGATCACAACTCCTAGCCGTAAAGTTACAAATGGTACTATAATTCTTGGTTAGACATAAGTTTAGATTTAATTCCAGAAGCCTACCTGATTCTATTAATCCACTGAATTCCAGAAGCTTATATTCCTAGTAGGAAAATTCATGTTCATGATGCTATCAGCAATCACTAAAAATTGGAACTATGAAAAAAAAAAAATCTTTGACAAGCCTCATAGCCATAAAAAAAATTAGGGTATAGTTTAAAAGATCCCAAACTAGATTTATATAACTGATCGAATCCTTATGCAGGGTGTACCGGTTTGTTTATCTATATCATAAAAAAAAAGTATGCTGTTTGATCAAGCCCCATATAATATTTAAATCAAGAACAGTGGAGGATATATAATTGCAACATCTAAGTTAACAAGCATCATCATGAATCATGACATTGGTACATATCTTAACTTTAGAGGAAGCAAAGACTATATGTGTTCATAAATAAGTGACAAAATGGATTTGGTATAATTTGGATATATGTTGATGATATAAATATTGTTGGAATCATAAAGAAGATCGAGGAAGTAAATTCATGCTTAAAGATGGAGTTTGAAATGGAAGGTTTGGGTAAAAATAAGTATTGTGTCCGTTTGTAGATTGAATATATTCTTGAAGGAATATTTATTACCAGTCAACCTACCTGAAAAATATTTTAAAGAAATTCTATATGAATAAATCTTATACACTTACACACTAATGATCGTACAATCCCTAAAATTGGACAATGACTCATTCAGACTAAAAGAAAACACCGAGAATATTTTAGGACCAGAAATTCATTTTTTGTGTGCCATAGAAGCACTATTGTATTTCATGAATTGCGCCAGATTTGATATTGCATTCATAGTGAATTTTCTAACAAGACATAGTGTATCTCTAACCAAAAGTTATTGGGATGACATCAAAAATATCCTCGGGTACTTTCAAGGTACAAAAGATCTTGTATATATTATCAGAAAAATCAAGATCAAACATTAGTGGGCTATTCGGACACTGACTATTTATCTGATCCCTATAATGCTAGGTTTCAAACTGGTTATTTTCTTCTTTGTGGTGGTATAACTATTTTTTAAAGGTCTGCTAAACATACATCGGTTGCAAATTCTAAAAATCACTGAGAGACAGTTGCATTATATGAAATCTCATATGAATGTGTATGGTTGAGATCCTTGATACAATATATTCAACAATCTTGTGGTATTGTGACAACTAATATTACTCATATTGTCCTGTAAGAGAATAATGTTGCTTGTATTGCACATATGAGTAGTGAATATGTTAAGAGTAACTTGAAAAATAAATTACTCCAAAATTTTTTTAAAATATATTTTTCATCCTCAAGAATTTTAGAAGAGTGGTGGGATTATTATATAGAAAACTTGTTTTAGTGACAATTTAACAAATTTATTCACAGCCTCCACCTATATCCATATCTGAGAATATGTACATGGTATTGGAATGCATAGATTGAGAAGATTATTATTTTTATAGGAGAAAATATTATAAACAAATATGAGCATTTAAATTCTGAAGGTCTCTATCCAAATTTTACTAGTAAATTCGTTTATAACCTCGATATGGAAGATTAGAACCTAAAGATAAATGTTGCACTTTTTTTTTAATTAAGTTTTTTCTCCCATTGGATTTTCTTAATTAAAGGTTTTTTTTAATGATGCATCATATGCAATACATAAAAATACACATGTTATGAACTTTTTTTGGATCATTTTTTTCACTCGATCAGTTTGTTTGACGGAGTCTTTAAAGTGGTATATGCGTGATGTGGTAATGTTAAAGGAAAGTGCTGTAAATATCTTTACGTAGACATAACCAAAATACCATTAGGGTTTTTCCTATTTGTATACACTTAGAATTGTTTTATATTTTTCTTATATATATGGATGTATTGTGTAAAGAGATAATGACTTTCATAAAAGAACCACATGTTTCTCTCTACTTTCTCTCTATATTTTTCTATGTTCATCTATTATTATTTGTGTTTGTGATCCAAGTATATATGTGCAAAAACAATAAGTCAATCCATCAAATTACAACACATATAATTTTCGTTTGAGAAGAACAAAAATGTTTTTATTAGATGTTTAAAATGCACAAAACATTTCGAAAATCAATCACTTGTTTGTCTAGCTATATGTTCTCATAAAGTCATCGGGAGCTCATGGGTAACTTCTATTAGTAATTAAACCCTGCAGTCATGCAACAGCAAAGCCTAATACTTGAATGTGTAAGTTGAACTTGGAACTTAATTAATTTACGGTCGGTGCATGACCACTTAAACTTGTGAATTACTCATTGAACAACTGGAAGGTGACCATCCTCTTAAAATCTATTAAGATGACAGACCATGTATGCATTCGTGCACAAGTACTACAGATAAATATTTCAGACGAAACATTTGGAATCTGATGTTTCCTAACCTCTAAGAGACATAGCGAGATCGATCGGATCGATGCGAGGACTCACCTGCCTTGTCCGGTTGGCGTCCAGACAAATTAATCGCACCCACATGTGCCACCCTCGCTTATAATGCTGCATGCCTTATGTTCGTTGGCTCTTCATAAACTTATCAAGGTAATTGGCTAGCTGATTAACGAGTATTCTCTGTAGATGCCCTCGTGCGAAATAGCATATATAATGCATGCACACTAACCACTTGTTGTTGGCTAATATATCCAGCGGTAGATCCATATGTTAATCATATTTTTGGCCGGGACCATTAATCATATGGACGTGAAGGCCAGCGCAGATGAGTTGCGTGTGTTTCCAGATCATAATGGCTAGCTTATGCATGCATGTCCAGCACCTCTCTGCTTGTAGAAGAACATAACAGCATGCATACTACAATACATGTAGAAGTGATCAACGTGCCACTTAACTTTACACGACTTACGTTAACTTAATTTGACTTGCTCCGCACTTGGTGCCAACCTCTCCTCGCGGATCATGTCCCCCACTCCCCCACCCACTCACACGTGCAACCACCTTCTTTGCCTCTCTATATATATCTATCAACTCCTCCCATTGATCTCACACAAACACAAACACAAACACAAACACAAACACAGATCTACAGATCCGACAACAACTACAACTACAACAACAACAAGAAGGAGGCAAAGAGAAGAAGAAAGAAATGGCTCCAAGTTTTGGCCGTTCCATCTCCTTCCCTCTAAGCCCGGCGAGGTCGAAGCCTCGCACGCCGGCTTGCCACGTGCGCTCCATCAGCCTGCCGTGCCGCTCTCACCCGCTTCTCTCCCACCTCCAGAGCCACATCCAAGCCGTTCGCTCATGGGCTATGGATCCCACGTCCGTCTCCTCCGGCCTCGCGCACATTAACACCCTCATGGCCGCCCTCAGCGAGCTTCTACTGCTCCCTGAGCCTCAGGAGACTCTGCGTCACGCCGCTGCCGCTGACCGCCTCCTTGAGGCCTTCCTCCTCCTCGCCGACGCTCACGGAAGCTTCCAAGAAACCATCCTCGCGCTCAAACAGGACACCGTGGAAGCGCAAGCCGCCATGCGTAGGCGTGACAGTGCCAGGCTCGCTTCCGCGGTGAGGTCGCAGCGCAAGGCCGAGAAGGACCTCGCTCGCCTTGCTGCGGCGGTGGCCGGCGTGGCCAAGCACGCTCGCGTGGGGCTAGGAAGCAGTGCCGGGGAGACTGAGATGGCCGGTGGGTTGATGGAAGCGGCTGCTGTCAGTGCAGCGGCTTCTGCGGCCTTGTTCTCGGCTGCCACGTCAATGTCGGCGGCGTGTTCCTGCAAGAAGACGGCGGCATTGGTTGGCTTGGTCAAGAAGACAGTTGCGCCGGAGACGGCGGCGGCGACATTGGAGAGGTTGGAGGAGTTGGAGCAATGCATTGAGGAGTGGGGTAACAGTTCTGAGAAGGTGTTTAGGAGCATTGTTCTGGCAAGGGTTGCACTGCTAAACATCCGTACTCCTACAATTTAGAAATTAATCAAGAAGAAAAAGAAAGAAACTTAGTCATGTATAGCACTTTTGTCACTCAAGACAATGTACACTATGTATAGAAACAAAACAAAATACGAAGAGGGAAAATTTTGGTATACTACTACTTTGTGTTCAGAGTTTTGTTCTATATTGTGTTCCTTTTTGACCTTTTCTTCTTCACAGTCCAAAATAACTAACTTGTCATAATCAACAAGGCCTAAACTCTTCATGGGTGTGAGAGCCTTGGAATTATGGATTTGATGGATATCGCACAGTTAGGAGTTTAACCTAGCCTAAGTCATGAACAAACTCTTGGAGAACTAAACCTTTATACGTGCATTTTTCAGAATGTGAGATACACTTAAGTTTTTTTCTTTTAAATAAGCACAACTTCTGAAGTAGATAAATATTTGAGGGGAAATCTGCACTTATCCATAACCATCCATATGTGTTTTGTAATTGTGAATTTTTGGTAGAGCATCGAAACTCCGCTCCAGAATGTGACATGTATGCATGCTAATTATCTTTTCTTTTTTGAAACAAAAATATTGCATACTAATTGTAAACTTCAGATAATTTGCCAATATTCCAAAACCAAAAATATTAATTTTCCACTCTTGGAATGAACTCTCCAACCATTCAAATCAACCAGTTTTGGAATTAACTCTCAAGTAGCAATCCACACATTTATCCCTCACAAAAGATGTTTTTTCTTTTTCTTTTTTTTTTTTAGGCTGAATGCTTGGCAATTAATTAAGCGGACCCTCTAATAATAGGCCAGGCAATACAAAAGGAAACGGCGTCTTATTGACTACAGATAGTGAGCCTTAATAGCATTGGTTTTACAGCTAATTAACATGTCATTAGTGGAGAAATTTGGAATCAAAACACTAATAAACCAATCTAGCCTACTTTGATCTACAGTCTACCCTAGTTTGATCTACACGGTATATGCATAATAAGTAATTAACAACCATATGGCGAGTTAAAAATACAATTGGATCGGTTGAGTTGTCATGCACAATGAGATCGATGGGTACATATTGCATACATCACACCTGTCATGTCTCGTTGTCAAAGACATCAAGCTTAAGTGATGTAAACCTTGATCTGATCTATAAGAAACAGCCTGTTAAGTGTGCAATAACACAAAATAAAACTGAGGCTGTGGTTTGTAAGGTTGCTCTTCCCTAGGTCAATCCCTATCGTCGAGTTGATTTCTAAGCTGAAAGATTCGCTCGTGCCCACTATTAAAAACATGGACCGGACCGGTCACCGGCAACACCGCGACATCCACAGCTGGCATGGTGCCTGCCAGCAATACCTGAAAATCCCACAGTATCTCCCAAAAAAAAGTCTTCTCTATGCTCTCTAGATAGTTCCTCCCTCACATATGGATATGTTTTTGTTGTGATTGAAACTGTATTCTGTAAAATCAAAATGCAAAAATTCTCACAATCTCCCTCCTCATGCTTCGGTCAATTAGGTGGATATGTTAAATTCAATCTCGGTCGTTCTGATATTCATTTTGTGTGTTATTGGACATTCTCACTTTAAAAGACAGCTTAAGAGAAGAGACTTATCCTTACAATCATACTTATGAACTGATGGTCATATACATTTTGTTGACAATCCATTCAAAACAATTAACACTCGACATCGAATTCTAATTTATCATGAGAAATTTACAATAGCATTTTTCCAAACATAAGCAAGATGGATCTAAAGGGTTGATTTTTCGATCGGATAATCTCAGAAACTGTGAAATCCTACCAAGTTGAAATCCTGAGACTGCATCAAAACTCGTTCGTGCATGCGCACGCTCAGTTTGCATGCATGCATGTGAGCCGTACGTCCACTTCACAGAAGCTTCGTCGGTGAACTGCTGCTTCCGTATGCAGCTTCTTAAAACAGTAACCTAACCACACGACAACTCAACAACTCCCGATAGCCATGTACACTCTCCTCGTTTATATAGGCCAAATACACACTTCTCTTCTCATCTCTTCCATCACAAAACCCTACAGAGGCAAACACACAAAGAGAGACATCTAAGCTCATACATGGCACCAATGGCCGGGCACGTGCGGTCGGCAAGCGTGCCGTGCCACTCGCATCCGCTGCTCACGCACGTCGGCGACCAGCTCCTCGCGCTCCGGTCATGGACGTCCAACCCCGGCCCGAACCCTCTGTCGCTGGCTCATGTCAGGGCGCTCCTCTGCGTGCTCGACGAGCTCCTGCACCTCCCGCTGGCACAGAGCGCGCTCGCGTGTGGCGCGGCGGCCTCGACGGACCGCCTCCTCGACGGCTTCCTCGTCCTGGCCGACGCGCACGGCTCCTTCCTCGCGGCGCTCGTAGCTCTCAAGCAGCACGCGTCCGAGCTCCAGGCCGCCGTGCGCCGGCGAGATAACACGAAGCTCGCGTCCGCCGCGCGCGCCCATCGGCAGGTGGCGAAGGAGCTCGGTCAGCTCGCGGCTGCCTTGGCGCGAGAGGCCGCGAGGTGCGCGAGGGCCTCGGAGTTCGAGGTGGCAAGGACGCTTGCCGAGGCTGTCAATGACACCGCGGCGGCGTCCACGGCTGTCTTCTTGGAGGTCGGCTCTCTGGCCGACGCCGCGGCGGCCGTGGCGGCAGCTTCGTCCAAGAAGAGACTTATATTGGTGACCTCGCCGAAGAATAAGAAGGCTTCGGAAGAAGAGAGGGAGATGGTGGCGTTGGAGAAGCTGCAGGAATTGGAGGAGAGCATTGGAGAGTTGGAGAGTGAGAGTGAGAAGGTGTTTAGGAGCCTTGTGCAGACTAGGGTTTCCTTACTTAACATTCATACACCATCATTTTAGATATAGGTAAAGATGCACTGCTGAGCAAATAAAGTTAAAGAGACTAATTGTTAGGTTCTAATTAATGTTCATGACTAGAACCAATTAAGTTGCCTTTGCCCTTATGTGGTTAAAGCAATAAGAGTGGAAATTCTTTTTTGGTACAAATTGGACATATTATTGTTCATGTTTTCTGTCAGATATTGATCAATAATGAAATGCATGATGTGCTTATGGATACCTTCTTGTCGCCTCCAAAGTTTAAATGGCAACTTTATATATTGTATTATTGTGCACCTCATGTTACTTTACGCAGGACGCACATATTAATTTGTTGTGAAGAGGATCCATAAGTAACTTAATGCATTGGATGAGGTTCAAAAGAGCATGGGTTTCATGGCTTCTACATAGATAACAGGCCCTCCATTTACCTACTTGGTCTCTCCTGCCTTTTACACCTAATGGTTTTAACCTATCACTTTAGTTTGTAGCTTGAGCCTTGAGATACCGGAGAAAAAGCTGTTAGGAAAGGCAGGAGTCTCGGCCTAGATCGGGTTACATTGCGTATGGTTTAAGCACATACAATAATAATTTCAAGAATTGAGAGATTTATATAGAAAATCACAATAATGAAGGTGAAACAATGATAATCGGAGAGGGAAAACACAGGCGAAGAAAACTATAAATTTTTAGCATAATTTAAAAAAGAGTATAAGAGATTTCAATCAACTCTCATATTATTTGGACCCTTTGGTTCTCACCATTTGTAAGAGTCAGCTACGTAAGAAAACCTTAATTTCTTGTCTTCTTTATACCCCTTTTGCTTCTAGTCTAGATTGATCTCCCTCTAAGCTATACTTGGTTGATATCTCACCTCTTATGAGCTTATATAAATCTCAATGGCAGCCTTAACTTACAAAATAAAAAATATATATCTAAAACAATTTGACTAGAACTCTTGGCAGCTTTCCAAATCTAATACAATTAATGTAAAAGACATTTCCAACAATCTCCATCTTAACCGTTATCCACTGAACTCATTGTGTCTCTCCAAGAATTTGCTTCCGACTCTTCTTCGCCATACTCCAACCTCCACAGGAGTGACTCAACCACATATGCCTTAAGTGTATATATATATGTATATATATATATATATGTATATATATATATATATATATAGAGAGAGAGAGAGAGACACACACGCGAGATTTGCATGCCTGAACTTAACCACTTAGACTCACCATATGAGAGCTTCACAATTGTGCAACTTGATTAGTTACACCACCTACACGTATTACTTTCATATCAGATGTTTGTATCGCCTTTGAGCTCCATCTACTCGTAGGTACTGCACGGCTGGTCTCGCACCTAATTACACTTGAGGTTTGAATACTGATTACCATCGACGAATTAGCTTTTTCCACTTGATTAGAATTTCCATCAGTTCTCCCTTTGATTGCTCCACTTATTAATCGGTAAACTCCATTGCATTAGATAAGTTTCAGGATCACCAGCCCCTGGTGAGTGATCTGTATGAATCCATCTTGCGACCATAATTCGCAATCATGAAATCCATGCACCCTCATGAACAATAGCCTCTTTAAGTCAAGGACATGCCGTACCTCTGAAATGTGTGATGTGCTCCAACATACCACTCTAATTGGACGTAGAGATCTTTTGTTGAATCTCTCTCTCGTTGAATGTATGTGAAAGCAACAACCAAAGTCTAATATCTGAGGCATTTTTTTCATGAACAACAAGTACAGCTGAATTATCCATCTCACGTCATCAAATTTTATATACTAGATAACTCCATCCACTAGATATGGTTCTTAATTTTGTGCTTCCTCAACAGGTCCAATTTAGATAGCTTCACGACTCTTTAGTTCTGATACCACTTATTGGGAAAAGAGAGAGCTCAGCCCTAGATCGGATCTCATTCTGCGAGATACGGCCTAAATACGCACAATAACAAGAACAAGAATCAAGAAATCTAATATAGAAAATCATGATATTGATGATGAAGCAAAAACAATCGAAGAGACAAAAGACTGGCAAAATACCACAAATTATTAAGCACAATCTCAAAAAAGTATAAGAGATTGACACTTTTAATCAACTCTCGTATCTTTTGAACTTTTCGAGTCTTTCGCTCTACAAAAATCACCTACTTAAGAAAATCCTAATCTCTTGCCCTCTTTATTCCCCTCTTACTTCTAGTTTGGATTAATATCCCTCTAAACCATGCTTGGTTAATATCCCACCCCTGAGCTTATATAGATCCTAATTTTAGTCCCTACTTACAAAAAAAAATATATATTTAATACAATCTGATTAGAACTCATTATAGATTTTCAAACCTCATACGATTAGGATAACAATCATTCTCAACAAAAATAAATCTAAATCAAGTATTATTTCTCTATCACTTAGATATGCAAAGCAACACACCTTTTCCAGTATTATGACTCCATAGTGTTCTCCATACATTTTTAAGGAACTTCGAACTAGAAGCTGCAAACAATGATTTTGAACAAATTTCATATCATATATTACACTATGATTTAATTGGAATGCGGGATTGCATCATTGTTCAATTGGGAAATGTTAGGTTTAAAACTACTAATTCATCTTTTTTTCTTTTTGGAATTTCTATTAAACATTTCTGTGTATCATAATAGTTTTTTTTGGTGGTTTCTTTTTACAGAAACCAATTGTAGACCACAGCCGAATGGATTATAGACACTCATTTGTTGAATTTTATTGTCCTCCAAGAAGTACCAGCCCCTCTCTATTTTTGTGAAAGTATTAATTAAAACCAATCCTTGATTTAACAACTATAGATTTTGTATTTTATTCAAACAAAATCTATCAACTTAAACCAATTGGACCTGTGTGATCCCAACCTCCCCTATTTGATTCCTAAAATAGCAAAAAAACTCATGAACTTTGGCACTTGAAAGTTTCGAGATCTCTAATAACACATGTTTGATTAAGCAAAAGAAACACAATTCTTGTTGCATCACATAGAAAACAATACATATTTTGATTCAGCAAAAATTACACAAGTTTGGATATATTTTTGGAAAATATAATATATTTGATTCAAGACAAATTCACGGGATACTTCAATTTTACAGATCAATTCATGAAACACACTGAATCAAAAGATAATCTATATTGAGATTGATTTTTAATAGCTTAGTCCATGCCGTTGTCTGGTTAATGGCCGCCACAAGCAGTACTATGTGCAGCATTGCCAGGAATTATTGAGATACGCTGATTTTTTTTTGTTTGATCGTTTTAGAATTGTACTAAATCATTGGTTAGATCCATGTCAGTATATACAAATTATGTATCAAATTGATTTGTATAATTACTATAATGCCCAATATCTCTATTATCTATGTAATATAATTGGGGAGATACTAGGTATGTGGTCTTAACAAATATAGGCTATTCTATTTTAGGAAAAATTGATTTTATGTCACTAAACTTTAGTGTCTATTATGATATACCGTACTATATAACTATTTTTTTAAAACATATTGTTTGATGTCATTTTTAACCAACCAATTCAGAAAAATGATCAAAATACTCATGTCAGTTGAGATATAATAATGATTTTAAATAAATATAAAAACTGGAAAGCAAAATTTCAAATTTTTGAAAACTTATAATAACATCATGCTTAAAAAAAGTAGTGGCATATTGTATTAGACACCAAAATGTAGTGATATAAAATTAATTTTCCCCTAGATTTTAATGGTTTAAATGGTTCTAAAAAATTTGAGAAGGCTATAAAAAAACTCTAATAGTTGTTCACTTGTATCATGAAATAAGATAGTTTCTTATTCTTTAAGGTAACAGCTAGTTATGCACTTAAATTCAGAGCTTAATGCGTTATGTTGCAGACTGCATTTCTGAACAACAGAATGCAAATGCTTGTTTTGATTGCAGAATTTTCATAAGAATTTTATAGGAAATACATATCTAATGACTTTGGAAGATGTACAACAAATGAACCGAAACTGTAGCAAAATTGAGGTGGCCTTTTTGCTGGGGGGTCGTTGTCATTCCATAAGACTGCTATGTCTAACTTTTCTCAGGAGTTTTTTTTACTGTTAACCTAGAGTTAAAAAATAATTTCGAAATTAACCCACAGTTGCGATAATTTACAAAAATGGCTGCTACGTCAGCTTGTCGAGCTCTGGGAGCTCGACAAGCTGCTGGTCGCACGGGCAGCCTCTTGTCGTGCTCCAGGAACACGACTAGGAGCTTGTCGTGCTCCCAGAGCTCGACAAGTCCTTGTCGTGTTCCTGGAGCACGACAAGCTCTCAGCATTTCACACCAGAGAGAAAAGAATTAATTATTAAACTCGACAAGAAGATACACAATATTAAAATATCCAGTGCTCATATAACAGATAAGTGCCTTAGACCAACCGGCTTGCGCGCTCGCTCCTGAGTCCTCTGGCCCGGGTTCGAATCCCCATTTCGGCAAATAAATCTTTTAACTTGTCGAGTGCTCCAGGTGCGACAACTGCTGCGAACTTGTCATGCTCTGATGTGGCAGGTCATTTTTGCAAATTCTCATAACTGTGGGTTAATTTCGAAATTATTTTTTAACTCTGAGTTAACAGTAAAAAAAACTCCTTTTCTCAGCTAACCTCAAGTTGAGTATATAACGAACTAATATGGTGTGGCGCACCTTTTTTTATTTGTTGATCATCATTCCATAAGACTGTGCCACGACTAACTTTTGTTAGCTCCCATAAAAATTGACTGTATAACAGAGGCCTACTTAACTTAGCTTGGCATGTCTAACTTGGGTCGCGATAAAAACCAACACCTCCAGGGCTTTACATAACAATACTGTAGGCCATCATGTTGTTGTCGGGCTTATCTTTTGTGTTGGAGATAAGGTTTTCCTTTGCACTTACAAATTGACATCCAGTCTCTTCCGTAATCAATACGAGACAATCGCCACATTTGGGTTTTAACAGGTTGAATCAGAGGCACTGATGGTGATTATACCAAAGACGCCACGTTGTTGCTGAAAGTTTTATCGATCATTGCCTCGATATGAACAGCAAGTAACACAAAAATGATTTCACGAAAAATGACCGCCAAATCAAGAAAAGAAAGGAATGCCATGCAACAAAACAATAGAATTTGTTGTGTGCTATACTGCTATACATATAAGCTGGAACAGCCTGCTCAATGTCAGTGCCATTTTTTCTACAGGAACTAATATATATCAGTGTAAATCAATGTAATTCCTACAAGTTGGATGCTCCTTCCCCCTTTTACACTTTTCACGTATAATTACTGGAATATAACACAAAAAAGTATGCCTGATTGTTTCAAGCAACAAACAACTCAGACTTGCCGTCAATGAACAAGCTCATGAACTCCTCGCCATCGACAGTCTCCTTCTCGATGAGAAGCTGAGCGAGCTTGTGGAGGATGTCAACATGTGTGGTTATAATCTGCTTTGCTCTCGAGTAGGCCTGCTCCACAAGCTCCCTAACCTCGGCATCCACCACATCGGCGGTGGCCATGGAGTAGTCTTTCTGACTTGACATCTGGAATGAAAACAATGTGAAATCAAACTATAGTTCGCTCTGTTAAGAACTGAATAGAATTCTCAGGAAGCATACTTCCACCGTGCACAGCCAGGGTATAGCCACAGCCACACAAATGAGATATGCCACTACTTTGAATAAAACATCTATGAAATGAGATGGTCTACATAGAAGATGAAAGAATTGGCAGTGCAGGTACGGCACAACATGTGAAGGCACTAAGTTGAAGCCATGGTGAAGCAGTCCACACCAGCACAAATGGACAGCTATGGAAAAAGACCTTCCCCAGAGGCTGGCATAAATTTCTGGAAAATCTCAAATGTGGACAAACATTGAGATACAATAATTGTCATTGTTGAAGTTTGCACGTCTAGTTCTATAGTTGATTTTGACAGATTACGGTTCCTGCTTAACAATCTTTTCTCTTGCAACAGTTATGTAAGTATAGTGGCAGACCTGCTGGCCCAAGAAAGGATTTCCTCCAGGTCCCCCAATTGCAACTTGCCCAATCTTTTTACTGAATCCAAATCTTTCGACCATTTGCCTTGCGACACGTGAGACTTGCATGAAGTCATTAGAAGCTCCTGTTGTCACATTTTCTGCGCCAAAGATCACCTCTTCAGCAACCCTGCAAAACAAGTTAGCTCACAGAGCTCATCACTTCGAACAACAGCAGGAACTAGTGGGTGCTGAAATGAATGAATTTTTCAAAAAGATCGCACCTGCCACCAAGGGCAACAGCCATTTGGTTCTCTAGATAGCTTCTGCTGTACAGCCCAGATTCAAGCCTCTCTTCGCTTGGAGCAAAGAATGTGAGTCCACCAGCCTGGCCTCTGGGAATGATTGAAATCTTAGCAACTGGATCATATTCGGGCATAAGGGCACCGACAAGAGCATGACCAGCCTCTGAAAATTAGAAAGTTTGAGCTACAGATTAAGACACTGTGGACTCTAAGATGATTCAAGTCATAATCACATGGCAACAAAGTTTACCATGGTAAGCTACAAGTTTCTTCTTCTCTTCAGAAACAACTGCATTTTTCTTCTCAGGCCCAGCAATGATCCTCTCTAGAGCATCAGATATCTCATCCTTGCTTATCTCCTTCAGGTCACGACGGGCAGCAAGAATGGCAGCCTCATTCATTAGGTTTTGCAGATCAGCTCCAGTGAAACCAGGAGTTCTTCTAGCAATTTTCTCAAAGTCAACATCTTTGGCCAATGCTTTTCCTCTTGAGTGAACCTATTGGATGACAACTATGAGTTACCCAAACACATTTCTTCGAAACTGTAGTAAGATGAGGACTTCTTTTTGAGACCACAGTAAAGTGAAGTTTTGGAAACCAAAACTTTCAAAACTCGAGGTAACACAAGTGCATATTCAATGCCAATAAGCACTAACAATATTGCATTACTTTACTTATCTAGCTGTCTAAACAATGTTAGTCCAAGTAAAGAAAACAATCATCTGGCTCTTGAAGTATGCAAGATCAAACAAAATGAATAAATTTCATATTAAGGCAGACATAAACAAAAGAATTACATAGTCGCAATCTTACCAGACAACATAGCTCTCATTGGGGATCTGAAATTTCGGTGATGTAAGTTTTAAGAAGGAACTCTATCAAAATCAATAGACTACTGACCACAGAATGTCTATCTCCACTTCAGAGCACAAAGTAAGTTATATCCCAACCTTCATAACATTCCACAATCCTACACGAAAGTGACTAAATACTATGCAAATTTCCTGTAGAAAACAACTCCAAAGTTTCAATTTTGAACTAAGCTTATTATATACCAAAAAGGTAATTTCGCTATCCTAGACTTGCCACAAGAACAATGTCAGTCATCAGTATACACATTAACCATATTGCATCGATGAAACTAAGCCACTTTTGCCAATTAGTTCATCAGAATTCAAAACAATATCTACCACCACGAAACTAAGCAGAAGCAAAGGCCGGCCCCTCACCTCAAGAATCCTGACGCGTCCGGCAACATCTGGACGGTCGACAGTGACCTGCCGATCAAACCTCCCTGGCCGTAAAAGCGCTGCATCCAGCACATCTGGCCGGTTCGTCGCGGCGAGCACAATGACTCCACTGTTCCCGGTGAACCCGTCCATCTCCGTCAACAGCTGGTTAATCGTCTGCTCCCTCTCATCATTCCCCCCACCGAGCCCCGCACCACGCTGCCTCCCCACGGCATCAATTTCATCAATAAACACAATGCACGGGGCCTTTGCTTTCGCCTTCTCGAAGAGGTCCCTCACTCTGGACGCGCCCACGCCCACGAACAGCTCCACGAACTCCGAGGCTGCGCACGAGAAGAAGGGCACCCCGGCCTCCCCGGCCACGGCGCGAGCCAGCAGCGTCTTCCCCGTGCCCGGCGGGCCCACGAGCAGGCACCCCTTTGGAATCTTGGCTCCCAGAGCGGTGTACTTGTCGGGGTTCTTCAGGAAGTCGACGACCTCCTGCAGCTCCAGCTTGGCCTGGTCGGCGCCGGCCACATCGGCGAAGGTGACGCCCGTCTCAGGCACTTCTTGGAACTTGCTCTTGGACCGGCCGAAATCCATGGGTCCGCCAAGCCCGCCAGGGCCCGCGCCCGGCCCGCCCTGGGCGCGGCGGAACAGGAAGAACAAGCCGGCAAATGCCAAGAACGGGAAGAGGAGGTTGCCGACGAAGGCGAGGAAGCCGCCGGGCCCCGCTGAGTCGCCCTCTGAGACGGAGATGTCGACGCCGTTCATGGCCAATATGTCGATGAGGTCGGGATCGTTGGGGACGACGACGGCGGCGCGGCGGCCATCGATGGCGGTGAGCTGGAGCAGGCCACCGTCCTTGGAGAACCTGACGCGCTCGACCTTGCCCTTCTTGACGGCGTTAAGGAACTCGCTGTAGCGCCACTGGGAACCCTCGGGGAGGTCGGGGGCGGCGGGAGGGGAGGACGCGGGGTTGGGCGCGGTGAATAGAGAAGTGGAGAAGGGGCTGTCGGGCGGAGCCGGGGACTCGGCCTGGAGTTGTGGGGTAGGAGCAGTTGCCGGAGGTGGGGCCGGGGAGTCGGCGAGGGCGGGGAGGGTGGGGGCAGTGAGAGCGAGGAGGAGGGCGGGGAGGCGCTTTGGCGGGGAAAGCCGCGGGGGTTTTGGGAGGGAGGCGGTGATGAGGAGGTGGGAGGCGGTGAGGGAAGGGGGAGACATGGCTGGTGGAGAAGACGTGGAGAGGCTCTAGGTTTTTTCCTTCTTTTTGGGGGAGAGAGATAGATATAGTTGGAGTCGCATAGAAAGTTTTAGGACGTGGAGAGAATGGTGGCCATAGATTTGTTTGGGGTCATATTTTGATACTCGTATGTTCTGTTTTACTGCTACCAAATCAGATAACGCGTGGCGTATTTTGAGTGGAATAGCGAAATCAAAATTCCAAGGTAAAGTGAGAAATATCTGTCCAACTTAAACTAGGACAAAAATGTAAACGATCACAGCTTCACAGTCCAATATGATGAGAGGAAGAGACAACAGAGGTTCTGATTATGATACATATAAATCACGGTCCAAATTATATTCTACTAAGTCTTAAAATATGAAAGAGTTTTATAAAAATTATTTTAATAAGAAAATCATCTTGAATAAGCGTGAGTGTGAGCATAAATTGACATGTGCAATCTTGATAGAGTTTGGTTTGGTCCGTATCTTGTGTCAGGCTCGAGACCCTCAAATGAGTTGAGTTATTTTATCCTAGACAGATTTATTGAATGTGATTTGATCAAATCTATTAGATTGGACTGGTATATTGAGTTGAATTGAACTGAATATAAGTCAACTTGAAACAACCAAATTTTTTGTTAGCTCATCCTAAATCTAGGTGGGATCTTACTAAAGTATCGAGTTTAACCATGATAAATTGTGATGGCACTTTCTTTCTTATCATCGTTGGAAAATGGTGAGTTTTGGCCTTTTCTTTTCTTGGTTAGAGAAAAGGTGTTGTTTCAATACAGGGACACTGAGGTTGGTTTGGTTCTGTGAGAAGTGTCTGCTGGAGAAGCAGCAAGTGGCGGTGGGTGTTGGTTTTGCCAAACACTCATGGAGATCACAGAGTGGGCCTTTGTTTCTCAAGAGTGATTGGATCATACAATATTTTCTTAAGTCAGGTCAGTGTGGACTAGAGGTGGAAATGAGTTGAGTTCGAGCGAGTTGATCCTGGTTCGGCTCGAGCTTGGTCGGGTAACGAGCTGGCTCGGTTAGCTTACCGAGCTGAAAAGCCAGCTCGAACTCGGCTCGGTCTGGCTCGCGAGCTGGTTCGGTCAGCTCGTGAGCTAGACCAGCTCGATTGTGTTGGGCTCGAATTCGGCTCGTTTCCAAAAAAAAAAACAGGGACTCCACAAAATTATCAAAATTCAGAACTAGCATAGCGGGATCGGCGATGGATGGCGCGGCGGGATTGGCGGCGGCTTGATGTGGCGTTTGTGGTGGTGGATCCTGCGCGAGCTCGGTGGCGTGAAGCGGAGCGGAGGTGGCGCCGTGCGGCGTGGCGCTGGAGATGCACGGAGGGCGGATCTGGCGACGTAGTTGATGACGGCGCGGGCGGATTTGGCGGCGGCGGCGCGGTGGCAGAGACGGATCAGTGAGGGACGGCGGATCACGTGGCGGCCAGATTCGGCGGCGGCGCGAGGTGGCGCGGGCGATGTCAGTGAGTGGCGGCAAGGCCTGGATCGGGCACGACGTTGGAGATCAGACTCGGCCCCGGCGTTAGAGAGCGGCGGCGGATCAGCCACGCGGTGTGAGAGGCAACGCAGCACGTGGATCCAGCGATGGAGGGAGATCGGCATGTGGCGGTGGATCCAATGGCGGCCAGACCTGGCGGCGGCGACAGAGATGAGAGAAAACCCTAGATCTGGAGATTGTGACTGTGTGTGTTACTGCTGTATAATGTATACTTGTATCATGTATATATACCGAGCCGAGTTCGAGCGAGCTGGGGTCTAGTTTGGGCTCGACTCGTTTTCGAACCGAGCTACGAAGATAGCTCGAACTCGGGTCGTTTGTTAACGAGCCGAGTCCAAGCTGAGCCAAAAATTGAGCCGAGTCTGAGTTGCTCGCAAGCCGCGAGTTAAGGTTCCAGCCCTAGTGTGAGCATGAGAGATGACACGGACAATATCACATTTTTGTTGGACAAGATTGGCCTAATTTAGATCAGGTGAGATTGAAGTCGACTAAAGTTGATTCATTACTTGTATTCAAGGCCGAAAAGATTGAATTATGTTGAAAAATTCATATGAAACACTTTGTGTAGAGATAAAAAAACATTAATAGAACGATAATTAAACATAATAAAACAAGATAATGGGAGGCGGAAATAAAAATAACAAGTAGGTCATGGCTGTCGGTGTGTACCTGTCAGTGTACCCGGGATGTGTGATGTCGGTCGTATGTCTGATGCACGCTCGGAGCAGGCACCAGAGGTGGCAGGGCAATGCGAGCTGTGGTACGAGAAATGTACTATCGGAGGTAGTCACTGTATGTCATAGAATCATATGCTCTCTCCTCATACAATACATCTATCGCTGCTGCCTGCTCCCAGCGACGAGTGTAAGGAGACATGCTTGCTCGTAATGCGCCAGTCGCTAGGGGCCCGAATTATATAATACCCATCAGTCGCCAGCCTGTCTGGCGACTGATTGCTCATCCGCAGTCATCAGCCCGTCTGACAACTTTACCTTTTGATTGTCGGGTGAACTGGCAATTGATCATTTTTTTGGGTAAGTCGCCTTCGGAGATGGCGACTAATGGCACTTTCGTAACTGTCCTATTTCGTTATTTTCATTTTTTTATGAATTATCCGTATAAAAAATTCCATTTTGAAGACCCCACTCAAAATTACTCTCTCTCTCTCTCTGTTGTTAAAGATACGTCATTTTTTTTAAATCTCTATTTCCACAAATATTTATTATTTTATGAATTATAAACCAACTTTCCTATACTATATCAATTAAATAAGGTAGTTGATTTTTGTGTGCATGTATAATTAAAGTTATAAATTCATTAATTATTGGAAGTAAAGTTAATTTGTATATCTATTTGATATTTTTGGTATATCTTATTCATAATATGATTGTCTTGATAATTATTCCATCTAGTCTAAAAAAGAATATCATTTTTTGACTATGTAATCTTTAACATGTAACTCTGATTATTAATTTTTACTATAATATATTAATAAAAATTTATAAAAAAATAATAATACACAAATATTGTTTCTGAAAAATATGTCTGTATAATTTTCTTATACTCAATCTAAATATTTATAAATATATTATTGATCAAATTAAAAAAATTAACCCTTTTTTTAAAAAAAATGACGGTTTTTTTTGGAGAAAAAAATACAATTTGATAAAAAGACACATATTTAAGAATGAATATAGGACATACACTTGTCTTTTGCCATCAACTTATGCCATCAACACTTTTCAACTCGAAGCAACCAAATTTTTTGTTAGCTCATCCAACGAGGTCGGATCCTACTAAAGTATCGAGTTTAACCATGATAAAATGTGATGGCACTTTCTTTCTTATCGTTGGAAAATGGTGAGTTTTGGCCTTTTCTTTTCTTGGTTTGAGAAAAGGTGTTGTTTCAATACGGGGAAACTGAGGTTGATTTGGTTGTGTGAGAAGTGCCTGCCGGAGAAGCAGCAAGATCGGAGAGCGGATCTTTGTTTCTCAAGGGTGATTGGGTTATATAATAATTTTTTTGAGTCGGGTCAGTATGAGTATGAGAGATGACACGGATAATATCACATTTTTGTTGAACAAGGTTGGTCTAATTTAAAACAGGAGAGATTGATTTGGCTAAAGTTGATTTATTACTTTATTCAAGCCGAGGAGATTGAATTATGTTGAAAAATTCATATGAAACACTTTGTGTAGAGATAAAAACACATTAATAGAACGATAATAAAACATTATTGGAGTATCAAGGAATATACATGAGAAAACTCTCTTTATTTTTGGAGAATCACTGTAAGTGATTAAGACAGGCAACATTTATATATTCATGTGTTGCACATTGAAACCCATGATGGCGTTATTAAATTGTATTATTTGAATTTTTTTATGATAATATTTTAGTTTTGTATAAGTCTTACGGCACACATTTATAAGGAAGTAGACATCGTCTGGAGCCGGCGTATCCGTGGCAGTGGGCGGAAGGATGAGCCTGAGGGGACGGAATCTGTGGCTGCACATATTGTCGAGATCCAAGACTCCTTCCTGTTAATTGATTATAAATACCCCATCAGCTTATCCTTCTATAATAAAACCATTGCTTAAACACCATCTACAAAGTAATCGGCTCATTAAAACTGTCTCCGGTCATATCTTCTTTAAGAGAAGTTGTTGTAAATGACCACTGAGAGCTTTATATATAAATGCTCCACGAGGCTTAATTATTGCAACCATCATGATCGTATACCGTACATACAAGTCGTGCAACCTTTGGTGTATAGTCTAGTTTTTTCTCCACTTGTACACAAAATCAAATGAATATGCAAAATATTCTGGATATTTATTATTTACTATGAAACGGGAAAAGAAATTCAAAATAGTTATAATGTGAAAGCAAAGAATGAATCACAATATCAAAAGAAAATTTTAAATTAAATAGTAGTTTAAAACTGAACTTAAAAACATTTAAATTAAATATTTGATAATTTGATAATGGAAAAACAATTCATATATTTTTTAAAAAAATTAGGATTCAAAAATAAGTATTTGCTAATGGACATATATCTTTTTTTTTTATCTTACATACATCTCTTTCTATTCCTAAATTAAACTCCTCTTCTCAAATTTAGTCTCTAAAATTTATCTAGGTTTGCCTTATCTTCTTTAGTAACGGCAGCTCAACGGTAGGCAGTGGCAGTGCAACAAGACCACGATGGTAGCACTGGACACAGGTAGAGGCAGTAGAAGATGGTAGCCGTGGAAAATAAGTGACAAAAAAGGCTATGGTGGGGTGGCGATGTAGTGAGGCAGCACGACACCGCCGACCGCAGGGTGTAGTGGTCGGTGAGGAGAAGAATCGGTGGGGTTGCAGCAGCGAAGGCAAAGATCATGAGGAAGAAGAATAAGGAGAAAAGGTGTGTGAGAAATGAAAGGTGAAGATCAAATGTGTAAACAACCTCTTCAAATAACATCACGTATGAAATCAAAACTTTAATTTATTTCATACTATTTTTTGATTTAAAGTCACTTATAAAGTTTAACTATTTTTGGGTAAATCAAAGTAAAATTTACATGATTTTCTGTTGTAAACGTGCAGAAAGAAAAGTTTTATCGGGTAAAACAGTGGATGGTCCTTTGTCTAGTAAGGAAAGTATTAACTCCTACAAAATTTCTTGTATAGGAGAATAATATATTCCTGATATACTTTTAAGTTAATGATGGAAATAAAGGTATAAAGACATTTTTGTCCTTGGAAGAAGCAAATAGGTCACTGTAGCTGTAGAATTGCAGATATGCTACGACTCATCTTAAACTGGCTCTATAAGAAGGCCAAACATTAACAAACAAAAGGATGTGTGCACACATACCTCTTGCTTTCACCATAGTGATGTTTATGGCACAAATTAATATAATTCTAGGAGGACATATAAAACGAAAAAGAGTGGTATTTTTGCTTCGCCATCTGTCTCACTATGTTTGCTTCTCTTCTAATTTGCCTCCATTTTATAGAAGAGTGCATATTGCATTCCGCAAGAGCTTTGTTAGCCACAGGTTGACCGTATTTGTGTCCGTTTGTGAGTTTTGTGACGGTCTATGCCAGACAAGTCTTTTTTTTCTTTTGCTGCTTTTCCGCCACGTCACGTTTGAATTAAGGAGGGTTATAAAAAACCCTTTTGCATGAAAAATCACACTAACACTGCACAGTGATTTTTTTAACCTCCTTACATTATATTTCTCTTCAATTTTATCAGTTTATAGTAATTTGTCACGTATTACTCTTTAGTAGGTCTTTGTTTTATAACACCAAGTATTTATTTTGTTTAGTTTAAACTTGTTCGTTACATCAGTTTCTTGCCACTTCACCTTCTAAATTTTTAAAAAAATTTCAACTATTTTAAACTTAAGCTTATAAGTCTATAAAGTGAGATTAGACCAAATATATCATTTTTTTTCCTAAAGTTTTACAAATCAGATAAAGCACATGGTGTATTTCAATTGCTCTAGTGAAATCAAAATTTGAGGGTAAAGTGAGAAGTATCAACAAAAGGTGTCATTCAATTTGCTACACATCTGATTTTTGTTAGATTGTTCAACTTAAAATCGGAGACAGTTATAGAATAATCCATCATAAATTCACAATCCAATACGAATACGAAGAGAGAAAGAAGAAAGCAAAAAAAAAAAAAACTTATATGAGGATCCTCTCAGTATGCAAGAGTCTATCGGGTTTTGTCCGATGTTATGATGTAATAATTTTTAACTAGATTTGACAAATGAAAAATTCTATCAAAAATCATTTTCTTGAAGAAAAGAGTTGTCATTTGAAGAGAAGAAAATAGGCCCGTTAGACATTTGGACTCGCATAGAAGGTTTTAGGATTTGGAGAGAGTGGTGGCCATAGATTTGTTTGGGTTGGTATTTCAGTACTCGTATGTTGTGTTTTATGTTTGACAAATCAGATGACACATTGTGAATTTTGAGTGGAACAGTGAAATCAAAATTCAAAGATAAAGCGAGAAATATCAAACAAAAGTGTAAATACATTTTTTCCCTGTATTTTTTTATTTGACTGCTCAACTTAAAATTGATCAAAAATAGGGAGGATCACAAATTCAAGTCCAACGCATTTGACTGAGAGCAGAAAGTGGTTCAATTATAATAATCTCTAAAGGTTGCATCAATCAAGGATACACGATAGATGAAATTATTAGATCTCTAAATTGAATCTCACCTTCATAAAGTTTAGATTTGTTTTATTAATTAGATCGGTATAAAACCATCTCTCTTTTTCGTAACACTAAGACATAAGATTAAAAAAACAAAAAAAAGTGTCAAATCGCATTATCTATGTAATAAATAAATGCCCCAAATCATAGCTCAAACGATATTTAATTAAGTTTCACAAGCCACATATGAAATAGTTCCAATATAAATTGTTTTCAAAAGGAAATTGTCCCGAGAAAATGAGGCGGTGTTATCGTTCTTTTCGTATTCTTGGAAAATTGGGGTTTTTTTTTACTCTTTCTCTGTTCGAAAAAAAGGTGTTGTTTTAATGGAAGAAAGTGTGGAGGTGTGGCTTTCGGAGCCATTGAGATGGAGGGGAAGAAGCGTGTTCATATAAGCAAGTGGCGGTGGGTGTTTGCCAAGTTTGGTTTTGATTTGGGTAAGTAGTATTTTTGATTTTTTTATTTTAAATAAAAATTCATTTTGATTTTATTTTAAAAAGATTAAATTAATCCATCTATTTTACAAATTGTGTCAGAGTAGTTTTTTTCATTAAAAATCCATTTTAAAATTATAATGTGGGATGTGTTTATGTTGATGTTGATGTAGTGGACTAAAGTCTTACAAGAGATGGATATGAACCATCAAAGCTCCAACACTAGCACTAATTTTTAACAAAACAATTTAACAACAAATTCTTGTAACTCTAGACAAATTATTTGATTCAAAAAATTTAGCTAATGTAAAATCTTATCTATCTTTTCATTCATCATACACACATACCAAGTCATATTTTTAAAGTTAGTTTTTAATCCAAAAGAATATTTTGATTTGGTTGATAAAATAGAAGACAAATTTGAACCATTAGAACAGAGCATGCACGTAGATTGGGGAATTGAAGAAGGCTTTGTCTCTCAAGGGCGGTGGTGTCATGCACGCGAACGGCCGAACATACTCTCGTGAGTCAAGTTGGGCTTGGGCCGGCACAAACAATGCATCACTTTATTTGGACTGGTTGGCCCAATTCAGATCAGGTTAAAGCTGCTTTACTACATGTCTTCAAAGCCAGTTAAAAACATTATTCTCTCCTTTTCAATATATAAAACGCCATTCCTCTTCGGCATTCTTTCATAATACAAGTCTCCCACAAAAATTTAAGATGGTAATTAATAAATCTCTTCCACTTATTTTTAAAATCGTCAACCCTATCGAGATTCAGTATTAATTAAATTAGCAACTCAAACCTATTCAATATAAATACCCTGAGAATAAGTTAAAAACTGTCATTCTCAACATCCTCTAAATGATATCATTCTCTCTTTAACAATCTTTAATACAATTAATAAAAATATCATGATCTATTCTTCTCATGTTATCTTTCAATTCTTCACTTTTTAATCTTTCTATACAAGGTTATGAGATTTTATATTTTAAAATAGATCAAATATGAAACACTGTGTAGGAATATGCAGGGATAAAGAAACATATAATAAGTGACATAATAATCAAGCGCATATAATAAGCCACGCATAAACAATGGAATATATATATCAAGGAAGAAAAGAAACATTGAATGATTAATAACCCTTTCCGTCTTTTGAGAATTTATCCATGTTCTACCCGTTTTGAAGACCCCACTCGAAATTACTCTCTCTCTCTCTTGTTAAAGATACGTCCATTTTTTTAAAATCTCTATTTCCACAAATATTTATTATTTTATGAATTATAAACCAACTTTCCTATACTATATCAATTAAATAAGGTAGTTGATCTTTGTGTGCATGTGTAATTAAAGTTATAAATTCATTAATTATTGGAAGTAAAGTTAATTTGTATATGTATTGGATATTTTTTATATATCTTATTCATAGTATGATTGTCTTGGTAATTATTCCATCTGGTCTAAAAAAAGAATATCGTTTTTTGACTATGCAGTCTTTAATATGTAACTTTGATTATTAATTTTTACTATAATATGTTAATAAAAATTTATAAAAAATAATAGTACACAAGTATTCTTTCTGAAAAATATGTCTGTGTAATTTTCTTATACTCAATCTAAATATTTATAAATATATTAGTGATCAAATTAAAAAAAATTAACTTTTTTTTAAAAAAAATGATGGTTTTTTTGGACCAAAAAAATACAATTTGAAAAAAAAAGACAATATTTAAGAATGAATATAGGACATACACTTGTCTTTTGCCATCAACTTATGTTCTTTCGTTCGTTGGCATGTGCGATCTCCGTTTCACAGTATAAGCATAAAACCCCTTCATTTTTCCTTTTTGTTCATAATATAAGACTCCACAAGGCTATAAGTAATGCTTTTTTTCACTCTTACTCTTTAAAATCAAATTACACTGTTCTAAACTTGAATATAATAAAGATAGCATGATCTATTTCTTTTTCTCTCTTATGCAAAGGACCATGAAATCTTATATCGTAAAACATCGAGAATATTATAGAAGTCATATCATTTATAGTATTACTGTTAATACTGGACGTCAAATCTATATGATATAAAGTTCTGAGTTATTCATGGTATTATGATGAAGCCTATGTTAATTTTATCAATAATTGATATATAAATTTTTACTATATATAAAATATATAAATATTTTAATTTTCCCTTACAACTAGTAAGTATTCATCGTGTACTAGTTGATTTTTTTAATGATGTGCCGGCTGAATATCGAGTTCCAAGAGCCCTTCCTGCAATTTATTATAACCGCACAGTTACGTTGCATATATATATAATCTTTTTTTAGTGCGTTTAGTGCGTACGTAAAAAAATTTCCATAATGGAACTATAACCTTAAGGGGTAAATATTTTCTTGTAATCATGATCTTGATTATCTTCATTATCATATGGAAGTAATCGGCTATAATTGTCTCTAGTCATATATCTTCATCAAGAGCACAAGTTTTAAATGTATTGAAATCTCTATAAATGCCCCATGAGACTTATAACTATTATAGCGGTATGCTACATATGCAACCATGCAGATAGTGGTTAAGCATATTTGTTGGGTTACATATGATCAACACTTGTATTAAAATAGTCATATATACCTCTTATTTTCACTGTAGTGATGTTTATGACATAAATTAATATAGCTCCGAGTACAAAAATCAAACCCACATAAAAAAAAAAAAAAGAAGAGCGGTAGTTTTGCTTCTCCATATTTCTCACAATGTTTGCTTCTTTTTAACTTGCTTCCATTTATAGACTGCTCAAGAGCTTATTATCCACAAGTTGACCCTATTTGGCACTACTCCACGTCAATGCTTTTATGTCCGTTTGTGGGTTGTGACGGTCTACTCCTGTGAAGTCTTCTTTCTTCTCTTTTGGTGTTTGTTCGTGCACGTCACGTTTCAATTAGGGGGGTTGTAAATAATCTTTCTGCCTTTTTTTTATTTGCAGGAAAAGAATCATACTGCACAGTAATTTTTTTATTCTCCTTACTCTCTTCATTTAATTTATTTTTTCTATCAATTTTATTAGTTTATAATGATTTTACATATCGGTTGGTCCAATTTAGAAAAGGTGAAGACGGACTGGGTCTGATAGGATTTTGACCTATCATACTAAGTTGACAGGAAAGTAAAATATTTATGTTCTACCATTTGATCTCTCTTATGGTATTTTTTACTTCTATCGGCATATGGTTGAAGGGAGTACGAGTAATAGGGGACCAAATCTTTGAGATCACCGGTTCTTGAAATCCAGGAGTCCTTACTGCAGGTAATTACCTATTGATCATTCCTTTACGGCACATACGTAAAATGGCCAAAAAAAAAAAATTGGGAATTATCAAACATGAGAGAGAGAGAGAAACTTACCTCTTGTTTTCACCGTGGCAGTGTTGAAGGCCGAAATCAGTATAGCTCCAAATATAAAAATCGAGCACACATAATAAAAGACATAATTGTAGCAGTCCTGTTTCACCATTTTATAATTGTTGGCTTCACAATGCTTCTTGCTTTCTCTTCCAGCTCGATCACCTCCATTTTATAGCTGATCAAGATATGCATGCACGTAATGGGGTTGGAATTGATCTATTGGGTTCTAACAGAGCTCCTAGTTGGCAGTGCTCCATTATGTTCAATACTTTCCATGTCTCCACTAGAGGGTGCTTTACTTCCTCTTCCTTTAATTTTGTTTCGTGTGCAATACGTTTGAAGTTACGCACAATGGACCTTGGCATTGAGAGGTCGTTTGACCGGCGACTTCAGCAAAGCATGCTTGACACAGCTTGCAACATTAAGGCTACCCTTCGATGCCAATAGCCCAATACTCACGTCCCCGAGGCCGAACAACTCATGTCATATTTTTCTTTAGAGCTGATGATGAGTCAGTAGGCTATCCTTGCTCACAAGTATTCAAGCCCACTGAGACTGAACTATGCGAAAAATATATGAAACAATTCTTGTAGGAATATGCAGAGAGAGAAATATAAGTGTAATACTCTCGTTGTAAAATAAAGTGTATATTTTAACTATATACAGGTTACGACGGTTATAAATTTAAGGGAGAGATGAAGATATACAATTAAATTGTTCTTACTTATAAATGATTTAGAAATTATAAAAAAATTTAATGTGATGGATTACCTAGTCATAAATTCTATAGAGAAAAAGAATAGTAAAAATAATGTATTATAATAATATTTTACAATAAAATTCACCAAATTATACTCCTTAATATTCTTTTCTCTCTTCCCACGTTCCCTTGATCCATGCCCTTCGTCCAAACGCTCGCATCTATTAAGCACCTGCCAATATATTGGCAGTTCACAAATATTTCCAAGTAAACAACTATCCATAAAAGGGCCGTATCAATCACATCCATAAGGTGATCACATTTATGACCACTGTACTAATATGCCATAAGTGTGACTTGAACATTCGGCATCCATACTTAATATGAATTTACAAAGGTAAAATATATTCTTAACCAACCTCTATTAATATATAGATAGGGATATTAAACCAGTATTATGTTATCATTTAATAATTTCTCTTTTTGTTAGGATGTGGAATTTGGCATTCCCGAAAGTGAACTTGCGCATATAAGTCCTTGCATTAGGTCAACCAACCTGTTAGCTATAATAATTAGATCTTATTTAGTAAAATGCTAATTACTGTTTTCTATATAAATGTTCTCTCCTATTTTTTTTAGGCACATTACTAATATGCCTTCAAGATAAAGAGCCGTGGATCCTTTTTTGGTTAAATTTGGAATATATAACAACATCAGTCAAGCACATGAATGAAGGACCTCTTATGGACATCTTTTATGTTGAGGACAACTATAAAGATTATGTTTAGAATTATGAGTAGATATCGGTTCTCTGCTACTAGAAATATGTAGAATACAAGATGAGTAGCCACACTTTTTGTGTGGTAGGACTTGGAGTGAAATCAGTGGTCCATTTTGAGAATTCATCAACTCTTATGAAAGATTTGTTCGTACTAAAGGATTGACAAGTTCTTCCAAAAAACTTGATGTATTTATTTAGTATCGAGGTAAGAGGACTAACAAAAGAAAGCATGTTGTGAATGGTGACGATGATTTTGATGAAGATTTGGCTCTTGCAAAGAAAATGAAGGGTTCTTATGGCGGTGAGGTATTGAAGTATGATTAACTACCTTCTGTGATACTGTTTGGTAAATTTTTTATTTGTGATTAACACAAAATACTTGATGTCTCTGGTATTCTCCTTTCAATCCAACCCATAATCAGGAATAATTAGGATTTCTAAAAAAAAAAGGGTCAATTCACAGGAAAAACACACCCTTTCTCACATCAGACACTACTATTATGTGAACTTTTTGTTTGTATTTAACACGACACACTTGGTGTCTCTTGTGATACTGTTATGTAAATTTTTTGTGTTGTTAAGTGAACTTTTTTTAAATGCGCATGCAAGCAATTGCTTGGGAGATTACTATTAATCAGCCAGCGGCTGCAAAAAAAACTGGTGAAATTGCCGTTGTTGTTGGGATGCCTGATCTCACCAACACAGCAAGCACGAACATCTAAAGGTCCTGCATTAATTAATTAATTGCCCAAATTAGATAATGTAAAGTTTATGCTCCTAATACAAAAATGTGTGCGAGAGAGAGAGAGAGAGATTGACCTTGCCATTTGTTTTGTACACATGATAAAACACGCTCCAGCCTGTTAGATGTCATTAGCTCAATAAAGAAACGAGTTTTTTTTTATAAATAATTTAGATTAAAAAATTAATTTTAAAAATGATCCACAATTGTCATATTTTACAAAAATAGTCCGCCACGTCAGCTTATCAAGTTCTGGACACTCGACAAGCCCTTTGGCTCTTGTAAAGGCTCGGTTCTGATATGATCAGTTTTAGACTGATATAACCAGTTTGTGTACTAGATACGACTACGATCAGGTCTAGTATTGATACGGGCATGACCAGATATAGAACTAAGTGACTAGTTTTAAACTGATACGACTACAAGTGAGGAGCCAGAGGGCTCGTGAGTGTTGGGCACTCGACAAGCTGACGTGGCGGGTTATTTTTGTAAAATACGGTAACTGTGGGTCATTTTTAAAATTAATTTTTTTTAATATGAATTATTTATAAAAAAATCTCGTAGAGAAATAAGTAGTTGTTCTTCCAACCGTAACTTTGAAATACACATGAAAGTAGCTTGTGGGATCATTATTGTATAGGATAAAAATAATCAATCTATGACTTCTCTCGTCAAGGTTATAGAAGAAATATAAAAATTAGTAAAAGAAGATATTTTGTAAGAAGATTCTAAAATTTTAGAGGTTGGACATCTTACAAGGAATCTCTGAAATAAGCTAATATTTTGTATGGTAAGAACTTTCCAAAAAATTAGAGAAAAATGTAATTTTGTAAGAGAACCTAAGAAATTTTTAGATTTACCTAGGATATAAAATTTTGTATTAGACACTAAAAACTTCTTAATATTTATTAGAATGTATGTTTTTATTTAATGGTTAATATCTTACCACATTAAAAAAAATCAAATAGACTTATGAGTTTATAAGTAGAAATACCATACCTCACTTGAGTCATGCCATAGGAAGTTATAGGAAATGTATGGTTAAAGTTTAGATGAAGCTGGTATGAGTCTAAGGTGAACTCCAACGCGCGACCACAACGAGGCGCGCACTGGTCGAAGCCATCGTCGGCCTCGCGCGAGTGACGCATGGAACAGTGACGAGCCGCTCGAGTAGGCGGTCGTGGCAAGGGTGGGCCCCAGCTTTGCGAGCGCTGGTCGAACGACGCGTTGGAGGCTTGTGGTCGAACCAACGGGCGCGAGGAACAGTATCTTCACGTGGTTTGTGGGCTCAACTGCAGTAACGCGTTAGGGTTTTTTCGGCCGGCCCACCTTTACCGCAGTCACACTCAAACATGTATGACATGTGGGGACATAGTTTGTTGGGGCTCACTTGTAAGTGACTATTTTAGCTCGCAACGGTCGGATGGATTTTTTTTCAATTTTTAAAGCGATCCAACGATCGTTTTTTGGATGGGCCCACCTGTCAGTGGCGGAATTTCCGGCCGTTGGAGTTTTAGCCGTTGCAAAATTAGCCGTTACTTTTTATTTAATTTTTTTTCATTAAAAAATTACCCAAAATTCCCAAAAAATACTAAAAAATTCAGAAAAATTCAAAAAAATTCTCAAAAAATCACATAATTCTATCTATAAATAGATGCTTCATATCTTCACTTCACCACACCCATTTCACCCATCTTACAATATTTTACACACCCATTTTCACACACTTTGTGCACCAAAATTAGTTTTAGGCGTCGATATGGATAATAATCCTCCTGAGGGTTTCGTAAACTGGCTTAGTTCTCCTAGTACAACTGGAGAAAATCCAGAAATACCAGGTAATTCAAATCCTCCACCATATCCACCCACTAATCTTCATTTTCCACAACCATCATTTCCGTTCGGGTATCCTGTCTACCCCCGGCCTGCAGTATGCACATGCTCCCCCATATCCGCATCCCGCCGCATATGCACCACCGCACTCATTTCCACAAGGCCATCCATTTGCACCGTATGGGCCAAACTATCATTTTGTCGGTGCTCCGGTTTCGTATGGTCATCCTTCGTCACCGCCAGGCCTAGGGCAAAATTTCAGATCCCCATCCCCCTCAGACGTGAGTACGCCACAATCTATGCTGGAGCTTGGAGTGGACAACGACGACGACCATAGTCTCCCGGGTCCTGCCGGGCGCAGGCGGTTGCTTTGGCAATCGGCCGACGATGTTCGACTTGTGAATATTCTGTTTTGACATTCAGATATTGTGGAAGGAATTATTTCAACATTTTGCTCGCTGGATTTTATTTGAAACTCTTACATCCATTTTTCATCACACCATTTATAATTTGGTTGTGCAGATAAGTGCGTGGTTGAAAAACTCACTGGACCCAGTCGACGGGAATAGCAAAAAGTTCGACACGTACTGGGCGAGTGTGGCTGTGGCGTACAACGCGAGCAGTCCACGAAATCGTAGAAGGGAGGTCAAGCATTGCAAAGATCACTGGCTCCGGACTAACAGAAAAGTTGTCCAGTTTAATGGTTGTTGGTGCAGGATGAAGGAAGTGTACGCTAGTGGACGTTCAGACGACCAACTAATGGCACAAGCGCACGAGCTGTATAGGAGTAAGACAGGGCATGCATTCGCTCTGGACCACTGGTGGACGAATGTTCGGGACCAACCTAAATGGAACCGAACATATGTCGACACCGGCAAAAGAGCACGGTTGAGCGAAGACGGTGTGCACACATCGTCCTCGTCCAATCCAGATGAGCGGTTCGTGGAGGAGACGCGCCCAGAAGGTCGCGACACCGCCAAGGAGAAGCGCAAGGGGAAAGGCAAACAGAAATCTCCCTTGGGCAACACGTCCGCGCAAGAAGACCTGCAAGCCTTCGTCAGAGCTAACACTGAGCGCATCGAGACAACAGCTCGTGCGGCCTCCACTTTGAGCAAACACGACCAACTCAACCAAAAGCTGGTCCTTGAAAGGTCTTTAACAAAACTAGTCACCACAGACAAATCCAACTTCACCGATGAGGAAGTGAAGGATCATGCGGAAGCGTTGAAGTTTGTAAAAAATTTGATCCGGGAGGCCAAACTAGACTAGGCTGAGTAGTGTAGCATTTTATTTTCGATGTGTCGTTGTACACCTATGTATCCTTCTTTCTGCAATTGAAATATGTTTGAAAAATAGCCGTTTGGCTCATATGTTTGAAAGTAGCCGTTGGACTCATCTGTTTTGAAAGTAGCCGTTCGACTCATGTGTTCGAAAATTAGTCGTTGCACTCATCTTTTTGGAAAATAGCCGTTGCACTCATCTTTTTGGAAAATAGCCGTTGGAGTTTGAAAAAGAGCCGTTGGGATATTCAACCTGGCCTATATAAACGGAATCGACCATGCACATATTTCTCATCCCCACCAATACTCCTCACTGTCAAATCCCTCTCATTCTGAAATACCTCTCCCTCAAACATGCCGTCCAGCTCTGGTTCAAGCTCATACAGTGAAGACAAAGAGTCCGTAAATACCTTACGGAGTGCCCTTGCGGGATTCGTCAACCCAGATCCCGCCATGGTGGAGTTAGAAGAGCGTGTGCTTGCCGGTATACAAGCAAGGCTACAGGCTTCTACCTCGCGCCGTCATCGGCGCGGTGCCAGACGATACATCAATAGGGATCGTGAAACCGGCCATATCCGCCTCATGGCGGACAACTTCTGCGAAGATCCGGTGTACCCCGACCACCTGTTTCGTCGGAGGTTCCGGATGAGCAAACCCTTCTTTCTTCGTATCGTCGGATCTCTTGGTGAGTGGTCCACCTTTTTCACCGAGAGAGTAGATGCCGTTAACCGCCGAGGGTTGTCTCCATTACAGAAGTGCACAGCGGCCATTCGTTTGTTGACGTACGGTTCTCCTACCGATGCTGTCGACGAGTACGTACGGATTGGCGAGTCGACAGCAATCGAATGCTTGAAGAAATTCGTCGACGGAGTGATCGACAACTTCAGCGAGGAATATCTTCGACGCCCGACCGTTGAAGACATGCAGCGCCTATTGCAACAAGGAGAGGCACGCAGGTTTTCGGGAATGCTCGGAAGCATAGACTGCATGGATTGGCAGTGGAGAAATTGCCCAGTTGCATGGAAAGGGCAATTTACTCGCGGCGATTACGGAGTCCCGACCATTATACTCGAAGCGGTGGCCTCCTAGGACCTTTGGATATGGCATGCCTTCTTTGGTGTTGCTGGCTCCAACAATGATATAAATGTGTTGAACCAATCCCCCTTGTTCACCAATCTTTTGCAGGGACGAGCTCCTCAAGTGCAGTACTTCGTCAATGGGCACGAGTACAACATGGGATACTATCTAGCAAATGGTATATACCCATAGTGGGCTGCCTTTGTGAAGACGGTACCCCTGCCGCAAACAGACAAACACAAACTGTTTGGCAGCATCAAGAAGGAGCGAGGAAGGATGTGGAGCGAGCATTTGGAGTTCTACAATCACGCTTTGCCATCCTGCATGACCCCGCACACTTTTGGCAACACTCAACTCTCGCAAAAATCATGAGGGCTTGTGTCATACTACACAATATGATTGTTGAGGATGAGCGAGATTTTGACGGACCACTCTACGATTTCAAAGACATCCAAGGGACTTCCACCGTTACACCGCCTAATATCCAACATGGTGGTACAGTTGCTTTCGCTGATGTGATCCAGAGAAGCACCAACATTCGGGCTCAACCGATGCATGCAACGCTCAAAATAGATTTGATTGAACACATTTGGGAGCGTTTTGGAGGTGTCCACGGAAATTAGTTGTTATATATCGCTTGTTACTCTTGGAGTTTGCCGGCTCCTAGACGGCTAGGAGGAAGGTTTTGGAGAGTTCTTCAAGGAAGTTTGTGAAGAAGCCTCAAAACATCTTGTGAAAGGGTCGAGCATGCCTTGCCGGAGCTGTAAAGTGCATCAATAGTGAAATCGAGGTTTGGATAACTCATCACACTAATCCAGCTCGAGATCTAGGTCACTTCTTGAGAGGAAGTCGACTAGATAGAGGAGCGGTTAGAAATATGAGTTTGCCTCAACGTGGATTAGGGGTGATCGGTAAATCACCGAGACCACGGGATATATCCTTGTGTTAAATTGATTGTTGTTCATCTTGCTTTAGCTACTTGCTCTCATTTATTGTTAATTGCTTAATTAATTGTTAAATTGTCAAAATCGCCTATTCACCCCCCTCTAGTCGATATTCTAGATCCCTTTCAACGGCGAAGACCTAGCTCAATTCAAATACGGCTGAAGGGCGGGAGCGGTGGCCGGCGGCGATACGACCACAGAGACGGCTCAGGGTGTGACTAGGGTGCACAAAGAGGCTACTGGGCAAGGAGGAACTCACCGGCGTTCACTGGAGCACGGCGTTGTCGACGGCGATGCACCCGGAACACGGCTGGAGGCTCGTTGGCAATGTCTGGGCGCACTTTGGCGTGTCTGGACAATGTCAATCACTGGCAAAGGGTGTGGCTACAAGAGATGGAATTTTGGAATTTTGCTCACGTCAAAGTGTTTAAAATATGTCTTTTACTTCAGCATGAAGGTTACCAGAATTTTTTCTACAGTCTTCTGCTGATTTCTGAATTTTCCTTGTTTTAAAAGTCTAGCATGAGGTGGCATTCGAGGTGTAGGTATGTATGTGTGTATTTGTTGTTGTTTGTTGGCTTCATGGGTAAGTAAAGGTGGTATATATACATGTGTACATTTAGGCATAGATAGATACATGAGTATGTATGTATATGTGGTCTGAATGTGTCTGTGGAATTAAAAAGATTTGTGTATGTGTTTACTCATGTATTTGTATATGTGTATACTGAACTGTGAAAAGTGATCAAATGAACTTATTTGGCTGAGAAATTTTAGGACTGGTATGCAAGCACATTAAGGCTTAAGATTTCAGAAAAATCTAGGAGGAAACTCTTATGGAATTAGTTGAACTGAAGTCTGAAAATGTTAAGTAGGGTAGTTAGGGTAATTAGGAATTCTGGTTTTCGAAAATAGAACTAGGGTTTAGATTCTGAGGTTAAAACAAAAGAAAATAATTTAGGAGTAGGTCTTTTTTTTAAAAAAAATTTTTATGCTCTATTTTTGGGATATTACAACCTTCAATTTGCAATTCGACCAAGGGGAAGGCGCTGCCCAGTTGAAGATCAGCTTGTCCCATGAGAAAAGATCGATGATAACTTCTCATCTAGAAGTCCAATAGACCCAAATTTTTGTGCTGTATAGAAAACTTGAAGTAAAGCATTTCCACCTTGTCTCAAGTCAATCAGAAGTCCCAAAGATATATTTTGATCAGAGCTAATTTCTAGTCTGATATGCGGGAGATGATCGATGATAACTTCTCATCCAGAAGTCCGATCAACCCCAAATTTTTATGGAGAACAGTAGGCTCATGGTGAAGCAACTCCGACGATTTGATTGATCTCAAATTTTGATGACTAATAGAAGATTTGTCCAGAAGATACTCTACCAAGTTTCATGCTGATCAGAGGCCAGAAAGACACCCATCCAGTCAGGCGAAGGGGAGCCTATGCTCTAATGAAATCAGAAGTTATCAAGACATGCCAAGTTATTTCTAAGCCATTGATGAATATTCCAATGTACTGTCTACCATGCAATGTGCATTTCCTGAAACAAAGGAAGTTAAAAGTGTTATCATAATATTTCCATCTATACTTTTAATGTCGTTGGGTACTGATGCGGCGAAGGCGACATTCTTTTTTTCGGGTACCGACAAGGCCGAACAACTCCTGTCCGTGACTGACGAAGCCGAACACCATTCATGCCGGGTACTGACGAGGTCAAGACATCCATTTGTTTGTGACCGACGAGACCGAACAACCCCCTGGCTGAACATTGATGGAAATTCCAGTGTTCACCACATTTTCTGATAGTACCTTAGACTGAAGAAGTTATGGATTTGTATATTTGCATGCATGGGCATCCGCATGACATTCATTTATCAAAAGGAAAAGTTATTTTGAGGCTTGAAGACAACAACCATCAACACTGCTTAATCAGAGGTTTTATGTGGATTCGTTCTGCAGATGTAATTAACCAAGAGTTTTTCAAAAGTCCTAAGAAACCATGAACCACGTAATCCCCTGAAGTCAAGATATACTTTCTTTTGGCGAAATGAGAGTTTGTAAATCCTAATGGACTTGTAACTTATAATTCTTTCAAAATTAATAAAGTGCATTATTTTCTCTAAAATTGTGCATTCTCTACCTTTTATGTGTATACTTATGTATACTGGCATGCTCATAATACGAAAATGGGCCAATTTCCCAGAAGAGGGATCTTCTCGGCAAAACAGTGTACACAATTATCTCCTACTTCTACAGTTGTAGTGTTCATGACACAAACCAATATGGTTCTAGTGTATGAGAATTGAGCACACACGAAGGTAGAAGAGTGATATGTTTACTGCTCCGCATCTGTCTTAATAAACTAGGTAGGCTTCCGCATGTTGTTGCAGGTATTGAGAAAATAAATTTGTATCTAGAACTGAATGATTATGACCAGATCATGCGCTGATCTGACCAGTTTTGAAGTGCACGATCATGGCCATGTTTTGTCCTGATTCGACCAGTTTGTACTGAACGACCATAAACAGAGCTTGTATTTTTTGAACTAGATGACCATGACCAGCGCTTGGTCTGATACGACCAGTTTTGAAATAGACGACCACGACCAAACTTGTTTTGATACAACCATTTTTTGAACTGGATGACTATGACCAGGGCTTGGGGTGATACGACCAGTTTTGAAATGGATGACCATGACCAGATTTGTTTTGATGTGATCATTTTTTGAACTGGACGACCACGACTAGGACTTGTACTGATACGACCAGTTTTGAACTAAACGACCATGACCAGATCTTGTACTGATCCTCGTTATGATTTAAAATCTTGGTCATGGTAGTAAAAGAACTGATCGAATAATTGGAACAGATAATTGGACGTGACAGTAAAAAAAACTTGGTCGTGCCAGCGTGGTTGTATCAGTACAAGCATTAACAGTAATTTTTCTTTTTGTGGTGGAAGTAATTTTCCTTTTTGTGTTTGGTCGAATCAGGAGATTTGTTTGTATTGGTCATGTTTGGTTGTGGTTGTATTGGGAGATTTGTAAATTTCTGGCTTGATCCTCGAGGTCCGCGGGTCAGTTTTTTGTGTTTGGTTAAATTAGCGGTTTTGTGTTACTAGTATTTTGGATTTGGTCGAATTAACGTTTTTTGTGCTTGGTCGAACCAGCGTTTTGTTTTTTTGTGATGGTTGCATTGTTTGTGTTTTTGGTCGAATCAACAGATTTGGTTTTAAACAAATGTGAAAAATAGTTGGACAATGTGAAATAGTGTGTCTGGTCGAATTTGGGTTTTTGGTTGAATCAGCAGGTTTGGTCTTGGTCAAATGTAGGAAACAACACAGTTGGACAGTCAAAAATAGTGCGCCCGGTCGAATTTTGGTGTTTGGTGGAATTTGGGTTGCTGGTCGAATCAGCAGACATTATTTTGATCGAATGTGGGAAACGACTGGTCAGTCGGTAGCACGTTCGACCGCCTAGATGAAATGAATGCGTCGATCAAACGACCACGAACGAAGGGATGATGTAGCTCAACACGGGGCCAGTGTTCAAACAGTAGCCCACAAGCCAGGTAGTGGGTTCCATGCAGTCAGCTCAGATGAAGGGAAAAGGCCGATTGAGCAACCAGAAATGCGGGGACGACGTGGGCAAGGCAGTGGGTTCCACGTGGATGACACGGATGAAGCGAAGACGCCGATCAAACGGTCAAAAACATGGCGTCGACGTGGTTAGACGTGGTGTGAAGTTAAATTTGCTTCTCTTTTAGATTGAGCTCTATAGAAAGACTGATTCATTCGGATCGATATGTGATCCGGGAGGATCTCCAAGTCCTGATCGCATGTGGCTTCGCGACCAAGTCCTGATCGCATGCGGCTTCGCGACCAAATCCTAATCGCATACGGCTTCGCGACCTTAACCGTGTTCAGAAAGGATTTGCAACCATGGATTGGTCCGCGACCAGGAAAAGGAATCTGTTCCCTGTTCGGAATTGTAATCAGATCCGAATGTGTATAACTAAGCTTATCTGTTTAGGATTAGTTATATGAGTCTAATACGTTTAGGTCTCTAAGTCTGATACGTACTCATACGATTGGACTATAAATACCTTGTAATAGGTCTAGTTTAGATCATCGAATTCAATCGAAGAGTCATAGAACTTATTTGAGTTTTAGACACTTATAGTTCCTTCGACGTAGGCAAGTGTGCCTAACGTTCGACGTGTAAAGCCCTCTTTGAAATAAAGAGTTGTGTAATTATTTTGGGTTTCGGTATTTCCGAGTAAGATCCCGTTATTCCGCATATTAGAATCTGGGCGAGCCTAGTGCAAAAACCAAGGCTAGGTCTCAAACGGATCAAGTTGGTATCAGAGCAACTTTCCTATCCTGTGGATGGTGAAGACTCGCCAGGGTTACAAAACTTCCGGCGAAATTCCAGGCGATCAATTGACGGTTCCTACAGCCGCGTCTCCGACAATGTCTGACGATACCTCCGTTCAAGCTAACCTAGCCGAACAAGTGGCTAACCTCTCCACCGACATGGAAACCGTGCTTGCTTGGATTAAGCAGCAGGCCATAATTGTACCTCCTGAAGTAGGGAAGGTTATGGGTGAGAAGACTGGTGAAGACTTGCGCAGGGCAGACGAAGATGAAGACGAAGGCAACCATAAGACCGACGACCTCGCCAACACCTCCTTAGCTGTCGGAGCTTTTAAAGTCGACGCTAAGATTGATATACCCATATATGATGGTGTGATCGATGCCGAGAAGCTGGATTCTTGGATCGACCAACTTGAGACCTATTTTGACCTGAAAGGGTTTAGTAGCGCTCAAAAGGTCAAATTTACACCTTTGAAGATGAAGAACCACGCCAAGACATGGTGGAAGGCCCTTGTCGCCAGTGGTGAAGCTAACGACCTTGCGTGGGGTCAATTCAAACGACTTCTGCGACAAGAATTCTATCCGATGGGTTACCTTGAGGAGAGATGGGAGCGTTGGCACAGATTGTACCAACGGCGTGACCAGACCGTCCAAGACTATACAACAGAGTTTCGACGACAAGCAAGGGTCATCGGCATCTCACTGTCCGATCCTCAGATATTTCGGAAGTACACATCTGAACTTCAGAAATCGATCAGTACTGAGCTAAGTCTGTTCAAAGTTCAAGACATCTCGACCGCGAGCACGACTGCTTTGGCGATTGAGAAGAAGAATAAGACCCGCAACGACAAGAACTTGAGGGAGATTTCAACCACGACGAGATCCGGAGAGAGTACCCACGATACGGGTAACACTTGTGAGCATTGTCATGTTGCTGGGCACACAAAAGAGAAGTGTTATAAACTTCATCCTAGACTGCGACTAGAAAGAAAAAGAAGGGATGAACCAAGCACACGAACAGCTATGGTTACTTCTATTCCGCTCGCAGAGGAAATTATCCAGTTGGATTCGGTTGAAAAGGCGGACACGATCTTGTCTCTAATGGCAATGCCGAAGGAGAAAGCTTCGAGCTCATTAATTGACCACAACCCGACAGAGGAATTGTCCACTGTTAACATACAGATGAAGCACGAGGTGGTCGCAGCCATCTTCGACCCCGGAAGCCAAAAGAATTTGGTCTCCTCCGGGCTGGTTCGACGACTTGGTTTGCAGACTACTCATCATCCTCGACCATATCCTCTGGGATGGTTCACTTCCGACGTGAATCAGCAAATCAAGAGTCAGTGTACTCTAAAGTTTGCAATATCTGCTCGTTACATCGACGAGATTCAATGCGATGTCATCCTCATCGATATTTGCCAAGTGATTTTTGGAAGTCCGTTCTTGTACGATCGTGACGTCCATTACCACCGAAGAGCTCAAGACTACGACCTCACAAAGGATGGGACAAAATTTATCATCAGCAAAAACGACCACGTCGACACCAAGGACTTGTTGACAGCAAATCAGGCAAAACGGATTGTCAATGCATGCTCAAAGTGTGTGCTGAGCGTGATGCGTCCAGTTAGCCAAGGGGATTGTGATACATCGAGTATGAAAAATGATGGTTGTTTGGCGAGTTTGCCTGCAGAAAACAACGTGCTGTTCGCAGAGGTATATCGTCGATCACCACAACGACTAGTTGAAAACGACATGCAACTTGTCTCTACGGCGCCACTATTCAAAATTCGCAATCCTAGCTTTGGGATCGGTGATAGTATTAACCTCGACAAGGGGAAGGCTATCCGCGAGTGGCCAAGGCCACAATCCATGACGGAGGTGCTAAGCTCCATGAGCGCCTATCCATACATTCGATCCGACGATTGTAGCATTGCTCATCGTGTGTTCGTTCCAAAACTCCCAGTCGTTCTCTACGTCATCACGGTTGGTCACCAACGGGTGTTGGCTCCTTCTCAACAGGGGAGTCATGATCCAGGAGGATCTCAGGTCGCGTTCGCAACGGATTTGCGACCACAAAAAGGTTTGCAACATTGGAAAGGTTTGCGACCTTGGGAAGAATTCAAAGTCTTCGAGCCTTCAATGCTGGATGATGAGCCAGATACTATAGTACCATCTGTTGAAGACTTGGTCTATCAACGAGACAAACCTCTACGTGAAGATGTGATTCTGGAAAAGAAGGTGACTACCACCCGCAGTGGCACCAAGGAGACTTTTCGAATTGATCGGAAAGATCAACGAGCACATGCGGCAAAGTGGTATACCAAAGAAGATGGACAAGCCCAATTTCCACATCTCCAGTTTGATCGTGAGGTCGCAACAGGGGTTGGCTCCTTCTCAACAAGGGAGTCATGATCCGGGAGGATCTCCAAGTCCTGATCGCATGTGGCTTCGCGACCAAGTCCTGATCGCATGCGGCTTCGCGACCAAATCCTAATCGCATACGGCTTCGCGACCTTAACCGTGTTCAGAAAGGATTCGCAACCATGGATTGGTCCGCGACCAGGAAAAGGAATCTGTTACCTGTTCGGAATTGTAATCAGATCCGAATGTGTATAACTAAGCTTATCTGTTTAGGATTAGTTATATGAGTCTAATACGTTTAGGTCTCTAAGTCTGATACGTACTCATATGATTGGACTATAAATACCTTGTAATAGGTCTAGTTTAGATCATCGAATTCAATCGAAGAGTCATAGAACTTATTTGAGTTTTAGACACTTATAGTTCCTTCGACGTAGGCAAGTGTGCCTAACGTTCGACGTGTAAAGCCCTCTTTGAAATAAAGAGTTGTGTAATTATTTTGGGTTTCGGTATTTCCGAGTAAGATCCTGTTATTCCGCATATTAGAATCTGGGCGAGCCTAGTGCGAAAACCAAGGCTAGGTTTCAAACGGATCAATATGAGGACCCAACTCCGTTGCATTGTCAGAATCCATGTTCCATATTTGAAGCGGGTTGACCTCTGTGCTTCTCTCATGGTACAACCCTCTTCCTGCTGAGCCCCCTTTCTCCTCGGTCCACATAAAAAAAATGTAGGACTGGTGCCGACAGTTCATCACGAAAGAAAAAACTCACTGAGTCGGGATCACTAACTAATAAAGATCACTAACTAATAGAATAGTACTACTAACTAATACTAATATATAGAAATAGATATCTAGAAATAGAAACAAACTTTAGTTTGGTTCCAATTTACAGTAGCTCGATATAAGAATATTGGAGTGGTCCATACGCTATTCGCACTACACTACACTAGTGTGAATCTTGTTTGTACTGTCCTGTTTTTTTGGTGCCCATCACGTTTGAATTAAGGTGGGTTATAAATAATATTTCTGCCCTTTTTTATTTTCAGGAAAAATCACTCTGCGCAGTGACTTTTTTTTTTATCTCATTAATATCTTGCTTTTGATTTAATTTTCTCTAAAATTTTATCAGTTTGCAGTGATTTACCACACCCGTTACTCTTTTGTTGAGTTTTCATTTTATGACTGGAAGCATTTCTGTCTAGGATAAACTTTTTCAGTAAATCAGTTTATGAAGACTTCACCTTCAAAACTTCAAAAAACTCCATTCTAATGATTTAGGATTATTTAAAGGTTTATAAATTTATAAAAGGAGGTTAGGCCAAATATGCCCTGATATACATGTGCTTTGACAAGATGAATGGGTGGTGCTTGCTTAACTGCTTCGGCGTTGCTCCAGTTTGGGGACAGGAGAGAAATACTGGTAGTTATAGATTTGTTTGGCTGTGATATTTTGGTATTCGTATCCCCTGTGTTGCGATTCATATTTCAGATGACACCTGGTGTATTTGGAGTGCAATAAAAATTTGAAGGTAAAAGTGAGAAATATCAACAAAAGGTGTAATACATTTTGCTATACATATGACATTCAACTTAAATCGGAGACAAATGTGGAGGATAACAAATTCACAATCCAATACGACGTGAGAAAGAGAAAAGCCAAAAGAAATTGTGAGGACTCGACCAGTACGCAATACCCCAAATTAAATTTTGTCCGATGATTTTGATTTATATGTAATATAAATTATGATTTAATAATTTTTAACTAGATGTCACGTTTTAAAGAATTTAGGTGAAATTATTATTAAGAGGAAAAGATATCGTTTGAATGGAAGGAAATGGTTGTGTGGGGTGTGGTTGGCTGGTTGGCACGTTGCCACCCGTTGGTTGGGTTGGGTGATGCCGATGTGATCAAATGAATAACAATTGAGCTGCCGTCGGGTTGTTTTTTTAATTAATGACAAAAATAAATATATAAAAATATTTTTATTCCCTAGAAGATCATGGCTAATCCATTGTCCCTAAGACATGATAGGTCAACATAGCCGTTTGTTTATAGATAAGCAACAATATATAAAAATACTTTCTATGTAAAAAAAAGAAAGTGCTTAGCACAATGTGGTACCTTAAAATATGAAATAGACACCTATTGAGTAATGGGCTCCCTGGAGATCATGGACTAGATAGGCGTGGGCCTTTTTGAGAAGTTGGACCTCAAAAAGTTCAGTTCGGGACAGGGTGGAAACGAGGCACACATGTTTGTCTAGCTGAAGAGTGCAGCAACTTATCTCACATACGCGTTGTTTCGGAGTGTCTAGAGGTACTGAAATTAATCATTTTGGAGTGGAGTTTCAACATGAAAGTGGGAGTCACATATTTTGGCAAAGTATGCTTGCAATCAATCTCTAGGTGGGTCGGCATGTATGACTGACAAATCCACCTAGTTTCTTTAACTATTAATAATCAATAAAGTGTCTCCATTTCTTAAAATAATAATAATAAAAACTGGGGATCGTGGGCGAAACGGAAGGAAGAAGAAGTCCACTAGAACATAATTAAAATTGGGATGGACCCAAGATATTCCACATGCATATGTTCCTTCTAGCCGCCAACTTCAAACAAAGAATCGCGGAATGGCATGTGCAGCACTTTGTTTGTGATTTTACTCTCATTATTTGTAAAAAAAAATATACAATACTACTTATATTGTCATATATTAGTAGAACATCTATATGAGATTATTTGTACTCTATTTTATCTCTAATTTAGATAAATAATCTCACTTGTTGAACCAGGGAAGCAGTACTACGGCCGTGGACCCATCCAGATCTCCTAGTATGCCATCATATTTTCAACTTTGATTTCATTTAAATTTTCCACAAAGTTGAATAATAGTTTAACATTTGTTGAAATTGAATTGTTGCAGTAACTACAACTATGGACCAGCTGGGCGGGCGATTGGAGCAGATCTATTGAACAACCCAGATTTGGTCGCGACTGACCCGACAATCTCATTCAAGACGTCTATGTGGTTCTGGATGACGCCGCAGTCACCGAAGCCGTCGAGCCATGATGTGATCACTGGCCGGTGGACACCGTCGGCGGCTGACAGTGCGGCGGGCCGGGTTCCCGGGTACGGTGTCATCACCAACATCATCAACGGCGGACTCGAGTGTGGGCACGGGGCAGATAACCGGGTTGCGGATCGGATCGGGTTTTATAAGCGGTACTGCGACATTCTTGGTGTCAGCTACGGGGACAATTTGGACTGCGGTAACCAGAGGCCTTTCGGTTCGGTTCAGTATGATTTTTATGAATAATCTATTAAAAATATTTTCAAAATTAATTCAAAACTTTTAAAAATTTCAGAAATAACTTTTAGTCGTTAACTGGACTAGCGACTGAACACGCAAACTCGTTAAAAATTGAATTATTTTTTAGATCTAAACATTACGGGTTTTCAGTCGTGGACTGGGAAAGTGATTAAACCCGCAAACCAGTTAATGATTGAATTTTCTTTCTTCTTTTTTTTAGTTCTTAACGGATTTGCGGGTTCAGTTGCTGGCCCAATTCGCGACTAAAGTTCAGTCACGAATTGGGTCCAGCAACTGAAGTTTATTTCTAAAATTTTTAAATGTTTTGAGTCAATTTTGAAATTCTTTTTTTAATGAGTTATTTATAAAAATAATTCTTAAATTCAGTAGGTCCTTTGCACACAATAAGAGCTTTGGTAACTTTGTGTTGCAAACAACGAGCTCTACATACGTATGAATAAAGAATGGCATCTCAAATGTCAAACAGAAGATGCATCATGTAATGTACTGTGTTACGCACGTGCATATATGTCATGTATTCCTTAATTTATACTAAGATGAGTTATGAAATTTAAAATATTCCACACACTCTCTAAGTGATTTATCTTCGTTTGGTATGTTTTATTTAGGTTCTGTTAGACATAGCTCTGACTACAATTTGTTCGTTTGAGAAGTTGAAGATTTTGTGTGAGAGAATTTCAGTTTTAATTTAAAACTGTTATAAGTTTTAAGTCCGCTTAAGAAAGATACTAAAAGAAAGATTTCTCAGAAAAGTTTAACCTCATTTTAAACTAATTAGTTTAAATTTCTATCTTCAGTTTATTTGAGAAGTCATTTTTGACAGAACTAAACCCTCCCAAAAGAACCAAAACCATATAACCCTAGTTCCAATAAAAATGTTGGAGTTCAAAATTTGAAGCCTAAAGCTCCAATAAAAATACTAGAATCCAAAACTCTACCACTCTAACTCTTGGAATTGCTTTAGCTACAAAAAACCATATTCCATAACAATGGATGCATTCAACTTGACCAAAAAAAAAATATTAATGGCATAGAGTACTTATAATTGATTCAAACTTTTATAGGTCTGTGTTCTTTTAAGAACTCTTGAGCTATGCAAGCGGTGCTCCTAACTCCCAATAAAAAAAGGGCTTTAGCTTCGTCAAACTCCACTTCAATAATTAGAAAAACTAGTGGTGTTTGACCAGATGATTCTAACTCAACAGATCTTTAATGGTTCATCTTGAAAATTGGATTTTGATATTTTCACCATAGGTGTTAAACAAAGTATTATAATCTGTTGGTCGATAAACAACAATGTCCAATATTTCTTTATGGATTAACCTATAATTTGTGTAAATTTTTCAAACTTGATATCCTCGTAATCACCTCTTTTTTTTAAGGAAAGATTCGTGTGCGCCACTCAAAAAGTCCATATTTTTTTTAAAAAAAATAAGAGTGATTTTTTTCTAAAATAAAATAAAATCTTATGTGGCATCGATAAAATCGTAGGAGTGTAATGTCAAATGTGTTACAAGCAATAGGTTAGCTAAATTGCCCTAACAGTCACACTTTGCTTAGTGTTGTGAGGGCAATCATTGGTTGATTTACTTGATGATCGCTTAAGACTAATTAGATGGCGAAGCGGGCGCTTCATTCATATATGCGCCGTTCGGAATTGAAGATCCAACAGCTCCTTCTGTTCCCCGACCGAATATTATAGAACAAAAAGAAAAAAAATACTCACCCTGCTGTTTTTTTTACATATTATTTTAGTTTCATACACAATTTTTAAATAATTAATTAAGATTATATATCTATCTATAATACTTATGATTAATATAATAAATATTTTGTTTATATGTAAATAATTAAGTGAAGTGATGGTTAATATGAGGTTATTATTTGATGATAAAATCATTTTTCATCGTAAAAATATTATTCCTAGAACGACGTGTAAAAGAAGCAAGAACAAAACTAATAGCAATAGGTACTGTAGAGAAATATACACTGATTTGCCACACTTGTTACTCTTTCGATGGCTTCCATTTTATGATATGAAGGGATTGCTTTTTCTAATATAAACCTATCCGTTAAATCAGCTTATCATAATTTCGACTTCTAAACTTCAAAAAACTCCGTTCCACATATTTTAACTTATATGGAGGTATATAAATCTATAAAGTGCGGTTATGCCAAATATGCCCTGATATATATGTGCTTTGACAAGATGCCTGGGTGGGGTTAATCTTAACTGCTTCAGTGTGGCTCTAGCTTTTCGGGCAGGAGAGACCGAGATATGCACTAGCATCACAGAAATTTTTGGGACATGGAGAGAATGATGGCCATAGATTTGTTTGGTGGTGATATTTTGATACTTGAATACTCCGTCTTGCAGTTCATGAATCAGATGACACATGGTGTATTTAGAGTGCAACAGTGCAATAAAATTTGAAGGTGAAGTAAATAATACCAACAAAAGATGTAATATATTTTGCTATATATACATCAGACTTTCAACTTAAAATAAGATACAAATGTAGAGGATTATAAAATCACAGTCCCATATGATGTGTGAGAGAAAACCAAAAGCTTATGTGAGGACTCTTCCGTATGCAAGTTCCCAAATTATATTTTGTCTGATAATTATAATTTTTTGATAATCTAAGCACGATTCAATGCTTTTCAACGAGATCTCACGTGCGAAGAAATTCTAAGAGATTGTTATCAAGGGGAAGTGATGTTATTTGAATGAAAGGAAATGAGGTTTGTTTGGTTGCGTGGGGTGTGGTCAGCGTGTTTTCTCAGGGTCCATAAATTAATTTTAGTTTTTTTTTTCTCTCCAACCTCTTAGTTGCTTAATACTTTTTTGAATGAGTAGATTAGATTTGGGTTGAAAATTAGTTGAACTCATATCGGGGAAAATGTTAGGATTGAGTTGAGTTGGATTAGATTTTATAAGATATGTTATAGATTGTACGAGAGTTAGACTTTAATTTTTAATAAAAAGAAGATTACACTAGGGGGATGCGGCCGTACGACCGACATTTGGGCTTGTCTGTTAAAAAGCCCACTTGTTGGTTATTTTAAAACGTCTAATCGGGCCGGTCCAAGTTTGAACGGACCGAACACCAGAAGAAGCATCAGAAGCAACTATGCATAAATTAGTATCTAGGTAAAGTGATCACAGAACAAGCATTAAAGATTATCATACGATTCATAAAAAAGCTGTGATAAAAATTACAAGGTAGCGTATGGCAAGACCTTTTATGCATGTTCGCCTAGCTTACAGGTGATGTTCTTCCATCTCATACAATGTTCACACGCAATAGTTTCATGAACGACTTTACAATATATGAAAAATTTGCACTAGGACACTTTATATAATCACATTTTACAATTTGATCTATCTTACGCTACTTCGCTAATGGTTGAAGGAAGGATGAGGAAAAAGTGTGTGTATGAATACACATATTCCACCCTGGCAACGTTGAAGGCACAAGTGTAGTAGTTCAGCTTCCCCATTTTATGTGTGTTGGCTTCACTGCACTTGCTTTTCTTCTGACTAGAGTGAGTCTTAGCAAGATAAGAATGCCTGCGAGTGTGCTTGATCTATTGTATTCGATACAGCTCAACAATTTATGAACCAAGTAGTCCAAGTCTATGCTTTTGTGTCCGTTTGTGACTGGAGTAAGTCTTAAGTTTGCATGCTTTTTTCCCCCGCACAGCACGTTTAAATTAAGGAGTGCTTATACATAATATCTGTCTTTTTTTCTTTTTTGACTGGTTGGCCCATCTTACATGGAACTACCTCAAAATATATGAAACACTGTGCAGGAATATCTAGACATAAAAACATATGTGTAATCAAAGCCCCCAAATATATAACATATTTTGACACGCACATTGATTAAAATGGTTATAAGTTTAAGAAAAATACAAGAGAACATAACTAAACTGTCTTGTGTCTTCGTTTATAAATGCGATGCAAATGAGGGGAGATTGATCCGAAATGCCGAGGACTACAAACACACAGGCTCAATGAACCTCGGGTCCGGATCAAAATAATTGTAAAAGAATAACAACGCAGCACGAACAAAAAAAATAAACTAGACATATTTTTTAGAGGACAAACACAACACTTTTTGATTCCCTACCAAACAATACAATTGTTCTTCCACATATGAAAGAGACTTGATACAATTTGGCCTTGTCCTCTCTTAAGCTAAATATGAGTTGCTTTCTACTAATACAAAGGTACTATTTGTAAACCCTTTCAACGAAAACTAACAATGCACTAATGCGATAAACGTGGAAGTAGTCCACATGCTTGACCGAATATTGTGCCTTGTAGTTGTGTCCACATCCATTGAGTTATGAATGCATTTGATCTCCTTTGTTACTCACTAATCACTTCATTAGCTGCTGCATGTTTTGCTTTTACACGTAGAAACAAGACCTCATGTATGAAGCCATATGCAGGAAAGTCTTTCTAATCCAGCACGGATTTGTCTCGGATCACATGACAAATGCAGCCAGAAAGCCAGCCGGTATCAAACATTATGACCCATGTTTGAGCCGTATTGGGGCGGCCCAATGGGTTGCCATTGGCTAATCCAACCATTTTTTTTACGATTAACCTCTTACAAAAAGAAAAATACAAAAATGATTCACAGTTTCAAAATTTTACAAAGATAACCTGATTTAGATGTGTTGTATAATCTGTTGCACATGAAAATATAGTATATCAATTCCACTGTGCAGCAAATAAGAAGAGCAGTTATGACCACTCCATACAATAATTGGTGTGTGTATGGTAACATGAATTCTCTAATCAATATAATTAATAGCGTTCTCTCTCCTTTTAATAAATTTAATAATCACTGTTCTCCCTATTTGCATCACCACATTGCAATTTGTGCCCAATTGCTGCCAACCGACTACCGCACTTAAGAAACTAGCTAATAGATCTGTGCAATTGCACCGAAATGTTATATAAAAAATATTTAAATTAATAAATATATATTAATATTAATATTGTAACCATTCAGGGTTGCATTTATTATAGGATCCAAAAATCATTTGAAAGATCTACTTAGAGTTGTATTACACATCTATATAATTTCAAACGGATTTAAAGTTGTATTATATATGGATTTTCAAAATCTATAAGATTAATCTATACTATTATAGTTCGATTCCATCAAATAAATAATAGACATATAAATATATAATAACATAGATATTGTAATCTTTTAAAATAAATCAGAATTGTATCGATTATGGAGTCCAATAAATCATTTAAAAGATTTGGTTAGAGTTGTGTATCGCATAATTATATATAATTTGAAACAAATTCTGAGTTGTATTGTATACATATTTCTAAAATGTATAGATAACTAATGTATTAATAGCATGATACATGCTACTGTAAAAGAAAAGAAAACAATTTTGCATGCATATAGCATAATATCTTGCAACTTGCAAGCACCTAGTTAAAAACGAAACTACAAGAAACTGCAAGTCAGACACTTTCGTATTTCTTTTTATATGGTTTTTTTTACTATTCAAAATTATAATTGGATGAAAACAATAATAACTATGGTATAAGCTTTTTTTTAATGTATTTTCACTTTTTTGTATGTATTGTTGTGAGTACTCTAATCACACATATATATATATATATATATATATATATATATATATATAAGAGTTGTAAGTATTTTAACATACTTAAATTTTTTTATATAAAAATTCTGAGTACATTAATCACTGTTGAATGATTTTGATTTGTCTTATTGTCACCAAGGGTGGAACCAGGGCCGGGCAGCTGGGCTCCAGGCCCAGCCCAACTTGGTGGCTAGTAAAGAAATTTTTCCCATCCTCAGCCATAGCCCATCTGGGCCTTAGGGCAGCACCCTCCAAGCCCAGTCACCACAGCTCATGCCCCCACAGGCCCACAAGAGGAGCAGCAAGGCTCCCCATGGACCCCATAAAAAGTTCCGCGCGGCCGCACCCGATTCCTTCCGGTCTTTCCACCTTTGCTCCCATCGGCGACAAGGCTTGGGAAGATCGGTCGACTCCTCCCTCTGCTCCCATCAGTTCTAGGAAGTCATTTGTTCACGCTGCTGGTTTTATCTCTAGTTTGCTGTTCAATTTGAAGTCCTACTTAAATAACACCATATGTCTCATCTACTCCAGTGGCATCACATTATTGTTGCTTTAGTTGCATATCCCCCTCTTAAGAGAATGTTAAGTTTTCATAATTTTGTATTTATTCTGTTTGTGTTTCACTTAAGTCATGTGTGGCTTGTGGCAACCTGTATTGCAATGAGGAAGTGTGTTGCAAGGTGCATTATAGGAAAAAAGGTCTCTGCTTCTTTTAGAATTCCTGTTTGTTGGAATTGCCTGCACCATCACAACTATTTTTATTGGCAGAAAATCTCAATCTCAACCTTGTTTTCATTGTAGTTTAATTCTAGTGTGAATAGGTTCTAATACATTGTTGTCACCTGATATTAACTTTTGTTAAAGCATATGTAGTTTCTAGTGTTGAGCTCTTTTTCAAAAATTTAGATGATAGTACCACAAAACAAAACGTCGCATATTCAGTACTAGAAACATATATAACTAGTGAGGTGCATGCGCGTTGCCGTGGGAAAACCTCCGGGACGAACATGAAGAGGACAGCGGGTGTGGGCGGCGAAGCTGGTCGGCTGGATGACCAAAATCTGCCGTAGGGAGTGCCGGATGGTCGTGGTCGAAAGCGGCGGGGAGCAGCGTGAAGGCAGCAATGGTCGCGGTGCAAAGTTGTGGGCGTAGAAGCTCGTCGAAGGATGGTCGTGGTCGAAAGGAGCGGCGACCAGTGGGGAGGCAGCAATGGTCGTGGCGCAAAATAAACTTCCATATTGTACAAATTAAATAATAAAAACTTCCACATTGTACTAATTTACATATATAATTTTCCACAGAAAGTAAACACAGACTATCTTCATTTAGGATATGATAGTAGTTTAGCGATCAATAAAAAATACAAACCAATCACATATGATCCATACAGTTAGAATATATATTCACACAAAAGATAATGGTAGGTTCGATATTTGATTCCCTCTATTTTCGTGTGTATGTGTAAACATCTAAAATTTGGTGATTAATTCATCGACCACCGGATTGGTCGAGAAGTAAAGTTAGAGTCGACTGTGATGCCAGTCGAATCGAACTACTGATTATAGCACCTTACCCTATTACTATCGATGTAATCATGCGACGATCGTTCTGGCGGCGAGTAATTTTTAAAAGTTGTTTTGATAGCAATTACAGATTTAGATATACGATTTATTCTAATATTAGTACTGGTAAATAAAGTTAATACAACTATTTTAGAAAAAGGACCCTTAGTTAGAGCGCATTCATATATTTGCATGTGATACACAGCCCGGATGAAGAGTCATTGACGGACCTTGTATTTTTTGAACAAAACGAACACGAGCAGTTTTTGAGTCAACACGACCACTTATCACATCACGACGAGTAGCATGAACAACTCTTTGGTAAGGAAGACTTCACCTGCACGACACGCTTAGTGAAGGCTGGCCACTGCGGCGGATCTCTCGCCTGCTCCAGCAACCCCTTGTGCATCAACACGTCCTTCGCCCTCTCCATATTCACACCCATCGCATATGTACAAACAAATCCAAGACCAAATCAATTTGAACCGCCGCTACCATGACCAAATCAATTCCTGTTGCATACATCAATTGCAGGAGTCTCCCTTGTATCACCAGTATCCTTCTTGAAGGCAAAACCAAGCACGGCGATGTTGCCGCCGCTCCCGCGCCCGCGCCCGCGCCGACGTCGACGATGAGGCCGTCGCCGCGCCCCCTGCCGCCGCCGACGCCGTGTGGCTACTGCAGCGCTCCGCCGACGCCGCGTGGCTGCCGCAGCGCTCCGCCACCGCCACGCCGCTGCCGCCGCTCCCGCGCCCACGTCGATGCTAGCGCCCTCTTTCTCTAAACACCACCCATGTCGTCGCAAACAGGAGGCCAACGATCGCCGCCGACCTGACCCAACAAACCAAGTAGCGACAATGGAGGCCTGCTTCCGCGCGTGCGTCGACGCCGACAACGAGGCCGTCGCCGTGCACCCCCCCCTCGCCGCCGACGCAGCGTGGCTGCCGCAGCGCTCCGCCGCCACTACGCCGCTTCCGGCGCTCCCGCGCTCGCACCGACGCCGACGACGAGGCCGTTGCCGTGCCCCCCGCCGCCATGCCGTTGCCGCCGCTCCCGCGCTTGCGCCGACGAGGACGCCATCGCTGCCGCAGCTCTCCGCCGCCGCCGCCTCCTCCATCGGCATTAAAGGAGCAGGTCGCGATCTCCCGAGGATGGAGATCGGGCAAGACGGTGTCTCGGAGGCGGCTGAGCACCTCAGCGTACACCTCCAGGTTGTGGCACTGCTGGTGCTGGTTCCGCGCCTGCGCCGACGCCGATGACGAGGTCGCCGCCACGGACCCCGCCGCCGTCGACGCAGCGTGGCTGGCGCAGGCCTCTGCCACCGCCGCCTCCTCCATTGCCATTAATGGAGCAGATTGCGATCTCCCGAGGATGGAGAGCTGCCATTAACGGACCAGGCCGCCTAATCCCCGAGATCGCGACCCGCGGGTGGCCGTGGGTGTTGTTCTTTTTTGCTCTGCCCCCGCCACCGACGCCCCCCGTCGTCGCCGCGCCCCCCGCCACCCAGAACGCCGGGACGCCGCAGCCATAGTGTTGCAAAAAGAACAAACAACAATGGCGATGAAGGCAATGCAGAACGGCCTGGAAATAGGGGCAAAGTCAGGTACGGAACCCACCCACGGCACCGACTAATAGGAAATCAGCGGCGTGAAGGTCACCTACCACCACGCGCGGAGAAATCGCAGCCAATAGAACAGTGAGGGAAAAACGACGGCGTGGTGCAGCATGGACCAAGGGCGCGCGAGCGACACACGGACGATGTGGGTGAAGCGAAGGCATCGGGAAGCAGCGAGGGGTAGGGCACCGACCGACACGCGCGGGCAAATCGCAGCCGGCAGAAGAGGAGATCGAACGGGCAAGGAAAAACGGCGACGTGTTGCAGCGAGGAGCAAGATTCTGGAAATATTCTGGGATGAGCTTTATATGTATTATAGAGTAGTCAAATTGAATCATATTGAGTCGAATTAACAAATTAGGATTGGTGGTCCCACACTGAGCACAAACATAATTAGGGCATCATATATTTTCATATATCACCTTACATGATTTAAAACTTTTTATTGATTGTGCTCATTTACTCATTATATGTTGTAGTTATTTTTATTTAGGATCAAAGGATGGTAGGGACGATCGGACGATAACCAGCTTGATTATCTCGTAAATCAAGACAAGTCGATCTTCATTAATCATATTGTAACAAATGTGTGCATAATATTTTATATCGTATGTAAATATTATAAATGGTTGACATTACAACAGAGGAACTTATTTTCTAAATTTAAATTGAATCATTGAGGAGTTTATAATGAGAATAGAAATAAAAAGAAAGATTTGGTCCACAGAATTGTTGGTTGATGAAGCAACCGTATTCTGTCTATCTAGAAAGGTAGAGGGGTTTAAGAACATATTATGTTATTGGGCATGACAGAGCTCCCTTACATAGGGAGTAATATTTAAAGCTTCACCAACTGACTGCTGGTTTCTTATATTGTCTTTACATACTACGACACACCTGGTATGAGATAGGTGGAGCCAATTACCCTACCTGAAAACATACCTCCATAATGGGTTGTTGCATATGATGAGCTAGGAGTGTATTATTTAAGTAAATTTTGAGCAAATATGTGAAATACTGCAAGCAATGTTAATGAAAAAGTGAGCTGGGAGCAGCCTATGAGTGCACAGGGTTGGAGTAACAAAACCAGCTATAACGGTGTGATAAACCCCATGTTGGATGGAGATTACGCATACGATCAGGAGAAAAGTTTTGTCCTCTTAGTCAAGTCATGCACTTAAAGCAGTGCAGTGAATTGATTGGCGTGATAACAGAGAGTGTTTATGGGTAAAGATGTACACTTCTATAGAGTTAAATAGATGTAAATGCTCACTTCGGCTTCTAGGATGGGAGTGGAAACAATGATGGTTTACCCATGTTAGTAGCAACAGTAGATTTCAAATGAAACAAAGGTTTTGTTGTTTAAAATAGATAGGAATTAACATATGTTTTGTATATTTTCATTAATAATCAATTAGGTATGACATTCAAATTCTTATCCTCTCGACTTGTTAAGTACCACTGTACTCACTCTTGCTAGTAATTTCTTGTTTAAAAAATGAATATTCGAGTTATTTGGAGCAAACAAAGGCAAATTTCTTCTATGACGAAGCTGGATGTCTACCCAACAATGACAAATGAAGTCTCCTACAGCGCCAAACTAGAACTACAACCCCAAAAAATAAAATAACCTAGAGAAAAGTTTAAAACAACTTAGAAACCCCTACTATAGTGCTATGTATAATCATTTGCTCACCAGATAGTGTGTACTATAAATAATGTACAATGACTGCGATGTAATATCATGTGTATATGTGTGTGTTGTAACTCACAATGGCTCTATTGTATTACTCCGAGGTAGTCATTCCTCGGGAAGACACGACTTTCTTGAGAAACACACTACCAGCTATCCCTACTCTCGAGACGTGACAACACAAATAAAAATTTACAAACAAGTCCATAGTGCTATAAAGACATTGAATATATAAATTCTATATTGCAGTTGCTAAGTGGCATGTACATGTTTTTTTATCTTGTGTACACTTCTCTCTCCATTTATTCGATCAAATCTCTCTCCTTGTATCTAACTATTTGGAGTTCACTTAACCCCTTCTTTAGCATCTCCAACTACGTTGCCCTGTTCTTGGCGGAGGAAACGTCAGTAGTCGGGGGTGGAGACGGTAGGTGGTGTCGGTTAGTGAGGGAGACCAAAGAGCCCTGGTGGTGGGTAGTAGAGGGCTTGGCAACAGTGCAGTGAAGTAGTAGACACTTTGTAGTCGTGGGCACCAGTGGCTGGCAAGAGTATCACAGTGGGGACAGGGTCGCAGGGGATGGGGAGGGGGAAGGGGGAAGAGGAAGAGGAAGAGGAAGAGGAAGAAGTATGGGCGGAATGAGGTGTGGAGATGAAATTTAATTTTTTAATATATGGTGTGAATAGTACAAATTTGTTATGAAAAATATATACCCACTCTGTAAACAGACCATTCTATATTTGACTCCGCATGTAAAGTTCTTGGATTAGTCATAGCCCAGCCGTGGTATTTCCCACGCGGGCCGAGCAAATTTAGCCCAGCCAAGCAAACAAAAAAAAAATTTCACTTTGCCCTGCCCAAAAGAAGACTCCCCCAGTCCGATTCGTACTCGGCCAACAATCCAGCCAGCGCAGAATAGGGTTCGCGATGACCGAGAAAATTCGAATTGATCCAGTCGTCAATTCTCCACGAACCTTGCAGATCGTGTTATTAAGGCGGTGCGCCTTGCCCTTCTGCCTATAAATACTAACCCTAAGGCTTTCGTTTATTTAAAAAAAGCTTGCTAGTTCTACAACTTTATAAATAAGTAACTAACTAATAACTAAACGTCCATTCTAAATTAACATTTCATGGATCACTGCATGCAAATCGCGTTACTCGCCGGCGCGGATGCCATCACCAATCAATCCAACTTCATCTTCTCGCTTGCGTCGATACACGCCGCGCTCGCACTGCTCGCCACCGGCATGAACGGCCAGATGCTGTGTCAGCTCCTGGCCTTCCTGGGCTACCAAGACCTCCAACAACTCAATGAGACCAATGCCAGGCTCCTAGCCAACATGCGCACGTGGCATCAGCTCTACTTCGCAGCCGGCATGTTCGTGGAAACCTCGCTCTTCCTACGGCTGGAGTTCGTGCATACCGCTGCCTCCTCCCACGGGGCCTTTCTAAGAACCGTGCACTTCAAGAATCAGGTATTACTAAGTTAACTAATGAACAAATTTTGATCATAACGAACATGCCGTGGGCTTGGCAACAGTGCAGTGAAGTAGTAGACGCTTTGTAGTCGTGGGCACCAGTAGCTGGCAAGGGTATCACAGTGGGGACAGGGTGGCAAGGGATGGGGAGTGGGAAGGGGGAAGAGGAAGAGGACGAACAAGTATGGGGGGGAATGAGGTGTGGAGATGAAATTTAGTTTTTCAATATATGGTGTGAATAGTATAAATTTGTTATGAAAAATATATACCCACTCCGTAAACAGGCCATTCTATATTTGACTCCGCATGTAAAGTTCCTGGATTAGTCACAGCCCACCCAAGGTATTTCCCACGCAGGCCGAGCAAATTTAGCCCAGCCAAGCAAACAAAAACAAAACTTTCACTTTGCCCTGCCCAAAAGAAGACTCCCCCGGTCCGATTCGTACTCGGCAGCAATCTAGCTGGTGCAGAATAGGGTTCGCGATGACCGAGCAAATTCAGACTCATCCAGCCATCAATTCTCCACGAACCATGTAGATCGTGTTATTAAGGCGGTGCGCCATGCCCTTCTACCTATAAATACTAACCCTAAGGCTTTCGTTTATTTGAAAAAACTTGCTAGTTCTACAACTTTATAACTAAGTAACTAACTAATAACTAAACGTCCATTCTAAATTAACCTTTCATGGATCACTGCGTGCAAATCGCGTTACTCGCCGGCGCGGATGCCATCACCAATCAATCCAACTTCATCTTCTCGCCTGCGTCGATACACGCCGCGCTCACACTGCTCGCCACCGGCAGGAACGGCCAGATGCTGTGTCAGCTGCTAGTTATCCTAGGCTGCCAAGACCTCCATCGACTCAATGAGACCAATCCCAGGCTCCTAGCCAACATGCGCACATGGCATCAGCTCTACTTCGCAGCCGACATGTTCGTGGAAACCTCACTTTTCCTACGGCTGGAGTTCGTGCATACCGCTGCCTCCTCCCACGGGGCCTTTCTAAGAACCGTGCACTTCAAGAATCAGGTATTACTAAGTTAACTAATGAACAAATTTTGATCATAACGAACATGCCGTGGGCTTGGCAACAGTGCAGTGAAGTAGTAGACGCTTTGTAGTCGTGGGCACCAGTGGCTGGCAAGGATATCACAGTGGGGATAGGGTGGCAGGGGATGGGGAGGGGGATGGGGGAAGAGGAAGAGGACGAAGAAGTATGGGGGGAATGAGGTGTGGAGATGAAATTTAGTTTTTCAATATATGGTGTGAATAGTATAAATTTGTTATGAAAAATATATACCCACTCTGTAAACAGGCCATTCTATATTTGACTGCGCATGTAAAATTCCTGGATTAGTCACAGCCCAGCCAAGGTATTTCCCATGCAGGCCGAGCAAATTTAGCCGAGCCAAGCAAACAAAAAAAAAAACTTTCACTTTGCCCTGCCCAAAAGAAGACTCCCCCGGTCCGATTCGTACTCGGCCGGCAATCCAGTTGGCGTAGAATAGGGTTCACGATGACTGAGCAAATTCGGACTCATCCAGCCGTCAATTCTCCACGAACCATGCAGATCATGTTATTAAGGCGGTGCGCCATGCCCTTCTGCCTATAAATTCTGACCATAAGGCTTTCATTTATTTGAAAAAAGCTTGCTAGTTCTACAACTTTATAACTAAGTAATTAACTAATAAGTAAACGTCTGTTATAAATTAACCTTTCATGGATTACTGCATGCAAATCGCGTTGCTCACCGGTGCGGATGCCATCACCAATCAATCCAACTTCATCTCGCCTGTGTCGATACGCGCCGCGCTCGCACTACTCGCCACCGGCACGAACGGCCAGACGCTGTGTCAGTTGCTGGCCTTCCTGGGCTGCTAAGACCTCCGTCAACTCAATGAGACCAATGCCAGGCTCCTAGCCAACATAAGCGCGTGGCATCAGCTCTACTTCGCAGAAGGGCATGTTCGTGGACAACTCGCTCTTCCTGCAGCCAGAGTTCGTGCATACCGCCGCCTCCTCCCACGTGGCCTTTCTAAGAACCGTGGACTTCAAGAATCAGGTATTACTAAGTTAACTAATGAACAAATTGTGATCATAACGAACATTACGTGGGCTTGGCAACAGTGCAGTGAAGTAGTAGACGCTTTGTAGTCGTGGGCACCAGTGGCTGGCAAGGGTATCACAGTGGGGACATGGTGGCAGGGTATGGGGAGGGGGAAGGGGGAAGAGGAAGAGGACGAACAAGTATGGGGGGAATGAGGTGTGGAGATGAAATTTAGTTTTTCAATATATGGTGTGAATAGTACAAATTTGTTATGAAAAATATATACCCACTCTGTAAACAGGCCATCATATATTTGACTGCGCATGTAAAGTTCCTGGATTAGTCACAGCCCAGCCAAGGTATGTCCCACGCAGGCCGAGCAAATTTAGCCCAGCCAAGCAATCAAAAAAACTACTTTCACTTTGCCCTGCCCAAAAGAAGACTCCCCCGGTCCGATTCGTACTCGGCCAGCAATCCAGCTGGCGCAGAATAGGGTTCGCGATGACCGAGCATATTCGGACTCATCCAGCCGTCAATTCTCCACGAACCATGCAGATCGTGTTATTAAGGCGGTGCGCCATGCTCTTCTGCCTATAAATACTGACCTTAAGACTTTCATTTATTTGAAAAAAGCTTGCTAGTTCTACAACTTTATAACTAAGTAATTAACTAATAACTAAACGTCCGTTATAAATTAATCTTTCATGGAACACTACATGCAAATCGCGTTGCTCACCGGTGCGGATGCCATCACCAATCAATCCAACTTCACCTTCTTGCCTGCATCGATACGCGCCGCGCTCGCACTACTCGCCACCGGTACGAACGGCCAGACGCTGTGTCAGCTACAGGCCTTCCTGGGCTGCCAAGACCTCCGTCAACTCAGTGAGACCAACGCCAGGCTCCTAGCCAACATAAGCGCGTGGCATCAGCTCTACTTCGCAGCTGGCATGTTCGTGGACAACTCGCTCTTCCTGCAGCCGGAGTTCGTGCATACCGCCGCCTCCTCCCACGGGGCCTTTCTAAGAACCGTGTACTTCAAGAATCAAGTATTACTAAGTTAACTAATGAACAAATTGTGATCATAACAAACATGCCGTGGGCTTGGCAACAATGCAGTGAAGTAGTAGACGCTTTGTAGTCGTGGGCACTAGTGGCTGGCAAGGGTATCACAGTGGGGACAGGGTGACAGGGGATGGGGAGGGGGAAGGGAGAAGAGGAAGAGGACGAAGAAGTATGGGGGGGAATGAGGTGTGGAGATGAAATTTAGTTTTTCAATATATGGTGTGAATAGTACAAATTTGTTATGAAAAATATATACCCACTCTGTAAACAGGCCATTCTATATTTGACTCCGCATGTAAAGTTCCTGGATTAGTCACAGCCCAGCCAAGGTATTTCCCACGCAGGTCAAGCAAATTTAGCCCAGCCAAGCAAACAAAAAAAAACTTTCACTTTGCCCTGCCCAAAAGAAGACTCGCCCAGTCCGATTCGTACTCGGCCAGCAATCCAGCCGGCGCAGAATAGGGTCCGCGATGTCCGAGCAAATTCGGACTCATCCAGTCGTCAATTCTCCACAAACCATGCAGATCGTGTTATTAAGGTGGTGCGCCATGCCCTTCTGCCTATAAATACTAACCCTAAGGCTTTCGTTTATTTGAAAAAAGTTTGCTAGTTCTACAACTTTATAACTAAGTAAGTAACTAATAACTAAACGTCTGTTATAAATTAACCTTTCATGGATCATTGCATGCAAATCGCGTTGCTCACCGGTGCGGATGCCATCACCAATCAATCCAACTTCATCTTCTCGCCTGCGTCGATACGCGCAGCGCTCGCACTACTCGCCACCGGCACGAACGACCAGACGCTGTGTCAGCTACTGGCCTTCCTGGGCTGCCAAGACCTCCATCAACTCAATGAGACCAACGCCAGGCTCCTAGCCAGCATGCGCGCATGGCATCAGCTCTACTTCACAGCCGGCATGTTCATGCACAACTCGCTCTTCCTGCGGCCGGGGTTCGTGCATACCGCCGCCTCCTCCCACGGGGCCTTTCTAAGAACCGTGGACTTCAAGAGCCAGGTATTACTAAGTTAACTAATGAATAAATTGTGATCATAACGAACATGCCGTGGGCTTGGAAACAGTGCAGTGAAGTAGTAGACGCTTTGTAGTCATGGGCACCAGTGGCTGGCAAGGGTATCACAGTGGGGACAGGGTGGCAGGGGATGGGGAGGGGGAAGGGGGAAGAGGAAGAGAACGAAGAAGTATGGGGAAGAATGAGGTGTGGAAATAAAATTTAGTTTTTCAATATATGGTGTGAATAATACAAATTTTTTATGAAAAATATGTACCCACTCTGTAAACAGGCCATTCTATATTTGACTCCGCATGTAAAATTCCTGGATTAGTCACAGCCCAGCCAAGGTATTTCCCACGCGGGCCGAGCAAATTTAGCCCAGCCAAGCAAACAAAAAAAAACTTTCACTTTGCCCTGCCCAAAAGAAGACTCCCCCAGTCTGATTCGTACTCGGCCAGCAATTCAGCCGGCGCAGAATAGGGTTCGCGATGACCGAGCAAATTCGGACTTATCCGGTCGTCAATTCTCCACGAACCTTGCAGATTGTGTTATTAAGGCGGTGCGCCCATGCCCTTCTGCCTATAAATACTAACCCTAAGGCTTTCATTTACTTGAAAAAAGCTTGCTAGTTCTACAACTTTATAAATAAGTAACTAACTAATAACTAAACATCCGTTCTAAATTAACCTTTCATGGATCACTGCATGCAAATCGCGTTGCTCGCTGGCACGGATGCCATCACCAATCAATCCAACTTCATCTTCTCGCCTGCGTTGATACGCGCCGCGCTCGCACTGCTCACAACTGGCACGAACGGCCAAACGCTGGGTCAGCTGCTGGTTATCCTAGGCTACCAAGACCTCCATCAACTCAATGAGACCAATGCCAGGCTCCTAGCCAACATGCGCACGTGGCATCAACTCTACTTCGCAGTCGGCATGTTTGTGGACAACTCGCTCTTCCTGCGGCCGGAGTTCGTGCATACCACCGCCTCCTCCCACGAGGCCTTTCTAAGAACCGTGGACTTCAAGAATCAGGTATGACTAAGTTAACTAATGAACAAATTGTGATCATAATGAGGTCATGTTCATCATATATCACAAAACTAACGTGACAAATATTAATAATATCATGAATTAATAGGCTAAAGATGTGGCGGCCGAGGTGAACGATTTCATCGCACGGGTGACGCGTGGATGCATTTGGCAGCTCGTTAGTGGTGGCTTGTTTAGCAGCGAAACAAAGATGATCTTTGCCAATGCCGTGCACTTCAAGGAGAAATGGGCTCGGGAGTTCGACCGATTGGATAATGGCCTCAACGACTTCCATCGCCTCAACGGCACGATCGTGCGGTTCCCCTTCATGTCGAGTTGCAGCTCACACTACGCCGCTCGCTTCGAGGCCCTCAGAGGCTACAAGGTCCTCAGTGCTTCTATAGGATGGAGGGGTGCGACGGCTGGCTCGACCCCCGAGCGCCGTGCTTCTGCATGCTCATATTCCTCCTGGACCGGCGCAACGGGCTCGAAGATCTACTGCGCGCCGCCGGTACCGATCCGGACTTCATCATGCGGTCCGTTCCCCGGCGCGAGCAGGTGGTCATCCCGTGCGAGGTCCCGAAGTTTAAGTTCTCCCACAGCTTCAACGTGAAGGACGTGCTCGGAAGGCTTGGGCTCGTCACACCTTCTGATCCCGAGGCCGCCAACCTGTCTAGGATGATCTCCAACATGCCGCCGGAGGGGCTGTTCGTGTCGGTCCTGCATCACATGCATGTGCAACGTTGACGTCGAAGAGGAAGGCACGACGGCGGCGGGAGCTACCCTTGCAGCTGCAACCTAGGTTATGATCCTAGATTGTGCAGCTATGAGACGATCAGTTTTGTCACGGACCACCCCTTCTTGTTCGCCATCATGGAGTATAAGAAGGCCGAGGTCCTGTTCTTCGGGCACATCCTGGATCTGACTCTATGTGCGTGATTGTGCGTGCCTTGCTAATGAATGGATGGTTTTGATTTTCTCTGAGATCAGATCAAAGGGCTGAGAGAACGTTAGTTGAAGCTTTTAGTCTCTCCGAGACCTTAATTGCATTGCACGCTTAAAAAAATCTTTGATTTTGCAGTGTTTGATTTGGTTGGCATATGTATTGGATTAGAGCCTAAGCACTAATTTTGTCTGGGTAGCCTATGGGCCTGTGGCATGCAATTGTGATGCTCAATTTGTGCTTATGTTGCTCGGGTTTGTTTTAAACAAGGTACACACAAAAGGCAGCAAAACACTAAAGAGACGACCAGAACCGCGGCCACCAGCTACGAACACAAACAACCACCTGGGGCTGTAGTGGTGTGGTGGTCAATGAATGAAATGAACCAATGTGAATAGCAAGGTAGCATAAAAATAACAGCTAATCAATCAATAAACAAAATCCAAAGCAGGGTCGAATAAAAAACAACAGACGATGAACGAAGAAAAGCGAAACAAAAAAACACCAACGCATAGGCAAAAGCAACACATAGGAGTAGAAAACATACCCAAAGTCATGGGACTCGGGGTCCACGCCTGGAGGGGTTACCGAGGGCTTCATGATGACGTCTAAGAAGGCCCCAAAAGAAGCAAAAAGACCAAAGATCTCTAGCTACGACTATCGGATCGAGGGACATTGACGCCATTCCACCGGCCGAAGGGGTTGGATACTAGACAAGTGTCCTCACTAGTTCCCGAGACGTCCTTGACGTCACCCGCACGTGACTTGGCATGGGAGACCTCCGTGGCTTTTCTCGGGGAACCTCCGTGACATTTCACGAGAGGCGTTCGGGGTTTTCCACGGGAGGCGTCCGGGGCTCTTAGAGTTTCCTGTGGCCTTCTACATGAGCCCCACATGGCTTTTCCCGGGAGGCCTCTGGGACATTTCATGGGAGGCGTCCGGGGTTTGCCGTGGGAGACGTTTGGGGCTTTTCCCAGTAGTTTTCCGGGACTTTTCCACGGGAGCCCTCTGGGATTTTCCACGGGAGGCGTCTGGGACTTTTCTCGATAGCACTCCGGGATTTTCCACCGGAAACGTCCATGGCTTTACACGAGAGCCCTCCGGGTCTTTCCACGGGAGGCATCGGGGACTTTCTCCGGTAGCCCTCCGGGATTTTCTACGGGAGGCGTCCGTGGCTTTCCACGAGAGCCCTCCGGGACTTTCCACGGGAGGCGTCCGGGATTTTCCCCCAACAATGAGAATATTTGAGATATTTTTAGTTTTGCAAGGATAATTATGATATACAAAGGTGGTGAAATTTCTCTTTTATAATATTAATGCTCGCTTAGCTTGTATGGTTACATGTTATTATGTTGTTCTGTTCGTTGCCATGCATCATATATTTATGAGGCCAAGCCAACATATATGCATAGGTAAAACAAGCCATCCCACTTGATTGCACGAGTTAGGTTCACGTGGCTCACATCCACGACCAGCATAGCGATCTTCCAAGATCGCTTCCTGCAATTTCCATCCCATATGTCTACCTACGTCCCTGTTATCATCTTCTATCCTTGATTTTTGGATCATAAATTATTGGCAAAAAAGATTACTTATGAGCATGTGCCTGAATTTTTGTATCAACTGTCTCAATCATTTAAAACTCGAGATTCATATCTTCATCCTTTTCTTCCTTCCCCCCCCCCTATTACCCCCACCTAATCACAACCTCATGACCCGAAAAACCCCAATCCTTGTCAGCTGCCATAACTCATGTCGTAGCCATCGACACTATTCTCTGTCTCAATGTTGCCCGCCTCCTATTTCTCTCCCATCTCCTCCTCCCCTCTTCCCTCACCGATTAGTGGTCACCACCACTCATAGACACTAGAGGTAAAAACACCCCCTCATCACCACTCACCATTGCCACCTATAGATAGTAGCACCACTATCAATGAATTTTATATGAGCTAGATGAGGGTGAAGATTTTGATATAAAAGCGATAAAAGATTGCAAATAAAAAAATTCTTTGAATTAGGGTTTGGGTTGAATACCTCTTGCTTCCACCAGGGTAGGATTCATGGCGCAAGTCAGTAAAGTTCCAAGCTCAAGAATCGAGCACAAACAGAAGACACAGTAGTTTTACTTCCCCATCAGTCCACTCACCTGTTGGCTTGCTTCTCTTCCAAGTTTCAACTCCACAGCTTTCATTTTATCGACTGCTCCAGATTATGATTATACTGCAAATATGCAAGTGGTCTATTGGATTCCACAAGAACTAATTATTAGACACAACCTGATAAAAGACGATAGTGATCAATCTTCTTTCTTCTATTTTTTAGGACGTGTATGTTGAATTATGAGTATATTGACTGTTTTTTCTCAATAGTTTAAATTTTTGGGTGAATTGATTAGTGTATGAAACTCAATATGATATTAGAGTCTTGAGATTTTGAGTTCAAGACTTAACTTTCTCAATTTATAAGAAAAAAATTTTAAAAGGTTCAGATCCGAAATCAAGAGTCTCAGAAGTAGATCAGATATTAACTCAAATAAAATTCACATAGTGTATAGAACTCAAGAGCATACATCACGTTTGCCTCAGGGAGGACTTGCAAATAATCTCTTCCTTCTTTTTCATCATCGAGCCCACAAGAAAAATCAGAATGTGCAGTGCTTGTTTATCGCCTTGTTTTTTCTTTTTATTTAATTTATTTTTTCTGCAATTTTATCACCATGTGTGCAGTGATTTACCACACATATATGTTACTGTTTCAGTGGGTTTTGATTTTTTTTTTATGGTAATAATTAAGGCTTTTCTTGCGGGATCTAACTTAAATTTGTCTCATAAGTTAGTTTATTGGAGTTCTACCAGCTAAAGTTAGGCCAAACTTTGCTCTAATTTCCATGTACTTTGAGCCTTTGACAAGATCACAAGGAAGTGCTCCACTTACTGAAGATTGACCGAACTACCCAAGTAGCCACTACAGTAAAGTCAAGTCTTGTATCAATCTATGCTATCTCCACTGTTGGTGACCAATGCTTTATGTCAACTTCCAATGGTGTATACAAAAAATAGTATGTGGCAGATCTTAGAATTTGATTACTTGGAATCTACACAAGCAGTGGGTTGGGACTTGGGAGATGGAGCGATGAAGATGGCCTAGTGGAGGAGGATACATCGTCCATCCCAAAAGGATTGAGAAGAGTTCGGAATTGAAGGTCCACCAGCGCGTTCTGTTACCGGACCAAATATTATAGAACAAAAAGAAAAAAAATACCCATCCCATTTTTTTTTTTTACATCTTGTCTTAGTTTCATACACAGTTTTTAAATAATTAACTAAGATTATATATCTACTTATTATAATTAATGTGATAGATGTTTTATTTATGTGTAAATAGTTAAGTGAAGTTATTGTTAATTATGAGTTTATCGTATGATGATAAAATAATTTTTCATCTTAAAAATATTGATCGATATTTTTTTATACAAATTCTTATTCCTAGAACGATGTGTAAAACGAATAGCAATAGGTAGTGTAGAGAAATATAGACACATAAAAACATAACATGCAATTCGGGACGCACATCCAGAAAGAGTTCATCAATGCAAAGTGTAAACAGAAGGTGATCATAATACTATTCCTTCTCCTTGCACAGTGCCGGCGTTCATGGCGCAAAGGAACATGGCTCCGAGTAGGAGCATCGAGCAGAGGCAAAGTTTGAGAGCTATAACTTCTGTCCAGTTTGTGTTGTTTCCTTATTTTATTGTCCTTGCTGCTTCTCCAATGGCTTCCATTTCTATAGCATTTCCAAATTCCAAATGCTCAAGGTGAGATCGGGAGAGCCTAGCTACAAACTGGTCCAAGTCGCCGGTCAGAGTCTGATATTATTAGCAGCGTGCTCTCAAGGCCTCCTCAACATGGATTGAGAGGAGATATTAAGTACTAAGCTCCTAATGTTGTCCATTCAGTGCCTCAAATTAATTTTACACATGATTTAGTCATTTTGAGGATTTGGTTATAGCACAGTAAACAATTTGCAAGGCCTGTATTCACTCGTAACGCCCACATATATAAAGGGGAATATTACATTCTTATTTTACCTGAATGTGCATACAAAACCATCTATCCATCGTTGCGTGATTTATTTAATTATAGTAGTTATATAATAGTAATTATGGGAGATCACAATGGTATTGGTATGGGTCACATTGTCTACGATAGGGTGCTCCCTGACCACGATTTTGGTTAGCAAAAGGGGCAGGGCGGATGCCTCCAATCAGCTGTCCTCGAGATCCAAGAGCCCTTCCTGCAGTTTCATATCAAACCAGATTTTGTTTATATATTTTAGCCAATATAATTAACCTTCCATCATTAATCCCTTAATTAATGTTGCAAGCAAGATACCAAAAGCAAAAGACAAAGACACCAACAACATCAGTAGCAACAACAAAAAACGTCATAAAAACTAAAAAGTCACTTGCTTTATCCTTCCTACTTTTCCAAAATAGAATTGTTTTTCCTTCACACAGATTAAAAGTAACATCAATGACAGCGAAGAGAAAACAGACCATATTATCTTATTACGCCCTCTGGTCTAAATAAATATTATTTTCTTTACTATCTACAATTTTAATTATTTTTTAATCAATATTTTGGTAAAAATTTATATAATTACAATATTATAGAATTATTTTTTACGACAAATATGTTTGTATGATTTTTCAATGGCTAATTAATCTACATATTTATAAATATATTAATGATCAAAATTAAAAAAATATAACCAACATACAAATATTTTGAACTAGAGAGAATAATAGAAAAAATTAATCACTCAATTTGATCTCCCCAGTATTAGTAACAAGTAGAATAGAAGAATAAACTCATTAAATTCACCTTTGATTATGATGAGAATCGATCATATATAATGAAAACAAGACAAAGTAGAAGTGGCATCTTAGATATCGAAATAGGAGGGTTTTTTAATCATCCCTAGGGAATATTATGTAGCAAAAGGAAGTGTCAAAGGAAAGCATAAGATGTAGGGTGAGTACCTCGTCCAGCTTCCACGGTGGCGGCGTGCATGGCACAGACAAGTATAGCTCCCAGTACGAGAATTGACAAGAGGCGAAAGGCAAGAGAGTAATAATACTTTTGCTTCCCCATCTTCTAGTTTGCTACGTCTTGCATCTTATTCCATTTGGGCTCGGTTCTTATAGCGATTTCCAAGTGCTCAACACAAGACTGTGAGTGCTCCATTAAGATCAGTGGACATTATTCAAGCAATACTTTTATGTAAAAAAAAAAGTGCTTAGTACAACGTGGTACGTTAAAATATGAAAGAGACACCTAGTGGGTAATGGGCTCCCTGGAGATCATAGACTAGATAGGCGTGGGCCTTTTTTAGAAGTTGGACCTCAAAAGGTCCAGTTCGGGTGTAAAGACTGTGTCCAAAATACACACTAAGCACACATGTTTGTTTATCTCACATACGCGTTGTTTCGGAGTGTCTAGAGGCACTGAATTTAATCATTTTGGAATGGAGTTTCAACATGAAAGTGGTTGTCACATAATTTGGCAAATTATGCTTGTAATCAATCCTAGGTGGGTCGGCATGTATGACTGAGATAAGAGTTTAATAATCAATAAAGCGTCTCCATTTCTTAAAATAATAATAATAATAATAAACCACAAGAGTAAAATGGTACAATATAGTGTTGAGATAAGAGTTTCATTGATTGATTTCAATCGAGCATATAGAAAGATAAGATTTGATTTAAATAATACATATTATCTGCAACCAAATTTGGTAAGAATTTATTCCTATTTGTTATTAAAGTTTATCTTGTATTTAAATTTCAACAAATTGAGACTATAAATATGGAGACATATGCATGATTCGAAAATATCAACTATATAGTGTTCTTCAATATAATATTATCACATAGTTTGATCATCTATACTGATATTTTATAGAATTAGAATATTATATAGGTTAGTCAGATAAAAGGTCTTGTTCAGCCGCTCTGCTTGCATACAAAAATTGTTTTATTATGAGATGTGAGTGGATATTTTCTGACTGTTCTGACTTTATGTTAAGTCGGAAAATCGTTGTAAAGGGTTTATGGTGGATTCAACAGTTTGTCTAAACGATGTTAATAGTGAAATCTTTACAACGTGTCCAACTTCATAAAAATCTACTTATTCTTTTTTTATATCTTTTTTATTTGTCACATATCTAATTATACTATCTCAACTACTCTTCGGATCCTACCACAAAGTCCATTATTGGCACGAATTATAGCGAAACGGAAGAAGAAATCCACTAGAACATAATTAAAATTGGGATGGACCCAAGATATTCCTTGAAAGAAAAGATCGGGCCCATCGTGAGCAACCAAAGTCCAGCTAGCTTCTAGAGGAGACAAAGTTGACTCTCACTCCGCTCCCGTAGCAAGAAAATTTCCACGTACGTTACACAATAGTTCCCACATTAAACGTATGTACCCATGAATCGCGCGATGCCATGTGACCCTCTCAGAGCTTTCACTCACTTTGTTTCGCTGATTTTACTCTCATTATTTATAAACCATGTACAATATTTGCACCCTTCTGTAATCATAAAATACTTATATTTGAAATATATTAGTAGAACATCTATATGAGATTATTTGTAATCCATTTTATCTCTAATTTTAGATAAATTTTACGATCCTGCACGAACAACCTTCTTCACTTTTATAAACGTACTAATTAATCTCTCTTTATCCAACCATTATAGATTTAAATTTTTGTTTCAAATAATTCTATCCTCCAAAATTGGTTGGACCAGCGAACCCCCAACCTCTCCTTTTCCGTTACAAAAAAAAAAAAAAACAGCCTTTCATCACAAGATCCTCCTAGCCCCTTCCGCATTCCCCAAGAGCCCCACTTATTTTCCTTTTAAAAATGCATGCGTTGTGCACTTATTATTGAAAAGAGGAACAATATACATTAGTTCCTAAATCAAGGTTTAGTAGAGAATAAAAAATGATCAGATTGAGATTTAGACTAAGTTTTGATTATATCTGTTCTGATGTTAATCGCTTTGACTTTACTCGATCAGATGCTAGTATGCGGAATTATGGGATCTTATTCGGAATTATCGAAACCAAAAGTTGATCGAAACACACAGCTCAAAATAATTGCATAGTTCTTTATTTCAAAGAGGGCTTGTACACATAGAACGTTAAGACATACTCACCTACGCCGAAGAATTATGTGTCTAAGACTTAAATAAGTTTAACATAGACTCGATGATTTAAACCAAAACTATTACAAGTATTTATAGTCCAATCGTATGAATACGTATCAAACTCAATAACCTAAACATATTAGATTCGGACACTAATTAACCATAAATAGATAGGACTCGGTTATATATATTTGGATCAGACTACAATTTCAACCAGAGATCAAATCCTTTCCAAGGTCGCACTCTTTTTCATGATCGCGAATTCTTTTGGAACTCGACCTGAGATCCAACGGGATCAAAAAATTTAAAGAAATATTAATACTCTTCTTTTTGCATCTAATATTCCAATTTTAATGGATCATAAAACCCCATTTTCACACCAAATGCCGTCTAAAACACACTTCCAATACAACAACTGTGGTAAGTAATAGGTTCTACTATAATATGCAATAAGAAGTGTACTTTCAAAAGATGTGCATGGACAAGATGAGATCTAAAGAAGAGAGGGTGACAAGTTGGACAAATATCCAACCCCAAAACTCCCTATATAAAGACATGCACTACCACCACTTCTTGCACACACATACACCAGTGGTATTTCAACACCAACCACCTGCAAGAACTCGGAAGCCTTGCCATGAAACTCTTGGCAGTACTGGCCATCTTGGCCGCGGCATTCGCCACGGCCGCTCTTGCCGAGCAGTGCGGCAAGCAGGCCGGCGGCGCGCTGTGCCCGAACTGCCTCTGCTGCAGCCGCTTCGGCTGGTGCGGCTCCACCAGCGACTACTGCGGCGATGGCTGCCAGAGTCAGTGCAGCGGCTGCAACTCGCCGACGCCGCCTACACCGAGCGGCGCGGTCGCGTCCATCGTGTCGCGCGAGGTCTTCGACCGGATGCTGCTGCACCGCAACGACGGCGCGTGTGCCGCCAAGGGGTTCTACACCTACGACTCGTTCATCGCCGCCGCCACCGCATTCAGCGGCTTCGGCACGACGGGCAACACCGACACGCAGAAGCGGGAGATCGCCGCCTTCCTGGCGCAGACGTCCCACGAAACCACAGGTGGGTGGGCGACCGCACCAGACGGCCCTTACTCCTGGGGCTACTGCTTTAAGCAGGAGAACGGTGCAACTTCCGACTACTGTGTCCAGAACGCGCAGTGGCCGTGCGCCGCAGGGAAGAAGTACTACGGCCGTGGACCCATCCAGATCTCCTAGTATGACATCAAATTTTCAACTTTGATTTCATTTAAATTTTCCACAAAGTTGAATTATAGTTTAACATTTGTTGAAATTGAATTGTTGCAGTAACTACAACTATGGACCAGCTGGGCGGGCGATTGGAGCAGATCTATTGAACAACCCAGATTTGGTCGCGACTGACCCGACAATCTCATTCAAGACGGCTATGTGGTTCTGGATGACGCCGCAGTCACCGAAGCCGTCGAGCCATGATGTGATCACTGGCCGGTGGACACCGTCGGCGGCTGACAGTGCGGCGGGCCGGGTTCCCGGGTACGGTGTCATCACCAACATCATCAACGGCGGACTCGAGTGTGGGCACGGGGCAGATAACCGGGTTGCGGATCGGATCGGGTTTTATAAGCGGTACTGCGACATTCTTGGTGTCAGCTACGGGGACAATTTGGACTGCGGTAACCAGAGGCCTTTCAGCTAAATTCAGCAGGTCTTTGGACACAATAAGAGCTTTGGTAACTTTGTGTTACAAACAACGAGCTCACTACATACGTATGAATAAAGCATGCCATCTGGAATGTCAAACAGAAGACGCAACATGTAATGAACTGTTTGATACAATACTTATAACCATTAATTAGTTAACGCTTTTGTGATTCGTGAATATGTGGACCTGTGGAACGCACGTACATATATGTTATGTATTCCTTAATTTATACTAAGACGCGAGTTATGAAATTTAAAATATTCCACCCTAAGTGATTTATGTTCGTTTGGTATGTTTTATTTAGCTTCTATTTGGCACAGCTCTAACTACAATTTGTTCATTTGAGAAGTTAAAGATTTTGTGTTACAGAATTTTAGTTTCAACTTAAAATTGTCATAAGTTTAAGTCCGCTCAAGAAAGATGTCCAAATAAGATTTCTCAGAAAATTTTAACTCTATTTTAAATTGATTAATTTAAATTTCTCTCTCTAACTTATTTGAGAAATCATTTTTGACATAACTAAACCCTCCTAAAAAGACCAAAGTCATTTAACTCTAGTTCCAATAAAAATGTTGAAACTCAAAATTTGAAGTCCAAAAGAAATGCTAGAGTTCCAATAAAAATCCTAGAACCCAAAACTCTACTACTCTAACTCTTGGAGTTGCTTTAGCTATAAAAAACTGTATTGCCATAAGCACTGCATGTATCATTCAACTTGACCAAAAAAAATATTAATGGCCATAGACTTATAATTGATTCAAACTTTTACAGGTTAGTGTTGTTTTAAGAACTCTTGGAGCTCCGAGCAGGGCTCCTAGCTCCCAATAAAAAAGGGCCCTAGCTTCGTTAAACTCCACTCCACTAATTAGAAAAACTGGTAGTGTTTGACCGGGTGTCCGACTCTACAGATCTTTAATGGTTCATCTTGAAAATTGGATTGATATTTTCACCATATTAGGTGTTAAACAAGGTTTTATAATATGCTGGTCAATAAAATACAATGTCCAATATTTCTTTATGGATTTATCTACAATTTGTGCAAATTTTCCAAACTTGGCATCCTCTTAATCACCTCCTTTTTTAAAGGAAAGATTATCTGTGTTACTCAAAAAATATATATTTTTATTTTTTTAAAAAAATCATTCTTTTATTTTTACCACTACCACGTAAGATTCTATTTTATTTTTACAATTATTGTTAAGTCTATCACTATTAGAGGTTGTTTTAGTTCCAAATTGGTATTGACCCGATCACAATTTTACTGAAAAGACAAATATACCCCTATTAGTAAATAAGACCCACTTTTTAGGCCTTTTCGTCTCTTCCACTCGACTTCTCCTCCTCGGCTCCCTTGTCGCCTGCTTGGCAGACACGCATGTCGACACCAGTAAGCCTCTGGCCGCATGCTGCCAACCTCTGTCATCTCCTTCTTCCTTCCACTCTCTCTCTCTCTCACGGTTTTGCATTCACGCACACACAACCGAATACAGCCAAATCTGGCCACCCCACGCTGCCGGTTGCTAGATCAAGCCGTCGAGCATGTTCCCCCTCTCTCTCACCCTCTCCCTCTCTTGGCCTCGCTTCCCTGCATACACGAATGTTGAAGATGATCTAGATCTAGCCATTGCCCTATAGTTGGCGAGTCGCTGACCATCGATTGGCCCTCCCCGGGTACGTCCCCTCGCTCTCTCTGTTTCTCTGTCTTACTCTCTCTTCATTCCTTTCTCGCTTACCTCAGCGGTGTCACCATCAACTCTACTATGCTACAAGATGGCGGATGGGAACTACGGCAAATGTGATCATCATTGTTTTGAGCAATGCCCTTGATGTGAGAACATCTCCATGGCAAAGAGGTGCCAATGATGCAGGTGGCATCGATGGCAAGATGATGACAACGGCTGGCGAAAGTGAGGCGCGGGTGGTGAGGGGCTCACAACAGTAAGCCATCTCCGACCAAATTGGTTGGAGGCAACCAGTGGGAAGCAAAATTGAGTTAGTAAAGATGCTGGTGGCGGCAGTTCCAATGAGAAATCAACTGGCGGCAGCCAATTCGACATCGAGATAGTTAGCGTATAAAAGACGGTTATGAGTTTGATTCTTACGGGGCTTCCCACATACAGTCGTCACTGGGTTGCGACTGTGGTCATTTTTACAATTTTCTTTTCTTCTGTATTTTTTGTGAGATTATTATTTTAATACATATTTTCCATACAAAAAATTCTAGCAAGTACTATAGAAAATTATCTCACTTGTTTAAGGCTGTAAGCCCATTAATTATCCCAAGAAAGGCCATAACAGATAGAGCAGCCAGAGCAGTGTCCCTCCTTACAAAGTTACGCGGCAACCATGGTTCGTCAATATGGCAGGGACATGCCACTGAAATAGACGTACCTAATGGATCGTAGTCGTGTCACAAAAGCACAAGGCAAAAAGTAGTCATGGCAAAGATGGCATGATCGAATACTGATGTTACCTAACTGGACCAAATCTCTACAAAAAAACTTCCAAAGCAAGCGGCCAACTTGTTTTGACTTGGTGCGCTTAAAGCAACAAGAATGCATGATCGTGCGCCTGGAATTCCAGAAGAGGATACAAAGTTTGGACTTGGACACTAGCCAGATACACGTATGTGCCTTGCGACAATTTCATACGTTTCGCCGTATAATCGGCAGGCGGCAGGAACGCATGCATGCGAGTTTACAACTCTCTTCCCCAACAAGTCGAATACTTCCAAGAATTTTATAATGCTGTTCGTCAAGCAGCCCCAACATCATGCCCTGTTCGGCAGGGAACTGAGCACGCCTATCTTAATTTGGGCATCGCTTCTGTTGAATATTATTCGGCTACCCACTTAGTTTCTTGATTTTTGATGGTTTAGCTTTGTCTCACGTCCATTGTTACATGCACGGATCAATATGCTCTGTCTTATAGTTTAAAAATACATATCTTTTCAACCCACTTTGGTTGATTGGTTAGAAATAAATACTACATGTCAATGTGACTGCAAAAATAAAATTTTTTACAAGATTACTAAGCACCATAATTTATTTTTATCTATTCTGATTGTATGATCAGAAATCAATATTACACATCATTAGATGAAAAAATAAAAAAATCTCATGAGATGATCAACTACCACAAGGAAGGCTTAGGAAGTTGATCGCTTGGTGGTTTGGTGAGACATTTTCAGTTAATCCCCACACACTTTGTACTCACGTAGACATGTGTTCTGGGAGGTTTATGAAGTTGCTTATTTGTATTAGCACTTATCCTATGAATTAATCGAAAGTTCTCTTCCCTCCTATCTTATTGGACAAATTTAGACGTCAAAAACAGTGTGCAATTTTTACGTACAACAAACAGTTGCGAAGGCCCGAAGCAACAACTTTGCGAATGTGGCGCGGTTCCACCAGACCGACAGAGAGAGAGAAACTGAGCCGAAAACTCCTTGGGCCCGTCTAAAGTCCAGCATGTGCCACTCGGTGCAACGTCGGCGTCTGGGCCTGCTCTTACTGATGGGCCACCAACTTGGGCTAATCTCTCAACATATAAGATCATTGTTGTTCGTTACATCGTTTGAATAGACAGTTCAAGCATTTATGCGCTATATCACATAAATTTGTCATCCATAAAAAAAATAGTTGTATTTAGATTCTAATCACAGATTATTCAATAATTAGAAAGCGGGTCCCATCCAATTTTATAAGACTTGCTTTTTCCAAACTTGTCAAATAATTTTTGAGTAATGCTAATCACTTTAGTTACCATATGATTCACTACTAATTTCTACCTAAACACATGTGAACATATATCAAATTTTACAAAGATATTCAATATAATAATTGAGTTAGCATAATTATGAATTAGGTTCATAATACAAACACAATATATTTAGGAGAACTCGAACAGCGCATCCGTGCATGTGGATTCAAACGTTTGCATTCTCGATTCCAACAGGCAAATCCCACGCGCAGGTCAAAGTGTTAAAATTCATGCGTTAACGGCGTCGTAATTAAACGGAGCCGCAAATCAAGGAAAATGGGAAGCAACGAAACAGACATACAATACTAGTCCAAAAGACCCTTCATTCTTCTTAGGAAAAAGTTGATATTGCCTCTCTATATTCAAAAACTGCAGATAAATTCCTGTATTTTAATACCAAATATTTTATCCTCTTTATTTTTAAACCTAATACAGATTTGATCCAAAAATAACTTTAGGTGATCTTAGACGAGATTTTTTGCCATTTTTCCCTTTAATTCTTTCTAAATTACAATTTCATAGGAGAAAGTTATGACTGATTTGACGAACCTTAGTTTGCCAGCAGGACATTTGGAATTTTTTGTACGAATATCCTAGAATAAAATTTTTTTTAAAAAAATAACGTGTATTAAAAGATAATTGCAAAAATTACTTCAGTCGCCATCCAGGATGGCGACTTACCAAAAAAAGGCAACGGAGGGGACATCAGTCGCCATCCCGTATGGCGACTGCGGGATTACCATCAGTCGCCATCTGGGATGGCAACTGATGGGGGCTATATAGCGCGGCCGTGGCGATTGGAGTTGTAAACGCAAAAAAAAATTCGTTCAGATCTCGGCAGAGAGGAAAAAGAGAGGAGAGGGGAGAAGGAGAGGGGAAAAAAGAAGAGGAAAAGAAGAAAAGGAGAAGAGGAGGGGGAGGAGGAGAAGGAGGCGAAGAAGAAGAAGAGAGGAGAAGAAGGAGGAGAAGAAGAAGAGAGGAGAAGGAGGAGAAGAAGAAGAAAGGTAAATTTTTGTGATAATTAGTTTAGAATGTAGATCTGTTTTAGGGGTTTATAGATTTATTTTAGCAATTTGTAGATCTGTTTTAGGAATTTGTAGATCTGTTTTAGAAATTTTTAGATCTGCTTTAAAAATGTGTAGATCTAGTTTAGAAATGTGTAGATCTGTTATGTAGATGTGTTGTATTTGTAGATATGTTTTAAAAATGTGTAGATCTGTTATGTAGATGTGTTGTATTTGTAGATCTGTTTTAGAAATTTGTAGATCTGTTTTAAAAATGTGTAGATCTATTTTAGAAATGTGTAGATCTGTTACGGTTTATTCGTAGAAAATGTGCAGAAATATATATTTGATTTGTGCCGTACTTAAATATGTTCGGCATGTATGTATAAGTTTGAAGACAGTGACATTTGAATATAGCTTTGTCACATATATTTGATATGTGAGATGATAATATAGGAATTGTAGATTAGATGTGATGCAATGTCGTTAATGCAGTGTATTTCGATTAGTTGAGATGTTAAAAAATAAGTCGCACATGTCTTAAGGATGAGTATAGAGTAATGTGTAAAATATATTGGAGATATGATAGCTGATATTTGTAATACTTATGTTGTAGACAATGTCGGAAACAAGAGTAGTCTATATTTTCCACGGGGAACAAATCATTAGAAATGGACCATCTGGAGATGACCTAAGTGGCTATCACCGTGTAGACATGGAATTGAATGATCTTAGTGTTCTTAATTTTGAAGACCTTAAGACCCGAGTCATGAACATCTTAAATATTGACCCATGTTTACACAAAATTGTCATAGAAGCGCTGGTGCCTATTGGTTTGACATCTTGTTGGAAATTGTGTAAACTTAGAGGCGATAGATCATGGGGCTCTTTTGTTAGGAGGGTGATAAACCCCAATCATGGGCCAGATGACTGCATACTGTATGTGACAAAGCTAGACAATGTACCAGAACCGGCAGCAGAACTTGTACCCGAACCATTAATTGGAGGACAACATACGAACATTGATCCAACCATGACCCATATTCTGCGGATATGCCCAACGCAGAATTCATGGGCGGGTATTTCTGGCCTGGGGATGAGGCTTACGCCGACGAAGGTGAAGACGAGGGTCTGGAAGTTTCAGGCAGCGAAGGGTCGGAGGTGGACGCAGACTATGCGGATTTCTCTAGTGAAGAAGACTATCGTGGAATGGGACCTCCACAACAATGGCTAGATCCTAGTGAATTTGAGCATGCGCGAATCCACGACGATCGCAGTTCGGAGTGGGCAGGGAGTGAGCACAGATTAACATTGGGACAACATTTTCGAAGCAAGGAGGAGGCTAAGCAAGCCATGGCGATGTGGTCCGTGACACTGCGTCGGTCTTTCAAGGTTGACAGAACAAATCCGCGACTGTACGCAGTGAAGTGCAAGGTGGAAGGATGTCGATTTTATGTTCGTATTGCTCGGTACAGGGACAATGAACACTTCATTGTTTCCAGGATCACCGAACATGACTGTTCGGTGACAGAAGTATCACAGAGTCATAGGAATATGTCCTCCGCATTTGTGGCACGTGTAATTTTGTCGAACCTTCATGCAAATCTTGATATGCCACCAAAACAAATTGTTAGCCAGATCAATGACACATTTGGGTACATCATTCAATATGGGAAGGCATGGAGAGCCAAGCAACTTGGTCTTGAGATGTTATTTGGATTTTTCTATGATTCATATAACTATGTGCCCAGATTGATCCAACAAATCGTTGACACCAACCCTGGCACTGTGATGGATATGGTCCATAGCCCAGTTGTCGGCAGAAATGGTGAGATAGTTCATGGAGCTGAGTACATGGAGCGTATATTCTGGTCATTTGGTCAAGTAATCTCTGTGTTCAAGTACATGCGGCCAATACTTTGCGTGGATGGCACATTTCTAACTGGGAAGTACAAGGGAACTCTGATGACAACAGTTGCTGCAGATGCAAACAACCAGCTACTTCCCATGGCGTACGCCTTAGTGGAAGGAGAGAGTACAGACAGCTGGGTATGGTTCCTTGCAAACCTAAAACAAACAGTCGTGAAAGACAGACGGAATGTATGTATAATCCATGATAGACACAAGGGTCTGTTAAGTGCCATTGAGTTCATGTTGTCCACTGAGAACCCGCAGTACAGCTGGAATGACTTGATCAGTCGGTGGTGTAAACGACACCTTGCGGCGAACTTCTTCACACACTACAAGAGCGCACGGCTTATAAAGAAGTTCAAGCGGTTGTGCAATCAGAACCAAAGCCATAAGTTCCAAAAACTTTGGGACGAGTTAGAACAAGAAACTTCAGATCTAGGTAAATCCCAAAAGTCAGAGGCAAGCAGTTCACAACATCCAGAAGATGAAGAAAATGTCGTGGAAACTACAGATGTGCCGAGACGACGCACCCGAAGATTAAGGCCAAAGAAATTTAGTGAATGGATCAGTGACAAAGCTCCTGAGAAGTGGTCTCTATTGCACGATAAGGAAGGTGCCAGATATGGCGTAATGACAACTAACATGGCGGAGGTATACAATTTTGTGTTGAGGGGGGTGCGAGGTCTGCCGCTCACTGGAATTGTGGAATTTACATGGCATCGCACGGCCAAATACTTCTACGAGAGAGGTACAACTGCAAGAGCATTGCTTCGGGTCACACCACCAAAATTTCCTCATGAAGTACAAAGGTACTTAGAAATGAAAGCCGCGGCCGCTCAGAAACACTCAGTCGAGTGCATTCCTAACAGCAGAAGGCAAAGTTGGGTCGTTTATCTGCGCAGTAAGAACGTGGGGGGTGGATACATGCGACAAATCAAGAGGCAAGGAGTGACATTTGAAGATGGTGTCAAGTGCACTTGTAACAAGCCAACTCTATTGCATAAACCGTGCTCTCATGTGATGGCCGCGTGTGCGCACGACAACAAGTCGAGCGAGATGTACCTGTCAGTTTACTATGGTTCACGGTACCTTGCCGAGACATGGACTGCAGACTTTGAGATTTGGGGGACTCAGCAGCACTACAGAGATCGGTCGTGTAGGGCAGGCGAGATCCGATATGTTCCACCACCGCACTTGGAGCGGAAAGGCCCTGGACGACGGCGGAAAATGCGAATTGGCAATGACATGGACAACGCAGAACGCGATGAGCTACGAAAGTGTGCCGTTTGCCGACAGCCTGGCCACACGAGGAGGACATGTCCTGATGCATCCGGACCTAATCGAACATGACTCAGTAATGTTGTGCAACACTTATTCGTTCCTCTTGTGTATTTGATGATGTACTAACCTAATGTTCTTGTTTGCAGGCATGGCTCACCCTCGTCCACAGTTTCCTGAGTTACTCGATCACTACTACGACGATCGTCATCGGTCTCGAGCGGTGCGATCCGGAGAGAAGCTTCAGCCATTCCGCCTGCGATCGTCCGGCACGTCTTGGCCCCTCGACGGGAGATACATCGCACGGCTGAGGGCGGCGGGGCTGCTTCCTTTTAGCAGGATGATCACCAGACTGGAGACTTTCAGGCACGACCAATCACTTGTCTCTGCTCTGGTGGACAGGTGGAGACCCGAGACGCACACATTTCACTTTCGGTGGGGGGAGATTGTAGCTTCTAGGCCCCTATAGAGTGTTTTAATAATTAATGACAACTACAAATGCTATACTAACGTTACTTGCCTAGTTGTGTCAAGAAGATACTTAAAAGACAGGTTAATGAAAAGCGAAGAAAGAGCCTCAGGATGAAGAAATGGTGCATTGATAAAAAAGGCAAAGGTACGGAATAGGGTCTTTTCCTTTTTACCGGTCTAACGTGATTAGAGAAGAATTTTGACCGGATTTTAGGATAGTTGCTGTACTATTAAGAGGAGCATGTGGTGTATCACAAAATACTTCATCTATGTGCCACAAATCATAAAATCAACATGCATTGCATACTAGAAGGCCACATCCTTTGAAAATGCTTGTTTCAGCTCTTTTCTGCTCAGCATTGTCTCAGTCGGTCTGACCGTTTGTTGGACCGGTCTGACCGAATTCACGGACTGACCGATTAGAATTCTCGGACTGACCGACATTATGTCTTAGTATAGTATATACCTTTTTAAGGTCGGTCTGTCCGTAGTTTAAACCTAAGTCAGTCTCCTGGAACTTCATGAACTATCTTTCTATTGTTTTTAGCTATTACGGTCTGACCGTTTTATCAGACCGGTCTAACCGTGAAATCGGTCTGACCGTGTTTTTGTACTACGGTCTGACCGTATGGCCGGTCTGTCCGTATATATCGGCCTGACCGTATAAGGTGTCCAGAAACTAGGTCGTCTCTGGACAGCTTCACGGTCTGATCGAAATAGGCTCCGGTATGACCGTGTGTGTGCCTGACAAGGGCAGTTGAGCATTTATTGCGCCTGTTTAATGCCGTTGCAATTACGGCGGTCTGACCGAGCTTGTGCTTGCGGTCTGACCGCCAGGTGATCTTTTTCACCCAACGGCCTGTAACTGCTATATTAATTGTGGGGGGTATATATACTCCCATGCACGGCCCTGTTCACAACTTTTGGCAAAATCTTGAGCATTGTCATCATCCTTGAGAGCCTAAGCTAGTTTCATACACTCTAGGGTTCAAATTCTTGAATTTGTGAGAGTGTGCATTTGAGATCTTCTAGTGCATTGCATTTAGATCATTCAATCAATCTTGTGGCACTAGAAGAAGGCTAAGTGATCATCACCGGCTTATTACTCTTGGAGCTTGCCGGCTCCTAGACGGCTAGGAGAAGGGTTTTGGAGAGCTCTTCAAAGAAGATTGTGGAGAAGCCTCAAAACGTCTTGTGAAAGGGTTGAGCACACCTTGCCGGAGCGGTAAAGTGCATCCTTAGTGAAAACGAGGTTTGGATAACTCATCACACTAATCCGGCTCAAGATCTAGGTCACTTCTCGAGAGAAGATTGACTAGATAGAGGAGCGGTTAGAGATTTGAGTTTGCCTCAACGTGGATTAGGGGTGATTGGCAAATCACCGAGACCACGGGATATATCCTTGTGTTGGAATTGTGCTTTATTCATATTGTGTTATTTATTTGCTCTCATTATCTATAAATTGTTTGATTATTTGCTAAATTGCTAAAATCACCTATTCACCCCCCTCTAGTCGATATCCTAGATCCCTTTCAGAGATGACCATTACCCTGGAGGATGTGGCCATGTTGTTCGGACTCCCGATTCGCGGGCAGGCCTGGGTACCACCACCCACTCCTGCCGGATGGGACGGGATGCTCGCCGAGAGGTTTCATCCACTACCTCTGGGGCAGGAGCCCTTCCACCACGACGTCGGAGTTCCTGCGACTTGGCTTGTTCACTTCAGGACGTGCCCAGCAGATGCAAATGAGTGGACTGTGAGCCGACACTTCGAGGCATATTTGCTGCACTTGTTCGGGGGCTTCATGTTCACTGGTATGGTTAAACATGTTATAGGCACAGCTATTTCCATTCTCTTGCTGAATTTAATTCCTATTTTTTTGCTTTTCTACAGGCACTCACGGCGACACAGTGGATCGTTGGCTTGTTCCACTGGCGCAGATGCTCGCGGACACGCCGATCGATCAGATCCCGCTCATCAGCTGAGGGTCAGCGGTTCTCTGTGCGACGTATCGAGGGTTGTGCGACGCCTGCGTTCGGCGTGCCCGAGCGGCGAACATGGCCGGATCTCCTCTACTTTTTTTGCTTTGGTCGTATGAGCACATACCTGTCGGACGACCGCTCATCACCGACACGCCCGTTGCACTTCCGGAGGGGCACCCGCCTAGGGATGCAGAGGATGAGATCGATCGCCCTACCATGGGGGATCGCTGGTTGCAACATGAGCTGCAGTGGGCCACAGTTCAGGTGCATACATGCTACAATGCGTACAGTGGTGAGTTGGAGTTGTTGCATCCGGCGCGTGTTATATGGAGGGTTTGGACGACGAGCTATATCGAGAGCACAGCCGGCGGCGCGATCTCTGTGGTGTGTACAGAGGACCGGGATTTATGGCTCACCCGCTGTATTCTTGTCTTCAGCCATATGTTGGAGGTGTATGCTCCATGGAGGGTGATGCGCCAGTTTGGCTTATTCCAGACGATCCCTCCTCCAGATGCCCCACATCGTTTGTCGCATGACCAGCACGAGTAAGTTTTCGATTATCTCCGCGCATAGTGTTTTGGCTCTGTGAAATAACTGAACACCTTTGTTTTTTTTGCAGGCAGAGTCGCAAGGGCAAGAAGGTTGTCAGTTGGCAGGACCGACAATCTCCTTACACTCGTCGCTGGGAGCAGACAGCAGCGATAGATGTCGTGCGTGAGGAGAGGGCGTATGATTCCACGACATACGGCAACTACCTCCGATGGTACCTCCCTCGCACCGCAACTCGCATTGCCCCGCCACCTCCGACGCCTGCAGACGTGCCTGCTCCGAGCGTGCATCAGACATACGACCGACATCACGCATCTCGGGTACACCGCCAGGTACATGCCGCCAGCCCATGACCTACTTGTTATTTTTATTTCTTCCTACTATTGTCTTACCGTCTTGCAGGCTGACGGCATCCGTGCGATCAGTTCCGTGACACGGCCGCTAGTCCAGCGGAGGCAAGCAGGTCTGCCTATCACGCCCGACGAGTACGAGAAGGCCGTCGCCTACGTCGACCGACTCGCCTCGCAGCTGACCATTGAGAGTGCCGCCACTTCGTCGACTTTTGTTGCACCTCCACGTCCACGGGCTCGACCCAGTCATACGCCGTCGCACTCAGCCGCTCGTCATCCTGACACAGCCGGCCCTTCAGGTACGGCCGTTGCCGCACCCATTTATCTCGGTGTGCCCCCGGCTCGCTCGTACCGTACAGGTGTTGCACCTCACGTCGACTTCTCATCGCGTGGTGGTGTACGGATCTCTGAGGGTCCCCGAGCGCCGCCTTCCGCACACACTTCCGATTCTGGTTTGGGCTTTGACGTCACGTTCGACTCAGACGACGAGTACATCGCTATGTCTGAGCAGACGGTGCCTATCTCGTCGGCTGGTCCGCTTCGGTCTCCTGCTAGGCACCCACCATACATTCCTCGTCAGTCGGTCCGTGCCGACCCCCAGGTGGTCCGCGACCCATCGTATGCTCAGTATGCCGATATGTTGCAGATGAGAGACGACGCGGATCAGAGCCAACATCAGTTGGCATCTTCGCAGCTTGGTGAGGCACCTCCACCATCGCAGGACCCAATGGACGCTCCTGATACAGGCCTCGGTCAGCCGAGTGCTCAGCCTCCCGGTCGACAGCTCTCGTAGAGGACAGTGCATCCGCGCAGCACCTATTCACCATCGCCGTTTCAACGCGACCGGACGCATCGTCCGAAGAGGGGCCGACAGTAGTTTTTTTTTATGTTCTCCCTTTATGGAACATGATATCCATGGTTATATTATTTTCGATTATATTAGTATTCTCATGTTTTCACTACTTTTTTATGTTCATTTTGGTTTTTGCGAACATCATACTCGACAGATTGAACCAACCATGAAATATACTGATCAATCAACGTGGCCAACCATGGGTCTTTTCCTCCTTAGTTTGTCAGCCAATCAACTATGTAACGTTCATTTTTAAAAAAACACAAATTTCAATGTTAATTTTAAAAAAAACACAAATTTGAAAGTTATTTTAAAAAAAACACAAATTTCAATGTTAATTTTAAATAAAACACAAATTCGAATGTTAATTTTAAACAAAACACAAATTTGAATGTTAATTTTAAACAAAACACAAATTTGAATGTTATTTTTAAACAGAACACAAATTTGATAGTTATTTTAAAAAAAACACAAATTTGACTGTTAATTTTAAACAAAACACAAATTTGAATGTTATTTTTAAACAGAACACAAATTTGAAAGTTATTTTAAAAAAAACACAAATTTGACTGTTAATTTTAAAAAAACACAAATTTTGAATGTTAATTTTAAATATAACACAAATTTGAATGTTAATTTTAAACAAAACACAAATTTGAAAGTTATTTTAAACAAAACACAAATTTTAATGTTATTTTTAAACAGAACACAAATTTGAATGTTAATTTTTAAAAAAACACAAATTTGAATGTTATTTTCAAAAAAACCACAATTTTGAATGTTTTTTTTAAAAAAATACAATTTTTAATGTTAGTTTTAAAAGAAACACAATTATGAATACTATTTTCTAAAAAAAACACTTTTTTTTGAGCCAGGCCCTTCAGTCGCCATCCTGGTTTGCAACTGAAGGTGGCGACTGATGATGTGGCCATCAATCGCCAACCAAGATGACGACCGAAACTCAAATGCCATAAGTCGCCATCTGGGATGGCGACTGAAGTCATTTTTACAATTTTTTTTTATTAAACGTTATTTTGAAAATTGTTTTTTTACTCTGGCATATCCGTACAAAAATTTCGGACATTTGAATACCAAATACCTGGTGTTGTTTTTGAACCATTTTGACGTATATTTGATTCTATTCTTGAACACTGGTTTTTCATATTTATGCTAACACAGGCAGCCGTGGATCTCCACCAAGGACGCGCTTGGCTTCCTGCTGCACTTCCTCTAGTAAAATTGTATTCCTCCAAATAGATCTAGAAACACTTCCTCTACTAAAATTGTGATTTAGAAAAACATCACAGGTGGAATTAACAAGTAAAAATTGATTTTGAACTAAATCTGTATTGATTCTGCAAATAGAGGGGAGTAAAATATTCGATTTCAAAATATATTGGATTATGCTGAAAATAAAAGGGTAATATCAACTTTTTTTTTCTTTGATGAGTCGAATAATTTCTTGGAAAAAGGAAAAGACTGTCAACAATTAAGAAAAATAGCCAAGAAGCATTTGATGGTGTAATTTTTTGATTTGTAGTTTCCACTGGTGTTTTTGCAATTGGAAGGGTGCCTAATACTCTTAATTTGCTTCCATGGAAGCTTCTAATGCCTCATGATGTAACGCTTAGGGCCTTTTCCATAGACCATAGTGCCCGCCTCCCAGAATTCCACAAACAATCAACTAAGCATATTTCAGGGCGAAGCTTTGGACAAGGATGACACAAAAAGTGAGTGAACTCAAGCAAGTGTTTACATGTGTAGTTTGGTACAAGAATCGGTCTTGAATCATACTCATACACATTTTCATCTGAAGACCAAGTCCCAGCATCAGGACGAATAAAAAAAACAATCAATGTATAATGAATAAAAGAACAGTCGATGTATAATATGCATGCATGAGGTATATACAGGAACTGACAAATAATAGTTTGGCGCCCAAGCCCAAGCCTGACCCACACCCGAGCTTGGCTTGAATCTAAATGCGCTGTCTGAGTTAGATGAAACTCTAGCCGATTTAATGCAATCGAGTTTTTTTGTCAATACAGTCTAAGCTTGAAGATGTTCAACTACTCAGGACTTAGAGTAAACTGTATACTATCTCTCACTTCACATTTTCTCACAATCATCCCTTATGATTTTAAATTGGTCAGACAAAAAAAGAGGAATACAGTTTTGCTTTTATAGCGAAATATCTATACTTGGTACCCAAGGTGATGTGGAATCATAGGATGATCCCAATCTTCATGATATAGGATCAACAATAACTAATGAGATAATTGCATGAATGAAGTAGCCAACCGACGATGTTCCACTCAACCTGCTACTTGATCATTCGCACAATCATGATCATCAAAAAAACCAAACTAAGCAGTAGTAAAGTTGAGATCTAAGAATTTCTCAAAGAATCTTTGCATTAGAGAAGAAAACTCTTGGAGTGGCTATTTATGTATGGATCTCATAAAAAATCTCTCGAGGAGTCTTTGCATTAGAGATCAAGAGGTTCTTAAGGAGAATCTTCGCTGACGTAGCAGAAAATATTCTCCTAAAGAATCTCTCAAAGAAAAATTAATATTGAAGACAACCTTGGGTACGAGGATCCATTCATTTAGTGCTTCATTTCTTTTAATTTCTGAGAGTTCAAGGTCATCTTCATTAATTTAGGCCTCACAAAAAGAGTACCATCTTTATCTGATAGTGAGTGGTGTGATCAATTCAAAGTGCTCAATTAGATAGTCCTAACGATGTCTGACCCATTTGTACTGTAGTTGATGCCAGCTAACTAGCTATTGTTTCCACCACTTGCATTAATTAATTAATTAATTTTGTAACCGCATATTGGGAGGACTACTCGCCATGTCTTACAGGTAAATATGCAATATGCAGTAGTAGTACTGTACAAAGTCATGACAATTCTACTGTGCATGACAAAGCTAGCAAGTAGTAATCAATCCATCTGTTGCAGGCTTCATGCATGGATGCATGCATGTGTATAATAATACTACTGAACTCCTGTGTATATCTAGCCAGCCTGCACTTAAGCTGAACAATATACGTAAGTATGCAAAATTAACTAGTGTTTAATTAACTTTTAGAAGTTGAGGACGCTTGCATAGTAGGGTGACAAGCTCTCCATCCACGGGCTCCTTAGCTGTGTCAGGAAAGGGTCTTGCATCCAGTCCAGCCCGTTAGACCTGGGCACTTCAAGCTGAGGCAGGCTAAGTGTTGATGGCCTTGCCAAGGTCGGCTCTTCCATGGTCTCGTCCTCTTTCTTCATGGCCGTGACCTCCTCGGTGGCCGCTAATTGGTACTCGTGATCCGACGACGAGATCGAGTCGAGGGGCGAGCCGGTGGTGTGAGTTGACGCCGACATCGTCGTCGAGCGCGCGAGCTCCTCCATGGCCACCCTCTGCTCTAGCTCCTTCAGTGAGACTGCCTTTCGGTATATCTTGCACAGCACAATGTCTTCCTGCATGCGAATGTTGCAATGGTTTGATTAGTTTAATCAATTTTTAATCATCTTGTAGAGCTATGAGAAGGTTAGATGAAGAATTAACAAAGGCAGTGAAGTCAAGAACATTGCTTTCATAGAACAGACAGAAAATTCTGTGGCCCAATATGGTTAATTTTCAAAGCATGATATTTTGACAAACAAGTGGACGGCACAAATTTCCACTTCTCTCTCAAAAGCTAATTCGGGGCGTAGACTTGATAATCCAAGTCAACCTTTCCACGCGCATAAACCCCGGCCAAGTTCCAAAAAGGATTTGAAATATAGAAAAAAAAATTTATTTAACCACTCAATTATTTATAGCTTACTATTTGACCTTAAAATAATTTGTTGGTTTTGCAATGTCACCTAAAGCTTTTGTGTATGTATGTACCTTGGGAGGATTAGCGGAGTCGCCGGTGGCGACGGCATTGGCGTCGGGGAGGCGGTACTCGTTCATGACCCAGTCGGTCTTGGTGCCACGGGGCGCCCGGCCCCCGTAGTACACGAGCGTCTTCTTGAACCCGATGAGCCGCTTCGGGTCGGCGGCGCACCGCACCGGCCTGTCCGACCCGGTCGCCTTCCAGAACCCCCGCTCCGTCGTCCGGCTCGGCCGCCCCCCTCCGCATCCCCCCGCCTGCTTCCTGTCCCTCGGCACGAAGAAGTACCACTCCCTCTCCCCTATCTTCGCGAACCCTATATACATACACACACACACAGACGTGTTATACTCATGCACGTCCCCATTAGCCATGTATGCATGCGTGCTTATACTAACGTACCGGGAAGCTCCCAGGGGTCGTGGCGGTAGAGATGGACGGTGGGGATGATGTCGAACTTGAGCTTCTTGCCGTGCACGACCTGCTTCAGGTAGAACTCGAGGAGCTCCTCCTCCGTCGGGTGGAACCGGAAGCCCGGCAGCTCCAGTTCCGGCGCACCACCAGCTTGCTTGACGTCCATATATATACTTGTATATTCTTCTTCTTGTTCTAGCTTGTTTGGTAGATGAGCCGATGAGGTGTGGGTTTTATATATTGGGAGGGGGTGAAGACTACTGTAGGCCTAGGGAGGGAAAGAAGGAAGCGTGGGCGCTGTGGTCTCTGTCCAAGTCCTCTCGTCATAGGCTCATAGCTGACTTTTACCATGGTGTGTGCGGGACTTGGAATTCTTAATTGGAAGTTTTGTGGTGATTACTTTAACTGGCCAGGAGTTACTGGCTTCACTGTTTGGATAATAGTGGATTTTTTTAAATAAACCATCAAAATTTTAGAAATAGCTTTTTGGAATTTTTTTTTTGGAGAAATAGATTTCCGTCGCTTGCCTATCTAGCGAGTGAAGACATGTCACCCACAAATTGACCAGCGAAGGCATGCCTGAGTGCCATCTAAGTTTTGATTCGCTAATCCTCTTAGCGACTAATACCTGCACATTTTAGTTGCTAACCAGGTCAGCGACTAAAAATTGTGCTGATAGGTGGGACTAGTTCAGTTGCTGACCTGCCATGTAAGCCCCCCCAAACCTGGTTTTGAAATTCATTTGGACTCTATTGTTTAACCAAACAACAACAAAAATTGAAACGGATTTAACTAATGTCCAATTGGTTTTAACTAATATCCATGGGTCATTTGGATGATGGTTTTGTACAAAATTGGAATAGCCGATAAAATTTATATAGAAAAGCTAAAAAAATAAACATTGGTTGCAACCAAAAATATAGTTTATATACAAGCAAACATAATCTACCGTCTGCCTCTCTTCGTTGGGGCTTGATGCTCAAACGACATGCAGTGGGTGGACGTGCGATGGTTCCTTACCCAACGCCTCCTAACTGCCAGTGTATGCAGTAGTGGCTAGTACTGTGTGGGTTGCGTGTCTTGAGGAGTATCAGGAAGCTACGATGGCTGCAAATTTGTTGCTGTGATTCGGGGTGAGGTGGATCACAATGCCATGCATAACCACCCTGGTAGATCTGATGTAGGACCTACTGCTGTGTAAGACCCTGACCCTTCTCCGTGACCAATCCCTCAACCACCCGTTGATCGAGAGTGAACTTGTGTGTGGCGAAGTACACTTCTTTGTTATATGAGTTGTCGTTCAACGTCAGAAATGGGTGAGGCGATGGCAAATGTGACAAAGACGGATGTGACGTCAATGTGGGATGTGGAGAAGGTGGAGGGGCCACAGTCAATTGAGGTGGTAGCAAAACCCTAAGATCCACCACCAACATGTACTGAAGGCCCTGTTCCATTTGTGCTAGAGTTGCATCGACCTCACTCATGGGCACCTCCTCTCCATCACATATCTTATGTCACGGGTGCTTGACATGCGTATACAGAGATAATATCGAGCTGTATAAATGACAAACATCAAAATATGAAAGTAATGACCACTTACGAAATAAAATTGAAAAAATAGATTATAGCATTTCCACTGGAGGGAACACATCCGCGTGCAATCGGTTGAACCTTTGATGGATGGTAGAGGAGTTGAGGGCTCATCGTCTCTCAATGATGGGTGAAGAGACAATCTAAATATGACCCGCGGTCAATACCGTGGATAAGCCAAGTGGACATTGTGTTTATATGGTGTATACTTGGCAACCCTCCAGTCATGCGTGGGGTAGTAATGTGTTGAATTAAAATGGATTGGATTTAGAATGGGTTAGCATTGGATGGGTTGAAATGGGTTAAGAAACAAAATTGTGGTAGATTGGATTGGGTTGGCTTCAAAAAGTGCTGGATTGAATTGAATAGGAGTGGAAAAATTTGGATTAATAATGAATTGATATTGGACTTGAGATCATAAAATAATTTGGGTTCATATTCTTTCCCTCTCCATCTCTTATATACTTAATACTTTTTGAATGAGAGTACTCAGTTTGGGTTGGAAATGGGTTGGTAAATGAATTAAACCCATGTTGAGTGAAGAGTTTGGGTTGGATTGGGTTTTATAAGATGTGTTATGAATTAGATGAGAGTTGGGTTTAATTTTTATTAAAAATGTTGGATTGGATTTCAGCCCATTACCACCCCTACTCATGTGCACGATCTCTCCACTCTTGCATGTAGGGTTGCTGCCAAATGATGTAGTCATCTTGGACACGACCCTTCCTAGTCAACTTGTAATGAAAAATATTAGTTGGGTACAATACCTTTTAGAAATTATAATAGAAACACTTATTTGAGGCATATGTACATGGTTCGGAAGCTGTCACGGTGATGACACCGGAACTCGCTAGTACAATTCAAACTGCCACCTGACATGCTCCGACGATCACCCCTCCACCATATGAGAGAAGACAAGAAGAACCTGAGCCCTCCAATAAATCGAATCCTAGGTGTAGATACTCGATAGGTCGTGTGGTGCAAGACCATTGATATACTACTGCTGCCACAACTTCCATATAACACTATCATCAAGCAGTAGATCGAAGCCTTGGGTGTATGTAGGGTAGCATTGATGGAGTTGATCCTTAGCCCATCGCAATCTGAGTCTAGATCACTACCATCCCACAACCGGGCCATCTCTAGAATCGAGGTCTTGAGGCATAAACTGCTCTTGCGGCACCAACGGTCACCCAACTGAGAAGTGCTCATATGACTATAACTACAATAATAATAGGCTAAATGTTCACTACACATAACAGTATTGAAATAAAGTGGTGAAATATAAGGTTACATATCAAGTTGTCTCTGTAGCTGCGGGCGTATTGGCCGCCTAAGTGCACTTGTTTATATTGTGATCAGGCTGCCTGTATATGGTACATCTACAGAGTTCATCTTCACACTCCCCGCAACTATGTCATTCTGTTTTTGTTGCATTCGACCCCGACTAGCATGAGTTACCTATAACTTCTTGTCTGGGATCCACCTTGACTTATCTTTTGGCTTGATGTCTTTATAGTTGTCTCTCACTGTGAATCTGTGAAAGAACTCATCCTAAGTTTTCACCAGATACTCCAAAGCCTAATGTTTTGAGATATACTACATCAGAGTTATGCTTGGAAAGGTACAAGCAACGATCACATGTGAGCACGGAATGTGAAGAAGCTAAGACTTGTTGTACATGCATTTCGCAACACCTTATAAGATTATACATTCGTGGATCCAGTCTGCTCTCAATGTGCCATGCCGATACTTGTGTCTGAGCCCAACCCATAGTTCCCATGAATACAACTAATACTGCACACTTCATTTGTCTAAGCTTTCCTCATCCAAAATTTTAGGTAGTCATGCAATTTTTTTGGCCACCGAATGAGTGGATCATCAAGAAGTTTCTTTGCCAGCATGCTCTTATTGTCATAGTATGCCATTATGTAGTAGAATGTTATTTTCATTATAGTAGTAAATGGTAGGCACCACACTCCCTTGAACACAAAATTATATATCTCTACAAGGTTTGTTGTCATGATTCCATACCGTTCCCCATATATGGCATGCAATAATGACTACTACTCCTTAGGTTTTGGGCGGATTCAATGACTAAAACTCATAACACTTCTACTACCACCTGCCTAGTTGTTGCCTCCTTCTGTTGATTGTGCACATCTCAATGTAATCTCATCAAGGGGCTTCCAAATTGTTTCAAATTTTACCTCTTGATTTTGGCCAGCTTCTTGAAAATTAGCATTAGTTGCTTGCTCTTGACACCAGTATGAAAATTTGCACCTAGGTAACGAGAGCACCAACGGCTTTCCATATCTTCCATGTTAATGATGGGTTGAAGCCAGCCTTCATGTATTCAATAGCACCCAGCATGCCCCTATTTCAATCTTGTATTATGCATATACACTTGCAGTCTTTCATGATCTCATTCTTCAGTTTCCTCAAAAATCATAGTCAGCTGCTATAGTTCTTTCCCTCAATGACAACACATGCTATGTGTAACAACTGATCATTGGCATCAATTGTTATAGTGGTCAATCAAGTGCCCTTGTACCTCCCTGTAAAAATAGTACCATCGATACATAGCACAAGCCTCATGTATTAAAATGATTGAATGCACTATTGGAATGATCAGAAGAATCGTTTCAGCACCATGGTGTGGCAACACCATCCGAGATGAGAGTCGAGGTGTCCATAATTTCAATGGCAGTGCTTGAATTGGCTTGAACAATCTGCTAAAATAGCTTCGATTCTAAGTTGTACACCTCTATAAAAGTACCATACGGCTCATCCAGAGACTTCTATTCCACTCTCCACGTCTTTTCATAGTTTATTTTATAGCCATATTTTCCACCACATAATTTTTTGTATGAATAACCTAAAAGAAAAAAATATTCCACAAATAACCCAGATTAAATTTTTTGAAAAATAACAATAGTTGCTAGCTGGGCTAGCTATTTACTACAAAAGCCCATCAGTCACCAACCCAGCTGGCGAACTCGAGGCCCAGGCCTGGCGACTAGTGATTGCACATGAAAATTTTTTAGAGGAATGGCGACTTGTGCTAGCGACTAATGAGGTGGCACAAGTTGCCAGCACAGTTGGCAACTGGTGTCTTTTTCACTTCTGTCACCACATAGAATGGTGACTTTAGTCACTTCTACAACTACATTATGTTCTGTTTTATTTTCTGTTTGTTTGTTAAACGTTCTCCGTACAAAAAAATTCTTCTACCACAACAATGATCTACTTAGGTAGCATCACAGTGTTCTCCTTCACAATTGAGAGGATAAAACTAGAAACAAAGTCAGATATAATATTGATGTGCTACAGTAACATGCTCTCCACCAGACATCTTTGGCCTACAACTCTGGTAATATGGAAGAATGGCTCAACCTTTGAACGGAAAACACAGACATACCATAAGCAATTATCAATTAGGCACTTAACAACCTACAAGTCAGGATTTGATTTAGCCACCCAAAAAGGTCTGTTAAGTGAAACAGCCCATATAGTGATGGCTATTTTTGCATCTTTCTTACTCTTGAATAATTTCTTAAGCTGTACGGTTTGGATGTTAATAGACCATCTCGAGTTTAAATCTTCAGGAACTATGGCTAAGCTCAATACTGATGGATCAGTCCACTCACTCAGAGAGCCATACTCATCTGTTGGTTCCTCAGGCAATTCATACATGCATGATGAATCAGTGTACTTCTCCTCGTCGAAATTCTCCTCCAACTAGGGTAGATTATCAGCTAAACCTGCTTGGCGGTTGGAATATCCAGAACGAAACATATTGCTAGGTTTGAGGTATTGGTGTCAACAGTTCAAATGGCTCTGTTGTTGCTAGGCCCTGCAATAGTATTGGCCTTACATTACTATCGACACCTGAGGTACTGTTTGCCCCTTGAATGGATACTTTCTGAACTCACTGCTACAGATTTGCACATAAAGTATGAATACTTTCATTCCATCAGTAGGCACTAGTACAGAAATGCAGTCTACTAACCTCTATCTTCTATCGGTTATTAGCGAAACAGCACAAAACCGATAGAAAATATGCCTCGCGGTCAAAAAAGCCCGACGGATGTATTTTCCCTATCGGTTTCTAAGAAACTTACCGATAGAATAAATAGTATGATTTACTCTAGCGGTGATGAACATATTTGCCGTTAGAAGAGATGCATAAGTACTGACGGAAGAATGTTGTGCGCCGATAGGACTGGTCGACTTCAACAACTAGACTTATTCTATCGCTACTGTATGAATATACCGACAGAATATATTAAAAGTTCCTATCGGCAATATGTAGTTCGCCGATAGAATAGTTGACCTTCTACAAATATTTTTATTCTATCGGTAATGGATTCTTTTACCGTTAGAATATATAGAAAATTGCTTAGAACTGTTCGTCTTCTAATAGTTTTATTCTATCGGTAATGCATGTTTATACCGGTAGAATATTGCACAAAATATCTTAGAACTGTTGGCCTTCTACACTAGTAATATTCTATCGGTAGTGTACGTACAGACCGATAGAGTATGTACAAAAATTCCTATCGGTAATATTTGTTGTGCCGATAGAACCATTCGGCTTCTACAGATGTTTTTATTACTAACGGTATTCTGTTTTCTTACCGATAGAAAATATATAATTGTATAAATACACGGGTATGTCTCTTTCATTCTCACAGTTCATCTGGGCTCGTAGTCCTAACCCGTAAGCTCCATGGACGGCCGGCGCACCTCTACAGGGGACCGCTGCACCTCCGCACCTCCATCGACGCCCTCTAGACGTCGGCATCCCAAGGAAGGTACGTAAAATTTCTGCAATATTGTTAGATTATTCTAATCCGATTATGGCAATAATTCTGTTTTTTTTGTATCCTTCATTTTGATGTGTCTTCTTTTCAATATGATTATGATCTGTTCAGGTCCTTGGATGATGCTCGTGAGGGGCAACGTATTTCACGGTTCTTCATCGCAGTACGCTGCCTACGTTGGCTTGTTGGCGAAAGAAAAGGTGAAGATCACCGTCGAGAGCTGGAAGGACGTGAAGGGCGAGATCTTGGTTGGCTCGGTCGAGAAGATGCTTAAGCCCGGCGTGTTTCTCAAATCAGGACCTATAGAAAGCATCTTACATGTTTTTGCATGCACCAGCTTGTGGCCAGATGCTTACCTGCTTGGAGAAGAAGAATTGTTGTTATTTGCACAGCCATTCTACACCATCACTACACAGAACAACATCTTGGAAGGTAGGTTCTTTTTGTTAATGGAGTTGAGTTGAGTTGAGTTGAGTTGATCGAGTTTGAGTCCGAGGAAATCACCATTACGTACAAATGTATGTCGACGGCAGTTCCAGCTCCTCGGGCGTCTTCGAACTGAACTCCTATGGTTAAGTCCAATGTGGTTCAGACATTTGCTGTTTTGGATGAATGGATTTGTGATGTATCAGGTCTAACTTGTAGTCGGTAGTTGCATTGTGGCAACCTGCAAAGGTTCCCTTTTATGTAAAATGCATGTATGGGCCACTGGGTCCTCGTCGTGATCTGTTGTTAATTTCAGACGTGGCTTTTGTAATATACATCGAATGTGTGAATTGTTGTATTTGTATATTGTTGTATATTTGTGTATCATGTATTGCTAATTGGGACATGAACTTGAATGTGCAAGGAGCATTTGTGTATTTAATTGTATTGGTAGGTAGGTGTGTATTTGTACTGCTGTTTCAGACATGCACTTCAATTTGTGAACTGGCATGTGTATGTTTGTACCTGAATTTGTATTGGTGAACTGGCATGTGTATGTTTGTACCTGAATTTGTGAACTGGCATGTGTAATTTCTTTGGCAAGATGAAGTCCCGACTACCTACGAAAAGTATTTTTGTGTCTCCTAGTTAATCCACAAATTAGCATTTCTTGAAATATATTGCTTTATCTTCTAGTTAAGATCCGTTTGATGTAAGATCTGTTTGATGTTACATTGATATGATTCCTTGAATGTGAGAAATGGCATGTGCATGTTTGTCCCAGTTTGGTAACAGTACCTCCTCTAACGGTAAGTACACATATTTACCGATAGGAAAACATATATATTTGTTCAGTCATGCATATTCTAACGGTAAATACACATATTTACCGATAGGAAGCACATATATTTGTTCAGTCACGCATATTCTAACGGAAATGCACATATTTACCGATAGAAAAATACATATATTTGTTCAGTCATGCATATTCTAACGGTAAATACACATATTTACCGATAGGAAACACATATATTTGTTTAGTCATGCATATTCTAACGGTAAATGTACATATTTACCGATAGAAAAATACATATATTTGTTCAGTCATGCATATTCTAACGGTAAATACACATATTTACCGATAGGAAGCATATATATTTGTTTAGTCATGCATATTCTAACGGTAAATGCACATATTTACTGATAGAAAAATACATATATTTGCTCAGTAATGTATATTTTCTAACGGTATGTGTGTGTTTTTACCGATAGAATATGTGAGCGGCAAATTACCTAAGTTAGTCTGACGGTTATTTCATGTATTTACCGTTAGAAAAATGTCCATTATAAGGAAAACCCCAGTCGACCATTGCTGAGCTGCTCTTTAATTTGTTCTGTTGCACTCTGTGTCCCTCTGTTTGTGACGAAAGTTCCAGCTACACTGCTAGGGTGATCAGCGCAGGCTGGAGGGAAGTTGATTGCGCCCCTCTCTTTAAGGTATGCTTAATCGTCGACACCTATCTCTCTCTCCCTCTAGATCTCCCTTCCTCTCTACTTGCAAGCTAGCTGTATTGTGTAGTTCCAAGTTTGTAGCTCTAAGCTTGGGAGCTTGGTAGCTGGAAATGCGTCATGTTTTAGGAGCTAACTAGCTTGTATTGTGTAGTTAGCTAGGTTAATTAGTGTTAATTTCGTCAAGCTAGGGTTCAACACATGTATCTGTTGTAAGAGGCTGTACATGTACATATACATAACTTAATCGGGCAGGTTTCATGCATGGCTTACTCGTTAAATTTTGTTAATTGTAGATGGACAGGAAATATTGGATGTATGGAATAAAACGTACTACTCTTGAATATTTGGATGGTGTGAATGAGTTTATTAAATTTGCTGAGCAACAAAAGGAGAGGAAGGGAGAGAAAAATATGCTCTGTCCTTGTACAGATTGTATGAACTTGAAGAGGTTTAGCAACTCTAATCAAATTAAGAGTCATTTGATTCATCGTGGTTTTAACGCGCGATACACCCGTTGGATATGGCATGGCGAAGATCTTGAGGAAACAAGCACCACTACTACCAATCAGCACGACTCGGATGTGGATTGCAATAATATCGATGATCATCCCAATTTTGGTAATGTTAATTCCGATGTGCACGTAGATGATGATGATGACAATCTAGATGAGATGTTACGTGATGTAGAGGAAGATTACAACGAAAATGACTTCTGTGAATTTGAGAAACTGATTGCTGACTCTGAGAAGCCTCTGTTCCCTGGATGTGCAACATTTACAAAACTGTCTTCTGTGCTGAGATTATATAACTTGAAGGCAGGAAACGGTTGGAGTGATAAGAGTTTCACGGCACTATTAGATCTTCTAGCGGACATGCTTCCAGAGGGAAATGAGTTGCCAAGATCTACTTACCAAGCCAAAAAACTGTTGTGTCCGTTGGGAATGGAAATCGAAAGAATACACGCATGCCCAAATGATTGTGTGTTGTACCGTAACGAGTACTCCAGTTTGCATGTTTGTCCAAGATGCGGCGCATCGAGGTATACGCGTAGGGACCGGATTGACAGTGAATGTCACGAGGTAAGGAAAGGGCCCCCGGCAAAAACTGTGTGGTACTTGCCTTTGATACCTAGATTGAAGCGGCTGTTTGCAAATCCGAAAGTCGCGAAGCACTTGCGTTGGCATGCTGAAGCTCGGAAACAAGACGGAAAACTGAGACACCCAGCTGATTCTATTCAATGGAGAAACATCAACAGAACATTTGCTGAGTTCGGCGGCGAACTTAGGAATGTAAGGTTCGGGCTGAGTACAGATGGTATGAACCCACATGGTAATATGAGCAGCCGGCACAGCACTTGGCCGGTTCTTTTATGCATCTACAATCTTCCTCCTTGGTTATGCATGAAACGCAAGTACATCATGATGGCGTTACTAATCTCAGGACCCAGACAACCCGGAAATGATATTGACGTGTTTCTAGCACCTTTAATCGAGGACTTACAGAAATTGTGGAGCGAGGGTGTGCAGGTGTGGGATGCATACAAGAAAGAGAATTTCATCTTGCGGGCCCTGATATTTTGTACCATAAATGATTTTCCTGCCTACGGCAATTTGTCGGGGTATAGTACGAAAGGAGCCAAGGCTTGCCCTATTTGCCTAGATGAAACTGAGAGCATCTGGCTGCGAAACTGCCAGAAAACAGTGTACATGGGTCACCGCAGGTTTCTTCCGGTGCATCACACGTACCGTAAGAAGAGGAAATCATTTAACGGGAAGCCTGAGAAGGGATCAGCTCCAGTGTTTCTGACCGGTAAGGAGATTTACTCACGCGTGAACGACATCAAAGTTGAGTTCGGTAAGCATTCTAAACCTCGAGAAAAAAATGTTTGGAAGAAGAGATCGATTCTCTGGGATCTACCGTACAGGGAGCACTTACAAGTTCGACATTGCATTGACGTCATGCATGTAGAGAAAAATGTCTGTGACAGTTTGATTGGTTTGTTGTTGAACATTCCGGGAAAGAAAAAGGATGGTGTGAAAGCTCGTCGTGACATGGTGGAAATGGGGATAAGGACTGAGCTTGCACCTTTAGAGAATGGAAAGCGTACATACCTCCCCCCGGCCTGCTACACGTTGTCCAAGAGCGAAAAAACAGAACTCTGTCGGTGCCTGCACGGTGTTAAAGTTCCATGTGGGTACTCCGCAAACTTGAAAAAACTTGTGTCTATGAAGGACCTAAGACTGGTTGGCATGAAGTCCCACGACTGTCATGTCTTGATGTCACAGATGCTTCCCATTGCTATCAGAGGCATTCTCCCAGTTAAAGTCAGAGAGACAATCACAAACCTATGTTATTTCTTCAACGCAATATCTTCCAAGGTAAGTACGTGCACTCGTACTATAAGTTCACTACCTCCATTTGTGGAGCTTAATGAGAAGATTTTTCTGATATGAATATTTGGCGCAACTGTGTCCTCGTAGGTAATTGATCCCGATGGACTGGACGCTTTGCAGCGCGACGTGGTTACAACTCTTTATCAGCTCGAGATGTATTTCCCTCCATCCTTTTTTGATGTTATGGTCCATCTGATTGTTCACCTTATCAGAGAAATTAAGTTTTGTGGACCTGTGTGCCTGCGCTACATGTATCCATTTGAGAGATTTATGGGTGTATTGAAGGGATACGTAAGGACTCGTCGTCGACCCGAGGGGAGTATCATGGAAGGTTATGCCGCCGAGGAGGTGATTGAATTTTGCACAGATTATATGGCCGGGGTTGACCCAATTGGTGTTCCTAGGTCCCGACACGAGGGTAGGCTTGAGGGAATTGGAACGATTGGATTCAAAGCTATCGTCCCCGCTCGTGATGTGTACGCAAAATCACATTTTTGGGTCTTACAACACATGACGGAGGTCGAGCCATACATACACGAGCACAAGGTAATGTTACGGTCACAGAATCCTTCGAAGTCAGACGTTTGGGTAAGCAGAGAACATAACAGGAAATTTGCTGAGTGGATCCAAGAAAGAGTCACGCGAGCTGCCGAGGGCTCCGTAAGTGAAACTGTGACATGGTTGGCTAGAGGCCCAAGATTCACTGTAGGAACTTGGCAGGAGTACGACATCAATGGGTATTCATTTTACACAAGAGCTCAAGACGCCAAGAGTAGCACGCAATGTAGCGGAGTGACACTGTTTGCTATTTCCGAGGATGCCAGGTCAGTAAGGGCGCTGAACTCATATTACGGTGTTATTGACGAAATATGGGAGCTCGATTACGGATTACTTAAGATTCCCCTGTTTCGATGCCAATGGGTCGAAATCCCTCGAGGTGTTCAAGTTGACAGTTACGGCTTTACTCTCGTCAATCTTGGTAGAGTCGGACACCAAGACGATCCATTCATACTTGCAAAGCAAGCCACACAGGTATTCTATATCGTTGACCCGGCCAATCCAAACTTGCATGTTGTCCTCCACAGCAAGAGACGTATTGTTGGGGTCGAAGATGTTGTCGACGAAGAGGAGTTAACCAATTCGATGAAATACCTCCATTTTTAGAGGACATTCAATCTATCCGTACTGAAGATATCGACGAAACAACGTATCTGCGAGATAACCACGAAGAAGGATTATGGGTTGAGAACCATTGATGATTAATTTCTATTTCAGGGATAAATGCCAAGCAAACAGCCCACAAGTTCTGCAGCAAGGTGAGGAACTTATCATTAATACATCAGGCAGTACATTTTTCTTTAGAATTTAATGATAAGCTAGTTCACAGCATTAATACATCTCAATTTTACTCCACAGCATGAGTTCTAACATGTACAGTACCTTTATCCTGTAAATATTTAATTCTTCCCTTCAAATAGCACTTGCAAAAATCTCATCGCAGCCTCTTCAAAAATCCCTTTTTTCTGACGGTATTTTGTTATTTATACCGATAGAGAAGGACATCTTCTCTCAGGCACTTCAAAACGTTTTCTATCGGTATTGTTATATTTTACCGTTAGAATAAATTCATTTGTCTCACGGTATTTGTTGTCTGACGGTTTTTTCCTGTTTTTACCGATAGAAGAATACTCTGCCGCTTCGAATTCTCAACCGTGTCGCCATGCGTCACCTTGGAAACTCTATAAGTACCTCGCCATGCGTCGCGGTATTTTGTTGTTTTTCTAATTCTCGAACGGTTGGACTCCTCATCTTCTCTTTCACAATGGCAACCTCCATGGGATCGTCATCCACGGCCTCCCCGGTAAGAACTCTAAATCTCCTCGGTTTACCCCTGTATTGTTAATCCATGTTCAGTTCATTCTTGACCTGTTGATTTGCACAGGGAATGGTAGCCGTGGAAGACACTGCCAAAGTGAAGGCTGACCTGAGGGCCCTCCAGGAGGAGCACAAGCTCCTTACAGACAAGCACACTCAGCTACGGCTTGACCTTGACGATCTCTTCCAGCGCATTAAGCGCATGAAGACGGATGGTGACAATACTAGGGCGAGGACGAGGCGTCTTCGCGAGGAGAAGAAAGCCGCGGATATGACCATCGCTGGCTGCGGTTTGACTATGAAGGATACCATAGCGAAGCTGACGGAGGTCGCAGGCCTTCTTGACGCGGTAGTAGTTGATCCTAGGGACAACTTGTCGCTAGAGGAGTCCTGCGTCCTGGCTGCAAGTCTAACTGACTCTATTCTACATGCAGCCAGGGCTAAGACCACCCCTTGACCTAGCATTTTGGGTTTTATTTTTTATGTAAGTGATAAAACAACAATGAATGAACAATTTCTTTTTATGTCAATTTTCCAATTTTCCGGCTATCTTCCCTCTTTCTTTAACATTCTGCAGCTTTCAACCACGGTCTGTTTGATGTTAAATTGTGTACCTTTTCATAACTCTGACAGTATTTTGTTGTTTTTACCGATAGAAAAAGGGCACACAAATCTCAAGCACTTAATCAAAAAAATTTTCTGGGGAAAATTGGGCTCACGGGATTTTTTTGTTTATACCGATAGAAAAGGGCACCTTTTCATTACTCTCATGGTATTTTGTTGTTTTTACCGATAGAAAAATGGCACCCAATCTCAAGCACTTTAAAAAAATTTTCTGTGGAAAATTGGTCTCACGGGATTTTATTGTTTATACCGATAGAAAAATGCAATCACTAATTCGAATATTTTTCCGGGAAATTTACTTTTTCTATCGGTATTATTTTGTTGTTTCGATAGAAAATTATATAAGTCTATCGGTATCATTTTGTTATACCGATAGAAAAGTTCCTCCGCTACTTTATTTCTCGTACACAGCTCTTTAGTTTCCCTCCACTCGAACAGTTCCACCTTAGAGCACTGCGTCTCTTCGAGAGCGAAGAAAACCCCAACCTCCGCCGTGAGCACTCACTTCCTCTCTCCCACACGACGATCGCCGGCTGGACACTGGTTCGTCACTGCCACCGGTTCTTATTTTCGTCCTTCGCCCGCCGCTGCTGCGTTCTACACCGCCTCTGCATCACCAGAACTGATCGCCGCCGTAAATACCCTAATTCGTCGTTCTATTTCCAGCATCTTCTTTATTTGATCCTAGTGTTTTGCACGTACTAATTCTTGGAGTTTTGCAATTACACTAGGGTTCCCTATTGTGTTGGCTTATGTACATTCCGCAGGCAATGTTGATTTTAATTAGGGTTTACATAATATGTTCCAGTGCTGTAATGAACCTGTTTTGAGATTTTAACTTCTCTATACTGCTGTATGTGTGATCAATTGTATCCAACTGCCATGTAATGCAGATTATATGTTGGAGGTGTTCTTACACATATTCTATCCGCAGCTCATGTGTTTACCGATAGAAAATTTTCTGCACAAGTAGTAAAACTTAATTTGGATCTGGAAGGACATGAGCCATGCAATGTACTAGTTTGGTTGGGAATTTTTACTCACTTCGTATGAATATATGGCAATGTGGATGGGTCTTCGATGTATATGTTTCAAATGCCTATATACATGACTTTTCCCAACCTAATTGCTGTGAAGTCCTGATGACTCACATACAGGCTAGGCTAAAGATTATGCACAGTAGCACTTAGATGCTTGTGTGCATATTTACGTGTGAAATAATAATGCTGGCCCATGAATATTAGTGTAGCAAATCATCGAGAATGTTATGTGATGACAGTGAATGGTGGCTTGTCAACAAAATTCCATATGTAGAGAACATTGTTATGTTCTATCAGTATCTCACGTGTTTGCCGATAGAAAAATTGTCTTGTGTGGAGGTAATTGTTATGGTCTATCGGCAGCTCATGTGTTTACCGATAGAAAATATTTCTGAAAAGTTCAGTAAGTAATTTATGCATGTCTTTCTTTTTGTATTATTTTTCCTTTTGCCGCCCTAGTTAGTCTCCAGTCCTGGGCTGAGTTATGGAAGTCCAAGGCGAATTAATTGCCATATATATGGTTTGTTGAAGGTTTTGTAGGGGAAGACATGTCGTCGTCTTCATCGGATGGTACTAGTGGTTCGACTAGGGCCAACCCCATCGTAACTACTGAAGATGGGGCTGTTACATCCCAGCGCAAGAGGGTGGGGCGAGGCGCGACGACGTTGGGGCGTTTGGCCAAACGCACTGATCTTTCTTGTGAGTTCAACCAATTTGGAAGGCCGATTGGAAAGAATGCTGGGAGGTATGCGGCCTACGTTGGGCTGTTGGCGAAAGAAAGGGTGAAGATCACCGTCCAGAGCTGGAAGGACGTGACGGCGGACGAGAGGGATAGGTTGTGGGCGGAAGTGAAGGTTAAATGAACTGAAATCGCTGAACTCTTTCGTAATCACGTTCTCTTGGCTTATACTAAAGTTTAACTAACTCGTGATTAATTGTATGCATTTTTCGGAAACAGGCTAAGTGGAACATCCCCGACGATACACCTAGGACTGCCTGCTTGAAGGACATGAACGGAACATGGAAAACCTTTAAGAGCTGGCTCGTCAGTAACTTCCTAGCTGCGGGGAAATCTCCTTGCGAGAAGTACCCCTTCATATCGGAGGAGGTATGGGAGGAATTCACCAAGCAGAAGGGGACTGAGGAGTTCAAGGCCCTTAGCGAGAAGAATAGGGCGATCCAGAAGAGGAACGACCACCCGCATCGGCTCGGATCCCGGGGCTATGCGGGGAAGGAGGAACAGTGGAAGAAGGAAGACAAACAAAATCCTGTCATGGACACCCCTGAGTTGCCGCTCTCCGAGATCAGGGATGAGAGGTGCAAGCGATGGTGGAGGGGGAGGGGGTCCGTGTCGTCCACGGGGTCTGTGCAGTTCGCAACCCCTGGGGACGCCGACGTTGTGAGGCGAATGGTAAGTTGGCTAACCTCGTAAACTGTGTGGGCACAAGTGTATATAAGGCAATTTGTCTCACAAGGTACCTTCAAATGTAACAGATCTCTTTTGAGAAGGACGCAGCGGAGGGATTGTTTACCCCGCAGAGGGAGAACGACATCCTCACCCGAGCTCTAGGAAATAAGGAGCATCCCGGGCGGACACGGGCCGTGGGAGCCATTGTGTCGTGGAAGGCCGGTTTCGTAGATCCGGCTCCACCGAGGAAGAAGGCCCGCACCTGGAAGGAAAAGGAAGCTGACCTCTCCGATAAGATACGGGCTGAGGTACGGGAGGAGATACGGGCGGAGATGCGGGCTGAGATACGGGCTGAGGTACAGTCTGAGGTGCAGACCGAGGTCGCACAAATGAGGGAAGAGTTTGCACGGTTGAGAGAAACATTGCTGGCCAAGAGTTTAGATGCGGATCCCCAGGACGACGGTACCCCGCGGGGTCGGATAAGCAGTTGCGCTTCGAAGGTACTCGCGGATCCAGTGGATCTACTTGAGGTACTGCAAGCCTTCATCTGTGCACTTAAGTTGATGCCACTCCCATTCTGTTAGAGTTGTTTCGCTAACCTATTTTAATTGTTACAAATTTGCAGGGGCCGGAGGGCTGCATCCTACAGAATCACGTAGGCGCCGGGCAGGAAGTGGTTGGACACGGCTTCGTATATCCGTCTGGGCCGGATGTCCGGGTCCACTGTGTACCTCTGCGGTTGGGTTTCGCAAAGGTACAGGTGGACATGGCCATGCCGGGCTACAACGATTCTCCGTTGCCAGTCCCAACAGAGGAACTGCAGACACTTGCCGAGGCAGTGGGCTCCTACGTACAGTGGCCCAAGAAGTGTCTTGTAATACAACCGGTAAATCCTACACATTTTAGATTACATCCTACTCAGTACACTCAACTTGCATAATCTAACATACGTGCTCATTAATTGAAGTGGCCTGCCGCGGGGCTACCAGGGGACTGCGCCCCCAGCTCGGGGCATGAGGGCCGATCTCGTGCGAACCTGGACACATCAAAGACGGCCTCGACCCCACCCAGCGCATCCACGTCTCCACCTCGGAAGAAAGCCGCCATCACCTCGCCCTTGCCTTCGAAGGTACGCGCTCAGTCCCCAGCAAAAGGCAAGGGCGGCAAAGGCAAGGGCAAAGGGCGACAGGGACTGCCGCGGACGTTCACGAACGCGCTCCCACTCCTGTCGGAGGCATCTTTGCGGAAATTGGATCGATCAACCAGAGACCTCCACGACTGGTACCTACATCGAGCTCGGCGCAGCCTGAACTTCTTAGTTCCCTACAGGCCTAGGCAGTTCCACCGTGAGCCCGGGACTATATCCGTGGCACACGAGGATCTGTTCGACCTCTACAACTGGCGGGAGCTCGATATGTCCATCATACGGACTGGAGTCCTGTGAGTTTGCTGATGCTATGTATTGCTGTTTTCTAACTCTGTTTGCTAACTCTGCATTAATGTTGCAGTTCATTTGAATACTGAGTAACTTTCTGTGAAATTAATATTAATCTCGTCCTTCGCATGCAGGTGCATGTACAGGCTAGCATCGGAGGCTGCGTGTGACAAGGTGGGTTTCCTCGACCCAGAGAAAATAAGCCTCACGATGCTAGAGCAGGACGCCGCGCACGCTGAGCAGTACATATCCAGCGCGCTGATGGCGCATCAGGACAGGGACTTCATTCTGGTGCCGTACCACCAAAGGTTAGTGCATTTCGTACTAATTTAACTCAATCTTGTATGTTACACCTGAGATGTACTTTGAGCTAGCGGTCCTCTTTTACGTACAATGCAGGGGCCACTGGATCCTCATCGTGATCTGTCCGCCGAGGAACGAGGTGTACTACCTCGATTCGATGCGTGACAGATTATCGATGGAATATGTGCTCAAGGGAAATATGGGGGCGTAAGTAACTTATATGTTTGATTTAAATTTTGACCTCACTAGCTAATGATAATACATTAACCGGCAATACTAACTGAAATGCAGGGCTTTTGATAAATATGTGTCCGCTGGAGGGAGGCATGCCGCACCGCAGGGCTCCCTACTAGCTTGGAAAGAATATGAGGTACTCACGAGACTTTTTGTTTATGCTTAATTAGTTTATGGAAACAATATATAGCTAACATGTATTCGCATATGTAATTATCTCAGTGCCATCAGCAGCCGCAATCGTGGGAATGCGGGTTTTATGTGCTGCGCTACATGTACGATCTAGTGCAGACAAACTTTTCCCGATTCCCCCAGGTAAGCATCGATAGCTAACTCAAATTTCAAAAATGGGTGTCACGTTCTAAATTAGGATCGAAGTTAGTTACTCAGTATGCACACATGCTTGCAGATCGCCATGTCGAAAGACCAATATGAAAATGCAAAGATTATATATCTTCGACAAATCTGGGCACAATATGTCATGGAGGAAGTAGCACCCAACCATCCAGCATGACAATTTTCTCCTTTTGGTGTACTCTGCATAGACTGTTCATATACATGTGAATAAATATATATATATGTGAATAAATGTCCACATTGGATTGCAATCTGTATTTGTCCATACATATGTGAATAACTGCCTAATGTGTGAATTTGTTCTGTGAATTTACCTTGCATCTGTACTGTATTGTGTATCCAATCTATACTGTATTGCATCTGTACTGTATATGTGAATGTACTGTATTGTGATGCAAATAAAGTACTGTATATGTGAATGCTCTATCGGTAAATTCATCAACAACCGAGAGACTACTGTCCTTTTTTCTATCGGTACAATCAAAATTAACCGTTAGAAGAGTTTGACCTTTCCTGTCGGTGAACTCATACATATCCGATAGAGTACTAAGCTTTTTTCTGTCGGTAATCTTGTAGTTAACCGTTAGAATAGTGGTACTTTCCGATCGCTATTGACGAGTTTTCTATCGGTAAACTTGTAATATGCCGATAGAATAGTGTGAGTTTTCCTGTCGGTAAACTTATAATTAGCCGTTAGAATAGTGGTACTTTTCAATCCGCTAGCGACGAGTTTTCTATCGGTATACTCCTAATATACCGATAGAGTACTAAGCTTTTTTCTGTCGGTAATCTTGTAGTTAACCGTTAGAATAGTGGTACTTTTCAATCCGCTAGCGACGAGTTTTCTATCGGTACACTCCTAATATGCCGATAGAGTACTAAGCTTTTTTCTGTCGGTAATCTTGTAGTTAACCGTTAGAATAGTGGTACTTTTCGAACTGCTGGACGTAAGAATACGACGGGTTTTCTATCGGTAGATTCATAATATGCCGATAGAATAGTGAACTTCTTCTGTCGGTTATTTACCGATAGAAAATGTCCAGTCTTGTTCTATCGTGTCTATCTCTATCGGTACAAAAACCGATAATAGAAGGGTTTTTTTTACCGATAGAAGACTGCATTTCTGTACTAGTGAGGGTGCTCAAGTATCCTCACAAATGCATCCCATGACTCACCATCTTAAAGTCTCTTGAGAATCCAGTTGTTTCCTCCAGGAAAAGACCCTCCAGCCAATATAGTGTCGCAGGATTCAGTTGTAATAAGTCAATCACTTACTTCTCTAGATTCTTGAAAGACATCGACAATGGTTGTAAAATTTCACCATAAACACGGACTCAAGCACTCAAATCATCAACATATGGTCCATCACGAACTACACCATCTTCATAATACACACAAACCCTATTAGATGGTTCCATAACCTATTCCATGAAATTTTGTGAGCTATGGATGGAGTTGCAAAAAATTTGATTTATGGGGGTCAAACTACCAAAAATAATCATAATTAACATATAAAATTGGAGCAGCTAAGAAAATTTATGTGGGAAAGCTGATAAATTTCCTAGACCCTAAAAACGAAGCATTTCAATATTTTGCGTAAACTAAAATCTTAAAGTGATGCAAAACCATCCAAAAGTCAAAATCTATTTGAAACCCTAAGTACTTTCCTAAACTAAACCTATAGTGCCTGTCCTAAACTCTAAACCCTTAATCTATCCTAGATTACTTGTCTACCTGTCCTAAAATCTAAGGTAAAGCGAAAATTTAAATTTTTCTATCATCGACGCGTTCAAGAATTTTTACCAACAAATACAACAACTCAACGACGAAATCGACGCAACAAAAACCTTCCTCCCACTCTTCTCTTCTCCATTTCTCTCTCTTTCTCTCTTTTTTTTTGTTGATTGGTTAAAAAACAGAATCCAAATGAACTCAAAAAACCGATTTGCAGAGCTTAAATGGTCGGCCAGCGACTGAACTGGGCTCACCTGTTGCAACTTTCAGTCGCTGGCCTGGTTAGTAACTGAAACATGCAAGTTTTAATCACTAAAAGGGTTAGCAACTGAAAGTTTGCATGGCACCCAATCACACCCCGCTAGCCAAAGCACACATGTAAGTATCACATCTTCAGTATACTGAAAGTCATTTTTGTAAATTTGTGGCTAAAAAACTATTTCTGAAATTTTTTTTAATCGTTTATTTCAAAAAAAAAAATTGTGCGATAGTAGTGAAGTAATTGTTTAATGGAGTACTACTAGTTTCAAGTATTTAATTAGGCTAGGGCAGAGTTGTCATTTTTTAACCGGTTATGGATAGCCTGCTGATTTGGTTATAGTCTCCTGAAAAGAGTGAGAAATGGACCAGTTGGACTCATGCAGTAGTACTGAGGATATTCTGTGTCAACACTCCCAATAAAGTTCGTGCTGAGGCAATTTTTGCCTAGGAGTTTTTAGTTTAGTTCAAAACCACAATAAATTTAATAGCAAAAAAGTTGTTAATACGTTAATGTCCTATTTGAGAGACTTTTAATTAGTTTCAGCTTAAGAAACTTATTTATAGGATAAATTGGAGTTAAAACTGAATGCTCATCTTATTTTTAGCGGTTTAAGGGATACTTTAATTTATTTAGGCAAATAAATTATGACTCTTCGTCAAGATTTATGTGGCTTATTGCTATTTGCTATCCCTTTATTCTCTCTTTCCATTTCTTATCAAATAAGTCTAATTCTTACTAAATAATTTCTTAAACTATAAGTTAGCATATATAAACTAACTTATTTGATCAGTTGAATTTGATCATAAAATGTCTTAAACCCTCACAAATAATGTGTAGTTGAACCATCTTATTAGATAAACACATACTTTTTAATGAGAAAAAAAGTTAAGCTTCTCTCAAATAGATCGTAAATTTGATTTTGATTATTATATTGTACATGTCAACTGAATATTATATCAAGTATACATTCAAATTACTAAACTAAATACAGTACAAAGTAAACGGGCCTTGTACACAAAAGATCATAACAAAAGATTGTGAGGGAGAAGGGAGTGGCTGGCAAAGTGCTAAGACCCGGTCCTACGTTGCACGCTAATTAAATTATGGGTGTTTGTAATTAGATTATAGTTAGGATGCTTAGTGATCAGATAAGCTCGCGGTAGCTTTCAAAAGGATGCGGAAAGAATCATCTCTAACTTGCTAATTGTAGTTTACGAAGCCATTCTTGACCATTAACTCTAATGCAATAATTGACAACTTTCTTGTTGGAGAGGAGTTACCATATATTTTTAATTTCTACTCATCTTCAATTTTGCAGTTTGCACAACTCATTGAAATTTTTTTTCCCTACTACTGCAATAAATTTTAAAAATGTGATTTATGAGGCTAACAAGTTAGGTCAAAATTCATATATCAGTCTTACATCTAACGACAAATATAAAACATAAAAATTTTATATTGATAGAAAAAAATTGCCCCTAGTTTTTTTCAATTACCAATTTGCAACAATTGCAGTTACCACGGTTAAGTCCAAAAGGTTTATGTGATTAATTGTTACCAGAAACTGATTCAAAGTAACCATGACTAGCTTCATACTATTCAAGATGACATGACTACAGCTATTATGACTATGTCAAAATAAGAATCAAGTCAATCTTGCACAATCTGAATTTACCATTTTTTTAGTGTATCCCACTAAAACAGCATAAATTTCATATCAATCCTTAATACAAATAAGCTATCATATGTATAAAAGGAAACTCCATAGAAGGATAATAATGTATTAAAAAGGATTTTTTCGACAAATATGCAAGGCCTAGATGAGTACTTTATAGTGATGTATAATCTTTCATTTTTACATGACTAATATATATTTTTCAGACTTCTTAGGGACACACATGTATAGACATCTTTTAGACTCATATGAACATAAAAATATGAATAAAGAAAGGGAAATGTACAACGTCACCACAAATAGTACCAAAATTCTGCTTTAAAGCAAAGTGTGATATACAATGCTTGATGCATACGACATCACGAGTTTTTTTTACTAATAACCCAGATTTAAAAAATAATTACGAAACTAACCCACAGTTGCGATAATTTACAGAAATGGTCTGCCACGTCAGCTTGTCGAGCTCCCAGAGCTCGACAAGCTGCAAGTCGTACGGGTATGTGCTTGTCGTGGTCGGAAGACACGACTAGGGCTTGTCGAGTTTCCAGAACTCGACAAGCTACACAATATTAAAATGTACAGTGCTCATATATCACATAAGTGTCTTAGCCCAGCTGGTGAGAGCTTTGCAGTGTCCTCGGCCCGGGTTCGAATCCCCGTTCCCGCAATATTATTTCTTTTCGTTTACAGCTAGTCGTGGCCGAGGGACTCGACAAGTGCTTGTCGTGCCTTCCGACCACGACAAGGAGGCGACAAGCTGACGTGGCAGGTCATTTTTGTAAATTATCGTAACTGTGGGTTAGTTTCGTAATTATTTTTTAAATCTGAATTATTAGTAAAAAAAACTCACGACATCACACACTCAACACTCATAAAAATTTCATAACACTGGCTGGCACGTAACCCCAAATTACATGTTACTTCCTTCATCCTTGAAACCTGTCTCCATGAAATTATGAAATATGTGTCAGATTATTAATATATTTATAAATATTTATATTGGTCATATGAAAATAAAAATAATATGATTAAATTTATTATAAATTATTTTTATAATATTTTTTATAATTTTTACTAACATATTATGATAAAAATTAATGGTTAAAGATGTTTATTAGAGATGGTAAAAAATCAAATGAGATAAGTTATTGTGGATGAAGATAATAATCAACTAATCTCAAAAGTTATGATAATTTTAAATGTTGAGTTTAATTTAGATTATTAGAGAAAAATGAGCGTCAACCTAGTTGATGCTTCAATAAATACAAAGGAATTTGAACATTTGCAGAGAATAGGTGTTTTGAATCAGATGACAGTTCAACTAATTTGTGCTGCCACAAATACACTGAGGCCAAGAATTCCAGAAGAAATTCCAAGTAAATGACAGCATGAAGTCTTCTGATAGTGCTCTTAGGATATCTCCATTTCTTCAAGACTTATTGACTTTTAATCTCTCTCACTCAAAACCGTGTTGAATCGTTCCAAGGATTGATATCAATCTCTTTCCAAAGAGAAAATCATTGCAGCAATTTTAGTGGGTGCTGGGAATAAATTACGCTGGCTCTCTTAAGTCATTATGAAGTAGTTTAATTTTTTCAGATATTTTACCACTTGTATTTACTCTGGTCCTCTTAGTCATTATGAAGCTAAAAAACAGAAAAAAATCAATCCCTGTAGCACTCTTGTGACTTCATAGGAAGCAACCTTGCAAATTCTCCTCAAAAAGGTAATAAACAAAAGAAGGCAAATCGGGCGAACCATGATGGTTCATAGGTTAGGCTTTTGATTCAAGTCTCATTCATGTAATAACCATATAGTACTGGTCTTTAAGTCTTTAAACTCTGGGTAGCTTAAACATTGAGTGAATAAGAAAAAAAAACTAGCTAAAGTGCAGGTGATAGATTTTTTTTAAAAAAACTTATACTATTTATGCATCCAAATTTGATTTAATCTTTATACTTCATTCTCCAATACATTTTCTCCTTCCTCCTGATCTATGCCTCTACCGCCCCATCTCTTCTTCGCCAACCACTGTCACTCGTAGCTGACAATAACAATGATGCCTTACCACACCATCACCTGACCACAGTCCTTCCACCACTTGTTCAACCGCCACTGCCTGCCATTAAGTTACCACCATCACTAAAAAAATTAAAGAGAGAGAAGTGAACTCTAGAGAGCTAAATTTAAGAAAAAAAAATTTTGATCCAAAAAATTGACCCCGCGGAGCTTTCAAAACATATATAAGATAAGAAAAAAAAATACTTATTCATCAGCAAATACAAAAAAATATATGGGTAGTTTAGAATATCAGGACATAAAATACTAATATTATACTCGCTATGTTATCGTAATACATAATGTTTTAGGAAGAAATTTTGTATCCAGCAGAATGATGTTTTACAATTTTGAAATAAAATATGTTCCTATCATACTAAGTTGTCTTTAAAGTCATTATTTTACTTGAAATATTGATCAATTGGATGAAAACACATAACCTCTGTTCTTTCCCATCTATCCCTCAACAATTTGTGGCGTAGAATGAGATACATTTTTAAGAGGATAAAACAAAAATCTTGTATTTTTTCTTAATAATTGCGTATAGAACTAAAATATGATTTATAAAAAAACGGAGAGTATCTCACAGTATTCACTATGTTAGTGACAGTGCTCACTGATGTTAGTACGGGGCAGCCATGTTTTTGCAACTTTTAAAGAAAAAAAGTATTTTCTTTTTTAAAAAACAAAAAAACTTTGATTGAAATGCATGTCTGGTGCTAGGAAACACTAGGTTGAGCTGTACCAATACAAATCAAGAAAGACTTTGCACTACGCTTCAATTAATTGGACCAATTCATGAGTCATAAGTCAAGTCTATCCGTGGCTGTTTTTTCAAGTTTCACCACCAAATACATGCATCAATCAGGTTAAACTTTGAAATGGTCCAAGTCTACAATATACTATATGCGTTTGCACTTTGAGAGTTTGTGGCCTTTCCTGTATGGTTTACTTTCAGAGATAAATGATGAGTCTACCAGTGATCATCCACGTTTGTGGAAAGAACTGAGACACGACAAGATCATATCTTGAGTGCGTTTGAAGCTGGAATTTGAGCTTTCTTGGATGCTGCATGCAGTGAATGCTTTTACTGGGTAGACTTGAAAGGAAACTGGGAGTCAGTGAAGCTTCTTCCTTCATTCTTCAGTTAGGCAACTGTACTTGTGGTAGGAAAATAGATGTATCCCAAAGTCTGGACCAACCCTATTTTCTTATTGTTGGCATTTGCTAGAAATTGGATGTCAGAAGCTTCTAGTAGTGTGAAGAAGAATGGAATTTATTTTCTAAATAACCCCAAAAAAAAATAAATTACAAAACTAACCCCTAACTTTTAAATTTCGCACAAATAGCGCTCTGTGCGAACCAGACCGCGCGACTGATCTTCAGTCGCTAGCCCAGCTAGCGACTGATGACGTGGCACGGCCCAACACTCCACTAGCCCAGTTCGCGTGCCATGTATGCTTTCAGTCGCTAGCCCAGCTAGCGACTGAAAAGATATAAAACTATACCATACCAATAAGTTACAAAAACTGGTTGTAGTCTAGTTGGTTAAGACTCTCTCTCTCCGGAGAAACCACGGTTCGAATCCACCTCCGCAAATAGTTTTTCAATTTTTAGTCGCTAGCTGGGCTAGCGACTAAAGATGTGAGTTGGGCCAACGGTGTATTGGGCCGTGCCACGTCTTCAGTCGCTAGCTAGATCAGTCGCGCGACCCGTTCGCGATAAAGGGTCATTTTTGCAAAATTTAAAAATTAGGGATTAGTTTTAGAATTTTTTTTTTTTTATGGGTTATTTGGAAAAACAATTCAGAAGAATGTAATACTAAAGGTTGGTATTCTGTGACATAGCAGTAAGAATTGCTGTGCTATAATACAGGGAGTTCTCTCATAATGGTAGATATGTGGTATTGCAAACTTTATTTTCTGCTGCAACAACATTTTGCATAGGACAGGCTCAATCTCACTCATACTGGGCCACCAGGCTTTCCTGCAGACTAGTAGAAACCTGACAGGCTTCAGCCCACACTATCCACCCTTATTCTCTTCCTAATGAAGAACTATACATGCAGTTCACTGATAACCTCAGCTAAAGAACCAAAAAAGGGTATAAATGTGGCATAGTTATATACTTATAGTAGCATGTCACATCACCAGCTCGATGTTTTTATTTGCGATCGTCGACAGAATTCCGAAGCATAAACTTCCTTGACTTGCTGCTAGAGTCGCCATCCTTTGTTGCTGCCATTCTGAAGCCCCCACCGCGGCCTGGAGTTGCCTCCTCATATGATCCTTCAGATTCTTCGATGGTAGTTTTGACAAAGGTAGCCTCGACATCAACCATGGGACCCGCCTGTACACACTCCGAAGCAAGTGCTGCTTCCCTTTCAAGCCTTTCAGCCTCTTCGTCGACACGGTAGTAAGCCTGATGTCCAAACATTTTGTCAGGTCATGCTGCTACAGCTTTTCATTCATGGCCATGAAATATCTTGGGATAGATCAACATTACCACACAAGTCCGGGGAGGAGAAAGGACTTTGAATGAGTTAGGGCGGTTGTTGAAGTTTGTTTCAGGTACTCCTGGTAATCCTTCAGGTGATGTGAAGTGATCCACCTTGTGACCAATCTGTGGTGCAAGAACAAAGGTTAATCCTTGAAACAACATTATCTGGTGAAAGAATGAAGTGTACCCACTATAGGCAAAAATGGAAATAAAATAGACTACAAGCATTTGTAATTACTTCTTACTCTTTGATGTCCACCGAAAACAAAAGCATCAGAGTCCAGCGCTACTCTGTACTTCCCAGGCAAGTCGCATCCAACTTTGTAACTGCATGTTTCATAGGTGGAGATGAGATCAAGCAAATCAGGCATTGGACAAAAGGAATTTCACAAGGCATAGCTTAAGATAAATCGGTTACCCTTCATAAGTTTTCTTGGGATGAAAGTTGAAAATGAACACCAAATCTCCACGTTCAAAGACAATAACCTGAAAAAGGATGTGTGAATTAACAGCAAATTCTTCTCTACATAAAACAAAAGGTCCATGTCACATGGCTAGAGTTTCACACTATGCTTTCCTGAATCTGGAGGAATAACTCACCTTGTCCATATGTATAGTGTGTAAGCAAGCTATAGTTAGTATAACTCATAAGACCTTCTCCAACAGTCCCCCTAAAAGAATTGATAGTCTAAAATTTAGATATCAGTAATACCTTTTTTATTCCAACAGTATACCTATCTCGATTCCTATTTTAGATATTACTGCAGAGAATTGATAAATTTAGGTATTCTCTCTTTTCTACCTATATAGTTTTGGGTTTAGAGATTCTGTTGGAGAGAGTAGAAATATAGGTATTGAATCTTTTTAGGAAGGTATGTATATGAGGATATAGAGATCTGATTTTGTTGGAGAAGGTCTAAGAAGCAAGCTATAGTTAGTATAACTCATAAGAAGCAATGATGAAAGCACGCTACTGTATTAAAGATACTTCATTTCTTACCTTGTCCTCCTCATTCATGTCGCTTACAATCTGCTTTGATGATGACAGAAAGGGAAATTTCTCATCAAGTGCATTCATTGCTTGATCAAATGCATTCATGTACTGTTCACCATAGGAGCAATGGAAAAATTTCATATGTTAGGTGACAAAAAGTGTAAGTTTGCACTGCAGAAAAGCTGGACATAATATGACAACTTATGTGAATGAATCATTGAGTCTATCATATGCGGAAACAGTTCCTTTTTAAAATAAAAAAAAAGACAACTAACCCTTAATATAATGCATTCCTTGTTCTTTGAAATCAGTTCCAGAAAATGCCGCATCAACCAATTCATGTCATCCACATAAGTCATAATTTAGAAACAAAACAAATGGTTTTCATGGGTGAAATTTGATCACTGTAATGAGTGGCAGAGTAATTGACACAATTTAGTCAACTCGGGAAGGCGTAATATTACAGTGCGAAAAGCATATTTGAACCTTAGAACCTAAAAGCTGCAGTCAATATATTACAGAACAGAAAGTTATGAAGGGATGTGTTCACAGCCATAACCTTGTATCTTAGATGATCAGTGTCAACAAGGCTCCACTGGCGTCTGCATTTATCATAACTCCATTTGTTGCCTTCCATTGGAAAGTCAATCCATTCTGGGTGACCAAACTAAAAGAAAATTGCACCATCAAATAAAGGCATAATGCCTGTGAGTTAGACCAGAGATAAAAGATTTGAGCAGTAGAAATACACTATCTTATTGTCCATATTATGTAATGAGCTTTACTAAAGATCTAACATGAAAACACAGATAGCGTATTGAAGACATGATACTACCTCCATATCATGTGATCTGCTCATTTCAGAGGAGATATCAGTATAAAAACATTTGAACAAACTGCCATGTATATGCCATTTTGGCGTATAATTAAATTGGAGAAAAGGATTCCATTTCCAAGTAATGAACATGTTGAGTTTCATACACTAATCAGCTTACTCAAAAGTTTAAACTATTGAGAAAAGATAATAAATCTACTCATATTTCAACACTCTCTCTCACGTCTAGACTAGATTGAGTCTAAAATGTGGATAGTGTAAAAGACACAAGCACAAGGGGCACTATATATTTTTCTTATAAATTGTCACAGTTAGGTCTCGAACTTAAGACCCCTAGACTCTGATATCATATTTAGTTTCATGCACTAACTAATTCACCCAAAAACTTAAGTTGTTAAAAAATACAGTCAATCTACTCATTGGTGTAAGCCCATTTAGGCCACTTAATGTTTGATAACATGATTTGACAATAGACCCAACTCGATAGTTATATGTGTTTCACAACTACTCTGATATTTCCTATTACGAATGTAGTAGATAGTGGAGGTTAGATGGCAACAACTTAGCCAACAATGTTTTGTTGGGTGCACAAGTTTTGAAGACTTCAAGATTAAGTTTGTTTATTAGAATAATAAATATTTATTTGGTTGTTAGGACTACTGTTTATATTAAAGTTTCATATTGTATTAGGAAGCAAAAAATAAAATTTATTCTCTATTCTTCCCTACTCCCAACCCCCTTCCTCTCCATCCAAGCACATATCAATTTGTTATCAAAGCCGGCCACCATGGCTTGCTTCTGATGCCGATGGATCAGCAATCATGATATGTTTGCTACAATAGTCAAAAGACAAATTGAGATGCTTTGATAGCTTGAGCTAGCTGACGAACGCCATGCTGCCTTGACAATCTGCATGGCGACATTAGAGAAGGCATAGGCGGCAGTCAAGGGAGGAGGCAAGTCCGTGAACTTAGGCGCGCCAGTCATGTCCTTGACGGAGCAGTCCCAAGAAAACTATTGTCTTCTCTCCCTCAATATTGGTCATCTCTTCCAGCTGCTCGATGGACAACTGCACTGCACCTGCATCTCCTTTAATCGACCAAATTTGCACCTCCTGCACGGCTGCACCTCCTCCAGTCAGCCACCTCCTCTAATGGAGCTGCACCAGCCAGTCGTTGTCTGCCATGTTGATTTGCGTGCTGGATCGACCAAAAGTTCTCTTCCGGTCAGCTTGCCTCCTTGGCCAGAGCTGTGCTTGTCAACACTGGTGCACCACTTGCCATCTTCCAGTGTGCCGGCAGATCTATGACCACCAAATTTGTAGTGCCACCAAGTCCGGCAGTCAGATTGTCTACCGGCCTACCTTCGCAGCTTTACTTCAGTTATCAACCATATTTGATTTGATTGTCGTCAATCAACTCCCTTTGTTAGTTGTGTGCTTTGAGCCGTCTGTCCACTCTCCTTTGGTTGGAGCAAACCCCACTGCTATTGTCCATTGAACATATCATCAGCAACATAGACCATCTATATTGAAGATGAGTTGTTTCTTTAAGAGACGAGAAATGTTACAAATGCAATAGCTAATGGAGGTTAGAAGGTAGTATCTCAACTAGCAATGGTTTGTTGAGTGTACTATAGTTGGGGACTTCAAAACTAAGTTTGTTTATCAAGAAAATAAAATTTGATTTAGTTGTTAGGACTATTATTTATACTCATGTTTTAGACTGTATTAGCAAATAATAAATGAAGTCTAGTCTCTATTGCTCCCTACTCCTTGTCCCCTCTATCTCCATCCGGACAAATATCAGTTCCAAAGTTGTTTAGGGTCTCTAAAAACTTGAGTAATGGAGTAGCAAGTTTCTCCCCATTTTAGCACCCTTTTGAGAGTTGTTTTGCAAGTTTTCTGGTGATTTTTATTTTTCCCGCTTCTTTTTAGTTGAGTTTATTTATGAATTCTCATCTTAGATTTGCTTCTCTTGTATGCATAGATGGAATTCTGTATCATGAGCTTTGTTTGGACCTTATTTTCACTCTAGCACCATTTTTGCTCTTGTTTTGATCTTTTTTTTTTTTGGTTGGTTTTCTTGAGCTCTTTCCTATTTCATTTGCGTTTTGACTCCTTTCTTGTGCTAGATGAAATTTCGCTATATGGGTGCTGCCTAGACTATTTATTAGCCCTTAGCACATAGTATTGTTCTCTAGTTTTAGTTTTTCAAGCCAAGGATGAAATCTGAGGTTTCCTTTTCTTCTTTTTTTTTAATTCCTCTTAGTTTCATTTGCTTTTCATTTGAATGAGCCGATCGGCCCATTCTCAGTTCACCTTTTCAATTCTATAATGTACAAAGGCAACAATAAAGAAAATTAAAAATGTTAAGATAAAAGAAAATGTGAACGAAAGTCTTTTAACGAACAATTGTCTTGACAACATAGCAAAATCTCTCAACAGGTTTGTAGAGACAATCCCCACATAAATTAAGCATTAAATTAAACTGTTGTGATGTACATAAGCTTTTATTTCAAGGAAACAAGGATTTACACCCCCTCTCTCCAGAGAAGAGAAGAGAAGAGAAAAGAAAAACCCAAAACAAAAACAAGAACACATTAATGATTAAAAGACTAACAGCTTGGTTGGGTGTTACCTCATTTCCCATGAAATTTAAGTAGCCATCACCTCCAAGGGCCATTGTAATGAAGTGAATCATCTGAAATATTTGTAGCACATTTAGACAAATATATCAAGAGACTGGAACACATTTTCTAATAACAATCAGAACTCTCAGTAAACTTAAGGAGATCACAAGAATCATTTAAAACAATAGAATTCACCAAGAGCATTGATTCTTAAGGAGAAAAGGAACCTTCTGGAGTGCAATCCCACGATCAATAGTAGGTGAAGGAGGCTGCAAGTCTGACATGCCAGCATACATTTCCTTGTCCATTAAGAGAAAAGCAACAGTCTTGTCGCCAACAATAGACTGAAAAAATTGTGGAATTCGCTCCTCAAAAGTTATCCCAATAAAAAAAACTTGAAAACCATAATAATCATGGAAGTGCAAATTCTTGGATATGCTCACATGATCCCTAAAGTTGGTTACCATGGAGGACCTGCTAGACTTTTAAGAACAATTAATGGAACCACTAACAATCAGAATGATGATATAAAAACCTATGCTACATATTGCCCAATAGAAAGTTATAAACTAAAAGCCAGCCCTTCATGTGTTTATCATCAATGCCTAACTATAAGTCCTTTCCTCTCAGAAAAAAGCTATAAGTCCTTAGAATATATCAACAAATCAACTGTACCTGATCATGGCTCTCAGCATATGCAATGCATTTTTCACTATATCTCCTATTAGCCAAAGTCTGCACTATTTCATTCATTGACCATTCATAATCCTCTTTGTTCTTCAAGTAGTCGATCCATTTATCTGGAATAGCCATAGCCAAGCGATAGTCAAACCCTACTCCACCTTCATGAACTGGACGACAAAGGACCGGCATGCCTGAAACATCTTCAGCGATAGTGGTTGCTTCTGGCAAGAGTTTGTGCACCAAATAGTTTGCAAGCATCATGTAAACAACAGCGTCCACATCGGTATTCACACTGAAATACTCCTCATAATTTCCAGTAAACGCCATGTTGATACCATGGTGATGGTATAACATTGATGTTACCCCATCAAATCGGAAGCCGTCGAACAAGAATTCATCCATCCAATATCTCAAATTAGAAAGAAGAAATCTCAAGACTTCCCAATTAGCATAGTTGAACAATCGGCTATCCCATAGTTTATGATAGCCCCTATCTCCTGTGTGGAAATAGGAGTTCTCAGTGCTTTGTCCGACATCATACCCATTTAGACCATCCGTCACATTGTTACTTGCATGGCTATGAACAACATCAATCAGAACTCGAAGTCCTAAATTATGTGCCTTGTCGATAAGATATTTGAGGTCCTCTGGCGTGCCTGATCTGCTGCTAACTGCGAAGAAATTTGTAACATGATAACCAAAAGAAGCATAGTAAGAATGCTCCATGATTGCCATCAACTGAACTGTGTTATAGTTATTTGCCCATATGCGCGGTAGCACCTTATCCGCGAATTCTCTATATGTGCTTACTTCTGGCTTTTCACCACTCATCCCCACATGAGCCTCATAGATGCGTGGAGCATCAGGCTTTGGAGGACGAGGATGCTTAAATATATACCTGCAAGAGAAACATAGTAGCAAGTATCATGTTGCAACATACTTTTTGTGTGTCAGCACCAGCTTAGCTATGTTTACACTATGATTCGAGGTGTTAGAACTGACCTTTCACCAGGTGAAGGATCCCAGTGAACACCATCATAAGGGGATGCAAATTTAGAGGCATCAAAAGTTGCATAACGAATCCATGCAGGAATTCGATCAATCCATACTCCATTCCCATGCTTGAAGCGAAATTTAACCCTTGTATTGTGAGGAATAGCAGGTTTCCCTTCGATGTGGGGAATCTTGATTGACCAAACACCAAATTCATTCTTCTCCATATTGTGGTCAGCACCATTCCAGCTGTTGAAGTCACCAACAAGTTGTGCTTCCCTATATCCACAAAGTAAAAAATTCAAACTCTAATGAAATAATCCATTATAAATAGTGGACAGCACATATTATCATATAAGGTAAGCACTAGTTCATCAGTCACAGTGAGAAAAGGAAATTAATTGTTTCTCTTTAGTGCATCATTATCTACTGGTGATGTTTACCCTTGACAGCAGAGACATGTAACTTGCACCGCAAGTGAAAACTGTAAAACAGTTGTTTTTCAACCAACTTTAATGAATAATAATGTCTACTGCTGTAGTGTTTAATTTTTGCTGGTTGCTACCGGCAAAAGCATGATGTGCCAAGCAAAACTGAAAAATGGTTCTTAAACCTGATTACCATATCACACTTTAGTGTAAGGTCATCAATACATAGCTGTATGGCATCATTAGAACTTACTGTGCAGCAGGAGCCCACTCCCGGTAGACAATTGCATCATGACCTGTATTGATCCCAAACTTTAAATAGCCTACAGCACATCGAAGACCAGAAACACATTGGAATTAGATGAAGCAAACAAAGTAGCATGCTGGTTATCATATGAATGGGATATTTTATGCCAGAGCTATGACTATTAGCATTTTAAATGCATGCACCAGAACCTACCTCTAGAAAATTCCTCGAGGCTTTGTTCATGTTTTTCTATCAATCGTTTCTGCTCAAGGTATCTGTTTGTCCTATATGTGAAGTGGTCCACGAATTTCTCCAACATCGGGTCCACATCATATATAGGAAGGTGGTTGGCATCCTGTTCTTCAGTTGCCATAGCTTTATTTTGTTCCACAGTCATCGGAATGTTAAATTTGCGCTTGACCTTGTAAATATGTACACAATTAGAATAAACAAAAAATATAAGCAAGTATTTAGCACACTTTTCCTTTGGAAGAATTATGCTTTCAGAATCTTCATTCTCTCTTATTCATCTATATTAGAGCAATACTGATTTTGTTTTGACCCTCAGTACTGCAATATGAAATCAAGGGCTGTGAAATTTCCATTGTCTGATGAAAAGAAACCCATTTATATACTTCTCTTCAGCCTTTCCTACAAAAAAGACTAACAGACAGAACTAATAAAAGCTATTGATTGCACCGCACTGTGACAATTCTATTTGTTTAGTGAACCACCCTTAGTATTCACCATTCCCTAAGATCGAGGGGAAGGAATTACCATTTTGTCCAATCAAGAGCTCCATTGCATACTTAAGCCATCGAGTGAAGGCCAACTCCAAACTAACAAAAGCTTGTTAGTTCTTAATAGTAAATAAACTTTATTCATCGAACTCCATTTTGTATTAGTTTGCATCATAATAAATATAGGCTAGTCCATATCTAGATTTTACATAGACCTCAATTTTATTAGTTTTTAATAGTAAATATAAGTGCAATTTCTAGTACTTCCATACTTGTGTAGTAACAAGTAGCAGTAAATAATTACTACACTTCTCAACAGCTATTACTACACGATTGCAGTAACCAGTGTACAAATGATCCACAACTTCTAGTAACCCAAATTGCTCAATTTATGACACATCGTTGTGCTATTCACTACAATGGTGGATATAAAATTTAGTTAGCCCAGGGACTGTTTGATAACGCAATAGGTCTAAAGAAAATATAAGATAGTCCATTAAACTGCCCTAGGTAAAATAGCTGTTTGGAAAGCTCATCACTTAATTTTCTCACACTGAAAAAAAAATTGCCCACAGAGTATAGATCACTTCTTTTGTTGTGTGGAAACCCCTATGGTTGCAATAACAAAAAAGGATAAAATGGCAAAAATTTAAACAAATTAACTAAAACTGCATCTAATTTACAAGCAATTATCTATAGAAACCTCAGGTCAATAAAATCCAAGTTTCATCCATAAATAACACAACATATACTTTATAATTTCACCTACAAATAACAAAGCCTCATGTCGCCAAACTTAAATGAAAAATCTTACCTTCCCCCGCCACCCAGAACTCGCCGCCGCAAACACCAACCTCACCGGCGCATTGCCGCCACCCTGCAAACCACCAAAATTCAAAACAACACTAAGAAACCACCATGGATAGAAAAAAAAAGTCAAGAAACCAACAAACTAAGAAATACCGAACCACTCACCGCGATTCTTAGGCCCGCCCGATCAGCAGGAGAGTGCGAACAAGAAGGGCTTAACAGAGAAGGAGATGATAAGCACAGCATTGTCGCCGCCGTTGTTCGGATCCGTGAGTCCCATTTCTTGAAGCTTCCAAAATCCCTCACAATTTATATCGCGGGATTGTCCGGCCCTTTCCCCCACGAGTTGAAGAGTAAAGAAGGCGTGATATTTTCTTGGCCCTATACAATGGCAGAGATCTGTGGGCCCGGATGGGCCGGAGTGCCACGTGTACGGCCGAGGATGGTTCAAATGGCCCGTAGCGTCAGATTTGGGCTCACATGAAAATTATTTATTTTCTTTTTGAGGAGATCTGTTTTTTTTAACCTTAGATTAGTTTAGAGAATAGAAATAAAAGTTAGAGCATAATAAACAGAAGATTAGTAAAAGAGTTGTGCTATCGAATCAGCGGCAGATTCAAAAAATCAACTCTTTATGTCATGCAATAAGTTGATCCTATGTGAAAAGTTAACAGGTGATAATAGATTTTTGTCATTTTTTTTATTACGGTTTTGAGTGAGAAAGGTGCCTTTGAAAAAGTGCTTGCATACTTGGCCAGATTACTTTATACGTTGCCAATAATTTTTTTTTTTTTAACTTTTAGCCTAAAAGTTGCTTTCTATACAATAGAACGTAGAGCTTTTAACTTAGCCAGATCAATCAAACCGGCCGACGTTTTTGTGTTTCTGTGGAGTTTCCTTCTTTTTTTAGCTCTACCAGTGACATTTCCATGTGACGATGGATATTAGCTTGCACTATTAGGGTTAAGCACGTAACGTGACAGTCGTGTCAAGTACCATACCTGATCTTTAGCCAAAAAGACTACAAAGGTATCAACTGTGTGAAGTGCTCGTGTGATCAACTAAAGTTTGTTGTAGGGTGTGTTTTTGTGTAGATTTCACATCAAGTGAAGAAACTCTAATTATTTAAAGTCTAGAAACTAAAATCAGATAGATGTTTTACCCAATTGACTCTAACTTCTATCAAAAGTTAAGAACCAAAAGTTTAAGTCCAATCAAACACCATTTTAATGAGTGATGCGATTAGTGTGTTTTCTTTTTTGCGTGTTTGTCTATGTTCTTTTTATGGAGGTGTGAATCATAATATTTAGTGTAAATTATAGAAGATAAGTCATGGAGAAAAAAACATAAAAGAATACACAAAAAATAATGTATAAGCCTCAATCCTCTTCAATGCCAATTGGAATAACACATATAGAGCAATTGGTACTCTTCCAAACTACAGAAGAGCAGTATGAAGTATGAACAATCGAATGGAATGATCTAGATCAACAAGACAATGAGCTATTAGCAGAAACCAACTCAACAAAACTGGCAAAAAAGAATCTACAATGGAGGAGCATCCTTTCTTATTATTAAGACAGCAATATCTAGTCAATAGTTTACAGTCAAGCAGGCATGGATGTTGAACCTGCCATTGCTTCATAAGATATATGATGCGCAAATATCATCGTCTTCATCACTTGCTGTAATGCTGATGCTAAAGATAACTCGAGATCAAGCCTGTGGCAGCTGAAATGTCAGCTGAAAAATCGATACGCTGGTTGCTAGCTCAATTTGCCATGTTGCATTGTCATGACAAAGCTCATACATCTGAATCCACTTCTAATTTGTCAGAATTTCCATTTTTCTTATTCTAAACAACCAATCTATTGAAGACACTGATGAAATTCATGTTGGAAGATTGATCTTTAATCCTTTGTAATCCATCTATACCCATGAAATTCATACCCCCCAAGGTTTTGATCACTGCTCTCTCCGCCGCTCTCTGCACTATGATACCCCGATTTCCTTCGATGCCTCCGGGCTTTCTTGAGACCACTGTCACTGAAGCTCCCATTCAGAAGCGGGTCATCAATTCCACTGACTATCCTCTTCAAGGATGGCGGCAAACCAATGCAGCTGTCATCATTTGTTTTCTTCTTTTCTTTCTTGTGCTTTTTAATGTTCTGGGATATCTTGTGCAGTTTTTCATTGATTGGCTCCACTGCATGGTTGACAGTGAACTTCAAGTCATTCACAATCTGCGAGATTTTCAGCCATGCCAGCAGAAAATGTCAATATAATGTCTCATTTTTGCTACCATAGGTGAAAAAAGAAAATTCAAGAAAGTTAAATTGATAAGGGAGTAGCAAAGAACTAGCATCTTTTGCTTACATATTCACCACCTCCGAGTACAACATCACAAACACTTTCTTTTATGGCAGTAGTGCACTTGACATGATCATCTGGCTGGGGAAGCCTAGTCTTAGTAGGGCGCGCACTATCCTTAACTTCATCTGGATCAAGAGGGCAGTCGACTGAAGCGTAGTCTCCAAGAACTGAAACCCCTCCCGGGATACGGTCACCCATTAGCTCATATGGCTTGGCAGGGAAGACATACAGATGAACAACAGAAGCAATACCCATCTGTACTGGAAGACCAGTCTTTGTAAGGGTATAATTCAATCAAATTTACACAAAAAACATTGCAAGCACACATACATCTTGACCTATGTAAGATATAACAAGCCTTCTTCCAAATACTGAACTGAATAACAGAAGTAAAAAGTTCTCATATGATCAATGAATAACAGAAGTAACAATTGAAATGATGCAGCAGGAATTAACCACCTCTATGCAGATAATGAAGTCTTGAATACTGGACTTAAACTGTAATTCTTGAGCTATAGGGCCTCTCAACAGGCCACAACTGTAGAGCAATGCAATCGCCACACCCTGCCACCATGTTAAGAAGACAATGGATTTGAATGTCAGGAACTTTGCGAGAGGTTTTATATGGGCCAACTCATCCTTTATGGCAGCATAAAACTGAACAAGGCAGTATAAGGCCCACGATTGACTGAAATTGAGCACCACAGCCATGTAAGGGTACCTGGTTGGTAAATCATTAGTTCAGTTACTTCAGTAGTAACAAGCAAATGCATTAACTGCCAGACCATTGGATGTGTGAATGAGTACACCATGACACATTCGCAAAAAAGAGAGGAACAAAGATGGAGCAATAACAAAAAGCTAATAATTTCAGCAATTTGTAATTTTGTGTACACAAACGGAGTTATGCATACATGTATGTCAATGCAGGAGGGGGCAGACAAGGAGGTGGATCACCCACTGATGCATTAATTATCAACACAAAATATCATTCAAAAGTTCAACTTGTCCTTAGGCATCGGGTTGTATCAGATTCATGCACACAAATTGAGACTCATCTATGACATCAAGTAAAATTGGAGATACCAGAAATCAGGTTTTTCAAGTCAATACTATAGCCGCGTAGGCAAAGAGTATTCAATAGTTCAAAACATATATAATACTTGAGTATTATTATTGAATCACAGATGCAGGGTAACTGAATCTAGGATAGATGTAGTGATATACCATTACAATTTATACGTTCGTACATAGTGACACTTAGAAAATTAGCATAATAGTAATTGGATCAAAGAATTGTGAAGCAAAACAACAGTACAGTTCACTAGCATAAGGAGATATGTCCATGGATTTGGAGGAAGATGTTGATTGAAAGAAATCAATGCTCTTCATAAGTAGGTGTCGCTTACCCACAGTTCCATTTAAACTCTCCTTCACAGTACACCCCAAAAGATTCAAGAACCACTGCAAGAATAGCACAGATGGTCTTTATTATCATCTGGCCCAGGAGCAGAAAAACGGATTAATTTGAATTCCCACCACATGATGCAAAATCAACAGGGATGGGGGATAAATAGCCACATACATATTGAACAAGCCCAAACTTAATAATCAAGTAGAACCATTCGCCTAGAGGCCATGGTTTCAGCATGTAATTCATTGGAAAAGGATGGTTCACACATCGTTGTTCAGATGGCTGGCCTAAAAGCGGCTCATGAGAACTTGAACCACCTTCCTTCTTCAGGAATTCAATTGTTCTATCCTCCCCACCTGGCACAAACAAGAATACATGGAAGACAAAAACGTCAGACTGTAACATGTGAACACAAATTAGTCAACTTCAGACTAGAAAATGTGAATAGAAACTACCAGACAAGGGGATACCTAAGCAAGCAACAAGGTACCGTCCAAAACAGTACATAGCAAAGGCCTCATAACCATCTCGCAGAATCTCAATATCAACACTAATCGACGGATTAACCATTGATATATACTGCAAGAATAGGAACATATATAAGCTCTCAGGATACTCAATAAATGTGACAGTACAGTAATTTTTGAACTGAACAGCTAACTTGATCTCATCCAAAATTGTGTAACTACAAAAACATATGACAATCTCTTGATAAGATGCAATATAGCACCTTACCGACTCGACCGCATAGCATGGCACCATGAGAATGACACCAACTAAAAACTTCTGCTCCTGCAAAAACACAAAGGCACAACCAAAGAAGCCAGTCAAACACAGCTCTAACAATTTACACTTTTGACAAATCAGAAATGCCAATCACAACCTCCGGGTTCTTGTAGGCTGAGAGGTGATTGAACAACAAGAACAGGGACAGCGAGACCGACATGATGACAAACATGCCGGCGATGATTGTGGCCCACACGGGTAGGACATAGCTCCCAAGCACTGATAACAATTGCTCAGCCAATTCCATCCCCCTCTCTTATTATCCCTCAACCAGTGGTCAATGCATCTCAAATTTCTCTCCATTCCATTCCAACACACGCCCAACCTTCTTCCATTTCACAGTATTGCTCATAGAGCATCATAATTCACAACTCCAATGATACTAAAGTCTTTTCTGCAGGCAAGCACTTCACCTGCAAGCATAAAAAGGTCACATTTTTATGGGCAGTTCTTAGATCAGCAGAACCAGCAAAATCACATTTCTAACCAAAAGAACCAACAAAACTTAACTCGAGAAAAACAAATTCATGAATGAAACAAACCAAAAGACCATAGCTTTCCACCCAATCCCGATCAAAGATTCGAGAAGACGGCGTGTTAATTAAAGAAAGTCGCAAGCATCATGGAATCGCCCATGTATCACAGAAAAAAAATTGCAGCTTTCGGCCAAATTCTCATCAAAAATTGCATCTTTACAGTCTAACAAACAGTAAGGGACGAAACAAACCTCAAGAATCGGATCTGCCCAGTAGAGAGCAAATGCAGAAGGAATGATTGACTAATTAGAGGCTAATTAAATCGATCTAATGTGCCCACCGTCGCGTCTTGATTGGATTGTATTGGGTGTTGAAGAAAGAAGAGTAGGTGGTGGAAGGGGAAATAGAGACGGGGATTTGTGACGACATGGCTTTGTGCCATTTTGGTATTATCACATGATTCCAACGCTATGGCGTCATCTCTCTCTCACTTTTTGTAAGGCTAACATCTTTCTCACATTACTAATTAGTAATTAGATGGGACCACCGTGTCTCCCTCAACCCATATTTCTTTTATTAAACACTCACTTTTAAATTAATTTTTAAAGACTTACATTATCACAGTCTATATTCATCAAAAACTTAGTCGATCATGATTTTTCCTTTTTTTTTCATTTTGTTTGTTTGGAGACATATGAGCACACAATAAATAGAAGTGATTTAAACAGAGAAAAATAAATTACTAACACAAAAATAAAAAAGTTATACCTACTCACCTACATAAGAAGAGACACAGTCAAGAAGTGTCATGCATGGTTGACTCTTTTTTCATCTCAGTTCTACTGTGGTGGCCCCTCTTTTCCTTTCTAGTCTCTGTCTATCTTTTACACTTGGCCCAGTGTCTAAAGAAATAGCTCATTTCATCAATTCGCTTGAGTCAAGTACTACTTTAGATTTCTTCTTTGATTCCAGAACTTGGGGCGAACCCAGTGCTTATGTGAAGAAGCGAGTCAATCAAAATGGAGACAAAGAAAAGAGGAGAGGCAAAACTCAATTAAAAAATGCCCCCTTTTGTAACTTCCCTTCTTTTGTTCATCCACAAGACAATCAAAATAAAGAGAGAAAGAGGTGGCTATAAGGTGACACTAGGATGAAATTATCCATTTAGCGCAGTTCTCTTCCAAAGTTAGCTTTAAGCCTGGCTCTAATAATAACATAGATTGTCGTGCTTACTTTACTGCTCACCTTAACAAAACACATCGATACATATTGTTTATGTATAGTTGGGTATTCCTTCCGTTCTATTTTACATGTTGTTTTAGAAAAAAAAATTTGTATCAAAAAAATTGTTCTATGTTTTGAGATGAAATATAATATTATCTTCCAAATATACTTTCATACTATTACTTCATTTAACTATTAATTACTTGTATACAAATAACACACCTACCGTATTAACCACAAGTAATAAAGATAGATATGTAGTCTTATTTTATTTTTTAAAGACTGTACATAAAGTTAAAATGACATGTAAAAAAGAACGGAAAGAATAGATAATATTTGAGTTTTTGGCTGGTGCTCGATAATAATAGATGTGTTAAATAGATAATAATAAATCTTAGAACAAATTAAAAAGTAATAAGAGTCATACAATTGGTAGAAGAGCATAGATGTTTATGATTATAATTACCACTTAATATGTGCTTCACTTATCTATAAATTGTTAATACATGTGATAAATTGTTCTTTTCTCAAAAGGAAAAAAAAAAAAAAAAAACTTCATAGAGTCATGCCTATGCGGATCAAATTTGTGCAATAAATAAATTAACTTGCTACTTTCTGGTTCTGGCTCATGCCAGAGCTCTGAAAGATGACAGAGAGTACCTGAACCTTCGTCTGGTGTCTCACCATCAGCATCAGCATATGTGTAGTTGTCAGCAAGAGGGTCCTGGAAGCCTGCTGTTCTTTGGGCATATTTGCATGCCCTAACATGTTGTTAACTCATTTTCAGAGCATGTCCTGGAGGTTCAAACCTTCTTTAAGCACCAGAATGCAAAACACTTACTAGGTATGTTCATAAACTACTGTATGGTAGGTTACTTTGTGTTTCAATATGGTAGTTTCAGGTTTTCAGCTTTCTGTTTGAATCAGTCTTCCCTTTTCTTTTGCTAACTCATGATGGTTTCAGGCTTTCATGCCACCTTTTGGGCGCATGTGTTATATAGAACACACTTTGAGAAATACATTAGTAAAAAGGGGACATGAAAAAACACTCATGAGGAAAGAGGAAGACCAGCAGCTTCAATGTACTCATCTACATCATACATTAGTAAGCATGTTTGCTGAAACCTTGAATTTTTTTTTGTTATGTTATTCGTTATTTTCTCGTGCGTGTTGATGGATGTTTTGTGTCAAGTTTCAATTGCAACTCTAAAGAATAAGACCAATTTATAAGGTCCTAATGCCATTTGCTAAAAGTCATATAACGAACACTCCAGGAAATAAAAGCTTGTGCAAACGCTCAGATAAACGTCACAATCAGTAACGAACAGCGGATCCTAATGCCCTTTGCTGCGAATCTTCACAAAAATCACAGAAACTACAGTTTTGCAGTAAGATAGATACAGGATATCATCTTCCAGAACACTCACTTTCTGATCAACGTATAGTGCACCGCAAAGGCAACAGCAGGAAATGCTACAGCAGAACGAATCATTCCAGTGAAACACAAAATCATTGGCACATACTGAACAAAAAATTCAATTAATATTTATTTGTAGATTGCAAGTATCACTGAATAAATGAGCAATCCCCCCAAGTACAACATAAAATCAAATTCCAATAATTTTAATTCGACGCAATCTAAAACCACAAACTCAGATTAATGCATCATTCATGTTAAAGTTATTGAAAGTAGGCACACCAACCCAAGTCCCTGCAACAGTTGTTGCATATATGCAGATTCCCCTGTTCATCGACTCAGCCTTTATATATACACCTCTCTTGCACCCTTTATCCAGGGAAGTAGTTAGAGTGTGTATAAGCAACCCATCAGTTATAGTGCTAGATTGTTGTGTCCAGTAAGAAGATGGCTGGTTTAGATTTCGCCGCACATCCATACTTAAATGTGCTGTACTTCCTATGAACTCCAGTGAGCTTTCCATGACCTGCCCTCTGGTGGAGTTCCACCATCATCTTGGAACAGTCCCTGTAAAGTGAAATGAACAAAGCAACTGTGGTTACAGGCATAAACTAGGTTGATATAACACAAGGGTGTGCTGGTCTAAGGAGCTAGATTGGGTACATTATTTGTTGTTCGGTGTATTTCGTATGCAGCTCACAGCATTTGTTCCAGGCCTTGAACCCATTCATGGTGCACTGTGCAGTGTAGATAGCTGCAGCTGCAAGCATTGATGGGCGGAACTTGAGCATCTCGTACTCAACAAGGCACAACTCAATGATGAAGAAAGACAGGAGTTCGAGCTGAATCAGCAGATAGCGAACATATGAGTCAGAGACATAGTATTCTCATGCAACAAGCTACTGAAGAAAAATTTATCTACCACAGTATTTTACCTTCTTTTCAGACTGTGCTACCTTAAGGAACCTTCTCATGAAACAGTATGGAGTTGGCACTGACATATTGAACTGAAGTGTGTTCAGAATCATCCTCTCCTGAAGACATTTCAGTGTCACTTCTCAATTGATAGTGTAATAAAATAACAGTATTTTTTTTTTGCATTACAGGAACAGGTTGAACTTTATTACCATTTCCAGAATATCTGCTCTAGTGTATGCACGGTCGCAGATTAGGATTAGATCCTCCACTACAGGAACACTCACTTCTTCATACTTGCATGCGAGAAGCATGGCAGTCACGCCAACCAACTGAAGCTTCTTTCGCACCACATTTTCACATGCCAAGAATCTGTCAATGATATTTACTGTAAGGAACAAGGTCTCATCTAACAGCTCCAACTTGTAATGAACCTGTATCAGATAAAGAAGCACAAAATGCTAAGAAGTTCCAAACCATATATGAATAGAAAATTGAATTCGTCATGTCTTAAACAAAATCTCACCTCTATCAGCCAGTCGATAAGAATACCACGCATCTTCTCGTTTATATCAATTTGATTTGACATATAATTAGGAGAGACACAACTCAATTCCTACAGAAACAATTGTAATGGGATCACGCAGGTTCACCAATTTGGTAACTGCAACTACAAAAGGATCACAAAAATTACCTCACTTCTTCTGTAGAAGCTGTAAATCTCATCCACATATTCAACTACTGCAAGGGAGTTGCTTGCATCACAGCTGTCAATGTCTGGTGCCGCCTCCTCAATGTCCTCCATCTCGATCTCTTTCAACTCATAACTCATCTGAAAAACAAGAAGCATGACTGATGAATCAACCACATGTACAGAATGCTCGGAACTCATATGATGGAAGCTAGCCACTTTACCATTTCTTCTATCTCAGGCAGCATCGGCAGTGGCAAGTCATCAGACATCTTGTTGCATTCCATATCTGCAGGAGCATGAAATGCTGCATCTGCATTCCTTTTCTGCCTCTCGCTTCCAATGGGCTCCTGGCACCATAATTCCAAAGATTTGAGTAGATAATTAGTATTATTTGTGGAAACAAGTTCAGAGTTATGGTGTTATATGGTTGATGATTCTATGTTTGCTTTTAATAAATGATAATCTATCGACTGAAAATGTTGCACTTGCAGTAACAGTTGTGAAGGTCTGTTGCATTTAAGCACATAGTAATTTTTCAAAGGGCATAATAATAAACGTTAAAAATATGGAGCGGGAATATTTCCAAAAAGAAAAAAAAGAATGTAGCTCTAACTGAAAAGTCTTCATCCATCCTCAGTTGCAGATTGACCTCAAACTTATCAAAATTGTACAGTCAGAAAAAACATAGAAACCAGGTCATTAAAATGAGAAGGTATGAAGCATATGAGCTTACAGCACATCAAATTAAATCACATCATGTTCAGAATTTCTGAGGTAAGGAACAGAAATCAGAAGAGCCAAATGCATAGATAAAGAATTGAGCTGCTATCAAGAACTTCTATTTCTAAATTTAGAGATCTACAAGTAATCATGCACAAACTATACAGAATAGTATAATACAATGGCAAATTTAAAGGAAAATTTCAAACTGTCAGTAAACTGAAAGTGCATCATAACATTAAAAAAATATCTGGAGTCAGTGCTTGCAAATCTTTGAAATGGACAAATAATACATTAGAACAGAAGAAGAGCAGAAACTGAATTTGTTTTCATGACAATTACCAAGTGAGCACTTGTGGGTTGGCTTGCCAGTGTTGCCGCAAATTTCCTGCCAAAATGTAACACATACGCTTCATTAATATTCCATTAAATTCAATTTCCAACAGGAAAATAGAAGGGAAGAAGCGCAGACCTTGTAATTGGCCGGTGTCCGACATAACCAGGTCGGTTCTTAGCATCCCCAGCAGCAGGTTTACTGAAGAATGAAAAATTTACAGAAATTAGTGGTCCGCTGCATGTAGTTTCAAATTCCAGCATGTTCAAAATTTTATATGGTTCAGAGCGTTACTCTACTAATCCCCTCTTGCTCACTGTCAAGTGTTGGTGTTTGGCTCCCATGATATTCTTGATGTCCTGCAGGGCCCGCCTGTTCGTGTTTGCCATCTCCGGCTCAAACTTCACGCCCTCCATTGGAACACCTTCTCACAAATTAACCATCATGACTTTAGCACAAAAAACTATCCACATAAAGTAGCCCAAAATTAGCAGACGTAGAGCAAATTGTATACCTTGGTGGTAGTTTTCAGATCTCATCCTGTCCACAGCATCCTCACCATGAGCTCTCTCCATTGCTGAAGATCCTCTGTAGCAAAAAAAAAAAAAAATGGAACCAAAATTACAAGATATATCAGTACCAGAAATCTAAGAAACAACAGCCAAAATTTTTGAATCAAAGCAAAAAAGCTAAGGGACACACAGATCTGACAAAATAAAACATTTTAATTTGAATTGCTCTTCATATCTCATCCCATATCAGAAACCACTCAAAAGTTTAAATTTTGATAAAAAAAAGCCAGCTCAATAAATCGGCCAAAACCTTCAAAATACCAGCTCGAATAAGCCAAGGCAGTCCTATTAAACTATTTGTGCTTCAATTCTCTCGTCTTAATCAGAGAGATCCAAGAAATCCCACATCAGAAAACCTCCCAAAAGAGGAAACATTCAGAAACACGGACCAAGAATCCGGCCAGAAATTTAAAAACCTGCCTTCCAAGATCCAGACTGTTGGTTAATTTCTTGCCTAACTTTTCTCCAATTCCTCATTTCCTTGGAGATCCAAGAAAACCTAGGTCAAGAAACCAAAGATTATTCACTAGCGCGCCCCAAGAAACCTCTCAAAAGCTTCAAAAAAGAAAAAAAGGATCCTACCACACATAGTGATAATTTTTAGCTAATATTTCAGCTTGAATTACCCCCATCTGATCGGAGATCCAAGAAAAACCCAGCTCAAGAAACCAAATTTAACACGAATCCAAATCAAGAAACCAATCAAACCCACCCAAAGAAACGCACCCTTCAACCAAATTTAAGACGAATCCTAACAAAACCCAGTTCAAGAACCCAGCCAAGAACCAAGCTTGGCCACAAACCATATCCAAGAAATCCTTCCCGAGTTGATCAGAAGAAGGCTATACCTCACCGTTCTTGCCGCCGATCAAGAGAGACTACCTCCAACTCTCTCTCTCTCTTCCCTCACGGTCAAGGCTACTGCGCTACAACAACACGAGAGAACAAGATAACATCACAAGAACTAGGACAAGTGTGCGTTAAAATAGGGGAGGAAAGGAAGGGCTGGGGCGAAACATTGCTTTTGTCCGAAGCGGGCTTGGTTTAAATGCAACGGTCGCGGGATCTGAGCCGTCGGATGTGATCTGGACGACTAACGAGTGGCCTTCGTGTAGGCTTAACGGCTACCCATATGGTCTACATGTGCTTTCAAATAGTAAGTTCTCCTGAATGAAGACTTTAAGGAAGGGGTCAGCTTTATGTTTATCTTTGGGGGAAGTCACTAGAGGTACATCTCAGTGTCAAGAATTGATAATTATGTTATTGTATCTTTGATGTTTCACTCTGGAGTAATCAAACAATTAAAAATTGGCTAGAAAATAAATGAGGATAAAATAGCGCAAAAACTCATGGTATTTAGTCGTTGTGGCTTAACTCATGAGAATATAATGAAAGAATAAATAATGTAGTGTTAGTTTTTTGGAGTTTTAGTAGAGGTGTACATAGTTTTGTAACTAGTAGCTCGTTTACAAACAAAAGTTGGAAAATAGTAATGTTATTGTGTTATTGGTTCATTCTAGTATGATGTGTTATTTCTTATTTATAAATCATGTCAATATATGTTGGAGGAAACACTCGACGGCTCTTCCGTGTAAAGTCTCGGAGGCTTCGCAGAGAAAGTCACGGGTGTCTTCCATGGAAAGTCCCGGAGGTCTCCCGGGAAAATCTTTGAGGCCTCCCATGGAAAGCCACATACATATCCCGTGCAAAGTTCCGGAAGCCTCCCAAGAAAAGTCATGGACGTCTCCCATGTGAAGTCCCGGAGGCCTTCCATGGAAAGTCATGGAAGTCTCTCGTGGGAAGCCATGAACGTCTCCCGTGCAAAGTCTTGGAGGTCTCCCATGGGAAGTCCTGGAGGCCTTCCAAGGAAAGTCATAAATGTCTCCCGTGGAAAGTCCCGAAGGTCTCCCGTGGGAAGTCCTAGATGTCTCATGTGGAAGTCCTAGAATCCTTCCGTGGGAAGCTACGGATGTCTCCCTGCAAAGCCCCGAAGGTCTTCCGGGGAAAGTCCCGGAGGTCTTCCGTGGAAAGCCACGGACGCCTCTTGTGGAAAGTCACGGGCGTCTCCTGTAGAAAGTCCCGAACGGAAAGGACACCTTGGGAACTAGCAAAGACACATGTCAAGCATTCGAGTCATTCACCCTGTGAAAGGATGACGGTGTCCCTCGATCCGGCGGTCATAACTAGGACATTTTAGTCATTTTGCGTTTTTTGGGCCTATATATACCCCCTTGTATCTTATTTGTAACCAAGACTCAATTCATTTTTATACATACACAAAGCAATATACACTTCCCTGGAGGCCTCTCCCCACGAGAGAACCCGCTAGGACGTACGTCCGAGGCGTGCCGACAGGACTAGAGTTCCCACTGAAATCCGAACCTGTATAAATCACCTGCGTCAATTATTGTGATTGTCTGACAGGAGGTGACCCGTCGTACGGTCAGCTTGTGTCGCTGTACACGTATAACCCATGCCCGAAAACCTATCGGGGTATTTTTAATACCACGACAATACATTTATCTTAATGGATATAATATTACAATTATAGATGATCATTTTTGTTAATTTTGCTTCTCCTCAATTGCTTTGGGACTATCACATCCCATCTCTACTTTTAGGCTCTCGATTATTTTTCTTGGTACATTTTGGAGACACATAGCAATTTCTTAGTATTTCCCAAATATTGTTGGACTGTTGAGCAATACAGTATGAAACAAATAAATTGGGGCATTGGATCTATAAATTCTTGCAATTATGGGTTTTTAGAAGGAGTTTAATTCGATCAGCTGGATATGATATGTGCATATATTACGGAAGATAATTAGTGATGAAATGGTTCAATGTACTCGCTTCATGTCTTCCTACATATTCAGTTCAAAAATTCCAATTCTGCTTCTATTTTGTAACTCTGTTCCCATGTCTTATTATGGTTAGATGCAATTGCTTGAAATTATGTTTCTTTCTTTGTTTTTTAACGTTTTCCCCTTGTCTAATCTTTATGAATTCTTGAGGATTAAAAAAATATTGAGATATCCCTTTTTATTGCCTATGTAATACAACCTGAAGGATGGATTAGGAAAAATGACTATAAGAGCGAGCCTTAATATTTAGTAGAGTTCATATTAGTTAAGATTTTAGAAATTTAATAGTTTCAATTCAAATTTTTAGTTTTTCTTAATATTTAATCTTAGAGTTTGTATTAGTTAATATTTTAGAAAATTAATATTTTTAATTCTGAAATTTTAATTTTAATTAATATGTAGCCTTAGAATTTGTAATAGTTAAGGTTTTAAAATTTTAATAATTTAAATTCCAAATTTTTAATATTTTGTCTTAGAATTGTATTAGTTAAGTATTTTTTTCGTAAATCCGAGTTTTATAACTCGGAACAACAAAAAAGATGGTCAGATGTTTTTTTTAATTAATATGAGAATTTCTTGATTTTTTAGTTAATTATGGAGTTCATATTGAGTCTAAAATTAGTAATATATAAATATAGATAGGAAGATTACTTATGAAAAATATTATTAGTGCCGGGTTTGCTTTTATTTGCCAGGGAATAGAGGTTAGTTTGCAAAAATGATGCACACAACACTATGATTTTTCTATGAAATGAGGTAAATACCATCCATGAAATACGTGTGCACCAGTTGTCCTGTTTGAAAAGCTGGGGGACAACCTATATTCCCCCTTTTATGCATGCCTTTGCCCATTGCCTACTTTCAAATTGACAAATATACAAAACCTTCAGCTTGGCTTGAATTAGAATTAGTAAATTTTGCCCAAACCTGACTGGGCGCTTGTCTAGGAGATGTTCTGAGCGAGCCTGTGAGCTAAGCCACCGACCAATCCCAGTTGTTGTTTGTGTGTATTTTTTTCATTAATGACAAAGCGCCATTGTCACTCTTATCATTTTCAAATCTGATGGATTTGTCGTAGGCTTCGATTCACTTTCATTTCACAACCCAACTCGCCGATCCGATCATCATAGACTACCGTCTCTACTTCAATCACCGCATGCTCGCCACTTCTCTTGTCACTCACCGTTCTGATCGCCACTTCATTTGTTGTCACCGCTCACAGTTGGTCTCTATCGGTGGTGGTGTTCACTCACAAACATTTGATAATAAATTGGATTAAAAATTATTGAGGAGAATTCATTCACTAAAGTATATTTTGGTTTTTAAACTCTGTGCATTAAGAAAGTATATTGAATATTACTCTTTTCTGTTTGAGCCAGAATATCAATCAAATAACTTATTTTTTATAAGATTGGCTGGATTTTAAATTTAAGACTGGATGACTAAACTAGGTCAAGTCTTATCTAATCTAATAGAAAACCCAATACAGATACCCACATAATCAAATTTAGACCGAACCCAAATAGACGTGAGGCTGGTCCGTATTTTACACCGGTAAGCAGGAGGTTATACAAGCATGCAATTTGCATACCATGTTGCGATTTTTCTTGCCGCCCCCTTTACATTTCTTTCCTTGTTTTGAGGATTTCTCTCCAAGTAGTGTCCCTCCCGGAATTTAGCCCGCGAAAAGCAATCCCCATCACTAGCTCCTTTTTGTTTCCCTGCCATTCCCATCTCTCTTAGCCTTTCTTCCCATGCACCCTTGGTCTTACTATTTTGGCATAGAGGCACACACCCAAGTACGGTGCAATGCTGCCAATGCCAGGCATGCCGCGTCCGCCGTCGCTGGGCTCGATGGCCGAGTCGGAGTCGGAGGAGACGGGGAGGGAGATGGACGATGAGGACCTGGTGGAGGAGCTGCTCGTCACTGTCAACTCGGCTCGTGCCTTCCAGGAGTTCCGCCGGTCGCAGCGTAAGGAGTGCTTCAACCTCCTGCGTTGGCTCCAACTCGTGCTCCCGCTCCTCCAAGAGCTCCGCGAGGCCCAGCCGTCGCTCACCGATGACGCCTACCACCGCCTCTCTCTCCTCGGCAGCGCCTTCCACGCTGCATGGCGCCTTGTCCGCTACTGCCACGACGGCAGCAAGATTTTCCTGGTTAGACTTAGACCACCGCACCGTGTTAATTCTTGTGCATCGTTCCTGGTTAATTTTTTTTTAAGTTTTTTTTATCCATTTTGGTTGTTAAAAGGTTGAATTTTTACTGCTAATTGGTTTGTGTTTGGGGCTATTGGTTCAAGTTTGAGCTCAATCGCATATAAAAATTCAATCTTTACTCTTAGTTCTTTGTGTTTGAGTCTTGGGTTGATGAAAAGATGGGATTTTTCTTGCAATTTCAGGCACTAGAGAGCGAGGCGATGGTGGGGAGGTTCCGGGGTGTGTACGAAAAGATGAACCAAGCATTGGATGGGATGCCTTACTCAGAGCTTAGCATCTCTGATGAAGTCAAGGAACAAGTAGGTTTCCTGGCCTCTCAATCCACTTTCAAATCTTGCTTAAGTTTAGATGATGCTTGAACCATCCTTTGATGATCTAAGGTTGAGTTCATGAATGTGCAATTGAAGAGATGCAAGAAGAGAACAGATACACAGGACATGGAGCTCGCCATGGATCTCATGGTCATACTCCAGAACAAGGAAGACAGGAATGCGGATAGAGCAATAATCGAAAGGCTTGCAAAGAAACTAGAGCTGCAAAGCCTGGCAGACCTGAGAGCAGAGACAATGGCCATTAAAAAGCTCATTAACGATAGAAATGGCCAAAATGCGGATGGCACCAAGCAGATAATAGAAGTTCTGAACAGGTTCAAGGAAAATGCCGGAATCGATGAAAAGAACGTTCTTGGCGAGGTTTCGATACCAAAATATCTGGAGAAGTGCCCATCTTTGATGATCCCAAATGACTTCCTTTGTCCAATTACCTTGGAGATCATGACAGATCCGGTTATCATACAAAATGGACAGGTATTTACTTTCCTGTGCTAAGCATTCTGAGCTAGACTCATTTTAATTTCCTGAATGCAAAAGAGGAGTATTTTAGATCCATGTTCTTACCAATTTTGCAGACTTATGAAAGAAGAAGCATCCAAAAGTGGTTAGATGCCGGTCAGAGTACTTGCCCAAAGACACGGCAACCGCTGGCTCATCTGTCGCTTGCTCCAAACTTTGCTCTGAAGAACTTGATTTTACAGTGGTGCGAGAAGCACAAAGTTGAGCTTCAGAAGAGGGAGCCAGAGCCTGCAACCGAACAGGAACAGCGTAAAGAAGACATCCCATCACTGGTGGAGGATCTGTCATCGATTCATCTTGATGTGCAAAGGAAGGCTGTCAAGAAGATCCGGATGCTTTCGAAAGAAAACCCGGAGAATAGAGCGTTGGTTTCCGAGAATGGGGGGATCCCTGCTCTCCTTGGCCTGCTAACCTATCCTGACAAGAAGATACAGGAGAACACCGTGACTTCGCTGCTGAACTTGTCGATAGATGAGGGCAACAAAGCTCTCATAGTTAGAGGAGGAGCTATTCCATTGATCATTGAAGTCCTCAAGAATGGAAGTGTGGAGGGTCAGGAGAACTCAGCTGCAGCCTTGTTTAGTCTCTCTATGCTTGATGAGAACAAGGCGGCGATCGGAAGTTTAGGGGGTATAGCTCCATTGGTGGATCTCCTACAGAATGGAACAATCCGAGGCAAGAAAGATGCTGCTACGGCGATCTTCAATCTAATATTGAACCATCATAACAAAGTTAGAGCAATCGAGGCGGGCATTGTAACAGCTTTGATGAAAGTAATCGATGATAAAGACCTCGGTATGGTTGATGAAGCCCTCTCCATTTTCCTCGTCTTGGCATCTCATCCCGCGTGCCGCGGTGAAATAGGGATAACATCCTTCATCGACGTACTTGTTCAGCTCATCAAGGAAGGGACACCCAAGAACAAGGAGTGTGCACTATCCGTTCTTCTTGAGCTTGGTTCGAACAACACTTCGCTCATGGTACATGCGCTTCGATTCGGTCTTCACGAGCATTTATCGGAGATTGCAAAGACCGGCACGAGTAGAGCACAGAGGAAGGCAAATTTATTGATTCAGCTCGCCCGTAAGTGTTCATGAAACTCTGACAAGGACCACCTTCTTGTTACTTGAATTCTAATGTGGTTGTATATCAATTGAATTGAGGCACTCATCAACTGAAAGATGGAAGACAAAGCACTGGGAGTGTTAGACCAAGATCTATTTTTTTGTTAGATAATTGTGAGAGGAATATGGTTGGTAGGAAACTATGATGGGAAGATATAATTTTGTGAGTCAATAGTCAAGTTAGTTCATTCATCAAAGAACTGAATGAAAGCAATAAAGCAAACGCATTGTAATTCTGGTCTTGGCAATGTGATTTTGTTGTAAGTACTCTTGTATGGTATACATATAAAAGATGTGTTTCTAGGATGGAAGGAAAGTGATGTTCTCACGCAAACCTACAATTTATTGTTGTAGGTTATTACTCACGAGGACAACTTAATTAGTAAGTTTTGGCTTTCACATGAACAGCAGGTGAAAGAGGAGATTCTGCGGAACTTCTTATCTGCGGAATATGTATTTTCCACCGTGGTCAATCGGGAGCGTCAATTTTGATTTGAGGGTATGCACGTGTGTGCAGCTGATACTACACTTTGACAGATCCAGATCCTCCATAAAAATGAGGTATTGTTCTTATTTCGCACGAAGCTTGCGTCAACCTTTGTCCTTTCTAAGAAAAAAAAAAGCAATCAAGTCAAGCAGCAATCTTGCATGGGATTTGCCCATCCCTTATGTATATATAGGCATATATGTGATGTTTGGTTGGCTACATTCGCTCCAGCCACACCAACCGCATTCACTAGTTGTAGATTCTTTTCGCTACGATAGCTAAACCGGTTCTCAAGTAATTTCATAAGTACAATATAGTTGTTATATAACTCAAGACTGAGGCTTTCCTTAAAAAAAAAAAAGCCAACTCAGCAGTGCAGGAGTTCTGAGTAAGTGATATTGCAGACTAAGTTTAGCAGAAACCCTATGTACAACTGTTAGCAGAAATTAGCTAGCTCAATAGGCTTGCAGAAGAAAGATGAAGTGGTCCGTGCAAGCAGTAATCTCAGTTGTCAAGTTTAATTATTAGACACAATTAATGTAGTTTTAGAGAGCAACCTTTTAATTGCATGCGAGCAATTAGTACTTTCATCTATTATCATCATATAAAAATGTGTGGTATTGGAGGCACTACATGCACTTTAAGATTTAGGAGTTCTTAGTTTAATCTATAAAAATAATTTATACCGCATTTTTTTTAGGGTAATACTGCATATTTGGTTATAATGATGAAAATTTGTATATGGTTTTTAATATTCTATATCTGATACAACTCTAATATTTTTATATAAAGATTTTAGTTTATTAATTATGTCATAAATTATTTATTATGTACATTTATACAAGATTGTCTGTGTGAAATTGTGTCAGATTGCAGCAAGTTTCTCTAGCAAACTTATAAATCCAACACGATGTAAAGCATACTTAAAGATTCCTGCTGAATTTATTGTGAAATTATTAAGTGCAGTCAATGTTGCACTTGAAAGTTCTAATTTCACACTGAAAATGATCCAAAATTTGGACAAGTAGTGCTAATTCTTCACTTGAAAAGGGGAAAAAAGGGAGCAAAGTTTGAAATGTAATTAAAGACAAGAGGAAACTTATAACTGGAGTATCCTATCAACCTATGATATAATCATTTCTTTGAGTATCTTTTATCTAGTTCTTTGTATGTAATATAAATAATTTATTGCTTTATATAAATATATCTTCAAAAAATATAGAGAAAATCCCCCTTTATTTAAAGATATAGAGGAGGATATATTGCAGGCAGAGAGGAATTAATATTTCTTCCTCTGAACTCATGAACATCAAACATTGAACTAGCCAGGTGCAGATTTAATTTTTACATCAAAGAAAATAAAAGAAAATTTGATGAAGAAACACTTCGGATTGCTTGCAATTTCTTCAGGAACATCGCTCCAAGAAGAACACCAACACATACACCCAAATCTCTCATAACAAAAGATTTCTAGCAACCACACATCAATCATCAGATCTTGCAAACACATGATATATTTTTTTTTTGATGCACATTGCAATTACTAGTTTGAACCACACTTCAAATCAAACAACACATAAAATAAAAGATAAATCCTTGAGCGATTTTACATCAGATCAAGGGTATTGTTTTTCTTTGACTCGACTGAAGCTGATCGAGATCAGCTAACTAAAGCTAAAGAAACAAGAACACCATGACACTTTGACAACTCCTGCGTCTCCAGGAATACAAACCCTAGCAGCTGGTTCGATCGCCTAGTACTCCTCCGGCGGTGGGGCGTTCAGGTCAAAGTCAAACTTGGGCTGCTTCTCTTCTTTGTTGCTCGGACCTGCAGCGCCGCCGGCCGCCTGCTCGTCCTCCTCACGGGCCTGCCAGTAGCACCCCTTCTTGCCGTTGTGGCTGGCGCGGTGGCCACCCAGCGCCTGGCGCGTCTCAAACTGCGCCTTGCAGCGGGAGCACATGTACCTGTACGCCTTCTCGGCCGCCGGGGCGGCGCGGGCGGCGCCGGGGACGGGGGCCTCCATGCCGCGCCAAGTGCGCTCCGGGTGGCAGCGCATGTGGCCGTGGACGGCCTTGTCGGAGGAGAAGCTACGGCTGCAGACGGGGCACTGGACGGGGCCCTCGGGGGTGCGGGGCTTCTTGCGGCGGGCGGGGGTGAAGTCGGCCTCGTGAACCGATCTCTGCAGCATGCGGTGGCTCGGGTCGTCCCCTCCGGACCCTCCGGCCGCTCCGGCGAGCAGGTGGCCGGTGAAGCCGGCGAGGAGGATGTGGTACGCTCCGTTCATGCCTTGGGCTGCTGTGTGTGTCTGTGTGTGAGTGAGACACAACAGGGAACAGAGTGTGTGATGCACATTGGGTTGGTACTACGGTCCTTAATTTATAGCTACATTTTCTTGGTTTTTGGCTTTATTTTTGTTCTTCTTTTAATGATTTGTGATTTCATTTCATCTTAGATTTCATGTCATTTGTTATGTATTTAGTGCTATCTTCTTATTTTTGTATACGCTTCGATACGAGACATGTTACATTAAAAGTGAAAGAATAAAATATAGCGGATTCTGTGGTCAACGCATGTTATATTCTAATTTATTCTATGGTCGATGCATGATAGTATCATTTAGAGATATTCGCAATTAGCAATCATAAATATACAGTGAAACTAAAACATGACTTAGTCATGCGCAGAATTTATTGAAAATCATCTGAAGATAGACTTTAATAGAAGTTTCTGCAGCGTACCATGTTTTTTGATATTATAATAAAAAGTGTTTTTATTTGCAAAGTTCTGCGTAAGCAAAAAAAGAATAAGTACAATTCAATCGAATCTTTATCAGATATTATTTTTATGAAATTCTCAATGTAAATAATTTATATTATATGCAATTTTTTAGCAAGTCAATCGATCGGAATATTAATGAAGAAAAACGTTTGCGCAGGATTGTGTGTTTCAAAATTTTGCATAGTTTATCAAAATATGTTAGAAACTAAAAATAACATAAGAGTTTTCAATTTCTTCCATTTCACACAAAATATTTTATATATATAACCATGTTCTTTATGTACAAAATGTATATAAAAAACCATAAGGATACTAGCTAGAAGAATTACAACAACATTGAATCAAGCACCTACTTAAACTAAAAAATGAGAATAAAAAATGCTAGTTAATTTTGTGCATTTCACACGAGTGTGCTTATGGAGAAAGAAATTATAAGTGCCGCTTTAATCGAGAAATCGCCTTTTTTTTTTTTTTCTAATAAGACAGTTATTAGAGACGCTTGTCACATCGCCTAACTCACCACTCGTACATGTAGTCGTTTTTTTGTCTCAACTGCATGCTTTAACCGCAACTTCCCATGAGGATCTTTAGTTTTATTGAAGTTGTTAAGTACCGGTTAATCATGCATGCTATAACGAGGATGCTTGACCACCCCGTGAATTCCGCAAAAAATTACCATGCATATGTTTCTAGAACGTTTGCAACATATGGAGATATATACATGATACGTTAAACCGGTCACTTAACTTTGCAACAGACCATGCAGTGAGATGATGTTAATTTTGTCACCAACTGTGAGTGCAAATGTTTGACATAACCATATATACAAATGTTCTGACTTATGTGTAAAATCTGCGCACAAATAGATCAAACTCCACATGTTGACCTTGGATCCGTCCTTGATTTTGTTAAGACAGGTTTGGTCGAGTCAATTGATTCTGAGTAGACAAAGAAATCCGTACTTATCACAAAATCTTTGCATCAACAGAGTAGTACTAATTAACCTCTTTTGCACAATACTAGTACTGGGTTGTGTGGGGCACACAGTTTTCGGGAGGTGCGAAAACCAGAGGCGAGCATGCAAGGCCTGCAGAGTTTGTCATGAATCCAAAAGGTGACGGTGGTAGGTAGAAGGCTAGTCAACTGATACGTTTTGTTTGCCTCGTGCGTGCAAATTAACGAGTGATGCAATGCGACAGCATCTAGTTTGTCACCATGCATGTGTAAGAACAAAGTGTTTTGGGTGCAAAGCTTGGAAGTTGGATCTCTCCCTCCAAAGCATGCACGTCATAATGGCCGTGGAACGCCATAGCAAAGTACAAACTAAAAGTCATCAAGGAGATACAAAAGTACAAGAAGAAAATGTTAGCAGAGGCACCGACACTACCTATTGAGTCTGCTAGTTTGGATCGCGCGCACCTAGCTCCATGAAAACGTATAACATACATCTTTCATGTATATCAATATCAAGATGTTTGGGTGCGATTGTGCGAATGTGAAAATAGTATTACTATTTGTCTCAGTCTAATCTATGTTTTAAAATTATATAAAATTAGGTGATATAAAATTATATCAAAATTATATAAAATTAGTCATATATCTTTTATATGACTCTTATATATATATATAAAACTATCGTTAAAGTAGGACGAATCAGGAGAGAGAGAGAGAGCTAATGCGTGGTGAAAAGATTTAGAGCGGATGAAGACTAAAACGGAAGTGGGTGCAAGGAGCAAGAGACATCTCTTACGTGGCCACTAAGCCAGGAGGCCTGCGCTTGGTGTAACAGCTAGTTCCATCAGCAGTGGGCCCCACTGCTCTACTCTCCATGCTCTACATGCATTGTAATGTAGCACCTTCCCCCCACGATACTTGCCCTTTGGGGTGTATATGCATACGTATATATCTATCCTATAATACCGTACGTACATACGTACCTACATTCAGGTAAGGATCATCTATACGTACGGACCCACGGCCTACGGGGTGATGCTCCTTTCATTGATCTGCTCTAGCTCTGATTTATTAATCTGCTTGATTTATGTGCATCTTTGATCAATAATGGTGCATGCTTTGTATCTTTAATTTAGATCTTCATTTGATCATGCCATACAAAGTAGATATGAAAGAAATTAATCAGCACATAGAATAAATGATCAAAATTTCATAGTATTTAATGGCGAACAGGTTGAGCTTAAATCCATCTCGTATAATCGGATTGATTTATTATCAACAAATTTCATAATTTTATTAAATTCTTCATTCATGTCTATAGTCATATAGATGCGCAATAAACTTCGTTCATGCATATAGCAAAACCATGAGACGATCTCAATGATAGTGCGTGGGGCAACCAGATTTTTACAAATTCGCCCCTAGTTTTTTTTATATAAAAACGGCTTCTATTATTTTTAAAATTGGAATGGCTAAGGAAAATACGCTCTTTTTAGCAACTTAGTTTCCTTTTTTGATACCAACCACTTGATCTTGATCTCATGATCATCACTTGCTTTAATAGATTTTAGATTTTAACATTTTTTAGATTTTCTCATTTTCTTATGTCGCATTTATTTCAGTTATCGCATTTTTTTTGTTGTTACATTTTTTTATGTTGTCGTTTTTTTGTTTTAGGTTGTCACTCTTTGTAGTATATTTTTAGGCTGTTGTATTTTTTTTATTTTAAGTTGTCATATTTTTTTATATTTTTGTATTTTTTTTATTTTAGGTTGTCGCATTTTTTTATTTTAAGTTATTATATTTTTTTTTGTTGTTATATTTTTTGGTTGTCGTATTTTCTTATTTTAACTAGTCACTTTTTTAAATTATCGTATTTTTTCTTAGAAAAATTTTTTGTATGTAAAAAATTGTGATTATCATAGTCATATATTTTTAAAATTTATTTACAATATACTTTTAGAATCCTAATAATTATATATTCTAGACCTATATGCCACTAAGAAGAATCATTTTTTTGTCTAAGAGAAAGGAGAATCACTTGTGTTTTGCACTTCAACTCAATTTTCCTATGACTCTTGGATTGGACTTTCTGGCCCAATATTGTTTTCGAATCTACTAAACAAATTAATAGGTTTACTGGTTATCCTATGTTTAGCCTATCAAAAACCATGGTTTCGTCCAAAACAAAACTAACCGTCCAAATAGAGCCTAAATGAACTTAATTACAAACCTCTAAAATTTTACTTTACTCAGCCCACATAGACATGAGAATCACTCTTGTTTTGTCCTTCCCCTCAATTGTGTAATTCCGTTTGAATTGGTCTTTCTGACCTAGTTTTGTTCCCTAACACTCAACTCAATGAAACAAAGTTATGGTCTAATCATTATCCTAAGCTTGGCCTATCAAAAACCTTGGATTGTTTTATTGGTTCCAAAACTAACAATCCACACTGGGTATAAATGTGCCTCCAACCCTCTGAAATTTTATTCTACCAGCCCGCAAACACAGATACAATAATCACTTTTGTTTTGCCCTTCGACTCAATTTGGTAATTCCCCTCAGATTAGGCTTTCTATCTCAATTTCGTTTCCTAATCCCAACTCAACCATATAAATTTATGGGGCCTAATCATTATTCTAAACCTATCCTATTAAAAAAATCTAGGTAGAATTGATGCAATAAGTGGCAATCCAAAAAAAGTCTAAATGAGCCTCCAATTTTTTGAAATTTTACTCTACCCAGTCCACACATACAGACATAACAAGCACTCTTGATTTGTCATTCCACTCAATTTTGTATATCCTCCCGGATTGGTCTATATAACCTAATTTTGTTTTCTAACCCCAACTCATCCAAACAAATTCCAACCCTAATTGATATCCTATGCCTGGACTATCAAAAACCTTGTTTTGGATTGGTCCAAATATTGGCAATCCAAACAGCCCCCTAAAATTTTACTCCACCACACAGACACAAGGATCACTCTTGTTTTGCACTTCCACCCAATTTTATAGTTCTTCTTGGATTGAGTTTTCTAGCTCATTTTTGTTTCCTAACCCCAACTCAATCAAACAATTTTTTTGGCCTAATTGTTATCATAAACATAGCCTATGAAAAAAAAATCCTGGATTTAATTGATGCGAAATTGACAATCCAAATACAACCTAAATAGGCCTCTAACCTTCTGAAATTTCACTCCACCTAGCCCACAAATAGACACAAGAATCACTCTTATTTTTCTTTTCCACTCAATTTTATAATTCCTCCAGATTGGACCATCTAGCCCAATTTTATTTTATAATCCCAGCTCAACCAACTAAATTTCTAGCCCTAATTGATATCCTAAGGTTGGCTATCATAACTTTGTGTCAGATTGATCCAAAAATTAGCGATCCAAATAGGCCTAAATTAGCCCCCAATTTTTGAAATTTTACTCTACCTAGTCCACACATAGACACAAGAATCACTTATATTTTGACCTTCCACTCGATTGATATATTTCCTCCTAGATTGGGTTTTCTAGCTTATTTTTGTTTCCTAACTTTAACTCAATTAAACAAATTTGTGAGACTTATTGTTATCCTAAGACTAATTTATTAAAAAAATCCTTAAATTGAATTGATGCAAAATTTGGCAATGCAAACATGGCCTAAATAAGCCTCCAACTCTCTAAAATTAATTTACTCTATTCAACCCACATACAGATACAAAAACCACTCTTGTTTTGCCCCTTTCCACTCAATTTTAAAATTTCACTTGGATTGGGTTTTTTAGCCCACTTTTGTTTTATAACCCACACTCAATCAAACAAATTTGTAGATCTAATTGTTATCATAAGCGTAACCTATAAAAAAACTAGATAAAATTGATATAAAAATTGACAATCCAAATAAGATCTAGATAAGCCTCCACACCCTAAAATTTTACTTTACACAACCCACACACAAGAATCAATTTTGTTTTACCCTCTTCCACTCAATTCGCAATTTCTCCTGAATTGAGCTTTGTAGTAGAATTTTGTTTCCTAACCCCAACTCAACAAAACAAATTTATGGGCCTAATTAATATCCTAAGACTGGTTTATAACCTTGTGTCAGATTGGTCCAAAAGTTGGCAATCCAAACAAGTCTAAAGGAGCATCCAACTCTCAAATTTTATTCTATCCAGTCCACACAGTCACAAGAATCACTCTTGTTTTGCCCTTCCACTTGATTTTTTAATACCCCCTTGATTGATTTTCTAGCCAACTGTCATTTCCTAACCGATCTCAATTAAACAAATTTATGGGCATTATTGTTATCCTAAGCTTAATCTATAAAATAAATTCTGGATCAAATTAATACAAAAACTAACAATTTAAATAGGGTCTAATAGCCCTTCAATCTTATGAAATTTTACTCCATCCAGCCCACAAATATAAGAATCGCTCTTGTTTTGTCCATTCTACTCAATTTTATAATTCCTCCTGGATTGAAATTTGTAGTCACTTTTATTTCCTAACCCCAACTCAACTAAACAGATTTATGGGTTTAATTGTTATCCTAAATCTAGATTATAAAAAAAACCAAGATCGAATTGATGAAAAAATAGCAATCCAAATAAGGCTTAAATTGACCTCTGACCCTATAAAATTTTACTCTAACCTTCCCACACACAGAAGAATCACTCTTGTTTTGCTCTTTTCACTCAATTTTATAATTCCTCTCAGATTTGTTTTCTAGCCCACTTTTGTTTCCTAACCCCAACTCAGCTAAACAAATTTATGGACTTAATTGTTATCCTAAACCTGGATTATAAAAAAAACCAAGGTCGAATTGATGCAAAAATTGGCATGCAATCCAAACCGGGCCTAAATAGGCTTCCAACTCTCCAAAATTTTACTCTAACTTCCCACACACATAGAAGAATCACTCTTGCTTTGCTTTTTTCACTCAATTTTATAATTCCTCCCAGATTAATTTTCTAATCCACTTTTATTTGCTAACCCCAATTCAACAAAACAAATTTATGGGTCAAATTGATATTCTAAGCCTGGTTTATCAAGAAACCTTGTGTCGAATTGGTCCAAAAATTAGCAATCGAAATAAGGCCTAAGTAGGCCTCCAACCCTATGAAAATTACTCTACCAAGTCCACACATATAGACGCACGAATCACTATTGTTTTGTCTATTACTCATTTTTATAATCCTCTCCGATTAGGTTTTGGAGCCCAATTTTATTTCATAACTCTAACTCAACTGAACAAATTTATGGGCCTAATTCATATCGTAAGCCTAGCCTATCAATAAAACCTTGCATCAGGTTGATCCAAAAATTAGCAATCCAAACAGGGTTCAAATGAAGCTCCAACCCTTTCAAATTTACTTTACCCGATCCGCACAGACACAAGAATCACTCTTGTTTTGCACTTCCAGTCAATTTTGTAATTCCTCCTAGATTGGGCTTTCTAGCCCACTTTTGTTTCCAAATGCCAACTCAAATAAAAAAAAAACTTGGGATTGAATTGGTCTAAAAATTGCCAATAAAAACAAAGGCTTAAATGAGTCTCCAACCATCTGAAATTTTTTTCCTAGTCCCAACTCAAGTAAACAACCTTTTGGGCCTAATTGATATTCTAAACATAACTTATCAAAATCCTTGGATCAGACTGGTCCCCAAACTGACCATCCAAACACAGCCTACAATCGTCTAGAATAGTACTCTACCCAACCCATACACACAAATACAAAGAAACATAAGTAGAAAACGAAAAAGAAGTCAAATCCAAGTATCCAGCCCTCCCCGTTCTTGCAGTAATGAGTGTCTAAACAATCCAAATTCAATATTTGTTACTTTATAAACATTGTATTGATAATAAGTGGAATTAAAACCACATGAAATTCCAATATTGAAAAGAGTATAAATTATTTCTCAGTATGCCATTTTGATTCATTTCGAAGGAGCCACCAACACCAAAGTAATATTGACACTCTGGATTATAGCAAACAAAAGAAGCAAAATTTTTTTCTTTTCGATCTTTAGAAATTGCAAATCTGAACACGATATGTATTAGAATTAACTATCTAGTGTGTCTATAGGTGACCCAAACATTGTATGTTCTATCTAATCTAACAGATGAAATTATCTTGATGACACACAAAACATCTATTATGGCAATTTTGTAATATTAAAGACAGGATATGAATCTAATGATAATTAGTTTTTTAAAAGTTTGTAATTTTGATGTGATCATAAATGTTTTTTTACAACAAAACATCTATTATTGCAAACACCGTACTCCTAATGGTTATTGCAAACACCATCCACAAAGGATTTATCACTTGTTTTTTTGATCATTTAGTGAACTTTGTGCTCCATTTCAATCTCTTTGTCTTATGTCAAAGTTGGTTGGGTTTATGCAGCTTTAACTCTTTTTTATTTTGAATTTTGCAATATCTTTTTGGGCCTGCTTTATCACTAGTGTACAAAAAAAATATGAGCTGCAAAAAATGTGACTTGGCAGTTTCAGTTACATAGCTTTTCACTTCGTTAGCAAAACATGTGACATGTTCCCCATATGTTTATCTTGTCTTGTAAAATACACAATTTTTAGGCAGGATAATACACTATTAAGCTTTTGTTTATGGAAAATTTAAGTTGTTAGATAGAAAATGGTAATATTATAATTATAACAGTAAATAATATACTAATTTTAATAGACAAGTAAATAGTTTTATCTAGATTTCCAGAAATTGGTAATGGCAAGATTTAATACTTTAATTGCGACATGGCGTTTGAAAAAGTTATTTTCATTGCAAAAAAAAGAGCAAAGTTCTATGCAAACTTTTTAAAAATTTGAAGGCTGTATGGACATATAATAGGCTATGACTTATTTCAATTCTTAAATTTTTTTAAAAATTAAGGAGAAAATAAATAATTAATTTTCTCTCTCTATTCATTTTTATGGTTTTCTAGAAACAGTTGGAAATCTAAATTTAGCTTGATATATTCCATTTTTCTAAATCTCGATATATATAAAGTAAATTAGGTTATTTCGATAATATTTCATATATTTTATGTTAAAAATATTGCTTACACTAGAGATATACTAGTTAGCAGCTTGACATTACCATAGGCAATAATTTAAAAAGAAAAACCCTACGGCAATTAAACAACAACTGACTATTTTCTTATAGGTTTTTCATATAAATGCCGCATGGATATAGTTATTAAACCAAATGACTCCTAAACCACATACTTCTGTGCACAAATTGAATAAATTTTTTGCAGTAACTATGTTTAAATAAAATCACTTCAAGTATTAATTTTTCCTAAAAGTATAAATGAAACCTCTTTTAAATAACTCTCTAGCCCGCGCAAATGAAACTCTATATAAAAATACATACATTCCAACCCCTTGCTCCGTTTGTGTGAATCGCACAATATAGATAGCTAGTTTCTATTTTGGATTGGCAAAATATAAAAATAGTTCTTTATGATAAATTTTTTATTTCTGATTGGTCTACACTATATAGACAAAAATTTTAAATAATTCTTTAACAAACACATGTTGCCGCGCAAAATGGACATTCTTACACAAGCCACTTCTTGTTGACAATAAACACAATACTATGACAAGTTAAACCCCAAACACAACTAAAAATAATTTGAGTATTAAAATAAAAATGAACAAAAAAAATTCCGTCCACACACACTAGGACAAGCAAAAGAAAGCTTTTGCAAAAGGCAAACGATGAATTGAAGGAGATGGTGCTCTCTTCTTGCTTGGGAAAAAGCAAACTCCAAGATAAAACAATGAGTAACAGATTTTTATTTTTTTGCTTGATCCACAAATATAGATACAAATTAAATTCAAGCTACATGTTCCTGTTCAAAGTTGATGAGTTTGAAAATCATACAGCTACTTTTGAGATTCTTTGCAAGAAATAAAAATTATAGCTAGCTAGGTGTGAAATGATTTCAACTAAATTTTCACTTATTCCGAAAAACCCTAAATTTTCACCCCCCATGTTAATAAACCTCTTACATACACTCACATGTGCAAACCTAAATCCACATAAAAGTACTCGTAATTAACTCGATTACTCGGTTTGTAATGACTTTTCCATCTAAGATTTCGCGTCCTCCTGTTGAATTAATTTCCCGAGCAAACCATTTCCCGCGTAAACTACTTCTTCTAGATAAGTTTTAATGCATCCCTAGAAAAAAAATTCTGCAGTATTTAATCCACTACCAATCTTTCTTGTAAGCCTATCCTTTGCTCTTCTCTTACTAATCACCATCTGACGATAGAAAGAGAGAAGCACAAAGACAAACTAAACAAAGGCAAACCCTACATAGAAATTAAAGTGGATACAAACAACTTGTGAAGCTTATCTCTTCCCCCTGTCCTCCTCCATATACTAAAGTGCTATTGAACACTTGTGCCACTCCCTTACCCCCCAAGATGAGTACTGCAGGGCCCCATGCCTTCTTCCACCCCCAACACCCCAATGCCTGGCCTTGGGCCGCCACCGGCGGAAACGGTGATGACCCGCTCGGCCCCGGCCGACGCCTCAAGTCAGCGCACGAGGCCGATGCAGTGCCTGCCCAAGATGACTGGATGCATCTGTACTCTTGCGAGGCCTGCAGCCTCGGCTTCCCAACAGTCGAGTTTTTTCTTGCCCACATCCGAGCCTCCGCACACCGTACTTGGGTTGCCTTGCCCGCGGCGGCAGCAGGAGGAGTAGGAGGAGGAGGATGAGGAAGAGGAAGAGGAAGAAGAGGAGGAGCCGTTGTTATTATCACAGTGGCTAGAAATTAATTGATGAAGCCACCACATAGATGCTTACTTGTGGGATCGTGCTCGGCCATGCTGTTCCTCTTTGACTCCCCTTTATTTATTTATTTATATATATATATATATATATAGACACACACACACACACATATGGTGTGCTTGCTGGATCGATGTGATCTTTCCTTTCGTTGTTGTTGTTGTTCTTATGTTGAGAACTTGTAAGGTTGTCTTGTGATCTAGCTTCTTTGTCTTATGACTTAAAAAATCATGTATAAGTGCTCTCTTGAAATGAAAATTGGGTGGAGAAGGATGTGATCTAGATCTTCTTCTTCTTCACCCATAGCTTCTGTGATTCTTCAGTTCGATTGAGAATTTTCATGTTTTATCAAGTTCTAAATAATTAATCGAATCAAGAGCACCAGCTAAATAATTATCAAGATCTCAAATTTGGGTTTCTTATAATTAAATGATGTTACTTTAATTGGAGGTTTAGGAAGAAGATGGCTAATCACTCCATGCTTAGGACAGTCTCTCTCTCTCTCGCTTTATTTTTTTCTTCTCTTTTTTTAGATTGTCAGATTTATGGCCTTTAACTAGTTTAATCAATCATACGACCATACTTAGTCTAGCTTAGTTTCTCCAAAGACGCTGACTTAACTTTGTATAAGCCTAAAAAATCACCTCAATTTGGTTATTTTCCAAATAGTCAGTATGATGAGGCAGCAGTGATTTTAGAATTTTGCCCAAGACCTGCAGTTGGCAACGAAGAAAGGAAGAGAGGATTAAAGGACTCTGATATTATGATGGCTTGGCATTATCTCATAGAACAACTTCTGTACAAATTTTCTTTTTTTCTATATATATTTTACATTTCTTTTAAAACATGCACATTATTTTATTTTAATGAAAATTGCATTAGGATCCTCTTCTACCATTTTTACTTAAAAAAACCACCTTTCATTGACTTAAATTTATTTAAAACTTCTATTTAAAAAAATTGTCTTCAACTTAAGCCCTCGTTTGCCCAGCTTCAGTTTATGTGATTAACAGAAATCCATATAAGTCGGATCAAATACACCCATATGATTGTACGCCTATAAACCCGCTGAAATAAACATAAAATCATGAAAGCTCCATAACCTGATAGTTAAGTTGTAATTTAGAGAAAAGGAGGGGTTCTCCTCGAGCTAGAATATTGAAAGCATCTATGTGATTACGTACAGTTAATTTTGTGCAGCGCAACACAATATATAACTCCTAATTTGATTTTTTTTCCCTTATGACATGTTTGGAAGGTAATTTTTAGACCATTTATAAAGAATTTTTATGGACCAAGTTTGATATACCAGTTTTTGGACTATAAAAATTCTAATGGGATCTCCTTTTCATGAAAATTCTCATAGGACCCAAAGAAGGTCTTAATCCCCAGTAGAAACAATTGATTCTGGTCATTAAGTTTTAGATCAAATCTTTTGTTCAATTAACTTTTATTGTCACAGCATCTTACCAATTAATGTTAGACACAGGAAGTAGAACTCTCCCTTGGTGTGAATTCACTTATAAATAATAGGGGATCTTTAATTAATTGCTTTCCATCATTAATGGTTAAAATATATGAGATTAAAATGAAATTTTTTTTGGAATGGGGACACTTGTTCACAGAAGCCAGAGGTTGTTGTGATCTTGGTCAAATATATGTTTTGTAGCTTTTACAAATTAATGGTGGAAATCCTGACTTTTTTTAGCACAAGATACTTCCAAGACAAAAGGCTGCAGGATGCTATTAATATCGTTACGATTTTACATAGGTAAGAAAAATTATGATGTGACCAACTTTGAATTCTCATCTTCTTAGAAAAGTAAAAGAAACTGTAAGGGGAAGTAATGAAAAATAGTGCCTCACTTATTTTTCTTATATGTACTGTTTTATACATTTGAAAATCAAAGCTCAATGATGGTATGTCCTGAAAACATCCTGCGCTTTCTGAAAAGTTTTTATTTTTTAAATGGTTTTCACAATGTTTCTCAATTATATGTGAAAAATACGCATAAATACCTTGTTAGTATTTTTATAATCGAGTATTGGTAGAGACAATGGCGTAGAAGACTCACAAAGCGCGGGAAACAACTCTACAATTTTTGTCAAACTAGCAAAAATTTTGCTTCGAAATTCTTTCATTTAAGTAGCCAGTCTCTTTCTATGCTCTGATTTCTGAGGCCTGATAATAAATGTGTGAATAACTATCTTGTTAGTGTTTTAATTTTCCACATGTGTGGAAAAGGGAGTGAGAGGGACATATTTATTGGTCTACATGGATTACTTTGTACTAATAAAACTAAATTACACGATGATAAATCATATATTCCCGCATAAAGCCGTTTTCTCATGCTGACTATGTTTAAATGAAAATAGCTTGAATAGCTCTATGTCCTCCTATAAGCCAATAATATACCATGGATTTTCTCGCACAAAACTAAACTACTCTACATACCATCTCTAATACCATTTCTCTCCCTTAACAATCGCACTCCATAAAACAACTCACAAGCACAGTCAAAATAAATTCAATACAAACTCAAACAGAAACCTAAAAAAATAAAATAAAAATCTCAATATTTTAGATTGAGAAAAGAAATTCAAACCCAAATATCTCAACCCCAATCCCAACCCCAACCAAATTCTAAATAAAAAAATCAAAAAAATTAGGACAAGAAAGTGAAAAAAATAAAAGCCTCTTCAACAAGGGGTGTCTAGTTGTACAACAATAGGCACACCCCCCATCTGTCTCCAATCACTCTTCTCCCCCTGCTACAGAAAAAATGAGCCACCTCCTCGTCGGAGAAGCAAGCGACTTGAGCTTCGCCGCCAGCGATGGCGACGATGGCAACAACCCAAACCACCAGCTGCGCCTCCCGGCCCCGGAGGATGCTGCTCCTTTGGTGGACATCACAGAGACCAAGAAGAGGACGAGGAAGAGGACGAGGAGGAGGAGCTGCTTCTACAAGAGGAGGAAGAAGACGGCAACGACGGAGGTGGAGGACTACACTACAGGTATGTACGGTTGCTCCGGGTGCACCCAGCGTTTCAAGACCAAGCAGGCCCTCTCCGGCCACTGGTCGTGGCTTACAACCCGCGGCGGCCATTGCCCCCGGACCATCGCCGGCGCTTCCGACGCCGTGGCAGTGGCAGAATCTTCTCTGGCCGCACCACCAACTCCTCCTCCAACTCCACCAGCAGAAGCACTACCAGCACCAGAAGCAGAAGAAGAACATGAAGACGACGACTTCAAACGTACCGGGCTTATGAGCCCTAAGATCGACATCGATCTCAACTTCCCGGCGCCTCCCACCCACGAGTAGGAAGTGACCGCCGTGCCTCCCAGTTGTGTCGTCGTGTTATTGGTTCGAACTATATGGTATGATCGGCATGTATCCATGGATTGGTTTGTGTTCTTGTAATGGATCTATCGGTTTGCTTTAAGTTCTTGTTTGTTTGTTTCATGGGATTTTTTTTCTCTTTCCAGATCTAGTACTCAGCAAGTTTATGTTTTCTAAAGAAGAAAAGGAGATCTAGTTTTTTTATCTCCCCCTTCTTCTTTCACTTGTTCATGGAAGGTGGCTTGCTGGATTGATCATGGACTAAACTTGGGGTTTTGGCTATACATGAAGAAAGATCGTATGTAAATGATCTTAGTTCTTTGCAATTTCATTTTGCTAGTTTTTAAATCCTAAATAATTTTATTCTCTTGTGAAGTTGGTTTCCATTTCAGTGACATACTAATTAAGTTTATTTTCTGATCAGCAAGATCACTTTGATGATTAATTTTGGGCATGGATACATGAATTTGAAATGCTTGTTTTCCATCTCCTCCTTTCACTTGTTCTGGGAATTTGTGATGCAAGCTTTTGCTGGAATATTCATGTCCAAAACTTGGGATTGGCTATACATGGAGAAAGATCATATGTGTAATGATCTTAGTTGTTTGCAATATTTTTGCTAGTTATTACATTCTAAATATTTTATTCTCTTGTGGAAGTTGTTTTCCATTTCAGTGCAATACTCAAGTTATTTTATGATCAGCAAGACTTTGCTTATTTTTGGGCATGGATACATGTCTTTGAGAAGCTACTTTTCCATCTTCTTTTACTTCTTTAGGAGAGTCTGGGTTGCAGCCTTTTGCTGGGTTCATGTCCAAAACTTGGGATTTACTATAAATGAACAGAGATCATATGTACAATGATCTTATATCTTTCATTTTTGCAATTGATTAGATCCTAAATAAGTTATTCTCTTGTGGAAGTTGGTTTTCATTTCAGTGAAATATTCAAGTTATTTTCATGCTCAACAAGACTTCGATTGTTTAACTGTGAGCACGTCTACTTGACTTTCAACAGCCTTATTTTTTTTTATCACCAAAGCACCTGGTGTTCCTTTCCAAATGAAGTTTGTATGTTCCTTTTTGTGTGTCTTATGTTTTCTCTTATCTATAACTTATGAACCTCCATGTTCTACACTTGGTGCTCAAGTCCACACTAACACAAATGGGCATACAAAAAGAAACAGGCAAGTGACATTCTTCCCTTCCCTGGCCTCATCTCTTGCTGCTGCTGGCAAATTTTAATGGCATACTATAATAGCTTCATCCCCAAATGTTGCTTAATTTGCCGCTGTTTATTTCATGTGTCTGTATGTACGTGTCTTTGTGTGTTCTTAGATTTGGTTGATCAAACAATGTGGTATGCTTGTTTCTATGGTTTTGTTTGTGTTCTACTGCTAATCGATTTTATGGGATTATAATTCTTTTCTTTTCTTTTCAGGTCTGGTACTTAGCAAGTTTCTGTTTTTCTAAAAAGAATAAGAGAAGCTAGTTTTCTCTTGCAATCTTGCTGGATACATGTCCAAAACTTTGGATTTGCTATACATGAATCTTAGTTCTTTGCAACTTTTTTTTTTGTTTTGCTAGTAGTCAAATCCTAAATAATTTTATTCTCTTGTCGAAGCTGGTTATTATTTCAGTGACATACTCATGTCATTTTCTGATCAGAAATACTCACCAAGCCATAATTTTATAGCTTTTCTCCTCAGATGTTAAGTGAAAATATATGTATAATCTTATCCATCCGTAAACAGCACTTGATTAATCTCGAAATAGTTAACTGCTTGGTAGGTTGATACTTTAGGAAGATCATTAGCTTCCTCTTTTTTTTTTTGTAAAATCTTATTTTTCAAAGTGATGAATTAATTAGTCCTATATATCTGTACAGGAAATTGACATCTTATAAACAAGAACCATTTTGTTTTACATTGGATGGGCATTGAGGGTTGAATTAAAATAATTGGGTGACAACCACTTGGGACAATATATTTGTTACCGAAACTGTTTCATGTACATATCAAGGCATTTTACGACATGTTATCGTCTCTTCTGAAAACAATTAATCGTTAGGCATGCAAGAAAATGCTTTCACCCTTTGAAAGCGTAACGGGCTAAATATTTCTGCACGTCGAAAATGTACTAGTTAGGATGTTTTCGAACGTTGAAGGTGTAATTGCATGTATGAAGATGCTTTCATCTCATTGAAAGCATAATATACTAAGTATTTCCGCACGACGAAAGTGTAATAGTCAGGATCTTTTTGAATGTTGAAGGCGTAATTGCTGGATAGTTTCATGATTGCATGTTTCTGGAGCTCCATGGACAAGTCTCCCGTTAGAATTCTTGAGGAATTGTGTAGGGTGGAAGTTCCTCATAAGGTGAAATCGCTCTTGATACCTAGTTTATGTGGGTCATGAATCGACAGCAAATATTGAGACATAAGTGACATTGGCAGCCTCTTGAGGCTGGATGCTCAAGCTTAGAATGGTTCAGATTTTACATTGCAAGATGAGAGACAATTCCTGATTGGAAAGACTCTGTGTACTATTTTTTTCCTTTTACAAATTCGTTATAAAATCTGACCCAGACCATCCGTAACCGTTGTATCTCTCTCTCTCTCTCTCTCTCTCTCTCTCACTCACGTGTGTAATGTTTCTTCAATGAATAAAAAAGCCCCACTTTTCCTTAAAAAAATCTTTGAATATCTATGATATAAATGATTACTAATAATGTATCAAGGATTAATTCCCATCCCCAACTGGAACCATGCAATGAAGTAATTCTGGACCGTTCGTTCATATATTACCAACGGCTGTGGGTGTATATGGATGGGCTTTTCTATGATTGTATCCATCTAAGTCCGTTATAGCAACACGAGATTGACGTACTCTCTATCTTGATCAATTTTTTTAATGTAATGGAACCCACTATATAGTTTTTCTGGTTTTATGGCACTGTGGGTGCACCAACAAAATTGTTCCGACAATTCATGTCAGAGAGAAAGAATCTCTATAGTGTATTTACAAACACTTTACCAAACAAGATCCACACTCTCCCTAATCCCTCTTATTCGTACCAGCCATTGATCTACACCAATCCTTCCGTTGATTGTAATATTTTTTTTGCAAACAAGCCGTTTAGTTATAGTGACATTGCATAGAGGTCCACATCCTCATGATACACAAGAGCGACCAACTCAAATTTCTTGTAATATAATGGACCCCTTTACATAACTTTTCTGGTTTTATGGAACTGTTGGCACACCCACAAAATTATACTTTCTCAATTTATGGTTCAGATTACTTAAATCTTTGCATCCAAGTTCATCAAACTTTTTTTATTGTAGCCGTTTTTGCAGTAAATCACGTCGCAAAATTTTTTAAAAAAAGTCCTAGCATAGAAATTGGGTTTTTGTTAATTAATTATATAGTTTATATGTTTACAATTCAGGAAATATTTTGTACATCTCATAAAACAAGTCTTGTTACATAGAATTAATTTTTGACTTTGGAAACAAAAAAATTAGGGCGTTGAGGTTTTCTGTCCTTTATTTGGAATTTTTTAAAAATAAAAATAAAAATATTTTTAATAGGGTTTTCATATGTTCAGTATCAAAAATATATTTTATACGAGATATGTCACGTGTTTAAATTTGTACCCGTCACTAAAAGTTAGTAAGTGATTCGACTGACATAATATCAAGAAACATAAAATCTACGATGATGCTACGAACTAGTTTGTGATTTATTAGTCTGTCCGTACAATACGTCAACACAAGCGACAATAAATTAAACGCGTTTTAATCCATGCACCTATTCTCGTGCAAAAACAGCATTCTTTATAACTACTAAGTTTTAATTAAAATGACTTTTAAGTAACTCCTAATTCATTATAAACTCAAATCCACTTCTTCGTCAGCCATACAGTTTTTCGTACAAAACCAACCCTAGCATATAAAGTTATTTGTTGCCTACTTCCCCGCGCGTGAGCATAGAACCCTCGACTGCAACCTCCTTCGTCTCCCTCGCTCGCATCAAGCACTTTGACATGGTGAACTCAAGAAATGCTTTAAAAAAAACCCTAAAATACAAAAAAAAAAGATTTAACAAAAAAGAAAAAAAATAGGACCCAACCCAAACATCAAAAGACCAAAATTACCACCCATGGAGGAATCGACCTCACAAACGGTCAACCCCCTCCTCCTATAAATAGCCTCCTTCCCCTCCTCCTCCAGACCACACCAAGCACTCACCCAAACACACACATACCACCATGAACTGGACCGACTTCAGCCGTGGCGCCGCCGGAGACCGCAAGCCACCGACGGGGGGGCCTTCGGGGCGCCCGCCCCTCCCCCCGTCACCTCGACCTCGCTCCCAGCAGGACTATGCTGCCTCAGAAGTCCCCGCCGAGGAAGCTGGAGCCGCGGCTGCACCAGCCGAAGCAAACAACAAGAACGGTGCTGAAGGTAACGCGGCGGCGCCTCCACCAGCAGAACGCGGTCAAGGCCTCGGCGACGACGGCGTCCGTCGTGGAATCATGAATCCTAGGATCTTCATCGACCTCAACCTTCCCCCTCCGGAGGAGTAGGACGTGGTCGTCGTGGTCGTCGTGCATGCTTCGTTGTTGTGCCGTCTTCGTCGTCGAGTTTTGAGTCTAGAAATAATGTAAGCTCGGTCTTATGTATGGATCGAGCGTAGTATGTTGTTAAGACCTATGTATGGTGTGCTATGTTGTTTTTATTTCCTGCATGTTTATGTCATATTGTACAGTGCGTTCGTTCTTCGGATCGAACAGTATGTTGTGCATGTATGCATGGTTCGGATTGAGTCCTATTATTAATATATTGTTGTTTGTTTGTGTTAATCATTTGTTTGCTTGGTTGATGGATCTATATTTTTGCTTCTTGTTTTGAGATCTGGTTAATTGACAACAAGTGTGTGAGTTTGTTCTTATTCTTTTTGAGGTTTGGATGCCTGCATCCATTTGCAAAAACTATGGATTGGTGTTCTTTATGAAGAATTAAATATCATATGGGAATTTTGAGGAATTTTTTCTATCAGCTCTCACCAAATATTCTACTACTTATACAAAATTTCTGTGAATTTCTTGTGTTCCAGATAAGATCTTAGTTTTTTGTGATTTTTTTAATAGTAAATCGTAACATGATGTTGTTTTGATGTGAAAGTTGGTATTCATTCTAGTGGAATACTCAAGTTATTTTCTAAGCAAGATTTTGCTCATTTATTTTTGGGCATGTAAACATGACTGGAAATGGAGTACTATCAGATAGGAGCATCAGGCTGTTCCATCTAACTAATCAGATTGGTGGCAGATTAGTAATCTTGATTTTTTTTTTCATTCCACAACTCACACATTGTGCATTTGCTTCTCAAATACATATACTTCTCTAGACCTAGAGGATGGACCAAATAAAAAACTACTACTACAAGAAGAGAATGAGAATTAACAGTACTGTTTGTCATTAATCATATCTGGATGGCTCCAATCAACTACTAAACACCATAGACATCTTTGGAGATATCCCATAAATCATTTCGCCTTTCCTCATAACTGTTGGCAAGATTTCGCATTAATTAATCAATAACCATTTTGATCACTATACCAAAGATTTCACCGGTCAAGGGTTGTAAAAAGAAAAACTGATAGTTTGTTCAAATCATCTGTCCTATGTATATTATTACCTTTTCTAAAAAGGATATATTATTACCATTTTTAATACTTGGGGATTAAATAGGTAATAGTTGAATAGTAGATTTGCTTCTCCAACTTTAACTCCTCTTTTGCTTTCCATTAATCACCTCCCTATGATTAATGTTATAATCCTATTTTTTTTTACATCTTAACTAGATGCAAGTAAAAAAATAAATTGGTAATTACTTTGGTGTCTTACTACTATCTGTTGTACGTAGCTTTACAGATCATTGGCACTAAAATGTCTATCGTGCCACCCATTGGAATACTAAGTTGGAACTGAATTCGAATGGCTAATCTTTATTAATCTAGATTACCATTTTGCCCATCCTTATCATAATCTAATTTGAACTCATAAAAATACAAAAAGGTGCTCTGTCGCATTCTGTTATAAACTGCTCTGCCACTTAACTTTTTTTTTCCTGTCCAATGCACGTACATACGATTTTGTCAGAGCTAGTAGTACGGCAGAAAGACAGCACATTCTGCATGAAATCTATGGACAAGGAGGAGTTGGTAACTGCACGTCTGCACTGGCATGCCTTCTACCATGGGTGTAATCGGATTGAATTCGGTCAAATATTAGTCATACCAAATCAAATCTTATTAACTTTAATCGAATTCGAATACGAATTCAGATATACTAGGATTCAGATACGAATCGGATAGTTATCGAATTCGAATTCGAATCGGATTTTTACTTCATTCGGATTGAATTCGAATGTTATTCGGATTATACTGCTATTTTAAAGTTTTAACATCATATTATTTTTACAAAATTGTCAAATAAATTTCAGGTTAAAGAAAATATGTAGAATACATTAGTTACTATTATACATTATAAATTCATATGATACTAGTTATGACTCAACCCGAGAATCGCAACCTTGAAACTCAAAAGTCTTTTCCTTGGAAGTCATCCCACTAAGACTCATTGCCAAAAGCAACAATCAGGTCTAAAATACCAAGAAGGCGCGGAAGGCCGTCTGGATGCGGACGGCAGCTCACTCCTGTCTAGACGGGGTTGGCGGGGTCGGCGGCGACGCGGGACGAGGTTGGCAGGGAGACAGGGTCGACGGGGGACTGGGTAGCGGCGACGGGGGACTAGGGCGGCGACGAGGGACGGGGCGAGGAAGAGGGACGTGGGGACGGGGGCGAGGAGGCGGCGACAGGGGACTGGGGCGGCGGCGACGGGGGCGGCAGCGGGGGACGGGGCGGGGAAGAGGGGTGTGGGGACGGGGGCGGGGAGGCGGCGACGGGGGACTAGGCGGGGAAGAGGGACGTGGGGACAGGGGCGGGGAGGCGGCGGCCACAAAGGATGGGAGATGAGGAGGAAAACGGGTAGCCGGGTAGGGTTTATGTTTATATGACCTAATCAACACGTAAATTCTAAACGGATTTGGATATTATCCGAATCCGAATTCGAATGCGGATCCAATATTTCATACCAGATCCGAATCCGAATCCGCGAAAATAATCGGATGTATATCCGAATCCGAATCCGATTAGATAATCGGATATCCAAAAAGACATCCGAAATCCGATTTTTCGAATTCGGTATCCGGATTATCCGATTAGATCCGAATCCGATTACACCTCTACATTCTACCAAACATATGTACTGTGTTGCACCCGGTCCTTCAGTTTCAGGTTTTACCACTGACTGACAGATATATTTGTATGTTATACGCCTCACCCCGTATGCTGGACTTACCTACATTAGTTTAGACCCAACAGGTGGAACTCATGGTTTTGTTACGAGAAGGTTTAGATTTTTTTTGGTTCATTTTGATTAAATTTTTTATCTGACTACTATATATTTCAAATTAATGACAATTGGTTAAATATCTGTCACTTTTTAATGTAGTTTAGAAACATATATTTTTTTTAGAATCACACCAATCATATATTATGTGGATTACTTATTAATATTATTACAATTTGATCCTACAATGTTTTTGAAAAAAAAACTAAATGTCGGTGTACCATCCCTCACCTCCTCTTAACAGCACACCTCGTAATACTTCGATCATTGTCATGTGGATGATATTTGTTTTTATCCAATAGAGAGGTGCTTATAACAACCTTTTTTTATATAGGAATTAACTTAAGTTGGTTAGAGCATTTGCCATCAACACAACCCGTAGGTTCAACACCTACATGTGTCATATTTTATTTTTTTTAATTTAATATAATTTAAATAGAAAAAATCAGCAAACCTTCATATTGCATGAGTCATATTAATTTTTATCTTTCTACAATACTTTTTTTAAAACAAAATGTTAGTCTTTTTTCAGGAAAGTCAAATAAATAGGATTCTAAATTGCTCATGAACCAATAAATTTAATTAATATTTAAAAAGATTTTATATAGCTCCTTAAATGAGTTGAATAGAGCAACTTGAACAAGCTAAAATATATGTCTATATGAAAATTTTAGCAACTCTCTCACGGTTTTCAATATAAATCCACAAAATCTATTTCGAATCTTACAAAGAACATGAAACATATGCGGGTTTTATAACAAATATTTGTGTTCCATGATAGACAAACATAACTAACATAAGTGTTGTCATATACATATGATATATAAGAAAAGTTTCAAGATAGACTTATGAGTCCTGGTTGGATTTAAAAAAAATCATTGAAACCTATACGAGTTTCAATATAAATCTATGAAATCTGTTTTGATTTTTCAAAGAACACATGAAAATTGAGTTGATTTTTTATGAAGATGCATGAAACCCACATATATTTCAACACATACACTTATATTTCACAATAAATAAATATAATTGATACAAGTATTGCTAAGTATATATGAAACCTATGTGGGTTTGAGGTAGACCAATGAAACTTTGTCGGATTTCAACAAAAATCATTGAAAGCTATACGAGTTTCAACACAAATTTATAAAATCTGTTTTGATTCTTGCAAATAATACAAGAAACTTGAGTAGATTTTTTATGAAGATGCATGAAACCTACACAAGTTTCAATATACTCGTGTTTCACGACAGACAAAATAACTAGCACAAGTGTTATCAAATACATATAAAATCTAGAAAAATTTTAAAACAAACCCATAAAGCCTAGGCGTGTTTTAACAAAAACTCCTAAAATCTACACAAATGTTAACACAATTAATCAAACCCAGACCATCTTTTTGATAAGTATAAGTAGTCGACTACACACCACCACATATAACAATTTTTGTCTTGTAAAAAATTGAATATATAGCTCAATAAAAGTTAATCCAATGTGGAGGCTAGGGGTGAATTGCCATATTTGACGGTATCTATGTCGTTTTTGAGAAAAAGTTCAGTATACCATATTGTAACTACTCCCAATCTTTTCGTTATTGTTATTAGTGGATGGTGGATTAGAAGATAAAATTTATAATATATAATACAAATGATTTCTAAACACTCTTTGTTCCCTTGGCAATAGCCCAATGACACACTTCGAACAAAAGAGTTGCTTAGAGTTGGTGTTGCTGACTCTATTTGATACTACATACATATTCAATCCTCTCTAAACCCTTATTATAAGACTAAGTATATAGGATAAAATCAACACATGGGTTGGGCCAACTCAATGGGCCTAAACCAACATATGGGACCTGCTCAATCAATCTAAAGCAACACATGAGTCATATTCTTGATTCAGCTTAATGGGTTAGAATATCAAACTAACACATGGATATATGAGACTAAATAAATACATGAGTGGGCCAGTTGGTTTTAACCAACACATAGGCACACTCTTCGGTCAATTTAATAAGCTATGATACTAAATCGACACATGAATATTGGGATTAAATCCATACATGAGTGGACCAAATTCAATGAGTTTAAACAACACATATAGGTCATACTCTTCAGCAACTTAATGAGCTGGGATATCAAATACACCCCCACTTAAAGAATCGAACCACTATAATGTCTAGGATTCAAAATGCCTTACAGCTATCCCATATGGAGTAAGCTATGCATACACACTAATTCACTTGTAATTTCACCTGTAACCAAAAAATTTGTCTGATGGATTTCTCAATCATACTTGATTTTGATTGTTTATTTTTAATCAAACAGATGGATCATTGTTGAGATAAGAATTTCGTTGATTGGTTTCGAACCTAGTATATGGAAAGATAAATTTTGACTTGAACAATACATGTTATTTGCAACTAAGTTTGGTAGGAAATCAATTGAGAATTGATTTATGTTTGTTATTAAAATTTATCTTCCATTTGAATTCCAACAAATTAGGGTTATAAATATGAATGCATATGTATAGTTTGAGGATATCAACTACGCGGTGTTCTTCAATATAAATATCATTATGTAGTTTGATCATCTATACCGATGCTCTCTAAGATTAGAATATTGTATAGGTTAGCCAGATAAAGGATCGTGTTCGGCCGTCTTACTTGCGTGCAAAGGTTGTTTTATGATGAGATGTGAATGGAGGGTTTTCGGCTATCTCAACTTTATATTAAGTCTAAAAATCATTGTAAAGGATATGCAACAAGTCTGACAGTTTGTTTGAAAGTCGTCGATAATGGAATTCTGACAATAACATGATCAAAGATGTAGGACGCAAATGGCTTGCCGAACTCTGTGAAAATCTATGTGTTTTTTTTTATGTGTTTTTTTTTTATTTATCACAGATCTAACTTTGCACTCTCTGTGAGCCATTCCATCCCAACAAAATGATACCAAAGCAAGTTGTTCATCAGCGGATCTAACAATCTGGAGTGGTGGCTGCTGAGTTTCTCGCCATAAAATTTAAATAAATTGCAATTCAGGGGAGCTGTACTGCTACAATTGAGAGGAAGTTACCACGGCTGTCAAATCAATCATCAATGAGAAGATTGTTGAGAAAATTTTTTCGTTGATTAAGCATATGAGAAGAAAAGATTTGATTTAAATATATGTTATCTGTAACTAAATTTGACAAGAAAATAATTGAGAATTGCTTTCTGTTTGTTATCTTCTATTTGAAAGATTCAAAATCAATGAAAATCTTATCTTAAATCATCGACATTTTTAGAAGAGATATGTAAGTCATTGACATTTTTGGAAGAGATCTGTCTATTTTATTTTTCTTACTAACTATCTGCAAAGCAAATTAATGACAAGGTGACTACGTGACAGCCACACTCACCAAACCAAACACAAACACTCTCTTGTGCCTTATCAGTATGTGGGTCCCATCCACCTGCCATTAAAATAACTCCGACAACGCGCGCGTAGCGAGCAAGAAAGCCTTAGAAAAGCCGCTTCCTTCTCCCTCTCCTTCCTCGTTCTTACCCCCAAATTCCCCAGACAACAAGGGAACACAAGAAAAATATCGCAAGATTCCACCCATGGATCCCTACAAGGTGCCGCCTTTGTGCGTTTTTCCATGAATTTTTCACTTCTAGATCGTCAATTTTGTCTTTGTGTCTCTTGATTTGGTGTCGAGCTGACCGAATTTATGGTTTTTTTGGGGTTTTTTTTGCTGGATTGTTGCAGCATCGTCCGTCGAGTGGGAGCAATTCGAGCTTCTGGACGACCAATTCCGGCGGCCCCGTCTGGAACAACAACTCAGCGCTGACGGTCGGATCGCAAGGTGAGGACGGAAAGCATCTCAGTGGTGGTCTTAATTTGTTTTGTGTGTTCTTGATTAGGCTTATTGTTTGTTAATACCTTTTTTTCTTAGAAGCACATGTTCTTGGTGTGGGCTTAGTGCTTAGTTGGTCGTGATAGTTTTTATGATCTGTGCTTGCTTTGTTGTAGGAGTATATGTGAAATCATGTGTTGATTTACCTTTGAAAGGCAAAGTCAGTGTTTTAAACATGTCATATTTCCTGATCAACTCTAGCAAAGAGGATATGTTTCAAAATTATCTTCTGACAAGTCAACATCATACCATAGTGTTTCTTAATTCTTATTAAGAAGATGATGGGTACCTTTTGGAGATAATATGCTGTCACCCAGTCATAGTGATGATCTGAGGCAGGTAGATTGTTCGAAGGTAGTCTAATGCTGTGATTTTTTAACTGTTGCTTACATGATAGATTTAGATTTTACAGTAACCTGAGATAGAATTGATCACTGCCAGAAAAAACAAATGGATGGTTCTTTTATGTTCAACGTGGCAGAAAAAACAAAAGGAAGTTCTTTTATGTTCAGCATGACTGAGATTTTGGAAGTAATTGAAAGTCAAGTTCGGTTATGCTAAATGTCATGCCCACAGAAAGCAACAAAGCCCTATCTAAATATATGCATCTTTCACTACATGTTGTTGTCAGTGATGTGACAAAAAAAAGTTTTCTTCCTACTTTCCTAGCTTTTCATGGGAATACAAAAATCCTTCACTTATATTTTTCCAAGTTCTTCACTTGTTTGTATCCAAGAAGAGACATGAATAGCTTATCCGTTATTCCTAATCACTGTTACTTGATATTAGTGCTCTGTTCACGTAAGTTATCTCCATTCTGCTTGTATTAGCTTACAACTTTTTATTGATTCATCTTCACTTGCCTGTCCATTCAATCCTTGAAAAATGACTCTGATGCTGAAGATTTGTAATAAGGCCCATCTGTTTGTAGGGCAGTTCCAACTATGGCTTTGTTCTTAGGGTCAATTATAGTGGTATCACAGACAGCTTGGTAGTTAATTTAGCATGCGTCTATCCATAATATTCTCAAGAACCAAAGCAGTAGTAATATCTATTAATTGCTGATGATTACTTGATCTGTAGTGTTAGGCTGATGTTTGGTGTGTCTTCTTACATTTTTTTTCATAAATTTCTTAATAGTAATGTATTTCACAGACTGACGTGGCTTGACATGGGGAATTCTTCATTTTACAGGACCTATCCTCCTTGAGGATTATCATCTGATTGAAAAGCTTGCTCAGTTTGACAGGGAGCGTATCCCTGAACGTGTTGTTCATGCTCGGGGGGCCAGTGCCAAGGGCTTTTTTGAGGTAACTCATGATATTTCTCACCTTACCTGTGCTGATTTTCTACGGGCTCCTAGAGTTCAGACCCCAGTTATTGTTCGGTTCTCTACTGTTGTGCATGAGCGTGGAAGTCCTGAGACCTTGAGGGATCCACGTGGTTTTGCGGTCAAGTTCTACACTAGAGAGGTATTAATGTACATTTATCAGTTTGCTTCATTTTTATGCTTGGAACATGAGCTTTCTTATTGAACAACTGTAAGTTGGGACTTGAATGATCACTAATGTTGCATAATTGAATATATGTCTGTCCATCACCTACAGATTTGCCATGCTATTTATTAACTCTGTTGCAGTTGATGCTCCTGTATTTTGATCATCTTCTGGTTTTTTGGTTGCTACCCTGGATATGCTGCAAATTACACCCAAATGAATACTCAATTTAATGAATAAGTAGAAGGAACTTAAGAAATTAATCAAGTCACTAATTATCCAAATAATTGCTTCCACTTCTTTTTCAGGGTAACTTTGACCTTGTTGGGAACAATATGCCAGTATTTTTTATCCGAGATGGGATGAAATTTCCTGACATGGTCCATGCTTTCAAGCCAAGCCCAAAGACCAATGTGTAGGAGAACTGGAGAGTTGTTGATTTCTTCTCGCACCACCCAGAGAGTTTGCACATGTTCACCTTCCTCTTCGATGATGTTGGCATTCCACTCAACTACAGGCACATGGAGGGTTTTGGTGTCAACACCTACACTCTAATCAACAGGGATGGAAAGCCTCACTTGGTCAAATTCCATTGGAAGCCTACATGTGGTGTTAAATGATTGTTGGACGATGAAGCTGTGACTGTTGGAGGCACCTGCCACACCCACGCCACAAAGGATTTGTATGATTCTATTGCAGCCGGGAATTACCCAGAATGGAAGCTTTACATTCAGACCATTGATCCTGATCACGAGGATAGATTTGACTTTGATCCGCTTGATGTCACCAAGACATGGCCAGAGGATATCATCCCTCTGCAGCCAGTTGGACGGATGGTCTTGAACAAGAACATTGATAACTTTTTCACAGAAAATGAACAACTTGCTTTCTGCCCGGCAATTATTGTCCCTGGAATCCACTACTCTGATGATAAGCTGCTTCAGACTAGAATTTTCTCCTATGTTGATACTCAAAGGCACCGGCTTGGTCCAAACTATTTGATGCTTCCTGTGAATGCACCAAAATGTTCTCACCACAACAACCACCATGATGGCTTCATGAATTTTATGCACAGGGATGAGGAGGTAGCGTTCTCTTCTAGAAATTTCTACCACTTTTAGCGTGCAATTTTTTTGGGATGCACCTTGTTAGATTGGTTCATTATGTAGTGTTCTTCCCATCCACATAAGATGGAACTTCCTCATATTTGTGTATTTACATTTCCTCGGTTTCTTTTTTAGGTGAACTATTTCCCTTCAAGGTTCAATCCTGCCCGTCATGCTGAGAAGGTTCCAATCCCTCCTCGTGCTCTAGCAGGCACCCGGGAGAAGGTATGTAACCTACATTTGAATACCAATACATTTGAATCCTTCCTTTCAGCCTTCAGCCTTGAGAATAGCTTTGTTTCACTACGTTGTTGTAGTGTTGAAACTCTATTAGAAAACTGCTTTTCCTGAACTGGAATGCTTTCAAGTATTTATTGCCAATGTTGCCCATTTATTCTACATTTAAAGGAACATTTCCATCATTTGGTTCATGCCTTTCCGTTATTGATATCGCAGTGTGTCATTCACAAGGAGAGCAACTTCAAGCAGGCTGGTGAGAGATACCGGTCCTTCGACACTGCCAGGTTTGTCCCCCCTCACTTTGATAGGTTGACCCTTAGAAGAATTGAGGCAACCTCACATAATTAAGCTATTTTCTATGAAAATATAGGCAAGATCGTTTTGTCCAGTGGTGGGTTAATGCACTCTCGGATCCTCGTGTTACCCATGAACTTCAGAGCATCTGGATCAATTACTGGTCCCAGGTACATGTATTTTTTTTTCATGTGTGTGAAGATTCAAGAACATTGCCCCACACTGATAAAACTATTTACCTTTGTTGTAGTGTGACACATCCCTTGGACCGAAGCTGGCGTCACGCCTCAACCTGAAACCAAACATGTAGATTGGCGAGCAGCAAACCAATTGCAAATTGTCTCAGTTCAGTGTAGTCACTTGGATAGGTGCAGTTCGAAATGAGCAGTGGTCTTATGTTCATACAGTCTGGGTATAGTCTTGAATAAGATGTGATGATATGTGCTCAATGGTGCTGAGATTTGTGAACCAGTAACACGTATGTGAACCTTGCTGTTCTGTATCTTTTTGCCAGAAACATGAAGGCTAATGTGATCAATTGCAACATGCATTGTTGCTCTCTAAAAGCTGCTGAATTGATCATCAATCACTTGCAGATTTTGAAAGTATTTACTTATATTTTGCTACTTTAGTTGGTCTCACATATAGTAATTTGTTAGAGATATGTATTATATTTTATTCTGTTAGTTTGTTAGTATTTTTTCTAAAACATCTTTATAATTTGTGTATATATTTTGTTCTACGGACTCTCAGATGAATATACAAAATTCATAACATGGTATCAGAGTAAGAGGTTAAACCCTAAACCTTTTTTTTTCTACGGGCTGCCGCTGCTGCCCTCACCTTCGACCGTTGCCGCCCCTCTTCTACGGGCCGCCTTCGCCGCCTCTTACGGGTCGCCACTACCCCTCTTCTCTGGCCGCCGCCGCCGCCGCCGCCTCCTGCAGCCGCCGCTGTCACCTCCCTCATGGCCGCCACCACCACCGCCGTCGCTACCCGACGGGCCGCCAAGCCCCTCCCCCTCCTCTCCCTTTGGGCTACTCCCATTGGGTATTTGTGGGCTGCATTGTGGCCCACCTTTTTTTAAACCGGTTCTTTTGATTCATTAAAAAAAAATGTCGTCGGTTCCTTCTGCAGCCATTCCATCTCCTGTCGTCCGGCTTGATGGCGCCAACTACAGAGAGTGGTCCGCTTTACTTCGTGTTATCCTTGACGGTTTTCGTCTCGGGGATCACATTTCTGGGACTACTCCTTGTCCTCCTCTGCCGCCTCCTCCTTCGATCGTGCCTCTGGCGCCTACATCCGATGACCCGGCCATTGTGGATGTTGCTGTTGATGTACATGAATCCTATGAGGTTGCTCTTGATGCTCATGAGCGCTGATGCGCTAATGAGGCAAGAGTGGTGACTGTTTTGGTTCACAGTGTTGATGTTTTCATCTCGATGGATATCGTTGATTTACCGACTTCATGTCATATGTGGGAGTACCTTCGGCAGCACTACCTTCCCAACAGTGATACCCTTTACTACTCCCTGCTTCAGCACCTTTAGACTCTTCAGCAGCATGACTCCATAGTTAACGCCTTCTATCGTCAGTTTACCGCTCTATGGCAACAGCTTGACTCCCTGGATCATGCGGTTTGTCGTACCTGTGCCTGCTGCACAAAGACTCGGGATCATGCTGACAAGCGTCGTCTCTACGACTTTGTCATGCGTCTTCATCCAGAGTTCGAGCCTGCTAGAGCTCAGTTGATGAGTCTGTCTCCCCCACCGACTATGGTCGAGGCTCTTGCTGCACTTCGTGTCGAGGAGACTCGCCTTCTCAGTACGGGTGGCTCATCATCTTCGGCTTCCTCTATTGTTCTCGCAGTCCCAGCTGCCGCTGCTCCTTCGGCTACTTCTTCATCTCCAGGTGTTGCCTCTGGTGCACCTATTGCAACCCCTGTAGTTGCCACTCCGCCCTCTAGTGTCCAGTGCAACTACTGTCATCGCTATGGTCATGATTATTAGCACTGTCATGCCCGGAAGAAAAAGAACAAGACTCGTGGCGGCCGCATGGAGGGTCCTTCCAGAAGGTCCTCTGGTCCTCCCACTCTCACACCGTCTCAGAGTGACATCACTCAGTTGATCAGTCTCCTCCAACGTCTCGCTCAGTCCGGCTCGTCTTTAGGATCTACCAGTCTTGCTACTCAGTCACCTTCCGGTTCTGCCAGTCTTGCTGCTCAGTCGCCTCCAGGTACACTTTCTCCTTAGGTTCTTGATTCTGATGCATCATTTTACATGACGCCCGATTCATCCTCCCTTACGCTCACCAGATCTCCACATGTTCCTCTTTCTGTTGAGACTGCTGTCCGAACTCCTATGCCTGTCACCTCTCAGGGTGTCTTATCTACCTCACATTTTTCTGTCCCTGATAACTCTCATGTACCTCAGTTAGCTATGAATCTCTTAATAGTTGGTTAGATTACTAATCATAACTGTTGTGTTGGTTTTGGTCCTACTTCTTGTCTTCTTCAGGATTGTCGGACAAAAAAGATAGTTGGTACTGGCCACCGCCGTAGACATCATCATTAGGGTCTCTACATCCTCGGCCGACTTCACCTTCCTTCCACCTCCGCTGCTTTTTGTCGGTCATCAACTTCTCTTGCCACCACTGCTTCTGTCAGTTTTGCTCAGTGGCACCATCGCTTAGGTCATTTATGTGGGTCTCATCTCTCGTCTTTAGTGCATCAGGGTGTCCTTGGTAGCATATCTGTTGATACTACCATGGTTTGTCAGGGTTGTAAACTTGACAAGCAGCTACAACTCCCTTATAGTTTGAGTGAGTCAATTTCTGTACATCCTTTTGACCTCATTCATTCTGATGTTTGGGGTCCAGCTCCTTTTACCTCAAAGGGTGGTCATAAATATTATGTGATTTTTATTGATGATTATTCTTGCTTCACGTGGCTTTATTTTATAACTTCTCGTGGTCAGTTTCTTTCTATTTATCAGTCTTTCACCACCATGATTCATACACAGTTTGACTCTGCTATTTGCACCTTTCGATGTGATTCTGGTGGTGAGTATCAGTCGTCTGCGTTTCGGGATTTTCTTTCTGAGCAGGGCACTATTATACAGTACTCTTGTGCAGATGCCCATGCTCAGAATGGCGTTGCTGAACACAAACATCGCCATTTGACTGAGACTACCCGCACTCTACTGCTTGCCTCTCATGTGCTGCCTCAGTTTTGGACTGAGGCTGTCTCCACAGCTGCTTATCTCATCAATATTCAGCCGTCCACTGCTCTTCAGGGGACTGCTCCTTTTTAGCGTCTCTACAATCGTTCTCCTCAATACTCATCTTCGTGTCTTTGGTTGTACCTATTTCATTTTTCTGCAGCCTCGAGAACGCACAAAACTGACTGCTCAGTCGGTCGAGTGTGTTTTTCTTGGCTACAGCTCCGAGCATAAGGGTTATCATTGCTATGATCCTTCTGCTCGAAAGATTAGAGTTTGACGTGATGTCACTTTTGATAAGACTCGGCCCTACTACTATCGTGCTTTTGCCCCCCAGGCTACCACTCCCTCTGAGACATTTTCGTTTCTATCCATCCCTGACTCATCGCCACTACCTCTTCCTAGGTTACCTCCACCTTCTCCTGTGGCGTCTTCTCCCTCTAACATATCTACTCTCCCTGCCCCAGCTTGCATTGAGTCTCTGCCTGGTCATGTGTCTTCTTTCCAGTTTCAGTACTCTCGGCGCCCTCCGGTTGTTTCTCAGCCACCTGTTCCCTCCATTTCTACTGAAGTTCTGGTGGAGTTTTCTTCGTCTTTGTTGTCTCCTGTTTCTCCTCGGTATCACCTTCGGGATCGTCGTACCATCCGCCCTCCGGATCGGTATGCGTCCGCTCTTACTACTATTGTCTCTAAGTCTCGCTCCTACTGTGAGGCTACTTCCTATCCTGAGTGGCAGCTTACCATGACCGAGGAGCTCAGCACTCTTCAGCGTACTGGCACTTGGGATCTTGTTCCTTTGCCTGCTCATGCTACTCCTATCACATGTAAGTGGGTTTATAAGATCAAGACCAGGTTTGATGGAACCATTGAGCGTTACAAGGCTCGTCTTGTCGCACGTCGTTTCCAACAGGAACATGGTAGGGACTATGATGAGACTTTTTCTCCAATTGACCATATGACTACTGTTTGCACTCTCAATGTTGTTGCCTCAGTTCGACAGTGGTCTCTCTCTCAGTTGGATGTCAAGAATGCCTTCCTCAATGGTGACTTACATGAAGAAGTCTACATGCAGCCACCTCCGGGTTTCGTTGCTCTTGAGGGTCATGTTTGTTGTCTTCATCGTGCCCTCTATGGTCTCAAGAAAGCTCCTCGGGTTTGGTTTGAGCGCTTTTCTTCTGTTGTCACTGCTGCTGGCTTCTCTGTTAGCTTTCATGATCCTGCTCTTTTTGTTCACACCTCATCTCATGGTCGGACTACTCTTCTTCTCTATGTCGATGACATGATCATCAATGGTGATGATACTGCGTATATTGACTTTGTGAAGAAGCGTCTTAGTGAGCAGTTTCTCATGTCTGATCTGGGTTCTTTACATTACTTCTTGGGGATTGAGGTTACCTCTACACCTGATGGCTTTTACCTCTCTCAGCAGAAGTATGTTCAGGATCTTCTCACTCGTTCTGGTCTCACTAATCAGCGCACTGTTGACACTCCTATGGAGCTTCACCTGCAGCTCCATCCCACGGATGGCGCACCTCTTGAGAATCCTACTCGCTATCGCCATCTGGTTGGGAGCCTGGTCTACCTCGGCATCACTCATCTTGACATCACTCATGCGGTCCACATTCTCAGTCAGTTTGTTTGTTCGCCCACTCAGACTCACTATAGTCATCTTCTTCGTGTTCTTCGTTATCTTCGTGGTACGATGTCTCGCCGCTTGTTCTTCCCTCGCACTAGTACTCTTCAGCTTCAGGCATATTGTAATGCGACCTGGGCCAGTGATCCTTCTGATCATCTGTCCCTTTCTGCCTACTGTGTTATTCTTGGTTCCTCTCTTATTGCCTGGAAGACTAAGAAGCAGACTTCAATTTCCTGTTTGAGTGCTGAGGCTGAATTGAGAGCTATGGCGTCTGTGACTGCTGAGGTTGCGTGGTTACGCTGGTAACTTGTTGACTTTGGTGTCCCGGTTTCGGACCCGACGACTCTGATATCCGACAGTACTGGTGCTCTTAGTATTGCGCGTGATCCAGTGGAGCATGAACTCACCAAGCATATTGGTGTCGATGCTTCGTATACATGGCCGCAAGTGCAGGAGTGCGTGATTTCTCTATAGTATGTACCTTCTGAGTTGCAGCTTGCTGATTTCTTCACCAAGCCTCAAATTCGGGCACAACATATGTTTTTCCTCTCCAAACTCACTTGCTGATTTCTTCACCAAGCCGCAAACTCGGTTGCAACATATATTTTTCCTCTCCTAACTCAGTGTTACTGACCCACCATGAGTTTGAGGAAGGATGTTAGAGATATGTATTATGTTTTATTCTGTTAGTTTGTTAGGATTTATTTCCTAAAATATCTCTGTAATTTGTATATATATTTTACCCTACGAGCTCTCAGATGAATATACAAAATTCATAACATAATTAACCTTTATAACCACATAATTTCCTTTTTCCTATCAATGTAGGATACTATTACATTTTGCTGCTCACGGCGCTGACATGTACACTCAGGCATGGTTCCAACCATAAAAGAAACTTTGGCCATCAAAACTGAGTGGTTTGACTACTAATTACTTTTGACGAAGATTAGGTTAATGGACTTACTTCTGATAGTAAAAATAAAAAAAAATTACATACTTCCCCTAGACTATCTTTGTTAGTGGGCTCCCCAACAGGTTAGTTCCGCTTTGCCCAGGAGTAATTTGTAACAAGCAAAAGTCAAACGGTTCATCACTTGCAAAACACCACATTCGGCAAGAGCAACCATACCAGGTAGAGAAACTAAGCGCAAGTTTAAGAGTGCTCATCACGATCATATATCTTCTATTTCTACTACTACTTTCCACCAGTACTAGTACTACTACCAATATCACGGGTGCAAGTGCACCCATGGGCTACGGTGACAACCAGGACTACGAGGGAGCTCTTCTGGCTTTCAAGGCAAAGGCCGGCGGCGGCCAGTTCAGCGTGCTGGCCTCGTGGAACCAAAGCAGCAACTTCTGCAGCTGGGAGGGTGTGACATACAGCCGTCGGCATCAGTAGAGGGTGATAGCTCTATAACTCAAACTCCAGTGGGCTCGTCGGAACCATTTCTCCCGCCATCACCAACCTCACATTCGTGCAGCTACTCAACCTGGGATCCAACGGGCTACACGGGGAGATCCCCCCGAGCATTGGATCACTCACCTCAACTACATTCACTTGACATACAATTTCCCAGCAGCGCCATTCCAAGCAACATAAGCCAGTGCACCCCAGCCTCAGGGAAATGCTCATTGGGGACAACCAGTTGCGAGGGAGCTTACCTGCAGAGATCGGAGACATGACAATGCTGACAGATCTAGATCTAAGCAACATCAGTTTCACAGGATTCATACCATCATCTTTTGGAAACCTCTCCAGCTTGATGGCCTTTTCCTTGGCAAGGAACCATCTCCAGTGTTCGATCCCGCGGTGCTCGGGAAAAACCCAAACCTCATATTTCCTCAACTGTCCCAGAACAATCTCTCAGGTTTGCTGTACAATCTGTCATTTCTGTATACGATTTCTGTGTCATCGAACAAACTGCATGGACGTCTCCCAGCTGATCTCGGGACAAGTCTTCCTAGCATACACAATCTTGTGTTTGGGGACCAGTTTACTGGAGTTGTTCCCTCATTGCTCACCAATCAATCAAGTCCCCAAGTTTTCGACATTGCCGAGAACAAATTCAGTGGAGTTTTACCTCCCACAATTGGCAGATTGGAACATCTTGAATGGTTAATCAGGACTTCAGCCAGCTAGAGGCAAACAGTGAGCAAGAATGACAATTCTTCACCTCTTTGACAAACCGTACTAGGCTGTCAATTAAGGTTGCTGGGCAACTACCAAATTCAATAGCCAACTTGTCCACAAACCTCGAAATGGTAGAGATGAATGACAACTCCACTTTTGCCTCAAAACTTAAGTGGTTAAGTGCCTCTTTCCTTTACAGAAAAGAGTTTACTTTTTTTTATCCCCAATTAAAGAACGGAATGGAGGGCTAAAAATTTTTTTTTTTCGCATACTTTTTGCATCCAGCACCATCCCATTGAACATTGGAAATTTGATAGGTCTTGAGGATCTTGATCTTTCTGAAAACTTACTTGCTGGGGTATTCCTGAAAGCATAGCAAAGCTTAAACAATTGAACCAGATATACTTGTCTTCAAACAACATCTCAGGAAGCATTCCATCCTCCATGGGAAACCTCACCCAACTAACTGTCTTTCACGCATATGCCAACAGATGGGAGGGACCAATTCCGCCAAGCTTTGGAAATTTGAGCAAACTTTCAGCCTTAGATCTATCAATTAACCATCTTAGTGGCTCGATTCCAAAAGAAATTCTCCACATACAATCGCTCCCTCCCTCCCTCCCTCCCTCCCTCTCTCTCTCTCTCTCTCTCTCTCTCTCTCTCTCTCTCTCTCTCTCTCTCTCTCTCTGTGTATACTTGGAGTTGTCCTACAACTTGTTTCAGGATCCCTCCCTTCAGAAGTCGGCAATCTGGTAAACCTTGAACGACTAATACTATCAGGAAACCATTTGTCTGATGAGATACTTGATACCATTGGAAACTGCATTGTTGTACAGCTCCTCATAATGCATGGCAATTCATTCCAATGAAGCATACCTCTGACTTTGAAAAATATACAAGGGCTGACAGTACTGAACTTGACTAATAATAACTAAGTGGCAGCATCCCTGCTGGCCTAGGCAGTATTATAACTTGCAGCAACTCTATCTTGGCCACAACAATTTGTCAGGACCAATCCCAGAATTCCTAGGGAACTTAACAACAATGTTTTATTTAGATCTATCCTTCAACAATTTACAAGGCAAAGTACCGAAAGAAGGGATATTCAGAAATATAACAGGGTTATCGAGTGCTGGCAACGACGGGTTATGTGGTTGAATCCCACAACTTCATCTGCCTAACTGCCCAAACCACACCATGAGAAAGAACAGGAAAGGCCTAGGAATAACAATCCCAACAATAGGAGCAGTCGTGCTCTTACTTTCAGGGATTGTTTCACTTGGGTTTCTTTACAGAAAGTTTCAGGCAAAACTGAAGAAGGCACAATTGCCACCCCAATTCACCAAGAGGGAGCTTCCAACAGTTTCATATAACGAACCACTGAGGGAACAGATGGTTTTTCAGAAGCCAATCTGCTTGGGAAGGGAAGATATGGAAGTCTACAAAGGATTCTAGGTAATAAGGGTGCTTTCATGGCCGTCAAAGTGTTCAATCTCCAGCAATAAGGATCATACAAAAGCTTCCAGTCTGAATGTGAGGCACTACAATGAGTGCGGCACCGCTGCCTCGTAAAGATAATTTCTTGCTGTTCAAGCATCAACCACCAGGGTAAAGACTTCAGAGCACTAGTATTCGAGTTCATGCCTAACGGCAGCTTAGAAAGCTGGATCCACTCAGATATCGAAGACCCAAATAGACGAGGAACACAGCTCATCACAGTGATTAGATTATCGCTGTTGACATTGTGGAAGCTTTGGACTATCTCCATAATGGTTGCCGGCCACCAATCATCCATTGCAATCTCAATCCAAGTAACATTCTTCTTACTCAAGATATGAGAGCTCGTGTTGGAGATTTTCGCAATGCAGGAATTCTAAATGAAGCCGCAGGCATATCTTCTGTAATTTCTAAAAGCTCCATCAGAATAAGAGGCGCCATCAGTTAAGTGGCTCCAGGCGACTAAAATATGCATAGCCTTTCCTTCACATTTAATTTGTTCTATGTTGATGAAAAAACCTGTATGCACCTAGTCATGCTCCAAATTACTTCAATCTATTCATTCATTGTAGAATATGGAGATGGGCTTCCAGTATCAGCTTATGATGATGTGTACAGCCTCGGCATCACTTTACTTGAGCTGTTTACAGGAAGGAGACCGCAGATGATATGTTTAGAGATGGGATAAGCTTGCATTATTTTGAAGAGGCAGCTCTTCCTGAAAACATCATAGGGGTAATTGATTCTAACGTTTGGCTATATGATCAACCAATCAAGAGCAATGCTACGAGTGGTCCAACCAGAACCGAGGAATACTTGATTGCATTTGTCCAACTTGGTATCTCATTCTCAAGGAAAATGCCCAGAGAGCGGATGTCAATGGATGATGTTGCTGCAGAGATGCAAACCTCAGTATTTGGTGATAAAGTTGAAGAGATACCGGAGCATATGAACAACCGCTACCTAGTCATTATTAAGTTTCGTCTAAATTTATACTAAATATGTTCTAAACTCTACCAGCTGGTATTTGTATTGTGCATTTTAACCATCTCATCATTTGTGGTAGTGTTTACAGTGTTGCCTAAGATGTTCACGTACTGGGACAAATGATTCGCATCAGGTTATTATTTTCAGCCAACCCCATCCTCTAAAGCAAGCAGCTTTTAATCGCAAGAGATTCAAGTCTAGCATGGTTCTGACTTTTGAGAAATGGTCTGCCTAGGGTCTAACCTTTATGAATGCCTTCGTCAGTATAGCACGGTTCTGAGAAATGGAAGATTGTTTCTACTTCCATTTCTTTCTGCATTCTTTGAAACATTCTGATTGGGCCCATAACTCATACAGTATGACATAAGATTAAGTCCCTGAGGTTTATTTAATTCATCATTTCATATAACAACGCATTCTCAAGTAAATAAAACTTCAAAAGTATACTGTGTTGAGAGATGAAATTCACTGTACACAATTAAAACTGCAGAACAACTAGATTATTCACCACAAAGTAACAACATCATGATGGGTGAACTATGTTAGACACACCAGTAGTCTGCCTAACTCCCTCCTAGAGAATATCTTAGCTTAGGCTCCAAAAATATCAAAACTGGATGAAGATATCACTATTAACTCGTATAGCAATGCTGCATGTGCGAGTCGTCAAGATCTACATACTTAGACCAGTAGGGCTTGTACTTGGAAATGGCAAGATCTAACCATGGCTTGTTATTCCCATTGTAATGAACCACCGCTGCATTCTCGATCTCGGCAACGTCTACAGCTGGATCGTAGCCAAGGCCCAGGACATGCCAAGTGTGATTCAGTGGATACGTCAAGTTGTAGAAAGTAATTAATCCCGGAGGCAATGTGCCCAGCTTCCACAACTTTCGATCCTCATTCTGCACAAGATCTTCAGTTAGTACTTGAAACCAAAAAAAAAAAAAATTATCATTTAGCAGTTATTGTTGTGGGCATGACCTTTGTCACAGAACACAAGATACATGATGGGAAAAATGTAATTCATCAACATAATCAACTAATGTTCTTGTTTTGTTACTCACCAAATCTTGCCAATAATGATATATTCCAGTGATGTTTCGCTTCTTCCACTCCTTCAGGTCAAACATGTTCATTCCAAAAGCCCACCCGCAAGCCCTTGGATCAAAGTTTTCTGAGATCTTAGGGTGTGAGAAGTTGAGATAAGTGTCAAAGCGATGGAAGCTTTTTCTGCAGGTTTCAACGGCACCATTCACCATCCCTTCAAGATCAACATCCCAAAGGGGCGTCAAATCTTTCTGTACAACAACATCATCATCGAGAAACAGTATCTTGTCTAGCTTTGGGTGTATTTCTGGCATGTAAAACCTTAGATGGTTGAGCATAGACAAATATTTGGGGTTCCTGTACTTCAGACTATCACTTCCATCAGAGAGTGACAAGGGATCATGTGCTTTGAAGTAATATTCTTTTAACCGAGCTGACTCGAGTTGCCGTAAAACTGAACAATAAGAAGAATTGAGCCATTTGAAGTTGTCGATGTTCTCCACATGAACAATAGCATGTCGAGGGGGGTGGCTGATAAACCACATCCTCATAGCTGCAAAATTAAGTTTGTCAGTGACAATGTGGAAGACATGCTTTTCTGGTTCTCTGGCATTAGTCACAGTCGAACTGACAACTACTGAGGCCGCAAGGACATTATCAGAAAAGATAGCATAATGATAGAGTGATGGATCATCAAGCTTTGCTTTATCTTCTTCTTCCTTCATGGCAGCATCATGAAAATACCTCTTGATCACACCATCACGAAAATAGTAATCAGTTGTGAGCTGCATATGTAGGCAGTGCAAGGGCATGGGTACTGTTTTTGCTGCATTCTGAACCAGGAAGGTATTCTGCTTCTTAACAGTGTAAATATTTAGTTCTGCAGACTGCAGCATAACGCGCAACCTTCGTGATACTTCACCGGAGTTGTATAGAACATCTCTAGCTGCAGATAACACACGTCTCATTGCTTTTGCTCTCTCTAAAGCACTGGAAAAAAAATAAGGATGATAAACTGTTTATCCTTCAACGCTAGTGTAAACGAGGGACGGAAGTGGTGGAAGTTTTTGGAAGTGTAAAATGAAAAACCTTGAATCAAGTTCGCTATCCATCTGTGCATCCCAAATAGAAGCTTGACTTTCTTTTATGCACTTCATAAGTGATGCATACACATCATATTTCTTCTGGGAGCGTGCAATGGTGGCATATACCTTGGCCATTATTCTCTGATCTTTCATTAGCCTCAACATGTGGTCCAAATTAGTATGGCGAAACTCCAACCTCCTTGTGTTGTAACTGTGTCTCACTTTTTTAACGAAGTTCCTCGAGCTGTTTGTGGCTGCATTTCTCATGAGGAGTTCAACCTCCTTGTTCCGCAGCTCCCTTCTCTTACGCCGAAGGACCTGCAGGAAGCACAATGGTAGAACAGATCAGCTGAAATGAAAATTTATCAAATTGGGGTTAATAGCCATCTTCATTTTGAAATCATTGTATGAGGCGTGTAAAATTTCGACCTTTCGCTTTAATTTAATCGGAAAAATGCTTCTGGTATCCAAACTTCCTGTACTTGAAAATTTGGTGACTTCTGATCTGTTGGCCATCTGCTCCTCTGGAGCCTCTTGCTGTTACAACAGCAGAAGAAACACTCATGAGAGTTATGAACTAAACAACACATCAACTTGCTCACACAAACCAACCAATTTTTGTTTTCACAATGTACCATCCCGGGCGTTGGGTGGCTTTCTTTCGGTAACAAAGGGTTCTCCCAGATAGAGGACGACCCGAATTCCTTTGCACTAACTTTGAACAGCTTGATCCGACCATTCTGATCCGTGTACGCGACAGTCCTATCCACACTCTCCACATCCTGCCAAGCAAACAACATAACATACATGCATACATTTGATAACCTGAGAACCAATTGTTGGATTCAGAAATTCCTAAGCTGTAGAACACGCAAACCTGCACTTTGCGACAGCCAGGACAACTTGACGAGCCCTCGTGATCACTAACAATTCAACAACCCAAAATGGCATCAAAAGCTCAAAAGCTAGAAGATTTAAACACATCAAAATTAAGAATGTGTGAACCCTCTTACGTTTGGTGGTCGGAGAACAGCCATAGTGACACCGCCGATCTGACGGAAGGGACATGGATCAAAGCCTGCGGAAATGAATTGAAAGGTGTAATAAAACACGAAGGAACCCAAAATTTGTGGGTTGGTGCGATGTAACTAACCATTGCGGGGAGGAAGTGATGGGTGAGCAATAATGGGGAGGGAGGGGGACCTGGAAGGCGAGGAGGAGGAGGAGGAGGAGGAGCACGGCGAGGAGGCCTGAGCGCCGCCGCATGAGGAGGCCGGAGCGCCGCCGCATGAGGAGGAGGAAGCCTCTAGAAGAATACGCCGACGCCGACGAGGAGGGGGGGGCCATGGAGGGAGTGGTGGAGTGGTGTCTCTCTCTCTCTCTCTTTTTTTTTTTTCTGGTGGAGATGGTTTGGGGGACGATAGCGGGTGGTGTTAGCAGGGACACGGGTGGGCCCAGTAGTCAGTGGGGGAATATTTTCTTTAGATCACAGTGGGAACGAGGGAACATTGGTCGGGACTCGGGACTTCTTTTCCTCCCTTGAAAAATATTACATCCACCCGAGGTATGCAAAGTCAATTTATTTCTAAGGTGTGCTCGACGGCTGCTCGGTCTGATGAGACACGCGTGCTTTAGGCCGAGGCAAACGAACGGTGAGCACACAGCAACAGGAGCGTCGCAATTGGAGAGAAGGAAGACGCTTCATCACGCATGTTTGTGGGCCCCACAAAAATTAAAACCACCGAATGTTATTTACGAATTTTTAAATCTGACAAGTGGATTCAGAGAACAAAAAACTCCATTATTAGTGAGAGGTGTTTACAGTGTGTGCATAAAACAAAATCGGAGGCGTTGACCCACAACTGGCGTAATGCGTGTTGTCAGTAAGTGCAACACTGATCCACATATTAGCCACTATCACTAACATCTACGTCCCACAATGAGCGTTCCCACATATCAGTTAGATGATTAGATATGTTTCTGTTGCATGCGTGCGGGCCACGCGGGCCCCACGTGATGTGTAAACCGTGTGAGTGTACTAGTCTCGATTTGTTTGCACACGGGTATGATATCAAACGTGAGTCGCTAATGGGTGGGTCTAGTGACACTTGACCCACTTGTAAGTGACACATAACATTTTCTTTATGCGTGTCGGTGAAATGAAATTTTTTTGTGAGGCTCATCACTCAGTGATACAAATTTTTTTTGAAAATTTTAATATTTATTTGTCACATCATTAAGAGTTAAGTAAGAGTCAAATTGTTTGAGACTTGGTTCTTTCTTGACTATAAGATTGTCTTCATATATGTGACAAAAAATATTCTGTTTAAGAATCAAATAAGAGTGAAATCTGTTAAAAATAGTCTTACGAGAAAAACTGTAAGACAACACTTTTATTAAATCCTCTTCCCAACAAGAGAGGTGATCATGGAGTCTGGTGTCGGTGAGAATTAATTGTATAAATTATAGATAATGTTTTGGGTGTAAGTTTATCTTGTTTGATGATGTAAACTTTTTTTTCTCAATTTACGTGGCGTGTAAAAGAATAAAAAGGGGCAAATTGTTTTCTACTTATATGCGGAGAGGAGTTTGATATCACCACGGTGATGACGAAACACATGACCAATAGACTCCATAAAAAAAATACAAATCATTAGAACACCTACGGGCACTTTAAAATCTCCTACATTCCACACAAGTAATGGATCTGTTTGTCTTATCACTATTTGTAATATTTCTTACAAGAAATTAATCCATACACAAGATCATAACCACACCCAATATGCAAATGCTTATATGTTAGAGATGGATTTCTTTCCTTTTCCTTCATTGATCAAACATGACGAAGATATTTGGACGAAGATATTTGGAAAAGGGATATTCACAGAATTGTACAATCAGGTTAGGAGCACAGAGGTGAAGAGTAACTTAAAACTTCATACCACCTTAAGTCCTTTTACCGTGCAGAAATGTACATGTTGGTAGGCTTAGTTCCAACTAAAGGTATAACTTTTGACCTGAGATCAAAGCTTGATTTGATCTTCTAAGTGGCATGAAATCATTCTAAATTACTTGATAATGTAGAGAATTATAGCTTAGCTTTGTTAGTGGGCTACCCACTAGAAGCAAAAGAAAGTGCCCATAATGCTTTGAAGACATGGATTAGTTTAACTTTATGCAGGAGCAATCTGTATTAAGAATCAAGTAAAAAAAAAAAACAACCACCGCAACTGGTAAACTTTGACCACAACAAAATATCTGCCTCTGAAAACATTAGCTGATAATTTTTCTGGTAATGATGCCAATGTTTACTTTCTTTCATAGCTGAATGCAAAATTTTCGTCAACAGAACTATGACTAACTGAAACGAAGGTCATTACAGGCAATGATTTCATACTGTTCTTAGTGCAAAGTGATGCAATTCAACTCATACTCCCGCGGAAAAATCATTGAATCTCTGTGTGTGTGTGTGTGCGCGCGCGCGCGCGCCCGCGTGTGACGACTCGGTCTTCGTATACTGTTGCATTGATCATCGTCGCAAACTTCGTCATGACAAGAAAAATTATGGCCTAAATTTACAATCTTCACATCAAAATCAGTTCATACTACTATCATGATCACCTGATTCTACCCCTGGAGCTGACCCCGGCATTGTCATTTCTGGGTGATTGCCCATGGCCACGCGATTGCGAGGAGCTGTTCCTGTAGTCCCTTGTCTTGCTTTTCATCGACTCGATCTGCTCGAGCGCCTCCACGACTTCCTTCATGGACGGCCGGCTCCTGGGGTCACCGGACAGGCACTTGAGAGTGAGCTGAGCGGCATGGAGGGCCCCTTTAGAATGGTACTGCCCCTCAAGGCGGTTGTCCATCACCTGGGTCAGCTTTCTCCGATCAGCCAGTAACGGCTTCGCCCAGTCGACCAAATTGTGTTGCCCGCTGGGACGACTTGAGTCCAGTGCCCTCTGTCCAGAGAGCATCTCCAGCAGCACAACACCGAAGCCGTAGACATCACTCTTCACATACAGGTGGCCTAGTTCATGACAGCTACTACATTAGTACTATATACGAACACAAGCAGTATGTTATTCTTGATTGTACAAGACTACAAGCTACAAAATGTCCGAGCATAACTGCAATTCACTGACAAATATACCAGTAGCGACATATTCCGGAGCTGCATAACCGTAAGTGCCCATGATTCGCGTCGTCACATGCGACTCTCCACCATCTGGACCGTGCTTAGCTAATCCGAAATCTGAGAGCTTTGCATTGTAGTTCTGAACAACAAATGGTTGCAGGTAGATTAGAATAATGTTCATCAAACAGATACATATCAGAAGGTGATCTACCGAATCTAGTAGGATGTTCGAAGCCTTGAAATCCCTGTAGATGACATGTCTTTCTGATGAGTGAAGGAATGCGAGGCCACGAGCAGCCCTGATAAGAATCTTCAGCCTGAGGCTCCAAGGCAGTGGCTCATAAACTGCCCCTCCTGACAAACAATGGAGTATTAACCAAAACCGTATGGTTAAAAGGATATTTGATCGTAACTTTCCATGTTCTATAGCAAAGTAAGAAATCATTTAGGCGCAGATAATTCTGTTGATGGTGAGGTCTCCAAAATAGGTGTCAGTGTTATTAGTTGTATAGCACTATGAGTTTTTGCTTTATAATATATAATGACAATGATGTGTTGCAACTGCAAAGTAAGCACCAATCACTGAGGAGGATGCTAGTGCAAATAAAGAAGCTTGGCATAAAGAGAAGTGAAAACAAGTTGACATAAAGAGAACTATTTCAGATCTCATCCTTAGAAAAAAGATAATCTGCTGATCAACGACTCACTTCGAAATAGGTGGTTCTCCAAGCTCCCCTTTGCCATGAACTCGTAGACGAGGAGTAGCTCGTTGTCATCCATGCAATAGCCCAAGAGTTTGACAAGGCTGGGGTGTGAAAGTCTTCCAAGAAAATTCACTTCAGACTGCATCAAAAACAAGAAATTCCTTTTTGAGAACAAGCATGTTTATGCTGGTAACAGTATTATCTTTGAACGTGGTTTTACTGTCAACATCAGCAAAAGATAGGATATCAAAACCTTGACCAAAAAAAAATCATGTGTTCAAAAAGAAAAATAAAACAGTGTTTATGAACAAGATGGCAAACATAAAGTGCACAATGACTAGTGGGAGAGCAGTATTGACATATGCATAAAAATCAAGTGACAGCATCCTGGACCTAAATAAAATAGGAAAAAATAGCTAGAGCAATATAGATTGTTTAGGCTGTTATTTTTCCATATATGCAAAGTTAACCCATCATAAAGAAAGCAAAATCAGTATAAGATTTACGGCTAATGGAAAGTAATTGGAAGGGCTAGTCCCTAGTGAGTCCACTATAGGGCAGCAATAGCATGATTTTAATTTACTAAGAATATTGTGAAAATTCAATGTCTTGATTGCAGAAAAATCAAACCAAATCTACCTTAGAACTGCAAGTACCATTATTTGAATCATACAATTTTCTAATGGAAGTGACAACAATAGCAGACTTGGATAACCAATTGATCAAGAAACAAGGGAAGTGTATGCTGACTCTAATTAAGGATTAGTGAACACAAGAGCAGAATCACCTGCCACTGCTCCATGCCCTGCACGCTCTCAGGGTTGAGCTTCTTGACAGCAACCACCATTCCGAGGCCACTCCTCGATGGGTTCAGGGTCTTTTCATCGACCCAACCCTTGTAAACCTTCCCAAACCCGCCCTCACCAAGCACCGTCTCAGGCTTGAAGTTCCTCGTGGCGCTCTTCAATTCTGCAAAGGTGAAGACCCTGAGATTTGGTGACTCAAGAATCCGGCCCTCCGGGTAGGCCTCACCAACACTGATGCCACTGAACGTGGATTGATCAAACGTGCTGCTACTGTTCGTCGACAGCTTCCTGGTGATGGTGGAGCTACTAGTGGTGGTCTTCGAGGCCGAGGGTCCTGCATAGGCAATTAGGAGAGGTGAGGGCTTGAACTCACTCGATAGATATTTGCAGTTTCTATGCACATTTACTATGCATTCCATGTTTGAAGTTCAGTTAACAAGTATATCAGTAGTGAGATTGAATCATTGAACATTGGAATGTGAATTTTATCATTTATCATTTAGAGAAAAAAAAATCAGCGGTGATAACAGCTAAATTCAACTATTATTCCATAAACAGAATGCTCTGCGTGAGTCCAGTGGAATTGCACACAAGAACACCACTTCACCCACTGCACTGGCTAAGTGTGCCAACAATTGAAGCTACAGGACTACCGACTACCAACCAACTTAATTTATAATGAAACTTGTTAAAACAACATGACTTCACCCACTGTTTGCTATCAAACTGATCAAATTCTTACTCCATAAATTAAGAACAGAGAGAAAAAAATAAACTACAACCTGCTTCTTGCTGGAAATTTAATGATCATCAAAGAATGGACAGGGTAAGGCTTAAATCAGAATGGAAGCTTAAAAGAAAACAATCAGAAAAATGACTTCATCCAAATGTATGCAATAGAATTCATCAAATAAGAAAAGAAACTGCACTTCTTGAAATCCATGATGAATGGAGGCCTTAAGTACCAAGAAAAAGGCAAAACTACAAAACAAGGCACTAAACTTTTCCAGGGGAAACAAAGAAGCAAGAAGAGGACTTGTGCGGGGAAATTCATGGCAGTTCTTGATTACCAGGACTGGATGCTTTGTAGCCCCCTTGGATGAGTGAATCTATGGCGCTTGCACAGTTCCCCATATGGTGAGACAAACCTTCCTTTCCTATATCTCTCTTGTATGTGTGCGTGTATGTATATATTTATGTGCAACACTCAAATGGGATAAAGACTCTTTGCAACTGCAGCAGAGGGAAGGGACGAAGGGGAAGGGAAATGGCAAGGAAGGAGACAGGAAGTTAAGAAGGGAAAATAAGTTATCTTTTTTTTTTTTTTTTGGTTTAGGACACCATTATACTTGCCAATTGTACCAAAAGGAAAAGGTTTGTTAATTAAGTAAGTCTCTCTCTCTCTCAGAATATGTGAGTTTTATGGCTGTGGGTACCCGGTTAGAGTGGTAACGAATGGGTTTGTGAGACAAAGAGGATCCTATGTAGGTTGATAAACAGAAATGCGCGGCTGGTTTTTTTTTTTTGGTAGTATGATCTGAAATTCGATGCTTCTGATTGACCATTACAATATTCATGATATAATGTCTGAGTATTCTTTTTATATATTTTCTTCATTATAAGTTGTTAGACCTAAAAACTGATGCACAATATAATACGTATAAAGTAGACAAACAGATTTTTGTTATCCTTAATTAATTTTATTCTCTTAATTACTCCTTATCCTTCACTACTGGTGTGTGAGAGAGAAAGCATGATATTGAATAGGAAAACGATAATTAATTGATTCTCTTATTTCCCTGCACATGCACGTAATAGATAAATAAGAGGGAGAAAGAGAAAGTGCAACATGTAACAGATAGAGGGAGAATTAAGTGTCCTTAATCTATGTGCATACTCCCAATACACCTTACAGATTGCAACAAGGAGAGTACTTTTCAGGTGTGTGGTTTTCACAAAATCTTAGCCATCATTTTTTTGTTATCTAAAGGTTTGTGAAAATTACTACTGGTGGAGCGACACAAAGTCCTATGAATCACAGGACCCACTAAATTTTTGCAAAGCTCTTTAATGTGTAGATATTTACATCAAAAATAAGAAAATATTGAAGAATGCTCCTACTGAAATCTATTATATAATAAATTATAGTGATATTAAAATTATCTTATTAATTTTAGATCCACATAGACAATACTCATGATTCCCACATTAATCCTAAACAAGAAAAATTATTAGAAATTCTCATATTAATTGAGAAAAAAATATCTATTCTATTCATTATATTTTTAATGATCTAGACTCATTATCTAAAAATTATATCCAAAATTAATTTTCTCTATTATAATATAGATTCATGTGAAAAACAGTATTTAAAACTAATTTTATCTTTACTATAATATTAAAAGAGAACATCTCTATATGAAACATATATAAAATTCTAATCTTATATAGAATAAGCATATAATTACATGAAATTTTGATTAATTTTTCTAACATTAAAAAAGTCCTATTAAATACAAATGCTACCTCTGCCTGGCCGCCACTGAAAGCTATTGCATGTTAACTTGCAGTAGCTTTTGCAATGTGGATGTCTTATTTTGGGCTTCCAAGTGTAAAAGTCAAGTATTGGCTTTGGCTACCCAGCCATTTGCATCCAAATCCTTTGGAAATAAAAAGTAAAATGAATTCTATCTTTTAAAGCATATGTGATTTGACATGGGATATTTGTACAACTCTTGAAGTGCTATATTGACAGCAAGACTTGCAGTAATTAACAGAGAATATTCTAAGTGCAGATGGCAACCAACCAAAAGAATATTGACTTGCAGTAGATTGTTTCAGAATGATACCTACTGATCCATAATGTTAATTAAAATATATTTATTTTATAAAAAAATAAAGTGTAGTTAGATGAGGTAAGAGTTACAGACAAAAGAGAATTTGACATGACAGTTCCTAAGATGAAATAAGATAAGACAGAGAGTAGCCATCCAAGTGAACCAAATTTTGTTATAAAATTCCACAACACCAACCAACAGGTCCAATTGCACGAATTGAAATCTGTAGATTTGTTGGTCATTGAATATTACAATATATATGATTCTCTGTAATAATTGTACTAGTTAAAATCTCAATTTATAGTGATGACATAATTCTATTATTATTGGTGACAAATGACTAAAATTCTATATGATGATAATATAAAAATATCAAATATTTCTGACCAATCTTATACTAACAAAACATGCTGGGTCAAGTCAGGACCACCATTTTAAAGCATCTGACTTTCCTTGGTCAGTTCAATAATATTTCTACTCCGACCACTGTCTTTTTTTTTCTTTTCATTTAATTTCTGTGCAGTTAATTTGCCGGGTTTTTCATGGCTTCTTGACTGCAACAGTAAGTTGTCGTTACGAACAATTTTCTTTGCTGAACAAGTCTTCCAAGAATTTAAATAAATGTTAAAATATTCCATAATTTATTTTATGAGCATTTGATCCATATGAACTTTGGAACCATATGAACGGAGCATTTTTTTTCTTCACAGTTGGCAGTGACGTTGACATTTTTAAATTTTGTTACTATGTTTGCTTGGCAAACAAAATTGTTTTGTAAGAAATTATTTTAGCAAAGAGTGTCATTTTATAATTTTCAAACATATTTTTTTAGCCACTCTATTAAATCTTCTCTTAGCTAAGACATTATTTTGGCCCTATTAAAAAGATCCATGTATTGCTCCATCTTTATACGGCACTCTTTGTTAGCCGAAGATAGTCGTACTTTGTCGTGTAAATAAATACATATTTTGCTTACCTCGATGCTGATTGATGTTTACTGTCATGCAGTACTGGCCACGAACCAGAAGTCGATCTGGTCGGATGTGGGGAGAAATTTACTTCTAATTTGTATATCTACATATCCTGTGGAGCACAAGTGATAGACTGGACAATTAAAATTAAATTAAAAGGGTTGAAGATATGTTTGGTTTGTTTTTATATTTTATCTTATCAAATTTTAGTATATTTTTAGCATTTAATTGTCATTTGGATTATAATAAAAGGTTTATCTTACTAATGTGTCTTAATTTTTTTGTCAATTGAAAACAAAGTTTTTTACTATCAAAATTTGACAATCAATTCTAGTATTATTTTTGTCATTTTCACCACCTTCATCTTATTATATTTGACGATAAATCAAATATTGATCAAGATTGTTACCAAATTTTGACCATCTCATTTGATACTCATCTAAATACTAATTTTTTATATTTTTATCAAAATTTGACTAATATTGACTACAAACTAAATACTTTCATTTTTTTACTAAAATTTAATCATACTATATTTTGATTATGACCATATTTTAACAATGTTACTAAAGATAGCAAATCAAATAAGTCCTAAACTGGGGTAGAAAGATGTAGTAGACTTGGATGGAATTAATCCATGCAGAATCCAGATTGGATTTGGATCAAATAGTAAAAGAAATATGTAGATTTGGATGGATGCATGCATGAGCGTGCGAAAATCTTGTGGTGTGAACTGAAGGATCAGGCAGACTTGGGACTAAGACTAACTCCAACGCGGGTGCTGGAGTTGGTGCCCGTAATAAAAAATTGATTTTTTTATTAGAGGGGAGATGATGTTTTTGGAGGTTGCAATGTTTGAAGAATTTTTTTATTTTTTTTTATTTTTGTGTGATTATAATATATAGAATTTTTGTTTCTTGATTTATATATTAATCTAATTCAAATTAGATTTTGATTATATTGAAAAAATTGTAGATCTTTGAACTATTTTTATATAGAGATAAAATATTGCATATATTAGATTTTAAAATTAAAAGTTATTTATATTTTATTAAAATCATCTAAATTTTAATAAATATTTAATTTACTCGTTTGTCTGTGCGAAATGCCTCTCAGGCGTCTTTGTATTGGAATAGTAGGTATTTCGGGTGACGCTCCGTATGCGTGACATGAAATATATTGAGAATATTCTTCTAGAACGACTAAGCAAACGCCTCGACATTGAACTCAACCTAAGAGCCGTACGTTTTTCATCATGGGGTAGCTATCACCAAACCTACAGCTGTATGTTAATTCTAATGCATCATTGCATCACCTAATTAACGATTCTAGCTACCTTTGCATGCATCATGTGTGCCAAATTTCTGAAATTTTTGTGTCGAGTTAAACGCAGCTAGGACTTGTTTGACCATTTGAAAAAGAATGTTCGACTAATCAACTCAAACTCAGGCTTATCATCCAAAACAAGTCTCCAAACCAAGATCAAACAACCACTTTATTAGGCTTAAGTTTTAATATTAACTATTAAGGTACCATTACAAATTGCAATGCAGTGTTCTGGGCTGTCACGGTGGATATTTGCGGTTTCTAATAAAATATTATTATTATTTATGAGAACCTTGTAGATTTTCAATCTAGGAATTTTTTTTATAAGAAGCATTTGGAACAAAGGAAAAGAGTAATTCTAGTCCCTAACCTCCATATTTTGCAAAAAGAAAAAAAAAATCAGCTCCAGTCTATTTTTTTCGTTTCATGAATTTTTCATGTGATTCAATCAAAACCGTAGAATTTAAGCACACATGAAATTCAATTTCTTCAATTTTTTCTATACATATTTTCTATATTTCTAATGAGCACTAGTTACCAAATTAGCATGTCAGAAAAAAAAATTGCAAAAAACCCTAAGCCACACTTTTCATAGAAGTCCAAACTAGTGGCACTTAGACTGAGTCCAACGGGATGGTTCAGCACTTTGCATGTGAGCTTCACACGAAAAAAATATTAATTTAATTGGATGAGGAGAGAGGGAGCGTCCTTTTTTCCTCGGTTTGTGTGCGATCAAATTGTATATAATTTTTATTTTTTAATTTATGATTAATTTAGTTCAAATTAGATGTTGATTATATTAAGAAAATTGTAGATTTTTAAATTATCTTCATATAGAGATCAAACATCGCATATATTTGATTTTTAAATTAAAAGTTATTGATGTTTTACTAAAATCACCTAAATTTAATTTACTCGTGAGCCCATACGAAACGCCTCGCGAAGCACCTTGTATTGGAGTAGGAGAGTGTTTCAGGTGATGTTTCATATATGTGACACAGAATATACTGAAAAATATTCTGTTGAAACGCCTCGCAAAACGCTTGGACTCAGTCTTATTAGGCTTAACATTTAAAAGGACCACCTATTTTTTAGGCTTACTTTTGAGCCCAATACGGGCTCACCCCAAAAGCTAAACTAGGCCCATTAGACCCAAATTAACATTCTTCAGGCAGGCTAATGATTTTTTCTAGGTCTCGGATTCGGGTTAGAATAACCAACTAACACTTGGATAGTTTAATTGAGATTTTTTGTTCGGTAGAAAAAATGTAGTTAGTCTAAAGTATTATTTGGTTCGATTAAATGAGTTAAATAGATTTGATATAAAATATACTGATCTATCCTTCTATTATGACAACATTTGGCATGTTTCTCGTACCAAATCTTTTTGCGTCATTCGTTAGTTCCTTTTGTTACATAGTACATGGAAGATATAGAGTTAGTTTAAATTAGTTCAAATCCTATATAATTGCGTGTTAATCTTTATATGAGTTAAAATTTTATATGTATTTTATAGATATGTCTTTTTTTAATATTATAACATAGATAGAATTAATTTTGAATACAATTTTCATATAAATATACATCATAATAGAGGTAGAGTTAATTTTATATACAATTTCTAAGATAATGAATATATATCGTTATAAATAATGTAATAGATTTTTTCTTTTTCCAGCGGACTATTAGTAATTTTTTTTAAGGTTTAATGTGAGAATTTTGAATATTTTTTATGTGAGATCAGAATGATGATAGTGCTTCTAATATTATTAAAATTTATTATATAATAATAGATGAGTTAGTTTATTCATTTTTTGTTGAGACAAGATAATTCTGGATTAAAAATATTAATTTGTTTAGACTGAGTTAAATTAATCCCGTCAAATCCGTATATATTCGGGGTTAATTCTCCGACCCGCCTCTTAACTTCATACCGAAAGAAGGCCTTAACTTTACATAGAAAAAGAAAAGAAAAAAGTTTCGGTTGGGCCTGAACTGGTCCAACTTTCCTCGGCTCGGGTTAGGCCGGCCCAGACCCAACCGCCCCACTCTCACTCTCTCCCACACAAGCACACATTCAGCCCGCGCGCCTACATACACACATAGCCCATGCACACGACACAAAAACACGCACACAGACACACACGACACTCATGCCCATCACTGCCGCTAGGGTCAGCTTCAGTCGCCCGCCCGCCGGCGTTTTCCTCGCCGGCGGCGATTCGCCTCCAAACTATATTGCCGTAGCTCTCTCCCCGACCTAAAACCTCATTAGACCATAAGTTTTAATTTCACTATAAGCCCTAACCCTAGTTTCCCTCGAGCCTCGCCGCCGCTTACCCTTGCCGGCGGCGTGCTTCTCTCGGCGGCGTTTGTGGCGCGGCCGGCCATAGCCCGAGCCGCGCCGCCTCGCTTCTTGCCCCGCGGCCTGCACCCGCTCCTGGCTGCGCCCTCACGGCGTGGCTGCACTGGTGGCTTGCCGCGCGCGTGGATGCGCTGCTGGCCAACCGGCTGGCCGGTTCTCAACGCTGGCGTCTCAGGTGAGTTCTCTATTGCTTGGATGTGGCTGTGGCGCCGATTTTGGTCTCTCCTTGCAATCTTCCTTCTTGTCTTCCAAAATCAGCGAGCACAATTTTGAACGAAAAATGAAACTAACTTTACAAAAAAAAACAGGAATTAGGAATCTTTTCTCCATTTTGACTTTGCCTCCTAATCACCAATCTCACAAATTTGAAAAATTGATGAATGGTTTTCTCATTTGAACAACTGTAGTGAAGCTCCATGCAAAAAAAAAAAGAAAAAGAAAAAAAAAAGAGAAAGAAAGTCATGTCAGTTTCACGCGTGTGTGCTCCACAAAGAATCTCTTCGGAATATTCTCTGAAGAACCCTTTTTGTCTTCCCCAAGCCTTCGAAATTTATTCTATTCCTCTCTCCCCTCAACAGCATTCAAAACCTCTTCCTCTCCCAACTCCTTCCTCCTCCCACTTCTCTTCTCATCTCAGCAGGTAATCCTCCCCTTTTCTTCTTCTCTTCTTCCTCCTCCACCCATCCCCTCCCTGCCCTAGCCGGCCCCTCGCCGCACTAGCCCCGCCCTGGCTTCCGGGGCGCCAGCTCCGCCCGATGCCCTATCGCGCCTCGGGCCTGGTCCCCTCGCGCCGTCCCCGAGCCAACGCCCAGCGCCCCGTCGAGGCCTCGTGCCTTTGCGGCCTCCGCCTCGAGCAGGCTGGCCCCGGCGCCCCCGCACCCTCCCGTGCGCCCCAGCCACGGGCCCGCAGACAAGGCCGCCGCGCCCGCACGCCAGCCGGCCACGGCACCCCTCGGCGCCTCGTCGCGCCCCGCCCCTGGTCCCGGCACATCAGCTGTGTGCACCCTCGCGCGCCTCGCTCGCCTGCGCCCCTGCGCCCCTGCGCCCGCGCCCGAGCCCGAGCCCGAGCCCGAGCCGGAGCCCCGTCCGACTGCGCCCCGCGCGCTTCCAGCGCGCCTCGGTCCTGCACCGCTGTGTCCAGTGCGCGTCCCTGCTGCCCCGCTGTCCCTGCGCGTCCAGAGCACGCCCCGGCCGCTCCATGCCATCCGTGGCCGCGCTCCAGCGCCCACGACCACAACCTCGCGCGTCCGCGCGCGCGTCCTGCTCGTCTCACGCTCGTGCAAGCCGTGTCCGGCCACTACGGTGTCCCTGCCCTCGCAGTCCCCGTTTGTTGTTCGCGAGTTTCTCGTTATTCCCTTCGTTTCTGGCCTCGCCCCCATCCTCGTCGAGCCTTGCACACCTTATCCGAGCCAAACCGCAAGCCTCGGCCGTCGCTCAGTCTCACGGGAGATTCCTTTCATTGCATGCATATTTGTCATTTAATGCATGTCTCCTCCAGTGATATATTTACACTTTGTATGTTTTGTCTGACACCACTTTATTGCATGCATGTCACCACGGCCATCTTTGCATGTCGCCCTCAGTGTCTCTTTCATGTTGCATGTCGGCTCTCGTAGTCTGGTGACTTTTTCGTGTATTCATGTCATCCCAAATAACTCTGGAAGGCTTGCACATCGCCTCTGGCGTCGCTCTTGTGCTTGCATGTCGTGATGGGCCCTCCGATGGCCTTGTTGCCAGGGGGCGATCTGAATCGCTTTGCATGTGGCGCCGACGACGCACTCCGGTGGGTCCGAAACTCTGTGGACATCTTCAAATCCAACCGCGCCGTTGCTTGTGCTTGTCTTGAGCATGTCACCCTTGCTTGTGCATGTGGTTTTCGATGTTGCCAAAGCCCCTACTCGCCTTTTTGAAATTCTGGATAACGAGCCTTTCATGCATTTTTATCCTCATTCGCACTTACACCCTTGAATATTAGCCTTATATGCCCTATTCTCTCGTCATTCATGCATGTATATACATGTAAATTAAGTGCTTTGTTGCTTGCTCGAATTTATGTCTGATTGTTTAGTTTGTGAGCAAAAAGTTGAAGACCCGCCTTTGTGCGAGCTCTTGAAGATCAACTAAGCAATAGAGAAGCAGACCACATTTTTCTTTATCACTTTAATCTTAATATTTTTGAAATAGAGCAGACCACCTCTTTAATAAGCCACTAAAAGATTTACAATTAAATTGTGATTCTAAAAAGATATCTGGTGACTCTTTCCACCAAGTCCAGCCAAACACAATCCTAGTCCACCACATCAACTCTATATTTGATATATTTTACATATGTATTTGGGCCCAAACCATGTATTCCTCATAAACACACCCTGACATGTATTTGAAAACAAAATGTCTTTTCTTCTGTGCTCAATAACATCAGCAGTTTGTTTCTATATTCAAAGTTAAGTCTGGTTTTTAAGTTGTAGGAAACTGAAAATTTTAAATTCATCTTCTGTATGTCAGTTTTTTAAACAATTTTGCACCACAGCTGAAAAACTAAAAATCATTTTATCCCCTCTTGTTAAATTTTTTGTTTCTCAGAGCTGAGTTTCAGATTTCACTGAGTTTCAAATTTCACAGCGCTAATATGGAATTATCAACAAATATATATTTTTTTCGAGCATAACCATTAATAGTTGACTACTGTCATTTCATATAATTTGTTGGTTCAATAATTGTTTGATAATATTTAAATAGGTACTGCTGTTCGGTCTATGTTCATTTCATCCTCTCATTTCATCGTATGGAGAAACAACTGAAATTGTTGTTAAGGGATATGTTCTTTTTTTATAAACATGCAGCACATAAAAAGGAAAGACATTATTCTTCCTAAAAAGATTAAAAAAATCCTAAGATTTCATAGGATCCCTTGCCCTGCCTCTAGATGGTAGTTTCAGTTTGTCAGCTCCATATTGAACAGTTTTTTTGGCACTTAATAGAGAAGTGTCACAAAAAATACTACCAAGTGTAAGAATGACTAAGCTGGCAAATGTTGATGCTTCTTTATTAAAACTTCTATGTGTGTCAATTTAGTTGTGCATCCATCTTCTCTTTCTTTTTTAACACACTTTTTTTAATGAAACGGTTTGTTCAATCACTTTCATTCTGTAGAAGTTTTTTCAATTATTTCACTCTAAACAGTAAACATACGTATAAGACTGTGAAACATACTTTTTTTTTTTTTATATATTTCGAAATAGTTGAAATAAGGTTGAAACTCAAGTATTTTTTAAGTTAGTAAGTAATAGCTTATACTTGTCATCAAAACTTTTCATAATATTCCACATATACATGGCCCCTCATGCATACTCTTGCATTAGTTCAGGAAGAGGAAGTGATCCTTGTTTTTAAAGAGGTGTTTTTTGATTTTTGCAATTGTGATGCTTATTTCTGATTAAATTATCGAATTATGCTTTTTTATGTTTCTAACGTTGTTTTTGTTTTGTGGTGAGAATTCAATGTATCGACCTCGAGTTTCGCAGGTTCCGCTTGACTCACTTGGCTTTAGATTCAAAAACGCTTTTCGACGTAAACATGGAGGAAGGAAGGTGCGAGATGCCTCAGGACTGTACAAAGTCATCCCTGACATTCTTCGTTAAGTTGGTCATAAGATTTTTATCTGGTTTTCTTGTGCTCTGTTTACTTTGTGAACACTTTTAATATTTCGTATTTTAAGAAAAGCATAATATGAATCTTTTTTAAATTGAAGGCAAAAGAAGAGATATACTGAATTATTCTAGAAAGGATAAAATTGTCTATAATTAATTTAGTTTAAGATTAAATAAGTTCGTTTGTATAGCATTTTTACTTCAGATTTGAACATACACATTAATTTTTGGAGTATTGTAAACATGTATGTATGTCTTGCAATTTAGTATAGTCAAATCGTTGGTTTAGCTGCACCTACTTAAAATAATAGAAACCCTTTTTTGCAGTCATTTGCATATAAGAAGCTTAATGTAGTACAATTGAAGCAAAACTAGGGTTGCACGGATATGTTCCTCGATTATTAGTCAGGGATTTGGAGATCAAAGAAAAAGTATTGGATGATCTAGAACCTGATAGGAATAAACGATCCTTAAATGACTTAAAAATTAGGTATCCGCGCTCACTTTGAATTTACAAACGTAACACATATTCTGAACTCATCCTTTACAAACGTAACACATATTCTGAACTCATCCTTTACAAACGTAACACATATTCTGAACTCATCCTCTGCTAATAAATTAGATAGGTGTATTACATTTCTATAGTCATTGTTATTTTCTTTAGCCTGTGGATTGCAGTATTCCAGAAAATAAGTTTGCACGGGTATGTATTAATATAGTGTCAATCATCCTATTAACTCTTAACAAATAGGGTATTAAACTAGTCTCAGTGAAATGGTAAGTGTGTTGTTTTGTTGTTTTGTAGAAAGATTCCGGAAACGCTTTCAAGATTAAGTCTGTTCGATCCTTTTTTCGGTTGAATTTGGAATATATAAGAGTAGCAGTCGAAAACTTGAACGAAGAAACCTCTGTCGCTGCCTTTCACGTTGGGGGGAATTATGAAGATTACGTGGTGAAATATCACCAACTGTCAATTCTTTGCTATGAGAAGTACGTGGAAGGAAGATGCAGAGTCATGCTATTTGCATAGTAGAATTTAGGGTGTAATCGATCATCGCATTTTGGAAGTTCTCAAATCTATGACGATCCATTTTTCCGTAAGAGTTGAGAACTCTCAAAATGGGATAATCGATTCCACCCCAAGTCCTTCTATGCAAACAGCATTACTCCACATCTTGCCTTACACGTACTTCTCGTAACAAAAAATTGACAGCTGGTGATATTTCACTACGTAATCTTCGTAGTTCTCCCCAATGTAAAAGACAACCAACAGAGGTTCTTTATACAAGTTTTCGACTGCTACTTTTATATGTTCCAAATTCAACCGAAAAAAAGGGATCGAACAAACTTAATCTTGAGACAACACAACTGCCATTTCATTGAGATTAGTTTAATACCATATTTGTTTGGACTGATAGGATGGTTGACACTATACTAATACATATCTGCACAAACTCATTTTTAGAGTACTAGAATCCACAGTCTAAAAAAGAAAGCAATCACTATGGTAAAGTAATACATCTATTTAATCTATTAGCAGAAGATGATTCAGAATATGTGTTATCTTTGTAAATTCAGAGTGAGCGCAAATGCCTAATTTTTTAGCCACTTTTAAGGATCGTCTATTTGTGTCAGGTTCTGGATCATCCAATTCTTTTTCTTTAATCTCCAAATCCCTGACTGATAATCGAGAAGAATATCCGTGTAGCCTAAGTTGTTCTTCCATTGTACTACACAGGGCTTCATATATGCAAATGATTGCAGAAGAGAGTTTGTATTTTTTTAAGCAGTTGCGGCTAAGCGAATGATTTGATTAGACTAAATTGCAAGACATGCATATATGTTTACAATACTCAAAAAATTAGTGTGTGAACAAATCTGAAGAAAAAATACTGCATAAACGAACCTATAGAATCTTTACACTAAATTAATTATAGACAATTTTATCCTTTCTAGAATAATACAGCATATATATTTTCTTTGTCTTCAATTTAAAAAAGATTCATATTATGCCATTTTTAAACTAGGCGCAACATTAAGAATGTTCACAAAGTTAATAGAGCACAGGAAACCAGATGAAAATCTTATGACCAACTTGACAGAGGGATGTCAGAGATAACTTTGTACAATCCTGATGCACCTCGCACCTTCCTCTTTCTTATACGTCGAAAAGCGTATATGAACTTGAAGGCAAGTGAGTCAAACCTACGAAGCTCGAGATTAATACATCTGAAGCCTCACCACAAAACAAAAGCAACGTTACAAACGTAAAAGACAATTTGAAAATTCCATCATAAACAAACATGCGCCATTGCAAAAATCAACAAACACGTCTCTAAAAACCATGATAACTTCCTCTTCCTCAAGTAATGCAAGAGAGTGCATGGGGACCTGTGTATATGTTCAATATACTATGAAAGGCTTAGATGATAAGTATAAGCTATCATTTACTAGCTCAAAAATACTTGAGTTTCAGTCTCATTTAAACCATTCAAAAACATAGGAGGACAAGTATGCTTCACAGTCTAATATATGTATGTTTACTGTTTAGAGTGAAAGTGATTGAACAAACTTCTACAGAATGAAAATGATTGAAAAAACTTATGTTTCATTGAACAAAAAATTGTGTTAAAAAAGAAAGAAGATGGATGAACTACTAAATTGACACACATACGTGGTTTAATAAATACGTATCAATTTTTGCCAGGAGAGAAAATACAGACTACAAGAGACCAAGAAGAAGAATGGTTGATTCAGAGCATACAAACAAACATTACGACGATCGAAGCACAAAAAAACATTTGACAGCTTAAAAAAAATAACTTAAAAGAGACGAATTTAAAGTTTTTAATTTTCTACAAACTCCAAAACCAGACTTAATTTTGAATATTGAAGCAAGCTGCAGATGTTATTGAGCACAGAGGAAAAGATATTTTGTTTTCAAATTCAACTCTGGGTGTGTTTCGGTGGAGTCCATGGTTTGGGCCCAAATACACATGTAAAATATATGAAGATATGTATAGAGTTGACTGGGATGGATTAGGATTGCGTTTGGCTGTGGAAGAGTCATTGGAGATCATTTTGAAATCACAATTGTAATTGTAAATCTTTTAGTGGCTTATCAAGCCCACACCCCCACAATTACTTATTAAGTATGATGATGAACATAAATACTTAATTGTATCAAAAATATTAAGATCAATGTGATCAAGAAAAATGTGGCCTGCCTCTTTTGCTCAATTGATCTTGGTGGGATCGCATAAAGGCGGGTCTTCAACTTCTTGCTCACAAACTAAACAATCAAACATAAATTCGGGCAAGCAACAAAATACTAATATTCAAGGGTGTAAATGCGAATGAGAGTAAAAATGTACGAGGGGCTTGTTATCCAGAATTTCAAAAAGTCGAGTGGGGGCTTTGGCAACATCGAAAATGACATACACAAGCTAAGGTGCCATGATCAAGGCAAGCACAAGCATGGGTGCGGTTGGATTTGATGTGCACAGAGTTTCGGACCGTCGGAGTGGTCAGGGGCGAACATGAAATCAAAAATGCATCGTCGGCACAACATGCAAAGGGATTCAGATCGCCAGAGGCAACATGCAAGGCCATCGCTCCACGCTAGAGGCGACATGGAGGATAGCAAAGTGGTATTGTAGAACTCTAAATGCTCGCTTCACGTCCTTCCTCGTTCCTTTATGCTGTGCAAGTCTGAGTTTGTCTGTCTGGGGCAGATATATCGTCTTCACAAAAATAGTCCATTTTGAGTATTTGCCTCTCCTTGTTGCCATAGGCGCTGCATGTCTTCGATGGTTGGATGTCGAAGATATTCCTTGGTGAAGTTGTCATCACTCCGTCGACAAATTTCTCCAAGCATTGGATTGCTGTGGACTCCCCGATTCGTACATATTCATCAATAGCATCGACAGGAGAGAGATACGTCAATAAACGAATGGTCGTTGTGCACTTCTGTATAAGGTAGACCACTTACCAAATGATCCAACAATTCGAAGAAAGAAGGGTCTGCTCATTCAAAACCTCCGACGAAACAGGTGGTCGGGGTAAGATCAGATCCTCACAGAAATAATCTGCCATGAGGTGTTTGATGGTCGTTTTCACGGTCCGTGTTGATTTATCGCTTGCTACCGCGTTGAGGACGATGAGAGCTAGAAATTTGTAGCCTGGCTTGTATACTGGCTATAAGATATTTCGAACTCCATGACAGGATCTGGATTGGCGAATCCCACAAAGAGATTCCGTAAGGTATTTACGTTCTCTTCATCTTCACTATACATGCTTAAACTAGAGCCGGAAGACATTTTTGAGGGAGTGGGATTTGTAAAAAAATATTGTTGAGAATTAGAAATGTGTTGGGATGGATCACTTATATATGTCGGGTCGAATATCTCAACGGCTATTTTTCAAACAAATGCGTCCAACAGCTACTTTCCAAATCACATTATCTTAGATATACTGTAAGAAATAAGTAGTTGTAATATATATTTTTTACTACAAGAATACAGTCTTATCTGATATATTTTACTCATGTATTACATGAAGAGATGGAGTGAGTATTTACTTCCGCAATGGATCATGGACATGTAAAAAAAAGACTGCATAATAACCATTTTTTTTTTGTCTTAGGCCTTCACTTGAGTTGTGCAAATGAAAACATATAAGATGAAAAATATTATCAAAAGTTATTAATTTATTTTTAGTATTAATATCTCTCACTTTTCCTTAATCATTTATAAATTATCTCAAACCCAGAGTAACTCGCCTCATCTATTTCACATCACACCCGGACTCATTAGTACAACTTAACCTAACCAAGCAAACATCCAAGAGTTTCAAAGATTATGCTTAGATAAGACATAATGAAGTAGATGTTGCACAACATCATTAATTGGATTGGGGAGAGATTGGTGCAACAGCATGAAGCCTGTGTTCTGTTTTTCTTTTGGATGGATGCTGGACTGCTCCTAGTTGTTTGAAGCTGGTCCATCTCTTGCGTGTTTGTTCAAAAGCTGCTTTCTACTGCTCTGCGGCCTACGTATGGAGTAAAGCAGTAAAAAAAATTCTTCAAAGATGGCAGACAGCGGGAACACTCGTATAGTTTGAGGACAGCCTTCTTTTGCTCTTCTTTTTTACTCACCACCTTCTGATTCTACTGCCGGCAGGGCATCTGCAGGACCCTACCTCCTCCTCTTTGCAAAATTTATTTGTGCTTTGTCTTGCACTACATTATTACCATTTTCTTTTAAACCTAGCTGAAACTTCAACTCATATAGCCGACCCGGCCGCCGCCGCCGCACCCCCGGTCGACCCGGACACCGACTCCGCACCGCCGCCCGACCCGGAAGCCGGCGTCGCACCCGCGCCCTCCGTAGCTACCACGCCTGCAGATGCCCCGCCGCTAGGGTTCCCGCCGGGTCCGACATGATCTGATTGGAATTGGACCCCCAACCTCTTCCTCTCTCCCCCCTTATAACCGGGTCCCACTCACAAGCTGATCCTTTTCCTGTTCGATTGGAACCGTAAACTTGTCATCCTCTTAGTTTATTTTAACCCTATCTCAGAAGTTAATATTAAAATGAATAATTTATCTTTTGTTTAAGATGATTAACTATCACACCTTTTTATTATTCTAAATTATTCAAATTCTAACCAGATAACTGAGGCAATCTATATTAAATACAAAGAACATGTCATCATACTGTTCATAGTATACATGATGAATTTTTGTCCGACACAATTCAATTTTAACCAACAAAATATATGCAGTATGTTTGGTTGAGCCCCAAAGTTGTAAGTCAAAATTAATATACTTGTAAAGTGGAATAAATTGCACTGTCGCAGTGTGTGCAAACAAATTGTACAGTTTTTTCTACAAGATTGACATTATTAAATTGTTTTGTTGTAGGTCAAGACATCTAATATTTGTCCATATATACCAGAAGAAAATATTATTGAAATGTACAATTAAATTAATCAAGCACCAAAAACTTAAGAACAACTGTTTAACCCAAATTTTCTCAGAAAATAACCAAGGGTTAATAGAAGCATTAGTTCAAAAATTAGTTCTAGTTGTGTGAAAATAAAGAAGGGGTTGTAACTTTAGCAATGTGCATATATTGCAGTTACTCGGGAGATTTCTGGTGCCGAAAACCAGTGAAATTGCCGTTGTTGGGATGTCTGATCCCGCCGAAACAGTAAGCGCAGATATCTAGAGATCCTGCATTAATTTAATTGTCCAAATTAATTTATGTAAGATTTATGCTCCTAATACAAAAATGTGAGAGAAATAGAGATGTGATCTTGCCATTTGTTTTGTCCACAGGCTCACATGACAATACACACTCCGGTCCGTTAGATCCTGTCAGCTCAGTAAAGAAACGACTAATTTTTCTTCTAACCTTAGCTTTGAAATACGCATGAAAGTAGTTTCTGGGCTCATTATTGTTTAAGATAAACACGTGGTTGTCTTTTGGTTCGGCACGCTTGACCATGTCATGTGCACCTAGCTAAAAATTCAGAAAAATTACAAATTATTATTATTATTATTATTATGGTGAGAGTAATTATTCAAGAAAAAAGTAATACTGACATTGCGTGTATTATAATATTGTACGGCTAGTTGAGTGCATCGATCTGTCTGATGTGTTGCTTGATTTTTGGTGTATACTTCCATATGAAACAGTTCTCGTAACTCCGTCTCTGTGGTGGATTGTCCGATCGACATATCAAACAATGGTTGATGAATTCTTGTGCCACACTTCCATTTCATGCATGCATCCATCAATTTTATTAACTAATATCAATGAACTCACACATGACATGACATGACATGAATAAAGAGATTAAGAAACATACTCCTTGGAAGAAGGCCCTGGCTTTGGAAACATAGTGATGAGATGATATTGCTACAAGAGAATAGGAGTTGATGTGTGGAGATGGACACTGTGGTGTAAAACTTGGATGGCAGGACCCCGCTAGGGGTATTTATAACCTTCAAATTCCTTTTTTTTTTTTGGTGGAAAGATAGCTTCATTTTTCGTTCACAATTGTCCTTGCTTGCTGATTTTGGAAGACAACAAGGAGGATTGCAAGGAGAAGGCTACCTTTTTTTTGTATTTACTGTTGTATTCACCTTGGACTCATTTGTACATATGAGGAGATGAGGAGGTTCTTACTTGTTGATTGTTATTACATCACCATACTATAGACGAGTCTCAAAATAAAGTTCATTTTGAAAGCCTAGAAGATCGATATCAATTTGTTTTTCATCTGTGCAAATAAAACAACAATAAGAAGCATACACCACACAGTATAGGATTACAAATCTCCCTATGATAGAATGATAATAACAAGTATACACCACACAATATATATAGGATTACAAATCTCCCTTTTGATAGAATGACTTGTGAATAGAGGTCCGCAGAATTTGTCACACCAAAACAAAATATGATGGTTCGCGGTAACATCAATAAACTTAAGTTTTCCCTAGTTAAGTATAAACTGAAAAAAGAGATTTTCACAGAAAAACAACTATAATTAAGAACATACTAAAGCTATCTAGTGCCTACAGCCAGGTCAATTAATTCACTCCATATACAAATTCATACAGTGTAGTCCGGTGTGCTTGATGTGGTCACTGCATGCATGACACCTCTCAAAGTCCAAGTTTCTCCTCATCAGTTTCTCACAAGCTCTTTTTATCTCATGACATCCACCTGTAAAACAACAAAGGATCCCTAATATTCAGATTGAGCACATCATGGAAATATCGATTATTCAAAATATTAGAATCTGGACACTGTTAAATACGTCAGGGCAAGTTAATTAGGACATAACAGTGGTCAATATCACATAATATGTGCGCTATCCATCATGATTGTAATAGCAAATGCTAGCAAATGTATAGTACAGTGGCAATTAAAATCTTTATCATATATTAAATAATACCACAGAAAAATGTGTGTATATAAAGTAAACAGTGGGAGAGTTCAAACTATTGGCTTACAAAATTAATATGCTTATAAAGTAGGATAAATTGCATTGCCGCAGTGTGTGTGCAAACAGATTCTACAGTATTTTTCTGTCAGATTGACGTTATTAACCTATTTTGTTGTAGGTCAAGACATCTAATATTTGTCCATATATACCAAAAGAAAATACTATTGAAATGTACAATTAAATTAATCCTGCATCAATGACTCAAGAGCAGCTGTTTAACCCAAATTTTCTCAGAATATAATCAAGGGTTAATAGAAGCATTAGCTCAAAAAATAATCCTAGTTGTGTGGAAATAAATAAGAAAGAAACTACTGTAGTACCTTTAGCAATATGCATATATGGCTGTTAATCGGGAGATTTCTACTAATTAGTCTGTGGCTATCGAAAACCAGTGAAATTATCATTGTTGGAATGTCTGATCCCACCGAAACAGTAAGCGCAAATATCTAGAGATCTTGCATTAATTTTATTGTCCAAACTAATTAATGCAAGATTTATGTTCCTGATACAAAAATATATGAGATAAATAAAGATGGATCTTATCATTTGCTTTGTCCACAGGCTCACATGACAATACACGCTCCGACCTATTAAATCCTGTCAGCTCAAACGAGTTGTTATTCTTCCAACCTTAGGTTTAAAATACAGATGGAAATACCTTCTGTGCTCATTATTGTTTAAAGTAAACATGTGGCTGTCCTTTGGTTCGGCACGCTTGGCCATGTCATGTGCACCTAACTAAAAATTTGGAAAAATTACAAATTATTATTATTATTATTATTTTTGTTGTTGTTGTTATTATTATTATGAGAGTAATTATTAAAGAAAGAAAAAATAATACTAATATGGTGTGTATTATAATACTGTAAGAAGTATAGTAATTTTTTTTACTACTAGAATACAGTTTTATCGGATATATTGTACTCATTTATTTCCTGAAGAGATGGAGTGAGTATTTTCTTCCACCAATGGGTGATGGACATGTAAAAAGAAAGCTGAACAATCACTACTGTGTTTTTGTTGGCATGGACCTTCCCTTGAGTTGTGCAAATTATAATGAAAAATCACATTATCTTAACAGATATGCTGTATGAAGTAAGTAGTGGTAATATATTTTTTTTACTACTAGAGTACAATCTTATCGGATATATTCTACTCATTTATTATCAGAAGAGACAGAGTGAGTGTTTATTTCCACAATGGATCATGGACATGTAAAAAAAAAGACTAAACAATCATCATTTTTTTGGTCATAGGTCATCTCTTGAGTTGTGCAAATGAGAATATACAAGGTAAAAAGTATTATCAAAAAATATTAATTTATTTTTATTATTAATATCCCTCAATTTATCTTAATCATTTTTAAATTATCACAAACCATCTTAAAAACTCTTAATATAAGTTAATCATCCTCCTAATGATGTAATTAAGATAACTTGACCCAATGTAAAACTCAATTTCAACTTTTCTACAAGTTTGGCGCAAGTCATACACTACATAACCCAGTGTGACTAGCCTCATCTATTTTACATCACACCCAGACTCATTAGTACAATTTGGTCAACCAAATATCCATTAGTTTCAAAGATTATGCTTAGATAAGACATAATGAAGTAGATGCTGCACAACAGCATTAATTGGGTGTGAGAGATTGATGCAACTGCATGAAGCCTGTGCTCTTCTGTTTTTCTTTTGGATGGATGTTGGACTCCTAGTTGTTTGAAGCTGCTTCATCTCTTTCGTGTTTGTTCAAAAGCTGCTTTCTACTGCTCTGCGGCCTACGTATGGAGTAAAGCAGTAAAAAAAATTCTTCAAAGATAGCAGACAGCGGGAACACTCGTATAGTTTGAGGACAGCCTTCTTTTGCTTCTTTTTTACTTACCACCTTCTGATTCTGCTGCTGGAAGGGCATCTGCAGGACCCTACCTCCTCCTCTTTGCAAAATTTATTTGTGCTTTGTCTTGCACTACATGATTACCATTTTCTTTTAAACTGAGCTGAATCTTCAACTGATATGGCAGATGTGTAGAAATAATGAGATCATGATTAGACAGGCTAGTAGAATCTTGAAGGGACGGATTGAGCAAAAAAAACTATTCACATTCTCCTAGAGGAGAGGTTTATGTTAAGAATTATTCTCATGAGTTTGCGGCCATGTTTTCGCTAAGCAGGATAAGTTCAATTTATTGATAATCAACAATGCTCTCTTATATTTGCAGAAGTTTGGTGTCTTCAGTTCATGATTCTCTCTGTTTCACTGTGTTCTTGGTTTAGCCTGTCAAATAATTGTTTGCCTGTGCAGTTTGTTTTCTGTGCAATCGATCCTTCACATTACCCTTTACATTTAAACTTTTATGCTCTAATGCTAATAGAAGTTGAATCAAAGCTCAGCTACGTACCATCAGTATATTTGTCTATAAAAAGGGATAAAAAATAAAATAAGCAAAGCTCAGCTAGATAAGATCGAATTTTATTTTCGAATAACTCATAAAAAAAATAATTTCAAAAATAGTCTGAAACTTTTAAAAATTTCACAAATGGCTTTCAGTCGTGATCCGACAGACACGACTGATCTTCAGTCGCTATCTGGGATCGCGACTGAACACGTGGCACAGCCCAAAGTGCACATGACTTTCAGTAATCCGTTAGCAGGTTTTTGAATTGGGTTCTTGTCACATGATAACCTTACAAGTACTAATACTTTTAATAATCGTGGTTGAAACTCAGAAAAAATATTTGATATTGTTGTGACCGAGATTCAAACCCAGACCACAGGCGTGGAAGGCTCAGCTCTTAATCAACTAGACTATATTGAGTTCATAATGTATGATAACATTACTCATACTAGTACTGAAAACTAGATAGCGACTGAAAGTCACGTGCACCTTTGGGCTGTGCCACGCGTTCAGTCGTGATCTCAGATAGCGACTGAAAATCAGTCGCGTCCGTCGGATCACGACTGAATGCCATTTGTGAAATTTTTAAAAGTTTCAAACTATTTTTGAAATTATTTTTTTTGGTGGGTTATTTGAAAAAAATTCAATAAGATCGACAGCCATCCGTTTTTCATCTGCTCAAATAAAACAACAATAAGAAGCATACACCCCACAGTAAAGATCAGGACGACCACAGGGGAAGCATAAATCCATGTAAAGATCAGGACTGCAGGACAGGAATCACGACAAATATATGAGTGCAAAGTCATGTAACATAAATTTGCTGCTGTAAACTATACAGAGAATAACAAACACAGTAAACCTTGGTTAAAAAAAAACAGTAAATGTAACCCCAGTCGCACGTTAAGAATTCAACAAACTGTCGTGGAGTGTTATTTTTATAAAAAACAGTAAATGTGGGTTATTTTTTAATTTTTTTAGATTATTTCTAAAAATAAATTCTATAATATATATATATATAGAGTAGTAATAATTAGCTAAGTGAGGGCACATGAATCATGATGGAGAGAAGAGAATAAGAGAATCCCTAGCCAATTGGAGAGCCATGCATGGTATAGTGTTAGTTAAATTGTTAAATTAATCTAGTGCTGATGATACTCCAGTTGTCTATTATATATAACTTCCTCCTCCTATCCCATAATGCATCTATGTGATTTTTTTTTCCAAATAACCATAAAAAAAATAAATTCGAAAACTAACCTCTAACTTTTAAATTTTGTAAAAATGACCCTCTATCGCGAACGGGCGGCTAGCGACTAAAGACGTGGCACGGCCCAACACTCCGCTGGCCTAGTTCGCGTGCCACGTATGCTTTCAGTCGCTAGCCGGGCTAGCGATTGAAAAGATATAAAACCATGTCATACCAATAAGTTACAAAAATTGGTTGTAGTCTAGTTGGTTAAGAGGCTCTCTCTCTGGAGAGACCACAGTTCGAATCCCTCCCCCGCAAATATTTATTCAATTTTTAGTCGCTAGCCTAGTTATTTTTACAAAATTTAAAAGTTAGGGGTTAGTTTTAAAATTTATTTTTTTTATGGGTTATTTGGAAAAAAAAAGTTCCATCTATGCCCACTTCCAATTCACCAACACAGTGAAAAAAAAGGGAAAATATAATAATCTTCATGAATCTAGGGCTGCTAATTGGCAATGCAATGCTAGACCTATATATCTATCAAAGCTCGGGGGCTAAACCTAATCAAACTCATGTACTTCCAAGGAAGGTGTGCAGATCAAAATCATATATGAGAGTTGACTGAGAGGATCACTGCGTCGCTGGGCCACATAAAATCTTATATATTAAAATTAAAATCTTTATCATATATTAAATTGTACCACAGAGAAGTGTGTGTATATTTGAAGTAAGGAGTAGGATAGAATTCTATTGCAAATTTATAAAATCAAAACAGGACAAATACAAATATATTTTAAAAAAACAGGATATATATAATATGGCTCATTGTAATGGTTTTGGGCAAGTCGTCCGACGAGAGGGAGATTGAAGGCTTTGACTATCGTATTTTTTGTTTTGTATGTTTTATTGTTATCTTTTAAATGGTTCACTTATGATTCTGTTCCCCTCTCTTCTAAAAAGAAATGCTCGTTAAGGATTACTGTCGACGATTCGGACTCGGGGTTCTCAGCCGAACTTATGCAGAATTTGTAATAGTGAGACCTTTCAAGATGACCCTTCGGGAAGGTATGCTGAACAATGGAGAACAGGAACACAGAGAATTTAGACAGGTTCGGGCCCTCGATGGTGGGAGTAAAAGCCCTACGTCCTGTTGAGATTTCACTAAGTGTGGTAAAATGTTTACAAATGGTAGAAAAAGTCCTCACAGGCAAGGATTTTTCCTATAAAAATGTACAAAAATAAGCTAAAGAAGACTTAAAAATGCTATATGAGGTGTGCCGTAGACTTGGCTAACTTTTTTCTCTCTCTCCGATTGATACTTCATGCCATCCTTTTATACTGCTTGAAAGGGTGCCATGTGAAGGAAACTGCATCAATCGGTTGCTCGGACGGTTAGATACGGTTTTTGAAACTGCTCTTAACCTCCACGCAGGTTAAACACGTGTTATTCATGAATAACTGTACGTGTTAACCCCCTGACGGTTGATTTTCCACGTGTAGGAATCTTCGGGATACTTAGAATATCCTGTCGTATAGACAACCGAATAGATAGATCCCAGGTATCCTGATCGGTAGACGTTCTGACCGCGGGATTTGGCTGACCGCGTAATATCCCGAATGTGTAGTTCGCGTATAGGCCACGAACTTCTGACCGCGCAAGGCCTACGGTCTGACCGCGTAAAGCTGCGACTTGATCGCGTAAAGCTTGCGACCTCGTGGTGATGCCTCTCAAAATAACTTGAGTTCGCATCTCCAGACACATGCTCTGGCTCGAACCTGTCTTGAACCAGAAGTTTATTAGAAGTGACCCGGGTGTCAATCCTCGTCAGCTAGCCCCCAAATTCGAAGAAAACGGAGAGACGTGTTTATTTCGAATTTTTTAAAAACCGTGCATTGGATTTTTAACCCGGCCCTTTAACTTCTCCACTTAGTGGCGCACTAAGTGAAAACGGTTGGTTTTTCAAGACGGGTTCTGACATTACGTGACGGGCAATGATGGCGCCGTAGAGATTTTTATCTCGAGGTAAAATTGTAAATGTCTTTAACGAAACTCGAGGTGTCTGGGAGGCGAACCGTCGACCTGGCGGCTATAAATACCAGACCCCTGGACATGTAAAGATTCACAATTTCCCTCTCACGCCTAAGTCTTTTTCTTGTTACCTGGCCTCCTTCCTTTTCACTTACTCTTCCTAATGGCAGATCACGAAATCATCGAGATTGAGAGCGATGAAGGGGAAATTGTCGAACAAGGGTCGGATGAAGTCCTGTCTCCCTTAAGGAAGAAACCCAAGGTTGACGAAGGATCTTCCAGTGGAACAAAGGTGAATAGTGTAGCGAGTTTCCTTCTTCCTTCAGTTCCTTTGACCCTCCCCGTTCATGCCTCTCGGCAAGTTAGGCCTTTATCCTTAGAGAAAGATCCCATCACATTCAATTCTCCCATCCTTATGGGTGATCAACATCCTGGTCGGCAAGCGATGACTATCCATCGACCAGATGATTGCCATATTGGGTTGGCGAAGCAATTTTCTTCTGGGAACGTTGCACTGGGACAGGTAACAATTTTTCTCCCTTTTTGCTGATAATTTTAGTTAATATGACTAACTTTTTTGCAAAATGCAGGAGGTAGGAGGCCCCAGCGATCAGCCTTCTGTTGCTCCATCTCTTCCTTCCGGACAGACTCTTCTGGAAGAGAAGAATGCCCTGGAGAAGAAGACCGAGGAGATGGCCTCGAAGATTCTGCGTTTAGCAGAATGTCTTGATCGATCCCGAGAGGAGGCGCACCATTTCCGTCGAGAGAGGGACTTCGCTCAGCAACAGCGAGAACTCTCTGACTTGATTAGGGACAATAGTGCGTCCGTTGTTAGGGATGATATAGATAGACTTAGGGTAGTTGCTAGTTCCCTGGGGGTTGTCAGTGTAGATCCTACTGACAACAATATGTCCCTTGGGGAACTTTGTAAACTTCTTTCGGAGCAAGTCGATGTTTTGATCGACTGTATCCCTTTTGTATGCAAAGAATGTAAGAAATAAAAAGTTTCTTATTTTTCATGAATATTCTTCACATCTTCTGTGCGAAAACATAGCCATAAACTTTACGTTTGCGACCATTCATACACAGGAAACTTTAGTTCTGCGATCAGAATCGTTTTTAAGAAAAAGGCACCGCGACCTGCCCTGATTCCGCGAGCAGTTTCAGAGCCGCGGTCAGAACTAAAGTGCGACCAGAGTTAGGACTCGGTCAGGCCGTCATTACGATTAGAATCGAAGTTTCAGCCTAAAACATGATTTCGAAAAAACCATAACCCAATTAGAAACATTCTAGTACGTCAAAAATTGAGTTATATGATTTTTTCGAAGAAAATGTTCAAAGTATAAAAAGGAAAAACGCCTTCTGAAAAGTACTGAAAATTTTTCAGTCCTTTTGCACTTTCAGTTTCCAAAACAAAGAAGCCTTTTTGTTTCAGATCCGACGTCTGGGTACTTTATCGGGTCTATCGGAAACAGTATCCATTATGGGAAATGAATAAAGCATTCAATGGAACGTTTGAAACGAGCTGTTTACCCATTAATGCGTCGCCTTGGGTCTATAAAAAGCAGTAGGTAGCTTCTTGAGGAAGCCACTCAGCCGCGAAAAACCCTTAGAATTCCCGCCGCTCAAAACCCTCATTTTCTTCAGCCTTCGTCTTCCCCAAATCGCCAGCTTCCCCTTTGATTCTACACCATAGATGGCGTCCTGGAGCAGATCCATTCATCATTCTGAGGAGAGCCTGATGGCGCTTGAGAAGGAGGAGATCCTTTCTCCGCGGCTGCTCATTAACTGGCGACCTGCGGAGAAGGACCAAGAAACTCCAACTGTCCAAGAAGGCGAGTTGGTGGTTTTTGAGGAGTACTTTCGTTGCGGGTTCCGATTCCCTGAGAGTCGGTTCCTTAAGGATATCTTTGAGCATTACGGGTGGGAATTGATCAACCTCCACCCCAACGCGATGCTGATTCTTGCAGTATTCCAGCATCTCTGTGAAGCCTTCGTCGGAGTATATCCCAGCGTGGATCTTTTCCGACGATTTTACTTTTCGGCGTGGTCGAAGAGCACCAACGCCGCCGGATGCATCTACTTCCGGCTGAGGGATAAAAAGGAGTATCCCTCCCCACCCCTGCGAGATTCAGTGCACGGGTGGCATCAGAAATGGTTTTACTGCACCCCTCCGACCGAGAGCGGGCTGTGGTTTGAGAACTCGCGGCCGGAGAAAACAAGCGAGTTGGATACTCTCCCGGCGATGAACGCGGAGTTCATGAAGCATGCCGAGGTGATCCTTCACTTAGTCGAACAAGGACTGACGGCACGTGACGTCATCCGAGACTTTGTGAAGAATCGGGTGAGCCCCCTACGTGAAAGGGCTCATCCGGCTTGGGAGATCACGTCCATGGCGGACACTACCGTGGACTATAATGAAGGTACTTATTTCTGACATAGAAATCCTTTTGTTATTTTTGAAATGTACCAATTTAACTTGTATCCGGGAACAGTCCTGCCTTCAGCTGAGATTGAGAGGCGGACTAACTACCTCCTCAGGGCGTACAATGCCGAGGTAGAGGGCCCCAAGGGATCGCCTCGCCCCCAAAACTTGATTCATGCTGGCGACGACCTTAAACAGGAGCGCCGAAAGGTAAACTTCTCACTTGGCCTCTGTTTTGCAGGTTTCATGTATGTCCAACACTAATCAATTTCATTGGAGTGAAAATAGCTCCTAGGGAGGTTCGCGGATGCGACATTCCCAAGTGAAAATGTCGGCTTTCTGAAGAAGCCGGCAGCGAAGAACGTGAAGAAGGTTTCCCAGAGACCCAGGACAAAGAGTCCTGCCCCTAAGAAGACCAAGCTGAACCCTGGGGAGGGGTCTTCACGAAGCGTCCCTCGTCCCGCAAGAAAGACTGCGGTAAGATATCACATTCCTGCTACTTTTTCAGGCGCGACATGGAATCACTTCTTCGTCGTACAGGGAGAGGGGAGCGAGGGGGAAGAGGATGACGTTCCTCTGATCCTTCGAAGGAGGAAGATCGCGGATCTTCCATCCAGCGATGTCCCAGGCTGCCCCGCAGAGACTACAGCTGCCGAAGAGGTGGCCGTGGCTGACCCTGCGACCACCGAAGATCTGGTGGTCGCGGGTGACCTTCCAATTCCTGAAGCCCCCGGGGTTTCAGGGTCAGTCATCTCTGCTTCCCTGGTCGAAGGGACGACTAAGGTAAAGGATCTTTTCGATCATTCCCTCCATGACTCTTTCTGCGTATTTGACAAGTTAATGTACATATAGGAAGGAGAGCTTCCCCCTGGGTCCACTGGGGATTCCAGGGAGGAAAATCCTCCTCCTCCGCGGACAGAGGAGGAAGTAGACGAACGAAGGTCGGCTGTGACGGTTCCAGCAACTCAGGAATCGTCAAGGCCTTCGGATGAAGCCCCACCAATTAGCCCGGTGGTCCAGGTAAAGACTTATGTGTTTTTAACTGTTCCCTAAGAATATGCCTGTAACATGATATTTCCAGGGGGGTGCTGTCTTATTTACCATAAGGAAGGCAAGAACCGGAGACGGCTCTCCTTCGCAAGGGGAGTTGTCCCAGAAGTCCCAGGAACGAATGGGATTTCGAATAAGGTAAGAACTCTTATTCGACAGTAATCTTATATAAAAACTGTCTGACCCACTCTTCCTGTTAGGCAAAAGAAGACAGCGCCTATACCTTCAACCGCCACTGGGGAGGTTGAAGCTAGGGCTAATGAGGGAGCCTCTAATGAAGAGCGCTCTACTCCCGTGGTTCAGGAAATCGTCCGGACCGCGGGAGGTGAATCAAGCACAGGGACTAGGTCACCACCAGTGGCCTCTGGGGGTGGCGTCCGGCCGACACTCCCATCAACTGTCCCTGTTGCAGGCACTTCAGGCGCGCTAGCAAGGATTCCTGCTAGCATGGATGATGCTGCTTTAAATAAGTTTATGAAGGTATGATGACTCCTGTTTCGGCGTTTGAATCGCCTTTAGAGCATACTTGACTCTTTTGCTTTGTGTCACAGGGCTTGTCATGGGTGACGAGCCAGTCGCATGCTGCAATGGCTAGTATGGCGGCTGTTCAAAAAGATCGTGACGGCTTGCGCAAGTGAGTATCGTCATCCTTCAGTTTAATATAAGTAGGCTTTAATTGTGACTAGCCTGATTTTGCTGCAGAGAGGTTACGTTCTTGAAGAAGGAGTTAACCAAGATAAAGCTGAACTCAGTTACAGAGTTTCAGAAACTATGGACTGAAATCAATAGACTTCAGTCTGAGAATGTTGGTAAGTCGATTCCCAACTTGAGAAGACTTAAAGACATTTCTTGTTCATAACCTCTTTTCTTTGTGCAGCGCAAGCAGGTCGTATTAAACAGCTCAGCCAGGACAAAATGCTTCTCGAGTCCTCGCTCGACCACACCAATCAAGTGGTCAAAGAGTTGAGTCTACTGGTCTTCGAAAAACTGAAGGCCATAGCCAGCCTTTTGAATACCAATGTGGTAGAGTTGAGGAAGGACAACCCAGATGTCAGCGATTGGGCATCACTGCTTACAACTCAAGCAGAATCACTGCTCGAATATCTCCCTGGAGATTTACGGCGACGTGAAGAGATGATCAGGACGAGAGTCCGATCAGCCGCATCCGCCGTACTCAGCCGGGTTCGACTTCACCATGGCTCAGATGCGAATCTGAGCGCGCTGGTGGGACCGGTTGAGGTCGAGAGTGACGAACTGCTTGACGCCGTTATCGAAGAAGTTAAGCCCTTCGTTGACAAGCTCTTGGCTGAGCTAAGGATCGAATGATCCTTGTATTTTGTAACCAAACAATTGTAATTACAATGCTATGTATGTAAAATCATTTTTTCAAGAGAAAGTGCATATTCACATCATAAGTTTCATACTATAAGTATATTCCTCTAGCCCCCGCCTCTGTTTTGTGAATACTGAAGCCTTAGTATTTTAAACAGAGGAAAACATAAGTATGATGACCAGGGATATGTGCTTCAAGCCGATGGTCAAGATTAAAATAACATTTTAACCTGATTGCAAACTGGTAGCCACCCAAATGACCGAAGACTAGTCAGATAGTCCCGTGTGCGTTGAGAAACGGCTTATTTAGGAGTGACTTATCTGGAAGTGATCATGAGATTGACCAGCGAATCCGGTTAAAAAATTCTGTAATAACCTAACCGCCGGCGATCAGCCCCCAGGTCGAATTTGTATAATTTGGGCTTAAAGAAAAACACTCATTGTATGAAAACAAAACATGCTTTTTATGAAAAGATGCTAATTGAACAGGAAAAAAGTGATTGGAATACTTACACGTAAAACTTGCGAAGTTGATTGATGTTCCAAGTATTGGACAAAATCCGACCATCCTCCATGGCTAACCGCGCAGATCCTGACCGCGGCACTGAGACGACAGTATATGGTCCCTCCCACTTTGGGGAGAATTTATTGCGGTTAGACTGGTCTTGAATTTTTCGTAAAACCAAGTCGCCCACGTTGAGATCTCGTGGTCGCACCTTTTTACTGTGATACTTGCGTAGGGTCTGCAAGTATACCGCGGACTTAATCAGGGCGCGATCACGCCGTTCTTCCAGGAGGATGAGATCTTGCGATCGTTGTTCGGATTGGCTGACCTGTTCAAATTGATTCGTGCGAACAGATCCAATACTTACTTCCACAGGCAACACAGCCTCGGCTCCATAGACCAAATGGAAGGGTGTCTCACCGGTGGCTCGACTAGAGGTAGTTCGTAGTGCCCATAGAACAGTATAGAGCTCGTCTGCCCAAGCCCCCGAGCGGGTCTTGAGGCGATCAAAAACACGTTTTTTTATACCTTGCAGTACTTGCCCATTGGCCCGTTCTACGGCACCATTGCTTTGTGGATGTGCCACGGAAGCAAAGCACACCTTGGTCCCAATCTGATCGCAGTAGTCTAGGAAAAGACCGCTAGCGAACTGAGAACCGTTGTCTGTGATGAGACGGTTTGGAACACCAAATCGTGCCACAATGTTCTTATGAAAGAACTTTTGTGCGGCTAATGCAGTAATATTTCGTACTGGTTCGGCCTCAATCCACTTTGTGAACGTGTCAATGGCTACAAACAAAAACTTGTATCCATTGACCGCTTGTGGCATAGGACCGACGATGTCCATTCCCCAGATCGCGAAAGGCCACGCGAGAGGAATAGTTTGTAATGCATAAGCAGGTTGATGAACCTGTCTTGCATGAAACTGACATTGTGGACACATCTTGACCATAAGCTTGGCATCATCGAGTGCCGAAGGCCAGTAGAATCCCTGTCGAAAAACTTTTCCGACCAGTGTTCGGTATGACGCGTGTGCACCGCATACACCGTCATGTATTTCTTTCAAGAGGGATTTTCCTTCCTCCTGAGATATGCAGCGCATGAATACCCCTTGAGTACCCTTTCTGTACATAACCCCATCTATGAGTTTGTACAGACGCGCCTTTCGAATTAACCGATCGCTTTTGGTTTCGTCCTCGGGTAGGGTCCCATGTTCAAGATAGACCCTCAATGGATGAGTCCAATCTTGTTCTTGACCGAGGTTGGCAACGAAGGCTATTGCCGGATCATCCTCGACCGAAGTCATGATCGAAGGATGGTCCAAGTGTTCAATGAACACTCCTGCCGGAGCGGATGAGCGTGAGGATCCAATTTTGGATAATTGGTCTGCGAGAATGTTGTCCTTTCGCGGGATGTATTGGACTTCGAAGTGACTGAAGTGTTTTTCCAATCTCCTCACTTCCCCCAGGTAATGAGCCATTGTCTCATCGGAGGTGCTGTACTCCTTGTTTACCTGGTTTACGACCAGCTGTGAGTCCCCCCTCACCACTAATCGACGGACTCCGAGGAATTTTGCTGCCCGGAGCCCTGCAAGAAGACCTTCATACTCTGCTGCATTGTTGGTTGCAACAAAGTGTAGTTGGATGACATACTTAAGCTGTTCGCCCTGAGGTGTAACTAAGACCACTCCAGCCCCCGAGTGTTGAAAACTACGGGAGCCGTCAAAGTACATTGTCCAATAATCGGGGCACTCCAGCTCCTTTTCCAACTGCACGGGTGGCTCAGGGTTGGTCCATTCGACCACAAAGTCGGCCAAAACCTGAGACTTAACCGCCGTGCGAGGGGTAAAGTGGATCTCAAAGGCACCGAATTCGACCGCCCATTTGGCGATTCGACCAGATTTTTCTGGATTTCGGACAATATCCCCTAAAGGAAAAGAGGAAGGTACTGTGATCTTGTGTGCTTGAAAGTAATGTCGTAGCTTACGGGAAGCCATCAGTAGCGCGTAAAGTATCTTCTGGATCTCAGGGTAGCGCTCCTTAGGACCATGAAGTACTTCGCTCACATAGTAGACGGGTCTGTGCACTCCTTCCCTTTCCGCGATCAGAACTGCGCTGACCGCGTGTGGGGTGGCCGCCAAATACAGAAGCAATGGTTCATCCTTTTCAGGAGACACCAATACTGGCGGACTGGATAGATATGTTTTTACCTCCTGAAACGCTTTTTCGGCCTCATCTGACCACGTGAAGTTATGATGTTTCCGCAAGGTTTTAAAGAAAGGTAGTCCCCTTTCGCCTAATCGCGATATGAAACGACTTAAAGCCGCCATGCGACCAGCCAGGCGTTGAACATCCTTCATGGTCGAGGGCGACCTCATTTGCTCAATAGCTCTGATTTTCTCAGGATTAACCTCAATGCCCCTGGAACACACAAGAAAACCAAGAAGCTTTCCTGAAGAAACCCCGAAAGAACATTTCTCCGGGTTCAATTTTATTCCAAAGCGATTCAAGTTACAGAAGGTTTCAGCAAGATCGTCCAAATGAGACAATCTTTTGGTACTCTTTACAACCAAGTCGTCTACATATGCTTCGAGATTACGCCCTATCTGGGAAAGAAAGGTCTTTTGCATCAAGCGCTGGTACGTGGAGCCAGCGTTCTTGAGACCGAACGGCATTCTGACGTAGCAGTACGTGCCGAACGGGGTGATGAAGGCAGTTTTCTCTTCATCGTCTTCTGCCATGCTAATTTGATGATATCCCAAGTAGGCATCCAGAAAACTCATCAGTTCGCAACCCGCAGTGGAGTCAACCAGCTGGTCGATGCGGGGAAGGGGAAAGTCGTCCTTCGGACAGGCACTGTTGAGGCTAGTATAGTCGACGCACATGCGCCACTTGCCATTTGACTTGCGGACCATGACCGGATTGGCGAGCCAGTCCGGGTGATTCACCTCGCGGATGAACCCGGCTTGTAAGAGTTTTTCTAACTCTTCTCGGATGGCTTCCTGTCGGTCGGTGGCAAAACGCCTGAGCTTTTGCTTGATTGGTCGTTGTCCAGGTCGGATTGCTAACCTGTGCTCAATTACTTCCCTTGGGACACCGGGCATGTCGGACGGTTTCCACGCAAACACATCTGCGTTAGCCCGGAGGAAAGCAACGAGGTCGAGTTCCTATTTGTCATCCAGGGTTGACCCAACCTGAATTGTCTTGGATGGGTCATCTGGGTATAAAGGAACTTGTTTGAGTTTCTCATCTGGTCGAGGAGCAGCCCTGATCGCATCGGTGGCGACAGTGGCGACCTGAGCGTCCCGGAGGGGAAGTTGATCGACCATCTCCAAAGATAGCCGGTCGCACGTGAGTGCCACGTTGCGACTACCTCGGACCGAAATGACACCTTTGGGGCCAGGCAATTTCCCGCACTGATAAGCATAGTGCGTTGCCATCATGAACTTAGCGAGAGTAGGCCTGCCAAAGATTGCATTATAAGCTGAATCGCAATTGATTACATCGAAAGTAACCAATTCTGTTCGGAAGTTATCTGGTTCTCCCAGAGTGACCGGGAGGACCACTTGTCCCAATGGCATCATGGAGGGGCCTGGGATTATCCCATAAAACGGATGAATTATGGGCTTGATCTTCGAACGAGGAATTTGCATCTCGTCGAGTGTCTTGACCAATAAAAGATCAAGGGAACTTCCCCCGTCGATCAGGACCCTTTCGACTCTCGCGTTACTGATGATTGGGGTAATAACCAGAGGTAATCTCAATGGTCGAGTTAGCCCCGCAGGACAGTCAGCGCGGTCGAACGTCAAAGGCATATCCGACCAACGGGGATATTGAGGTTCACCAAGGGATGTCTCCGTTTGGTTAACCTCTCGGCAAAAAGTTTTAAACTGCCTTTTGGAAACGAAAGAGGAGGAGCCTCCGAAAATGACATTAACATGATTTTGAGGTACCTGGTAAGCCATTTCTTCGTCTCCATCGACGTCTCTAACCCCGCACGCCTGCTCTTTGGGCGGTAAGGTCGGCATTGGCCCAGCTCCTTGGTAGAAATCATCCAGCTGTTTCAACCAACTCCTGCAGTTTTTGAGATCGTGGCCTGCGGAATTGTGGAGTGGACACCACCTTTTGCCTTCCTGCGGATTAGTTGATTTTTCTGGCTGGTCGGAATCCCGGCCACCAGAAGCAGTTTTACTTTTGAAAGAAAACTTATTACCTTTGGTCGAAGGTGGTTTCTCCGCGACCGCGACCTCACGGTACTGTCCAGAGCGGTTCCTCTTCGACTTTTTTGACTTCCCACCCGGTGAAGACTCCGGCTTTTTGCTCGAGTCTTCTTTCTTGGCGTCCTTGAAGCCTGGTTGGGGCGGTAGGTCCCCCTTGTCAACCATTCGGTTCCATTCGACTGCCTTGGCTGCATCGGAGTATCGATCAGCCATATCCAAAAGATCGGCCACCGATCGAGGAGGGTGAATGAGCAAGTCTTCAGTGAATCTCCGGTATCGAACGGCATGCTTAAATGCCCTGATTACGGAACCATCAGATATGTTCGGGGTGGTATTTCTTACCCCGACAAACCTCTTGACAAACTGCCGAAGCGTTTCGGTCGAAGTTTGCCGCAATCTATGCAAGTCGTCCTCCTTACCCGGCTTTTGGTAACAGTTTTGGAAATTGCTAAGGATGGCATCGCATAGCATTTCCCAATTGTAGATAGAACCCTCAGGCTGATTGAACAACCAAGTTCTAGCCGGTCCTACGAGGACTGTTGGCAGGTAGTTAGCCATGACCTTGTCATCGCCTCCTGCGGCTTGGATGGCAGTAATATAGATCTGAAGAAACTCGGATGGGTTCTGAGTTCCGTCAAACCTCTCAATGGCCCCTGGTCGAAACTTATCGGGCCAAATGACCGCTCGTAGGCCAGGCGAGAAAGCTTTGCAACCAACGTAAGGACCGTGGACCGTCCTGCGACTTTCGGTCAGGTTTCGAGCAAACTCACTTAACGGCGGGGTTACTTGAGGTCCCAAACGAGAATGAACGGGAACTCGATCCCTACCGCGAGAGTCCTGCATTCGCCGATATTTGTCCTGTCGGGACGGTATAGGCGGCGGGTAACTCCGTCGACCAGAGCCAAAATGAGGACCATCTCGATCACGGGAATGTGTCACTGAGCGGGAAGAGGCTGTTGGGGTCGCCTCAGATGCGACCTCGTCCAATCTTTCCGCGAGGATCCTGTAAAAGGCCGGTCTCTGCGCATCCGTGACCGTAGGAGGAAAATTACGCATGACTTCCGCGATAGATCGCTGTCGACCATGGGTACTTGTCCTAGGGGCACCGGGTGTTATTGTTTCCTCGTCCACTGGGAAGTGCTCCGGTGGTAAGGAAGGAGTCTGGTCACGTCTACGACCACGCGACCGTCGAGAAGAACTCGGGGCAGCATCGTAACGAGCCTGCGCATCTTGAAGAGCCTCTAGGGCAGTTCTGCGTAGTTCGTTGTTTTGTTGCTCGAGATCTTGCTCCTCCTTCTGTTTGCGATCTTGTTCTTCCCTGGCAGCCTGTTGATCGGGAGTTTCCTCCGACAACGCAGCAAACTGCCTAGGGAGAGAAGTCGCCGATGGGGAGAACATCTTGGTTTGTTCCGAGTCGGACTCGAAATCAAAGAGACGGTGAAGGTTATCGGGGTCGAATCTTCCTGGGCTAACCTCGGGGTCACCATCGTACTTTCCCTCAGCGGGATCGTACGATGGGCCGGACTCACCACCTAGCACATTAAGAACCTCTGTGGGTTCTGACCCTGTGCCAGTTACCTCCTGGTCGATCATCATGACTTGGGAAGATGATTCGTCCTGTGGAAGATTCTGGCCTTCGACCTCTTCCATCGGAACGGGATCACTTGGAGAAGGCATTGGGATATGAGCATAATCCTCGAGATCGAAATCATTCTCGGAATCATATGCTCCAGCCATGTTTCGGCGAACCTCCGAATTTTAATTAGGACGCCTTGAGAAAGGCCCCACGGTGGGCGCCAGCTGTCGACGATTCGGACTCGGGGTCCTCAGCCGAACTTATGCAGAATTTGTAATAGTGAGACCTTTCAAGATGACCCTTCGGGAAGGTATGCTGAACAATGGAGAACAGGAACACAGAGAATTTAGACAGGTTCGGGCCCTCGATGGTGGGAGTAAAAGCCCTACGTCCTGTTGAGATTTCACTAAGTGTGGTAAAATGTTTACAAATGGTAGAAAAAGTCCTCACAGGCAAGGATTTTTCCTATAAAAGTGTACAAAAATAAGCTAAAGAAGACTTAAAAATGTTATATGAGGTGTGCCGTAGACTTGGCTAACTTTTTTCTCTCTCTCCGATTGATACTTCATGCCATCCTTTTATACTGCTTAAAAGGGTGCCATGTGAAGGAAACTGCATCAATCGGTTGCTCGGACGGTTAGATACGGTTTTTGAAACTGCTCTTAACCTCCACGCAGGTTAAACACGTGTTATTCATGAATAACTGTACGTGTTAACCCTCTGACGGTTGATTTTCCACGTGTAGGAATCTTCGGGATACTTAGAATATCCTGTCGTATAGACAACCGAATAGATAGATCCCAGGTATCCTGATCGGTAGACGTTCTGACCGCGGGATTTGGCTGACCGCGTAATATCCCGAATGTGTAGTTCGCGTATAGGCCACGAACTTCTGACCGCGCAAGGCCTACGGTCTGACCGCGTAAAGCTGCGACTTGATCGCGTAAAGCTTGCGACCTCGTGGTGATGCCTCTCAAAATAACTTGAGTTCGCATCTCCAGACACATGCTCTGGCTCGAACCTGTCTTGAACCAGAAGTTTATTAGAAGTGACCCGGGTGTCAATCCTTGTCAATTACTTAACTGGGAAAAAAAAAACACCTCAACTGTACCAACCATCAAATATTGAATTGAAAAGAATGTAACATGTAAGAATCATCATTTAAATAGAATTGAAGGGTTTGCGTTTAGCTTTTAAAACTAACAAAAAAATCTAAGCGCTCCTAAATTGGGTGTAACATGAGTGGCTTTTTCAGATAATTTGGAGTTCATTTTAAACCAATAAGGTTAAGTCAATATTCTCTAGTTTTCTTCAAAATCTTATTTGATGAGTGTTTCAGAAAAGCTAAACCCTCCCCAATAGTTGATAATTTGATATACCTTAATTGATTTGTCTTTCAAACTTCACAACCCTACTATTGACTTTCAAAATTAATCTGCTTGTAAAGTGGAATAAGTCGCAGTGTGCAAAGAGATTCTGTAGCATTTTCGTTCTAGTCAAGTTAAAACAAAACTTTAAACACACACACACACACACACACAAAAGCCTGGAACCTTGGAGTCTATCCGTTTAATTGTGCTAAGAACCTTGTAGTATAGAATGTTTTGTTGGTTTTATATATTTTTTTCTATAACAAACTTTTGAAATTTAGAAGGAAAAAGTATCATTTATGTTTCTCAATTTTGGGATCTACTTCTATTTCAACCCTTGAATCATTTTGAATGTTTATTTTGACCCCTTATCTTTTGGAGAGGCGTCAAAAAAAAAATCCTTTGACCCCTTTTATAGTTTAACTTAACACAGAGTCTTTATTTTTCTATTTTTTAGTTATAAATTGTCAAAAATAACATTGCAGCGCTCAGGAATCTTTTGTTGTGTGTATTTCTTTTAGCTTTTGCGTACAGCTATAGCCTATAGCCAAGCACAACCTTTGTTGCGTTTCTTAGTGTCACTATTGTGTTAATATAACAACACAAGATTTTCTCAGACAAAAGAATATTTTTTTTTGGAAGACTGACATTATTGAACCTGTTTTGCAATAGATCAAGCTCAAAATAAAGCTCATTTTGAGAGTCTCGAAAATTTGTCATTTATTGTGTAACATGTATGTCTCATACAATATTCAAATAAAATTTATAATAAATAAGTCTAGGAGGGGCCACTTTGTATAACAATAGTAATATTTAAAATAATTATATATCACTTTTACTTTAATGACTATATCAAGTCAATGAAAATTATTCAAAATAATAAAAACAAGTGTCCTCTCTTTTTAAATCACATTCCCTTGTTTTGAAATGGTTATATAATACTATAAATTAACGTGTCATGATACCCTACTAATGTTATTACTTATTAGTAAGGAAGAGGCTGCCTTTTTTGCATTCAATGTTGCACTCTTTCACCTTGGACTTATTTGTACGTATGACGAGATGATAAGGTTTTTACCTTTTTACTATTACAATATCACCACCCTACAGACGAGACATAAAATAAAGCTCATTTTGAGAGCCTAGAAAGTTTGTCTCTTATTGTGATAACATGTTTGTCTAATACAAAATTCAAATAAAATTTATAGTAAATAATATCTGGGAGGGCCCACTTTGTATGATCATAGTAATATTTTAAATAATTGTATATCACTTTCACTTTAATGAGTCTTTCACTTTAATGAGTCTATCAAACCATAAAAAGTATTCTAAGTAATAAAACCTTTATGTGAATATCGTTTCTCACGTTCACTTGTTTTGAAATAGTTATATAATACTATAAATAATGCTACTCATGAAGTAAAAAATATCAAGTAATAGTTCTCTATTGCGTTCTTGGCCTCTTTTTAAATCACATTCATTGGCCTTTGAAATAGTTAGATAATATTATAAAATATACCACTCGTGAAATAATCAATATTAATAAATAAATTCTCTATTACGAGCTTCTCCTTTTTTTTAAATCACGTTTAATACATTTAAAGTACTTTGATAATACTGACCAGCATATTATTTACATATACTTCATCTTAAGTTAAGAGGGAATTTTTGGTTTCAAAATTCGTTTAGCTTGTCAGTTTATGTACTTTTATTTAAGAAATGAACAATCTGTTTATGTGAGTTTATTCAATATGTTTTAGAGAATGAACATGCCAAATTTGAAATGATTTTGATGAATACACGATGAGAAACACAGTGAAGAAGAATTCGGAATACCATAACACGACGCGACGAACCAGAGCCAATCACTCAAGCTTAGCACGACCTAGAGCACGCCCATGCCCAAAGCCGAGCACCCCTCGACCACCGCATTTTTGAGTCCGTTCAGTGTAATTTTCGAGGGGTTATTTTCTGAAAGAAACATGCAGAAGTTGTAATCAATTTGTTTTAGAACTTTGGTGTTATAAATGGAGAGATTTTTGGCTTATTTTATCATTCAGGAATGTTTAGTTTAGCTCACCTCTCTAATTTAGGTTTAATTTTAATTTAGTTTTTAATCGCTTCCACATCAATTATAAGTTGATCCTGACGGCCATTCTTATTTCATTAATACAGATCGATACATTTTTATTACTTGTTGCATATGTACTATTTTTATAGCTATTAGTGAGTAATTTTCTTGGTAAGATAAGGATTGACTTAATCCAAAAGACACGATTTTATTTTTAGTTTTCTCTTAAAGTCTATCATCTTAATTTCCTAAATTTTATTCTCCAAACCTTGAATTTTGTGTTTCATCTACAATATTATTCGTATTACATGAAAGAATCGATATTTGTATGTTAGGTCAACACACGACCGTTTTGCCCTAGCGCTAAATCTAGGATTTGGAAGAGATTTTTCACCTAGTTAAGTTAAAGCATCAGATGCGATCCTCTATGACTGTTGATTGGAGTTTGACCCAACAACTTAATTTATCTTATTTGAAATCTTAGAAATTTAATTCAACAATCTACTAACCTTTACCACAAATCACTTACATGCCCAAAAAGAGTGTTTGAGTAATAAACGCAAGTGAACGGCTATTTGTTAAGTACTTGAGAATCGATTCTATAAGCGTCTTTGAGATTAAAATTGCTAACTAAATCAGAGCAACAATTGATTTGAGAGCTAATTCTAAAAACTACAATTAAAATCGATTAAAGTAAGGGTTGAAACTCTTAAGAACGAAAGAAATTATGGTTTTTAATGCAACAGGAAAAAATTAGGGTTTTCAAAATTTCGTATCCATTGGACGTAATTTATAGCAAAGGCCATTACATTGACAAATTAATTTTCAAGTTTTTAAACGAGATAAATTAAATCGTTTGCTTCAAATCCAATCAAAAATCGCTGAGAATTGTTAAGTGCAAACGGACAAAAGAATTCTCCACAGATAAACACCCACCATTAAGAACATAATAAGGCTATCTAGTGTCTACAACAATACCAAGTGAATAATTGACTCCATAATATATGGATGCTCATGCAGTGTAGTAAGGCCATCTGGTGCTATCGTGACCTGCAATGAACTGATCACCTTTCGGGTGCTTGATGCGGTCACTGCATGCATGGCACCTCTCAAAGTCCAAGTTTCTCCTCATCGGTTTCTCACAAACTCTTTCTATCTCATGACATCCACCTGCAAAGCAACAAAAGATCCCTAATATTCAGATTGAGCACATCATGAAAACATCGACTAGTCAAAGTACTCCTAGAATCCGAACTCTTGTCAAAATATGGCATAGCAAGTGAATTAGGACATAACGAAGGTCATTACCACGTAATCTGTATGCTACCCGTCATGATTGAAACAGCAAAGCAAATGCATACCAAATGTATAACAGAGTGGTATGACACAACCTTGTCTTGGATCTTCAAATTATTCCAGAAATACACCGCTCCTAAGTCTAAGGATGCACTCACAAGCCTAACACATGACAAACCATATGCAATTCAACACTAAACCATTGTCCCCCAAACAGCGATGGAAAAGTCACAGATGCAAATTTTGTCAAACAAACCACAGGGAAAGCCCCAATCCATGTAAAGATCAGGACTGATCAAGGAAGACAAATTCGCCAAAAATCATCCAAAGTCCTTATAGGACAGAAATCACCAAAAATGTATGAGTACAAAGTAGTGTAACATAAATTTGCTACAGCAAACTATGCAGCGAATAACAGACACAATAAACTAAGGTATCAGAAATAAGTTGGGGAAACATCATACAGAACTCCCAGTTTATTAAGCTGCATTGGTCTCCCTATCAGCAAAGGTAAAGCATTATTGGTGTAATTGATATACTCTAGTGATTGCGGTTGCATAAGAAAGCAAACATGATGCTCTACCCTGAATGATGAGGACTACCAACACAATAATTCTTGTTCTCAGAAGGACATGAGTGCTATAGGCAACATTTGTTTCACTAAATTATCAGCTCTCTGGTTGTGCCTTCTGGACATGGCAATCCTAAAATGTAATACCCACTTTCAACTTAATAAAATAGCTGTAAGGTAGGCTCTTTGCCTGCCTGCCTTCCTGTTTTTAAAAAACGAAAAGCACAACCGTGGTACAAGACCAATAATCACTAAAATGGGCTGATGCATATTGTCATCCTCAATGCTCAATATGAGAAAATTAAATGGAGTGTGGCCAATGCTTGAAGCCTAAAAACTAAAAGTTCAGTAGGTACGCTACAAGGCCAGTATAGCAAGAGCAAAAGACCGATGCATGTAATTTAAAATTAAAAGTGCCAGGCAGTCCTACTTATTGGGAAAGGATTCACCATCGATACATACCAAAACAGGAATCGTCAATAGTGCAGACATGAAGCACACGCATGGGCTCCGCACCATCCTTTCTTAGAAGGCGTGAACATAGCATCAGCTCTGCAAAAAACAGCCTCTTGTTTGCTGAGTCATCATCATTCTGGGGCTTTGCAGTGAAGTTGAGGTGGGCATATGTTGCACCGCAGATCTCGTTGAAGCAATTTGACAGCAAGGCTTTGGCAAGCTCAAACTTGTGCTGATTTATCGATTGATCAATTGATAGTTAGTAAACGCAAGGCAGAAACTTGAGAAATTAGAAGCAATCACAAAGAAAGAAAGGAAGAAAGTGTTAGTTACATACAGTTCTTTTGGTGCTGTTGTAGTGTGCGAGAGCCAGATTAGCAAAGTGCCGCGCTTGACGACCAACGTCCTTGGCACCAAGTCGCGCTTCCAGTTCCTCTGCAGTCAGGTGTTCCTTGCTAGAGACAGAGACAAGGACAGTTAATTTAACTGTACCCATCTAATAATTAATTCCAGTCCATGCCCGACATGTAATATAACTAACTGAGTGAGAGCACATGAATCATGATGGAGAGGAGATTAAGAGAACACCTAGCCAATTGGAGGGCCATGCATTGCATAGTGTTAGTTAAATTGTTAAATTAATCTAGTGCTGATGATACTCCAGTTGTCTATTATATACAACTTCCTCCTCCTATCCCATACTCCATCACAGTGCAAAAATATAAAAATAAAATAATCATCGAAATCTGGGACTGCTAATTGGCGATGCAATGCTACACACATATATCTATCTAAGCTCGGGGGCTAACCCTAATCAAACGAGTATGATCACGATGTATTTGCAAGGAAGGTGTGCAGATCAAAATCATATATATGAGTTGAATAAGAAGATCACGGTGTGTCGCTGGGTGGTTTATATTTGAAGACGGGCTCCTTGCCGGACTTCTCCATGTCGATGAGGCTCTGGTAGAAGTTGGCCATCTCGCCCTTGAATTTCCGAAAGGCGATCAAGTCCTCCTCTGTGTCGCAGTACTTCTCGTTGCTGGTGTCCAACCGCTCCTCCAGCAGCTCCTGCCAGGTCATATTCTCCAACGGCTTCCTCCACCCGATGGGTCGCGGGGGGAGCTCGCGCGGGATCCTCCTCCACCTCCCCGGCGTCCGACGACGGCTTCCCGGCGCTGCTCCGCCCGACCCGGACGCCGACTCCGCGCTGCCGCCCGACCCGGCCGCCGACGTCGCTCCCCCGGCCGCCCCGGCCGCCGCCGCCGCGGCCGCCGCCGCCGCACCCCCGGTCGACCCGGACACCGACTCCGCACTGCCGCCCGACCCGGCAGCCGGCGTCGCACCCGCGCCCTCCGTAGCTACCACGCCTGCAGATGCCCCGCCGCCACCCTCCATGGGAGAAGCTAGGGTTCCCGCCGGGTCCGACATGATCTGATTGGAATTGGACCCCCAACCTCTTCCTCTCTCCCCCCTTATAACCGGGTCCCACTCACAAGCTGACCCTTTTCCTGTTCGATTGGAACCGTAAACTTGTCATCCTCTTAGTTTATTTTAACCCTATCTCAGAAGTTAATATTAAAATGAATAATTTATCTTTTGTTTAAGATGATTAACTATCACACTTTTTTATTATTCTAAATTATTCAAATTCTAATCAAATAACTGAGACAATCTATATTAAATACAAAGAACATGTCATCATACTGTTCATAGTATACACGATAAATTTTTGTCCGACACAATTCAATTTTAACCAACAAAATATATGCAGTATGTTTGGTTGAGCCCCAAAGTTGTAAGTCAAAATGTAGTCATAATATATTGTATGGCATGATTAAAATGATGGCTATCAAGATATGTTTGCTTGTTTGTACAAGTGATACAGATGAGAATATATAAGGTGAAAAATATTATCAAAAATTATTAATTTATTATTATTATTAATATCCCTCAGTTTACCTCAATCATTTTTAAATTATCCCAAATCATCTTTAAAACTTTTAATATGAGTTAATCATTCTTCTAATGATGTGATTAAGAGAACTTGACCCAATGAAAAGCTAAATTTCAACTTTTCTACGAGCTTGGTGCAATTCATACACTTTACATCACTCAGCGTGACTCATTAGTACAACTTAGCCAAGCAAATATCCATTAGTTTCAAAGATTATGCTTAGATAAGACAAAATGAAGTAGAAGCTGCACAACAGCATTAATTGGGTGGGAGAGATTGCTGCAACTGCATGAAGCCTGTGCTCCTGTTTTTCTTTTGGATGGATGCTGGACTCCTATTTGTTTGAAGCTGCTCCATCTCTTTCGTGTTTGTTCAAAAGCAGCATTGTTCAAGGAGAGGAGAGGACAACGGGAACACACATATGGTTTGAGGACAAGTTTCTTTTGTTCTTCTTTTTTACTTACCATCTTCTCATCTTGTTACCGGTAGGGCATCTACAGGTCCCCTATCTCCTCTCTGCAAAATTTATTTGTGCATTTGTCCTACACTACATTATTATTATTTTCTTTTAAATCTAGTTGAATCTTCAACTTATATAGTAGATATGTAGAAATAATGAGATCATGACTAATCAGATCAGCTTAATCTTGAAAGGGACGAGTTGAGTCACATTCTCTCAGAGGAGAGGTTTATATTAAGAATAATTTTCATAAGTTTGCGGCCATGTTTTCCCTAAGCAGGATAAATTTAATTTATTGATAATCAACAATGCTCTTTTATATTTGCAGAAGTTCGGTGTCTTCAGTTCATGATTCTCTCTGTTTCAGTGTCAAATAATTGTTATGCTAATTATGAGTGCAAAGTCGTAACATAAACTTGCTACAATAAATTATGCAGAGAATAACAAACACAGTAAAGTAAGGTAAAAAAACAGTAAGTGTAACTCTTGTCGCACGCTAGAAACTCAACAGGCTGATGTGGAATATTATTTTTGTAAAAAACATTATGTGTGGGTTATTTTACCAATTTTTTGAGTTATTCCAAAAATAAATTGTATAATATATATAGAGTAGTAATAATTAGCTAAGTGCATGGGCACATGAATCATGATGGAGAGAAGAGATTAAGAGAATCCCTGGCCAATTGGAGGGCCATGCATTGCATGGTGTTAGTTAAATTGTTAAACTAATCTAGTGTTGATGATACTCCAGTTGTCTATTATATGTAACTTCCTCCTCCTATCCCATACTCCATCTATGCCCACCACCAATTCACCACAACAGTGGAAAAAAAAAAAGGAAAATATAATAATCTTCAGAATCTGGGACTGCTGATTGACAATGCAATGCTAGACCTATGTATCTATCAAAGCTCGGGGGCTAAACCTAATCAAGCTCATGTACTTGCAAGGAAGGTGTGCAGATCAAAATCATATATAAGAGTTGAATGAGAAGATCACTGTTTCGCTGGGCCACAGAAAATCTTATATATTAAAATTAAAATCTTTATCACATATTAAATTGCACCCCCGAGAAGTGTGTATATATTTGAAGTAAAGACTAGGAGAAAATTCTATTGCAAATTTATAAAATCAAAACAGGACAAATACAAATATATTTAAAAAGACAGGATATATATAATATGGCTCGTTGTAATGGTTTTGGGCAAGTCGTCCAACGAGAGGGAGATTGAAGGCTTTGACTATCGTATTTTATGTTTTGTATGTTTTATTGTCATCTTTTAAATGGTTTACTTATGGTTCTGCGCCCCTCTCTTCTAAAAAGAAATGCATTACTGAATTTGGAAAAGAAAAACACCTCAACTGTATCAACCATCAAATATTGAATTGAAAAGAATGTGAAATGTAAGAATCATCATTTAAATAGAATTGAAGGGTTTGAGTTTAGCTTTTAAAACTAACAAAAAAATCTAAGAATCATCATTTAAATATTATTGACTTACACTGTCCGGCATGGCCAGACAAAACCCGATCTGACATGTTTGTTCGGCTTGTCGAGTCCTAGACACTCGACAAGCCAGTTCCACTCGACATGTCGCTTGTCGAGTGTCCAGCATTCAATAGGTCGCTTGTCGAGTACCCAGCACTCGACAGGCTGATGTGGCAGTCTATTTCTGTAAAATTTTTGAACTATGGGTTATTTTTGTAATTAATTATTATATATAGATTATTTATAAAAAAAAACTTGCTAAGAATCTTGTAGTATAGAATGTTTTGTTGGTTTTATATATTTTTTTCTATAACATACTTTTGAAATTTAAAAGGAAAATGTATCATTTATGTTTCTCAATTTTTGGATCTACTTCTATTTCAACCCTTAAATCATTTCGAATGTTCATTTTGACCCCTTATCTTTTGGAGAGGCGTCAAAAAAAAAATCCTTTGACCCCTTTTATAGTTTAATTTAACACACAGTCTTTATTTTTCTATTTTGTAGTTATAAATTGTCAAAAATAACATTGAAGCGCTTAGGAATATTAGGATGTTTTGGAATCTTTTGGTGTGTGTATTTCTTTTAGCTTTTGCGTACAGCTATAACAACACAAGATTTGTTGCGTTTCTTAGTGTCACTATTGTGTTAATATAACGACACAAGATTTTCTCAAGACAAAAGTATATTTTTTTAGAAGACTGACATTATTGAACCTTTTTTGCGATAGATCAGGCTCAAAATAAAGCTCATTTTGAGAGTCCCGAAAGTTTGTCCTTTATTGTGTAACACGTTTGTCTCATACAATATTCAGATAAAATTTGTAATAAATAAGTCTTGGAGGGGCCACTTTGTATAACAGTCGTAATATTTAAAATAACTGTATATCACTTTCACTTTAATGACTATATCAAGTCAATGAAATGTATTCGAAATAATAAAACCTACATGCGAGTGTCGTCTCCTTTTAAATCACGTTCCCTTGTTTTGAAATGGTTGTATGATACTATAAACTAGGCAGGTCCCCGTGAATTGCCGCGGGTATTGAGGAAATAGGTTTCTAGATAATAAGGTATTGTGTAAAGAACTGATATGATCAATTTTAGAGTGTAAAAGCTTGAATAGTTTTTTGGTCGTGATTGTTTTTGGCCTGATTCGACCAGTTTTTGGGACGGACAATCATGAACAGGATAGGTATTTTTTGAACTGGTCGAGATGATCAGGGACGTGGGCTGATACGACCAACTTTGAAACCGACGACCACGACCAGAACTATTCATGTGCGATCGATTTGGATTGGATGACCACGACCAAGGATTGCGCCTACACGACCAATTTTAAGCTGAGGAAACATGACCAGGATTTGTGCTGACAATAAAAATATTGGTCGTGATCGTAAAGATGGTGGCTGTGATAGTAAAAGAAATGGTTGAATAATTGAAACAGAGAGTTCGATGTGGTCGTAAAAGGACTTACTTGAGCATGTCACAGGACGAATTTGGGCTCAAGAAATGACCTTTTTTTTTGCTTGATCAAACCAGCGTTTTTTTGTGATGGTAGCATCGTTTGTGTTTGAATGGACATCGCAGCCAAAAAAAGCTTGGTCGAATCAATGATTTTGGGCCAAGAAATAGCGTTCGCCTGGTCGAAATTTGTTTTTTTTTTTGTCATCAATTTTGGTCTGTTAGTCACAGCAGCAAAAGAGCAAATCATTTTTTTTGCTTCGCCGTGATAGCAATTTTGGTCATCAAACAATTGGTCGCAACAGCAAAAAAAATCTGATCGATTCATCAAAACACAAATGTGGTCGACCAAAAAAATAATTATGGTCGAATTGCCTGTTACGGGTTGTGGTCAATTTTGGCCCCTGGTCAAATTAGATGGGTGAGTTTTGGTCGAATGCGGGGAACAGCATGTTGTTTGGTCGACTGTGGGAAACAACTGGGCTATCAGTTGCACGTGGATCAAGTGCTCGTGCTCAAACATTTGGCCACAAATGTGGTGATGCACGGCCCGAATGAAGAGTCATTAATGGACCTTGTATTATTTGAACAAAACAAACACGAGCAGTTTTTGAGCGGACACGACCACTTATCACATCACGACGAGTAGCATGAACAACTCTTCTGTAAGGAAGACCTCACCTGCATGACACGCTCAGCGAAGGCCGGCCATTGCGATGGATCTCTTGCCTGCTCCAGCAACCCCTTGTGCATCAGCACATCTTCTACCCTCTCCACGTTCACATTCATCGCATACCTACAAACAAATCCAGGACCAAATCAATTCGAACCACTACTACCACGACCATAACAACAACAACAACATCACATTGCACATCAGAGCTCAAGCAGACAGACCGGGCGGGGGGGCGGTTGAAGTGGCTCCAAAGCTCATCGTCGAAGTCCTGCGCGTGTGCCTCGGGCAAGCCGGCGTCCTGGAGGCAGCTGAGCACCTCAGCGTACACCTCCAGCTTGTCGCGCTGCTACAACTGCTTCCGCTCCTGCGCCGATGCCAACAACGAGGCTGTCGCCGCGTCCCGCGCCGCCGCTGACGCAGCATGGCTGCCGCAGCGCTCTGCCGCCGCCACGCCGCTACCGCTGCTTCCGCGCCTACGCTGACGCCGACGACAAGGCCGTGGCCGGCCCCCCCCACTGCCGACGCAGTGTGGCTGTCGCAGCACTCCACCGCCACCACGCCGCTGCCGCTGCTTCCGCGCCTGCGTCGACGCCGACACCGACGACGAGGTCGTCACCGCGCCCCCCGCCGCCGCCGACGCAGCGTGGCTGCCGCAACCCTTCACCGCCGCCATGCTGCTGCTACTGCTTTTGCGCCTGCGTCGACACCGACGACAAGGCTGTCACCGCGCCCCCCGCCGCCGCCAACACAGTGTGGCTGCCGCAACTCTCTGCCACCGTTGCATCCTCCATCGCCATTAATGGACCAGGTCGCGATCTCCCGAGGAGGAAGAGCTGCCATTAACGGACCAGGTCACCAAATCCCCGAGATCGCGACCCGCCAGGGGCCGCGGGTGCCATTCTTTTTTTTTCTCTGCCCCCCACCGCCGACGCCCCCGCCACCCATAACGCCGGAACGCTGCAAGCACAACGGAGCAAAAAAGAAGAAACCACAATAGCGATGAAGGCAACGTAAACATGGTGCAAATCGAAGCTCAACGCCTCGGGAATCAGGTGCAAACCAGATACGAACGACACCCAGGAAACAAAGGATCCAAAGCCACAACTAAGCTCACCTACCACGACATGTGGACAAATCGGAGGCGTCAAAGCAGGGCATCGAACGACGCAGCAAGAACGGTGACATGGCGTAGCGAGGAGCAAGATTCTGTTGAACAGTAACACCTCAGTGGGAATAAACTTTCTTATTTATAATAGATTAATGAGCCATGATACCCTACTGATGTTATTAGTAAGGAAGAGATTGCCTTTTTTGCATTTAATATTGCACTCTTTCACCTTGGAATCATTTATACATATATATGAGGAGATGATAAGGTTTTTTACTTTTTTACTATTACCATATCACCACACTATAAACGAGACATAAAATAAAGCTCATCTTAAGAGCCTAGAAAGTTTATCACTTATTGTGGTAACATATCTGTCTACTACAAAATTCAAATAAAATTTGTAATAAATAATATCTAGGAGGGGCCACTTTGTATAATAATAGTAATATATTAAATAATTGTATATCACTTTCACTTTAATGAGTATATCAAATCATGAAAGGTATTCTAACTAATAAAACCTTTATGCGACTATCGTTTCTTTTTAAATCACATTTAGTTGTTTTGAAATAATTATATAATACTATAAATAGTACTACTCGTGAAATGAAAAATATCAAGTAATAGTTCTCTATTCCGTCTTTCGTCCCTTTTTAAATCACATTCATTATCTTTGAAATAGTTAGATAATATTACAAAATATACTACTCATGAAATAACCAATATTAATAAATTATTCTCTATTACGAGATTCTACTCTTTTTTAAATTACGTTTAGTACCTTTAAAGTACTTTGATAATACTGACAAGCATATTATTTACATATATTTCATCATAAGTTAGAGGGCATTTTTGGTTTCGAAATTCATTCAGCTCGTCATTTTATGTGCTTGTTTTTAAGAAATGAACAATCTGCTTCTATGAGTTTATTCAATATATTTTAGAGAATGAACGTGCCAAATTTGAAATGATTTCGATGAATACATGATGAGGAACACAGTGAAGAAGAATTCAGAATACCGTAACACCATGCGACGAACCAGAGCCAGTCACCCAAGCTTAGCATGACCTAGCGCACGCCCATACCCAAAGCCGAGCACCCATCAACCGAGTCCGTTCAGTGTACTTTTCGAGGGGTTCTTTTGGGAAAAAAACATGGATAAATTGTAATCAGTTTGTTTTAGGACTTTTGTGTTATAAAAAGAGAGATTTTTGGCTTATTTTATCATCAAGAAATGTTTAGTTTAGTCCATCTCTCTAATTTAGGTTTAATTTTAATTTAGTTTTTAATTGTTTCTACATCGATTGTAAGTCCTTGACGGTCATTCTTATTTCATTAATACAGTTCGATACGTTTTGGTCACTACATGCATGGCACCTCTCAAAGTCCAAGTTTCTCCTCATCGGTTTCTCACAAATTCTTTCTATCTCATGACATCCACCTGCAAAGCAACAAAAGATCCCTAATATTCAGATTGAGCACATCATGGAAACATCGACTATTCAAAGTACTAGAATCCGGAATCTGTCAAAATATGGCATAGCAAGTGAATTAGGACATAACGAAGGTCATTACCACATAATCTGTATGCTAACAATCATGATTGAAACAGCAAAGCAAATGGAAACAAATGTATAATAGAGTGGCATGACAGAACCTTGTCTTGGATCTTCAAATTATTCCAGAAATACACCGCTCCTAAGTTTAAGAATGCACACACAAGCCTAACAGATGACAAACTATATGCAATTCAACATGCACTAAACCATTGTCCCCCAAACAGCGGTGGAAAAGCCACATATGTCAATTTGTCAAACAAACCACAGGGAAAGCCCCAATCCGTGTAAAGATCAGGACTGATCAAGGAAGACAAATTGGCCAAAAATCATCCGAAGTCCTTATAGGACAGAAATCACCGCAAATGTATGAGTGCAAAGTAGTGTAACATAAACTTGATACAGTAAACTATGCAGCGATAACAGACACGATAAACTAAGGTACCAGAAATAAGTTGGGGAAACATCGTACAGAACTCACCGTTTATTAAGCTGCATTGGTCTCCCTATCAGCAAGGGTAAAGCATTATTGGTGTAATTGATATACTCTAGTGATAAGCAGTCATTCATATCATAATGGCTTTGTGGTTGCATAACAAAGCAAACATGATGCTCTATCCTGAATGATGAGGACGACTAACACAATAGTTCTTGTTCTGAGAAGGAAATGAGTGCTATAAGCAGCATTTGCTTCACTAAATTATCAGCTCTCTGTTTGTACCTTCCGGACATGGCAATCCTAAAATGTAATACCGACTTTCGACTTAAGAAAACAGCTATAAGGTACGTTCAGTAGGTACGCTACAAGGCCAGTATAGCAAGAACAAAAGACCGATGCATATAATTTAAAATTAGAAGTGCCAGCCAATCCTACTTATTGGGAAAGGATTCACCATTGATGCATACCAAAACAGGAATCGTCAATAGTGCAGACGTGAAGCACGCGCATGGGCTCAGCACCATCCTTTCTTAGAAGGCGTGAACATAGCATCAGCTCTGCAAAAAACAGCCTCTTGTTTGCTGAGTCATCATCATTCTGGGGCTTTGCAGTGAAGTTGAGGTGGGCATATGTTGCACCGCAGATCTCGTTGAAGCAATTTGACAGCAAGGCTTTGGCAAGCTCGAACTTGTGCTGATTTATTGATTGATCAATTGATAGTTAGCAAACGCAAGGCAGAAACTTGAGAGATCAGAAGCAATCACAAAGAAAGGAAGGAAACAAGTGTTAGTTACATACAGTTCTTTTGGTGCTGTTGTAGTGTGCGAGAGCCAGATTAGGAAAGTGCAGCGCTTGACGACCAAGGTCCTTGTCACCAAGTCGCGCTTCCAGTTCCTCTGCAGTCAGTTGTTCCTCGCTAGAGAGAGAGATAAGACAGTTAATTTAACTGTACCCATCTAATGATTAATTCCAGTCCATGCCGAGTAGTAATAAGTAGCTGATCTAGCCAATTGGAGGGCCATGCATTGCATAGTGTTAGTTAAATTGTTAAATTAATCTAGTGCTGATGATACTCCAGTTGTCTATTATATACAACTTCCTCCTCCTATCCCATACTCCATCACAGTGCAAAAAAATAAAAAATAAAATAATCAGCGAAATCTGGGACTGCTAATTGGCGATGCAATGCTACACATATAGATCTATCTAATCAAACGAGTATGATCACGATTTATTTGCAAGGAAGGTGTGCAGATCAAAATCATAGATATATAAGAGTTGAATAAGAAGATCACGGTGTGTCGCTGGGTGGTTTATATTTGAAGACGAGCCCCTTGCCGGAGTTCTCCATGTCGATGAGGCTCTCGTAGAAGTTGGCCATATTGCCCTTGAATTCCCGAAAGGCGATCAAGTCCTCCTCCGTGTCGCAGTACTTCTCGTCGCAGGGTGTCCAACTGCTGCTCCAGCAGCTCCTGCAAGGTCTTCTCCTCCAACGGCTTCCTCCACCCGATGGGCCGCGGGGGGCGCTCGCGCGGGATCCTCCTCCACCTCCCCGGCGTCCGACGACGACTTCCCAGCGCTGCTCCGCCCGACCCGGCCGCCGACGTCGCTCCCGCGGCCGATCCGGTCGCCTGCGCCGCACCCCCGCTCGACCCGGACGCCGACTCCGCACTGCCGTCCGATCCGGCCGCCGGTTTCGCACCCCCGCCCTCCGGAGCTACCACGCCTGCAGATGCCCCGCCGCTAGGGTTCCCGCCGGGTCCGACATGATCTGATTGGAATTGGACCCCAACCTCCTCCTCTCTCCTCCCATTATAGCCGGGTCCCACTCACAAGCCGAGCATATTCTTGTTCGATTGGGCTTCGTATACTTGTCATCCTCTTAATTTATTTTAACCTACTGCGTCTCCGTTGTACGGTAACTTGGATTCACATCTGCCTCTTACTTTTTATTTCTGCCGCGCCATGAGCCGATCAGGGTGAAATACCGCATGATAGAAGTGTCGGAGGTGCCATGTGTAATCTATCTAACTTATCATATTTTCAAAATAAGTCATTTTTGTAAATTTATAAAATTATAGGCTGTTTTTGCATTTTTCTCTTCTAGTGAGTTATTTATATAAAAATTTTATGAAAGTTGTAGCTTGCGTACTTTTTGGCATTGTGATGCATCTGCCATAGTGGTAATTTCATATATTATTATTTTCTTATATTCGGTAATTGTTTAAATCGTGCATTGCCGTGCGATTAGAAGTGACTCTCTTGCTAATACATCGGTTAAATAAAATTAAGTTTGATTGTTTCTTTTCCTAGCTTGTCTTCACTAACTCAAAACTAGCTGGCATGAACTCTGGTACACTCAATGTAGAATGGAACATCATAACACCAGAGTCTATGCCACACACAAACACACACAGAATTGAACATCGTAGTATTAGAGTTCATATGCTAATTGTTATAAAACATAATACATTCAACGTAGAACTGAACATTATAACCTTGCCACGAAGTCCAATAGTGTGCACCATAACACCTCTGGCCAAAACGATAATTAAAATTAAAATCTTTATCATATATTAAATCATACCATCGAAAAGTGTGTGTATTTGAAGTAAACAGTGGGAGAGTCCAAATTATTAGCTTACAAAATTAATATGCTTGTAAAGTGGAATAAATTGCACTGTCGCAGTATTGCAAACAAATTCTACAGTATTTTTCTGCAAGATTGACATTATTATTGTTATTCAAGAAAAAAGTAATACTGACATTTCGTGTATTATAATATTGTACGGCTAGTTGAGTGCATTGATCTGTCTGATGTGTTGCTTGATTTTTGGTGTATACTTCCATGTGAAGCGGTTCTCGTAACTCCATCTCTGTGACTGGCGGATTGTCTGATCGACATATCAAACGATGGTTGATGAATTCTTGTGTCACACTTCCATTTCGTGCATGTATCCATCAATTTTATTAACTAATATCAATGAACTCACACATGACATGACATGACATGACATGAATAAAGAGATTAAGAAACATACTCCTTGGAAGAAGGCCCTGGCTTTGGAAACATAGTGATGAGATGATATTGCTATAAGTGAATAGGAGTTGATGTGTGGAGATGGACACTGTGGTGTAAACTTGGATGGCAGGGCCCCTCTAGAGGTATTTATAAACTTCAAATTCCTTTTTTTTTTTTTTTTGGTGGAAAGATAGCTTCATTTTTCGTTCACAATTGTCCTTGCTTGCTGATTTTGGAAGACAACAAGGAGGATTGCAAGGAGAAGGCTACCTTTTTTTTTGTATTTACTGTTGTATTCACCTTGGATTCGTTTGTACATATGAGGAGATGAGGAGGTTCTTACTTGTTGATTGTTGTTATTACATCACCATACTATAGACGGGTCTCAAAATAAAGTTCATTTTGAAAGCCTAGAAGATCGATATCAATTCGTTTTTCATCTGTGCAAATAAAACAACAATAAGAAACATACACTACACAGTATAGGATTACAAATCTCTCTATGATAGAATGATAATAACAAGTATACACCACACAATATATATAGGATTACAAATCTCCCTTTGATAGAATGACTTGTGAATAGAGGTCCGGAGAGTTTGCCACGCCAAAACAAAATATGATGGTTCGCGGTAACATCAATAAACTTAAGTTTTCGCTAGTTAAGTGTAAACTGAAAAAAGGAGATTTTCACAGATAAACAACTATAATTAAGAACATACTAAAGCTATCTAGTGCCTACAGCAAGGTCAATTAATTCACTCCATATACAAATTCATACAGTGTAGTCCGGTGTGCTTGATGTGGTCACTGCATGCATGACACCTCTCAAAGTCCAAGTTTCTCCTCATCAGTTTCTCACAAGCTCTTTCTATCTCATGACATCCACCTGTAAAACAACAAAGGATCCCTAATATTCAGATTGAGCACATCATGGAAATATCGATTATTCAAAATCTTAGAATCTGGACACTGTTAAATACGTCAGGGCAAGTTAATTAGGACATAACAGTGGTCAATATCACATAATATGTGCGCTATCCATCATGATTGTAATAGCAAATGCTAGCAAATGTATAGTACAGTGGCAATTAAAATCTTTATCATATATTAAATTATACCACAGAAAAGTGTGTGTATGTAAAGTAAACAGTGGGAGAGTTCAAACTATTGGCTTACAAAATTAATATGCTTGTAAAGTAGAATAAATTGCATTGCCGCAGTGTGTGTGCAAACAGATTCTACAGCATTTTTCTGCCAGATTGACGTTATTAACCTGTTTTGTTGTAGGTCAAGACATCTAATATTTGTCCATATATACCAAAAGAAAATACTATTGAAATGTACAATTAAATTAATCTTGCATCAATACTCAAGAGCAGCTGTTTAACCCAAATTTTCTCAGAATATAATCAAGGGTTAATAGAAGTATTAAGTAAAAAAATAATCCTAGTTGTGTGGAAATAAATAAGAAAGAAACTACTGTAGTACCTTTAGCAATATGCATATACGGCTGTTAATTGGGAGATTTCTACTAATTAGTCTGTGGCTATTGAAAACCAGTGAAATTATCATTGTTGGAATGTCTGATCCCACCGAAACAGTAAATGCAAATATCTAGAGATCTTGCATTAATTTTATTGTCCAAACTAATTAATGTAAGATTTATGTTCCTGATGCAAAAATATGTGAGATAAATAAAGATGGATCTTATCATTTGCTTTGTCCACAGGCCCACATGACAATACACGCTCCGACCTATTAAATCCTGTTAGCTCAAACGAGTTGTTATTTCTTCCAACCTTAGGTTTAAAATACACATGGAAATAGCTTCTGTGCTCATTATTGTTTAAAGTAAACACGTGGCTGTCCTTTGGTTCGGCACGCTTGGCCATGTCATGTGCACCTAGCTAAAAATTTGGAAAAATTACAAATTATTATTATTATTATGAGAGTAATTATTAAAGAAAGAAAAAATAATACTAACATGGTGTGTATTATAATACTGTAAGAATCGGATGTATTGTACTCATTTATTTCCTGAAGAGATGAAATGAGTATTTTCTTCCACCAATGGGTGATGGACATGTAAAAAGAAAGCTGAACAATCACTACTGTGTTTTTCTTGGCATGGACCTTCCCTTGAGTTGTGCAAATTATAAAGAAAAATCACATTATCTTAACATATATGCTGTAAGAAGTGAGTAGTGGTAATATATTTTTTTTACTACTAGAGTACAATCTTATCGGATATATTCTACTCATTTATTATCAGAAGAGATAGAGTGAATATTTACTTCCACAATGGATCATGGACATGTAAAAAAAAAAGACTAAACAATCATCATTTTTTTTGGTCATAGGCCATCACTTGAGTTCAAAAATTATTAATTTATTTTTATTATTAATATCCCTCAGTTTATCTTAATCATTTTTAAATTATCGCAAACCATCTTAAAAACTCTTAATATGAGTTAATCATCTTTCTAATTATATAATTAAGATAACTTGACCTAATGGAAAGCTCAATTTCAACTTTTCTACAAGTTTGGCGCAATTCATACACTACATAACCCAGTGTGACTGGCCTCATCTATTTTACATCACACCCGGACTCATTAGTACAATTTAGTCAACCAAATATCTGTTAGTTTCAAAGATTATGTTTAGATAAGACATAATGAAGTAGATGTTGCACAACAGTATTAATTGGGTGTGAGAGATTGGTGCAACAGCATGAAGCCTGTGCTCTTCTGTTTTTCTTTTGGATGGATGCTGGACTCTAGTTGTTTGAAGCTGCTCCATCTCTTTCGTGTTTGTTCAAAAGCTGATTTCTACTGCTCTGCAGCCTACGTACGGAGTAAAGCAGTAAAAAAAATTCTTCAAAGATAGCAGACAGCGGGAACACTTGTATAGTTTGAGGACAGCCTCTTTTGCTCTTCTTATTTACTTAGGTTAACTCCACTGCTGAGGCGTTTCGCGAGACGCTTCAACAGAATATTCTTTAGTATATTCTGTGTCATGTGTGTGAAACACCATCCCAAACATCTCCCTACTCTAATACAAAGGTGCTTCGCGAGGCGCCTTTTCAAGCGCCTCCCTCTCCAATGCAAAGGCGTTTCGAGAGGCGCTTTGTGCGGGATCCGCATATATAATATGTATTAAAGATTATAATTACTAAAATGAAATTCGGATAATTCAAACACAACCAAATAAAACATAAAAATTGTAAATAACATTAAAAAAATTCTAAATTTTTTGAAATTTTTTTATTTAATAAATGACACACATAGAAATAAACAAGACACATACTAATTAAAATTCGAATACATTTTAAACAAGACTCCGCACAAACTACTACATTTCGGTACCGTCGCCCCTGAAATGCTGCCAAATGTGCTCAACCAGATCCCGTTTTAGTTGCTGATGCGTTGGGCGAGCCCGGATTGCATCGTTTTGAGCTAGCATCTGTGCGAATATTGGCGGAGCACTCCCGTGGAGAGTAGGCGGTGTAACGGTAGATGTCCCTTGGCTATCGTACGACCCATCGGTCGGGTCATGAGAGTGTCGCTCATCCTCGATTATCATATTGTGTAGGATGACACACGCTTTCATAATATTGGCAAGGGTTGACCGTCGCCAAAATCGACCGGGGCCGCGGACAATAGCAAATCGAGTTTGCAAGACCCCAAAAACTCGCTCCACATCTTTTCTTGCTCCTTCTTGGTGCTGTGCGAACAACATGTGTTTCTCCGTTTGGGGCAAGAGAATGGTCTTCACAAAGATAGCCCATTCGAGGTAAATACCATCGGCTAAGTAGTACCCCATATTGTACTGTGTCCCATTAACAGAGTACTGAACAGCAGAAACTCGGCCGCCCAACACATCCGTGAAAAGGGGGATTGGTTTAGCACGTTGATGTCGTTGTTGGATCCGGAGACACCAAAGAAAGCATGACATATCCACAGATCTTTAGACGCAACCACTTCAAGTATTATTGTAGGGACTCCTTGATCACCGCGGGTGAATTGGCCCCTCCACGCAACTGGGCAATTGCGCCATTCCCAGTGCATGCAATCGATGCTTCCCAGCATCCCTGGGAAACCTCGCTCCTCTCCTTGCTGAAGCAGACACCGGAGGTCATCGATAGTAGGTTGACGAAGATATTCCTCCGCGAACCGATCAATGATTCCTTCGACGAAACGCTCCAGACACTCAATAGCCGTCGACTTTCCAATGCGTACATACTCATCGACGGCATCGGCGGGGGAGCCATAGCACAACATGTGCAATGCCGCTATACACTTCTGCAAGGGAGATAGCCCCTTTCTAAGGAGGGCATCTGTTGGCGGAAATCTCCGCGAGACTAAGTCCAGGTAAGTTGCCCGCCTTTCGCCCGGGGACGTGGCCTCCGGTGCCTGCCCCGGCCGCCGCCTTTTGGCTCCCGGGACCTGGCCTCCAGTGCCGGTCCCGAGCGCCGCCATGTGCCCGGGGACGTGGCCTTCGGTGCCGGTCCCGGGCGCCGCCTTTTGGCTCCCGGGACCTGGCCTCCGGTGCCGGGCCCGGGCGCCGCCTTTTGGCTCCCGGGACCTGGCCTCCGGTGCCGGGCCCGGGCGCCGCCTTCGCCATTTGCCCGAGGACGTGGCCTCCGGTGCCTGCCCCGGGCGCCGCCATTTGGCTCTCGGGACCTGGGCTCCGGTGTCGGTCCCGGGCGCCGCCATTTGTCCGGGGACATGGCCTCCGGTGCCTGCCCCGGGCGCCGCCTTTTGGCTCCCGAGACCTACCCTCCGGTGTCGGTCCCGGGCGCCGCCATTTGCCCGGGGACGTGGCCTCCGGTGCCTGCCCCGGGCGCCGCCTTTTGGCTCCCGAGGCCCGAGCTCCGGTGCCGGTCCCGGGAGCCGCCTTAGGCCCGGGGACCTGGCCTCCGATGCATGTCCCGGGCCTCATCGCCCTTCTAAAGGTAAAGTCTCTGATTGCTGATCACGTGCAGGTCACGCGAGGAGCGCCTCGGGAATCAGCGACCACCTGTCAAGCATCCAAGGCGCTTGACCGGGAGAAGGACGTTGCTACCCCTCAATCCGACGGTAGCGTCCGGGGTAGTTTAGTCTTTTTGCTTCTTTTTGGGGCTATAAATAGCCCTTGTACCCCCTGTTGTAAAGACAAGTGATTCATTTTATTGTTTAGATAAAACTCACAGGTGTGCTCCGGAAGCCTCTCCCCCGAGAGAGCCTCCCCAGCCGACTCCGGTTGGGAGCACGCCGACAGGACTAGGGCCCCCACCAGGACCCGAACTTGTATAAATCCTCGTGTCATTTCTTGTGTTTGTCCGGCGGGGGAGGACCGGTCACCCGGTCAGCCCGCGTCGCGTTTTCTTCGCTAGGATCGTTCCCAAAACCTGCCGGGGTATTCGCAATACCACGACAGCATCTCTCCTCTCATTGAAATACGGGGACCACTCCCTAAGAGCTTCGACGATTCGCAGAAAGAGGGGTTTCCCCATTCAAAACCGTCTACGAAACAAGTACTCGGGGTAGACCGGAACGTCGGCGAAGTAGTCCGCGACTAGACGGCCATGACCACCTTCGCGATCTCTATCAATGTACCTTTTGCTACCTCGTCGACGGCGGTGCGAGGTACCATCATCTATGCTGGCTTCAAGGTCGTCAAAAACGCGACGGTACAGGGGTTGGACCGTCAACCCACTCTGGACAAACCCCGCCATGAACTCTTCGACTTGGTTGACGGCTTCATCCTCGCCACTACTTGTGCTTGAGCTAGAGGACATTTTTTTGGACAAGGCAAGATCTTGTGAAGATGAAGGCTCCAGGGGTTCTGATATATAGGGAGAGAAGCGAATCAATCATATGGGCCTCTTCCAACGGCTAAATACAAAGGCATCCATCACATGTGTTGGTTCCAACGGGTACAATCCAAAAGCATGGAACACATATCGATCACATGCCAAAAGCAACGGCTAAAATTCAAATGTATCGGTTACATGCTAAAAGCAACGGCTAAAATTCAAACAGGTAAATCCAAAACGACTTAAATTAATAATGCGAGCACAATTCTACAAAGGAAAAGTACATCGTTTAAGCTACTACTTATTTTTCATTTCCTTAATCATGTCGTTCACGTACTCTAATGCGGCCTCATGCGCCGCCTTACGAGCATCCGAGAAATTAGATGTATCCCCCATAATCAGTTTCGTCAACGACTTCGTAAATGCGGCTTTTTCCTTGCTTTTGGCCATCTCTTGCAAATTTTCGGCTGCAGCAACGGCTTTGTCGGCCACCCTATCGAGGTCGGCATTGGCTTGGCCGATGCACTGCAGGGTCTCCTCATACGCCGAGAACGCCGAGGATGTTTCACTCATTTTTGTCTTACCCTTCCGCTTGTTCTTTGCCGCATTCCGCCCTTCCGGTCGTGGAAGCTCCACAGGTTCATCGTCGTTGTTTGACGACGACATGTGGCACCTTCTTCGTTGAGGCGAGCTCTTTTGGAAGAGTCGAGGTAGCTTCGGCACCACTTCGGTTGATCAAGCACGACACTTCACCAGTGCTCCAAGATGAAGGGATGACCCACCTCCTGCTTATACATGTCCCGTGCTTGAGACATTAATTGGTCGTCCGAACGACCACTGGCGTAGGCATCCCTCAACCTACAATAGATGCCATTGAAGTGAACAATTTTTTTATTGTTCTTCTGCCAATGGTCTTTGCAGTGCCTACGTCCCGTCTGCGGTCAGGCGGACTGCTCCTGTTGTACGACTCAGCGACCTTCGACCAATATATGTCGAACTTTTTGTAGTTCCCCTCGACCAGATCAAGAGAGTTATTCAACCATGCACTGATCTGGAGGACGAAAAATTCAAAATTTCAAAAACTAAGATAAAACCTGTCGAGAAAAAATGTACAATACAAATATTTAATATTTAGATGAACACTCACAAGTCGCATGTCGTCCGGTTGTGACTAGTTCAATCGTTTACGCCGCTGTGCAGCGGTTCCTTCGCTTTTGCCGGCATTGTCGTCGTCCTCGCACTCGACCGAGGATGTGCTATGCGGACTGCCGGTATCTGATACGGACGTGGAGCGGGAATTCTTTGCCGATGCTTGCGGAGGCGACATTTCCGCGGGGATGGTCGGAACTCCAACCAAATGAGGATTCTGACCGTAAGGACCATAGGGGGTTGTGCGTATGGATATGCATATGAATATGGTTGGCCGTATGGAGGGGGTGGGCCATATAGTGGATAGCACATCGGATATGGTGGGGGAGGGGGCTGAAAACTGGGTGGATTTTGGCCGCTTGGCGCTTGGGGGCTCTCCTCATCGAAATTAGGCTCGCCAAACCAGTTCACATAACCACAGGGGGGGAGTGTTGGCCATCGGAGAATTTTCTGGGAAAAAATTAGCTGAACTTTGCTAGAAAAGTGTGTGGTTTGGACTTGTGTTGAGTGCAAATGAGCTGAACCTTGCTCCTATTTATAGCCAGGGGAGCACACAATTTTTTAGAATTTTTTGGTGATTTTTTGTGAATTTTTGGTATTTTTTATGAATTTCTAGTCTCAGAAATGAATAAAATATTTAAAACAGCTAATTTTAACGGCTATAATACAACGGCTGTTTTTTTTGTCTCGCTGACAAGTGGGACCGGGGAAAAAATGGCACAACGGCTAGTTTATGGCGCATACAAAACACTCATTCACACTGACAGGTGGGACCCACAGCCAACCAGGCCCACAAAGCAGTGAGAAAAGCGGTACACACGCGTGTGCACGAAGCCAGTGTGTCCACTGCCACCACGCGTTTTGTGGGCCCCACCAAAACGCGTGGTGCACAAGCACACCTCCCACCCCCTCGCTGACGTGTGGGCCGTGGCGCGCGTTTGGGCCCACATGTCAGTGCACGTGACGCGAGAGTAGCTAGCGCACGCGGGGGACAGCGGTGGGGCCCACAAACCGCGTCCCGGGGCGTCGCGCGTGCTCCAACGCGGGCGCCACGCTTGCGAGACGTCGGTGGGCCCCACCTGTCAAACCCCGATTTTGCGACGCCAGCCGTGGCGTTCTCTCTCTCCTCGCGCGCGTTTTTTAATATTTTTTCTCCGTGGGCCCCCTTATCAGAGCGCTGAGGCGCCTGCACTGGACTTAGCCTTACCACCTTCTGATTTTGCTGCCGGTAGGGCATCTGCTGGACCCTACCTCCTCCTCTTTGCAAAATTTATTTGTGCTTTGTCTTGCACTACATTATCACCAGTTTCTTTTAAACCTTGCTGAATATGTAGAAATAATGAAATCATAATTAGACAGGCTAGCAGAATCATGAAGGGACGGGTTGAGCAAAAAAACTATTCACATTCTCCTAGAGGAGAGGTTTATGTTAAGAATTATTCTCATGAGTTTGCGGCCATGTTTTCGCTAAGCAGGATAAGTTCAATTTATTGATATTCAACAATGCTCTCTTATATTTGCAGAAGTTTGGTGTCTTCAGTTCATGATTCTCTCTGTTTCACTGTGTTCTTGGTTTAGCAAGTCAAATAATTGTTTGGCTGTGCAGTTTGTTTTCTGTGCAATCGATCCTTCACATTACCGTTTACATTTAAACTTTTATGCTCTAATGCTAATAGAAGTTGAATCAAAGCTGAGCTACGTACCATCAGTATATTTGTCTATAAAAAGGGATAAAAAAATAAAATAGGCAAAGCTCAGCTAGATAAGATCGAATTTTATTTTCGAATAACTCATAAAAAAAATAATTTCAAAAATAATCTGAAACTTTTAAAAATTTCACAAATGGGTTTCAGTCGCGATCCGACGGACGTAATTGATCTTCAGTCGTTATCTGAGATCGCGACTGAACGCGTGGCACAGCCCAAAGTGCACGTGACTTTCAGTAACCAGTTAGCAGGTTTTTGAATTGGGTTCTTGTCACATGATAACCTTGCAGGTATTAACACTTTTAATAATCGTGGTTGAAACTCAGAAAAAATATTTGATATTGTTGTGACCGAGATTCGAACTCGGACCACAGGTGTGGGAGGCTTAGCTCTTAACCAACTAGGCTACATTGGACTCATAATGTATGATAACATTACTTATATTAGTACTGAAAGCTAGATAACGACTGAAAGCCACATGCACCTTTGGGTTGTGCCACGCATTCAGTCACGATCTCAGATAGCAACTGAAGATCAGTCGCGTCCGCCGGATCGCAACTGAATGCCATTTGTGTTTTTGAAATTATTTTTTTTGATGGGTTATTCAAAAAAAATTCGGTAAGATCGACAACCATCCGTTTTTCATCTGCTCAAATAAAACAACAATAAGAAGTATACACCCCACAGTAAAGATCAGGACGACCACAGGGGAAGCATAAATCCATGTAAAGATCAGGACTACAGGACAGGAATCACGACAAATATATGAGTGCAAAGTCATGTAACATAAACTTGCTGCAGTAAACTATACAGAGAATAACAAACACAGTAAACCTTGGTAAAAAAAAAAGAGTAAATGTAACCCCTGTCGCACGCTAAGAACTCACCAAACTGTCGTGAAGTGTTATTTTTATAAAAAAAAAAAGTAAGTGTGGGTTATTTTTTAATTTTTTTAGATTATTTCTAAAAATAAATTCTATAATATATATAGAGTAGTAATAATTAGCTAAGTGAGGGCACATGAATCATGATGGAGAGAAGGGATTAAGAGAATCCCTAGCCAATTGGAGAGCCATGCATGGTATAGTGTTAGTTAAATTGTTAAATTAATCTAGTGCTGATGATACTCCAGTTGTCTATTATATATAACTTACTCCTCCTATCCCATAATCCATCTATGCCCACCTCCAATTCACCAACACAGTGAAAAAAAAAAAGGAAAATATAATAATCTTCAGAATCTAGGACTGCTAATTGGCAATGCAATGCTAGACCTATATATCTATCAAAGCTCAGGGGCTAAACCTAATCAAACTCATGTACTTCCAAGGAAGGTGTGCAGATCAAAATCATATATGAGAGTTGACTGAGAGGATCACTAGCTCGCTGGGCCACATAAAATCTTATATATTAAAATTAAAATCTTTATCATATATTAAATTGTACCACAGACAAGTATGTATATTTGAAGTAAAGAGTAGGATAGAATTCTATTGCAAATTTATAAAATCAAAACAGGACAAATACAAATATATTTTTAAAAAACAGGATATATATATAATATGGCTCATTGTAATGGTTTTGGGCAAGTCGTCCAACGAGAGGGAGATTGAAAAGGCTTTGTCTATCGTATTTTATGTGTTGTATGTTTTATTGTTATCTTTTAAATAGTTCAATTATGGTTCTGTGCCCCTCTCTTCTAAAAAGAAATGCTCGTTAAGGATTATTGAACTGAGAAAAAAAAAACACCTCAACTGTATCAACCATCAAATATTGAATTGAAAAGAATGTAACATGTAAGAATCATCATTTAAATAGAATTGAAGGATTTGAGTTTAGCTTTTAAAACTAACAAAAATATCTAAGCCCTCCTAAATTGGGTGTAACATGAGTGGCTTTTTCAGATAATTTGGAGTTCATTTTAAACCAATAAGGTTAAGTTAATATTCTCTAGTTTTCTGCAAAATCTTATTTGATGAGTGTTTCAGAAAAGCTAAACCCTCCCCAATAGTTGATAATTTGATATACCTTAATTGATTTGTCTTTTAAACTTCACGATCCTACTATTCAAGTATACCCTTTTAGTCATATGCTACATATATACAATTTATAATAAAGAGTCCAAACTATTGACTTCCAAAATTAATCTGCTTGTAAAGTGGAATAAGTCGCAGTGTGCAAAGAGATTCTGTAGCATTTTCGTTCTAGTCAAGTTAAAACAAAACTTTACACACACACACACACACACAAAAGCCTGGAACCTTGGAGTCTATCCGTTTAATTGTGCTAAGAACCTTGTAGTATAGAATGTTTTGTTGGTTTTATATACTTTTGAAATTTAGAAGGAAATAGTATCATTTATGTTTCTCAATTTTGGGATCTACTTCTATTTCAACCCTTGAATCATTTCGAATGTTTATTTTGACCCCTTATCTTTTGGAGAGGCGTCAAAAAAAAATCCTTTGACCCCTTTTATAGTTTAACTTAACACACAGTTTTTATTTTTCTATTTTTTAGTTATTAATTGTCAAAAATAACATTGCAGCGCTTAGGAATCTTTTGTTGTGTGTATTTCTTTTAGCTTTTGCGTACAGCTATAGCCTATAGCCAAGCACAACCTTTGTTGCGTTTCTTAGTGTCACTATTGTGTTAATATAACAACACAAGATATTCTCAGACAAAAGAATATTTTTTTTTTGGAAGACTGACATTATTGAACCTGTTTTGCAATATATCAAGCTCAAAATAAAGCTCATTTTGAGTCTCGAAAGTTTGTCATTTATTGTGTAACATGTTTGTCTCATACAATATTCAAATAAAATTTATAATAAATAAGTCTAGGAGGGGCCACTTTGTATAACAATAGTAATATTTAAAATAATTATATATCACTTTTACTTTAATGACTATATCAAGCCAATGAGAATTATTCAAAATAATAAAAGCAAGTGTCCTCCATTTTTAAATCACATTCCCTTGTTTTGAAATGGTTATATAATACTATAAATTAACGTGCCATGATACCCTACTAATGTTATTACTTATTAGTAAGGAAGAGGCTGCCTTTTTTGCATTTAATGTTGCACTCTTTGACCTTGGACTCATTTGACGAGATGATAAGGTTTTTACCTTTTTACTCACCACGCTAGTCGCTACAGACTAGACATAAAATAAAGCTCATTTTGAGAGCCTAGAAAGTTTGTCTCTTATTGTGATAACATGTTTGTCTAATACAAAATTCAAATAAAATTTATAATAAATAATATCTGGGAGGGCCCACTTTGTATGATCATAGTAATATTTTAAATAATTGTATATCACTTTCACTTTAATGAGTCTATCAAGCCATGAAAAGTATTCTAAGTAACAAAACCTTTATGTGAATATCGTTTCTCACGTTCACTTGTTTTGAAATAGTTATATAATACTATAAATAATGCTACTCGTGAAGTAAAAAATATCAAGTAATGATTCTCTATTGCGTCATTCACTCCTTTTTAAATCACATTCATTGGCCTTTGAAATAGTTAGATAATATTATAAAATATATCACTCATGAAATTACCAATATTAGTAAATAATTCTCTATTACGAGCTTCTCCTTGTTTTAAAATCACCTTTAATTCATTTAAAGTACTTTGATAATACTGACAAGCATATTATTTACATATACTTCATCGTAAGTTAAGAGGGAATTTTTGGCTTCGAAATTCGTTTAGCTTGTCATTTTATGTACTTTTATTTAAGAAATGAACAATCTATTTATGTGAGTTTATTCAATATGTTTTAGAGAATGAACATGCCAAATTTGAAATGATTTCGATGAATACACGGAGAGAAACACAGTGAAAAAGAATTCGGAATACCATAACACGATGCGACAAACCAGAGCCAATCACCCAAGCTTAGCATGACCTAGAGCACGCCCATGCCCAAAGCCGAGCACCCCTCAACCACCGCATTTTTGAGTCCGTTCAGTGTAATTTTCAAGGGGTTATTTTTTGAAAAAAAACATGCAGAAGTTGTAATCAATTTGTTTTAGAACTTTGGTGTTATAAAAGGAGAGATTTTTGGCTTATCTTATTATTCAGGAATGTTTAGTTTAACTCACCTCTCTAATTTAGATTTAATTTTAATTTAATTTTTATCGCTTCCACATTAATTATAAGTCGACCTTGACGACCATTCTTATTTCATTAATACAGATCGATACGTTTTTATTACTTGTTGCATATGTACTATTTTTTATGGCTATTAGTGAGTATTATTCTTGGTAGGATAAGGATTGACTTAATCCGGAAGACGCGATTTTATTTTTAGTTTTCTCTTAAAGTCTATCAACTTAATTTCCTAAATTTTATTCTCCAAACCTTGAATTTTATTCTTCAAATCCAATCAATAATCGCAGGGAATTGTTAAGTGCAAACTGACAAAAGATATCTCCACAGATAAACACCCACCATTAAGTACATAATAAGGCTGTCTAGTGCCTAAAGTAAGACCAAGTTAATAATTCACTCCATAATATATGGATGCTCATGCAGTGTAGTAAGGCCATCTGGTGCTATCGTGACCTGCAATGAACTGATCACCTTTCGGGTGTTTGATGCGGTCACTACATGCATGGCACCTCTCAAAGTCCAAGTTTCTCCTCATCGGTTTCTCACAAATTCATTCTTTCTCATGACATCCACCTGCAAAGCAACAAAATATCCCTGATATTCAGATTGAGCACATGCATACGAATGTATAATAGAGTGGCATGACAGAACCTTGTCTTGGATCTTCAAATAATTCCAGAAATACACCGCTCCTAAGTTTAAGGATGCACACACAAGCCTAACACTTGACAAACTATATGCAATTCAACACTAAACCATTGTCCCCCAAACAGCAATAGAAAAGCCACAGATGCAAATTTTGTCAAACAAACCACAGGGAAAGCCCCATTCCGTGTAAAGATCAGGACTGATCAAGTAGTGTTGATCATGACAAACTATATATATGCATACAAATTGACCAAAACCCATCCAAAGTCCTTACAGGACAGAAATAACCACAAATGTATGAGTGCAAAGTAGTGTAACATAAAACTTGCTACAGTAAATTATGCAGCGAATAACAGACACGGTAAACTAAGGTAAGAGAAATAAGTTGGGGAAACATCATAAAAAACTCACCGTTCATTAAGCTGCATTGGTCTCCCTATCCGCAAGGGTAAAGCATTATTGGTGTAATTGATATACTCAAGTGATAAACAGTCATTCATATCATAATGGCTTTGCGGTTGCATAACAAAGCAAAAATGATGCTCTACCCTGAATGATGAGGACGACTAACGCAATAGTTCTTGTTCTGAGAAGGAAATGAGTGCTATAAGCAACATTTGTTTCACTAAATTATCAGCTCTATGGTTGTGTCCAACTTATTGGGAAAGGATTCACCATCGATACATACCAAAACAGGAATCGTCAATAGTGCAGACGTGAAGCACGAGCATGGGCTCAGCACCATCCTTTCTTAGAAGGCGTGAACATAGCATCAGCTGTGCAAAAAACAGCCTCTTGTTTGCTGAGCCATCATCATTCTGGGGCTTTGCAGTGAAGTTGAGGTGGGCATACGTTGCACCGCAGATCTCGTTGAAGCAATTTGACAGCAAGACTTTGGCAAGCTCGAACTTGTGCTGATTTATTGATTGACCAATTGATAGTTAGTAAACGCAAGTCAGAAACTTGAGAGATTAGAAGCAATCACAAAGAAAGGAAGGAAACAAGTGTTAGTTACATACAGTTCTCTTGGTGCTGTTGTAGTGTGCGAGAGCCAGATTAGCAAAGTGCCGCGCTTGACGACAAACGTCCTTGTCACCAAGTCGCGCTTCCAGTTCCTCTGCAGTCAGGTGTTCCTCGCTAGGGACAGAGAGACAGGACAGTTAATTTAACTGTACCCATCTAATAATTAATTCCAGTCCATGCTCACCATGTAATATATGCAGAGTAGTAATAAGTAGCTGATCTAGCCAATTGGAGGGCCATGCATTCAATAGTGTTAGTTAAACTGTTAAATTAATCTAGTGCTGATGATACTCCAGTTGTCTATTATATACAACTCCTCCTATCCCATACTCCATCACAGTGCAAAACAATAAAAAATAAAATAATCATCGAAATCTGGGACTGCTAATTGGCGATGCAATGCTACGCATATAGATCTATCTAATCAAACGAGTATGATCACGATGTATTTGCAAGGAAGGTGTGCAGATCAAAAAAATATATATAAGAGTTGAATAAGAAGATCACGGTGTGTCGCTGGGTGGTTTATATTTGAAGACTGGCGATTTGCCGTTCTCCATGTCGATGAGGCTCTGGTAGTGGTCGGCCATCTCGCGCTTAAATTTCCGAAAGGCGATCAAGTCCTCCTCCGTGTCGCAGTACTTCTCGTTGCTGGTGTCCAACCGCTCCTCCAGCAGCTCCTGCAAGGTCATCTTCTCCAACGGTTTCCTCCACCCGATGGGCCGCGGGGGGCGCTCGCGCGGTATCCTCCTCCACCTCCCCGGCGTCCGACGACGGCTTCCCGGCGCTGCTCCGCCCGACCCGGCCGCCGACGTCGCTCCCCCGGCCGACCCGACCGCCTGCGCCGCACCCCCGCCCTCCGTAGCTACCACGCCTGCAGATGCCCCGCCGCTAGGGTTCCCGCCGGGTCCGACATGATCTGATTGGGATTGGACGCCAACCTCCTCCTCCTCTCTCCTTTTCCAGTTTTATCGGGATTCGTACACTTGTCATCCTCTTAATTTGCATTTGTGACTTTTCCATCACTGCTTAGGGACAATGGTTTAGTGTTGAATTGCATATAGTTTGTGCTTGTGTGATAATGACCTCTTTCATGACGGGTAGCATACAGATTATTTGATAATGACCTATTGTATCTCTTATCTAAATTGTGGAGCTCATAGTTGAACAGAGTCCAGATTCTAGGAGTACTTTGAATAGTCGATGTTTCCATGATGTGCTCAATCTCTTGTTGCTTTGCAGGTGGATATCATGAGAGAGAAAAAGCTTGTGAGTAACCGATGAGGAGAAACTTAGACTTTGAGAGGTGCCATGCTCACTGCATGAGCATTTATATATATATATCATGGAGTAGTGAATTATTGATTTGGTCTTTCTGTAGGCACTAGATAGCCTTTAATATGTTCTTCGTGGTGGGTGTTTTATCTGTGGAGATCTCTTTTGTCAGTTTGCACTCAACTATGGAAAACTTAAAAGTTCATCCATGTCACCACGAAACCATCATATTTTGTTTCAGCGTGCAAGCATTTTGGACCGCTATTTACAAAGCACCAGAAATATTTGGGTAGCTTGTCCATATCCTTGCATTACTTGGATGGAGCAAACAATGAGTGCCCGAAGATCATAAAAGAAAGGATACCATTTAGGCCTCTTCAAACATAAACAAACAAAAATAAAATAACTCGAGAGCCATGCAAATAAACCAAAATAAAGTGTATCACAAAGAGATGTCAAGTGTATATCACAAGAGACATCGAGTGTATCACAATAGACACAGGGGGACGCTAACCACAAACAAAAGTCGCCTAGTTCACAAACTCCTAAGATTAGTACACAAACAAAAAATTTGTCTTTTTTTGCATTTAAAATTGCACTCTTTCACCTTGGACTCATTTGTATATATATGAGGAGACAAGGATATTTTTATTTTTTGATTGTTACTATATCATCACGCTATAGACAAGTCTCAGAATAAAACTCATTTTGAGAGTCTAGAAAGTTTGTTACTTATTATGGTAACATGTTCAAATAAAATCTGTAATAAATAATTTTGGGAGAGGCCACTTTGTATAATAGTAGTAATATTTAAAATAGTTGTATAGCATGTTCATTTTAATGATTATATCAAGCCAATGAAAAATATTCTAAATAATGGAGTGAGTATTTACTCCGACCAATGAATGATTGACATGTAAAAAAAAAAAAGTTGAGTAAGCACCACTTTCTTTTTTTGTCTTGGCATGAACCTTCTCTCGAGTTGTTCAAATTATGGTGAGAAAACCATATTAACTCACCAAGTATATTGCAAAAAGTGTAATAATATTTTGTTTACTATGGAGTACAATCTTATTAGATATATTCACTACTATAAAAATATTTTCTTCTAACGGTTCAAAACATATCTCTACTAACGGTTCTTATACCGTTAGTGATCGACACGATAGAACAAAACTAACTTTTTTCTAACGGTTTCAAACCGTTAGAAAAGAATACTTTTTCTATCAGTTCTTATTAGTGAATTGTTAAAAAAAAATATTCTTTTCTATCGGTTCTTAGTAGTGAACCGATAGAAAAGATGACTATATTCTAACGGTTCACTACTAAGAACCGTTAGAATAGGTATCTTAGAATAGATGATTATATTCTAACGGTCCTTAGTAGTGAACCGTTAGAATATTGTAAAAAAGTATAATAATATTTTGTTTACTATGGAGTACAATCGTACTAGATATATTCTACTCATTAATTCCAGAAGAGATGGAATGAGTATTTTTCTCCCACCAATGGTGATGGACATGTAAAAAGAATGTTGAACAATCATCACTTTTTTTTTCTTGACATGGACCTTCACTTAAGTTGTGCAAATTATAATAAGAAAACCACATTACCTTACCAAATTTACTATAAGGAGTGAGTAGTAATAATATTTTTTTATACTAGAATACAGTCTTACTAGATATTCTACTCATTTATTTATTTCCAGAAGAGATGCGGTGAGTATTTTCTCTCCCACCAATGAGTGATGGACATGTAAATAGAAATATGAACAAGTATCACTTTCTTTTTTTTTATTGGCACGGACCTTCACTTGAGTTGTGCAAATTATAATGAGAAAAGTCACATTATCTTACCGCATATATTGTTGGGAGTAAATAGTGGTAATATTTTTACTACTAGAGTACAATACTATCAAATATATTCTACTCATTTATAATCATCAGAGATAGAGTAAGTATTTACTGTTACAATGAATGATGGACATGTAAAGAAAATGAACAACCACCATATTCTTTTTTTTCTTTTTTTTTTTGTTGTCTTCGCATGGACTTTTCACTTGAATTGTCCAAATTATAATGAGAAAACCACATAACATCTGAAAAAACGTCATGGAAGTGAATAGCCGAGCGATACGCAAGGGAATAATACAGCGCTCTCGTTAGTTTTATAGGCAATAGATCAAACATAGATAATAATATTTGTGAGTTTGATCGATACTAGCTTGTGGTTGTGAACCATTGATATTGAAATTAAACATCTGGATGGGTGGAGGCTAACCTAGTTTATTATAGCTAGTTATATATGACTTATAGTAAGTTCTGTCTGTGTGTCTCCTTGTAATATATTTTCGACTATTTGTCATATCACTCACAAATAATCAAAGCATTAAGTAATGAGTACAATCAAAGTAATGCAATTCACCTTTATTCTTCAGACATCATGTATTTGGGTAAGATCAAAGTATTGAGTAATGAGTATAGATGACAATGCCCCGCTATTTTTACCTTAAAAATTGAAGAGACAATGCCTCTCCATTCATTTCTTGTGATAACAAGAAGTCCATTAATATAGCAAGCAACTTGATTCAAAGAGATCAAGTGAAGCACATAGAAATCAATTGATACTCCACCAAAGAGATGCTCAATAATGGTTGTCATCAGATTCAATACGTGTATATGTCCTGACCAAAGGGTTGAGCAGTACGATGTTTTGTAATGCGTACGGTAACATGGACTAATTCATCTAATCTTGAGGGAAAGTGTTGGTCGATTTATATACAATATACATAGGAATAGTTTAAAGCCTAAATTGCAAATGTCGACAAGTTAAAAGAAATGAAGAGTACTATGTTGTTTATAGTCCTAATTCTATCCGAATGGAACTTACTAACAATGCTGTTCAATAGACTCCTATTGCTCTATTTTCTTGGACATGAAACACAAGATGAATATAATTTCAATACAACGATGACTGGTATATGAATGTTAAATCTGCTATATATTCTCACAGCCATGATAGATATATAGCTATCTGCATGCTATATAGTCGAATGTTTTTGAATTTCCAAAATATTGCCACATTCCTTCCTTGGTATCGTTCTTCAGTCATCAGCTTGTGACATGAACATAACTCTTTTCTTGAACTAGACATTCATGATTCATCTTTATGATCACAACAAATACTATGTGTATCTATATTCTATGGCACCATCTTTTGTAGCATAACATAGTTTTCTTCTTGCTAATCCTAGTTCCAAAATCCATATCCAAATCAGTTTGCTACAAAATAACACTTACAATATGAATTGCTTGTAAAAAACAAAGCTGAAATAATATGCTTTCTTGAGGAAATTACATTGAGCCCTTTGTATTTTAACACTATTGTTAGAAAATACCATATTTTTAAAAATGATTCAATTTACCCAACATAGTTTGGTCGAGTGTTTCAGTATACCCCGGTTCTATTAATTGCCTGTGAATTTTTTGACTATTTTAGCAATGTCAAAGCAATACGATATTCATATGGCACCTATATAATACTAAAATGGCTCACATAAAACCTTAATTTATCATTTGGTATTGATTTTTATATGTTTGCTTCAAAAGCAATTAAAATTTTTCTATTTTATCAATTTTTTAACACAAAATGATTTGTTAATGCCACGTAAACGTCTTAATAGCACCATAGAGACGTCACATTGATGCCTCATGCATATAAATATGGTGAAACTATCAATTTTAATGGATGATCAAGAAAATTTGTGGTTTGAGAAACATATCTGTGTAATTGAAACTTTTCTTAAAAATTAGAGTTTTTTTGACACATGATCAAAATATTTGGAATTAAATGTAATTTCCTCAAGTTTCTTGGGTCATACTGAAGAATGGGCTAAAGAGTAAAGACTATCGATACTCATGCATGGGAATTTTTTTTTTGAATAATCCAATAAAAAAATAAAATCGAAAATTAACTCAAAACTTACTCAAATCGGTTGGAACTCAGCTAGCGACTGAAAATCAATCACGCGGTTCATCTCGCAACTGAAAGTCAATTTTAAAATTTTTTAAAATTTTAGGTTAGTTTTTTATTTTGTTTTTTTTATTGGATTATTCGGAAAAAAAAAAAAAACCCATGCATGCATGTAAGCATTCACCATCTCACCTCACCCAAATGCTTTAGTTAATGTGACTTGAGGTTCCAAGCCAGTCGTATCAAGTTTGGAGCAATGCACGTTTGGAATGTCATACTTTATCTATCACCTGAGTGGAAATTTGTCACTTATCGGGTCATGTTTCCCATGCAACGCGCATGGTTTCACTTTGCTTCCTCGCAAGGAATACCTCTATGCAACAACTACAGATTCCCTAAAATGTTCTCTCTTTTTTATTATGAGGCAATCAACTTGAGGGATTAATTAATTTACTCTCTTGGATGAATTGATTTCGAAATAACTTATAGAAAACTGAAATTCTTACTTGTTAGAGTTGTACAATGAAATCTTCAAGAAATGGGAAGTGTTTTATCAAGATTTGGATAGAAATTGATGATTGTATTTGTTTGATTTCTCTCAAGCAAATTGCGTGGAAACGTTAGAGCGATAAGAATGACAAATAAGCCCCTAGGCAGCTGGGCCTACCTGTTTCTATTTTCTTTTATATCACATATATCCTGTAACTCGGAAAAATACATCTCAAGTATATAAAACAGAATAAACTAGATTCTAAGAATAGCTCAAACTCTAAATCCCATTTTTTTCGAGGTAATGTTACGAGCTCCGAGTCTCTGACCATTTCCGTCTATAAAAGATTTCAATTCAACAACATTAATTAATTTCTCAGAAAATTCCTCTCACCTTCTATCAAATGCCGCGTTCGCGAAGCGCCCCCACAAGGCTTACCAAATCACGCGCCACTTCCTCTGACCACGTTATACCTACAAACCAATCACATTAAACTAAAACTAAGCTGAACTCTATAATTAAGCACATCCAAACCATAACTAGGTTAATTAAGCACTCTTCTAAATCCTATTTTAAACTGTCTTACGACTTGCATATATAAATCTTTGTGTTCTTGCATCCTACGCATACGTTGCTCTCCTCTCTCTCGCTCTCTCTCCTTGTCTTTCTCACACCCCCAATGCTAGTCACCATGCACCGGTGGCACGCCAGGGCGTACCGTCTGGCCGCCGCGGTTGCCGTCGTCTCCATCACGACGCTTTTCTATCTCTGCCGTGGACCAAATTACTTATACTTGCCCGGCGGTGGCATGCCAAGAAACAAGGTGCTCGTGCCTCCACGCCGCCTGCCCCTCAGCCTGGGAGCCGTCCGGGAGGTGCACGGAGTCATGCCTAGCCGCCAACCGCCGGAGGCGGTGACGTATTCCGCTCTGCTTCCTGGCTGGGAAGTCCTCGCGCTGCTCCAAAAAAATGCCAGCTTACTCGGCAAGGACGCCGTGTGCGCGTTCCACGGCGGGGCATCGTCCCCGGCGCGTGCGCTCGGGAGGCTGCCGGCCTCCGGGCGGCAGGTGTACACCTGCGTGATGCCGGAGCGAGCGCGGCGGCACCTGCCATTCCGAGCGCCGCTAGTGGTCTCCTCATCGGAGGTGCTGGCCGGTGGTTCCGGCGGCTCGCCGGAGATGATTAGGTGGAGCGGACGGCTCGTGTACGACGCGGTCTCCGTCCACGGCGGCGACGTGCTCGTGTTCGCCAAGGGCGTCAACCCACGGCAAGGCGTCAACCGAGCCGCCGCCGATGTCCGATGCATGTACTACCGCAGCACCGCCGACAACATCGTCGCCGCAGTACCGGCCACCACCTCGGCCCAAGAAGTCTTCCGGTGCCCGCCTCCACCAATGTCAGCGGGGCCCACATTGCCGGAGATCCGAGTCACTCTCTCCGTCGCCGGCGAGGAGCCAATCCCCTCTCTGGCAACATATCGCGTGCCACGGGGTTCGTCGGCGGCGGCGCAGGATAGTAGGAGGCCGGGGAAGAAGCTAATCTGCGCCTGCACTATGGTCCGTGACGTGGCGAAGTTTCTGCGAGAGTGGGTGGAGTACCACGCGGCAGTTGGCGTGGACCGTTTCTACATTTACGACAACGGAAGCGAGGATGACCTGGTGGAGCAGGTGCACCAGCTCATATCGGCTGGGTTTGACATCGCCACCCGGGTCTGGCCTTGGCCCAAGACCCAGGAGGCCGGCTTCTCCCACTGCGCCGCAGTACACCAAGATTCGTGTGAATGGATGGCGTTCGTGGATGTTGATGAGTTCATCTTTTCTCCTCTTTGGATCCAATCGATGAAACCTAATCAATCCATGCTCCACTCAATAGTGGCGGTCGCACAAGATGTTGGACAGGTCTCACTAGGGTGTGTCGAGTTCGGCCCCTCGGGCCAAAACACACATCCCAAGGAAGGCGTCACTCAGGGTTACACATGCCGGAGACGTGTCGAGGAGCGGCACAAGTCACTGGTCCGGCTTAATGCGTTGGACAAGTCACTAATCAATTCGATCCATCATTTCGGACTACGAGATGGGTTTCGAACCAAACGGGTAAAGTGGGCTCGAGTGAACCATTACAAGTACCAAGCATGGGATGAGTTCAAGGTAAAGTTCCGCCGCCGAGTGTCGACATACGTGATTGATTGGACCAACCAGGTGAACCTTGGCTCCAAGGACCGCGCACCCGGTCTAGGGTTCAAAGCGGTTGAACCGGTTGATTGGGCACAAAAATTTTGCGACGTGAAGGACACTCAACTCCGGGACATAACTCGGAGATGGTTCGCTGTTGGCGACAGATACAAGCCAACCAGGGCGTAAATCGCATTAACTCGCAACTCACCATATACTCGGGTGTTGTTTTATACATTATACAGATAAAAAAACAGACATAAGTATAATAGGTTGACAGAAAAGTTATTTTAACCATCTTGGTTTTTTTTTTAATACCTACAGGTTGGTGTTTCTCCTCACAATTACGAAGTTGTATAGAAATGATCAGGAATTCCAGTGATGTTGAAATATCGATTCCTTTCTTGTGGACAGATGAGTTGTGAATTATTTTATTTTTCGCTTGCATTGATTGGTGTGATATAGATGATGGTTGCTTCATCTGAAATGCATTATTTTCGCTTACATTAAGAATAGCCATTTACTGCTGCATTGTGAATGATGATCTGTAATTAAGCAAGCTGTTAGCGTGTAGCTTGGATCTAAAGCGTAATTTCAAGGCCGATTGTTAGTCAGTTTAAAAAACCAATTTGAGGTGGTTCCAGACCTTGATTTCGTTGCTTGTTTGACCAGTTACTTGCTAATTCCCACTGGTTTTCTGAACCATACTCTCAGCTTGGAGACTGGAATTTTTTGTACGGATATCTCAGAATAAAAAAATAATTTTAAAAATAACGTTTAAAAAAAAAATTGCAAAACTGGCTTCAGTCGCCATCTGGCCTGGCGACTTACCCAAAATGGGCCATCAGTCGCCATCCCAGATGGCAACTGCGGCTTTTTGCCATCAGTCGCCATCTGGGATGGCGACTGATGGCCAATATATAAGGGGGGCCGGGGCGATTGTTGTGTAAACGAAAAAAAAAAATCACACTCACTCACGGCAGAGGAAAAAAGAAGAGAGGAGAGGGGAGGAGGGGAGGGGAAAAAAGAAAAGAAGAGGAGGGGGAGGAGGAGAAGAGGAGGAGGAGGAGGAGAAGAAAAAGAAGAAGAAGAAGAGGAGGAGAAGAAGAAGAGGAGAAGAAGAAGAAGAAAAAGAAAAAAAAAGAAAGGTAAAAATTTTTTTACTGATAATTAGTATAGAATGTTTTAGGAATTTGCAGATCTGTTTTAGAAATGAGGTTTATAGAAAAAAGAAAGGGGTTTATAGATTTGTTTTAGGAATTTACAGATATGATTTAGAAATGTGTAGATCTGTTTTAGAAATTTGCAGATCTGTTTTAGAAATGTGTAGATCTGTTTTAAAAATTTGTTGTATCTGTATATCTGTTTTAGAAATGTGTAGATCTGTTTTAAAAATTTGTTGTATCTGTATATCTGTTTTAAAAATGTATAGATCTGTTTTAGAAATGTGTAGATCTGTTATGTAGATGTGTTGTATTTGTAGATCCGTTATGTAGAAATGTTATGTATTGAGCGAATAAATTTGATTAATAAATAGTGAATCGATAATTTAGGACATACGGTTTATTCGTAGAAAATGTGTAGAAATACATATTTGATTAGATGTGATGCAATATCATTAATGCAGTGTACTTCTAAGATGTTAAAAAATAAGTCGCAGATGTCTTAAGGATGAGTATAGAGTAATGTGCAAAATATATTGAAGATATGATAGCTGATATTTGTAATACTTATGTTATAGACAATGTCGGAAACAAGAGTAGTATATATTTTTCACGGGGAACAAATCATTAGAAATGGACCATCTGGAGATGACCTAAATGGATGTCACCGTGTAGACATGGAATTGAATGATCTTAATGTTCTTAATTTTGAAGACCTTAAGACCCGAGTCATGGACATCCTAAATATTGACCCATGTTTACACAAAATTGTCATGGAAGCGCTGGTGCCTATTGGTTTGACATCTTGTTGGAAATTGTGTAAACTTAGAGGCGATAGATCATGGGGCTCTCTTGTTAGGAGGGTGATAAATCCCAATCATGGGCCAGATGACTGTATACTGTATGTGACAAAGCTAGACAATGTACCCGAACCGAGAGCAGAACTTGTACCCGAACCATTAATTGGAGGAGAACATATGAACATTGATCCAACCATGACTTATAATTCTGCGGATATGCCCAACGCAGAATTCATGGGTGGGTATTTCTGGCCTGGGGATGAGGCTTATGCCGACGAAGGTGAAGACGAGGGTCTGGAAGTTTCAGGCAGCGAAGGGTCGGAGGTGGACGCAGACTATGCGGATTCCTCTGGTGAAGAAGACTATCGTGGAATGGGACCTCCACAACAATGGCTAGATCCTAGTGGTTTTGAGCATGCGCGAATCCACGACGATCGCAGTTTGGAGTCGGCAGGGAGTGAGCACAGATTAACATTGGGACAACATTTTCGAAGCAAGGAGGAGGCTAAGCAAGCCGTGGCGATGTGGTCCGTGACACTGCGTCGGTCTTTCAAGGTTGACAGAACAACTCCACGACTGTACGCAGTGAAGTGCAAGGTGGAAGGATGTCGATTTTATGTTCGTATTGCTCGGTACAGGGACAATGAGCACTTCATTGTTTCCAGGATCACCGAACACGACTGTTCGGTGACAGAAGTATCACAGAGTCATAGAAATATGTCCTCCGCATTTGTGGCACGTGTAATCTTGTCGAACCTTCATGCAAATCTTGATATGCCACCAAAACAAATTGTTAGCCAGATCAATGACACATTTGGGTACATCATTCAATATGGGAAGGCATGGAGAGCCAAGCAACTTGGTCTTGAGATGTTATTTGGATCTTTCTATGATTCATATAACTATGTGCCCAGATTGATCCAACAAATCGTTGACACCAACCCTGGCACTGTGATGGATATGGTCCATAGCCCAGTTGTCGGCAGAAATGGTGAGATAGTTCCTGGAGCTGAATATATGGAGCGTATATTCTGGTCATTTGGTCAAGTAATCTCTGTGTTCAAGTACATGCGGCCAATACTTTGCGTGGATGGCACATTTCTAACTGGGAAGTACAAGGGAACTCTGATGACAGCAGTTGCTGCAGATGCAAACAACCAGCTACTTCCCATGGCGTACGCCTTAGTGGAAGGAGAGAGTACAGACAGCTGGGTATGGTTCCTTGCAAACCTAAAACAAACAGTCGTGAAAGACAGACGGAATGTATGTATAATCCATGATAGACACAAGGGTCTGTTAAGTGCCATTGAGTTCATGTTGTCCACTGAGAACCCGCGGTACAGCTGGAATGACTTGATCAGTCGGTGGTGTAAACGACACCTTGCGGCGAACTTCTTCACACACTACAAGAGTGCACGGCTTATGAAGAAGTTCAAGCGGTTGTGCGATCAGAACCAAAGCCATAAGTTCCAAAAACTTTGGGACGAGTTAGAACAAGAAACTTCAGATCTAGGTAAATCCCAAAGGTCAGAGGCAAGCAGTTCACAACATGCAGAAGATGAAGAAAATGTCACGGAGACTACAGATGTGGCGAGACGACGCACCCGAAGATCAAGGCCAAAGAAATTTAGTAAATGGATCAGTGACAAAGCTCCTGAGAAGTGGTCTCTATTGCACGATGAGGGAGGTGCCAGATATGGCGTAATGACAACTAACATGGCGGAGGTATACAATTTTGTGTTGAGGGGGATGCGAGGTCTGCCGCTCACTGGAATTGTGGAGTTTACATGGCATCGCACGGCCAAATACTTCTACGAGAGAGGTACAGCTGCAAGAGCATTGCTTCGGGTGACACCACCAAAATTTCCTCATGAAGTACAAAGGTACTTAGAAATGAAAGCCGCGGCCGCTCAGAAACACTCAGTCGAGTGCATTCCTAACAGTAGAAGGCAAAGTTGGGTCGTTTATCTGCGCAGTAAGAACGTGGGGGGTGGATACATGCGACAAATCAAGAGGCAAGGAGTCACATTTGAAGACGGTGTCAAGTGCACTTGTAATAAGCCAACTCTATTGCATAAACCGTGCTCTCATGTGATGGCCGCGTGTGCGCACGACAACAAGTCGAGCGAGATGTACCTCTCAGTTTACTATGGTTCACGGTATCTTGCCGAGACATGGACTGCAGACTTTGAGATTTGGGGGACTCAGCAGCACTACAGAGATCGGTCGTGTAGGGCAGGCGAGATCCGATATGTTCCACCACCGCACTTGGAGCAGAAAGGCCCTGGACGACGGCGGAAAATGCGAATTGGCAATGACATGGATAACGCAGAACGCGATGAGCTACGAAAGTGTGCCATTTGCCGACAGCCCGGCCACACGAGGAGGACATGTCTTGATGCATCCGGACCTAGTCAAACATGACTGAGTAATGTTGTGCAACACTTATTCGTTCCTGCTGTGTATTTGATGATGTACTAACCTAATGTTCTTGTTTGCAGGCATGGCTCACCCTCGTCCACAGTTTCCTGAGTTACTCGATCAGTACTACGACGGTCGTCATCGGTCTCGAGCGGTGCGATCCGGAGAGGAGCTTCAGCCATTCCGCCTGCGATCGTCCGGCACGTCTTGGCCTCTCGACGGGAGATACATCGCACGGCTGAGGGCGGCGGGGCTGCTTCCTTTTAGTAGGATGATCACCAGACTGGAGACTTTCAGGCACGACCGATCACTCGTCTCTGCTCTGGTGGACAGGTGGAGACCCGAGACGCACACATTTCACTTCCGGTGGGGGGAGATGACCATTACCCTGGAGGATGTGGCCATGTTGTTCGGACTCCCGATTCGCGGGCAGGCCTGGGTACCACCACCCACTCCCGCCGGATGGGACGGCATGCTCGCCGAGAGGTTTCATCCACTACCTCTGGGCCAGGAGCCCTTCCAGCACGACGTCGGAGTTCCTGCAACTTGGCTTGTTCACTTCAGGACGTGCCCAGCAGATGCAGATGAGTGGACTGTGAGCCGACACTTCGAGGCGTATTTGCTGCACTTGTTCGGGGGTTTCATGTTCACTGGTATGCTTAAACATGTTATAGGCACAGCTATTTCCATTCTCTTGTTGAATTTAATTCCTATTTTTTTGCTTTTCTACAGGCACTCACGGCGACACAGTGGATCGTTGGCTTGTTCCACTGGCGCAGATGCTCGCGGACACGCCGGTCGATCAGATCCCACGCATCAGCTGGGGGTCAGCGGTTCTCTGTGCGACGTATCGAGGATTGTGCGACGCCTGCGTTCGGCGTGCCCGAGCGGCAAACATGGCCGGATCTCCTCTGCTTCTTTTGCTGTGGTCGTACGAGCACATACCTGTCGGACGACCGCTCATCACCGACACGCCCGTTGCACTTCCGGAGGGGCACCCGCCTAGGGATGCAGAGGATGAGATCGATCGCCCTACCATGGGGGATCGCTGGTTGCAACATGAGCTGCAGTGGGCCACAGTTCAGGTGCATGCATGCTACAGTGCGTACAGTGGCGAGTTGGAGTTGTTGCATCCGACTCGTGTTATATGGAGGGTTTGGACGACGAGCTATATCGAGAGCACAGCCGGCGGCGCGATCTCTGTGGTGTGTATCGAGGACCGGGATTTATGGCTCACCCGCTGTATTCTTGTCTTCAGCCATATGTTGGAGGTGTACGCTCCGTGGAGGGTGATGCGCCAGTTTGGCTTATTCCAGACGATCCCTCCTCCAGACGCCCCGCATCGTTTGTCGCATGACCAGCACGAGTAAGTTCTCCATTATCTCCGCGCATAGTGTTTTCGCTCTGTGAAATAACTGAACACTTTTGTTTTTTTTGCAGGCAGAGTCGCAAGGGCAAGAAGGTTGTCAGTTGGCAGGACCGACAGTCTCCTTACACTCGTCGCTGGGAGCAGACAGCAGCGATAGATGTCGTGCGTGAGGAGAGGGCGTACGATTCCACGACATACGGCAACTACCTCCGATGGTACCTCCCTCGCACCGCAGCTCGCATTGCCCCGCCACCTCCGGCGCCTGCAGACGTGCCTGCTCCGAGCGTGCATCAGACATACGACCGACATCACGCATCTCGGGTACACCGCCAGGTACATGCCGCCAGCCCATGACCTACTTGTTATTTTTATTTCTGCCTCCCATTGTCTTACCGTCTTGCAGGCTGACGGCATCCGTGCGATCAGTTCCGTGACACGGCCACTAGTCCAGCGGAGGCAAGCAGGTATGCCTATCACGCCCGACGAGTACGAGAGGGCCGTCGCCTATGTCGACCGAGTCGCCTCGCAGCTGACCCTTGAGAGTGCCTCCACTTCGTCGACTTTTGTTGCACCTCCACGTCCACGGGCCCGACCCAGTCATACGCCGTCGCACTCAGCCGCTCCTCATCCCGACACAGCCGGCCCTTCAGGTACGGCCGTTGCCGCACCCATTTATCTCGGTGGGCCCCCGGCTCGCTCGTACCGTACAGGTGTTGCACCTCACATGGACTTCTCGTCGCGTGGTGGTGTACGGATCTCTGAGGGTCCCCGAGCGCCCCCTTCTGCACACACTTCCGATTCTGGATTGGGCTTCGACGTCACGTTCGACTCAGACGACGAGTACATTGCTATGTCTGAGCATACGGTGCCTATCCCGTCGGCTGGTCGGCTTCGGTCTCCTGCTAGGCACCCACCATACATTCCTCGTCGGTCGGTCCGTGCCGACCCCCAGGTGGTCCGCGACCCATCGTATGCTCAGTATGCCGATATGATGCAGATGAGAGACGACGCCGATCAGAGCCAACATCAGTTGGCATCTTCGCAGCTTGGTGAGGCACCTCCACCGTCGCAGGACCCGAGTGCTCAGCCTCCCGGTCGACAGCCCTCGCAGAGGACAGTGCATCCGCGCAGCACCTATTCGCCATCGCCGTTTCAGCGCGACCGGAGCCATCGTCCGAAGAGGGGCCGACAGTAGTTTTTTTTTATGTTCTCCTTTTATGGAACATTATATCGATTCTCATGGTTGTACTATTTTGGTTTATATTAGTATTCTCATGTTTTCACTATTTTTTTATGTTCATTTTCGTTTTTGGGAACATCATACTCGACAGATTGAACCAACCACGAAATTCGAATGCTAATTTTAAAAAAAACACTAATTTGAATGCTAATTTTTAAAAAAACACAAATTTGAAAGTTATTTTAAAAAAAACACAAATTTCAATGTTAATTTTAAACAGAACACAAATTTGAATGCTAATTTACAAAAACCACAATTTTGAATGTTAATTTTAAAAAAAACACTAATTTGAATGCTAATTTTAAAAAACCACAATTTTGAATGTTAATTTTAAAAAAAACACTAATTTGAATGCTAATTTTAAACATAACACAGATTTCAATGTTAACTTTAAACAGAACACAAATTTGAATGTTATTTTTAAAAAATAACACAATTTGAATGCTAATTTTTAAAAAAACACAAATTTGAATGTTATTTTAAGAAAAAATACAATTTTTATTGTTTTTTAAAAGAAACACAATTGTCAACAATTTTTTTGAAAAAAACACATTTTCGGCCTTCAGTCGCCATCCTGGATGGCGACTGAAGCCACGTGGCATTCAGTCGCCATTCCAGATGGCGACTGAAGGCGAAACGCCATAAATCGCCATCTGGAATGGCGACTGAAGCCAGTTTTGCAATTTTTTTTTATTAAGCGTTATTTTTAAAATTATTTTTTTATTCTGTGATATCCGTACAAAAAATTCTGGAGACTGCCATGACTCCAAAATTCATGTGAAGTCAGAAACGCATAAATCTAACTTCACCATAGGAGCTGGGGCGAAGTTGGGCTAAACATCGCTATGTGCAACAACTAAAAGTAGGCCTTCTCGGCCCACACTATTCCAACTCTGACAACATATCGGCAAGAAAACAAGCCCAGCCCTCTCCCTTAACATTTTCTTCTCATTTCTTTTCTTAAAATGATTTCTTTATAGGATTGAAAGGAAGTCTTAGGGTAGTTATGATTTTGTATCATGATAGGTTATTTTCTGTATAATTTTTGATATGAGTATTCCTTTCAAAAATATGCTATATAGTATTTCAACTAGAATGTAGTACAACAAACTGGTCCGTACATTTCGTAGGGTATGAGCAACTCTCATCTCACCAACTTTTCTCCTCACATTAAAGCATGGCAACAGGATCCATCTGCTTTCTTGTTTTATTGGAATTCATATTTCTTTCTTGTGACTGATCAATCATACGTTATGCATGTACATGTTATTAGCATTATTATGGTGGAGCAATTACTTGGGGTACATGATTGTTGTTGTTAGCCATTGACAAAAGTTGGCCGATGCATCTGCAGAGTAATTGGCTGCCGACATGGTAGGTTCCAATGACCCCCAACTTATTAGCACTTGTGTTATTGTCATTCTAATTTTGCTCACCTGTAATTAATATTTGTAAAAGTGACATGCGTAATTCTGAAGCCTCATTCTGCGGGATTCGCCATGGATGATACCCAGATGAAATATCATCAATTGGGTGGGTGCAAGTCCGGATGACATGGGAGAGGTCCTATGAAAGAACATTTCGCTAATTCCATATTAGTTCAGTAGTAAAGTGATTTTCTGATATTTTTATTCTTTGTGGTTCCTTCAACATAACAAATCCGACGTATAAGATTGCACATAATTATAATGTACCTCTTACATACAACATTAAGAATACCATGTATTAAAAGATAGAATTATAATTTCAGTCTATATTTCCTATCCTGCCAGATCATTCTCCATACTGTTTCTTGGCCAGATCCTCCAATCCCTCGAGATCATCGTATAGTGTAGCGGGCCGCATGGAGCACGGCGAGGACTGTGTGGTGGCCATGGAAGGCACCTCGTGTTTTCTAGTTAGTTACCCAGGGTGGCTGTTCTTCTGTTCAGGGAACAACACAATTTGTCTTTTAAAGAGTCATTACATAAAATGATAGCTTTCTCCTCTATTAATCTATACGTAGATTTAATTTGTATCTCCTAGAAATTGGAGAATACCATACCTCTTGGTATCTCTCAAATGAACTGTAAAATTTACGTCAGTCACAACCTTGCAAATTTTTTTGGGTATGACAACTAACCAAGAAACAACAACTCTAAAATGATATGGAAACTTTTATAAATCCTTCATGTGACCTCAATTCTCAAATATGTCTCAGAAAAATTTTCGAAATACTTATATGTCCATAGGTTTTTTTTTGTTTTAAAGGTTGGTCAAGTGAGATTCAAACGGGGAGAGAAAGAGAGAGGAAGCCTAGAGAGAGAAAAGCAATAAAAAATTATGGTCACTAATGTGTGGGATCCATATATTAACATTGTATTTTTATAAATTTTTAATAAAAAATTATTATATTTAATAGTAAAATAATATGAAAGATGTTTTTTTTAAAAAAAATACTTATGGTCATGCAAGTATTTTGAAATTTCTTCTATGAGATATTTGAGAATTTATCGGGAAGATTTATGAAATTTCCCAAAGAGGCAGAAAGACATTGCTATTTTTGAGTATTTACTATTGTTCTAAGAAAATATGGCCCCAGGTATCGATGTCTGCACTGACAATTTAATTAGTGAACACAAAATCTAATGTCTTGAAAAAAAAACGAAAACCTGAACACAATTTTACTAGTGGCATTTCTGGGAGTTTTGGCCACTGTAATTCCAGGTTCTTTTGAGTTTTTAACACATCTAGGTTGATCAATAGGAAATCCCTGCAAATTAGGCGTTTTTAGACGAATTTGTGGACGGCTTTACATTTATTCTGAATTAAAAAAATTGACCTACATGTAAGATTTTATTTAAGGAAGAGTTGATAAAACAATTAACTTAAAATGTGATACAAACGCATAATAAATAATTCTATGTAGCCAATCATGACTTTTAATTTTGTTTTGAACCATAGAAACAATGATTTAGGACTCTTTATTGAGAATCATAATAACCATATGTTTTAGACTAACTCCTCGAACCTCATATCAATATATTACAGTGATTCAATGATAGACGGTAGAGAGATGATTTCTCATGTGAGGACCGACTTCACCAAAAGTCTTTTTGTCCTAACGGTGATGAGATAACTATGAGCAAATAAAAAAGAAATATAATACACAATAAGTCTTACACAATATGTAGAAGACGAAAGTGACCGAGACCATCAAGAAATGGCCAAAAGCCTGAAGAAACCCACGAGTGAATGAGTGAAGAACCATTCAAAGCCAAACTACCCACAGGTTATAACCCTGACAGAAGAATGATTTTAACACGCAATAATTTCAACAATCTGTGGGCGCCTCCCTTCGGTTTTTATTCTTTCCTTCTTCTTTCCTTCCTATAAATACAAAGGCTTGCAAAGGGAGAAGGATCAGATAAACACAACACATGTGCAAAACACAAAGTTTGTTTTTGTTTACTGTCAAGCAAGGAAGCAAAGCAAACCTCTGAATCCTGAAGCCATGTGTATAGCTGCATGGATTTGGCAGGCTCACCCTGTGCACCAGCTTCTGCTCCTGCTCAACAGAGATGAGTTCCATGACAGGTACACATTTCATTTGATTCCTTTGATCATTGCAGCATTCCAAACAAGTAGTACCTCTGATTGTTCAGATCCATGATCATTTTGTTCACCATTCAGTTGTAAATGCAAAAGGCTTAAACAGATATATAGAAAGGATTCAGAAAATGCCTCAAATTGTATATTACTATACAATAACCATTTTTCAAGATATGATACAATGTACGCTGATGTGATCGGTGTATGTTCATTTGTTGTTGATGACGAACAAAATGCAGACCTACAAAGTCAGTAGGATGGTGGGGGGAGGGTCCAAAGAAGATTCTTGGAGGCAGGGATGTGCTTGGGGGAGGAACATGGCTGGGGTGCACCAAGGATGGCAGGCTGGCCTTCCTGACCAATGTGCTCGAGCCGGACGCCATCCCTGGCGCACGCACACGGGGAGACTTGCCCCTCAGGTTCCTCCAGGTATCGCAAAACCCTGTTCACGATCTTCTCCCATCTTATTCAGGGTTGATCTGTGCTCTTATCCAATGGCTGACTCCTGTAGGACAATATGGAGAGAATAAGATACATTTCATTCCTTATTCCATCCAACTTGGTGTTTTTATTGCTTCTCTGGAACTTTTGTATTCCTTTATAGATGATTCAGTTGCATGTATCTGACCCCTTCCTTTTCCTTTGTTTTGCCAGTGATTGATATAGATGTTGTGTGTGAGCTTATCTGCTTTTTTTTTTTTAATTAACTCCTATGACAAGTGTGTGACATATAGCATGTACCTTAAAAATAACAATTCCAATGAGCAACATAAAATTATTATCTTCAGATTATCACATTGTTCCCCAAGAGCAGCCATAATCAACAGGGTCTATAATATGCAGAGCAACAAGAGCCCACTGGAAGTTGCAACAGAAGTGGCAAAAGAAGCAGATGAGTACAATGGTTTCAACCTCATACTAGCTGATCTATCCACAAATGTCATGGTCTACATGTCGAACCGTCCAAAGGGGCACCCCGCAACAATTCAGCTCGTCTCTTCAGGGCTCCATGTGTTGTCCAATGCAAGGCTGGACAGCCCCTGGCAGAAGGTAAGCAAAACTATTTCATTCCCAAATAACAGTTCCTGTATAAATACCTTCAAAAAGAAAAGAAACACTTCCTGAATAGAACTCCCTGCAAGTGTCCGGAGAATAGGAATGAATAGGATGCTATTGCTTGGTACAACCTGAAAGAAAATTAAGAGCAATGTTGAATTTCCATTAAGGTGCCGTTTATTGATTTTAGCTGCACTAAGACTCTCAAAATCACAGGACAAACTTTTGAGCTGGAAAAGGGGTGAGAAAGAAACACTTCAACCATTTCAAGTTCCTTTGTCATAACCAACAGTGCATTTAACTCAATTAAGTACTCAGCATATACAACAAGTAAGATGAGATAAGTAGGTGACACATGATTGCAAACTACTCTGTCTTGATTGTCCCAGGGACCATCCACTCCACCAAGAATGGAGACTCTTATTGATAGACATGGTACATGGGTGCAAAAGTGATGCAATGGTGGTGATTTTTCATTATTGTGTATTTACTTGTAGGCGATCCGCCTTGGTAAGAACTTCAGGGAACTTCTCAGGAAGCATGGTGATGAGGAGGTTGGAGCGAAGGATATGGTTGAAAGGCTAATGACTGACACCACAAAGGCTGACAAAGATAGGCTGCCAAACACCGGTTGTGATCCCAACTGGGAGCATGGCTTGAGCTCCATCTTCATCGAGGTGCAAACTGACCAAGTGAGAAAAAACTCTTTGACCTAATTTCGAACTCAAAGTTCAATTACTTTGAAAGCTATAGCTGTTAGAACACCACGTCATATATTATTACTTCAACACTCACCTCAATTGAACTCTTACACATGTTTCCATTTTGGTGAAGGGGCTGTACGGGACACGAAGCACTGCCGTTCTATCAGTGAACTATAATGGCGAAGCTAATTTTTACGAGAAGTACCTTGAGGGTGGCATATGGAAGGATCATACAGTGTCTTACCAGATAGAGTAGGCAGTACACATGAGAAGATGGAAGCCTGAAATAAGAAGAAAGATGAAACAGCTATTGTTGGATATTGTTCTTTTCCCAGTCACAGTCAAGATAATCTAATGATTCTCTCATGGCGTTGATTCAAACTATTTATTGTATGCAAATATGTCAATCTCTGAAAAAAGGTTAAATCATATTGATTAATATAGACATAATATGAATATTTACAGAGTTATCAGTGTCAAAGCTCCCCTATGATCATGCCTTATTTTCTCCAAGGATCTGAGCAAGTTATGATATCTTCAGTTTTGGTCTACAGTACAGTAATTTCTAACATTAATACAGATACCGTCGCACCGAAACATTAGAATACTCACCTACATGAAAAAAGGAACCCTGTGCACAGAGATAAATGTGAATGAAACGTATCAAGTATACCTCTTTTCTTTAATATGTTGAAATGGAGTTGGCCATCCTGATCCTGAAATTCCTTGGCCACTAAACCTTGACTACAGAAAATTCTTTGGCCTCTAGACCTCTAATTCCTTGGCCTCCAGACCTGTTTTAAAGATCTAAAAAAAGGCTTATCCACACCAAAAAGAACAAAATGATTGTGATTCTAGTCAAATACAATTGTGCAAATATATTTACGAAATATTTATGCAAATATAGTTCAATCAAACGAACATTCACATTCAACCAAACACAACCATATAGAAGCATATTCTTTCCATCAAAATTTCAGTTTGTATACAAGTAAGCTAGAAAGAACGGTGAATCCTAGTATTACACCCCAGTAGTCAAACACTACACTTCCACTTTTCTGCTCTTGTGCTCCCCTATCCACTTCTTCCCTGTCCGGTTCGCAGCGTTCTTCACGGCACTGTTGCGGTATCCACCTTCTAATTGTTCTCTCACTTCCACTTTTCTGCTCTTGTGCTCCCCTATCCACTTCTTCCCTGTCCGGTTCGCAGCGTTCTTCACGGCACTGTTGCGGTATCCACCTTCTAATTGTTCTCTCATGAACAAGCAATTGTTCCAAACAATCCAGGGAACTCAGTCCAGTTCTATTGGTGCCGATGGTCAGAACTAGCAATGTCTTTGCCACACTGCCAGAAGCACGAAGTGCACACATTACATCGGACCATACCCTCAGACGGCCACAGCTACCGTCGAACTCTTCACATTCTGGAACCACAACCACAGCGAATTCCGAGTGGACAAGCGCCGGATGATGGCGGTACGCCATGAAATCCGCACCATACTGCAGCCCCGACCGGACAACCCAATTCTTTGACCTAAGATGCAAATATGCCTTGTATAGCTCAGGGAAGCGCTCATACATGGATCTCATGTGATCCCACAGCTCCCTTTCACTCATCTGCTTCTTTTTGCTCTCCGACTCAACAGAGACACACTTCAAATCACGGCAAAGATAGAAGGTCTCCTCGGGACCAAGCTCGAACCATTGCTTGTCTGCGCCTGTATTTTCCATTGCCCGGCCAAAGGCGGTACGGTTCAGAAGCACGGCTTGCACCAGCGTGACTTGAAGAACTGCACGGCCCTGGCCAGACAAAATCGCGACAGGCTTTGGCTCTCTCAGTGAAGCCTGGAGCTCGGCCATAATACCCGACATAGGATTAGCCGCGGCTACGGCAGCAAAGTCTTTGCCATCCTTGCCCTTCTTCCATCTTGGGCCTGGCATATGATCCATGGGAGCAGAGGTGGGTGGGGAAGGATTGGAAGCGAGCTCGCGTACAAAAATCTCGTGAGGCATTAGATCTTAGATCAACGGATGTGACACGGGATGCCCGGGTCGGTCCTTGCATACATCACCATCTCTCCCTCCCTCTGCCCCAGCGGGGCCGCCTGATGCAGTACCTACGCAGTCTATGGACACCTGAGGGAAAAAAAGGTGATTGGAAAAAAAAAGCTTCAATCGGGCCATACATTCAGCGGGCGGAGGAGGAGGGGGTGTGCATTCGGTTTTTTCGGTATTTTTTAAATTTCGGTATTGCACATTGAATACCATATTAACCAAAAAAATATTTCGGTTTGGTTTCGGTAAATACCAAATTTACCAAATTGTGCTTAGAACCTAGAGTATGACATATATGTATAGATTATATCTATATGCCCCTTAATTGGGCTTAGAACTTGGAGTATGACAACCATATATATTAGTTTCAACTCTTGCTGTAAATTAACTATTCTCCTATACCAATTAATTAGTTAAATTAAATCCTTACAAATTGGAGCTCTTCCATATAATAATGCTCAGTTGCAAACATTAGTTGTATGTATCAATGTCAGTATGTAACATTTGCTCATAAGTTGATGTGTGTGTGTGTTCGATCACCCTATATAAACAATTCTATTTGTCAGAATTAATGATGTGTGCATGCTTAGCAAAATGACAAACATGAACTATATATACAATACTGAATTTATTTCTAGTTTATGATACCTAAACAGCTAAACCTGTGCATGTTAACTAACTAGCTTTTGTCAACAGATGATATATATGTAATTAAGCATCCATCATCTATTCATATCTGTCTCAACTCAAAGTTCATGTCAAGCTCGGGGCCATAGATATTCACAGCACCTGATCAACTCCACCATCAGTCATCAATCCCTAACACGGAGCCAAGGCCACCAAAACAACATCTAGATCGGATCGAATCGAGAAGCACGTAGACTCAGAGAGAGGAAGAATTAGAAAATTACATTGCACTTGTGGTTGACTCCGTTGTTGCTGCAAATTGAGAACAGTGGGGCGGCGCAGCCTCGTGGGGAGGCTCCGAGAGAGGGGGCCGGGGGGGCGGCACGGCCGCACGGGCACGGTGCCGATCTGCCGCACGGGGATGAGGGAGGCGGCGGAGGAGGTGGCACGGGGAGGCCCTCACTGGAGGAGGCGGCGGCACGGGGACTCGGCCACTTGGGGAGGAGGGAGGCGACAGAGGACGGGAGGAGGCGGCGAGACGAGGCGGCACAGGGAGGAGGAGGACGCGGCACGGGGAGGACCGGAGGAGGGAGGCGGAGGAGGCGGCGGAGGCCAGAGGCACGGGGACTCAGGCCTCGGGGAGGCGGCACGGGGAGGAGGCGGCGGCGCGGACGGGGGCGGCACGGGCGGATCGGAGGAGGGGAGTTAAGACTTAGTCAGTTAGGGTGCGTTTGGTTCCCTGTACGAGAGTGGCCTAGCTCGTATCAGTGGGACAGGTCGGATGAAACAGACTGTGAGATGTAGTAGAGATATTGTTTGGTTGACTGAATTTCTGAATCTTGGATGAATGCTGAGTTTGTTTGGTTAGCTGTATCAGAGACTGGTTCTGATGGGTGGATGGAGGAGATGCTGTTTGGTTAGTTGTATGGGTTATATGTTGTTACTTTAGTGGTGAGATTACCCCTCTTCATCTGAAGAATGGGAATTATGATCTGATTAAGTTTTGGATGAGACGAGCGTGTGAGAGTATTGTAATGCAAAATATTTTTAGAATAGTTAAATTTAATTACGAAATAACTAGAAACTGTTAAATAGTGCGTTGATATTTTGAAACGTCACGACTGGAATTAGTGCATTGATATTGATTCTTTTCAAATTTCTTTTATCAATTAAAAGAAAATGTCTTAGTCACCGCGTGGTGATACTGATTCTGATACAACCGATACGTTAACAATGGTTCAATCACCCCATTTTTTGCACATATTCTAGAAAATGATTTTATGTTGTTTAACACCTCTGATATAGGCATGCAAAAAGAAGCAACAATGAAGAACCTGGAACAGATCAATATTATACATCACAAATTTGAAACATGAGACCTAGATAGTAGCAAAGAGCATAGATAAATTCATGTATTCTGTATTGAATTGAGAATTCTACAAAATAAACATCCAAACCACAACCATAGCTGGAAACAAGAAGTATAAAGACACACAAGTTTGCACACAAATAACCATCGTACAGTTTATTTTTTGTTTCATACTCCATACTCCATACTTTAAACAGAGTTTGTTTTCTTAATTTTGAAGATAATTTAAGTTCAGGCAATTTCCTATTGAAAGTAGGTTTGAACGTGCGACATTCATGGCCCTGGTGATAAAAGCAACTTTGCTTCCTTCCATAAGAATGTGCAGATATTTTAATCTTGAAATGGTAAGTGTTGGAACAGATAGCAAGTTGCATGCAGAACTGAATAGGATAAATATTTAGATCTATCCATTTGGGCCTCCCAAAGAGTGGAAAGAAAGCAAAATACAGTTCTTCAGTACTTTCCGCAGAAATGAATTACCTCCCATGATGAATCACGCAGTGAATGGTAATGCTCAGCAACTCTTTTTTGGAACTCAACTCGTTCATATCTCTCATTACCATAGTCTCCTCTCTCAGCTGCTTTCTGGAATGATACAAGTTCATGTCCACAAATTAATTTAGTAAACTGGCAATCCACATGAAGTAGATATTGTGACGATTGAATATGCCAAATGATATCTATGTGTTGTCTAGATGTTCATTTGACTGTCTCAAAAAAAAAAAAAAAAGGAGATGTTCATTTGACTGGATTCAAGAATCAAACTAAATACATAAAAGCATGATATGAGCATTGTGAAGAAAAAAGAATCAGAAACACCTTGCATTGGAATGTCATAAACAAATACCTCTGGTTGTATATCTAAATATAACACAAGATCTGGAGCTAATAATCCAACTTCTGGAGCTTGTAACAGAAAACAAAAACATCAGCGTTCGCCATCTCATAAACACAAAGCAAATAGTTTTGTAGATATCAGGTACCCTGAGAGCTTACCTTGCACCACTCAACATCAAGCCCTTTAGCAGCTGAAAATGCCACCCCGGAGTAAGAATATCGGTCAACAACAAGGGTAAATGCCACTCCATTTTCACTCTGTCAAATGCTCTCTTATGCTGATAAATGATTCATCGTAAACAGATATCATCTAAGAAATAACATTGATTTGGAGTTACATAGCACAAAATATGAGTAGGGCGTGTCTAGCTATCACAAGCTTACCACAAAATACAACTGTTAGCTCGACGTGTCCAGCTATCACAACTTGCCACAAAATACAACTGTCAACTAGTGAGTGTCTAGCTATCACAACTTGCCACAAAATACAACTGTCAGCTAGTAGGTGTCCAACTATCACAACTTGCCACAAAATACAACTAGGTTGGGGCTAAAACCATCTTCTAATCTTCTAAGCCAGATTGCCTAGGAAAGTCCTAAGCCAAAGGATACGATGGTGTTCAGACATAGCCACAAAGGCAATGCCTTGCTCCTTATTATTCAACATACGTGTGAAGGCTACCAGCAGGGCCTCCTCATCGAAGCCAGGTGTGCTCATGATAGCTTCATACAGCTGAGGATGGACCTCCTGTGGGATGGACCTCCTGTGGGATGGTGTCATGTATAGCCTGTGCAACATCACGCACAGCTTCTGTCATGTTGTTCATGAACATTAACTCCTCATTTGGCAAGGATGCCCTCTTTCTCTTCCCCGATGTGCTGGTGACATCCTTGCTCTTCGATACAGTATGGTCAGGATTGACGGTTTGCTCATCCACGTGCTCAAACTGCGGTTCCCCAGGGTACGCGGAACTCTTGGGTGGTACATCGGATCTGAGACAAGGTGGGGCGGGAGGAGAGGGAGTGCCTAAGGCCTCATTGGAGCCCATAGCAAACCTCCCTGTGGCCTGTCCACTCCCAAATATAGTCATCATCTGGCGGTAGTTCTCAATTGGTTTGTTGAGATACTCAGCATCTTTGAGATGATCCTACAAAGCATGCGCACGTTTGCACCGCGCGGGCCGGGCTGGAAGCAATGGTGCAGGCAACCAAACAAGCGATTTTTGCATCCGCGGGCCAGCCCAAGCCTTGGGCCAGGCAACCAAACACGCCCTTAGCACCTGTTTGGAAGCATGCGCTAGAATTAGGATGCTGACTAGATTTAGAATGCGTTTAGATGGTCAGGATTAGGAAATCTAATCAGGCAGCAAGTTTAATCCGGGGTGTTTGGAAAATTTGGTTAAGAAGCTCAAAAATCAAGGCTGGCTCGTGTCATCCTCCTCGCCCATATCACTCTATCTCCTCACCCGCGTCGCCGCCCTCCACCTCTCTCTTCACGCGTCACCACCAGATCTGCCGGATTTGGTGCGCTGAAAGGGATCTAGGATATCTACTAGAGGGGGGTGAATAGGCGATTTTAACAAATTAACAATCAATCAAGCAATTAATAGTAAATGAGAGCAAATAACTAAAACAAGATGAACAATGAACAATAACACAAGGATATATCTCGTGGTCTCAGTGATTTGCCGATCACCCCTAATCCACGTTGAGGCAAACTCAAATCTCTAACAGCTCCTCTATCTAGTCAACCTTCTCTCAAGAAGTGACCTAGATCTCGAGCCGGATTAGTGTGATGAGTTATTCAAACCTCGATTTCACTAATGATGCACTTTACTGCTCCGATAAGGCGTGCTCGACCCTTTCACAAGACGTTTTGAGGCTTCTTCACAATCTTCCTTGAAGAGCTCTCCAAAACCTTCCTCCTAGCCATCTAGGAGCCGGCAAACTCCAAGAGTAACAAGCCGGTGATGATCACTTAACCTTCTTCTAGTGCCACAAGATTGATTTAGTGATCTAAATGCAATACACTAGAAGATCTCAAATGCACACTCTCACAAATTCAAGAATTAGAACCCTAGAATGTATGAATCTTGCTTTAGCTCTCAAGGATGATGACAAGGTTCACTAATATGCCAAAAGTTGTGAACAGGGCCATGCATGGGAGTATATATACCTCCCACAATAAATATAGCCGTTACCAGCCATTGGGAGAAAAAGATCACTTGGTGGTCAGACCGCAGGTATAAGCCCGGTCAGACCGCCGCAATTGCAATGGCATTAAACAGGCGTAATTAATGCTCACCTGCCCTTGTCAGGCACACACACGATCAGACCGGAGCCAATGGCGGTCAGACCGTGAAACCGTCCAGAGATGACATAGTTTCTGGACACGTTATACGGTCAGGCTGATAAATACAGACAGACCAGCCATACGGTCAGACCATAGTTCAAAAACTCGGTCAGACCGGTCTAACAAACGGTCAGACCGTCATAACACAATATACTTCAGAAAGATAGGTCATGGAGTACCAGGAGACTGACCTAGGTTTTAACTACGGACAGACCGACCTTTATAAAAAGAAAACACATTTTGACATAACGTCGGTCAGTCCGAAATCCAATTCGGTCAGTCCGTATATTCGGTCAGACCGGACAACCATCGGTCAGACCGACTGAGACAGAGTTTGGCATAAATGAGTTGAAACAAGCATTTTCAAAGTATAGGACTTTCTAGTATGCAATGCAAGTTGATTTTATGATTTGTGGCACATAGATGAAGTATTTCGTGATACACCACATGCTCCTCTTAATAGTACGGCGACTATCCTAAAATTCGGTCAAAATTCTTCTCTAATCACCTTAGACCGGTAAAAAAGGAAAAAGACCCTATTTCGTACCTTTGCCTCTTTCCTCATTGTCTTTTCTTCATCATGTAGCTCTTTCTTTGTCTTTCATTATCCTGTCCTTTGAGTTTGATCTTGACACAACTTAACAAGTAACGTTAGTTCAACATTTGTAATTGTCATTAATTACCAAAACACTCTTTAGGGGCCTAGAAGCTACAATCTACCTGTAACGGTGCCAGGTACGATCCGCTGTCCACCTCCTGGCTGCTCATAAAACTGGAGCCAGTCATCCTCATGGAGGTAATCCTTATCCTCCATATTGATCCCCTCCTTCATTTCCTCGTAATTTATCTTATTTGCCGCAGCAAACTCCTCAAAAGTGGCCTCATGCCGCCTAAAGCCTGTCATCCACATGATCTTCTGGACCACCCATCTGATCTCGATCGTAGCATAAAACTGTCTGATAGCAGTGGCGTTCCATGGGCATTTGTGCTCCACAAAGTCATAGAGACCAATGTCCTTGAAGATCTGCACCAAGAGAGCCATGATGGGCTGATTCACCACATACGCCCATTCGATCCACTTGTGCTCGAAAATGTTCTTGTGGATCAGATGCCCATAGAATGCATCCTGTTGGGTCATCGAGTGAAAATGAGGAGTCGTGGAGTCATTTGCATGATTGTAGGCTAGGAGGTCCTCGCCTTCGTGTAGTCACTTGACGTCCAGTTCTTCTTCGGGCCTTGATAAGTGTGGACGTTTATTTCATCGTCCTCGCTCTCGATGTCCATGCCCATATGCGAAGATCCGCCACGATGAGACGACTGTTCTGTTTCTGTATCTCCGAGCGAGGGCACCCAGTCATCATCGAGCCCTTTTTGGCCGTTTCGCCAATTTCTTTTTGTTTGTCCGGACGGAGGCAGTTCCTTGAGGGCCTCGACCACTATAAGATTTGGAAGATGTGCAGCAGGTAAGATACTAGGAAACAGGAATGTATGACGATAAAAGAGATGACAACAGAACATCAATCCTTGGCTCTGTTGTTGCAGTCGGTCAGACCGAAACAGGGGTGGTCAGACCGGCACAACCGCAGAGTTAGGGTTTGTCAAGATTCCTGGGATTTAGGTGATTTTACGGTGCAATGTGAACAGATAAACGAGTATAGGCATTCAGTGCATCAATAGGAAGAATCAATTTTGGGTTTTGAAAGGATTTAAACTTGATTCACCATATTTGCCCTAAATCCCGATATGAACAGGAAACAAAAAGATAAAGAAGAGAAATCTGAGCAATATACCTAGAAGACATGGTTTGGAGATGATCTTGATCCACGGATTGTCCGGGTGTTGCTAGGGTTTGACCGGAGAGGAAGATTCAAAAAAAACTTTGTGGCGCACGTGAAAAAGACAAGTGGGGAAGAGAGTGAAAAGGACAGAGATTCGGGCTAAAAGGTTTCTGGTCGTGAAAATTCGGTCAGACCGTGGGCAAGAGACCGGTCAGACCGCTGGTAGCAGGAATTTTGAAATGCTCTCTGGAGATGCATTCGGTCAGACCGCAATTGGTTTGGTCAAACCGCTGGAAGGACTGAAAGTCTTGGAGGAATTTGATTGATTTGATGCTCATAAGAGATGTGGATAGTGAAAGATATATATATATATATATATAAGATAATTATAAGTAAGATATAGACAATTATCACCAAAGGGGAAGTATTTATCTTACAACTTAACATATTTTTGGTTCATTTTACTCAATTGCCGATAAAAGAGCCTAAAATACTCTTAAAATGAGCAGTTCATGCAATCAAGTAACAATTCAAGCACAACCAATATAAGTTCAACATTTCAAGCCACATTTGATATATCAATGACGTTAAGCTCATTTCGGAGTTTACAAAAACGACTTTCATCTAAGGGCTTAGTGAATATATCCGCTAATTGATCTTCGGTTCTCACATTATCCACCACCACATCACCTTTGCTAACATGATCTCTAAGGAAGTGGTGTCAGATATCTGTATGCTTGGTCCGAGAGTGTTGAACTGGATTTGTAGCAATTTTCACCGCACTCTCATTATCACACAAAAGAGGCACTTTTTCAAATTTTATTCCATAATCCAACAATGTTTGCCTCATCCAAAGCAATTATGCACAACAACTACCCGCGGAAACATATTCCGCTTCGGCGGTTGATAAAGCTACAGAGTTTTGTTTCTTGGAGGACCAAGATACTAAAGATCTTCCTAAAAGTTGACAACTGCCAGAGGTGCTTTTTCTATCCACTTTACATCCCGCATAATCGAAATCAGAATATCCAATTAATTCGAATTTAGCACCTTTTGGATTCCACAACTCTATACTAGATGAATATTTTAGATACCTCAAAATGCGCTTAACGGCCATTAAATGACTTTCTTTATGAGAGGCTTGAAATCTTGCACACATACAAACACTAAACATAATATCGGGCCTAGAAGCAGTAAGATACAGTAAACTACCAATCATAGATCTATAAAGTTTTGAGTCTACTAGTTTACCTCCTTCGTCAGAGACAAGGTGACCGTTTGTGGCCATTGGTGTCTTGATTGGTTTAGCTTCTTCAAGTCCAAATTTCTTGAGTAGGTCCTTCACATATTTGCTTTGACAGACAAAAGTTCCTTCCTTGAGTTGTTTAACTTGTAGTCCGAGGAAGAAACTTAGTTCACCTATCAGCGACATCTCGAATTCCCTAGACATCATATTACCAAATTCCTCGCAAAAATCTTGGTTAGTAAAACCAAATATGATGTCATCAACATAAATTTTACATACAAAGAAATCATTTCCAATTTTCTTAGTAAATAAAGTAGTATCAACTTTTTTAATTTTAAAGCCTTTTGAAATTAAGAAGTCTCTAAGTCTTTCATACCAAGCTCGAGGTGCTTGTTTAAGACCATATAGAGCCTTGAAGAATTTACACACATGATTCGGCTTCGTAGAATCTTCAAATCCGGGAGGTTGTTTAACAAACACTAATTCATTAATTTTTCCATTTAAAAATGCACTTTTGACACCCATTTGATAAAGTCTAATATTATGAGATGAAGCAAAAGCAAGCAAGATTCTAATAGCCTCAAGTCTAGCTACAGGAGCAAAGGTTTCACCGAAGTTCAAACCTTCGACTTGAGTGTATCCTTGAGCCACCAATCTTGCTTTGTTTCTTACTACCACTCCGTTTGCATCTTGTTTATTCTTGAAAATCCATTTGGTTCCAATGACATTGTGCTCATCCGGATTTGGTTCTTCTACTAATTCTCAAACATTGTTGTGGGTGAAGTTGTTTAATTCTTCATGCATAGCATTCACCCAATCCGGATCTTTTAAAGTTTCATCTACATGAGTGGGCCCAAAAGAGAAAACAAAAGAGTAATTTTCACAAAATAAAACAAGACGAGAACGAGTTTGAACACCCTTACGCAAGTCACCAACAATTTGATCGACGGGGTGATCCTTTGAAATTGAGTGATGAATTCTTGGATGATCAACCGGGTTTTGTGAAGTAGAGGTAGAAGGTACTTCCGGTTGTTGTTGAGATGAATCTTCTACATTAACCACTTCAACTATTTGATCTCCAAGTTGAGGTGTTGATGAAGAGGGGATAGCTTGAGTGGATGGATCTTCATCTTGATCACTATCCTCTTTTGGCTTGATATTCCCAATGGTCATGTTCTTCATCGCCATCCTCAACCCTTCATTACCTACATCATCCAAGTTGTCTTGCTCCTCTTGAGAGCCGTTGGTCTCATCAAATTCAACGTCATGTGTCTCTTTAACCAAACCGGAGTTTTGGTTATAGACACGATATGCTTTGCTATTTGATGAGTATCCTAATAAAAATCCTACATCACATTTACTTTGAAATTTTGATAAGCGTGTACCTTTTCGCAAGATATAGCACTTACACCCAAACACTCGGTAGTAGGAAATGTTTGGCTTCCTTCCGATGAGAAGCTCATAAGGAGTTTTCTTTAGTAGTCGATGACAATAAAGACGATTTGAGGCATGGCATGCGGTGTTGATTGCTTCGGCCCAAAAGGTGTCCGAAACATTGTACTCCGAAAGCATGGACCTTGCCATGTCTATCAATGTCCAGTTATTTCGTTTGACTACTCCATTTTGCTCCGGTGTATACTTGGCCGAAAACTCATGTTTGATGCCCTTATCATCGCACCAATTTTCAACCTTGGTATTCTTGAATTCGGAGCCATTATCACTTCTCACTTTCTTGATCTTGAAACTAAATTTATTTTCTGCCCTTTGAGCAAAGCTTTTAAAAGTGTTAAACACAATTGACTTATCATGTAAAAAGAATATCCATGTGTATCTCAAAAAATCATCTACAATGACAAGACAATAACTATTGCCACCAATGCTCACAAAAGTAGTTGGTCCAAATAAATCCATATGCAATAATTCAAGTGGACTAGAAGTTGACATTGTGCTTTTAGTTGGATGTGAGTTTGCAACTTGTTTTCCGGCTTGGCAAGCACTACATAATTTATCTTTTTCAAACTTTACATCTTTTAATCCAACAACTAAATCATGTTTAACTAGTCTATTTAGTTGTTTTATTCCAACATGTCCAAGCCTTCTATGCCATAGCCAACTTTTAGATGATTTAGTGAACAAGCATGTACCAAGATTAGTATTATTTGAATTAAAATCAACTAAATAGAGGTTGTCATGTCTAAAACCTTTGAAAATCAAGCTATTATCATCAATACTAGTAATAATCACTTCTTTTGGATAAAATGCACATATAAATCCAAGATCACAAAGTTGAGCTACGGATAAGAGGTTGAAATTAAAAGATTCAACAAGCAATACATTAGATATGGAGAGGTCGTTTGAGATAGCAATTTTACCTAAACCATTTACCTTTTATTTGCTATTGTCTCCAAATGTGATCTTGTCATATTCCGCACCTTCGTTATTTAGAGAGGAGAACATATTGTGATTACCGGTCATATGTTGAGTGCATCCACTATCGAGCACTCAATGTTGTCCTCCGGCCTTGTAATTTACCTACAAAACAAAGTTAGGTCCTTTTAGGTACCCAAATCTTTTTGGGTCCTTGAAGTTTAGTTACCAAGGATTTTGGGACCCAAATGGCTTTCTTTTTGGCACCAATTATCGAGGTTCCAACAAATTTGGCTTTAATATCGCCATTGTTCATTTTCTTTCAAACATAGCAAGAGTTGTATATAAGAGATGAGTTGCTTTTGCTAGCATGGCAATTTTTCTCAATGTGACCTAAACTTTTACATTTGTTACAATATCCCTTTTCTTTTACAAACACGTTTTTAGATGGAACAAATGCATGTTTTCCCTTTTTACGAGTGTAGCATAGTCCTTCTTTTCTTAAGGAGAACCTTTGACTATCTAGTAGATGTCTTAATTTTGATTCTCCTTCATAGCATTTAGCTAGATCATTTGTTAGTTTTTCAATTTTGTCCTTAAGTTCATTGTTTTCAAGACTAAGCACATGGTCATCAATTTTAGGTCTAGATGGTAATTCAATTAAATCTTCACAAGATGTAGATATGCTAGAAGTAGACATCATGGGCAAGTCATTCAACATATTGCAAGTGATGCCTATGTCATTACTGGTTTTGTTGGCTTTATGAGTAATTAATGAGTCATGAGCTTCCTTAAGCATCTCATGAGTTTCTTTGAGACTCTCATGAGATGTGTTTAGCTCCTCATAGGAATTTTGAAGAGTTTTGTATCTCTTCTTCAATTCCTTGAATTTTTCTTTTTCTTTACTCATATAGTCATCAAAGCCGGTGATCATCTCAACTAGGTCATCATAAGAGTATTCATCTTCGTCACATGATACCTTAGATTCTCCTTTAGCCATGAGGCAATGAGGAGTGGAGAATAGAGATGGAGTTTCCTTGATAGCTAGTCCGGCGAGTCCTTTGGGTGATGCTTCATCTTCATCTTCGGAATCAAAACTTGAAGCATCCGAATCCCATTCAATGAAGCAAGCTTGTCCATCCTTCTTCTTTTTGTAATATTTCTTGAACACCTTCTTCTTGTTTTGTCCTTCCTTTTCGTACTTCTTCTTCTTCACCGATTTTTCTTCTTCCTTGTTTTTGCATTGTGCGGAGATATGGCCATTTTCACCGCAATCAAAACATCTTCTTTCTTCAAAGGGGTTCCTTTTGGATGATTGTTCTTTCTTGAAGGACTTTCCTTGATATCTCTTCTTCATGAACCGCTTGAACCTTCTCACGAAGAGAGCCATTTCCTCATCGGTGTCTCTCTCATCGCTTTCTTCTTCATTGTCTTCTCTTTTGGAGGCTTGAACTTTGAGTGCTATGTTCTTCTTCTTGGAGTCGGAAGCCTCAACTTTCACTTCTTGAGATTTCTTGAATATGTCATGAGTGAGAATCTCACTCAAGACTTCCAAAGGAGTCACACTCTTCAAGTTTGAACGCACAAGTAAGGTTACAATTGTATCATATTTCGAAGGTAAAGCTCTAAGAAATTTATGACAAAATTCCACATTTGTGACATCCATACCAAGCCCTTTTAATTCATTTACTATGTTATTTAATCGGTTGAACATCTCCGAGACATCTTCATTGGGCAACATAGCAAACTTTTCAAATTGGCCCTTATGGATAAATAATTTAGCATCCTTGACCATCGAGGTTCCTTCATGAATATCCATAAGATTTCTCCAAATGTCATGAGCCGTTTCAAGTTTACAAATTCTATTAAATTCACCTAGATTTAGAGCACTATAAAGAACATTCATGGCTTGAGCATTAGTTAAGGCATATTCTCTATCTAGGTTAGTCATGTCATCATCATCAAGAATTGTAAAACCCTCATCCACCACTTTCCAAATTTTTCCACCCATAGCTTTAAGATAGACCATCATCCTAGTTTTCCAATAGGTGTAGTTAGATTCATCAAAGAGTGGTGGTTTGCCAATGTTAATCCGACCCTCACTAGCCATTGTTATCCTACTCCGGGATGGTTAAATCCTCTAAATATGGAGTCCTTGCTCTGATACCAATTGAAAGGGATCTAGGATATCGACTAGAGGGGAGGTGAATAGGCGATTTTAACAAATTAACAATTAATCAAGCAATTAATAGTAAATGAAAGCAAATAACTAAAACAATATGAACAATGAACAATAACACAAGGATATATCTCGTGGTCTCGGTGATTTGCCGATCATCCCTAATCCACGTTGAGGCAAACTCAAATCTCTAACAGCTCCTCTATCTAGTCAACCTTCTCTCAAGAAGTGACCTAGATCTCGAGCCGGATTAGTGTGATGAGTTATTCAAATCTCGATTTCACTAATGATGCACTTTACTGCTCCGACAAGGCGTGCTCGACCCTTTCACAAGACGTTTTGAAGCTTCTTCACAATCTTCCTTGAAGAGCTCTCCAAAATCTTCCTCCTAGCAGTCTAGGAGCCGGCAAACTCCAAGAGTAACAAGCCGGTGATGATCACTTAACCTTCTTCTAGTGCCACAAGATTGATTTAGTGATCTAAATGCAATGCACTAGAAGATCTCAAATGCACACTCTCACAAATTCAAGAATTAGAACCCTAGAGTGTATGAATCTTGCTTTAGCTCTCAAGGATGATGACAAGGTTCACTAATATGCCAAAAGTTGTGAACAGGGCCATGCATGGGAGTATATATACCTCCCACAATAAATATAGCCGTTACCAGCCGTTGGGAGAAAAAGATCATTTGGCGTCAGACCGCAGGTATAAGCCTGGTCAGACCGCCGCAATTATAACGGCATTAAACAGGCGCAATTAATGCTCACCTGCCTTTGTCAGGCACACACACGGTCAGACCGGAGCCAATGGCGGTCAGATCGACCTTTATAAAAAGAAAACACACTTTGAAATAACGTCGATCAGTCCGAAATCCAATTCGGTCAGTCCGTATATTCGATCAGACCGGACAACCATCGGTCAGACCGACTGAGACAGAGTTTGGCAGAAATGAGTTGAAACAAGCATTTTCAAAGTATATGACCTTCTAGTATGCAATGCAAGTTGATTTTATGATTTGTGGCACATAGATGAAGTATTTCGTGATACACCACATGCTCCTCTTAATAGTACGGCGACTATCCTAAAGTTCGGTCAAAATTCTTCTCTTATCACCTTAGACCGATAAAAAAGGAAAAAGACCATATTTCATACCTTTGCCTCTTTCCTCATTGTCTTTTCTTCATCATGTAGCTCTTTCTTTGTCTTTCATTATCCTGTCCTTTGAGTTTGATCTTGACACAACTTAACAGGTAACGTTAGTTCAACATTTTTAATTGTCATTAATTACCAAAACACTCTTTAGGGGCCTAGAAGCTACATACGCCCAAGCAACGCTTCCACTCTCTAGCCACGGTCACTGCAGTAGACCTGATCTGCACCCCCGGCTCCCGCCTCTGCCGCTCTCCCACTCTTCTTCTTCTTCTCTCTTCCTCCTCGATCTCCCCTTTTGCTTTTCACCCCCAATCTCCACGATCCTGGCATTGACGATCTCCACGATCCTTCTTTATCAGTCGAGCTCCAGCTCTCCAGCATCAACAACGAGGTATCTATATCTTTGTATATGTCTCGGATCTCCTCTCTATGCGGTTTCTTGGTTCGATGGCTAGATCTGTGTGTGTGTGTGTGTGTTTGATTGGATTGAATGTGTCGGTGGATGCAGAGGTTGGTGCAGCACTCGACGTCGAAGGAGCTGAGCATTGGCAAGATCAAGTTCAAGGCCTTTGATCTCGGCAGCCACCAGATCGCCCGCCACTCCCAAATTGAGATCAAAATAAAAAAGAACACCAATTGTAAGTACATCACCACTACCAGTTTTACAAAAATGAACTTTGTACTATGCAAACTTTCAAATGCACTTTTCAAGTTGATACTGAAGACCTGGAAGAACTTCTAATTTGCTGTCTTGATTTGATTGAGATACTGAAGATCTGATTTTTGGTTCTATCTCTTGTCTTGTTTGTTGTCTTAGTTTAGAGTTGAAATATAGATTGTTGTTTGAGCTGTTGTTCAGTTAGTGATCTAAAATCTAGTGACTATTTGTTGATGAAGTCAATTGTTATCTAAATTCAGTGGTCTTCTATTCTATCTGTGTGTGCAAATTCATTTAAGAGAATTCAAAGATAAGTGCTTGCAAGTGTTTTATTTTTGTATTGAATTGAGACCTAAATCTTGCTCTCTGTTCAGTTGAAGCATTAGTGCATTGTATTCATTTGACTTCAGTGGTTGAATGTGATCTAGCATTTCCATTAATTGGAATCTTCAGTAACCATGTATCTTTTTAAAGTCTTCTTCTATTCTTAAGTAATACCTGAGAGACATGTACAAAAGCTTTTGAATCTTGAGTCGTGAATCTTAAATCTTGAATCTTGAACCTTGCCAGTCATAAGTTCTCTCTTGCTAGGACATGCAGTACAGAGACATGTACTTCTTACAAAAGATTCCAAAGCTTTTGAATCTGGAAGGTGATGATGGTTTTCGAATGAATTGAGTTCTTGTGTGTTTGTGGTACATCATGGGCCTCCTTTGGATTATCTACTTATCCTTTTTCTGGCTTCAGGAATGTTGCATTTAGGCCCTTTTTGGGTTAATTTTGATTATTGATGACATTAAGTGTCTTGGACTAATTGTGTCTTTAAGCTATTTGTAGGGAGTGTCATCCGAGGTCGCAGTCCAAGGATGCGAGCCAATGTCGCAAGCACAAGGTCGCAGTCGCCCGAGGTCGCAGTCCGAGGACGCGAGCCAAAGTCGTAAGTGCAATGTCGCCAAGAAGAAAGATGCAAAGATCTAAGGTAAATGCTTGTTTATTGTACCGGTCTTGAAGTTTAGAATTTGACTGGTTTTATAAGAAATTCTTTTTTAGTTTAAACCGTACTATTAAGAGGGGTTGCAAAATCTCTTTTAGTTCCGGCAAAAACTGAGAAACTCTTAGGTTATATGTTGCATTCGCATTCATTCACAATCTTGGTCAAAAATCTCAAAGAGGAACTGAAACTGAACATCTGAGTGCTGTTTATTTGACCAGATACTATTCATTCGACTAATAACACTGTTCATTCTACTAGTGGTCACTCGAATACTGTTCATTTGACCAGACATTGTTCATTCGACCAGACATTCCAATGGCTATTTATTAGCCGTTAGAGGTCGTAGCTGGCTGTTAGCTGTATTGATTTCTTTTCTTTTCGACCACAAAGGCTAATTGAGAGATTGGGCTATAAATACAGGTGTTTGAGTAGTATTTTCATACATCTCAAGCTACATTCTAATACACATTTTTGAGCAGTGTCTGTACACACCTTTGAGCATCTTTTCTATACATTTTGAGCAGTTTTAAAAGAAGTTGTTAAGCAGTTTATGTTCATTTCTTGAGTAGTTTTTAAACAATTTTGAACAGATTTTTTATCAGTTTTTACAAACCTTTTCAAACAAATTTTTGATCCGGGAGGATCTCCAAGTCCTGATCGCATAAGGATTCGCGACTAAGTCATGATCGCATGTGGCTTCGCGACCAAGTCCTGATCGCATACGGCTTCACGACCTTAACCGTGTTCGGAAAGGTTTCGCGAACATGGATGGGTCCGCGACCATGGATTGGTCCGCGACCAGGAAAAGGAATTCGTTCCCTGTTCGGAATTGTAATCCGATCCGAATGTGTATAACTAAGCTTATCTGTTTAGGATTAGTTATATGAGTCTAATACGTTTAGGATTACTAAGTCTGATACGTACTCATACGATTGGACTATAAATACCTTGTAATAGGTCTAGTTTAGATCATCGAAGAGTCTTAGAACTTATTTGAGTTTTAGACACTTATAGTTCCTTCGACGTAGGCAAGTGTGCCTAACGTTCGACGTGTAAAGACCTCTTTGAAATAAAGAGTTGTGCAATTACTTTGGGTTTCGGTATTTCCGAGTAAGATCCTGTTATTCCGCATATTAGAATCTGGGCGAGCCTAGTGCGAAAACCACGACTAGGTCTCAAACGGATCAAGTTGGTATCAGAGCGACTTTCCTATCCTGTGGATGGTGAAGACTCGCCAGGGTTACAAAACTTCCGGCGAAATTCCAGGCGATCAATTGACGGTTCCTACAGCCGCGTCTCCGACAATGTCTGACGATACCTCCGTTCAAGCTAACCTAGCCGAAAAAGTGGCTAAGCTCTCCACCGACATGGAAACCGTGCTTGCTTGGATTAAGCAGCAGGCCATGATTGTACCTCCTGAAGTAGGGAAGGTTATGGGTGCGAAGACTGGTGAAGACTTGCGCAGGGCAGACGAAGATGAAGACGAAGGCGACCACAAGACCGACGACCTCGCCAACACCTCCTTAGCTGTCGGATCTTTTAAAGTCGACGCTAAGATTGATATACCCATATATGATGGGGTGATCGATGCCGAGAAGCTGGATTCTTGGATCGACCAACTTGAGACCTACTTTGACCTTAAAGGGTTCAGTAGCGCCCAAAAGGTCAAATTTGCACCTTTGAAGATGAAGGACCACGCCAAGACATGGTAGAAGACCCTTGTCGCCAATGGTGAAGCTGACGACCTTGCGTGGGGTCAATTCAAACGACTTTTGCGACAAGAATTCTATCCGATGGGTTACCTTGAGGAGAGATGGGAGCGTTGGCACAGATTGTACCAACGGCGTGACCAGACCGTCCAAGACTATACGACAGAGTTTCGGCGACAAACAATGGTCATTGGCATCTCACTATCCGACCCTCAGGTATTTCGGAAGTACACATCTGGACTTCAGAAATCGATCAGTACTGAGCTAAGTCTGTTCGGTGTCTAAGACATTGCGACCGCAAGCACAATTGCTATGGCGATCGAGAAGAAGAATAAATCCCGCAGCGACAAAAGCACGAAGGAAAATGCGACCTCGACAAAGAAAAAGCAGAGTCCGAAGAAGAACACTTCAAAATCGGGCACGGGTGCCTTTTGCGAAAATTGTCAAGTCGCGGGGCATACCAAGGACAAATGTTACAAGCTTCATCCTGAACTTCGACCAAAGAAAAACGGACCAGGGAAAAGAACAGCCACGGCTACTGCGACTTCACCCGACGAAGAAGTTGTCCGAGTGAATTCGGTTAATGAGGCGGATACGACCTTGTCTCTGATGGCAATGCCGAAGGAGAAGGGTTCCGATCCACCGAACGACCATCACCCAACGGAGGACTTGTTCACCATCAACATCCAGGTGAAGCACGAAGTGGTCGCAGCGATATTCGATCCAGGAAGTCAGAAGAATCTGGTCTCCGATGGATTGGTTCGGCGACTTGGTTTGAAGACAACCACACACCTGCGACCATATCCGCTGGGTTGGTTTACATCCGACGTGAACCAACAGATTACGAGTCAGTGTGTGTTGAAGTTTGCGATCTCTGCACGATATATCGATGAGGTGCAATGCGATGTTGTCCTTATCGATATCTGTCAGGTGATCTTTGGGAGTCTGTATCTGTATGATCGAGACGCTCACTTCCATCGGCGAGCGCAAGAGTACGACCTCACCAAAGACGGAGTTAAGTTCGTGATCAGTAGAGACATCCACATCAACACTTCGAACTTGATTACCGCAAATCAAGCCAAACGAATTGTTAATGCATGTCACAAGTATGTGCTTGTCATGATTCGACCCATTGATCAAGGTGAGGGTACTCGACCAGCATTGTCGCTGGCGTGCCGAGAGGATTCTGGTCGTTTGTCGGGACTGCTGGAGAAATACAGTGATCTATTCGAGACTACCCAGGGTCGTCCACCGAAACGTCCAGTCGAGCACGAAATTCAGCTTGTGTCCGATGCGACACTGCCCAATCTGAGTATGTATCGCAACTCAGTATTGGAGAATGAAGAGATCAAGAAACAACTTGGTGAGTTGCTGAACAATGGTGTCATTCAACCGAGTAGTTCACCTTGTGGATCTTCTGTGGTGTTAGTACCAAAGAAAGATGGGACTTGGCGTATGTGCATCGACTATCGAGCACTGAACAAGATCACCATCAAGAACCGGTACCCCCTTCCTCGTATTGATGACCTGCTAGACCAATTGAAGCATGCTGTTGTCTTCTCCAAATTGGATCTTAAGTCAGGATATCATCAAGTCAGCATCCGAGAGGAGGATACATGGAAGACCGCGTTCAAAACACGGCAAGGTCTGTTCGAATGGCTGGTCATGCCGTTTGGTCTCTGCAACGCCCCGGCAACTTTCATGCGTCTTATGAATGACGTATTGAGACCGTTCATCGACGACTTTGTGATCGTGTATCTCGACGACATATTGGTTTATAGTCGTTAGTGAGATGAGCACCTTATTCATGTCGAAAAAGTGTTCGAACAGCTTTGGCAACATCGACTTCGCTTCAACCGTAAGAAGTGCGAGTTCGGTCAGCAAACTCTACTTTACCTCGGATTCATAATCGGCAACGGTACGTTGCAAATCGACCCGGACAAGGTCAAAGTGATTCGCGAATGGCCGCGACCGCGAACAGTTACGGATGTGCGTAGTTTTGTGGGAGCATGCCAATACCTTCGGAAGTTCATCCGACACTTCTCGATTGTGGCTTCTCCATTGCATGCATTAACCAGGATCGATCAGAAGTTCGAGTGGACAGGGAAACATGAGGACACGTTTCTCTTGCTGAAAAGGAAGATCAGTGAGGCCCCTGTGTTAGCATTGCCGAATCTCCAGAAACCGTTCGAGCTGGAAACCGATGCCTCAGGTTATGCGATGGGCACAGTGCTCATGCAAGAAAGTCGACCAGTGGCATATCACTCCGAGTTATTCCAGGGAGCTCAGAAGAACTACCCGACTTATGATAAGGAGTTATGCGCACTGCATCAGGCCGTGAAACATTGGCGGTGTTATCTTTTGGGTAAAGAGACGGTTGTCCACACCGACCATCAACCATTGCAATATTTGCAAACTCAGTCCAAGTTACAGCAAGCTCGGCACATAAAGTGGATGTCGTATCTGCAGCAGTTTAATCTGGTGATTAAGTACAAGAAGGGCGTACACAACAAATTGGCGGATATGTTGTCGCGACCACCAGTTACAACCCTCTGTTTATCAGCGTTCATGCAGATCGAGCCATCATGTCATGATGACTATGTCACTATGTACAGTGAAGACCCTGATTTTCAAACAGCACTGACTGAGATCGAAACAAGGAACCCTACAGAGTTCGTTCGTCGAGAAGGACTCTTGTACAAGGGCAATTTACTTTGCATACCTCGTGGAGCACCTCGAACTCAATGGATGCGAGAAGCGCACACATCGAAGGTAGCTGGTCACTTTGGGGTTACAAAGACGTTGCAAAATCTTCACCGACATGTGTTCTGGCCGCGTATGCAGCAAGATGTGGCTAGGTTTGTTCGAGGCTGCGGTCTCTGCAACATCTCAAAACCGGCAAACCGAAAATTAGGTTTGTACACTCTTTTGCCAGTTCCATCACGACCATGGGAGAGCATATCCATGGATTTCTTGGGAGGATTGCCTAAGACCCGACGTGGCAACGACTATCTATTCGTGGTCGTTGATCGGTTCTCTAAAATGATTGTTCTTATACCTTGTCGGAAGATTATCACGGGAGAAGAGGCAGCTCGGGTATTCTTTCAACACGTTTGGACACACTTCGGACTGCCGACTTCTATTGTGTCCGATCGCGATACCCGGTTCCTTAGTCACTTTTGGCGATTGCTCTGGACGATGATGGACACCAAGCTAAAGAGGAGTACTGCTTTTCATCCGCAAACTGATGGTCAAACCGAGGTGGTTAATCGCACAGTCGTTCATCTCTTGAGAGGATATAACTCGAAGCACCCGAAGACCTGGGATGAAAGCATACCGTACCTACAGTTTGCTTTTAATCGAGCAGTGCATGGTTCGACTGGAAAGTCGCCGTTTGAGGTCTGTTTAGGATTTCTACCACAGAGTCCATTCGATATGGAGTTTGTGATCCCTACCTCAGCACAGAACAGCAAGGAAGCATCTGATCAGGATCGAGCACAAAAGTTCCTGGAAGGTATTCAACGACTCCATCGTGAGGTTGAACAGAACTTGTTGAAAGCTCAACTCAAGTACAAGGCGCGACATGATCGGCACCGAGTTGATGCGCAATTTCAAAAAGGTGATATGGTATGGTTACATTTGAGTAAGGAGAGACTTAAAGGTGAAGGTAAGAAGCTCAAACACATTCGTTATGGTCCTTTTCGGATTTTGCAGAAAGTGGGTAATAATGTTTGTCAGGTTGAGTTACCTCCATACATGGATATTTACTCGGTTGTCAATGTTGAGCACCTCAAACTCTTCGAGCCTTCAATGTTGGATGATGAGCCAGATACCATAGTACCATCTGTTGAAGACTTGGTCTATCAACGAGACAAACCTCTACGTGAAGATGTGATTCTGGAAAAGAAGGTGACTACCACCCGCAGTGGCACAAAGGAGACTTTTCGAATCGGTCGGAAAGATCAACGAGCACGTGCGGCAAAGTGGTACACAAAAGAAGATGGACAAGCCCAATTTCCACATCTCCAGTTTGATCGAGAGGTCGCAACGGGGGTTGGCTCCTTCTCAACAAGGGAGTCATGATCCAGGAGGATCTCCAAGTCCTGATCGCATAAGGATTTGCGACTAAATCCTGATCGCATGTGGCTTTGCGACCAAGTCCTGATCGCATACAGCTTCGCGACCTTAACCGTGTTCGGAAAGGTTTCGCGAACATGGATGGGTCCGCGACCAGGAAAAGGAATTCGTTCCCTGTTCGGAATTGTAATCCGATCCGAATGTGTATAACTAAACTTATCTGTTTAGGATTAGTTATATGAGTCTAATACGTTTAGGATTACTAAGTCTGATACGTACTCATACGATTGGACTATAAATACCTTGTAATAGGTCTAGTTTAGATCATTGAAGAGTCATAGAACTTATTTGAGTTTTAGACACTTATAGTTCCTTCGACGTAGGCAAGTGTGCCTAACGTTCGACGTGTAAAGACCTCTTTGAAATAAAGAGTTGTGCAATTACTTTGGGTTTCGGTATTTCCGAGTAAGATCCCGTTATTCCTCATATTAGAATCTGGACGAGCCTAGTGCGAAAACAAAGACTAGGTCTCAAACGGATCAATTTTTGATCAATTTTTACAAACATTTTTGAACAGTTTTATAAACAGTTTTTGAGCAGATTTTTGATCAGTTTCTGTTCACATTTTCGATCAGTTTTTAAATAGTTTTTTTGAGCAGATTTTTGAGAAGCTTCTGTTCACATTTTCTATTTATTTTATAAACACTTGTAGGCAGATTTTGATCAGTGTTTATAAACATTTTTTGAGCAGTTTTTTTAACGAACCAAGAGATATATTTTTTGATATACACTTAAGCCCAAGTGCTAAAATCTTGATCTTTTGATCAAGTATCATTCTTTATGATTGAGAGAGATCCTCCGAGAACATTCATTTGCATTATTTGCATCCTTAGAAGTTTCTCGATATTTGTTGGGGGTCAAGAGTGTTGAATCTTGAACCCTAATTAGGGTTTTGGTGATTAATGACATCCGTAAGATTTGCGACTAACCTATATGTGTGAGACTCAGGTAAATCAGAGGAGAAAGCATCACGAGAGTGAAAATCGAGATTATCAAGACTCCATGAAGCAAAAAATGACGAAAACCCCGACAAGAATACAAATATCTAAACCTAGTGCTTTTATGTTTTGAAAATTTCTATGTTAGATGGTCGTACTATTAAGAGGAGTCTTAGCACAAGTCTCTTGATCAACCTTGAGGTCTTTAGAAACTCATTTGCTTATGCATTTAGCCTCAAATCGAAATTGAGTAAAATTCAGCAATTCTGTTTTTGTTTTGTACTGGCCGGACAGTGTCTGAAGTGACCGGACAATGTTCGGCCAATACAAATATCTTCTGAAAATTGCAAAATGTTAACCAAAGACAAATAAACTTGTCCGGTGCATCTGTCCGATATAGGCCGGACACTGTCCGAAGTGACCGGACAATGTCCGGCCAATACAATTCTCACGGCAAGTTTAATTGAGACAAATGTATTTGTCCGGAAGCATTTGTCCGAAACGCACTGGACATTGTCCGAAGTGACCAGACAATGTCCGGCCAATACATTTTCTGATAAGTTGAATATACATGTGTTAACAGAGACATATGTATTTGTCCGGACAAATCACATATGTCCAGCCCATACAATTGATGTGTTGTCTTTAGCTAAGTGTCAATAGAGACATATACATTTGTCCGGACATTTTGTCCGGACAAATCCATTTGTCCGGCGTGTACATGTGGGGTTAAACATGAGTGTTAACAGAGATATATACATTTGTCCGGCCTTCACAAAAATCTTCAAACGGCTACTGACACTTGAAACTCTTGTGAGCAACGGTCAAGTATTTTGTACTGACCGGACATTGTCCGAAGTGACCGGATAATGTCCGGCCAGTACAACTTTCACCCAATTTTCTTGAAAATGACCGTTTTGCTGAGAGTATATAAATCCCACTGTTTGTAGATGTTGTATACACACAAAAATCATCTCTCAACCCTTGTGCAACAGCTTGCAAAGCCTCTCACACTCATACTCTTGCATTTGAAGTCAAAACCTTAGCAAACCATTGAGTGCTAGTTGAGAGAAGTTGAATTCAAGCCAATTGCATTTGCATATTTGTTCCTCAAGCTTTGAGGTTGATCAAGCAAGGTGCTAGGCTTGTTACTCTTGGTGATTGCCGTCATCTAGACGACTCGGGAGGTCCGGCGATCTCTCCATCGACGGTGTGTGTCGGAGAGGCCCGGCGATTGGTTGTAAAGGCTCAGAGCTCGCCTATCCGGAGAGGAGAAGGGCTATCCCTAGTGAAATCGAAGCATAAGCTCTAGCGAAGAGCGCTTCAACGAGGATTAGTGGAAATCGGCAAATTTCCGAGACCTCGGGAAAAATTCGATCTCTTCGGTTTTTTCTATTACTTGCTTTATATTTCTAGAGATTGAATTGTTGCTCTAAATTCTTTAGAAATTGTAAAACTTGTCTTGTGTTGTCATGCATATCTTTTGAGCATTGTTATTGCAATTTAGGTTGTTAATCACTAGATTAAAAGTAAAAATTTAAAAACCGCCTATTCACCCCCCTCTAGTCGGCATCCTTCGATCAACAAAGAGAAGATTTTGTAATTTGTTACTATTGGTGAACCCTCTCACTTAGACGGTTTGGAGGCGTGGCCATGGCCTCTCCACTAACGGAGGTTGTCGGAGAGAGGCTCGGCATATTTTGTCAAAGGCATCAGTACTCGCCTATCCGGAGTGGAGAAGGAGCAACCTTAGTGAAAAATATCCTTCGTGGATATTGAAACAAAACTTATTCATTTGAGTGCTTCAATGAGGAGTAGGGAGACCGGGCAAGTCTTCGAGACCTCGGGATAAATCACTGTGTTTGTTTTTCTTACTCTTTCTCAGTACAAAATATTATTAAATTGTTTCAGTTTATTTACTCTTAGTTTTTTCCTTGCAAAAATTGTTTTTAGTCAAAAAAATTTTAAAGCCTCCTATTCACCCCCCTCTAGTCGGCATCCTCGATCCTACAAGAGACACATTCTCATTGTTCATATCTATTTGTTCAGTAAACTTATATTAAATATCTCAAGTTTGCAAACCCCATACCAACTATATATTTTTTTTCAATGCACTAAGTGTTCCATGTGGCCATGCCATATGATGGAATTTGCTATTGCAATCTGTCCATCTGTCCATGTCGATAAGAATTTACTTACTAATTCAAACCCAAACTAGAATTTAGGCCAAAACCATATCTCATTTGACCTTTGTACAATAAAATAAATACTTGCAGTTCATCAAGATCTTATGGAGAATCTGTGAGAGTTATTTGAGAATCTTGTTATCTCCAGAGAAAAGTATAAATTATAAGTCTCTGCCATTTTTTGTACAACTCCAACCACCTTCAATGTTATCTTAGCATTTTGATGTCATACTGGTTAGGTTGATCAAAGGAAAGGACTTAGATAAGGAGTACACGTATACAATCGCTGGGAGAGATGATACTTCAAACCGAAGACAATGAATTAATTTGCATTGCTGCAATTTTTGTTTTGAAGATTGGATGAAGTGGCTCATCAAACCTGGAATTCTGTTTTCAAGACATTTGCTTATCTTGAGACTTTTGATTGCAACTGTTTTGTTTTGGCTTGTGACAGCATGAGCTTAAGACATTTGCATGCTTGCTTTGTTGTCATCAGGCAAGCGCCTTAACTTTTTATATAAAACTTGTGCTTGTTTTACTTGCTGTCTAATGATTTATATAGGTATCTAAGAACCAATAGGATTTTCTTTGCTCCTGAGCAATTTCACTTTGACACAGGATTAGAAAGAATACTAATCTTGTTTATGCAATTCTATCATGAGATATGTAATAATAGTTATACAATTTTTGTGTATGATGATATTGATGGTATATTTTAGTATGGTAATGAATATTGACATGTTTTTCTTTTCTGATGAATGGTATATTTTTTTTTCGAATTTTCAGAATTTTGCTTATTTTTCGGAATTTTTTTGGATGGCTAGGATTTTTATCCTGTTTTTTCCAAACACAGACCAGGATTATTTCACCAGTAGTATTTTTTTCCTGGGGGGATTTTTAGATTACCAAAAATTCTGGTCAGATAAAAATCCTACTGGTATTTTTATCCTTAATACCCAAATAGGTCCTTAGGGTTAGGGCGGTGTCAGTTAGGGTTACGAAGGACGCGGCACGGGGGAAGGTGGCGGAAATAAGCAATGTGCTTCTAAATTCGGTTTTCTCTGGTTTTTTTATAAAAAATCGAACCAAATTGAACCAAACCGAATACAGGATATGACTAATCTAGTCTACTGAACCGGATATCAAATACCAAAAAACCGATTTTTTGATTCAACTCAGTTTTTTCGGTTGGATCCATATTTGCACACCTGAGGATGGGGGGACATAGGGATGGCAACAGGGCCGGTTTAGAGTGGGGGTATAGTTCGCACACCCGCAGGGGCCCCGATATCCGAATTTTGTGTACTATTTTAAATTTTTTGAGTATATTCTCTATATGTATGAGTTATTTTAGAACGAATTTCTCCATGTTTTATAAAAGAAGACAATATACGATTAAAAATATTTTAAAGAATAGATCATATTCATACAAGTACCATATAATCCAAATACAAGCATACAACATAGTCCATAACTCTATATCTTGATAAGTAACACAATTCCATGAGGATTGACGAGTGAGCAACTATACATAAATTCATAACCATATAATATAGTTCAAACATAACATAAACCATAGGTTTATAATCCATAAATAATACAAGTCACAAAAATATGAGCAAGATAATATAAAACATAGTCCATGAGTAACAAAGTCACAAGCAAATGAATTAAGTTTCCTTGGAATGTGGAGCGGGCTGCGGGATGCCGGGTCGCCGGGAGCGGGTTTACGGGTTTGAACACATAGTTATACACTTATACTCATAATTTTCGGGGCCCCGCGGGTTTCCGGGTTTGGGTATTAGTTTCGCTTACCCGCTCCAAAATTACCCGCGGGTATTGGATTTCCCCCATCCCCACCCCCGCGGGTTTTGAATTTTCCCCATACTTACCCCCGCGGATACCCGTACCCGCGGGAAACGGGTATTACCCGCCCCATTGCCATCCCTAGGGGGACAGGAGCTGCACGACGCGCACCACTTCTTTGTGTATTTCCAATAGCACATTAATGAAGGATGGTAGATGAAACATACTTTAAGATTGGTGCTGTTAGCAGACGCGTGTGGTTTGGGCTGCAGTTAAAAGTGTAGGCCAGCGAGAAATGATTCTCCAAAGGAAGAGGGTATGGGTACTGCTGGGCTTGTTGGGCTTGACCTCATTCTGCCTCGCCCTTTTCTTTTTTTTTTTTTTCTTAAATGTGATTAAATGAATTGAGACGAGGTATTTAAAGTTCTTCACAGATTTTCAAATTCCTTTCTCAAATGTTTAATTTGAGTCTTTCTTCTTTTAATTTTTATTTCAAATTATTTAACGTAAATCCCACCGTTCAATTACTTGCTATTTAAGAATTGCAATTGGATACTTGAAAGAGTAGTCTATATTGAAGAACAAAATACGTAACATACATTATCATCTCTCAAAAGGGGTATGATTGAAAAACAAATATACTCCATATCACATTTAGAGGGGTGTATTTGGTTGCCTGTATGAGAATAGATTAGTCTGTATCAGTGGACAGACTGGATGAAATATGCTATGAGATGTAATAGAGATGTTGTTTGGTTGACTGTATTAGAAACTGATTCTGGTTGGCATTGTCAGAATGTCGATTGACATTGTCTTGGCATGAGTTGACATTGTCCGACGATGTCTAGACACGGCCAAACAAGATTTTGACAATGTCAGCCATAGACATTGAGGCGGCAACGGCACTCTGGTCGCCGGCGACTAGTGGTGACTGCGTCATGGTGTAGGTGGTGACGGGACAAACTAGTCGATGAAGTTTGGGGGTCTAGAATAACCGGAGATGGTAGAACGACAGTGAAGATCAACAGTGGTGACAAGACATGGAGCACTGTTCTGGCATGGTTTTGACATGCGAATTGGGAGCGTTCCAGAAGTTTCAACTGATGGTTCAGTTGAGAAATGAGTTTGCTTTGGGGAAGCGGGGAAGGAGGATAAAACGGCGTCACCGGATTATGTTGGAGACGAGGGCGGAGCAGGGCTGCGGTACGCTGGTTCACTGAAATAGCGGTTTCGTGATCAAGGCCTCAGCGAGGTAATCCAAGTTGTGGGGTAGTTTCTTGGGGTTACTAAAAACTCGTTTACACCAGCGTCGTGGTCGGTGGCGAGACGATGGCTGCCGACGGCGGTTTCATCATCACTGAAATTGTAAAATAAATACTCGTTGATGTGGGGTCAATACAGAGGGTAATTATACACATGATTATGTCGAGAAGGTTCGTACAGGCCCTAATTCAGTGTGGCTAAGGGGAATTGGAAAGTGGCGGTGGTGGCGAAATTTCGCGGCGATGCGACCATGGGAGAAAAGAGTCCGATTTGGGTATTTTCGCTATGGGGCCCTATCGTCCAATCGAATTGCAAACCAGAGGGGATGAGGGGAACACAGAAGATGAGGTCAATTTTGACGGCGATTGGTCGGTGTGGTCCGACAATGGTGTGTGATACCGTGGAACAGGGCAATGTCGAACACAGTAAGCGGTGGGGATTCTTGGGAATTCTTCTAAAGGGAAATGTACCTATGATAGAGGAAAATGTTTTATTCTACTGGCTTGACCAATTTTGATGGTCGGAGTATAGTCCGACGAGTTGGACGGAGCACGACGGCCAGAAGAGTAAAAACACGAAATTCTAGTGATTGCCGGTGGTGAAACTCAAATGATTACTACTGGAGTGTGGTATGGTAGAGTGAGAGTTTGGGTGGCGGACAAGATTGATGGTAGTCGGTGATAACTTATATGCGTGCCACCAGGCGACAAACGACGCGAGAAAACAAGGAAGAAACGAACGCCTCTCGTATCTACAGGGTAGACTGAAGAAAATGAGTGCCTCTCACGTTTCCGCGGGTCAAGCTCTGGAGTGCAAGTTGCACCGCACGGGCCAGACTCAATTTGGGTGTACATGCAATTAAACACGTGAAATTTACATCACAAGACCAGACTTATCTTTCATATAGACAATCAAACACACCCTTAATTTCTTAGGTGAAAATTTCATTCTTGGACCACTTGCAAAGATTGTAATGATCACTCATTTCCTGAAGCATCTGTTTTTGTTTTTATATTGATTCGAAAATAATGCTTTTTTTAAAAATGTTAATACATTTAGTTTTTTAAAAAAAATTACTTTGAACTAGTTACTGGTTAGCTTAGCGTTGATAGGCGATAATTAGAAATTTTTAGTGCCTCGTGTGTGAGACACATTTTAAGATGAGACAATACTAAAATGTAATATCAGTGTCCAAATTTGTATTGGTTTGATAAAACATAAGGTTTATGTCAAATATGGGTTTCAAATTTCAATGTCAAACATATTGCAAATCAACTACTTACATTGTGATTTATAGGCGAAATATAAATACTATCAAAACAAGTTGCAATGGAAAACACAGAAGAAGATCGACAACAAAAGAATTAGAAATTCGCTAAAAGAATACATAAAAATCAGACAAAAATTGTGTAAATTAAACCGTGAACAAAGAGCCATTCACAGAAGTTTGAAACTGGAATCCGAGCCGCCAAAACCACCCCCGGTTTACTCCCAAAGAAAGCACAGACAGAAGCACAAGACGCTCACCAAGCCCAGCCAACCACGCCGCTTCACGCGGATCGCTGACGTGGCCCCTCCTCCTCACCTCAAAAAGTTAAGAAAATGTGCCCACTGTAAGAAACTGACATAGTGGTCCCACGTTGTTCTGCCCCACCTGTCATATCTCAGTCGGGCACATTCCTATCAGGCGCAGGAAAATATCAACCAGGATGAAAATTTCCAAAATCCCGCCCAAGCCCCTGGCTCCACCACTTTTCCAAATAACCCCCTAAAATTTTTAAAAATTATGAATACACCCTTTGCCCACTTGCCCAGTTCGTGTGCCTCCCGTTGTAATGCTACCGACAACACTACTTATGGATGATAAGTCGGTCCCACACACCCGTAACCCCACAAGTCATTGGTGTTCGACATGGTACAAAAAGTATTGCCTCGGTCGAAAATTTAAAATTAGAAGTTCCCCACGGGCCCTTATAACTTTATCGGATTCGCAATTATACCCCGGGCGAGGGCTTCGCTTCCCACTTCTTATCCCCTATGCACAGCTCGTTTCTCTCTGTAGAGACGCACCCTTTCCTCTTTCAAACTCTCGCCTAGGTAAGCCCTCTCGTCGCCCCCCTAATTCCTCTCGATTCGATCGGGTTCGTCGCCGTTTTGTGCAATTCGGTGCGGGATTTTGTCCTCCTTGCGCGGATCTGATCTGTTCGGTGGGTCTTTTCGCAGGATTCCGCCATGAAGGGGGCCAAATCGAAGGGCGTCAAGGCCGGCAAGGCCGATGCCAAGTAAATATCTCATCTTTTTGATTTTTTTGGTTGTTTTTTTGGCAGATCTGTCGTTTGGTTTAAGAAAGATTTGGTCTTGATGCGTTGTGCTATGGTCTTGACGGTGCTTTTATTTTATTTTCTTTTGTAGGTTGGCGGTGAAGAGCAAGGGAGCGGAGAAGCCGGCAAAGGGGAGGAAGGGGAAGGCTGGGAAGGACCCCAACAAGCCCAAGAGGGCTCCCAGTGCTTTCTTCGTCTTCATGTGAGATCCTAGCTTCATCAAGAATTTTTTGTTGATTTTTGGGTGTTTGTTTGATCTTGTTTTGGTCAGGGAGGAGTTCCGTAAGGAGTTCAAGGAGAAGAACCCCAAGAATAAGTCTGTTGCTGCTGTAAGTCCTCCAAATCACTCCTTTAATTAACAAAAAAGTCATTTCAGAGTTTAGATATGTGTGATTTATTCTTGTTGATGGTTTCATGGTTCGGCTATTTGGTTTCGGTGAAATCTTTTAGGTTGGAAAAGCTGCTGGTGATAGGTGGAAATCCATGAGCGATGCTGTAAGCTTCTTGAAACAGCAACTAATTGTATCTAGATTTACATCTTATTATTTTGTGTTGATTAGTAAACACATGGGTGTGGATTACAGGACAAGGCTCCCTATGTAGCCAAGGCCAATAAGCTCAAGGCAGAGTACAATAAGGCCCTTGCAGCGTACAACAAGGGCGAGGTAGCATGGTTTTTTGCTTAGAGATTTTAAGCACAATATTTAGTCTTTTCTGTTACTCTTATGTAGAAATTTACGATCTATGTGCTGATGTATTAGAGCACGACGAAGAAGGCCCCTGCCAAGGAGGAGGAAGAGGAGGAGGAAGAGGAGGAATCTGACAAGTCCAAGTCGGAGGTAAATGACGAGGACGACGATGAGGGGAGTGAGGAGGTATATATATATATGTGATTGATAAATTTAGACATCGTATAGAAAATTCTAGGACCACATCAGATATAATCCTTCTAGTGGGTAGCTAGAAGTTAAGCGATTTGACTTATAAGCTGTGGAAACTAAGTGGGTAGCTAATCAGGTGATGCCGTTCATTTAAACTGCGAAATAAGCTGGCTGTTTGGTAAATTAAGCCTAGTTGGTCAGAAGTGTAAGCATAAGCTAGGTCAAACATTCGCTTACTATTGTGGTCCTTGCCCCTTTCAGGAGGAAGATGATGATGAGTGAGCTTGTTCGAGACGCTCCAGTGCAGGATGGGAGCAGTGATGCAAGAGCCTGTGGCGGGGTTAGACGAAGCCTATCCGTATATTAGAATTATTTAATTTCACTTCACATCGTGGTGTTTTAATTTTCTCTTGCCCTGCAACGGATAGCGCTTGTTGCTAGCGCCATTGGTGGGTATTGTGGTGTGGCTTGTGTCTCCACTGTCAATGTCCACTTGTACCTAGATTACCCTTTCCAATTTCATTTGGCTAACACTGTGATAATATCAGTTTGGGTATGTTAGATCGTAAGATCATTGTTTTGTTTTGTAGGTTTACTATCATGGTAATGTCTTTGTACTTGCTTCTTATTTAGGTGTATGATTCTTATGGTTGTTTGATTCAGCGACGTTGATAACCATGCTGTTGTGCTGCCTCGACTCAAATGCCAATGTTGTGGATAAAAATTTGTTTGTTTTTCTCTTGAAATGTTGCTGCGGATTTGCTGCTGTTGGGTGCCCTCCAAAACTAAACGATACTGTCCTGTATCAGCCATCTTTGTAAGTATCTATAGATAGTGTATGGAGCTGGTGTGTTGGTTTATATTATAATTTCTTCAAAGTGAAGGATGGAGTTGGTTGATGATTGGTATGCTATAATGCAAATCGTGCTTTCGTTGTCTGTTGGAGATTCAATGAATGAATAGCATACCAATTCCAGTGCTTTATACGGAGTATATATATGTTTGCCTGCTTTGTTCTGCTATATATTATTTATCTGTGAAACATAATTTGGGGTTGTTGATCTCTCTTAAAAGAAGAATCAGAAATGCGTATAGCATTGTATGTGCTTGGTTGATTGTTTTCTCTTACATCATGGTGTAGTTTTCAAAATGACGTTTGCTTCCTAATCATTAGTTTAGGGTCCGTTTGGTTGCTTGGACGAATCGTGGGATGAAAAAGGATGGGATGAGTGGTGTGTCACAAAATAGTCCAAGATAGATATTTGGTTGGTGTGGAATGAAATGGTCTATAATTTTGTTTGGTTGGTTCTGGATGAGATGGAACGGTGTTTGGTTGTGTAGTTAAAGTGCTGTGATAACCTCAGAAATGAGATGGTGCACCATATTGACGAATGAGATGGTGATGGACGAAACAATACCTCCAAAATTGAGGAATGAGAATGTGATGGTGCAGTATATTGAGAGATTATTCTCTGTTTTGGGATGAGTCATGATGCATGAGATGATGTAAAATGGAGTCAACTAAACACCAAATCTCTTTTTATGATACATGAGATGATCCATCACTTACAGCCAAGTACACCCTTAACCTCTGAAGTCTGCTCTTTCGTGTAATGCTGGTCTAATAATGTTGTGCCAAGCATTGTAATTTTCCATTGAAGCTTCGCATCCTACTACATAGTTTTCCATAGTTTTCTAATAAATTGAAGACTTGAAAACTTTACACTTGTACAAAATCTTGGCTTCGAAATTATTTATTATTTGTGGGTGTTTCATAATGACTTTCTGAAAGCTATGAGCCACAGAGGGCAGAGATAACAGTAAATAACAACAAAATAGTGATCTGAGTAAAAGTAGGGTAATAGGGTTCAGTGTCATGTAGGGTATGTACTGTAGAGGCTGAAATGAGGTAGGACCTGTGCAGTACGGTACCATGCAAATTTACAGCTACTTGGTGAGGGACTGAAGGAGCCGTTTGAGATATTATTGTGTTGGGTTGTGAATTTGATCTTGAAATGAATGAATCTGGTTGCCTTTGTGTCGAAACATTCATGAATGTGATGTCGACATGCATGAGAGAGACAGTACGCTTCTGGTCCTATTACTAGAGTATGACCTCCACCGGCTCTGCTGCTGCTACACGTACAAAACATTTTGCAGTGTTCTTGTAATGATACATTACATGCTCATATCATATGTCTGTCGCATTGAGGCCTTCTTTTCCTTTTAAGAATCAAAAGTGTAACATACGTGTATCGGTGTATGTATGATATTTTCTCCAATGGTAAAATATGTTGTCTCTTTTCTCACTCGTGCGTTTGTCTTGTCCATGTTTAACTACTCTAGCCATGAATAAATTTATTTTTGGCTTGCACCAACAAGCGCCTCCGTAGCATAGTGGTATTGCGTTCGCTTCGTAAGCGAAAGGTCGCGAGTTCGATCCTCGCCGGGGGCTGAACTGTTCTTTCTTCTTTGACAAGTTTATATATTTTTAAAACATGGTATTAGACCATAATGATATGGCAAAAAATGCTGTAACAAATACATTTAAAAAGTTGCTTTTGGTAAAATAAATATTATTGTTTTATTGAATGGCTATTTTTTGTTGTTACTTTATAAGAAACTCAGTTTAAAATATCTCCAAGTTAGATAGATTAAGACAAAATTATTTACAAAATCTGTTTTTTATATACATCACACAGCCAAATACATGAGTGGTCCTTTCGGCTAGGTGGTATTACATTCACAGCGTTAAGACGTGCTGGGATCAAATTTAAGACGAGCATGCCACAAACTTTGCTCAATCACAATGTCAACTAGCCCAAATACTTTTGAGCCGTCTTCTCTTTTCCATCCACTGTCTTTTTTTTTTTTTTGTATTACCATCCAGTGTCTTTTAATAACAACTTTACAAGTCAATCATGGCAAACTAATTTCCATCACTATAGGAGTACTCCCACACAACATTGAGATAGGGAGAAAGAAACATGCTATTTAGCTATTTAAGGTGCGCATAAAATAAAATTTGCCATATCAAATTCTTGTGACTGGTATGTAGGTCTCCGACTCATGAGTGTATTATATGTCATACATTGTTTGTAAAATTTTAGTAAGAAAAAGATGCATGAATTTAATGTAGGAGCATAGTAAAGTTATACATATGCATATGTTGTAGTAACCAATGACTCCCTATGAACTCGAATTAAAGTGTCGAGCGCACGTGGGATTCGGCTCCAAAGCCGCTGTAAAGTTAAGATGATGCTGCATTAAAAACGATATCTTGATGCTTTGCAGAGATTGTGTTCGGTTAGTTATTCTAAAGGGCGCCAAATTGGCGTTACACAACTGCTACTATACTACTTAAGCAAAGAAGTGCATCTTCCAGCACTCCAAATCTTTCCTCGCCATCATCTCCGTGACATCTTCATGTTACCCTTTTCTAGTTTTTTTTTCTTTTCAAGAATACAAACTTCTTTTTGTCGTATATATTGTTTGTTGTCTACTGCTGTCCACTTTTACAAAAAAATGTCCTATTTATATATATGAAAATTGCTTAACTTGAGACAATTATTGTCAGCTATCTCCACTACTCGTGGTTTTCCCGTCGGTTCGTAGGGATAGTGCTTCAAACAATGACATGACTTGATCAAATGGGCCTCCGACTAGGACTAGTGGGCCATCGACCTTGTTTGTTGGCTTTCTAGTTGAGGTCGAAAGGATCTTGCATCGCTTGGTCGCATCCTGTTGGTCGTGGTTGGAGGGGTCTTGTACTGCTTGGTCACGATCAGCTGGTCATGGTCGCTCACAGGATATTTATGGATATTTGTTCGACCATTCCCTGATCGAACAGACTTGATCAAGATGGATTATAGTCTGTTTTATGACTTGATTAATTCTGAATGATTAATCGTCATCACTTTTCTTTGATCATATCAAACTTATATTTGCAAATTACTATTGTATGGTAATTATGAAGTATAAATATGCATGTGAATGAACAATCATAAATAACTAATAATAATAGAGAACTTGTATAACATCATTTGACCTACAAAACTAAGGTAGTTAATCAATATGTCACCTTAGGCTGATAGGATATTAGTTAGATCTCTTAACTTGATTAGATACTCTATTTGACATCTCTAGATAAAATATCCTTGATTCGAGTGGATAGAATGGTTGGCACTGTATTGTGCAATGGTATGTGGTTGGTTTCTTGTCATGGACATATAAAGACTAGAACCTTGTGTTGTGGTTCTAGTGACATAAAATTCCGTACTTTCCACAAACTTGGTATATGATAGGTCTAGACTAGTAGTATGTGAAATATAGATGAACCACCTGTATGGCGGAGTCTTACATTTAATTGCGCGCATACGCACTTATCTACACTCTCTTAGGAGTTTTTCTACACACACCGCACTCTGACCTAGCAATGGGAAAACAATCGTCGTAGTGGGGGGTTGAGCCCACCACAACTTTGGTTAGTTCGACCACTGGGCAGGAGTGAATTGTATGTGTAACATAAATAAATTCCTTATTATCACAACTTAGTTGCTCGCATATAACTGCGGGATTTGGTCTAATCGCCTAGATAGGACCGACATGAAAGTTGTGGTATCTTGTGGGTAAATTGGTACACCTCTGTGGAGTTAAAAACGTATTCGAATACTCCGTGCTCCCTGGTGTTTAGGAGTTGGTTTGCGGTGTGTTAAACCTACATCGATGCGATGCAAGTAGTGTTATAATTAAAAATGAATAGTTATGGAGTAGCCATGATAGAAAACTAAAATGTTGATAGTCAGGTTTCATGTATCTGTTATTAATTGTTACTACACTCATTTATGATTACATGCAAGTTTTCTTGTAAATCGAACTTATTCTTCATTCCTTCAGTGTACCATGTCAAGTGCATGCGGAGTATAATGTAGGTTTGTTGTCCGCGATTTGCTGAGTATGTTGTACTCACTCTTGTTTAAATATTGAATTCAGTTAAGAAGAAGTCAGACTTTTGAAGACATGTGACCACTCGGAGTTTAGATGGTTACCAGTCGCACTCGAATTTCAACTATGGATAGTTCATAGATGTCTGTTGCTAAGTTTTTTTTTGTTAAAACTACTTTATTTAAAACTCTAAGTCTTTGACCCTATGAGTCCTTATATCTTTTCTTGTGTACTTGACCTAGTTGCCTAATGTAGTACTCTTTAAATTATCTTTTGTTATTCATTTGGATTATATCTATGGTATGCATTCTTGTAAGGGCGTGTGGCTATATTCTGAACAATTGGGTTATACACACGCGATGTCACACAAAGGTAGTATTTCTCTCGGAGCAATTCACATACACACTGTAGTAGATGTGATTAGCACATTTTAAGCACTCTATTTTAGAATATTTCTTTTTGTCACCATTTTCATAAAAATACAAAAAAATAATATTTGGCGAATGTCACCATTTTTTTTTTCAAGTTAGTTGACAATTTGTAAGTATTATATGCTCATGTATAAGTATGTATGTTTTTCTGTTGTAAACAGTGTTAAATCTATAAATTAAAGTTAAGATAGAGAATATAAATGTAGTCTATATTATAACTAACACATAACAACTACTATATAATAATAACCACTAAAAAGACTTTTATGTAATTACTAAGAATTAAGAGGCATTTGCTCGCCTTTGACATAAGGTGGATTTGCCTCCAGTTGTAAGTATTTAATATACACGTGGATTTAATATATATTTTATATTATATGTAAATAAAAATATTAGCTAATCCTATTATTTTTTATATTTTATGTGGCTTTTTAAATATCATATTTTAAAAAAATCATAAGAGCTTACTACATATGTTTAACTGCACATCTTTTTAGTTATAAACTCTAACATGCATGTGTGAGCACACACATAACACATATTCTTTAATTGTATGGGGTTCAACAAGCATGTGTAAGTGCACAAATTCTTCAATTGTAAGTGTTCAATTAGTGATTGTAAGTGTTCTATTATGCAAAGTGTAAGTAATGTTCTTTTGCTATATAAGCAGTTGATTATGGATAATACATGCATTGGTTTATTAGAGTTGAAAGTTGAGGTAACAATAGTTGTAAGTAATTATATAACTTAACTATAAAAGATTATTTATATAAAATGATATACTGCCAATACTAGGTTTACTAGAATTGCTAGTTGAGTTAATAGTAGTTATAAACATTTGCATATAAATGGTGCAAATGCTAGTTTATTATATTGTTAAATTAATTTGTATAGTCAAGATAACATAGTAAACCTATAATACAACATTGCTTTAATTTATCACTCAACTCGTTTCAAAATGTAAGGTCAAATCTTTATTTCTTTTACTTCACCATATAAGATCCCACAAAAATAAGATTGTAGTCAATATGTGTTCTCCATCTCTGCCTATTAATATCCAAATAATATCATTCTCTCCAACAAAATCTAGTATAATCATTAAGATTGTATAGTTCATATTTTCTCTCTTATTTTTGTTTTTCCCTCATTTAATCTTTGTGTACAAGGCTATGGGGTTTTACATTTTTAAATAGAGGGAGTATATTTTTAAATTTTTTAAGTGAATGTAAGGAGGGAAAAATGCATATTAGCAACTTTACTCACTATTTTTTTGAAACATATTTTACATTAAAGATGTATACCATGTCTTAGTTTATAAAAATTACTTAAATATTACTCTATTCTTTTCTTTGTTTTAGGTCTTTGTATGGTTTTTAAAAAATGATGAAAAATTACAATTCTAGTCTTAGTATCTGCGATTAATATGGTAGATTTGTTTTGCATCTAAATAATTAATAGTTAAGTGGAATAATTGTTATGAGAATTTTTAAAAGATATGATCATATTTTTATCTTAAAAATGTAGATGACATTCTTTATATATAAATATTTTTTAAAACAACAAATAATAAAGAACACAGGTAGTATTTGTTTTGAAATAGAGATGCTATTGAGTAGTATATTTTACACGAAAGATATGCCCCTCCTTGTATTTTGCAAAAATAAAAAGACAAATAAACTTACATAAAGAAAATGTACTTTTTCTTTAAAACCTAATATAAATATACAGAGTTATACAATTTATTGGATAGACCATACATATTTTCATAAAGAGTTCAGTCACTTGTTGGGCACTATTGTGTGGATTATGCCGCTTGTGAGATGTGGTGGATTGAGGTGAGCCCAAAATTTTTCTTGCAAAAATTAAAACATTTTAGAAGTGTTGTTCTGTAGGGTGATAAAGTTGGTGAGTATTTTGTGCAAAAATATCAAAATGTGCATAAAAAATGCTATGTGATGCACGTTCATCCAATAGACCCCATTTTTGTCTATAAAAAGATTTGTATGTGAAGCATAAGTCTTATTTTTCACATTTTTTTTCACAGCATAGAAGAAACGTGTAAGATGGGATCTAATGCCCATCGACTCTTTTAAAAATATATATATTAACTATAAAAAAAGAGAACTTTTTTTTTAGGCTATTCTACATTGCAGGCCTAGCTCTAATCTAATCAATTGCTTTCTTTAATTCACCCTTCGTGCATGGGAGTACTTCTCGTCCCTCTAAGCAATGGCAATTCTCAAATATCAAGTCTCTGGGCAGAGGCAATGGAGTTCTTAACTTTGAGGACCTAAAGGTTTGACCTTTTTCTGGAGTTCTGCAAATTTTCGTAGTTATTTGCCTCTCATTTAAGTGCATGCTTATTTTTAGTGATGTACACATTACCTAAAGTTTGTCACTGCAATGCTAATGACTATCTGAACAGACTATGAGTTTGTTCTTAAAGGATTGATGATCTTTTCATGAGTTGAAAAATGATAAATTAGCCTTAAATATTCTTCATCCCAATGATTAAATCACTTTCATCTTCCAAATGTACTAATCTTTGGCTTTGCACAATGCAGCAGGAGGAATCCTCAAGTCACCCACTCCATGGCAGAAATCATGCAATGCTGTGACCTGATGCAACCTGGAAAACCATGGAAATCAACAGGAAATCATTTGTCATCAGGACTTGAAGCCCCTCAGAACAGCTTTGACTTACCCTTCTATGATGATATCTTGATGGTATGTTGTCCTAATTCCTCTGTTCAACGATGACTTGGCTAAATTTTTGCATAGAATCATCCTAATATTTTGCAAATATGTTGTTGGATGACCAGTTCGTGCATTTGTCAGTACATTTCTTCAGACATGTGGTACTGTATTTACTATTTAGTGTTCTTAACAATACTTAATTACCATCAGGTGAGGCATAAGCCATCTAAAGAAAGAATTTTTCAGAACAAAGCCACTTCCGATAAGGTGATCCACAATGAGGTGCCAAGCCAGCCTAATGTCATTGCCCGTCTGATGGGCATCGACACGATCCCGACACCCGCAGTAATCATCCGAGCAGAAGAAACCAGCAACCTGAAACCGCCCAATGTGAGGGAAGCGAAGGCAAATTCGCGTCGGTCTGCGCCATTCAAGATTTCCAAATGCAGCTTGCTTTCGTACCGCATCACCAATGGTGCTTCCAAGCATTGTCATAGGAATGCAACATCAGGAAGAGCACTGCCACATAAGCATCATCCACAGGAGGAGCTGCTTCAGAAGATTAAGGAGGATTTCCAGGCATGGCAAACATCCAAAGTTGTTGACAGCGCAAGAAATGTTGCGGCAATGGGGAATAGTAGGCCTTGGAACGGAAGTTACATTCAGATCCTTGCACAGGAGAACCTGCACAAGGAAAAGATGGAAAAATATGGCTATGCAAATAAGGATGTGATGGAAAATAAGGTTTTCCTGAAGAATGTCACACAAGAAGGTGATTCAAAGATTGCAAAGGATGCCAAAGAGAAGTGCCAAGAGAGAGTCATAAAGGTTCTAAGTGTAAGTCACTGTGATACATCCGAAAAATGCAGAGATTTGGAGTTAGGTAAGGGTGAGCATAACTGTGGCGCATATGAAAGGACATGCTCGTCGACACGCATAGTGATCCTGAAGCCTAGTTTTGACAATGGCGTCGATGGTAAAGAACCGCTGTTCGGTTCATCGAAGGTGAAGAGGGATTGCAACATGGAGGAGTTTCTTGAAGAGGTGAAGGACAGGCTGAAGAAAGTGCTGCAAGGGAAGGCTAGGAGTGCGGCGAGGACTAGTCGAGGCACTGACCCAAAGAAAATTGCTCTCGATATCGCAAAGCAGATCAGAGAGACTGTGACAAGAGACCTTGGCAAAAGGCTCTCCCGGACAGAGTCCTTCCGAGCATTCAGAAGTGACTGCAAGCACAATGCAACTTCGAGACAAGCACGTCAAGAGAATGTAAGGATTGACACCAAGAAGATCTTGATGGACCGGCTGAAGAGCGTGCTAAGAACTGAAACTATATCACCAGAGAAGCCCGAGGAAGCTTGGAGGGACTCTTCTCGGATTAGAAGTAAAGGAAGAGCCAGGTCACTGACAGACATATCTTTGTCAGGCATTGGCTTTGAGGAACAAAATTGCACAAGTGGATGCCTGACAAGGCCTAAGACTGATGACATGGTATGTGTTGACACCGATGTCGTGCCGCCTCGGACTTTAGTCCGGTCATTCTCCGCACCGGCATCTCGAGCCTGCCAAGATAGGATCTTTTTGGAGGACAATGTGGGCAATAGAAAGTATGCAGCTTTGGAGATAGCTTCTGAAGATTCAGCAATGCCAAGCAGGAGCAGTAGTTTCAGCTTAAGAGGGACAGTGTCAAATCTTAGGCACAGGTTCAGCTTGGGAGGGAAATTGTTCGGGAGGAATACGCATTGGTCGAAGAAGTCTCTTGGAGAGTTTCACCCTGAGGTGGACATCGGTGCGACGCCGTCGCCTCCCAAAGCTTTTAGTCTCTTCACTGTTGCACAGGCAAGTAATTGTCATGACTCATGATCAAAAGTCATTTTAGCCTCTAATAGAAACTTTGAGCATTTGATGCATAGAAATTATACTGATTAGAATGGTTTTATTTTTTTGATCTGTGTTAGGATGATTTCACTGAGTTGCCTCCTAGTCCAGTGCCCCCCTTGGTGGTTGAAGGACACAGTTCCCGCCATTTCTTCAGCGATTTGAGCTGCACCTTGCCAGGTATGAGAAGCTACAAGACTCTAAAAGGGCAAAACTATGTCACATTTGAATGAACAATGGAGAATATGATCATACGAAGCATTGTTAAATCTTGTGCAGAATTGAGTCTGAGAAATTGGTCAGAATTCGATGCGCCCATCAGTGAAATATCATACAAGACCGACAAGACTGTTGAAACGGAGATCAACCGTGACAAGGCCTACATAAGAGAAGTTCTCGTCATCGCTGGGCTATACGATGATGGATCATTGAACAACAAGGCCAATGCCTGGGTGGACTCAATGGCTAGATCGATCTCTGATAATGTGTTCGAGGAGGTGGAGGCAGCGTACTACTGTCAGGATAAGAAATTATTGGCAAATGGTGATGATGATACCAGCCAATACAACAATGCTGAAGAAACTGCAATTGATCACAGGATGCTGTTTGATCTGGCAAATGAGGCATTTCAGATTATGGCCAGGAGTCTGATGACCGGTTCCTCGCTACGCCAGTGGGTCATCGACAGCAGTGGTGTGCCGCGAGGAAGGAATCTGGTAGATGATGTGTGTCATCAGGTCAGTGGGCTCGAACTTAGGACCTTCTGTTCTGATAGCATGCTGACATTTTGTGACACTAGTTTTGTTTCAAATCTCAGGTGCAGATTCTGAGGAATCCCCCATTGCAGGAAATGCAGACAATAGATAGCATGATGGGACGAGAAGTTCAGAAATCAGCGTGGATCGAGGCGTTCTACGAGGATGTTTATGTTATCGGGAGAAAGATCGAACGCGCCATTTTCGATGAATTGATTGGTGACCTTGAGCAGGAAATTTTTGCCTGACAGAACCCAATTCTTGCTGTGCTTAGCAACCAGCATTGTATTTAGAGTTTCAGCCATAACTTTTTAGCATAACAAATCTGCGAATTACTTCTGAAGTTAAATAAACAGTACAAAAAACTTGCATCTTTTTACTGCAGAAAAGTACACCTAAAACCCTTTGCAAAGTAGGGATTTGAGTGACATGGAATTGTTGAATTGTGTCCAGCTCTGAGAAAGGCTGAAGCGGTAGTAAACATTTAATTTGCTGTATAAATTGTGTAATTTACTTTTATCAAACTGTCTCTTACATCAAAGCAGCTAATAAGTGTAGAGAAAAACAATTCATCTACTCAGTTCTCTCTTAAGATTTCTGAGTCACACCATCGAACCATTCAATTTTTTTCCTTAAATTGCGCCAACTAGCTCCTGAATATAGGATGCATTTATTAAAATATTATCAAACTACTCATGCTTCAGCATGGGTAAAATGGTTGCTAAGTATGGCTTATGGTAAGTGGGTTGGGATCACTTGTTGCAGAGTTGGAGCCCTCCTTGATAGAGCTCTCTCAAATCTCATCTGTTTAATTTGGATTTAAACATACTCCATTTAATGGTATAAATCTTTAATTTCAAAAATACTCGGACTTTACATCATTGGATTTAAAATCCAATAAATGACTTGAGATCAAAATAAACTCAAACAAATAGATCTACTCTTCTAATAAAGTCGGGAGTCAGATCTATGGATGGGCACTTGTATAAATCTCAAAATCTCATCCAATGGTTAGACTAGGAGGGTTATATCGGTCTTTACATATGCAAAACTGCTAACACAACACGAGTATAATACAACAAAAGGGTAACACAATGGCAAATTTTGGTTGTTTATTGCGAGTTAACATGCCAACATTGTTAAATTCATTTCATTCAAAAATTAAAACATTGCTAAACTCAAATTTTGACCCATGTTTGCAATTTCAACAAAGAAAAGAATGAAACTAAGTTTTGATGCTAGCATCGAAAAGAAGTAAAAAATATGCAGTTAGAGAATTGATGTGACATAACTTTAAATAAGTACGTCTATGATACACAACTTTTGGATTGTAATCTATGAATACAGATATGATTGCCATGTTTTTTTTGCAATAACTTACTAAAAAGAAGTTGATCCAATATTCTGATTGCATTGGTCATCACAGGGATAATGTAATAAACAGTAATAACAACATCAATACATCATACTTATTATTTTTTAACACTTATTCTAGAAACTATGTTGTCCACACCAGTTAAGTTCCTCTATTGAGCCTCTCTGTGAATTCCTAACCCTCCTCTACATAAGGACCTAAATAATTTCTTGCCATCCATGTATCATTCTACAATAGTTTCTTGACGTGCTGATGCCGGCTATTACAATTATGGCCCAAATTAAATTATTTTTAACCATAACATATCTTTCAGCTATTTATATTTGTTTATTAATATCTTAAATTATGTTTCCATCACCATCACCACACAACTACTAATAGTCAAACTCAATGTAAGATTTTGACATGAAAGATGTGAAAAAAAATTTAAAAATAATACAATATAAAACAGATTATAGACTTCATTAAATTTTTGTAGATCTAACATCCAGTCACCAGGATGTATGTTGACTGAAACTTTTCTCGATTTCAGTCACCATAAGTTCTGACAATTGAACTTTTTTTTTTATATAGTTCTAACATTCCAGTCGTCATATGTTTTGCCAACTGACACTTTAGCATTGTTATTTTCTATTTTCTTCAACAAAATGATTTTAGTCGCCGTACGTCTTCATGATTGGACGCTAGATCTGTAAAAACTTTACAATATCTATTATTTATATAATTCTTTCTTTAATGTATTATTGACAAAAAAAAATCTCAAAAAAATTGTAGAGACGCTAAAAGATTCACATATTTATTCAATAAGAGCTATTCTACTATAATGTTCAAAGCAGGACAAGTACTCTATGCCATACTTTATAAGCAATGGTAAAAGATATTAAGAAAAAACTGTCATCATATATAACTATAACTCATACTCATTTAAAAACAATTTACAAACATGTTTATTTATCCATGATTACCATACGGATGACTTCAACTTGTACAATCCTATAAACCCTATCACATTTTCCTTCAACCTTTTAGGTTGTACCCCCATATCTATTGTAGAAGTTATCCTACTGATCATAGTTTTGCATTATATTATGCTAATTCGTACATATAATATGTTGTAGTAATTGCATTCTACATACTTGTACTTTAAAATGTACAATGGATCGCATATACATATGAATTAATACTAACTGACGCTCAATTACATAAAACTCAAAACTAAAAAAAAAACAGTTGATATAATTTCCTTACGTATTTCGTGAAACCCAATTACCCAAAGAGCAACACTATACGTAAAAAAAATATTTGTACAAAAATATATAAAAAAAGCAGAGTTATGCTATATCTGGAAGTACAGTGCTTTACACAAACTCCGTTTAACACATTGTTTTTGTCTATGATTATTTATTAATTTTTAAAATAATAATAATATTTTATTAGATATGACAAATATTTTTAAGAGATAAGGTCATCTTTGATCTTTCTATTTTGTATAAAAACTCATTTTGATCTTTCTATTGTAAAAAAGTTGAAATTGACCCATCTAATTTCTAAACTAATGTAAACTTTATGTGATTGTCTAATATTAAGTGATGTGTGATTTGATAATATTTTAAATTGTTTTGAATATATATTCTTGTGTTTGTTTATGTTGTCATTATGTGTGAACAGTGTTATGTGATGAGTTTATTTGATTTTGGTGCGCGTTGTAAGTATATTGAAGTTATAATACAAGCGGCCATTGAAGTAGTGTTTAGAGAGGAACCAGAGATTTGACTAGTCCAGGAGATGCCGAAGGTACTAAAGACTTGTGGGAACACTAAACATGGCTAATCCAATACTTGAATGTGGCATTGCACCAAATTGTTGAAGTAGCTCTAGTTGGTCAAAGTGTGAAGGTTGTCAATTGAGGTCCAAAACAATAGAGACTTTCTGGCATGTGGTGAACTATTCAACATCACACTGAACACATGGTAGCACCATGATAGACACAATTGGTGGTCATCATACTCAAAGAATTATGAAGATGGTTTTTAGATTTCGCGTGGAAGTTTATGTAAAATGTTCTTCTTGTGAGCTAATTCTACACTGATGTAAACTTGTTCTCAAAAAAGTGTGAACAGTAAAATTGTAGAGCTCAAAGTTAGTTTTCCAACGGATCTTATAATGTCTAAACTCAAGTTTGAATGATGAAGTTATGACTATTTTAGTGTTTGTTATTTAGAAAATGCTGTAATTCCAAAATTTGTAAAGAAAAGTGATTGAGAGTTGGGTTGAATTGGGATTCAGGCCCAAATCTCCACAAGCTATTGATTTAGTTACACATGGGTTGTGAAAGTTACTCTAAATAGAGACTAACTCTATATAAGAAAGGGAAATGTGAAGGAGAGAACTCAACCATTTAGAGTCTTTTTTGGCTATTTTTACTTAAGTCTTTTTTAGAACATTGATGAGAGTTGTATTCCAAGAGTTTTTTATTTGGTTCTTGCATATTTTGAGAGAAATCCTTGTATATTTGTTTATATTTGCATTTTCATGGTTGTTTAAATTTTTGTTCTTGCTTGTTTAAATGTTCATAATTGATTGTTTAAATACTTGCAATTTAAAATTCTCGTAATTGATTGTTTAAATATTCGCATTGATTATTTAAATTCTCACAATTGATTGTTTAAATCCTCATAAACTATTTTTTTATTTAAATTTTGTTTTCCTTTTGTTTCTTCTTTTATTTTTATTATTTGGAGATTTTTTATGTTTTGATTGGGGAGAACTATACTTGAGGTATTTGAGTACCACTAGCACCCATACTATCTCTTGTTTCCTTTACTTGTTTTTGTTTGGGGGTTTAAATTTGAAAAATTGATTCACCCCTTCTTGGTTCGCTATTCTGATCTTTCAACTAACAAAAAATAATCCTTTTGAATTTAAATCGAATTTAAAATAATGATGCAACGTTGACTACACAATACGTATGATAACACATGATCTATAAAATATGATCTCACTTGTCATGCAACCCACTTGTCGATTAGGCCCACATGTCAGGTGGCCTTCTTATGCATTAGGGATCCCCTGACCCCAAAATCACCATCCTTTTGCTCCCATTAGCAGCGGTGGCATTGCTTATCGACAACAATTAGTTATCGTATTTAGCATGTAAGCAAAAGATACGATTAGATCATGTGTGCTACTTCCCCGACGCTTTTCTTGATCTGGTCGAAGAAGTTGGTGAGATTTAGCTCCTCCATTTCATTTTATCTTCATGATGTGTGGAACGATGTCTCAGGTTGCAGGGCCATAGTGGGCTGGTGAGCGACAGTGGGCACTCATAACCCGGCATGGCGGTGGCAGAGCATAGTGGTGAGGGTACATTGGCCGACAGCTATAACAACTGCGCTAACACTCTCTTAGGCATGTGTATATGGTTTTGCCTTTCAAACCTTTTGGGCTTTAGTTTTATTGGGTAGGTGTATACAAATCAAGAACACAATTTGGATATTCATCTCAAGGTTCATCTAGCCGAGCAATGTCTGGCGAAGAACATGTGGAAAAATACACACAGCGATCTCCTAATGCATAAGAAGGCCATTCGATATTTGTACCTGACTAACAGGTGGGCTACTTGATAATTACGACTATGTTTCTATAGATGATGTGCTGTTCTACATGTTGTCCAATCAATATCATATTATCATTTTAAACTTGGTTTAAATTCAAAATGACTTTTTTTGAGTCGATTCAAAAAATAGACATTATTTTGACATTTTTAATCACTATCGCATCCAACAGTATAACACAAAATCACTTTGCAATCCCATACATAACTCTTATACTCTATTTGATATTGCGGTAATATATTATTTTTTTGCTATAGTTATTTACTACATGTTGAATAATAATAATATTTTATTAAATATGTTAAACATTTTTAATAATAGTTATACTCTACAGTATATTATAAAATCACACTGTAATCCCAACAAGAGGTTAATTACATTAAAAAAAAAAAAAAAAAAAAAGACAGGAACAAAATTTGTGTGGTGTGTTGGGCTAGCAGGATCCCAGGAAGATTTTCACCAGGGGAAGAAAAATTCCCAGCTATATAATTCTCTCCCTGATCTCCCCTCACATTTCCATGGGTTTTTGGGATCCTCCTCCTCCCACCCCCTCCTCCTCACAATCCACAAAATTCCCACATAAATCCTAAGAATTCACCACCGATCTCCATCCAATTCATGCTCCCAAGGTAGGGCTTCTCATCTTTGCACTTCCCTCGATCCAATTTCGTGATTTATTCACTTCTTTCCTAGTCCAATTCGGTGAAAAATTCGATCTTTTTTTGGGTACTAGCGGACCACCAATTCTTGATCCGAGGGTTCTTGTGGCGGGATTAGATGAATTGAGGTAGGAGTTTTATGAGCAAGAACGATCGATGCGAAGGCCCATTTAATAATTAATGGAGCCATCGGATCTGAACACCCACTTGCCGCCGCGAAAGCGGCTGCTCGCCGGATTCAGGACGGCGGCCACGGCATGTGATGTTGAGCCGCTTCCCGCCCCGCTTGTTTCCGGTGATCTCAGTGCCCGTGTCCGTGATGTGGTAGGCTCGGCGAACTCATCGCCGGAGGAGGTTGTGGAGGCCGCACGGTCAGCGGCCTCGGCCGCTGCCGAGGCTGCTGCGTCTGCCAGGGCCGCCGCTGCAGAGAAGGCGGCAATAGCCGCCAAGGCGAGGGCTGCTGCCCGTACCGCGTTGGAGTTTCTAGATTCCATCTCCAGGGGTGGTGCTCCAAGAAATGGTCTCCAGGGCAAGGTGAAATCGAGGAAGAAGCATGTCAAGGTCAAGCTTCTGTATAAGCCCAATGGGCGGGCAGAGGGGAAAGGGAATAACATTGGGGAGGCTCCCAGGCGTCGGAGGGGCAAGGAGACCGATGAAGAAATTGCTAGGGATTTGCATCGTGAAATTAATAGCTCGCCGCGGATTTCGAACAATGGACCAAAGAGGCCCCGCACCAGTGGTGGTGGGAATGCTTGCAATGGTTCCTCGACTCAGCCGCCAGTTGAGCCTGGCGAGTCGAATAATGGATGCTCCATAGGTAAACCTAGGGAGAAAACTGTTTTGTGCTCCAAGCCTGACGTTCCTGATGATGACAAAGACTCTCCCGGGCACAATGGAAAGCCTCGGGCAATCTCTGATAATGGAGTTGGAAATGGAAACTTCAGTGCTGCTCGGAAGGTGAAGATTAAGAGAAAGAAACTGCTTTTGAACCAATACAATAGTAGAGAAGCACAAGAGCCCAAAGAAACAGAACCCTCCGTAGATTCTATAGCATATGATGAATCCAAGTCCAATGGTGTAGAGAAACGAGTCACTCCCACTGACACAAAGGCCCCAGGTGATGGTTTGGTGCCAATGAAGATTTCATCTATGTGGAAGTTCAAGAAGTTTAAAACATCTCATTGTTCTTCTGACAACAAGGTGTTACATGCCATGTCTTCCTCTCCTTCAGCGGCTGGAACCTCTGCTTCAGTGAAAGCTGATTCGTGAGGTACTTTAGCTTGTAGTTGGCAGATGCTTGTCTTAGCTATATGCTTGTTGTGAGATTTTGTATGCTTAAATTGCTATCGGGACAAAGAGGGAGAGGCGATAATCTCTCTTGGTAGATTCCTATCTTTGATTTGATTTTTATACAGATGTGCTTGCTCTATGGTATATAAGTTACCGGGTATCTATGCTGAACTGTTTCTGTTTTGTTCTTTCCAGTGCCCCCTAGTTCTTATCCCAGTAATGATAGAGATTATGGTAAATCTGTGTACTTTTCCATTCCAATCTAATGAATAGTTCGGTTTAATTGGTACCCATTGGATAAATGTATATTATATCTTGATTTTTTGGTTACCAATCTCATGAGTAAATGAACCCCCTTTGCTCCCTTGTGGTATGAATTTTTTCCTTAATTGTTAAAACTTGGGGGACAGCACAACAGGCAATAACTCTTGTTATGGTTCTAGTATAATTGGTTTAGCGCTTTTCACTACTAAAGAAATTGTTTGCTTTTATGATAGAATCATTACAATTTGGCATTAACAAAGTGGTCTAACTAAACTAAGAACCTGTTTGGGCAGCTTAAACCAACCAACTTTGAACTTAAATTTAAGCTTCAGCCCCATCCCAAAGGAGAAGCTAAACCTAGTAAGACTTATAACCTGAGTTTATCAAAAACTAGTTTTATGGCTTACTTATAAACTAATTATTTGGCTCCTCCAAAATAATTACAATAAGCCAAAATATGACATAGGGTGACTCTTTTTTTCCTTGTTTTGGGTTAAAGTAGTCCCACGAAATTACTAAAGCAGGCTTAAATGGATCATATATTTTATTGCTTCTTATATGATCTATCTCTTTGACAGCTAAACCTTCATACTATCGGCAGTTCATCTAATTTGTCCACAGCCTTAATTATTTGCACCTGATACACTGGCTGCATTTTATATGACTTACCTGTCTGCATTATAAAGTTATGCTTGTGTCAGCTAGTAACATTTGTTAAGGATCTTGTGTTAACCATTCCGCCTGATTATTAGTTACTTCATGCCCTTGCACAAGATCTCACAGGAATGCTTGATACACATGATCTATGTCATGCTAATGCTCTCACCTTACTTATTTATAAGTTATTGCTGAACTGTTTGTTTTCAGAAATCAGTTATGGATCTACAGTTATATCATTTGACATGGGAAGTGCCTATTGCTGTTTCAGTTTCATATCTTAGTGCGGTTTCTTTCGAATGCTACAAGAGGATATGGGCAAAACCTACTTGATCAATGTCAAGTATGTTTCGTGCTCCCTTGTTCCTACTTTCAACAGCAAAGATCTTACATTGTGAGGCAAAGAATGCGGTTAATAATAGTTTTTCTACCTCAAATGTGTTAGATTAATAGTGATGTTATTTATATCTTAGTTCACCTACTTTCTTTACTTTGGCCATAGTTTGCTCATCCGTATTTTATTGTGTTGCTCCATGGTTAGCTTCAGAATTCATATCCGGTGATAGAATTAAGCCTTGTAAAGTTTTCTACACTTATAATATGTTGAAAAGATTCCAACATGACAACATCACCAAGCGTGATCATAAGAGCATGTTGCTATTATTCTTTGAAATGTTTATTGATATTCTATTACTGTTGCCTTCACAGTGTATGTATGTCACTGCTTCAAAACAGATATCAACGTTCAAGTAGTAGTTATACAACAGTACAAGCACTGATTGATTTGGTTCGTCGCTTGTACTGTTGTATAACTACTACTTGAAATCTCTATGAAGGATGAACTTAAGTACTTATTGATTTGGTTTTGATCTTATCTAATATCTTAATTAAAAATTTAGAACTGCTTCAGAAGTAAATAGTCTGTAAGTGCAAAGAATGCAAAGATGACAAGATTGTATTGACAGTTGGATCTAAAATCTAACGGTTCAGACCAATCTAGGATACCCATATGCTGATCCAACGGTTGGAATAACCTTCCTATCTTAAGAATCAGCATTTCTCTTGATATTTTTTAAACAAATCAACATGAAAAAAACAGTGAGAAACACAAAGTAGGGCAAGAAGTGTCTTGATAAAATTGATGAGCAAGTGGCATTATTCAGATCTGATCTAAGTAAGTCTAACGATGAATTTTAGATTTAAATTACCAGGCTGGCAGCTAGGCTTTTTAGTGCAGGTGAGTGATGTAATGTTGCACCAAACAGAGGAGGCCCCCACACCATGCATTGTCCACTGCCGACCTCGCACCCTCATTGGCTCAAAAATTTTTGGTGAGGACCTAGATCCAATCGTTGATCGGAATCTTTAGCAAAATCAGATGGCCACAAAACCACGAGAAATGGTCCTTATTGAAATCGCTTCACTCATTGGTGTACGGATCAGCTACATAAGTCTGCAATCTCTCAGTTGTCTGTTAATCGTCACAGATAATGTTGGTGTAATGTGCTGCTGATGTGCTGTGTTGCAGCATTTTGCAATTTTTCTTTTGCTAATTTCTTATTCCTGGGAGTAATCATCTTGTTGTGTCCTATGGGCAGCTGACCAGTGGGGCCCACTGCCCTACCGTGTGTTGATATGCCATTTATGGCCAGGATAAATCCAGCTATTCTACACGTACCGACGGAATCGTTCATAAAAAAAAAATTCACAATTTTCACCTCAGTGTGGTTAAATTCCAGTTTGAGACTATAGTACGGTGAATTATCATAGTTACAGGAAGTATCTATTTATCATGGTCGCAGAAAGTATTTATTGTATCTATTAAAATATTATTATTACTTAAAAAATAATACAACAAATAGTTTGTAAGACTTTGTATCAGAGTTAAGTTCGCAAAATTGAGAAAAAATCATAAAATATTTTATAATAAAATAAAATCTTAATTTTTAATACTATAATTTCTTTTAAAACCACAATATTTGATAAAAATTCTAAAAAAATTTTGTTTCCAAACGGGAGTAGAGTTTTCAGGGCAACACCAAAGATGACCCTGTGTTGTGTAGAGCTATCAAACAAATAGAATTGTGTTTTAGTGTAGCCTTAAGGCCTTGAGTTCTTAACATGTTAATTCTTTTCTGTGGGCCTAACAACATTTATTCACAAACCCCCTTCAAAGTTTGAGAAATCACTGCTGCACCAGGAAACTTTACAAAAGTCCCCCCCATAGTTCTCACAAATGCCAACAGCACCACGTCCCAGTTCCCACTTCTAATCTCCAATCTCCGAGCACCCCCACCTATGCCCGCACACACACACGGGGCAGACACATACACCTCCTCTCGATCTCGCCGGAAACCCTCGCCGCCTCCTCCGAATACCTCTCTGCCGGCGAAGCCCGCCACCTCAGGACGCCGCCGCCGCCGCTGGAGGCGATGGAGGCGGCGTTCGACGCCTACTTCCGCGCGGCGGATCTGGACCGCGACGGCCGGATCAGCGGCCAGGAGGCCGTCTCCTTCTTCAAGGGCTCCGGCCTCCCGCAGCAAGTCCTCGCACAGGTCTGTCCCCCAGATCTCCTCGCCGCCGTGGCCCCCTCAATTTGCTGTTGTTTTGGTTTGTAATGGTCGATTCTTCGATTCAGTGTGTGGTTTGGATCGGAACTGTTTGGTAGTGGCGCGATTTGAGATGGCTTTGACGTGTTGCGGCTGTCTAAATTGCAGAGTATTCCTGGTATGGAAGAGTGGAGATTTAGAGTGTGTTGTTTATCCGGATGTGTAATTTAGTTGTTTAATATCAGTTAAATAGAGAAATTTTGGTCAGTTTTTGGTGCTTGATGTGATACGGCTGTGTTATTAGGTAGTCTTGCTCGTACATGTATTTATTCTATAATTTGCTGTTGAGACTACGAAACTAAGTGATAAAAATAGCTCTAAATAGAAGCACGTAAGTTTCTAGAGTCTATCCATTGGAAGTGTAGAAATTAGGGGCGTAGGTCTCAAATTTGGGCAGTTTATTTGAATTGGATGAAATCACTATGCTGCTGTCACCCAGTCCCTGTAAAAGATTAACTTGGTTGTAAACTTAGTGATTTCGTTGTTGGTCAATTTGGAACCTAAACATGAGTAGGTTCTAATTTGAATCAGAGAGATTTAGAGAACTGCTGCTTGCTGCTTCCTTATGTAAACATTTGGGGATCTTGGGCCACAGTAATGTGTTAATTGAAGAAATGGCTGTGCTGCTTGTAAATTTATTTCTTTTATAGTTGCTATATGCAGAACTCAAGCATGATTACTGTGACTGCAACCATACAGATTGGGAGGCTTGCCAATTTGATGTGTGGAAATTTGAGCCTTCTATTGGAGAAAGTTTTTTTTTCAATTTCTTTGGATTTTTGTTTGGTTAGTGCTTCAATTATTGTACTTTGACACAAGCCTCTCAATATTTACTGATTATACTGTAACCAAAGATTAAAGAGGAGAACTGAAACTAATCATAAGAGAATTGATGCTCTTACTTTTTATCCTTTACCTTTATTGTCTTTTGTATTGTACAAATCTGGTCTTATGCTGATCATGTATTAATTTGGTTTCTTATTTCCTTTGATGGTGAAGATCTGGACATATGCGGATAAAAACCGAACTGGTTTCCTTGGACGTGATGAATTTTACAATTCTCTTAAACTTGTCACAGTAGCACAGACCGGGCGGGAACTAACACCAGATATTGTTAAATCAGCATTATTTGGTCCTGCTGCCACCAAAATTCCTGCTCCTCGAATAAACATTCCCACGCCATGTCCTCAGATAAATAGTGTTGTGAGCTTGAATGCCACTCAAGCACCAGGTCCTAGTCAACAGAATCCTGCTGGTAGAGGATCGCAGGGGCTTCGAAGTGGATCTTTGAACCAACCGGGTCTTCCACCTAGTAATCTTGTGAGGCCACCACAGGCTCCAAATGCAAACACTAATACCACTCAGGGAATCGCCCAGAGGCCACCGCTAGGAGGTGGTGCAAGTGCGCTAAGTCACACAAGTTCTACCACAGGAAATCTATCAACTGATTGGTTTAGTGGTAAGAAGAGTGCAAGTCCATTGGGTGTGACTTCACAAGCTCCAACGGGTGGTGTTTCTCCTCAGGTGAACCTTGGCAGCATTGGAATATCAGCGCAGAGTTCAACTCCTGCAGGGGGCTTCAATTCTCATGCACCAGCTGTTACAATATCTCCAAAGGCAAATTCAACAGATCTAAACCTGTTGTCTTCACCACCAGCTGTCAATGACTCTAAGTCATTGGTGCCCTCTGGGAATGGATTTTCATCTAACTCTACTTTTGGTGCTGACCATTTCTCTGCAACTCCTCAAACAAAGCAAGACTCATCTTCATCCTCTGTTTTGAAGAGTTTGCCCAGTTCCACAGCTCTTGGCCCAGCAGCTGGGCCGCATCACCCCCCTAAGCCAATGCAAGCTGGTCTCTCGCAGGGTGTGTCAGCGTTTCCTGCTCATACCAGCCAGCTGCAACCAAGTCAGTCAGTTCCGAAGCAAAACCAGTTTAGTGCCATACCAAGTTCTCTAGCACCAATGGCCACTAATGTTCCTGCTGGACAAATTCCTTCAAATCCAAACCAGCTGCAGCTCCCATGGCCAAAAATCACTCAAGCAGATGTCCGGAAATATATGATTGTATTTATTAAGGTTGACAGGGATCGAGATGGGAAGATCACTGGTGAAGAGGCACGCAATCTGTTTTTAAGTTGGAGACTACCTAGAGGTACATATTATGTTTTTTTTTCCATATGCGTTATCACTCCCTATAGCTCTCATGACCAGTGCTCTGTGTCTTTCTTTATATCTATGGCATTACTAGTTATGCTGCCAATAATTTATGTAAATAAAATAATTGACAAATAAATAGCTGGTTAATGATTACATACACCAAATAGGACCCTCTTTTTCTTTTTCTAAGGCCTATAATGGTAGTTGGGCTGGGGCAATTTTTTTCCCTTGTGAACTATCCTTTTTTAGCTGATTAATTACATCAGCAGCTCCAGTTTTTGTGGATGCCACTATCTTATAAAGTTGTTGGATAATGAAGGTGTGCTACTGCTTGTTAATATATCTTTCCTTAGGTGCATATATATGTACACGACGCAGACATGCATATAATTTATAATTAACTTGTTTGATTGTTTTTCCTGCTAGCTGCACATTAAATTGGCATATTAGGTCATGATTGTTAAAGCTTTGTTTCATGTCATATTGTTTTTTTTATGTGCTTTGAGCTGCACCTTTAAATTTGTCTACCGTTGTATTCTTGGGAGTCCCAGAGCAGCACCACAATCTTCTGGTGTTTTTTACCACCTCTAGTATTGTTAAGGATCAAAGTGCATTAAAGAGTTCTTATTTGTTTTGGCAAGTCTGTATCTATTAGTGTGCCTTTTCTGTTGCTTAACTTCAGTCTCCTCGGCAAATTCACTCTTGATCTTGAGTTCCAATTCTTGCGTCTAACATGCTTAAAAACTTGCCTCTCTCACTTAATAGAGATCTTAAGGAAGGTGTGGGATTTGTCCGACCAGGATAAGGATGGGATGCTGTCTTTCAGGGAATTTTGTACTGCTGTGTACTTCATGGAGAGGCACCGAGAACAGCGTCCTCTTCCTGATGTGCTACCAGATGGTATTTGGGCAGAGGGAATTTCACTACCCTCTACTGGTCAGTTTGCAGATAATCATAGTGCCCCGTCTTCCCATCCCCATCCAACTACTGGTATCCATCCAAAAGAAACTCCTCTGTTCAATTTTTTTTTATTATCAAGAGAACTTGTCGATGATGTTGTTTATTTCATGAAGGATTTTCAAATGGAGCAATGCAAGGACCATATCCTGGGATGCCTCCCTCATCTTTGAAGCCACTACCCAGAAATACTCTTTCTGCAGAGGCTGATGATACAACACGGACTGAACAACAAAAGTCAAAGATTCCAGTCTTGGAGAAACATCTACTTGATCAGCTGAGCAAGGAGGAACAAGATGCATTGAACTCAAAGTTTAAGGAAGCTTCAGATGCTGATAAGAAGGTATCTTCCTTTTGCTCGTATTATATGAAAATATCAGTGTTTTACTAGTGTCACTAAGCAGAGTCCAGGTCGTGGCCACTACATAGCAGCTGTTGTAGTGAGTACATACAGCTGTGGTGTAGTAGCAAGTCGCTACAGCCACTATAGTGGATAGCCTGTAGCCTGTGCTTCTGTACAAAGACGGTTCAGGTTTCTATGTCAGCCACTGTTGCACATTCCAACTTTCCAAAAGTTTGTTATAGTGCCTCCTATATTCCAAAGCATTTAATAGATAATGCATCTGTGTCAATGTGCCGTGGATCTTCCATATTCCTCTCATCTTCCTATTAATGACTTTCTCACCTTTCATGGACAAAAAGGGAAGATTGTAGAATATTTTTGTTCATTAAAGGATGAAGATTGTGTAGTGAAATCATCATATTGGCTCTTGTTGTGATGTTTGACCAAGAATATATTTTCATGCTTTGAAATGAAGGTTCAAGATTTGGAAAAGGAAATCTTGGATTCCAAAGAGAAGACTCAGTTTTATCGCACCAAGATGCAGGAGCTTGTAAGTACCCTCTAGTAATACATCCTTTTACGCCTATATTCTGTGGTTGATATTCTTATAATGCAAGTACATTGTCTAGAAGCTACATGACTTTCCTTTCTCGGAATGCCTGGTACTCTTGTTGAAGTCTTGATGATTTGGATTCTAGTTTCATTTTCCGTCCACCTTCTATACCTTTTGGTCCATTCTACTGTTATCATCTTTTATAAGTGATTGCCATGGCCTGCTTTCTTATGCCAATTTAGTGCATAGGGTTTATATTGCATAGTTCAACATAGGTTAATCCTGCATGGTAGTTTTATGTGCTTATGTCTGACTTTGCTTCGTTATTTCTTCATAGATTCTTTACAAGAGTAGGTGTGACAACAGGCTTAATGAAGTCTCAGAAAGGATGTCTGCTGATAAAGGAGAGGTAATGTTCTTTTGTGATTTTTTTTATTAATAAGGGGAATCACAAAAAACCACAAAAGTCATGGAGGGTTTCAGATTCTCCCCATAAGTCATTTTGCAACTTTATCATACCCAAAAGTGCGTAATGGTTTAATAACCTCCCTCCCGTCAATTTCCCATTAAGTTTAAACGGAAAACATTAACAACATTTGAAATATATAGTCACTGACACGTAATGTTTTTTGTTTTTTCCCCCTTTCCTCTTTTTCACCCCCCCTCTCTTGCATCCTGCTCTGCTGGTGTTGCAACCCCCAACAATGAGAGACAGCGGATGGACGTTGCTCCTCATCAAAGATTACCGTCGCCGGCACTCGCTGTTGCTCACCTCCACTGCCACTTGTCATTTCTAAGTTCGTTGTTGGGGGTTGCGGCACAGGAATGTGTTAGGGGTCACTTCTCTTTGACACCACTACCTCTGCTAGCAACGACGATCTTAATGGTCCCAATTTCTCCTACACCCCCCCCCACTCGGAGACAACGGCCCCAACAACAATCGCTGAATATTCTATGTTGGTGGCCGTAGGAGACATCAGCCATCGCTACTAGCAATGTTGGGGCCGTGGCTCGCCGCGTGCCGCCACCTCCAATTGGTCTAGGATAGCTGCCACTCATCACTTGCTACCATCACTGCTCGACTCAATAACAGATCCAAAAAGATTGTCGCCACCAACCATTGCTAGCTGTCGGGGAGGAAGCGGTAGGGGGATCTAGCAACAATGAAAGCAGCGGTGGCTGCGACTAGCAGCAAAAGTGGTCAGTAGTGACAGCGTTGGCTAGCAGCAATGGTGAGCGGCGGCGGCGGCTAGCAGTGAGAAAACAAAGAGAGGGAAGAGAGAGGACTGCTCAAAGTCGTCCCTGGCCATCGCTTGCTCGCCAGTAGCCGCCGCCGGGCCTGGGGGCACAAAGAGGGGGAAGATGAAGAACAAAGAGGGGAGAGGGAAGATTAAAAGAATGAAAGATACAGCTACTGACATGTGAACCCCACATGTCAATGGCTGTGTTTTAAAATTTTTTAATGTTTTCCATTTTAATATAATGGGAGATTGCCGGTGGTTTTGTAACTTTATCATACCCAAAAGTGTATAACGGTTTCAAACCCACCTTTTTGGGGTTTTTTTTTTTTGGTAATTTCCCCTATTAATAAAAAGGAACCTGTTTCTAGTTTGTAAGCTGCAAACTGAAGCAAAAAGGTGGCTTGATTTTCATCTTAATGTTTTTCACTTTCTTACATATTATCCCTCTTCACTGGAGATTCTAATGGGGATACCATTTGTAATTCCTTTGCCCTTTTGAGTTATTTTTGTTAGGTGAATGCATAAACATTTGTACAAATAAAAAATAGAAAAATTGAGGAAAATTATAGCTCATGTGTCTCTGTGTTCTGATAATGTTGAAGTGGATTGTTGCACTACTGTAAATGTAGCACTACACTACACAAGTTTCCTGTTATTGCATGCTCCTGGAATAATTGCAACTATTAGATTTCAAAGTATCCAGCTTGAAGAGTCCATAAACTACATATTGTTAAATTACATGTTGCTTTTGTATACTAATTTTCTACATTAATAACTAGAAAAATTGACTCATTTAGTCAACCCTGCCGTATGATGTTTCTTGTTGCATCATGGCATGTAATATAACAATGGCTACCCTGTGTAAAGTTCTTGTGATGTTTTGCATAAATATTCCCCTTCTTTTTAAATCAAATCTACATTCAGGTTCAATCCCTTGCAATAAAGTATGACGAGAAATGCAAGAAGGTTGGAGATGTGGCTTCAAAATTAACAATGGACGAGGCTACTTTTCGTGAAATCCAGGTAGAATTTTTGCCAGCATTTCTTTGACTGTATCCCAGTGAGCTAGAAAATACTAAAGATCAGGATTGTCAAGTTGATTATTTCTTCTTGTGTTTGTAGGAGAAGAAATTGGAAATTTATAATGCTATAGTCAAACTGCAGAAAGGGGACGGCAATGATGAAAAGCTTCAGGTTGATATTTTTGTTCTTTCAGTTCCTTTGCTTGCATCCTGTGGTATGTTCAATATCGTCTGACCCACTTTTTCATCCTTTATAGGAGCGGGCTAATCAGATACAATCTGATCTTGAGGAGCTTGTAAAATCTTTGAATGAACAATGTAAAAGATATGGGTTGAGAACTAAGCCCACCACTTTAGTGGAGCTTCCTTTTGGTACTTGCTACTTTCTCATTTGCTCTTTGGCTTTTAAATGACATAGTTAAATGACATAGTTTTTTTTCCCTTCATCTGCTCTTCATTATAACTGGAGATCCAATCTCCTAAGTACAGTTTTTTTAATGAAAGGTTTACTCTCTATTTCAATTTTAGGTTGGCAACCTGGAATACAAGAGACAGCTGCTGTGTGGGATGAAGAATGGGATAAGTTTGGAGATGATGGTATATTAACTAGCAGTCCTTACTCTGTCATGATCTCTCTTGTTCAATTTTGCACATTCTTGTAGAACAGTTCCAATTCTGGATTACCTTACTGCATGTCTTTATCCAGGGTTCTCCATAATAAAGGAGCTCACAGTTGAAGTGGAACTACCTGTTGTAAAAGAGGCTCATCCAATTGCTGATGACAGTAAAGCATCTACTGATGGGGCACCAACAGCGACATCAATGGAGAAAGAAGACAAGAGTGAGAAATCTGCTGGTGCTGTTGAGCAGACGGTTGAGCCTGATTCCAAACCTTCCAACAGTGAAGCACACTCTGCAAAAAGCCTTCCTGTTAGTCCTGTAAAGAACGCTAAGGATGGTCATACTGATGAACCTGATAAAATGCAATCTGGAACCAATGACGTCACACCTCGTGCTACTGGGAGTATCAGGTATAGGTTTTTTTTAATTTAAATGAAATATACACCTAATTGCCTTGTTATGCATACAAAAGCGTGTGTTGTTTCTATGTGTCATCTGTTTGAAACAAAATATGCATAAGCTCTCGTGGTTAAGCTCTTCTGGATCAATCTTGTCTGAGTGAACATCACAAGATTGAAAAGGTCTCTAAAAATTGCATGAATTATTCAGACTGGTGGCCTATTCCATAAATTAAACCTTTTACTAGTGTTTTGGTCGCAGTATATAATTGTTCTAATTGAAACTTGATAATTCAAGTCTTTTAACTGGCTGGGTGATACATGTTTGTTTCATGCTGGAACATATTAAATATCACCATTATATGTGGCCCATTTTGTGCAGAGAAATATGCATCCTCTCAATTGGATAATACTTTCTTTTTGGGGATTCCCACTGTGCTTGTATTTTTACAACAGCGATGTTCTTATTGCCTTGTAAATGTTACAGTGACCGGGGAGCAGCAGAATCTTCTGTTTCTGGAGATAAAAGCCATGATGGACATTCATGGGGCACATCATTTGATCTTGGTGATGATAATGACTCTCTGTGGAACTTCAATCATAAGGTCATACTCTGTTTATGCTTTGCACTGTTGTGTCATTTTTGTATGCATGCTGCTCCATCCAGTATCTAATCTGCATTCTGTCTTTCAGGACGGTGAGAATGGTGGCTCACATGATCTTTTCTTTGGGCCTCAAGGTCTTCCTCCTATAAAGACAGGAGGTTCTTCGACATCTGGCAGTGCTTATGGCAAGGAACAGAAACCGTTCTTTGATTCTGTCCCAAGCACTCCAATGCAGAAACCTTTCTTTGATTCTGTCCCAGGCACACCAATGCAGAAATCTGTCTTTGATTATTCTGTCCCCAGTACACCGGTGCAGAAATCAGTCTTTGATTATTCTGTCCCAAGTACTCCAATACAAAAATCTGTATTTGATTCTGTCCCTGGTACGCCATTGCAGAAATCAGTATTTGATTCTATGCCAAGCACTCCAATGCAGAAACCATTCTTCGATTCTTTCCCGAGTACGCCAATGCAGAGATCACTTTTTGATTCTGGTTCAAGCCGAGCAGAGTCTCCTACTGCGGGCAGCATGTTTGGTAAGGAGCCAAAGGGATTCTTTGATTCGTCCGTTCCTAGTACACCAATGTACAACTCCAGCTTCTCGCCAAGGTACAGTGAAGCAGGAGATGACAACTCGTTGGATAACTTCTCCCAGTTCGACTCCTTTGGAGCACAGAACAATTTCTCCGGACATGACAGCTTCTCGAGGTTTGATTCCTTCCGGAGCATTGCTGATCACAGTGGTAATGACACATTTGCAAGGTTCGATTCTTTCCGCAGTAATGCAGATCAAGGTGGCAGCAACAGCTTCATGAGGTATGATTCCATCCGCAGTGGCAGCGATCATGACAGAACCGATGCATTCACAAGGTTTGATTCAATGAAGAGCAGCGACTATCATAACAGGGGGTACTCATTCGATGATGATGACCCTTTCGGTACTGGACCATTTAAATCCTCTGGGACCCAAAGCCCGACAAGACATGGAACCGACAAGTGGAGTGCATTTTGAAGGGTATTGTATTATAGAGGTTGTTTGTGCACCTTACTGCAGATATATATACACGTACAAGGGCAAGACATTTTTTCTTCCTTTTGCTCTACATCTTTGAACTGGGCTTTCTTGTGTGTTTGCTTTCTGTCTATTTTTGTACTTAGGCTCGATGTTCTACCGCCCATGGTGCTTATAAACATTCTTTATACCTTGTATTCTACTACTACAAGATGTGAGTTAATCCGGTGGATTAAAAGATTGCGAGTTTTTGTTCGTGTCTTAACCTTTTCCCCATATTTTTTTATTCCTAATTTCCCTGATGTACATGGCTATCAGAACTTGGTGGTGGTTTATTTTGGGTGTTTAATTTCCCTTATGTACATTCCTCATTTCCCTTTCTTCGTAAAAATTTTAGTTTTGTCATTTGTTTGTTTTTATGTATTAGAATATATGACATGTTTTAATCAGATTACTTTTGTGGTGTTCGCCTGAGAATAACCTAAGGTGGGATTCAGAGATGAAGTATATACCGTATGTATAATTCGTGTGGCTGGAGAGGAAGCTGCTCACCAATTTTATTAGTTCTGATTTATTTTTGTTATGAAATATAAGTTTTGATGAATTTTCAACTCAAGCTACGGGGTTGATTTCGATTATTTTTATTTTCTGAAACATAAAGTTTTGATTAACTCTGATCTTTTTATGCGTGTTAGCGCTGTTTTGAACTTGTGAGTCTTGAGGATTATTTGCCTTGTTTCCAACTAGCTGGGCCACACTCAACAGAACTTTTTAGGTGGAGTCCAATGCGGGCATCCCGCCACGCACCTGCAATAAATTTTTTTTTTTAAAAAAATAGGAGAGAAGGTTTTTTTTTTAAAAAAAAGAGAGAAGGCATCTAGAGAGAGAGAGTGGGTGTCGAAAAAGAAATATTTGTTTCTTTCCAGTTTTTATGTTAAATTGTACATAATTTTTGTTTCATGATTTATGTATTATCTAGTTCTAATTAAATTTTGATTATATTTAAAAAATTAGAATTCTGAGTTGTCTTTATACAGAATCTAAAAATCACTTAAATTCTATTTCGAAATTAAAAATTATTTATATATTACTAAAATTACTTAAATTCTAATAAATATCTAATTTACTCGTGATCCGTCTAAACAATTTGATGAACCATCAATACATTAGAATAATTGATACATCAATAATATTTTATATACATGACAGAATATTCTTCCAAAACACTTCCTCGCCTGATGTTTCCGCGGCGTGAAGAAGGGTGTTCGGCGATCAAAAAATACGAGCTGGGCCCACCAATCCACAAGGAACTGCCCCACGCACAGGACGGGGAATGGGCGAACGCCCAACCCTAACCAAACCCAGCTCAAATATCATACTGCACAGCCCAGTCATTAATTAGAGCCCAATGTAACCCAACTCTAAAAAAAATCCGACCTAATCCTGTCACAGTTCATCCCATGGGGTCAATCTAAAAATTGCTTCTCACTTCGCTCTATGTGCCATTATTGTTGTTAATTTATAACTTTTTTCATAATACAAAAAAAAAAAAAAAAATTCAATCTCACTGTTCTACAAATTGTTATTCTTTTTTCTACATCATGGGCTAAGCTTGTTTTATAATCCAATGGTTAGTTCTAATGCCAAACTCAGTCATTTTATTGTCAAGGCGTAGACCAATTCAACCCTTATCATTTTAAACTCTTCAAATCCCGTAAATCTGCCCACATATTTGGCCTTGGTTGAGCCCATTCCCAGACTTATCCATAAATGAGTTTTTGGCAAGATTTTAATTCCTGTAATTAAATCACTATTTTTAATTAATTTTGATTATTTTTATTTGTATGAAATAATTCTTTGATTAATTTTTAAATTTGTCGGTTTTGACTTTAATTTTCTTCATTATAGCTCATGAATTTGCATCAATATTGGTTAATTTTCAAATTATAAGTTTTAGACTGATTTGTCTTACTATAGTTCACTAGTTTGTGTCAATCTTGATCAATTTTCAAATTATGAGTTTTGACCCTGATTTGTTTTACTATAGTTCATCAATTTATGTCATTCTTGATCAATTTCAATTTAAGAGTTTTGATACTTATTTGTCTTACTTATAACTCAATAGTTTTGCCAGTCTTAGTAAATTTACATATTATAGGTTTGTTGTCAATTTGTCCTACTATAACTCCCCAATTTGTGCTAATCTTGATAAATGTATAGTTTAGAGTTTAGACGCTAATTTGTCTTATTATAACTCATCAATTAGTGTCAATCTTGATCAAAGGGTTTTCGTGTTGATTTGTCTTATAGCTCACAAGTCTGTGCTAATCTTGGTCAATTTTCATCTTATGAGTTTTGGTATTAATTGTTCTTATTATAACTCACTAATTTGTGACAATCTTGATCAAAGGGTATTGGTTCAGATATACCTAACTATAGCCACGAGTTTGCCAATCTTGGATACTTTTCAACTCCTATGGGTTTTGATGTTAATTTGTCTTAATGTAGCTTACAAATTTGTGTGAATCTCAAACAATTTTCATCTTGGGTTTTGGTGTTGATTTGCTTTACAATAGCTCATGATTTTCTGCCAATCTTCATCAATTTTAAATATATGTCAGTGATTTTCCTTACTAAAGCTCATTAGTTTGTGTCAATCATGCTAAATTATTGATTCTGGTGTTGATTTATCTTATTATACTCATGAGTTTATGCCAACATTGATCATTTTTCAAGCTCACAATTTTTTACCGATCTTAACCAATTTTAAATTTATAGGTTGTGGCGCTCATTTACCTTACTATTGACCAAGTTTGTGCTAACCTTGTCAATTTTAAATTTATGGATTCTAACTGCGCTTTCCATACCATAGTTCGTGATTTATCTTAATCTAGGTCAATCTTAAATTTATGAATTTTTGGAGCTAATTTGTCTCACTATATGGCTCATGATTTTGTGCCAATTTTAGTTAATTTCCATATTATGGGTTTTAATGCTGATTTGTCTTATTATAGCTTATGATTTTGTGTCAGTTTTGATTAATTTTGAACTTATGAGTTTTGGCGTTGATTTGTCTTACTATAACTCACAAGTTTGTGTCAACCTGATCTGGGAGGATCTTCAGGTCGAGTCGTATACGACTTCGCGACCTTAACCGTGTTTGAAAATGTTTTGCGACCATGAATTGGTTTGCTACCATGAAAATGAATACATCCTTTGGTTGGAATTGTTATCCGATTCGAATACATATAACTAAATTTATCTGTTTAGAGTTAGTTAGTTATATGAGTCTAATACGTTCAGGTTACTGAGTCTGATACGTACTCATACGATTGGACTATAAATACCTTGTAATAGGTCTAGTTTAGGTCATCGAATATTATTGCAGCCTTGGATCATATATCCATCTTATAACTCCTTCAACGTAGGCAAATGTGTCTAACGTTCGACGGGTAAAACCCTCTTTGAAGTAAAGAGTTGTGTAATTACTTTGAGCTGTATTTCGATCATCTTTTGGGTTTCGGTACTTCCGAGTAAGATTCCGTTATTCTGCATATTAGAATCTAGGCGAGCCTAGTGCGAAAACCAAGGCTAGGTCTCAAACAGATCAAGTTGGTATCAGAGTAACTTTCCTATCCTGTGGATGGTGAAGACTCGTTAAGGTTACAAAACTTTTGGCGAAACTTCAGGCGATCAATTAACGGTTCCTACAGCCGCCTCTCTGACAATGTCTGACGATACCTTCGTTCAAGGTAACCTAGCCGAACAAGTGGCTAAACTCTCCACTGACATGAAAACTGTGCTTGCTTGGATTAAGCAGCAGGCCATGATCGTACCTCCTGAAGTAGGGAAGGTTATGGGTGAAGACTTGCGCAGGGCAGACAAAAATGAAGACGAAGGCGACCACAAGACCGACGACCTTGCCAACACCTCCTTAGCTGTCGGATCTTTTAAGGTCAATGCTAAGATTGATATACCCATATATGATGGGGTGATCGATGCCGAGAAATTAGATTCTTGGATCGACCAGCTTGAGACCTATTTTGACCTAAAAGGGTTCAGTAGCACTCAAAAGGTGAAGTTTGCACCTTTAAAGATGAAAGACCACGCCAAGACATAGTGGAAGGGCCTTGTTGTCAGTGGTGAAGCTGACAACCTTGCGTGGGGTCAATTCAAAAGACTCCTAAGACAAGAATTCTTCCTGATGGGGTATCTCAAGGAGAGATGGGATTGTTGGCACCGATTGTACCAACGGTGCGACCAATCTGTCCAGAACTACATGACGGAATTCTGGAGACAAGAAATAGTCCTTGACATCTCACTTTCCAACACCCATACATTCAGAAAATACACGTATGGACTTCAGAAGATAATCAGTGCTGAACTAAGCCTATTCAGAGTTCAAGACATCTCGACCGCGAGCATGACTGCTTTGGTGATTGAGAAGAAGAATAAGACCCACAACGACAATAACGTGAGGGAGATTTCAACCATGACGAGCTCCGGAGAGGGTACCCACGATATGGGTAACACTTGTGAGCATTGTCATGTTGCTGAGCACACAAAAGAGAAGTGCTATAAAATTCATCCTGAACTGCGACCAGAAAGAACAAGGAGGGATGAACCAAGCACATGAACAGCTATGGTTACTTCTGTTCCCCTCGCAGAGGAAATCATCCAGTTGGATTCGGTTGAAAAGGCGGACATGACCTTATCTCTAATGGCAATGCCAAAGGAGAAAGGTTCAGGTTCATCAATTGACCAGAACCCAACAGAGGAATTATTCGCTGTTGACATACAAGTGAAGCATGAGGTGGTCACAGCCATCTTCGACCTCGGAACCCAAAAGAATTTGGTCTCCGTCGGGCTGGTTCAATGACTTGGTTTGCAGACGACTCATCATCCTGGACCATATCCTCTGGGATGGTTCACTTTCGATGTGAATCAGCAAATCGAGAGTCAGTGTATTCTAAAGTTTGCAATATCTGCTCGTTACATCGACGAGATTCAATGCGATATCATCCCCATCGATATTTGCCAAGTGATTTTTTGAAGTCCATTCTTGTACGATCGTGATGCCCATTACCACCGAAGAGCTAAAAAGTACGACCTCACAAAGGATGGGACAAAGTTCATCATCAGCAAAAACGACCTTGTCAACACCAAGAACTTGTTGACAGCAAATAAGGCGAAATGGATTGTCAATGCATGCTCAAAGTGTGTGCTGAGCGTGGTGCATCCAGTTAAACAGGAGGACTGTGCTGCTGTAGCTTCTAGGCCCCTAAAGAGTGTTTTAGTAATTAATGACAACTACAAATGCTATACTAACGTTACCTACCTAGTTGTGTTAAGAAGAAACTTAAAAGACAGGTTAATGAAAAGCAAAGAAAGAGCCTCATGATGAAGAAAGGGCATTGATCAAAAGGGCAAAGGTACGAAATAGGGTTTTTTCCATTTTTACCGGTCTAAGGTGATTAGAGAATAATTTTGACCGAATTTTAGGATAGTTGCCGTACTATTAAGAGGAGCATGTGGTGTATCACAAAATACTTCATCTATGTGCCACAAATCATAAAATCAACTTGTATTGCATACTAGAAGGTCATATACTTTGAAAATTCTTGTTTCAGCTCATATATGCTCAGCACTGTCTCAGTTGGTCTGACCGTTTGTTAGACCGGTCTGACCGAATAGACGGACTGACCGAATAAGGTTTCGGACTGACCGACATTATGTCAAAGTATAGTGTATTCCTTTAAAAAGTCGGTCTGTCCGTAGTTAAGACCTAAGTCAGTCTTCTGGAACTTCTTGATCTATCTTTCTGATGTTTTGTGTTATGACGGTCTGACCGTTTGATTAGACCGGTCTGACCGAGAAATCGGTCTGACCGTGTTTTTGAACTACGGTCTGATCGTATGGCCGGTCTGTCCGTATTTATCGGGCTGACCGTATAAAGTGTCCAGAAACTATGTCGTCTCTGGACAGTTTCACGGTCTGACCGAAATTGTCTCCGGTCTGACCGTGTGTGTGCCTGACAAGGGCAGTTGAGCATTTATTGCGCCTGTTTAATACCGTTGCAATTACGGCGGTCTGACCGGCCATATACCTGCGGTCTGACCGCCAAGTGATTTTTTTTCTCCCAACGGCCTGTAACGGCTATATTTATTGTGGGGGGTATATATACTCCCATGCACGGCCCTGTTCACAAATTTTGGCATAATCTTGAGCATTGTCATCATCCTTGAGAGTTTAAGCACGTTTCATACATTCTAGGGTTCAAATTCTCGAATTTGTGAGAGTGTGCATTTGAGATCTTCTAGTGCATTGCATCTAGATCATTAAATCAACCTTGTGGCACTAGAAGAAGGCTAAGTGATCATCACCAGCTTGTTACTCTTGGAGTTTGACGGCTCCTAGACGGCTCGGAGAAAGGTTTTGGAGAGCTCTTCAAGGAAGATTGTGAAGAAGCCTCAAAACATCTTGTGATAGGGTTGAGCACGCCTTGCCGGAGCGGTAAAGTGCATCCTTAGTGAAATCGAGGTTTGGATAACTCATCACACTAATCCGGCTCAAGATCTAGGTCACTTCTCGAGAGAAGTTGACTAGATAGTGGAGCGGTTAGAGATTTGAGTTTGCCTTAACGTGGATTAGGGGTGATCGGCAAATCACCGAGACCACGGGATATATCCTTGTGTTAAAATTGTTCATCGTTCATCTTGTGTTAATTATTTGCTCTCATTTACTATTAATTGTTTGATTAATTGATAATTTGCTAAAATCGCCTATTCACCCCCCTCTAGTCGATATCCTAGATCCCTTTCAATTGGTATCAGAGCAAGGACTCCATTTTTAGAGGATTTAACCATCCCGGAGTAGGATAAAGATGGCTAGTGAGGGTCGGATCAATATTGGCAAACCACCACTCTTTGATGAATCTAACTATACTTATTGGAAAACTAGAATGATGGTTTATCTTAAAGCCATAGGTGGAAAGATTTGGAAAGTGGTGGATGAGGGTTTTGCAATTCTTGCTGATGATGACATGACTAATTTAGATAGAGATAATGCCTTAGCTAATGCTCAAGCCATGAATGTTCTTTATAGTGCTCTAAATCTAGGTGAATTTAATAGAATTTGTAAACTTGAAACGGCCCATGATATTTGGAGAAATCTTATGGATATTCATGAAGGAATCTCGATGGTCAAGGATGCTAAATTATTTATCCATAAGGGCCAATTTGAAAAGTTTGCTATGTTGCCTAATGAAGATGTATCAGAGATGTTTAACAGATTAAATAACATAGTAAATGAGTTAAAAGGGCTTGGTATGGATGTCACAAATGTGAAATTTTATCATAAGTTTTTTAGAGCTTTACCTTCAAAATATGACACAATTGTAACCTTACTTGTGCGTTCGAACTTGAAGAGTGTGACTCCGTTGGAAGTCTTGAGTGAGATTCTCACTCATGACATCTTCAAGAAATCTCAAGAAGAAGTGAAAGATGAGGCTTCCGACTCCAAGAAGAAGAACATAGCACTCAAAGCTCAAGCCTCCAAAAGGGAAGACAATGAAGAGGAAAGTGATGAGAGAGACACCGATGAGGAAATGGCTCTCTTTGTGAGAAGGTTTAAGCGGTTCATGAAGAAAAGATATCAAGGGAAGTCCTTCAAGAAAGGACAAACATCCAAGAGGAACCCATTTGAAGAGAGAAGATGCTTTGATTGCGGTGAAAAGGGTCACATCTCCACACAATGCAAAAACAAGGAGAAGAAAAATCAATGAAGAAGAAGAAGTACGAAAAGGAAGGAGAAAGCAAGAAGAAAGTTTTCAAGAAATATTATAAGAAGAAGAAGGATGGACAAGCTTGCTTCATTGAATGGGATTCGGATCCTTCAAGTTCTGATTCCGAAGATGAAGATGAAATATCACCCAAAGGACTCGCCGGAGTGGCTATCAAGGAAGCTCCATCTCTATTCTCCACTCCTCATTGCCTCATGGCTAAAGGAGAATCGAAGGTATCTTGTGACGAAGATGAATATACTTATGATGACCTAGTTGAGATGATCACCAGTTTTGATGACTATATGAGTAAAGAGAAAGAAAAATTCAAGGAATTGAAGAAGAGATACAAAACTCTTCAAAATTCCTATGAGGAGCTAAACACATCTCATGAGAGTCTCAAAGAAACTCATGAGATGCGTAAGGAAGCTCATGACTCACTAATTACTCATAAAGCCAACAAAACGGGTAATGAAATAGGCATCACTTGCAATATTTTGAATAACTTTCCCATGATGTCTACTTCTAGCATATCTACATCTTGTGAAGATTTAATTGAATTCCCATCTAGACTTAAAATTGATGATAATGTGCTTAGTCTTGAAAACAATGAACTTAAGGACAAAATTGAAAAACTAACCAATGATCTAGCTAAATGCTATGTGGGAGAATCAAAATTAAGACATCTTCTAGATAGTCAAAGGTTTTCCTTAAGAAAAGAAGGACTAGGCTACATTCCTAAAAAGAGAAAACATGCATTTGTCCCATCTAAAACCGTATTTGTAAAAGAAAAGGGATATTGTAACAAATGTAAAAGTTTAGGTCACATTGAAAAGAATTGCCATGCTAGCAAAAGTAATTCATCTTTTATATTCAATTCTTGCTATGTTTTAAAGAAAATGAACAATGGCGATATTAAAGCCAAATTTGTTGGAACCCCGATCATTGGTGCCAAAAAGAAAGCCATTTGGGTCCCAAAATCCTTGGTAACTAACCTCCAAGGACCCAAAAAGATTTGGGTACCTAAAAAGATCTAACTTTGTTTTGTAGGTAAATTATAAGGTCGGAGGACAACATTGGGTGCTTGATAGTGGATGCACTCAACATATGACCGGTAATCACAACATGTTTTCCTCTCTAAATAACGAAGGTGCGGAATATGACAAGATCACGTTTGGAGACAATAGCAAAGGAAAGGTAAAAGATTTAGGTAAAATTTTCATCTCAAACGACCTCTCCATATCTAATGTATTGCTTGTTGAATCTCTAAATTTCAACCTCTTATCTGTAGCTCAACTGTGTGATCTTGGATTTATATATGCATTTTATCCAAAAGAAGTGATTATCACTAGTATTGATGATAATAGGTTGATTTTCAAAGGTTTTAGACATGGCAACCTCTATTTAGTTGATTTCAACTCAAATGATGCTAATCTTGATACATCCTTGTTCACTAAATCATCTAAAGGTTGGCTATGGCATAGAAGGCTTGGGCATGTTGGAATGAAACAACTAAATAGACTAGTTAAACATGATTTAGTCGTTGGATTAAAAGATGTAAAGTTTGAAAAAGATAAATTATGTAGTGCTTGCCAAGCCGGAAAACAAGTTGCAAACTCACATCCAACTAAAAGCACAATGTCAACTTCTAGTCCACTTGAATTATTGCATATGGATTTATTTGGACCAACTACTTTTGTGAGCATTGGTGGCAATAGTTATTGTCTTGTCGTTGTAGATGATTTTTCTAGATATACAAGGATATTCTTTTTACATGATAAGTCAATTGTGTTTAACACTTTCAAAAGCTTTGCTCAAAGGGCCGAAAATGAATTTAGCTTCAAGATCAAGAAAGTGAGAAGTGACAATGGCTCCGAATTCAAGAATACCAAGGTTGAAAATTGGTGTGATGATAAGGGCATCAAACATGAGTTTTCGGCCAAGTATACACCGGAGCAAAATGGAGTAGTCGAACGAAAGAACCGGACATTGATAGACATGGCAAGGTCTATGCTTTCGGAGTACAATGTTTCGGACACCTTTTGGGCCGAAGCAATCAACACCGCGTGCCATGCATCAAATAGTCTTTATTGTCATCGACTACTAAAGAAAACTCCTTATGAGCTTCTCATTGGAAGGAAGCCAAACATTTCCTACTTCCGAGTGTTTGGATGTAAGTGCTATATCTTGCGGAAAGGTACACGCTTATCTAAATTTCAAAGTAAATGTGATGTAGGATTTTTATTAGGATACTCATCAAATAGCAAAGCATATCGTGTCTACAACCAAAACTCCGGTTTGGTTGATGAGACACATGATGTAGAATTTGATGAGACTAACGGCTCTCAAGAGGAGCAAGACAATTTGGATGATGTAGGTAATGAAGGGTTGAGAGTGGCAATGAAGAACATGACCATTGGGGATATCAAGCCGAAAGAAGATAGTGATCAAGATGAAGATCCATCCACTCAAGCTATCCCCTCTGCATCAACTCCTCAACATGAAGATCAAATAGTTGAAGTGGTCAATGTGGAAGACTCCTCTCAACAACAACCGGAAGCACCTTCTACCTCTATCTCACAAATCAAGGTTGATCATCCAAGAATTCATCACTCAATTTCCAAAGATCACCCCGTCGATCAAATTGTTGGTGACTTGCGTGAGGGTGTCCAAACTCGTTCTCGTCTTGCTTCATTTTGTGAAAATTACTCTTTTGTCTCCTCTTTTGAGCCCACACTTGTAGATGAAGCATTAAAAGATCCGGATTGGGTGAATGCTATGCACGAAGAATTAAACAACTTCACCCGCAACAATGTTTGGGAATTAGTAGAAGAACCAAATCCGGATGAACACAATGTCATTGGAACCAAATGGATTTTCAAGAATAAACAAAACGCAAATGGAGTGGTAGTAAGAAACAAGGCAAGATTGGTGGCTCAAGGATACACTCAAGTTGAAGGTTTGGACTTCGGTGAAACCTTTGCTCCCGTAGCTAGACTTGAGGCTATTAGAATCTTGCTTGCTTTTGCTTCATCTCATAATATTAGACTTTATCAAATGGATGTCAAAAGTGCATTTTTAAATGGAAAAATTAATGAATTAGTATTTGTTAAACAACCTCCCGGATGTAAACATCCTACAAAGCCAAATCATGTGTATAAACTCTCCAAGGCTCTTTATGGTCTTAAACAAGCACCGCGTGCTTGGTATGAAAGACTTAGAGACTTCTTAATTTCAAAAGGCTTTAAAATTGGGAAAGTTGATACTACCTTATTTACTAAGAAAATTGGAAATGATTTCTTTGTATGTCAAATTTATGTTGATGACATCATATTTGGATCTACTAACCAAGATTTTTGCGAGGAATTTGGTAATATGTTGTCCAGGGAATTTGAGATGTCTTTGATAGGTGAACTAAGTTTCTTCCTCGGACTACAAGTTAAACAACTCAAGGAAGGAACTTTTATCAGTCAAAGCAAATATGTGAAGGACTTACTCAAGAAGTTCAGACTTGAAGAAGCAAAGCCAATCAAGACACCAATGGCCACAAACGGTCACCTTGTCTCAGACAAAGGAGGTAAACCGGTAGACTCAAAGTTTTATAGATCTATGATTGGTAGTTTATTATATCTTACTGCTTCTAGACCCGATATTATGTTTAGTGTTTGTATGTGTGCAAGATTTCAAGCCTCTCCTAAAGAAAGTCATTTAATGGCCGTTAAGCGCATTCTGAGGTATCTAAAATATTCATCTAGCATAGGGTTGTAGTATCCTAAAGGTGCTAAATTCCAATTAATTGGATACTCTGATTCCGATTATGCGGGATGTAAAGTGAATAGAAAAAGCATATCTGGCAGTTGTCAACTATTAGGAAGATCTTTAGTATCTTGGTCCTCCAAGAAACAAAACTCTGTAGCTTTATCAACCGCCGAAGCGGAATATGTTTCCGCAGGTAGTTGTTGTGCACAATTGCTTTGGATGAGGCATACATTGTTGGATTATGGAATAAAACTTGAAAAAGTGCCTCTTTTGTGTGATAATGAGAGTGCGGTGAAAATAGCCACAAATCCAGTTCAACACTCTCGGACCAAGCATATAGATATCCGACACCACTTTCTTAGAGATCATGTTAGCAAAGGTGATGTGGTGGTGGATAATGTGAGAACCGAAGATCAATTAGCAGATATATTCACTAAGCCCTTAGATGAAAGTCGTTTTTGCAAACTTCGAAATGAGCTTAACGTCATTGATATGTCAAATGTGGCTTGAAATGTTGAACTCATATTGCTTGTGCTTAAAGTATCACTTGTTTGATTGAACTTCCTCTTTTAGAGCTTTTTTAGACTCTTTTATCGGCAATTGAGTAAAGTGATCCAAAATTGTGTTGAGTTATAAGATAAATACTTTCCCTTTGGTGATATTGTCTATATCTCTCTTATAATTATCTTATATTTATATATCACCCTATCCAAATCTCTTGAGCATCAAATCAATCAAAATTCCTCCAAAATTTTTACTCTTCCAGCGGTCGGACCGATCCAATTGCGGTCTGACCGAATGCATCTCCAGAGAGTATCTTAATTTTCTTGCTTCCAGCGGTCTGACCGGTATCTTGTCTACGGTCTGACCGAAATTTCATGACCAGAGACCTTTTTATCCCGAATCTATGTCCTTTTCACCCTCTTCCCACTTGTCTCTTTCACGTGCGCCTCATATTTTTTTTGGATTCTTCCTCTCCGGTCAAACCCTCGTCAAGCTCGGACATACCGTGGTTCAAGATCATCTCCAAATCATGTCTTCTAGGTATATTGCTCGGATCTCCCTTATTTATCTTTGTGTTTCCTGTTCTTCACGGGGTCTAGGGCAATTTTGGTGAATCTAGTTTAAATCCTTTCAATATCCTGAAATTGATTCATCCCCTTGATGCAATGAGTGTTCTCACACATATATATGTCCACATTGCATATTAATTTCTCCTAAATCCCAGAAATCATGCCAAACCCTAACTCTACGGTTGCGCCGGTCTGACCGCCCCTTTTTTGGTCTGACCGACTGCAACAGCAGAGCCAGAGTTTGCTAATCTATTATCTTATCAATTCACTTTCTCTTCCTCTGAGTATCTAATCTGCTTTATCTCTTGCAAATCTTCTAGTGGCCGTGGTCCTCACGGAAATATCTTCATCCGGACAAATAAGAAGAAATTGGCGAAGCGGCCAAAAAGGGCTCAACCCTCGAGCAGTAGCGACTCTCGGGATGATGATTGGGTGCCCACGGCCGGAGATTCAGAGACAGAACAGTCGTCTCATCGTGGTGGATCGTCTCACAGGGGCATGGACATCGAGAGTGAGGACGATGAAATAAACGTCCATGCTTATCAAGGCCCAAAGAGGAATTGGACTTCAAGCGACTATACAAAGGCTAGGACCATCTACGCCTACAATCATGAGAATGACGCCTCTACTCCTCACTTCCACACAATGACACAGCAGGATGCCTTCTACGGTCATTTGGTCCACAAAAATATCTTCGAACACAAATGGATCGAATGGGCTTATGTTGTGAATCAGCCCATCATGGCTCCCTTGGTGCAGATCTTCAAGGATATATGGCTGTATGACTTTGTGGAGCACAAGTGCCCATGGAACGCCACTGCCATCAGACAGTTTTATGCTATGGTCGAGATCAGATGGGTGGACCAGCAGATCATATGGATGACAGGTTCTAGGCGGTATGAGGCCACCTTTGAGGAGTTTGCTGCGGCAAATAAGTTAAACTATGAGGAAATGAAGGAGGGGATCGATATGGAGGATGAGAATTACCTCCATGAGGATGACTGGCTCCAGTTTTATGAGCAGCCAGGAGGTGGACAGCGGATTGTACTTGGCACCGTTACAGGTCTCAAAGTCCTCCCTGCTGTAGTCAACAAAATCGTACGAGCCACGATCCATCCAAAGAGTGGAAACCAAGAAGCGGTCCGGGATTACTACTGGAACTTCATCGACCACATCCTCAAGAGTCATCGGATCAACATTGTCTCATTTATCTTGAAGACAATTGAGGATGTCTCGGCGACCACTCTGCCGAATCTCTACTATGCTCCTTTTATCATGTCCTTGCTGCTCCAGAAGACGAAGTTCCCTAGCGGTTCATGTGACATCAGACATCTCGGCTATAAGCCATTTAGTGTCAACCCGCGCGTCTTGGCTCGAGGCCATGGAGCACAGCATCAGCAGCAGGCTCAGCCTATGCCTCCTCCTCCACCTCAGGCACAGCAGACAGCTCAGTCTAGCCAAGCCCCCGCCTGGTTTTCACAGTTCCAGCAGCAGTTCCATCAGCCGATGATGGATCAGTTCGCTACTCTTCTTCAGGGGCTTGAGCTCGCTCGCTTGGACTTGGCGGCATTGAATGATCAGTTCCAGACCTTCTCGTCACGCCAGGATCAGTTTGAACAGCGATTTGACGCCTTCTCCGCTCACTTCTACACCCGTTTCCCTTAGACTCCTCCTCACCATCCTCCCGATGATGCTCCAGCCGATTCTTAGCTTTTATGGCAATTGATGCCAAAGGGGGAGAGAAGAGAGTAGAAGAGTAGGAGAGATGATGAGAGATGAACCTTAAATGAAAACTTGGTGTAAAGTTTTAATTAACTTGTTTAGTTGAATATCTCTTTTATGTGGATGATATTTATGTTGGTTGACTCTTGTATGAGATTGTTACTGCTTGACATATGAGATATGCTTATGTTATTTTCATATGACCTTGTGATGATGATATCATGTGTAGAATTGAATGTCTTATTTGTAATACCTCATGCCTATATAATGAATGGATTAAGATAGCATCTTTTACACATGCTTGAACTCCACCAAAATGCCAAAATTTTCTTATTCATACATTTAGAAGGAGTGTCTTTCTCTTCGATGTTTATTGTAAAATTCCTCTTATGCTTAAAACTCATTCATCTACTCTTTATGTTGTCATCAATTACCAAAAAGGGGGAGATTGTAGCTTCTAGGCCCCTAAAGAGTGTTTTAGTAATTAATGACAACTACAAATGCTATACTAACGTTACCTGTCTAGTTGTGTTAAGAAGAAACTTAAAAGACAGATTAATGAAAGGCAAAGAAAGAGCCTCATGATGAAGAAAGGGCATTGATCAAAAGGGCAAAGGTACGAAATAGGGTCTTTTCCATTTTTACCGGTCTAAGGTGATTAGAGAAGAATTTTGACCCGGATTTTAGGATAGTTGCCGTACTATTAAGAGGAGCATGTGGTATATCACAAAATACTTCATCTATGTGCTACAAATCATAAAATCAACTTGCATTGCATACTAGAAGGTCATATACTTTGAAAATGCTTGTTTCAGCTCATATCTGCTCAGCACTGTCTCAGTCGGTCTGACCGTTTGTTAGACCGGTCTGACCGAATAGACGGACTGACTGAATAAGGTTTCGAACTGACCGATATTATGTCAAAGTATAGTGTATTCCTTTAAAAAGTCGGTCTGTCCGTAGTTAAGACCTAAGTCAGTCTTCTGGAACTTCTTGATCTATCTTTCTGATGTTTTGTGTTATGACGGTCTGACCGAGAAATCGGTCTGACCGTGTTTTTGAACTACGGTCTGACCGTATGGCCGGTCTGTCCGTATTTATCGGGCTGACCGTATAAAGTGTCCAGAAACTATGTCGTCTCTGGACAGTTTCACGGTCTGACCGAAATTGTCTCCGGTCTGACCGTGTGTGTGACTGACAAGGGCAGTTGAGCATTTATTGCGCCTGTTTAATGCCGTTGCAATTGTGACGGTCTGACCGCCAAGTGATTTTTTTCTCCCAACGGCCTGTAATGGCTATATTTATTGTGGGGGATATATATACTCCCATGCACGGCCCTGTTCACAACTTTTGGCATAATCTTGAGCATTGTCATCATCCTTGAGAGTTTAAGCACATTTCATACACTCTAGGGTTCAAATTCTCGAATTTGTGAGAGTGTGCATTTGAGATCTTCTAGTGCATTGCATCTAGATCATTAAATCAACCTTGTGGCACTAGAAGAAGTCTAAGTGATCATCACCGGCTTGTTACTCTTGGAGTTTGCCGGCTCCTAGACGGCTCGGAGAAAGGTTTTGGACAGCTCTTCAAGGAAGATTGTGAAGAAGCCTCAAAACGTCTTGTGATAGGGTTGAGCACGCCTTGCCAGAGCGGTAAAGTGCATCCTTAGTGAAATCGAGGTTTGGATAACTCATCACACTAATCCGGCTCAAGATCTAGGTCACTTCTCGAGATAAGGTTAACTAGATAGTGGAGCGGTTAGAGATTTGAGTTTGCCTCAACGTGGATTAGGGGTGATCGGCAAATCACCGAGACCACGGGATATATCCTTGTGTTAAAATTGTTCATCGTTCATCTTGTGTTAATTATTTGCTCTCATTTACTATTAATTGTTTGATTAATTGATAATTTGCTAAAATCGCCTATTCACCCCCCTCTAGTCGATATCCTAGATCCCTTTCAGCTGCATCGAGTATGGAAAGTGGTGGTTGTTTGGCGAGTTTGCCCGAAGAAAACAACGCGCTGTTCGCCAAGGTACATAGTTGATCACCACAATGACTAGTCGAAAACGACATGCAACTTGTCTCTACGGTGCCGCTGTTCAAACTTCGCAATCTTAGCTTTGGGATCGGTGATGGTACCAACCTCGACAATGGGAAGGCTATCCGCGAGTGGCCAAGGCCACAATCCATGAAGGAGATGCCAAGCCCCATGAGCGCCTATCTGTACATTCGATCAGACGATTGTAGTATTGCTCATCGTGTGTTCGTTACAAGACTCCCAGTCATTCTCTACATCTTCACAGTTGGTCACCAACGGGAGTTGGCTCCTTCTCAACAGGGGAGTCATGATCCGGAAGGATCTTCAAGTTGATTCGCATACGACTTCACGACCTTAACTGTGTTCGGAAAGATTTCGCGACCATGAAAAGGAATATGTCCTCTGGTTGGAATTGTATTTCGATTCGAATATATATAACTAAGCTTATATGTTTAGAGTTAGGTAGTTATATGAGTTTAATACGTTTAGGTTACTTAGTCTGATACATACTCATACGATTGGACTATAAATACCTTGTAATAGGTCTAGTTTAAATCATCGAATATTATTACAACCTTGGATCATATATCCAGTTTATTGTTCCTTCGACGTAGACAAGTGTGTCTAATGTTCGACGGGTAAAGCCCCCTTTGACATAAAGAGTTGTACAATTATTTTGAGCTGTGTTTCAATCATCCTTCGGGTTTCGGTACTTCCAAGTAAAATCTCATTATTACGCATATTAGAATCTGGGCGAGTCTAGTACGAAAACCAATGCTAGGTCTCAAACGGATCACAACCTTTGTCAATTTCCAAATTATGCGTTTTGTTGCTAATTTGTCTTATTATAGCTCAAGAGCTTGTTTTGTGTCAACCTTAGTCATTCTTAAATTTATCGAACGTGATTTCCCATACCGTAGCTCATGATTTTACCCAATTTTTGTTAATCTTATCTTAAACTTATGATTTTGGTGTTGATTTGCCTTACTAGCTCAAGATTTTGTGTCAATCTTGGTAAATTTTTAACTTATGAGTTTTTATTCACCTTATTATAGCTCATGATAGTGTGGCAAACATAATCAATTTTTAATTTATGAGTTTAGGTGTTGATTTGTCTTATTATAATTCATGAATTTGTACCAATCATTGTCAATTTTCAAATGTTGATATGCTTTACTATAGCTTACATTTTTGTGCTAATTTTGGTCAATTTTAAATTTATAAGTTTTGGTGCTAATTTAGCTTAGTATAACTTACAAGTTTGTGCTAACCTTAGTCAATCTTAAATTTATGGATTCTAGCGGTGATTTCCAATATTATTGATCACAATTTTATTCGAACCTTGGTCAATCTTAAATTTTTAGGTTTTAGTGACAATTTATCTTACAATAGTTCATGATTTTGTGCCAATCTTGATTAATTTTCAACTTATCAATTTTTACTTGTATTTGTCTTACTATAGCTTATGATTTTATGACAAACAATGTCAATTTTCAATTTATGAGTTTTGATGCCGATTTACTTTAGCATTGTTCACGAGTTTGTGTCAATCTTGGTTAATCCTAAATTATGGTTTTTGGTATTAATTTGTCTTATTATAGTCCACGATTTTGTGACCAATTTTAAATTTATGATTTTTGGTGTTGATTTGCTTTATTATGCTCACAATTTTGTGCCAATTTTTGTCAATCTTAAATTTATAGATTTTGACGGCGATTTCCCATACTATACTTCAAGAGTTTGTCATTCTTGATCAATTTTTAATTTATAGATTCTGACAGTGATTTGTGTTAATATTGGTTAATTTTCAACTAATGAGTTTTAGTGTTAGTTTGTTTTACTACAACTCATGATTTGTTACAAATTTTGGTCAATTTTCAGCTAATGGGGTTTTATGCTCTCAAATTTGTACCATTTTGATCAATTTTCAATGTATGGGTAAATTCCATCTTATGGCCTTATTGGGAATTATTTGTCTTGTTATAACACACACTAGAACAAATTTCAGTCGATTCTGAACTCATGTACCATTTAGGATGATTTTCCTTACTACAACCAAAGATTTTGCGAACTCCATGTCCATTTCGTGATGACAAGTGTTTTACGTAACTCTACATGCTATATGGCTCACAATATTTAGGCACTTTCAGACGAGTTGCCTCTGCTCCCTATTGCCTTGCATCCACTGCAAGCTTATGACATAGTAGCATCAGCATGTTAAAATCTGGACACCATGCAGAACAGTACGATTGTATGCTCTTCATTGAAAGATATGAACAGAGAAGAAACACAGGCAGAAACTTGATCCAGTCTCATAAAAATAGTATTCCATTGAGATTAACTTCCCATCGAGAGTTATCCTCCTTACACAACAGAGCAGAGATTGGTATCCCCACAAAACCTTTCCTCTTTAGTCTCCATTTCACAGCAACTGCTGACAGCTCCCTTTTAAGCTGCAAGCAGGAAACACATTTCCTGACTGCCATACACCACCAACCTCTGCATGTAAAAAATACACAAAAAAAAAGGATAAAAGGAACAATTTCCTACTGGCTCATCCGTTAAATTAGTCGCGGAGAAAGGTTTTCTCTGCTTCTGCTAATCAAGTTTACATCTTTTGTATGGCACAAATCCTCTTACAGGCTGAGCTCCGCTGCTTGGCTGCACTCTTACAAAAGCAGAATTCGCGCTTGGTTTTAGCTCAAAGTTTGGTGCCAACTCAGGAAGCTGAATCTTTCCAAGTGACTCCACAACTTTGCACTTCTCAGGGGCCGTCAGAGCATCGCCCTCAGAGTCTGAGCTAGATTCAGCTAAAGGGATCTTCCCAGCATCACTCTCATCGGTAGCTTCCATCCATGTCGCTGTGCTCAAACTTCTTGGGTGACCAGCAGGAAATCCATAGCAAGGCCACCATATATGTAATGGGGCGGCAATTTTAGCATCCATTGCTTCACCAAAATGGAACGGGAAGGAATTATATGGAAGAAACCATCCATTAAGAGCAGCATATGCTGGACTATCTCCAACCGATGAGGCCTGCAATGCTTCTCGGTTAGGAGATTGTGAGCTATGCTCACGATCTTCATGTCCTTGAGTTAATGAAAACACTTTCCTCTGATCTGGAATGACAACTGTCTTCCCAAAGAGCTTCAAACTTGTTTCTTGTACCTCTTCCACCGAGTCCTCTTCAGAAAGATCAGCATTTTTACAGTCATGGTCTTCCTGCAACACAAACACATGCTAGCTGATAAGTTCTAGGTGGCCATCAATTTATGGACCATTCAAATGATGGTTGTTACTTCTTACCTCGTGGGAATGATCCACCCTTGTTAGTTGAGAAGCTACATTTTCCTCGTCAGCTTCTTGGTCAGTCACCAATACAGTATTGTTGTTCCCACTGTCCAATGACACTGGAGAAGTACACCCAGTCCAAGCATTCGATATTGACGACCCAAAAGCATCAGACTGCACCGCAGATAGCACTGAAACAGGAGACCCATTCTCTTGGTCAGAACCAGATGAAGATGAAACAAGAGCAAGCTTCGATTGCCCCGCTGTCGGATTTGCTGCAGTGCACGAATTCCCATACTTGCGAGGGTATGGGTGCAATGGTTTTCTCTTTGGCCTAGGGGGAGGGATGTCAATCACGCTATTTGCCCCGGGCTCACGCACCACCTGTATAACAAGCACCTCACATGAGAACAAGCTAGCAATCTAAATGGTTCCAAATAATTTTTACCAGTTTTGATTGTACAAATACATGTCTATACATAGTACTAACATGATGCGGTAACAGTAACCAAAATAATGGTAACTATAGGAGGGATAATACACCTTAGAGAAAAACTTCTGAGCATGGCTCCGAATTTGAACTGCAGTCTTTGTGCCAATGTGTTCTAAAGCACAGATTGGATTAATTAGATACACTAATCATGGTCCCACAACGAAAGGCCGGATAGATATATCTGCATGAGCATGATTGTGAAGCACACACCTTGTATCTGGCGCCAGGACCGACCGTACAGCTTTAGTGCCTCAAGAAACTTCTCGTGCTCTTCTACTGTCCACTTCTCTCGCTGCTTCGTAATTGTGTAGGGCTTCCTAACCTATTTGAACCAGATAACATGCAGATCATCAAGCATGGTGCCAATGCTGACTACCTATGGACACAATTAACCGGCAGTTCCGCTTAGCTTTCAGAGTTGGATAGGAAACAACTACCTTGACCGAGTACTCGTCCATCACGTCCTTGGATTGCATTGCATCATCCATCGAAGGAGATTTGACAACATCGATTGATAGCCGTTTGTTAGTAGGCAATTGAGATGGATTTAAGCCAGCTCTGAGCTCCTTTTCCTAGAGTAAAGAACATAAACAAGAAAAGATTAGTGCTTCCTTCAAAACGCATGGGGAATGCTGCAATGTAATTCTCAGTTTTTCCAATGTTCTCCTCGAATGAACGAATCCTCCAAATAAATCTGATTAAATGGAAGCAACTGAAATGACTTGTTGGCACTTTAGTTTCTGCTCTAGGATTCAACTACAAGAAAATGCTACTACTGTAACTGTAAGAATACTAAGCTACACTACACTAACAGAAATACGGAGATTTTGGCACATTGGTTTTGGGATATTTTTAAATGTTTTTAACCATGGAATTACTGGGCACCCAATTCATAATTAATTTAACCTCACGAAATATTATGATTTTGGCACTAATTTTTTAAAAAAAAAATCTAGTGGAGAATTTCCTTTTATTGCCCCAAAAAATCTTTTTTGTAACCAGTTGTCCACAAAACATTGGCAAAACTATAAGGAAAAAAAAAGAGAAAAAGAAGGGTCATAAAGAAATACCTACCAAACTAACAATTCTAAATACTATTCAGCTCGCACCAAAATTACCACACAAACAAACAAAGACCCAAACTTTGAACAATAGCCAAGAAAATACAAGAAACAAACACGCATCAAAGGAATAAAAAAACACAAAGCAAAGTCAGATCTTTACCTCCGCCAGCTCCATCGATGCCATAAGAGTCCCCCAGAGCTCAAATGTCTACCTCCCCTCACCACCTCGCTCGCGGCCCAAGAATCCAACAAAGAGGAAGTAACACCACCGCCGACAACCAACTCCAAGAAAGCCACCGCCTTTCGCACCGGAAGCGCCCAAGAACCACTCCCCAAATCGTCCTCTAGAACGCCGAACACTCGAAGCCAAAGAAACACGTAAAAATTCAAAAACAACCCCAAACAATCGCGGAAAAATCCGGCAAAGAGCTCGTTTGGGGGATGTGGAGGGCGGGGGGTCGTGCTTAAAGGGCTCGCGGAGCTAAACGAGCAGCTCCGGCAAGGAGGGGGGAAGCAGCGGCGGAGAGGAAGAGCAGGAGGGGGAGAGGAGGGAAGCGGATAAGAGGAGACACAAATATAAAAATTGTGGCGTGTGAGATTTTGGGAGGGGAGGTGTAGAGTAATGGTGTGGAGTGGAGGGAGAGGGAGTGGGGGAGGCGGGCCACGTCGGACGTGGGGCCCTCTGTCAGAGCCGGAAATTTTCCAGAAGAGCGTCGAAATCTAGTGGCTGAGAGGCCCCGGGAGATGTGGGGACCACATGCAGTCACACGTTTGACCTTGGGAATCCTTTTTCTCCCTTTTGTTTTGTGGCCTTTTTCTTCCTTCCCTGTTATTTTTAATTTTTCGGGTGGTATTAATTATTTGGACTTAAAGTGGTCTTAATACATTTTAAACTTTGATTACATATATCTCTACTTGACTCCACAATATTGTTAATAATATTTTGTGTGTACATACTCTTTTAAGTTACTATGAAAACTTTATGGAAGTCTTATATCAAAAAAAACTATCGGTATAAATTGAAATTGTATGATTTATAGCTCTTTTTCTACCTTGAACGTTTTTTTGTTTCATCCTTTCTATTAAAAGAATTTTGTTTATTGACTATTGATAAATATGGTTATTTAGTAAATCTATACTTACCAAATAATGGATTATATTTTTGGCATTTGTCACATGTGAAAAGCCAAACTCTATCAGTATCGATAACCGCTCAAATAGGAGAGGTTGAGAGTTAACTGCTGGAGATATATTTTTTGAGAAAGAAAAGATATTGCATAATCAGACATTAAACTAAAACTGGATAAAAGGGTTTTTTTTTTCTCTTACTTGTCCTTGCCTCAGCCATTATCCATGAGGCCACAAAAATTGGACAAATTTTTCTTTCCCTTTATCATACAATGATAGTTATGGACATCAAGCTAACATTTCTGACCTCATGTTTTTTGTGGTGAAGAGATTTATTTGGGATTGAAAGTTTTCTTTTATGAAAATGGTTGACAGTGATACTTCCTGTGTTTGTGATATTATGTTTTGGTTTGCATATATCAGGTATAGAAGTGATACGAGTTTAACTTATGCTTAATGGCAAACATGAGGCGACCTATTTAGTACTTGTGGTGTTCATGTAGGATTCCCATTTTTTGTTTCCATAATTTGAACTTATTATAGTTAAGATACTCACAATATTTACATACAAATTTTTTTAAAAATAATACAGCAACTTGAAAAAATAGACAATTTAAAATAAAAAATACAATAATCTAAAAAATGACAACCTAAAATAAAAAAATACGATAACTTAAAATCAAAAAAAATACGAGAAACATAGAAAAACAACAACCTAAAATAAGAAAAATGCAAGAATCTAAAAAAGGGCAACAAAAAAAATACGACAAACTAAAAAAATGTAATAACCTAATATAAAAAAAAACCTGACAATCCAAAAAAAGTGATATTTTAAAATTTATTGGATCAAGATGTAGATATTAGATTAATATCTGATTGATATCAAAATTGAAAGTAAGGTTAACAAAAAAAAATATTTCTTTTTTGGCCATTTCGAAGAAAAAGTTATAATAAAAACCTCCCTACTCTATATTTTAAAGCAGATAATGAAGTAATTAAACTGGCTGCATCACAAGACATTGTAATTATTCAGTTCCATATAGCTTTGCATAACAAAAGTATGACATGAGAGAGTTAAGTATTGCTACATTGTACTGCATGCCAGAAATAGAAGTCCAACATTACATGTGTGATGTGCGGGCAGAGCTTGAGGGTTGGTACAATTGCTATATTTGGCCACAAGGAGAGATGTTTTGGTGCGCTTTTTCCTCAGCCACGTCACGCCATGCTCTCGACACGTGTCCAGCTCGCCAGCCAAAAACTGGGGTGGGGACCAGTGTGGCGTGAGGTGAAGAAAGATCTCGTGGTGGCTACATCACTCCAGCTGCCAAATTTATCCCTGTCCACATGTTTTAGATGGGCTTTTTTTTTTTTTTTTTTTTTTTTTTTTTAATATTTTGGTGGCCGAATTGACGAGGCGCCCATTTACCCTCACTAAGGCTATCTCCAACGCCGCATCCTCGATGCGCTGACAGGTGGGTCTCACAGGGAAAAAATATTAAAATATTCGCGACGGGAGAGAGACGACGCCACGCGAGGATGCAGCTGTGACCCTCTGACAGGTGGGCCCGTCGACGCGTGATTGAGCGAAGCTGCGCCGTTGGAGCACGCGCTTTGCGGGGCCCACAGCGCGAGAAAAGGTGGCTTCGTACCCTCCCGTGAAAATAAACTGACAGGTGGGCCCAAACGCATCTCGGGGCCACGTGACAGCGAGTGTGTGCGCGGTGTACAGGTGCGGGACGAGGCGCGGTGGGCCCCACAAAGCGCGTGGGCTGGTGTGAACGCGCAGCGCGTGCGTGCGCGTGCTGGGTCGCTGGCAAATGGGCCCGCGTTTGTTATGGGCCCGCATGTCAGTGCCTGTTTGGGGGGAAAATAGCCGTTAGCAGCTTTCGTCCCCTCGGTCCCACCTGCCAGCGACTCAAAAAATAGCCGTTTAAATTAAGCCGTTTAAAAATAGCCGTTTGAGATATTTTATTCATTTCTGAGGTTAAAAATTCATAAAAAATCCAAAAAATTCCCAAAAAATTGCAAAAAATTCCTGAAAATTTGTGTGACCCCCTGCCTATAAATATGCTCAATTTTCAGCTCATTTACCCTCAAACAAACCAAAACTCACACACTTTGCACTCTCCTGTTCATCCAGTTTTTTCCGAAAAAATTTCCAATGGCCAATAATCCCCCCGGCGGTTATGTTAATTGGTTCGGCGAACCAAATTTAGATGAGGATAACTCCCAAGCGCCAAACAGTCAAAATCCGCCCAGTTTTCAGCCTCCTCCCCCACCATACCCGATGTGCTATCCATCGTATGGTGCACCCCCTCCGTACGGCCAACCACATCCATATGGACATCCGTACGCGCAATCCCCCTACGGCCCTTACGGCCAAAATCCTCATTACGTTGGAGCTCCGACCATGTCTGCAGGAATCTCGCCCCTTCAACCACCGAGCAAAAATTCCCAGTCCACGTCCGTATCAGATACCGGGACTCCGCATAGCTCAGCCCCGGGAGTGATCGAGGCCGACGACAACGCTGGCAAAGGCGAACGAAGGGCTGGGGCACAGCGTAAACGAATGCTCTGGTCCCAACAGGACGACATGCGACTTGTGAGTGCTCGATCATCTAACTACTAAATTCCGCTATCGCAGACTTTGTTATTAAATTTGGATTTTTCGTGGTCCAGATCAGTGCATGGTTGAATAACTCCCTCGACCCGGTCGATGGGAACAATCAAAAATGCGACGAGTATTGGTCAAAGGTGGTTGCCGAGTATAACGAGAGCAGTCCGCCTGATCGCAGACGAGATCTCAGGCACTGCAAAGACCATTGGCAAAAGAGCAATAAAAAAATTGTTCAGTTCAATGGTATCTACTGCAGGTTGCGCGATGCCTATGCTAGTGGTCGTTCAGAGGACCAATTGACATCGCAAGCACGCGACATGTACAGGCAGGAGGTGGGTCAGGCCTTCATCATGGAGCACTGGTGGAGAGCCGTATGTGGTCAACCGAAATGGTGCCGAAGCTACTTGGATTCTTCGAAAAGAGCTCGCCTCAACGAAGAAGGTGCCCACACGTCGTCGTCGAACAACGACGATGACCCCGTCGAGCTTCCACGACCTAAAGGGCGAGACGCGGCAAAGCGGAAGGGTAAGAGCAAACTAGGTGGAACATCATCGGCGCGCGAGGAGACCCTAGAGCGCATCGACAAAGCCAACGCCGAGCTTAATACTATGGCCGACAAAGCTCTTGCTGTAGCCGATAAATTGCAGGAGATGGCCAGAAGCAAAGAGAAGGCTTCATTAATGAAGTCGTTGACGAAGCTACTTGGGATAGATACATCCCATTTATCGGAGACCCGTAAGGCGACGCATGAGGCTGCAATAGAATACATCAACGAGCAGCTTAACGATCTGAAAAACAAATAGTAGACCGAACATTGTACTTTTCATTTAAACATTTGTACTTGCAGTATTAATTTAAGTGGTTTTGGATTTACTTGTTTGTACTGTGGCATGCGATCGATACTTTTGGATTATAGCCGTTGGAGCTGACACATCTGTTTGATGCCTTTAGATTTTAGCCGTTGGAGCTGACGCATGTGATCGGTAGTTTTGGATTTTAGCCGTTGGAGCTGAGACATGTACTCGATGTCTTTGGATTATAGCCGTTGGAGCTGACACATCTGTTCGATGCCTTTGGATTATAGCCGTTGGAGCTGACGCATGTGCTCGGTACTTTTGGATTTTAGCCGTTGGAGCTGAGACATGTACTCGATGTCTTTGGATTTTAGCCGTTGGACCTGACGCATGTGATCGATGCCTTCGGATTTTAGACCCCTATATATTTGGACCCCTCCATGCCCTCATCTTCACAACTCAGTTATCTCAACTTCACAACCGAGGCCTCCGCTCTTGGTGATATCAACTTCACAACCAACCCCAAAAAAATGTCGTCCAGCTCAACCACAAGTAGTGGTGACGACGAAGGCATTAACCAAATGGAAGAGTTCGTGGCAGGGTTAGCACAGACCTGTCTAACGGTCAAACCCCTTATGCGTCACGCTCTTCATGATGTTGAAGCCAGCATTGGTGCTGGTACCTCGCACCGCCGCCGACGAAGTAGCAGAAGGTACATCGAAAGAGATCGCGAAGACGGTCATAACCGTCTAGTCGCGGACTACTTCGCCGATGTTCCGGTCTACCCCGGCTACTTGTTTCGCAGAAGATTCCGCATGGGGAGACCCCTCTTTCTGCGAGTCGTCGGAGCTCTTGGGGAGTGGTCCCCGTACTTCACCGAGAGGAGAGATGCCCTCAACCGAAAGGGGCTATCTCTATTGCAGAAGTGCACTGCAGTTTTGCGCATGTTGTCGTACGGCTCACCCGCCGATGCTGTCTACGAGTACGTACGCATCGGAGAGTCGACGGCCATTCGGTGCCTGGAGAATTTCGTCGAAGGAATCGTTGATCAGTTCGTGTCGGAATATCTCCGTAAACCTACTATCGAAGACCTCCAGCGTCTGCTCCAGGAAGGAGAGGACCGAGGTTTCCCAGGGATGCTGGGAAGCATCGATTGCATGCACTGGGAATGGCGCAATTGCCCAGTTGCATGGAGGGGCCAATTCACCCGTGGTGATCAAGGAGTCCCTACAATAATGCTTGAAGCGGTCGCATCCAGAGACTTGTGGATATGGCATGCCTTCTTTGGTGTCGCCGGATCCAACAACAACATCAACGTGCTTAATCAATCCCCCCTTTTCACTAATGTGTTGCGCAGTGAAGCTCCTACGGTTCAGTACTCTGTTAATAGGACAGAGTACAATATGGGGTACTACCTGGCTGACGGTATTTACCCTGAGTGGGCTGTCTTCGTGAAGACCGCACCCTTGCCCCAAACGGACAAACTCAAGTTATTTGCACAACATCAAGAAGGGGCAAGAAAAGATGTGGAGCGAGCGTTTGGGGTGTTGCAAGCTCGATTTGCTATTGTCTGTGGCCCCGCTCGATTTTGGCAACGGTCAACTCTTGCCAATATCATGAAAGCGTGTGTCATCCTCCATAACATGATAATCGAGGATGAGCGCAACTCTCATGACCCGATCACTCAATTGTACGATACTCAAGGCACATCAACCGTAACACCGCCTACTATCCACAGCAATGCTCCGCCAATTTTTGAACATATGCTAGATCGAAATAATGCGATCCGTGCTCGCCCAACACATCGGCAACTGAAACGGGATCTTATCGAGCACATCTGGCAGCGTTTCGGGGCCGGCGGTACGGATGAGTAGTTGTTTGTGTGGTTGTTAAGAGCCGACTGTTGCTGAATTTTAATTTAGTATATGTCATATTTTTTCCCGTGTGCCATTTCAATAAAAATATTTTTAAATCTTTTTTGTTATTTACAACAATTTTATTTTAATTTGTTGTCTTCGAATTATCTGAATTTTATTTTATCAATTTGTTAATGTGTAATAAATAATGTATGTGCGGGCCCCACGCGAAGCGACAAGCGAAGCGCCGGTGGGTTGGAGAAGGGTGGTGTTTCAGATGTTGCTTCGCATACGTGGCATGGAATATACTGGAGAATATTCTGTTGAACCGCCAAGCGAAGCGCCGGTGGGTTGGAGATAGCCTAACCCCCCTTCTAATCATAACATATAAACCAGACATGTTCATCATTAGACTCACCCAACCCATCCTAACCCCAGCGGACTTGGCCGGACCCGAGTTGAGAGTCATGCTTAGACTCCATACAACTAGCTCTAAGACCTCCAAAAATTCAAAACAATCTAACTCAAATCTACCTCAATTTGATTTTTTTATGTAGCTCGAGAATATTTTATATAAATAACCTTTAAAAAAATTACAAATCTGATCCAACATTTAAAAAAATTACAAAAATAATTCTTCTTTGAAATACAATTGAATCTAAACGTGACACATGACAGTAAGAGTGCAGCTTGATAATCCGTTGATTGTGTGGTAGAGAGGTTTGCTGCATTCCTGCTGACACGTGTCACGTCTAGATTCAACGACACTTCTAAAAAGAGTTATTTTTATAATTTTTTGAAACACTAAGTCAGATTTACAATTCTTTTTAAAAGATTATTTATATAAGAGAGCCCGTAGCTCAATTAAACCTGCTTAGCTTGACCGGAGCCCGCCATGAATTCGGCTAGTTCGACATATAATGGATGAGTTGCGGTTCTTTTGTATCCTTAACACAGCCTAGTCTTGTCCCCTCACATAGAAGAAGAATATGATACAATTGTTTGACACGGGTATTATAAGACTCACCAATCATGATTGTTCTCTAATAAGAAATTTGTAGTTTCTCGCATTGCTCAAATCCTTAAGTGTGTTTGTATAATACCCGTGTCAAACAATTGTATCATCTTCTTCTATGTGAGGGGACGAGACTAGGCTATGTTAGGGATACAAAAGAACCGCAACTCATCCATTCTAGAATTCATTAATCTTAATTCAGGAAATTAAAAAACTAACACAATAGACTGATATTTTTTTTTAATAAAAATAGAGTGAATTCTACAAACCATATCGAATCAATTCTAACCAAAAATTAAAGAAAACGTAAGAGTGAACTATATGGCGTCCGGAAAAAAATTGAATTAGTGGCCCAAAATTTGACAAGTTGTAAAGGCCGGTAATTGCAGAAATTGTAGATATTAGAGTTGAATGCGAGATCAACTGGGGGAAGGAAATACGTGGACAGGGATGGGATAATTAATGGAGAATATCCCAAGGTAAGTTTAATTAGAAAAATGAGGTAGGTTTAGGACATAAGCAAGGCAATTTGGTGTGGTGGAGCATGTCTTAAAAAGTAAGTAAAAGTGAACTGTATTAGAATGAGGGAGATTCTACAGTTTTAAGTGAAAATAAATTAATTAAAATCTCATATAATTATGTGACTAGTCTTTATATAATTTTAAATTTTTTAATATTTATAGAGATATGTCCTTTTTTAATTCTATGATATAGGCAAAGTTGATTTTAAATACGATTTTTTATCTGAATATGTATTTTGATACAGATAGGGGTAGTTTTGGATACTATACTATCGTAAATATAATGAAAAAATATATCTTTTATTTTTACCAATTAGTGTAGAAATTTCTAGTAATTTTTTTAAAAAATTAATGTGAGAATTTTGAGTATTTATTATATGAAGCTAAAATTAATACGATGTTTTTAATTATCACTAAAATTTATTATATAATTATTAACACCTTATTTTCCCCTCGTTCTCTACATGGAGTAGTAATGGAATAGCTTGAAGTAATTAAAAGATGAAAACAAGTGAAAATAAACTTCAGCACGGCAAGAAATCTACTAGCTACTTCGAGAAAATTTTATGATTATAAAGCAATGCACAAAATGGATTGGTAAATAAGTGATTATTAATAAAACTGGCATTAGTAAAGAGGAAAGAAAAATCTGTACCAATATCTAGAGGCTGATATTAAATTAGGCGTGAACATGACACATCTTCTGAAGATAAAATAAGATGCAAGAAATGTTTTAAGACCACACGATGTGGTGGCATGACAGCGCAAGGTGAACTTTCCGGACCCTTTGCGCCACCTCATCACAGCCACGTGGCCACACTCGAAAGCTTTCGCATGGTGTTTTTTAATACCTGCTACTCTCACGCCTTAATTTTCTGGTTGTGCGCTTGTGCTAGCAGAGTGGTGAATCAAAAAGTATCAAATCGGATTAATTATAAAATTTTAAAAAAGATTTTGCTCCCTATTTAACACGGCAATCGATCTAAAACACTTAACTATTATCTAATTATAAAAGATTGTAGTATTGTACTAACTTATGCTAAATAAGTTGTGCTCATTCCAACTTAAAAAAGAGAACTAGAAACTAAGAAATTCATAAAGTCCAGTAAAAGTGACTCAACCTTCAATATATTAAAAAAAATACTATATTAGTTTAATAACTACAAATCTAAAGAAGAAACTGAGAGTTAAGAGCCAACCAAATAGCTCTTAATATATTGTAAAACCTGGGTAAATTTTCATTTAACTAAAAAGTTTGGAGCCTCAAAGTGCATCTGTCAGATAGTATATGATAAAGGGGGTGGAGTGGGAATAGCAATGCCAGCAAATGAGCAGTTCCCAATGGAACCTCCACCACAAAAGAAGCTTAAGCTCTGGCACCAACTCATAAAATCCAGGAAAATGAGAGCCACAGGTGCATTTCCTCTGCCCCAGTTTCAGTGGACTTCCCCACTTTTTTTTTTTTTTTTAAGTTTCTTTTTGTCTGTTCTTTGACCTTTGTGTTGTGGTGCAGCCGCTTCCTGAATGCTTCTATTTGGTGAATTAACACCTACAAACTTATATTTCTTTTTCTTGCAAAGAAATTGGGCGAGGAAATTGCACTAGTAGATATGACATTTGTCCGAGTTTTAAAGATGATTTGAACTAAGATAAATTACAGCCACATAGATTTAACGAGTTGTTTGATGATCTTGCTATCTGTTACCGTATATATACATCATTGGTCTACAATCATACCACATACCGGTAGAGAAGTCAGTGCAGCGAAGTAGTCAACTATATCATGATGGTACCGTAATGGATAGATGGTCAGATCAGTATTGCAGAAAATTTTGGTATATGTTGAAGTTACGGCTTTCGCTTGGTTGGCTAGTCCACTTCAAAGTACAAAGATTGTGGTTACTTGGTCAGCAATCACCGGCTACATTACTACCCACCCAAGCAAGCAACAACCATGTTTTGTTTTTAGATTACCTTCTGCATCACCAGAAGACACTTCTTTGGCTATCATCCACGCTTTTCAAGTTGGTAACTATACATTGTTTTGCTTCATTGTTTCTCACGTTTCATAGCATCAAGATGGGAGTATACACATAATAATTGAGCATATCAGCTGTTTGCACAAGATGTACATACGCACTGGAGAAAGACCTCTCCTGCCATCTCAACTGTTTGTTGAAAATGTGCATTTAGACCAGTTTTAGAAAAACAGTTACGCCAAATCTAAGTCAAAAACCGGAATCTGGACATTCTAATCCCAACAGTTTCACATTTCTTCAACATAAGTTTCAGTTACTTTCACCACTGATAAATAGGGCTTTGCATCCGAGTTGCAACATACTAGCCTAGCATATATATATTCCCCGCCAGGCAAAGCTGACAAACATCGGGGAGTACAAGTCATTTTACGGCGACTTACAGTGAACATCGACAGCAAGATAAATTAGTCAATGATCAAGGATAGATTACATTGATGACAGACCTTGATCTACTCCTTGTTCCGCGTCGATCGATCTTTCTTATGCCCACCAAGGATACGAGAGATCTGCAGACCTCTACTGAAGGCCTGGTTGAAGAGCATCCTGGTCTGGAACTCAGACACGAATGGGAACCAAGCTAAGAATGCAATGGGGGTGAACAAGAGGAGGCCCATGATGATCTCATAGCCCCGTGCAAGAGCCTTTATCGATCCCCAGAGCCAGATACTCTCAATAGCAGGTTTGATAGCTTGTGCAATCTGAAAAAGAACGCAAGACGTCGGGTTAGAAGTTGAAACAAGTAAGGCCAGATTAAAAAAAAGGCATGAGAATACAAGATAGTCAACTAACCAAAAGCAAACCCCATCCAGTTGGCATGAAAGCAAGTATGCAAACAAAAATGTCTAGAACTGTCATGTGAGGGATTGCTATCAAGATTATAATAATAGAGACAAATGTTATAAATATGAGCCCCTTGATCAACCGGAACACAAGCTGGAACTCTGCACTGAACCTCCGCCTGCCAACTGATACAGTCTGGAAAATGAAATAATAACAAGTGAATGTTCCAGTGAGTGGAAAGCACTTGAGAAGTTCAACTGTTTTTATTAAAATTTTTAGTCAATCTCAACATGATGGATTAAAATAATGTAATCAGTGCACTATGCATGGTTCCCGTTTTTAGAAAGCTGAGAAAACTAATTTGAAAAACAATTAAATTGATACATTGTATTAAGGACATTATAAGGGCATTGTAACTATCAGAAACACCATGGCTGTAGGGTTAATTGAAGTGGGAATTGGTAATTACCTTCATCACAAGCAAAACAATGAAAATCACAACCCATGAGAAGCAATAAACCTGGAAACAGAATCAAATGAGAATAATTGGATAAGAATAAATCAAACAAGGCTCCACAAATGCTAAATAAGGTAAGCACAATTACCAGCACGCTGCGGGTATGCTTGGTTATATTCAAATGATATACAAGCCCATACTGGTAGATAAAGAACCGCAATGCAAGCAGTATTTCAACAATGGAACCACGCTTTCCAGAGTATCTAAGAGGCTCCTGCTCTTTTTCCCACCATGATTCCCAACTTTTTTCGGGTGATACACCAATACCTCCACGGTTGCTGATCCACTTATTCCAGTCAGCCCAGTCATCAACAATTTTCTGCCACTCAAATCCAGAAGGATTGAATAAGAATGGTGCAAAGAGCCAAGTGCCCACCATAAACCACATGGAAATGGTGATGAAGATGTAAGGGATAGCTCCTCTATATGACTGCCCGAAGATTTCATACACCACAAGTAAAATCATTAGCTCAATGCCCTTGACAAAATGACTGCGAGAATATAGTCGGTAGTTGTCAGCAAATTTGGCATGGAACACCACAAATCCACGCCCAGTGGCTCTATATTCAGCTCCACCATGGAGTAGAGTCCTTCCATAGTAGTGAGTTTTGGTCCCAAGTGAAAATGTAAAGAAAACAGATGCCAACTGTAGTTGCATAAGAACAAAGTCACTCAATGCTGTTCTGAATCCTCTCTCTAGACCAATTTCCATCATCATGGGCAACGCCATCAAGAAACCAAGCTGCACAAAAGACTCTGATGCAAGAGCAACTTGGAGAGGCGCATTATGCACAAACCTTCTTCCAGTAGCCAGTGCTTCATCAAGTCCACTGAGGACAAGATATAATCGCCCATAGAGGAAAACATATACAGTCCAAACTGTAATCTAAGACCAAACATAAAGACAAGAAATGTTAGAATTAATCAACAGTTCAGACAGTTGAGAACTTTAGGACCAAGAAAGTACCATTGTACTGAAGTAAAAACCAATGGTCGTATAGTAACATGACAACATTCTGAAGAAATCAAAACGGTGCCCCAGTCGATAGATGTCACGGCTCAGTGTCTGTTCCCCATTACCGTTAGCTATCTTCGCCTCAAATAATGAAATTTGATTAAGACCAACATCTCTTCCTTTGCCAACTTGCATGTATTCATGATGAGTAACATTGCCTTCACGCAATGTGGAATTGAATCCTGCCATAAAAGAATCAGATATTACTAGAACAGTTCCACATGTCATAGAAACAAGCAAGAATAGCAAAAGGCTAGTACCAGCAAATATGTCCTCACTAAGATTGATAATCTTAGATGCTTTACTTACACCACCCCTTGTAAGGTGGAAAAGTCGATCAAAGACATCAGGATGACCATAGTGAAAACGAACCCTGAAGGCAAAGATGTTCATTAAAAAGATGTCAAGGTGAAAATCTCAACAAAGTCTTCAAGGATAACAGTATTGTCAAGTAATGGTAGCATCAGGAATAATAATAAAAAAAAAAAAACAGAACAAACCCAAGCATCAAATTCAACAGAATTAATGAAAACAAGCGCTGACTTTGGGAGCAAACCACATCAATCTTTATTGTCTATAAGAGCACTATAGAAAATGAACATAAATTTGTAAAAGGAAAATTAGTAATAAGCAATCTAGTACAATAAATTCAGAGAACACAATGCCAATTCCATATGCTGTAATAATGTTGTGTCCATAATGAGATGAATCACCTCAATGGATTGGCAAGTACACGTTGTCCAATAGTCACAAAACTGGTCTCTTGATTTGACATGAACCATGCAAGAGATGAAACACTGCACAGGTAACAGAGATCACAAGTTAAATCATCCAAGCAATAACACTAGTACAAAGGTTAAATCACAAATATGGCAAAGTGAAACATGCCAAAATACCTGCCAGTAAAGATATGCTCCCTTACTCCAAGTATTGATGGATATCTCACACCATCATGTTTCTTCAGGAACTCTTGCAGCAAATTTCTCATTTTCAAAGCCTCCTCCATATAATGTTCCTGTTATGATAGCATAACATAAAAAGAAAGTACAAAAAAATCCTTGCAGAAACAAATGGACTAAATCTATATACCTGATTCATATCTATAGTTTGGAGACATTCACCACGAGTGAAAATTATAGCATGATTCTGATTTTCTGGTTTTCCTTCACCTAGAATAGCATTACCTGGAAGCTTTATCTTATAGATGATCTACATAGTAAAGATAAGCGGTAAATAAGTGTATCTCATTTTGCACCTCTGAGTCCATACAGAAACTGTTACTCTGATCATTTTGTAGTACCTGATCGAGACTCTGACCAGGCTCATCAGGCTGGGTTACAGAAGCCTTCACCAATGCTGAGTAGTAAACCTTTTCTATCTTCTTCTTGTTCCTATCCTGACTAGTTTCTTCAACCTCATCGATATAGGCAACCCTAAGCGATGGATATCTGAGAAGAAAGGTGCCCTTCCAATGCTTAACAAAAGCAATAATTCCAAGGGAATTTCTTTAATGCTTTCCAAAAAAGTTAATTACACGACTTCTAAAGAAAATTGAGGGTTTGATTACTACCCACTACTTCACCACTAACCCATTGTTTTAGGATTTGTGCAATTTAGTTTTAGAAAAACATGGAAGCACCATTTTAATTTCAATACTGCCACATACAACACCCAATAAACAGTCCTGTGGCAATATCAAGTTTTAAGATGTGGTTCCGAACCATTGCAGCAACTGCCAATGTAACTATCTAGCATTCATGCATTTAACATTGAATAGTGATGATGATAAAATTTTAGAGAGTATGATGTAGATGATATCTAATAAACAAGAATGGCATGGAACACCACTATGAAAAAATTAGATCGGATCCCAGTGCCGCACATAAGCAAAGTTCACTGTCATCACTACTCACTATTAACCATAGTGCCACTAGCCCATTTGAAATATACTTGAAGAAAGACAGGCAATGCTGTTGAACTGCCAAATGTGTTGACATCCCATGGTCCTAGCGCATTTAACATACAAGATAATGGTAATGCAAACAGAAGATCCAATAGCAGATAAAGGCCAAAAGTTGCACCATCTAACATGCTATATTTTAGCTAACTTTTGTGGCAGGATCTATTTCCTGTGTCAAACTCCAAAAAATGGATGTAATCCTATTGTGGTTTAGAAGAACAAATTGCTCTTTATCATAAGAAAAGGAAATAAGCCAATACCAAAATACTTTATTTTGAGCATATAAATGAGAAAGAAATGAAGCAAACAAAAGACAGGTGAATGTTCCAACTCTCAAAGTAACATCCATTCCAGAATGACAGAATCTTAATTCAAAACCTACGTTGTCATCAGCCTTAGAATATCATGTGCACGAGGATCACCAGAACGTTTCTGGATTCCGTATTGCTGGCACGAGACAACATATGTAAACTTCATGTCAGCTATAGCTTTGCATTGGGTCATTAATCGTGAGGCCTCAGACATTAGTCCGGTTGCTCTGTATCCTTCCATAAGATCTGAGAAAAACAAGTAAAATCACTAAATAAAGGTCACAAAGGCCATCTTCAAAACCACAAAATAGACCCAGCTTTGGAATACCATCATCTTTGGCCATATCAAGAAAAGCCTGAAGCTCCAAAGCTTTTCGATAGTACATCATCCCCCTTACTGCAAACAAGTGCGGTAAATTATGAAGATGCTTCTTGAGAGAACATAAAGGGTAGCCATGTGAGTGGAAACGGGGGAGTACAAAATACCAGTTCTTGTCAATGTTTGTCCCCTATATGATGCCCAGAGACGAAGTTCCTCTTCCAGTTTTTCATCCTCACGTATATCTTCCTCATTCTTGCGCCCCACCCTCTCAAGGAAATTTTTCCATTCATCTTTAGAGGTTAGAGAAGCAAAACATCAGTTTTGGTGGTCAGAAGATAAGACTTCAAGGAATTCCCAAGATGTGTCAATCCAAGTAAAAGTGCTATTTAAAGAAGAAAAGAACCTGGGTAAATCTTTTGCAAGTAGAAAAGAATGGAAACTCCATCCTCATTTGGCTCTTCTAGAACTTGTGAAGAGAAAAGAACATCTTCCTTGTAATAAGGAGTCAAGACACTGCAGTACACAAGTTGTTCCAGCAAAGGGACAAGAAACTCAATCAGAAGAATTAATCAGAACTTCAAATGTTAATCCGATTCTTTTTGAACTTGCAAAAGCAAGTTGGCAAACACAAGACAACATTTAACAAAACGTTGAGCAAGCAATCAACAAATATGAAGCAGAAGAGAAGCAGAAGAAATGAACAAAAATGCTTCTCATAATATATTCAGATGAATATAGAAAGAATTAGAAAGTACATAGTATTGGAATATGTAATATAATAAAAATCAAGAAATAATATCTTTAACGAGAACATTCAGGAAATAAGATAATATCCTTCCTATCATATATACCAAACAATCTGTTATGCTGAAGCCACTAAGAGAAAATATGATTTCAACATTTCATACACATTAAATGAGAGCCCATCAATTGTAGCATAACTTGCTAAGGCAAATGGTTGCTCTAGTGGAGACAAAGGTTCAAATCTCAACACCCACAGATTATGAGTTTAAGTCTTGTACTGTTGATGTGTGGGTTATTTGATGCTAATGGGATTTGATCTCATAACCTCTTTACTTGTAACTCTTAAATTACATGCTCTGACCAGCTCTCCCTACCCTAAGAAAACATATTGAAGAGAAACCACACAATTGTTTACCAACCACAATGTTAAATATATGAATAAGGTTAGCAGCAAGGCTCCATGGTAAACAAATGACAATATGTTAGCTTAATAAGTAAACATGAAAAGTCCAAGAAATGAAAGCTAGTTTTTAGTGGGCCTACAATAGTGTAGATAACTCAAAATCAATACGATCTTAGAAACAAGTTGAAACTTACGAGAAAGGCAACATGTTCCGCACTTTTGGAGCATTGGGCATTTCCATAAAAAGAGAATTAGCAAAGAACGAAATTCGCCTTCTAGCATCAAGGTTCGTAGGGACATCCATAGCAGATTCCTTCACTGTGAGCAGAAGGTGAAGCCTCTTTATCTGAAACCAATAGAAAACATGTACGGTTAAAACAAGAACACAAATACCATTTCAAAAGCTCAGTTTTATTATTAAAAGATGTGGATGAAAATATAACCTTTTCATTCCATGCATCGGATTCCTCTACAGGAAATTTGATAGCTTTTGTAAACAACTGATCTTGTTGATCAAGTGGTGTGATTCCCTCATGCTTTCTATTATTTCCACCATGTATGGAATCCAATAGTCTGCGAAAAACCAAAAATAGTGATAATAGCAGCTACAGGTAACATTACAATGAAGATCAGATGGCCAATTACTGTAATTACCAAATTGAATATAGCAATACCATCAGAACTCCTGAGAAACAAACATTGTTCAGATCTTCATCAAATTAGCGATTAGCAGTCCACTAGAACAGTTATTATTTTCATTTTCATGTTAAACAGAAAAAAAAATTAAACAGATCTTTGTGATGATAATATAACAGCATGTGGTCACCAAAGGCAAGATGCAAGAAAGTGGCATGCAGACTATTATTCCCTTTCTCAAGGAGAATAGCAATACAACATGCTACTAATACAGAAGTGCTAATTAGGTTTCTCACCCGCCGAGTTGCTCATCCATTATATCTCGTGTGACTACCTCAAGCATATCTTGAAACAAAATAACCACCAGACCCAAGTCGTCTTCCTTATTTTTTTGCTGCGTTCAAAGTGATAGAATGAGGTGGCAACTACAGTGAACATGACCAGAACTATGATAACTAGTATTATTTAATACCAGTAACTCGAGCAGCTCAACAAACTTCTTGTACAGAGCAGGAAGGTTCCTCATGTGCAGTTCCTTTATCAGAGTATCACATTCTATATGTTCATCCACCACTGTAAAAATCTTTTGTATAACACTGAAATATAATCACAAGCTTGTTCAGATATAAAGGTTCAGGAGAAGAAAACAGATTATAGGCAAATAAATTAAGAGAAAATAAAACTTACTCTCTCTCACGTAGGCCAAACACTAAAGCATTGATGATGTTTTTGAAAGAAGCATAGCATTCTCTGATAGCAAAGGAAAAATATGGATCTGATTTCATTCTCTTCTTCAGATCCCTATCTTTCCCTCCACTGTCTGCTGCCATATCCAATGCTATTGGAATCTAAAATCCATGCAATAAAACAAAATGAACCATAAATACCTAAGTATATCAAAATACAACATAGAGAAATTATCAGGTATCTTGAGTACACACCTTGCTGGCAAGTAGAAATGGTGGCCATTGGATTATATCCATATCACGATCTTTACAGTATGGAACGAGCAACAAGTCCATCTCCCTGCAGAAAAACAATGACAGCTGACAAGTCTGGCATAAGCCCAAAAAAGTAGACTTGAACTAAACAGATAGATGCCCTATATGATACCTGTTGTCTATAAGATCTTCCTCACGGAAACTTGTGATAATTAGGTTCCAAATCTGAGCAAATCTTGCAGCTATTTTCTCTTCCTCTTTATCATCCTCAGAAGTCTATAAATTAGAGTTTGTCAGATCAAAGGACTAATGAAAAATTACATCATCACTAATGTTCCGGAAAGGAACTACTGATAACACCATTAGGAGCTGCAAGACAAGATATTCACACCTTAGAAGGTCTACTGGAGAAAGCGGCCCGGAAACCTTTACTCTTGCTTGCATCAGAAGGAATCAAGCGTACATTGAAGGCCTTGGGTAAAGATTGGAAGCGAGATCTCAACATTCCTAAGGTTCGTATCTGATTTCAGAGAACAAACAAAGGAATGCAACATAAGCTCCATGGTCTATAATAAACAGTTAACCCTATCCACTATTAGATATAAGGAAAAACACCAAGATACATTATTACAAGTCAATGGGCCTATATATAGGCCAATTGAGAAGAGTTTTAACCAAATATAATACTAGAATGCAATATTAGAGTCCTAATCAGATAAGAATCATAACTAAATAAATAGAGATATTCTTAACACCCTCTCTCCTCCAACTCAAGGCTTGATGCAATAGACTTGAGTTTGAAAAAGAGAAAACTATGATGAATTTAAAAATTTGAAGATGGGAGGCCCAACAGAAGATTGCAACACCAAATGAAATAGTAGAGGAAGAACCAGTAACACGGCAAGTAATAAACGAAGCCACAAATGGCTAGCCAACAACATAATTAGAAGCAACAACGACTACGTCGGCGGCTTACAACCCAAACACACAAGATGGTGCAACGGGAGTGGCGGTGCCCTACAACCCAAAGACACATCGTGGAAAGGACGACAGCACACTCCCAATTAAAAATAGAAAGGTGACCGAGTCAGGACAACTAAACGCCCTCTGATTTTTTACTTCAACTAAACGCCCTCTGATTTTTTACTTCCACCAAGTCAAGACAACCAAAAATCCAAGGGGTTTTTTACTTGCACCAAGGTGTGAGACAAGTCACACAACTGACAAGTCGGGATAACTGAAACCCTCTAGTTTTTAACTCATGCAAGTAATAGACAAAACAGCACGAAGAAGAGTTGCAACAGCGAGGGGTTGCAGCAGTCCACGAAGTCAAAACAACTGAAGCAGAGAAGACCAAATCAAGATTTGAACCAAGGAGTTGCAACAGTAGACAAAGTTAGGGCAACTGAAGACAATAGAGAAGACCTAATTGGGATTTGAACCAAACCAAAACCGAAGACTGAACTGGACAAACCAGTGTTGAAACAAACTAACATTGCCACCAAGGCAATTGCCAGCGTTGGCAGCTGGCAACAAGTAGTGACACCCCGCAATGAGCAAAGATGGCCGATGACGAACGACAATTGTCAAGCAAAAGAGGCAAGGATCAGATCTAGTTGTCTAGATCCACTTGATGGTCGACGACGGCGAATGGTGTCCAGATGATCTCGCCATCAGAGCTACAAGACATGCCATAGTCGGCAACCTCTAGATCTCCATCTCCAACGAGGTGTACAATGTCACAACGTGGTGATGTGCCAAATCACCGATCTCCCCCTTGCTCATACTCACTGGCCAGGACGCCACCAACGCCTTTGACGCGTACCATCTGTCGTCAACATGGCCTCTCCAGCGATTCTTCGTCGGGCAATTTTTTTATTATGTGGTCTCCCTTGCGTCCGCCAAAGATAGCGACGAGTGATGGCCAGAGGCGGTGCTTGATAGTGATCATAGATGGATCTAGCAGCAAACAAATCTAATCAAGAGGAAGGTTGCCCCAAATCCAACCTATCGGTCTAGGCGACTAAGTAGGAGATTTGGGCCATGTAGACTATGTTGACTTGAAGGGAAAAACTAAATACCAATTTTTTGTTGGTACCGCCCCAAGGAGTTTCATGTTCGTCGTCTCCCAGGAGCGACGAATCGCTGGTGGATGGGTAGCTAGGTTTAGGGTTCCAAATATTAGTTCTGAAACCATGTTAGATTTAAGGAAAAACACCAAGAGACATTATTGTAACTCAATTGGCCTATATATAGGTTATTATAAAAGAGATATAATCAAATACAATACTAGAGTATAATCAGATAAGAATGCTAACTAAATAGAGATATCTTTAACATACACAATATTATAGGAACACAGTAGAGCCTGAGGGCATTAATTATTGTGTCCGAAGACATTAACATAATTTGACATGGGCACCATTTCCGAAGAAAGTGACATCCTTCTGTAAACAGGTCCTTGAGGATTTGATCACTTATCATCATAACTTTTTGAGTAGGTTCAAGAATTAGAAGTTTCACCATACTCCTCAATACAAGGCACATAATGCGACAATGCAATTGCATTGTCTTAGTAATTTGCAGTGTTCAAGAAGGCGCTAGGCAGGTGGTTGCTTAGCGCCTAGCGTCTAGGTCGCCACATAGATTATTGATTATAGCTATCACAGAGTATATATAATCAAACAAGCAAACACAACAAGCAATGAAGCAAATAAACAAACAACTAACCACTTTCACAAGTCACAGTCACAAACAACAAGCAAACAAACAAAAGTAGAAGTTTAATGATAGATAAAGTCCTCGACACGTAAATATATAATCTTCCTCTTCTACTTACTCTTCATAATCTTTATTTGAAAGGATTTGTTCCTAATCGGACTCAAATTCAGCCTCTTCCTCATTGATGTCATCATCAGAATTATCCGAGTTGAAATCATCTTCATGTAGTTCTCTCACTTTATTGCTTCTACGATGCTGCAAGGCATCACTAGTCCCAGATGCTTCATCAACTAGTTTCCATGTAAGTCCCGTAGCAGGCTCAATCTCATCATCATCATCATCTGCACCATCAACTATCCATCCTTGAGCATGAGTAGCATCCGAATCTAGGAGGACATCTACATTATTCTCCTTCTCCCTCTTTTGTTTGTTCATCAACTTTGCATTGAACTAAACATAGACTAGATTGTTTAGACGATTCACATCTAGTCTATTTCTTTTCTTTGTATGTATCAACAAAATAAAGTTGAGGTAAATTAAACACGAGGCTGTAAAACCTAAAAAAAATACATGTGAGTGTATTTATGTTAATACCCCTTCAAAAGTGCTCCAGTTCTTTCACATCCAGATGAACTAGTGGTCAAAGAGAGGATTCTCAAGGCAAATCTTTGCAATACTAGTGTATTGCATCCATAAGTTTTCCACCAATTAGCTATATAATTGCAAATAGCGACAAATGAACATATCATATATTTATAAACAACCATACAATAAATAGCACATTTAAAAACAAGTTTACCTGGATTAAAATTAAAATTGACATCCAGCTTTTGCCAAATTCTTACCAAAAGCCCCCTTTTGTCCTAAGTTTTTGCAACTCCTCATTTATCACTTGATTTTGCTTCTCAAAATCTCCATGATAGAAGATTTCAACACAATTGAGTATCCCATCCATAACAGTTTCATCCAAATGAATGGATTGATCACGATAACTATAATATGGATTCAATAAGTAGGCCGTCAAATGCAATGGGGAATCAAGTCTCTCTTTTATCCTTGCATCAATAATTTCAAGTAAAGCTTTATAGTTGCTCTCCAAATTATTCATAGCCTTCTTGATTTCTGTTTTTGCTTGGAGTTCTTTGTACCAAAAACCCACAGATGGCTTGCTATCCCCATCAATCATACGAAGCACTTTTACCAAAGGCCCAAAGACCTTTATACACAACGACACACCATTCCAAAAGCTTACACTCATCATAGTAGACATTGCCACTTTTCCTTTCGCAGTTTTAGACCACTTGCAAATACCCCTCTGTGTTACCCATCATTGCCCTTAGCTGTGCCTTTTCTCTATCAAACTCTACAAAGTAAGAAAAGAGGAAGCAAATCTAATTACTCCCGGCCTTATTATATCTCTCTTCTTTGTAAATGATCTCATCAAGGCCAAGAACTTATGGTGCGAATAGATGAAAATGGTAAATGCCTTTGGCTTGGTCAAGTGTTTTCTTAAACCTTGCCAACTTGCCAATAGCTTCTAGCATCAAGTTAATGGTGTGAGTTGCACATGAGCTTCAAAAGATATCAGGCCTTTTCTCCTTCAATAATGTCTTCGCTTCCATGTTGTTTGTAGCATTGTCTGTAACTATTTGTACATGTTCTGGCCCTACTTGTTCAATGCAAGCATCCACATAATCAAATATAAGTTGACTTGTGTGAGACTCCTCCGATGCCTCCCTTGAAGAAAGAAAACATGTTCCAACATTGCAATTCACACACAAGTTCATTATGCTCCTTTTTTGGTCAGTCCAAGCATCGATCATTATAGAGCACCCAATAATGGCCCTCTTTGTTTTGTGGCTCTTCGATAATGCCTTGGTTCTTTCCACCTCCTTCAACAGTTTCTCTCGAAGCTCATATTGAGTAAGAGGCATAAAACCAGGTCCAAATCGGCCAACCACCTCAACCATTTGCTTGAAGCTATCATTGTTGATAGCATTAAATGGTATACCTGATTCATACACCCATCTAGCAACATATTGTTTAGTGTGATGCGTTCTCTCCTTACATAGTGCTTCACTAATATTTTGTTGTCGCTTCACTGAAGTCATAGAAGTTTCAAGGCCAATAGGATTTGCAAACTTATCTATGGGGCCTAAAGTACAATGTGCTGAGCTTCCAATTTCTTGCAATTGTTCATCATCCATCCCTTTATCAATGCTCACCTCTTCTCTAATCTCTTCATCTTCTGCTTTCTTGGTTTTCTTCTTGTTCTTTGCCTCATTGCTGGAGTTCTTGCACTTTGCTTGATTTTCAGGTGAAGCCTTTGGGCATTTAGCAACATTTTCAGCTATTTGAGCAATGTGTTTCTTAAGCCTATAAACACCTCCAGAAACAACTTTTCCACACAAAATACACTTCACTTTATCCAAATTTGTAGAGTTAACTAATATTCCATACTCCCACCCTACATCATTTGACTTCTTAAGACTAGGACTCCCAGATGATCCTCCCAACACAGAGGCAGATGCTGTTGATGATATTCTATAAAAATAGAAGAAAAAATGAAATCAAATTCGGAGATATATCATGACTCATGAGGAGAATGGAGTAGAGAAGGCAGTAGACTAGCATAGCAAATATATCATATAAATCGCACAGCCGCACAGCAGAGGCAGCAAATTGCGTATATGGAGTGAGGGAGAAGAGGCGCACTGGAGAAAGAGGCAACAGCACTGCAGCCATATTAGAAATTTAGAATAAGGAATTAGGACCTGTGGACTGTGGCTTACTCCTCTGCTGCTGAGCAAAAGGTACTTCGGGGCAGAGAAAATAGCACAACTGCACAAGGCACTTCGATCGCTTCGGGTAGAGTCACAGTCGTGATCTCTTCGGCAGCGGCGGAAGGGCGGGCTGGCGGCGAAGGAAGATCTCCTTCCTCAACTGCGGGCCTACGAGGAAGGGCGGAGTGACCGAGATCTTCCTCAGTTGCGGCGGACAGGCGAGATGTTCCTCGGCTACGACGGATGGGCGGAGGGACTGAAGGAGAAGGTGGTCCAGCCGGTCCTCAGCTGCACCGGCGAACAAGCGGAAGGTCTCCTTCCTCAGTTGCAGCGGACAAGCAGACGATCTCGTTCATCGGCGACAGTAGATCTACTCGTGTCTACTACGGGGGCGAGACACAGGACTACAGGAGAAGGGGAGAAAAGAAACTACCCTAACCGTGTAATTTTTTACCCGTTTCTTCCTCCACCTGGCTCCGCCTAGCTCTGATTCGTGCCGCCTTGCTCCGCTGAGCGCCGCCGAGCGCCGCCTTGGACCGCCTAGTTGACTCCACCACCCAGACAACCGATTTGGGCATAATCCCCGCGGCCAGTCACCGCCGAGTGCCTAGGAGGCCACCAAGGCCACCGTTTACAACACTGATAATTTGTAGTCCACTCATTGAAAAAAAAATTGTGGTGCCCACTTGCATTACCATAGAGCCCACATGTAAGAAATATGTGGTCCCCATCATAGCAAATGAGCTTAGAGTGCACAAATTTCATTTAAACATTAATCATGAGCAACCAGTGGGTAGACAATTAGAGAGGTTATCCTTTCTCTACCTTTACAAGATGGCCATCAAAGATTAGCAAAGCTATATCCAAAATAGGAGACAAACCAAAACTTTATTTGAGCAGTCTTAAAACTGCATGTTCTGTCTAAAAACTAGTGATCCTAGAAAGAAAGAAAAAAGTCCTAGAACTGATTTTTCTAATTTGCGCTTAAATACAGGTGCAATATATAAGACAAGAAAATCATTTCTAATGCCAACCTGGCCCAAAAGCCAGAATGTCAAACCCACAGAGTAATGGAGCACAGTACTGAAACTTCGTACTAACCTCACCAAGACGACGACACGCCCCGTAGATACCACCAATTAATGTAGAGAAAAGTGCATACCAAATTTGGGTGTCCATGAAATATACCTGGACAATTGAACTAACAAAAATCAAATATTGGTGTAAGCAACTGCCATGTTAACACGCAACAACGAGGATAGAGTCATACAAGAATTATTGGAGCCCAAAGTGCAATTACAACACCAATGTTGTTATTCGCTGCACATCAACACCTAAGTAAGAACTTCAAAACATCACAAAGAAAAATAGCAAATTGCAAGATATATACCATGTGGAAAAAATTCATGCCACTTGAATGTCCGGATTGGTTCTCTCATTATATCTTTGGTTGGTTGTACCAGAGGCTTGATCTGCAATAAGGAAGTGAGAGATGGAAACCAGTATAAGAAAAGTTGAGCACCAAGAGGGTTTAGTCCATGCTAATTAAATCCCAAAAGAATAGAACATGAATCTTTGACCATATCACCTGTCATCAGAAAACTTTGGGATTTGCTAAGTTGGTGTGGAACTGTGGATGCTCGCTGATGTGTGAGCATTTCTTATATTTGGACACAATAAGGCAGTAAGAGAAGATGGGTAACCAGTATAAGAGAAAAGTTGAGCACCAAGAGGGTTTAGTCCATGCTAATTAAATCCCAAAAGAATAGAGCATGAATTTTTGACCATATGACCTGTCATCAGACAGCTTTCGGATTTGCTTTGTTGGTGTGGAACTGTGGATGCTCGCTGATGTGTGAGCATTTCTTATATTTGGACACAATAAGGAAATAACTTTTATTTGAAATGTTGATGTATACTGAAGAAGGTCAAACTACTAATAAAAGAAATAGACTTATTGACTTCTGTGTTCTCTGTTTTCTGACAGTCAAAAGTCCACAATAAATACAGTTCAGAAAATCATAATGCATACCATACCATTACACATTTCTTATCTTTCAGAATGAAAATACACCAAGCAATGGTAACACAAACTTCAAGCACAAGAACATTGAATGCAGCATTTTCCAATACATGTAAAATAAACAAGAAATGAGTAGGTACCTCCACATAATAGCTCACTGTCAATTTCATTGCTAAAAGAAGAACCCAGAACATCGTATACCTAGCAGTAAACAACATTCAGTAATTAGAAAAGGTGGAATAGTAAACAACAAGAAGTGTGAAATGAGTAAACATACTTGAAGAGGGAGAATGCGCCTTCATGCATTCCTCTGCCAACAAATAATCGAGGCTGCAGATAAAATAAGTCATGAATCTTAGTACCAAAAGATATCAACCACCACAGCTTCATTATCAACAGCAGAAACCACTAGATGAAAAACCACCTGGGACCACCACATCATGAATGTTATGACATTAACATTTGAACTCTCAAGAAACCTTCGAAGGAATGGGAACAGAAATAACATAGCCGCAAGCATGTTTGGTGCCAGATATATCACAACAGCCAAAATGTACAATGATGGCTTATCCTGACCATCACCAAGCCAACTTTTTATTATCTTTGCAAGACCAGTAGGATTCTCCCAGGTGAATGCATAAGTTACAGGCAAAATCACAACCCATGCAGCAGCTGATATTAACTTCAAGACATATCGCAGCTTAACCGCAAAAGACATGCTTCTTCTTGCTTTCCAACCAAATACAATGTCCAGAAGTGCTGCATTTGTACATATTTATTAAACACTGTACAGAAATGAAGGATTTTATGTAATAATAAATGAACACCATGCATCGTTGCTCAGAGCAAATGCAGTTAAATGTCTCTCCTCCAGTTTCATACTTTCATGCCATGAAATTCACTGCAGATCAGGAAACTAAATATCACCCAAGAAAAATCAAATTGAACAAAATATCTTTCAGTCAGCTGCAATACAGAGAACAAATATATCCTTTTGATTAAGCTATCTTCGAGCAATAGTGCCAAAGAACTATTTTTTAAAAAATAAATCCCCACCCAACCATGTCATAAATCAGCAGAAGGTTTTTCTCCCCAGCATTTGGTCTGAGTGTGGTATTACGTAATCTTGGTAATGGTAGGGAGAAACCAGTTTCAAATAATGTGATGATTCACTAGCAGTGCATATGGTGAGCAACTAAGTTTATGCACTAACTTGTTCACCCAAAAACATAAACTATTGGGGAAAAGCAGACCATTAACTGATACTTCAACACCCCCTTATGTTTAAACTCAGCTAGGTCTACAATGTGGGCGAAACTTGGGCCGGGACCAATCCACCCTAGGATCTCTTGTTCTCATCATTGGACTCTTCAACCAATTAATTTTCCTGAGGAAAACCAGGTCTGCTCTGATATCATGATGAGTTTTCTGCACTAACCAATTGATCAAAAAACTTAAATTATTAAAAAAGTCAATCTACTCATATTTCGACACATCAACAAGTATGATTGTTTCATTTATATCATTGAACTTCTCTTCTAATCCTAAGTAGTGTTGTTTGGAATAGCGTAGGCAAATGCACCCACCATTTGCCCCTCCATTAGCTAGCAGCTAGGCATGGGCCATTTTCTAGTTTTTCCAAGAACACAATGATCATTTGGTAACCATCATTAGGGCCACTTGCTAACCAAAGCACATCACCAACAAAAGAATATCTACATCTATGCAGTACATTATCTTGTAGTTTAACAAATATGTTTGAACAAAGCTAACTTTTTGCTTTAAGTGATCATTCACAAAAGCTACTCCCCTCCAAAACAACTAAACTCTGTCCAAACACACACCAATCAAGGCAGTCAGGTGTTATTGGTGAAACTCAGGATATTTCTCCCAGCAGGCAAGCTTTACATGGTCCTTGTGTGTTTTATCAACAGCAACTTTGGAAATGGAAGTACTGCTAACTAAATTGGCATAGCAGAGTTGTGTACCCAATACAAAGCCACATACCAAACAATTAGGATGTGTGTGGGCAAATCTGTGAGAAAGCAAGAGGAGGGGGTGGTGCGAGTTTAATCATATACCTTGACCCAACTTCAAAATTGCAGCAGTTATAAATATGCTCAAAACCTGCTTAAATACTCCAGCATCAAATATATCACTAGGTGTTCCACCATTCCAAGCAATAATAATCATGGCCTATATGAAAAGATAAAGCCATCAGAAATATGTGAATCAGGATAGGCAGAAGGCCTAAAAATAGAACAAAGAAAAGGAAAGAGCATGCGAAAGAGCAACTAACCTGTAAGGATAAAATTAAAAAGATCCACATCCTGTCAAAACTACGAAAGATGTGCCAAAATGAGCGTATCTCAACAAAATTGACCTTTCCCATCCAATGATCACTACCAGCAGACCTGTTCTCCTGAACCACAATCAGAAGAAAGCTCAGTACCAAGAGGATCTCTCATATCTATTTTTCCTAGTTTTATTTAGAAGGTAAATGTATAATCCGATTGAGCCATGAATCTTTTCTTGGCAAATGTTTAAAAAAAATGTTACAACAATGAAAGCCACACAACATTGAAAAGAAGCCAGTTAAATTTAGCTGTAGTGTTGTGCCATTGTTTTGTGGGTGGGTGGGTGGGTGGGGGTGGGGCACAACTAGTATGCAGAATCCATCAATTGGTAGGTTTAATGTAAGTACACTCATGCACTTGGTCTTTAATTTTAAAAGCAAAATAATAATAGCATGAAGCAAAAAATTCTCATGTAAGAAATCCAACTGTATTGATATTAACAGGGAACCTACTCCATTCAGACGATCACGATGAGTATCTTTGGGAGTCTCGAAAAAATCAGCATCAGCTCTCATAGGCCATCCTAGCCGGAAACAATCAACTGACCTGACAAGCATTACAGGAATTATGTGCTTTCTTTAAAATTGGAAGCACAAGATAGTAAAAGTAATTATTAAATTAGGTTATCATTTACCAAAAGTACTCATTTAGATCATCATAGTTCCTCCAGTGCGAGTGCTTTGACTTTATGGTCTGGCTCCTTTCGGCTTCCTATAAAGTATCAAAGAACATCGGCTGATCAATCAAGAATGAAATGAAAGAAATAAGACATTTGAAATATAACAACTTTACCTTCTCTATAACTTTGTATATTGGAGTCACAACTTTCCTCAAAAAGGCTTCTTCCTCACCGCCATATGCTGGTTTAACATTTTCACCAGTCATTGGGCTCACATTTCCAGCCAACATACCATAGAGTTCAAAAGCCATCTTTTATGATAGAAAATAGCACTGTCACTAATGAGAATTTCACCAAAAGGATTGCCACTCATACATAGAGCATTGTGTCAACAAACAGCATTCCCGAACAAGTGTCCATAAGAATTACATTATTTTTCCATATTGTTCTTACAATTATGATTGCACAATTGCTAACCCAAAGTAGGCAAGGTCATCAATATCCTACATTAATATGACCTTACTTTTTCTTTGGTGTGACAAGATGTAGAACAAATGTCAACAACTCCCATTTCTTATGGTCACAAATACTGTAATCAGTACAGTGCTCTGCAAATTTTTAGCATCAAAGGAGGAAGGAAACACTTGTAGCAACTCAAAATTCATCACACTTTTTAATTACCAGATCACCTTGAGAAGACCTACTATTTCCTTAAGTACTTGTTCACATGACATAGTATGATGTTGTGCTTATTACACGCATCATCCAGTCAAATTACAAAGTATTTCCCATATCAGTATCATGCCGGCTATTGTTGGTGCATACACACACTGCCTTTGCAACTGAAATACCACAGATGAGATTAGATTGTGATTTTCGTAAGCTACTGAGAACTATTCTAATGTTAGTGAAATTCCTCCTAAAACGAGCTTAAGCACTTATTATTCTGTATCAAGATTTTTAACCAATTAATCAGATATGAACCATTGTTAGGACATCCAACAGATATAACATGGTTTATTTAAATTGAGGAACACTCGAAGTAGATCGTACATGATGGTAGATGTAGCTTAGACACTCTGGCATGAATCTCAAGTTAGCTGCCTCACCCCAAATTAGGAGATAGAGACCCATATAGAGAAGCTTACGCTGCTGAACTTCCTGTTGGATAGTAGGTAACCTAGAAATCAATTGGACAAAAATTTTAGACAAACAAGAAACTGTCAAGAAGACAAGAACAACTCTTTGTTTCAACTAGGGAAAAAAATAAAGGTGAAACTAAAGGATAAAATGGCACTTTATTGGGCTGGTTGAAATGAACAAGAAGCAAAATAACATATAATTACAGCCCACGAAAATCAGAGTCCAACAGTGCCTAAATTATCCATTGCTGGATTGAACCTACCATAAACTGCTTTTGCGGTTCAGGTATCTGCACCACTTCTTATAGTTCTTAAATAGCTTCTTCATCACTGCATCCAGAGCGCGGTCATCCAACTGGAAATACCACGCCAAGAAACAACATGAATAGACCACATTACAATAATTGACATGAAGAGATAGACAGACTAAACACCTTTTGTTGTTGGTCTGGCTTGGGTATCTGCCTTATGTGTACATTTGCAAGTAATAGTATCAGATGTTCCCTTTGATTCGAAACATTATCTTTCTGTAGAGTGAGTCACAAACTTAGATGGTTCATGCTTTCAGAGTAAATAAATGTTCAACATGAACAGTGTCCCAGACAAAAAAGTAGCCGATCCTTGTCACAACATTACCTGAAATCCAAACATAGCCTGAAGCCAATCAAGAAGATCTTCATCAGATTTCTTTTCATGTTCCTTGGGCCATGGCAGGCCTCTAGTGTTCTGAAGAGCATAAACAGCAGCTTGAATCTACATAATTAGAGGGACCACAATAAGATACTTTAAAATTATAATTACTAAGGGTGTAATGCAATTGACAGATAATAAGCTTCAAGAAGGCTGTTGTCATGAAATTCAGGATAGATGAAAACCTCTGGATATCGCATGATAGCTTGATTACTACTGTCAGCATCAAGTGGCAGAATATTATAAGGAACATACAGCTTCTTCTTTTCCTCAACTTTGTTGTATGTTTCCAAAACCTGTGTAATAATAACAAGAACAACAAACAGTAAAAAAATCAAGTATTTTCATAAAGAAGAAAGAACAAAACGAACAAGAAAGTTGAAAAAACAAGGCTCCACCATAACAAGAAGTCAATAAGGTTAGGATGTACCGATTGATCAAGTTCAACAGATTGCGAAACATTGACTGCTTTTAAGACCTCAAACAAGACAGCTGCGGTTTGATATGCTTTAGTGAGCAAAGCACTGGGCAAATATCACAAAAGCCAATGTCAGGGAAGGAGAAATTAGTCAGAAGAACAAACTTAACCAATTGCTCACCGGTCAGCTTTATCAGCAGCATTTTGAAGTGCTTGGATGTACTTGTTGTAGTAGTGCTGATAGAAACTCTGCATCTCTCGAGCATCACTCTGTTTCACCCTTCCTTTCAATGTTGGATCATTCTCCTAAGGAAATGAAACCTCACAAAGTCAAAATGATCATGTTCTAATCCACCAAGTTTTCTTCTAATATAGACTGTTCATATATGCCTGTTCGGACTAAGGACCAAAGAAAGAGGTAAGAAAAAAGACCTATGAAGGTTTCATTGATTTAAAATTGTGCAAAATGTCACCATTTTTCAGCAGTAATCAGAACATAGCAAGTTAGCACCTACAAATCTTAATTAATTTATCATAAGTCCCATAAACTAGCATAAATAGCATGCAATTTGGTCGTTTTGCGTGCATACAATCTAGGTTGTATGTTTAGCATTTCAATTAATGGGAAAAAGACATTACTCTTTCTAGCCTTTGCAAAAGTGCAGTTTTAAATTGACGAACACCACGGCCACTTGAAGTTGGGTCCAGAAGATGAGCCTTCTCGAAAGCGTAGAAACGACCTAAAAGCATCCACAAAAACAACAAGCAAATCTCATAATTCACTGATGAGACTTTGATTCAATTGTTGATATAGAAAATAAATTCCAAGGTTCAAACAGTTTCTAAATATCCGAGCACCAAAAGACGGGCTGCAAACATCAGACAGATAGGGCTGACCTCCCACTAACACTCCGCGCCCACACCCCCACCCCCCACAACACAAACAGCCTAGTCTTTAAAAATGTGAAAAGAAATGCAAACAATGTTACCAAATCAATCGCCATCCACACACACTGCTGACAATGACATTTATCTAAAACCAAAATCAGGAAGAAAAACTAAAAAGCAATACCTGTGCATACATCACTTGAAAATATATCAGGTTAAAGCAAAACTTAACACGCACAAATGTTTAAAGCCACCAACATATCACCCCCGGAAAAGCAAGTAGCCAGTTGCAAAACAAAATGAAACGAAATGGGGGATACAGAGTGCATGTGAATCATTCACAAATCACCACCGCAGCCCAAGAGTTAACTTGCTGCCGCATGCATCGAGATGAGAGGAGAGCGTGAGGAGTGGTGGGCTGTAGTACGCACAGAGGTAGGCGACGCGGGGGTTGCTGGCCTCGACCTCGTTGGCGACGCGAAGGATGGGGGCGATCTCCACCAGCGACGATGGCACCACCTCGCTGTCAAATATGGACTCCCCCAGGTTCCCCACCGTCTGCGTCCGCAGCAGCCTCCTCCCGCCCGACGCCCCAGCCGCCGCCGGAGACGGAGACGGAGACGCCTCCACCCTCCTCCCCGAAGATGAAGACGCCATCTCGCAGCTTCAAAACTCAAAACCCTCAGATCCCTGCACGCAAAAAATCCAAAAAAAAATCACCAAAATGGGGAGAATACAGCGGCGAAAGGAGATAGCGGAGAGAGATGGATGGGGTTGCCTTGGAAGCAGCAGCGCATGGAGATGGAGGAGAGGAGAGAAGAAACCCTAGATTTGATTCGGGGAGGTGGGGGAGGGGAGGAGGCGATGGGAGCCCAGAAGCAAAAGCGCAGTGTGTGTGCGGTAACGGACGGAAAGGTTTTGAAGGGGTTTTGAAATATTTTTTTTGGGTTTCGCTTTACTTGTTTTGTTTTCTTTTTTAATTCAAACAACGGCACGAAGTTCTATCTTATAAATTTTCCCCGTTCATCGTTGAAGAAAGGTCTTTATGGTTGTTGGTTAAAGCGCTGTGCAAAAGTTACTAGGTTGCAGGTTCGAGACCTCAATACAACATTAATTTTTGCTTTTTCTTTTCTAAGTGAGCATGCTTGTTTATTTGGTTCGAGATATACATAGGCCATAGGGCACGACATAAATTTTTTTATTTTTTATTTAATACAATTTAAATAAAACAACCGAACAAGTCTTCATATTTTTTTCCATAGGTTATGTTAATTTCTATCTTTCCCCTTTTTTATTAGTCATTTTCCTAGAAAGTCTAATAGTGGGACTCTAAATTGCTAGTGAGACAATAGATTTAATTAATATTTAAAAATATTTCACATAGCACCATTCAATGAGTTGAATTGAGCAACTTAAGAAAATTAAAGTATATACATAGAAATATCAATAAATTAACAATTAAAAATCATTCAAATGCAACTCATTTGAACCTACACAAATTTTTAAACAAATTTACGAAAACTATTTCGATTTTAGCAACAAAAAAAATTACACAAAACTTGAGTGAATTTTGATGAATATGCATAAAACTCACTCAGGTTTCATTAGATATGCATGTGTTTCATGATAGACAAATATAATTATCATGAATGTTATCAAATATATATGAAACCGAAGAAAATTTTAAAATAGATTTACGAAACTTGAATGGGTTTCAACAAAATTCCTAAAACATATTTAGGTTTCAACATAAATTCATGAAATCCACTTTAAATCTAACAAAAAATAATACATAGAATTTGAGTGGACCTTGGTGAAGATGCATAAAACACACTCAGGTTTCATTACATATACGTTTCGTAATTAAAAAAATATAACTGGTATAAGTGCTACCGCGTAAATATGAAATTTAAAAAAGTTTCAAAGTAGACCCATGAAATTTGAGTGGGGTTTCAACAAAAAATATTGAAGTCTACAGAGGTTTCAACACAAGTCCACAAAATCTACATCGATTCTAACAAAAAACACATTAAACTTGAGTGGATTTAACGAAAATATATAAAACATATGCAAATTTCATCACATATACATGTATTTCATGATAAACAAATATAATTAGAATGAGCGTTGCAAAACACACATATGAAACCTAAGAAAGCTTCAAGATAGGCTCACAAAATATGAATGGGTTTCAACAAAAATCATTGAAATCTGCACATGTTACAATACAAAAATCCATAAAACATTCTTTTATTTTGACAAAGGACACAAAACATGAGTGGATTATGATGAAAATGCATGAAACTCACCTGATTTTATATATACTTGTGTTTCATTATTAATAAATATAATTGAAATAAGCATTACCAAGTATACATAAAATCTTGAAAAGTCTCAAGATAGACTCACGAAACCTAATCGGGTTTCAACAAAAGTTATTGAAACCTATCAAGGTTCAGCACAAATCTCTGAAACATGTTTTAATTCTGACAAAAAACACAAGAAAGTTAAGTGGATTTTAATGAAGATACATGAAACTCATAGATGTTTCATCATATATATTCATATTTTACGATAAACATACATAATTAGTACAAATTCTGTCAAATACATATGAAACATAGAAAGTTTCAAGGTAGATCAACGAAACATGGTGATATGCCCAAACATGCATACACTTGAGCAAGCACAACAGTGTCTTGATCTTCACGATGTAGGAATTTTAATAATTTAGTGGTTTGTAACCGAACGATGGGATAGTCAATAATAAGAGTGCTTACATAACCTACATGCTATCTACTATTAAGACAATCGCTCTTCTACACACTGAAAAAACCAACCCACACAACCACGCTGTATAGACATAGAGCACCAATTTGGTGAAATCAAAGTTTCTATTCTCGCAAATCCATTCAAGGAAATCACAATAACAAAAGAAATAAGCAACTCATTATGCAAATTGACTATTTCAAAATAATATTTGGGAGGGCTAAGTGTTGAGCCATACAAGGGTTATATAGTTGGCATCCTGATTAGAGTTTGGCCAAAACTTACTCAAACTTGGAGTTATGTATTTTTAATACTAAGTATGTAATATATCTTTAAATTATATATGAATCGGATTACTATTTGCATAAACAGTACCTATGCTACAGTACTCTAATACCTAATCAACATATATTCTTCCAAATAGGTATATAATTGTCCATAAATATAAAACTATAATTAAATTTGAACTTATTCATGGCAATTCATCCTAACTCATATCACATGCAACCAGTGATAAAGTTGGATCCGAATATGAACTCTACTCGGATTGAAATCTCCTATTCAGATTGAAATTAGGATGCACGTGTTGATTGGGTCTCTATTCAGATTGGCATGACAAATAAGAGCTGGACCCCATTCAAATTGGCTAATGATTTCACAAACCCATGGGCCTCCATAGCATTTCTCAACACGCCATTTCATATTCTCAATAAAAGCGTCCAAATTTTATCTCACACTTGGGAATCACAAAATAAACACTCAGAAGTACCGCATGATTTGAGATCTCATAATTAAATACGGGCATGCTTCTTTTTCTATAGTTGTTTTGTCATGTTTCTCATAAAGTTCACAATAACTTTCAACCATATGATCATCTTCATCATTCTCATTAACAATTACATGTGATGGTGTTCAAATACTAAGGCTACCTCCAACAGTGGCGTTAGCTGCGACTCGCGTCGACGACGGCGGAGAAGTGCTCGCCGCTTGCTCGGCCCGATGGGACAGCCGCGTTCTACGGGAGGAGGCAAACGGGAGGCGAACTCGCTGCGAGCACGGCGTCGCCGTTGGAGGAGACGAAGACGCGACGAGACGTGTTTTGCAGGCCCCACTAAGAAAACGAACGACCAATCTTATCCACTTAAAAAAATTTCTGACAGGTGGGGCCAGTGAACTAAATGACCCACATGTCATTGAAGGGGTGCACGGTTTAAACGTCGCAAACATTTATAGCGTGGGCCACACGCCCATGTTCACCATGCCCATGTCAAGAGCCGCACGCACCACGCGTAAAGGGAGGTAGGTCACTGACCTATGGGCCCGCGAGGGAGGCGTCCCCACATGTCATAAGCATTATATTAATTAGCCACGTCGCACACTTTAAAAGTTGAGTGGAGCTCGCCACACAGGAGTGCGCTCGGGTTGATGACGGCGGCGACGGCTGGCGTGCGTGCTCCACTCACTAATCCATGGGCCTGGAGCAAATCAAGGCCCACCTATCATTGAATGTAGAGTAATAAATGACTGTAACGCACATATTTTTAAGTTTGTATTACGTACTTATTTAATTTTAGCCATAGAGAATGACAGGTGGGGGTCTTTTTTTCTGGCCCACCTGTAAGCGAGGGGAGACTTAAAAATAGCCATTGGGGAGGTAAAAATTGCGGGTCGCACCTGTCAGCCTCTAAAAAATTGACCATTTTAATCTAGTCGTTTAAAAATAGCCGTTGGATCAATTTTTAATTATTTTGGCCCTAAAAAATCATTAAAAAAATCCACAAAAATCACAAATTTTTTTCCAACTCTCCCCTATATAAAGACATGTTGTTTCACCATTTTCACTCACATTTGTTCATCCATCTACACCCAAAACCACTCCATAATTACTGCAAAAATTTTCAAAAATTCTACATGGATTCTAATCCACCTGGCGGTTTTGTTAACTGGTTTGGCTCTTGCCATTTTCCTGGAGAAAACACCGAAACCCCAAACACCCAACAGCAACCCAGTTTTTCGCAGCCACCGTATCCCCCTAACTACCAGCCATATCCACCGAGTTACCAGCCATATCCACAGTACAGCCAAAATTATCGTCCCTATCCACCACACGGCCACGCAATTCCACCGTCCCCACAGTATAGCCAAAATTTTCATTTTGTCAGTATGCCGCCGAACTGTACGCAGTTTTCCCCATCTCAACCGCACTCTACGTCTATCTTCGACAACAACACTCCAGACTCTGCTCCACCTGATCTAACAGCCCGAGTTGTCGTCGATGACACCAACACCAATGCTGCTGTTGATGCTAGCGGGAAGACGAAGCGCTTACCGTGGTCCACCAATGATGACATAAAACTGATAAGTCGGTGATTTTCATACAACATCAAGAGGGAAATGTATTTATGTTCGACTTCTTCATTTAATATTGTTTTTTACAACACACAAATTAGTTCTGGCTCAGCAATTCGCTCAATCCTATTGATGGAAACAATAGGAAGTGTAATATGTACTGGGCAAATGTCACAGCAGCATTCAACAACACGGTCCCGACAAACAGGAGATGGGAGACCAAACACTGCAAGGACCACTGGCAATGGAGCAATAAAAAAGTGGTCCAATTCAATGGTGTTTGGCTCCGATTGAAAGATGTCTACGCTAACGGTCGTTTCGACGACCAACGCATGGGGCAAGCTCGTGAGACGTACAAGACAGAGATAGGTCATCCGTTCGTCTTGGATCACTGGTGGACGGCAGTTCACGGGCAACCTTAGTGGTCTGCAATCTACGTTGATACCGCCAATAAAAGAAGCAGGTTGTCCGAGTCGGGCACCTACACGTCATCGTTCAACAACGATGATGTGCCACCAGTAGAGACACGGCCAGAAGGATGAGACGCCGCTAAGGCGAAGCGCAAAGGTAAGAGCAAAATTGATGTAGCGCAGGATTCTACGGTGGCAATGCGAGAGGATCTTGATGCCTTCATCAACAATCACCATGACCATGTCAAAAAAAGGAAAGACGTAGTCCGTATGTCCGAGTCACTGCACAGCTTAGGGAAGTTGAAGGAAAAGTCTGCCTTGTACAAGGCATACTCAAGAATGGTGGGCATCGACAAATCCACCATGGACGACGCTCAGAAAGAGGAGTATGCAGCGGGCATAAAGATGATAAGAGATAAACTTAAAGCCTTGGAGGACCAAGATTAGTTTTTGATGTTTTCAATTTACTTTGGATAGCCAACCATGTATGTTTCTTTCTTAATCTATGTACGATGCTTTATTAATCAATACATGAATTAAATTTAGCATTGTTGTTAGAATATGGCAATTGGAATATAGTCGTTGGAATGTAGCCATTGAAAACTAGCCGTTCGAAACTATTCGTTGGAATATAGTCGTTCGAAACTAGTCGTTGGACTCCTTGTCTATATATTCAACCTCCCTCAGAACGTTCTCCTCACAATCTAACTTCTCTTACAAAACAGCATAACACTTCACAAACTCACTTTTCGCAGCCACTCACAAAATGTCGTCTAGCTCTAGTTCGAGCACAAACAGCCCTGAGGAGGATGCCATCAGCAAGATAGAGGATTTCTTGGTGGACTTTGTGAAGGAGGAAGATGAGGAAGATTGTATTATCGCCGATCTGTACGCCCGATTTGATGCTGCTTCATCCCGTAGATGTCGCTGACGCAGCAATAGGAGATATGTTGAGAGAGACCGCGAAGATGGCCATCTATGACTTGTTGCAGACTACTTCTCCAACTCTTTGGTGTACCCCGACAGTATATTCCGTCAGCGATTTCAGATGGGGGAGACCACTCTTTGTTTGTATTGTCGAAACGCTTGGTGAGTGGTCCCCTTATTTCATTGAAAGAAGGGATGCCACCAATCGCTGTGGACTCTCCCCTTTACAGAAGTGCATTACAGCGATGCGTATGCTAACATATGGTGGTCCCGCTGATGCTGTCGACGAGTACGTGCGGATAGGGGAGTCCACGGTGATTCAATGCTTGGAGCACTTCGTGCAAGGCGTCATCAATAAGTTTGATAAGAAATATCTTCGCAGCCCCACCATCGAGGATATCCACCACTTGCTGCAACAAGGAGAGGGTCATGGCTTTCTGGGTATACTGGGAAGTATTGATTGCATGCACTGAGAATGGAGAAACTACCCAGTATCATGGAAGGGACATTTTACGTATGGAGATTATAGAGTCCCGATGATCATACTTGAAGCGGTGTCTTCTTACGATCTCTGGATATGTCATGCTTTTTGGTGTGGCAGGCTCCAGCAATGACATCAATGTGTAGAATCAAGGATGCCGAATAGAAAGGGGGTGAATATGAGGCTTTTAAAAACTTCAAATTAAAACAAACATTGGCAAATAAAGAAATCAAGAACAAATAACAATAATATGAGAAAGAGGAAGAGAAGACGAACACAACAATTTTTACCGAGATCTCAGAGACTCGCCCAGTCTACCCTAATCCTCGTTGAAGCACTTAAGTAAATTGAATCTTGCTCCAATATCCACGAAGGATATTATCCACTAGTGGTTGCTCCTTGTCCACTCCGGAAAGGCAAGCACCGAGAAACTATGAGTATGCAAATGCTATGAACTGAATGCTCGGTGTATCTGAAAAGCTCACGACTTGATCAAAAGATCAAGATTTTAACTCCAAAAGTAAATACTCAAGTATGTGTATCAAAGGAGGCAGCTTGTTATATAAAATATGAGCTCAAAGACTCTATTTATAGCCTCAAATTTCAAAAGAGATGTTGGAGCTCGAGCTAAAAATCAGCAGCTCAAACTAACAGTCAGTTAGGCAAACTGATAGTCAGTTTGGGTCACGACCAGAGAGAAGTAAAATCCGGAGAAAACTCAGCTAGCCGTTTGAGGTCAAAAATGGAAATAAATCAGTGCAAACTGACAATCAGTATGAGGAACTGACAGTCAATTCCAAACTCAACGGCTGACAAAAATCATGGATAAAACTTTGCTAGTCATTTGTAGTCGTATATAGAAACTGATAATACGAACTGACAGTCAGTTATCCAAACTGACAGTCAGTTTGACCACAAAAGCAACCAGATCAAATAGAAACTCAAATAAACCAGCTTGAGGTCGAAATGCAAAAAAACCTCTCTGGACATTTATCAGTTATCAAACTGATAGTCAGTATGAACAAAAACAGCTATAACTTTAAATCTAGAAATCCAAATTGAGAGTTTAATATCTCTTTTGAAAGATAATTTAAAGGGCTACATTTTTTTCAACAGAAGCAAAAGCCAGATCTACCTAGATACTACTAGAAAATGCAAAAACTCTTATGTTGTCAAAAACTCATCTGAAAATCCAAATCTTTCAAAACAAAATTTAAATCAAATCCAACCGAAAAGAATGCAATGCAATGACCTAGTAATTTCTCAGTTCATGTTGGAGATTTAGAGAGGACTTGCAACCCCTCTTTATAGTACGGTTAAAACTAAGCAATAAAGTTCTTAACCGATCGAACTCCAAACGCCGGGATCGGTAAAAAGAAAAACTTATATTAACTTATGTCCTTTGCATTTCGCGATTTGCGTCTCGACCTTGTTGTTTGTGACTCGTGCTTTTTCATTTTACGTCGGGTTTTCTTGATCATCTTGCATTTCTTCCCAATAGAGCTCTGTATTAAAAAGTCTGAAAAACACAGTTAGTGTGAAACACTTTATTTTCATTAATCATCAAAATTAGGGTTAGGCATAAAGGCCTAGATGCAACAATCTCCCCCTTTTTGATGATTGATGACAACAAGTGTTTGATAAAAAAAATGAATAGCTCCCCCTGAGTGTATGATATCTTATCTGTCACATATAATCACAAATATATCAGTTCAGAAGCATACATCATACACGCATACATATCACATCATACTCATAAACCAAACACATATATCAGAGCATCACAGATATAAATCACCATATATATCGAGATAAATATCAGAGCATCACAATCCCAAAACATTATATCCAAAATCACAGAGATATATATAATAAACCAATATCCAGACTTTTTATAACCATCCAATAAAAACTCGTCCAACAATAACATATATAATACTTCTCCCCCTTTCGCATCAAACACAAAAAGAGAGTCAAAAACATAAAACAGGGCCTAAGGCTCATCATCTGAAGAAAGCCCTAAGACGGCTGTATCCCGGAGCCTGCAGGAGATCCAGTCGCGTCGACGACGGAAGACGCCGGAGGAATAGCAGCCAGAGCTGGAGAAACTGGCGCTACTGGAGCAGCTGGAGCCGGAGCTGGTGCCGCAGGAGCTGGAGGAGCTGGAGCAGCTGGTCCTGAAGCTGAGCTCGGTGAAGATGCAGCTAGGCGGGCCCTCTTACGAGGGGCCGGAGAAGCTGAAGCAGGCAGGCAGCTCAAGATCTCCTCCTGCTGGGCAAGTGTAACACCCCTGTTTTTGCCAAACCCTAAAATAGCCAAAAATCCACATCTTGACCCCAAACCCTAATCTGCTTCAGCCATTCCCTTCTAAGTGTTGTTCAGAACATTTTTCCCTTCGGGATCACCTCCAAAATCCCATCCTAAAACTGAGTTTCGACCCTTGCCGTCTCAGAACCCTAATTACCCTAATTTTACCCTAAACTGCTTTTCCCCAATTTTGTCGAAACCCTTCAGATCTTACCCGATCTTACCAAACTTTGGCCGGATAGGTTCTAATAATCTTTTGCAACTTATCTGCGAAATCAGATTTCAGATCGGACCCTCAGATCTCCAAATTTGCAATCAGGCCCAAGTTCTATTCAAATTTTCCTCACAGAACAGTCCCTGGAGCAAGTTTCAAAATTGCAGAACAGCCCAAGCATTCTTTTCAGGTCCATTCGACCAGCGCCTGGTCGTGGCCTACGACCAGCGCATGTCGCCGGAGCCGCGCTGTGGTTTTCGCCGCATTTGCTCGCCGCCGGCCACCGCTTCTTGTCGCTTGTGCCCGTGAGTTGCTGTGCCACCCCATGCACACGTGCCAGCACCGTTGCTTCGTCTAGCCCAACGGATAAACGGCCGCGCTCCAGAGTTTTGTTTTCGCGCGCGCTCCCGTTGCCGTGGCATTTGCATGGCACTACGTGTCGTTGCCGGAGCTGTGTTGTTGCCTCCGCATCTGCGCCGTCCCGGACGAAGTCCCAAGGCGCCCTGGCGTCGCTGGCAAAGCTGCAGCACCGCCTGAAGCAAATCACGTCGCCGTCGCCGTCGTTGCGCCTGCGCCCGACAAGTTTCTCCCCGGCGCAAGCAACTGCTGTCGTTTTATCCCTCGCAAGCTCCGTCCTCGTGCCTATTTAAACCCTCCCTGTGCCTTGAGAGCCTCAAGCCTCCAGAAAATCGGCTAAGTCCCAAACTCCACCGTTTTCGCTTTCTTCTCCGGCGAGCCAGTGAGCGAGCTCACGGTGCCAGCCCATCTCGCTGCACCATTCTCCAATCCAAGGCCACCAGTGAGTTCCCCTCTTCACCCTCTCTGTGTAATAGCAGCTAATTGCACCAGATCGATCCCCAGCGCCGGCAATCGCCGGAAAGGCCCAACTGCCCTGTTTCCCCAATGCTAACCAATTCGTCCCGAATTAGCTCTCGTCCAAGTAGTAGAAACTGATCCTTAGCCATTTCTTAGCAAGCCTATGGAATCCAAATCCCCAATTGAGCTCAAATCGAAGAAATCCCATTTTGGAACCTCGGCCGTTCGCCGGACCTCGGCGCCAAGCTTCTCCGGTCATTCTCCGACCAAATTGACTGCACCAGTAGCTTCTACACTCCACCCTTTCACTCCCTGAGCAAAGAATCGAGTTCAAACGCCTTGTGGCAAAAATCCCCAATCCCCAGTGTCGTCTTCTCCAGCGCCGGTCGCCGGAATTATTTCCCGGCCGATCTAGCCCCTGAAACCTTGTCCCTTAGCTTTGCCTCAGCTCCCTGAGCAATTCTTTCCACTAGCTCGACACCTGGATCTGCCTAGATTGTGAGTTATGCCTTTGCCAAATCCTTGTCCAGAGCTGTGCCTGTGCCGTGTCGCCACCGCAGTTCATCACCCGATTTGGCCACCCTCCAGTCACTTTCAGCCCTTATTCCTGTTGAGTGATTTGTTTCTGTTAGTAATGCCTACCTCCCAGACAAAGTGTTGCATCAATTGGAGCCCTGGATCAAAAGTTAAGCCATGCCCTAGTTTCTGGCCATGTCCAGCACTATGTCAGTGCATGTCAGCCACTGGCATTAGCCTTGTTTGACCCCTCTGGTTGAGCAATGGAAATGTCACTTTGTCCCCTAGATTCCTGGAGTTGTGTTCTACATCTTTCCCTTCTATCACTTCTCCAGAAAACCATCCTAAGATCAGTTTGAAGCTATGCCGAAGCCATGAACCGAATGTCGACCCTCCGACGTTCAATCCTTTTTAGCCGTTTCTTCGACCAAAGCCCTTGTGACCTTGCCCTAACCTTTCCCCTGCATGCATGACTTATTTACTTAATAATTTCTATGGAAACTACTTTCTGTATGCTTATGGTATGTGTTTGTGTGTTGGTTGATTGCCGCAGAGTCAGAAGCTGAAGGAGCAGAGGAAGTCTTTGAAGATCCGTCTGAGTACTTAGACCCAGCATTGCAAGGCAAGCCTCATTCCTTTGATCATGTCTCACCCAATATTTTCATATGAACTATATTCACTGTTTCTTACTATGCATGCTTATTTGAGATACAAGTTATGTTTGAATGACATGAATAGATATTACCTAATGAATCATGAAACCCCTTTTGTTATTGAACCTTCATATATATGCTTTTGTCACCCTAGGACTCATATACTGAATATCCACATTAAACTTGAAATGGTCAAATACATGGGAAGTTATAATGAAAACCGTTTTGTCAAGAAAACTGATAAAAGGGATCAGTAGTGAGGATTGGATTGTATGGAGAGGGTGCGGTGCGCACCAGGGAATGTGAATGTTCCTCACTATTGGTTCATAAGGATAAGAACCTTGTGCTGTGTCTCTATGCGAATTGTAAGCGTACCAACCACTTGCCTGGTATGGGACAGGCACAACTTAGTAGCTTTTTGGTATTAGCAGTTCCCTGCATGGTTTGTCGATCTGGTTTCTCACGTGGAAACTGGTGGGCCACAGTTCGGCCATGAGTGATGTGAGTTCAGAAAAATGATGAGAGGAAAAAGGTGGAAATAAGGAAGGCGCCCTAGACCTGATTAAGCCGTGAGCGGTTGTAATCTTAAACGGTCATATGTCTTGCGTGGACACAGACCAAGGCTATGTGTCCTGCGAGAACATAGACCAGAGGCTAGGAAGTAAGGCAGTGGGGAAGACCCACAACAGTACTTGAGACTTAATTGTCTATTTACTGGGCAGGGATACTGTTAATACTGAACTGTAAAAGCGTTGTGTGATCTCGGCCTTGTCACATGTGTATAAGTCACATGGAGCTGATCCGACTTGAAAGCCGAGTGAACCAGTGGATTTAAAAAGAGGTACACCTTTGCAAAGTGTAAAAGAAGTATCAGATACTCTGTACTCCTAGGTTCAGGAGTCTTTTCGTAGTGGATGTTATCCATGGGTTATAGCACAAGTAATGTTTTGGAATGTTTTCATAATGCGGTTAACAAAGTAGTGACTCATGGGAGACCACTACATCTAATGTTTTATTGAAAACCTGCTTAATGTTTAAAGTATCATTTTCATGACAAAAGTACTGTTTTACCGAACAAATGCCTTGGAAATCTATATATCTCTATCCATATGAAACTAAAACCCCGGAATCATATGTTTCACCCTCATGTAAGTACAATTGCATTAATCCCTGGAATGAGTGTTGCTGAGCACCAAGTGCTCACCCTTGCATTTATATCCCACTGTAGAAGAGGGATTCGAGGATCCCGATTGCTTCAGTTATGAGTACTCAGCTGAAGATGGAAGCACCCCGGACGAGCCCACTTTCTAGAAGGATCATGCACCAAGTCAAGTCAGATGTGGGAGAAGTCCCTCCAACCCCGCTGCTGATTGAAGTCAAGCTGTTTGTTGTTGCCTTATGCTTTATGTTGTGCGTTCGGTACTTGGATACCGATTCTGGTTCTGATAAACTGGTTATTTTCTTAGCAACTCTACTTAGCGCCATTTTCGGTGCTATGGCTATGTAATATTGGCCATGTTGGCCTGATACTTGTTTAATGATATTACTATGCTTGTGTGGTTTGAGCTCATGTGGCATCATGCTGTGTGTAACCTACCTGGGCGGTTACCAAGGCGATCCTCAAATGGGGGTCTCACAGCAAGCAACCGGAGCAGAATCTGGTGATGCTCCGCCTGTGTGCTAAGGATCTGCTGTTGTACCTGAATCACCTGATCGAGCTGAGAGGCTGAAGCGGAGCAAGATCCAGTGCCTATATCTGCAGCCGGTGCTGGATCAGAATCCTGAACGGGAGCCTCGTCCTCTGACTCCCCCGCAACATCATCATCAGATGCTGGAGAATCAGGGCTAGCAGCAGCCGCAGGCCGGGCACCAAGACGACGATCAGCCTGTCCCGGAGGGTAAAAGAGAAGGGATGATGGGGTCGCGGAAGCTCAGTGTCCACAGCCAGAATATGCAGAAGTACCGCCATGATATACGGAGCGTATATCAGCTGACAGCGCGGAGAGAGAAGGACGTGCTGAATCTCACTGATGATGAGAACAGCAACGTCAAAGGGCTCCTCCTGAAAGATGGAGATCAAGACATGGAGGGCAAGGTAAGTGACTCTGGCCCTGTCTCCGGTCATAGGGACCAAGGTAAGACGGAGGATCCTAAGGGACAGGTCAACATCGCGACGTAGGCCAGCAATGTGACGGAGCTGAAAGGGGCCGAAATAAAGCATGGCCACCTCCCGATGCTCAAGGTCCGGTAGAGTATGGAGCTGGCACCCAGAAATGGGACGAACCAGTCCGAGAGCGATCTCAATCTGCTCCTTCGTGACAGTGTGGACCTGGAGGCCTATCATGAAGGTGAGAAAGTCACGCTGAGGAGAGACAAAAATGGTGGAGTAGAACTGACGAATGGGCTCATTGGCCCAGTGAAGAGAAGAATCAGAGACAAGGTCTCTGATCCCAACAGTGGCAAAAGAGTCGGCCAGGAAGACAATGCCTGTGCGAGAGGCAATTGTCTGCCAGGAGATGGAGCGATGGGCGAATATGGGGACATGGCTATAGACGCTGGTGAACAGATCCAGCTGCAGGTTTGTATATGATCCGGGAGGATCTTCAAGTCCTGATCGCATACGGCTTCGCGACCTTAACCATGATCGGAAAGGTTTCGCGACCATGGATTGGTTTGCGACTATGAAAAGGAATTTGTTCTCTGTTCGGAATTGTAATCCGATCCGAATATATATAACTAAGCTTATCTGTTTAGGATTAGTAAGTTAGTTATATGAATCTAATACTTTTAGGTTATTGAGTCTGATACGTACTCATACGATTGGACTATAAATACCTTGTAATAGGACTAGTTTAGATCATCGAATACAATCGAGTCTAGATTAAAGTCTTAGACACATAGTTCCTTCGACGTAGGCGAGTGCGACCTAACGTTCGACGTGTAAAACCCTCTTTGAAATAAAGAGTTGTGCAATTACTTTGAGCTGTGTTTTCGATCACCTTTGGGTTTCGGTATTTCCGAGTAAGATCTCGTTATTTCGCATATTAAAATCTCGGCGAGCCTAGTGCGAAAACCAAGACTAGGTCTCAAACGGATCAGGATTCGCTGCCGTGTGGCCCCTCCTCGCGCACCCTGTGCACGCCTCCTCGTGCCCCTCGTCGCTGACAGCCTTCTCGCGGGCGGCCTCCTCGCGCACCCCATGCAAGCCGCCACCCGCCGGATCTGCCGCGTGAGCCCCGTACCGCGTCAACGTCGCCACCTTGGCCGCCGCCCGTCGGATCTGTCGCGTGTGCCGGATCTACTGCCGTGTGGTCTCCTCGCGCGCCCCCGCCGCCGACACGTCTCCATATCCGCCTCCGTGTGTGGCCTCCTGGAGCCCCACACCGCGTCAACGTCGCCGCCTTGGCCGCCGCAGCATCGCCGAGTCGTCGCCTCGCTGATGCCTCGGCCCGCCGCCTTTGGCCCGCGCCGCGCCGTTGAGCCCCGAGCTGTGTCGCCTCACCACTGTGTGGCCTCGCCGCCGCGTCGTCAAGTTCCGAGGGCCACCGCGTGGCCTCGTCGTCGCCTTGGCCCACCGCCGCGTCGCCGAACCCCGAGCTACGTCGCCTCGCCGCCGCCATCTTCTTGTCGCGGCTGAACTGACACCGACGGCTAGGGTTTGAGCGCTGCTCCCCTAGTCCGTTCTTTTTGGCTCAATCCAAGAGGCCCTCCCTTTGTTCAGCCACTTGAGCCTTCTTTATGGCTCGCTCTTCCTTTGGATGTCAAGCTAGATGGCTTCAACTATCCTCAGTGGTCCACCACCGTCCATGTCAATCTGAGTGGTCTTGGTTTGTTGTCCCATCTCACAGAGTCGGCTCCCACGACTCCCTTAGATGTTGTGAAGGCATGGGTCACTGATGATGATCGAGCTATGCAGCTCATCTGCAACAGTGTGGTCATGGACATCCGGATGGAGATTGCCATGCTTCCTTCCGCTCAGGCGATGTGGACGCATTTAGCAAAGATCTACGTGCAGGACAGCTCTGATCAGCTGTATGCTCTTGAGCAGCGTTTCCAGCATCTTCAGCAGGGAGATTTGTCTGTGCAGGCATTCCACAGCGCCTTCAGTGCTCTCACTCGTCAGATGGATGTGATTGCCCCCTCTCTGAGCGCCAGCTGCTCCAGCTGTACTGCTGTTCGTGGTCATCAGGCGCAGTCCCGCATGTTTGCTTTTGTCATGCGTCTTCGCCCGGAGTTTGAGAGCATTCGTGCCCAGTTGGTTGGTCGTGTGACTCCTCCGACCCTGGATGATGCTCTTGCGGCCGTTCTTGCTGTGGAGACCCGTCTACGCACTCAGTCGCCTGTGGCCTCCGCCTCTCAGCAGCATCTCTCAGTTCTCGCTGTTACCTCAGCGCCTGCTGATGCTACCATTCAGGTGCCGGCGGCGGCAGTTGTCTGTGCTTCTGTGGTGTGTACTCACTGTAAGAAGCATGGTCATACTTCTGAGTGCTGTTTTCAGCTTCTTCCTAAGCTGGCACCACCTGCCTGGCGCCCTCGCGGTGATTCTACTGACCGACGTCCGCCTCGACCTTCTCGTGGCAGTGTTGCTTCAATTGCTGCCTCTGTAGATGCAGCCTCCTCCTCCGCCACTCAACTTCAGGTGATGTCGGCGTAGCTTCAAGAGTTGCGCCTTCAGAACTCACAGCTTCAGGCGTATTTTCAGTAGCAGTGCGCCCCTGCTATTTCGACTTTTGGCCTTACTCCTCTGCCTTCTTTTGGTGCGTCTGCTGGTTTGGCCACTCTGCCTGCTTTGTCGACAGATACGGATTCATCCGATCACCATATGGATTTAGGTGTCAGTTTTCACGTCATGCCTGATGATTCCCAATTGACCTCATGTCAACTAGTCACTGATGGCCTGCACATCCGGTCAGCCTATGGTACCTCGTTGCCTGCTACTCTGAGGGCTGCATTTCTTCTGCTCAGTTCACCATACCAGACATTATTCATGTTCCGCAGCTATCTATGAGTCTTATTTCAGTGGGGCAACTTGCTGATCGAGGTTGTTTTATTGGGTTTGATGAGCTTTTTTGCTATGTGTAGGATCGTCGGACAGGCAGACTACTTGGTACTGGCCATCGCCGTAGAGACTCTTCTCGTCGTCTCTATGTGTTGAATCATCTTCACCTTCCACCTCTGCATGGTCCTTCTACTGCTTTGACATCATCTTTTTTTGCTGCTTCTACGACTGACTCCTTTCAGTGGCATCATCGACTGGGTCATCTCTGTGAGTCGCGTCTCTCTACACTCATGCGGGGGGGCGTCTTAGGTCCTGCTGCGACTGGGTCGCGTTTTGTCTGTCAGGGTTGTAAGCTTGGTAAACAGCTACAACTCCCATATAACTCTAGTGTCTCTCGTACTAACCACCCTTTTTCTTTAGTGCATTCTGATGTATGGGGTCCTGCTCCTTTTGTGTCTAAGGATGGGCATAGGTATTATGTTATTTTTGTTGATGATTATAGCAGATATACTTGGATTTACTTCATGTCTCATCGTTCTCAGTTTTTATCGATATACTAGACTTTCACTCGCATGATTGGCACTCAGTTCTCTACTAGCATTCAGATTTTCTGATCTGACTCTGGTGGAGAGTATATGTCACATGCTTTCCGACAGTTTCTTGCGGATCAGGGCACTCTTCCACAGCTCTCTTGTCCTGGTGCTCATTCTCAGAACAGTGTTGCCGAGCGCAAACATCGTCATATTCTTGAGACTGCTCGTACACTTCTCATCTCCTCTCATGTCCCACATCATTTATGGGCTGAGGCGGTTTCCACGGCTGTTTATCTCATAAATCTTCAGCCGTCCACTCGTCTTGATGGCAAGTGCCCCACAGAACTCTTACTTCCTGCTCCACCCACATATGATCATCTCCGTGTGTTTGGGTGTACTTGCTACGTCTTACTTGCCCATCGAGAACGCACAAAGTTGACCTCACAGTCTGTTGAGTGTGTTTTTCTTGGGTACAGTCTTGAGCATAAGGGCTATCGGTGCTATAATCCTCATACTCGTCGCTTGCATTTTTCCCGTGACGTTTCCTTTGTTGAGGATCGTCCCTTCTTTCACTCTCCTACCACCCCTCGTGTGTGTTCCCCTGAGTCGCTCTATTTTCTCTCGCTTCTCGTCACGACATCTTCTATCTCCTCTCGTGTTCCCCCTTCACCAGGTGAATCACCATCACCTGTCATTCCCCCCGTTTCTCTCCTAGCACGTACTCCACCACCACCACCTCCACTTCCTCGTCCTCCGATCTTTCACTCCTACAGTCATCGCCCTCGCCCTCCTGTTCTGCCAACCAGTACTGATAGCGTGCCTGCTGATGATCCACCTGAGCTAGAACTTGCCACCCTGCCACGGTATGATCTTCGTGATCGCTCTACTATTGCTCCCCCTACTCGTTATGCCCTCTCTGCAGCTATCACCACTGAGCCGCATACCTACCAGGAGGCCGTTGCTAGTGTTGAGTGGCAGTTGGCCATGGTCGAGGAGTTGGCGGCTTTAGCTTGCACAGGCACGTGGGAGATTGTATCTTTACCTGCTCATGCTATTCCCATTACCTGCAAGTGGGTGTTCAAGGTAAAGACACGATCTGATGATTCTGTTGAGCGCTACAAAACTCGCCTTGTTGCTCGTGGTTTTCAGCAAGAGTATGGTCGGGACTACGATGAGACCTTTGCCCCTGTCACTCACATGACTACTATTCGTACTCTTGTGGCTGTGGCTGCTGGTCGTTCTTGGACTACCTCTCAAATGGATGTCAAGAATGTGTTTCTTCATGGTGATTTACAGGAGGAGGTCTACATGCAGCCTCCACCAGGTGTTTCAGTTTTAGCTGGTCATGTGTGTCGTCTTCGGCGTACTCTCTATGGCCTCAAACAGGCCCCTCGTGCCTGGTTTGAGCGCTTCTGCACTGTGATTGTCGCAGCTGGTTTTACGGCTAGTACTCATGATCATGTCTTGTTCACACATATTTCTCCTCATGGTTGGACTCTGATATTGTTATATGTAGATGATATACTGATCACCGGTGATGATATGCAGTATGTTGCTTTTGTGAAGCAAAGCCTGAGTGAACAGTTCCTCATGTCTAATTTGGGCCCCTTGCGCTATTTTTTGGGACTTCAGGTTCTTCCTGCTGAGGGGGTACTATATATCACAGCAGCGTTACACTCAGGATCTCCTTGCTCGCTCTGCTATCACAGATACACGGACGGCCAGCACACCCATGGAGCTTCGAGCTCAGCTCTTTTCCACTGATGGTGTTCCACTTGAGGATCCGTCTCGATATAGACATATTGTTGGTAGTCTTGTCTACTTAGCAGTCACTCGATCTGACATAGCTCATGCAATTCACATTCTCAGTCAGTTTGTGATGAGGACATCACTTATTCGGATACACGCACTCCTCCGCTTGTTACACAAGGACCAATAACGCGTAGCAAAGCCCGATTGTTGCATTGCCAGGTGAACTCGTTCCTAAGTTTATATATATATGGTTTTGAGAATAGTTTACTATCTAATAGTGATAATATTGTGCTTAGGAACAATGGAGAGGACCAGAAAGGATGCAAGGACCATCAAGGAGTCCAAGTCGAGTTGGAGTCCGAGATGAATTCGAGTTAGAGTCCGGTTCGGCCATCCAGGAGCAGCCTGCCTTCAAACAATCATAACTCCCTCATACGAAGTCCGATTGGGACATTATTATAGTCCACGGAGAAGCCCACGACGAGATCTTTCCAATGGATCTAGTCTCACATCCAAATTCCTTCTGTATCGCTGGAAATTGACAAAACAAGTTTTGACCAAATTCTGATTGGACCGAGTCGGTGCTGCGTCACCTTTTTGGTTGGGTCAAGTCCCATGTATTGAGTTCGAGTCCGAGTAGGGAAGGAATCCATGTCGGTTTCAGGTTTCCTTACCTGGCCACCGATCTCTTTTACCTCCTCTATATAATCATACTGAACCATTAGGGTTCCACGGGTTTTGTTTAGTCATAGTCTTTCCTTCGTGAAGCTATTGAGATATTCTTCTTGGTCGGCTAGATCAACATCAATATATGTATTCGGAACCCCAACTCTTTTTCGTGATTCAATCTATATTTGCAATTTCAGATTGCTTGTTTATCTTGTTCTTGCTTGTTCTTCGATTGCTTGCAGGAATAGATCTTCGTGATCAAGTCGATCGTGCTTCTAGTTCGGTCGATAACAATCCGAAGTTGGTTCAGCGATTGCCAGGGCGTATCAGTCGTGTACGGTTGGTAGCCAGATCGTGAGAGTCGTCTTCACAAATCGATAGTTCTTGTTCTCATCGAAAGATCGGACCGCCCGTGTCACATCAGTTTGTCAGTGCGCCGACTTCTGTTCACTATAGTCATCTACTTCGAGTGCTGCGCTATCTCCGTGGGACAGTGTCACGAGGACTGTTCTACAGTAGATTGAGTCCTCTACGGCTCTGTGGCTACTCTAATGCTACTTGGGTGAGCTACCCTGATGATCGACGTTCTGTCACAGGTTACTGCGTGTTTCTTGGGACTTCCTTACTCACCTGGAAGTCTAAGAGACAGACTGCAGTCTCCACATCCAGTGCTGAGGCTAAGCTTCAGGCTTTAGCTGCTACTACCAGAAAGATCATTTGGCTTCGCTGGCTATTAGCTGATTTTGGTGTTGAGTGCCCTAGCTCCACCTCATTATTATGCGACAACACTAGCGCCATTCAGATGGTCAGGGACCCGGTGAAGTGTGAGATGAGCAAACATATTAGTGTTGATGCATCTTTCACCCGGTCTCATTGTCATCTTGGTACGATTGCTCTTTAGTACGTGCCTTCGGAGCTTCAGATTGCTGACTTCTTCACCAAGGCACAAACTCAGGAGCATCATAATTTTCTCCTCTCCAAACTCAACATGTCTGAGCTTTCAGCACCATCCTGAGTTTGAGGGGGTGTTACTATATATGTGTATATGTGTGTAGGCCCGTGTATAGGCCCATGGGTCTAAGCCCAAATGGCATTGTATATAACCAAGAGAGTCTCCCAAAACCCTAACCAATATCTGAATACATTTACACATTCAAAGAAATAACTTCTGTTTGAAATGTTGATGTAACTGAAGAAAGTCAAACTACTAATAAAACAAACAGACTTATCGACTTCTGCGTTCTCTGTTTTCTAACAGTCAAAAGTCCACAATGAATACAGTTCAGAAAATCATAATCCATACCATACCATTACACATTTCTTATCTTTCAGAATGACAATACATTAGCGATGGTAGCACAAACTTCAAGCACAAGAACATTTGATGCAGCACTTTGCAATACATGTAAAATAAACAAGAAATGAGTAGGTACCTCCACATAATAGCTCACTGTCAATGTCATTGCTAAAAGAAGAACCCAGAACATTGTATACCTAGCTATAAACAACATTCAGTAGTTAGAAAAGGTGGAATAGTAAACAACAGTAAGTGTGAAATGAGTAAACATACTTGAAGAGGGAGAATGCGCTTTCATGTGTTCCTCTGCCAACAAATAATCGAGGCAGCAGATAAAATAAGTCATGAATCTTAGTACCAAAAGATTTCAACCACCACAGATTCATTATCAACAGCAGAAACCACTAGATGAAAAACCATCTGGGACCACCACGTCATGAATGTTACGACATTAACATTTGAACTCTCAAGAAACCTTCGAAGGAATGGGAAAAGAAATAACGTAGACGCAAGCATGTTTGGTACCAGATATATCACAACAGCCAAAATGTACAATGATGCTTATCCTGACCATCACCAAGCCAACTTTTTATTATCTTTGCAAGGCCGGTAGGATTCTCCCAGGTGAACGCATTTGTTACAGGAAAAATCACAACCCATGCAACAACTGATATTAACTTCAAGACATATCGCAGCTTAACCGCAAAAGACATGCTTCTTCTTGCTTTCCAACCCAATACAATGTCCAGAAGTGCTGCATTTGTACATATTTATTAAACACTGTCCAGAAATGAAGGATTTTATGTACAAATAAATGAACACCATGCATCATTGCTCAGAGCAAATGCAGTTAAATGTCTCTCTTCCAGTTTCATACTTTCATGCGATGAAATTCACTGCGGATCAGGAAACAAAATATCACCCAAGCAAAATCAAATTGAACAAAATATCTTTCAGTCAGCTGCAATACAGAGAACAAATATATCCTTTTGATTAAGCTGTCTTTGAGCCATAGTGCCAAAGAATTTTTTTTTAAATAAATCCCAACCCAATCGTGTCATAAATCAGCAGAAGGTTTTTCTCCTCAGCCTTTGGTCTGAATGTGGTATTACATAATTTTGGTAATGGTAGGGAGAAACCAGTTTCAAATAATGTGATGATTCGCTAGTAGCGCATATGGTGAGCAACTAAGTTAATACACTGACCCATTCACCCAAAAACATAAATTATTGGGGAAAGACATGCAACCTAAAAGCTTAAGTTGTCAGAGAAAACCAATCTACTCATACTTCAACACATCAACAAGTATGAGTCTTTCATTTATATCATTGAACTTCTTTTGCTAATCCTAAGTAGTGTTGTTTGGTATATTTAATATGAGGAACAATAGAAGTAGATCTTACATGATGGTAGGTGTAGCTTGGACACTCTGGACACTCTGGCATGAAGCTCAAGTTAGCTGCCTCAGCCCAAATTAGGAGATAGAGACCCATATAGAGAAGGTTAAGCTGCTGAACTTCCTGCTGGATAGTGGGTAACCTAGAAATCAATTAGACAAAAATTTTAGACAAACAAGAAATTGCCAAGAACAATACTGTTTGTTTTAACTAGGAAAAAACATAAAGTTGAAACTAAAGGATAAAGTGGCACTTTCTTGGGCTGGTTGGAATGAACAAGAAGCAAAATAACATGTAATTAAAGCCCCAAAAATCAGAATCCGACAGTGCCTACATTATCCATTGCTCGATTGAACCTACCATAAACTACTTTTGCGGTTCAGGTATCTGCACCACTTCTCATAGTTCTTAATGTTAAGTATATGTGTATATGTATTTGAGTCGTGTCTAAGTCAGACCTTAATTCTTTAGACTGTATCTATATATCCTGGGTTTTAGACCCTAATACAACTTGAGATTAATCTTAACATGGTATTAGAGCCAGCCTTCTAAACCCTAACCCCCCGTGGTCCTTGACGTTCACGCCGCCACTGTCGTCGTCGTCGGCGCCGTCTGTCGCGTCTCCATCTCGTGTGACGCTTGGATCTGTTGCATCTAGGCCTTCATGCCTAACCCTGATTTTGATGATTAATGAAAACAGAGTGTTTAGGACTAACTGTGTTTTTTGAGATTGATTAATACAGGGCTCCGTTGGGAAGATTGTCAAGATGAACAAAACGAACCCAACGCAAAAGAAGTAAAAGCACAAGTCACGAAAATGAAGTCAAGACGCAAGCCGGAAAAGCAAAGGACCTAAGGTAATCCGTTTTTATTTTTCCGATCTCAGAGTTCGGAGACAGATCGGTTAAGAACTTTATTGCTTAGATTTTTAACCGTACTATAAAGAGGGGTGGCGAAAGTCCTCTCTTTATCTCCAACATAAACCGAGAAACTTAGATCATTGCATTGCATCCATTTTGGTTGGATTTGATTTAAATTTGTTTTGAAAGATTTGGATTTTCAGATGACTTTTTGATAGCAGAAGTGGATTTTGCTTCTGTTGACAAAAATGTAGCCCTTAAAATTATCTTTCAAACGAGCTATTAAATACCTCTTTTGGATTTCTGGATTTAAAGTTATAGCTGTTTTTGTTTAGGCTGACTGTCAGTTTGCCAAACTGACTGTCAGTTTAATTAAACTGATAATTGTCCATAGAGGGTGTATTTTGGGCTCAAAATTTTTGTACTAAACTGACTGTCAGTTTGTCCATACTGACTGTCAGTTGGGGTTTTGACCACAGTTGATTTTAACTGAGTTTCTATTTGATTTAGTCGAGTATGTGGTCGAACTAACTGTCAGTTTACATAACTGACTGTCAGTTGTGGGTTTCAAGTTTCCATAAACGACCACGAACGGCTAGCAAATTTTTATCCGTAAATTTTGTCGGCCGTTGTACACTAAACTGACTGTCAGTTAGGCAAACTAACTGTCAGTTTGTGTTGCTGATTTTCAGCCCTAGTTCCAACGGTTCATTTGATTCTTGAGGCTATAAATAGGGGCTTTGGGCATGAGTTTTAGACAACAAGTAGTAGCATTGTCTTATACACTTTTGAGCTTTAGTTTTCTACTTAAAATCTTGATTTTTTGATCAAGTTGAGTGTTCTTGATCCACCGAGAGTTTCAGTTCATTTGCACTTGCATACTCCTAATTTCTCGGTGCGTGTTCGGAGGTCAAGAGAAGACCTCGTTGCCTGTTACTCTTGGTGAGCGCCCTCATCTAAACGGTTCGGAGGCGTAGCCGTTGACCTCTCCAATTCGGAGATTGTCGGAGAGGCTCGGCAAGCTTGTACAAGGCATCGGTGCTTGCTTTTCTGGAGTGGACAAGGAGCAACCAATAGTTGATAATACTCTTCGTGAGTGTTGAGGCAAAACTCAAGTGACTTGAGTGCTTCAACGAAGATTAGTGGAGACTGGGCGAGTCTTCGATACCTCGGTAAAAATTACTGTGTTCGTTCTCTTCTCCTCTTGCTCTTTTTATTATTTGTTCTTACTTTACAAATATTTGTTTAAGTTTAAAGTTTGTAAAAGCCTCATATTCACCCCCCTCTAGTCGGCATCCTTGATCCAACACGTGGTATCAAAGCTAAGTCTCTCGATTCATTAGGCTTTACCGCCTAGAGAGAGGATGTCGTCTACCGATGGTTTTTCTCTTAGTCATACTAGCCGTGCGCCGATCTTTGATGGGACAAATTATCCCTATTGAAAAGTGCGCATGTCGGTATTCCTAGAAGCCATGGGGCTTGACGTATGGGATATTGTTAAACTCGGTTTTACTCCTCCGGATGATCTGGCAAGTCAGTCTGAGGACGACAGGAGAAAACTGCATTTAAATGCCCGTGCAAAAAATGCATTATTTGTGGGTTTGTCTCTAAAGGAGTTCAACCGTGTAAGCAATCTCACGACTGCTCACAAGGTTTGGACCACCCTCGAAGAAACTTACGAGGGCACAACTAAAGTAAAAGAGGCAAAACTGCTTATGGTGAGGCAAAGATATGAGACATTCACCATGTCATCAACCAAGTCCGTGGACTCTATGTTCACTCAGTTAAATAATATTGTGAATGAACTCAAGGGGCTTGGTGTCGTTTTTACTGATCTTGATATTGTGAGAAAGATGCTTAGGGCCTTACCTGAAAGCTTCGACACTCTTGTGACGGTTCTCACAAACTCCGACTTGTCGACCACGACACCAACCGATCTCTATGGGAATCTCATCACCCATGAAATGCATAAGAAGGAGAAGAAAGAAGCAGCTGAACCCTCGGAGACAAAGAAGAAAGTTTTGGCTTTCAAAGCCAACGCAAGGAACGATTCAAGTGATGGCTCCTCCGATGAAGACCTCGCACTCATGGTAAAAAATACTCAAAAGCTTCTCCGCAGGTTGCATAAGAAAGGTGTCAATCTTGACACACGACCAAAGGGACAAAAGCAAAAAGAAGAAATTCTTCAAGATGTCCAAACAAGAACAAGGGATGGAACAAAAAGAAGAAATTCTTCAAGAAGAAGAATGGAGAAACCAAAGAAGCATGCTTTGGAGAATGCATGTCCGGAGGCGAGAGTTCCGACTCCGACTCCGATGACGAGAGAAATTGCTCCAAGAAGTGGCCAGATTAGCTCTCGGCAACATCAACTCTTCAACTAGCTCATCCATTTGCCTTATGGCTAAAGGCGATGAAAAGGTACACATCAATGATCCTTTATATGATGATTTAGTTGAAATGATAACCGAATTAAATGAAGTTTTTGAAAAAACTAAAAACAACTATAAGGCGCTTAAGAAAGAACATTCTTCCCTACGCTCTCAATACTCCGAGCTAAAAGATTTTTATGAAAACATGCTCATAAAAGATGTCACTAAGGTATATGTTTCCACTTCTTGTAATTTGGATGATTCTCCTTCAAATAGTCATCATACTCCATGTGTTTCTAATGATAATATCTTGAATGAAAATAATGAACTTAAGGCACAAGTTGAAAGACTTGGAAAAGGCTTACAAAACTGCTACAAAGGCAAAGTATCTCTTGATTTAATCCTTAGTAAACAAAAATGCTCTTTTAGAAAAGAAGAATTAGGATATTTTCAAAAGAAAGGAAAGAAACCAAACTCTAAAACTATATTTGTTAAAGCATGCAACACATTTTGTCATACATGCCATGAAACCGGTCATTCGCATGAAGCATGTCCCTTAATGACTCCAAATTATTTTGATACTTGCTACATGCTTCAAAAGTCGAAGAAAGGTTATGCTATAGCAAAGTATGTTGGTGCACCCATGTTAAATAAAAAGAAGAAATCTATTTGGGTGCCCAAAGCTTTGATTGTTAACATTGAAGGACCCAAAAAGATTTGGGTACCTAAAAGAAATTAATTCTTTTTATGCAGGTGAACTACAAGACCGGTGGGAGGCATTGGGTGCTAGATAGCGGATGCTCCGAACACATGACCGGCAACAAGAAGTTGTTCACCTCATTTAAAGACAACTCAAGCGAGAATCAAAAGATTACCTTTGGCGACAATCGTCAAGAAAATGTGGTAGGCTTGGGTAAAATCGCAATCTTTAATGATCTTTCTATTTCGAATGTTTTGTTAGTCGAATATCTGAATTTCAATTTGCTTTCCGTTGCACAAATTTGCGATTTTCGTTTTAGTTGCACATTTTTTCCAAAAGAAGTTTTGGTTGAAAGTTTAAAAGATAAAATCTTGATCTTTAAAGGCTTTCATTTTGGAAATCTTTATTTGGTTGGTTTTCACTCAAAAGATGCATCTCTGTCAACATGTCTTGTCTCTCAAACCTCAAAAGGTTGGCTATGGCATAGACGACTTGCACATGTAGGAATGCATCAATTAAGAAAACTTTTAAAACGTGATTTGGTTGTTGCCTTAAAGGATGTGAATTTTGAAAAGGACAAACCTTATAGCGCTTGTCAAGCTGGCAAGCAAGTAGCTATTTCACATCCAACTAAGCGCATTCTTTCTACTTGTAAACCTTTGGAACTCCTTCATATGGATTTATTTGGACCTTCCGAGTTCCAAAGTATCGGGGGTAGCAATTATGGTTTTGTGATTGTTGACGATTTTACTCGCTATACTTGGGTTTTCTTTATTTCCCAAAAATCTGAAACCCCCGGTGTTTTCAAAAGTTTTGCAAAATGTGTTTCCACTGAATTCGAACTTTCCATCAAGAAAATCTGTAGTGATCATGGTGGAGAGTTCATTAATTCAACTCTATTTGATTTTTGTGACTCTCTTGGAATCAAACACGAGTTTTCCACATCCTACACTCCACAGCAAAATGGAGTTGTAGAAAGGAAAAATCGAACACTTATAGAAATGGCAAGAACTATGTTGAGTGAGTATGATACTACTACTTGCTTCTGGGCTGAAGCCGTGCATACCGTTTGCTATTCTATAAATCGACTTTATTTGCATCCTCTTCTAAATTTGACTCCTTACGAACTTCTTATTGGGCGTAAGCTAAATATTTCTTATTTCCGAGTCTTTGGATGCAAATGCTTTATTCTTAAGAAAATGAATTTTGGTGGTTAATTTCAAAGAAGAGTAGATGAAGGCTTTCTAGTCGGATACTCCACCACTAGTAAATCTTATCGCATTTTTAACAAAAATACTGGTTGTATTGAAGAATCCTATGATGTCGAATTTGATGAAACTAATGGCTCGCAAAAGGAGCAAGTTTCTTGTGAAATTTCAGGTGAAGATCTTCAAGAAGCCATGAAGAATATAACCATTGGAGACATCAAGCCAACAGAAGAAGATCAAGAAGAAGATCAAGAAGAAGATGTCAACATTGAGAATGTTAATCAAAACGTATCATCATCACATGTTGATCCTCCAGAACAAGATCAAGATGAAGCAGTACAAGATGAAGCACCTAGGCAACATCAAACGATCACCCTCTAGACCAAATATTGGGTGACGTCAGTAAGGGTGTTCAAACTCGTTCTCGTATTGCTGCATTCTATGAACATCACTCATTTGTGTCTTCTTTAGAACCTAACCATGTTAATGAAGTTTTAAATGATCCTGATTGGGTTAATGCCATGCATTAGAAACTTAATAACTTTTCTAGAAATGAAATTTGAACTTTAGTAGACAGACCCAAGGATCATAATGTTATTGGAACAAAATGGGTTTTCAGAAATAAGCAAGATGAAAATGGTGTTGTAATTAGGAACAAAGCTCGTCTTGTTGCTTAAGGTTTTGCTCAAGTCGAAGGATTAGACTTTGGTGAAACTTTTGCACCTGTAGCAAGACTTGAAGCTATTCGCATTCTTCTTGCTTATGCATCATGTTTCAATATCAAACTTTTTCAAATGAATGTAAAAAGTGCGTTCTTAAATGGTGAAATTTCTGAACTTGTGTTTGTTGAACAACCTCCCAGTTTTGAAGATTCTAAATTTCCAAACCATATATTTAAATTGTCAAAAGCTCTCTATGGTCTCAAACAAGCTCCTCGAGCTTGATATGAGCGACTTAGAGACTTTCTTTTATCAAAAGGTTTTAAAATTGGGAAGGTTGATACAACTCTCTTTACAAAGAAAATTGAAAAAGATTTGTTCATTTGTCAGATTTATGTTGATGATATTATCTTTGGATCTACTAATGAACATTTCTGTCATGAGTTTGGAGAGATGATGTCTAGGGAGTTCGAAATGTCCATGATTGGTGAGCTGAGCTTCTTCCTCGGACTTCAAATCAAGCAACTCAAGAACGGTACGTTCGTGAGTCAAACAAAGTACGTGAAGGACCTGTTCAAGCGCTTTGGGATGGAAGACACTAAGGCAATCAAAACTCCCATGGCGACCAATGGACATCTGGACATGGACAAAAGCGGCAAATCAGTCGATTCTAAACTTTATAGGTCTATGATTGGTAGTCTTTTATATCTCACTGCATTTAGGCCTGATAGCATGTTTAGTGTGTGTTTATGTGCTAGATTTCAATCTGATCCTAAGGAAAGTCATTTAACTGCTCTTAAAAGAATTCTTAGATATTTAAAATGCTATCCTAGTTTAGGTCTTTGGTATTCAAAAGATGCAAATTTTGAATCAATTGGATATTCTGATTCTGATTATGCTGGGTGCAAGATTGATCGTAAAAGCACATCTGGTAGCTGTCAGCTGTTGGGAAGATCCTTAGTATCATGGTCATCTAGGAAGCAAAATTCAGTAGCTCTCTCCACAGCTGAAGCTGAATATGTGTCTGCTGGTAGTTTTTGTGCTCAATTTTATGGATGAAGCAGATATTTTTGGATTATGGGATTATATTTGATAAAGTGCCACTCTTGTGTGATAATGAAAGTGCCATTAAAATAGTTAATAATCCTGTTCAACATTCTAGAACCAAGCAAATTGAAATACAACACCACTTTATTAGAGATCATGTGGCAAAAGGAGATATTGATGTGAATTATGTTAGAACTGATATGCAACTAGCAGATATTTTCACAAAACCCTTAGATGAATCAAGATTTTGCTTTTTAAGGGGTGAACTGAACATTATTGATATATCAAATGCTAGTTGATGTGCTAAATGTGTTGTTTGTATAAAATAATATTATTTTATTCCTTCTTGGGTCTTTGACTGCTTCTGGTCGAAATTGACCAAAATGACAGTCAGTTCCTCTAACTGACAGTCAGTTTAGTGCTTAGAAGCATGTTCTTAATTTCTGGTCGAAGTCGTTGACCTAACTGACAGTCAGTTATGTACAATTGACTTTGGTCGTAGCTCATGTGTGTGTTCGAGTCTCAAACTGACTATCAGTCTCATACACTGACTGTCAGTTTCAAAACTCAGTTCTGTGAACTGACTGTCAGTGTGGTACACTGATTGTCAGTTCCATGTTTCTGAGTTTGGAACTGACTGTCAGTTTATCAAACTGACTATCAGTTGTGAGATCTTGAACCCTAAATCCCCCGTTCCTTTTTCTTGTCTTCTCGGCTTCTCCTTGCCGCCGTTGCCTCTTCTTGCGCCCCCTTGCCTTCGCCGTTTGCGCCACTACCTCACCGTGCCGCCGCCGCCGTCGTAGTGCCGCACCTCCACCTCACCGCCGTGCGCCGCCGCTTTTATTGCGCCTCCTCCACTGGTTCTAACTGCCATCGAGCCGTGCGCCTCATGCTTCCCCGTGCCGCCTCTTCTCCATCCTTCGCCGGCGTTCAGTTGTTCCTTGGTGTCCATGTCGAGTCATAGTTGTGCCGTGCATCTTCTTCGACCGCTTTTCGTCTGCTCTGATCGACATCGACCAGTTCTGCTCGTCGTCGGCCTCCTCTGTTCAGGTCTTCTCTCCTCTGTTTTTCTTTCAGTTTCACTTCCACCATGTCTGATCAGCCGGGTCCTTCTCGTCGTGTGGCCCGACGGAAGAACGCGGCAAACAGCCAGCGTTCATCGGGTCAAGCGTCCGAGAACCCGCCTTCACCTCCGCCTGAGCGTGTCCCAGTGGATTATTCCCGGTGGCACGCTAGCCGCCTTCGCTCGCTCCGCTCCACAAACCCCTACCTTCTACCGCGTCCCACTGGTTGCGACTCGTGCAATGTTGTTACCTACTATAACAACTTGCACCTCGATTTGTTCAACAGTGTGTACAGTCGAGTTCCCATCTTCGCCCATCGCTCTCTGTCGTGGGGTACGATCGCCTCTCGCACAAGCATCGCCACCCTCGCAGATCTCTTTGGTTCTGTAGGGATCCGCGACCTTGTCGCCGATTCCTCTTTGCACTGGGCTGAGTGTCCATCCTCCAGTTTTATGTCACCGTCTTCATCTCCCCTCAGCGTGACTTCATGACCTTCATGACGGGCCTCCAGGTCTACACCGTCACGAAGGAGCAGCTGGAGTCAGCGCTTGGACTGGTGCGCCCTCCTTCTGGTCGCCAGCTCTATACCCTTCCGGACCTTGAGCGTCAGGAGGTGGCCATGCTCTATTCCGGCACCTTCCAGCTCCGTCACATCGCTGGCTTGCGCCGCGATGTTGATCTGACCCTACGGATCCTCCGGCTCACTTTAGTCCCCATGACCGGAGATAGGGCCAGAGTCGCCTATCTAGGGCTCCATGTCCTGATTTCTATCTTCCAGGAGGAGCCCTTTGACGTTGCTGATCTCATCATTAGCGAGATTCAGCACGTTCTCCTCTCTCCGCGCCGTCAGCTGATATACGCTCTGTATATCATGGCGGTGCTCCTTCATATCCGGGCTGTGGATTCTGAGCTCCCACGGCCCCATCATCCTTTGCTCTTCTATCCTCCGAGCCAGGTTGATCGCCATCTTAGTGCCCGGCCTGCGGCTGCTGTGGACCCTGGTTCTCCTGCATCAGATGATGATGATGCGGGGGAGTCAAAGGATGAGGCTCCTGCTCAGGAGACTGCTCCAGCTCCAGCTGCGGGGATAGGCACCGGATCGGCATCTTCCTCTAGCTCTCGGCTTGATCAGGTGATCCTGGTGCAGCAGCAGATCCTCAGCACCCAGGCGGAGCATTATCAGATGTTGCTCCGTTTGCTTGCTCAGCAGGAGGAGATTCTACGGCGTCTACCTTCTTCATCTTCTCCTGCCCCTCGCAAGAGGGCCTGCCAGGCTTCATCTTCTCCGAGCACAGCTTCAGGACCAGCTGATCAGGCTCCTGCGGCACCAGCTCCGGTTCCAATTGCTCCTGCTCCAGCAGCTACTCCGCCCCTGTCACCTGTGGGCAGACGCGTGGGCGACGCGTCTGGATCTCCAGCAGGCTTCGGAGATACAGATGTATTAGGAGTTTCTTCTGATGATGAGCATTAGGCTCTACTTTTTCTGTATTGTCTCCCTTTTTGTGCTTGATGCCAAAGGGGGAGAAGTATTTTGGATATTATAGTATTTTGATGGACAGATGTTTATTTTCTTTATATCATGGAGATATTTTGGTTTATGATATATCTGTGTGTCTTTGGATATGATGATCTGACTTTGTGATGTTGAATACTCTGATATATATGATGATTTGGTTTTAAGTTTTGTATGCTCTGATACATATTAATATGACTTGGTGATATATGCATATCTGTGAATGCTTGTATGTATGAGATGCTCTGATGTATATGTGTTGGTTTATGCTCTGATATGATGAGATGCATATACTCAAGGGGAGTTATTTCATTTATTTTATTGTTGAACACTTGTTGTCATCAATCATCAAAAAGGGGGAGATTGTTGCATCTAGGCCTTCATGCCTAACCCTGATTTTGATGATTAATGAAAACAGAGTGTTTAGGACTAACTGTGCTTTTTGAGATTAATTAATACAGGGCTCCGTTGGGAAGATTATGGAGATGAACAAAACGAACCCAACGCAAAAGAAGTAAAAGTACAAGTCGCGAAAATGAAGTCAAGACGCAAATCGGAAAAGCAAAGGACCTAAGGTAATCCGCTTTTATGCGTTTTTATTTTTCCGATCTTGGAGTTCAGAGACAGATCGGTTAAGGACTTTGTTCCTTAGATTTTTAACCGTACTATAAAGAGGAGTGGCGAAAGTTTCTCTTTATCTCCAACATAAACCGAGAAACTTAGGTCATTGCATTGTATCCATTTTGGTTGGATTTGATTTAAATTTGTTTTGAAAGATTTGGATTTTCAGATGACTTTTTAACAACAGAAGTGTTTTTCAAATTTTCAGAAAGATATAGGCAGATCTGGTTTTTGCTTCTGTTAACAAAAATGTAGCCCTTAAAATTATTTTTCAAATGAACTATTAAACACCTCTTTTGAATTTCTGGATTTAAAGTTATAGCTGTTTTTGTTCAGACTGACTGTCAGTTTGCCAAACTGACTGTCAGTTTGCCAAACTGACTGTCAGTTTGAATGTCAGTTTAATTAAACTGACAATTTTCCACATAGGGTATATTTTGGGCTCAAAATTTTTGTACTAAACAGACTGTCAGTTTGTCCATACTGACTGTCAGTTGGGGTTTCAACCACAGTTGATTTTAAATGAGTTTCTATTTGATTTGGTCGAGTATGTGGTCGAATTGACTGTCAGTTTACATAACTGACTGTCAGTTGTGGGTTTCAAGTTTCCATAAACGACCATGAACGGCTAGCAAATTTTTATCCGTAAATTTTGTCGGCCGTTGTACACTAAACTTACTGTCAATTAGGCAAACTGACTGTCAGTTTGTGTTGCTGATTTTCAGCCCTAGCTCCAACGGTTCATTTGATTCTTGAGGCTATAAATAGGGGCTTTGGGCATGAGTTTTAGACAACAAGAAGTAGCATTGTCTTATACACTCTTGAGCTTTAATTTTCTACTTAAAATCTTGATCTTTTGATCAAGTTTAGTGTTTTCGATCCACCGAGAGTTTCAGTTCATTTGCATTTGTATACTCCTAATTTCTCGGTGCGTGTTCGGAGGTCAAGAGAAGACCTCCTTGCCTGTTACTCTTGGTGAGCGCCCTCACCTAGACGGTTCGGAGGCATAGCCATTGACCTCTCCAATTCGGAGATTGTCGGAGAGGCTCGGCAAGCTTGTACAAGGCATCGGTGCTCGCGTTTCCGGAGTGGACAAGGAGCAACCAATAGTTGATAATACTCTTCGTGAGTATTGAGGCAAAACTCAAGTGACTTGAGTGCTTCAATGAGGACTAGTGGAGACTGGGCGAGTCTCCAATACCTCGGTAAAAATTACTGTGTCCGTTCTCTTCTCCTCTTTCTCTTTTTATTATTTGTTCTTACTTTGCAAATATTTGTTTAAGTTTAAAGTTCTTAAAAGCCTCCTATTCACCCCCCTCTAGTCGGCATCCTTGATCCAACAAGATCCACGCCTCTGCAACCGGATCGCCTCCGAGGATCGCCGGATCGTCGCCTCGTTGCCGCCGGATCGCCGTCCCGGTGTCGCGCCGCCTCCCACTCTCCAGCGCCACCCCGGTGCCGCGCCGCAGCTGATGTCTCCTGCGTCGCCGGTTGCCCCTCTCGTGATTTAAAAAAAACAACAGCTTATGTGCTTTCCTCTATTGATGTCTTCTGCCTCCTCGGATATTACAGTCCCTTCCTCCGACGTTATGTCTACTTCAGGTTTTTCAGGTGGTTTTTCCATGCCGCTCTGTGATGTGAAACTCAAAGGCACTAGTGAATATAGGGAGTGGTCTATTGTCATGGCCTTTCTCCTCGACGGTTTTGGTCTGCGTGGCCATGTGGACGGCACACGTCCGAAGCCACTCACCAGTGATCCTACTTTGCCCACTTGGCTACGCGATGAAGCCAGGGTCAAGTATGTCATTATGCAGAGCACTTCGTCGGACATTCGGTTGAGCATCGACTCTCTCTTCACCTGCCAGGACATATGGGCTTTTCTTGCATCTCGCTACTGGCAGGCGAGTCATGCACTTAGTTGGTCTCTCTGGTAGCAGCTTTCTGCCTCCCAGTAGGGTGATCAGACTGTTGAGGAGTTCTACAATCAGCTCTGCGCGATTTGGCGTCAGCTGGATTCTATGGCACCCACTGATGCAAGGCCACTCACTCTCCGGCATAGGGAGGAGTGTGTTTTTCACTTTATGATGCGTCTCCGCTCAGAGTTTGAGATGGTTCGATCTCAGTTTCTGAATCGTGAGACCCTCTGCACTCTGGAAGAGGCTGTCAGGGCCCTCGTTGCTGAGGAGACTCGACTGCGTTCCTCTTCAGCGTCTCAGTTCTTTCCATCACCCTCTACAGTGTTGGCTACGTCGCGGCCTAGTTCGACTACTCTGCGCACTGATGCGCGTGCCCCTACTGTCTGCTCACGTTGCAAGAAGATGGGCCATACTGTTCAGCGTTGTTTCAATCTTCATCTGGAACTGAAGGCCCAGTTTGAGAACACAGAAATTTCTCAGATCACCGAATCGTCCACAAATCACCATCGCAGCATGCATCGAGATGAGAGGAGAGCGTGAGGAGGAGTGGACTGTAGTACGCACAAAGGTAGGCGACGAGGGGGTTGCTGGCCTCGACCTCGTTTGCGACACGAAGGATGGGGGTGATCTCCTCCAGCGACGACGGCACCACCTCGTGCATTAGCCTCTTCTCGCTCGTCACACCAGCCGCCGCCGTGTAACATGTTGTGTCATTTGATTCAAATGTAAATCCTAAGACATGACTGAGACTACACAATTTTATCAAAATCATGCACCAATCAATCTATAATTAATATCTTATATGATTTTCTCTGATCTATTAGTAAGAATCAGTGCACAAGCTTTTTACTCCCCTGTTTGATAGTCTTTATTAATCATCTCATAGTCTTTATTATTCTTAGTCCCACCCAACACCCCGACTACCCACGGCATCTCTATGTTTCATCTATTCAACATCAAATATTGCCTCTGTTCAGCATCAATTATTGTTCTACCAACTACATCAATTATTATCTTACCCACTATATGAAGCAATTTATGTAGTAGTAAATTGTGATTAAATTACTTATTTTATGGTAGATTAATTTCTTTGTAATCTTTTAGGGGAGCAGCATTTGTCGTTTTGTTTTTTGGTTTTTCTAAAATACTTAAGTTTGTGGCGAACAAATGTCAATGATAAATGAAAGAATAAAATTATCTTGCATTTTCTTTGCACTCACTGTATGCAAATTACTCTAATTCATTACATTAGTCGGGTGTTTGACCTAAGGAATTTTCCATTTAGAACTATCTAATTTTAAGCATTTGTGTTTGATTAGTGAAATAGAATCAATCAATTTCATATGTTTTATATTTGGTCAGTAGAACAAAATGATTTAGTTTTAGTATCAAACCATTCTATAAAAGATGGTATTCAAATCAAACTATGAAAAAGAGTCATGCAATCAATTTATATAATAATCTCATTCCATTCATAATAGTTTATTATTTCATCCATAATGAATGGATCTATTTAACACGAACATATTTTTCAAATCAAACATATCATAAATATTGGTGTGATGGTTAATTGGATATAGTAATGGACATGCATGCACTCATTTTCAACTTTAATGAAAACTAATATACAAACTAGAAGATTCTTGGGTATGAACCGCTTTCCTTGTAAAATCATTTTGTACACATCAAAGTATGAAAATCAAGCATTAAGTTTTGTTGTTCTTTCTCTTTTGGAGTAAATTTGATTATGATACTAAAATTTTTAATATTTTATATTTATCACTAAATATATCATTGAAGTGTAGATATAGACCAAGAACTCTACTAAAGATATTGTACCCCACTCCGACTATTCTAAGTATTTGCTCGCTTATGAACCTATTCTCTCGGTTAGAATGATTTACTCCTAATCAATGCCACTGGCTGGCCTAGACCTATAGCGAAGAGTCCTATAACTCTATCTTATCTCTCTATGGAACATATTCAATTTACTCCCCTAGACCCTTCTCTGTAGGAGTCGAGTTTCCCCACCATACACTACTTTTTAAGCATATGGAGACCCCATATCTATTCCCTACTCAATATCTCACCCTTGATATCAAACGTACAGTATTGGATGCCGTGAAGGAGCTTCGAAGAAGTCAAGGCGAGAAAGGTTGTCATGTAGATTCTACTTTTGAGACATTGAGTACTATAGTAATGTATTGTACTAAAACCGTTCCTAGGTGGTATCAATCGTGTGAATGGTGGGACCAAGGAGCTAGCCAAGTCTTACATACATTAGATGATTCAAGCATGTCACATGTTTGATTCAATACTACCTTAGATGTCACATATATATCTGTAATCTTTGAAGTCATGCTGTGTTGTATGCTTCAGAGTTTAGAATCATAGAGAGGAGAGCAAGATGGATAGCATCGACTATCGTGTATGTGTATTGCAGTTACAACTTACAAGTTGGTGATGTATGTATGTATGTACTGTATAGCATACATGAAAAACACTACACACATATCAATATTAATACAAGAACATGAACAAGAAAATTTCCCTATTTTGTAATTGTCCTACGTACACCTATATATGCATGTTGCTACTGCTCTACAGTCAAGTTAATCACGGGTCAAGCTTAATGAAGGCGAACTCGTCTTCCTCCCCGTTCTTCGCCGCGGTGGCGGAGGCGGTGGCTGAGGCGGGCTGCGCCGCCCCGGCATGCAAACCCGTGCCAGAGCCAGCCTTGTCGTCGGCGTGGGCCTCGGCGGCATTGGCCTCTCCACTGAGCATCCGCTGCGTTAATGCAATGCTGGCCTGCGTGGCCGCGACGGGCACCGGCTCGGCCTTGGGGTTGCCTGCCCGTGGGCTGTGCCCCGTCGACAGGCCCGTCGGCGAGCCCGTGCCAGGCTTGGAGACGGGGTTCTTCTTCTTGACACCCTGACGCCAGTTCTTGAGCGCCTTGGACGTCTGGTCGTCGAAGATGGATTGCTTCATTGTTGAGCCCATCTGAATGCATCCACATACAAGAAATGTTTAGCCAGATGCCATTGCCACACACAAACGCACAAAGTACACACAAATACATACCTGTGAGACAAGTGCATATAGAGGAAGGGTGACGTAGCTACACAACACCTGAACCACTGCTCTGTATAAACAAGAAGGAATCAGATGTAGTCATATGCATACATCTTTTTTTCATCTTATGAACAAAATTAGAGTAATTTTTACCGCTTGATTGTTTTTTTATCTCAAATGTTTATTTACAAGTATCTCTTTTTTTCAAATTTGACGATCAACTCTCTCTTTTTATTTTAATTGCCTCAAATAACTTTCCTACGTTATATTTCACAATAAAATTTACTAAGTGGGCATCCATATATAGCACCAAGTTTATTTAATAATGTAGAATATAGTAAAGAAAGAAAATCATAACCTTTAATTTAATTTTCACAAATATTTTCTTTTTATTCACTTGTATTATGGAAACAAGTTTACATTGAAATTGAACAATTTTTAAGTTTGCAGTAATTAAATAAAATACTTTTATTTTTGCATACAAAGAAAAATATACATTTCCCTTTTATGTTAATTTAGGCTCATATGATACATCACCATAAGACAATGTTCATTTAAATTTAAATACATTCAACAACTTTCAGAAAAAAAAAATAGTTGTTAGATATGTGCATATGATTTTTCATATGAAGTATATCTTATAAAATAATATTTGATCAAATTAGAAAATTTTATCGTAATTTAGTATGGTACCACTTTTTTTTTGTTGACCTCATGTTTGGAGAGATGGAAGGTAATTTTAAATTTGAGATGAAAAGACAAAGGGTTTACTTTTTCATACTTCATTAGAGTTATGTTGAATAGACTTAAGTATTTTTGGGTTTGAGCTGAGCTGCCAAAAAGTTCGAGTCTTTTGGGTTGGTTAGATTTGGGCTAGGATATTAATTAGACCATGTTTGAAAATCAGGTTAAATTAGATTCAGATCAAACTTTTTGAATTTTAGGGGTCTTGAGTCGAGTGTAGGGGACCTGAGTCCAACCTTAACTTTAGGCTCGGGTAGGTTGGACAGATCAGACTGAGCGGAACTAATTATACTCAGATGTAATGTTGAGTGAGATTATTTTTTTTTTTGCATAGTGCTTTACGTGAGTTGCCAACTTAACATTTTTTATTATGAAAGATAATAAATGAGAGTTATTTGAAATAATTATAACAAAAAGAATCTGATTGTCGAAATTAAAAAAAGAGAGAAATATTTGAGAAAAAAAGGGATTAATGTTGAAAATTACTAGGGAATCTACTATAAAGAGATGTTGAGTGAGATATACCCCAGGCAGAGGCGCGCAATGACGAACTGCTTGGAATCATTGAAGCAAGAGTCCATCCCGTACTCATACTGCACGTACAAAAGTTTAAAACAGTGAATTGTTACACAATTTGTGCTAAAAATTGAAACAAATGGTGAAGCTTACCAATATCCAGAGGAAGTAAATGATCTGGAAACCATTCTGCAGAACCAAAGGCATAACAGTTTTGAACTAAACATAACAAGAGTGGAAGACATTGGAGAAGATGTAAATAAAACTGAAGGTATTGCAAGAACCTGGAAGAGGGTGAAATGGATGAGGAAGAGCATAAACGTGGGGCGCCCGAACCAAAAGTACCCGTCGCTGATTTGCACAAGGGGAATTCCCTGGATGACGGCATGCCTCTCGGTGATGTCAATCGCCATCCGTGTGATGATACCTTGCAGCTTCGTCCCCACCAACAATATGATCTGCAACAAGCATGCTGTAGTACTTGTATCCAAGTCAAAGATTACTAGATATGTGCACTTACCACCATTGGCATGATTGATATCCAAAGCATGGTATGCAGTCCTGAAATGCAAAATGAAAAGTTAAGCGCGACAAGTCGACAAGACAATCAGAAAGCATCTTGATCTTGTGCAATGTACATGTGAGAGGAGAAGCTAACTTACCACTGACATTAAGAAGCAGGTAGATAAGAGCAGAAGCCCACAGAGTAGGACTGTAAATTAACAGAACACGAGATTCAGTTAAAGTTTAAGGACAGTAAAAAGTATACTAGATTGAAGGGGACTCGATAATTGACCTGATTCCAACAATGACTTTGAAGTCGTCCTCGAGAGACCTTTTGATGTATTTCTGGAAATCAAACTTACTGCCGGGAGCTAAATGGACCTACAAATGTAGGGCAAAATCATATCAGGTAAGTTAGCCTTGCAAAGACAATAACTGAACTGCTTCTAGGTGAAATGCACTAGTCAGATGTACTAGTTATACTCACATTAACGAAACTGTGACGCAAGGCTAAGTAATCGGCCTTGCGAACCGATCTGAAGAATTGTCTGAAGAAATTGCTCTGCCATATATATGCACTTTCTTGTCAAGAAAGTAATTTAGTTTGTGTCCTTCAAGCAGGTCAATTTGGGAAGAGAAGATATCTTACGATGTAAAATGATGCTGGGGTCTTGTTCAACACATTCATGTGTTGCCTGACGAACGATGTCTCGCGCGTGAATCTGAAGCGCGTAGGATCTGCATTGCATTGTTCAGGAAAAGGTATGTCAAGTTGGATATTAGCAATGTAACACAATGCGAAAGATCTGAATTCTGAATTTCTGATGAATGGGAATCAATAGGGTATTTCTGTACCATTTGAGAACTCATAATCTTGTGTTGAGGTGTCTTTCTCCCATTCCTTCCATCCACGTATCTACAGAAATATAAAAATAAAAATGCACCAACTCAAGTCACCATAGTACAAAAATTAGATAGTCATTTGACATACCTTGGCTCTGCCCAGTGCCATGGTAATAGCACTGTATGAGACATGAAACACAGCCAAGAAAAATATGAAGATGTGCAGCTGGTGGAGCGCGTTTATAGATATCAGCGACACCTTCCCCTGCACAGATCGCAAACAAAACCATGTATATATTATGCAGAACAAGAACAAGCCTACCACTATGTATCTATGTATGTGTGTGCTCAACTGCTCACCTTAGGGCATTGGGATGTGGATTTGGCCTCAGCCAGTATCCTGTGAGGAGTGAAGATATGAGGGGTGAAGCCGAAATGCTCGGGTGACTTGTGTGTCTCGGGCACTTTGGCCGCGCGGGGTTCGCCATGGTGCACCTTGTTCGTCTTCACCTCGACGGTGGACGCCTTGAGTCTGCAGGGGAGCATGGTGTCCGCTGCCTCTTCCGTGATGCAGATCTTGATAAAGTAGTTCTGCCCGAACACCAGCAGCAGCGAGATGAAACCCAGCACCATCAGCTCTACACAAATTGATTGGAATGTCACAACATGTTATGTCACAAATTATTCCAATCTGATGATTAAGAACAATGCCTGATACTCTCATGTCTCACCAGTTTTGACCTTCTCAAGGGCTTCAAACATAGCCTTCTTCTTCCTGTGCGTGAAGAACTGCATGCAGCAACATACGCAAATGCAATAATCAAGAACCTAATCAAGAAGCAAACATGCAAGAAGTTAATTAAGCAACCTCTCCAACGGAGTGGAGGGCCTTCTCGAGGAGGATGGAGAGGAGGACGATGACGCCGCAGACGGAGGCGACGGCCCATGTCGGCGTCTGGTCGAGCTCCCTCGTGTTGCCACCGCCTCCACCTCCCGCCATTGCTGTAATGGCCCCAAGAACTCACTCAACGTACGTCCCAAACGCTTGCCCAGAGTTCAAGGCCCCCCTTGAAGCTAAGCTAATAACTAATGGTGGGACGTACGTTGTTAACGCGGGAGGCAGACGAAAGCAAGAGGAGGACCAAGGCACGACTTAAAAGAGGATGGAAATGCCATCGGCATTGCCATTGCCATTAAAAATGGAAAGCTTTCGAGAGACAGGCTGCGCACAAAACATGGAGGTCCCTCTCATTTTAATTTGCACCTTTTTAAATCCCTTTTCTTAATTTTGGTCTTTGCACGTACGGCCGTCACAAGTTATTACTGCTTTGTTTTTTTTTTCTTTTTATGTGAAAACATAATTGTTTAAAAAAAATTAAATTCGGCTTCCAATTTCTAAGCAGCATGAGGGTGATATTTGGAACCTCAAAACAATCTGATCAATTTTGGACGGTTGAGATCATGAAAGCTATAAGGACAAGAATAACATCTTAATTTCAGCAAATTTCTAAGGGCTTTAATTTCTCTTCCGTTTTAATTCCAATTATTGATGTCATATATTCAAAAAAATCCACTTCAAATTGTGACAACTACAACTAGGATTTCACTAAAAAAATTGGAAAAGTTATAAAAATATTTCCTAAGATCAGAACTCATAAACGAAATTGGAAATCATGAACCAAATAAAACATAACAAACAAAAATTTCTTCTGTTGTTCATCACGCACAGGAATACGTAAATTTTGAATAACATAAACAATTTGACCCCAAACATGGAAAATAAGGACAACAACATTTGAAAATGATAAAATGGATACTTTCAAAAAACAAAAACGCACAAGTCAGTAGTAGTCTCAATAACTCTCTATAAATTATTTTATAATTTTAATTTTTGTAAATTGTCTTCAATTTCAAACACTCTTGTTGTCATTATTCTATTAAATTTACACATAAATTATTAAAAAATAACTACCACTAATATATGAAACCTTAATAGCAGTAGTGTTGGGGCATGTGATCAGTGGAAAAAGCATTGGGGGCGTAGGATAGTGGTGGTGATTGTACTAGCAGTCGATGACGATGACAAGCTAATTCAGATGGAAGAGTTAGTGGTGTACGTGACTATTAATTAGACGGTAATTTCTATCACATGTTAATGATTGATATTTTTGATATTTTTTATTATTTTTGTTTAAATTTAAAGAAATATTGACAAGGAAGAGTGTTTAGAACTAGAAATAATTTGTGTGAGACTTCAATTGCAAAAGAACTCAAAGGGAGATTGCTGAGTTTGCCACTAACTCGTGGTTGTATTATTTAAATTTCCCCCAAGAGAAGTCATAACTGCCATGCGGGGGCCTGCACCACCACACCTGCGGGCCCACAAGGGGGGTGGGGGTGCCCGCTTCCCAGTGCAATCCTCCTCCTCCTGACCGCCGCCATCTTCGTCGTCATCGCCGGCGCCGCCGCAAATAGCTACGTATTGGGTCTAGGGTGTCCGAACCCCAGGTAATTTCGTGTCTAATAGCATATCCTAGCATTGCGACTTTTTTTTCTTTTCCTACATGTGACAGGTAAAGATCACGCGTTACTTCTTAATTCGAGGTTTAGAGGTATATGATTGATGTGCACTTTGTAATTGTTGTATCTTGCTTCAGTTCTTCCAAAATTATGCTACCTGTCTTGAATTATCCAGTTTTAATTTAGAGGATTCGTGTTTAGGCAGCCTTTACCTGTATAATTGGCCAAAGGAAAATAAAAACTTTAATGGACACCACTGTAGCCTGTAGGTATTTGAGGAGCAATTCTGGAACTAATCTTTTGGGAGCAGCTTCTTTTAAATTTGTGCCAAATGGTTCAGACGTGAAGTTCTTGCCCAACCTTACATACATATTATTATTGTTTTAAATTATTGTCTTTTAGAATGTAAAGTACTTCTGAGCTGGTGAGACATATGAGAATTGCTCTCATACATTTTCCGTATGTGTAGTTGTTATCCTCTTAACTTTGTGGAATGTAAAATATGTGAACCAAATCATCTAATTTTGCCTTATATGTTGGCATTCACTTAGTTTTCCCTCTTGCAAAAATATCACTAGTGTGTTTTGCAAGCAAGCGACTGAAGCGAGTAATATTGTGTTAATGCACTCTTTACATGGGAACTTTGAGGTTGTTTGGTTTGCAAACTCCATAACTTGCACCGTTGCAAGGGGCATGTCTCAAAGTTGTCTCAACACAGTATTGTGCCTTGTGAGGCTCTCCAATCTGAGGTATCATTTGGTTATGAGGCAAGGTGGGTAAAGCTGGATAAACATGCTGAAACGTGTTGAGTTCGCCAAGTAAGCTCATGATCACTTTAGGTTAACAAATTATAAACATCACTTGTATCCCCCCAAAATCTAGGGTCAATGCAATAAAAAAGAATATAGATCACAAATCTTCATCTAAGTTGGCTGCATTTCTTATTACTTTCTGCTCTCTCCCCTTCATATGATACACATTAACAAGAAAGCTGGACCAAATTTACCACACCATCTAACTTGAGGAAGGTTGTATGGCTTTGCCCTGTTTCTATCTTAGCCTAAAACCTGCCCCTTCTCTTCTTGTGTTTCATCTAGGTCAGGTTATTTCTGAAAGAATATGGTTGTTGTAGTGATTTCGCATAAGTGACAGGCAATGCTAGCAACTTCTTCTCTTTGCCAACATATGCCCTCTTTGTGAAGTTGTTGTACTCATTTGCTTCAATCTCATCAAGGATTTGCCGGTACAGCAATAGAGATGCCCAAACCTGCAATGGAACAAAGAAACCATTTTTTATATGCTCTAGACAATGGTGTACTTGTGTTGTCAGTGAAATCATTGTGCTTACTGGCCATCGGCTAGCCTGGGTGAGCTCAGTCACCCCTCTCTCTGCCTCCTCAAAGAACATCCTGGCCCTCTTGATCTGCATCTTCATGAAGTTTCTCCATTGGTTTGTCATGACTCCATTAAAGATGTCCTCATCGGAGAGCCCAGCCTGTGCAAGTTCATCTTGTGGTAGATATATTCTTCCTCTTCTTGCACTGAGAATATGTTCATAAGAAATATTCAGGGCTGCTGTTTGAACTAAATTGAGTCTATGAGGAAGAAAAATATTGCATTACATTGCATTGACACTTACTCTTCTCCAACATCCCTGAGTATATTGGTCAGCTGGTTTGCGATTCCGAGGGCCAAGGCAGCACTGTACACACTTTCAGTTGTTGCCTTGGACTCAGGTGCAATACCCATCACTGGAACACTCATCAGGCCGACAGTTCCTGCAACATAGTAGCAATACATGTAGAGCTCGTTGAAGTTCTTATACCTAGTCTTTCTGAGGTCCATCCGCATCCCTTCAATCATGTCCTTGAATGGCTGGATATGCGCAATTCATAAGGGTTTGTCATATTAGATTAGATATAAAACCAGTATTCGCCATATTGTAATCAGGACCTTTCTTGGAATAAGAAAATGATCAAGTTTTCCAGGTGATTCTTGAAATTGCTTTGCGTTTTGCCTGAGGTTTTCTTCTTTTCAACTCCAGGCATTTTTTTTTTGAAATGATACTCCAGATAGCCCTACATTTTTTCTTTTTTAATGATACTCCAGACAGCCCTACAGAAGTTGCCATTTCACTGCCTTATTTTTTTTGCCTAATGTTTTGCTGCAAAGGTTTGGGCTTTAGCAACATTTTGTTCTCAAAAGTCACCTTTTTTTGCCCCCTTGTATTAAGTATCTTTGACCAGTGATTCTCTTGGTCTAGTCACCTGGATTAGGCCACTACAATATGTGAGAAGGTCACAGAACTTAACAACAGTATCAGAAGAGACTAAAGACTGACACAAATCATATTTTATCCATTAAACCAATGACTCAGCAAGAAGACTTGGTAGTTCTGTCATCTTGCACTAAGATTGTGAGGAGACTGGGGAACCTGATACTAAGAGGCAATATTGACCACTTTAGTCTTATAATAATATCATTTGGATTCACTAGTTATCACAGTATGTAGAGACACAACCAGCTACCTGAATGTCTATGGGGAACTTTGAGGCAGTATCAGAGAGAACAGCGTCGAGCATGTCGTACGGGCGTCCTGCGAAGAGATCCTCCAGCCTCTTCTCCCACCGGTCCAGGGCTGATGGTGTGATGTGGGAGGCATTTGGCCCATCTACAAGCTCATCTGTCCTCCTACACCACACTGCACGAATACTGCACTACTTGAGATTTCCATGCCATCATGCCTGGAGTATCTCTTTAAGAATTGACACTACACCAGCTTCATATTGTAGCCAAGTAGATCAAGGCAATGGATTGTGAATCCTTAACTAATTTCGAAGAATATGTTCTTGTTAACATTTTCACATAGCTTGAAACTATTGATGCCATTTAGCCTGCTGAAATGCCTATTTTTGTGCTTCCATGGCTAATGGTGAAAAGAGTACTAGGTCTTTTATTCTTCATCCTATAATACACCACTTGGGACTCACTGCAATCTCTCCTTGATTTTTTTTTTGTTACAACTCCTAAGAAGAAATCTTACACCCATTGCTTCAAACATAGGCGAATTTTCTACATGTATCTGCACAAGGTCAAGTGCAAGCTACTGCTAAATAGCATTTTTCCCGTGGAGTAGCTCATGTAATATGTGGGCATGTATTGTTATTTGAGGATACTAAGCATTGCTGAAAATTTTATGGACACATACAAGGGAGGCAATGGAACAATAGATGACATGGTGATTGATCAGTTACCATAGATGGCCCAGATTGCGTGCCGCCGCTCCTCTGTCATCAGCAGAGTCCCTGCCATGAACAGACATCAAGATTCACATGAACTATGTGATCAGAATTCAGAACATGGACTTCATGCAGAAATGCACATCAAGGCTCAGATGGAACATGTGAATTTACCAAGGTAAAATGTCTTGGCGTACTCCCCGCAGATTTTTCCGCACTGATCATAGGCCTCCTTCAGCCCGGTGCACGATGTTGCCAGCTCCCCTGGCCTGACATCAAGAACTGGTGGTGTGTGCGGCTGCAGCTGGTGCTTCAGCAACACAGCCTGCTTCAGCACCACATCGTACACTTTCTGCTCCGATGAGATGACGGCCTCCCTGGCTGGGTTCATGGCCAGGCTGGAATGCACTGGGAAGCTCCGGCCAGCCTCCCCTGGCTCGATGCCTGTACACGCATACTTCAGTGAGCAGAGGCTCCACTGTCGCAACAGCCTCTTCTTGGGCAGGAAAGAACAGCAGAAACTCCCATGGTGGTTGACACCGCCATCTGGGACGATGTCAGATAACCCGAGAGCTGCTGCTCGTAGAAGCACAGTCGCCATGTACCATCTAAAAGATCAAAAAAATTCACCTGGGCATTTCAGGGGTCAGAGGTGTTCATATGCTGATGTGCAGATACATACACATGGTGCTTAGAGATTAGAGAGAAAGTTTCCATGGGAATGTGCTGGAAGCAAAGAGCAAAGAGGTTAGGCCACACCTCTTATCAACACCACACCATGAAAATTTTAGCTTCCTTACAGCATGCTTGCATGCACCAATCTACGAAGTCACCATCAAGAAAAGTGTCTTATGACATGTATATTTTTGTTACATGCATATATGATCATGGGGCTTGCATACTAGTAGGACAAATCTGTGCCTGTGTTGTGTTTGGTTGCTTCTTGCTTGGTTTGTGTGTAAGCTTTGGGGGTGGTGAGACGTGGAAGAGAGAAGGGCCAAGAGGGAGGGAGGGAAGGGAGGGAAGGGGGAGGATAGGGTTATCACATGGGTGTGTACCTTGGAGACAGCTGAGTGGTGACACCTAGAAAGTGTGAGATCCTCTTGTGGGGCCTGTCCTAGGTGGTGTGGGTGATGGTGGGTCCCACCAGGTGACATGGTATTTTCTTGACTTGCAGAATTGGAAGGGTTTCAGGAAGGGAGAATTGAATATACGCCCAGCTTAACTTTGTATATTGCATAAATGTTTGGCCTAAACTAGAAGTATCACAAATGCCCATCTTTAGTGTCACAAGCTTCATACATTGCACAAATATCGATCTTCACAGATGTATATTGTCACCAATTGAGATGGACATTTGTGATATTTCTAATTTAGGAAGGGCATTTGCGCAATATTCAATGTAAGGACAGACATGTTTTCAATTGTGCCATTTAGGAAACAATGTTTTTTTTACCCAAATTGTTGTTATGGGCTGAGTCTCGGCCCTTTTGCCATTTGTACGGATTGCTATAGTGGTAGTTCAATTATTTGCAAAATGCAGATTCCCTTATCCAGCATTTGGATCCTTCAGGTTCGTGCATGCATTCCACCTTTTCGATCCCTTTTTTAATCTGGTGATGATCTCGAAGTTGGAAGTTTGGTGCAGGCAACAAAAGTGTGTCTTCTCTATTTGCGAAAGTGAATGTTAGTGAGATGCACTAGCAATTGCATTACCTGTTGGAGCAAGCAAATGATGAGAGAGACAACTTAAACGTGTAGGGCTTGGAGTTTGGTTTTGACTTTAAAAAAGGTGTTATTAATCTTTGTAGGAGTACAGTGATGGAATGTGTTTATATAGGCTATATAATAATCTCTGCTTTTGTTGATATGTAGCTTAATAAGTCTTTTAAACAACAAGCTTTGGAGAAATGCTAGAGCAATCGGTTAGTACGTCAAAATTGGGTTTTAGATTCATGTTGATATAGATGTTTAGCATTCATCAAAAAGAATTGTTCAAGTACTCTAGTTATTTGAATCTTCAGAATAAAACTCTCTCTCTTTCTCCATTTCTGAGTTGGTAAGTCAAAACTCAGTTTTTTTTTTTTTTGGGCTCACGTACTTCTCGTTTGCAGAAACAGAGCAGGGGACAGGGAGATGGATGGAGGTATAAAGCCAAGAAAAGAAGAAAAGGTGATGAGATGACCATTGTTCGGTCAAAAAGAAATACCAGAGAGAGAAGAATATCCTGCCATGATATGTTCTTTGCTTGGCACTAGTTAAACAGCCAATAGGTGTAAAAGGAAGGGAAAAAAATCTCTGTGATCTGTCACGTGAGGCCTTGGTTGGCAAACGTCTAATTGTGATCTGCACCACAATCCACAGACAGTTCTTATATGGGACTTAACTACTACACCCTTTTTCATAAAGATCAAAATATGTGATTCGAGGATATAAAGAAGTGCTTGTGCCAATTCAGATAGCAATTTGGTTGCTACATGCTACCAATTGCTTGTGCTTTTTCCCTCATGCATATTGATCCTATAGACCTGTGCTTTACAGATGGCTTAGCATAATGCATAAGCTACAAATGAGATCCAAGCAACATGCATATTGATTCATACAACAGATCAGCATATTAGATAGCCTTTGAGGTTCTGAGCTTTCACAGTAGTAATGAAAAAAAATGTGTTGCTCTGACTCAAAAGTTGCAACAAAGATTGGCTTGATCCCCTCTGCCATTGGATATCATCAAAGTTGTGATGGTGACCAAGTTGTGGTGCTTGGCACCCTGATCTTTTTGGGGCCAAGATACCTATATTCCTATACGGAGCAAATGCATCCGTGTTCTCGAAAAGTTTAGAAATTGCAAATAAATCTTTATAAAAAGTAAAATATCATATTGTCTTGTTTTGTAACTATTTTTCACTATGCACAATGATGGTATGCAGGTGAGCATCGATGAGCAGAACGAAAGAGAATTACGAGAAGAGAAGGAATTTAGAAGAACAGGATCATCTAACATATAATCCTCACTGTCTAACAAGGTATTTTTACCTTTTTTTTTTTTTTTGAAAAAAACTGTTTTAGAAGGAAAAGGAATGTTAGATTTTGTTTTGTGTCACTATTTTTATTTATGTTTTTTTCTCTGTTATATGTATATATGGTATATCAGCATTAGTCTTTTGACATTCACTTTGCCCACAATGTGCTGGTGATCAAATATTCACGATAACCACCTGACTCTGGGGGTTTTTTTTTTCTTGGAAGGTCAGATCAGGTAATGATGTGGAGTATATTCACACTGCATGATGGTCTGATTTTGAGTTTATGCCTGATATTTCGCAGAAATTGGTTCAAAATTTGCATGATGATGGCTCTCTTGGACTATAATTGATCCATGAAATCTTTTCATGTAAGTATAGATCTGGCTGTTTCATTTCAACAATGATTTTATCAATTGACTTATTCTATACAGAACAATAAAACAAAGCAAAGTCACTCAAAAAAAAAAATCATGCAAAGGATAAGAATATTCTTGGCCTGTTTCAACCTTTCGATATATGATACTCAACTGTGTTTATGGATGATATCTGAATAAAAAAAAAACAGCGTATAGATGCCTGACGTTTATAGTCTGGACAGAGATAAATGGACGTGCCTTGTAAATTACAGGACATATGATACAAATCACCATGCTCTAAGCATTCCGGGGACATAACAATGATTTTAGCTTGGCACGAGTCAACTCCAATCTGTGGTTGGGATCAAATTGCAACCTATACGCAAAATCACCCCAAAAGAAATTAAACAAGAAAAGAAGAGGGTGACAATGGATTTAAATGCCAAAGATCTTGTGAGAAAAAAAAATACTGATCAGATCCTGCATTGTAAAAGAAAAGCAGCCTTTCTCTTTTAATGCCATGCTGCCATGCTTTCTAATTTCTACTCCACTGCATTTCAACTTTTTAATTTTTTCATTGTTTGGTTGACTTGTAAATGCATCAAAGGCCCACAAGAGAGTGAGACAAGAAATATGAAACATGGCCAAAAGCCTCTCTGGTGCATGGCAGGTTGAAGTTTGTTGCATTCATGATGAGCTTTCAATCTGGTTTCAGAAGGCGTAATGTTTTTTGGTTGGTGAGATTAAGTTCAAGAGAGTAAATATTGTCATGATTTAATTAAAAAGTACAGCACGGAAGCTTCTGTTTGGATGAATCTTCAGATCTTCTATAAGAGATAGTACTGCATTATTATTCAAATATAAAGAATAGGAGGGCACATGGTATCTCTTTCGAACAGGATAATGATGTAGCGATTCAATTCTCCTGTTATAAGTTAAAATTGGCGGGCAGTGCAGTCGCCTGCATGCATGCTCACTTACCACCACCACCAACTTCTACTTGGGTTCCCAGGTGAAGTCCTTCACGTGGGACCCACCTGTCGGATCTCAGTCATTGCTTCCTTGGGTCTTGTGTGGTGTCTAGTGCTGTTCCACGATCGATCCATCATTCATTGCCTTTTCAGGTCATCCACGTTGATGCTTTTATTTAACTGAATATAACTGTTGAAAGGAAATGTTGAAGCATGATTAGCAGTATCTGTTCTTTATCTAGCGATTTAAGTTTTTTGTGAGTTGATCGGTGTGTGAATGATGAAACTTAGTATTGTATGTGACATGTCTAAGGTTTTGAGTTTGGGCCAGCACAAGTCCTAGAGATGGTTGGAATGTTCAAGTGCAGTTTTAACTACAACTAGTATCATTGAAACAAAGTTGCTTATTGATCAATTAACTTAAGAAACTTCACTACCTCATTAACCACCAAGAGAATATCATGTCACACACCAGTGCATGAGACTCCACTCCCGGGTCGTGGAGAGCGTGCCACGTTGGCTGGTGGAACAGGGCAGGGTTAATGTAGACTCGGTCTACAAGACTAACAACATTTGTACTATGCTGCAGCGGGACCCGCCATTTCTGTGAAGGAAAATTACTGAGCTGCTGTAACATGAACCGGTTCAAGGGTTTAATAAAGTGGTCCGGTTCGAGGCGTGAACAGATCCGAGTCATCCGATCCCCTTTGGGGCTAACGAGAGCGTACTTGTGCCGCTTTGTTTGTAGCACTACTACTAAAGAAAAAGTAGCTTTCTTCTTTTGTTTGTTACTACTACTTCTGAAGAAAAAAGCTTGGAATAAATTTAACATTCTTGATGTAGACTGGTAATGATATACTTTGATATGCTCTATAATGTTTTGTTGTGAAGTGAGTTTTCTATTCTAAAACAATAGTGATTTTGTTGATCTTTAAGAATAAGATATAACACTGGCAAAAAGTAATTTAAATGACTATTTGCATCTGAAAGTAATTCCTACATAAATATCTTCATACATTATCAAGATATCACACAGAAGGCAAATATAACAATATATAACTCCATGCAAAAGTAGGCTTTGTATAAGGGCAATATTGGATGAGAACAAGATATAATCATATATTGCTACACCATATTGTAGCATCATTAAACGCTATATAAATCACCACTTTGTCACTATCTATAAACTCTAATATTACTAACATTTTACAACCCACTAATTTTGCTATTGTTCACTATTCTCCCTCCTGGTTGAGCCACGTCACCTCTTTTGTTTTGGCCGTTGGATCAGTTCTGTTCGCCGCTCTGATCTTTCCACGTCTGTGCAGCGACGGCGGGCGGTAGCTGCAGTGGCAGCGGCAGCAGGCACGGAAGTAGCGGCAGCGGCGCGGCGGCGGCGGTGATGGGGGGCGCAGCGACAGCCTCGTCGTCGGCATCAACGCGGGCAGAAGTAGTGGCAACGGTGGGGGGCTGCGGCAGCTACGCTGCGTCGACGGTGGTGGGGGGCGCGCCGACGGCCTCATTGTCGGTGTCGGCGCGGGCACTGAAGCAACGGCAGCCGTGTGGCGGCGGCGGGGCGCTGCGGCAGGTTGCGCACGCCGCATGCTCACCTCACGCGCCACGAGCTCGCCGCCCTCCAGCTATGTGGGCGTGTGTGGCAGGCGCTTGCCGTGCGCGTCCACCGCGCGCTGGCACGCGTGTGTGCCGTGTTGGCTACATTCTGGTGCACACTAAATATGGCCACAGCCACGTGCCTCGCTGTGGCTACACGCCGTTGCTTTTGTCCAATATTGTCGGTCCTTGGCCATCGCCTTGCCAAGCCTCCAGGTACTGCCACTTGTAGTACTACTACTGCTACAAGTGTGTATGAATGCATGTGTCTATCTCTGTATGTTTGTGTGTATGTGTGTTTGAATGTATGTATGTGTAAGCATGTAATTGTGCTGGAGCTGGTTGACAAAACTTAAGCTTCGAACCTCACTTTTGTTGTTGTTGCTATAGCCACTGGACGACAAGGGCAGCTGCTGATGTATGTGTGTGCATTTGCTATTTGTTGTGCAAGGAAGGAAGAAGATAGTTCGATTCGACTAGCATCGCAGTCGACTCTAACTTTATTTCTCGACCAATCCGGTGGTCGATGAATTAATCAACAAATTTCAGATGTTTACACATACATGAGATTTAATCAAGAAATGCTAGATTATAGCAATGTTGTGATAGTATAACTCTTTTTTGTTTTATAGAAATTAGAGCAATTGGTTAGTGTATCAATCCTATCCAAAAGCTACAAGAAACAACCAAACATATTTGATGTGATAATAAATTATATCAGTGGTGATCGTTGAGCTTTTTCCTGCCGTCGACGACTCGACCTTCGACCACCTCCACAGCCACATCCTGTCGACCCAAGGCGGCTTCGACCACGAGAACTATGTCGACCACAACTACCATGATAGTTATGTCGACCATGACACCTTCGTCGACCACATGGCGGGTTTTTGTCGGCGAGTCCACGGGCTTCGACGAATACAACTTTGCACCGCGACCATTGCTGTCTCCCCACTGCTCGCCGCTCCTTTCGACCATGACCATCCTTCGACGAGTTTCCACAGCCACAACTTTGCACGACGACTATTGTTGCCTTCGCACTACTTCCCGCCACTTTCAACCACGACCATCCGGTGCTCCCCACGGCCGATTTTGGTCATCCAGCCGACCAGCTTCGCCGCCCACACTCGCTGTGTTCTTTGCGTTCGTCCCAGAGGCTTTCCCGCGGCAACGCGCGGGCACTTCGCTAGTTTAATATTTTGTTGGGACAAATATGTATTGATATTTTCTTTGTTTTTGGACGCTGTTTTATAGATGCACAAATAACATTTTTGTATACATGTTTTGAATTTAAATATATAGTTTTTTGCATGTATATTTTCCCCCATAAAACCCGTAAGACAAACCTCTAAAAAAAATCTAAACTTCAGTGATCAAACATATCCAACCAACCAACCAACCAAAAGAAAATAAAAAAAAAGTTTACAAATAAGAGAAGACAAGAAGAAGAGAAGTGTGGTGTGAGACCCACAGCAACACATTAGAGCAGAACAGTGCTTAAAAATAACGCATATTTCTGAAGCGTTTTCTCCTCTCCCACTTTCCCTCTGTTCTACTGCAACTACAGCTAGCTGTCTACGGCCAAGGTGCTTGCGCGCGCTAATCATTTTTCCTTCCCCCCCTTCACAGACGCCTCAATTTTGTTCTCTCGCATGTTCTTGTTTCTGCTTGTTTCCCGTGATTTGTTTGTCCTGTTTTTTTTCCTCGGGAATTGCATGTTTGTGTGTGTGTGTGTTTTGTTTTTCTTGTTCCTTTTCTTTTCTTGTTTGTTTTGGTGGTGATTTTGCGACGACTGACCTTCTGTTCGCAAATGCGCGTGCTTTTGATGTTTTTTCTTCTTCTTTTTTTAAATTTTTTTAGTTGCGTAGTTCCCAGTATGCGAAATTAACTACACGCAGCTTCCTTTGTATTTTTTTTTTGTTCCAATTTTTCTTTGTAATTTCAGTCTATGAGCAGGTGGGTTGGGAAAAGTTGCAGTTTTTTTTGTGCACCATATTAAGAAATGTGCTTCCTTTTGGTGTGCTGCCTTCAATTTTCTCTACATTTTATCTGTTTCCATGGTTCTCTAGGCGTTTCTGGTTCCTTTTTCTTTGTTTTTTTGGGGTGTTGCTATGAAGAAAGGAGCCTTGTTTGTCGTTTCTAGTTGTTAGGTAAAAAGGTTAGATTTTGGTGAATAAATTCCCTGCTTTGTTCCCTTTTTGGGCTCTTTTGCCAATAGGGTTTCTTGATCACTTCCCATGTTTGAGTACTCATTTCCCTCTCTTTTTTTCTCTGTTCAGTTGTGAAAAGTCATAAGTGTAGTTCTTGATCAATTTGCCTGCTTTTGTCCTTTTGATTTGGAGCCATTTCCATTTTTCTGAGCAAGTTGTATGTTTGCTTCAATTCTTGGTCAATTTAGTTGAATATGTTTTTACTGTGTTCAGTTTAGTTCAGTTTATGTGCTTTTTGTTTATCAAGTCCTCACAAGATTAATCCTTTCTTGTCTAGGTGCATTGAACTGTTTATGATGGCTCACTAAAGATTCACTTGTGCTATCTGAACCTAAAACTAAAGTTATAATCTTACAGCTAGTCACTATGTTAAATGTTAACAAATGAAATTTACCATGACCTCATTAGCTCACTTTTGTTAACATCAACTTCTAAAATGATTCAACTTAAATGTTAACGAATGAAAGTTTTAAGCTGCCTTGATGTTTGTATAAAGAGATATAGATACCAAATCAGATAATTCATACTTCTGACCAAATTCTAAGAACTTAACCCTTATGCCAGTTAATTGAGTTTGCCACCTACATTGTTTTGCGGTAGGCATGGGATCAAGGAGACCAAGACAGTCTGGCACTGGTGAGAGCTCACAGGCTCCTGAGCCTCGTGGGCAAGGGGCCCCTGGAAGAGGTGTTCGTGGTCAGGGTGGCTCCTATCCTCAGCAACCGCCACAAGGCGGTCACAGAGGGGACTACTATCAGGGATGGGGTGCTGGGCATCAACCTCGCGGTGGAATGGTGTTGCAGCATCAGTTGCTAAGGGTTCCTGCTGGAGTGTATCCAGGCCATGGACAAGCCCACAGTGGAATGCGGCCACAGCAGTACTACACTGGTGGTAGAGGTGGACGAGGTGCTGGCCCATCCACCACAGCTCCCGAGCTGCGCCAAGCAATGGAAGCTCCACATGAGCCCACCCAAGTCTCTTCACTGCAGGCAAGCCCTTCAGAGCCATCAGAGTCATCACCACATGCTCTGACTCTTGAGGTTGCCGAGCAGCTCAAAGAAGTGTCTTTGCAAGGTGAAGCAAGCACGGGGCTGGAAATTGTGCGATCAATTCCAGCGTCAAGCAAGTCAGTTGGGTTTGCATTGCGCCCAGGGAATGGTAGTATCGGTACCAGGTGTTTGGTGAAAGCAAATCACTTCTTTGCCGAGCTACCAGACAAGGATCTTCATCAGTATGATGTATGTTGGTTTTTCCTTGACAGCCTTCTCCTTGTTGCTAACATGTTATTAAGTTCTGAAAGTTTCTTGTCATGATATGATTTTTCGGCAGGTTTCGATCACCCCAGAAGTACCATCGCGTATTGTGAGCCGTGCAGTGATGCAAGAGTTGGTGAGACTTCATAAGGCATCTTATCTGGGAGGAAGGCTTCCAGCCTATGATGGTAGAAGGAGCCTATACACGGCTGGTGCATTACCTTTTACTTCAAAAGAATTTCAGATCACTTTAGTTGATGAAGACAATGGCTCTGGTTTGAGGTCTATGCTCAAGCTTTTCTTATCAAGATGGTTTTCTGGTTCTAGGGCCAAGATTTTTATTTTTTTCATTTCTGACACTTTACTTTTCTTGATTTAGGCGGCAGAGAACTTTTAAGGTAGTGATCAAATTTGCTGCAAGAGCTGACCTTCACCGCCTTGGATTGTTTTTAACCGGAAGGCATGCGGAAGCTCCTCAGGAGGCTTTGCAAGTTCTTGATATTGTCCTGCGAGAGCTGCCATCAGCAAGGTAGAATGAACTTCTAGGCTTTGGATAATTAAGAGAAGCCAATGCAGAACTATAGGTTGATATTTTTCTGCCATTGTGTTGGTTTACAGATATGCATCATTTGGTCGATCATTCTTCTCACCTGACCTGGGAAGGAGGCGGTCCCTTGGTGAGGGATTAGAAAGCTGGCGTGGGTTTTACCAGAGCATTCGCCCTACTCAGATGGGCTTGTCACTGAACATTGGTTAACTCTCTCTCTCTCTCTCTCTCTCATGTAAATGTGCTTGTTTGTTTCTACAGTGTTTATGATCTGGTAAGTTCGCAAAAGTACTCAATTTGCTAGACATTGTTTATGATCTGGTAAAACTACAGAGTCAGCAGTAAGATGCTGTATTTCCATATTTCTTCTTGTTCTAGGCATTGTGTTTGGGACCTAAATCCTTCTAGTAGATAAGCAATCAGGCCAGTTCTGAGCCCGTGTTTTGTTTTTTTACATTATCCAACTTTGTTAGCAGCGCATCTTCTATTTTGCATTGCTGGACTTCTGGGGCTTAATGACTGTGTCATTAATGACCTCGCTTAGAAATTGTGCTAGGTAACTCATTAAAATGAATTTCTTGTGGATAGAAAGGCTGTTCGATTACAGTAGTTTGTTTTTGGACTATTTGACTCTTCTTCTAACACCTTGCCAAGAAAGGTGAAAATGGACTTGTCATCTTATTGTGTAATTGTTTCATAGAATTGGAAAGCACCGTGCAGTTGAGGGGCTAGTTATCAACATTATCTGGGAAAAGATCACAAATGATATATAAAAACATTTTTGATGAAAGTCTTGGTAGCACCAGCAATTGTAATTTTAGGTTCAAGTTCCACTTTAATAGATGTTGTTTTGTACAGCAGTTATTCTTGAGTTGCTATAGCACTGTTATTTATGGAAAGAAGCATTTCACATGATTATATAACATTGAACTTGTCTTTTCAATTTGAGATTGGTGTTTTGGTGCTGCTTAATTTGCATGTCGTACTTCTTGAACACGCTTAAAGCTTAATTTATGTTTCCATTTTTTCCCCTGCCATTCCAGATATGTCAGCGACTTCTTTCATTGAGCCATTACCCGTCATCGATTTTGTTGCACAGCTTTTAAATACTGATATCCACTCAAGGCCCCTCTCAGATGCTGAATGCGTCAAGGTATGCTTACTCAATTAACATTTTTTATTCAAGGAAACAATTATTGAGAAGAGTTGTAATAGTCACATTACAAGAACTTAACACGTCTAGCTTACAAAAAGGCAGCAATAAATCCCATTTGAGCACTATCTCTTTCTAAGAAGTAAAACAAGGATAATCAATGTTTTTATTTTGTCTTATACATCTGACCTATGATAATTTGCTAGTTGTGTGCCATTTTACTGACAAAGTCTAACCATCAATTTCTATGGGTATTGCGCACAACACCTAGATCAAGAAGGCTTTAAGAGGACTAAAGGTGGAAGTTACTCATCGTGGCAACATGCGACGGAAATATAGGATATCTGGTTTAACAACTCAGTCAACTCGAGATATAACGTATTGAACTTTCTCTTTCTCCATGCACTAATGTGATTTGTCTTATTTTTTTTAAAAAATGGTAATTTATGTTGATAGAACAAACCCCTGATGCTATGTTTCTTTCCCCCACAAAAAATATTGTTCTCTTGCCACAGTTTTCCTATTGATCAAGGGGGCACAATGAAGTCTGTTATACAATATTTTCAAGAAACATATGGCTTTGCCATCCAGCACACCTACCTTCCTTGTCTGCAAGTTGGCAATCAGCAACGTCCAAATTTCCTCCCTATGGAGGTAAGCTAGTGGTGAACAGACGCCTTCTTTGTTTTTTTAAGTGAAGCTCTACAATACTGGTCCATTTCCCTGCTTGACTTTTCACACCAAACCTGCAACTCCATTCTTTTCGCGTGCACTGAAGAATTGAGTTTATTCAGGTCTGCAAAATAGTGGAGGGACAGAGATACTCCAAAAGACTAAACCAGAGTCAGATAAGAGCTCTTTTAGAGGAGACGTGTCAGCGTCCACATAGTCGGGAGCGTGATATAATTCAGGTATACCGCTTCTTTTTGTACTGGTTCTTTGTGGGGCGCTTTCATTGTCTGTGCAAGCTCACATGCTTCTATGGAATATGGCCTTTTTTCCTGTGTCCATAGATGGTAAATCACAATGCTTACCAGGACGATCCTTATGCAAAAGAGTTCGGCATTAAGATCAGTGATCGTCTGGCATCGGTTGAGGCACGAATTTTACCAGCTCCACGGGTAGGTGGAACCCTCTCATGTTGAGCAATGTTTTCTGAAGTACCTTTGTTGTGCCCTTCACGCCATTCTCCCAGTGATACATCTGCCCCGAGTGTATGGGGCATCTTGTCTGACTGTAAATGGGAGGGTGTAACTGAAAAGTTGATGCTTTAAGCATACCTCATGTTTCCTTGTAAAACTTGAACATTTAAAAACTAACTTTGTGTTGTATTTTCTATTTGTGCAGCTGAAGTACAATGAGACTGGTAGGGAGAAGGATTGCTTGCCTAGTGTTGGTCAGTGGAATATGATGAACAAGGTAATAATAATTTGGACATTATTAGATTGGCAAAGTTAGCAAACTCATTTCTGCTATCTTATGGCATGAATGAGCAAATTCTGTTGGGAAACCCATGCTCAGTTGATCTTGTTGCTCATTGTGTTGTCTAAAACTTAGTTTTACAATTCGCCAAGTCAGAATAATATAGTTGTTGTGTGCATGCCTGTTCAAAGAACTGCAATACAGAAAATTTGAATTATGAATAATAAATAGTAAGGGGCCAGATTATTGGCTATTAATTTTGTCTGTTGAAGTTTCAACTGCTGTATTAAAACCATCATTCAGTTTTGGCCTAATTATTACATTGATGCTAATTCATTAAGCAAAAAGATGTTTATTTGTTTACTTTGTCTCAAGCCATATTGTGTGTTTTATTTTTTCTTTATCCAGAAAATGGTAAATGGTGGTAGAGTCAGGACTTGGATGTGTGTCAGTTTTTCTCGAAATGTGCAAGAAAGTGTTGCTCGTGGATTCTGTCATGAACTTGCTGTCATGTGCCAAGCCTCAGGAATGGCAAGTATTCTTGAATGCTTTCCAACATACTTGCACATCCAACATAGAAAAGTATCAACATAATACTAGCTGTTTTACTTCATCTACTTGTTTACAACAATAACAGTATTACAAGTCATTATAGGACTTTGCTTTGGAGCCTGTTCTTCCACCTATGTATGCACATCCTGATCAAGTGGAGCGAGCTTTGAAAGCTAGGTACCATGACACAATGAACATTCTCGGGCCACAGCACAAGGACCTTGATTTGCTTATTGGAATACTGCCTGATAACAATGGCTCGCTTTATGGTATCTAAATTTCCAACTCCCTTTAGTTCTTTTCTTTTGATTCCGGCACTATTGTGCCCACTGTGATGGTGCATGTTTGGACGAGTAAAAATTATATCGATGTTGGCCTCAGGTGATTTGAAGCGCATCTGCGAGATAGATCTAGGATTAGTTTCGCAATGCTGCTGTACAAAGCAAGTATTTAAAATGAATAAACAGATCCTTGCAAATCTTGCTTTGAAGATAAATGTCAAGGTTAATTCTCTTGAGATTTTGCTTTTTCATTTTTTTCCCCACATTTCTTCAGTTCACTTGAGTAGAGCTGTCCCAACATAATATTTGTTTTCCTAAGGTTGGGGGAAGGAACACCGTACTGGTTGATGCAGTGTCAAGGCGCATTCCTTTGGTTACTGACAGGCCTACCATTATATTTGGCGCTGATGTGACCCATCCTCATCCTGGTGAGGACAGCAGTCCCTCCATTGCCGCTGTAAGTTGAACTACCTATTGTTTGATGGTTAGTAACTGTTGTATACTTAATTAATTGGTAACTATTTGTCACCCTGTAGGTTGTGGCCTCTCAAGATTGGCCTGAGGTGACAAAGTATGCCGGATTAGTTTCCGCTCAAGCTCACCGGCAAGAGTTAATAGAAGATCTGTATAAAGTGTCGCAAGATCCTCAGAGAGGAACAGTCTCTGGTGGCATGATTAGGTGTGCCCCCATCTATTCCTTCACCAATTTTCCCTTTTCAGTTTGCACCACAAGTAATACATGTCGAGACACACATTTGCAGGGAGCTTCTTATATCATTTAAAAGATCAACTGGTGAAAAACCTCAGCGAATAATATTCTATAGGTATGCTCCTTGGAATAAACTTTAAGAATGTTTTGCATTACATGGTTTGAGAAACCAGGCTAGTTGCTGGAAATCCCAGCTGAAGGTAGTATATTGCATCCTAGACAATTTTGACCTGAAAGAATCGGCTAGTTTCGGTCGGTCCTATTTTTGACTTAGTCAAGACAAATTGGAGGAATTTTGTGTTGTCCTTTGATGTGAACACAAATTCCACAATATTGATGACAAAAAATTAATAATAGGTTTAGACCAGTCAATTTCCTGAGTGTTTCTGAAAACTGGGGAAAATCTGCCAGTTTCAGCCAATTCCTGGCCAAGTTTTTTGGATTGGATTTAAGCTAGGGTTTGGCATGAGCCAGTTATCACCAGGAACCGGCTGGAAACTGGTTCCTATGGCCTAGTGGGAACAGGTCCAGAAATGGTTCTAAAGCCATGTTGTAGCATACTTGAGCCTGAATGTTGGTGCCTTTTCACAGGGATGGTGTCAGTGAAGGCCAGTTCTACCAAGTTCTGCTGCATGAGCTTGATGCAATCCGAAAGGTATTTCTTTATTGTTATTTCATGATGGGAAGTTACCACTTTACCTTGATTTTTGTCTGCCTCTCAGGCATGCGCCTCGCTGGAAGCAAATTACCAACCGCAGGTGACTTTTATCGTGGTTCAGAAACGTCACCACACCAGATTATTTGCACACAACCACAATGATCATAGCTTCGTCGACAAGAGTGGTAACATACTGCCAGGTGAGTTTTGTTAGGCCATGTAAGCTGCAGATTGCTAGTACTTTCTGCAGATATGCTTAACCAATTTTTAATCTAAAATTGCATTTCCTTGATTTTTTCACTCGAAGGTACTGTGGTAGACTCCAAGATTTGCCATCCTACTGAGTTTGACTTCTACTTGTGCAGCCATGCTGGCATAAAGGTAAACACTAAGACCTACTTGTATCAGTTTGTTATTTAAAAGCCTATGCATGAGAGTTTTGATTTTCTTCCTCCACAGGGCACGAGTCGTCCTGCTCATTACCATGTCCTGTGGGATGAAAACAACTTCACAGCTGATGCTTTGCAGACTCTTACGAACAACCTCTGTTACACGTAAGTTCCACCATTCTTCGTGAGTGAGGTTCTTCTTGACGGCTTGAACATTCTCTAACTTCCAATTGCTTCTGCAGTTATGCGAGGTGCACGCGTTCTGTATCTATTGGTAAGTTATTTTTCTGAAAGTAGTTTGCTATTAATCCATTGAACAGCTTTTTCTTGGCTAAAATCCTGCTTGTTTTTTTTGTTTCCCTCCATTGAAGTTCCTCCTGCATATTATGCTCATTTGGCTGCTTTCCGTGCCCGTTTCTACATGGAGACAGAGAGCTCTGACAGTGGCTCTGTGGCAAGTGTGCACAGAGGACAGTCCTGCTCATCTACATCCCACAGTACTCGTGTCCCTGGTGGTGGAGCTGTTAGGCCCCTTCCCGCGCTTAAGGATAGCGTGAAGAGGGTCATGTTCTACTGCTAAGGCTGCTTCACTTAACTATTTTCTTTCACCTCTTGTGATTGTAAATTAATGGAAGGCTATATAAATAATTGCTACCTTGTTCGTATGTCCTGTTGGGCCTTTGAGGCCATGCTATGCTGGTCTATGTTTTAGTAGGTATTCTATTAACATTTTGTACATACTAATGTACCATACACCACAATTTCATGAAGGCTGGAATGCCCTTGGTCCTATTTGTGTGATCTATACACGCCTGTTTTAGAATGTTTTGTTTTGTGTTTTTTTGGACCTAGGTGAAGCATATTGGACATTGATATGACTTTATCCAAGGAATGACATTTTTGGCGTGCTACGGCATATTTCGGGATAATGTAACAGGTTCACCAGATGGCAGCCTCCTGTCAATTGTGAACAATGAGTAACCTTCTTTTACTACTTTTGTTCTTCTTGTGGAATGTTAAAATGTTATAGGTGCTCCCGAACGTTATATCTCACTAATTTTTATTGCTTTTCTTAAGATTTAGTTGATTTTGACGTAGCAGGCATTCCCAAGATCATCCGGGACCAAGGGCCAGTTAAGAAGTATTAAACGTAAGTCTGTTTTTTTTGTTATTTTTCTGCAGCAATGTCTGGAACTTCCATTCTCTGCTTGCAACAATTAGAATGTTTGAGAAGCAAATTACCTGCAGTTGCTTTATCCAGGCTGGTGATAACTTGGAACTGTTTAGTTAATCACAGTAGCAGATGAATAATGCTAAAAGCCGCTCAGAACTCTTATAATAAATATGAAAATTTGTGACTTCTTGTCAACAGATTCTCTGCACAAAGCAATATTCAATCTTTGTTTTATTATCAGTTTATCACTTATAATTATGGACAGTATTGATCTTGTTACATCTTTTCGATCGATAATGAACACACAAGAAAAGAACATGTACACATGTCTCACTCCAATCACATTTCTGGTAGTGATGAAATAAATTCAGCTGTGACTATCTTGGCTTTAGAATATTATCATAATTGTCTTGCATCTCAGGCTGCATCCCTAGAGAAATTGGAGACTGGCGGCTTTGACCTGAGTAAGCTAGTCATGATCCTAAGCACAAAAGGAGCATCCAAACATCAGTATACTGATCTAACACTCATCACCTTACTGTTTTGCAGTTCATTGCTGAAAACTAACCTTTGCATCCGAGTCTGTGTCTTTCTGCAGTACCCAAACAACAAACAGGTCAGTCAGTTTCTTGAGTAAAATTCTTAAGTGTGGGCACACTTGCCTTTCTTTTGGTCTTTCTACAATCCCATTAGACATCATGCTTGTTGCAGGTTCTGGAGCCTGTTCACCTAATCTCAGTACAGTCTTTGCCTGTGAAAAATTATCTGAATCAGACCTACTTTTGCAATCTTGATTGCTTTGTGCATTGATCATTGCATCAAGTCGTAAACTCACCAGGTTCCTATACTGAAGATTGTAGAACATCTGTAGGTATCGTTGTTTGGCTTGTCTCTCTTCCTTGTTCAGAGTCCTCCAGAAGTCATACATCGATCCCATGTTTAGTACTTTAGTTGCATAGATTTTCCAGGTGTAGCTGCCATCATAACCCCATGGTTAGTTTTTTATCAGATGATTATAGGAAGCTTAGTGCTACGGGATACAGGATAAATGTTGTTGTACCACTCATAGATGCGTTGAAGTCCAGCTGTGGACACCTTGTTCCAGTAGCTGGGGTCTTCTTTGCACTTCTGGAAGAACTCTGCAATCTTGATGCCTGCTTCCCTTCCATTCATGGGATTTATGTGGAAACCTGAGACCCCATCGACAATGATCTCTGCTGGTCCTCCCTGGTTTGTTGCAAAGGTTGGCAATCCACAGTTCATTGCCTCAATGACTGTCAGTCCGAATGCTTCATACAGTGCAGGCTGAAACCATAGGCATTGTAAGTCTAGAGTTTACTGTTATGCACTGATTAGTTACTCCAAAAGATTAAAACTTTCAAAGGATGTAGGCATACATCACTCATGTTCCAACAGTTAGTTATATACCTGAACAAAGGCCCCCTTTGTATCCGCAATGCAACGGTACAACTCACCATTCCGGACCCGGTCGGTCTGTGCTTTGATCCAGCGGATCTGTCCCTTCAGTTGGTACTTGTCAATCAAGTTGTGCATCTTGTGGATCTCTTCTATCTCTTCTCGGTCCTTCGACTGTGAAGGGTCCAGGAGGCCTCCAACAATGACGAGGTTCACAAGCTCCCTGAGCTTCTTGTTCTGGCCGTACCACTCGACTAGTCCAGTGATGTTCTTCACTTTGTCGAGCCTCGCCATTGAGAAGATAATTGGCTTGTTTCTGTCTGCCAAATACCCTCTGATTTGATGATATCACAACTGTTAGCAATCTTTTCCAACCAAAGAAAGTTGGAAAACATTTGTTCATACCACTAGAAAAGTGCATATTTTTCTATTTATTATTGAAAAATCAGTTTTTTCTTATTTACCAATAAAACGTGCATTGGTGTTTTGTATTTGTAATTATTTGGTTAACCATTAGTCAATAGAACAAATGATATTTTTGCCTGTAGAGATATACTTTTTATTCTTGTAGAGGTATATTTACAAACAATATATTTTTGATGCAAGAGTATTGTTTATTTTAAATATGAGATTTTTTATTAGTCTTTCATAGAGATATATTTGTTTCATTTACATGAATAAAAATGGCATTTGTTCTATTGATTAATAGTTGATCAAACAGTAATGGCAAATACAAAATACCAATTCACATTTTGATAGTAAATAAGAAAGCGGATTTTTCTGTGGTAAATATAAAAATATGCATTTTTTCAGTGATATAGACAAAATTTTTCCAGGAAATTTTGTGTGTTTCCAAGGAACTTACATGTGTTCATCATTGTCCTCTTTACTGTAAAGTAACTCCTCGATTTGTGGGTGCAAGGCTGTTAGCCTCTTCTGCTTCTGTGTGAAGGGGAAGTAAATGGATTGATCGGCACCAGGGGCAGCAATGTTGAACTTTGGGTTGAAGACATTGATGCCTGTTGCGAAGCGGCAAAGCCCTGGCATTGTGAATGCATAGTGGTTCTCATACTGGCCAGGCTTCTCTTTGCTGCATCATATGTCCATGCTTGAGGTTTCTAGGATTGGGCAATTCAACACTGTTAGAGCAATTAAGTTACAACAAGATTCGATTTACTAACCTTCCAGCAATCTCTTGGTACGTGCTAGCAATGATGAAATCGCTAGTGTTCATGGCAATCATATCAGCAGTGAATTGGCAGGAGAAATGGTACTTTTGGTCCAGTTCCCTCCACTTGACATCTGAATTCTCGTACTTTGTCTTCTCGAGGGCGTGTGCGATTGTTCCCTGTCGATAAGATCATGAGTGCCAATACTAAATTTTGGTTGGTGGCAGAACTGAATATAACTTGCAAGAATTCTATTTGATGACCCATTTTTCACCTGAGTGACTCCTAGTTTGCTTGACATGAGGGATGCCACCAAGTTGCCATCAGTATAGTTGCCGATGATCAAGTCTGGTTTGCCCTCCAAAATGTCGAGGATTTTGGCAGAAGCGTCCTGAAATTACCCTGATAAGAATTTGCAAAAGATCATACTCCACAAGGGTTTTGATACTTATGAGTCCATAGCTGACAAACCTGAGCGTATCTCTCTAGGTAAGGGTAGATATCAAACCGGGAAACCCACTGGTGCAAATCTTTTCCATCTTCAGTCTTGAATGGCACGCGGAGGATGTGTGAGTGTTTTGTGTTTTCAATTGGTTCAAGCTCCACATTGCATTTTGTACCCTTGGCATCTGGTATCAGCCTTGTTAGCTGCAGAATAAAGGTAGCCATTAGTGTAGCTAGTTCTGTAATGGGCTAACATGAATAACTAGGACCAGGGTATAATGAACTTTACCACAAGAATCTTAGGTGTTACGTTCAAACCCTGCTGCTTGATTCTTAGCAGCATCTCCTCTTCAAGGGCCCTGACTTGATCCAAGATGTAGACAACCTGTTACAGAAAGATCATCTTTTCAAAGTATGATCATTTGTGAGATGTGACTGTTTCCTACTGTTCGATGATCTCTATACCTGACCACCAGTATCTGGCAAGCCAAGAACCTTCTCTTGGCCAAAGTAACCATGAATGGAGAAGATGACGATGTTGAATATTGATGGAATCCTACTGAAGAACTTATCCATGTTGATAGGATCTGGTGCTTGGAGCACTTCAGAGAGGCAATTCAATGTTTCCTTGCACCGTTCAGCGGTGTCACCCCATCCTTTCTCTAATCCCCACTCCTGAAATCTGAAACCCAATGTATTCAGCAAATGTTAGTCATACTCATATCGCATTCTTTGTTCTCAACATTTTATCTACTAAAGATGACAAGTTGAGAACATATCACCTCTGTTCAAACTTCATATATGGTGTGTTTTTTGGCATCCCACTTACGAAAACTTCCGCAAGGAGCAGCGCTGTCTGAAGCTTGTTCACAGTGTCGAGGATGTCATTAATCATCAGCTTCTGCATGTTCATCAAAACAGAAGTTCATTTAATGGGTTTGTTTTGAGTTTCTAATAATCTTTGCACCATGAATAGTCAATTAACTTACCTCGCCACGATAATTCAAAGTGAGCAAGTAGTCGAGCAATGGTCTCATGCTTTCAGGTTCGTCGCTCAGCTTGGAAGACAAGAATCTGGAGACAAACTGCAGCCCATTCCCTATGGATGAGGGCAGGGTCAGATGAGGTACAGAGAGGTCCAAAGCGCCAAAGTCAACTTCTAGTGAGTTGTCATCTCTCGCCCTGAAATTCACATGAACGGATCATATTTTTCAGTTTTACTCATGTCTAATCAAATTACATTTCTATCTATGTAGAATCTCCTATAGGTTGGTATAATGTATACCATTTCTCATCATATAACATCTCTTTGTATTTCAGGTACTCTGACACCGTGATTCCCTCCACTGACAGATCGTCAGAATGAACTTTGATGTACTCCCAGATACCAGGATTCATTCTGACAGCAAATGCAACAAATGGAGGAAGCACTACTGCTTCCTGTAAACATCACATTACTTCAGCAAATAAGTTCCATTTTTTTTTTCCACAAAAATTCATGGTAGCTGCAGAAAAAGAAAATGCATTCTAAAGTGAGATTACCTGTGTCGAACAGATAATGTAACCGAGAAAGCCTTGGATAAGCTTGTCCTTCTCGACTTTGTCATCCATCGATTTCTCCAGCTCCTCCATGAGTTGCTGGTTCTTCAGGAGCCTTTTACCCTTTGATACATACCTGAAACATGTATTCTCATTCATATTTTAGGAATCCAAAGCTCCCGTACCAACAATGTAATCTTTGATGCATGCAGGATATGAAGAACATAAAATACACTATATCAAGCAATGATGGTTGCTGAGTTTTGCGGTACCTCTGGAAGCATTTCTTCATCTGGTATCGGCTTTGCCTCAGAGCGTCGGGCATGGTGTCAGCAATGCTGTCTGTCCTCTGGAAGCCGAGCCTGTAGGCCATGGTGAGAGACTGACTAGCAAGAATTGGAAAGCTTTGAACAATGTTCTGAAGTTGTAATTTGTTGGGTGTTCATGGACAGGAATTTATAGATCAAGAACACTCTAAAAAGATACTTATTGTTGACATAGCTGGAAATGGAAGGTAGGAGACGCTAAGTTGAGAGGAGAAAGCACATTGCTTTGCTTGGGAGAAGTTATGCCACAGAAACATGCAAGGCAAGAAAGGCATTAACAACATCATATAATGTAAGATTCTTTAGATGCATTCCATTTCTTCTCCCCTTGTTTTTGGCACAAAAAAGAGGGAAAAAGCCTTCAGTTACTGAAGGTTAGAACCAAAGAAAAGAAAGCAAATTTAACATCTCATGGAAAGTTTTTTTCACTGTCCAAACTTGTGGATTATATTAGGGAAGAATTAAGGGGCTGTTTGGTCTATTACCTCGAGAAAATTGCTCCATCTCTTATTTCGTAAAAATTTAGGTAGTGTTTGCTTGGTGTCCTTGAGTTACTTGTCTCATTGTGGATGAGGTTAACTAATTTGAATGTCTCGTATAAAGTGATTAGCCTTGCAAAAAGCATCATTTACTTGAATTTAATTGATTTTACTCATTCTCTACCTTAAACGTTACCAAAAGAATATCGCAAAGTTAAGGCATGCCTCACAAAGCAAATAATTAAAGAAATATGAATTACTGAGACTTTGAATCACAAATTAGATGTGTTGTTTATTTGAGAATTATTAACTACATTTCAAAATTATACTATTAGAATAAAAAAAAAAGAAACAAGCCTATGCATTATAGTTTTAGTAGATTCTAAATTGATGAGTCTTAGGGTTGATTTGCATCCTATAACTTACAGGATTGGGATCATGTTTTATGGTTAATCTGTGCTGTGGTATATGAATTTGGATCAATCATAGTCTATGTTGATCTGACGTTGCTTTTCCGCTAGAAATTTGATAGAACCTTGAAATTATGAGCTTTGAGATAATGACCATATTACAGCTCATGGTTTGGATCATTTCCTGAAATCTGAATCTCTGAGTTTTGAGGTTGATTGTTGTGCCATAGCCCATTATTTTTAACCAGTTATAGCCAATTCTGAACTTCCTAGGATTCTAAGCTAATTTTCATGCTATAGTTCACATATCTGGACCAATTTTGGTTCTTTTTCAACTTGTTTGTTTTGGAGTAAATTTATCATGCTATAGCTCATGGATTTAACTCAATATCGCTCCACGATGCCTTTTACTGATTTTTCAAGTTACATCTCATGATTTTTGGATCATTTCTTGAAATTTGAATATGTGAGTTTTGAGGTTGATTTGTTCTGCTATAGTCCACTGTTTGTTTTTAACCAGCTCTAGCCAATTCTAAACTTTTGGGTTTCTAAGCTAATTTTCCATGCTATAAATCTCACATATACGGACCAATTTGGGTCCATTTTTAACTTGTCTGTTTTGGAGTAAATTTTACCATGCTATACGGCTCACGGATTTAACTAAATATCGCTGCACGATGCCTTTTTAGTGATTTTCATGTTACAGTCCATGGTTTTTGGATCATTTCTTCAAATTTGAATCTGAGTTTTGAGGTTGATTTGTTGTGCTATAACACATTGTTTTTAACCAGCTCTAGCCGATTCAAAACTTTTAAGCTAACTTGCCATGCTGCAGCTCACATATCTCGACACTTTTGGTTCATTTCCAACATGTGTTTTGGTGTAAACTTTTAGTTCACATATTTAACTCAATATCAATCCATTCTATGATAACGAGGCCTTTTACTGATTTTTCATGTTACGAGTCAAGTATCTGGTACGGTTGAGTTTTCTAGCTGATTTCATCCATCAGGCAAGTTTTGGTCAATTCTAGTCTTTTAACTTGCGAGTTTTTTTTTGGGGGCATACTAATGCTATGGCTCATCGAGTATGGATCAATCTACGTCAACTTCTAAGCTAATGTGCCATGCTGTTTCTCACAATTTACTGCAATTTATATGATGTTGAAGGTGAAAGTTTCAAGCTTATTCGTCGAAATGCTGGGGCATTTTCAGTCAATTCCTGACTCACAGGTTATGTTTTTGGAGTATAAATTGCCAAAAAATATCTCCATAAACTCAGCAAACATGCCCTAAATAAGAGTAACTTTCTACCAGTATTTTGCAAAGTAATAAATATCATGAATCCAGACCACCACCGTTAACTACACATCAGAAATGATACGAAGACGAACGAATACAGAAATCCGTCAAACAAGATTTACATATTGAGCAATGGTAGTTTTGACAAAAACACATTCCCTGTACGTACGTGTTAACGTGGTTTACACACATCAAACTCGATGCTTACAAACCATAAGCAAGCAACAGGAATACAACACAGCAAAGCCCCAAGCTGGAACACCAGTCCCCGTCCCAGTGACATATTAGAAGCAGCTGACCTTCAGAAAACAGATCTGCTCATAATTGATTAGCGGCAAATCGTAGTACCGTACACTTCCCTCATGGTTCATCAAGCCATCAAAGTATTTCTAGTTTATAGATCGGAAGCCCATCAAAGTATTTCTAGTTTATAGATCGGAAGAATGATCAGAACACAAAACCACAATATAAACACAAACTCCTGCATCAGTTGGTTGGAACAACAGAAGCATGCTCCTTTGCCAAACCAAAGCCATTGAATGCAAAAGAAGGGTGCATCAAAAGACTTCATGGTGATAGCGATACCGCAGGACTGGGAAAGAAAGACAAGAAGAACAAGATTGTGAAGACTTAAGAGATCATACTGTTCAAAGTTTCAGAAAGGGTTCATTCTTCAGACTGAGCATTTGTCTCGTAAAAGCGACGGGCCTTGTTGTACCGGATGTACCTCTTACCATCGCTGGTCATGATGCGCACCTCAGGGATATGCTGCACAATGTGCCAGTTCTTGCCACCATCCAGGCAACTCTTAAGCAATGGGAGACTGCACTGCAACTCAAACCGGTGCAAGCTGGTGCGCTTCTTGATCAGCACCTCCAGCCACCGTGGAAACGCCACACTCCAGAAGATGATCAGCTCTTCGAAATAGAATGTCTCAGTTGATGGTGGAAACACCAAAGTGAGCCGCTGCAGCGCATCAAGGCCCCCCACGTGCTTCAGCTTTGAGCAGTCGTCAACAATGAGGGACTGAAGCATCGGCAAGTTGGAGATCCTGTGAAGCACCTTGTTGTCTTTGAGATGGAGCTCGTCAGACAATTTAGGTAGGTCCTTGATTTCTGTTAGGCTATGTGCACCCTCAACATGGAGGTCATGAAGCGGAGCATGCTCTAGACCTTGTGGTAGAGCTTTCAGTTTGGGGCAGAACTCTATATCCAGTGACTTGAGACAAGGTAACATTATCTGGTTCTCCTCCGCAGCTAAAGACCACTCTTCCAGCTTCTTCATGTTTCTAAGCTTCAACACCTCAAGCTTGGGGAATGCAGTGTCCAGGCATGGTGCAGTGGCACCAAAGAATTCGGCACCAACAGTAATAACCGAGTTTGCGTTTGAGATTTGCAGGGACTGGAGCTGGTTCAGGAGGCCAAGTGGCGGCAGCATAGTGCATGATATGCAGTTGTCAAGATCCAAGAACACAAGGCTGGGGAACGAGGTGCGTAGCTTGGGACTAGTCATCCAATTAGGGAACTTTACACCTTTGTAGTTCTTGATCACTAGCTTCTCGATGGCCTCCGGTGGGGTGAGCTCATTCCATATCTTCTCACTCACTTTGGCTGAGTCCTCTTTGCTGTATCGACTATTGTCCACTTCTTGTTCTTCCTTCTCTTCTTTCGAAGTTTCCTCTTGTTTCTCCTGCTTCTCCTGTTCTTTCTCCTCTTGATCTTCGTCTTGCTGTTCTTCTATCAATGGAGCTTGCTCAGAGAGGTGTAGCTCCTTCAAGAATCGCTTGTTTGCAAATGCAACAGCTCCTGAAGTTGCCCTATCCAAATTCTCTATATGAAGGTACCTCAATTCTGACAAATATTGAATGTTGTCTAAATCACAACCCTCAAGTTCATTGTTGTCATGACCAATAATTAAGCCATCTAGATAATTAAGATGCTTCAAGTCGCCAACTCCCTTCGGTACATAGCTTAAAGAAGTTCCCTTGAGACAAAGGCATCTAAGCTCTAGCAATGCCCTGATGGACCAAGGAAGTCTCCGCAATCTTTGGCAACCTTTAAGGTTCAAGGTCTGCAGATTTATGAGAAAGCCAATGGATGAGGGTATGTCTCTGATCTGAGTTCCATCAAGATTGAGGTACCTCAGATGTAGCAAACTGCCAATGGATTTCGGGAGGGCCTCTATTGCTGTCTTGCTCAAATCCAAAACTCGCAAGCAAGGGGCTGACTCAAGAAGAAGATCATCTATTGCTCTGACATGCAGGCTGTTGAAGAGCATCAGTGACCTTAGACTCATCTGCTGCTTCACTGAAATGGGATCTTCCAAGCTGTTCTCTGTGTTACACAATGTGAGGTGCCGAGGCTTTGAAAGTGAGGGCAATGGGCCTGTGCTCAATCTCTGCTGGCCATCAATAAAGATACTCTCATCCGTTGTCAGAAAGCGGGCTAGCGAACGAAGAAGATCATGTGCTATCCAGCACTGATCAAGATTATCAGGATCAGGCAGTAACAAGTTTCTGCTTATCAATTCTACATAGTACTCTTCAGCTGAATCTTCCAATGATTTGTTACCTCTTGCACTTACAAGGCCCTCAGCCATCCAATGTCGGACAAGATCAAAGTGCCGAATGGGACATTCTTCTGGATACAAAGAGCAATAGAGGAAGCACTCTTTTAGTTCAGAAGGCAGATCGGCATAACTCACGTAAATAGCTTGTGGAACTTCTTGAAGGAACGGGCGCATGGACCAAACATCACTGTTCAGGACCTTCTCCCACTCTGCCTTGTTCCTGCCTCTCAACCTTAGGGCTCCTGAAATGACCTTGATTGCTAGTGGATGGCCTTGACATTTTTCTGCAATCTTAGTCCCAACATCTGTCAGCGCGGTGAGCTCTTCCGAATTGCAATTCGGAAGAACCTGTTTACACAACAATGCCCAACCACTCTCTGCATCCATTTTGTCCACATGGTGGATGATCGCCTTCATGCTTGTCGCCACATTCTCATCTCGTGCCGTGATCAGTATTCTGCCTCTCGCCACACCATCTCCTAATGGATCTTTGAGCAAATCATCCCAAATACCTGACTTCTCCAAGTCATCCAAGACAATGAGAAATCTCTTTGAAAGAGCAGAACTAAGAAAACCAAGGAGCTCATCTTTGTTCTCCATTCCCCCTACATTGGCACCAGCACCCATGATGATCTCCTTCAGGAAAGCTACCTCCGACAAATCCTTTGACATCTTCACCCACACACGAATTGGGAAATTCTCGGCCATTCTCTCATCATTGTATATCTTCCTAGCAAGTGTTGTCTTGCCAATTCCCACTGCACCAACAATGGCAAAGAGATCCACCTTCTTCTTACCCTCTCTAAGCATCCTCGGGACAAGCCCATCAACAGCCTTCTGGACTTGTGTTCCCACTGCAGAAGGCTTAATCCCATCATAACAATTCTTACAGATGTTATTCCTGATCGTGCCCTCCTCTACAGAAGTAGTATCAGTGTGCACTGATCCAGCAGCAACCCTGGGCATTTCGTCCTCGATCTCCTGCAGTTTAATGTTGATGTCCCTGATCTTGAACCCAATCTCATGGTGGAACTTTGGGACGCTCAAGCACTTGAAGCAGGAGAACATGAATGAGCAGCGCACTTTTGGCATGGGAGGGTGGTCATCAGCGAGAATCTTCCCGCCCTCGATCATGCAGACATCAATGATATCATCAACTTCATACATAGCATCCTTCACTTGTGCCACCCATGTGTCAACTTTGGCACTCAGGACCTTCCTCCGCTCCTCATAGGAAACAATGGCTTCAATGCGCGAGAGCGTGTCCATCAGGCCCTGCACATCGTCCCCAATGCCGAGGACGGTGCAAGCCTCCTGCCCAGCAAAGTCCTCCAGTGACGCCGTGCATCGCTTCACGAAGGAGTCCAGCACCATCGCCATGGGTCCCCACTTGTCCAGAAGCACCTCTTAACGAACGGAAGTTGGAAAACTTATCAATACCTGGACAAATAATTCACTTGTTGTAAATTTAATTGAATTAGGGGAAAGAAACCCCCCTTTATATTAGAAACGGCGAAAGAAACTTGATTTCTTGGATTGGTTCCCCTTCCCGCTGATGCAGTAAAGGGTTCCAATTTGCAAAAGCAGGAACCTATGCAAGAATCAACAATGAACATCTTTTAGTTATTTTTCCATTATTTTCCCTTGTTTTTGCAAAGGACCGTGTTTTTCTAGATCAAAATGACACAGGAAAACAACACTCGGTACAATTCTTTGATCCTTTATTTAAGATCAAGAGGACGAATTAATCTAGGAAAAAAAAACCTGCATACTTTCTAAGTAAGTTTGCAACCACAAAACCAAAGAGGAAGAATAAAAAGATTCATTTAATCAGATCAAGAAACATGAAGCTTAAAAGACAAAAGGCAAAAAAAAAAGAATATTGCTCTTCTTTGATCACCTGTTGTTGTGGATGAGGAGGAGGAAGAGGAAGGTGATAGGCAGCCAAAGGCGGCACATCAAAATGCCACCCCAATTGCCACCACCTTCCTCCCCTCCCTATTTTTCCACTCCCAAGAATTGAAGAAAAGAGGCTTCTTGGGTCCCCCCCCCCCCCCCCCCCCCCCGCGAATCTGTCCCTATCAAGAATTCCTCAACTTTTTCACACCTCAATGCAATGCCCTTATTTGATCAATTCAATTCATACAGGATCCTGTAGGAGGAAGAGATGATTTGCTATCATCCGTCCTAGTAGTGCTCGCCCAATAAGCCCAAAGAAAGAAACAACATAACAGGAGGGAATTATATAAGGGCAACCAGCAAGTTAAAAGGACAGTTTTTAGTCTTATTTCTTCAGGACTTATCACCCAGGCCCTTCACGAAATACCATCGTCGCCAACTAGTACTAAGGGGGTGAAATTGCAAAAAGCTGGGGTATATTACTACAGTCCAGACATCTGTGGTGAGGGTAATGGTGAAATTTTACAAGAGTAGGAGGACTTGGAGGGAAAGTAAAATGAGATTTGGCCAGGCTAGGCTATTATTAGTTTTGTGAGCAGTAAATTAGGGCGGGTACAACTAGGAACAGCACAATGGATAGCGAGTGAGCAACATACAGCCAGGTGAAGGTTTTTTTTTTTTTTTTCTGATATAATTTGGAGCTAATGGCGTGAATGGAACTACAAAAATTTCTTAAAAAAACGAAACCCATACATATGCACATTTTGTGGTGCAGCAATCCTCACATTGTGTAGAGAGTGGCGTATCATTGGTGAGAAATAATTCTTTGCTTTTGTTTTCCTATGGACGAAGTAGTAGTTGTGATCATTAAATTGAACCAACACCTGCATATACTTACTCGAATGGATGGGGGACAACAGGAGGAAATGCATCTGTCTAAATGCGCTATAGTAGTAGCACCTCACACAGTTACAGCAAAGGTAAAAACAATCTCACTGCAGGCTATCTGAATGCTCAGAAGACTTCAGATTATGCAAGCAAAACTCCATGGATAAAATCCTGTATGTATATATATATTAATGGAGTTGGAAGCCTGCAAGTGACTAGTCAAGCCTTGCTGTCGGTTTATACCTTTCTCCATTGTTCTGTCGTCATTGCGAAATAAAAAATACGCAGAGATCTATTTGTCGGTGGACATTTGTTTGTAAATAATGCAAAAGTGCATTATGCTACCCAACCTGCCAGCCAAACTGGTCCATCATTATTTTTTTTAAATCAAGTTAATCAACTAGAATAATAAACACTCATACAATCAAATTCTCATTCTCTAATAAATAGTACTAAAATTTGCATTAAAAAAAATGCGGGTTCCAGGACTGAACTCTAATAGGAACACCAAACGTCCTTACCAGCTACTACAGAATAAGAAGTAAATGGCCTAATTTAGCGCATTTGATGTCGTTAAATTCAATGAAGCACTGTTGCCGGCAACCAAAGTTGTAGAAATGCAAATGAGCCAAGAAGAACAAACAAACACATAAAAATAAATAAATGTTATTCTGACAAAGCCAAATTACGTAAATACTATTTTGTTGGAAACCAGCATAGCATTTGGATTTCGGCTTGGAAAAAACTGCAAACTGGAGACGTGAAAGATTTTACAACCCAAAAAGACAACTTTAGACTTTGTGGGAGAAAAATAATAGGTCTTTGTGACAGTGAAAAATGACAGGAAAAAATGGGGTCAGATAATGACACCCAACAGAAACTTGTAAACAGAGATGCAAACCGAACAAACTTCTTTGAGAAGGAAAACGACGGGCTAAAAACAAAGCTAACCACATTGGGTCCTAATCTTAGACAGCTATTTAGCAAACATTAAGATAAATAGAAGTATTATCAGAACGCCAAAAAGCATATAAAAAAACAGTATCAGAGATACAGTTTTCAAGTATTTATCATCGTCGTGTATCATGTTTCAGTGTTAATAGAAAGCACAGGCTATTTGAATTTGAACTTACAATCCCATTATCTGCATGAAATGGACATCAAAGAACTAGGGCAGATCGAGAAAAAAAGAACGCACCAAATGTAGAACAACAATGGTCAGATAAAACATAATTTTCGAGGCTAAATTACAGAGATTGATATGTAAACTAAAGTAATGGAAATGATGAGTCAGACTCTGGTAAAGAGGGCGCTTGAAAGATATGTTCCGACAACACTTGAGACACACAATTTGTATTGACATAAACATACAATACAGTACAACAAAAGACTGAACATTGATTGAGACAATACATCAAATCCCTAGCCTCTTAGTTCCGCATTCTGAACAAAACTTTGATGTGACCCTTAAATACTGGGAACCACATTCATCACAAAACTTTGCAGGGTTGGTTGGCTGAAACAGAAATCATATCATCAAGAAATATGAACAAGAAAGAAACATAAAGGAGCATAGAAAATCACTTATGACAATTTCTATAGAATTTATGAGAAATACTAGAAACTGTTGGATGCAGCAAAACTTGGAGAGTAAAATATATGTTCATCTTTGTTCAGCTGTTGAAGTATCATGATTCTAGACAGGGTGCTTTACACAATCCATGCTAAAACGGCAGTGGGTATCCAGAACTTGTTGCTTGTGGGGTCAAATAAAACTTGAATAAGGAGACATATTACAATAGGGACAATTTCTTTAAAATCTTCAGAGTTATATTGGACTTTATACAAATATTGCTCTTTCAAAAAAAAATATCTACAAATATTGAACATTTCTACAAAAATTTGTGAGGTCATTTGACCCCCACAGCTTGCATGTAGTTCTGCCAATGCAACATAGCTCTTCATAAGTTAAATAAATAGTTCAAGTACAAATTGTAAACCATGATCAGAACATTGACAAAGCAAGTTTCTGTGTAATTGTTGGCAATACTAAATGAGGAAGGTTACTCACAAGAATATTCATGCGCCCTCCAATATGATTTTGTCCGGGTTGCAAGCAAGCTATATGTTGTGATAAATAAGATTGCTGCTGTTGAGGATTATCTGATAGATGTGAAGCGCTTGTGCACTGCTGAATATGAGAGAACTGGGGACTATGTTGATCCTGCTGAATGGTATCATGCTCCGCTTGATGGAGAAGGTGTAAATAAGGTTGATTTTCCATCTGTTCTATATGTCGTTTTGATGATGACGGCTGTTGATTTTGTATCTGGAAGGCAACATTCAGTATGAGTGGCCATCAAGTAGAGAACAGGTACAGCAGCTCTTATTTAGCAACAATTGAGGCTACAGAAGCATTCTACTTCAGCCACAACAAGAGTTTGCTAATAACAGGTAAACATACTAGTAGGGCAGCAGACCAAATCATGGGAATTGGGGGTGTAGGCGTGTAGTTATTTGTTACTACCAAGGCAAAGGCAAACCAAGAGTTACCTCATTTGGTGGACGAAATCCTGAAGAACAAACCAATGGAGAATTCTCGTCCTCTGTCAATGCCTAGATAAATTCAAAGGTGTGAATCAAACAATAATGGATTTGGTTTAACTTACATTCTTTCAGCCTCTAAAGCCTAGTATGCAAACTTACACTTGTCCCAGGCATATCAAACACTGGCTGAGGGGTGCGTCTAAACTTGTGCCGAGGTGAATAGAATTTGTAATCTCTGGAAGAAATAGCAACTTCATTTCGACCAGTCAATCTTTTAAACCTTCACGATGTAAACAGATCAAAAGAGTTAGAAATAACGTAATTACCATTATCATATGGTTTTGTTGATCTGTGAAAACCAGTAGTGAAAAGTGGATAACACAAGCAGTATTACTCGCCTGGTATCATTAAAAAATCCAAGGGAAAATTTCTTCTATGCCACTGCAAAAATTATGAAATTATGATTTGTGAGGAATAACAAGGTAAGACTAGACTCACATGTAAGTGAGACATCCAGTGATAAATATAAACTATTGAAGTTTTGCAGTGGCATAAATAAATTTTGCCCCTTGAGCCAATGAATCTAAGATTTAATTATGCCCAACAAATTGTGGAGTTTCTTGTTTGAAGTTCATCCTAGATTGATGGCCTTCAAATACGAAGGTAACATGCCATGATCATTTAGTTTCAAATAATTGCATTCAAGGAAGGAATCAGTTCAGTAGTTAAACCCCTTTGGAGGCAGATATCTTGGTACATAGAAAAGCATTCAAAGGCTAGCTACCTTTGAATATGGCAGGAAAAAGTATATCATCCAAGGACACTAAATGATTCATAATTGTTCCAAAAGAATGTTGATATCATAGTTTGTGATCCAAGAACATGCAACCATGCATGCATTATTCTGGTTTTCTGCAAACAGTTCAGAGATTTTACACTATACCACCTATGAGCCATCATAAGCAGAAGAAACATTATGAAGTAACTTATATGTGTCAAGTGCACGTTTCCTACAGGCTACAGTACTACACAATTTGCAGTATCATTAAAAGCATGAATTGATCAAGGACCGCGCTTTAGAACAATGCCACTGACTGAACAATCTAGGACAATCTATGTCTCAATACCAAATGTGTAAAGACATAAATTCATATACTATCCCCAAGCAGTAGAACAGCAAAGACAAACTTTGGTAACAGAGAGTGAAGCTAATACAAGGTATATTATCAACAGTACCAATCCACATCCTCCATTCTCATATTGTTTGGCCTCTCTATGATCACCAAACCATTTATTACTACAAAACGGACTCGCTTTTCTTCCTGTACCACAAGTTCAGGAAATCTTGTCCTTGTTGCATGGGAAGTTGCTAATTCCCTCCTCTTGAAGCTACAAGTACCTACACATCCAAAGAGAACTTGAATATTTTTTACTTAAAACAACATCAGGAAAAGTCCTACTGTTTACTGATTTATGGTGAATATAAATACCTCTCTTGGGAAATTTTTGAGTCAATTTTCTGTATAAACCACCGGCAGCTTCAAGAGCTACCCCTACAGTCTTCTCACGGAATGCAATCAACGAAGCAAGACGGGCATTGATATCACCAACCAAGGTTTCATACAAGTTCGCTATATACATCAAGGGCAAAGCAAACCTTGGGTCACCTTCATATCGAACTTCTCGTTGCTTTCTTTTGTTTAATTTATCATCAGCCTGGCCACAGTCCAAGCCAGAGGATTCTGTCACCTCAATAACATGCTCACCAATGAAATGATCAACGATGATATCCAAGAACCTAGCCCTTGCCATTTCAATAGGTAGAACATCTGCAATAAAGAAAAAAATTGATAGCAGCAAAAGCATAGGAGAGAAAAACCGGTGTACTGACAGCGATCAAATAGAGGTAAACATTGCTGAGCGAATATCACAGAGAGCTACCTTCAGCTGTTAGGATATTATAAGGACTTGAAGGCCTGCTGCTGTTCTCAAGAGCTGAGTGTTCATCATCAACTCTGACACCGTGGAGGCTTAAAGAGCTACCATATGATCCATGCATGCAATCCTAGCAGATCAAATACACTTATTACACAATGCTGGGACATTATTGGGTTATATTACATGATACATGTGAAAACAAACACATTCCATTTTTAGCCACTGGAGGAAATGTGCAATGCTTTTCCTTAGCCAAAAAAAAAAAATGGTACTCATCCACAGTTTTCTTTTTCTCCTTTCGGGAAAGCTAAGCTCAAACTTGAACAATAAAAACTCTCCCCCTCGCCCCGCCGCCACCCCCCACCCACTTTCAGCTGGCTAACGATGAAAATCTAAAATTGCTTCATGCACAAAACAAAAATTAGCATCAAACCAACACCGGCACCGGCTGTTTTGATCAAAGACTAACCAAATAGGCCTAGCGTTCAAGCTCTGCAACATAAATCAAAGACTGCCATTTCATGTCTCTTTTCGTCTAATAAAATTGCTCGTCCTAATTACACCTGATTCCACAAAAACTAAAGCTTGCTCTAGTGCGGAAGCATGCAAATTCCCCACTACATCCAGGCACAAATTCTACTTCCCCCACAGCAAAAAGTAACCACCTTTTTTACAGCACTTACACGCTAAAACCCACTTGATCTCAGTTCTCTAACCTGAATTATACAAAACAAGCACACTTCCCTTCCCAAATCGTCGCAGCAAACTAAGGGATCTAACTAAATTTCCGAGTCGCCCAATTAAGCGGAGTAGTAGTAAACTAGTGATTACCGCAGGGCTCAAGAAGAGATAGATACCACGGAATTGGAGTCGCCGTGGTCGCCGCCGGCAAGGCTCTCCTCGTCGTCGGTGATGGCCTCGCGGTCCACGTCGTCGCCGAGGAAGGCGGCGACGGCGGCTGCGTGCGGCGGAACCACCCTAGGGCCTCGCATGGGCGGAAACCCTAGCGAGAAGCACAAGCAGAGGAGGCGGGAAGTGGAGAAGACTAGTTGCCGTGGTGGTGGTGGTAATTCTGCCTGAGTTTGAGGTGTAGTTTGCAAAGATGACAGAGGTAGACAAAATTTTGGTTCTGGCATTTTGCACTAATAAATATGAATTTTTCGGACCGAAACATGTATTAAAATAATAATCTCACAAAAAATACAGAAGAAAAAAATATAAAAATGACTATAGTCGCCAACTCGGGTGACGACAGTATATGGGAAACCCTAAGTCGCCAATATGACTGACGAGTAACACAAAATCTCCTTTTGTCACCAATCGGGCTGGCGACTTAAGCCTTATACGGTTGATTGATTTGAAACAACAAACAAGATGAGCAGCTCTAAGCCGTCAACCTGGATAGTGACTGATGACGTAGCAATTAAGTCGCCAGCCGGATTGGCGACTTAAGTTTTCCACATACAGTCGTCACTCGGGTTGGCTACTGTGGTCATTTTTATAATTTTTTTTTCTTCTGTATTTTTTGTGAGATTATTATTTTAATACATATTTTTCATACAAAAAATTCAATAAATACAACCAGGCCATTTAGGTTATTAGTCCAAGGGCTCTCTTGTATGAGACAAGTGAAATTTCTTACTAGCAAATTTTACTGTATTTTTTTAACATTTCTAAGCTAAGTAAGGTGTCAATTAGTGTGCTTGTTGACAACTAGAAATTTTCAAGTCAAAATTTGGTATAATATTAGATTTGGCTGTCAAGCCCATTTGACCGTCATTCCTTAAATAATAATAGTCTGGATTTGGTCACTTACGAAATAGTAAAATCTCTAGTACTATTTAGATTTTAAACCAAATGATCCCTCTATAGCCTTTTTTTTTTGTCATATTTTAGTTATGACCAATTTCTGGTTTTCTGGCTTGGCTAAATCTAGTTCTCTACCAGACATGCCTATTTTATGTCATTTTCTTGTATTATTCTTACCACGATCTTAGACTGTTAGACTATTTACTCTATAATGTGAATGTGAATAATCTGCATCACTTGTGCATCATTAGAACTGAACAAAGCAAAAGATAAATGCAATGTGCAGAGATGTCACACAATACTGGTAGGACCAGAAAAGCAAGTGAAGATGGGCACAAGAAATACTGGTAATCCAAAACAGTGAAGAACAAATTACTTGGCTTTACAAATCTACCAGACAACGGAAGCAGATTTTTAATACGTAGCACCTCATAATTCAATCGCTTTGCATATGCACAACAATATTCACCCAAATAGAAGTCATTAACAAAACAAGGATAGACCAACATCACTTCATCAGTTGGAAGAATGTCATGCAATTATTCCAAGTAGTAGTCATTTCATGAAACATGAACATGTTATTACAGGTTCAGATACAACATCAGGGTGGGAGAAGCAGTCTTCTCCACCCTTTATGGGCCGAAGCTAATACAGACATACAGAAGATAGGTTTACACAGTCAATTCCGTTCTCGAGATAAGAATGCCGTCGGTATCGGCATAGAGCCACTCACCATCGCAAATTCTGGTCCCTGCAATGTTCACAGGGACGTGCTTCTCACCGATGCCCTTCTTGTTTGCTTTCATGGGGTGTGAGTTCAGAGCTCGCACACCAATGTCGCAACCATTGATCTCGTCAACATCCCTGATGCAGCCATTGACCACAATGCCAGCCCACCCATTGTTCTGTGCCTGCTGGACAGGGTTGCCGCCTAAAATGGCACAGCGCATGCTCCCACCACCGTCGACTACAAGGACCCTGCCCTGACCTTTCTCCTCAAGGAATTCACGGACCAGAACATTGTCCTCAAAGACCTTCAGTGTCACTATTGGGCCAGCAAAAACCTGCCGCCTACCGTAGATTTGGAAGATGGGCTGGAGGGCACGAAGCTCACCGTTCAAGATTAAATGGGGATTTGCATCACAAACTTCAGCAGTGGCCAATGGCAAGGCAGCCATATTCACTTACCCGCTGCTCACCATGAAAAGAGGAACAAAAATATCAATGTGCAAGAAGTGTCAGCAGAAGTAAGGCTGCTCGTTCGTTGAACAATAAAAAAACAAATCCTCCAAATGGAATGCACTGAACTGCTAAGCTTATAACAACACAAGGAGAGCACAAAGAGAATATGTTGTGGCAAACATCAGAGTATATGTAGTTCAGCTTGATATGCAGGCTTTTGTAGCCATCTTATGTTGATTGCTTAGAGCTTGGAGTTAGCCTCACCAACATAAGGCAAAAAATGTTAACCTGGTTGAATTGACATCATAGCCCTAGATGATTGATTCATATGCTACTCAACCATGAACTAACTCGATATTCACTAGTAATAGAACTAATCTCGCATGTACGCACACACTTAACCTTGCATAGATGGACAAAATTGGGGTATCAACATTCCGCCACTCTCGCTGGCCTTCACAGGAGATTTTTCACAAACCACCATTTCCAACTCCTCTATCATGATTCATGATCCTCTAAATCTCAACTCAGGTGTCGGAGCATTCTTCTTTAATCTACCCTTCACTCAAATAATATCTTTCAATCGAATTTTGTTTCTTTAAACTGCTATAGAGGTCATCTATCAAAATAAGTTAATTTCAGATTCACCAAGAGAGGCGTAATTGATGGATGGATATGTATAACAGATACAGAGCATAGCGCAAACTCAATTAAGTCGACGGATCTTGTAGAGTCTGTTTGTACGGACACAAACTTTTCTGGCAATCCGCACAAACCTACAGGCCCAAAACAATAACAAAGGTGACCAGATCACCACATAAACAGATTAAGCTAACCTCCAACAAAACCAACCAGGATTAAGCCGTGAGCGTCAGAAAACAATCCACCAAACAAGAGAAGATTAAAACTTAAGAGAGAGAGAGAGATGCAGACACAACACAATGGGATGGTAAAAGTACGGTACCTGGAAGGGGAAGGGAGGTCGAGATGGATTGCGCAGAGATGGCTCTGATCGCGATGAGAGTTTGCCCTAATTAATTGTCTTGTGCTATGATTTGATTTGATTTGATTTGGGGGCGACTGGGGATGGGAAGACATCTAATTGCGTGTTGGGAGGGCTTTTTTTTTTATTATTAAATATCAAATTTAAAGAGAGGTTCGAAAAAAATATTTTAATGGAAGAGATTCAAACCACAGACTATCTAACATCATGATTTAAATGAGATAGTATAACATCATAATTCATAGTGTCATTATCAAACACACCATCATATAAGAAAAATATTACCTGCATCATCAATTCGACAACGTCATAACCTATAGTGTTAGTAGAATAAGCTCACACTTAGTGATTTTAGTCAGATTTATGGACACCATTGCAGTAACGTTAAACACTTGATAAGCGTTATTTCCATGTGCATAGAACTCTAAGTTAAGAGTTTGTTTCAAACTTATAATTATCCAAATGATTTATTCGTGTTGTATTTGTTAAATGAAAGAAAATACTGTCATGAAGTGTTTTATATCTGTTAAGAGCAAAACATGTTAATTTGAATGCTTGAGCTGAATACACGAAGAAAACGGGGTTGAAACAAACTCCTCAAAGCACAGACACGATGAATAGAAGCTGGCAAGCGTGCTCGAACCCGTGGCTGTCTTAGGTCACCATGTGCAGTAGTTAACATGAATCAGAGGGGAGCACGAATCTTAACACGGGCATACTTCGTGCAAGCATGACTCGTGCTCAAACCCGTGCTGAGCTCGGTTAGTGCAAAATACACTTGTTTGAAAATTTGTTGATTTAATAGTCTGAATTCTTATACCTTACCTTTAGATTTGTGCTTCATATGTGACGTTGTTTGTACTCCGTGAGATAATCAATATTCGTACGTTAGAGCAACAAGCGATCGCTAGACATTCTGCATAATTGAGTTAGAAAAATATACATGATCCCATAGAACTATTGTTTGATTTCTAAGCCATCAATTTAAATCGTTCGTCGAGAATCCCAATAATTAAGTCGTTGACTCACTATCTTTGTCAAAAATCGTGCCTGACATGACAAAATTTTTGAAACCCTAGATTTTTCCCCCTAATTTCTACAAACCAATTTTCATAGACTTAGTAGTTTTAAATTTAGCTCTCAGAAATACTCAAGAACTTATAGATTTATATTAGTAATTTCAATTTGAGAGTTTCACACTTGTCCCTGTGGAATCAACTCTTGAGTGCTCATTGATAAGTCATCCGATTGCAATTTTAACAAAACAGATCTTTTTGAGGTGTGTCAACACCCAAATGTACATAATTAGTGGCGCTACTCATTGAGGTCTACATCACAAATAAAATGATTTCAATAACTGCCATTACTTATTACAAAAATCTAACTAAAATAACTAAGTATGAGAGGTAATGTCATAGCCTATGGAGCCATCCTATCTTTCCTACGATGCAGTATGAGAATTGATAATGGCACAGGCCATAGTGTTGTTGGGTAATGTCTAATGTTTTGGCATGTGGTGTTAGAGTCTCTAACCAACTTAGATCTATTGTTTTAAAATAAAATGGTTATCATACATTTTCCAAAATTTTCTTTAAAATTGGTTATCAAATAAAAAATTGTGCGGCAGGGAGATCGACAAGGGGTGTTATGCGGAGAACAGAGTCTTGTCGATTTTGCAGATAGGACTGTCTTTCCCTAATTTTTTTATCTAATCCTTGTTATGTTTTGTGTTGCACCAACTGCTCACCTAAAAGCTTTATAGGTTGTTTCTTTCAAAGAAAAGCTCTGAAGAAAACAAACACAATTTACTCAAATTTTTATTAAATAATCATTTTTTATATTAATTTGAAAAATATACACAAAAAATAATTATTTTCACAAAATAAATCTAAACTGAGTACACAAGCTAATACCATAAGTCAAGGTGTTACATACAATTTAGTAATACCACAGACTAGGATGCTATCAAACTCCACTGCGCCATGTAGAATAGATGGAACTTGCCATATCAGTACAAAGGTAATGCCACGACCCATAGCACTACATAGATAGAGTGTAATGCCACAGCTTATGCCATTACCAGGACACACTTAGTCATTTTGAACCATTTTAATATGGTAAGGGTAGGTAGCTACGGGATGTATTTTTTGTGTGGCATTACCTGTTGGTATATAGTGCCATGATCGGTGGGGTTACTTGTCCTCGTGTAACGACTCCAACCATAGCATTACTTCGCCACTCTATTAAATATAATGCCATGAATAGTGGTGTTATAGAGACACATGTAATACCGCCAGTCGTGACATTACCTAACAAACTAAGCCAATATTGCTCATTACTCTTCATAAAGCACACATACAAAATTATTAAAAAGACGTCATACATACGAAGCACAGGTCATACATACAAAGCACACAAAAGTACACATAGAAAGCCACAATCAAAATTATAGAAATTAGGTCACAGAAGGACATAACTATCGATAATTATCAATTAAGCTAATAAGTAAACAAAAGTATAACAATCATTTACCTAATATAAGTGTAATACATTACTAACACGCTCTTTACCTCCGCCATTGCAGTCCATGCCCAGGCAACATCTAAGTGTTAGGCGCTCGAGGTTGTCTAAACCCCTCAATGAAGTTGGATGAGTCTATCCCACCCGTGGTTGTCCTCGGCCATCGTCTGTAGTGCCTTTGTTGTTGTGTCGAACTCGCGGATGCCTAAGTTGATTGTGTCAATTGTGTAGGCAACAAGGCTCTAGGTGAGAATGGAAGTGTGTCGTCTCATCTGACATCAGACTCCGTGTCAGAAGAACCATAATACGAATGCATGCGATGGGAAGACAAGGTATGCCTCAAGGGCCCCTTGGATCCACGTGTATGAGTCGAACCTCCACGGCTCCACAGGAGGAAGAGGTGACCTACATTAAAGGAGGAAAATCGACTTTGAGCGCACGATAGGTAAGGAGAGCCGCCATCCATCAACACTTTGTGTGCGTAAGCTACAAGGAAGAGATATAGAAGTTAGTTATAACAAGATTGAATGATTAAATGAATATTAGGTTGATACCTTTATGAATGCTCTCGCCATAGCCAAAGTCTGTGGTCCTATATCTATAGACAAGACATTTTCCGCCTTGTTGACAATAGAGGTGAGTTGATGCGCCTATTAAAAGGCAACTATCTCAGAAAAGAATGGAGGAACCTAACAAAACAAAATATTCGATGTATGAAGAGAAAACTTACAAAAAAATGCGACGGAGGGGCTCTCTCAGTCTGGGTCCCGCCCTAGTAAGCCAATCGAACTCAACATCATTCTCGTTATCGGAAAGGTCGCCCTCATCCCATGCTAGGAAAAGTTGGAGGCAAGTCCTAACCTAGTACCACTGCAAGTACCACCTATACTGTGCATTTGTGTGGATCTTGACTTCCACCAACACATTCTAGTGCCACTGCTCCCATAGGATTACTAATGCGTGATGCTTTGCCGCCTAGTCATGCACTCGATTATGTCTCTGCCTATTGTATCTATGAGATAAGGCATGATACTTTATTAGGTGGTTTGTCTTGTATTTTTAAGAATAAGTAATTAAATGAGTCATACCTATGTAGGTCACAATCGGTGGAGATAGCCGTGGGGAAAAATGGCTGGAACAGGCCAAACTGACGAAGGATGTAATGCAAGATATACCACTCCACCACGTAGAAGTATAACAGAGGTGACCATGTCCTACAAAGTCCCGCATTTCATAGGCAAAGGGTTGATGTGCAGTCCGATGACCTCATCCTTCACATACAGCAACCAAGTCACATGTTTGTCCAACAGTATGTTGAACTCATTCATGTAGAACCTATATTGCTAGGATGCACGACCATGGGGCGGAATGACCATCAACTCTCACCATAGGGTAGCAACAACTGGCCTCGTCTCAGCCACATCACGCCTGGGATCGACAGCTCCAACCAGTCTAGGTGGCCAATGAAAAACCTCATCCATACACAAACCTGAAGAAGAAAGGTGCACGCGCCCATATTCACATTGGCTGCCCTTCGAGTGCACGCCTAGCAGAGCTGCTGATATAAATATGTCAGTGTTACCGAGCCCCAGCTATTCTACCCAGGTCCCTATAGATTAACGAACAGTGGGAAAGAGCCAGGTAGCCACATCTCATGTGCTGTCTGGGAACAGCACACAGCCGAGCAAGCTCATGAGGTACGCTATGATATGGTTCACCCCGTCATTTACGTAGTTGGTGACAGCTATTTGCAATAAGTTTGGATGGGATGAGCTTGCAGACGATGTCGAAATGAAAGAGAAATATGATGTCGATCGTGGTCCTAATCATTACATGCATCTATGACCCATAAGTTGTGACATGGAGTGGAAGACATATAAAGATGTTGTAAATGATTCTCAACATAGGTCATATGACATTTGGGTGATAAAAAATGACACGAGCACACAACTTCGTGAGAAAGGGGACATAACTAGGAAATGGCCAGAAACATTGTAGACTTTGAATTTGATCCAATCTCAATGGAGCAACTTGGGAGCAATACTCTAAGTGAGCTACCAATTCCCAAAGTCACTGATGCACCTCCTCCCTCCACAAATGCAACGTCTCTGATTCCCTTTAAGATTGATCCAATCTTAATATGGAGCCAATTGGGACAAATACTCAAATGGAATTTTCAATCCCCAATGTTCCAATAATGAGTGACAAGTTCGACACTAATGTATTTGGGGAGGCAATGACTGAAAAACCTGATTACCAACAAGAGTATGTTTTTTTTTTCTAATGATGACCGCCCCTTGTGACCGTTGAGCGAAGAGGATGCACGTTTCATCCAATCAATCACTAAGAGGGATCCAAGGTTTCTAGGTCCTTGATGTTAACCATATAGTACATGCGATCGTGGACGGTGTGCAAACCATATGCCAAGGCTTGATGCGGCAATAGACATCATCCAATCAAGCATGACCTTTTCGGACCTGCTAGTGTTGAAACTATGGTTGTAAGACTACTCTTTAGACATCACATGCCATTCAAGGTGGAGAACTCGTACAAGAATCGACGCTATATTGTTACATGTGTGAACAAGTGTGATTGGAAGGTTCGAGCTCATTAGTCCACCACCTAAGGACACTGGAAGATTGGAAAGGCTGATCAACCGCATAATTGCGGCACTTTTCAACCATCTGGTGAGCATCTTCAAGCCACGTCGAAATGTCATTGTACCAACAGTATCATAAGAGAGCAGGTGTTCATCATTCCCGCGACATTGGTGAAGGTCATATTTGCTATCATTGACTACCGGGTGAAATACACGAAAGATTGGAGGGTGAAGCAATATGCAATTGAGTTGATGTGGGAAACTTGGGAGAAAGCCTATGCGAAACTTTTGAGAATGCTAAACACCATGCAGGAGAAAAATCTTGGGATGTAGTACACAGTGTTATCCGAGACAGTAGTGTCAATGGAGGTCTGGACAAAAGAATGTTTTGTCGTGCTTTTTGGAGATTTGGCCCATGCATCAAGGCATTCAAGCATTGTAGGCCCGTGATTTCAATTGATGGCACATTCTTGATGGGGAAGTATGAGGGCACAATATTAATGATGGCAATTGGGATAGATGCCCAAGATTAGCTCATACCTTTGGCATTCGTTATCATAGAGGGAGAGAACAATGCAGTTGGGATTGGTTTTTAGCGAAAATTAGGTGGAAGTTGGTCCGATCAGATCAAGAAGTGTGCATCATTTTGGATCTTTATAGGGGTATTTTCAATGCGGTCTGAAATGAGATGCTGGTTCTAGTGGTACAACACTGGTATTGCATGCGATGTCTCGGTGCAAATTTTTTCATGAAATGCAGGAGCTAGCAAAGATGTTCAAGGAAGTGTGCACTCAAAACCAGCCTCTCAAATTGATGAAGTTCAAGAAACTTAGGAGGCTGAGCAACGATGACAGGAAGAAATGGTTGGATGAGATTTACCCTATAAAAGAACTATGGATGCACTCATTTGACAAAGGCATAGCTAGATACGACATGTTGACCACAAATATATTAGAGATCTACAACAATGTCTTTAAGGGTATTTTGTCATTACAACTAACAGTGATTCTTCGATTCAGCTTTGATAAATGCAAAAAATACTTTATTGATCAATGGCAAGCAGCAAACAACAGATTGCATGCAAGTAGTAGGTGGTCAGAGAGAGTGGCCTCTTACTTGGAGCGAGTTAAGGAAAAATCATGCAATCAAATCGCTACGATGCATGACCCAATGACTTGCAAATATGCGATTCAAATGAAGCTAGGATGTCGCTTGGTGGTGAATGGTATGGAGGTCGCCATCAAACGTTGGTGCTCACAGATGTTACATGCACATGTCAAAAGCCACAACTCCTTTGAATGCCATGCACTCATATGGTTACTGCGTGTCAGACTCGTGGGGTCGATTTAGAGTCGAAGATCTACATGAGTAGGCTGTACGCATTGAATGCGGTAATTAGGACATGGGAGTCCAAGTTTGAGTCATATATAGATCCATCCCAATGGCCTAGGTACCACTGTCCTATCATAATTCCAAACCCCGAGTTGATGAATAAGAAGGTTGGACGCTAAAAGACAAAATCTCTATGTAATGACATAGATGCGGCACAACACAAACAAGCGGATAAATTTGTTTTAGATAATCTATGTCAAACATTCTCAACAAAATGATGTTGCAAATGCCACATGGAGAGTCATAGTAGGACAATTTGCCCTAAGTTGGGGAGTGGTCACGCAAAAAGTAATACCGTTAAGTTTATATTTAACTTAAAATTTGCTTTCTCATCTAATAGTTTTATTTTGGAATCTAACCTCTTCTACGTATATGCAAGTTGGAGCACTTGCTCATGTTGCACCATCATTGGTTAGGTGTACTGACAAATCATGTCTCATCGGAATATAATGCGCACATATGCATATCCTTGCTTCCAATAAGAGTCCCTAATTGCACTTTTTTTCTAAGCCTATTTGTAGAACAAAGACCCGAGTGGGGGACACATATGTAACTATGGTATGAAGCTGAAGATTGAAACAAATTGGAGGAAGGACAATTACAAGAGAAGGTTTTTGGAGTGTCTCAGGTTCTATAGAGATAGGTGCACCTATTTGTAATCGGTAGATCATGAGTGGAAATGGAAGGTAAAGCAGATGATAAACTGTCTTTACTACAAATGTGATCTGTCATTTAAGGTGAACACTTCTTGGACGTATGACATTACTAGATGATGTATGTAGAGTGCTTTCGAAATGACGAAAGGAAGAAATACAACTATATGTCATGACTACATAACCCAAGGGATGAGAGAGAGAAGGAAGCGATCAACTTCATCTTACACCAGATGGATGGCCTCAATTCATCGAAGGTGGAGCTCCAACAACTAGTTAATTTTTGTTGCTGTGAGAAAGACCCCTTTCATGCATGCTCCTGCCACAATGCCATGTAACTTCATATGATATAATCTTATTGTTTTAAACAGCCTGCACGAACCTCCATCAGCGAAAAAAATAGTTTGAACTTTAAAGTTTTTTTTGGAGTTTTTGTCCAATACTGTGATTTTGAAAGAAATTATGGTATTAAAAACTAAAGCTCTGTTTGGTTACAAAGTATTTTATAGTTTTTGAAACTTTGATTTTTTTCATAGTTTTGCAAATTTTGGTTTGGTGCAAAGTTTTGACAAAAACTTTGACCACCAACTCTCTTTCTCTCAATTCACAGTACTCTCTCTCTCGATACACCAACAAGGTGGGCGTTGGCGTAGTGCGCCAAGTCGCTTGAAACGATGGCGGCTTGTGGATCCAAAGGGGGGTTGCGCTACGGTGGTGGCATGGCTGGATATTGCGTCGCCGGCACATGGAGAGATGTGGTGCGGATTGTGGATGCGGCAAGGCGTGGCGGCTACGCAATTGGCGAAAAAGGCGTCAGCAGAGTGTAGAGGCACAGGCTAAGCGCAAACGGCGGTGACGAGACTGTGCGGCAGCGCAGCGAAGAACGGCGATGCGACGTCGAAATTGGGAGAAGCGAGAGACCCGAGTGGCAAGTGGGGACCCGGAGAAGCCACCGATGTCGGGCCGGAGGTCAACGAAGGAGGGCGGCCGGAGAGGATTTGGTCGCGGAGGTCCAGGAGGCGGGCGGCGGTAGCGGCGGGGGGGGGGGGGGGGGGAGGGTGGGGGTGGGGAGAGGATCTACTCGCGGAGGTCGAGGAGACGGACGGTGGCGGCGGCGGGGGGAGAGGATCTGCCCAGCGGTCGGCCACCCAGTCTCGGTCAATGCGACCGCCACACCCACGAGCCCCTCCCTCTCAATCGAGGCCACCACTGCATCCACAGTCGCGTCGAAGAGGTTCGTGTACACTGCAGCGCCGTCGCGCACCAGCTGCGTGTCCGGGCCAAACAGCGAGTAGCCAAGCAAGATGTTGGCTTGGTCATTCACGTAGCTGATGAATGGGTATGTGTTCACCATGAATGGCGTGCTTGTGGAGGCCAAGAACTGTAGCATGGGGTGGAGAATGGGGAGAGATGTGGCGTCGAACGCGCCAGTGGAGGGCGGGTACGATGCGCCGAGCACCGACGAGGCGTGTGCCGAGGAGATCTTGATCTTCTTGTCGAGGCCGAGGGTGACGAGCGCATTGTGCAGGTTGTGCATGGTCGGCACGAGGTGCGGCGCATAGAACTGGTTGTTGTACAGTACCTCGTTGCCGACGACGAGGTAGCTGACACGAGTGCACGATCAAAACCAGCGGCGGAGAGGAACGTGAGGTTCTTGTTGGGCACGCTGACCATGAGATTAATGCCAACCACCGCGAAGGCTGGGAGCATGGCCGGGTCCGAAAGGAAGAGTCGTGCCTTGGTGATTCCGTTATACTTCAGCAGCGCCGCCACTGCGACCGGCGGCAGGAGGTTGCTGCCGACGCGTCCGTGGCAAATGCCGATCTTGCCCGTATCATTGGCGGCTGCCGCGCCGACGATTACGGCAAGAAAGAGGTAACACAATGTTGTTCTTGTTACCATTGGAAATGAATGGAATGTTTACGAGTGGTCTTTTGTGTGTTTTTTTAATGGTGTTATGTGCAATGTGTCGCAAGAATCTTGGTTGGTTAGTCATCTCTGAATGTGCAAAAATTAGAAACAATCATGTGGCACAAGTCTGTCTATATGTTCCCTCACCCTTTCCCCCTCCTCCCGCCGAAGACCACGCATGGGGACGCCGGTGGCTACCGCCCCCTCATCCTCCTTCCACTGGTGATCGCGCACCTTCATAGAAATTGTCCAATGATTACTTTTTTTAAATTCTCATAACAATTAGTTCATTTAAACATTAAATTGAAAACTTTGAGAAAAACTTATATATCCAAACACCTATAAAAACTGTAGTTTTCTCAAAAATTATGGTTTTGTAATACTACGAAATATTGTGATTTTAGTTACAAGACAATTTTAAAACCATAATTTTAAAATACTGTAGTTTTCAAATACTATATTTCCAAATAAGATTTAGTTGTGTCCTCTGCTATATGAAATGTAACTGTTTAAGCACTCTTTACCATCGGCTAGTCGTTCGGATTAAATGTACCTTCCAACGTTTTCTTTCACTGCATTATATAGTTCTTTACCCAAACTTAGGTGCTGTAGATGTTGGACCAATTTATCATAGTTAGCACATGTTTCCATGATGTTAATGTTTCCATCTTAGCAATAGTGTGCACAAAAATAAATCATTTGTATCTGGAACGTAGCATGTGCAGTTTAGTTCAAGTAACACCATTACTGGAGGAGTTATTTTTGAGTGTGTAGTACCACCCCATAATGGCACTGCTGATGTTCAATAATAGGTAGTACCACTAACTACAGTGTTATAAATTTTATGATAATACCATAACCTGTGGTGCTACATTCCCACTGATAACACCACAAGAAAAATCTTCTAGTAGCTATCCTCACTTAACTTAGCAATTTTTCAAAGAAAATTGTTAATTGTAGTTATAGTGCCACAATCAATGGCATTATGTTTTACCTGTGTAATACCACAAACCATAACACCACTTGCCTGTTGACATATCCAACCCCATCTGTCTTGGCAACGACATGTCTTATAGTGTTACTAAAACAAGTCTAATGTCTCCGCTCGTGGCGTTAGACTACACATCCAACTTGAGTATATTTCGTGAAAATAATCATTTTTGTCTCTATTTTTCAAAGTACTAATAAAAATGATGTTTCATAAAAAATTTCAATTTACTCATATTTCAATACTTATTTTCACATTAGACTCGACCATATTCAACATCCCCTCATCTTATGAGTGAGTTTGATCAGGCCTACATTGTAGATTATGACCCAGCTAAAGTCCCAAATTCGGACCTCGGAGTAACAATTCTATATTGAATTTTATACAACTTTTTATCCAATGATAATGGATCTAGTTATGCTTCAACAGATTTATTTTTGTGTAAGGCTTCAACCATTCATGTAGTGGTCTAATCAACCGGTAATCTGAATCATTAACAGGATGATTATAGACAATACACAGTAGATATCTCAATAAAATTTGCAGGTTTTTGCCGTGTTGGAAACTACAGAATTGTAAGAAATGGCATAGGTTGCTGCTTCCAAAATGCAAGAAAGGAACATTGGCTCTATGTTATGCAAAAAAAAACTGCACTTTTAAAAATACATAAAAATAAGCTGATTGAATAGATGTCAATAGAATTTCAAAATGATATAAAAAAATAGCAAGATTGCTCCTGTTCGTTTTTTGTATTTTCCTTGGTAGCAACAATGGGCAACAGCCTCTAGACACTTGTCCGCGCCTGCCGCATCACCTCTTCGCTCTGTAGCCACATCTCTCTAGAGCATTAACATATTAATCTCATTTGTCCTATGATCCAAGAATCCAACTCAACTCGTCTCATCACAAGGTGAGAACCGATAAATATGACATAATTCACAGCGTTTAACACATGCAAACGAGGCGTTACGCAGCATCCTCGCCTCAGAGGACATCAACCGCGTCGGTCGGCTCATCTGCAGCATAGCCAACAATATGTACAGGCCTGTAGGGAGCAGCTCACATCGGCTTTTCACCTGTGCAGCTGCCGCGCCGGGCGCACAGGCTTGCGTCACCCATGCGGCCGCTGTGCCGCTAGCCCGCGCGTTCAACACGCCTGTGCAGCCGCGGGGCTTACTCGTGCTGCAGTCGCGTCGCCCACGCTCACCCATGACTTGTTCAAGATCCGCGGCTTGCTTGCCCACGACGTGTTTGACAAAACGTTTCTTGGCTGCCACCGTGGCCTTTGCGTTGCATGGCACACCACATTGCTTGGCTGTCTTTTACGGTGTTTGAGAAAATGCTTAGAAGAACAAGCAGATATCCAATGGCACATTTTAAAATTTTGGTACATTCAAAAGGATATGAAAAGTCATTTTGACCCGAATCAACTCATCGAGTAGTATTTTCAATAAATTTTTTAGATTTTCATAGCATGAAACTAATAAAACAAAAAATAATGATATTTTTTGAATTTTCCTTTTCTCCAGTGGTGCACACCGAAATGCTCCTATATGAAAACAGGGCTTCCTACATTTTTACCCCCTTAAGTACAGCATCATGTCCTTGTTAATTCAGATACTACTACTGTACTACACAAGCAAGAAAAACAGTACTTCAGTGAAGCCGAAAACGAAACATTGGTTGTGCAATTAAAAGGAATAAGCAATGCAAATATAAAGACAATTATTTATGATCTTGCACTTATCAGGGCTGGGAGGCACGAGCCCGTGCCGCTGCTCTCTCTAATGCCTTCAGGCGGTTCGCCTCCATGCGTGCCCTCTGCTCGTCGGTGACCTGCATCTTGCCTGGTTTGACAGCAGGTGTTGCTTGATCTTGATGATTCTGTGCGTCCCTAGAAGGATCACCATGCAAATCCTCTTCAGTCGAAGCCGAGGGCTGTGGGGCTTCCTGCCTAGTTACTTCACCAGCTGGGCCTTGGGGTTCCTGTTGTGGAATGAACAGCATTTCAATATTTTTGTCAGATGGATGGAAACGTTCATACTTGATACTAGATCGGTAATTGTGTATCAAATGTCGATGTGATGATTCCATAGAACAGCTTCTGATTTGTAAGGTGGATGACATAATTTTCTTTTGAACAAAAGTAAAGTTTATCACATAGTGCCCTTTAAAGATTGAACCATATTGTTATTCTGGTGGCTATAAGACTACTAGATTGAGTATGTTAGGGTTGCCTCTTGTCTCATCATTATCCCTAACAGAATATATATGCCATAACCCTATGAAAAGTTGAAGAGATGGATTGCAACTTACACCAGCTGTTCCACGATAAATTTCGTTTAGCAAATCCTCTTGCATGGGGTCTACATCATTAGTTTCCAATGGTGTATCTATATCTTCTTGTGCAGAGATTGCATCAAGATTGTCCGTCGATGGAGCTGCAGTCCCTGAAGCTCGGCCTTCAGGTGCGGTACTATCTGCAATAGATAGTCATTTCCATCACTGAAACTTGGCCAGGACAGATGATGGATCCCAGAAAAAAATGCAGTTCTAGGCTCTTGCACAAAGTTTAATGATTGGTGTGCGTGCACTATAAGCAAAACCACGAGCTCGGACCTGGATCACATTCTGGCATGACTTCTACAACTGGCGGTTCATGCAGTATTGTAAGATCTCCTCCTTTAGCAACCCTCTCCTTCAGTTCAGTAATGCATGTCTGAACAAGAAATAACAGTATCAAAGAAGTATGCATAGGTTAGCAAGAACAAATTAAGAAACATGATGGGATCGTATACAGCCAAAAAAGTATTGAATCGTAGTACGCATACTGGAGTAAGAATTGTGATGCTATTAACTAACCTAGGAGTGGCAAATCAGTATAGAACAGATTAAAAACTACCTAAGTCTAAAGTTCAGATATCTAGGGATGATTGATCAAGTGAATATGCAAAAAGAATTGCAAATTAAACAGCTCGCTCGAAACAGCATTAATACCTGAGTACTTGTGTGTTCTTATAAAAAAGGTTCCACTTTTCTGAGTGGAGGAATAAAAGGGAATGCATGTTTCTGAACAGGCATGCCACAAATAGGCATTTTGACGATGCACTTTCAGTTGTAGTCTACTGTGCCCGTGTCAAAAGATCTTGAGTCCTCGTTGTAATTTGCAGAGATGTTTCTGACATCCATACAAGATAAAACTAACTATTGGGAAAGAGAACATGATTGGAAACCCAAATTTAGAGAGAGGAGATGTGCTTGTGCTTCTGCAAGGTTTTGAATGAGATAAATATGAAATCAAAGTAACTGCGTTTACATTAGGGAGGGACTAAGACTAAAGCAGTTTCAAATTTTCAATGGCTCTTTGTTTTGGTCTAACCCAAGAGAGAATCAGCTTACCCTAACGCGCTTACTGGCCCCCACTTGCTCGACCTTCCGCACAAATTGTTCAAAGGAGTAGTAAGGAATCAAGCGAGAATGCCACTCCATGTATAACCTGATCAGATTGCCCAGTTCCTCCACCTGACAAAATACATGAATTCAATATCAGCAGATAAAAGAGAACCAGCACAAGCATATTAACAAATAAAAGGTAGCTCAGATAAACTTAACAATAACAAATAGATGAACTAAATTGACTTTGTTGAGTATAAAAAATGACGCGTTCTGCGTAATTGCTGGTGGATTTTTATCATCATAACATAAACAGCAATTGTAAATTAGCCATTGGATTAGTGATCCATTTTATCCTTGGATTAGAATCTACAGACCTCTACCTAGTGCGTAAATTGAAACAAGAACAATTGCTACAACATATTCAACAGGACCTCTCACTAAAACAAATATCCCATGCATGAATGGAACTGATACCAAGCACAACAAGACCAAAATTACGCACGACCACCCCCAGAATTGATCAGGTCAACTCAAAAATCTACATCAAACAGACGCGCTCAAATGCCCTGCGCTCCTTCGAAATCAATACGAATTCCCGCACCATCACAAGATGTCTCTCACAATCTCCAAACACAAGAACCAATTTTTCATACCAAGAAGCACACTGAAACATAAAGGCAAGCAAAAACATCACCAAGAACCCGAAGTACCTCGTGTCCGGGGCGACCGTGGCACTTGAAAGCCTTGGGAAAATGGCGGAGCGCGTAGCCGAGACCGTCGTCGGATAGCAGCAGATCCGCCGTCAGCTTCGGCCGCGTCGCCCTCTCCTTCTTCTTCTGTCCCTTCCCCTTCCCCTTCCCCTCCTCGCCCTCCGCCGCCGCGGCCTTCGCCGGAGGCGGCCTCGGGAAGGAGGGGCTGGGGTTGGCGGCTTTGGAGCCGGGTGCGGAGGGGCAGTCGCGGGACCAGTGGCCGGGGCGGCCGCACTTGAAGCAGCCGGTGGGCGCCGCCGCCATGGCGAGATGGAAAGATTGGTAGGGGGGTTGAAATGTTAAGGGATTTGGCGGGAGGGAGGAGGAGAAATGGCGCCTAACTTTTCGTTTCCCCTGTGGGGTGGGGAAATGCTTTAGCAATCTTTTTTAACTAGAACTGTCACTGGCGAGCGGGCCCAGATAGCGGTCCTACGAGTCTTCGCAATGTGTGCCTATGTACGGATATCACATAAAAATATAGAAAATAACAAAATAAGATACTGTGACCATAAATTACGAAAATGCTATTAGTCATCATACGATTTACCCAAAAAAACAATCAATTGCTAGTTTGTCCGATAATCAGAAGATAAAGTTGTCAGCTCATCTGGCAACTGTGGAAAAGTCATCAATCGTCAGCCTATCTAGCGATTGATAGGTACTATATATATTTGGGGCTCTGGCGACTGGCACATTGCAACCAAACAAAAAAACCACCAAACAGAGCAGACGGCAGAGGAGAGAAGAGAAAAAGAAAGGAGAAGAGGAAGAGAAGAAGAAGAGAAGAAGAAAAAGAAAAGAAGAAGGGAAGAAAGCATCAAAAAAAGTCTAAATTTTGAACTTTTAGTGATAATTAGTGTAAAGTGGATTTTAAAATATAGAGGTGTTGTAGAATACAGATCTGTTTTAGGAATGTGTAGAAATTTTGTTATTAATATAGATGTGTTGTAGAAATTAGATATGAGATACATGTACCTTGTAAATATTGATCTGTTATGTAGAAATGTTATATATTTAACAAATAAATTGCATTAATAAATAGTGAATCGATAATTTAGGACATACGCTTCTTTCGTAGAAAATGTACAAAACTGTAGATCTGATTTGTGCCTTATTTAAATATGTTGGGCATTTATGAATATAATGTATATATAATTTAGATCTGTTGTGTAATATTATGTAAGTTTAATATTTTTATGGATGAGATGTGAGATGTGTATTGATTAAGATTAATAAATAATTAAATTATTGATATGTGAGATGAGAATATAGGAATTATAGATTAGATGTGATGCGATGTCGTTAATCCGGTGTCCTTAGATTAGTTGAGATGTTAAAAAATAAGTCGCATATGTCTGAAGGATGAGCATAGAGTAATGTGCAAAATGTATTGGAGATATGATAACTGATGTTTGTAATACTTATGTTGTAGACAATGTCAGAAATCAAAGTAGTCTATGTTTTCTATGGGGAACAAATTATTAGAAACGGATCATATGGAGATGACCTAAGTGTCTGTCACCGTACAGACATGGAATTGAATGATCTTAGTGTTCTTAATTTTGAGGACCTTAAGACCCGAGTCATGGACATCATAAATATTGATCCATGTTTATACAAAATTGTCATAGAAGCATTGGTACTTGTTGGTTTGACACTTGTTGAAAATTATGTAAACTTAGAGGCGATAGATTCTAGGGCTCTCTTGTTAGGAGGGTGATAAATCCCAATTATGAGTCAGATGACTATATACTGTATGTGACTAAGGAAGACAATGTACTCGAATCGGCGGCGGAACCTGAACCCAAACCATTAATTGGAGGACAACATATGAACATTGATCCAACCATGGCACAAAATTCTGCAAATGTCCCCAATGCAAAATTCATGGATGGGCATTTTTGGCTCGGGGATGAGGTTTATGCCGACGAAGGTGAAGACGAGGGTCTGCAAGTCTTAGACAGCGAAGAGTCGAAGGTGGACGTAGACTATGCGGATTCCTCTAGTGAAGAAGAAGATTATCGTAGAATGGGATCTCCACAGCAATGGCTAGATCCTAGTGGTTTTGAGCATGTGCGAATCCACGACGATCGCAGTTCGGAGTGAGCACAGATTAACATTGGGGCAATATTTCTGAAGCAAGGAGGAGGCTAAGCAAGGCGTGGCGATGTGGTCCATGATACTACGTCGGTCTTTCAATGTTGACAGAATAAATCCGCGACTCTACGCAGTGAAGTGCATGGTGAAAGGATGTCGATTTTATGTTCGTGTTGCTCAGTACAAGGACAATGACCACTTCATTGTTTCCAGGATCACCGAACATGACTGTTCAGTTATAGAAGTCTCATGGAGTCATAGGAATATGTCGTCGGTCGGTTCGTGCCAACCCACAGGTGGTCCTCGACCCATCGTACGCGGAGTATGCCAATATGTTGCAGATGAGAGACGACGCCGATAAGAGCCAACATCAGTTGGCATCTACATAGCTTGTTGGGGCGCTTTCACCATCGCAGGACCCGGTGGAGCACATTCTCCGTACAGATGCTCCTGATACAAGCCTCGATCAGCCGAGTGCCCAGCCCCACGTCGACAGCCATCGCAAAGGACAGTGCATCCGTGCAGCACCTTTTCGCCATCGCCGTTTCAGCGTGACTGGAGGCATCGTCCGAAGAGGGGCTGACAGTAGTTCTTTTTATGTTATCCTTGTACTGAACATGATTTCGATTATCATGTATGTATTATTTTCGATTGTATCAATGCTCTTACGTTTTCACTACCTCTTATATGTTCATTTTGGTTTTTGGGGACCCAACAGATTGAACAACTACGAAATGTACAAATCAATCAACGCAACCAACCACAAGTCTTTTCCTTCTTAGTTTGTTGGCCGGTCGTCCATCTAATTTTTTCATTAAAAAAACACCTAATCTATGTTGTTTTCAATGTTAAATTTTTTTGGGGGTTATTTCGAAAAAAAACCAAATTTCTCAGTTATTCCGATAATTTTTACAGTAGATTCGGCCAATTTGTGGTGGAAGCCTTCAGTCACCATCTAGGCTGGCGATTGGTGATGTGGCGTAAAGTCACCATATCAGTTGGTGACTGAAGGTTTATGCTTAAAGTCACCACACGAGCTGGCGACAGTAGTCGAATTTGATAATACTTTTTATTTTACGTTATTTTTAACTTTTTATTTTACATGCGTGATATCCGTACAAAAAATTCTAGATATGTGTGCAAAAAAACATTAACATTCTTTAGGAAATAGTACTAGCTTTGACTGGTCACTGGTAGATGGCCCCCATTGATTTAAAATTCTAGGATTAATCTTCAAGCTTCCCTTTCCTCTCCTAACCATCCTGACAATCATCTATATCTACACTAGCACTAGGCCAAAGCATCTTGGGCTTATGTCAGATTCGTAATAGGTTAATAAAAAGTTCAGATCTCAAACCCGATTCAATCCAAACTTAATAAACAATCAAGCTAGTTGGATTTAAGGTGGGTTGAGTAGATTTTATCGGGCAAAGTCAAATTCAAGACGGGTTTTGTGAATTTTGAGAGTTCTTGGATCAAGCATATGAAAATCAAAACTCAATTCTAACCTTAGACCAACGTGAGACAAAGTCTTACTCACGCCTAGTTGGCGTTGTTTACCTCCACATTGTCCCCATCCCACGAGTTAGTTTTCACTACACATAACTGGCAAGTGCCAGCACCTCTAATCCTCTACAACAGTCCCGTCTAATGTCCATCTCATCTACCGTCCAGATTTGCCACTAATAAAACTAATGAGGATGATAACTTAACTTTATAGATACTATATTAAAAAATTAGAGAGTTTTGATCCAACAGCAAATAACATGTAAATTTTTTCTTTTTTTTTTATAAAACAAAAACAGCTAACCGGAAAGAATCACACATATATCCCTCTTATTCCTACTCATAGCATCACACTCTATTCTATTGTGCATGTCGAGTCAACTGAGCCGCGTACTTCATTTTTAAAAGCTGAATTAAGGTTTAGAGATTTGTAATACCTGCTGAGTTTATGTAGGCACCATACTTGTTTTGTTGTGCTTGTTGAGTCATCTGAGCCACATACTTTGTAATTTTACATGTTGTTTCGTGTAGTAAAGTCAGAGACTTGTAATGCTTGATGAATCATATGGGTGACATATTCGCTCTCTCCGGTCTTACAATATACATATAATTTTTAAACTAGTGTAGTGTAGCAACATTACTATATTTGGATTCCCATTATAGGCCAAACAAGTGGAAATGTGAGAGATGCAATTTGCAAATAAATTAGTTGGCCTCGACATTGACAGTGCACCACTAATATCCGATGGTATCAACCGGCCTAAGATGTGATTACGATATAAGATGTTGCAAATTTTTATGATTTTGTTGGTCATCATAGAATACCGTATTGTCTATTTTAGTTATGCCCCCTAACTTACGAAGCGGCTCAGATATACAATTACACAAAGTTGCTAAACAAAGTGGGTTACATCATCGGCATCGCGAAAGATTAAACAAGTGAAACATCCACACATATGTCATACGCACACTGCATTGCAAAATATGCTTGTTTTATTTTTCATGATCATTAAACCATCAATCAAATAAATTAGTATTGACAAAACAGAAGTGTATCTGATGAGACTTCTTCTTAAAACATGAGTACACAAATTTGTGATCTAAACCATCTGAACAATGTAAAAACAAATCACATTTATCATATTTGTCTTTGTCGTGGTGTTACGAACTCTACGACAAATTTTCTGATGTGGAATACACGTACGACAAACGTGAGTTGATTGTCCGACGGGTTACATCACGTTGGGTAATCAGAGAGAGTGACACAAAAAATTTATACAGGTTTAGGTCTCTGTGGGGATTCTAGTCCTGTCAATGCACCCCCGGCGTAACCCGGTTGAGGAGACTCTCTTGCGGGGAGATAACTTCTAGACGCACCTATTGTTTTTTGTGTATTAAATACAATGAGAGTGTTTTTTTACAAGAGAGATGATACAAGAGTATATATAGATCTCAAAAAACGTAAATTACTAAACTATCTTAGTTGCACACGTCAGATCAAAGGCATAATAGTCCTTTCGCAGGACAAGAGGTCCGGATCTTGGACACATGTCCACGTCAATTTCCAAGACATCTGGGGACAGGGAATTCTTGGGAGTGATCATGTTTTTCTTTCGAATAACGGGATCTGGAGAGAATGAGACCTCTACCTGGAGACTTACTCAGAGAGAGCAGAACCTCTATCTGAAAAGGCAGAAACTCTACTAGAGAACCACCTAAAGAGGACAGGACTGAAGAGAGACTATTGTTTCCTCCGACAATCTTATATAAGACTAACATTATTAATTTCTCTTAGATCAAGCAAATGATAACCTACTTTTAAAGGGGGATTTTCATATTATAAGTCCCACATAAAATTATACTAACACGTAAGCGTACAATTGTGGTGTCCATACGCTACATTTATACTCGTTTAAGCACTGGGGATGGATTTCATAAAACTGCGACGTGGTCACCACGGGACGCACCAAAGCCATAAAGTGGGACCTAAAAAAAATCCCCCGTGCTTGTCTGGTCCACATTGGACGGGTCACAATTCAGTGTTCCCTTGGTTGGGCCCCACCTTGGCCAAGGCGAGAAGCACGAGGCTGGCACCTGCTCCACATCCCAAGGTCCGACCACATATCCCACCCAGTCATTCTCCCCCGGTCCCGCATGTCATGCGTCCTGCGCTGCGGGTGGAGAACAGATTCCCGCGTCACCGGTCACCGCCTCCACCGAACGACCCAAAATACCTGGTCCCACATGCAGTCCGTATGACAGTACGGGACCCACAGCCAGCTACATATCCAACCTTTTTGTCTTTCCTGGAAAGTAGAGAGATTATATTCTCGCTCACGAAAGTGAAGGCAAGCGGGTCTACTACTGATAAATCGGAGAGAGACCCAACAAAAAGTTTTTAAAAAAGAGATCAAATCCAATTCAGTCCGAGAGAGACAGCTGCGCAAGCAAACCAAACCCAAACCGGAATCTCTCCTTGCGGCGGCGATGGCGTCAGACGAGTTCTACTGGTTCCCCGGCGACGGCGAGCTGCGCTGCGCCCTCGAGTCCTTCTGCGCGGCGCCTCCCTCGGCCGCCGCCGCCGCCTCCGCCTTCTGCCTCGGCGCCGACGAGCCGGACCAGTCGGACTCCTCTAGGAAGAGGTAATTTGGCGATCGAGTGAGGAGGCGTACTTTTTTGATCTGGTTTAGTCGTGGAGAGATTTTAATTTGCACTAACACCGCGTGGGTTGCATGGGTACACAGATCTAGGGAGGAGGGGTGCACAGTGGCGGGGCCGTCCAAGTCGAAAGCTTGCCGGGAGAAGATTCGCAGGGACAAGCTAAACGAGAGGTTTCTTGCAAACATTCTAGATATATCATATGTATGTATGTATGTATGTATGGTTGTGTGGATATGATGCCTATATTGGGATGTGTTGTTTCGTTGGCCGCTGTGTGCAGGTTCCTTGACCTGGGTTCGATCCTTGATCCGAGCCGGCCGCCCAGGGCCGACAAGGCAGGCATTTTGGGCGACGCCGCTCGCCTACTGGGGGAGCTCAGGAGCGAGGCGCAGAAGCTGAAGGAGTCCAATGCCAAGCTGCTAGAAACCATCAAGGATCTCAAGGTTGTTTTCTTAATTGTGAGCTTAAAGCCATGTATATCTGGATTTTGAAATTTATCAAATTATGTGATGATTTGCCATTCGTTTTGCGATGATCAGCCTGTTGGACATGTTCTTTCCTGCTAACTCTGTGGGGATTATTGAGTACAAGATGTTAATTTTGGAATTCATGAAAAAAAGGGTCTACTTTAAGATACATGCTACTATTGGAAATAATTTTGCTCTGTTATGTAGAGTTAGTTCATAGAATTTGCGCAAATACTCATGCAAGCATCAAAATCTCTGTCATGATCAATTGATCATATCTATTGCCAATTATAGGCGGAGAAGAATGATATCCGAGATGAGAAGATGAGGCTGAAAGCCGATAAAGAGAAGCTCGAGCAGCAAATCAAGGCAATGACCACAGCTCCACCTCCAGCAAGCTTCATGCCGCATCCAATGGCGTTCCATCCAATTGCTTCACCTGCTGCTGCGTTGGCCCCTCAAGCCCCAGGGAGCAAAACTGCCACCGCTGTGGGAGGCCATTTTGCTGCATACCCTACCGTGGGAATGTGGCATTGGCTGCCCCCTACCGTCCGGGATATTACACATGATACCAAGCTCTGGCCACCAAGTGCCTAAGAGTGATCTCTAGTCAATTGACACCTTAGCTGAATGACATGTAAATTGGGGCATCCATGATAGTATGTTGGTTTGGTAGATGGATGGCATTGGGCATGAATCATGATATTATGTTGGTTTCAAGTTGCTGCTTGCAACTTCTTGGTGAATTGGATGAACAGAGATTGCCATCCATTCAGAAAGTGTGATCCTTTAATGCCTTTTAAGTTATATATCTACTGATCTTGGTAATTGGTATAGCCTAACTTGGCAGTGTGAGCAGTAGATTGAGTATTATTGTCATATATAAGATCTTCTTTTCATGATAAAGTCTTTAACAGATTTTTGCTAAAAAAAAACATATTGCAATATTCTTGCCATTTGCCAATGCTCTCTCTGTTACATCAGGCGGCGCAATGGAGCTTTCTTCCAAGCCAGAATTCCTTCAGAAATGAAACACAAGTATGATATATTAACTTGCCCTTACAGTTTGACTACCAGTTAGTAAACTAGTAAAACATAGGGATTTAATACACTCAAGAGTGAACAAGAAAAAGGGAAAAGAACAACAAACAAAGGGGCGTTCAGAGAATTGAACTCGGGAACTCTCGCACCCTAGGCGAGAAACATAACCACTAAACCAAATGCCCTCCAATTGTTTCAATTCGCTGATCTGTGGTGCTTAATACATGATCTAAAAGTGACTTAATGCACTTGGTTACACGTCGCGCGCTCTTCGTAAAGCACATGCGCGTCTGATCGTTCGCGCAGGCAGCAAAAGCAAATTTTTTCACATGCTTGCACATGAATGAAACAAGCAATAGGGAGCAGGAAGTTGAGATGGAGCAGTTCTCAACTGTGTTCTGCTCTACACTGTCTTAAGGCTATTTGCTCTCTCTTGACTGTTTCTTCATATCTCATAGCCAGGTAGCATGCATATGAAACATCTGAGATGCAAGAGTGCCTTTGGATTTGAACTGAATTGCTTGCTAGATGTAAACATGCATGTAAGACACCATTTTGATAAGTATGTGTATAACATTTGCTAGATTACATTTGAACGTGCAGAATATACTATTCACAAGGCAAAAAATAGCAGGGCATGTAATAATATAACATGCTTAATTGGTGATAGCAAATCCAACAATGGCTGGTGACAACAAAAAAGATGGGCCAACTACAGCCTGTAGGCTTTAATATCACGGCTCACCAATTCCTCCAAATCCATCCCATCAACATTCCAACTCGCAAAAACTTTCAAAACACACACGCAAATGGCTACACTCCGCATGAGCCTCCCTGTCTTGCATGATTAATTGCAGTACGTTACATTCGCCACTGCATCAGCCTCATATGCATGCAAACTAGCCGACACGCGCGAAAAGAGTCGACATGCAGACCCAACTGTTATTTGGGTCGACCCACGTCTGTATGGTGCTTCATTCATAAATTTTTGGTATTTAATCTATTTAAAAATTGTGGAGATTGTTTGATTGATATTTTCATTATGCCTATACAAAGTCACATGTTAGAAGTCTAATGCACTCGAAATCGAGGAAACATCCAAGCATGCGTGATTAGTTTATAGGTCATAACTAATCTTGTATATGCTTAGTTAAACAAACTTCTTGAGGATTGTAGACAAGTTTCAAAAACACATGAAAACCAAACATATTCATGAAGATGCAAAAAAAAAAAAAAAAACCTCTTAGTCTTGTTAAATGATCAGTTGCATATTCATTAATAAATTTTAGTGATATTAGAAACATCATATTAATTCTGATCATACATAAAAAATACTCAAAATTTTCACACTTAATTCTAAAAAAGAAAAATTGCTAAAAATTCCCACATTATTCAATAAAAAATAAAAATCTATTCTATTCATTATATTTATAACGATATAGATTTATTATCTTAAAAACATATCCAAAGCTAACTCTAAATTTATCAGCATGTAGATTCATGTGAAAAATTGTATCTAAAACAAAAACTTTTATTATAATATAAAAAAAGATATATCTATATATCTAAATCATATGAAAACTAAACCACACTGACTAATTATTTAAAAAAATGAACCAAAAAAATAATTGTGGAAAGCATCTTAGAAGCAATGCAGGGAGTGAAGAATCACAGATACTTTTGTTTGGATTTTTTGAGATCCAAACAACACAACATGAGTCATGAATACTAGTATACTACTACATTTGTGTGTCAGTTTGTGTCTATCTGTGTGCACAAATTTAATTGCGTGCGTCTGCCCGCGTTTTTTCGGGACCATTTTTGGGATCCCAAGACGGCAGCCAAAAAGACATGGGGAAAGCCATCTGATCCCATCTCCACGTGGATGGACCGATCTGTGTTAGGAAGTCTCCTATTGAACCGTCGGATGGAGATCGGACGTATCGTGCTGAGTGTCAGAGTCAGCACATGTGCCCAGATCTCCCAACGCCCCTCGATCCTGTCTGACAAAAAAAAACTGACACGTGGGTCCGAGAATTTAGGCCCACTCGAATGTCAGTGAGAAAGAACGGTGATGCGGCCGTGTAGGGGACCAAACATTTTTTTTTAAAAAAAATTTAAATCTTCCAAATAAGATATGCTTTCTAGCTTAAAAAAGTCATTTATTTCCTAATCATTATTTGTGGTACAATTTTCTTTTACATCCTCGTCTCCGACATTTATTTCCTCCTCAAATGTTCTGCTTCTACCTGGCATTTTCTCCCCCTCTTTTAGAATCAAATCCAATCTTCTTTTATACTAACATTTGTATCATAGTTTAATTTCTGTGCTAAAACTTTATGGTATAAAATATGGAAATCTGTAACCAGAAAACAAATTTACGTGACACAATGATTTTGTCAACTTAATCTTTTACACTTCTAAAAATATTGTTTCAGATTGTTCTAGCAATTAGTCTAGCAAAATACAACTTATAGAGTTTAGTCAAATTATGTCATAATAGCACTCGTATATATACTTAGACATTTAAAACATGTATTCATATGAAAGAGTGTGTGCTGACAATAAAGCAAATATTATTTTTACATAATAGTTTCCTAAAAAAATTTGTGGTGTAGTATGATTTGTGCCTTCCATAGACCTTACTTAAGGGTTCTGATCCTTCTAGATAAAATATATCTTCAGATTAATAGAAAGACTTTAAGAGTCAAGATCTTAACAGATTGCATCATATTCCGGTATCCCACTCAAATACGACATGATTCTACACTAAAAAAAGAAACCTTCTCGCCAAAAGGAAAAAAAAAAAGAAGGGGAAGAGAAAAGAGAGACAATACAAGAGAATCCTGGTTGGATGATTAGGAGTTGATTTCACATCGCCTTACCATAGCTCAGTTTTCTCAAGCCGAAATAGGATTCTAGAAGGTCATTTTTATTCTGGCCGAGTGGTCTCGAGCTCAGGGTTTATGATACATATCTTATATAGGTTAGCCACAAAAAAATTGCTTGTGACCACCTCTGAGCACTGTAGGAGTGTCTTGTAATCTTGCCTTGTATACACAATATTCATCATAGTGTATCTTCAACTAGTATCCCTCTCTAGGTATATCTCTTAGAACGATCCAGAGGAGAGTGTCAATAGGAGGTAGGGGATAATTCTTCATCTATGAACCTGTATAAAAATCCCTGTCTCACCTGCCTTAAGGTACATTACAAATCCCCATGATCTTTGTAATCGCGGACAACACCAGCTGTCGTGAATCAAGATACTAGATAAGGCCAAGTACCCGATACACGTAACAAAGATCGACAGATAAAAGTTTTTTCGGTGATCAAGCATGTCTGCAGAGAAGACGCCTACCTGCCAACTAGTGGAGAATGAAGACGTGCTCTAGAAGTTCTTGTAATTTGTCGAGTATAAAAAGCGGGAATTTAAGAAACTGTGATCAATTATTTGCAATCTAGTGAGGCGCCTCACATCTGTGATGGAGAGCTTTCCTCCTGTACACCAGATTGAAATAATTCCTGTTGATAACACCCCTGCTAAACAGGGGAAGAGGCAATTGCCTCCCGAAGCAGCAATGATCGTCCACATGATAACAGCCCACTTGAAGGGTCCTGTCCCCAGACATCCAAGAGGTTAGGACATTGATCCCTAGATCGATCCCGTTTCTGAGTGAATGATCATCTTGAGGACCCACAGTACTCCCCCCTAGTGAAGAAGCCCTCACTATTGCTTGCTTATGAGTGAAGGAGAAATAAGCGCTTCCATAACCACTCCTTCAATTGGCAGTCATGGACAAGCAGTTCTGGGCACTCAAAATGACCATGAAGTACCATTTTCGCACATATGGGCCTCATAAGTAGTCGTTTGCCTCATGGGAACCCCTACCCTCAAGGGCATAGGTGCTCGAGTTTGAGCAGAGCAGCTCAGGGCATCATAGATCGCTTTCTAGAAGCGGCTGTGATTCTCCTTGGAAAACTTTGTTTCCCCATAGAAGCCTTCACCAGGAGATTGCACTACATCAGGTGGCTGGCTTGATTCTATATCGGCCTTCATGAACAATACGATGACACTACGATCCTGGAGAATTCCTTAGGATTTACTCCACAAGTGTAGTCGCCGCATGTGGAGATGGCTGGGTCATGGCTCATTACTTGCACGCCGTACTAAAAAGAGCAGCTTGCTCCTAGCTTATTAACCTTCTTAGACGATCCATTCACTCATGGCAACAGCTTTGCAGGGAGTTTAAAGAGAATTTCCAAGACAACCATGTATACTCCATTACTCCTTGAAGGAGGGCGACCTCTTTTGGTGCAAGCAATGCGCTGATGAAAGTCTCTGAGACTACGTCAAATGGTTCTCAGGTGTTCGCTCTAGGATTGTCAACATCTCAACCGCTAGCATCATCATTGCCACTAGGGACAAAACAAACAATTTGAAACTGACACGTAAACTTGAGGAAGAGCCACCTGAGAACGTGCAAGATCTGTTCCTGATAATGGAAAAGCACGCCAGAGGAGTTGAAGCGGTCGAGTGGAAGAAAAAGAGTCTGAAAATCAACTCTATTCTTGGTCCTTTTATAAATCTAGCAAGCTCTTTAAAAAATGACCGAAGAAGATCAAGAAACCACTGAGCCAGCGAAAGGGGGCGAAGTCCTGGTCACCAAAGGTGGATGGGGTAATCATCCCAAAAAGAACGACTTCCGCTTTAGCAGGGAGAAAAAGCCTAACATCAGTAGGATCAAAAGGTGGTGCTCCGTGCACCAAGTAGACACATACGATACAAATGATTGTGGAGTGCTTCTAACCCGTCTAGAGGAAGAGTTCCGCAATACCAATAAAATAGGAAATGCCAAGGAGAGTCGTTCCATTTTATGCAGTGGGGTCTGTCAAGCCGCTCTCTTCTGAATGCCTTGCATAATGAAGAAGGGAGCTTAAGCATAGACTCAAAACCGCTCGGTGAGCAAGATTTTTGTCCACGCTCGGGGGTTTGCTGTCATAGTACGATTTGCACCCTCTAGAGACCTTTCCTAAAAGGGCTTCGGTCCTTCTAGATAAGGTATATCTCTAAATTAAAGGAAAGACTTCAAGAGTCAAGATCTCAATAGATTGTGCCATATCCTGGTATCCCATTTGGTTATGACAGGATTTTATATTATAAATAAATATCTCCTCGCCAGAAGAAAAAAAAGAAGGGGAAGAGAAAAAAGAGACAATAAAAGAGAAGGTTGGTTGGAAATTTAGGGGTTGCTTATGCATTGCTTTACCCTAGATCAGTTTTCTCAAATTGAGATGGAATTCTAGAAGGTCATTTTCATTCTGGCCGAGTGGCTCCCAAGCTCTGGGTTCAGAGAATATATCTTGTATAGGTTAGCCACAAAACTGTTCGTGACCACCCTCGAGCGCTTTATGAGTGCCTTATAATCTCACCTTGTATATACAATATTCACCATAGTGTATCTTCAACTGATGTCCCTCTCTGATGACTTGCCTTGGGGATGATCCAGAGAAGGACATTGACAGAAATTAGGGGATAGTTCTTCTTTCTTGAACCTATATAAAAATTCTTGTGTCTCACCGATCTTGCGTACATCACCAATCCTCGTGATCTTCTTGGCAAATTTTTGTTGCGTGTATTGGATACTTAATCTTTTCCGGTATTTTGATCCACGACAAGCAACAAAAAAGGATGGAAAAAAAATACAAGAGGATGCAAAATAAACGTGTATCGAAGGACTCATATGCAAAAAGGTTCTAAACCCCTTTTGGTTCCACTTTAAAACCTCCACCTCACAAATCCCACGACGCACTACAGCACATCTCCCATCTTTCCAGAGAGATCAAAGCTGTGGTAAGAATTATGAACACCTCTATGCACATCTCCTAGTAGATTTCTTTTCTCCGGCGAATCTTTCTCTTTCTCTCTTGCCATTTTTGTAAGATCTTTCAAGGAAAAAGTTGTGTTTTTTTTTTCTTTCATTTCTGGATACTGTCATAGATATAAGTAGGCGCAGCTTTCTTGATCTGATTCGCCTCCAGCTTGGGTGAACTTTGAGGTCCGGCTCTTGATCTCTTTTGTTTGAGATGCGCTGGAATGCTCGATAACTCACTGTTTCCGCTGTTAAATCTTGTGTTTCTTGAAGTGGACTATGCAAGAAATTTTCAGTTATTGCATGATATTTTTTTTGAGGGTAAAGTTGTGGCATGATGTGAGCATACCTTGGATTTCCTTAGTGCCGGCTTTTGGATTGGTCCAAAGATATATTTTTTTTTCTCTTGCTTCGATCTTGTTCTAAAAGCCTTATATTTTCCTTTCTTATTGTTGCTTCATCTTTTTTAGATGGAAATGGGAAAAGTTTCTTCTTTCCTGGTGCTAAATCTCACTGCTCGGAAAGGGGCATACATTTTTGAATGCATGCCTTAAAAAAGGAAAAAATATTTGCCTTGCCCCGTGCACAGAGACATCTTCATAGTTGCAGAACTGTAATTTTGCAGCAATAGCATTTTGCAATTGTCCATGCAGAAAGATGCTATATTATTTCCCCTGTTTTTTAGTATTCTAGGTGCTTTAATCTGTTCCCCCCTGTTTAAGTTTTCCTAGTACTATAGGCTAGCTTGTTCCCACTGTGCATCTTGGCATCACTGCACTCTCCATGTCTCTTAATTCTCTTTACAGTGGATATGCCCATTTTTTTTCTAACTCCGAAGGAAGCGCAAGATGGGGAAAGCCATTTTTTTCTCTTTTGATGTTAAATTGTTGCTACATTGGTGAATGGTGTCATGAATTGGTCAGCCAATAGAAGATATGGACCAAGAATTGTAGTAGTGTTGCTTACAGATTCATCTTAGGAGGGTAGTGCTGCTGTACAACTTGTTGTGGACTTATGAATCGAGTTGGCCCATCAAAAATTGCTGGATCTGAGAAGCCTTTGGATTTTTCTCCTTCACGTTAGTTGAATGATAGCTAGACGACGCAGATCTGTTCTACTGATCATTTTTTGTAAAAATGCTACTGCAGAAAATTTTCAGGATTTGGTCATTCTAGGGTTCTAGGGTTGAAATTAGCAAAGAACATTGACTGTTTTTGGGGATTCGGATTGCTCCTTTTGAACAACTACACTACATGCAATGTGGCATCCTTGGATGTGAATGTTGGATCATATGCATGCAACTCTGTCCGTGGCTTGTGAACACATTTGACCATTGATGGATCAATTAGTGTATTCGTGTTTCTTTCCTGGCTTTGCCTTCATTTTTGTTTGTTTTTTTTTCTTTCATTACTTGTTCTTAATTACCCCTTACTAGTTCCTCACTTCTAGTAGTTAAGTTGGTTGACAGTTTGTTGTCGCAGCGGAGTTCTTTATTTTACTTTCTGCGCTCAGCTTAAAAGGGAGAAGAAACCCAGATCAGAGCAGAATTTGTCTGCTATTGTCCATCTGAGAACCGTCTTAGCAATTACTGACGTTTGTTTTGAAATCATTTCTGGTTCTTCATATACTTGGCACAGAATTGCTGTTATAATGCTGTTCAAAGGTTTAACTGTTGCATGCTAGTGTTCAAAGGTTTAACTGTTGCATGCTAGTATTCCTTGATATGTTCCTTGATTTGTAATGCTGTTCAAGGGTTTAACTGTCAAGAAGAAATGTTCTTCCATTTTGTACATCATTTTTTGCTTTAACATTTGTTTCAAAAATGGAAATGAGATGCTTGTAGCTGTGATTGACAGAGATATGTCTTTGCAGTCATGAGAATGCTTTTGCTTTTGTATTTTTCTATATTCGTCGTGTAGAAATTTTTGTAATATGCTTGGTTTTTTTACTACATTAATTTATTAAAATGATTGCAGGGTTAGCCTGCAGCCATGCCGGATCTACAGACACCCTTGGTGCGTCCAAAGAGGAAGAAAGTTTTGGTGGACTACTTTGTACAGTTCCGATGGATTGTCGTGATCTTTGTGGTCCTTCCAATTTCAACTCTAATCTACTTCAATATCTATCTGGGGGATATGTGGTCTGCCATGAAATCAGAGAAACGCCGCCTGAAGGAACATGATGAGAATGTGCAGAAAGTTGTGAAGCGGCTTAAGCAGAGGAACCCAAAGAAGGATGGTCTAGTGTGCACAGCAAGGAAGCCATGGATCGCTGTTGGCATGCGCAATGTAGACTACAAGCGTGCCAGGCATTTTGAGGTAGACCTTTCTTCCTTCAGGAACATTCTTGAGATTGACACAGAGAGAATGATCGCCAGGGTTGAGCCTCTTGTTAACATGGGTCAAATAACCAGAGCTACCTGTCCAATGAATCTTGCCCTTGCAGTTGTTGCTGAGCTTGATGACCTTACTGTTGGTGGTCTGATCAATGGTTATGGAATTGAAGGGAGCTCTCACCTCTATGGCCTTTTCTCTGATACAGTCGTCGCTATGGAAGTCGTTCTTGCAGATGGCCGTGTTGTTAGAGCTACTAAGGATAATGAGTACTCCGACCTTTTCTATGGCATTCCATGGTCCCAAGGAACACTTGGGTTTCTTGTCTCAGCTGAGATCAAGCTCATTCCAATTAAAGAATACATGAAGCTCACCTATACTCCAGTTAAGGGGAACTTGAGGGAAATTGCGCAAGCTTATGCTGATTCTTTCGCTCCCAGAGATGGTGACCCTGCAAAGGTCCCTGACTTTGTTGAAGGAATGGTGTACACACCAACTGAGGGTGTAATGATGACTGGTGTGTATGCTTCCAAAGAAGAGGCAAATAAGAAGGGTAACAAGATCAACAGTGTTGGGTGGTGGTATAAGACCTGGTTTTACCAGCATGCTCAAATGGCGCTCAAGAGGGGTGAGTTTGTGGAGTACATTCCAACAAGAGAATATTATCACCGCCACACCCGGTGTCTATATTGGGAGGGGAAGCTGATTTTGCCATTCGGCGACCAATTCTGGTTCAGGTTCCTCTTTGGTTGGCTGATGCCACCAAAGGTTTCCCTGCTCAAGGCCACGCAGGGTGAAGCTGTCAGGAACTACTACCATGACAACCATGTGATTCAAGACATGCTGGTGCCCTTGTACAAAGTAGCAGATGCCCTTGAGTTTGTTCACCGGGAAATGGAGGTAAATTTCTCTTTTGAGCCACTTACTGCTCAAGTATCCGATTAATCTGCTAGGCTGTGATAACATTTTCTGCCTGCAAGTGCAATCCTCTATGGATGGATATCTAGAGACATGATGTAGATTACCAAATATTTAGTTTGGTTTCTGATATAGATTACCTGCTGCTGCTCCCAGTGATTGTTAACAATTTCATTTGTTAGGTTTATCCACTGTGGCTGTGCCCTCACCGGCTGTACAAGCTCCCTGTGAAGACCATGGTGTACCCGGAACCAGGCTTCGAGCACCAGCACAGGCAGGGTGACACCAGCTACGCTCAAATGTTCACTGATGTCGGTGTGTACTACGCTCCTGGCCCCGTCCTAAGGGGCGAGGAGTTCAACGGTGCTGAAGCAGTTCACAGGCTGGAGCAGTGGCTCATTGAGAACCACAGCTACCAGCCGCAGTATGCCGTCTCTGAGCTCAGTGAGAAGGATTTCTGGAGGATGTTTGATGCCTCTCACTATGAGCTCTGCCGACACAAGTATGGCGCCATCGGAACCTTCATGAGCGTCTACTACAAGTCCAAGAAAGGGAGGAAGACCGAGAAGGAGGTGCAAGAGGCAGAGGCAGCCATTCTCGAACCTGCATACGCCGATGAGGCGTAATTTGATGAGCAATTTCTAATTAGATTTCTGTTGAATTTGATGAATTTTTCATCCGAACAATCCTTTTGCTTAGAATTTGGTTTGTAATGTTTGTAGAACTGTTGTGCCGTTGCAGAATTTGGTTTAGTTCTATGGTATCTGACTCAATTTGGATGCTTCTGTGATTGGCTTTGCAACGTGAGCTTTTGTCTAATAAATTATGTGGTGGTTATACTGACATGACTTGATTGGGCTGTGAAGTATTTTTGAATCAATTGTGAGGACGTAAATGTAAATGTATCACAGAGAACCCAAACAGTCAGCAAGGTATGACTAGTGGGGGCCTTGGGACGCCACGTGGGGGCCTTGGGAGGCCACGTGGAGGCCTTGTGCGTGGCGCCATCGGCCCATTCCTCTCCACGTGGCCACACAGGCGAGCCACCCGCCCCCACACGCTTCCTGCCACTGACGTGCTGGCCCCACGACACAACTCCATCTCGACCGCTCAAACATCCACGAGTTGTTTTTTTTCCCACGCAACCTGCACCGTTGGATGGCTCCTTGGCAGTTGCTTCCTGTTGCTATAAATGGAAAGCTACATGTGAAGTATTGAAGAAACTGTATTCTTAGTTAGCAACTTGCTAGATTACAACTGGCCACGACCAATTGGTAATCTATTATCTTTATTCTGGTGAATATCATGTGTAAATCCTATCATTATAGATTGTATGTGTGTGTTATTTTATATATGTTGTTTGCATTTCATTGCATGCATTCTCTCACTATGTCTTCTTAATTTAACCAAAAAAAAAATCTTATCATTAAAGTGGACTGTAGAGTGTAGCATCAAATTTTGCATGATCAGATTATTTCTCTCTCTTTTTTATGGAATTAACAGATTATTCGTCAGATGATAAGCTGGCTGTTATTTTGATTTCTCAGGAGCTTTTTTTTATGTGAATGGAGAATACTGGAGTAGTGCTCCTGACAGATGGGGCCGAGCTCCTCCCAGTTCAAAGGATTGCAGATGCCTTCTTTCATGGATCAGTTTCTGCGGATGCCACAACTATCACAGAGTGCCTGTCTCTTGGTTAGTCTTGTCAGGAGTTCCATCAATACAATTCTTGCAGGATAATTTGTGATCTGAAAACTTGACATGATCAATCTGACAAAAGAAAGAAAAAGGAAACATGATAAAAGAACACAGCAGTGTAATTTGATACAATATGATTGGTAGATTGCAATCTAGCACTGTGAAGCAAAGTGTGGAACTGGCATATGAAAGCACAGGTTTGATTAAAGGAACAAACTTCCTAAATATCTCTGATTAATTGATGCTCTGATGGGCACGTTGTTGCAAGTTACAGGAGGGAAGTTGCCATTTGAGAGTGCCTCACTAGACCTTGTCATTGCTGTGCTTAGAAAAGCTGAACATTTCGGAAACCAGTGGTTCGAAGAATTCAGTAGGGTGCTCAAACCTAGTGGGAAAATCTTGATACAAATATATGTTAATCCTATCAAGAGCAAAGAGGTAACATTTTTTCTTTTGGAAGTGTCAATGGTTTCTTATGTGCATATGATGAGTAATAACATCTGCGAATTCTTACGATGTTTGCAGCTGAACTCTAGCATTGAGCGTCAATTGCTTCTTTCAGGGTTCATAGAGCTGCAAACTTTGCAAAGGGAAAGTCTCTTACCTTGCAGAGATTCAATTCCTGTTATTGTAAGTATATACTTAAATCTGATAATATAGTGTCCGAATGTGCTCGATTATTACTACATGCGCTTCATTGGATTTTTTATGAATTGATGCTCAATGCTCTTTTATTACAAGTAATTGATTACAAGTTTCATGATATAACAACAACTGAAACTAGGATTTTGCTATTTCAAAGCTGCAGTTTTCAGATGACATGTACAAGATATTATAGTTTTTCAGAAAGTGGTAACTTTGGTCTTCTACTTACTGCCTGAATTTTGATTAGATTGAGGCGAAGAGGCCCTCCTGGATGACCGGGTCATCGTTCACCCTCAAGAATGCAAGAAAAGCTCTTCCGAAGATCCATAACGATGATGAATTGGCCAATCTTATAGACGAAGATAGCTTAATAACCAAAGAGGACTACATGAAACCACAATTACCAGCTTGTATGTACATACATTACTAGCAATAGCATTTCAGCTCAGTTAGTAGTTTAAATTAGGCAAGCGTATTGCAAGCCTAGAAACTAATGAAGGTTCTTGATTTCATGGTGAATAGCTTCTGGAGATTGCGAGGCAGGGAGCATCCGAAAGGCGTGCAAGAACTGCACCTGCGGCCGTGCTGAAGCCAATGCCAAGGCAGAAAGGCTCAGTTTAACTGCAGATCAGCTAAGTAACCCTCGGTCTGCTTGTGGCAGTGTAAGTAGCAATACTGAACTGAACGTCTGAACATTAGTTTACTTCTCACATCCTGCAAGAATTTTTCGTATCTGACGAGTGTATATGATTGAAACCGTGACAATACTGCAGTGTGGGCTCGGCGACGCCTTCCGGTGCGGCGGGTGCCCTTACAGAGGCCTTCCTCCACTCAAGCATGGTGAAAAGGTAAACACATTTTGTTACTAGATCTAGTGCATAAATTCCTATTTCTATTCCCTTTTTGTTCATGTAAACTGTAAAGTGATTGATGTCTTTTTATTAACATATGGTTTTCCTTGCAGAGTAATTTTCTGGTCACTGACATATAATAATAGTGATCGAAATGGAGTTCTAGCCTCTGGTGCTTTTTCTTGCGAAATCTATTGTATTGTAATCAAACATAAGGTTGTTTCTGAGTACATTAATTTTAATAGTAAATATTTTGATTTCAGTAAGAAGTTTTTTTTTGTTACGCAAAAGATAAGGCTGCAGGGTCCTAATGAAAACACAAAAAACCTAGCTGTTTGTTTCTGCGAGACAATACATGTGAGTGACACACAGCACAACAGATATATGGCAATGCTATGCATGCATGTGCAAAGAAAGAACGCATGCATCTCCTCAGTGCATCCAATCTGTATATCTGTCTGTTTATCTGAGTTCTTATATGTAATGTACGCCCCTCGTGATGCACTCACTGGTCGATGTGCTCTTCACGTGTGCATGCTCTCTTGATTCCTCTCCCCCATTAGCATCATCAATAACTTGTCTACTTGTTGCTTTCTATATGGTATGGCATCCTAATTCCTATACCTACACAAAGTAACTTAGTTATATTGTCCAACTTGACATGTCCATAATATACTACAACCTCAAGCTAAGCTGATGGCCTTTTCTTTAATTCCCTAATATTTTTCTGAAACTTATTAAGGCCGTGACAGCAGTCAATTATAGTTCACCGACTGACTAGATTTATCTTACTGCACTTTCTTCCTGCTGTCTTCCTATATATAATACTATAATCCATTACTACTAGTAGGGGAATCACCTCTAGATCTATTTTACTACATCTTCCTTCCTGCTGTCTTTCTATATATAATATTATAATCTACTACTACTAGTAGGGGAATCACTTGTTTGCTCATATCCGTATACTTTTTTTTAGAGAGACTGTTGGCTCCACCAATTAAATGGTAGAGGTGAGCAGTTGAACTCAAAATCTCTAACTTATCACTTAATGATTTTACTACTACACTAGAGACCCACCTCCTCATATTCGTATACCTACAAACAAACAAACAAATAGACAAACAAACAAACTATATATCAATCTCAGCTATTCTGCGTACACTAAGTAACACTTGTGACAACTCTTTACATGTATTGCTTTCGTCCACCCTTGATCCCTCTTTTGGGTTCATCGCAAGGCCAGGAATGCAAAATATATAAGCTCCATCATCCCCTGTAACCAAGAGATCCATCATCCCATCATAAATGTATCAGCAAATTGCGAGAGAGAGAGAGAGAGAGAGAGAGAGAGAGAGAGAGAGAGAGAGAGATTCAGAAATGAGCGAAATGTGAATCAAATTTCTTCAACTGTAATAGCTATATCAATTACACAACGTGCTCAGCTTCTTTGCAGTTGTTCTTTAAAATATATATATCACCAAGTGCTCTTGAACACTTTGTGATAGTTGAAATGGTGCTTTTACATACCAATACAAAAAATGTAGTGGAGACGATACGACGGACTTGAGGAAAACGGCAACTGATGCACTAAAGCGGGAATTTTTTTTCCAAATAACTCTTTAAAAATTTTTTTTACAAAACTAACCCCTAACTTTTTAAATTTGCAAAACAGGCTCTCAGTCGCGAAGAACTGCAGGCGACTGTCTTCAGTCGCTAGCCCGGCTAGCGACTGAAGACGTGGCACGGCACAATTGCCCCGCTGGCACCCGTGCCGTGCCAGTCAGGTTTCAGTCGCTAGCCCGGCTAGCGACTGAAACCTGGTTTATAACTTCCAGCCGTCCCTCTCACAGTACACCGCAGTTCATTTTTCCAAAATTTCCCAGAAATTACTGAAATCTGTTTAGAGAGAAGGAAGAGAAGAAAGAGGAGCAGAAATTTTTTTCGGAGATTCTTCAAATCTGTTCGCTGAGGTATATTTTTTTAACTCGTATATTTAAATTAATTAGATCGTAAACTCATAGTATTTAGATATGATTTAGAATGATTGTTAGGGTTAGTGTGATTGTTAGGGTTAGTGTGATGGTAAATGCGTGAATGTGATGAAAAAAAATTTAGAGTTAGGGTTAGTGTATGTTCGCAGATTAGGGTTAGGGTTAGTGTATGTTCGCAGATTAGGGTTAGGGTTAGTGTATGTTCGCAGATTAGGGTTAGGGTTAGGGTTAGTGTATGTTCACAGATTAGGGTTAGTGTATGTTCGCAGATTAAAAAATTTAGGATTTCGCAGATTAAAAAATTTGAAGAACCACTAAAAAATGTGATGTTTTTCAAATTTGAATTTTATTAGTATGCACGTAGATTAAAATATTTGTTAATATGTAGATGTAAACATTTGTGATTATGTATATTAAAATGATTGTTATTATTAGGGTTAGGGTTCACCGCTGTCGCTTCTTTTAGTTGGGGTTAGGGCTATCGCCCTCACCGTCTTGGCCTTTCCCGCACGGGTTTAGAGCGAGAGGGGTTATTAGCGAGAGGGGTTATTTTTTTAGGGTTGTAGAGAAACATCGTGTTCCCCAATAGCGACTGAAACGGTATTTAAACACCGTGCGTCTCTTTCACACAGTACGGCCATTTCATTTTTCCGAAAATTCTGAAATTAGCAGAGAGAAAAAGAGAAGAGAAGGAAGAGGAGAAGAGGAGAAGAGAAGAGAAGGGTTGGTTTTTTTGTTAGATTTAGGGGTAGGGTTGTCAATCAGTTAGGGTTAGGGTTAGGAATCGCGGCCTCATTGTCGTAGTCATCACCGCTGTCGCCCTCACCGTGTTGGCCTTTCCCGCACGGGTTTAGAGGGAGAGGGGTTATCTTTTTTAGGGTTGTAGGGAAAAATCGTGTTCCCCAATAGCGACTGAAACGGTATTTAAACACCGTGTGTCGCTTTCACACAGTACGGACATTTCATTTTTCCGAAAATTCTAAAATTAGCAGAGAGAAAAAGAGAAGAGAAGGAAGAGGAGGAGAGGAGAAGAGAAGAGAAGGGTTGGTTTTTTTGTTAGATTTAGGGGTAGGGTTGTTAATCAGTTAGGGTTACGGTTAGGAATCGCGGCCTCATTGTCGTAGTCATCACCGCTGTCGCCCTCACCGTGTTGGCCTTTCCCGCATGGGTTTAGAGGGAGGAGAAAATTTCTGTTGTTTGAAAAATCATGTTTTTTGTAGTACAATGAGCAATGTGGGTTCTCTAATTATACACTCTTGTACAGCTATGGAGCAACCCAATACGGTTTATGTTTATTACGGAGCCGGTGTAATCCGTAATGGACCAAACGGTGATGATCTTGGTGGTTGTATGTATGTTTGCGGTCAAATGAGACAACCACAGTCAATGTCTTTCAATGATTTGAAGATGTGGTTAGTTGACCTGTTACAACTCAATGTTGCGACGGATAATCTCAAGGTGGAAAGCATGGTTCCGGATGGAAACAAATGGGTGCTGAAGAGACTGAAAGGTGACAAATCATGGGGTTCGTTTGGACGAATTGTGACAAATCCATGCTATGCTGTCGGAACCATCATACTGTACGTTGAAATGTTAGTACATAGTCCGGAGGGCAGCCATTCAGTTGAAAGAGAAAGCACTAATATCTGTACCGGAGGTCGCGATGGCGGTGGTGATGTCGATACTGGTGCAGGTGGCAGTACCAATGCCAGTGCAACTGGCAGTGTACCTAACAAAACTGGTGTAGGAAATACAACTTAATTTGGTGGCCATCAAGTAGATGCAGCTGAAGAATTACCAGAATTGGAGGAGAATTTTAATGAAGAGGAGTATACTGATCCGTCGGAAATGTACGAATCTCCTGTTAAACCCACGGAACAGCATAATCCTATGAGTGAGTGGACTGATCCATCATCCTTGAATAACGCTGTGGTTCGTGATGAGCTGGGTTCGCGATGGTCTTATAATGAATCAACCGTCCAGCTTGGACAGTTGTTTCGGAATAAAAAGGATGCAAAGAAAGCCATAACTGCCTGGGCTGTCTCACTAAATAGGCCATTCCGGGTGATCAAATCAAATCCGAGCCTGTGGACTGTGAGGTGCTTAATCCAGAATTGTCCATGGTACGTACGTGTCTGGCGGCCACGAGATGACCCGTCCTTTCGGGTGACTAGAGTTGACGACCACGGATGTCTGGTTAAGGGCATGGTGCAGCATCATAGAAATATCACTTCCAGTTTTGTTGCCAGTCTGATACTGTCAGTAGTGAAGGCAAATACGGCAATAACACCGAAAGTGATAATTGCACATGTCGCGGAGAAGTACGGTTATAATATCAAGTACACGAAGGCATGGAGGGCTAAACAGAAGACGCTGGAGGAGCTTTTTGGTACATATGTTGAGGCATACAACTTAATACCGAGGCTGTTGCGGCGCATATGCGAGGCAAATCCAGGCACAGTCACCGTAATTGTTGATGCGCTGGCAATCGGCTCCGAGGGTGCTGTGATTCCTGGGTGCATGGTACTGCGGAGATTTTTCTGGGCATTCCAACAGTGCATTGCATCGTTCAGGTATATGAGACCCGTGCTTTGCATTGACGGAACATTTTTGACTGGAAAATACTAGGGAACTCTGCTGACTGCCGTGGCTGTTGATGCCAATGACCAGCTTCTCCCCATAGCATATGCCGTGGTCGAAGGGGAGAACTATAGCAGTTGGCTGTGGTTCTTGGGCACTTTGAAGAATGAGGTTGTGAAAGACCGGGAGTGCGTGTGCTTGATTCATGATCGAAATGGAGGAATGCTGAGTGCGATGGAGTACATGCGATCGGGAGAGGATCCATCGCTGAGTTGGGATGATTTGCAGAGTCGTTGGTGCTCACGGCATCTTGGCGCGAATTTTCACAGTCGTTTCAAGAGCAAGCGCCTGATGGTCGTGTTCAAACGGCTTGCCAAACAGAACCAACAATCAAAGTTCTCACAAATCTATAAGTCACTGGAGGAAAGTACGTTGGCGGAATTGCGAGAAGCAGGGGTTGCAGAAGATCGCGGCGATACTGGCACGGGAAGCCGCCGGGGTCGTCTCAGTTTCAGTCAGTGGATTCAGCCCAAACCAATGGAGAAATGGGCGTTGCTTCACGACACAGGTGGGGCTCGGTACGGAATCATGACGACAAATCTGGCCGAGGTGTACAACTTCGTCCTCAAAGGTGTGCGATGCTTACCACTCACTGCAATAGTTGAAATGACATTCTATCGCACAGTAGCGTACTACGACAGCAGGGGTTTGGCGGCATCAAGGCTTTTGCATGACCCCTTAGCACACTGGCCCAAAAAGATCAATGATTACCTCGAATTTCGGACAAGGAAATTGTTGACACATGATGTCACAGTACTGAGTCGCTTGCACAGGAAGTACGAGGTTCGGCTAAGGCACAGACATGTCCGTGGCACACTACGGGCTGGTCGGGTCCACGAATGTCGAATTTCAAATGCAGATGCCCAATGCACATGCAACAAGCCTCAACTGCTGCACATTCCTTGCTCGCATGTCATCGCTGCTTGCTCTGTTCCTGGGATCGATCCGGCGTGGTACATCTCAACCTATTATACTCTGCAGTACCTGTGGAAGACCTGGGATGGTGTCTTGAATGGGTTTGCGGCGGGGGAAAGCTATCGACAACTATCCCCGGAAGATGCCATCACGTGGATCCCAGACAAGAGGCTCCTCGTAGGCCATGTCGGCCGACGTCGATCCAGGAGGATAAATAACGATATGGATGCAGCGGAGCGTGAAGATGACGTACGTAGATGCAGCGCTTGCCGGCAGCCTGGTCACAGAAGAGATCGATGCCCGAGGGTGACAGGCGCATCGTCTTCGTCGCAAAACTAAATGTTGTATTATTTCAAGTACTTAATGTTTTGTCGTGAGTTGTACTGAATTTCCATATATCAGTTGTACTTAATTTCCCTAATGTCTTCTCGTGAATTTTTGTAAGCACTACTGAATGTTTTTTATTTACTGAATGTTTGTTTATGTACTCAATGTTTCAACTTCTCAAGCAATATGTGACAACTGCAGGTATGGCGGACGACCATCAGCTTTCCGAGCTGATTTCACAGCACCATTAGGAGCGTCACCGTGCTCGACGCCTTCTACAGGGCATCGTTCTCCTAGCTCTGCGTATGAGGACACCGCGTGAGATGTGGCCTCTAGATGAGCGGTTCGCGCCTTATTTGCTCGAGGCCGGACTGTTTCCTTTCGCTCGCATGGTGGATCGGGCGAGGCGATTCCCTTTCGACCGAGCCCTCATTACTGCGCTTGTGGATCGGTGGAGGCCCGAAACGCACACGTTCCACTTCAGTTTTGGCAAGCTCACTATCACGCTGCAGGACGTCAGCATGCTACTTGGCCTGCCTATCCGCGGGGAGATATATGTCCCAGCGGCCACCGAGAGAGCTGCATGGCACCTAGATTTCCTACAGCGCTTCGAGGGAGTAGGGCCAGCGGGGGGGTTTGCGCAGGACGCGGGAGTTCCCCAGAGTTACCTTCGTGCAGTGCGCGATGCTGCGCTCCCCTTGGCCGCTCCAGAGGAGGTCTTCAGGGGCCACCTTGAGGTGTACTTGCTGTACCTGTTTGGGTGGGTGCTCTTCCCTGGCACCCACGGAGACATCTGCGAGCGGCAGTACGTTCAGCTCGCCAGGAGTATTGCCGACTCGGCCCTGGGCCATGTGCCGAGGTTCAGTTTCGGATCCGCCGTGCTCTGCCACACCTACAGGGGGTTGTGCGACGCCACGAGCAGAGACCAGGTCAGCTCTCTTTTTGCTGGGTGCGCCATCCTCTTGCAGATGTGGTCGTACGAGCATTTCCCCATCGGTCGACCGCTGGTTCTGCGGGATCAGTTCGCATTAGTCGGGGCTGGGAGAGACGGCCCTGTGATGGGATGGAGGTGGGCTAGGCTGAGTTTGAGGTGGGCCACAGATCAGGCGCACCTCTGTTATCCTTCGTACGCCACAGACTTCGATCTACTTCTCGACGACAGCGTCATCTGGGATCCGTGACCACCGCAAACCTCCAATCCGTCGCTCCAGCCGGCCTTTCTTCTTTTTGTACGCAGGATGATGTGTACTGGAGCACCCAGGTTCTGCTCGTCTTCTCGCACATGGTTGAGGGTTACTCGCCTGAGCGAGTTATGCGCCAGTTTGGCCTACGCCAGGTTGTCCCCGTGCCGCCTCCTCGACAGATCCCGCACCATATCCACGAGTACGTCAAATATGCATTACATTCACATGTTATTTTATACATAATTTCCATCACAAACTAATTGCTTTGTCCGCAGGCAATCCAGGAAGGGTCGAGTGAGGGACGATTTCGTTTGTCGACAGCAGCCTTATGTGCAGCAGTGGATGGATTGGGCCCACACACGCACGGGCGAGGAGCACAGGCCGTACAGCCACGACATCCATTTTTCCTATCTGTCCTAGTACCGACCTCGCATGATCTACCGATTGATGGGCGGTCCACCCGTTGCGCCTGATGAGGCCATCCCTCCCGCCACCATCGATGACGGCTACGACCGACGCCTAACTGGGCGAATCCACTCTTCTGTGAGTTCCTTAGCTCTTTGAAACCTTACTTTCACATGTATTGTCGTTCTATAATTGCATTAATTCGTGTGCATAGCTAGACATCCTCGGCGACATCTCTACTGGTGCACGGGACATGATGGTCAGGTCCCGGCTTGGACCCACCATGCCCAGCGACGATGTGTACGCATATTGTTCAGAGGTCGAGCGGCGGGTCGATCAGATTTTGGTCGGTTTCAGAGTGTTGCTGCCACCTCACTTGACCGTGATTCCCCCACCATCACCGTCGGCGCCAGGTCCTTCGTCACATGTGCCACCAGCGGACCGTCCGTCGTCGTCGCGCCCTCCACCACTGCACACGGGTTTCGTGCCTGCCGACAGCTCTTCGGATGAAGAGCTCGATACTCCTCCCTGGCACCAGCCTCTCGACCAGGCACAGCAGCATCCTACACAGCCGACACATCTGCTTCCTAGCTTCCTTCCCGATGCTCCGCCGCCTACGCAGCCGACACAGCCTTCCCAGTCTACGCCAGCTGCGCAGACACCACCAGTGAGGAGGCGGCGTGTCAGGGATCGTCAGCCCCCCTCTCGGTACACACCATCAGAGTATCAGCCCCCCCCACAGAGGGGCAGGAGGGGGCACTAGTCCGATGTAGGCTTTTCTCAGACTGTTCAGTTTTCGTATATTTTTGTTAGGTTTCCAACTTTTTGGGGTTTTATGTTTTCTGCTGTTCTACTTTTGTATGACTTTGCGTTTCTGCTTTTCAGCTTTTACCTATTCATCTGATGCTCGTTTTTGTATGATTAGTCTTTTCGACTTTTGCACCTACCATCTTTTGCGCCGAGACGTCTAGTTTCGTACAAATGCGTTGAACCAACGAGACAAAACTAGGTATCAAAAGCACGGTATAAATGCGAAATTAGTATGTACTTGTACGGTCCCAATGGCAAAACTTTGTCGTCTTACTCTTTTTCGCAAATCAGCCTAGAATTATCGCGGCTTATACCTTTTTAAGATTTTCCGCGGAACCTAAAAAGGCTAAAACCCACATCTCATCTCCAAACTTCGATCTAATTCAAGGAGTATCTCCCATTCACTATTCTGACCAAGTTTCTCTTCTGTAAGATTTTCAAAATCTCATTCGACGCCTTAGTTTCAAGTCTCGCCATTTTTCGAAATTCTAATTACCCTAAAGTATCCTGTTTTTGAATTATCCCAAAATCATCAAATCTTGCCAAATTTCATTCAAACTTCTGCTGAATACGCTCCTGAAATAAAGTTACACTTGTGTGTGAGATTAGATCTCAAATCAGCCCTCCCAATTTCAGAATTTACAAACAAGTCCTACTTCTCAAACGAAATCATCACAAAGTCTTTCGATCGCGACCACGGGGCAAAAGAGACAGGGTGGGAATTTCCCAGGTTTCAGTCGCTAGCTCGGCTAGCGACTGAAACCTGGCTGGCACGGCACGGATGCCAGCGGGGCAATTGTGACGTGCCACGTCTTTAGTCGCTAGCCGGGCTAGCGACTGAAGACAGTCGCCTGCAGGGTTTCGCGACTGAGAGCCTATTTTGCAAATTTAAAAAGTTAGGGGTTAGTTTTGTAATTTTTTTAAAGGGTTATTTGGAAAAAAAATTCCTAAAGCGGTTAACGCCTATCCTGGCAATTGGCCGTGGAACCGAACCCTCAGGATACAACAATCAGGCCAATGTCAAACTTTCACTAACTTGAGTTGTTTGTAGTCGGTATATTTTTCAACAGAGCTAAGCTAAGAACAGGGCATATAAGTGATGTTTGGAAAACATGACAGATGTGTCCCTGTAGACTGGGGTTTTGTGAGAGATTGGAGATGGAAGAAGAATCGGGAAGTTGCATCTCTCTTTAAAGCCGCAACTTAACCCTCTCGAACTCTCCCAACAAATAATTTAAAATCATCACAAACTCGATCCACAATAGCATGTGGCACAAGCTCGGGCACTGGTGGTCACTGGGGCTAATGTTTTGGGGACCAGGCCTAGGTATGTGGCGTGCTTGTGATGGGCACATCCGTGCCAAGCTCCATGTTGGGTTTTGAAGCTTTTTGGGGTACACGAATAAAGAACAAACTTAGGCATGGGCACGTGGGGTACTTGAGTTGGGCACGCTCGCAACAGGCTTCGTGTTGGACTCTAGAGCACTTGGGGCACATGAACAAGGACCAAACCTGGGCACGAGCACAGGGCATGCATATATTTGGCCTTGTATTGGGCTCTAGAGCACTTGGAGCACATGTAAAGGACCAAACTTAAGCACGGGCAAGGGAACGGGGTGTGCTCGCACTGGACACGCCTGGGACCTGTGTTGGGTTATGTGCTATGGGGGATTCGCGTGTTTTACTTCATGGAGTCTGTTTCAACCCCCTTTTCTTTGCGTATTCGTTTCAAACCCATCTAAATCATTGTGTTTTTCCCTGAAACAGATAAAAAAAATATTTTTTTGGCAATATTTTCATTTATTTAACAAATACAACACGATAATTTGCAAGTTTGGATAATAAGAAATTGAAACGAACGATAACTTAGATTACTTTGTATATGAATATGACGCTTATCAATTTGGACAGTCTCGATCTAAACAAGAGAGTTATTAGGGGTGGAAACATCTAATCCATTAGTAAACATGCCTAGAGACTCTTGAATCTACAATCCAATCCCTATTAGAATGCCTACATTAGATGCAAGCTTAGGCCTAAGTAATTGTGCTCACGTGGGCATATCTGGCAAAATTACTGAATTGAGTGGGTGCAAAAGGATCTTGAGTGGTATTGTCATTATTCTTGGAGTTCTAGTCCTATGCATTGAACTTTGGCCAACTCTCTTGTTGATCGTCATTTCCACAAGTTGAGTCATCCCTGAGTCTATCATAGCCACATTGGCTTTGGGCCAGCTCGACCTATGCCACAACCACCTTGTACAGCTCCTTTGCCTCTACTATTGCAACCATGACCTCTTAAGGCTCATGGATGAGGACAAGGAAAGTTAAGATGTCCTTCTCCCGACCGCTGTAACACTCCTTGTTATCAGCGGGAGATGGAACCAGCAATGTAGATATAACTAGAGGGGAAGAGCCAGTTGACATCACTCTCAAGCAAGCCTCTTCTTGAACCATTGCTGAGATGGCTTCCTTGATACTTGGGGGAGCCGCCTGGTGACATATAGTAGCCTGTCTCTACTCAAACTCAGCATTCCTACCCTTTAGGAAGTGTACGACCCTCCTACACTCAACCTAAGTCTTGCCTATAATGATATCCTTAGCATCTCATAGTGTCAGGGGATCATAGTGGCTCAAATCTGATCACAAATACTACAATTCACCAGCATACTCCTAAAATGTCTTCTCCTCCTGTTTCAAGTCTGCTATCTTGCCTTCAACCTCAGCCATCATCATTACATTCCTTGCTCCAAAATACATATTGGCCAATGTCTTCCACATAACCTCTATAGTAGGAATTGCCTCTACTATACAAATTATGGATGAGGACATAGAAGTCATCAGTCAAGCCACCACTAAGGAATTATGGTGTTCCACATCCTCCATGCTATACTTTCCTTTTCTATAGGTTCATGATAAGTCTCCTCCACATAGTGTTTGATGTGAACCTTGTCCCCCTTGAACAAAAATAAGTGCAAGAGCATGCCGTAATAGAGTATAAGCTATCGAGGGAATCTAGAGGTGTGATCAACTGACTAATGTTATTATGGAAGTCGATCAAGATCTTAATCCCTATTCAAATTGAGGTTGGAAACAAAGTTGGTGAATCTGAACTAAATAAAAATCCAAGTTCAACTAGGATTTGCACTTTCTATCTAAGATCAATTCAATTTAAGGCTCAAATTGATGCATCAAATTCTAATCCGAGTTGGAATAGAAGGTTTGAACTAAGTTGCTGCTGGAAATTGAAGTATAAGAGCAACGAAAGAATGAGGAGGACATCAAATTGGAGCATGTGCAACATTATCAAAAATTTATCAAATCAACATTGTAACATTCTCCTTGACCTCACGAAACTACCAGTTTAGATAGATGGCGAATTGGAGCATTAGTTTGAAAGTTACGAGTTTCTAAAGTTAGAGTGCCATCCATGATTATGTACAATTCTGTACTGATTCCGAACAGATGGCCTGCTCAATTAGTTGTTGAGTTCTAATAGGACTTGTATTGGCTAATTTAAGTTAGAGTTCTAGTTCTAGTTGTTTTAGAGTTCTAGTTTTATTGAGAGTTAGTGTTTTAGTTCATGTCTTTGTTTTAGGATGTAAGTATGTAACTTAATCCCACTTTGAGCCAACCCCTATTTGATATCAGACACTTTTCAAGATGAGTATTTTACTTTTTTTTTGTTCTTGTGAGTTTCTGGATTAGAATTGTGAGAAATAAATTCGGTTTCCCTTAAATTTGTGCTCTATGTCTATACGGTGTAGTTAAGTGATTGGTTTTGTCGACGCGTGAAAAGGTGAATGTCTCAGTAGTAGTTGACACGTTGTTTGTATCATGACACGTTGTATCATGTAGTTCTTTATCTCTTTATTTGGTCACAAACCACTAATTTATCATGTTATCGAGTTTTATAGCATGCAACATCTTTATGCTTGTGCATGTTCACACATACTTGACTACTTGAGCATATCAGCACGTGTTCAATTCCTTTGCCCTCAAAATGGTCAGTGTTCTTAGTGACAAACTCAAATAGTTTTTGGTTTGTTCGAATTTCACACCACTCAGTAGCAGCTCTGGCTTCTACAACTTGTTGGTTTGTGACACTAATGCTTGACTAGACGATGACCCCACACCTGTCTTGGCCTCTCATCCCAGCAATCTTCGTAAGCAGTTCTTTCATGTTGGCTATAGTAATTGGGGTTCGCATCTCCATTGCCACAACCTTCTACTACACCTCCCACAAAAGCTGAAGCTCACCCTTTTCGCTGTGCACTTTAGCTGTGGTCACAGTATTCTCTTAGACGCTACAGATCACCTCAACAGACAAATACACCATCGGATGGCGGGGTCTTCGTGACATCTAGTGCATTGACCAGAGAGAGGGTAGACGAGAGTCAGAACACGGCCTTGGAGGACAACAATGGCCTCGAATTGTAACTTTGGAGGAAGCAGCAGTGGTGGATGGTGGCTGACAAAAGGCAGCTGACGAACGACAAAGGGGGTAGCGTGAATGGGCAATGTGATGGGTGGCGCGGCTGGAGGGCAACGAACAAGACGGCAAGGCACGGTAGGGCAGCTGGAGGTGACTGGAGGTAGCGTTGCGAGTGGATGGCCGAAGATAGCAGGTGGTGGCAGCGCCAGTGGCAGGTTAGCACGGCTCTAGACAGGATAGAGGGTGGTAGTGGTGTGATCCAGGACAGTTGTGTGGTTGCGGGTGGTGGGTGGCGGTGGGTACCAGGATTAGGGTTAGGATTTTGGCTTTGATGTCATGTTGTTTGGAAAAGATGTCAGTTGTGTTCTCTTTGGCTCACATCCTCCATACATTTTATTAAGCTTGCAAAAAAGCCCCTATATTATTATATAACCACAATAAGTGAAGACATAGTAGAGCGAGAGCATTTGCTGCCTCAGCCTCCATTCTGTTTGAACAACTGTTGTGACAATGCAGTGTGTTAAGGCCTTAAGGGGTATCGAAATCAGCAGGTTTTCAATTCATCACAATAATTTTTTTTAAAGTCATATGTTGTTTATTAAGCATGCATCATAGGCAGGCAATGGCAACATTTTCAACTTAAATACAGAACTGTTGCATAAACTCTCTCGATCCTTGATGCCTAAGACGTGGAGGAGTCCTCGGTACGGTTAATTTTAGCATCTACTGTTTATGTTTGCTGGCAACAGTTTTCTAGCATCTACCTCGATGATGATAGAAAGAGAGGAATTAATATCTCATTTGATGATGCATGTATAACATCCAAATAAGATTGAGTCCAATGCTGAAACGCCTGTTCCGGTACTTCAAAATAATATTCTTAGTATATTCTGTGCTATGCGTACGAAACGTCACCCTCTAATGCAAAAGTGGCTGGAGAGACGCTTCGCACAGGCCTACTAGTAAATTAAATATTTATTAGAATTTAGGTGATTTTAGTAAAACATTAATTAATTTTAAATCAAAAATCGAATATATGCGATGTTTGATCTCTATATGAAGATAATTTAAAAATCTATAACTTTCTCAATATAATTAAGATTTAATTTGAACTAGATTAATACATAAATTAAGAAACAAAAATTGTATACAATTCGATCGTATATAAATCAAGGAATAAAACGAGTAAAAAATTCCCAGACAGTACTTCTCTACTCCACACCCTCTCTCTCACATGTGGGCTGCAGTTTTGTTTGATCCCACCCATCAGTTTTCTATATTGGATGGGTAAAGAGAGGCATAGGCGGTCGAACAGTGGGCCCCATAAACCGCATCCTCGAATGTCATCAGCCACTCTAACGCGGGTGCCTCGACCAGCCGGGCGTCGGTGCGGCCCGCATGTAGAGCGAATTTGGTCAAAGCCTTGCGAGGTGTCTTTTCTCTCCTCGCGCGATCGAGAAAATAATTTTTTAATGTAAGACCCGCCTGTAAGCGTTGAAGCGGCGGAGTTGGACACAGCCTAATAGTCTTCCTCAATAAAGGAAAACTAGTAAGTGCTCCCATAATGTTAATATTTAAGCTCTTGTGGTGTAACATCTGAGGTGGTATGCAAAGACACTACTTCCGTGCCAGACAGTGCTGGCTAAGACTACCTCCAACGGCAGTGTGAAGGGTGGCTCGCGTCGACGGAGGCGGAGGCGTGCTCGCCGTGATGCGATGGCCGTGCGCTACGGGAGGAGATCAGTGACGGGCGAGTGTGCGGCGAGCTCCGCGTCGCCGTTGGAGAAGAAGGGGCCACTTCGCTGCGCGTTTGCGGGCCCCACCGAGAAATAAACCGGCAACGCAAACCCACGCAAACTTAAATTTGACAGGTGGGATCCTAAAACAAATGAGCCCACAAATCAGTCACTGTGTATTACGTGAGCTCGTAGCCGTGAAATAACATGTGGGCCCCACCGCATCGCTGAACATGCCCGTGTCAGTGCGAACGCGCACTGCGCGGAAATCAAGCCCACGCCATTGACAACAGGGTCCTACCGAGTGTTGGTCCCACATGTCATTTAAAGAAGTGAATTATCCCCGGGCGGCGTGTTCTAGAGAGGTGGGGCCCGCCAGGCTCGAGAAACGCGCGAGTGCGCCAACTTTGTGCATGTTGTCCACGCGTGCGCACCGTAGCCTTAGGCACTGACTAGTGGGACCAATATTTTGGAGGGCCCGCATGTCAGTGGATGAAGAAAAAATATGGCCATGGGAGTAAATAAAAAACGAACCGCGTTGCGCACACCGGGGTTGCAGCCCCAAGTGACTGACATGTGGGGCCCACGCTCTACTGGCCAGCATGTAAGTGTTTGGAGATGAAATAGCCGTTGGAAATTGGCATGGGGCCCACCTGTGAGCGGCTGAAAAATGGCTGTTGTATTTATAGCCGTTGGAAATAGCCGTTACAGTTTATTTTAATATTTTATAGGCTAAAAAATCATAAAAAATTGTAGAAAATTCCCAAAAAATTCCAAAAAATCATAGAATTTTTTTCCAACTCTCCCCTATATAAAAGCCACATTGTTCAATGATTTTCACACAAAAAACTTCATCCTTCTACATCCAAAACCATTCCGCAGATCTCTCAAATTTTTTTAAAAATCCCGTATGGATTCTACGCCACCTGGCGGTTTCGTAAACTGGCTTAATTCTTCCCAATCTCCCAGTGAAAACATCGAAAATACTACCAACCAACAGCAGTCCAATTTTTCGCAGCCATTATATCCCCCAACCTACCATCGTATCCACCAAACTATCATCCGTACCCACCAAATTATCCACCCTATCAACTGCATGGCCATACATTTCCGCCACCTACCCAATAGAGCCAAAATTTTCATTTTGTGGGTATGCCGCCAAACTATCTGCAGTCGGGCCATCCGCAGTTCTCACCACCGCAACCGCACTCTATGTCGGCGTCTAACCCCGGTACTCCAGACCCGGCTCCAGCCGATTTGCCGGCGCGAGTTGTCGTCGTCGACGACAGCAGCAATGTTGCGGCAGATGCTGGCCGCAAGACAAAGCATTTACCATGGTCGACGGACGACGACGTAAAACTGGTACTAATTTGATTTCCATACAGAAATACTATAAGGGAAATGTCTTTACATTCGACTTCGTCATTCATTTTTTTTACAACACACAGATTAGTTCCTGGCTCAGTAATTCGCTTGATCCTATTGATGGAAACAATAGGAAGTGCGATATGTACTGGGCAAATGTCGCAGCGGCATTCAACGACACGGTCCCGACAAACAGGAAAAGAGAGACCAAACACTGCAAAGACCACTGGCAACGGAGAAATAAAAAAGTGGTCCAATTTAATAGTGTTTGGCTTCGACTGAAAGATGTCTATGCCAGCGGTCGTTCCGACGACCAACTCATGGCGCAGGCCCATGAGATGTACAAGACGAAGATGGGTCATCCGTTCGTCTTGGATCATTGGTGGACGACAGTTCGTGGGCAACCTAAGTGGTCCACAGTCTACGTTCATGCCGCCAACAAAAGAAGCAGGTTGTCTGAATCGGGAACGTACACGTCATCGTTTAACAACGATGAGGTGTCACCAGCAGAGACACGGCCAGAAGGACGAGACGCCGCCAAGGCGAAGCGCAAAGGTAAGAGCCAAATTGATGCCTTCATCAACAATCACCATGACCGTGTTGAAAAGAGGAAGGACGCAGTTTGTGTGTTTGAGTCATTGCGCAGCCTGGGCAAGTCGAAGGAGAAGTCTACCTTGTACAGGCATACTCGAGAATGATGGGCATCAACAAATCCACTATGGACGACGCTCAGAAAGAGGAGTATACGGCGGGCATGAAGATGATAAGAGATAAACTTAAAGCCCTAGAGGACGAAGATTAGTTATGATGTTTTGAATTTATTTTGGATAGCCAACCATGTATGTTTCTTTGTTAATCTATGTACGATGCTTTATTAATTAATGCATGAATTAAATTTAGCATTCTTGTTAGAATATGACCGTTGGAATATAGTCGTTGGTATGTGGCCATTGAAAACTAGCCGTTCGAAATTATTCGTTGGAATATAGCTGTTTGAAACTAGCCGTTGCAATATGGCAGTTCGAAACTAGCCGTTAGAATATAGCTGTTGGAATATAGCCGTTTGAAACTAACCATTGGAACCAATCCGTTCTAATATAGCTGTTGGACTCTTTGTCTATATATTCAACCCCCTGAGAACGTTTTCCTCACAATCTAACTTCTCTTGCAAAACAACATAGTACTTCGCAAACTCACCTTCGTTGCCACTCACAAAATGTCGTCTAGCTCTAATTCGAGCACAAACAGCCCAGAGGAGGATGCCATCAGCAAAATAGAAGATTTCTTGGTGGACTTTGTGAAGGAGGAAGGGGAGGAAGATCATATTATCGCCGGTTTGTATGCCCGATTTGATGTTGCTTCCTCTTGTGAACGCCGACGCAGCAGTAGAAGATATGTTGAGAGAGACTGTGAAGATGGCCATCTACGACTCGTCGCGGACTACTTCTCCGACTCTCCGGTCTACCCCGACGGTATATTCCGTCGGAGATTTCGGATGGGGAGACCCTTCTTTGTTCATATTGTCGAAGCGCTCAGTGAGTGGTCCCCTTATTTCACTGAAAGAAGGAATGCCACTAATCGCCGTGGACTCTCCCCTTTACAGAAGTGCACCGCAGTGATGCGTATGCTAACATATGGTGGCCCCGCTGATGCCGTCGATGAGTACGTGCGGATAGGGGAGTCCACGGCGATTGAATGTTTGGAGCACTTCGTGCAAGGCATCATCAATAAGTTTGGCGATCAATATCTTCGCAGCCCCACCATCGAGGATATTCACCACTTGCTGCAACAAGGAGAGGCTCGTGGCTTTTCGGATATGCTGGGAAGTATTGATTGCATGCACTGGGAATGGAGAAATTGCCCAGTAGCATGGAAGGGATAATTTACGCGTAGAGATTATGGAGTCCCGACGATCATACTTGAAGCGGTGGCTTCTTACGACCTCTGGATATGGCATGCTTTTTTTGGTGTGGCAGGCTCCAACAATGAAATCAATGTATTGAATCCATCACCATTGTTCACTGATGTAATGAAAGGGCGAGCCCCTCGTGTTGAGTACACTATCAATGGTTGGCAGTACAACATGGGGTATTATCTCGCCGACGATATATACCCGGAGTGGGCTGTCTTTGTAAAGACGATACCGCTCCCGCAGACGGCGAAAACCCGGTTGTTCGCACGGCATCAAGAAGGAGCAAGAAATGATGTTGAGCGGGATTTTGGAGTCTTGCAGTCTCGGTTCGCCATTGTGCACGGTGCGGCAAGATTTTGGAGACAGTCAACCCTTGCGAAGATTATGGGGGATTGCGTCATCTTGCACAACATGATCATAGAGGACGAACGCGATGACAATGCCGAGAACTATGACTACAACAATCATCCGGGCACATCCACGGTAGTACCGCCTGTGATCCACACTGGGGGTACGCCTTTATTCGAAGATGTACTTCGAAGAAATGTTGCCATCCGTGCTCAACCTACGCACACGCAACTCAAAAGAGACTTGATCGAGCACATTTGGCAACGTTTCGAAGGAAACGCCGACGAGTAGTATCTTACCGAATTTCGTAGTAGGCATTTGTTTGCAAATTTAATTTTAGTGTATTTCGTAAATATGTCATGTACCACTATTTGAATTTTAATATCTATTATTTTTTTGTCAAGTGCAATTTTTAAATCCAAAATGTCGAATTTATTTTTTTATCGCAAATGTCAAATTTAATTTCGTAAATCATATGTTAATATATTGCTAATATTGAAATTCATGAATTAATACAAATTTGTTGAATATATAATTGTCAAATCGTATAGAGTCAAGCAAGAGCCAACCCATTGGAGTGCTTGGCTCTTGCTTGGTGTTTGCTTGGTGGTTAGGAGTGTGGGGCCATCGCTAAGAGCCAAGCTGTTGAGGTTTGGTGCTTTAAGATGGTGCTCGCACACGTGGCAGGGAATATTTTGTTTAAGAGCCAATCCTGTTGGAGATAGCCTAACTGGCTTTGTCTTGCAGGGGGCCCCACCATGTGCGGGTGGTGAGAGTGCGCATGTGTGGGCCGTCTGATGGAGCGATGCGGCACGACCATAGTTTCGGATGCAACTGATGTAGAAAGAGAAGCGGAAATAGCATGATGGTGGGGCCCATGTTTTTTTTTATTATATGATATGTTTGAAATAGACCGTTGGATATGATGCATGGTCGAATATGAGCCATCCAATGCCTAAGTTAATTAATTTGGATTAAAATTTGTAAAAACAACCTTTTTATAAAAAATGGTTTAAAAAATTTAGAAAACTCAAAATAATTTAGGAAAATGATAAAATGTTGCAAATTAAGAAAATAAATCATTACACAGTGCTGACATATAAGTAGTTGACTACCTTTTCTCAATAGTTTAATTTTTTAGGTAAATTGATTAATGCATGAAATTAAATATGGTATCTAAGTCCAAAGAATCTGAGTTTAAGATTTGATTGTGGTAATTTATGATTTGGTAGTGAGACCAAAAGAGTCTTAGGGGTGGATTCGGTCTCAACTCAAGTTGAGTTCACATTGTAGGTTTAGTGGGATCTAGACGTGAGTGAGAATGTTGAAGTATAAATATATTGATTATTTTTTCTAGACCGTTTTAGTTTTTGGGTGAATTGGTTAGTGTATGAAACTCAATAGTAATTTATGAAAAACTTGAGAAATAAAATGTTAAAAATCATAAAAATAAGATTTATTTATAAAAAATTAGAAAAATTCTTTAAAATTAAAAATATTATAAAAATAATTTATTTTGAGTGATCTGTTGGAAAAAATATTGTAATTCAATTTTCTGAGAAAAAAATTATTTAGAGTTATTTATTTGGAAGAATATATGTTTATAGTGATTTATTTTTTAAAAAAATTATGAAAGTTGTATCTGTAATCATTTTTCTATAAGTTTTAATAGTAATTGAATAAGCAACATAATAGAGTCATTAATATTGAGAACAATGTGTTGTGCTAGCACGTAGCATGGATGTATATTCTAAGAAATAGAAATGAATATTTTCTAACCATGTCAACAGTATATTGTTTAAAGCAAAGAGCAGTATCTAGTCGCGACTTTATGCGACAATGTCCAAGCCAAAACAGCCATGAAGCCCAAGGCGACTGGGAGACCTGTTGCTAAGCCAAGGGTAAAGCGGGAGAAAAAGGGAAATATCGCCCCAAGCTGCGGCGTAGTGTGATACACATATGCTTTGTTATGTATTTGTGAATTTATGTATGTTGTGTGCCATTCTCTAACTTCGTTTACTATTTAGTCTTACTATTATTTTTTTTTCTAGTAAATCTCTAGCATTCTCTTATTTTAGAAAAAAATAATAAAACATAAAAGAAAATAGCAAACTGAATGAATGATTGACACAAACATTAATTAACATTAATCAAGGCCGAGCACAACATAACTCGACATGAGCACATTCTTGCTAGAGTATGGCATCACTCTTATTGAAAATAAAAAGAAAACATTGAAAATAAAAAGAAACATAAATAAGATGACACCCTAGTTTGGATATGATATCCAGTTATTCAAGACAAAAGAACAAAATTAATGACCTTGATTTTGACATGAAATCGCCATGCATGTACTTGCTTAAGCATCAACCATTGCAATGTTGATATCCTTGGTGCAGAAATCATAACATGCATTGTTGCAGCGTTTCACAGCATATTTGACTTCTTCACTACCAACAACTGGTGCCAAAAAAGTTTGTATTAGAAACAAACATTCACTGACAAACAAGTAAAAAGAAACCATGCCGAAGGTAATGAATTTGTTTTTTTTACCAGTGTTTATATTGTCCCATACGGAGGCCGTACATCCCAATTTGCAATAGTCAACGACATTTACTACTCATACCAAAACAACTTGTATTTAAATAGATTTCTTGTTTGTGACTAATAATAAACAAAATGGAAAGAATGAGTTCATTTTACCAAAGTTTAGGACAAGATTGAGATAAGGGTAATCCTCGGGGCATTTAGTCTTTTTTATAATTTTGCAACTACATAGATTTGCACAGATTGACCTAGGAGTCTTTGGTCGACGACAAACATTATAGCAAAGTCTTCCGTTCAAGGTTTTACAGCAACTCTTAGCCTCTACTTGAATCTGTTCTACAACTAGGCCTAATATGAGCACACAAATAATCACATTCTTCATATTCTTGCCTTCCATATTTGTGGTATCTAATTTTCACACAGAACACAACACAGAGAATTGACGACTTATATTGAACTGATGAAGCTAGACTTGCAGTGCTGCTCCTAATTATAGGCAGCAGATGTTATGTTGTACGCTGCACTTAAAGTTAAACGTGATGTAGGTGGAATAATATTTCAGAACCATACAATAGTGTTATCTCCAACTACTGTGGTTAGTTTATTTGGGTTCTTATCCATCTACCTGGCACCATAAATTAATGTCTCGTGCAGGACGATGCAATACTTAAGCAAATTAATTGCAAGCTCGATCGTGACTTGTGGGCATTAGACAATACTACATGTCAGTGCTAACCTATAATGGAACAAAATAATTGAGAAACATATAATAGGAACGAAAAAAGTAAATAATACTATTTAATTTCATTAATAAGAAAATACACTATTTTTGATTAGTTAGAGGTAATTTATGTCGCATATTCTTTTAACTCTATATATATTGTTAAAGCATGTTATATACATGTTTTAATTATTTAGCGAGTACAAACGGGTAAACAGGCACAAGTGGTGGTAGAATGTACCCTTGCTATGCCCATGAAGGTAAAAATTAGAACATGCTCGGCTCTGTTAGGTAAATATCCATGGGAAAACAAGTAAACTTGTCATCTCTACCGCCACAACACGCGGCGACAGCTTTGGTAGAATACAAGGGCAAAGGAGCAATTGCTTTTGGCGCCCCAGTACTGAGGAGTTTCTCGGGCTTCCTCGAGTCATGGAAAGAGGAGCTGGAGTCATACACCAAGGTGTTCTACGACAAGCTAGCATCCATCTCCTTTGCTCAAGAGAGCACACTGGGAGGAGGTGGTGCTGGCGCCTCCAGGGAAGACTCAAACCAGGAAACAAGTATGAGTCTTCCCTAGAGTCACAACTTATGTTTTTCTTTTCCCTTTCTAGGATATTTTTGGTTCTTGGTACCTTTCTAGGAAAGGCCTCGGGAAACCTAGAAACTTCCTCACAAGAAATGAAAGTGACATTTTGCTCTCTCTCTCGTTTCATGTCTTGATTTGTCTATAGATGGTCGTGGAGCCCCTCGATCTGAAACCACTGGGTTCCTTGGCTTCTGAAGGTTCATGGCCACTAAGCCTGGAGGCCGCACACGCGACACATGCCTTGTTGGGTATAGCCTCGAAGGCAAACTACAATGGTTTCCCCAGAGAAATCGAAGTCAACATGGAGACCAACCTTCTTCAGGAGGAGTATCCAAGTCCTGAGGCGGTAAGCAATCTCGGAAGTTGAACGCTTCGCCCGGGATCACATTGCTTAGGTGGCGCCCAGAATGGCACGAGACCAACTTTGATGACAGTGGGTCGGAGTTGCCGCTACCAAGTTTGGGAGCTCTTTGAATTCTGGCCTCGGATGGGTACCAATATTGACCGAGGATTTATTGAAGGCTGCCATCGAGAGAGTCTGAAGCCTCTGTCAGGATCTAGTGGAGGAGTTGTGCGAGGACCTTAAGAATTTATAGGTCACGCTTTCTAGGGTGGTTTATTCCCCGAACAACTTGTATACGTGCCCGGGGGGTTGTCTTTGGGGTTGCCATTAGCTCATCGGATGGGTTATTCTCCGGGGCAATTTTAACTTTAATAAAATCTCTTTTGATTTCTGGATGTGTTTTTTTGGAGTTTGTAGGGTGTGTCGCTTGAGATAGTATGTAGTTCTGGGGATCGATAGGCAATCGCTGGGAGATAGTATAACTAGGAAGTAACAAGTGATTATGACCATGGAATAGTAAACATTTGCCAGGTAATAATAGGTAACCACCGAAGGAGCCTTGAGTTTGTTTTGCTGACAATATTATAACCAAGCACTGTATTGGGGGTGTGTTGGTGGTCCCTCTAGCCTTCGGGGAGTGTTGTATGTCTCCATTGTGGCTAGTTTTCACTTGCTACCCACACTCGGCCCCAGGGATCATTCATGGGAAAATTTCCACGATTATTCAAGGGGGGTTGGCTTGTGGCTCTGGGAGATTGTAATCTCGTGAGGGTTGTTCGTGCCTTGGGATCAACGTCGGCCGAGGCGTATTGGCTTTGTTTACGGCACGTTCAGGATGGGGGTACGGCCGAGGAACTTCTCGAACTCCTCCAGGTTGAACATTGGTTTGGCGGCTGTTCAACATGTTCAGTATAAATAGATTGACTACTTTTTTTTCAACCGTTTAAGTTTTGGATGAATTAGTTAGTGCATGAAACTCAATACACAGTAATTTATGAAAAATTTGAGAAATAAAATGTTAAAAATCATAAAAATAAGATTTATTTATTAAAAATTAGAAAAATTCTTTAAAATTAAAAATATTATAAAAATAATTTATTTTGAGTGATCTATTAAAAAATATTTTAATTCATTTTTCTGAGAAAAAAAATTTATTTAGAGTTATTTCTTTGGTAGAATATTTGTTTATAGTGATTTATTTTTTAAAAAAATTATGAAAGGTGTATCTGTAGTCATTTTTCTATAAGTTTTATTAAATTTGAATGAGAAGAATACGACCGTTGCAAAGTATCGTGGTTGGACAATTTGACTACAAATACAACATGGGTCCATTTGGTTTTTTTATTTATTCAATTCAGTTATTTTTGTTTTTCTTTTTTCAAATTTTGATTATTAAAAATAAGTACCAAATTAATCTTACTATAATTTGTGTCGGTAAACTAAAAAAATTTGTTGGGTCCATTAATAAAAAACGGAAAAATTTATTATCTCGTTGTAAACAAGGTGCAAACACCCTATCACGTGGTCCCTACCCAAACGGAAAATAATTATCACAGAACCAACCGTAGTACATTGATGAGATAATTATAGTCGTGTCGAACTTGCAAATGGGACCCATATGGCAGCCTCTCCCTCCCGGCTTCCGGGAAGCTTCGTCCGGGCATCCGGTTCTGTAGTGTGTTAATTGCATGCTCCACGTGTGTGCAAAGAATTAATGCAGTGCAGGAGCAGACGACAAAAGAACTGCTAAAATTGTATAATAGTTAAAATAGTATTTGGTCTAATGGGGTTAAAACAATAATTCGGTAAGTTCAGTTTTCTAGATTCAGTTATTTTGGTTTTGCTAAAATCTCAGTTTTAAAAAATGAATATCAAATCAAGTACCAAATAACAACATAACAACAAAAATCGGTTAATTCCATTCAACTTGCCTCAATTATTTGAGTTCGATTTAATTTTGTACAACCTTAGTGCCCACCATGCCCATGCCCATGCCCTCCACCCACATGTACTCGCTATCCGTCGGGTATCCATAATCTAATAAAATAGTTGAGGCTAATGAAAAATAAATAATATTATTTGATTTCATAAGATAAATATATTATTTTTGGTTGGTTAGAGTTAGTTTATGTCTCATATTATTTTAATTCTATATGTTTTTAAAACATATCGTATAGATGTCTTATTTAGCAGATACCCAGCGAGTAAACAGACACAAGTAATGATAGAATGTACCCTTGCCATACTCACATGCATAAAAATTAGAACATATATGTTTTTATTCAAGTAAATATCCATAGATAAATAGGTACTGTCGTGGTATTATGAATACCCGACAGATTTTTTCGGATGTGCGTAACACGTGTATAGCGACGCGAGTTGACCGTGCGACTGGCCACCTCTCGTCGGGCAAGCACAGAGATTGACACGGTGATTTTTATACAGGTTCGGGTCTCGATGGGGGTCTTAGTCCTATCGGCACCCTCCGGACGCGGGTCCGCCGGGGAGGTGCTCTCGGGGAGAGAGGTCTCCAAGGGAGCCTATTGTTTGTGTGTATGAAAAATGAATTGGATCCTTTCAAATGAGATACAAAGGGGTATATATAACCCCCAAAACATGCCAAAAGACCAAAAAGTCCTAACTACGGCCACTGGATCGAGAGGTGTTGGCGTCATTTCATCCATTGAAGGGCTTGAATGCTTGACAAGTGTCCTCGCCGATTCCTGAGGCGCTCCTCGTGCCACCAGTACGTGACCCCGCGCCTCCGGGTTGGCCTTGGGAGGCATCCGGGATTATCCTCGTTAAGCCTCTGGCTCCCTGGTGAACCTCCAAGATGATCCTCGGTAAGACTCGAAGCCTTTCCCCGGGAGCCCTCCGGGATTATCCCTGGAAAACCTCTGGCTCCCCGGTGACCCTCCGGGATCATTCCCAGTAAGCCTCCAGGCCCTTTCCCCGGGAGGTCTCTGGGTCCCTGGTAGCCCTTCGGTTTATCCCCGGTAAGCCTAGGAATTCCCCCAACAGCAGCCCCAAGCCCTCGGGGACACGAAGTGACCTCGGAGGGTATGTGTAGGACTTGCCCCGGGCGACGTATCACCTCTCGGAACGAGCCCCAGGCCCTGCGCGACGCTTCGGCTCCCGAATCATTTTCCCACAGGAAGCCTCAGTTCACGCGCGTGCGCACTGTCCGTCGCGTCGATCTTGATGCGAACCCTTGATGGGAGCGCGACGGTTCGAATTAGCTATCTAGATGGGCCTGGGGACACGTGGCGCCCATCCATGGTCCCCTCCCTCGCTTATAAATAGGTGGAGGGGGCCCTCTAGTCTGGGACACTTCACTTCAGCCCACTAAACTTACTCTCCCGGTGCTTAGGTTTCCGGTAGCTCCCGGTGACCTCTTTCCGGTAGCTCTGATGACTTTACTCTCGGTAGCTTCCGATGACTTTACTCCCGGTAGCTCCCGGTGAGTTCATTCCGATGGCGCCGAAGAGCCGCACCAAGGCATCCGAGCTGCCCCCGGAGGAGGTGACATCTAACTTCCTTAGGGCTACCGAGTTCTCCTCTGGAGACCTTGAGGCCTTCTTGGAGCGGAGGTACTTCGCGGCCGGGGACATCAGGGTCCCTGGGCCAGAGGAGCTTGTGCCGAGCCCCCTGGAGGGGGAGGTGGTGGCCTTCGAGGCCTTCGTGGAGGTGGGCCTTCGACTCCCGGTGCATCCACTGCTCCGGGAGTTCTTGCAGGTATATGGCCTCTCGGTCAACCATCTCACCCCAAACACCCTCGTCTGGATGGGATTGTTTGTGTGGCTGTGCGAGACAGCCATCGGGGAGGAGCCTACCCTCCGGCTTCTCAGATACTTGTATGAGCCCTCGGCGAGAGGCCCGCTGGTGATGGGGGGCGGACCCAGGTCGGCCTTCGGCTTGATCATGATCCAACTGATGCTAGGCCGTGCCGACGAGTACCTGGTGCTGGCCTCCCGGGACCATTGGGGGGACTGACTTCGGCGATAATTTTACCTCTGGGTGGGCGACCCAGCGGTAACATATTCCCCAGAGCCCTCTTTGTATTGCCGGTCGGGCAGCCCGATCACCCTCAAGTGGACTGAGGGGGAGATGGACCTCCTCACCACGATGGCGGAGGCCTGTTTCTGAAGGTCTATGCGGCACCTTGTGGAGGAGATGGCACTCCTTCGGGTGGCACCTTTCAATCCGCAGCGCACCGACCCCGCCGGATGGCGGTGGCAGAGTGTAAGTCCCCGATCTTGTTCTTTTCGAAGGGGGGCATTTCTAACCCCTCCCCCTCTTCTTTTCTTTCTACAGTTAGGTCCTACGACTGGGCCCAGTAGATCGTGGTGGCTCTCCTCGGGCAATACTACGGAGACAAGCACGAGCGGATTGTGCGTGTTATCAGGGAGGGTCCTCCCCGGAACGTCGTTGCTGAGGCTCCCGGCCCGGGTGCCTCTTCCCACTCCTACCTCACACAAGCGGGGAAAGGAGGCGGCCGGGGGGGTCCTTGAAGCGCCCCCATTCGCAGAGGAGCCTCGCGAGGTCTTGGGCTCGGAGGAGTCCCGTAAGGGCCCAGGCGTCACCTCTGGCTTCGCCCATGGTGGCCCCGATCGCGACGCTGGCTAGGGCACCGGGCGCTACCCCAGCCACTCTCGGCGAGGCGGGTAGGCCCCTGGGGGCGGGTCCCTCCGGTGGCATTATGGCCGGGGAGGGCCAAGGCTCTGACTTGTTGATGTATGTTCCGAGTCCCTCGCCGCCCCCTACTCCCGTGGGGGTCCGACCGTAGCCGTCGCCGGGTGAGGTCTCTGTCTGGTTCCGAATGTCGGGGGGCTTGCCGATGGCCTCAATCTTGGCACCGGAGGTGGGCCCCTTGGCGGTTCGGTCGGTGGTGGTGGCTCCCCCTCCGCCGGGGAGGGGCAAGGGCCTTTCATTCGCCCCGGGGTCCCAGCCCCGCCGATGGACCTGACTTCCAGTTCCTCCTAGGGCGGGACCCCGGAGGATGGCATCTTGCCGGGCGGAGAGGTATCCTGGGGGAGCGACTTGGGGAGTGATGCGGGAGATCTCGAGGAGATGATTGCCTCCGGACTTCAAGTGAGTCGCTCGCGTCTTGTCTTCTCCTTCGCTTTCGTTTTTTGATCGTTTTTTCTTCCAGTCGATGATGCTGGCCCGGGGCCTTTGGGCGCAGTTTGCCGCGCACCTCCAGGCTGCCCAGGAGATGGCGGCCTTCGAGCGCTCTGGGAAGGAGAAGGCGCTTGGGGACCTAGCCTCTGAGCGCTCTAAGAAGGAGCGGGCACTCGGAGAGCTTGCTGTGGTCTAGGCTCGGCTTGCGGTTGTCGAGGACGCCGCTTCCCAGCTCCGGAGGGAGTTGCAAATGGAGCGGGGGGTTGCCCGGGAGGCCGAGACCTCGGGTGCCCGGGTCATCATCTCCGAGGGGAGGATGATTCGCTCTGCCTTGGAGGAGCTCAGGGTCAAGCTTGGGCATGGGGCGAACCCCGACTCGGCACCGGCGTCGATTTGGGAGGCCACGTATTTTCACGATATGCAGGTCTCCCTCATACCGGTCGCGGTGGATGCCCGGGAGCGAGTCCTCGCTGTCCTGGTCATCACCCTGGCGGCAGCTCTCGTTGAGTTTCATGGAGCAGGTGCCCGGGTCATCGGGGAGCTGGTCCCCCGGAGCTTTCTCGCCTTCTTCGACCCCCAGCGCGCGGTGCTAGAGGGGTTCACCGAGGCCCTCTTCGACCAGATCACCGACGCGATGGAGGTGGGTGGCAGGCGTCTAGAGCAGGAGGCGGCAACCGCCACGAAGGTCCCGCCCTGGGGGGGGGGGGGGACAGGCAAGTATGAGCTCCCCCCCCCATTCAGATTAGATTTTGTTTTTAGGCTTTTTGCTCCCAGCAGCTTCTTTAGAAGAAGCCTCGGAAACTTGTAAATCTTTGATCATTTGAAATGGAAATCTCTTTTTGCTAAGTGTCTTCCGCTTATCAGCATGTGTCTTTAGATGTTGCTCTCGGGGGGTTTTCACACCCCGGGAGGCGTAGCCCGGAGAGTGTCCAAGCGGCTTCCAGGAGAGATAGCCCTGGGAGTGCCCCTGCGGCCTCCGGGGGGCGCAGCCTGGGGAGTGCCCCAGCGGCCTCCGGGAGGTGTAGCCCCGGGAGCACCCAAGCGGCCTCGATTTTGCTAAGTCTGGCCGCCGGGGAAGCAGCCGGCAGGTTAGCCCCCGGGTCTATTCTCAATGTTTCCGCGACGGGGGGCGCCCTTCGGGAGCCAATCCGGCTGCGGTGGCTCATGGAGTGGCACTTAGAAAATTTTGACAATTGTCGTGCCGAGTTGGCTCCACCGAAGTCGGGGCCCCGGAAGGTCCCGCCGCTCCGGATACTCCCCCAGCCGGTTACGAGTATTGGCCGGAGGATCTCCTTCGGAGGGCCCTTCGATGCGTGAGAAGCTTGTACAAGGATCTATCATGGGAGATCTCAGAAGGCCTCTGGGACTATTAGGTGCAGTTGCTCGTTGGAGGGGGTTGTCCTCTGGGGTAGTTTCCCGTGGGAGCCTAATTCCCCTGGTTGTTTCTTGTATGTGCTCGAGGCTTGTTGTCCCGGGAGCGTTTTAGCCCACCAGAGGGGGGGGGGGTCCCCTGGTTCAACGTTGAATTAATAGAGTTGTTCGAATTTGCTTGAGAGTTGTCTTCTAAAAATTTTTCTGAGAATTATTCTCCAGTTCGGGCGTAGGTTACCCACCCCCCCACAGCGGGGTGCAGTTTGGCACTGCGCGCTGTGGGTAAGGAGCAAGAGGCCCGGATGCCAAGTTGAAAAATTCTGAGGGCCGGAAAGAGATTTCCCTTGATCGCCGTGAGAACGGGGAACCAGTGAAGGGTTTTCCGGGCGAAAGATTCTGGAGAATTCTGAGAACCGAGAATCCCATGACCCGTAGAGGGGGGAGCCCACTCCCGAGGGAGGATGGGCTAATGACCCGTAAAGGGATAAAGCTGCTCCAGAGGAGGGTTCTGTGACCCAGCAGCGGGTGTAGAGTATTTGAGGGAGGACTAATCTCTCAAAGTTGTTGCATCTAGGCCTTCATGCCTAACCCTAATTTTGATGATTAATGAAAACAAAGTGTTCTGGACTAATCGTATTTTTGAGATTGTTTGATACATGGATCAGTTGGGAAGAAATGCAAGAAGATCAAGATGAACCCGACTTAAAGTGAAGCACAAGATGCAGAAGAGCAAAATACAAGACGCAAATCATGAAGATGCGAAAGACCTAAGGTATTATGAGTTTTTATTTTTACCGATCTTGGCGTTTGGAGATGATCGGTTAGGGAAATTATTTTTTAGTTTTAACCGTACTATAAAGAAGGGTGGCGAAAGTCCTCTTTATCTCCAACACAAACCGAGAAATCTAGGTCAATGCATTGCATCTTTTTGATTGGATTTGGTTTTGAACTTATTTGAAAAATCTAGTTTTTCAGTTCAGTTTTTGACAGCAGAACAGTTTTTCGATTTTCTAAAAAGATCTAGGCAGATCTGGCTTTTTATTCTGTTGACAAAAATGTAGCCCTTGAAATTATCTTTCCAATGAGCTATTAAACACCTCTTTTGGATTTCTGGATTTAAAGTTATCTTTGTTTTTGTTCATGCTGACTGTCAGTTTGCTAAACTGACTGTCAGTTTGAATGTCAGTTAGTTTGAACTGACAATTGTCCAGAGAGGGTGTATTTTGGGCTCAAAATTTTTGTACTAAACAGACTGTCAGTTTGTCCATACTGACAGTCAGTTGGGGTTTCGACCACAGTGCTTTTAACTGAGTTTCTATTTGTTTCTGGTCGAGTTAGTGGTCGAACTGACTGTCAGTTTGTGTAATTGACTGTCAGTTGTGGGTTTCAACTTTCCATAAACGACCACGAACGGCTAGCAAAGTTTTATCTGTAAATTTTGTCGGCCGTTGTGCACTGAACTGACTGTCAGTTAGGCAAACTGACTGTCAGTTTGGGTTGCTGATTTTCAGCCCTAGCTCCAACGGTTCATTTGATTCTTGAGGCTATAAAAAGGGGCTTTGGGCATAGGTTTTCTACAACAAGCAGTAGCATTTCTTATACACTCTTAAGCTTTAGTTTTCCACTTAAAATCTTGGTCTTTTGATCAAGTCGAGTGTTTTCCGATCCACCGAGAGTTTCAGTTCTTTTGCATTTGCATTCACTTAGCTTCTCGGTGCGTGTTTGGAGGTCTAGAGAAGATCTCGCTGCCTGTTACTCTTGGTGAGCGCCCTCACCTAGACGGTTCGGAGGCGTGGCCGTTGATCTCTCCGTTCGGAGATTGTCGGAGAGGCTCGGCAAGTGTGTACAAGGCATCGGTGCTCGCCTTTCCGGAGTGGACAAGGAGCAACCACTAGTGATAATATCCTTTGTGGATATTGAGGCAAGACTCAAGTGATTTGAGTGCTTCAACTAGGATTAGTGGAGACAGGGCGAGTCTCCGATACCTCGGTAAAAATCGTTGTGTTCGTTCTCTTTTCTCCTTGCTTATTTGATTTGTCTTGTTTTGTATTTATCTGCTTTAAGTTTTAAAGTTTTTAAAAGCCTCCTATTCACCCCCCCTCTAGTCGGCATCCTTGATCCAACAAAAGTGACTCGTTACCACAGTTTATGAGAATTGGGTGGCCGCTTACCCCCTCAATCCACGAGGGGTTACTGTAAGCCACCCTACAGGAGTTTGGCTCCCGTCGTAGGGACTTTTAGGCTGCGATAGCCCACATCCTTACAGAGAGGGCATCGCCTTAGAGGCAGAGAGGTAAAGTTATGCAAAAATTCCAGAGTTTGAACAAAAATCCATTTGTATTAATGAAGATGAAATACGCCTCCCCTCGCGGAACCGCGGCGGGGGAGGGAACAGTGATTATGCAAAAATTCCAAAGTTGGAGGAAAATTCATTTGTATTAATGAAGATGAAATACAATGCTGCGGCGACCTGACATACCACCCACGTGGTAGCACGTCCAGTCTATGAACATTTCTGAATAAAACCATACACAAACATAAGTATTTTTATTACAGCAAAAGGAGATAGTTTAGGTATGATCATAGTGGTCAGTCTTCATTGCCGGTGTTGAAGTAGGTTGGGTCAAACTCGCAGTTGTCCTCTCCTGGATCAACTTCTTCTGGTGTACTGGTCAGCATTGCATCACCCAAAAAGTATTCGAAGTCTAACAAGGAATTACAATAGCAAGGATGAGTGCCGAGGCACTCAGCAAGCAATTGGGATGTATAAATGCACCATGCAGACCTTAACTAGTCAAAGAGATATTATATCATATTAGCAAGGATGAGTTTTGATTCAGAAATTCATTTGTGATTGTAAATGACTCCAGTTATTAAGTAAACTCTACTGAACACTTGTACCACAGGGTGAGACCACCTATAGGTCTCCTTTCCTGCCACGACGCAGTTCTCAACCTGAGAACAAGGAGTGAATATTCACGTTTTACTCTGCAGAGGGGTATCACTTTACCCACAGAATCTCTTGACTACCATGTCGGTGTTCATCAACAGTGCTCCGCATTTCTGATAATGCTTGACATCATCAAGAGAACAAAGCCTTTTTCAAACCCTTCCACTAGTTCCCTCCACTGGTATGATACCACCATACCTTCGTAGTCGAACGCATCCGCTGCGACCACTGTGAGCCTATAGCTCCAAGCCCGCCTCGGGTTGGTTCTTTCATCATAATACAATATATATATACGTTCCCAGTGTGGAGGTGTACTAGCGTCCGGATAAGATACTTGACTAGGCCTGTCCCATACCAGGTCTGTGGTCGATACGGGTATTGCGGCGCTGGGTAGAAATGACAGCTGGTTATGTCCTTACTTTTATAAACATACTTTAATACAAGATTCGAGCCCTCCTTCGGCTCTCCTCCAATTACACTTTTCCCATCAAGACACCGACTCTTTCATTATGACCAACTTTTATAAAATACCTTTTTGATGCAAGATGGTATAGCTACATAGATTATCAGATATAGGATAGCCAAATAAAAGCAATAAAACACGATCAATATGGTCAAGAACAAAACTTGCCTGAAGTAGCAAAGTCAGAATCCAGAATATGAGCGCTATCCTGGAACTCCTCGCTTAGCTCCGCACCTAGAATTAAAATAATTGCATATATATAAATCTCTAGGAGAACATTGGTGGATATTATGCAGAGCTACAGAGTTGAGGTGCTAATCGCTCTCGCCTCTATCGCAATGGTCACTATCCCAGGCAAAATAAGAAATCGAGTTTAGTTTAATTGAACTGCACAATGGAATTATATAACCATTTTAAGTTGGGTAGTTTCCAAAAACAATAATAATATTAAGGGTGTTTGCTTTATAATGTTTAATATAATTAAGCCAAGATATTGTTTTAAAGTCAAGGTTATTTTAGTTGACAACTAGTTAATTTGTTATTTGGGAATAGAAACCAAAATAATTTATAATGTTTAATATAATTAAGCCAAGGCCTGGTTTTTGGGCTGGGTTTCTAAAAGAAAAGCCTTTTTTTCTTTTTGTTTTGTTTTCATGCCTCCTGAGGCTCGAAACTGTCTCGGAACGACCGGAAACAACCCGAAATGACTCGAATTCGAATGCTGGATGATGACAAGCAAATACAGGGGTGAGCAGCGGCACTCGCTCAGGCTGAGAGGTGGCTGCAAAGAACCCCTGACGGATACTGCACAGTCTGACAGCCATCTCTCCAAAACAAAAAAATCTAGCACGTAGATTTAGGTGTCAACATCGTGATCTCTCTGTTAACCAGCCACGTGGCCTCTAACCAATCGACCAGCTTCGTGGTCCTCACAAACGCCTCCCCTCGCGGAACCGCAACGGGGGAGGGAACAGTGAGTACAGTGCCTCCCCTTGCGAAATCCTGATGGGGGAGGGTGAGCCGGAGGCTAGATGTAGAACTTGCGAAGTAAGTCTACGTTCCAAGTATGCTTCAACTCCTGGTCTTCAAGGTTGGAGAGCTTATAACCCCCCGAGCCCAGGACAGCAAAGATCCTATAGGGGCCTTCCCACTTGGGGGAGAGTTTGCTCTGGGCTTGGGGGTCAGTCATGCGCTTGAGGACTAAGTCTCCAAGGCTGAAAGCTCTCTCGTGAACGCACTGGTTGTATGTGTGCACCATTTCGCGCTCGTAGACGACGTGACGGAGGAGCGCTCGGTCGCGCTCTTCCTCGACGAGGTCGATCTCCAATCGCTAGTTCGCTTCATTGGTTTGGTACGCTGTGGTCGTAGCTCATTGACTTATGGAAGGCACACCACAAGTTGGCTGTGCCCTCCTTGCCTCTCGTCGTAGGACCTTCTCGGCTGCGGGACAACTGCCCCCCCATAACCTTTCGACTTAGGGAAAGGGCGGTTGCCCTTGTTGCCATCGTGCGTGCCGCCTCCGCCCTCGAGGACAAAGGTGTCCCGAGGCCATGGCTCGCTGCGATTGCTCCTCTTGGGACGCTTGCTGAGGGGGGTCCCTGGCCTCCCGGTCAGCGGGGGCAGGAGCCCCCTGGTTCTTCTTCCAGAGGTCATCCTCCTCTGCCCGGGCATACTTCTAGAGGACGGTGAAGAGCACGTTAGCGAAGGAGGGATAACTCTGGGAGAGTCTCCGATGAAGCTCCTCGGGGAGAATCCCACTCTTGCACGTCTCGATGACTGTGGAGTCAAGGACATGAGCCACTTTGCTCTTGACTTGAGCGAACCGCTTGAAGAAACTATGGATAGTCTCCCCCGTCCTTTGCCGGACTGTGTAGAGCTGCGACAAGTCCAGGGGACGCACGTAGTTCCCCTGGAAGTTCGGCAGAATTCGCGCTTGAGCTGCGTAAAAGACTTGATAGACCCGGCCCTTAGGTTGTAGAACAATGAGTAGGTGATTCTGGTGAGGTAAAGGGGGAAGACGTTGCATTGCATCGTTTCGTCCTCCCTAGTCGCCGAGATGGCTATGGAGTACATCTGCACAAACTCGTAGGGATCGGTCTCACCGTTGTAATGCTTGATGTGTGGCGGGCCGTAAGGCTGCGTCCAACAAATGCACCGGAGGCGGCGGCACAACGGTTGGTTTGCCCCTTCGACCTCTTTGGGAGATTCTCGGTTGTTGTCCTCTTTGACCGGGGCCGCGCGCTCGTTATCAGAGTCGGGGAGGGGTCCCAGTGGTCCGCCGGCGCGATGGTAGCGTCTTTTCTCCTCAAGTTTAGTCGAACTAACCTCTTGAACATCCGGGTGCCCCCCAGAGGTGGCGGTTGCCTCTTTGACCGGTCTCTTCCCCTAGTCAGGCCAGGAGCGTGGCTCACTGCTACGGCGAATCGGGGGGAGTTCCGACCGGTAGCGGGGGGGAGTTCCGACCGGTAGCGGTAGGGAGCCTCCTCAGATCTTGCAGTACGCATTTTCTCGACCTCTTCCCAGGTGAAGTGGGTCTGATCTGCTTGGGGAGCTCGCGAGGGCGGCCCCGGGGGAGGAGGGAGCTGATGCGCGTTGGTTGCAGGCCCGGGAGATGCCGCCGGAGCGTGGGGCTGACCCAGCACTGGGTGAGCGTCCAGAGCGGCGATAGGTGCGGAACTGGGGAAGACTTCCGGAGTGGTCGCTGGCTTCGGCGCCGGGGCATCGAAGGGCATTGACTCGGGGGGGCCTCTGGGCGCAAGGGCGGCCATGGGCGCGGGGGAAGCTCCCGGTGCGGGGGGGACCCCTGGCGCGGGGAGGGTTCCCAGCACGACGGCAGCCGCCTGTTGAGGTCCCGGGTCCGGCGCCAGATAACCCCCCAGAACGAGGAAAGTTCTTGGCATGGGCTGGCCTCCAGGCATGGGAAGCATCCTTGGCACGGGGAAGGCTCCAGACACCGGCAAGCCCCCCGGCGCGGGAAACATTCCCAGCACTGGAAAAGCGGCTGGGTGCCCCATGGAGAACGGAGGCGGTGCCCCCATAAACAAATATAGGGGTGGGGAAACAGGAGCTGGGGGCCGCGCCAAGACGCGCAACAACTCCTCCAGGGTGTGCTGGGCAGGGAATTGGCAATCGACCAAAGCCCCTAGCAAGGAGTTTGCAGAGACTGGGACTGAGAGTTGGGGGGTGCTAAGCCCGGCAAGCGCGGTCGCGGGTAGGAAATGGGAATCCTCCTACCGGAGACCACAGGAGAAGAAGGTGGTACCTCCCCTCGGGTGTCCCTGGGCGGTAAGGTCGTGAGAGCATCATCTTGCGGAGGTAGGGCCGGGTCGCTGGGACCGGCACCACTAGAAAGGGAGAGGGCTCGAGCTCTCGTTCTCGGGGAAACATGGCGACTCATCACGAATCCCCACGAACGGCACCAATTGTCGTGGTATTACGAATACTCTGGCAGTTTTCTTCGAATGTGTGTAACACGTGTACAGCGATGCGAGCTGACCGTGCGACCGGTCACCTCCCATCGGGCAAGCACAGAGATTGACACGGTGATTTTTATACAAGTTCGGGTCTCGGTGGGGGCCCTAGTTATGTCGGCACCCTCCGGACGCAAGTCCACTGGGGAGGTGCTCTTGGGGAGAGGTCTCCAAGGGATCCTATTGTTTGTGTGTATGAAAAATGACTGGATCCTCTCAAATGAGATACAAAGGGGGTATATATATAGGCCCCAAAACATGTCAAAAGACCAAAAAGCCCTATCTACGGCCGCTGGATTGAGGGGTGTTGGCGTCATTTCACCAATTGAAGGGCTTGGATGCTTGACAAGTATCCTTGCCGATTCCCGAGGTGCTTCTCGTGCCACCAGCACGTGACCTTGCGCCTCCAGGGTTGGCCATGGGAGGCATCCGGGATTATCCCCGGTAAGCCTTCGACTCCCCGGTGACCCTCCGGGATGATCACCGGTAAGCCTTCGGGCCTTTCCCTGGGAGCCCTCCGGCTCCCCGGTAGCCCCCCGGGATTATTCCCGGTAAACCTCTGGCTCCCCGGTGACCATCTGGGATCATCCCCGATAAGCCTCCAGGCCTTTCGCCGGGAGCTCTCTGGGTCCCCGGTAGCCCTCCGATTTATTCCCGGTAAGCCTCCGGCTCCCCGATGACCCTCCGAGATTATCCCCGGTAAGGCTCCGGGCCTTTCCCCTGAGCTCTACGAGTCCCGGTAGCCTTCCGGGATTATCTCCGGTGAGCCTCTGGCTCTCCAGTAGACCTCCGGCTCCCCGATGACCCTCTGGGATTATCCTCGGTAGCCTTCCAGGCTTTTCTCCGGTGACCCTTTGGGATTATCCCCGGTAAGCCTTCTGGGCCTTCGGTCCGACAGCCGTCTGGGAATTCCCCCAACAGGTACAATTGCCATCCTACAATGGACGTGGAGGATGACTTGGTGCTGTTGCCGACGTTGGCATGGCCGAGGCATACATGCTTTGGGCACAGCACGCTTCGAGATGAGGGTGTAGTCGAGGAATTTCTCGAACTCCTTTAGTTGACTGGTGTTAGTATTGTGTTGTTTTTTAACAGTCGTTTAACCGAAATGGATGAAGTGAAATAAGAGGCATCTATGTTATCTGCTAGCATTTCTAGAACATAGGATTTTGTGATAATAGGATTTATATATGTGGGGTTTTCTGTAATTTTCTTTAAAAAATAATTACGACAAGAACCAAATTACTTGATTGCTAATGCTATTAGATGTAACATCATTAAATTGCATAAAGATAGTAGAAAATTATGTATTTCTTGGATTGGTAAAAACTTTGTTCTCACAAAATTAAGTATTGAGGAAATACTTGTTAAGAGGACCGAAAAAGCTTGAGCTTCTCGTAATAAACTATTGACATTAAATTTAAATGAGTTTGAAGTGCGTTCGTGACCGAAGGAAATGGCACACTTACAAATTAAGTAGTATTAATTGTTAAATACATATTGCACTCGTGGAAATTAATGGTTTCATTCTTACGACATTTCCATCCCAACATATCTGCCATTGGTTAATTCCATCACAACTGAAGACTCGTCAACGACGACGGCCAAAAGCTAATAGAAAAAAGAGTGAAAATTAAGTTCTAATATTTCGATCTAGTCCAAATTAAAATCAATTAGCCGGTAATTAATCACCATTGATTGTTTATTCATCTAGGACATAAGTGAAAAATGTGATTTAATAAATATGTCATGATAATGCAATGCAGAAGTGCAATGTGACATGGATGCATATTCTAAGAAATAGAAATGAATATTTTCTAAACATGTCAACATAATATTGTTTAAATCAAGGAGCAGTATCTAGTGGTGATTTTATGCGACAATGTCAAAGCCAAAACAGCCATGAAACCCAAGACGGCTGGGAGACCTGTTGCCAAGCCAAGGGCAAAGCGGGAGAAAAAGGGAAAGATCACCCGAGTCGTGGCGTAGTGTGATATGCATATGCCTTGTTTTGTATTTGTGAATTTATGTATGTTGTGTGTCATTCTCTAACTCTGTTTACTATATAGTCTTACTATTATTTTTTTTTCTCTAGTAAAACTCTAGCATTCTCTTATTTTAGAAAAAATAAAAAAAACATAGAAGAAAATAGCAAACTGAAAGAATGATCGACACAAACACCAATTAACATTAATTAAGGTTGTGCACAACATAACTCGATATCAGCACATCCTTGCGAGAGGATGGCATTACGATGATCCTTATTGAAAATAAAAAGAAAGAAACATAAATAAGATGACACATGACTTGGATATGATATCTAATTAAATAAGATGACTTTGGCTTCGACATGAACACTATGCATACACTTGCTTATGCAATGTTGACATCCTTGGTGTATAAATCATAGCAAGCATTGTTGTAGCATTCCACATATCTTTGACTTCTTCATTGCCAACAACTAGTGTCAAAATAGTTTGCATTAGAAACAAACCTTTGCCGACAAACAAGTAAAAAGAAACCACGCGGAAGGTAATGAATTTGTTTTTTTTACCAGTGTTTATATTGTCGCTTATGGACGGCATACATCCCAACTTGTAATAGTCAATGACATTTGTTTCTCCTGCCAAAACAACTTGTAGTTAAATAGATTTCTTGTTTGTAACAAATAATAAACAAAATGGAAAGAATGAGTTCATTTTACTAGAATTCGAGAGAAGGTTGAATTTTGGGTAATCCGAGGGGCATTTAGTCCCGCTTATAATTTTGCAACGACATAGACTTGCACAGACTGGCCTAGAAGTTCCTGCTAGACGGCAAATATATAACAATTTCTTGCTACGGTATCTTTACAGCAGCTCTTAGCCTTCACTTGAATCTGTTTTACAAACAAACTCAATATAAATACACAAATAATCACACTCTTCAGATTCTTGCCTACCATATTCGTAGTATCTGACTTTCTCACAGAAATGACGATTTGTATTGAACTGCTGAAACTAGACTTGCAGGGCTGCTCCTACTTATAGGCAGCAGATGTCATGTTGTACGCTGCACTTAAACGTGATGAGGGTGGAATAATATTTCGGACCATAAATTAGTGTTATCTCCAACTACTGTGATTAGTTTATTTGGTTTCTTAGGCACCATAAATTAATGTCTCGTGCAGAACTGTGCAAGATTTAGAAAAATTATTTAAAATTTAAAATATTATAAAAATAATTTATTTTGAGTGATCTGTTGGAAAAAAAATTTTAATTCATCTTTTTGAGAAAAAAAAATTTATTCAGAGTTATTTCTTTGGAAGAATATTTGTTTATAGTGATTTATTTTTTAAAAAAATTATGAAAGTTGTATCTGTAGTCATTTTTCTATAAGTTTTATTAAATTTGATTGAAAAGAATATGATCATTGCACAATATGATGGTCGGACAATTTGACTACAAATATAACTTATAATATTTTATTTAAATAATTATATGTTAGACAAATTATATTCAACAATTTTATACAATACGACACAATATTTAGAAAGTCAGGATTTTTTCAACAATATTTTTACTTCTACAGTCCAATTTAAAATTGTATATAGCACCAAAATGATAAATGGTAGCTCCAAAACCACAAGCTAGAAACGCAAACTGCATTTTACACCAAATCTCAACAACTGTGGGTGTGCATATGTTGTTAAAGTTTTGGACCAAAGTTTGCAAAACTGAAAAAAATCATGGTTTTGAAGAAACTATGATTTCTTTGATTTTTAATACCATAATTTCTTTTAAAATCATAGTAGTGAACAAAAACTCTAAAAAAATTTTGTAACCTAACATGACTTGAGTTTGAAAAATCTCAGAGCTAGTGGGAAAATCTTCATACAAATGTAATGGAATTTTTTATATAAATAATCTTTTTAAAAAATAAAATTGCAAATGTGACACATAATTTGAAGAATTTACAAAAATAATCCGTTTTAGAAATACGATTGATCTGAGTGGTAACACGTGGTACCTTTTTGGGTGAAAGGGATGTACCACAGAATTAGTGTGCGATGGGAGGATTAGACGTCTTTGCCACACTCCTAAAATGTGGTAAGAGAGGTTTTCTTTGCGACATACAACTTTATGATAACTCATTTGTTGGTATGAGTATTTGCCGCACAATAGATGTTCGGTAGGAGGGTTTTACCATATTGTATGTCAGACACACTTATCAACAGATGAGTTGACATAAAGTTATTTGTTGTAGAGAGATCCTCTCATGTCGCACTTTGGAAGTGTGGTAGAGATGTTTTGGTCCTCCTACCGCATAACACTCTATTGTATCATCTAAATAGTGCCACAAGTTGTTGCCATGTTCAACTGCATTTTTAAAATGGATTATTTTTATAAATTTTTTAATTGTGGCTTATATTTGTAATTTTCTTTTTTTTTAAGCGTTATTTATATAAAAAATAGCAAATGTATGTTGTTAACATTTTTTCTTTCAGTGTCAAGGTCTCTTACACGCACGCATCTGATGAACAATAATAAAATCTGCGAATTCTGACCATGTTTGCAGGTGAACTGCCCTAGCATAGAGCGCCTATTGCTTCATTCAGGGTCTACAGAGCTGCAAACTTTGCCAAGGGGAAGTCTTGTATCTTGCAAAGATTCAATCCCTGTCACTGTAAGTACACTCCAGTCAATCCGTGTCCGAATGCGCTTGCTTATTACTACGTGCGCTTCATTGGTTTTGATATTTTTTATGATACTGATGCTCAATGCTATTTTGATTACAAGTAATTGACTACAAATTTCATCATCTAACAAGAACTGAAACTGGGATTTTTGCTGTTTCAAAGCTACAGTTTTCAGTTGACATGTACAAGATACTATAGCTTTTCAGAATGTATTAATTTTGGTGATTGCCTGAATTTTGATTAGATTGAGGCTAGGAGGCCCTCCTGGGTGACCGGATCAACGTTCACCCTCAAGAATGCAAGAAAAGCTCTTCCGAAGATCAATGACGATGATGAATAGGCCGATCTTATAGACGAAGATAGCTTAATAACCAAAGAGGACTACATGAAACCACAATTACCAGCTTGTATGTACATACATTACTAGCAACAGCATCTCAGCTCATTTAATAGCTTAAATTTAGGCAATTGGCCTGCAACCATATGAATCTAGTCTAAAAATAAAAGGTGGTTGATTTCATGGTATGTATGTAGCTGCTGGTGATTGCGAGACTAAAGGCGTGCAAGAACTGCACCTGCGGCAGTACTGAAGCCAATGCCAAGGCAGAAAGGCTTAGTTTAACTGCAGATCAGCTAAGGCGGTCTCCAACAGTAATGGTTGCGGCGGCATGTGTTGACAGTAGTGGATGCGTGCTCAATGCTTGCTCGACACGATGGGACAGCCGCGGAGTCCGGGACGGAAGCGGATGGCAGGTGAGTGTGCGTTGAGCGAACCATCATTGTTGGAGACGAGGACAACATGCGGAGCTGCATTTTTGCGGGGCCCCACAGAAATTTTATCTCGCGAGCATTACTCACAAAAAATTTGTACTAACATGTGGGTCTGAAAAAAAAGACCCGCCTGTTGGTGAGAAGAGTTGAACGTGCGTTCGTGAAAATGACACGACGCGTGTGGGCCCCACCACTTCTGCGAGTGCGTTGGTGTCAGTGTGCACACACACCGTTTACCCATTCACCCTCAATCATTGACAGCTGGACCCCTCCATTAGCGCCGGCATATCCCCTATCTCAGTGAAAAGGGTAATACTGTGCACGTGAGTTTTGTTGTGTTTGCCTATACGTACACCATTGACTCGCAGTCAATGATAGGTAGATTCTCCCATTCCGCAGTCCCACGTGTAAGAGACAACTGAAAAAATAGCCGTTCGTTTTAATTTAAAGATCGAATATTATTATGTGCAAATTCTTACTACACACACCGAGGCTGACTAGTGGGCCCGATGCCATGTTGGCCCACCTGTCATTCTCGAACTTTTTTTTTTGTTAAAAACAAGTTGTTGGAATTTAATTCTAGTGGGCTCACTTTTCAACGACACAAAAAAATAGCTGTTGGAATATAATCGTTAGAAATAGTAGTTGAGCTAATTTTTTAAATTGTTTTTGAGCCAAAAAATTCTTAAAAAATAGCAAAAAATTTCAAAAATTTTACACGGTGCTATGTTGTTGTTTCATTTTCACACACTATTTTTCATCATTCTAGCTCTAAACCTACTCCAATTTTTGTCAAAATTTTTTAAAAATCTTATATGGATTCTAATCTACCCAGTAGTTTCCTAAACTGTCTGGAGTCTTCCCAATCTCTTGGTGAAAATACCAAAAATCTTGGCGATCAGCATCAACTCAATTTTTCGCATCCACTGTATCCTCTAAATTACTATCCATATTCACCAAATTAACTTCTATACACACTAAATTATCCTCCCTATTCACCACACGCTGGGTAAAATTTCATTTTGTCGGTATACTGGTGAATTATCCGTAGTTCTCTCCACCACAATTGCCTAGGGACAATGCACACTCTACGTCGGTGTCCGACACCGACACTTCGCATTCTGGTCCAATCAATCTAGTGGCATGAATCATCATTGAAGATGACAACACCATTGTTGTCACTGATGCTGGAGGGAAATTGAAGTGTTTGCCATGGATGGCAGACGACGATATAAAACATAATAATGTTATTTTGGTAGATTAGTGCTGGGAGGCCGATATTTTTACTAGACTAAAATATATGTTAGTTACCATATTATTAATTTTTGGTCTACAACATACAGATTACAATCTGACACACACATACACATACGATGGCACCAACCATAGTACATTAATGTATTACAGACTTTACAGTCGTGTCTAGCATGCAAGTGGGACCATATGTCAGCCTTCCCCGGCTCTGGGAAGCTTCCTCCCGGCATCCAGTGGTTGGATGTCAATAAAAAACTAGGTGAGGCCCGTGCGTTTCTGCGGATATTGAGAAAATATATCTATAGATGGTAAAATATTGGGAAAGAATTAGTCAGTACCATGTGTGCAGTCTTTAAAAATCAGTTGGTGCTATGTGTGTAGTTTTTGGTGGCCATGGTATGCCGAATAACAAAAGTTTTGTGGGTATGTGTAAAAGGTATATTGTTTATTTTAATTCATATGTTGTAATTACATAATGTATTAGATTAAATTGCCATCTAATATATACAGTCAATATGATGTGGGTGGGAATAAGGGATGTAGTGGAGTGGTGTTATGGTGTGACGATTAGTCCATGAAGTCGAACAGTTTTGCCGGTCGAGTCATAGATTTGGTGTGAAAGATGTGTGGCCAAAGGAGCGGCGTCGAGCAGTGGTTGGTGCGGTGTAAGGAAGTTTCAAGATATGGTCGATATGAGGAGTTTTATATTGGTTGCAGATGAACTAAGTTGAGATGGGAAGGAAATATTGTGGCTGATGTTTATTGCAGCTATGGACGGTAAAAATGGCATGCAGCATGCTGATCTGTCAAAAAAATGTGGGTTAAAAGTAAACTGTGGTTGTGAGCAAATCAGCTAACTAATATTAGTCAGTTTATTTGCCCAAAAGAAAAGTGCACATTATAAAAAAGAAGAACACGGGGTGGTTGGTGGAATAAGGAGCATATTAGTTGTTTGGTCAACTGTTCGAAAGTGTGGTGGTTGGTCGAAAAGGTGGGCAGCGTTTATTGCAGGTATGGACGGTAAAAATGGTATGCAGCGTGGTGATTTGTCCAAAAAAATGTGAGTTAAAAATAAATTGTGGTTGTGTGCAAATCAGCTGACTAATATTAGTTAGTTCATTTGGCCAAAAGAAAAGTGCATATTAGAAAAAAGAACACGGGGTGGTTGAGTGTTTGAAAGTGTGGCGGTTGGTCGAAAGGGTACCTGCTCATTTTGGCGGCTGTTTGAGCAGTTGGTCGAGGGTGTGTCAGTTCAAGGCAGTTGTTTATCGGATCGACCAGTCTAATGGGTTCGATCAAAAAGCATGGCAAGGTCATCTGAGCAGCGAACAAAAAATGGGTGCGAAGCAATAAATTCCAAAAATCTATGCTTTTACTGGGTAAGGTATACGACAAGGAGCAATTTGGGTTATTCAAGTAAGGAAAAGAAAATAACGATTAAGGTAATAATTAATTATCACAGCAGATGTTTTGATATAGTCGACTAAGTGAATGGATTCGACGACGAACACAGGAAGTCGATTCGAGCAGCGGAAAATGGCGTCTAAGCAACTGGTTTGAGCGAGTAACGTATTCGACAAGGAGTAATTTTGGTTTATTGGAGTAATAAAAAGAGAAGTATGATCAAAGAAATAATTAATTATTTGACAATATGTTTGCCGTATTCGACCAAGAAAGGTGGTCCAGAATTTGATCAGTGGAGAGAATCGCCCATGCATCCCTTTTAATATTGGTGAGCAGGTGAAGGGATTGGACTATAGAGCATGACAGGGGGAAATGCGCTTGAAGTAAAAAAATCAAAAACCTACGATGTGGCCAGATAACGTAGACGACAAGGAGCAATCTAGTTTGTTTGACTAATAAAAACAAAATGTTGAAATGACCATGTGTTTAGATTGTTTGAGCAAGAACTGGACAAGTATAAAGTGAGCTGTGGTCGTCGAAGCACAAACTTGGTTGTAGAAGCACAAGTCGTGGTGTGGCTGCATACATGAAGCGTTGGTCACAATGGGAGTAGCAAACGGAATGGAACATTGTCCTCTGTGACGACAGTATGTGGTGAATTCTTCAAACCAGGTCGTTCAATAAGGAGTGGTTGAAGTAATCCAAGCAAGCACAGCACATGTAGACATTAGAAAATTATTTATAAATAACGCAAAGTGTGGTGGTTGGTCGAAAAGGTGAGCAGTGTTTCTTGCAGCTATTGACGGTAAAAATGGCATGTAGCGTGGCGATTTGTCCAAAAAAATGTGAGTTTAAAATAAATTGTGGTTGTGTGCAAATCAACTGACCAATATTAGTCAGTTCATTTGGTCAAAAGAAAAGTGCACATTAGAAAAAAGAACACGGGGTGGTTGGTAGAATAAGGAGTAGACTAGTTGTTTGGTCGAGTGTTTGAAAGTGTGGCGGTTGGTCGAAAAGGTGTCTGCTCAATTTGGCGGCTGTTTGAGTAGTTGGTCGAGGCTGTGTCAGTTCAAGGAAATTGTTTCTCGGATCGACCAGTCTAATGGGTTCGATCAAAAAGAATGGCAAGGTCATCCGAGGAGCAAATAAAAAATGGGTGTGAAGCAATAAATTCCAATAATCTATGCTTTGATTGGGTAAGGCGTACGACAAGGAGCAATTTGGGTAATTCAAGCAATGAAAAGAAGATAACGATTAAGGGAATAATTAATTATTGCAGCAGATGTTTTGATACAGCCAACTAAGCGAATGGATTCGACCACGTACACAGGAAGTCGGTTCGACCAGCGAGGAAAATGGCCCCTAAGCAACTGGTTTAAGCGAGTAATGTATTCGACAAGGAGCAATCTGGTTTATTGGAGTAACGAAAAGCAATTGGTTTATTCGACAATATGTTTGCCGTATTTGACTAAGAAAGGTGGTCCACAATTTGATCAGTGGAGACAATCGCCTAGGCATCCCTTTTGATATTGGTGAGCAGGTGACGGGATTGGACTATAGAGCATGACAGGGTGGTTCGACCAGGGGCAAATGGGTTGAAGTAAAAAACCAAAAACCTATGGTTTGGCCGGATAACGCATACGACAAGGAGTAATTTGATTTGTTTGACCAATAAAACCCGAATATTGGAATGACCACGTGTTTGGACTGTTTGAGCAAGAACTTGACAAGTATAATGTGAGTTGTGGTCGTGGAAGCACAAATTTGGTCGTAGAACCATAAGTCATGGTGTGGCTGCATACACGAAGCGTTGGTTACAATGGGAGTAGACAGTATGCAGCAAAATTTTCAAATCAACTCGTTCAAAGCAAAAGAATAATTTGGCAAATAACTTAAAATTTACTGAAATTGCAAAACTAACTTGGTGGGGTGCGATCAGCAAATTATTGCGGGTGTGAAATGTCATAGAAATGCGTTTGTTATCTTTTCAATTTTCAAACACCTTTTCCATGTACGAGCTGCAATAGCCACCTTTTCGATGTTGGAGCCGCGATAAAACCCTTAGTTTTGTTGAAAATCCTATTATTTCATGCTTGAAAATTCTTTGACACGACATTTCATGTGCAAATTTTCATCATTTCTACAAAATTATTTCACAATTGTATTCGATGTGTTTTACGGATCAAACATACAAAATTTGAGCCAATTTGGTGTTCATTTGACCCCTATTTGACCACATTTAAAAATTGGACAGAGAAAACTATTTGCTGGTCAAAATTGGGCAAATGCAGGCTAGTCGAATGAGAAGAGTTGGTAGTTACTCACCCGCGGTCGAATCTTACTCGGATTCGAACGCAATTGTGAAATTTGACCACGATGGGCATTTTCCTTTCGACCAGTGCTTCTCATTTGACCAGGTCGTTGTTGCTCTAACTTTGAGTAGCAGATAGTTTTCTCTGTACAATTTTTAAATGTGGTAAAATAGGGGTCAAATTAATTCTAAATTGGCTCAAATTTTGTATGCTTGATCCCTGAAACACATAGAACACAATTGTGAAATAATTTACTGAAATTCGCAAACTAACCTGGTGGGGTGCTATCAGCACATTTCTATCGCGGTGTGAAACGCGATAGAAATGTGTCTGTTATCTTTTCAATCTCGAAACAGCTTTTCCATTTAGGAGTCGTGATAGCCACCTTTTCGATGTTGGAGCGGCGATAGGTACATAACTCTAGAAATTGCATAAGAAAACTCTTAGTTTAGTTGAAAAATCCTATTATTTCATGCTTGGCAATTCTTTGAGACGACATTTTATGCGCAAACTTTCATCATTTCTATAGAATTAATTCACAATTGTGTTCTATGTGTTTTAGGGATCAAGTATACAAAATTTGAGCCAATTTGGAGTTCATTTGAGGCTTATTTGACACTTTTGAAAATTGGACAGAGAAAACTATCTGCTAGTCAAAATTAGGGCAATGCAGACTGGTTGAATGAGAGGAGTTGGTAGGCACTCACCCGCGGTCGAATTTTACTCGGAATCAAACACAATTGTGAAATTCGACCATGGCGTGCATTTTCCTTTCGACCAGGCTGCTGTTGCTCTAATTTTGAACAGCAGATAGTTTTCTCTGTCCAATTTTTAAATGTGGTCAAATAGGGGTCAAATTAATCCCAAATTAGGTCAAATTTTGTATGCTTGATCCTTGAAACACATAGAACACAATTGTGAAATAATTTTGTAGAAATGATGAAAATTAGCACATAAAATGTGGTGTCAGAGAATTTCCAAGCATGAAATAATAGGATTTTTCAACTAAACTAAGTGTTTTATGCAATTTGTAGAGTTATGTGGGTATTGCGGCTCCAAGATGAAAAAGGTGGCTATCGCGGGAAAAAGTGTTCGAAGATTGAAAAGATAATAGATGCATTTTTATCGCGTTTCATACCTGTGATAATTTGCTAATCACATCCTATCAGGTTAGTTTTACAATTTTAGTAAGTTGTGAGTTATTTTTTATATTATTCTTTTACTTTGGGTTATTTATAAATAATATTTGCAGATAGTATGCACTAAATTGTTCAGACTAACTCATCAATAGCAAGTGGTTGAATCAATCGAAGCAAGCACAACACCCACGGTCGAATCTTACTCGGATTTAAAAACAATTCTGAAATTCGACCACGCCTTGCATTTTCTTCTCGACCAGGGCTTCTCATTCGACTAGGCTGCTGTTGGTCTAAGTTTGACCAGCAAATAATTTTCTCTGTCCAATTTTTAAATGTGGTCAAATAGTGGTTAAATTAATTCCAAATTGGCTCAAATTATGTATGCTTGATCCCTGAAACACGTAGAACACAATTGTGAAATAATTTTGTATAAATGATGAAAATGTGTACATAAAATGTCGTGTCAAAAAATTTCCAAGCATGAAATAATAGGATTTTTCAACTATGTTCAATTTTTAAATGTGGTCAAATAGTGGTCAAATTAACTCCAAATTGCCTCAAATCTTGTATGCTTGATCCCTGAAATACATAGAACACAATTGTGAAATAGTTTTGTAGAAATGATGAAATTTTGCACATAAAATGTCGTGTCAAAGAATTTCCAAGCATGAAATAATAGGATTTTTCAACTAAATAAGGGTTTTCTTATGCAATTTCTAGAGTTATGCACCTATCGCGGCTTCAAGATGGAAAAGGTGGCTATCGCGGCTCCTAGATGAAAAAGGTGTTGCAAGATTAAAAAGATAACAGACGCATTTCTATCGCGTTTCACACCCGCAATAATTGTTAATCGTACTCCACCAGATTAGTTTTGCAATTTCAGTAAATTGTGAGTTATTTTCATATTATTCTTTTACTTTGGGATATTTATAAATAATATTTGCCGACACTATGTACTTAATTAGTCGAACTAACTCAATAGTGAGTGGTTGAATCAATCGAACCAAGCACATCACATGTCACAACAAGATGAAAGCAATACAGATACAGCAGATCGAATGCGGACAATTAGTTGTTGTATTGGTTAGTCTACAATTAGATGCTTATGATCAGGTTTTGGGGAGATTCGACCATGTATGCTGTTGAGGAGGATGAATGGAGGCTGTATTTGTTTGAATTGGATGAACAGAGGTATGATTTGTTTGAGTATTGTCAGATTTTAAAAGGATGGATATGATTGTGTATTTTTGGAGATGATTATTTTGTAAGTATGATTTTGGCGTTTATTGTTTGTGGTTGCTGAACTTTTTTTTGAGTATGAATATTTTGCTAGATGTGCATGACCATTTTGGGAATGGGTGGTTATGATCAGTTTTTGTGTTGAGTTACTGGTTATGGTATAGATGATGGGTATGATGTGTTGCTTAATTACTGTAGTGATGGCTTTATAATTATATGTGTAGTTGTGCTGGTGAATCAGATGGTGATGTTTACGGAATATTGAGGTCTGATGTTTATGATTGTAACTCGGTTAGATTGGAGGAGGTACGTTGCTGAGAATCATGAATAGATGTTTCATTTCTTTGAATTGGATGAGCATAGGTAGGTTTTATTTGGATATGAGGTTTTATTTTGGTATGACCAGATTTTAGAAGGATGGGTATTATTGTGAGGATACAAAATTTGAGTCATTGTGGAGCTCATTTGATGCTTATTTGACTATATGTAAAAATTGCACAGACAAAGTTATGTAGTGGTTAAAATTGGGGCTGCAGTACTGTGGTAGAAGGAGAGTCATTGGTCCAATGCGAAGGGCTGACATGAGGAGTAATGCAGGTTGTGCTTCAACGGAGTGTGTGGTTGTAGGTTACTCAGATTTGAACAGAAACAGAATTGGCATTTTGTCTGTTTAAATTTTAAATGTGGTCAAATAGGGGTCAATTGAATTGCAAATTGCCTCAAATTTTGTGTACTTGATTGCTGAAACATATATAATACAATTGTGAAATAATTTTGCAGAAACGATTAAAATTTGCACTATATAATTTTTTTGGCAAGATATTTTAGTGAAAATTTTGATGATTTGTAAAAATTTGTTTCACAATTGTGTTCTATGTGTTTGAGGGATTAAGTATACAAATTTTGAGGCAATTTGGAAATCATCTGTTATTCATCTGACTACATCTAAAAACTGGATAGATAAAGTTATCTACTGCCTAATATTAGGGCTGCAGCGGGTTGGTTGAAGGTGATGCATTGGTTGAATATGAAGTTGTGTGAAATGGTTGGCGTGGTTGAATGCGGTCCGAACAATACTACACCGTTGTTGCTTAAATTTTAACCAAGACATATTTCTCTTTGTTTATTTTTAAATGTGCTCAAATAGGGATGAGATGAGTGTTAAATTGGTTCAAATTTTGTGTGGTTGATTAGTGAAACACATAGAAGAGAATTGCACAATAATTTTGCAAAAATGATTAAAATTTGTACAGAAAATATCGCGTCAAATAATTTGAGCAAATTTGGTCAAATATGAAGCTGTCTAAAATGGTTGCCGTGGTTGAATGAAGTCAAAAAAGTACTACACCGTTGTTGCTGTAATTTGGACTATATATATATTTCTCTCTGTTTAGTTTTTAAATGTAGTCAAATAGGGATGAAATGAATGGTAAATGGGTTCAAATTTTGTATGGTTGATTGGTGAAATACATAATAGAGAATTGTGTAATAATTTGGCAGAAATGATTAAAATTTGTATATAAAATATCGTGTCAAATAATTTGAGCAAAATTGAGTAGAACATAAATTTTTTGTCAAGACATTTTGTGCAGAAATTTTGATGATTTGTAAAAATTTATTTCACAATTGTATTCTATGTGTTTCAGCGATTTAGCATACGAATTTTGAGGCAATTTGGAATTCATTTGACGTTTATTTGACCACATGTAAAAAATGCACGGACCAAGTTATGTAGTGGTCAATGTCAAGTTCATAACTGGTTGGTGGAATGTGAACGTACGTGTGTGGTCGGAACGGAAGTGCTGGTTGTGGTTGAATGCCATCTGAATAGTACGATGCAGTCATTGGTGGTCATATTCTAGTCTGATGTGAATGACCATGTTTGTGACTCAATTAATTCGAGCAATGCTCTCAGTTGACGGCATTGTTGTTGCTCAAATCTTTACCAACACATAGTTTTCTCTGTTTAATTTTTAAATTTGGTCAAATAGGGGCGAAATGAATCCCAAATTGGCTCAAATTTTGTGTGGTTGATGCTGAAACACATAGAATACAATCGTGAAATAATTTTGTAGGAATGATTAAAATTTGTAGAACATAAAATTTTTGGGAAGAGATTTTATGTGCAAATTTTGATGATTTATAAAAATATATTTCACAAGTGTGTTCTATCTGTTTAAGGAATCAAGCGTACAAAGTTTGAGGCAATTTGTGATTCATTTGAATGTTATTTGACGACATCTAAAAATTGCATAGAGAAAGTTACGTGTTGGTCAATATTAGGGCCATAGTTGGTTAGTCGAAGGAGAAGTATTGGCTGAACGCGAAGGTGTGGTTGGAAGGGAAATGTTGGTTGTGGTTGAAGAATACGATCGTTGGTCGATTCTACTTGAATTACATTGTTGTTACTCTAATTTTGGTCAACACATACTTTTCTCTGTTCAATTTAAAAAGGTGGTCAAATAGGGGATCTGCATGGTATATTAAAATAGTTGAACCGAATTAACTGCCACCTAATTGATTGGATTCATTTGATCCAATCATAACGTAACAGGAATAAAGTTAAGACCTTTTTTGAGAAATGACGTGCAAAAGATAAAGTATTAGTATGTTCAATTGCAATAACTTTCAATAACGTATTCTAGCCTAGTTGGTTAAGCTGTTGGTGTTTTAGCCTTAGATGCAGGTTTGAATGCTGCTGTCGTCATGCAAAATATTTTTTATTGGTGGAGTTTGAGCACATCTCGATGATGTGGTCGACTGGTCAAAACTTCTGGAGTAGCGCTGTTGGGAGCATCTGGTCGAGTGGAGCATTTGTTGAGGTGTGGCAACCCCATGAGGAGTGGTCGAGTGTCATCCGGTTTGAGAGCTTAAGGGTGGAGTTTGTAAGATCGAGGATGCCGACTAGAGGGGGGGTGATTAGGAGGCTTTTAAATTTTCTTTTCCACTAAGCTATTCCATCAAGATAATTGTTTGAGTTAGATTATACAATAAGGCTTAAAACAATTCAATCAACTAGTTGCATTCAACCATATAAACAATTCAACAAATCATGTAACAAAAGTAAATTTAGCAATTGTGTCAAGATGAATATAAAGCAAGAATGAAATATGCAATTGACACAATATTTTTACCAAGGTCTCGGAGACTCGCCCGGTCTCCCCTACTCCTCGTTGAAGCGCTCTCTCAGAGCCTCGCTTCTATATCCACGAAGGGTATCTCACTAGGGTTGCTCCTTCTCCACACCGGATAGGCGAGCACCACACCTTTCACAATCTTTTGCCAGCCTCTCCGACAAACTTCAATTGGAGAGATCTCGGCTCTCCTCCGGCACCGTCTAGGCGAAGGCGATCGCCAAGAGTAACAAGCCGGATGCACTTTCACTTGGATCAACCACGTGCTAGAAGCTTAATGATGCAAATGATATGCTCAACACTCTAGCACTAGCAATCTAATGGAGATGAAGTGCACTAAACACTCACTAACTCTCCCTCAAGCTTTCTCTCAAATCCACTAAAGAATTTGGGCTCAATTCTAGCCTCCAAATGCAATAACACATATGTAACTCAATTGGTTAGGTTTTCAGCTGAAGAATGAAGTATTTGAGCACCCAAAAATGAAGCCAAACACGAAGTATATATAGCCTCAACGAAAAACTAGCCGTTTGCAAAAAACCGGGCCAAAAGTTGTACAGGCCGGACATTTATGTCCGGCCACTTCAGATAGTGTCTGCCCAGTTCAACGAAAACAGCCGTTGCAATGTGTCAGTTACCGTTGGGCGATTTTTCTGTAAAGGTCGGACAATGTCCGGCCATTTCGGACAAAGTCCGCCCATGACGGACAAATGCCTCAGACGGATGCATTTGTCTCTGTTTCATTTCTGGGCTTAAAAAATTTGTACAGGCCGGACATTGTCCGGCCATATCGGACAATGTCCGGCCACTTCGGATAGATAGCCTCGGACGGATGCATTTGTCTCTGTTTCATTTCTCAAAAGGCTGAAAAAATTTGTACAGGCCAGACAATGTCCGGCCCACTGTACACTGACAGTAAAATAAGCATAACTTTTGATCCAGAAATCTGATTGAGGTGATTTTTGGCTTGTTGGAAATATAACTTAAAGCTCTACAATTTTTTCAACAGGAACAAGATGTAGAAAGGTCTAGAAACTTCTAAAAAACTCAGAAACTTTTCTGCTGTCAAAATATTCAATCCAAAAATCATTTCAAATGCAATTTGGGGTATTTGCACATACGGATTTTGCTGTTTTCTCGCGGATGTGATTGTTGTCACTCAGCAACGACCACGACCACATAGGTCTGACATCCGATCGAAAACAGGTGGTCGATAGTGTTTGGTCGAGCGTATGCAAGCGAGCCGAAGACTGGTACGACCAGTCCAAACTCCTACGACCACGCCCAAACCCTAAACAGAAAGCCGCCAAACAAGCGACACGACCACGACCACGCATCAACACTGATACGATTAGAATATGCAAATATGACCACGACCAGCTCTAGATAAATAAACCAATTTAAACAGCTGGCGATCATGACTAAGTGCAGTTTTCAAAACATTTAATCTAATGCACATGAACTACACTTAGACTCACTAGCAATGCAAGACACCAGTGCAAGATGATATGAATGCATCTGAGCTTCTGCACTAGATAGATTCAAGCTACTAGTTTCCGACCCCTCTTAATAGTACGGTCAAACTAGTAAAAAGAAATCTATCAACCCGATCTACCTCCAAACACCGAGACCGGTAAAATCCTAAGAAAACAATCCTTAATCTTGGATTTTACCTTAGGTGAAGTTTGACCTTGTGAAGCTCGACCGCTCGACACTTGTCCTCGCAATGCTTGACCTTGCTAAGCTTGACCACGCTCGAGATGTCTCATATCGACTTCATCCTCTTCACGCCCTTGCTCGCTTTTATCCTGCAATCAATCTGAGACTACAACGCGTACACTTAATGCACAATATTAATCTCAAATATAGGTCGTCATTAATCACCACCAGAGAAACTACTCCACACAGGAGTTAGCTCGACAGTGTCTCTTTCCAGTGAAATGACGCAACCATATTCAACGAGTAGGAAATGAGTATGAGATAGAATACAATCATATAGATCGTAGATGATAAACACATACGCACACGATATATACTACTCATGAAAAGATATCAATCAACCTTGATGATCAAAGTGATGACCTCCCCCTCAACATGTGTATCGATATCAAATCCACAACTGGAGTCATCAACTTCAAGATTTATTATATAACATCTTGATCAATCAATTAGCACAAGCTTGATACATCCACCGAGCTCCCCCTCTACATATGCATCAATATCAAATCCGCAACCGAGGAAACATCCAATTTAGGGTTTACCGATAATCAACTCAACTTAATTGTGCCAAATCAGGATTTATCTAATTTGTCATTTGATCATCAAGTCTGACATCTTCAGATTAACTTTAATCATCATGGATTTATCCAAAACGTCATTAATCATTAAAACCTAGATATTAAGATCTACCTAGATCCAACAGAGTTTGCACATGTCAATAAGGTGATGTAACGCCTTACTTGTGGCTATGGTCGCACGCAGCAAAATCGGTGTATGTTCACAAGATGTGGTTGTGGCTGACCAGCTGAAGTACCGCAGGGTTTGTTAATGATTGGTTTGTGTATGGGCAATGGAATAAAGGTATGTGTTGGGAACAATTATTTAGTTTTTAATCTATATCTTATCATCGACAAATGTATCTGTTGAATATACGAAATAGTAAGCTATTGTCTGATTGCATCCTGTTTTGTAGCTAGTTAATCAAAGTATTGCAAAGATTCATGCTGAGAAGTGCCTGTGGGTAAAAAAAATTGTATCTTTTTGGTGGTTGATTTTGTCTGAAGAAAATGAATCATGTCAGAAATCGGAAATTTGATTTTGATAGTAGCTTGAGGTAGTGAACACAAAAAGAAAAGAACACTTTGGGGGAGGTAAGATGTGTAGCTGATGTCGTTTGATTGATGAATTCTGTGGAGAACTGTAAATGTGTTTTGTTTGGTTATGTTTTTGGGACGAAATATCTACAATCGGATGTGGATGATTGTATCTAGGTGGATAAGAAGCGTTTCACTATGTTGTCGTATGGGTTTTTTTGGAGCAGCATATTTTGATGTAGACTGACTGTGTGTCTATGTCAGTTAGATTTGCTGTATGATTTGAAGAAGACATCCGATACTGCATTTAGTATGTAATAGTCAGCAGAGTTTTGCAGTTTTAACAGGTAAGGTACTGTTTTTGACCAAAAAGCACAAGCGATACCAACATCATGTACATATGACGGCAGATGCAGCATTAGTAGGGTTCGAAACCGGAGACAGCGTTGCAGTACAGTGTGGAGTAGAGATAAAGACAACGCATGCACTAAGCAAAAAGTTGACGACGTGAGACATCTACACAATGGATGCAGGTGATGAGGAGATGAACATATATTCGTTGGCACGAAAGAGGTAACATGTGTTCTTTGTAAGGAAATCACCTCAAAAAGTTATATCATGTGTCGTTGGTGGGGCTTGCAGAGTATCAAGTAGTGTGAGATGGAAAGTCTGCAGGACTGTAAAGATAAGATGTTGTTAATAGGTTTGCAGTCACAGAAGGTATGGTTGTGTAGGGCAGAAGCAAGGAAGAAGGTACCCTTTTTTTTGACGTTTGGAATCATGGTCGGGAAAAAGAACCCATTTAACTGAATGTGTGCTGCCATCAGGAAGATTCTATTTAGCCAAGCAATCATATTTAGTAATGGATGTTGGAGTCAAAAAAATGGAATACCTTGGTGCGTCATCTTTGGCTGACAAAATATTCTGCGTTACAGACGAAGTCGACTGAGGTAATGTTGGCTGCAGGAGTTGTGCAACATCTGGAGGCAGTATGCTGTAAAAGAAAGGCTGAATCAATGTATAAATCTGAACAACGATGTGTGTATAAATGTAGCAAATAAAATTGTGAAACCTTTGAGTTGTGTCTAATGAAGTCGTGAGAGACATATCTGTGGATGAGTCCTCTGGATCAGCAGTGATGATAGACTGTTGCGGTGTATCAAGTTCTTCGTCAGCTGTTTTAATTGTTTGCATAACTGGACGTGGTGTAGTGGGTGTGATGCTTGAGGACTGAAGTATGGGCTGTGGTGTATGAGTTTTTATGTCAGGTGTGTGCATCCGGTCAATGGGTGGAGTAGGCGCAAGATCTGAAGATGTTAGTAACAATGGAGGCTGATTTTGTGGAATCGGGGATACTTTTCTGATAACATGTCTAATAGAATAATCCATGCTACGCTTCTCATTAACTCCTATGTGAAATACTGCTGGTCCACTCTTGAATTGTGATAAGAGAGGAGGCACATGATGTGGGCTTATTTTCATGCCCTGCGATGCCTCGCCAGCTGTGCGGCCCACAAGTTGTTCAGTGATATAAGAGAATGCGAGAGTATCTAGGGAAGTCGCTCCATCAGTCAGAGTCAGTGGAAGTTTGTACCTGTATTATTAGATAGAAACAATATAAGTATATATGAAATCAAGGATGAAATCTAAATAATATGAGATGGGCAACTAACGCAGCTATAGGTTTGCCAAGTCTATGGCAGGTTGAGCATTGTGGGACAGATGGAACTGTGTAGTAAACGACTTTGCAGCTATAGCATGCTGGATACCACCAGGTGATGCCTGGAATCATGCGTGAAATAGATGCGATGCAGCTGTATCTAGTTCCTCCCTTCATTTGTTTAAAATAAGTCAGAACAAATAATAATTGAGAAATCATATATACTATATACAACAGATGTTAAGAGTGAACCGCATTAGGGTTTAAGACTGTATGTACGAATGATACCTGAAAATTTGACAGCGGCATGTTGGCAATTTCAGCAAGTGTGTATATTTTGCCAACAATATCTGGTGTATGGTGCTGCATTGGTTGAGGTAATTGGAGTTGGAGGGTTGGCTTTTACCATTGATATCTTGGTAGAAGCAACACAATAAAAAACTCATGAGTTTATTGAAATAAGCTAAAGAAATATTGTCAATAGCAATGCATCTACATAAATAGAAATAATACATATGTTTAAAAGGAGTCGGAAAGAGAAAAACCTTGAACGGAATTCGGTCACTTCAGGCGTATCAAGATCGATATATATTTGAGTAGCTGACGTTGACAATGCCTGTGATTGACCTAAAAAGTGTAGATAAACAAAATCTAAGTTTTATGTTTGAGATAAATGTATAGTAAGCAAAAAGTAGTAATGAGCAAAAGCATAATCAACCCATGTATCATCGGATGCGGATGCCTGCAAATATCGCAACAACAATGTTGTCACGACTTTTCGCAACAACAGATTGTTCATCAAATTGTTCTCCATGTTCTTCCTACAAGATTATCCGTTGTGATTGTTCGCTATAAGCGAGTGATGAAAATATAAGAAATATTAGTTAATTCAAAGTTGGTAGCAGATGCGGATAAACAATATAATGCTGATTGTATGTAAATAGTTCAAACTTCTCATCTCGTATGTCTATCTGTCTATGTTTCTTTGTTGATGAGCTAACATAGTCATGAGGACCAACGTAGCTTATAACACCAAGTAAATCTGTAATATAAAAATGGGAAACAAAGCTCAGGAGGCATAAAGGTAAAGAATAATATATGTTAACAAAAAATGATACCTATAAGAGGGTTCGCAGGTGTTTCGTAGGTTAAGATATCATCAAAGTTGCAAAAAGAAAAACTATGATGCGAGATATCTGCTCCTCTAGATTGGAGTTGATGCACCTTTGTTTCAAGGCTAAACTGAAGCATATGATTTGCGCACGGATAGATGTATGATTTGCCAGATGTATTAACTATGTCAGCATTTGTTATCATGTAGACAAATCCCTGAGTAAGTTGTCCGCGAAAGTGAGCAGTACATCTTTTAAGAATTGTTAGTTGCATTTTGGTGCCCTACAGAATGGAGAATAAAATAATACAAAAGACGCACACATTGATAGAAATAACAGCACGAGTAATAGTAACAAATGACCAAATAAAGGGAGAAAAATTAACACACATCTTCATCCAGAAGGAGGCCATCGATGCTGATTAGTGGATCAGATGCTGTTGATTTCAGATTTTTTGCTTCCCAGAGGGAAATGATTCTGCCGTATACTTTGCAACCTTGTTGGCCAATTACTAAATCTTTTAGAGTGGAAACTGCAGCCATAGCCACCTGTTGAACAATATGAGAGAAATAGGTAATAATAGAAGAAAAATTGAATGAAACAAAAAATATTATTGGGGAAATTATTGTTGGTACATAAATTGTAATTGTAGAAAACTGTGGTGTGAAGATTTATCATCTGCAGAAAACAGTCGAGAAGATACGATCATTGTGTCACATTAGAAATCACATCGCGCTGTAGACCGATATATGTAATTTCAAAATAAAAAATAGATGCCAACATAAGATAGATAATGAATCATGATGTATTGATTTGGGTGAGAAATACCGTGTGCTCCAAGACTGGCTTCTTGATGGATCAGTAGTAATTAACTACCCAGCACTATCCAATTTATCTAGGTACGTAGCTCAGAACATGAAGAGCATTAGAAGAGGGAGTCCAAGATGCATGTACAGTACTCAGTGTGTGTATGGAGTGATACTTTAGCTAGCTAGTCTTTGTGCTGTTACTTCTTCATGGTTCGCCTACTGATTACCCTATCGATCCAATACTAGTAATACTATACATGCATTGCATGGCTAGGCAGCTATACATGTATGCTTTTGAATTTAGCTAAGTGTGTGGCAAAGTATCTGTCAGTTGGGTTTACCAGTGCTGATAGCTAATTAGCGTTTAAGCTTTGGGCTTTTCTGATGGGCTGGTAGTGTAGTTGGTTCAAGTAGTTATAGTAAAGCAGATGAAATTTGGGATGAAACAGAGAGAAGTCTATTCATTACATTCAATAAGAGATGGTCAAATAAAGTTGAAAATCTGAACTGGTAAAAATGTAAAAGCATCAATAAGCTGTCATCAATGTGTTAGACTATTGGTCCTCAAATCAGCAGGTGTCAAGCGAAATAAGTACCGCTATTTGTCTAAATTTAATCTAGTAAAGCAGATGAAATTTGGGATAAAACAGAGAGAAGTCTATTTATTACATTCAGTAAGAGATGGTGAGATAAAGTTGAAAATCTGAACTGGTAAAAATGTAAAAAATTTCAACCTCTGAAGACAACCAAAATGAATGGGCTTGGTTTGTGAACAAATTATGAACATGGTTGAAACAGAAAAATGAATCTGATAGTTAATGGGAAAAAAGGCAGACAATCTGAACATAATAAAAAATAAGACGGTGAAGAAGACTAGTAAAATTTAATCAGAAATCAAAACGCGACACTGAATCTTAGCTGCATACACGATATACAGATCAGGAGCTGGAATAGCAGAAGAAAAGACTGACAAAAAAATATGAAAGTGTGGAAATCGCGGGAAAGCGAGGTAATGTCAAATAAAAATGTGTAATTAGATTGATAATAGGTAGAATAAGAATACGAAAAACATATCTGAGAAATCGAAATTGATGGATTTGGTTTGTAAAAAAATTATTAAGATGACTATTTAATTAGAAATCAGAATGTGACACTGAATCTTAACCATATGCATGACATACAAATCAAGAACTGGAATAGCAGCAGAAAATACTTGTAAAAAATATCAAAGTATGGAAATCGCGAGAAAGCGAGATAATATCAAATAAAAATGTGTAATGAGATCAACAATAGGTAGAATCAGAATATGGCAAACATATCTGAGAAAGCGAAATTGATGGATTCAGTTTATTAAGAAATCATTAAGATGAGTGGAGAGAAATGAATCTGATAGTTAGTAGGAAAAAGGGAAAAAAATTTGAATATAAGAAAAAAGAAGATAGTTAGGAAGATTAATAAAATTTAGTTCTAAATTAGAATGTGATATTGAAATTTAATTGTATGTACAATATATAAATCAACAGGTCAAATGGCAGGAGAAAATGGTGGGTAAAAAAAAATCAAAGTATGGAAATGCCAACAAAGCAAGGTGACGCTGAAGAAAAATTTGCAACAAAATCAATAACAGACATAATCACAATAGAACAAACAAATTTGAGTAGGCACCGAATAAATGGTAGTAGTGCGAAATAGTAAGAACTGAGAGAAAAAGGATACGAAAAAACTAACAATAAAAGATAATAAACAATTTGACAATGCATGAAGAAAGAGTACTGAAACATGATGCATCATATTGCTTTTATAATCAATTTTTTGAGAGTATTCTAATCAAAAGAATGCTGGCTGTAGAATTATATGGAGGTAACGATGTCGAAAAATAGTAAAATCATGTGTAGAAAGTTGTCACATCACATTGTCAGAAGCATTACTATTATGCAGTAATTGTAAAGTAAACTGCAATATTAGCAGAAGGACACAGAAGTAATGATATGCAACGATATGACCAAGAATAAAGAGGAATATATTCATCAGTTGCACTAACATGTAGTCGACTAAAAGTAGTGAATAAGTTGCCATCTATTACAAGGAGTAATATAATATACATTAATAGTTATCAGGGTATGGCTGCAGCCATACGATGAAAGATTTCTTTATAGACAACATTTTGGGTACAATCAGCATTTTCAAAGGGAACATTTTCAATTAATATTTTCAGGCCTTTTGGTGATGTAACACGCGATAATGCAACATAAAGTTGGCCATGAAAAAAGACAGGCGAAGGCAAATAAACACCGACTCTATGCAGGATCTGGCCTTGGCTTTTATTAATGGTCATAGCATATGTAACACGGACTGGGAATTGTGGACGCTTCAATTTGAATGGCCATTTTGAATCCGCAGATGTAGCTATTATTTTGGGAATGTAAGCTTTGTTGCCCTTTGCTTTTCCAGTGATTATAGCTCCTTCAATCACACGGTGCATCAATTGCGTGATTATCAATCTAGTGCCATTACAAAGGCCACGTGATGAATCCAAATTTCGAAGCAACATAATGGGGATCCCTATCTTGAGACGGAGGTGGTGTTCGGGTAATCCACCAAGAGATATTGTATTTAGAAATTCTGGAGGATAAAGTGATTCAATCTCTGAATAATTGCTTATCGCATTATCTATAGAATCTGAGCTATAGTACGACATTTCTTCTGTAGATAGCCGATTAATCATGCATTCATTGATAGTGGTGATGATATCATTTGTTGGTGCTAATATAGCTCGATCATAGAGGTAGGATGGTGCATCATGTGAATTGAGGAATGAATCATATACAAAAGAAATTAGACCTTCAATATGTCTCTCTGATGGAGGCAACAAAAGATATGTAGGTATTTGAATCCAAGAATCATCAACACCATTTTGAGTAGAAACATAAGGTATGGCGCCATCACCAACAGCAAGTAACCATTGGGAGAAATGGTTAAGCTCATCCTTGTCTACTGCAGTGAGATTTCTCGATCGAAGTCTCATATTCTCAGTCAATTCAAAGACAAAATAGTGATGCCATAAATATGAGCAAACAATGGATGCAGCGACTATTTGATCTTTTGTTCCATTATGTATAACTGGAAGTGTTTGACGGAAATCACCTCCTAAAACTATGGTTGCACCACCAAATTGTTTATTTTGAGAGTCTGTGTATACATTAGATAATATATCTCTGAGTGTCCTATCCAACGCTTCAAATGAGTACTGATGGCTCATAGGAGCTTCATCCCAGACGATGAGAGATTTTGCTGAAGCAGTTCTGACAATTGCGTGTTTTTTTGATAGCACACATAGAATGACTGTGTATGTCAATGGGTATTTTGAAGCGCGAATGTGATGTTCGACCACCAGGCAAAAGAAGTGCTACAATACCCGATGATGCCACTGCTAAAGCGATTTTGCCTTGCGATCTGATAGCACTATTCTGTTTTTCTTTGGAGAAAAACCAAACAAAAACTTTCCACAAGAAGGTTTTCCCAGTGCCACCATGACCAGACACAAAGAAAGTTTGACCAAGATGGCTATCAACAGATGCAATCACAGCATCATAAATCTGTTTCTGGTGAACATTAAGATTAGAAGACCCAATTGTTGGCTGCGAAGAGTCAACATCCATCACAAAAGATAATTCGTTCATTATGAGGCTATTTTCTGTCAAAGGTGGTTGTTCATATGGGAGTGGCAACTGAAAGTGTGACAGAGAATAACCAGAATGTGCAAGTAACTTATCTATTTCAAGGAGAAGATTGTTCCTGATATGTTGATCTATGAAACTGGTTGGATATGTGGTTGTTGATTGACTGATGTGATATGCCATGTCTTCAGACATCACAGACGAAAATTCTTCAAAGAGCGTTGCTGGGTCAGAAATCTCACAAAAAAGCAGTAGTGTCACATAAAGTTGCCAAAGTTGGTAAGGAAGAGTTCAGGTAGAAGCATCGCTAAGTGCATGAAACCACTCACGGTCATTGCCTAAAAGACCAAGGGTCTCACATGTAGCTCTATAGGTCGAGTATCATGCCCTCGGATAGTACGCATCGCGTTAAAAGATGTTGCCCCCTTCATAATATGAAGCAACATTCGTAGATAATATAGCTCACCCTGATTTGGAGCAACATGTGCAAGGCGCCCAATCTTTCTAGATGCCTTTCGAGGAGCCCAACATTTACCATCTGGATGCCACATCCAATACTCTGGGAACTGAATGTATGTTATTTGGCGCGCTGTTGGGTATTAACGATTTGCATCAAACCATGCAGTCAATTTTGTGATGGAATTTGCAGGGTTGTCAAGCAGCTATTCAAGATCATCATCCTCTGTGAAGACAACATTATTGAGGAAAGGGAGATGAACAGGGAGTCGCTCAATAGAAGGATCAGTATAATGTATGTCGTACTGCAGTAAGCGCCAAGCTGCCTCACTGGGAGTAACACAAAGGCAATTCAAGTAGTTAGTGATCTCATTAAGATCTTCTATGGCACCACCAGAAGCACCCCGACGAAATCCTATTTTAGTACAATCAAAACCTTTCGCGATATATTTGAAGAGATATTTATGCATTCCATCATGGTTGACCCGTTCGACATTTATGTGGGCTTGGTATTTGACAAGAAGATCAACATTGTGTGGAACAACAAATCGGTTGTCCAAATGTACACCATTAATCAGAACATTGGCACCATTGTCTGGGCGGCTATATTGTGCGTGCCCACGATCTAACAAAACTGTGTTGGCGTAAAAAGCTTTAGGATAAGATTTAGAACACCTGCCTTGAGACATGCAAGGTGATTGTGGATTTGCAGCTCCACATGGGCCATACATCATGAAAGAAGTAACAGCTTCATATCCAATGGGGTCAGTCATAGGATCTGGCAATTGAGCAGATATCATAGAATCAATTTGCACAACAGTCAAGGCAGCAGATTTGTTAAGCCATATGATAATGTGGACGTGGGGCAGACCATGCTTCTGAAATTCAACAGTGTAGACCACTGCAATGAGTACATACAAAAATAGAGGAAGCGAAGCAAATCTAATGAGAAAAGAATCAAAATTATCAGAGATACAAATAATGGTGACAAAACGATAAGGAGGGAAATGTATAGATAGAAGAATAACCTGCATTTATCTCGCCAAAGAAGTGTTTTTCCATAATATCGTCAAGAAGCATGTTGAGTTTCATCTTGAAAACTCTATTGGTAAGATCAGGTCTATTAGATGCATGCTGCCGTGGTATATGGCGTAAAGCATCGGCAATTTCCGACCATGATGCATTACATGTAAATGTGATGAATAAATCAGGACATCCATATTTCCCGCAAACAGCAACACAATCTTGGTAGTTTTGATATAGGTAGTGAGGTCCACCAGTGAATGACGCTGGAAGAATGATACGCTGCCCAGTAGACAAAGCAGAACTAATGCCTCTGCCAAGAGAATCAACTAAACATTTGTATGAGCTTGCCCTATATTTCTGTTGGAAAGCCTTATTCCTATAGTGATTCAAATGAGCTTCTTTGACACAACAATAGCTATCAATAATATAAGCCTGCATCAATGCTTTGCAGCGTTGAGGCGTATTGAAATCACCAACTCTGTCGTGTAATCTATGTGCATAATATTCTGCCATGCATTGTAACAGTTTTTCTCCCTAGTGAGGCAGACCGGATGGAAGGGCGATATGCAAGAGCCTGATGGTATCCATCTTTGCCATATGGGAATAGAATAGGATATTGCATAGACATGAATCTACAATGCGTCTCACTAATGCGCTGCAGCGTTGACGCTCGATCTTCGACAATGATGTCTCTGCCAGTATTTGTAGTGTCGGCATCATCTATGAGCAGGCCAACTACTTCAGGCGCAACTGGCGCACTATACACATCACTATGAGCATTTGGGTTTGCATAGATTCTGATAGAATAGTGGTCATTTGTTGGCATAGGAAATCTATCACGAGCTGTCCTAAACAACCTGACAATAGGGTTGTGGACATCCAGCATACGAATGAAAAGTTGAACTAAATCCTCATTTGGTTGAAAGCGGGCATCTCCAAACGAAGAAGCGACACTGATTCTGTTGGCAACTTCATGTGCAGTGTCAAAAATGTAAAGTTGTGCATATATTGGCGCGACACCTTCAGTAGGCAGAAGCGAACCAATGCGGTGACATATTTGACCATTGATCTTAAACACATAAGGACCACGACCATCATTTACTGAACTGACAATATTGGCTCCCATGGATGTCATGGCAAACATAGAGTTGTACTGTCTAATGTTTTTGAAGAAATGGGATGACAATGAAGCATCAGTGAATGTAAGTAGATCCAAGAGAGGTTGGAGAGGCAATCGATATGAAGGTAGCTTGATGCTGCCACCTCTACAACATAAAGAGTATTGCGGAGAAGATGTATGACACTGCCTCCGAATCCGCTCTTCATACCAAAATAGAGCACCGCAATATTGGCAACTATGAACAGGAGCACCAAGATATACAGGAGAAAAAATGGTACCTAAGCAGAAGCAGAGATTTAGGGAAGAAGAAGCAATACAACATAGGAACACATGAAGGCAAACACACTAGAAGCAGAGGGCAGCAGAAATTGGAAAGCATGAATCGCAAGCAGTTAGTCGAACTTACGAGTGTGTCTCATCTGCGCAGAATCAACATGATCTATGAACGTATGCACTATGAACAAAAGTGATAGTAAGTAAAAGATGCATAAACTATGGAGGCAGCAGTAACTAATAATAATTCTTGTGCCATACCGAAAGCACTGCTGAAGGGAGGAATGGATGCAACAGGCGACGATGATGATGCAGAAGCATCATGAGATGGAATAGATCGTGCAGCATCAACCGCTGCATCAGAACGGGAGGAAATGTTATGATGTGTACTTGCGACACAAGAGAACAAAACAGTGAACAGGAAACAATGGTATAAAACCTGGATGACGACGGTGCCGCAACGCGTCCCTACGATGACGACGAGACTCTGCAGCCAAAGCTGAACTTGGGCGAGGAAATTCGATAGGCGAAGAATGCACATGGCATGAACGCCGAACACGAAGATTGTTGCTGCATCGAGGGTCCATAATCAACAGAAGGCATTGATTTGTGGATAATATGTGGTAAGGTGACAGGGTTTTTGGCCACAAATGGTCAAGAACTGCACTGACACGGTTGGGCAAAGGTTAATGCGAGGAAAAAACGGTACAACCAATAGAAATTCGTAAAAATCACGTGAGCTCTGCTGGACTCTGATAGCAACAAATAGGTACATCAAAAATAAATGATTAAACGGAGGCACCATCACAACTGTATACAAAACATATATTAAACAGAGGCACCATCATCAATGCCCCATTATTGCATGCATCGCCACACTGTACGTGTCGGCAATCAGGCAGTCCTAAACTTACCAAAATACTCCACACACAAAAAAGAAAAAAACCTCTGAAGTGGGAAAAAAGACCTATAGACCTAATGCCTTTCTTAGGTGACAACCCTCCCCTACTTTTGCAGCAATGTGATCTGCATTGATCCCATGATAAAGAAATATTCTCTTTGTTTGTCTTATTTGTTGTTTTAAATTTTGTGCAGTCCCCAAAATGTAACCTTCATCGCTGATTTCTATATTTATATACCAACAAAAATTTCTAAAATTATTATTATATTAAAGTGAATTTGATAACAAATGCGCTAAAATATGACTCTCATATAATATATGTTAATACTTATTTACATTAGTGGTCATATCATGGGAAATTTTACAGGCACAGACATTAAATGCCAGGTAAAAAAACAATGTAAATCCTTGTATAAAACTATGCTCATAAAACTATCATCCCTGAAAACAACAAAGATTTGATACGAATTTTGCCATTTTTACGTCCATACAAAAATCTTATGAGCCATTAGTTGTTAAGTAAATAGTTTAGTGAGTAGTAGTAATATATATATTTCTTAGTATAAGAATACAGTCTTATCCGATATATCACAATCACCTATTACGAAAAAAGATCGGTGAGCATTTACTTCCACAATGGATGATCGAGATGAAAAAAAACACAGTACAATAACCAATTTTTTGGGCCTAGGTCTTCACTTGAGTTGTGGAAATGAGAACACATAAGAGGAAAAATATTATCAAAAGTTGTTAATCTATTTCTATTATTAATATCTCTCAATCTACCTTAATCATCTATGAATTATGTCAAACCATCGTAAAAACTCTTAATATGAGTTAATCATCCTCGTCATGATGTGATTAAGAGAGTTTGACCCAATGGAAAGCTCAATTTTAACTTTTGCAGGACCTTGGCGCAATTCATACAGTTTACATAACCCAGAGTGAGCCGCCTCATCTATTTCGGACCAGATTGATAATGGCAGCATCGCAGCCCAAAATAGGTTGTCACACCAAAGCGGTCGACATGGAAGGTCACCGAACAACAATGGAGGTCAAAAGCGACGACGACCAATGGCGAAGCAGCAACGGTGGTAGCACATAGCCGGCCTGGTCGAAAGTTGCGGACTGGTCGAACAAAACGCGGCGCCAAAAGCGCTGGACAGCACCGCGCGGGAAAAAGTCTTTGAGGAGGGAAACTGGTCGACATAAGCTGCGAGGCGATCGTAGTCAAAGCGAAGGTAGCGCATACATATAACAATTGATGCGAGGGACGGGGCTGGTCGACAACAGCAGACGAGCAAGGCAAAGGGTACACATGTTGGACGTTGACGAGAAAAGGTGGTCGACAAAGAGTGCGAGCCGGTCGTGGGCAAAAGCAAGATGGGGCACACACATAGCAATCTGGTCGAGACAGCGCCAACACGCGGACAACAACATCCCCAGTACAGAGATGCAACGCAACGAAGAAAGCAAAACAGAAGCCGCACACAACACGTGAGCCAGTATTAACTGGGCTAACCATCTAGAATTTTTGATATGTTCCTATTCTTATCCAGTAGTGACGATAAAACTTTTATCTTTCTTCTCTTATGTTAATCACCCTCAACTACAGAACTGCACGTCACATAACAATAATAAAGACAGAGTTGTCAGGATGGTAAAGTAAAACTGTGTATCATTTCTAAATCTATACGAATAATCTGTAGACAAAACGAACAGAAAGAAACAGGGATGCGCAGACAAAAGCAATAGCAAGTGACGAGGATTGACACCCGGGTCACTTCTAATAAACTTTTGGTTCAAGACAGGTTCGAACCAGACATGTGTCTGGCAATGCGAACTCAAGCTATTCTGAGGGGCATCACCATGAGGTCGCAAGCTTTACGCGATCAGGTCGCGGGCTTCGTGCAATCAGGCCGACAGCTTTGCGCAGTCAGAAGTTCGCATGCTATACGCGAACTGGATATCCGGGATGTTGCGCGGTTAGCCCACATTCCGCGGTCAGAACATTCTCGACCAGGGTGCTTAGAGTTCATTCGGTTATCCATATAACAGGATATTCCAAGCATCCCGAGAATTCCTCCACGTTGAAGACCAACCGTCAGAGGTTAATATATGCGGTTATTCATGATTAACACGTGTTAATAACCTCCGTGGAAGTTAACAGCAGTTCTCCAAAAACCGCATCCAACCGTTTGATGCAGTTTCTTCATATGGCACCCTTTCGACCAGTATAAAAGGGTGGCATAGAGGTCCGAGGAAAGGGGGACATTCAATCCATTTGGAAGAACAAGACTCCTGATACAAGTGAGACATAACACATATCAACTACGAAAAACAGCCAAGTCTACGGCCCAAATTAGATAGTTTCTACAAGCCTCCCTGGCTTTATTCTGTACGTTTACATAGGAAAAATCCTTCGCCTGTGAAGGAGTTTTTCTGTTATTTCTGTAACCTTTTATCACCTATAGTGAAATCCTAACAGGACGTAGGGCTATTACTCCCACCATCGAGAGCCCGAACCTGTATAAATCTCTCTGTGCTCCTGTTCACCATTATTCTACATACCTTCCCGGAGGGTCATCTTGAAAGGTCTCATCATTACAAATTTTGCATAAGTTCGGCTGAGGACTCCGAGTCCGAATCGTCGACAGCAAGAAAGAGGGATCACACTAGGAGCATAGAAGCAACACGGCGTGATGCGGAAACCTGCAAAATAAACACACAAAACACAAAGCGAGACGACAAGCACACATTTAGATTAAGAGTTGAAGCAAGAAATCCACAAAAAAACAAAAAGGAACGAAAAAGGCGCGATGAGAAGACAAAGAAAACGCAGAAATGGCGACACACACGGGGGCGACAAGCACTGAAGAAAGAACTCACCACAACAACGGCGAAGCAGCAGCAGGCAGCAACGCAACCACTGGCGAAGGGAAAAAGAAACCGAGAAAACCAAAACACAAATAGGATTAACAGAAGCAAAGCATGGCGGAGAAAAACACAATGGAAACGACGCGCAATTTGTGGGCGGACATAGAACCCACCTACCAACACACTGCAACAAATCGACGCTGCCAAAGCAAACGATCAGATGGCTAAGAAGCTTATTTGATATAAGGACAGTATACATTTTAATATTGTGCAACTTGTCGAGTTTTCAGAGCTCGACAAGTTGCTGCTGGTCCCCTGCTTTATTTCTTTGGTCCCCCTGCTAACTCACTCACACAGACTTATTTCTTTGAAGCAGTAGCAGCAACACACACATACACACACTTCATTTCATCTTTCCACCCTAGATCTAGCAAAATCCGTCTGATAAATTTATTTGGTGTAGAAGAGAAAGTTGTAGAGAATTGCGAGTTCTTCGAAAAGAGGTAATTTTTTTCTAAATGCATTTAAGATTCTGTTAATTATGTTGCTAATGACGTGATTAGGGTTTATATTTATGTTTATGTGTATACAAGAGTAGGTATTATGTTTTTAGGAATATATTTAGGAAATATGTGCATCTGTATGTATGTTTGTAAAATAGATTTTTTTAAATGTATGTGTGTATGTTTGGAAATGTATGTGTATATGTTTGAAAATAGGGGTTTATAAATGTATGTGTGTGTGTGTTTGAACAATAGATTTTAGAAATATATGTGTGTATGTTTGAAAAAATAGGGTTTTTAAATGTATGTTTGTATGTTTGGAAAATAGGTTTTTGAAATGTATGTGTGTATGTTTAGAAATATATGTGTGTATGTTTGGAAAAATAGGGTTTTTAAATATATGTTTGTATGTTTGGAAAATAGGTTTTTGAAATGTATGTGTGTATGTGTGTATGTTTAGAAATATATGTGTGTATATTTGAAAAAATAGGGTTTTTAAATATATGTTTGTATGTTTGGAAAATAGGTTTTTGAAATGTATGTGTGTATGTTTAGAAATATATGTGTGTGTATGTTTGGAAAATATGTTTTTGAAATGTATGTGTGTATGTTTACAAATATATGTGAATATGTTTGGAAAAATAGGGTTTTTAAATATATGTTTGTATGTTTGGAAAATAGGTTTTTGAAATGTATGTGTGTATGTTTACAAATATATGTGTATATGTTTGGAAAAATAGGGTTTTTAAATATATGTTTGTATGTTTGGAAAATAGGTTTTTGAAATGTATGTGTGTATGTTTACAAATATATGTGTGTGTATGTTTGGAAAATATGTTTTTGAAATGTATGTGTGTATGTTTAAAAATATATGTGTGTATGTTTGGAAAAATAGGGTTTTTAAATATATGTGTGTATGTTTGGAAAATAGGGTTTTATAAATGTATGTGTGTATGTTTGGAAAATAGGGTTTTTAAATGTATGTGTATTTCGTTTTAGAAACTATGTGCACACAATAGAAAATATAAAATTAGGTTATTTTTAATTGTGCACATGCATACTGTATGTCTAAAAATTAGGTTTTGGACATATATGTGTATGCATTTAGAAATTATGAAACTAGGCTATTTTCAATTACATGCATGCATGCTCTATGTTTAGAAATTATGTTTTTTAAATGTATATGTGTATGGTTTTAGAAACTATATGCATATGTGTATGTTTGTAGAAAATATAAAATTAGGTTATTTTTAATTGTGCACATGCATACTCTATGTTTAAGAATTAGGTTTTGTAAAATATATATGCGTATGTATTTAGAAATTATGAAACTAGGTTATTTTCAATTACATGCATGTATGCATGCTCTATGTTTATAAATTATGTTTTTCAAATGTATATGTGTATGTATGGTTTTAGGAACTATGTACATGTGTGTATGTTTGTAGAAAATATAAAATTAGGTTATTTTTAATTGTGCACATGCATACTTTATGTGTAAGAATTAGGTTTTGTAAAATATATATTCGTATGTATTTAAAAATTATGAAACTAGATTATTTTCAATTACATGCATGTATGCATGCTCTATGTTTATAAATTATGTTTTTCAAATGTATATGTGTATGTATGGTTTTAGGAACTATGTGCATGTGTGTAATGGTGTCATGTTATTTACGCGTGAGATGAATGTGTGTAGGGAATGGAGGGTCCGAAAAAAATTTCCATATTTTATGGTGACGGCATAATTCGCGAGGGGCAAAGCGGGGTTGATATGAGCCGTTGCCAGTACGTGACGGGCGAGCTGAGTGTACATAACACCTCATTTCTAGACCTGAATTTGTGGATCCTGAATATGTTCGGGAAGCGGCCTCGCGATGAAATGGTTCTAATTGAAGGGCTCATCGTTCGTGAGGTAGATAATGAGCCATACTGGATGCTGCGCGAAATTAAAGTGGACAAATCTTGGAGTTCTTATATTCGAAGAGTGGAAGACCCCCATGGCGGACTGCTCGGTCAGTTCGCCATGTATGTGCAGTTCTGCAACGTACGAGCAGCCGAGTGTGCGGTGGAGGGTGAGCCAAGCGTCATGCCCGGTGCTGCGAGATTCAGGGCTAGCGAGTGGTCAGATGTATTCTGCCATACTCGTGTAGATGTGTGCGAGGTACTGGATTGCATACCATCAGTGTCCGATGAAGATGATTCGACGGACTCGGAGGCATCCGATGGCTCTGATGACGATACTCCTGGTCCCCCGCAGGAGTGGCTAGATCACTCAGCATACAGTCAAGCTGTGTTGCCAACGGATCAGGGTTCGAGGTGGTCTTTCGAGCATGGTGGCTTACAAGTAGAGCAGGAGTTTCAAAGCAAGGAAGATCTGAAGAATGCCGTGGCGAGCTGGTCCCTCGCAATTAACCGGCAATATAAGGTCGTCAAGTCAAACCCCAACCTTTTTGTCGCAGCCTGTGTAACAGCAGGCTGCCCATGGAAGATTCGTGCGATGCGGCCGAAGGACGACATCGGTTTTGTGGTGACAAGGGTTACCGTACACATATGCCTGCTCACGGAGGCGCTGGATAGACACAGGAACCTGACGTCGGCATATGTCGGTAATATCATCCAGCCGGCTGTGCGAGAGAACATTTCGATAATGCCGAGAGAAATAATGAAGCAAGTTGCCGATAGGTGTGAGTACACTATAAGGTATGCAAAGGCCTGGAGAGCAAAACAGAAGGCAATTGAGGGCATGTTCGGCACATTCGACCACGCCTACAACAATGTGATGCGGTTGCTGCGCAACATCGCTCAGACCAACCCAGGCACATTTTTAGATTTCTTCGATCAGCCAGCTACACGTCGAGATGGTAGCCCCATACAGAACACTCGGGTACTCCGTTGATTATTCTGGTCATACCGCCAGTGCATCGAGGCATTTGCTTATTGTCGTCGAGTCATATGCGTGGATGGTACGTTCCTGACTGGAAAGTACAAGGGCTGTCTTCTCATTGTTGTTGCTGCGGATGCTAACGACCAACTGCTTCCATTGGCGTACGCGATCGTCGAGTCTGAAAACTCAGAAAGTTGGTTGTGGTTTCTGGTCAACGTGAAGCGGGCGGTTGTTGGTGATCGAGAGAAGGTGTGCATCATATCAGACCGCCACCGAGGGCTGCTCCATGCCATTGAGGTAATGCGCGGGGCCCCAGATGCTCCGTACAAATGGGAGGATGTGCGCAGCCGTTGGTGCATGCGGCACATTGCAGCAAATCTTTTCACACACTTCCGCAGTAAACAGATCATGGATCTGTTCAAGCGGCTGTGCATGCAAAATCAACCGAGGAAGTTCCAGGCTGTGTTTGACAAATTGGAGGCGCTAACAGTGAAGTACTCCACGAGGAGGGCCAGCAATGCTGCCGATGATGCGAACGTGAGCAAATTCTCCCAATGGATTCAAGACAAGGACATCGAGAAATGGTCCTTGCTGCACGACGAAGATGACGCAAGGTTTGGGATAATGACGACAAACCTTTCAGAGGTGTGCAATTATGTGTTGAAGGGAGTCCGGTGTTTGCCAGTAACTGCTGTAGTGGAGATGACATGGTACCGCACAGCCGAGTACTTCAACAACAGAAGTGTAGCCGCCAAAACGCTAGTCGACGATTCCATGAGAACCTTGCCAGATGTTGTGCAGTCGTACTTGACTGCTCGCGTAGACAAGGCCCAGCGGCACGAGGTGACAGTTATAAACAGACTGCACCGAATCATTCAAGTCCGCCTTCGGCAGAAGAACGTGAGCGGCCAACTGAGACCTGGACGGGTGCACGAGGTCATTCTTGGGGATGTCGCTGAGTGCTCATGTAACAAACCGAAGCTACTGCACAAGCCCTGCTCTCATGTCCTTGCTTCATGTGCGGCGCACGGTGTGAGCCCTGCACCTTACCTTTCGGAGTACTTCAGCCTTGACAACCTTTCAAACACGTGGAGTGGCGTGTGGAGAGTTTTTATGACGCTCGGTGACTACAGAGTTATCCCTGCTGGCGAGACTACCTGGATCCCAGATGTAAATCTAAAGCGAACGGGTCCAGGGTGACGGAAGACACGCCGAATACACAACGACATGGACGAGTCACAGGGGGATAGCTCACGAGCTAGGAAATGCTCGATCTGTAGGCAGCCCGGACATAGCAGGAAAGATTGTTTGAATGCACCCGGACCATCGACATAGCCTTGTAATAAACTTTGTAATATGCTTATCATTTGCATTGGATTGTTGTAATCTGTATGAAACCTTGTAATATGACTCATATTATATTACTTTCATGTCGTGTGCTATCCATGGGTATGATACTTTCAACAACGGTTCCCGTTGTATGTTATGTTACTTTCAATAATGGTTTATGTTTTATGTTTTGATAGGCATGGCTAGCGGGGATAGAGATCTTCCAGAGCTACTGAGCAGTACATGTGATCGTGGACATCGCGGCCGCATCTTGTCCGAGGGCGGGGACTTGGAGCCACTGGTAGTCCGTGCTCCCTTGGAGTACTGGCCTTTGCATGAGGGCTATATCCCCATCTTGCGGGATGCAGGTTTATTGCCGTTCGCCCGTATGCTACAGATAGGTTAGCATCTCACATTGGATAGGACGTTGATCACCGCATTGGTAGATCGATGGCGTCCGGAGACCCACACTTTCCACTTCTGCTGGGGGGAGATGATAGTCACGCTAGAGGATGTGAGCATGCTGCTTGGTTTACCTGGCAGTGGACATCCCATCGTCCCCCGGCCAGCACGCCTAGATTGGCGCACACAGATGCACCTCCGATTCAACATCGCTAACCACGCTGACGAGATCCCGGCATCCAGGCGTGGTGTCCCCCACCGATTTCTGGCGCGCTACCGTGAGTGCCCCAATGATGCCCTCGCCGATGTAGTTCGGCAGCATCTCTTCGCCTACTTGCTGGTGACGTTGCAGTATATTTTGTTCCCTTCCACGCACGGTGACACTGTGTACATGTGGTTCATTCCTCTGGTCGAGAGTATCGTCGATGCCGACACAGGGGCCATGCCGCGTTACAACTGGGCGATGTCAGTGTTGTGCGCGACGTACAGGGGGCTTTGCGAAGCATGTTGCAGGACCGCAGCTAGATCATTGCTTTCCGCATGCCCTGTACTGCTGCAGTTGTGGTCATGGGAGCACTTCCCCGTTGGTCGGCCGCGTTTACAGCGGCCCATCCACCCGTACGGTGCGCCAGCGGATTATGAGGATTGGGTGGATCGGCCGACCATGGGAGCCCATTGGCTGGGAGGTCGGCCGAGGTGGTCATCGTCACAGATTCACCGCTGTTACTTGGCGTACCTGGGAGAGTTTGATCTCCTATCGGACGCGCGCGTCATATGGCGACCATGGACACCGGAGCACATCTCCCAGGTTGCACCGTATGGCATTTCCTCGCATTGCACCGCGGGCCAGAACTGTTGGCTTACACGCCGGCACATGGTGTTCTCACATGTGGTGGAGCCGTATTTTCCGGAGAGGGTGATGCGCCAATTCGGGCTACATCAGCAGATACCGCCCCCGGAAAGAAATCGACAACGCCATCTCCCGCGGGAGATTCACGTGTATGCCTCGAACATTTTCTATATCTCATGTACGCACTCATATTTGTTTATTTCTTTGTTTTATGTGCATCGCGTCACCTTTTGCAGACAAACACGTAGAGGAAAACACTTCGACAACTGGCAGATCAAGAATTCCAAATGGGTCGACGAGTAGGAGGACCACGCAGCGACGGATGTTGTTGTGGAGGAGCGGCCGTATGACCCTGGGACGTCCCAGGCCTATCTTCAGTGGTACGTGCCGCGCACCCGCACGGGACTCGCTCGTGCGGCCCCCCCTTGCCGACAGAACTATCACATCAAGACAGTCTTCGACTCGGCCTTGATGTTCATTTCCCAGGCCGGATACATCGCTCGGTACGTTCGTCTTCGCTGGATACTTATGTTGGTCTCTTATCTTATCTATTTTTCCATAGTTCCCATATGAGTTTCGCATGTGCAGGGTGATTTAGCGTTGGCCATCGACAGGCAGGCGGCAAACCTGTCGTCTCGCTTGGAAGGAGGACCACGCTTCAAGACGATGGCGCGTGCTGCCCTACATTCCATCCGTGTAGCAGCACAACGAATCTTCTTCGACGTTACTTGTGGCCGAAAGACAGATGCATCGGTTTCGCACCGGAGAGGGGCCCGGCCGCCTAGCCCGATGTCAGCCCGGCCTAGCCTGGGTGGTGCTCGACAGAGCACTTCGTCAGCACGGCGCAGTCATCGTGACACATCGTCGACCTGGGGAGGTGACATACCAGGGACGTCCGCCGGCCCGTCTCGGCTTTATCGTTCCTCGTCAATGCACAGTGCTCGACGCAGATATCTGCATATTGGGGGCCCGTCGAGACATCGCACTCCCGGTTCAGATGACTCTGATGATGAGGACGACATCCGTCGTCAAGACAGGGACGATGCGAGTAGGGCGTTGGCAGAGCGGCTTGCGGCTGACGAAGATTAGGGCCAGGCTCATATTGAGCAAGTTGTCCAGGGACAGAGACACTCAGTCCCTGGGGGGTCTACTTGGGAGAGTTGGGGGGACCCCGCCCACGACCACATGGATGTGGATGACGATCGTGAGTACTACGCTCCGCAGGGGACCTACCCCAGTTGCGTGGCACAACAGCGGGACAACCAGGACTGGGTCTCGAGCATGTTAGGGTTGCACGACCCTCATGCACATCAGTACTACCAACCGGATCAGTTGGTGCCTAGCGAGCTCGAAGATCACCCTCCACCGACACAGCCATCTCAGGGTCATGCAGGTACTGAGCGGCATGGTCCTTTTACCGCGGCTGCGCGGCGATCACATGTGCCACCTGATCCGTACTCACCATCGCCTTTTCAGAGAGATAGACATGAGCATGGGCATAAGAGGGGTCGTCCGAACCCATAGCGAATATGTACTAACACTTTTATTTTCCAGTGTGTTACATTCAAAATGAATCATGCAGTTTACTAGATTTCTTATATATTTTTATTATATGTATATGCATACATAGATATATATACATACTTACATATATTTCTATAGATATATATACATATACATATGTGCGTGTGTCTATATATATATATATCTATACAGTATGTATGTATTTATGTATGTACAGTATGATGGGAAAAACTCCTAGCCCAGCTGGTGGGAAAAACTCCTAGCCCAGCTGGTGGGAACTCTCTTCTACATCGTTGTCCACCTGGGTTCGAATCCCCACTGATCTTGATTTGGGTTCACAGGATAGATTTTGATATTTTAGGGTTTGAGATAGATTAGGGTTGAACTGATCTTGTTACTGCCAAACATAAAAGTCTTCAGAAGCCAGATTCAATTCCATCTCTAACTCTCAGATCTATCAATCCTATTATGTTTTCGAAAACAGGATTCTAATTACTATTCTAATTACCCTAAATACTCAGAACTCAGATTTAGCTAAATCTTGACCTAATCCAGATCAGATTATTCTTGGATTATGATCATGGGTATGTCAATACCTTAATCCAGAAAGTTGGCAGCCAAATCATATCATCTAAGCCTTTTTCACATATTAGTTCAAATTATATCGTAATTTAGTCCTTTATCTGATATCTAGAAACCTAAAAAGGCTAAAATCTTCAGATTAACTCCAAATTCAGAATTTCTTCAGCAAATCTTTTTCAAATGCTATTTGATACAATTTTCTCTTCTGTCCAGATTACAAAATCACATCTTAAAGGCCATAATTCGAAATCGACAAAACTCACATCTTATTTTACCCTAAAGTACCCTATTTTCAGTTTATATCGAAAATAATCAAATCAAGACATATTTTATCAAATTTCTTGTTAGATGAGTATAACGTATAAGTTTATATTTATTTGTGAAATCAGATTACAAATCAGTCCAGAATTCAATCATAAATTCTTGCAATCAAGTCCCTGGCTCGCCCACTTTTACTGTACACCGCGCCCTTGTCGTGTTTTCCACATACGACAAGTTTCCTCAGCTAGTCGTGGTCGAGGCGTTCGACAAGGGCTTGTCGTGGTCGGGGGACTCGACCAGGCCTTGTCGTGGTCGAGGGACACGACAAGCCTCTAGTAGTGCCTTCCGACCACGACAAGGAGGTCCCGTGCGACTTGTAGCTTGTCGAGCTCCCAGAACTCGACAAGCTGACGTGGCAGATCATTTCTGTAAATTATTACAACTGTGGGTTAGTTTTACAATTCTTTTTTAAATGTGGGTTATTAGTAAAAAAAAACTCATATGTCTTGTGCTATATTTGTGAATTTATGTATGTTGTGTGTCATTCTCTAACTCTGTTTACTATTTAGTCTTACTATTCTTTCTTTTTTTCTAGTAAATCTCTAGCATTCTCTTATTTTAGAAAAAATAAAAAACATAGAAGAAAATAGCAAACTGAAAGAATGATTGACACAAACATCAATTAACATTAATTAAGGTTGGGCACAACATAACTTAAGATCAGCACATCCTTGCGAGAGGATGGCATCACGATGACCCTTATTGAAAATAAAAAGAAAGAAACATAAATAAGATGACACACTAACTTAGATATGATATCTAATTAAATAAGATGACTTTGGCTTCGACATGAAATCACTTGCTTATGCAATGTTGACATCCTTGGTGCATAAATCATAGCATGCATTGTTGCAGCGTTCCACAGTATCTTTGACTTCTTCATTGCCAACAACTGGTGTCAAAATAGTTTGCATTAGAAACAAACCTTTGCCGACAAACAAGTAAAAAGAAACCATGCGGAAGGTAATGAATTTGTTTTTTTACCAGTGTTTATATTGTCGCATACGGAGGACATACATCCCAACTTGCAATAGTCAATGACATTTGTTTCTCCTGCTAAAACAACTTGTATTTAAATAGATTTCTTGTTTGTAACAAATAATAAACAAAATGGAAAGAATGAGTTCACTTTACCAGAGTTCAGGAGAAGGTTGAATTTTGGGTAATCTGGGGGGCATTTAGTCCCGCTTATAATTTTGCAACGACATAGACTTGCACAGACTGGCCTAGGAGTCCCAGCTAGACGACAAATATTGTAGCAATTTCTTGCTGCGGTATCTTTACAGCAGCTCTTAGCCTCTACTTGAATCTGTTCTACAAACAGACTCAATATAAGTACACAAATAATCACACTTTTGAGATTCTTGCCTTCCATATTCATGGTATCTGACTTTCTCACAGAAATGACGATTTGTATTGGACTGCTGAAACTAGACTTGCAGGGCTCCTACTTATAGGCAGCAGATGTTATATTGTACGCTGCACCTAAACGTGATGAAGGTGGAATAATATTTCAGAACCATGCAATAGTGTTATCTTCAACAACTGTGATTAGTTTATTTGGGTTCTTATCCATCTACCACCCACTACAAATTAATGTCTCGTGCAGAACGATGCAAGACTTTAGCAAATTAATGGCAAGCTCGATCGTGACTAGTGGCCATTAGACAATACTACATGCCAGTGCTACCTATAATGAAAGAAAGTAATTGAGAAAGATATAATAGGAACGAAACAATAAATAATATTATTTAATTTAATTAATAAGAAAATATACTGTTTTTGATTAGTTAGACTTAGTTTATATCAGATATTCTTTGAACTTTATATATCTTTAAAGCATGTTATATGCATGTTTTAATTATTTACCGAGTACAAACGGATAAATAGACACATGGGATGGTAGAACATACGCTTGCTATGCCCATGAATGTAAAAAATAGAACATGCCTGACTCTGTTAGGTAAATACCCATGACAAAACAAGTAAATTTGCCATGCCTACCGCCAACACGCGGGGGCAGCTTTGATTAGGGCTGGAAACGAGCCGAGCTCGAGCGAGCCCAGGCAGGCTCGGCTCGGGCTCGATAGTGTATTGGGCTCGGCTCGGGCTCGGCTCGAAACATTAACGAGCTCGGAACCAAGCTCGAGCTCGGCTCGACAAAGCTCGATAAAGCTCGATAAAGCTCGATAGAGCTCGATTAGATTCACTCTATACACAAATAAATACTTTCTCAATTGGGCTCGCTCGAGCTCGATTAGGCTCGACTCGAAAATATGCATTACAATTTAACTAGAAAATATAGAATTTTCTTCATGACAATAATACATTAATAGCATAACAATTCATAATTCCAATTAAGAAAACCAAAATGCAGAGTTTCAATATAGCATAATAAACTAACAATATATAATCTTCTGAGACAATTCAAACTTTCAACTACATCATAAGATCTTCAAAATACATCAAATTTGTGCAACTTCAATTGAATCTTGGTCTCCAGACTCCAACTTGAGAATCAAAGTGCAACATGTAAAGAAGTAAAGCATGTGAAATCATCGTTCTTCAGATCCAATGCAGCCTGCAAAATGATGCATTGTTCTTAATGATTGTTTTGTCATGTAATGATGTAATCAAGTAAATAACAACTTAAATAGCATACAAATGTTCATGTAAAGAAGCAAATCACTAGTTACTGCCCACAGCCGAAGTATCTGAAGGATTGCTTTCGATTAGTGCGATCTCTTCAACATCATCTTCCATTGGTGACTCCTGACATGAAATAGAAAACAATTAGAAATGATAACAAATTATTTACCATTTGATGAAAACAGTTTTGAAATGAAGAAGTTAAAACTTACCAATTTCTTCAACTTATGATGGTTACCTCTAATCCAACTAGAGGTACACACTAAAGCTTGCACCATTGTTGGGTTTAGCGAGCTACGATAGTCATCAAGAACTCTTCCTCCGGCACTAAAGGCTGACTCTGAAGAGACGGTGCTAATAGGTATGGTCAGTATATCTCTTGCCATCTTAGACACTATAGGATACTTTGATGCATTCATCTTCCACCATGTGAGTACATCGAAAGGTTTTGCATCACACACTTCATTCATGTCTTCTAAGTACATCTTCAAATCAGTTTTTGAAGGTTGTGCAGCAGAACTAGCTTTGATGAACTCATGAAATTGGCAAGAAAATGAGACCACAGTACTAGCACTACTCGAACTCGATGCAAGCCCACAAGTACTGGCACTAGCTTCTTGATGTGAAATGCTTTGCTTATACTCGCTTTCATATATGGCATAGAACTCATCCAATGTAGCATTTACAGATGCAAGTTTTTGTTCAAGATCGCCATTAGAAAACATGACTGGAAAAGAGAAATCAATCATTCTCATCTTGTACCTTGGGTCAAGAATTGTGGCAATAGGAAGAAGATTTGTGCACTCTGGTCCCCAATATTTCTCAAATTTAAGAAGCATAGCATGTGCCACTTCCTCCAAGCATGCATTTGATGAATTGGACAAATCAAACAACACTTTCTTGATGTTAACAATTTCAGAAAAAACCATATTAGCTGTAGGATAAGTTGACCCAGAAAACATATTGGTAGCCAAATGTAGAGCAAACAATACATTCTTGACTTGTGCATATAACTCCCATTCCTCCTCAAGTGGTTGCCACTTGTAGTTGGCATCTTCAACTGCATATATTTCAATAGCAGGTCTGAAATAGAAGGCACTATCAAGCATCTTATAAGTGGAGCCCCATCTAGTGCACACATCTAGACATAATTTTCTCTTTAGATCAAGCTTAAGTGACTTGGCAATGGCTGTGAGCTTATACAAGCGAGTATTGGATTTCTTGAAGTAGTTCACAGTCTCCCTAATCTTGCTAATCAAGCTCTCCAATGGTTTCAAACCATCATTTACAAGCAAATTCAGAATGTGTAAACAACATCTCACATGAAAAATTTTTCCATTAAAGGACAATACACCTCTAGCACTTAACTTAGCAAGCAACAATTTTGCAGCAACATCATTGCTAGAGGCATTATCAAAAGTAATGGTAGCTATCTTGTCTTCAATTTTCCAATCAGCTAAACATTCAGAAATAGCTTGAGAGATAACTATTCCACTGTGGGGAGGCTCTAACTCAACAAAATTAATGATGCGGCACTGTAATATCCAATCAGCATCAACATAGTGTGCAACTAAACTCATATAGCAAAGAGTCTGATTAGATGTCCAAAGATCACATGTGAGACTTATTTTGTTAACATGCCTAAAACTTTTCTTCAATTTTGCCTTCTCAGATTCAAAAAGTTTAAGACAATCAGCTCTAGTAGTCTTTCTAGAAATCTTTTGGTAAGAATGATTGAATGTTTTTAACAAAGCATTGAACCAAGTATATTCCACGATTCTAAAGGGCAACTCATGAACAACAACCATGGTAGCAATTAACTCACGTATCTTAGCATGATCATATCCAGTAGAAGAACCAACAGGGGGGAGAATGAAATCACCTTCCACAGCCAAAGGAAAACTCATGAGTTTCTGCTTTTTTATTTGCATTTGCTGAATATTGTGAACATTGCAAGCTCCTAAATGTCGTTTCATTGTTGATGTAGTGCCACTTTTGCTCTTTGTTAACTTTGTTCCACATGCCTTGCACTTGACCTTTTCTTCCATCACTCCCCTCTCCTTTTTGGATGCCACCAAAATTGATTCGAAGTGTTGCCATACATCAGAGGTTTTCTTTCGTGAGATTGTTGTATTTTCAGAGCCATCTTCTACCTTCACAGCATCAGTAGCTGTAGCTCCCTTTGCTCCCTCCTGCCCATCACTATCAGCCGTATCAACCCTCAAATTTGATGGATCACCAGATTGTTGGGAATGTAGTTCTTCTGATATCTACAACCACATATTACAGTATTAAAATTTGTCGGTCAAGTGATCAACTATGGATTAATATGAAAGCATGAAACCATGAGAATTTGCAAGTTGCAACTCACCTCAAGCGATGGCTGCTGCTCCATTGCGCTGCCTACTGTTGACTCTTGACTCTTGACTCTTGAGAGGACTTTACTTCCAAATCCAGCGTCTAAACAAAATATTAAAAATATGTTCAAAGTTATTATAAGTTGTGAAATGGGTATCAATATTCAACAGGAGACAAGTTTTGCAGTGACAACATCTTCACAGTGAAACACATCACAGTGAAGTCTACAAACATGCAATTCAAAGGAAAAATCATCGGCAAAATGAAAATAAGCAATGCTCTGTTCATACCAATTCTGATTTCTGAAGGAGGCTGCGAATCCTGCGAATCTGCGATGCCGGTCGGGGCAGTGGAGTTTAGCGGCGACCTGCCTCCATGGCGAGAAGAATCATTAGAAGATTGTTGTCCATGTCAAATTGCCCTACCGAATAGAATAGAAGGGCTTCAAAAAGTAGGTGCTCAAAAGAAGAATCATTTTGATTTTGGATTAAATCAAACTGCATCAACTGTTTATAATTAGTACAAGCTACTAATCCATTCTACTATCCTCTTCATCCTTCTGCAACTTGACTATCCTGGGATTAGATAAGGGGCAGTTCATACATACCTCATGATGATATTTTTGCAAGTTTGCTAGCAATTTGTATTCTGAAAGATTCTTAGTACTGGTCAATCTTTGGTCAGCAAAGAACATGCATGTTGGTGATAGCTAAAAGAATATTTTTCTGATAAAAATTAAAAAGTAATAATCTTTTGAGAACAAAAAAATTATAATCTTAATTACCAGTAGCAGCTTTTGTTTTTTTTTTTTTAACCTGGGATGAACACCATACATTATATGGCACAAAAAAATCACAAACAAAACCCTAAAAAGCTAAAACAAAATCAATCACAAACCGACATTGTAACCTATAGGGTCAGCTGATCTCATAAGTAAAGGTTTCTCCAGAACAAAACTTAAGTTTTGCCCATGGTCTAATACTTGTATATTCCACCCTCACAAAGTCAGATTTCTGGATTCATCACCGAACAGAATAATGGAGTCAGGAAATCACAAGATCACACAGATACAAAAGTGTCTTGTTAGTTGTTATGGACTACTACATACCTCAAACACTTTTCTCCACAAGAAAACAACAAAATGGAGACAGCAATTAAGCAAAAGTACTTTTCTCTCTGTCTAGTCTCTACAACAACTAGCTATCCAAGAACATGAATTATTTTTGACATGTCTTGCATTCCATGGGTAGTAGCAAGTGTAGTACCAAGAGGAAAGGACATACACTGATACACAGCATCAGTCCAAAATTAAACAGTTTCTAAAGCTTAAGCAGATGCAAGCAAGCAGGTATTGGCCAAATAAATGCCATTAGCATGTCAAACCAAAGACCTAAAGATTGTAGGGTGCTTAAGCAGCACACTCTCATGTCAAACATCAGATCTCTAGTCCTTTGATGACTCACTGATTTCAGTACTTGGCCCATGCATTTGCATGGATAATAATCGATGGCCAAACGCAAGCAGTGCATAACTATTTGTAGAAGTCATCTTGACTTCACCATCACCAGTAGTACCAGTTTACTCAAGAAGGCTGAACTGCTGAAGTGAAGTGAAATAAGAGAGAACACACTTACACTTCATCTTGACTTCACCAATCACCAGCAGTACCAGTCTACTCAAGATGGCCGCCGTAGCTCCCCCGTCGCGGTGCCGCAGCCCGCAGCCGCTCCCCGCGCCGCAGCGGCTCCCCGCGCCGCAGCCCGCAGCCGCTCCCCGCGCCGCAGCGGCTCCCCGCGCCGCAGCCCGCAGCCGCTCCCCGTGCCGCAGCGGCTCCCCGCGCCGCAGCCCGCAGCCGCTCCCCGCGCCGCAGTCGCTCCCCGCGCCGCCGCCGCTCCCCGTGCCGTCGCCGCAGCTCCCCCGTCCCAGCGCCGCCGCCGCAGCTCCCCCGTGAGTCCGTGACCCCGCCCACGGCGCCGGCTAGGGTTGGGAGATTTGGGAATCGGGATTTGGAGAATGGGAGTCACGGCCTCAGTGCCTCACGGGTTACAGACTTACAGGCTTACAGCCTTACAGGTCACGAGGCAAACGGGCTGTGGGCAGTGGGCTGCATGTGGTCTGTGGGCTGTGGCATGTGGTCTTTGGGCTGGGCTGTCATAGTGTCATGGGCTTTAAATATAATTCGAGCTTTAACGAGCCGAGCTCGAGCGAGCTCGGGAAGGCTCGAGCTCGGCTCGAATACTCACTCGAGCTTCATTTCAGGCTCGAGCTCGGCTCGTTAATAGCTCGAGCCGAGCTCGAGTCGAGCCGATCTTCGATCCGATCTCGAATAGCTCGCGAGCTTCGATCTTTTTGTCCAGCCCTAGCTTTGACAGAATACACAGGCAAACGGGCAATTGTTCTTGGCGCCCCAGTACGGGGAGTTTTCGCGCTTCCTCAAGTCGTGGAAAGAGGAGCTGGAGTTATACACCGAGGCGTTGTATGACAAGCTAGCATCCCTCTCCTTTGCTCAGGAGAGCGCACCGGAAGGAGGTGGTGCTGGTGCCTCTAGGGAAGACTCCACCAGGCAACAAGTATGAGTCTTCTCCAGAGCCACAACTTTTGTTTTTCTTTCTCCTTTCTATGATATTTTTGGTCCCTGGTACCTTTCTAGCAAAGGCCCCGAGAAACAAACAAACTTCCTCACATGAAATGAATGTGACATTTTGCTATCTCCCAGTGTTTCATGTCTTGATTTATCTATAGATAGTCGCGGAACCCTTCGATCCAAAATCACTAGATTCCTCGACTTACGAAGGTTCATGGCCACTAAGCCTAGAGGCCACACATGCGGCACATGCCTTGTTGGGTATAGCTTCTAAGGCAAACTACGGTGGTTTCCCTGGAGAAATCGAAGTCAACATGGAGACCACCCTTCTTTGGGAGGAGTATCCAAGTCCTGAGGCGGTAAGCAATCTCAGAAGCTGAACGCTTCGCCCAGGGTCAACATTGCTTAGGTGGTGCCCAGGATGGCACGAAACCAACTTTGATGACAGTGGGTCGGAGTTGTTGCTACCAACTTTGGGAGCTCTCCGGGTTGCTCCTCTCCGAATTTTAGCTTCGAATGGCTATAGGTACTAACCGAAGGATTTATTGAAGGCTGCCTTCGAGAGAGTCTGAAGCCTCTGTCAGGATCTAGTAGAGGAGTTGTGTGAGGACCTTAAGAATTTATAGGTCATGCTTTCTGGGGTGGTTTATTCCTCGGACAACTTGTATGCGTGCCCGGGGGGTTGTCTTTGGGGCTGCCATCAGCTCATCGGATGGGTTATTCTCCGGGGAAATTTTAGCTTTAATAAAATCTCTTGAATTCTGGATGTGTTTTTCTTTGGAGTTCGTAGGGTGTGTTGCTGGAGATAGTATGTATATATGTGTGTGTGGAGCATTGATATCTTATTTTTATGTTATAATTTATAATTTACTAAAATTTGGAGTTTAAAAATTTAAAAAATCAATAAAAATCAAGATACAATTACGAATTAGTGTGCTATGTCGTCTCCAAAAATATTCATGCGAAACTTAACACCCTCGGTTTGTGAAATAAATAAGTGAATATTAATTTGATCTCTACATATGCACATCTATCGATGTTGTTCTGAATATGTGAAAATTCGCCCAGATTGTGTAATTTGTGTCTGTTCTCTTATTTTGGAAAAAAAAATAATAAAACATAAAAGAAGATAAAATTGAAAGAAACGATCCACACAAATATTAATAAACTTATAATTTATTGGCTAGGGTGAGATGAGCACATCTTCCAGAGAGCATGACTCACAATAACTGGTACTGAAAATATAAAAAGAAAACATAAATAAGATAATACATTGACTTGAATATGATATGCAATTATTCAAGAAAAAAATATCTTTTTTTGAAAAAAAAAAAGATTGCTTGAACGTCAACAGTTGCCACGTCGACCTCTATTAGGTTATATTATTACAAAACCACTCACGCGTCTCCAACTACAGAGATTAGGTTATTTGGGGGTCAGCCACTTGGCACTCGTGCAGAACGATGCTAAGACTTGCCTATAGTACCAACCGTAGTACATTAATGAATTATAGTCGTGTCTAGCTTGCTAATCAGCACAAAAGACAAATCGTGATGTGTGCAATGCTTCTATGCAGTGTACGACCCTCGTGATGCTCTCTCACTGATCCATCCATGTGCTCGTTCTTCACCCCCCATTAATTACCTTCTTTTTTTATTTTTTGTTTTAGAATTTCTACCGTCTCCCAGATATCATTTTCTCTCTTAATTTCTAAAATTGTATACCCATAAAAATTATATAATAATCATCATATGAAAATTAATTTAATAATAAACTTGCTAATTTTATTTTCATATGAAGTATGCTTTATTCTATAATAATGGTTAAAGTTTTAAAAATTTAACTTACATATATATCAAATTAACCAAAGTAAAAAGAAAAAAAATAAAGAGAGTACTTGTCTTCTCTCTAGGCCAGACTGAGATACCCGAGACTATCGGGGTTCGAATAAAAGATACTAGGATCCTCAAGACAGCTAGTACCAAATCACAGGCCTTCGAAAAAGTACAGGGACCTCAAAACATAATAGCTTGCTAATAAGTAAAAAAAGAACTCGCTTGGTGCGAATTTTTTGGCCAAACAAACCTCACCAACAAACCACGCAGAACTAAATCGAAAACTTAGCAAAGGTACTCGACATACCCGTCCCATACCATGTATTGGAAAATGACAAAACTATTTTGTCTTTTATTTGTCTACATGAGACATTCAAACCATCATTTACGTGTGACCACAGTACATTTTATTTGACAACAAAAACCACCTTCTTCCTCCCCTCACCATTTTCAGTAGAATACTTAACATGCCTTTCCTCAAAATGACATTTTCCAAATTCTGATCAATAACATTAATAAATGATTTAAATAGCAATATAATAACATAAGCATAGCTGATTAGCCTAGAGTGACATAAAGCATGGCTTCATAAGTGAAGGACCGGATAATCAAGCATAGGTTTAACTACACAGGTTATCAATTCCAATTTAGTTCATAACTACATAAACATGCATATTAGTTTTAGAAACAGTAATAATTAAGCTTGATCAAATACTGGCCCATCATGATCAAAGAATTGTGACTTGCATCAGTTGGGAACATTTTTTTTATCTCAGTTGCCTTTATGCTCCTTGATGATTCTCCTTTGAGACCTACAGTCGTTTATGACGCAATCACATACAATACTATCAATCAAGCAAATAGTTACGTATAAATATTCATGTATGTATGCGAGAATGAAGGTGCATATATGACTGACAAAGCTAGGCAAATGCAAGAAAGGGATGAAGCTGAAGATAAGGCGAAATCTAGGCCAGGACTCTTGGGACCTGCCGGAACTCAGAAACAGATACCCGAGACTATCGGGGTTCGAACAAAGATATTAGGATCCTCAAGACAGCTAGTACCAAATCACAGGCTTTCGAAAAAGTACAGGGACTTCGAAGCGAGGCCACCTGGGATAGTGGTCTCTGGATTAGGGCCCCTGGGACCACAAGAATCTGGACTAGAGTTCTCAAGATTATCAGGACCCAGGCCCTTAGGAACCATGGCCTTCGGAAAGGACCGGGTTTCTATGAAGCCGAGGCTTTCTGGTAGTGTGGTCTTTGGGACTGTCATGACCCAAGTTAGGGTCTCCAAGAATCATAGGACCGGTCGAGCGAAAAGTTGAGCCCTCAACTGTATGATACTCTTGGGAATACTTGTCAATGATCCACCACGTCCAAATGCTGAAAGGACCAAATTGAGCACTCCCATATTGAATCAAATAGTTGTTAAGAGGATTGAAAAAGCTTGAACTTCTCCTAATAAACCATTGACATTGAATTGAAATGAGTTTGAAGTTCATTCGTGATAGAAGAAAATGGCACACTTACAAATTAAGTAATATTAATTGTTGAAATACAGATTGCACTTGTGGGAAATTAAATGGTTTCATACGTACGACATTTCCATGCCAACATATATGCCATTGCTTAATTTGTGAATGAAGGAAGGACCAATGATATATTCATAAATATTACTCCAAGTTTCTTAAAATATCCAATCCAATACTAGTATAGAAAAGTTTTCTTCTATCGGTAAAAAACACCCTTTTACTATCGGTTTTCGTACCGATAGAGATAGACACGATAGAACAAGCCCGAACATTTTCTATCGGTAAATAACCGATAGAAGAACTTCACTTTTCTATCGGCATCTTAGGAGTGTACCGATAGAAAACCCGCCGTAGTCTGACGTTTAGCGGCAGGGAAAGTACCACTCTTCTAACGGCATCTTAGGAGTTTACCGACAGACAAAACCTTAGTACTCTCTCGGTTGGAAATGAGTTTACCGATAGAAAAAACGATTGTGCTCTCTCGGTTTTCGGATGAGTTCACCGGCAGGGAAGTCACACTCTTCTGACGGTTAATTTCTAGTTTACGGATAGAAAAACAACAGTAGTCTCTCGGTTGTGGATGAGTTTATCGATAGAAAAGTGGTAGTAGTCTCTCGGTTGTGAATGAGTTCATCGGCAGGAAAAGTCACACTCTTCTGACGGTTAATTTCGAGTTTACCGATAGAAAAACAACAGTAGTCTCGGTTGTGGATGAGTTTACCGATAGAAAAATGGTAGTAGTCTCTTGGTTGTGAATGAATTTACCGATAGAACATTCACGTATACAGTACATTATTTACAATTACAATGCAGTACATTCACATATACAGTACAGATGCAATACATTATAGATTGGATACACAATACAGTACAGATGCAAATAAGGGTAAATTCACAGAACAGATTGACACATTAGACAGTTATTCACATATACATGGACAAATACAAATTGCAATCCAATGTGGACATTTATTCACATATATATTTATTCACATGTATATAAATAGTCTATGCACAGAGTACACGAAAAAGAGAAAATTGTCATGGCGGATGGTTGGGCGCAACTTCCTCCATGACATATTGAGCCCAGATTTGTCGAAGATCTTTAATCTTTGCATTTTCGTATTGATCTTTCGACATGGCGATCTGCAAGCATGTGTGAATACTGAGTAACTAACTTCCTAATTTAGAACGTGACACCCAATTTTCAAATTTGAGTTAGCTATCGATGCTTACCTGGGGGAATTGAGCAAAGTTTGTCTGCACTATGTCGTACATGTAGCGCAGCACATAAAACCTGTATTCCCACGATTGCGGCTGCTGATGGCACTGGGATAATTGCATATGCGAAGACATGTTAGCTATTGTTTCCATAAACTAATTAAGCATAAACAGAAAGTCTCGTGAGTACCTCATATTCTTTCCAAGCTAGTAGGGAGCCCTGCGGTGCGGCATGCCTCCCTCCAGCGGACACATATTTATCAAAAGCCCTGCATTTCAGTTAGTATTGCCGGTTAATGTATCATCATTAGCTAGTGAGGTCAAAATTTAAATCAAACATATAAGTTACTTACGCCTCCATATTTCCCTTGACCACATATTCGATCGATAATCTGTCACGCATCGAATCGAGGTAGTACACCTCGTTCCTCAGCTGACAGATCACGATGAGGATCCAGTGGCCCCTGCATTGTACGTAAAAGAGGACCACTAGCTCAAAGTATACCTCAGGTGTAACATACAAGATTGAGTTAAATTAGTACGAAATGCACTAACCTTTGGTGGTACGGCACCAGAATGAACTCCCTGTCCTGCTGTGCCATCAGCGCCTTGGATATGTACTGTTCAGCGTGCGCGGCGTCGTGCTCTAGCATCGTGAGGCTTATTTTCTCTGGGTCAAGTAAACCCACCTTGTCACACGCAGCCTCCTTTGCTAGCCTGTACATGCACCTGCATGCAAAGGACGACATTAGTATTGCACCAAAAAATTACTACATTTCAAATGAACTACAACAATGCAGAGTTAGCAAACAGAGTTAGAAAACAACAATACATAGCATCAGCAAACTCACAGGACTCCAGTCTGTATGATGGACATATCGAGCTTCCGCCAGTTGTAGAGGTCGAACAGATCCTCGTGTGCCACGGATATACTCCCGGGCTCACGGTGGAACTGCCCAGGCCTGTAGGGAACTAAGAAGTTCAGATTGCGCCGAGCTCGGTGTAGGTACCATTCGTGGAGGTCTCTGGTTGATCGATCCAATTTGTGCAAAGCTGCCTCCGACATGAGTGGGAACCCGTTCCTGAACCTCTCTGGCTGTCCCTGTCGCCCTTTTCCCTTGCCTTTGCCCTTTCCTTTTGCCGGGGACTGAGCGCGTACCTTCGAAGGCAAGGGCGAGGTGATGGCGGCTTTCTTCTGAGGTGAAGGTGTGGATGCGCTGGGCGGGGTCGAGGCCGTCTTTGATGTGTCCAGGGTTGCACGAGATCGGGCCTCATGCCCCGAGCTGGGGGCGCAGTCCCCTGGTAGCCCGGCGGCAGGCCACTTCAATTAATGAGCACGTATGTTAGATTTTGCAAGTTGAGTGTACTGAGTAGGATGTAATCTAAAATGTGTAGGATTTACCGATTGTATTAGAAGACATTTCTTGGGCCACTGTACGTAGGAGCCCACTGCCTCAACAAGTGTCTGCAGTTCCTTTGTTGGGAGTGCCAACGGAGAATCGTTGTAGCCTGGCATGGCCATGTCCACCTGTACCTTTGCAAACCCCAACCGCAGAGGTACGGAGTGGACTCGGACATCCGGCCCAGACGGATATACGAAGCCGTGTCCAACCACTTCCTGCCTGTCGCCTAGGTGATTCAGTAGGATGCAACCCTTCAGCTTCTGCAAATTTGTAAATATTAAAACAGGTTAGCGAAACAACTCTAACATAATGGGAGTGGCATCAACTTAAGTGCACAGATGAAGGCTTGCAGTACCTCAAGTAGATCCACTGGATCCGCGAGGACCTTCGAAGAGCAACTGCTTATCCGACCCCGCGGGGTACCGTCGCCCTGGGGATCCGCATCTGCACTCTTGGCCAGCAATGCATCTCTCAACCGTGCAAACTCTTCCCTCATTTGTGCGACCTCAGACTGCACCTCAGCCCGTATCTCCGCTCGTACCTCAGCCCGTATCTTATCGGAGAGCTCCGCTTCCTTTTCCTTCCAGGAGCGGGCCTTCTTCCTCGGTGGAGCCGGATCTGCGAAACCGGCCTTCCACGACACAATGGCTCCGACGGCCCGTGTCCGCCCGGGATGCTCCTTATTTCCTAGAGCCCGGGTGAGGATGTCGTTCTCCCTCTATGGGGTAAACAATCCCTCCACTGCCTCCTTCTCAAAAGAGATCTGTTACATTTAAAGGTACCTTGTGAGACAAATTGCCTTATATACACTTGTGCGCACATAGTTTACGAGGTTAGTCAACTTACCATTCGCCTCACAACGTCAACGTCCCCAGGGGTTGCGAACTGCACAGACCCCGTGGATGACACGGACCCCCTCCCCCTCCACCATCACTTGCACCTCTCATCTCGGATCTCGGAGAGCGACAACTCAGGGGTGTCGATGGCAGGATTTTGCTCGTCTTCCTTCTTCCACAGCTCCTCCTTCCCCGCATAGCCCCGGGATCCGAGCCGATGCGGGTGGTCGTTCCTCTTCTGGATCGCCCTATTCTTCTCGCTAAGGGCCTTGAACTCCTCAGTCCCCTTCTGCTTGGTGAATTCCTCCCATACCTCCTCCGATATGAAGGGGTACTTCTCGCAAGGAGATTTCCCCGCAACGAGGAAGTTACTGACGAGCCAGCTCTTAAAGGTTTTCCATGTTCTATTCATGTCCTTCAAGCAGGCCATCCTAGGTGTATCGTCGGGGATGTTCCACTTAGCCTGTTTTCAAAAAATGCATACAATTAATCACGAGTTAGTTAAACTTTAGTATAAGCCAAGAGAACGTGATTACGAAAGAGTTCAGCGATTTTAGTTAATTTAACCTTCACTTCCGCCCACAACCTATCCCTCTCGTCCGCCGTCACGTCCTTCCAGCTCTGGACGGTGATCTTCACCCTTTCTTTCGCCAACAGCCTAACGTAGGCCGCGTACTTCCCAGCATTCTTTCCAATCGGCCTCCCAAATTGGTTGAACTCACAAGAAAGATCCGTGCGTTTGGCCAAACGGCCCAACGTTGTCACGCCTCGCCCCACCCTCTTGGGCTGGGTTGTAACAGCTGCATCTTCAGTTACGTTGAGGTTGGCCCTAGTCGAACCACTAGTATCATCCGATGAAGACGATGACATGTCTTTTCCTACAAAACCATCAACAAACCATCAAAAATTTAATGGAAACACAAACCAAATCATTTTACAAAGAAAAAGAACCTATTTTAAATATTTTTTCCATCGGTAAACACAAAAGCTACCATGTAATACAAGATAAGATTCTATTTCTCAGCGTTTTCGTCTACACATTTTCATATAGGAAGCAGGCAACATATGACAATTAATTCTTCTTGGAGTTCCATAACTCAGCCCAGGACTGGAGACTAATTAGGGCTGCAAAAGGGATGTCCGAAGAAAATAATACTAAAAGAAATACATGCATAAATTACTTCCTGAACTGTTCAGAAATGTTTTCTATCGGTAAACACATGAACTGCCAATAGAACATAACAATTTTTCTATGCACACAAGCATCTAAGTGCCACTGTGCATAATCTGACAAATCTAATACTAATGGAATATAAAGATATTGAAGTAGCACAGAAAGTAGGTCACAACCAAAAAATGAATAATATAGTTTAAAGCACCCTCTCTTGGTTATCTTTAGCATTACCTGTATGCAAGTCATCAGGACTTCATCACATCTATTAGTTTGGGAAAAGTCATATATATATGTATATGCATTTTAAACATATACATCGAAGACCCATCCACATTGCCATATATTCATACCAAGTGAGTAAAAATTCCCAACCAAACTAGTACATTGCATGCCTCATGTCCTTCCAGATCCAAAGTTTTAATACTTGTTCAGAAATATTTTCTATCGGTAAATACAAGAGCTGCCGATAGAGCAGACAAATTGTTTCTATCAGCAAATACAGGAGATACCGATAGAATATGTGTAAGAAAAACTCCAACATATAATGTGCATTACATGGCAGTTGCATACAATTGATCACACATACAGCAGTATAGATAAGTTAAAATCTCAAAATAGGTTCATTACAGCACTGGAACATATTATATCAACCCTAATTTAAATCAACATTGCCTGCGGAATGTACATAATCCAACACAATAGGGAATCCTAGTGTAATTGCAAAACTCGAAGAATTAGTACGTACAAAACACTAGGATCAAATAAGGAAGATGCTGGAAATAGAACGATGAATTAGGGTATTTACGGCGATCAGTTTTGGTGATGGAGAGGCGGTGTAGAACGCAGCAGCGGCCGGCGAAGGACGAAAATAAGAACCGGTGGTAGTGGCGAACCAGTGTCCAGCCGGCGATCGTTGTGTGGGAGAGAGGAAGTGAGTGGTCACGGCGGAGGTTGTGGTTTTCTTCGCTCTCGAAGAGACGCAGTGCTCTAAGTTGGAACTGTTCGACTGGAGGGAAACTCAAGGGCCGTGTACGAGTAATAAAGTAGTGGATGACCTTTTCTATCGGTAAAACAAAATAATACCGATAGAATTATATACTTTTCTATCGGTACAACAAAATACTACCGATAGAAAAAGTAATTTTCCCGGAAATATATTTGAAGTAGTGGATGCCTTTTTCTATCGGTATAAATAATAAAATCCAGTGAGACCAATTTTCCCCAGAAAATTTTTTTAATTAAATGCCTGAGATTATAGTATTGGGTGCCCTTTTTCTATCGGTAAAAACAACAAAATATCGTCAGAGTAATGAAAAGGTACACACAATGTAACATCAAACAGACCGTACTTGAAAGTTGCAGAATGATAAAGAAAGAGGGAAGATAGCCGGAAAATTGGAAAATTGACATAAAAAGAAATTGTTCATTCATTGTTGTTTTATCACTTATAAAAAAAAAATAAAACCCAAAATGCTAGGTCAAGAGGTGGTCTTAGCCCTGGCTGCATGTAGAATAGAGTCAGTTTGACTTGCAGCCAGGACGCAGGACTCCTCTAGTGACAAGTTGTCCTTAGGATCAACTACTACCGCGTCGAAAAGGCCTGCAACCTCCCTCAGCTTCGCTATGGTATCCTTCATAGTTAAACCGCAGCCAGTGATGGTAGTATCTGCGGCTTGCTTCTCCTCGCGAAGACGCCTCGTCCTCTCCCTAGAATTGTCACCAGCCGTCTTCATGCGCTGAATGCGCCGGAGGAGATCGTCCAGTTCAAGCCGTAGCTGAGTGTGCTTGTCCGTAAGGAGCTTATGCTCCTTCTGGAGGGCCCTCAGCTCGGCCTTCACTTTGTCAGTGTCTTCCACGGCTCCCATTCCCTATGCAAATCAACAGGTCAAGAATGTACTGAACATGGATTAACATTAATACAGGGGTAAACCCAGGAGATTTAGAGTTCTTACCGGGGGGGGGGGGGCGTGGATGACGATCCCATGGAGGTTGCCATTGTGAAAGAGAAGATAAGGAGTCGAAGCGTTCGAGAATTAGAAAAACAAGAAAATACCGCGACGCATGGCAAGGTACTTATAGAATTTCCAAGGCGACGCATGGCGACACAGTTGAGAATTCGAAGCGCCAGAGTATTTTTCTATCGGTACAAACAACAAAAAACCGTCAGACAAAAAAATACCGTGAACAAACGAATTTATTCTAACAGTAAAACATAATAATACCGATAGAATAAGTAAATTTTTCGCAGCGAAACTTTTGATGTGCCTGAGACACATTAAAGTAGTGGATGTCCTTTTCTATCGGTATAAATAACAAAATACCGTTAGAAAAGTTGATTTTTGGAGCGCTTAATTTGAAGAAGCAAGAGGCTGCAATGAGATTTTTGCAAGTGCTATTTGAAGGGAAGAATTAAGTACTTACAGGATAAAGGTATTGTACATGTTAGAACTCATGCTGTGGAGTAAAATTGAGATATATTAATGATGTGAACTAGCTTATCATTAAGTTCTAAAAAAAAATGTACTGCCTGATGTATTAATGATAAGTTCCTCACCTTGCTGCAGAACTTGTGGGCTGTTTGCTTGGCATTTATCCCTGAAATAGAAATTAATCATCAATGGTTCTCAACCCATAATCCTTCTTCGTGGTCATCTCGCAGATACGTTGTTTCGTCTATATCTTCAGTAGGGATAGATTGAATGTCCTCTAAAAATGGAGGTATTTCATCGAATTGGTTATACACCTCTTCGTCGACAACATCTTCGACCCCAACAATACGTCTCTTGCTGTGGAGGACAACATGCAAGTTTGGATTAGCCGGGTCAATGATGTAGAATACCTGTGTGGCTTACTTTGCAAGTATGAATGGATCGTCTTGGTGTCCGGCTCTACCAAGATCGACGAGAGTAAACCCGTAACTGTCAACTTGAACACCTCGAGGGATTTCGACCCATTGACATCAAAACAGGGGAATCTTAAGTAATCCATAATCGAGCTCCCATATTTCTTCAATAGCACCGTAATATGAGTTCAGCGCCCTTACTGACCTGGCATCCTCGAAAATAGCAAGCAGTGTCACTCCGCTACATTGCGTGCTACTCTTGGCGTCTTGAGCTCTTGTGTAAAATGAATACCCATTGATGTCGTACCCCTGCCAAGTCCCTACAATGAATCTTGGGCCTCTAGCCAACCATGTCACAGTTTCACTTATGGAGCTCTCGGCAGCTCACGTGACTCTTTCTTGGATCCACTCAGCAAATTTCCTGTTATGTTCTCTGGTGACCCAAACGTCTGACTTCGAAGGATTCTGTGACCGTAACATTACCTTGTGCTCGTGTATGTATGGCTCGACCTCCGTCATGTGTTGTAAGACCCAAATGTGTGATTTTGCGTACACATCACGAGCGGGGATGATAGCTTTGAATCCAATCGTTCCGATGCCCTGAAGCCTACCCTTGTGTCAGGACCTAGGAACGCCAATTGGGTCAACTCCGGCCATATAATCTGTGCAAAATTCAATCACCTCCTCGGCGGCATAACCTTCCATGATACTCCCCTCGGGTCAACGACGAGTTCTTACATATCCCTTCAATACACCCATAAATCTCTCAAATGGATATATGTAGCGCAGGCACACGGGTCCACAAAACTTAATTTCTCTGATAAGGTGAGCAATCAGATGGACCATAACATCAAAGAAGGATGGAGGGAAATACATCTCGAGCTGACAAAGAGTTGTAACCACGTCGCGTTGCAAAGCGTCCAGTCCATCCGGATCAATTACCTACAAGGACACAGTTGCGCCAAATATTCATATCAGAAAAATCTTCTAATTAAGCTCCACAAATGGAGGTAATGAACTTCTAGTACGAGTGCACGTACTTACCTTGCAAGATATTGCGTTGAAGAAATAACATAGGTTTGTGATTGTCTCTCTGACTTTAACTGGGAGAATGCCTCTGATAGCAATGGGAAGCATTTGTGACATCAAGACATGACAGTCGTGGGACTTCGTGCCAACCAGTCTTAGGTCTTTCATGGACACAAGTTTTTTCAAGTTCGCGGAGTACCCACATGGAACTTTAACACCGTGTAGGCACCGATAGAGTTTTGTTTTTTCACTCTTGGACAACGTATAGCAGGCCGGGGGGAGGTATGTACGCTTTCCATTCTCTAAAGGTGCAAGCTCAGTCCTTATCCTCATTTCCACCATGTCATGACGAGCTTTCACACCATCCTTTGTCTTTCCCGGAATGTTCAATAACAAACCAATCAAACTGTCACAGACATTTTTCAGTACATGCATGACGTCAATGCAATGTCGAACTTGTAAGTGCTCCCAATATGGTAGATACCAGAGAATCGATCTCTTCTTCCAAACATTTTTTTCTCGAGGTTTAGAATGCTTACTGAACTCAGCTTTGATGTCGTTCACGCGTGAGTAAATCTCCTTACCGGTCAGAAACACTGGAGCTGATCCCTTCTCAAGCTTCCCGTTAAATGATTTCCTTTTCTTACGGTACGTGTGATGCACCGGAAGAAACCTGCGGTGACCCATGTACACTGTTTTCCGGTAGTTTCGCATCCACATGCTCTCAGTTTCATCTAGGCAAATAGGGCAAGTCTTGGCTCCTTTCGTACTATACCCCGACAAATTGCCATAGGCCGGAAAATCATTTATGGTGCAAAATATCAGGGCCCGCAAGATGAAATTCGCTTTCTTGTAGCATCCCACACCTGCACCCCCTCGCTCCACAATTTCTATAAGTCCTCGATTAAAGGCGCTAGAAACACGTCAATATCATTTCCGGGTTGTCTGGGTCCTGAGATTAGTAATGCCATCATGATGTACTTGCGCTTCATGCATAACCAAGGAGGAGATTGTAGATGCATAAAAGAACCGGCCAAGTGCTGTGCCGACTGCTCATATTACCATGTGGGTTCATACCATCTGTACTCAGCCCGAACCTTATATTCCTAAGTTCACCGCCGAACTCAGCAAATGTTCTGTTGATGTTTCTCCATTGAATAGAATCAGCTGGGTGTCTCAGTTTTCCGTCTTGTTTCCGGGCCTCAGCATGCCAACGCAAGTGCTTCGCGACTTTCGGATTTGCAAACAGCCGCTTCAATCTAGGTATCATAGGCAAGTACCACACTGTTTTCGCCGGAGGTCCTTTCTTTACCTCGTGACGTTCACTGTCAATCCGGTCCCTACGCGTATACCTCGATGCGCCGCATCTTGGACAAACATGCAAACTGGAGTACTCGTTACGGTACAACACACAATCATTTGGGCATGCGTGTATTCTTTCGATTTCGATTCCCAACAGACACAACCGTTTTTTGGCTTGGTAAGTAGATCTTGGCAACTCATTTCCCTCTGGAAGCATGTCCGCTAGAAGATCTAATAGTGCCGTGAAACTCTTATCACTCCAACCGTTGCCTGCCTTCAAGTTATATAATCTCAGCACAGAAAATAGTTTTGTAAATGTTGCACATCCAGGGAACAGAGGCTTCTCAGAGTTAGCAATCAGTTTCTCAAATTTACAGAAGTCGTTTTCGTTGTAATCTTCCTCTACATCACGTAACATCTCATCTAGATTGTCATCATCATCATCATCTACGTGCACATCGGAATGAACATTATCACAATTCGGATGATCATCGATATTATTGCAATCCACATCCGAGTCCTGCTGATTGGTAGTAGTGGTGCTTGTTTCCTCAAGATTTTTGTTATGCCATATTCAACGGGTTTATCGCGCGTTAAAACCACGACGAATCAAATGATTCTTAATTTGATCAGAGTTGCTAAACCTCTTCAAGTTCGTACAATCTGTACAAGGACAGAGCATATTTTTCTCTCCCTTCCTCTCCTTTTGTTGCTCAGCAAATTTAATAAACTCATTCTCACCATCCAAATATTCAAGAGTAGTACGTTTTATTCCATACATCTAATATTTCCTGTCCATCTACAATTAACAAAATTTAACGAGTCAGCCATGCATCCATGAAACCTACTCGATTAAGTTATGCATATGTACATGTACAGCCTCTTACAACAGATGTGTTGAACCCTAGCCTGATGAAATTAACACTAATTAACCTAGCTAACTACACAATACAAGCTAGTTAGCTCCTAAAACATGACGCATTTCCAGCTACCTAGCTCCCAAGCTTACAGCTACAAACTTGGAACTACACAATACAGCTAGCTTGCAAGTAGAGAGGGAGGGAGATTTAGAGGGAGAGAGAGATAACTGTCGACAATTAATCATACCTTAAAGAGAGGGGCGCCATCAACTTCCCTCAAGCTTGCGCTGATCACCCTAGCAGTGTAGCTGTGAGCGTGGAACTTTCATCACAAACAGAGGGACACAGAGTGCAACAGAACAAATTAAAGAGCAGCTCAGCAATGATCGAGTGGGGTTTTCCTTATAATGGAGCTTTTTCTAACGGTAAATACATGAAATAACCGTTAGACTAACTAAGGTTATTTGCCTCTTACATATTCTATCGGTAAAAACACACATATACGGTTAGAGAATGTACATTACTGAGCAAGTACAGGCCTTGTTCTATCTGTAAATGTGTGTATTTACTGTTAGATGATGCATGACTGAGCAAATATATGTGTTTTCTATCGGTAAATATGTGCATTGACCGTTAGATGATGCATGACATAGCACGTACATGAGTTTTTCTATCGGTAAATATGTGTATTAACCGTTAGATGATGCATGACACATGAACATGAGTTTTTCTATCGGTAGATATGTGTATTTACTGTTAGATGATGCATGATTGAGCAAATATATGTATTTTCTATCGGTAAATATGTGTATTTACCGTTAGAGGAGATACTTGTACCAAATGCACATGACACCAGTTCTTACATCCAAGGAATCATATCAATGTAACATCAAACAGATCTTACATCAAATAGATCTTAACTAGAAGATAAAGCAATATTTCAAGAAATGCTAATTTGTGGATTAACTAGAAGACACAAAAATACTTTTCTTAGGTACTTGGTACTTCATCTTGCCAAAGAAATTACACATGGCAGTTCACAAATTCAGGTACAAACATACACATGCCAGTTCACCAATACAAATTCAGGTACATGTCTGAAACAGCAGTACAAATACACACCTACCTACCAATACAATTAAATACACAAATACTCCCTACACATTCAAGTTCATGTCCCAATTAGCAATTCATGATACACAAATATACAACAATATACAAATACAACAATTCACACATTCGATGTATATTAGAAAAGCCACGTCTGAAATTAACAACAGATCACGACGAGGACCCAGTGGCCCGTACATTTTACATAAAAGAGAACCTTTGTAGGTTGCCATAATGCAACTACCGACTACAAGTTAGACCTGATACATCACAAATCCATTCATCCAAAACAACAAATGTCTGAACCACATTGGACTTAACCATAGGAGTTCAGTTTGAAGACGCCCGAGGAGCTGGAACTGCCGTCGACATACATTTGTACGTATTGGTGATTTCCTCGGACTCAAACTCGATCAACTCAACTCAACTCAACTCCATTAACAAAAAGAACCGACTTTCCAAGATGTTGTTCTGTGTAGTGATGGTGTAGAATGGCTGTGCAAATGACAACAATTCTTCTTCTCCAAACAGGTAAGCATCTGGCCACAAGCTGGTGCATGCAAAAAAATGTAAGATGCTTTCTATAGGTCCTGATTTGAGAAACACGCCGAGCTTAAGGATCTTCTCGACCGAGCCAACCAAGATCTCGCCCTTCACGTCCTTCCAGCTCTCGACGGTGATCTTCACTGTTTCTTTCGCCAACAAGCCAACGTAGGCAGCGTACTGCGATGAAGAACCGTGAAATACGTTGCCCCTCATGAGCATCATCCAATGACCTGCACAGTTCATAATCATATTGAAAAGAAGACATATCAAAATGAAGGATACAAAAAAAGCAGAATAATTTCCATAGTCGGATTAGAATGATTTACGTACCTTGCTTGGGATGCCGAAGTCTAGAGGGCGTCGATGGAGGTGCGGAGGTGCAGCGGTCGCCTGTAGAGGTGCACCGGCCGTCCATGGAGCTTAAGGGTTAGGACTACGAGCCCCAGATGAACTGTGAGAATGAAAGAGACATACTCGTGTATTTATAGTACTAGATAAGTTCTATCGGTACAAAAACCGCATACCGTTAGTCATTTTATATATCTTCCAACGGTACAAAAATCAATTACCGATAGAATAAAAACATCTGTAGAAGGCGAATGGCTCTATCAGCACAATACATATTACCGATAGGAATTTTTGTCCACACTCTGTCGGTATATACGTATATTGCCGATAGAATAATACTAGTTGTAAAAGGCGAACGGTTCTAAAATATTTTTGCTATATTCTAACGGTATAAGCATTCATTACCGATAGAATAAAACTATTTGAAGACGAATAGTTCTAAGCAATTTTTGATATATTCTAACAGTACAAGAATACATTACCGATAGAATAAAAATATTTGTAGAAGGCGAACGGTTCTATCGGCACACTACATATTGCCGATAGGAATTTTTGAGATATTCTGTCGGTAGACTCATACAGTACCGATAGAATAAGTCTAGTTGAAGAAGTTGACCAGTCCTATCGGCGCACAACATTCTCCAGTCAGTACTTATGCATCTCTTATAACGGCAAATATATTCATCACCGCTAGAGTAAATCATAGTGTTTATTCTATCGGTAAGTTTCTTATAAACCGATAGGAAAATACACCCGTTGGCCTTTTATGACCGCGAGGCACATTTTCTATCGGTTTTCTACTAAATCGCTAATAATCGATAGAATATAGGGGTTAGTAGACTGTATTTCTGTACTAGTACAAGTATATACCAAACATGCAATGCTATCAAATAATTTGCTCACCATGTGTACATTGTGTGCTGTTATTTAACTTCATTTACTATTTAGTCTGCTATTATCTCTTTTTTCTACTAAATCTCCTAGCATTCTCTTATTTTATAAAAAATAATAGATCATAATTGAAATTGAAAAAAGATCAACAAAATGACACACCCACAGCTAAAAAATAGTTTATTTGTCCATTTGTTTCTTTTATTTTCACATCTTCTTTATACTTTGTCAAACATAATAGCACGCCAATAACTAAAAAAAGAACTTGCTTGGTGCGAATCATTCGATCAAATAAATCTCACCACCAAACCATGCATAACTAAATTGAAAACTTAGCAAAGATACTCGACATACCGTCCCATATAGGGCTGGACAAAAAGATCGAGGCTCGCGAGCTATTCGGGATCGGATCGAAAATCGGTTCGGTTCGAGATCGGCTCGAGCCCTTAACGAGCCGAGCTCGAGCCTGAGGTGAAGCTCGAGAGAGAACTCGAGCCGAGCCCGAGCCATCCCGAGCTCGCTCGAGCTCGGCTCGTTAAAACTCCAATCACACATTCATTTCGTTCCCCAAACCCCAACCTACCAATTAATTGGTTAAAGCCTCTCACCGGCCATGGCGACGGCGTGCCTGGAGGAGGAAGCGGCGGAGTGCGTGGAGAGGAGGCGGCGGCCGCGCGCGGGGAGGACAGGCGGCGGCGGCGACGCGGGGAGGACAGGCGGCAGCGGCGGCGCGCGGGGAGGAGAGGAGGAGGCGACGCTGCGGGGAGGAGAGGAGAGCAGGAGGCGGCGGCACTGCCAGAGAGGAGGCAGTGGCGCTGCGGAGAGGAGGAGGCGGCGGCGGTGCTGCGGCGCGGGGAGGAGAAGAGGCGGTGGCGGCGGCAACGCGTGGAGGAGAGGAGGCTTCGGTGGACGACGAGGACAACGACGACGAGGAGGCGGCGGCGCTGCGGGGAGGAGAGGAGGAGGAGGCGACGCTGCGGGGAGGAGAGGAGAGGAGGAGGCGGCGGCGTTGCCGGAGAGAAGGCGGTGGCGCTGCGGAGAGGAGGAGGCGGCGGCGGTGCTGCGGCGCGGGGAGGAGAAGAGGCAGCGGCGGCGGCGCGTGGAGGAGAGGAGGCTTCAGTGGACGACGACGACGATGACGACGACGACGAGGAGGCGGTGGCGGCGGCTCCAGAGTCGGCGGCAGTGGCCGTGTGCTTGTCGAGCCGAGCTCGAGCTCTATCGAGTTTGCTGCGAGTCGAGCCCGAGCCCGGTTCAAAGCTCGTTAAGATTTCGAGCCGAGCCCGAGCCGAGCCCAGTGCACTATCGAGCTCGAGCTGAGCCTGCCTGGGCTCGCTCGAGCTCGGCTCGTTTCCAGCCCTAGTCCCATACCATGTATTGGAAAATGACAAAACTATTTTGTCTTTTATTTGTCTAGATGAGACATTCAAACCATCATTTCCGTGTGTGACCACAATACATTTTATTTGACAACAAAAACCACCTTCTTCCTCCCCTCACCATTTTCATCCTTACATCAAATTCAGTAGAATACTTGACATGCCTTTCCTCAAAATGACATTTTCCAAATTCTGATCAATAACATTAATAAATGATTTAAATAGCAATATAATAACATAAGCATAGCTGATTAGCCTAGAGTGACATAAAGCATGGTTTCACAAGTGAAGGACCGGATAATCAAGCATAGGTTTAACTACACAGGTTATCAATTCCAATTTAGTTCATAACAACATAAACATGCATATTAGTTTTCGAAACAGTAATAATTAAGCTTGATCAAATACTGGCCCAACATGATCAAAGAATTGTGACTTGCATCAGTTGGGAACATTTTTTTATCTCAGTTGCCTTTATGCTCCTTGATGATTCTCCTTTGAGACCTACAGTAGTTTATGACGCAATCACATACAATACTATCAATCAGGAAAATAGTTACGTATAAATATTCATGTATGTATGCGAGAATGAAGGTACATATATGACTGACAAAGCTAGGCAAATGCAAGAAAGAGATGAAGCTGCAGATAAGGCGAAATCAGGTTCGGCTTAGGATAGAGGACGGTGAATCTGGAGATGTTGAATAAGGCAAGAAAGTAATTTTGGATGGCCAAATATGGCTTATAGGAAGGATGGGGTCACTGAGAGTGATGAGCGAGGCAAGGAGATATACTGAATGGGTACGAGTAATCAGGCACAGATAAAAACAAGAGTGCGTGCGAGGTGAAAGCGATAGTGACGAGGGGCACGGCCGATGCCCGGGCGTTAAGCGACAAAGGGCCAAGAGGAGACGATTGAGGAAAAATTAGGGCAAACCTTTGAAGACAAGGGATTGCCGATGACACAAATATGATGGTGATCAGGGTCATGGCAGTGGTCACATAACTTGCAACAGAAAGGAATCAGGTTAAACGAAGTTCAGATGAATCAGGGTCAAAGACAGGAATCCGATGTACAAATAAAACGATGAAAAATCTAAGTGGCACGAATTTGATATAGTTATTAGGATGGAAAAATACATTTCTACAGGGATGACGACAAATATGGAAATGACTGGCAAGGTCAGAAGAGAAATATGAATCAAATTCGACATGAATGAGAGATAAAAGGCTTGAAATAATCTAAGGACAGAAGTTAAGTGATTAGAATGGTTTTGGTTAACTCTGGATGTAGATTGAATTGGGTATTAGTGGAAGAGAGGGGCACGGCAGACAAGGTTATAGCAGTTGATGGGTTGGAAAATAGTACAAACAGAAGATAAACAACTCTAGGAATTAAAACCAAAGGTAAGAGGTTAGATGAGTTTCAGGTAATGAATGATGCGACTGACACAATTGGAACATGATTCATAAGTGAAACAAGGCACTGCTAACACTCCAGGTGCCAACAGCTAGTTGTGAGGGCGGTTATGGCTGACACGGCTGAAATTGTAGCTAGACAGAGGCCACAACAGTTATGCCTGGCAGCCAGGAACTTGACTACAGTGGCGATGGTGACGGAACTTGGCTGAAGGCGACGATGCAGCCTGCAACGGCCTTAGTGTAATGCCCAGAACTAAAGGTTTGGGAGATTTAAACATCTCCTGAGCATGTTTGAGTTCATACTCGTACGCATTCTGATATAGAGTAGAAACACAGATGCATTGGCGTAGCGGACAAAAATGCTCTTTATGCAAAACTTTAAAGTATCTTACAAAAACTATTGACATAAGATTTAACGAAGTAAAATTCCAAAAGCTAAGTGTCGATACTCTTCATGCTAAGCATTGACCGAGAAAAAATCCCCTCCTTCGTGGACGTGGTCCTGAAAACAATCGTCATTTAATCCCACCCCTTGGTATGATTCTGAAGCATCTGCATACACCACTGTGCAATAATAGCTGTAAGTCTTTGAGACTCAGTAAGATAAGATATATCCACTTATTTATAATTATGCATACCGAACAACTCATGAACAGTCAATGCAACTACATATCAAGTTTTCATCACTGAAGATGCACATGAATTTTGTAAAACAGTAAAGTAATATAAAACCAACTTTTAATAGTTTAACTTTTATTGGTGAGACTATCGTACTTGTTGATGAATATTCACACGTAGTTTACTCTGCAGAAGTATTTCATACCACAATATCTCTTAGGTACAACAGACGACGCCTTACATGTCCTTCTGCATTTCTTTAACACATAATTACCTTCTTTTTTTATTTTTTGTTTTAGAATTCTATCGTCTCCCAGATATCATTTTCTCTATTAATTTCTAAAATTGTATACCCATAAAAATTATATAATAATCATCATATGAAAATTAATTTAATAATAAACCTACTAATTTTATTTTCATATAAAGTATGCTTTATTCTATAATAATGGTTAAAATTTTAAAAATTTGACTTACATATATATCAAATTAACCAAAGTAAAAAGAAAAAAATAAAGAGAGTACTTGTCTTCTCTCTAGGCTAGGACTCTTGAGACCTGCTGGAACTCAGACTGAGATACCCGAGACTATCGGGGTTGGAACAAAGATATTAGGATCCTCAAGACAACGAGTTTTTTTTTATAAATAACCCAGATTAAAAAAAGAATTACAAAAGTGTCGACGATTCGGACTCGGAGTACTCAGCCGAACTTATGCAAAATTTGTATTAGCGAGACCTTTCAAGATGACCCTCCGGGAAGGTATGTAGAAAAATGGAGAACAGGAGCACAGAGAGGTTTATACAGGTTCGGGCCCTCGATGGTGGGAGTAATAGCCCTACGTCTTGTTGGGATTTCACTATGTGTAGTAAAGATTTACAAGATGGCAGGAAAAGACCTTCACAGGCGAAGATTTTCCTATGCAAATGTACAAAAAGAAGCCCCAGGAGGCTTGTAAATATTATCTAATCTAAGCTGTAGACTTGGCTGTTTGAATGGTTGAGATGGGTTGTATTTCCTCTCAATAGATAGTTCGATCTTTCGATCCTCCGATCCCCCTGTTCGATGCATTTTGCTATTCCTTTATACTGGTCGAAAGGGTGTCATGCCATAACTGCATCAAACAGTTGTTCGGACGGTTGGATGCGGTTTTTGGAGAACCGCTCATAACCTCCACGTAGGTTAAACACGTGTTATTCATGGATAACTGCGTGTATTAACCTCATGACGGTTGATCTTCCACGTGGAGGAATCTTTGGAATACTTGGAATATTCTCGCCATAAGGGCAGCTGGACAAATGAACCCCAAGTACCCCGGTCAAAAAGTACTCTGACCGCGGGATGTTGGCTGACCGCGCGACATCCTTGATATTCTGTTCGCGCATAGCATACGAACTCCTGACCGCGCGAAGCCTGCGGTCTGATCGCACAAAGCCTGTAACCTGATCGCGCAAAGCCTGCGACCTCGGGCTGATGCTTCTCAAAATGATTTGAGTTCGCACCGCCGGGCACATGTCTGGCTCGAATCTGTCTTGAACCAACAGTGCATTTATTTGAACTGGCTCGGGTGTCAATCCTCGTCAGCTAGCCCCCAAATTTAAAGAAAACGAAGGGACGTGTTCACTTTAAATTTAAAGAAATGCATCGGATTATTAACCCGACTCTTCAAATCTTCCACTTAGTGGCACACTAAGTAGGTCAGTTGGTTTCCCGAGACGGGCTCTGGGTATTGTATGACAGGTAATGATGGCGCTGTTGAAATGTTTTTTAACCCGAAGTGAAATTGTAAATACTTTTTAAGAACCCGAGGCACTTAGAATGTGAACCGTCACCCTGACGGTTATAAATACCGGGTCTTTTGTTTTGTAAAGCTTCACAACTTTCTTCTCGCGGTTAAGTCCTTTCTGTAGTCACCTTCATTCTTCTCTTCATACACCTCCTGATGGCAGATCACAGCATCATCGAGATTGAAAGTGATGAAGAGGAAGTTTGCAAGCAAGAGCCTCAAATGCCTGAAGATTCATCTCCTTCAAGGAAGAAACCCAAGGTTGACGAAGGATCTTCCATCAGAGCAAAGGTAGAAGATGAGCAATCATCTTTTCTTCCTTCAGTTTTCTTCCCTAGCACTCCTTGCTTTTGTTTGGGTGATCGATTTTCTGGTCAGCAAGCAGTGACTATTCGACCAGAAAATCCTCAACTTGTGTTGGGGAGGTCATCTCCTGGTGGGAAGGTTGTACTTCCACCATCTGGTGATCATCTGATTTTATCGGATGATCAACTTCCCAGGATGGCTACATCAACGTGTCATGAACAGGGACAGGTAATAATCCTTCTCTCTTTTTGCTAATAGTTATAGTTAGCACAACTAATTTTTGCAAATGTAGGAGATTGGAGGCCCCAGTGATCAGCCTTTTGTTGCTCCGTTTCTTCCTTCCGGACATAATCTTCTGGAGGAGAAGAATGCCCTGGAGAAGAAGACCGAAGAAATGTCTTCGGCGATTCTGCATCTGGCATAATGTTTTGAACGATCCCGTGAAGAGGCGCTCCAGTTCCGTCGAGAGAGGGACCACGCCCAGCAACAGCGGGAACTCTCTGACTTGATTATGAACAGTAGTGTACCTCTTGTTAGGGATGACGTAGATAGGCTTAGGTTAGTTGCTAGTTATGGCCCAAGCGGAGTCACTTCTCGAGTATCTCCCTGAGGATACACAGCGACGAGAAGAGGTGATCAGAGCCAGAGTTCGGTCAGCCGTTTCCGCCATCCTCAGCCGGGTTCGTCTTCACCATGGCCCAGATGCAGATCTGAATCCATTGGTGGGACCGGTTGAGGTCGAGAGTGAAGAACAACTTGAAGCCGTCATGGAGGAGGTTAGTCCCCTTGTAGATAAGCTCCTGACTGAGCTTGGGATCGAAAGATCCCAATACCTGTACAGAAACAGTTGTATACAATGCAACATATATGGAAATTCATTTTTGAAAATGAATATATATTCTGATTTGCCTATATATATTCTTATTTTTGTGTTCATTTCATATTGTAAATATATCCCCCTAGCCCCCGCCTGTGATTGTTAATACTGAAGACTTAGTATTACAAACGCAGGAGAGAAGTGAATATAACGGCCAGGGATGTGTGATCGAAACAACAATTATGATCAAAATAACGCCTAGCCTTGTTTGCAAACCAGCAGCCACTCAGATAACCAAGGACTTGCCAGAAAGCCCCGTGTGCGTTGAGAAACGGCTTATTTAGGAGTGACTTGTCTGGAAGCGGTTATGAGATCGGCTAGCGAATCTGACTAGAACGTTATAATGATCTAACTGCGGGCGACCAGCCCCCGAATCGAATTCGCAGTAAATAGGCATAAAGGGAAATATTCATCGTATGAAATCAAAACATTCTTTGTTTTATAAAAAAGATGCTAATTGAACAGGAAAAGGGGTTGAGTACTTACACGTAGAACTTGCGAAGTTGATCGATGTTCCAAGTATTGGACAAAATTCGACCATCCTCCATGGCTAACCGCGCGGATCCTGGTTGCGGCACCGAGACCACAGTGTAAGGGCCTTCCCACTTCGGGGAGAATTTGTTGCGATTAGACTGATCTTGGATTTTTCATAAGACCAGGTCGCCCACATGAAGACTACGTGGTCGCACCCTTTTACTGTGATACTTGCGCAAAGCTTGCAAGTATGCTGCGGACTTGATCAAAGCGCGATCACTCCTTTCTTCTAGGAGGATGAGGTCTTGCGACCGCTGTTCGGACTGATCAACCTGTTCGAATTGTTCTGTCCGAACAGATCCAATACTAACTTCCATAGGCAATACAGCCTCGGCCCCATAGACCAAATGGAAGGGCGTCTCACCGGTGGCTCGACTAGAGGTAGTTCGTAGCGCCCATAGAACAGTATAGAGCTCGTCTTCCCAAGCCCCCGAGCGAGTCTTAAGGCGATCAAAAACACGTTTTTTGATACCTTCACTAGTACAGAAATGCAGTCTACTAACCACTATCTTCTATTGGTTATTAGCGATTTAGTTGAAAACCGATAGAAAATGTGCCACGCGGTCATAAAAGGGCGACGGGTGTATTTTTCCTATCGGTTTATAAGAAACTTACCGATAGAATAAATAGTATGATTTACTCTAGCGGTGCCGAACATATTTGCCGTTAGAAGAGATGCATAAGTACTGACGGGAGAATGTTGTGCGCCGATAGGACTGGTCGACTTCTACAACTAGACTTATTCTATCGGTAAGGTATGAATATACCGACAGAGTATATTAAAAGTTCCTATCGGCAATATGTAGTGTGCCGATAGAATCGTTGGCCTTCTACAAATATTTTTATTCTATCGGTAATGGATTCTTTTACCGTTAGAATATATAGAAAATTGCTTAGAACTGTTCGTTTCAAATAGTTTTATTCTATCGGTAATGAATGTTTATACCGGTAGAATATTGCAAAAAATATCTTAGAACTGTTGGCCTTCTACAACTAGTAATATTCTATCGGCAATGTACGTACACACCGATAGACTATGTACAAAAATTCCTATCGGTAATATTTATTGTGCCGATAGAACCATTCGCCTTCTACAGATGTTTTTATTACTAACGGTATTCTGTTTTCGTACCGATAGAAAATATATATTTGTATAAATACACGGGTATGTCTCTTTCATTCTCACAGTTCATCTGGGGCTCGTAGTCCTAACCCGTAAGCTCCATGGACGGCCGGCGCACCTCTACAAGGGACCGCTGCACTTCCGCACCTCCATCGACGCCCTCTAGACGTCGGCATCCCAAGGAAGGTACGTAAAATTTCTGCAATATTGTTAGATTATTCTAATCCGATTATGGCAATAATTCTGCTTTTTTTGTATTCTTCATTTTGATGTGTCTTCTTTTCAATATGATTGTGATCTGTTCAGGTCCTTGGATGATGCTCATGAGGGGTAATATATTTCACGGTTCTTCATCGCAGTACGCTGCCTACGTTGGCTTGTTGGCGAAAGAAATGGTGAAGATCACCGTCGAGAGCTGGAAGGACGTGAAGGGCGAGATCTTGGTTGGCTCGGTCGAGAAGATGCTTAAGCCTGGCGTGTTTCTCAAATCAGGACCTATAGAAAGCATCTTACATTTTTTTGCATGCACCAGCTTGTGGCTAGATGCTTACCTGCTTGGAGAAGAAGAATGGTTGTTATTTGGACAGCCATTCTACACCATCACTACACAGAACAACATCTTGGAAGGTAGGTTCTTTTTGTTAATGGAGTTGAGTTGAGTTGAGTTGAGTTGATCGAGTTTGAGTCCGAGGAAATCACCAATACGTACAAATGTATGTCGACGGTAGTTTCAGCTCCTCGGGCGTCTTCGAACTGAACTCCTATGGTTAAGTCCAATGTTGACGAGGATTGACACCCGGGTCACTTCTAATAAACTTTTGGTTCAAGACAGGTTCGAACCAGACATGTATCTGGTGATGCGAATTCAAGCTATTCTGAGGGGCATCACCATGAGGTCGCAAGCTTTACGCGATCAGGTCGCAGCTTTACGCGGTCAGACCGTAAGCCTTGCGCGGTCAGAAGTTCGTAGGCTGTACGTGAACTACACATTCGGGATATTGCGCGGTCAGCTAATATCCCGCGGTCAGAACATCTACCGATCAAGATACTTGAGATCTATTTATTCGGTTGCCCATACAACAGGATATTCTAAGTATCCCGAAGATTCCTACACGTGGAGAATCAACCGTCAGAAGGTTAACACATACAGTTATCCGTGAATAACACGTGTTTAACCTGCGTGGAGGTTAAGAGCAGTTCCAAAAAACCGCATCCAACCGTCCGTGCAACCGTTTGATGCAGTTTCCTCTACATGGCACCCTTTCAAACAGTACAAAAGGATGGCATGGAGCATCAATCAGGAGGGGGATCATCCGAAACATCAACCGAGAGATCGGAAGATCAAGAAACCCAAAATCATCCAAGTTAGCCAAGTCTACGGCACACCTCATATAGCATTTTAGTAAGCCTTCTTTGGCTTATCCTTGTACACTCTTACAGGGAAAATCCTCGCCTGTGAGGACTTTTCCCTCCATTTGTAAACCTTTTACCACACTTAGTGAAATCTCAACAGGACGTAGGGCTTTTACTCCCACCATCGAGGGCCCGAACCTGTCTAAACTCTCTGTGCTCCTGTTCACTATTGTTCAGCATACCTTCCCGAAGGGTCATCTTGAAAGGTCTCACAATTACAAATTCTGCATAAGTTCGGCTGATGACTCCGAGTCCGAATCGTCGACAGCTGGCGCCCACCGTGGGGCCTTTCTCAAGGCGTCCTAATTGGAATTCGGAGGTTCGCCGAAACATGGCTGGAGCATATGATTCCGAGAACGATTTCGATCTCGAGGATTATGCCCATATACCCATGCCTTCTCCAAGCGATCCTATTCCGATGGAAGAGGTCGAAGGCCAGAATCTTCCACAGGTTGAATCATCTCCCCAAGTCATGTTAATCAACCAGGAGGTAACTGGCACAAGGTCAGAACCCGCAGAGGTTCTTAATGTGCTAGGTGATGAATCCGGCCCGTCATACGATCCCGCTGAGGGAAAATATGATGGTGACCCTGAAGTTAGCCCAGGAAGGTTCGACCCTGATAACCTCCACCGTCTCTTTGATTTCGAGTCTGACTCGGAACAAACCGAGATGTTCTCCCCATCGACGACCTCTCTCCCTAGGCAGTTTGCTGCGTTGTCGGAGGAAACTCCCGATCAACAGGCTGCCAGGGAAGAACAAGATCGCAAACAGAAGGAGGAGCAAGATCTCGAGCAACAGAACAACGAACTACGCAGAACTGCCCTAGAGGCTCTTCAAGATGCGCAGGCTCGTTACGATGCTGCCCCGAGTTCTTCTCGACGGTCGCGTGGTCGTAGACGTGACCAGACTCCTTCCTTACCACCGGAGCATTTCCCAGTGGACGAAGAAACAGTAACACCTAGTGCCCCTAGGAGAAGTACCCATGGTCGACTGCGATCTATCGCGGAGGTCATGCGTAATTTTCCTCCTACGGTCACGGATGCGCAGAGACCGGCCTTTTTCAGGATCCTGGCGGAAAGACTGGACGAGGTCGCATCCGAGGCGACCCCAACAGCCTCTTCCCGCTCAGTGACACATTCCCGTGAACGAGATGGTCCTCATTTTGGCTCTGGCCGACGGAGTTACCCGCCACCTCTACCGTCCCGACAGGACAAATATCGGCGAATGCAGGACTCTCGTAGTAGGGATCGAGTTCCCGTTCACTCTCGTTTGGGACCCCGAGTAACCTCGCCATTAAGTGAGTTTGCTCGAAACCCGACCGAAAGTCGCAGGACGGTTCACGGTCCTTACGTTGGTTGCAAAGCTTTCTCGCCTGGCCTACGAACAGTCGTTTGGCCCGATAAGTTTCGACCAGGGGCCATTGAGAGGTTTGATGGAACTCAAAACCCATCTGAGTTCCTTCAGATCTATATTACTGCCATCCAAGCAGCAGGAGGCGATGACAAGGTCATGGCCAACTACCTGCCAACAGTCCTCGCAGGACCGGCTAGAACCTGGTTGTTCAATCAGCCTGAGGGTTCTATCTATAATTGGGAAATGCTATGTGATGCCATCCTCAGCAATTTCCAAAACTGTTACCAAAAGCCGGGTAAGGAGGACGACTTGCATAGACTGCGGCAAACTTCGACCGAAACGCTTCGGCAGTTTGTCAAGAGGTTTGTCGGGGTAAGAAATACCATCCCGAACATATCTGATGGCTCCGTAATCAGGGCATTTAAGCATGCCGTTCGATACCGGAGATTCACTGAAGACTTGCTTATCCACCCTCCTCGATCAGTGGCCGATCTGTTCGATATGGCTGATCGATACTCCGATGCAGCCGAGGCAGTCGAATGGAACTGAATGGTTGATAAGGGGGACCTACCGCCCCAACCAGGCTTCAAGGACGCCAAAAAAGAAGATTCAAGCAAAAAGCCGGAGTCTTCACCGGGTGGGAAGTCAAAAAAGCCGAAGAGGAACTGCTCTGGACAGTACCGTGAGGTCGCAGTCGCAGAGAAACCACCTTCGACCAAAGGTAATAAGTCTTCTTTTAAAAGTAAAACTGCTTCTGGCGGCCGGGATTCGGACCAGCCAGAAAAATCAACTAATCCGCAGGAGGGCAAGAGGTGGTGTCCACTCCACAACTCCGCAGGCCACGACCTCAAAAACTGCAGGAGTTGGTTGAAACAGCTGGATGATTTCTACCAAGGAGCTGGGCCAATGCCAACCTTACCGCCTAAAGAGCAGGCGTGCGGGGTTAGAGACGTCGACGGAGACGAAGAAATGGCTTACCAGGTACCTCAAAATCATGTTAATGTCATTTTCGGAGGTTCCTCCTCTTTCGTTTCCAAAAGGCAGTTTAAAACCTTTTGCCGAGAGGTTAACCAAACGGAGACATCCCTTGGCGAACCTCAATATCCCCGTTGGTCGGATATGCCTTTGACGTTCGATCGCGCTGACTGTCCTGTGGGGCTAACTCGACCATTGAGGCTACCTCTGGTTATTACCCCAATCATCAGTAACGCGAGAGTCAAAAGGGTCCTGATTGATGGGGGAAGTTCCCTTGATCTTTTATTGGTCAAGACACTCGACGAGATGCAAATTCCTCGTTCGAAGATCAAGCCCATAATCCATCCGTTTTATGGGATAATCCCAGGCCCCTCCATGATGCCATTGGGACAAGTGGTCCTCCCGGTCACTCTGGGAGAACCAGATAACTTCCGAACAGAATTGGTTACTTTCGATGTAATCGATTGTGATTCAGCTTATAATGCAATCTTTGGCAGGCCGACTCTTGCTAAGTTCATGATGGCAACGCACTATGCTTATCAGTGCGGGAAATTGCCTGGCCCCAAAGGTGTCATTTCGGTCCGAGGAAGTCGCAACGTGGCGCTCACGTGCGACCGGCTATCTTTGGAGATGGTCGATCAACTTCCCCTCCGGGACGCTCAGGTCGCCACCGTCGCCACCGATGCGATCAGGGCTGCTCCTCGACCAGATGAGAAACTCAAACAAGTTCCTTTGTACCCAGATGACCCATCCAAGACAATTCGGGTTGGGTCAGCCCTGGATGACAAATAGGAACTCGACCTCGTTGCTTTCCTCCGGGCTAACGCATACGTGTTTGCGTGGAAACCGTCCGACATGCCCGGTGTCCCAAGGGAAGTAATTGAGCACAGGTTAGCAATTCGACCTGGACAACGACCAATAAAGCAAAAGCTCAGGCGTTTTGCCACCGACCGACAGGAAGCCATCCGAGAAGAGTTAGACAAACTCTTACAAGCCGGGTTTATCCGCGAAGTGGATCACCCGGACTGGCTCGCCAATCCGGTCATGGTCCGCAAGTCAAATGGCAAGTGGCGCATGTGCGTCGACTATACTAGCCTCAACAGTGCCTGTCCGAAGGATGACTTTCCCCTTCCCCGCATCGACCAGCTGGTTGACTCCACTGCGGGTTACGAACTGATGAGTTTTCTGGATGCCTGCTCAGGATATCATCAAATTAGCATGGCAGAAGACGATGAAGAGAAAACTGCCTTCATCACCCCGTTCGGCACATACTGCTACGTCAGAATGCCGTTCGGTCTCAAGAACGCTGGTTCCACGTACCAGCGCTTGATGCAAAAGACCTTTCTTTCCCAGATAGGGCGTAATCTCGAAGCATATGTAGACGACTTGGTTGTAAAGAGCACCAAAAGATTATCTCATTTGGACGATCTTGCTGAAACCTTCTGTAACTTGAATCGCTTTGGAATAAAATTGAACCCGGAGAAATGTTCTTTCGGGGTTTCTTTAGGGAAGCTTCTTGGTTTCCTTGTGTGTTCCAGGGGTATTGAGGTTAATCCTGAGAAAATCAGAGCTATTGAACAAATGAGGTCGCCCTCGACCATGAAGGATGTTCAACGCCTGGCTGGTCGCATGGCGGCTTTAAGTCGCTTTATATCGCGATTAGGCGAAAGGGGACTACCTTTCTTTAAAGCCTTGCGGAAACATCATAACTTCACGTGGTCCGACGAGGCCGAAAAAGCGTTTCAGGAGGTAAAAACATATCTTTCCAGTCCGCCAGTATTGGTGTCTCCTGAAAAGGAAGAACCATTACTTTTGTATTTGGCGGCCACCCCACACGCGGTCAGCGCAGTTCTGATTGCGGAAAGGGAAGGAGTATACAGACCCGTCTACTATGTGAGCGAAGTACTTCATGGTCCTAAGGAGCGCTACCCTGAGGTCCAGAAGATACTTTACGCGCTACTGATGGCTTCCCGTAAGCTACGACATTACTTTCAAGCACACAAGATCACAGTACCCTCCTCTTTTCCTTTAGGGGATATTGTCCGAAATCCAGAAAAATCTGGTCGAATCGCCAAATGGGCGGTCGAATTCGGTGCCTTCGAGATCCATTTCACCCCTCGCACGGCGGTTAAGTCTCAGGTTTTGGCCAATTTTGTGGTCGAATGGACCAACCCTGAGCCACCCGTGCAGTTGGCAAAGGAACTGGAGTACCCCGATTATTGGACAGTGTACTTTGACGGCTCCCGTAGTTTTCAACACTCGGGGGTTGGAGTGGTCTTAGTTACGCCTCAGGGCGAACAGCTTAAGTATGTCATTCAACTACACTTTGTTGCCACCAACAATGCAGCAGAGTATGAAGGTCTTCTTGTAGGGCTCCGGGCAGCAAAATTCCTCGGAGTCCGTCGATTAGTGGTGAGGGGGGACTCACAGCTAGTCGTAAACCAGGTAAACAAGGAGTACAGCACCTCCGATGAGACAATGGCTCATTACCTGGGGGAAGTGAGGAGATTGGAAAAACACTTCAGTCACTTCGAAGTCCAATACGTCCCGCGAAAGGACAATATTCTCGCAGACCAATTATCCAAAATTGGATCCTTACGCTCATCCGCTCCGGCAGGAGTGTTCATTGAACACTTGGACCATCCTTCGATCATGACTTCGGTCGAGGATGATCCGGCAATAGCCTTCGTTGCCAACCTCGGTCAGGAACAAGATTGGACTCATCCATTGAGGGTCTATCTTGAACATGGGACCCTACCCGAGGATGAAACCAAAAGCGATCGATTAATTCGAAAGGCGCGTCTGTACAAACTCATAGATGGGGTTATGTACAGAAAGGGTACTCAAGGAGTATTCATGCGCTGCATATCTCAGGAGGAAGGAAAATCCCTCTTGAAAGAAATACATGACGGTGTATGCGGTGCACACGCGTCATACCGAACATTGGTCGGAAAAGTTTTTCGACAGGGATTCTACTGGCCTTCGGCACTCGATGATGCCAAGTTTATGGTCAAGATGTGTCCACAGTGTCAGTTTCATGCAAGACAGGTTCATCAACCTGCTTATGCATTGCAAACTATTCCTCTCGCATGGCCCTTCGCGATCTGGGGAATGGACATCGTCGGTCCTATGCCACAAGCGGTCAATGGGTACAAGTTTCTGTTCGTAGCCATTGACACGTTCACAAAGTGGATTGAGGCCGAACCAGTACGAAATATTACTGCATCAGCCGCACAAAAGTTCTTTCACAAGAACATTGTGGCACGATTTGGTGTTCCAAACCGTCTCATCACAGACAACGGTTCTTAGTTCACTAGCGGTCTCTTCCTAGACTACTGCGATCAGATTGGGACCAAGGTGTGCTTTGCTTCCGTGGCACATCCACAAAGCAATGGTGCCGTAGAACGGGCCAATGGGCAAGTATTGCAAGGCATCAAAAAACGTGTTTTTGATCGCCTCAAGACCCGCTCGGGGGCTTGGGCAGACGAGCTCTATACTGTTCTATGGGCACTACGGACTACCTCTAGTCGAGCCACCGGTGAGACACCCTTCCATTTGGTCTATGGGGCCGAGGCTGTGTTGCCTATGGAAGTTAGTATTGGATCTGTTCGCACGAATCAATTCGAACAGGTCAATCAATCCGAACAGCGATCGCAAGATCTCATCCTCCTGGAAGAACGGCGTGATCGCGCCCTGATCAAGTCCGCGGTATACTTGCAGGCTCTACGCAAGTATCACAGTAAAAAGGTGCGACCACGTGATCTCACCGTTGGCGACTTGGTTTTACGAAAAATTCAAGACCAGTCTAACCGCAATAAATTCTCCCCAAAGTGGGAAGGGCCATACACTGTCGTCTCAGTGCCGCGGCCAGGATCTGCGCGGTTAGCCATGGAGGATGGTCGGATTTTGTCCAATACTTGGAACATCGATCAACTTCGCAAGTTTTACGTGTAAGTATTCCAATCACTTTTTCCCTGTTCAATTAGCATCTTTTCATAAAAAGCATGTCTTGTTTTCATACAATGAGTGTTTTCTTTAAGCCCAAATTATACAAATTCGACCTGGGGCTGATCGCCGGCGGTTAGGTTACTACAGCATTTTATTCGAAAAAATCATGTAACCCAATTTTTAACGTACTTGAGTGTTTCTAATTGGGTTATGGTTTTATCGAAATCGTGTTTTAGGCTAAAACTTCGATTCTAATCGAAGTGACATCCTGACCGAGTCCCAACTCTGGTCGAACCTTAGTTCTGACCGCGGCTTTGAAACTGATCGCGGAATCAGGGCAGGTCGCGGTGCTTTTTTCTTAAAAGTGATTTTGATCGCAGAACTAAAATTTCCTGTGTATGAATGGTCGCGAACGTAAAGTTCATGGCTATATTTTCGCACAGAAGATGTGGAGAACATTTCATGAGAAATAAAGAACTTTTATTTCTTACATTCTTTACATACAAAAGGGATGCAGTCGATCAAAACATCGACTTGCTCCGAAAGAAGTTTACAAAGTCCCCAAGGGACATGTTGTTGTCAGTAGGATCTACACTGACAACCCCCAGGGAACTAGCAACTACCCTAAGTCTATCTATATCGTCCCTAACAACAGACGCACTATTGTCCCTAATCAAGTCAGAGAGTTCTCGCTGTTGCTGAGCGAAGTCCCTCTCTCGGGATCGATCAAAACATTCTGCTAAACGCAGAATCTTCGAGGCCATCTCCTCGGTCTTCTTCTCCAGGGCATTCTTCTCTTCCAGAAGGGTCTGTCCGGAAGGAAGAGATGGAGCAGCAGAAGGCTGATCGCTGGGGCCTCCTACCTCCTGCATTTTGCAAAAGTTAGTCATACTAACTAAAATTATCAGCAAAAAGGGAGAAGAATTGTTACCTGTCCCGGTGCATAACCCGTTGATACACCCATCTTGGGAGGAAGATCATCATATGGTGGAAGAGCAACCTTCCCAGAAGAAGATTGCTTCGCCAACCCAATACGGCAATCATTTGATCGAGGGATAGTCACCGCTTGCCGACCAGGATGTTGATCACCCAAAAGGATGGGAGAGTTGGATGTGAAGGGATCTTTTCCTAAGGATAAAGGCCTAACTTGCCGAGAGGCATGAACGGGGAGGGTCAAAGGAACTGAAGGTAGAAAGAAACTCGCTACGTTCTTCACCTTTGTTCCACTGGAAGATCCTTCGTCAACCTTGGGTTTCTTCCTTAAGGGAGACAGGACTTCATTCGTTTGAGACCCTTGTTCGACAATTTCCCCTTCATCGCTCTCAATCTCGATGATTTCATGATCTGCCATTGGGAGGGGTATGTGAAAAGGAAGGAGGCAGGATAACAAGAAAAAGACTTAGACGTGAGAGGGAAATTGTAGATCTTTACATGTCCAGGGGTCTGGTATTTATAGCCACCAGGGCGACGGTTCGCCTCCCAGACACCTCGGGTTTTGTTAAGACATTTACAATTTTACCTCGAGATAAAAACAATTCTACGGCACTATCATTGCCCGTCACATAATGTCAGAACCCGTCTTGAAAAACCAACCGTTTTCACTTAGTGCGCCACTAAGTGGAGAAGTTAAAGGGCCGGGTTAAAAATCCAATGCACGGTTTTTTAAAAATTCGAAATAAACACGTCTCTTCGTTTTCTTCGAATTTGGGGGCTAGCTGACGAGGATTGACACCCGGGTCACTTCTAATAAACTTTTGGTTCAAGACAGGTTCGAACAAGACATGTATCTGGTGATGCGAATTCAAGCTATTCTGAGGGGCATCACCATGAGGTCGCAAGCTTTACGCGATCAGGTCGCAGCTTTACGCGGTCAGACCGTAAGCCTTGCGCGGTCAGAAGTTCGTAGGCTGTACGCGAACTACACATTTGGGATATTGCGCGGTCAGCTAATATCCCGCGGTCAGAACATCTACCGATCAAGATACTTGAGATCTATTTATTCGGTTGCCCATACAACAGGATATTCTAAGTATCCCGAAGATTCCTACACGTGGAGAATCAACCGTCAGAAGGTTAACACATACAGTTATCCGTGAATAACACGTGTTTAACCTGCGTGGAGGTTAAGAGCAGTTCCAAAAAACCGCATCCAACCGTCCGTGCAACCGTTTGATGCAGTTTCCTCTACATGGCACCCTTTCAAACAGTACAAAAGGATGGCATGGAGCATCAATCAGGAGGGGGATCATCCGAAACATCAACCGAGAGATCGGAAGATCAAGAAACCCAAAATCATCCAAGTTAGCCAAATCTACGGCACACCTCATATAGCATTTTAGTAAGCCTTCTTTGGCTTATCCTTGTACACTCTTACAGGGAAAATCCTCGCCTGTGAGGACTTTTCCCTCCATTTGTAAACCTTTTACCAAACTTAGTGAAATCTCAACAGGACGTAGGGCTTTTACTCCCACCATCGAGGGCCCGAACCTGTCTAAACTCTCTGTGCTCCTGTTCACTATTGTTCAGCATACCTTCCCGAAGGGTCATCTTGAAAGGTCTCACAATTACAAATTCTGCATAAGTTCGGCTGAGGACTCCGAGTCCGAATCGTCGACAAATGTGGTTCAGACATTTGCTATTTTGGATGAATGGATTTGTGATGTATCAGGTCTAACTTGTAGTCGGTAGTTGCATTGTGGCAACCTGCAAAGGTTCTCTTTGATGTAAAATGTATGGGCCACTGGGTCCTCGTCGTGATCTGTTGTTAATTTCAGACGTGGCTTTTCTAATATACATCGAATGTGTGAATTGTTGTATTTGTATATTGTTGTATATTTGTGTATCATGTATTGCTAATTGGGACATGAACTTGAATGTGCAGGGAGTATTTGTGTATTTAATTGTATTGGTAGGTAGGTGTGTATTTGTACTGCTGTTTCAGACATGCACTTGAATTTGTGAACTGGCATGTGTATGTTTGTACCTGAATTTGTATTGGCGAACTGGCATGTGTATGTTTGTACCTGAATTTGTGAACTGGCATGTGTAATTTCTTTGGCAAGATGAAGTCCCAAGTACCTAAGAAAAGTATTTTTGTGTCTCCTTGTTAATCCACAAATTAGCATTTCTCGAAATATATTGCTTTATCTTCTAGTTAAGATCTGTTTGATGTAAGATCTGTTTGATGTTACATTGATATGATTCCTTGAATGTGAGAAATGTCATGTGCATGTTTGTCCCAGTTTGGTACCAGTACCTCCTCTAACGGTAAGTACACATATTTACCGATAGGAAAACACATATATTTGCTCAGTCATGCATATTCTAACGGTAAATACACATATTTACCGATAGACAAACTCTTGCTCGTGTGTCATGCATCATCTAACGGTTAGTACACATATCTACCCATAGAAAAACTCATGTGCGTGCTGTGTCATGCATGATCTAACAGTCAATACACATATTTACCGAAAGAAGAAGTCCTGTACTTGCTCGGTAATGCACATTCTCTAACGGTATGTGTGTTTTTTTACCGATAGAATATGTGAGCGGCAAATTACCTAAGTTAGTCTAACGGTTATTTCATGTATTTACCGTTAGAAAAATGTCCATTATAAGGAAAACCCCACTCGTGCATTGCTGTGCTGCTCTTTAATTTGTTCTGTTGCACTCTGTGTCCCTCTGTTTGTGACGAAAGTTCCAGCTACACTGCTAGGGTGATCAGTGCAGGCTGGAGGGAAGTTGATTGCGCCCCTCTCTTTAAGGTACGCTTAATCGTCGACACTTATCTCTCTCTCCCTCTAGATCTCCCTTCCTCTCTACTTGCAAGCTAGCTGTATTGTGTAGTTCCAAGTTTGTAGCTCTAAGCTTGGGAGCTTGGTAGCTGGAAATGCGTCATGTTTTAGGAGCTAACTAGCTTGTATTGTATAGTTAGCTAGGTTAATTAGTGTTAATTTCGTCAGGCTAGGGTTCAACACATGTATCTGTTGTAAGAGGCTGTACATGTACATATACATAACTTAATCGGGCAGGTTTCATGCATGGCTTACTCGTTAAATTTTGTTAATTGTAGATGGACAGGAAATATTGGATGTATGGAATAAAACGTACTACTCTTGAATATTTGGATGGTGTGAATGAGTTTATTAAATTTGCTGAGCAACAAAAGGAGAGGAAGGGAGAGAAAAATATGTTCTGTCCTTGTACAGATTGTATGAACTTGAAGAGGTTTAGCAACTCTGATCAAATTAAGAGTCATTTGATTCGTCGTGGTTTTAACGCGCGATACACCCGTTGGATATGGCATGGCGAAGATCTTGAGAAAACAAGCACCACTACTACCAATCAGCACGACTCGGATGTGGATTGCAATAATATCGATGATCATCCCAATTTTGGTAATGTTCATTCCGATGTGCACGTAGATGATGATGATGACAATCTAGATGAGATGTTACGTGATGTAGAGGAAGATTACAACGAAAATGACTTCTGTGAATTTGAGAAACTGATTGCTGATTCTGAGAAGCCTCTATTCCCTGGATGTGCAACATTTACAAAACTGTCTTCTATGCTGAGATTATATAACTTGAAGGCAGGAAACGGTTGGAGTGATAAGAGTTTCACGGCACTATTAGATCTTCTAGCGGACATGCTTCCAGAGGGAAATGAGTTGCCAAGATCTACTTACCAAGCCAAAAAACTGTTGTGTCCGTTGGGAATGGAAATCGAAAGAATACACGCATGCCCAAATGATTGTGTGTTGTACCGTAACGAGTACTCCAGTTTGCATGTTTGTCCAAGATGCGGTGCATCGAGGTATACGCGTAGGGACCGGATTGACAGTGAACGTCACGAGGTAAGGAAAGGACCCCCGGCAAAAACTGTGTGGTACTTGCCTGTGATACCTAGATTGAAGCGGCTGTTTGCAAATCCGAAAGTCGCGAATGCTGAAGCCCGGAAACAAGACGGAAAACTGAGACACCCAGCTGATTCTATTCAATGGAGAAACATCAACAGAACATTTGCTGAGTTCGGCGGCGAACTTAGGAATGTAAGGTTCGGGCTGAGTACAGATGGTATGAACCCACATGGTAATATGAGCAGCCGGCACAGCACTTGGCCGGTTCTTTTATGCATCTACAATCTTCCTCCTTGGTTATGCATGAAGCGCAAGTACATCATGATGGCGTTACTAATCTCAGGACCCAGACAACCCGGAAATGATATTGACGTGTTTCTTACAAGAAAGAGAATTTCATCTTGCGGGCCTGATATTTTGCGCCATAAATGATTTTCCGGCCTATGGCAATTTGTCGGGGTATAGTACGAAAGGAGCCAAGGCTTGCCATATTTGCCTAGATGAAACTGAGAACATGTGGTTGTGAAACTGCCGGAAAACAGTGTACATGGGTCACCGCAGGTTTCTTCCGGTGCATCACACGTACCGTAAGAAGAGGAGATCATTTAATGGGAAGCATGAGAAGGGATCAACTCCAGTGTTTCTGACCGGTAAGGAGATTTACTCACACGTGAACGACATCAAAGTTGAGTTCGGTAAGCATTCTAAACCTCGAGAAAAAAATGTTTGGAAGAAGAGATCGATTCTCTGGGATCTACCATACTGGGAGCACTTACAAGTTCGACATTGCATTGACGTCATGCATGTAGAGAAAAATGTCTGTGACAGTTTGATTGGTTTGTTGTTGAACATTCCGGGAAAGACAAAGGATGGTGTGAAAGCTCGTCGTGACATGGTGGAAATGGGGATAAGGACTGAGCTTGCACCTTTAGAGAATGGAAAGCGTACATACCTCCCCCCGGCCTGCTATACGTTGTCCAAGAGCAAAAAAACAGAACTCTGTCGGTGCCTGCACGGTGTTAAAGTTCCATGTGGGTACTCCGCGAACTTGAAAAAACTTGTGTCTATGAAGGACCTAAGACTGGTTGGCAGGAAGTCCCACGACTGTCATGTCTTGATGTCACAGATGCTTCCCATTGCTATCAGAGGCATTCTCCCAGTTAAAGTCAGAGAGACAATCACAAACCTATGTTATTTCTTCAACGCAATATCTTGCAAAGTAAGTACGTGCACTCGTACTATAAGTTCATTACCTCCATTTGTGGAGCTTAATTAGAAGATTTTTCTGATATGAATATTTGGTGCAACTGTGTCCTCGTAGGTAATTGATCCCGATGGACTGGACGCTTTGCAACGCGACGTGGTTACAACTCTTTGTCAGCTCGAGATGTATTTCCCTCCATCCTTTTTTGATGTTTTGGTCCATCTGATTGTTCACCTTATCAGAGAAATTAAGTTTTGTGGACCCGTGTGCCTGCTCTACATGTATCCATTTGAGAGATTTATGGGTGTATTGAAGGGATACGTAAGGACTCGTCGTCGACCCGAGGGGAGTATCATGGAAGGTTATGCCGCCGAGGAGGTGATTGAATTTTGCACAGATTATATGGCCGGGGTTGACCCAATTGGCGTTCCTAGGTCCCGACACGAGGGTAGGCTTCAGGGAATCGGAACGATTGGATTCAAAGCTATCGTCCCCGCTCGTGATGTGTACGCAAAATCACATTTTTGGGTCTTACAACACATGATGGAGGTCGAGCCATACATACACGAGCACAAGGTAATGTTACGGTCACAGAATCCTTCGAAGTCAGACGTTTGGTCACCAGAGAACATAACAGGAAATTTGCTGAGTGGATCCAAGACAGAGTCACGCGAGCTGCCGAGGGCTCCGTAAGTGAAACTGTGACATGGTTGGCTAGAGGCCCAAGATTCACTGTAGGGACTTGGCAGGGGTACGACATCAATGGGTATTCATTTTACACAAGAGCTCAAGACGCCAAGAGTAGCACGCAATGTAGCGGAGTGACACTGTTTTCTATTTCCAAGGATGCCAGGTCAGTAAGGGCGCTGAACTCATATTACGGTGCTATTGACGAAATATGGGAGCTCGATTATGGATTACTTAAGATTCCCCTGTTTCGATGACAATGGGTCGAAATCCCTCGAGGTGTTCAAGTTGACAGTTACGGATTTACTCTCGTTGATCTTGGTAGAATCAGACACCAAGACGATCCATTCATACTTGCAAAGCAAGCCACACAGGTATTCTACATCGTTGACCCGGCCAATCCAAACTTGCATGTTGTCCTCCATAGCAAGAGACGTATTGTTGGGGTCGAAGATGTTGTCGACAAAGAGGTGTATAACCAATTCGATGAAATACCTCCATTTTTAGAGGACATTCAATCTATCCGTACTGAAGATATCGACGAAACAACGTATCTGCGAGATGACCATGAAGAAGGATTATGGGTTGAGAACCATTGATGATTAATTTCTATTTCAGGGATAAATGCCAAGCAAACAGCCCCACAAGTTCTGCAGCAAGGTGAGGAACTTATCATTAATACATCAGGCAGTACATTTTTCTTTAGAACTTAATGATAAGCTAGTTCACAGCATTAATACATCTCAATTTTACTCCACAGCATGTTCCCTTCAAATAGCACTTGCAAAAATCTCATCGCAGCCTCTTGCTTCTTCAAATTAAGTTCTACAAAAATCCATTTTTTCTGATGGTATTTTGTTATTTGTACCGATAGAAAAGGACATCCGCCACTTTCACACTTCTCTCAGCCACTTCAAAACGTTTTCTATCGGTATTGTTCTATTTTACCGTTAGAATAAATTCGTTAGTCTCACGGTATTTGTTGTCTGACAGTTTTTTCCTGTTTTTACCGATAGAAGAATACTCTGCCGCTTCGAATTCTCAACCGTGTCGCCATGCGTCGCCTTGGAAACTCTATAAGTACCTCGCCATGCGTCGCGGTATTTTGTTGTTTTTCTAATTCTCGAACGGTTCAACTCCTCATCTTCTCTTTCACAATGGCAACCTCCATGGGATCGTTAGCCACGCCCTCCCCGGTAAGAACTCTAAATCTCCTCGGTTTACCCTTGTATTGTTAATCCATGTTCAGTTCATTCTTGACCTATTGATATGCACAGGGAATGGTAGCCGTGGAAGACACTGCCAAAGTGAAGGCCGACCTGAGGGCCCTCCAGGAGGAGCACAAGCTCCTTACAGACAAGCACACTCAGCTACGGCTTGACCTTGACGATCTCTTCCAGCGCATTAAGCGCATGAAGACGGATGGTGACAATGCTAGGGCGAGGACGAGGCGTCTTCGCGAGGAGAAGAAAGCCGCGGATATGACCATCGCTAGCTGCGGTTTGACTATGAAGGATACCATAGCGAAGCTGAGGGAGGTCGCAGGCCTTCTCGACGCGGTAGTAGTTGATCCTAGGGACAACTTGTCGCTAGAGGAGTCCTGCGTCCTGGATGCAAGTCTAACTGACTCTATTCTACATGCAGCCAGGACTAAGACCACCCCTTGACCTAGCATTTTGGGTTTTATTTTTTTTGTAAGTGATAAAACAACAATGAATGAACAATTTCTTTTTATGTCAATTTTCTAATTTTCCGGCTATCTTCCCTCTTTCTTTATCATCCTGCAGCTTTCAACCACGGTCTGTTTGATGTTAAATTGTGTGTACCTTTTCATTACTCTGACGGTATTTTGTTGTTTTTACCGATAGAAAAAGGGCACCCAATACTATAATCTCAAGCACTTAATTAAAAAAATTTTCTGGGGAAAATTGGTCTCACGGGATTTTATTGTTTATACCGATAGAAAAAGGCATCCACTACTTCAAATATTTTTCCGGGAAATTTACTTTTTCTATCAGTACTATTTTGTTGTACCGATAGAAACGGACATAATTTTATCGGTATCATTTTGTTGTACCGATAGAAAAGTTCCTCCACTACTTTATTACTTGTACACGGCCCTTTAGTTTCCCTCCACTCGAACAGTTCCACCTTAGAGCACTGCGTCTCTTCGAGAGCGAAGAAAACCACAACCTCCGCCGTGACCACTCACTTCCTCTCTCCCACACGACGATCGCCGGCTGGACACTGGTTCGCCACTGCCACCGGTTCTTATTTTCGTCCTTCGCCGGCTGCCGCTGCGTTCTACACGGCCTCTCCATCACCAGAACTGATCGCCGCCGTAAATACCCTAATTCGTCGTTCTATTTCCAGCATCTTCTTTATTTGATCCTAGTGTTTTGCACGTACTAATTCTTCGAGTTTTGCAATTACACTAGGGTTCCCTATTGTGTTGGCTTATGTACATTCCGCAGGCAATGTTGATTTAAATTAGGGTTTACATAATATATTCCAGTGCTGTAATGAACCTGTTTTGAGATTTTAACTTATCTATACTGCTGTATGTGTGATCAATTGTATCCAACTGCCATGTAATGCAGATTATAGGTTGGAGGTGTTCTTACACATATTCTATCGACAGCTCATGTGTTTACCGATAGAAAATATTTCTGCACAAGTAGTAAAACTTAATTTGGATCTGGAAGGACATGAGCCATGCAATGTACTAGTTTGGTTGGGATTTTTACTCACTTCGTATGAATATATGGCAATGTGGATGGGTTTTCGATGTATATGTTTCAAATGCCTATACATGACTTTTCCCAACCTAATAGATGTGAAATCCTGATGACTCACATACAGGCTAGGCTAAAGATTATGCACAGTGGCACTTAGATGCTTGTGTGCATATTTACGTGTGAAATAATAATGCTGGCCCATGAATATTAGTATAGCAAATCATCGAGAATGTTATGTGATGACAGTGAATGGTGGCTTGTCAACAAAATTCCATATGCAGAGAACATTGTTATGTTCTATCGGTATCTCACGGGTTTGCCGATAGAAAAATTGTCTTCTGTGGAGGTTATGGTCTATCGGCAGCTCATGTGTTTACCGATAGAAAATATTTCTGAAGAGTTCAGGAAGTAATTTATGCATGTCTTTCTTTTTGTATTATTTTCCCTTTTGCCGCCCTAGTTAGTCTCCAGTCCTGGGCTGAGTTATGGAACTCCAAGGTGAATTAATTGCCATATATATGGTTTGTTGAAGGTTTTGTAGGGGAAGACATGTCGTCGTCTTCATCGGATGGTACTAGTGATTCGACTAGGGCCAACCCCATCGTAACTACTGAAGATGCAGCTGTTACATCCCAGCGCAAGAGGGTGGGGCGAGGCGCGACGACGTTGGGGCGTTTGGCCAAACGCACGGATTTTTCTTGTGAGTTCAACCAATTTGGGAGGCCGATTGGAAAGAATGCTGGGAGGTACGCGGCCTACGTTGGGCTGTTGGCGAAAGAAAGGGTGAAGATCACCGTCCAGAGCTGGAAGGACGTGACGGCGGACGAGAGGGATAGGTTGTGGGCGGAAGTGAAGGTTAAATGAACTGAAATCGCTGATTAATTGTATGCATTTTTCGTAATCATGTTCTCTTGGCTTATACTAAAGTTTAACTAACTCGTGATTAATTGTATGCATTTTTCGGAAACAGGTTAAGTGGAACATCCCCGACGATACACCTAGGACTGCCTGCTTGAAGGACATGAACAGAACATGGAAAACCTTTAAGAGCTGGCTCGTCAGTAACTTCCTCATATCGGAGGAGGTATGGGAGGAATTCACCAAGCAGAAAGGGACTGAGGAGTTCAAGGCCCTTAGCGAGAAGAATAGGGCGATCCAGAAGAGGAACGACCACCCGCATCGGCTCGGATCCCGGGGCTATGCGGGGAAGGAGGAGCAGTGGAAGAAGGAAGACGAGCAAAATCCTGTCATCGACACCCCTGAGTTGCCGCTCTCCGAGATCCGGGATGAGAGGTGCAAGCGATGGTGGAGGGGGAGGGGGTCCGTGTCGTCCACGGGGTCTGTGCAGTTCGCAACCCCTGGGGACGCCGACGTTGTGAGGCGAATGGTAAGTTGGCTAACCTTGTAAACTGTGTGCGCACAAGTGTATATAAGGCAATTTGTCTCACAAGGTACCTTTAAATGTAACAGATCTCTTTTGAGAAGGAGGCAGCGGAGGGATTGTTTACCCTGCAGAGGGAGAATGACATCCTCACCCGGGCTCTAGGAAATAAGGAGCATCCCGGGCGGACACGGGCCGTGGGAGCCATTGTGTCGTGGAAGGCCGGTTTCGTAGATCCGGCTCCACCGAGGAAGAAGGCCCGCTCCTGGAAGGAAAAGGAAGCTGACCTCTCCGATAAGATACTGGCTGAGGTATGGGAGGAGATACGGGCGGAGATGCGGGCTGAGATACGGGCTGAGGTACAGTCTGAGGTGCAGTCCGAGGTTGCACAAATGAGGGAAGAGTGCAGATGCGGATCCCCAGGACGACGGTACCCCGCGGGGTCGGATAAGCAGTTGCGCTTCCAAGGTACTCGCGGATCCAGTGGATCTACTTGAGGTACTGCAAGCCTTCATCTGTGCACTTAAGTTGATGCCACTCCCATTCTGTTAGAGTTGTTTCGCTAACCTATTTTAATTGTTACAAATTTGCAGGGGCCGGAAGGCTGCATCCTACAGAATCACGTAGGCGCCGGGTAGGAAGTGGTTGGACACGGCTTCGTATATCCGTCTGGGCCGGATGTCCGGGTCCACTGTGTACCTCTGCGGTTGGGTTTCGCAAAGGTACAGGTGGACATGGCCATGCCGGGCTACAACGATTCTCCGTTGCCAGTCCCAACAGAGGAACTGCAGACACTTGCTGAGGCAGTGGGCTCCTACGTACAGTGGCCCAAGAAGTGTCTTGTAATACAACCGGTAAATCCTACACATTTTAGATTACATCCTACTCAGTACACTCAACTTGCATAATCTAACATACGTGCTCATTAATTGAAGTGGCCTGCCGCTGGGCTACCAGGAGACTGCGCCCCCAGCTTGGGGCATGAGGCCCGATCTCGTGTGACCCTGGACACATCAAAGACGGCCTCGACCCCACCCAGCGCATCCACGCCTTCACCTCGGAAGAAAGCTGCCATCATCTCGCCCTTGCCTTCGAAGGTACGCGCTCAGTCCCCGGCAAAAGGCAAGGGCAAAGGCAAGGGAAAAGGGCGACAGGGACAGCCGGAGAGGTTTAAGAACGGGTTCCCACTCATGTCGGAGGCAGCTTTGCGCAAATTGGATCGATCAACCAGAGACCTCCACGAGTGGTACCTACACCGAGCTCGGCGCAATCTGAACTTCTTAGTTCCCTACAGGCCTGGGCAGTTCCACCGTGAGCCCGGGATTATATCCGTGGTACACGAGGATCTGTTCGACCTCTACAACTGGCGGGAGCTCGATATGTCCATCATACGGACTGGAGTCCTGTGAGTTTGCTGATGCTATGTATTGCTGTTTTCAACTCTGTTTGCTAACTCTGCATTGTTGTAGTTCATTTGAAATGTAGTAACTTTCTGTGCAATACTAATGTCGTCCTTTGCATGCAGGTGCATGTACAGGCTAGCATCGGAGGCTGCGTGTGACAAGGTGGGTTTCCTCGACCCAGAGAAAATAAGCCTCACGATGCTAGAGCACGACGCCGCGCACGCTGAGCTGTACATATCCAAGGCGCTGATGGCGCAGCAGGATAGGGAGTTCATTTTGGTGCCGTACCACCAAAGGTTAGTGCATTTCGTACTAATTTAACTCGATCTTGTATGTTACACCTGAGATATACTTTGAGCTAGCGGTCCTCTTTTACGTACAATGCAGGGGCCACTGGATCCTCATCGTGATCTGTCCGCCGAGGAACGAGGTGTACTACCTCGATTCGATGCGTGACAGATTATCGATCGAATATGTGGTCAAGGGGAATATGGAGGCGTAAGTAACTTATATGTTTGATTTAAATTTTCACTTCACTAGCTAATGATAATACATTAACCGGCAATACTAACTGAAATGCAGGGCTTTTGATAAATATGTGTCCGCTGGAGGGAGGCATGCCGCACCGCAGAGCTCCCTACTAGCTTGGAAAGAATATGAGGTACTCACGAGACTTTTTGTTTATGCTTAATTAGTTTATGGAAACAATAGCTAACATGTCTTCGCATATGCAATTATCTCAGTGCCATCAGCAGCCGCAATCGTGGGAATGCAGGTTTTATGTGTTGCGCTACATGTACGACCTAATGCAGACAGACTTTGCCCAATTCCCCCTGGTAAGCATCGATAGCTAACTCAAATTTGAAAATTGGGTGTCACGTTCTAAATTAGGAAGTTAGTTACTAAGTATTCACACATGCTTGCAGATCGCCATGTCGAAAGACTCATACAAAAATGCTAAGATTAGAGATCTTCGACAAATCTGGGCTCAATATGTCATGGAGGAAGTTGCACCCAACCATCCGCCATGATAATTTTCTCTTTTTCGTGTACTCTGTGCATAGACTGTTTATATACATGTGAATAAATATAAATGTCAAAAAACCTATTTTCTAAACATAGATACACATGCATTTCCAAACATAGTTGCACATAATTAAAAATAACCTAATTTCATAATTTCTAAAAATATACACATGTACATTTCAAAAACCTAATTTATAAAAAACATACATTTCCAAACATACACACATACATTTAAAAAAACCTATTTTCGAAACATACACACATACATTTCCGAACATACACACATACATTCAAAAAAACCTAATTTCCAAACATACACACATACATTTAAAAAAACCTATTTTCCAAACATACACACATACATTTCCCAACATACACACATACATTTAAAAAAACCTATTTTTCAAACATACATACACACGCATTTCCAAACATACACACATACATATAAAAAAACATATTTTCCAAACATACACACATACATTTAAAAAAACCTATTTTCCAAACATACATACACATGCATTTCCAAACATACACACATACATTTAAAAAAATCTATTTTCCAAACATACATACACATGCATTTCTAAACATTACACACATACATTTAAAAAAACCTATTTTCCAAACATACATACACATGCATTTCCAAACATTACACACATACATTTAAAAAAACCTATTTTCCAAACATACATACACATGCATTTCCAAACATACACACATACATTTCAAAAAACCTATTTTCCAAACATACATACACATGCACATATTTCCTAAACATATATCCTAAAAAGATAATACCTACTCCAGTGGTTTTATACACATAAACATAAATCCTAATTACATCATTAGCAACATACTTAACAGAATCTTAAATGCATTTTGGAAAAAATACCTCTTTTTGAAGAGCTCAGAATCCTCTACAAATTTCTCTTCTACACAGAATAAATTTACCGGACGAATTTTGCTAGATCTATATTTCAAGATTGAAAATGAGAGAGTGAGAGAGGTGTGTGTGTGTGTGTGTGTGTGTGTGTGTGCTGTCTGTGTGTGTGCTGGAGACTCAGCTGAAGAACTGAGGGAGGAGGGGACTAGAGAGGGGTAAAATGGGACCACAACTTGTCGAATGCTGGGCACTCGACAAGTAAAACAATATCAGAAAGCCCAATGCTACTAAGGAAACTAAAGCTTCCTAGCCCAGTTGGTGGGAACCTCTAGATCTCGCGTCGTTGGCCCAAGTTGGAGTCCCCGCTCCTGCAATTAAAACCCTTTTTCCACTTGTCAAGTGCTGGACCCTCAACAGGAAAATGGATATTAAAAACCCAGCTCCTTTAGGGTAGTTAAAACCTCTAGCCCAACTGGTTCGCACGTGGTTGGCCTCGGTTCGAATCCTCGCTCCCGCATTTTACAACCCTTTTTGGCTTGTTGAGTGCTGGGCACTCGACAAGCCCCTGGTCGTGGTCGATTAGGGCTTGTCGAGTGTCCAGCACTCGACAAGTTGCGGTCGTGGTCGTTGTCGAGCACTAGGCGTGCGACACGCTGGTCGCACACGACATCAAGCTTGTCGAGCTCCCAGTGCTCAACAGGCTGACGTAGCGGCGCTGTTTTGTAAATTCTTGCAACTATGGGTCACTTTTTGACGAGGATTGACACCCGAGCCAGTTCAAATAAATGCACTGTTGGTTCAAGACAGATTCGAGCTAGACATGTGCCCGGCGGTGCGAACTCAAGTCATTTTGAGAAGCATCAGCCTGAGGTCGCAGGCTTTGCGCGATCAGGTTGCAGGCTTTGTGCGATCAGACCGCAGGCTTCATGCGGTCAGGAGTTCGTATGCTATGCGCGAACAGAATATCAAGGATGTCACGCGGTCAGCCAACATCCCGCGGTCAGAGTACTTTTTGACCGGGGTACTTGGGGTTCATTTGTCCGGCTGCCCTTATGGCGAGAATATTCCAAGTATCCCGAAGATTCCTCCACGTGGAAGATCAACCGTCAGGAGGTTAATACACGCAGTTATCCATGAATAACACGTGTTTAACCTACGTGGAGGTTATGAGCGGTTCTCCAAAAACCGCATCCAACCGTCCGAACAACTGTTTGATGCAGTTATGGCATGACACCCTTTCGACCAGTATAAAGGAATAGCAAAATGCATCGAATAGGGGGATCGGAGGATCGAAAGATCGAACTATCTATTGAGAGGAAATACAACCCATCTCAACCATTCAAACAGCCAAGTCTACGGCTTAGATTAGATAATATTTACAAGCCTCCTGGGGCTTCTTTTTGTACATTTGCATAGGAAAAATCTTCTCCTGTGAAGGTCTTTTCCTGCCATCTTGTAAATCTTTACTACACATAGTGAAATCCCAACAGGACGTAGGGCTATTACTCCCACCATCGAGGGCCCGAACCTGTATAAACCTCTCTGTGCTCCTGTTCTCCATTTTTCTACATACCTTCCCGGAGGGTCATCTTGAAAGGTCTCGCTAATACAAATTTTGCATAAGTTCGGCTGAGGACTCCGAGTCCGAATCGTCGACAGCTGGCGCCCACCGTGGGGCCTTTCTCAAGGCGTCCTAATTTTTATCCGCAGGTTCGCTGAAACATGGCTGGAACATATGATTCCGAGAACGATTTCGATCTCGAGGATTATGCTCACATTACAATGCCTTCTCCAAGTGATCCTGTTCTGATGGAGGAGGTTGAAGGCCAGAATCTTCCAGAGGTGGAATCGTCTCTCCAAGTCATGTCCATCGACCAGGGGGCGTCTAGCGCAAGGTCAGAACCCACGGAGGTTCTTAATGCGCTAGGGGATGAATCTGGTCCGTCATACGACCCTACTGAGGGGAAGGATGATATCGACCTGGAAATCAGCCCGGGGAGATTCGACCCTGATAACCTTCACCGTCTCTTTGATTTCGAGTCCGACTCGGAACAAACCGAGATGTTTTCTCCATCAGCTACCTCTTTCCCTAGACAGTTTGCTGCCTTGTCGGAGGAGACTCCCGATCAACAGGCTACTAGGGAAGAGCGAGATCGCAAACAGAAGGAGGATCAAGATCTCGAGCAACAAAACAACGAACTGCGCAGAACTGCCCTAGAGGCTCTTCAAGATGCGCAGGCTCGTTACGATGCTGCTCCGAGTTCTTCTCGTCGGTCACGTGGTTGTAAACGTGACCAAACCCCTTCCTTGCCACCGGAGCGTTTCCCAGTGGACAAAGAAACACTGACACCTGGTGCCCCTAGGAGAAGCACCCATGGTCAACTGCGATCTATCGGGGAAGTCATGCGTAACTTTCCTCCTACGGTCACGGATACGCAGAAACCAGCCTTTTTTAGGGTCCTGGCGGAAAGACTGGATGAGGTCGCGTCTGAGGCGACCCCAACGGCCTCTTCCCGCTTGGTAACACGTTCCCGCGAACGAGAGTGCCTCCACTCTGGTTCTGGCCGGCGAAGTTACCCATCGCCCGTACCGTCCCCACAAGACAAGTACCGGCGAACGCAGGATTCTCGTAGTAGGGATCGGATTCCTGTTCACTCTCGTTTGGGACCGCGAGTAACTTCACCGTTGCGTGAGGCCACCCGTAACCCGGTCGAGAGTCACAGGGCAATTCATGGTCCCTACGTCGGTTGTAAAGCTTTCTCGTCCGGCCTACGTGTGGTCGTTTGGCCTGATAAGTTTCGACCAGGGGCCATTGAGAGATTTGATGGAACTCAGAACCCATCCGAATTCCTTCAAATCTATATTACTGCCATCCAAGCGGCGGGGGGCGATGACAAGGTCATGGCCAACTACCTGCCAACTGTCCTCGCAGGACCGGCTAGAACCTGGCTGTTTAACCAGCCCGAAGGTTCCATCTATAATTGGGAAATGCTGTGCGATGTTATCCTCAGCAATTTCCAAAACTGTTACCAAAAGCCGGGTAAAGAGGATGATCTTCATCGGCTACGACAAACTTCAACCGAAACTCTTCGACAGTTTGTCAAAAGGTTTGTCGGGGTGAGGAATACCATCCCGAACATATCTGATGGCTCCGTAATCAGGGCATTTAAACATGCCGTTCGATACCGAAGATTTACCGAAGACTTGCTTATCCACCCTCCTCGATCAGTGGCCGATTTGTTCGACATGGCCGATCGATACTCTGACGCGGCCGAAGCAGTTGAATGGAACCGGATGGTCGACAAGGGTGACCTACCACCTCAACCAGGCTTCAAGGATTCCAGGAAAGAAGATTTAAGCAAGAAGTCGGAATCTTCGTCAGGTGGGAGGTCAAAAAAGTCAAAGAGGAACCGCTCTGGACAATACCGCGAGGTCGCAGTCGCAGAGAAGCCGCCTTCGACCAAAAGTAACAAGCCTTCGTTCAAAAATAAAACTGCCTCTGGTGGTCGGAATGTCGACCAGCCAGAAAAGTCAACTAATCCGCAGGAGGGCAAGAAGTGGTGTCCACTCCACAACTCCGCAGGCCACGACCTCAAGAATTGCAGGAGTTGGTTGAAGCAACTGGATGACTTCTACCAGGGAGTTGGGCCGATGCCAACCTTACCACCTAAAGAACAGGCGTGCGGACTTAGGGACGCCGACGGAGACGAGGAAATGTCCTACCAGGTACCTCAAAATCATATTAATGTTATTTTTGGAGGTTCTTCTTCTTTCGTTTCCAAAAGGCAGTTTAAGGCCTTTTACCGAGAGGTTAACCAAACGGAGACATCCCTTGGTGAACCTCAATACCCCCGTTGGTCGGATACACCTTTGACATTCGATCGCACTGATTGTCCGGCGGGGTTAACACGACCATTGAGGCTCCCTCTGGTCATTACCCCGATCATCAGTAACGCGAGAGTTGAAAGGGTCCTGATCGACGGAGGGAGCTCCCTTGACATTTTGTTGGTCAAGGCACTCGACGAGATGCAAATTCCTCGTTCGAAGATTAAGCCTATAATCCATCCGTTTTATGGGATAATCCCAGGCCCCTCCATGATGCCATTGGGACAAATGGTCCTCCCGGTCACACTGGGAGAACTAGATAACTTCCGAACAGAATTGGTTACTTTTGACGTAATCGATTGCGATTCGGCTTATAATGCAATCTTTGGCAGGCCAACTCTCGCTAAATTCATGATGGCAACACACTATGCTTACCAGTGCGGAAAATTGCTTGGCCCCAAAGGTGTCATCTCGGTCTGAGGCAGTCGCAACGTGGCACTTACGTGCGACCGGCTATCTTTGGAGATGGTCGATCAACTTCCCCTCCGGGACGCCCAGGTCGCCACTGTCGCCACCGACGCGATCAAGGCTGCTCCTCGACCAGATGAGAAACCCAAACTGGTTCCTTTGTACCCAGATGATCCATCCAAGACAATTTGGGTCAGATCAGCTCTGGATGACAAATAGGAACTCGATCTCATTGCTTTCCTCCGGGCTAATGTAGATGTGTTTGCGTGGAAACCGTCAGACATGCCTGGTGTCCCAAGGGAAGTAATTGAGCACAGGTTAGCAATTCGACCTGGACAACGACCAATAAAGCAAAAGCTCAGGCGTTTTGCTGTTGACCGACAGGAAGCCATCCGAGAGGAGTTGGACAAACTCCTACAGGCCGGGTTTATCCGTGAAGTTGATCACCCGGAATGGCTCGCCAATCCGGTCATGGTCCGCAAGTCAAATGGTAAGAGGCGCATGTGCGTCGACTACACTAGCCTCAAAGCTGCCTGTCCGAAGGATGACTTTCCCCTTCCCCGCATCGACCAGCTGGTCGACTCAACTACGGGTTGCGAACTGATGAGCTTTCTGGACGCTTACTCAGGATATCATCAAATTAGCGTGGCAGAAGACGATGAAGAGAAAACTGCCTTCATCACCCCGTTTGGCACATACTGCTACGTCAGAATGCCGTTGGGTCTCAAGAACGCAGGTTCCACGTACCAGCGCTTGATGCAAAAGACCTTTCTTTCCCAGATAGGTCGTAATCTCGAAGCATATGTAGACGACTTGGTTGTAAAAAGTACCAGGAGATTGTCGCATTTGGACAATCTCGCTGAAACCTTCTGTAATTTGAATCGCTTTGGAATAAAATTAAACCCGGAGAAATGTTCTTTCGGGTTTTCTTCAGGAAAACTTCTTGGTTTCCTTGTGTGTTCCAGGGGCATTGAAGTTAATCCTGAGAAAATCAGAGCCATTGAACAAATGAGATCGCCCTCGACCATGAAGGATGTTCAACACCTGGCTGGTCGCATGGCGGCTTTAAGTCGTTTCATATCGCGACGAGGTGAAAGGGGATTGCCTTTCTTCAAAGCCTTGCGGAAGCATCACAATTTTACATGGTTGGATGAGGCCGAAAAAGCGTTTCAGGAGGTGAAGACATATCTATCCAGTCCGCCAGTATTGGTGTCTCCCGATAAAGGAGAATCATTGCTCCTTTATCTGGCGGCCACACCACACGCGGTCAGCGCCGTTCTGATCACGAATAGGGAAGGAATACACAGACCCGTCTACTATGTGAGCGAGGTACTTCATGGTCCTAAGGAGCGTTACCCTGAGGTCCAGAAGATACTTTACGCGCTACTGATGGCTTCCCGTAAGCTACGACACTACTTTCAAGCTCACAAGATCACAGTACCCTCCTCCTTTCCTTTGGGGGATATTGTCCAAAATTCAGAGAAATCTGGTCGAATCGCCAAATGGGCGGTCGAACTCGGTGCCTTCGAAATCCATTTCACGCCCCGCACGGCGGTTAAGTCTCAGGTTTTGGCCGACTTTGTGGTCGAATGGACCAACCCTGAGCCACCCGTGCAGGTGCCTGAGGAATTGGAATGCCCCGATTATTGGCCAATGTACTTTGACGGCTCCCGTAGTTTCCAACACTCGGGGGCTGGAGTGGTCTTAGTTACGCCTCAGGGCGAACAGCTTAAGTATGTCATCCAACTACACTTTGCTGCGACCAACAACGCAGCAGAGTATGAAGGTCTTCTTGCAGGGCTCCGGGCAGCAAAATTCCTCGGAGTCCGTCGATTAGTGGTGAGGCGAGACTTACAGCTAATCGTAAACCAGGTAAACAAGGAGTACAGCACCTCCGATAAGACAATGGCTCATTACCTGGGGGAAGTGAGGAGATTGGAAAAACACTTCAGCCATTTCAAAGTCCAATACATCCCGCGAAAGGACAACATTCTCGCAGACCAATTATCCAAAATTGGTCCTCACGCACATCTGCTTCGCCAGGAGTGTTCATTGAACACTTGGACCGTCCTTTGATCATGACTTCGGTTGAAGATGATCCGGTAATAGCCTTCGTTACCAACCTCGGTCAGGAACAGGATTGGACTCATCCATTGAGAGTCTATCTTGAGCATGGGACCCTACCGGAGGACGAAACCGAAAGTAATCGGTTAATTCGAAAAGCGCGTCTGTACAAACTCATAGATGGGATCTTGTACAGGAAGGGCACTCAAGGAGTATTCATGCGTTGCATATCTCAGGAGGAAGGGAAATCCCTCTTGAAAGAAATACATGACGGTGTATGCGGTGCGCACGCGTCATATCGAACACTGGTCGGAAAAGCTTTTCGACAAGGATTCTACTGGCCTTCGGCACTCGATGATGCCAAGCATATGGTCAAGTTGTGTCCTCAGTGCCAATTCCACGCGAGACAGGTTCATCAACCTGCCTATGCGTTGCAAACCATTCCCCTCGCATGGCCCTTCGCGGTTTGGGGAATGGATATCGTTGGTCCTATGCCACAAGCGGTCAACGGGTACAAGTTTCTGTTCGTAGCCATTGACACGTTTACTAAGTGGATTGAGGTCGAACCGGTACGAAATATTACCGCATCAGCAGCACAAAAGTTCTTTCATAAGAACATTGTTGCTCGATTTGGTGTTCCAAACCGTCTTATCACCGACAATGGTTCCCAGTTCGCTAGTGGTCTTTTCCTCGACTACTGCGACCAGATCGGAACTAAGGTGTGCTTTGCTTCTGTGGCACATCCACAAAGCAATGGTGCTGTAGAACGGGCCAATGGGCAAATACTACAAGCACTAGTACAGAAAAGCTTTCTTCTATCGGTAAAAAAAACCTTTCTACTATTGGTTTTCGTACCGATAGAAATAGACACGATAGAACAAGACAGAACATTTTCTATCGGTAAATAACCGACAGAAAAAATTAACAATTCTATCGGCATAGTAGGAGTGTACCGATAGAAAACCGGTCGTAGTCTAACGATTAACGGTGGGAAAAGTACCACTATTCTAACGGTTAATTACATGATTACCGACAAGAAAATATTACTATTCTATCGGCACCTTATGATTGTACCGATAGAAAACCCGTCGTCGTCTGACGTTTAGCGTTGGGAAAAATACCCATATTCTAACGGTTAATTATAAGTTTACCAACAGAAAAAAATGTAGCACTCTCTCGGTTGGAACTGACATTATCGATAGAAAAAATCTTAGTACTCTCTCGGTTGTGTATGAGTTCACCGGCAGGAAAAATCACACTCTTCTAACGGTTAATTATAGGTTTACCAATAGAAAAAACCACGGTAGTCTCTCGGTTGTGGATGAGTTCACCGGCAGGAAAAGTCACACTATTCTGACGGTTAATTTCAAGTTTACCGATAGAAAAATGGGTAGTAGTCTCTCGGTTGTGGATGAGTTTACCGATAGAAAATTTATAGTGGTCTGTCGGCTGTGAATGAATTTACCGATAGAACATTCACATATACAGTACGTTTGCATCTACAATACAGTACATTCACATATACAGTACAGATGCAATACATTATAGATTGGATACACAATACAGTACAGATGCAAAGAAGGGTAAATTCACAGAACAGATTGACACATTAGACAGTTATTCACATTTATTCACATATATATGGACAAATACAAATTGCAATCCAAATAGGTTTTTTTAAATGTATATGTGTATGTTTGGAAATTAGGTTTTTTTGAATGTATGTGTGTATGTTTGGAAATGTATGTGTGTATGTTTGGAAATGTATGTGTGTATGTTTGGAAATGTATGTTTTTTATAAATTAGGTTTTTGAAATGTATATGTGTATATTTGTAGAAATTATGAAATTAGGTTATTTTTAATTATGTGCAATTATGTTTGTAAATTAGGTTTTTTAAATGTATAATGTGTATGTTTTTAGAAATTATGAAACTAGGTTATTTTTAATTATGTGCAACTATGTTTATAAATTAGGTTTTTCAAATATATAATGTGTATGTTTTTAGAAATTAGGCTATTCTTAATTATGTGCAACTATGTTTTAGAAATAAGGTTTTTTAAATGTATATATGTATGTTTTTCGAAACTTTGTGCATGTGTGTATGTTTTTAGAAAATATGAAATTAATTTATTTTTAATTGTGCACATGCATACTCTATGTCTAAGAATTAGGTTTTGTAAATGTATATGTGTATGTATTTAGAAATGGGTCCATAGGGTTGTCAGACATAATGGTGTCATGTTATTTACGCGTGAGATGAATGTGTGTAAGGAATGGAGACTCCGGAAAAAATTTGCATATTTTATGGTAACGGCTTAGTTCGCGAGGGGCAAAGCGGGGTTGATATGAGCCGTTGCCAGTTTGTGACGGGCGAGCTGAGCATATATAACACCTCATTCCTAGAGCTGAATTTATGGATCCTGAATATGTTCGGGAAGCGGCCTCGTGATGAAATGGCTCTAATTGAAGGGCTCATCGTACGTGAGGTAGATAATGAGCTATACTGGATGCTGTGCAAAATTAAAGGGGACAAATTTTGGAGCTTTTATATTCGAAGAGTGGAAGACCCCCATGGCGGACTGCTCGGCCAGTTCGCGATGTCTGTATAGTTCTGCAACGTACGATGGTGTGCCACTAGTGGAGACACGGCAGGAAGGATGAGACGCTGCTAAGGCGAAGCGCAATGGTAAGAGAAAGGTTGATGCCACGCAGGATTCTACGGCGGCAATGAGAGCTGATCTCGACGTCTTCATTCAAAATTAACCTGACCGGGCCGAAAAGAGGAAGGAGATACTCCGTATGTCGGATAACTTGCATGATGTGGTGAAGTTGAAGGAAAAGTCTGCCTTGTATAAGGCGTACTGGAAAATGATGGGTCTTGACAAATCCATCTTCGACAATGCACAAAAAGAGGAGTATGATGCAGGCATGAAGATTCTGAGAGAGAAACTTAATGCCAAAGATGCTGACGATTAGTTATTTTGTTTTTGAATTTGCTCTTGTAGCCGACCTTATATTCTCTGTTATTAATCTATATATGATTCTCTATTTAATTTTATTTTGATATCCAACCATGGAAATTAGCCGTTGAAATATAGTCGTTGTAAAGTAGCTATTGGAAAATAACTGTTGGAATATAGCCGTTGAAATATAGTCATTGTAAAGTAGCTGTTGGAAAATAACTGTTGGAATATAGCCGTTGAAATACAGCCGTTGCAAACTAGCCAATGCAAACTAGCCGTTAGAGTCCTTGTCTATATATTCACTCCCTCCACAAAAGTCTCCTCACAATCCAACTATCTTCTCAAACAGCGCAACTCTTGAGAACCTTAGTTTCAGTAGCCACACAAAATGTCATCTACCTCTAGTTCGAGCACACATAGCTTCGAGGAGGATGCCATCAACCAAATTGAGGATTTCTTGATGGAATTTATAGAAGAGGAGGAGGAGGAAGATCATATTATCACCGGTCTTTACACCCTATTCGATGCTTCTTCATCCCGCGGATGCCGCTGAAGCATCAATATGAGATATGTTGAGAGAGACCGTGAAGATGGCCATCAACGCCTCATCACGGACTACTTCTCCGAATCTTCTGTCTACCCCGACAGTATCTTCCGCCAACTCTGTTAGATGGGGAGACCCCTCTTTCTCCGCATTGTTGAAGCTCTAGGTGAGTAGTCCCCTTATTTCACCAAAAGAAGGGATGCCACTAATCGCCGTGGACTCTCCCCTTTACAAAAGTACACCGCAACAATGTGTATGCTCATGTATGGTGGCCCGCTAATGTCGTCGATGAGTATGTGTGAATAGGGGAGTCCATGACAATTCAATGCTTGGAGCACTTTGTACAAAGTGTCATCGACAAATTTGGCGACCAATATCTTCACAGCCCCACCGACAAGGATATCCACCGCCTACTGCAACAAGAAGAGGCCCGTGGCTTTTCGAGTATGCTAAGAAGCATTGATTGCATGCACTAGGAATGGAGAAATTATCCCGTAGCATGGAAGGGACAATGCCCTCGTGGAGAAATTACCCCGCACCTTGTTCACCGATGTATTGAAAGGGCGAACTCCTCATGTTTAGTACACTATCAATGGCCAACTATACAACATGGGGTATTATCTCGCCGATATTATATACCCGGAGTGGGTTGTCTTTGTGAAGACAATGCTGCTCTCACAAACGGTGAAAGATCGGTGGTTTGCGTAACACCAAGAAGTACTGAGAAAAGATGTTGAGTGAGTTTTCGTAGTTTTACAGTCTCGTTTTGCCATCATACAAGGTGCGGCACGATTTTGACGACAGTCAACCCTCTCGAAGATCATGCGGGCATGCGCCATCTTGCACAACATGATCATAGAGAATAATCGTGACGACGATGCCGAGAACTATGACTACAATGATCATTCGGGTATATCTACCGTAGTACCTCCTATGATCCACACTGGGGCTACGTCTTTATTCCAAGATGTATTTATAAGAAATACTGTCATTCATGCTCAGCCTACACACACGCAACTAAAAAGAGACTTAATTGAACACATTTGACAACGTTTCGGAGGACACACCGACAAGTAGTATCTTATCGGATTTCGAAGTAGATCTTTCTTTGCAAATTTAATTTTAGTTTATTTCACAACGATGTCATGTACCATTATTTGAATTTTAATATCTATTTATTTTTATCTCAAGTGCAATTTTTAAATTAAATTTTATTATTTATTTTTTTGGTTGAAAATGCCGAATTTAATTTCCTAAGTAATATGTTAACATATTACTAATATTAAAATTCATGAATTAATAAAAATTTTATTAAATATATAATTGTCAAATCATATAGAGCTAAGCAAGAGCCAAGCCATTGGAGTACTTGGTTCTTGCTTGGCTCTTAAGAGTGTGGGGCCCACATTTAGAGCCAAGCTGTTGGAGGGTTGGCTTTTGTTTGACTCTCTGATATGGTTCTCGTATGCGTAGTAGGGAATATTCTGTTTAAGAGTCAAGCAAGAGGTAAGAGGGTTGGAGATGGACTTAGAAATACGATTTATTTGAGTGTCAACACGTGGAACCTTTTTGGGCGATAGGGACCGCCCAACTAGTGTGCGACAGGAGGATTAGACATCTCTGCCACACTCCTAAAATGTGGTAAGAGAAGTTCTCTTTGCGGCAGACAATTTTATGATAACTCATTTGTTGGTTAGCGTATTTGCCGCACAATGGATGTACAGTAGGAGAGCTCTGCCATACACCTATTGTGTGGCAGACACACTTATCGACGGATGAGTTGACATAAAGTTGTTTGTTATAGAGGGATTCTTTCATGTCGCACTTTGGAAGTGTGGCAGAGAAGTCTGGTCCTCCTACCGCAAATGTATGTAGGTGAGGTGTGTGGGCCCTACCACTGCTGCGAGTGCGCTGGTGTCAGTGTGTGCACACACCGTTCACCCATTTACCCTCAATCATTGACAGTTGGGTCCATCCGTTAGCGTCCCAATATCTCTGTGAAAAGGTTAATACTGTGCGTGTGAGTTTTGTTGTGTTCGCCCATGCATATGCCATTGACTCGCAAGCAATGATAAGTGGATCCTCCCATTCTGTAGCCCCACATGTAAGAGACAATTGAAAAAAATGGTGGTTTGTTTTAATTTAAAGATTGAATATTATTGCACACAAATTCTTACAGGCTGATTGGTGGGCCCGATACCATGTTGGCCCAAATGTCATTCTCGGACTTATTTTTTGTTAATAATAGGTTTTTGGAATTTAATTCTAGTGGGGTCTCACCTGTCAATGACACAAAAAATAGCTGTTGGAATATAGTCTTTAGAAATAGTAGTTGAGCTAATTTTTTTATTCTTTTTGAGCCAAAAAAAAGTAAAAAATAGCAAAAAAATTTCAAAAAATTCCAGAAATTTTACACAATACTATGTTGTTTCATTTTCACACACATTCTTCATCAATCTAGCTCCAAACACACTCCAAATTTTGCCAAATTTTCAAAAATCTCATATGGATTCTAATCTACCCAGTAGTTTCCTAAACTGACTCAGTTCTTTCCAATCTCCTGGTGAAAACACCAAAAATCATGACAATCAACAGCAACTTAATTTTTCACAGCCAATGTATTCTCCTAACTAGCTACCATCCATATTCACCAAATTACCCTCTACACACACTAAATTATCCTTTCTATCCACCACACACTCATACATTTCCACAACCTCTCAATATGGGAAAAATTTTTATTTTGTCGGTATACTGGTGAATTATTCGTAGTTCTCTCCACCACAACCGCCTAGGGACAATGCACACTCTATATCGGTGTCTGATACCAGCACTCTACATTCTAGGACAACCAATTTGATGGCGAATTGCCATTGAAGACGACAACATCATTGTTTCTGCTGATGCTAGAGGGAAATCAAAGCGTTTGTCATAGTCGACGAACAATGATATAAAACTGGTAATAATTTTATTTCGGTAGATTAGTGCTTGGAGGCCGATATTTTTACTAGACTGAAATATATGTTAGTTACTATATTATTCATTTTCGGTCTACAACAACAGATTGGCGTCTGACTCACACATAGGATGGCACCAACCGTAGTACATTAAAGAATTACAGTCGTGTCTAGCTTGCAAGTGGGACCCATATGTCAACCTCTCCCTCCCCGGCTTTGGGAAGCTTCCTCCAGGGATCCAGTGGTTTGATGTCAATTAAAAATGCGTCCTCTCCATGTGTGTGCAAAGAACTGCAGAGCATGCATGTGCAAAGACAATCCTACATGTCAGTGCATATCTTTATGTGAGTGGAACTGCCACTGTAATTAGATCGGACTCCTCAAGAATTTTTTTATAGAAATAATTCATTTAAAAAAAATTAAAAATCTAACTCAAAATAGACATAATTTGTAAAACTAACCAGATTTGATAGTACGATTTGGTTATAGTGTTGACACGTGAATCGCACCGCACATCCCATGTGCAGTAAATTAGTCACTGTGCGGCAAAGAAATGACTGCGGTAGGGAAATGAGTGCATATGGTAGGGAAATTGGCTAAAAAAGAGATATGTCGCACAATGGGTGTAGAGCAAGAAAACTGAACTTATCAATTATATTGTAAGTTTTTTTTTTTGGAAATTGTATCATAGTTAAAATAATATGTAGTCCAATGGGGTTAAAAATGTAATTTGATAAGTTCAGTTTTGTCGATTTGGTTATTTTGGTTTTGCTAAAATTTCAGTTTTTAAAAATGAATACCAGATCAAATACCAAATAACAACATAACAACAAAAATCGGTTAATTCGGTTCGGGTTGCCTCGGTTATTTTAGTTTAATCTAATTTTGTAAACCCTAAGCGCCCGCCATGCCCATGCCCATGCCCACTGCCCACGGGTGCCCACTACCTGCCGGGTATCCATAATCTAAGAAAATAGTTGAGACTCATATAATAGCAATGGAAAATAAATAATATTATTTAATTTCATCAATAAGATAAATATACTATTTTTGATTGGTTAGAGTTTGTATTTGTCACATATTCTATTAATTTTATATGTCTTTAAAACATATCGTATACATGTCTTATTTAGCAGGTACCCAACAAGTAAATAGACACAAGTAGTGATAGAACATATATGTTTTTATTCAAGTAAATACCCATAGATAAATAGGTAAAATTATCATTCTACAATGGACGTGGAGGATGACTTGGTGCTGTTGCCGATGTTGGTGTGGCCGAGGCATATAGGCTTTAGGTACATCATGCTTCGAGAAGAGGGTGTAGTCGAGGAACTTCTCAAACTCCTTTAGTTGATAGGTGGACTCCACTTGTTAGTATTGTGTTGTTTTTTAACGGTCGTTTAATTAAAATGAATGAAGTGAAATAACAGGCATTTATGTTATGTGCTAGTATTTCTAGAACATATGATTTTGTGATAATAGGATTTATATATTTGGGGCTTTCTGTAATTTTCTTTAAAAAATAATCACAACAAGAACTTGATTGCTAATGTTATTAGATGTAACATCATTAAATTGGCTATATAAGGATTTAATTTAATCAGCACTCTGGATTGGATAATCTCAGATTTGGGTATAATCAGAGATTAACTGGAAGAGAAATTAGAGCTAAGAGCAAAAAAAAAAAATTAGATTAGAGGCGGGGTGGGGCAAACAAAAATTTGGGGTTGTGGCACAAAGATAGCTACAACAAACAGACAATTGTGTCTTACATAGTTAGGCCACAAACCACATTTCCTGTTCGTATATTTGTGTCTATTTTATTTCAGGGCAGTTTGCTTTATCATAACATTTTGTTAGGAAGCATGAATTACCTCTGCTTGTATTACAAAATTAGGGTGCTAAAATATAAAATCTTGGCAAATCATGATAAACAAAGGAACTACAGTAATGGATTAAACAACATAATAGAGTCATTAATATTGAGAACAATGTGTTGTGCTAGCACGTAGCATGGATGCACATTCTAAGAAACAGTTATGAATATTTTATAACCATGTCAACAGTATATCGTTTAAAGCAAAGAGCAATATCTAGTTGCGACTTTGTGCGACAATGTCCAAGCCAAAAAAGTCATGAAGCCCAAGGCGATTGGGAAACCTATTGCCAAGCCAAGGGCAAAGCGAGAGAAAAAGGGGAATGATCTCCCTAGGCCGCGGCGTGGCGTGATATGCATATGTCTTGTTCTGTATTTGTGAATTTATGTATGTTGTGTGCCATTCTCTAACTTCGTTTACTATTTAGTCTTATTATTATTATCTCTTTTTCTTTCTAGTAAATCTCTAGCATTCTCTTATTTTAGAAAAAAAAAATAATAAAACATAAAAGAAAATAGCAAACTGAAAGAATGATTGAAACAAACATTAATTAACATTAATCAAGGCCGAGCACAACATAACTCCAGATCAGCACAACCTCGCGAGAGCATAGCATCACGATGACCCTTATTGAAAATAAAAAGAAAACTTATTGAAAATAAAAAGAAAGAAACATAAATAAGATGACATACTGACTTGGATATGATACCCAATCATTCAAGACAAAAGAACAAGATGGTCTTGGTTTTGACATGAAATCACTGCGCATCCATGTACTTTCTTAAGCATCAACTGTTGCAATGTTGACATCCTTGGTGCATAAATTATAGCATGCATTGTTGCAGCGTTCCACAGCATCTTTGACTTCTTCACTGCTAATAACTGATGCCAAAATAGTTTGCATTAGAAACAAACCTTTGCCGACAAACAAGTAAAAAGAAACCACACCGAAAATAATGAATTTGTTTTTTACCAGTGTTCATATTGTAGCATATGGAGGACGTACATCCCAACTTGTAATAGTCAATAATATTTGCTTCTCCTACCAAAACAAATGTTATGCTGTACGCTGCACTTAAACGTGATGGTGATGGAATAATATTTCAAATTTTTTTTCCAAATAACCCTTAAAAAAAAATAAATTCGAAAACTAACCCCTAACTTTTAAATTTTGAAAAAACGGCTCTCTGTCGCGAACCCACTCGCCCGACTGATCTTCAGTCGCTAGCCGGGCTAGCGACTGAAGACGTGGCACGGCACAATGCCCCGCTGGCCCTGTGTCGTGCCACGCCAGCTTTCAGTCGCTAGCCTGGCTAGCGACTGAAACCCGCAGCGTTTCAGTCGCTAGCCCGGCTAGCGACTGAAAGTTGCCTCCCCCGGGACATTTTCAATTAAGTTTCTTTTGGCCCGTAGTCGCGGTCGAAGGACTTTGTGATGATTTCTCTTGGGAATTAGGACTTGTTTGTAAATTTTGAGATTCGGAGGGCTGATTGAGATCTAATTTCACACACAAGTGTAACTTTATTTCAGGAGCGTATTCAGCAGAAGTTTCGATGAAATTCGGCAAGATTTGATGATTTTGGGATAATTCGAAAACAGGGTACTTTAGGGTAATTATGGTAATTAGAACTTCAGAAAATGGCGAGACTTGAAACTAAAGCCTCGGATGAGATTTTGAAAATCTTACAGAAGGGAAACTTGGTCAGAATAGTGAATGGGAGATACTCCTTGAATTAGATCGAAGTTTGGAGATGAGATGTGGGTTTTAGCCTTTTTAGGTTCCGCGGAAAATCTTAAAAAGGTATAAGCCGCGATAATTCTGGGCTGATTTGCGAAAAGGAGTGACAGATAGGAAAAATGAATGTCGTGGCTGTACGGCCTGTGCTCCTCGACCGTGCGTGTGTGGGCCCAATCCATCCACTCCTGCACATAGGGCTGCTGTCGACGAACGAAATCGTCCCTCACTCGACCCTTCCTGGATTGCCTGCGGACAAAGCAATTAGTTCGTGACGGAAATTATGTATAAAATAACATGTGAATGTAATGTATATTTGACGTACTCATGGATATGGTGCAGGATCTGTCGAGGAGGCGGCACGGGGACAAGCTGGCGCAGGCCGAACTGGCGCATTACTCGCTCAGGCGAGTAACCCTGAATCATGTGCGAGAAGACGAGTAGAACCTAGGTGTGCCAGTACACAGCATCCTGCGTACAAAGAGAAGAAAGGCCGACTGGTGCGACGGATTGGAGGTTCGCGGTGGTCCACGGATCCCAGATGACGTTGTCGTCGAGAAGCAGATCGAAGCCCGTGGCGTACGAAGGATAACAGAGGTGCGCCTGATCTGTGGCCCACCTCAAACTCAGCCTAGCCCACCTCCATTCCATCACGGGGCCGTCTCTCGCATCCCCAGCTAACGCGAACTGATCCCGCGGAACCAGCGGTCGACCGATGGGGAAATGCTCGTACGACCACATCTGCAAAAGGATGGCACACCCAGCGAAAAGAGAGCTGACCTGGTCTTTGCTCGTGGCGTCGCACAACCCCCTGTAGGTGTGGCAGAGCACGGCGGATCCGAAACTGAACCTCGGCACGTGGCCCAGGGCTGAGTCGGCAATACTCCTGGCGAGTTGAATGTACTGCCGCTCGCAGATGTCTCCGTGGGTGCCAAGGAAGAGCAACCACCCAAACAGGTACAGCAAGTACGCCTCAAGGTGGCTCCTGAAGACCTCCTCTGGAGCGGCCAAGGGGAGCGCACCATTGCACACTGCGCGAAGGTAACTCTGGGGAACTCCCGCGTCCTGCACAACCCCCCCGCTGGCCCTACTCCCTCAAAGTGCTGTAGGAAATCTAGGCGCCATGCAGCTCTCTTGATGGCCGCTGGGACATATATCTCCCCGCGGATAGGCAGGCCAAGCAGCATGCTGACGTTCTGCAGCGTGACAGTGAGCTCGCCAAAACTGAAGTGGAACGTGTGCGTCTCGGGCCTCCACCGATCTACAAGCGCAGTAATGAGGGCTCGGTCGAAAGGGAATCGCCTCGCCCGATCTACCATGCAAGCGAATGGCAACAGTCCGGCCTCGAGCAAATAAGGCGCGAACCGCTCATCTACTGGGAGAACGATGCCCTGTAGAAGGCGTCGAGCACGGTGACGCTCCTGATGGTGCTGTGCAATCAGCTCGGGAAGCTGATGGTCGTCCGCCATACCTGCAGTTGTCACATATTGAAACACTGAGTACATAAACAAACATTCAGTAAATAAAAAAACATTCAGTAGTACTTACAAAAATTCATGAGAAGGCATTACAGAAATTAAGTACAACTGATATAGGGAAATTCAGTACAACTCACGACAAAACATTCAGTAGTTGAAATATTACAACATTTAGTTTTGCGACGAAGACGATGCGCCTGTCACCCGCGGGCATCGATCTCTTCTGTGACCAGGCTGCCTGCAAGCGCTGCATCTACGTACGTCATCTTCATGCTCCGCTGCATCCATATCGTTATTTATCCTCCTGGATCGACGTCGGCCGACATGGCCTACGAGGAGCCTCTTGTCTGGGATCCACGTGATGGCATCTTCCGGGGATGGTTGTCGATAGCTTTCCCCCGCCGCAAACCCATTGAAGACACCATCCTAGGTTTTCCACAGGTACTGCAGAGTATAATAGGTTGAAATGTACCGCGCTGGATCGATCCCAGGAACAGAGCAGGCAGCGATGACATGCGAGCAAGGAATGTGCAGCAGTTGAGGCTTGTTGCATGTGCATTGGGCATCTGCATTTGAAATTCGATATTCGTGGACCCGACCAGCCAGCAGTGTGCCACGGACATGTCTGTGCCTTAGTCGAACCTCGTACTTCCCGTGCAAGCGACTCAGTACTGTGAGATCATGTGTCAACGATTTTCTTGTCCGAAATTCGAGGTAATCATTGATCTTTTCGGGCCAATGTGCTAAGGGGTCATGCAAAAGACTTGATGCCGCCAAACCCCTGCTGTCGTAGTACGCTACTGTGCGATAGAATGTCATTTCAACTATTGCAGTGAGTGATAAGCATCGCACACCTTTGAGGACGAAGTTGTACACCTCGGCCAGATTTGTCGTCATGATTCCGAACCGAGCCCCACCTGTGTCGTGAAGCAACGCCCACTTCTCCATTGGTTTGGGCTGAATCTATTGACTGAAACTGAGACGACCCCTGGTATTTTCCGGTCAAAAATGTTCCGTCAATGCAAAGCACGGGTCTCATGTACCTGAACGATGCAACGCACTGTTGAAATGCCCAGAAAAATCTCCGTAGTACCATGCACCCAGGAATCACAGCACCCTCGGAGCTGATTGCCGGCGTATCAACAATTGCGGTGACTGTGCCTGGATTTGCTTCGCATATGCGCTGCAACAGCCTCAGTACTAAGTTGTATGCCTCAACATATGTACCAAAAAGCTCCTCCAACGTCTTCTGTTTAGCCCTCCATGCTTTCGCGTACTTGATATTATAACTGTACTTCTCCACGACATGTGCAATTATCACTTTCGGTGTTATTGCCATATTTTCCTTCACTACTGACAGTATCAAACTGGCAACAAAACAGGAAGTGATATTTTTATGATGCTGCACCATGCCCTCAGCCAGACATCCGTGGTCTTCAACTTTGGTCACCCGAAAGAACGGGCCATCTTGTGGCCGCTGGACACGTACATACCATGGACAATTCTGGACTAAGCACCTCACAGTCCACAGGCTCAGATTTGATTTGACCACCTGGAATGGCCTATTTAGTGAGACAGCCCAGGCAGTTATGGCTTTCTTTGCATCCTTTTTATTCCGAAACAACTGTCCAAGCTGGACGATTGATTCATTATAAGACCATCGCGAACTCAGCTCATCACGAACCACAGCGTTATTCAAGGATGATGGATCAGTCCACTCACTTATAGGATTCTGCTGTTCCGTGGGTTCAACAGGAGATTCATACATTTCTAACGGATCAGTATACTCCTCCTCATTAAAATTCTCCTCCAATTCTGGCAATTCTTCAACTGCATCTACTTGATGACCACCAAATTGAGTTGTATCTCCTACAGTTTGCAAAGGTACACTGCCAGTTGCACTGGCATTGGTACTGCCACCTGCACCGGTATTGGCATCGCCACCGCCATCGTGACCTCCGGTACAGATATTAGTGCTTTCTCTTTCAACTGAATGGCTGCCCTCCGAACTATGTGCTAAGATTTCAACGTACAGTATGATGGTTCCGACAGCATAGCCTGGATTTGTCACAAATCGTCCAAACGAACCCCATGATTTATCACCTTTCAGTCTCTTCAGCACCCACTAGTACAGAAATGCAGTCTACTAACCCCTATCTTCTATCGGTTATTAGCGAAACAGCACAAAACCGATAGAAAATGTGCCTCGTGGGCAAAAAAGCCCGACGGATGTATTTTCCCTATCGGTTTCTAAGAAACTTACCGATAGAATAAATAGTATGATTTACTCTAGCGGTGATGAACATATTTGCCGTTAGAAGAGATGCATAAGTACTGACGGAAGAATGTTGTGCGCCGATAGGACTGGTCGACTTCAACAACTAGACTTATTCTATCGCTACTATATGAATATACCGACAGAATATATTAAAAGTTCCTATCGGCAATATGTAGTTCGCCGATAGAATAGTTGACCTTCTACAAATATTTTTATTCTATCGGTAATGGATTCTTTTACCGTTAGAATATATAGAAAATTGCTTAGAACTGTTCGTCTTCTAATAGTTTTATTCTATCGGTAATGCATGTTTATACCGGTAGAATATTGCACAAAATATCTTAGAACTGTTGGCCTTCTACAACTAGTAATATTCTATCGGCAATGTACGTACAGACCGATAGAGTATGTACAAAAATTCCTATCGGTAATATTTGTTTTGCCGATAGAACCATTCGGCTTCTACAGATGTTTTTATTACTAACGGTATTCTGTTTTCTTACCGATAGAAAATATATAATTGTATAAATACACGGGTATGTCTCTTTCATTCTCACAGTTCATCTGGGCTCGTAGTCCTAACCCGTAAGCTCCATGGACGGCCGGCGCACCTCTACAGGGGACCGCTGCACCTCCGCACCTCCATCGACGCCCTCTAGACGTCGGCATCCCAAGGAAGGTACGTAAAATTTCTGCAATATTGTTAGATTATTCTAATCCGATTATGGCAATAATTCTGCTTTTTTTGTATCCTTCATTTTGATGTGTCTTCTTTTCAATATGATTATGATCTGTTCAGGTCCTTGGATGATGCTCGTGGGGGGCAACGTATTTCACGGTTCTTCATCGCAGTACGCTGCCTATGTTGGCTTGTTGGCGAAAGAAAAGGTGAAGATCACCGTCGAGAGCTGGAAGGACGTGAAGGGCGAGATCTTGGTTGGCTCGGTCGAGAAGATGCTTAAGCCCGGCGTGTTTCTCAAATCAGGACCTATAGAAAGCATCTTACATGTTTTTGCATGCACCAGCTTGTGGCCAGATGCTTACCTGCTTGGAGAAGAAGAATTGTTGTTATTTGCACAGCCATTCTACACCATCACTACACAGAACAACATCTTGGAAGGTAGGTTCTTTTTGTTAATGGAGTTGAGTTGAGTTGAGTTGAGTTGATCGAGTTTGAGTCCGAGGAAATCACCATTACGTACAAATGTATGTCGACGGCAGTTCCAGCTCCTCGGGCGTCTTCGAACTGAACTCCTATGGTTAAGTCCAATGTGGTTCAGACATTTGCTGTTTTGGATGAATGGATTTGTGATGTATCAGGTCTAACTTGTAGTCGGTAGTTGCATTGTGGCAACCTGCAAAGGTTCCCTTTTATGTAAAATGCATGTATGGGCCACTGGGTCCTCGTCGTGATCTGTTGTTAATTTCAGACGTGGCTTTTGTAATATACATCGAATGTGTGAATTGTTGTATTTGTATATTGTTGTATATTTGTGTATCATGTATTGCTAATTGGGACATGAACTTGAATGTGCAGGGAGCATTTGTGTATTTAATTGTATTGGTAGGTAGGTGTGTATTTGTACTGCTGTTTCAGACATGCACTTCAATTTGTGAACTGGCATGTGTATGTTTGTACCTGAATTTGTATTGGTGAACTGGCATGTGTATGTTTGTACCTGAATTTGTGAACTGGCATGTGTAATTTCTTTGGCAAGATGAAGTCCCAACTACCTACGAAAAGTATTTTTGTGTCTCCTAGTTAATCCACAAATTAGCATTTCTTGAAATATATTGCTTTATCTTCTAGTTAAGATCCGTTTGATGTAAGATCTGTTTGATGTTACATTGATATGATTCCTTGAATGTGAGAAATGGCATGTGCATGTTTGTCCCAGTTTGGTGACAGTACCTCCTCTAACGGTAAGTACACATATTTACCGATAGGAAAACATATATATTTGTTCAGTCATGCATATTCTAACGGTAAATACACATATTTACCGATAGGAAGCACATATATTTGTTCAGTCACGCATATTCTAACGGAAATGCACATATTTACCGATAGAAAAATACATATATTTGTTCAGTCATGCATATTCTAACGGTAAATACACATATTTACCGATAGGAAACACATCTATTTGTTTAGTCATGCATATTCTAACGGTAAATGTACATATTTACCGATAGAAAAATACATATATTTGTTCAGTCATGCATATTCTAACGGTAAATACACATATTTACCGATAGGAAGCACATATATTTGTTTAGTCATGCATATTCTAACGGTAAATGCACATATTTACCGATAGAAAAATACATATATTTGCTTAGTAATGTATATTCTCTAACGGTATGTGTGTGTTTTTACCGATAGAATATGTGAGCGGCAAATTACCTAAGTTAGTCTGACGGTTATTTCATGTATTTACCGTTAGAAAAATGTCCATTATAAGGAAAACCCCAGTCGACCATTGCGGAGCTGCTCTTTAATTTGTTCTGTTGCACTCTGTGTCCCTCTGTTTGTGACGAAAGTTCCAGCTACACTGCTAGGGTGATCAGCGCAGGCTGGAGGGAAGTTGATTGCGCCCCTCTCTTTAAGGTATGCTTAATCGTCGACACCTATCTCTCTCTCCCTCTAGATCTCCCTTCCTCTCTACTTGCAAGCTAGCTGTATTGTGTAGTTCCAAGTTTGTAGCTCTAAGCTTGGGAGCTTGGTAGCTGGAAATGCGTCATGTTTTAGGAGCTAACTAGCTTGTATTGTGTAGTTAGCTAGGTTAATTAGTGTTAATTTCGTCAGGCTAGGGTTCAACACATGTATCTGTTGTAAGAGGCTGTACATGTACATATACATAACTTAATCGGGCAGGTTTCATGCATGGCTTACTCGTTAAATTTTGTTAATTGTAGATGGACAGGAAATATTGGATGTATGGAATAAAACGTACTACTCTTGAATATTTGGATGGTGTGAATGAGTTTATTAAATTTGCTGAGCAACAAAAGGAGAGGAAGGGAGAGAAAAATATGCTCTGTCCTTGTACAGATTGTATTTCACGGTTCTTCATCGCAGTACGCTGCCTATGTTGGCTTGTTGGCGAAAGAAAAGGTGAAGATCACCGTCGAGAGCTGGAAGGACGTGAAGGGCGAGATCTTGGTTGGCTCGGTCGAGAAGATGCTTAAGCCCGGCGTGTTTCTCAAATCAGGACCTATAGAAAGCATCTTACATGTTTTTGCATGCACCAGCTTGTGGCCAGATGCTTACCTGCTTGGAGAAGAAGAATTGTTGTTATTTGCACAGCCATTCTACACCATCACTACACAGAACAACATCTTGGAAGGTAGGTTCTTTTTGTTAATGGAGTTGAGTTGAGTTGAGTTGAGTTGATCGAGTTTGAGTCCGAGGAAATCACCATTACGTACAAATGTATGTCGACGGCAGTTCCAGCTCCTCGGGCGTCTTCGAACTGAACTCCTATGGTTAAGTCCAATGTGGTTCAGACATTTGCTGTTTTGGATGAATGGATTTGTGATGTATCAGGTCTAACTTGTAGTCGGTAGTTGCATTGTGGCAACCTGCAAAGGTTCCCTTTTATGTAAAATGCATGTATGGGCCACTGGGTCCTCGTCGTGATCTGTTGTTAATTTCAGACGTGGCTTTTGTAATATACATCGAATGTGTGAATTGTTGTATTTGTATATTGTTGTATATTTGTGTATCATGTATTGCTAATTGGGACATGAACTTGAATGTGCAGGGAGCATTTGTGTATTTAATTGTATTGGTAGGTAGGTGTGTATTTGTACTGCTGTTTCAGACATGCACTTCAATTTGTGAACTGGCATGTGTATGTTTGTACCTGAATTTGTATTGGTGAACTGGCATGTGTATGTTTGTACCTGAATTTGTGAACTGGCATGTGTAATTTCTTTGGCAAGATGAAGTCCCAACTACCTACGAAAAGTATTTTTGTGTCTCCTAGTTAATCCACAAATTAGCATTTCTTGAAATATATTGCTTTATCTTCTAGTTAAGATCCGTTTGATGTAAGATCTGTTTGATGTTACATTGATATGATTCCTTGAATGTGAGAAATGGCATGTGCATGTTTGTCCCAGTTTGGTGACAGTACCTCCTCTAACGGTAAGTACACATATTTACCGATAGGAAAACATATATATTTGTTCAGTCATGCATATTCTAACGGTAAATACACATATTTACCGATAGGAAGCACATATATTTGTTCAGTCACGCATATTCTAACGGAAATGCACATATTTACCGATAGAAAAATACATATATTTGTTCAGTCATGCATATTCTAACGGTAAATACACATATTTACCGATAGGAAACACATATATTTGTTTAGTCATGCATATTCTAACGGTAAATGTACATATTTACCGATAGAAAAATACATATATTTGTTCAGTCATGCATATTCTAACGGTAAATACACATATTTACCGATAGGAAGCACATATATTTGTTTAGTCATGCATATTCTAACGGTAAATGCACATATTTACCGATAGAAAAATACATATATTTGCTTAGTAATGTATATTCTCTAACGGTATGTGTGTGTTTTTACCGATAGAATATGTGAGCGGCAAATTACCTAAGTTAGTCTGACGGTTATTTCATGTATTTACCGTTAGAAAAATGTCCATTATAAGGAAAACCCCAGTCGACCATTGCGGAGCTGCTCTTTAATTTGTTCTGTTGCACTCTGTGTCCCTCTGTTTGTGACGAAAGTTCCAGCTACACTGCTAGGGTGATCAGCGCAGGCTGGAGGGAAGTTGATTGCGCCCCTCTCTTTAAGGTATGCTTAATCGTCGACACCTATCTCTCTCTCCCTCTAGATCTCCCTTCCTCTCTACTTGCAAGCTAGCTGTATTGTGTAGTTCCAAGTTTGTAGCTCTAAGCTTGGGAGCTTGGTAGCTGGAAATGCGTCATGTTTTAGGAGCTAACTAGCTTGTATTGTGTAGTTAGCTAGGTTAATTAGTGTTAATTTCGTCAGGCTAGGGTTCAACACATGTATCTGTTGTAAGAGGCTGTACATGTACATATACATAACTTAATCGGGCAGGTTTCATGCATGGCTTACTCGTTAAATTTTGTTAATTGTAGATGGACAGGAAATATTGGATGTATGGAATAAAACGTACTACTCTTGAATATTTGGATGGTGTGAATGAGTTTATTAAATTTGCTGAGCAACAAAAGGAGAGGAAGGGAGAGAAAAATATGCTCTGTCCTTGTACAGATTGTATGAACTTGAAGAGGTTTAGCAACTCTGATCAAATTAAGAGTCATTTGATTCGTCGTGGTTTTAACGCGCGATACACCCGTTGGATATGGCATGGCGAAGATCTTGAGGAAACAAGCACCACTACTACCAATCAGCACGACTCGGATGTGGATTGCAATAATATCGATGATCATCCCAATTTTGGTAATGTTAATTCCGATGTGCACGTAGATGATGATGATGACAATCTAGATGAGATGTTACGTGATGTAGAGGAAGATTACAACGAAAATGACTTCTGTGAATTTGAGAAACTGATTGCTGACTCTGAGAAGCCTCTGTTCCCTGGATGTGCAACATTTACAAAACTGTCTTCTGTGCTGAGATTATATAACTTGAAGGCAGGAAACGGTTGGAGTGATAAGAGTTTCACGGCACTATTAGATCTTCTAGCGGACATGCTTCCAGAGGGAAATGAGTTGCCAAGATCTACTTACCAAGCCAAAAAACTGTTGTGTCCGTTGGGAATGGAAATCGAAAGAATACACGCATGCCCAAATGATTGTGTGTTGTACCGTAACGAGTACTCCAGTTTGCATGTTTGTCCAAGATGCGGCGCATCGAGGTATACGCGTAGGGACCGGATTGACAGTGAACGTCACGAGGTAAGGAAAGGGCCCCCGGCAAAAACTGTGTGGTACTTGCCTGTGATACCTAGATTGAAGCGGCTGTTTGCAAATCCGAAAGTCGCGAAGCACTTGCGTTGGCATGCTGAAGCCCGGAAACAAGACGGAAAACTGAGACACCCAGCTGATTCTATTCAATGGAGAAACATCAACAGAACATTTGCTGAGTTCGGCGGTGAACTTAGGAATGTAAGGTTCGGGCTGAGTACAGATGGTATGAACCCACATGGTAATATGAGCAGCCGGCACAGCACTTGGCCGGTTCTTTTATGCATCTACAATCTTCCTCCTTGGTTATGCATGAAGCGCAAGTACATCATGATGGCGTTACTAATCTCAGGACCCAGACAACCCGGAAATGATATTGACGTGTTTCTAGCACCTTTAATCGAGGACTTACAGAAATTGTGGAGCGAGGGTGTGTAGGTGTGGGATGCATACAAGAAAGAGAATTTCATCTTGCGGGCCCTGATATTTTGCACCATAAATGATTTTCCTGCCTACGGCAATTTGTCGGGGTATAGTACGAAAGGAGCCAAGGCTTGCCCTATTTGCCTAGATGAAACTGAGAGCATCTGGCTGCGAAACTGCCGGAAAACAGTGTACATGGGTCACCGCAGGTTTCTTCCGGTGCATCACACGTACCGTAAGAAGAGGAAATCATTTAACGGGAAGCCTGAGAAGGGATCAGCTCCAGTGTTTCTGACCGGTAAGGAGATTTACTCACGCGTGAACGACATCAAAGTTGAGTTCGGTAAGCATTCTAAACCTCGAGAAAAAAATGTTTGGAAGAAGAGATCGATTCTCTGGGATCTACCGTACTGGGAGCACTTACAAGTTCGACATTGCATTGACGTCATGCATGTAGAGAAAAATGTCTGTGACAGTTTGATTGGTTTGTTGTTGAACATTCCGGGAAAGACAAAGGATGGTGTGAAAGCTCGTCGTGACATGGTGGAAATGGGGATAAGGACTGAGCTTGCACCTTTAGAGAATGGAAAGCGTACATACCTCCCCCCGGCCTGCTACACGTTGTCCAAGAGCGAAAAAACAGAACTCTGTCGGTGCCTGCACGGTGTTAAAGTTCCATGTGGGTACTCCGCGAACTTGAAAAAACTTGTGTCTATGAAGGACCTAAGACTGGTTGGCATGAAGTCCCACGACTGTCATGTCTTGATGTCACAGATGCTTCCCATTGCTATCAGAGGCATTCTCCCAGTTAAAGTCAGAGAGACAATCACAAACCTATGTTATTTCTTCAACGCAATATCTTCCAAGGTAAGTACGTGCACTCGTACTATAAGTTCACTACCTCCATTTGTGGAGCTTAATGAGAAGATTTTTCTGATATGAATATTTGGCGCAACTGTGTCCTCGTAGGTAATTGATCCCGATGGATTGGACGCTTTGCAACGCGACGTGGTTACAACTCTTTGTCAGCTCGAGATGTATTTCCCTCCATCCTTTTTTGATGTTATGGTCCATCTGATTGTTCACCTTATCAGAGAAATTAAGTTTTGTGGACCTGTGTGCCTGCGCTACATGTATCCATTTGAGAGATTTATGGGTGTATTGAAGGGATACGTAAGGACTCGTCGTCGACCCGAGGGGAGTATCATGGAAGGTTATGCCGCCGAGGAGGTGATTGAATTTTGCACAGATTATATGGCCGGGGTTGACCCAATTGGTGTTCCTAGGTCCCGACACGAGGGTAGGCTTGAGGGAATTGGAACGATTGGATTCAAAGCTATCGTCCCCGCTCGTGATGTGTACGCAAAATCACATTTTTGGGTCTTACAACACATGACGGAGGTCGAGCCATACATACACGAGCACAAGGTAATGTTACGGTCACAGAATCCTTCGAAGTCAGACGTTTGGGTAAGCAGAGAACATAACAGGAAATTTGCTGAGTGGATCCAAGAAAGAGTCACGCGAGCTGCCGAGGGCTCCGTAAGTGAAACTGTGACATGGTTGGCTAGAGGCCCAAGATTCACTGTAGGGACTTGGCAGGGGTACGACATCAATGGGTATTCATTTTACACAAGAGCTCAAGACGCCAAGAGTAGCACGCAATGTAGCGGAGTGACACTGTTTGCTATTTCCGAGGATGCCAGGTCAGTAAGGGCGCTGAACTCATATTACGGTGTTATTGACGAAATATGGGAGCTCGATTACGGATTACTTAAGATTCCCCTGTTTCGATGCCAATGGGTCGAAATCCCTCGAGGTGTTCAAGTTGACAGTTACGGGTTTACTCTCGTCAATCTTGGTAGAGTCGGACACCAAGACGATCCATTCATACTTGCAAAGCAAGCCACACAGGTATTCTACATCGTTGACCCGGCCAATCCAAACTTGCATGTTGTCCTCCACAGCAAGAGACGTATTGTTGGGGTCGAAGATGTTGTCGACGAAGAGGAGTATAACCAATTCGATGAAATACCTCCATTTTTAGAGGACATTCAATCTATCCGTACTGAAGATATCGACGAAACAACGTATCTGCGAGATGACCACGAAGAAGGATTATGGGTTGAGAACCATTGATGATTAATTTCTATTTCAGGGATAAATGCCAAGCAAACAGCCCACAAGTTCTGCAGCAAGGTGAGGAACTTATCATTAATACATCAGGCAGTACATTTTTCTTTAGAATTTAATGATAAGCTAGTTCACAGCATTAATACATCTCAATTTTACTCCACAGCATGAGTTCTAACATGTACAGTACCTTTATCCTGTAAATATTTAATTCTTCCCTTCAAATAGCACTTGCAAAAATCTCATCGCAGCCTCTTCAAAAATCCCTTTTTTCTGACGGTATTTTGTTATTTATACCGATAGAGAAGGACATCTTCTCTCAGGCACTTCAAAACGTTTTCTATCGGTATTGTTCTATTTTACCGTTAGAATAAATTCATTTGTCTCACGGTATTTGTTGTCTGACGGTTTTTTCCTGTTTTTACCGATAGAAGAATACTCTACCGCTTCGAATTCTCAACCGTGTCGCCATGCGTCGCCTTGGAAACTCTATAAGTACCTCGCCATGCGTCGCGGTATTTTGTTGTTTTTCTAATTCTCGAACGGTTGGACTCCTCATCTTCTCTTTCACAATGGCAACCTCCATGGGATCGTCATCCACGGCCTCCCCGGTAAGAACTCTAAATCTCCTCGGTTTACCCCTGTATTGTTAATCCATGTTCAGTTCATTCTTGACCTGTTGATTTGCACAGGGAATGGTAGCCGTGGAAGACACTGCCAAAGTGAAGGCTGACCTGAGGGCCCTCCAGGAGGAGCACAAGCTCCTTACAGACAAGCACACTCAGCTACGGCTTGACCTTGACGATCTCTTCCAGCGCATTAAGCGCATGAAGACGGATGGTGACAATGCTAGGGCGAGGACGAGGCGTCTTCGCGAGGAGAAGAAAGCCGCGGATATGACCATCGCTGGCTGCGGTTTGACTATGAAGGATACCATAGCGAAGCTGACGGAGGTCGCAGGCCTTCTTGACGCGGTAGTAGTTGATCCTAGGGACAACTTGTCGCTAGAGGAGTCCTGCGTCCTGGCTGCAAGTCTAACTGACTCTATTCTACATGCAGCCAGGGCTAAGACCACCCCTTGACCTAGCATTTTGGGTTTTATTTTTTATGTAAGTGATAAAACAACAATGAATGAACAATTTCTTTTTATGTCAATTTTCCAATTTTCCGGCTATCTTCCCTCTTTCTTTAACATTCTGCAGCTTTCAACCACGGTCTGTTTGATGTTAAATTGTGTACCTTTTCATAACTCTGACGGTATTTTGTTGTTTTTACCGATAGAAAAAGGGCACACAAATCTCAAGCACTTAATCAAAAAAATTTTCTGGGGAAAATTGGGCTCACGGGATTTTTTTGTTTATACCGATAGAAAAGGGCACCTTTTCATTACTCTCACGGTATTTTGTTGTTTTTACCGATAGAAAAATGGCACCCAATCTCAAGCACTTTAAAAAAATTTTCTGTGGAAAATTGGTCTCACGGGATTTTATTGTTTATACCGATAGAAAAATGCAATCACTAATTCGAATATTTTTCCGGGAAATTTACTTTTTCTATCGGTATTATTTTGTTGTTTCGATAGAAAATTACATAAGTCTATCGGTATCATTTTGTTATACCGATAGAAAAGTTCCTCCGCTACTTTATTTCTCGTACACGGCCCTTTAGTTTCCCTCCACTCGAACAGTTCCACCTTAGAGCACTGCGTCTCTTTGAGAGCGAAGAAAACCCCAACCTCCGCCGTGAGCACTCACTTCCTCTCTCCCACACGACGATCGCCGGCTGGACACTGGTTCGTCACTGCCACCGGTTCTTATTTTCGTCCTTCGCCCGCCGCTGCTGCGTTCTACACCGCCTCTGCATCACCAGAACTGATCGCCGCCGTAAATACCCTAATTCGTCGTTCTATTTCCAGCATCTTCTTTATTTGATCCTAGTGTTTTGCACGTACTAATTCTTGGAGTTTTGCAATTACACTAGGGTTCCCTATTGTGTTGGCTTATGTACATTCCGCAGGCAATGTTGATTTTAATTAGGGTTTACATAATATGTTCCAGTGCTGTAATGAACCTGTTTTGAGATTTTAACTTCTCTATACTGCTGTATGTGTGATCAATTGTATCCAACTGCCATGTAATGCAGATTATATGTTGGAGGTGTTCTTACACATATTCTATCGGCAGCTCATGTGTTTACCGATAGAAAATTTTCTGCACAAGTAGTAAAACTTAATTTGGATCTGGAAGGACATGAGCCATGCAATGTACTAGTTTGGTTGGGAATTTTTACTCACTTCGTATGAATATATGGCAATGTGGATGGGTCTTCGATGTATATGTTTCAAATGCCTATATACATGACTTTTCCCAACCTAATAGCTGTGAAGTCCTGATGACTCACATACAGGCTAGGCTAAAGATTATGCACAGTAGCACTTAGATGCTTGTGTGCATATTTACGTGTGAAATAATAATGCTGGCCCATGAATATTAATTAGTGTAGCAAATCATCGAGAATGTTATGTGATGACAGTGAATGGTGGCTTGTCAACAAAATTCCATATGTAGAGAACATTGTTATGTTCTATCGGTATCTCACGTGTTTGCCGATAGAAAAATTGTCTTGTGTGGAGGTAATTGTTATGGTCTATCGGCAGCTCATGTGTTTACCGATAGAAAATATTTCTGAAGAGTTCAGTAAGTAATTTATGCATGTCTTTCTTTTTGTATTATTTTCCCTTTTGCCGCCCTAGTTAGTCTCCAGTCCTGGGCTGAGTTATGGAAGTCCAAGGCGAATTAATTGCCATATATATGGTTTGTTGAAGGTTTTGTAGGGCAAGACATGTCGTCGTCTTCATCGGATGGTACTAGTGGTTCGACTAGGGCCAACCCCATCGTAACTACTGAAGATGGGGCTGTTACATCCCAGCGCAAGAGGGTGGGGCGAGGCGCGACGACGTTGGGGCGTTTGGCCAAACGCACTGATCTTTCTTGTGAGTTCAACCAATTTGGGAGGCCGATTGGAAAGAATGCTGGGAGGTACGCGGCCTACGTTGGGCTGTTGGCGAAAGAAAGGGTGAAGATCACCGTCCAGAGCTGGAAGGACGTGACGGCGGACGAGAGGGATAGGTTGTGGGCGGAAGTGAAGGTTAAATGAACTGAAATCGCTGAACTCTTTCGTAATCACGTTCTCTTGGCTTATACTAAAGTTTAACTAACTCGTGATTAATTGTATGCATTTTTCGGAAACAGGCAAAGTGGAACATCCCCGACGATACACCTAGGACTGCCTGCTTGAAGGACATGAACGGAACATGGAAAACCTTTAAGAGCTGGCTCGTCAGTAACTTCCTAGCTGCGGGGAAATCTCCTTGCGAGAAGTACCCCTTCATATCGGAGGAGGTATGGGAGGAATTCACCAAGCAGAAGGGGACTGAGGAGTTCAAGGCCCTTAGCGAGAAGAATAGGGCGATCCAGAAGAGGAACGACCACCCGCATCGGCTCGGATCCCGGGGCTATGCGGGGAAGGAGGAACAGTGGAAGAAGGAAGACGAACAAAATCCTGTCATGGACACCCCTGAGTTGCCGCTCTCCGAGATCAGGGATGAGAGGTGCAAGCGATGGTGGAGGGGGAGGGGGTCCGTGTCGTCCACGGGGTCTGTGCAGTTCGCAACCCCTGGGGACGCCGATGTTGTGAGGCGAATGGTAAGTTGGCTAACCTCGTAAACTGTGTGCGCACAAGTGTATATAAGGCAATTTGTCTCACAAGGTACCTTCAAATGTAACAGATCTCTTTTGAGAAGGACGCAGCGGAGGGATTGTTTACCCCGCAGAGGGAGAACGACATCCTCACCCGAGCTCTAGGAAATAAGGAGCATCCCGGGCGGACACGGGCCGTGGGAGCCATTGTGTCGTGGAAGGCCGGTTTCGTAGATCCGGCTCCACCGAGGAAGAAGGCCCGCACCTGGAAGGAAAAGGAAGCTGACCTCTCCGATAAGATACGGGCTGAGGTACGGGAGGAGATACGGGCGGAGATGCGGGCTGAGATACGGGCTGAGGTACAGTCTGAGGTGCAGACCGAGGTCGCACAAATGAGGGAAGAGTTTGCACTGTTGAGAGAAACATTGCTGGCCAAGAGTTTAGATGCGGATCCCCAGGACGACGGTACCCCGCGGGGTCGGATAAGCAGTTGCGCTTCGAAGGTACTCGCGGATCCAGTGGATCTACTTGAGGTACTGCAAGCCTTCATCTGTGCACTTAAGTTGATGCCACTCCCATTCTGTTAGAGTTGTTTCGCTAACCTATTTTAATTGTTACAAATTTGCAGGGGCCGGAGGGCTGCATCCTACAGAATCACGTAGGCGCCGGGCAGGAAGTGGTTGGACACGGCTTCGTATATCCGTCTGGGCCGGATGTCCGGGTCCACTGTGTACCTCTGCGGTTGGGTTTCGCAAAGGTACAGGTGGACATGGCCATGCCGGGCTACAACGATTCTCCGTTGCCAGTCCCAACAGAGGAACTGCAGACACTTGCCGAGGCAGTGGGCTCCTACGTACAGTGGCCCAAGAAGTGTCTTGTAATACAGCCGGTAAATCCTACACATTTTAGATTACATCCTGCTCAGTACACTCAACTTGCATAATCTAACATACGTGCTCATTAATTGAAGTGGCCTGCCGCGGGGCTACCAGGGGACTGCGCCCCCAGCTCAGGGCATGAGGGCCGATCTCGTGCGAACCTGGACACATCAAAGACGGCCTCGACCCCACCCAGCGCATCCACGCCTCCACCTCAGAAGAAAGCCGCCATCACCTCGCCCTTGCCTTCGAAGGTACGCGCTCAGTCCCCGGCAAAAGGCAAGGGCGGCAAAGGCAAGGGCAAAGGGCGACAGGGACTGCCGCGGACGTTCACGAACACGCTCCCACTCCTGTCGGAGGCATCTTTGCGGAAATTGGATCGATCAACCAGAGACCTCCACGACTGGTACCTACATCGAGCTCGGCGCAGCCTGAACTTCTTAGTTCCCTACAGGCCTGGGCAGTTCCACCGTGAGCCCGGGACTATATCCGTGGCACACGAGGATCTGTTCGACCTCTACAACTGGCGGGAGCTCGATATGTCCATCATACGGACTGGAGTCCTGTGAGTTTGCTGATGCTATGTATTGCTGTTTTCTAACTCTGTTTGCTAACTCTGCATTAATGTTGCAGTTCATTTGAATACTGAGTAACTTTCTGTGAAATTAATATTAATCTCGTCCTTCGCATGCAGGTGCATGTACAGGCTAGCATCGGAGGCTGCGTGTGACAAGGTGGGTTTCCTCGACCCAGAGAAAATAAGCCTCACGATGCTAGAGCAGGACGCCGCGCACGCTGAGCAGTACATATCCAGCGCGCTGATGGCGCAGCAGGACAGGGACTTCATTCTGGTGCCGTACCACCAAAGGTTAGTGCATTTCGTACTAATTTAACTCAATCTTGTATGTTACACCTGAGATGTACTTTGAGCTAGCGGTCCTCTTTTACGTACAATGCAGGGGCCACTGGATCCTCATCGTGATCTGTCCGCCGAGGAACGAGGTGTACTACCTCGATTCGATGCGTGACAGATTATCGATGGAATATGTGCTCAAGGGGAATATGGGGGCGTAAGTAACTTATATGTTTGATTTAAATTTTGACCTCACTAGCTAATGATAATACATTAACCGGCAATACTAACTGAAATGCAGGGCTTTTGATAAATATGTGTCCGCTGGAGGGAGGCATGCCGCACCGCAGGGCTCCCTACTAGCTTGGAAAGAATATGAGGTACTCACGAGACTTTTTGTTTATGCTTAATTAGTTTATGGAAACAATATATAGCTAACATGTATTCGCATATGCAATTATCTCAGTGCCATCAGCAGCCGCAATCGTGGGAATGCGGGTTTTATGTGCTGCGCTACATGTACGACCTAGTGCAGACAAACTTTTCCCGATTCCCCCAGGTAAGCATCGATAGCTAACTCAAATTTCAAAAATGGGTGTCACGTTCTAAATTAGGATCGAAGTTAGTTACTCAGTATGCACACATGCTTGCAGATCGCCATGTCGAAAGACCAATATGAAAATGCAAAGATTATATATCTTCGACAAATCTGGGCACAATATGTCATGGAGGAAGTAGCACCCAACCATCCAGCATGACAATTTTCTCCTTTTGGTGTACTCTGCATAGACTGTTCATATACATGTGAATAAATATATATATGTGAATAAATGTCCACATTGGATTGCAATCTGTATTTGTCCATACATATGTGAATAAATGTGAATAACTGCCTAATGTGTGAATTTGTTCTGTGAATTTACCTTGCATCTGTACTGTATTGTGTATCCAATCTATACTGTATTGCATCTGTACTGTATATGTGAATGTACTGTATTGTGATGCAAATAAAGTACTGTATATGTGATTGCTCTATCGGTAAATTCATCAACAACCGAGAGACTACTGTCCTTTTTTCTATCGGTACAATCAAAATTAACCGTTAGAAGAGTTTGACCTTTCCTGCCGGTGAACTCATACATATCCGATAGAGTACTAAGCTTTTTTCTGTCGGTAATCTTGTAGTTAACCGTTAGAATAGTGGTACTTTTCAATCGCTATTGACGAGTTTTCTATCGGTAAACTTGTAATATGCCGATAGAATAGTGTGAGTTTTCCTGTCGGTAAACTTATAATTAGCCGTTAGAATAGTGGTACATTTCAATCCGCTAGCGACGAGTTTTCTATCGGTATACTCCTAATATGCCGATAGAGTACTAAGCTTTTTTCTGTCGGTAATCTTGTAGTTAACCGTTAGAATAGTGGTACTTTTCAATCCGCTAGCGACGAGTTTTCTATCGGTACACTCCTAATATGCCGATAGAGTACTAAGCTTTTTTCTGTCGGTAATCTTGTAGTTAACCGTTAGAATAGTGGTACTTTTCGAACTGCTGGACGTAAGAATACGACGGGTTTTCTATCGGTAGATTCATAATATGCCGATAGAATAGTGAACTTCTTCTGTCGGTTATTTACCGATAGAAAATGTCCAGTCTTGTTCTATCGTGTCTATCTCTATCGGTACAAAAACCGATAGTAGAAGGGTTTTTTTTACCGATAGAAGACTGCATTTCTGTACTAGTGACCCATTTGTTTCCATCCGGAACCATACCTTTGACCCTGAGATTATCCGTCGCAACATTGAGTTGTAACAGGTCGACTAACCACATCTTCAAATCATTGAAAGACATTGATTGTGGTTGTCTCATTTGATTGTAAACATACATACAACCACCAAGATCATCACCGTTTGGTCCATTACGGATTACACCAGCTCCGTAATAAACGCAAACCGTACTGGCTTGATCCATAGCTGTATCAGAGTGTATAATTAGAGAACCAACATTGCTCATAGTACTAGAAAAAACATGATTTTTCAAACAACATAAATTTTCCCCTCTCCCTCTAAACCCATGCGGGAAAGGCCAACACGGTGAGGGCAACGGCGGTGATGACTACGACAATGAGGCCGCAATTCCTAACCCTAACCCTAACTGATTAACAACCCTACCCCTAATGATGAGGACATCCTTCGCATTAGTGATCGACCAGAAGAACTTTGCTCTTGATCAGAAGAACTCTGTGCTCAACCAGAAAGGCTCGAGGTTGCAGCATCCCTCAAGGTCGCAGCCCAGAATCAGAAGCATATGGTCGCAACCTAGGGACCATACAACCTACCAACCAAGTGACGATCGAATGTTTGTTCAGAGAATTCGACCAAGTATTAATTTCAGTACAGATGTTCGAATCAGTCATATGAGTACTTTCTGGAAAGGTATTCGAAAGATCTTTCCAACGCATCAAGAATCATCAAAATCGGACGTCGTATACAACCAGGAGCCCCGAAAGAATGTCAAGTGCACGAGAGGAAAGAGTCCTGTTCGGATCCGTGAGAAAGAGCAACTTCAACAGAGCACCATTATCAGCACAGATGTCCAATTGGATTGCATGAGTATTTTTTGGAAAGTTATTGAAAAGAGCTTTCCAACAAATCAAAAATCATTAAATTCCGACATCGTATGCAACCAGGAGACCCAAAAGAGTAACGACTGCACAGAAGGAAAAAGTCCAGTCCGAGTCCGAATCCGAATCCGAGAAGATTAATTCCGGACTTCTTTTATCTTTATAGTATGGTAGGATTTTTATTCTGTTTTGAATTAGATTCAGACTATCTTTTGTAAATACCACCCTCTATAAAAGAGAGGCATGGTTATAGTTTTGAGGGAACCACGAATTGAATACACAAATATTTTCAGAGAAGCTTTTGCTCTTGTTCTACGGTTTGTGCTCATAAGCCACCGCCTAGAATTGGGAGTTATTCTCTTTACCATTGTTCTTGTAATTTCTTCGTTGATTGCAGGAACAGTGCGTCTACTTTTGCGTGGTCAAGTAGACAATGATCAAAGCGTGCGGTTGGGCGAATTCTTTTGTCGCAGGTTGCTGTATTGACAGTGGTTGGCGCCATCGGTTCGTCAGGTTACACGAATCAACGAGTTATCAACGATTCTACGTCGTGAAGATCGGGCACCCCGTATCATCTTGGTATCAGAGCTTCGGTTTACACGGTAGGATTATTTATCCTTTAGTTTAGATCTGTTTTCAGCCTATACACCAAAAAGCCAAAAAAAAAAATTGTTTTTCTTTCGCCTTAGATTCAATCTGAAATTTCTGTGAGTTTTGTTAGGTCTTAATCCATTAGAGTTTTTGTTTAGTTGGCTGATCCAGACTTCTTTGCGTATCTTTTGTTTTCGTTGATTTCAAAAAAAAAAAATTCAAATCACGTATATCCTTTGACAACTAATCTGTCCTTTGTGAAAATTTTGAACCTACATAAGACTAGCTGTTGAGAATTGTATTTGGGCTGTGCACACCTGAATTAATATCTTGAAAGTGATTGAACAGTAGAGTATCTTGTGCCCATGCTTGTGTGCTGATCCTAAAAAAAAAATATATAAAAAAAAAAGTTACCAATTTTTGTTTTGGTCAGCATCATTTTCAAAGCTTAAAAAAAAAAAGAGTTGTGTTCGATCAAAATTGTGTTCTTGCTTCGTTGTGTGCAAATCCATAGGCCAATTTCGTATTGTGCAATCTAGCTAGTGTCTTTCTATAACTTGTGCAACACGAGCTGTTTGTTCTATCACTCATTTTTTTTGTTAGCTCGTTCTTTTGGTTGCATCAAGTTACGTTATCTTTGTGTGTGAGTTGCTTTGTCTTTCACTTATATCTTGAGATCAGCAACTAGGCATTGGCTCTAGTTTGGATTGTTACCTAACTTTACAATATCAAGAATTTTGGATTGAATAGGATAACACTTAACCTTCCAAGCTCCACATACAAGCCATTGTTGTTACAGTACTTGGACAGTGAATTCGCTTGATCCATCACCTTTGATCGTCTACTGCCACCAGAGTGCGTACAACACCTCAATCTAGTGAAGAAAAACATAAGAACTTTGGTTGGTAAGGAGAGTGTGAGGTTGAGTGCTACCACAAAAAAAAAATTTCCATAGTTCTTGTTGTTTCTGTTTGTACTCACCATGGCAGGACAAGAAGAAGAGGAACCGACACCCTATATGACCCAGGCTGATCTAGACAAGATGACCCATGTTTTCAATGTACAATTGAATGAGAACATGAGCATCTTGCGAAGGGAGATCGCTTCAGAGATGGCCAGTGAATTGAACAAGAAACTGGAGGAGCTACGTCGAGAACGAACACCAGGTGATGCTAGTGTTCATGGGGGAGGATTAGACCGTGATGAGACTGACGAGGAGATCCTTGCTCGTTTGGCACGTGAGGTCCAAGTGGGGAGAGATCGAGCCGCTGCCAACGCGGTTCGACCACCACCTCCAGGGCATGGAGGAGGAGGCCGTGGTGTTGCCCATGGTCTAGGGAGAGGCCGTGGACGAGATGACATCGACAACAACTACATGCTGCACCGCGATGATGCCTATCAACGCCGTGGTCGCCGCCATGATGATCATCCTGAAGAGAAGTTTGGCAAACTCAAGTTCAACATTCCAAAATTTGAAGGCAACTCTGATCCTGATGCCTATCTCACTTGGGAGCTCAAGGTAGAGAAGATATTTCGAATGCATAACTATTCGGAAGCAAAGAAGCTACACATGGCCTCACTTGAGTTTGATGGCTACGCGCTGATTTGGTGGGAACAAGTGCTGAACCAAAGATACGAGCACGGGGAGCCTCCAATTGCTTCGTGGGTTGAGATGAAGCAAGAGATGAGAGCACGTTTTGTCCCTGGACATTACAAACGTGATCTCTTTGATCGATTGCAGAAGTTGAGACAGGGAGGCCGCTCGGTGGAGGAATACTACAAGGAGATGGAGCAAGCTATGATTAGGGCCCGAGTGCATGCAGATAAAGAGCAAACAATTGCGCGTTTTCTGTTTGGCCTAAACCAAAACATTAAACGCGTTGTGGTATATCAGCCCTACAACACCATTGTGGAATTGGTGCACCAAGCTCAAAAGACGGAAAAGCAATTACTCGAAGATGCTAAACCAACCGCGAGGATTCCATCCTTCAACTTGAGAGTTCCATCATCCAATGCAACCAAAGCACGCTTCAATTTGGGACGAGGTACATATTCAACTAGTACTAGTTCCAATACTACTGCTCCTTCTTCCTCGGTTGCAAAATCAGCATCTACTACACGTGAGCAAAAGTCTTCGGCATCCACTACCTCTTCAATTGGCTCCACAGCCAAGAGTAGTGCTATTCAGTGCTTTAAATGTTTGGGGCGTGGTCACATCGCCAAGGAATGCCCAAATAATCGTGCTATGCTTGTCACTGACGAAGGAGAGTATGATTCCGCAAGTGAAGATGACCCAGAACAGCTAGCTCATCCAGAAAACTATGAAGAAGCACCGGAAGAAGAAGATAAGAATGAGGGGCTGACCTATTTTGGTTTTGAGCAAGGACCCGCACTTGTAGTCACAAAGGTGTTAAGTGTACAAGTCAAGGACGACAATGGACAACGATGCAATCTGTTCCACACGCGGGCTAAAGTTGATGGCAAGGTATGCAAAGTCATTATTGATGGTGGTAGTTGTCATAACTTAGCTAGTCAAGAATTGTGCACTAAACTTGGCCTTAAATTGCTCAAACACCCTCATCCATATCATGTGCAATGGTTAAGTGATTGTGGAGATGTCAAAATTCAGTACATGGTTAAGGTGCAATTCCAAATTGGAGATTATGAAGACACAGTGGAATGCGATGTGGTGCCAATGACGGTGTGTCACTTACTGTTGGGAAGGCCGTGGCAATTTGATCGATCAGTGCATCATGATGGTCGCGCCAATACTTATATCGTCAAGTGGAGGGGCAAAGACATTGCATTTCGACCAATGTCTCCAAATCAAATTTTAGCTGACAATATGCAGAGAGTGAATGATGGAAAGGATAGAGCGAAAACAAATCTGAGTGAGATCCAAAAATCGGTGAGTGAGAGCCACAGGCCAAATTTGAGAGGTAAAACAAAGATGCTAGTAATGTTAGCCACCAAATCTGATCTGAGAGGAGTGAGGAATAACCCAGATTTAATGCATTTTGTACTTTTGTGCAAAGATGCATTACTTTCGACTAACGACTTAACCTCTCTTCCTAATGCTGTTTCTAGTGTTTTGCAGGCCTTCAAGGATGTGTTTCCAAGGGATATACCTGCTGGTCTCCCTCCCATGCGTGGCATTGAGCGTCAAATTGACCTCATCCCTGAAGCCTTGATGAGGACATTCTTCGCATCACATTCAACATTTCAGACCTTTCTCCATCCTTCGGTTCTACACTGTTGGACTCGAGGACGAGTCCTTTTCAAGAAGGGGAGTATGATGAGGACATCCTTCGCATTAGTGATCGACCAGAAGAACTTTGCTCTTGATCAGAAGAACTCTGTGCTCAACCAGAAAGGCTCGAGGTTGCAGCATCCCTCAAGGTCGCAGCCCAGAATCAGAAGCATATGGTCGCAACCTAGGGACCATACAACCTACCGACCAAGTGACGATCGAATGTTTGTTCAGAGAATTCGACCAAGTATTAATTTCAGTACAGATGTTTGAATCAGTCATATGAGTACTTTCTGGAAAGGTATTCGAAAGATCTTTCCAACGCATCAAGAATCATCAAAATCGGACGTCGTATGCAACCAGGAGCCCCGAAAGAATGTCAAGTGCACGAGAGGAAAGAGTCCTGTTCGGATCCGTGAGAAAGAGCAACTTCAACCGAGTACCATTATCAGCACAGATGTCCAATTGGATTGCATGAGTATTTTTTGGAAAGGTATTGAAAAGAGCTTTCCAACAAATCAAAAATCATTAAATTCCGACATCGTATGCAACTAGGAGACCCAAAAGAGTAACGACTGCACAGAAGGAAAAAGTCCAGTCCGAGTCCGAATCCGAATCCGAGAAGATTAATTCCGGACTTCTTTTATCTTTATAGTATGTTAGGATTTTTATTCCGTTTTGAATTAGATTCAGATTGAAAGTTTAGTTTAAACTTTCTATCTTTTGTAAATACCACCCTCTATAAAAGAGAGGCATGGTTATAGTTTTGAGGGAACCACGAATTGAATACACAAATATTTTCAGAGAAGCTTTTGCTCTTGTTCTAGGGTTTGTGCTCATAAGCCACCGCCTAGAATTGGGAGTTATTCTCTTTACCATTGTTCTTGTAATTTCTTCGTTGATTGCAGGAACAGTGCGTCTACTTTTGCGTGGTCAAGTAGACAACGATCAAAGCGTGTGGTTGGGCGAATTCTTTTGTCGCAGGTTGCTATATTGACAGTGGTTGGCGCCATCGGTTCGTCAGGTTACACGAATCAATGAGTTATCAACGATTCTACGTCGTGAAGATCGGGCACCCCGTATCACCTAAACCTAACAAAAAAACAACCCTTCTCTTCTCTTCTGTTCTCCTCTCCTCCTCTTCCTTCTCTTCTCTTCTTTCTCTCTGCTAATTTCTGAATTTTTGGAAAAATGAAATGGCCTTAGTGTGAAAGCGACGCACGGTGTTTAAATACCATTTCAGTCGCTATTGGGCTACACGATTTTTACCTACAACCCTAAAAAAATAACCCCTCTCCCTCTAAACCCATGTGGGAAAGGCCAAGACGGTGTGAGTGACAGCGGTGATGACTAACTCTAACCCTAACCCTAACCCTAACCCTAACCCTAACTAAAAGAAGCGACAGCGATGATGACTAACCCTAACCCTAATAATAACAATCATTTTAATATACATAATCACAAATGTTTACATCTACATATTAACAAATATTTTAATCTATGTGCATACTGATAAAATTCAAATTTGAAAAACATCACATTTTTTAGTGGTTCTTCAAATTTTTTAATCTGCGAACATACACTAACCCTAATCTGCGAACATACACTAACCCTAACCCTAATCTGCGAACATACATTAATCCTAACCCTAAATTTTTTTGTTCATCACATTCACGCATTTACCATCCGTATAAAAATATATTCTAAATCATATCTAAATACTACGAGTTAACAATCTAATTAATTTAAATATACGAGTTAAAAAAATATACCTCAGCGAACAGATTTGAAGAATCTATGAAAATTTTTTTTTTGCTCCTCTTTCTTCTCTTCCTTCTAACATATTTCAGTAATTTCTGGAAAAATTCGAAAAAATGAACTCGCTGTACTGTGAGAGGGACGGCTGGCGGCTAAATACAGCTTTCAGTCGCTAGCCCGGCTAGCGACTGAAAGCTGGTGTGGCACGGCACGGGGCCAGCGGGGCATTGTGCCGTGCCACGTCTTCAGTCGCTAGCCGGGCTAGCGAGTGAAGATCAGTCGCGCGGGTGGCTTCGCGACAAAGAGCCGTTTTTGCAAAATTTAAAAATTAGGGGTTAGTTTTCGAATTTTTTTTAAGGGTTATTTGGAAAAAAAATTCTAATATTTCGGACCATATATTAGTATTATCTCCAACTACTGTGATTAGTTTATTTGGATCCTGGCACCATAAATAAATGTCTCGTGCAGAACGATGCAAGACTTAAGCAAATTAATTTGCAAGCTCGATCGTGACTTGTGGGCATTAGACAATACTACATTACATATAATGGAGGAAAATAATTGAGAAACATATAATAGGAACGAGAAAATAAATAATAATATTTAATTTCTTTAATAAGAAAATATACTATTTTTGATTGATTAGAGTTAGTTTATGTCACATATTCTTTTAACTCAATATGTCTTTAAAGCATGTTATATACATGTTTTAATTATTTAGCGAGTACAAATGGGTAAATAAGTATAGGTGGTGGTGAAATGTATCCTTGCTACGCACACTAGTGTAAAAATTAAAATATGCCTGGCTCTGTCAGGTAAATAACCACGGGAAAACAAGTAAACTTGTCATCCCTACTGCCACAATACGCGGCGGCAGCTTTGGCAGAATACAGGGGCAAAGGGACAACTACTCTTGGCACCCCCAATACTGAGTTTCTCGAGCATCCTCGAGTCACGGAAAGAGGACCTTGAGTCATACGCCGAGGTGTTCTACGACAAGTTAGTGTCCCTCTCCTTTGCTCAAGAGAGCGCACTGAGAAGAGGTGGTGATGGTGCCTCTGGGGAAGACTCCACTAGGCAACAAGTATGAGTCTTCCCCAGAACCACAACTTTTGTTTTTCTTTTCCCTTTCTAGGATATTTTTGGTCCCCGGTACCTTTCTAGCAAAGGCGCTGTAGATAGTCGTGGAGCCCCTCGATCCAAAACCACTGGGTTCCTTAGCTTTCGCGAAGGTTCATGGCCACTAAGCCTGGAGGTTGCACACGCGGCACATGCCTTGTTGGGTATAGCCTCCAAAGAAAACTACGGTGGTTTCCCAAAGAAATTGAAGTCAACATGGAGACCACCCTGCTTTGGGAGGAGTATCCAAGTCCTGAGGTGGTAAGCAATCTCGGAAGCTGAACGCTTCGCCCGGGGTCACATTGCTTTGGTGGCGCTTGGAATAGCACGAGACCAACTTTGATGAGAGTAGGTCAGAGTTGCCACTACCAAGTTTGGGAGCTTTCCAGGCTACTCCTCTCTGGATTCTGGCTTCGGACGGGTATCGATACTGACCAGAAGATTTATTGAAGGCTGCCTTTGAGAGAGTCTAAGGCCTCTTTTAGGATCTAGTGGAGGAGTTGTGTGAGGACCTTAAGAATTTATAGGTCATGCTTTCCAGGGTGGTTTATTCCCTGGACAACTTGTATATGTGCCCGAGGGGCTGCCACCAGCTCATTGGACGGGTTATTCTCCGGGACAATTTTAGCTTTAATAAAATCTCTTTTGATTTTTGGATGTGTTTTTTTTGGAGTTCGTATTGTGTGTCATTGGAGATAGTATGTAGTTCCGGGAATCGATGGGCAATTAAGATGTTATTAGAGTATAATATGTATTTATACTCTATTGTCAAAAAAATCCGAGTTTTAAAAATACTAGGACATAACACGTGATATTTCTGCATCTTTTTTATTCCCACGTTTCTATCAAAAGGCTTTTTAGAAGCAACAAAAGCTGATAGATGGAGTCTACATATCAGTTGGAGGAGGCGACGAACATGTTGAACAGCTGCCAAACCAACGTTCAACCTGGAGGGGTTTGAGAAGTCCCTCAGCCATACCCCCATCCTGAAGTGCGTCATGGCCAAAGCCAATACACCTCGACCACCTTCGATCCCCAGGCATGAACTACCCTCGCGAGATTACAATCTCCCGGAGCCACGAGCCAACCCCCCTTGAATAATTGAGGAACTTTTCCCAGGAATGATCCATTGGGCGACTGTAGGCACCAAGTGAAAACTAGCCACGAGGGAGACATACAACACTCCCCAGAGGTTGGGGGGACCACCAATATACCCCTAATCCAATACTTGGTTATAATATTGTCAACAAAACAAACTCAAGGCTCCTTCTGTGGTTACCTATTATTACCTGGTAGATGTTTACTATTCCCCGGTCGTAATAACCCGTTACTTCCTGGTTATACTGTCTCACAAAGATTGCCTATAAATCCCCAGAACTACATACTATCTCCAGCAACACACCCTACGAACTCCAAAAAAAAACACATTGAGAAATCAAAAGAGATTTTATTAAAGCTAAAATTTCCCCAGAGAATAACCCGTTCGATGAGCTGATGGCAGCCCCAAAGACAACCCCCCGGGCACGCATACAAGTTGTCCGAGGAATAAACCACCCTGGAAAGCATGACGTATAAATTCTTAAGGTCCTCGCACAACTACTCTACTAGATCCTGATAGAGGCTTCAGACTCTCTCGAAGACAGTCTTCAATAAATCCTTTGGTTAGTACCTGTAACCATCCAAACCTAGAATTCAGAGAGGAGCAACTCAGAGAGCTCCCAAAGTTGGTAGCAGCAACTCCGACCCACTGTCATCAAAGTTGGCTTCATGCCATCCTGGGCACCACCTAAGCAATGTTGACCCTGGGCGAAGCGTTCAGCTTCTGAGATTGCTTACCGCCTTAGGACTTGGATACTCCTCCCAAAGAAGGGTGGTCTCCATGTTGACTTCATTTTCTCCGGGGAAACCACCGTAGTTTGCCTTGGAAGCTATACCCAACAAGGCATGTGCCACATGTGTGGCCTCTAGGCTTAGTGGCCATGAACCTTCAGAAGCCGAGGAATCTAGTGATTTTGGATCGAAGGGCTCCGCGACTATCTATAGATAAATCAAGACATGAAACACTGGGAGATAGCAAAATGTCACATTCATTTCATGTGAGGAAGTTTGTATGTTTCCCGGGGCCTTTGCTAGAAGGTACCAGGGACCAAAAATATCATAGAAAGGAGAAAGAAAAACAAAAGTTGTGGCTCAAGAGAAGACTCATACTTGTTGCCTGGTGGAGTCTTCCCTGGAGGCGCCAGCACCACCTCCTTCCGGTGCGCTCTCCTGAGCAAAGGAGAGGGATGCTAGCTTGTCATAGAACAGCTCGGTGTATGACTCCAGCTCCTCTTTCCACAACTTGAGGAAGCGCAGAAACTCCCCGTACTGGGGCGCCAAGAACAATTGCCCCTTTGCCCTTGTATTCTGTCAAAGCTGCTGCCGCGTGTTGGTGGTAGGCATGACAAGTTTACTTGTTTTGCTATGGGTATTTACCTAACAGAGTCAGGCATGTTCTAATTTTTACATTCATGGGCATAGCAAGGGTATGTTCTACCATCATTTGTGTCTGTTTATCTGTTTGTACTCGCTAAATAATTAAAACATGCATATAACATGCTTTAAAGATATATAAAGTTAAAAGAATATCTGATATAAACTAAGTCTAACTAATAAAAATAGTATATTTTCTTATTAATAAAATTAAATAGTATTATTTATTTTTTCGTTCCTATTATATGTTTCTCAATTATTTTCTTTCATTATAGGTAGCATTGGCATGTAGTATTGTCTAATGCCCACGAGTCACGATCGAGCTTGCCATTAATTTGCTTAAGTCTTGCATCGTTCTGCACGAGACATTAATTTATGGTGCCAGGTCGATGGATAAGAACCCAAATAAACTAATCACAGTTGTTGGAGATAACACTATTGTATGGTTCTGAAATATTATTCCACCTTCATCACGTTTAAGTACAGCGTACAACATGACATCTGCTGCCTATAAGTAGGAGCAACCCTGCAAGTCTCGTTTCAGCAGTCCAATACAAATCGTCATTTCTGTGAGAAAGCCAGATACCACGAATATGGAAGGCAAGAATGTGAAGAGTGTGATTATTTGTGTACTTATAATGGGTTTGTTTGTAGAACAGATTTAAGTAGAGACTTTAAGGATCTGCTGTAAACAAGCCCTAGTAAGAAATTGCTATAATCGTTGTCTTCAAAAAAGGAGGTCTACTATGATAGTGTGTGAATTTTTCTGTGGTTGCAAAATTATAAAAGGGAATAAATGCCCCTTGGATTAACCAAAATTCAATCTTCTCCCGAACTCTGTTAAAATAAACCCATTTTTTTCATTTTGTTTATTATTTGTTACAAACAAGAAATCTATTTAAATACAAGTTGTTTTGGCAGGAGAAACAAATGTCATTGACTATTGCAAGTTGGGATGTACATCCTCCGTATGCGACAATATAAACACTGGTAAACAAACAAATTCATTACCTTCCACGTGGTTTCTTTACTTGTTTGTCGGCAAAGGTTTGTTTCTAATGCAATCTATTTTGGTACCAGTTGTTGGCAATGAAGAAGTCAAAGATATTGTGGAACGCTGCAACAATGCATGCTATGATTTATGCACCAAGGATGTCAACATTGCATAAGCAAGTGTATGCGGAGTGATTTCATGTTGAAGCCAAAGTCATCTTATTTAATTAGATATCATATTCAAGTCAGTATGTCATCTTATTTATGTTTATTTTTTTTATTTTCAATAAAGGTCATCGTGATGCCATCCTGTCGCAAGGATGTGCTGATCTCGAGTTATGTTGTGCCCAACCTTAATTAATGTTAATTGATGTTTGTGTCGATCATTCTTTCAGTTTGCTATTTTCTTCTATGTTTTTTTTTTCTAAAATAAGGGAATGCTAGAGATTTACTAGAGAAAAGGAAATAATAGTAAGACTAAATAGTAAACATAGTTAGAGAATGACATACAACATACATAAATTCACAAATACAGAACAAGGTATATGCATATCACGCTACGCCACGACTGCGGTGATCTTTCCCTTTTTCTCCCGCTTTGCCCTTGGCTTGGCCACAGGTCTCCTAGCCACCTTGGGCTTCATGGCTGTTTTGGATTGGACATGGTCGCATAAAGTCGCGATTAGATACTGCTCTTTGCTTTAAACAACATACGGTAGACATGGTTAGAAAATATTCATAACTGTTTCTTAGAATATGCATCCATGCTATATGCTAGCACAACACATTGTTCTCAATATTAATGACTCTATTATGTTGTTTATTCCATCACTGTAATTCCTTTGTTTATCATAGTTTACCTGGATTTTATATTTTAGCACCGTGATTTTGTAATACAAGCAAAAGAGGTAATTCACGGTGTTCTAACAAAATATTAGGATAAAGCAAACTATCCTAAAACAAAAATAGACACAAAAGTATGAGCAGAAAATGTGATTTGTGGGCTAACTATGTAAGACATAGTTGTTTGTTTGATGTAACTATCTTTGTGGCACAACTCCAAATTTCTGCTTGCCCCATCCCACCTCTAACCCCAAAAAACGTTTTCCCTTAGCTCTAATTTCTCATCTATCTAATCTCTCAAATCTCAGATTATCCAACCCAGAAGGCAGAAGTGCAATGTACAATTTCTAATTACCGGCTAATCGATTTTAATTTGGACTATATCGAAAAATTCGAACTTAATTTTCACTCTTTTTTCTATTAGCTTTTGGCTGTCGTCGTTGACGAGTCTTCACTTGTGATGGAATTAAGCAATGGCACATACGTTGGCATGGAAATGCCGTACGTATGAAACCATTTAATTTCCACAAGAGCAATATGTATTTAACAATTAAAACTACTTAATTTGTAAGTGTGCCATTTTCTTTGGTCACGAACGAACTTCAAACTCATTTAAACTCAATGTTAATAGTCTATTACGAGAAGCTCAAGCTTTTTCGATCTTCTTAACAACTATTTCCTCAATACTTAATTTTGTGAGAACAAAGTTTTTACCAATCCAAGAAATACATAATTTTCTACTATCTTTATGCTATGTAATGATGTTAAATCTAATAACATTAGCAATCAAGTAATTGGCTCTTGTCGTAATTATTATTTTAAAGAAAATTACAAAAGCCCCCAATATATAAATCCTATTATCACAAAATCCTATGTTCTAGAAATGCTAGCACATAACATAGATGCCTCTTATTTCATTTCATCCATTTCCGTTAAACGACTGTTAAAAAACAATGCAATACTAACAAGTGGAGTCGAGAAGTTTTTCGGCTACACCCTCATCTTGAAGCGTGTTGTGCACAAAGCCTGTATGCCTCGGCCACTCCAACGTCGGCAACAGCACCAAGTCATCCTCCACATCCATCGTAGGATGACAATTTTATCTATTTATCTATAGGCATTTACTTGAATAAAAACATATATGTTCTAATTTTTATACCTATGAGTATGGCAAGGGTACATTCGACCATTACTTGTATCTGTTTATTCATTAGGAATATGCTAAATAAGACATGTATAAGATATGTTTAAAGACATATAGTATTAAAAGAATATGTGACATAAACTAACTCTAACCAATCAAAAATAGTATATTTATCTTATTGATGAAATTAAATAATATTATTTATTTTCCATTGTTATTATATGAGTCTCAACTATTTTCTTAGATTATAGGTACCCAACAGATAGTGGGTACCCGTAGGCGGTGGGCATGGCATTACCACAGAAACAGACATCTAGGACGGCACATCACAGACGGTTATGAACTTTTCAATGGAACACCGTTTGCGAAGGCCTGTTGGGAGAATATCTTAAGTTATCACAGTCGGTTCTGATGTCAAAACCAACTGTGATAGTCAACCAGACGGTTCTGAACACAAAACCGTCTGTAATAGTCTACTTATCACAGACGGTTTTAAACTAAAACATGACTGTGATAGATACAATCGGTTCTCAACTGAGAACCGTCTGTGATAACTGGAATATCACAGACGGTTCCGTTATCAAAACTGACTGTGATATATACAATCAGTTCTGAACTCAGAACCGACTGTGATAGTGTAGTATTAGAGACGGTACTAATATCAGAACCGACTGAATAGTGCCGGCGCTTCGAATTCTCAACTGTGTTCATTTCGGTCTCCGATCTTCGCGCGCGGCGCCTAGGCGAACACGAAGCGTCGCTTTGGAAGTTCTATAAATAGCTTGACAGTGGAATAATTGCCATTTACTTTACAAGTTTTTATAATTCTCAAACTGTTTGACTCCTTAGTTTCTCTGCGCCAATGGCATCCTCAATGGCATCGTCAGCCTCACCCTCCCCGGTAAGAACTCTCAATCTTTTGGACTTACCTCTATATTGTTAATCCTTCTTTAGTACATTCTTGACCTGTTGATTTGCACAGGGAAGGGGAGCCATGGGAGACTCGGGCAAGGTGAAAGCCAAGCTGAAGGCCCTCCAGGAGGAGCACAAGCTCCTTATGGAGAAACACACTCAGCTACGGCTTGACCTGGATGATCTCTTCCAGCGCATTCAGCGCATGAAGACGGATGGTGACAATGCTCGGGTGAGGACGAGGCGTCTTCGCGAGGAGAAGAAAGCCGCGGATATGACCATAGCTGGCTGCGGTTTGATTATTAAGGATACCATCGCGAAGCTGAGGGAGGTCGCAAGCCTTCTTGACGCGGTAGTAGTTGATCCTAAGAAGAAAGCCGCGGAGTCCTGCGTCCTGCCTGCGACCTCCCTCAGCTTCGCGATGGTATCCTTCATAGTCAAACCGCAGCCAGCGATGGTCATATCCGCGGCTTTCTTCTCCTCGCGAAGACGCCTCGTCCTCGCCCTAGTATTGTCACCATCCGTCTTCATGCGCTGGAAGAGATCGTCCAGATCAAGCCGTAGCCGAGTGTGCTTGTCCGTAAGGAGCTTGTGCTCCTCCTGGAGGGCCCTCAGCTTGGCTTTCACCTTGCCCTAGTCTTCCACGGCTCCCCTTCCCTGTGCAAATCAACAAGTCAAGAATGTACTGAACAGGGATTAACAATACAGGGGTAAGTCAGAAAGATTGAGAGTTCTTACCGGGGAGGGCGAGGTTGACGATGCCATCGAGGATGCCATTGGCGCAGAGAAGTTAAGGAGTCAAACAGTTTGAGAATTATAAAAACTTGTAAAGTAAATGATAATTATTCTACTGTCAAGTTATTTATAGATCTTCCAAAGCGACGCTTCGTGTTTGCCAAGGCGCCGCGCGAAGATTGGAGACAGAAAGTATATATCATAGTCACAGTCGGTTCTTTTTCAGTCGGTTCTGACAAAGAATTCGAAGCGCTACCAGCCGCGCGCGAAGTTTGAGATTTCACTTTTTCAGTCGGTTCTGACCTCAGAGCCGTCTCTAATACTACACTATCACAGTCGGTTCTAAGTTCAGAACCGATTGTATATATCACAGTCGGTTCTGAGTTCAGAACCGTCTGTGATATTCTAGTTATCACAGACGGTTCTCAGTTGAGAACCGATTGTATCTATCACAGTCGGGTTTTAGGTCAAAACCGTCTATGATAAGTAGACTATTACAGACGGTTTTGTATTCAGAACCGTCTGGTTGACTATCACAGTTGTTTTTGACATCAGAATCGACTGTGATAACTGAACATATTCTCCCAACAGGCCTTCGCAGACGGTTTTCCATTGAAAAGTTCATAACCGTCTGTGATGTGCCGTCCTGGATGTCTGTTTCTGTGGTAGTGATAACTCGAGATCAGCACATATATCCTCGCGAGAGCATGGCATCTCAATGATTTTGATTGAAAAAAGAAAGAAAGAAACATAAATAAGATGACACACTGGCTTGGATATGATATTCAATTATTCAAGACAAAAGAGCAACACGAACTTGATTTCGACATGATATCTTTGTGCATGCACTTGATTAAGCCTCAACTATTGTAATGTCGACATCTTTGGTGCAGATATCATACATGCATTGTTGCAGCGTTCCACGGCATCATTCAGTTCTTCACTGCTAACAACTGGTGCCAAAATAGTTTGCATTAGAAACAAACGTTCACCAACAAACAAGTAAAAAGAAACCATGCTGAAGGTAATGAATTTGGGTTTTTACTAATGTTTATGTTGTTGCACACGGAAGACGTACATCTCAACTTGTAGTAGTCAATGACATTTGCTTCACCTACCAAAACAACATGTATTTGAATGGAATTTCATATTTGCGACAAACAATAAATAAAATAGAAAGAATGAGTTTATTTCACTAGAGTTAGGGGGAAAGTTGAATTTTTAGTAATTAGAGGGGCATTTGTCCCCGCTTATATGTATGCAACTACAGACACTTGTATAATTTTTTTGGGAGCCTGTAAAACGGCAGAGATTATAGTAATTTCTTACTCTATTGTTTTTGCAACAAATCTTAGCTTCTATCTGGATCTATTCTACAACATGAGTACACAAATAATCATACTTCTCAGATCCTTGCCTTCCATATTCATGGTATATGATTTTCTGACTGAACACAACAGATAATGACGATTTGAGCTGCTGAAACTAGACTTGCAGGACTTCTCCTACATATAGGCAGCAGATGTTATGTTGTATTCTGCACTTAAACGTGACGAAGGTGGCAGACACTACTGCTGACGTCTAGAATGTTGATATGTTTGTCTCTGTGTGTGTGTCCTCAGTTCTTACTATTGACAGAAAAGCACCAACTACCGTAGTTAGACCTGTAAATAGGCCCCAAGCACAAAAAATTTAGTACAGCACGTGGCCTGGTCTAGCACATGGCTGACTGGCCGAGCAAGCCATGCCCGGGCTGACATGTAAGGATGACAATCGGGTGTTACAAGCTCGGGGTGGTAGAACATATCCTCCATCTATTAGGTATCTTCGCCTACCATTCATGCCTGTTAGAGCTGACGATGACGCCACCGAATTAAGCAGAGAGAGAAAGAGAGAGACAGGGAGATGTACTTGTAGGTTCGATCTGCTGGCCAGCGGTTCAACGGCGGCGTGGCGACGCCCAGATTTGAACCGCCCTAGACCACGCGTGCAAGAGAACGAAGCCGAGAGAGGGAAAGGAAGAGAGAGGGCGAGGTGGAGTGGAAAGGCGGCACGCAGCCAATGGTTTGCCGGTGCCGACGCGTGTGCCACCTGGTTTTGCGGCGAAGGAGCCGACAAGGAGAGGAAGAAAAAAGAGAGAAGAATGGAGGAGTGTTAGGATCAGCCAAAGAGAAAAGGGAGAGGAAAACAAAGCAAAAGAAAACAAAACGAAGAAAAAAGTAAATGATGTCGTAAACGGATAATTACAAAAGATAATTATCTCCATGTGGATATTGCTGAAGCTGCTTCTAAGTAACTCTAATTTTCAGTATATATAAAAGCTTTGTACTACTTTCAGTATATGTAAAGAATACGTCCATGCCCATTGTCTGTGAGTACTCACTATTTGTCAGGTATCCCTAATAAAAAAAAATAATAATTGACACATATAATAGCAACGAAAAGTAAATAATACAATTTAATTTAATTGATAAGAAAATATACTACTTTTGATTGGTTAAAATTAGTTTATGTCACTTGTTTTTGTATTTATATATGTCTTTAAAACATGTCATATACATATTTTATTAAACGAGCATCCCACAGGTAAACAAACACAAGTGGTGGTGGTGGAACATATCCTAGCCATGGCCATGATTGTAAAAATTAGAACATGCCCTCCTTTATCAGCTAAATAGCCACTGATAAACAGATACAATTGCTATATCTTCGACTACAACACACGGTGGCTACTTTGGCAGAGTACAAGTGCAAATGGGCCACTGCTCTCAACGCCCCAATATCGAGGAGTTTCTCGGGCTTCCTTCTCCTCGGTTCGCGAGAGTGCACCAGGAGGATGTGGTGTCGGTCGGTGCCTCCAGGGAAGACTACACTAGGCAACAAGTACGAGTCTTCCTAGGAGCCTCAACTTTTGTTTTTCTTTTCCCCTTTTAGCATATTTTTGGTCTCTAGTAGCCTTCTAGCAAAGGCCCCAGGAAGCTTAGGAACTTCCTCACATAAAACGAAAGTGACATTTTGCTATCTCCTAGTGAATTATGTCTTGATTTGTCTGTAGATAGTCGGGGAGTGACACACCTAAGAAAGGTACGTTTGAGTAATAACTGTAAATGATTTGTTAAACGTTGAGTACTTGAGAGTTGAATTCATGACGAACAAAGGTGTTCGTCTTTCAGACTAAGAAATTGCCAACTAAATCAAAACAAATTAGGGTTTAGAAAATTACAACTACGACTACGACACTGCCGTGGGTTTGCACCCAAGACAGTGAATGTCCTACAACATTGGGGTTTCGATCGAAGTGAAGTGTTCTAGTTGAGATGATCGTTGAAGCCTAAATCAATCATTCTACGTACCGATCGCTCATGGCTGAATGCGAAGAGAATGATACAAGGATTTATATAGGTTTGGGATTCAGGGGAACCCCTACTCCTGTCAATATGCCTCTGGCATTGAGTCGATTGGGACCGATTCCTGAGGGGCGATTGCTCCAAGGCATATCAGTTTCACTCTTATGATTTAATCAAATTTGTATACAAGGTATCATTTACAAGCATTGCTCTCCAACCAAATAATATAAGTCCAAGAGAACTCTTTCCCCTCTAGAGAGGACTTAGAAGGTTATTTATAGTCTACAAAAATTCTAAAAGACTAATCTACCATTTACCAACACTAAACAACAAGGGTATAATTGTTCAATGAGTCTTTGATAGGTGGGCCCTTGGATCCTAGAGGGTGCAATGGTTGCATCTAGGACTACTACTCGGAGGCACTTGATCCAAGCGAGAAAGCTCTGATCACCCAGTTGATGAGACCCAAACTTGGTGAGCATCCGGTCACACCTTAATTTTGATGGTGATGAAAGATCCAGGGGCTAGGGGGAGGATAGTAACTTTACCTACATGAAGTGTCTGGACTACCGATCCCAAGTGTCCGCAAGGAATCCAGACGTAACCTTACCTGTGGCGCCCATCCGACTCGCCGTGCTCTGGTGAACTGGGAGGGGCCCAAACAGCCATGACAAAGTGGCGTCTAGAGCAACATCTCTCGGTATTTCAGGAGGGACTTGGATGTGGCCGGTCCGGTCGGATGTACCCGGGCACCGAGGCCATCGAGCATTTGGGCTCCAAGAGGGACTAGGACAATTGCGCTGATGATGCATGCCCACGTCACCATGCCCTAGTGCACCAGGAGGGCCCTGATACATGAAGAGGCCTTACCTTACCTTTGTTGTTTTTGGGATTTCCATAACTACAACAAACTAAATTCTATGAAACTGTGGTTTTGAAAGCAAGAATATTGCAAATTGCGAAAATAGGGTTTTAGAAACTAGAAAGTGATGAAATTTAGGGTTTTAGAAATCAGAGAGAAAATTTAGGGTTTCGAGAATTCCATAACCATTGAGCATAATTTCAGACAAAAGCTAGTAGATGTCAACTCAATTTTAAGGGTGTTCTAAGACAAATTAAGTTGCTGATATGATCCCCAATCAACAATCAGAGGATCACTTCCACATGTCAATTTAGCGATATCATCTTTCTATTCTTAAATTCCACATTAGAGTGAATTACTCAGTCGAAAGAATTTCGTAACCCCTAAATTTCCCATTAGAGTGCAACTATCGCATCTTACTCAATCATAGAAATTAAGATGAAACTCGAAACAGAGGCAAAGCTAGAATCACACCCTCCAGATTAGGCCATCCCAAACTCTTAGAGAAAAATTTACTCGCATAAAGCCATTACAACTGAGAAATTGCAAGTAATAAAAAAGAACTCATCGTCGTCTAGGTCGTCTTGCAAAGTGTAGAACAAAAAAAAACTAAACTAGAACCAATATAAATTAGAGAGGGCGCTAAACTAAACTAACTTGGTAGCAACAGTATTTGTATTAAGTATAATTCAGTCTCTATTTAACGTAGATCAATCGTACTTAGGTCCCTAATCATACTCTAATACCATATGCGGCACACTGACATACCACCCACTTGGTAGCACGTCCGATCTTTAAACATTTTCTGAATAAAACCAGATTATCCGACAAATGTTCATAACAGAGTAGCGAAATAGAAACATGAGCTTAATTAAACATGAATTAACATAACAAAGTACTTACTTACATATACATACATATATATGTTTATTTCAACAAAAGTTAAGTGACAGTTCAGGGGAATCATAACGATCAGTCTTCGTTGCCAGTGTTGAAGTAGGTGGGATCAAAATCATAAATGTCCTCTTTTGGGTGGTCCTCTTCTTCTGTACTGATTGGCATCACGACACCGATGGAATAATTAAGTTCTAACAAGGATGTACAAGTAGCAAGAATGAGTGCTGAGGCACTCAGCAAGCAATTTAAAATTCAAGTGCATCATGCAAACCTTAGCTAGTCAAAGAAATATTATATATATCATATTAAACAAGGGTGAGTTTTTTTGTCAAAATTTATTTGTAATTGTAAGAGATTCCATTTATTAAACAAAACTTTACTGGACACTTGTACCACAGGGTGAGGCCACTTGTAGGTCTCCTTTCCTACCGCGACGCAACTTTCAACTTTGAAATAAGGAGTAAATATTCACATTTTACTTTGCAAAGGGGTATCACTTTACCCACATTAACTCTTGATCTTCATGTCGGTGTTCGTCAGTATCACTCCACATCTCTGAAAATGCATCACACCATCAAGATAACATAGTCTTTTTCAAATCTTTTCACTAGATTCCTCCATAGGCATGCCCTAGAGCTATATGCTCAACTGGTGATGTAGCGGATGAGTCTGACTACAAAGGTAGTATATATATATACTACCAGATCTGTGGTTGATACGTGCAATATTATGCTGGGTAGAAATGACAATTGGTTGTATCATTGACTTCATAAATATTCACTACTACAGAAATGCTTTTCACTATCGGTTAAAAATCCACTCTACTATCGGTTCTCTTACCGATAGTGATCGGCACGATAGTAGAAACGTAGCATACTTCTATCGGTTGAAAACCGTTAGTAAAACATCTACATTCCCAACGTTCACTAATCGCTAACAACTATTTCTTCTATCGGCTCGGATCTAAACCGATAGTATTGTGTAGGTTTTTTCTATCGGCTGGGATCTAAACCGATAGTATTGTGTAGACACAGTTAGTACTGGAAACTTTATTCTATCAGTTGTAGTATATGAACCAATAGTACTGGAATATTTATTCTATCGGTTATAGTATATAACCGATAGTACTGTGTAGTTTTTTCTATCGGTTATATACTCGACACAGTTAGTACTAGAATCTTTCACATATACATACAGCAATACAGAGATACATTGGATCATTTACAAATACACCAATATTCACATATTGAATTTGTTCACAAATACACTAATACAGTAATATACACATGCATTGGACAGATTGAATTTATTCACATATTGATCGAATTTATTCACAAATACATCAATGAATCTATTCACATATTGAGTTTATTCACAAATACAGCAATCAACACATTCAATATATATTACACAAGTCAGTTACAATCGATCGTTGATAACCACTTCTTCCATGATATATTGAGCCCAAATTATTCACAGCTCCTTCAATTGACCCCACTCATATTGCTCTTTCAACATGGCGCTCTGCATATATGCGTGTATGAAGTTAGGAACGTACGTCACATCCAATTAATGTTCGACTTTGAGTCAGGAAAAATGGTTACCTTAGGGAATTGGGTAAAATTTCTCCTGATCAGGTCATAAATGAATCTCATGACATAGAAGCCACATTCCCACGATTGTGACTGCTGATGGCACTGGGATAATTGTATATGCAAGACATAAACCCACATTAACTCGAAAGAACTAATTAAGCTTAAATTAAAAGACTCATCATGAGTACTTCCATCTGTATTAATTACCTCATATTCTTTCCAAGAAATTGTTGTGCCCTTTGACGCGTCATGCCTCCCTCCAGCACTAACATAATTTTTGAAAGCCCTGTATTTAATTTAGCATTGCCGGTCAATATGTTATCATTAATTAGCTAGTCAGAGAAAAATTTAAAACAACTGTGTTACTTACGCGTCTATGTGCCACGTGAGGGTGAAAACATGCGCCATCTTGTCGCTCATCGAATCAAGGTAATAGACCTCATTCATCCATGGGCAAATGACGGCGAGGACCCAGTGGCCCCTACATTGCATATATAAGCGAACCGTTTCATACATATGTTAGGCGTAACATACAAGAATGAGTTAAATTAGTAGGAAATGCACTAACCTTTGGTGGTATGGCACAAGGATGAACTCTCGGTTCTGCTGCGCTAGTAGTGCCCTTGATATGTATTCCTCCGCATGTGCTTGGTCGTGCTCTAGCATCGTGAGGCTTATTTCTCTGGGTCGAGGAAACCCACCTTGTCACATGCCATCATCGACGCCAGCCTATACATGCACCTGGATGCAAAGTAGACATTAGTAAGTAGTGCATACAAAGTGATTAGATTTATTAAATGAACTGTGATAACTTCAGACAACAGCAAACTCACAGGACTCCAATCCGTATGATGGACATATCAAGCTCCCGCCAGTTAAGGAGGTCGAACAAATCCTCGTGGGCCACCGATATGCTCCCGGCCTCACGGTGAAAATGACCTGGCCTGAAGTGAACCAACAAGTTGATGTGGCGCCAAGACCGGGTCAGGTACTACTCGTGGAGACTTCTGGTTATTTGATCCCTATTGCGCAGAAGGTACTCCGACACGAGTGGAAACCCATTCTTGAATGTACCCGACTGGCTTTGTTTGGCCTTGCCTTTGGCCTTGCCCTTGCCTTTGGGCGGGGAGCGAGTGTATACCTTCGAAGGTTGGGGTGCGGTGCCGCTAGCCTCATTTGATGGCGAAGGGTTTGAGGCCGTCGGAGGAGGCATGGGGGCCGAAGGAGCTCGGTCATGCGTTGTGCCGGGGGTGGTGTCCTCAGGAAGTGAGCTGGTATCCACCGTCCACTTTAAGTACGAACGCATAAGTTAGATTTTGCAAATTGAGTATATTAACTGAGTTGTAAGCTAGAATGGCTAGGGTTTACCTCCTGTAGTCTAACACCCTTCTTGGGCCACTGTATGTACGAGCCAAATGCCTCGCCGATTGTCCGCATTTCGTCCGTTGGGACGGGCAACGGAAAAGAGCTGTAGCCCGGGAGGGACCTTTGCAAATCCAGGCTCCAGAGGTACACAGTGGATCCGGACATCCTCCCAAGACTGATATACGACCCCGTTTGCAACCACTACAGGTTTGTCGCTTATGTTGATCAATAGGCTACAGCTCTCCGGCTTCTATAATTTGCAACAATTATAACAGGTTAGCGAAACAGTTCTAACGTAACGGGAGTGGCATCAACCGAACTGCATATATAGCTCAAGAGTTACAATACCTCAATCAGGTCATCCGGATCCACGTGAACCTTCGAGCCGCAACTACTTGACCTGGCAGCGTCGACCTCGACAGCTGGATCTAAACCCTTGGACTGCACAACTCGGCTGAGGCGTTCATACTTTTCGTTCATTTGAATGAACATGTCCGCGAATTGTGCAGTCACATCTGACCGTATCTTCTGAGACAGCTCTACTTCCCTTTCCTTCCAGCTGCGAGCCTTCTTCGCCTTTTGGCCGGGCTCCGAGAAGCCTTCCTTCCATGGCACCACACCTCCCATGGTTCGCGTCCGCCCTGGATGCTCCTTGTTCCCTAGAGCCCGGGTAAGGATGTCGTTCTCCCTATGGGGAGTGAACAATCCATCGGTCGCCTCCTTCGAGCAAGAGATCTGTTACATTCAAAACTCTCCATTGTGAGGAAAAAATATATACAAACTTGTGAGCACACTAGTGATCATAGTTTTTTCTACCACACTCTATGATTCCAACCAGGAAGTTAGCCAACTTACGAGTCACTGCACGACCTCGACGTCCCTGGGGTTTGGGAACTCCACAGTCACCGTGGTCGACACGGTCCCTCTGGCTAGCCACTAGCGCTTGCATCTAGGATCGCGGATCTCAGAGAGTTGTAGGTCAGAGGAGTCGACGAAATTCGATGCCTCGTCTTCAGCCTTCTTCCACTGCTCCTCCTTCCCCGCATAGCCGCGAGAGCCGAGCCGGTGTGGGTGGTCGTTCCTCCTCTGGATTGCCTTGTTCTTCTCGCTGAGGGCCTTCGTACCAGAAACAAGAAAATTAATGCACTGCTGGTTACTGCATACAATGGTGTAACCAAGCAAAAGAACCATACATACCTTGAACTCAGGGGTCCCCTTCTGTTGGGTGAATTGCTCCCATACCTCCTCCGTTATGAAGGGGTACTTCTCGCATGAAGATTTGGCTTTAGCGAGGAAGGTACTGATGAGAACGCTCTTGAAGATTTTTCACGTGTTGTTCATGTCCTTCAAGCAAGCTATCTTGGGACCATCATCGGGGATGTTCCACTTGGCCTGTTTCAAATGGTGCATATAAGTAGGACTTACCTAATCTCTGGGATAAACCAAGGGAATGTGATTACTCAAGAGTTCAGTGATTTTGATTAATTTTACCTTCACTTCCGCCCACAGCCTATCCCTTTCGTCGGCCTTAACGTCCTTCCAGCTCTGGATGGTGATCTTCACCCTTTCCTTCGCCAACAAACCAACATAGGCAGCATAGTGGTCGGCGTTCTTCCCGATCGGTCTCCCGAACTGGTTGAACTCACATGAAAGATCCGCGCGTTTGGCCAGACGGCCCAACATCGTCGCGCCTCGCGCCTTCCTCTTGCGCTGGGACGAGGCAGCGTCATCTACGTTCACCCTTGCCGAATCACTACTACACTACTATCAGCCGAGGAAGATGCCGACATGGCTTTACCTGAAATTCCATGAACAGACCATCAATTGATATGAAAAAAGGCACATGACAAAGTTCATAATTAAAATGGAATGGCAATTAATGATGAACCACATCTTTTTGTTAAAATGTCAAATTTTCATTCAGAAGGCCAAAAATCAACAATTCTTATCAACATGGTCTTCAGAATAGATTTAAAGTGGATTTGTAAACTCAATTTGCAAAGGGTTGTTGAACTGATACCTTCTTGCTTAACATAAAGGTCATTTGATAACTCTTAATTGTAAAATTAATCCTATTTGGAAAATTTCATCAGAAAAATATATTTCATGCAATGAAAATCATTTCTTTAAATTTTCATTTCAAATGGATTTGAGCAATAGTTGATTATTTTCACAAATGAAATATGAACTCTGCAAAATTCAGACTTTTTAATATACTATCGGTTGCCAATAACAAACCGATATGACATACTCTATTTCCTATCGGTTTGAAAATTGAAACCAATAGTAGTTAACTATGTTAGTCTTAATTCAGATTATGGTCTTTACTATCGGTTCTAAATAAGAAACCGATAGTAGACTACACTGTACGACAAATTGCTAGTGATTTTCATCAAGCCTGTAATTCTCATAGCTATCAAGTTTGTAGTTCATGAATTTTTATCTAGTTTTATATTTCTAATCGATTGAACCACATATGAACTATTGCATATAAATTTAAGCAATTGACGCGAGCGGTTTGGTCAAGAACACTTACAATCGTTCGTGGAGTGGCCGGAGGTGGTGGCGTGATGCAGTGGCCGGAGGCGGTGGAGAACCCAACTGCGATCGGCAATGGTGGCGCAGAGGAGCGAAAAAGAGAACGTCCGGGAGGCTAGGGTTTTCCGCGCGTGAGTATTTGAATGTGACCAGTTGCACTGGAGGGAAAATGGTTCGAGGTTATAACCTAATATATGAATCTTTACTATCTGTTCATAACCACCAAACCGATAGTAAATACAATGTAAGTTAGGGTTTGGAGTGTTGGCATTGTTCACTATCGGTTTTATTATTACTAACCGATAGTAAATTAAGAACAGGGGCTCTTAACAGAGTATAAATCACTATCGGTTATGAACAATAAACCGATAGTAGAGTTTAATTTTATATCGGTTTGGAAATTGAAACCGATAGTACAATACAATGTTATTGACCCTAAAAGATTTCCCTTAGAACAATTACAGATGATCTCAGTACATCATTCTGTATTGTATTTCACAATCGGTTTAATGATTATTAACCAATAGTAAATTAATCCAATGTACAAGAGCAAACCAAAATGTAGAACAGAGTCTCATAACACAAAATGAAATACTATCGGTTATGAACAATAAACCGATAGTAGAGATTAATTTCATATCGGTTTGGAAATTGAAACCGATAGTAGAATACAGTGTTATTGACTTCCTGAGAACAATTACAGATGGGTCTCAGTACATCATTTTGCACTTGTAAAGACACCTGAGCCCCATGCAAATGACTTCCAATAATTTTGAAATAAATTAACAGTAAAGACCAATCATTGAATGAAAATTTGCAGTTTTCATATTGATTTGTGAAAAGAATCAATTATTGCTCAAATCAAGTATATACTCCAATTGAAATGAAAATTTGCATAAATGATTCTCAATGCATCACGTATGTTTTCCCAAAGAATTTTTGAAAAATGATTTGAAGAATTCTTCGATTAAAGATCCAAGTAATATACGTCACTTACATATTACGCATTAGTCAAGAATGGTTGTCCACCCATAATCCTTCTTCGTGGTCATCTCGCAGGTAATTTGTTTCATCAATATCTTCGGAAAGGACAGATTGAAGAATTCCTTCTAAAAATGGAGGTAGTTCGTCGAACTGATCATACTCTTCTTCATCAACAACGTCTTCGACCCCAACAATACGTCTCTTACTGTGAAGGACAATGTGCAACTTTGGGTTGGCTGGGTCAACGATGTAGAACACCTGTGTGGCTTGCTCAGTAAGTATAAATGGATCATCTTGGTGTGCGACTCTACTGAGATCGACGAGACTAAACCCATAATTGTCGACTTTAACACCTCAAGGGATTTCGACCCATTGGCATCGAAACAGAGGAATCTTAAGTAATACATAATCGAGCTCCCATATTTCCTCAATAACACCGTAATATGAGTCGAGTGCCCTTACTGTCCTGGCATCCTCCGAAATAGAAAGTAGTGTCACTCCATTACATTGCATAGTACTCTTCTCGTCCTGAGTTCTTGTGTAAAATGAATAGCCGTTGATGTCATACCCCTACCAAGTCCCTACAGTAAATCTAGGCCCTCCGGCCAACCATGTAACAACTTCATCCACGTCGCCCTCAGAAGCTTGCAAGACTCTATTTTCGATCCACCCAGCAAACTTCCTGTTATGTTCTCTGGTGACCCAAATCTCTAGCTTCGAAGGATTCTGTTTCCGTAACATTTCCTTGTGCTCGTGTATGTATGGCTCCACCCCCGTCATGCGCTGTAAGACCCAAAAATGGGTTTTTGCATACAGATCACTAGAGGGGACGACTGCTTTAAATCCAATCGTTCCAATGCCCTGAAGCCTGCCCTCATGCCGGGATGTAAGAACGCCAATTGGGTCAACCCCGGCTATATAGTTGGTGCAAAATTCGATCACCTCCTCGGCGGCATAACCTTCAATGATACTGCCCTCAGGCCGATGTCGATTCCTTACATATCCCTTCAAAATACCCATAAATCTCTCAAATGGATACATGTAGCGTAGGAACACGGGTCCACAAAACTTAATTTCTCTAACAAGGTGAACAATTAGATGGACCATAACATCAAAAAAAGATGGAGAGAAATACATCTCCAGCTGACAAAGAGTTGTAGTCACATCGCGTTGCAAATCGTCCAGTCCATCCAGATCAATTACTTGCAAGGACACAGTTGCAACAACTATTCAGATCCAAAAAATCTGACAAGTTCCACGAATGGAGCTAATTAACTTGCTAGGAGTACACGCTTACCTTGCCAGATATTGTGTTGAAAAAATAACATAGCTTTGTAATTGTCTCTCTGACTTTGACTGGGAGAATGCCTCTGATAGCAATGTGAAGCATTTGTGACATCAGTACATGACAATCATGAGACTTCATACCAACCAGTTTCAAGTCTTTCATGGACACAAGTTTTTCAAGTTCGCAGAATACCCGCATGGAACTTTGACACCATATAGGCACTGACAAAGTTCTGTTTTTTTCTCTTTTTGAGAAAGTATAGCAGGCCGGGGGGAGGTATGTCCGCTTTCCCTTCTCCAACGGTGCAAGCTCAGTCCTTATGCCCATGTCGAGCATGTCACGGCGAACGTTGATGTCATCTTTCGTCTTTCCTGGAATGTTCAACAACAAACCAATCAAACCATCACAAACATTTTTTTCTACGTGCATGACATCAATGCAATGTCGAACTTGTAAGTGCTCCCAATATGGCAGATCCCAAAGAATCGATCTCTTCTTCCAAATATTTTTTCCTGGAGGTTTAGAACATTTACCGAACTCAACTTTGATGTCCGTCACGGGCAAGTAAAGCTCCTTACCAGTCACAAACACTGGGGATGATCCTTTCTCAGGCTTCCTGATGTGACCATGCACATCATAGATAGGACCAACACTACATCAACATGGTGGTCATCAAAAGTTTCATTCAATTCTTCGTCAGCATGGTCGTCGCCGAGTGCTACCTCGATCATTTCGCCAACATGGATTAGTGTAACTTCTTCCATGACATCTACGACAAGTTGGCAACACTTCACGGCATCCTTAACATCATCTACATCAACTATGGTGTCATCATCAACTATATGGCATCATCGACCCGCACCATGGCCAGGTCGCATGCACAGCCGGCAAGCTCATCATGATGATATTGCGCTATCGCCGTCAGCAGTTCAGCCTCCACCGTGGTCACCTCCCCAAGCTCAAGACGTATTCAAGAAAGGCGCATCTCCACCACTTCGACGCCCTCTGGTCCCACAAGCCACGTCGTTGCAAGGCCGGCCCAAGAGAGAGCCCAATTTGTCCACGAGTCGGGTTCGGCCATCTCCGTGCAATCAACTTAAAACGGATGCCCAGGGCGCATACGGACTCTGTTTTGGACGTTCTTGGTATGCACCAAGAAGCCCTCGACGAGATCTTTCAACGGATCCAGTCCCATGTCAAAATTCCTTACGGATCAACGGGAATTGTCAAAACAATATGGTGACCAGAATCTGCCGGGCGCTGCGACGCTCCACTTTGGGCCCATGGCCCGTGTAACCCTATGGTTTAATGCCCCAAACCCTAGCCGTCACTATATATTCAGTAGCCGTCATCGTTTAGACTGGGGTTTTGCTTAGATTATTCTGTCTTCGAACAGTTTCGCCGCTTGATCGGTTTGTGAGACCCCAACTTGTGAGATTAATCATTCATATTTGCATTTCAGTTTGCTTTCTTCCGTGTTCTTGCTTGTGTTCTCGATTCGCAGCAGGGATAAGCCTTCTTGGCGAGGTCAATCACGCTCACGCGAGATTGATAACCAACGGAGTAGTGGTGTTGCGATTGCGGGGTTCATATCGTGCCTGATTTGAAGCCGGATCGTTCTACGTCGAAGCTCCACCAATCGATCTATCACGTACCTTTCGGAAGATCGGGCACCCAGTGTCACATCACTTCCCATTGAATGACTTCCTCTTCTTACGGTAGGCGTCATGCATCGGAAGGAATCTGTGGTGACCCATGTATACTGTTTTTCTGCAGTTCGATAACCACATGCATTCAGTTTCATCCAGGCAAATAGGACAAGCCTTGCCTCCTTTCGTACTATACCCCGACAAATTTTCATAGGTCGGGAATCATTTATGGTGCAAAATATCATGGCCAGCAACATGAAATTCTCTCGCTTATGTGCATCCCACACCCGCACCCCTTCGCTCCACAATTTATGTAAGTCCTCAACTAACGGTGATAGAAACACGTCAATATCATTCCCGGATTGTCTGGGTCCTGAAATTAGTAACGACATCATGATGTACTTGCGCTTCATACATAACTAAGGAGGAAGATTGTAGATGCATAAAAGAACCGACCAAGTGCTATGTCGACTGCTCATATTTCCGTGTGGATTCATACCATCCGTACTCAACCCAAACCTTATATTCCTCACTTCACCGCCAAACTCACCAAATGTTCTGTTAATGTTTCTCCATTGAATAGAATCAGCTGGATGTCTTAGTTTTCCATCTTGTTTCCGACCTTCAACATGCCAACGCAAGTATTTCACATTTTTCGGATTTGCAAACAGCCGTTTTAATTTAGGAATCACAGGCAAATACCACACAGTTTTGGCCGGAGGCCCTTTCTTTACCTCATCACATCCATTGTGATAAATTCTGTCCCCATGCTTATACCGCGATGCACCGCATCTTGGACAAACATGCAAATCCTCGTACTCGTTACGGTACAGAACACAATCATTTGGGCATGCATGTATTCTTTCGATTTCCATTCCCAACGGACATAATAGTTTTTTGGCCTGGTAAACCGATCTTGGCAACTCATTTCCCTCTGGAAGCATGTCCGCTAACAGATCCAATAGCGCCGTGAAACTCTTATCGCTCCAATTGCTGCTTGCCTTCAAGTTATATAATCTCAATACAGAAGACAACTTTGTAAATTTTACACATCTGGGGAACAAAGGCTTCTCAGAATCAACAATTAATTTCTCAAATTTAGCTAAATCATTTTCGCTGTAATCTTCTTCTACATCACGTAACATTTCATCTAAATTGTCGTCATCTATATGAACTTCCGAATGAACATTACCAATGTTATGATCATGATCATCAATACTGCAATCCACTTCTGGGTGTTGCTGAGTGGTAGCGGTGCTCGTTTCCTCAAGATCTTCATCATGCCATATCCAATGGGTATAGCGTGCGTTAAAACTAAGACAAATCAAATAATTCCTAATCTGATCAGAGTTGCCGAACCTTTTTAAATTCATACAATCTATACAAGAACAATGCATATCTTTCTCTCCCTTCTTCGCCTTTTCTTACTCAGCAAATTTAATAAACCCATTCACACCCTCCAAATACTCAACAGTAGTACGTTTTATTCCATACATCCAATATTCTCAGTCCATCTACAATTATTTCACAAAATTGACAAATTGAAATAAATAATTAATGACTCAGGGCATGCATATATGCATGAAACATCATCAATTAGTTAGGCCATATGTGTGTACAACTGCTTAATTACATTAAATGGATATGTATGAAACACTAATTAACTTGATGCATTAATTGGAAGAGCCAGCTAGCTAGTTGCTTAACTTCAATAAGCTATAGCTAGTTAACCAACCTAGCCTTCTAGCTAGTTTGGAGCTACATGTATGTAGTTTAATGAATTGCATGTAGAGAGAGGGAGAGTGTGAAAGAGTGATCGAGAGAGAGAGAGGTGATGAGAAGATGAAAATACCGAGGGGGATCGAATTATCAACCTCTCAGCTAGCTTCTCCAGATCACTCTAGCTTGGAGCGTGGATGCACGTACGGTAGAAATGAATCGAGGATACAGAGCGTAGAGCAGGGGTCGACCTAATTAAGTTGTACTATTTTACTATTGGTTCAAAAACACAAACCGATAGTAAACTAAGGTGCCCACTGTCATAACCATTAGTTTATATAACGTAATTTTACTATCGATTTTTTTTATATAACCGATAGTAAACTTTACTCTATTATATCGGTTGGTACAGTACGAACCAATAGTAAAAAGTCCGTAATTTCACTATCAGTTACGAAAGAAAAATCGATAGTACTATTTCATCTATTATATCGGTTGGTACAGTACAAACCGATAGTATAAAGTCCATAATTTCACTATCAGTTACGAAAGAAAACCGATAGTACTATTTCATCTATTATATCGGTTGGTACAGTAATGACCGATAGTAAAAAATGTTTGCATTTCACTAACGGTGTACCAGTATATAACCGATAGTAAAAAGCCTCTTCTCCGCCGCTGTTGACCTATTCTTTCGGATTTTTCCCAGATTGCTTATAACCGTTAGAAAATATGGGTTAGTGGATTGCATTTTTGTAGTAATGATTCTTTATCATGAGATTCGAGCCATCCTTCAGCTCTCATCAAGATTACTCAACTTCTGTCTACGACACCTTCATTAGGGCCGACATGAATTTCCATAAAATATCCTTTTTAATGCAAGATGATATTACTGTCTAGATTATCAGCTAGATGATAATTAAATAACATCAACCAAGCATGATCAATATGGTCAGGGAATAAAATTTGCCTGGATTAGCAAATTCAGGATCCGAGATGTGCGAATGGCTCTGAGGCTCTTCGCTCAGATCTGCTTCTAGGATTAAAAATAATTAAGTATATAAGTTTTTAAAAGAACATTGGTGATCAAAATGTAGAGAAGCAACGTTTAAGTGCTAACGCCCTCGTCTCTCTCACAATGTGGAGACTTGGCCCGAAACTAACCCTTAACATCCTCTGGCGCGGTCAAAGAATCGCAAAGGTCACTCTTCCAAACAAGATGAGAATTCAAATTTAATTTAATTAAACTGCATAATAGAATTGTATAAAAAACTCGGGTTGGATAGCTCCCAAAAGAAATAATACTATTTCCATTTGTTTTCTAATTGCTGAAATACGGATTTAAAATATTGATTTGATGCCAAGGTTAATTAATTGATAGGCTAATTGATTTGAATTAGTTATTTGAAATAAAAGTGATTCTTAATTTTAAAACTCTTTTTCCTTAACAGAAAATTATCACCGTAGAAAATATTTTAGATTATACTCATTGAAAAGGTAAGGAAATATATACATATTTATATAGTTTAATAATACCTCTAAACAATTAAATCTATGAGTTTTGAAAGATAAGAAATTAATTAAGGAGAATTTGTTAAAAATAAATATTTAATAGTTAACTTGCTGCATTAAACAGTTTTGATTAATGCAATGACACGAAAATTTATGTTGCATGTTCTTAAATGTGAATCCTCGTCACTATATATATTTTTAAAATATATCATATGTATACATATTTTATTTAGTGAGTACTCACAAGATAAATGGACACGAGTGATAGAATATATTCTTGCCTTGTTTCCCTAGTTGAGATAATTAGAGCTCACAAGACAAACGGAATGTCTTCTTGGCATGCCCACCGGTGTAAAATAAAAAAAATACGGATGAACCCCACGGGCGGCGGCGTTCAGTCCATTAATAAAAAACGGAAAAATTTATTATCTCGTTGTAAACAAGATTCGAACCCCCCCCCCCCCCTCAGCATGATCAAAAAACTGGTCCAAAAGCCCCAGTCCAATTGGGTGTGTGTACTTTCGCCTGCGGGAGAAAAAGGATTACCCCACCTTCCCATTGTGTGATTCAGTACACGGATGAAGTCAGAAATGGTTCTACTGCCCTACATCGGCAAAAAGCAACCTGTGGTTTGAGAACCAACGGTCGGTGAAAAGCAGCAAAATGGACACCATCCCAGTGCTAGATGCTGATTTGCAAAAACAAGCACAAGTAATTCTTCACTTAGTTCGCCAGAGATTGACTGCACGAGACATCATCCGCAACTTTGTGAAGAATTGGATAATCCCTCTAAAGAAGAGGGAGCACCCTGCCTGGGAGGTGCAGTTCATGACAGATAATACCTTAGACTATAATAATGGTAAGTTTTGTTGCTTCTAGGCACTTAATCTTGATTTTTGATAATAAATGACAACAAATGTCTTGAACTAATCTATTTGCTTTAAGTATAATCAATAAGATTAGGTGAAAAGAAGAAACGTTAAATGAGAGTCACAAGCGCAAGGTCGTAGTGTCGCCCGGATTTGCAGGTCACGAGCCAAGGTCGCCCGAGGTAGCAAGCCAAGACCGCAAGTGCAAGATCGCCAAGAAGGAAGCAGCAAAGATCTAAGGTATGTGCGTGTTTATTGTACTGGTCTCAGAGTTTGGACTTTGACCGGATTTTATAGAAATTCTTTTTAGTTTTTAACCGTACTATTAAGAGGGGTTGCGAAATCTCTTTTAGTTCTAGCAAAAACTGAGAAACTCTTAGGTCATTTGTTGCATCACTACTACAGAAATACTTTTTACTATCGGTTAAAAATCCACTCTACTATCGGTTCTCTTACCGATAGTGGTTGGCACGATAGTAGAGGGGCAGCACACTTCTATCGGTTGAAAACCGTTAGTAAAACATCTACATTCCCAATGTTCACTAATCGCTATCGACTATTTCTTCTATCGGCTCGGATTTAAACCGATAGTATTGTATACGTTTTTTTTATCGGCTCGTATATAAACCGATAGTATTGTGTAGGTTTTTTCTATCGGCTAGGATCTAAACCGATAGTAATACAAATGTTTTTTCTATCGGCTCTTATATAAACCGATAGTATTGTGTGGACACAGTTAGTACTGGAAACTTTATTCTATCGGTTGTTATATATAAACCGATAGTATTGTGTAGATACAGTTAGTACTGGAAACTTTATTCTATCGGTTGTTATATATGAACCGATAGTACTGAAGTGTTTATTCTATCGGTTATATTATATAACCGATAGTATTTTGTAGACACGTTTAGTACTGGAAACTTTATTCTATCGGTTTCAGCGTATGAACCGATAGTACTGTAATATTTGTTCTATCGGTTGTAGTATATAACCGATAGTAATATTAATTTTTCCTATAGGTTATGTAGTGGCACAGTTAGTACTAGAATCATGCACATATACATACAGCAATACAGAGATACATTGGATCATTCACAAATACACCAATATTTACAAATATTCACCAATATTCACATATTGAATTTGTTCACAAATACACTAATACAGTAATATACACATGCATTGGACAGATTGAATTTATGCACATATTGATCGAGTTTATTCACAAATACATCAATGAATCTATTCACATATTGAGTTTATTCACAAATACAGCAATCAACACATTCAATATATATTCACAAATACAGCAATCAACACAAGTCAGTTACTATCGATCGTTGATAGCCACTTCTTCCATGACATATTGAGCCCAAATTGTTCGCAGCTCCTTCAATTGAGGCAACTCATATTGCTCTTTCAACATGGCGCTCTGCATATATGCGTGTATGAAGTTAGGATCGTATGTCACATCCAATTAAAGTTCGACTTTGAGTCAGGAAAAATGGTTACCTTAGGGAATTGGGCAAAGTTTTTCCTGATCAGGTCATACATGAATCTCATGACCTAGAAGCCACATTCCCACGATTGTGGCTGCTGATGGCACTGGAAAAATTACATATGCAAAGATATAAACCCACATTAACTCGAAAGAACTAATTAAGTTTAAATTAAAAGACTCATCATGAGTACTTCCATCCGTATTAATTTCCTCATATTCTTTCCAAGAAATTGTTGTGCCCTTTGACGCGTCATGCCTCCCTCCAGCACTAGCATAATTTTTGAAAGCCCTGTATTTAATTTAGCATTGCTAGTTAATATGTTATCATTAATTAGCTAGTCAGAGAAAAATTTAAAACAACTATTTTACTTACGCGTCTATATGCCATGTGAGGGTGAAAACATGCGCCACCTTGTCGCTCATCGAATCGAGATAATAGACCTCATTCATCCATGGGCAAATGACGGCGAGGACCCAGTGGCCCCTACATTGCATATATAAGCGAACCGTTTCATACATATGTTAGGCGTAACATACAAGAATGAGTTAAATTAGTAGGAAATGCACTAACCTTTGGTGGTACGGCGCAAGGATGAACTCTCGGTCCTGCTGCGCTAGTAGTGCTCTTGATATGTATTCCTCCGCATGTGCTTGGTCGTGCTCTAGCATCGTGAGGCTTATTTTCTTTGGGTCGAGGAAACCCACCTTGTCACATGCCCTCATCGACGCCAGCCTATACATGCACCTGGATGCAAAGTAGACATTAGTAAGTAGTGCATACAAAGTGATTAGATTTACGAAACAAACTCTGATAACTTCAGACAATAGCAAACTCACAGGACTCCAGTCCGTATGATGGACATATCAAGCTCCCGCCAGTTGAGGTGGTCGAACAAATCCTCGTGGGCCACCGATATGCTCCCGGGCTCACGGTGAAAATGGGCTGGCCGGAAGTGAACCAAGAAGTTGATGTGGCGCCTAGACCGGGTCAGGTACCACTCGTGGAGACTTCTGGTTATTTGATCCATATTGCGCAGAAGGTACTCCGACACGAGTGGGGACCCGTTCTTGAACGTACCCGGCTGGCTTTGTTTGGCCTTGCCTTTTGGCCTTGCTCTTGCCTTTGGGGGGGAGCGAGTGTATACCTTCGAAGGTTGGGGTGTGGTGCCGCCGGCCTCATTTGATGGCGAAGGGTTTGAGGCTATCGGAGGAGGCATGGGGGCCGAAGGAGTTCGTTCATGCATTGTGGTGGGGGTGGTGTCCTCAGGAAGTGAGCTGGTACCCATCGTCCACTTTAAGTACAAACACATAAGTTAGATTTTGCAAATTGAGTATATTAACTGAGTTGTAATCTAGAATGGCTAGGGTTTACCTCCGGTAGTCTAACACCCTTCTTGGGCCACTGTATGTACGAGCCCAATGCCTCGCCAATTGTTCGCATTTCATCCGTTGGGACGAGCAGCGGAAAAGAGCTATAGCCCGGGAGGGCCATGTCCACCTGTACCTTTTCGAATCCAGGCTCCAGAGGTACGCAGTGGATCCGGACATCCTCCCAAGACTGGTATACGACCCCGTTTGCAACCGCAACAGGTTTGTCGCCTATGTTGATCAATAGGCTACAGCTCTCCGGCTTCTGCAATTTGCAACAATTATAACAGGTTAGCGAAACAATTCTAACGTAACGGGAGTGGCATTAGCCGAACTTCATATATAGCTCAAGAGTTGCAATACCTCGATCAGGTCCACCGGATCCACGTGAACCTTCGAGCCGACACTACTCGGCCTGGCAGCGTCGACCTCGGCAGCTGGATCTAAACCCTTGGACTGCATAACTCGGCTGAGGTGTTCATACTTTTCGTTCATTTGAGCGAACATGTCCGCGAATTGTGCAGTCACATCTGCCCGTATCTTCTGAGATAGCTCCACTTCCCTTTCTTTCCAGTTGCCAGCCTTCTTCGCCTTTTGCCCTGGCTCCGAGAAGCCTTCCTTCCATGGCACCACAACCCCCACGGTTCGCGTCCGCCCTGGATGCTCCTTGTTCCCTAGAGCCCGGGTAAGGATGTCGTTCTCCCTATGGGGACTGAACAATCCCTCGGTCGCCTCCTTCGAGCAAGAGATCTGTTACATTGAAAGCTCTCCATTGTGAGGAAGAAATATATACAAACTTGTGCGCACACTAGTGATCATAGTTAGCCAACTTACGAGTCGCTGCACGACCTCGACGTCCCTGGGGTTTGGGAACGCCACAGTCCCCGTGGCTGACGCGGTCCCTCTGGCCAGCCACCAGTGCTTGCATCGCTGATCGCGGATCTCGGAGAGTGGTAGGTCAGGGGAGTCGACGAAATTCGACGCCTCGTCTTCACCCTTCTTCCACTGCTCCTCCTTCCCCGCATAGCCGGAGAGCCGAGCCGGTGTGGGTGGTCGTTCCTCCTCTGGATTGCCTTGTTCTTCTCGCTGAGGGCCTTCGTACCAGAAACAAGAAAATTAATGCACCGCTGCTTACTGCATACAATGGTGTAACCAAGCAAAGGAACCATACATACCTTGAACTCAGGAGTCCCCTTCTGTTGGGCGAATTGCTCCCATACCTCCTCTGTTATGAAGGGGTACTTCTCGTATGGAGATTCGCCTTTAGCGAGGAAGGTACTGACGAGGACGCTCTTGAACGTTTTCCACGTGTTGTTCATGTCCTTCAAGCAAGCTATCTTGGGACCATCGTCGGAGATGTTCCACTTGGCCTGTTTCAAATGGTGCATATAAGTAGGACTTACCTAATCTCTGGGATACACCAAGGGAATGTGATTAATTACTCAAGAGTTCAGTGATTTTGATTAATTTTACCTTCACTTCCGCCCACAGCCTATCCCTCTCGTCGGCCTTGACGTCCTTCCAGCTCTGGACGGTGATCTTCACCCTTTCCTTCGCCAACAAGCCAACATAGGCAGCATAGTGGCCGGCGTTCTTCCCGATCGGTCTCCCGAACTGGTTGAACTGACATGAAAGATCCGCGCGTTTGGCCAAACGACCCAACATCGTCAGGCCTCGCGCCTTCCTCTTGCGCTGGGACAAGGCAGCGCCATCTACGTTCGCCCACGCCGAATCACTACTATCAGTCGAGAAAGATGCCGACATGACTTTACCTAAAATTCCATGAACAAACCATCAATTGATATGAAGAAAGGTACATGACAAAGTTCATAACTAAAATTGTTGTGCCCTACGCTAGTCTCTCTGCATGAACATAAAGTCTGTTGAAATTTAAATGAACCAAAATTTCAGATGAACATTAGAAAATAGGAAGTAATTAACAAAAAATTCAGATTAGCAGTGCAAACTAAGACATACTCTATTTCCTATCGGTTTTGAAAGGAAAACCGATAGTACTAAGGTTTGTATTCAGGAAAATTTAAAAGATTAGCAGTGCAAACTATGCCAATCTCTCTGCAGGAAAATAAAGTCTGTTAAAATTTAAATGAACCTAAATTTCAGATGGACATTAGAAAATGCGAAGTAATTCACAGAAAATTCAAATTAGCAGTGCAAACTATGATATACTCTATTTCCTATCGGTTTTCCAAGTCAAACCGATAGTAATCAAGTTTGTATTCAGTAAAATCTATAAGATTAGCAGTGCAAACTATGCTAGTCTCTCAGCAGGAACATAAAGTATGTTAAAATGTAAATGAACCAAAATTTCAGATGAAAATTAGAAAATGGGAAATAATTAACAAAAAATTCAGTTTAAGGTATTTACTATCGGTTCTAAATAAGAAACCGATAGTGGACTACATTGTACGACAAATTGCTAGTAGTTTTCATCAATTCTGTCATTCTCATAGCTATCAAGTTTGTAGTTCATGAATTTTACTCTAGGTTTATATTTGTAATCCATTGAACGGGATATGAACCATTGCATACAAACTTAAGCAATACACGCGAGCAATTTGGTCAAGAACACTTACAGTCGATCGTGGAGTGGCCGGAGGCGGTGGCGCAATGCAGTGCCGGAGGCGGTGGAGAACCAGATTCTGATCGGCAATGGTGGCGCAGAGGAGCGAAGAAGCGATCGTCGAGGAATCTAGGGTTTTCCGCGCGAGTATTTGGAAATTGGAATGTGATCAGTTGCACTGGAGGGAAAAACGTGCAAGGTTATAACCTAATGTATGAATATTTACTATGGGCTCATAACCACCAAACCGATAGTACAAACATGTAAGTTAGGGTTTTCCGTATGGGCACTTTTCACTATCGGTTTTATTACACCAAACCGATAGTAAACTGAGAACAGGGGCTCATAACACAGTACAAATCACTATCAGTTATAAACAATAAACCAATAGTAAAAACATGTAAGTTAGGGTTTTCAGTGTTGGCACTGTTCACTATCGGTTTTATTATACCAAACCGATAGTAAACTAAGAACAGGGGCTCGTAACACAGTATAAATCACAATCGGTTATGAACGATAAACCGATAGTATAGTTTAATTTCATATCGGTTTCACAGTTAAAACCGATAGTAAAATACAATGTTATTGACCCTAAAGGATTTCCCTTAGAAGAATTATAGATGATCTCAGTACATCATTTTGCATTGTATTTTACTATCGGTTTTATGAAAATAAACCGATAGTATATGTTAATTTCATATCGGTTTGGAAGTTGAAACCGATAGTAGAATACAATGTTATTGACTTCCTGAGAACAATTATAGATGGGTCTCAGTACATCATTTTGCACTTGTAAAGACACCTGAAACCCCATGTAAATGACTTCCAATAATTTTGAAATAAATTAACAGTAAACACCAATCATGGAATGAAAATTTGCAGTTTTCATATTGATTTGTGAAAAGAATCAATTATTGCTCAATCAAGTATATACTCCAATTGAAATAAAAATTTGCATAAATAATTCTCAATGCATTACGTATGTTTTCCCAAAGAATTTTTGAAAAATGATTTGAAGAATTCTTTGATTAAAGATCCAAGTAATATACGTCACTTACAAATTGCAAATTAGCCAAGAATGGTTGTCCACCCATAATCCTTCTTCGTGGTCGTCTCGCAGGTAACTTGTTTCGTCAATATCTTCGGGAGGGACAGATTGAAGGATTCTATCTAAAAATGGAGGTAGTTCGTCGAACTGATCGTACTCTTCTTCATCCACAACGTCTTCGACCCCAACAATACGTCTCTTACTATGAAGGACAACGTGCAACTTTGGGTTGGCTGAGTCAACGATGTAGAACACCTGTGTGGCTTGCTCAGCAAGTATAAATGGATCATCTTTGTGTGCGACTCTACTGAGATCGACGAGAGTAAACCCATAATTGTCGACTTTAGCACCTCGAGGGATTTCGACCCATTGGCATCGAAACAGAGGAATCTTAAGTAATACATAATCGAGCTCCCATATTTCCTCAATAACACTGTAATATGAGTCGAGTGCCCTTACTGCCCTGGCATCCTCCGAAATAACAAGTAGTGTCACTCCATTACATTGCATAGTACTCTTCTAGTCCTGAGTTCTTGTGTAAAATGAATAGCCGTTGATGTCCTACCCCTGCCAAGTCCCTACAGTAAATCTAGGCCCTCTGGCCAACCATGTAACATCTTCATCTATGTCGCCCTCAGAAGCTTGCAGGATTCTATTTTCGATCCACCCAGCAAACTTCCTATTATGTTCTCTGGTGACCCAAATCTCTGGCTTCGAGGGATTCTGTTTCCGTAACATTTCCTTGTGCTCGTGTATGTATGGCTCCACCCCCGTCATGTGCTGTAAGACCCAAAAATGGGCTTTTGCATACAGATCACTAGAGGGGACGACTGCTTTAAATCCAATCGTTCTAATGCCCTGAAGCCTGCCCTCATGCCGGGACGTAGGAATGCCAATTGGGTCAACCCCGGCCATATAGTTGGTGCAAAATTCGATCACCTCCTCGGCGGCATAACCTTCAATGATACTGCCCTCAGGCCGATGTCGATTCCTTACATATCCCTTCAAGATACCCATAAATCTCTCAAATGGATACATGTAGCGCAGGAACACGGGTCCACAAAACTTAATTTCTCTGACAAGGTGAACAATTAGATGGACCATAACATCAAAAAAGGATGGAGGGAAATACAACTCCAGCTGACAAAGAGTGGTAGTCACATCGCGTTGCAAATCGTCCAGTCCATCCATATCAATTACCTGCAAGGACACAGTTGTAGCCAATATTCAGATCCAAAAAATCTGATAAGTTCCACGAATGGAGCTAATTAACTTGCTAGGAGTACACGCTTACGTACCTTGCCAGATATTGTGTTGAAGAAATAACATAACTTTGTAATTGTCTCTCTGACTTTGACTGGAAGAATGCCTCTGATAGCAATGGGAAGTATTTGTGACATCAGTACATGACAATCATGGGACTTCATACCAACCAGTTTCAAGTCTTTCATGGACACAAGTTTTTTCAAGTTCGCAGAATACCCGCATGGAACTTTAACACCATGTAGGCACTGACAGAGTTCTGTTTTTTTCTCTTTTTGACAAAGTATAGCAGGCCGGGGGGAGGTATGTCTGCTTTCCCTTCTCCAACGGTGCAAGCTCAGTCCTTATGCCCATGTCGGCATGTCACGGCGAACGTTGATGCCATCTTTCGTCTTTCCTGGAATGTTCAACAACAAACCAGTCAAACTGTCACAAACATTTTTCTCTACGTGCATGACATCAATGCAATGTCGAACTTGTAAGTGCTCCCAATATGGCAGATCCCAAAGAATCGATCTCTTCTTCCAAACATTTTTTCCTGGAGGTTTAGAACATTTACTGAACTCAACTTTGATGTCCTCCACGCGCAAGTAAAGCTCCTTACCAGTCACAAACACTGGGGCTGATCCTTTCTCAGGCTTCCCATTGAATGACTTCCTCTTCTTACGGTAGGCGTGATGCATCGGAAGGAATCTGCGGTGACCCATGTACACTGTTTTTCTGCAGTTCGATAACCACATGCTTTCAGTTTCATTCAGGCAAATAGGACAAGCCTTGCCTCCTTTCGTACTATACCCCGACAAATTTCCATAGGCCGGGAAATCATTTATGGTGCAAAATATCATGGCCTGCAACATGAAATTCTCTCGCTTATGTGCATCCCACACCCGCACCCCTTCGCTCCACAATTTATGTAAGTCCTCGACTAACGGTGATAGAAACACGTCAATATCATTCCCGGGTTGTCTGGGTCCTGAAATTAGTAACGACATCATGATGTACTTGCGCTTCATACATAACCAAGGAGGAAGATTGTAGATGCATAAAAGAACCGGCGAAGTGCTATGTCAACTGCTCATATTTCCGTGTGGATTCATACCATCCGTACCCAGCCCAAAACTTATATTCCTCACTTCGCCGCCAAACTCACCGAATGTTCTGTTAATGTTTCTCCATTGAATGGAATCAGCTGGATGTCTTAGTTTTTCGTCTTGTTTCCGACCTTCAACATACCAACGCAAGTACTTCGCATCTTTCGGATTTGCAAACAGCCGTTTCAATCTGGGAATCACAGGCAAATACCACACAATTTTGGCCGGAGGCCCTTTCTTTACCTCATCACATCCATTGTGATAAATTCTGTCCCCATGCTTATACCGCGATGCACCGCATCTTGGACAAACATGCAAATCCTCGTACTCGTTACGGTACAGAACACAATCATTTGGGCATGCATATATTCTTTCGATTTCCATTCCCAACGGACACAATAGTTTTTTGGCCTGGTAAACCGATCTTGGCAACTCATTTCCCTCTGGAAGTATGTCCGCTAACAGATCCAATAGCGCCGTGAAACTCTTATCGCTCCAACCGTTGCTTGCCTTCAAGTTATATAATCTCAACAAAGAAGACAACTTTGTAAATTTTGCACATCCGGGGAACAAAGGCTTCTCAGAATCAACAATTAATTTCTCAAATTTAGCTAAATCGTTTTCGCTGTAGTCTTCTTCTACATCACGTAACATTTCATCTAAATTGTCGTCATCTACATGGACTTCCGAATGAACATTACCAATGTTCTGATCATGATCATCATTACTGCAATCCACTTCCGGGTGCTGCTGAGTGGTAGCGGTGCTCGTTTCCTCAAGATCTTCACCATGCCATATCCAACGGGTATAGCGTGCGTTAAAACCACGACGAATCAAATGACTCATTATCTGATCAGAGTTGCCGAACCTTTTTAAGTTCATACAATCTATACAAGGACAATGCATATCTTTCTCTCCCTTCTTCGCCTTTTCTTGCTCAGCAAATTTAATAAACCAATTCACAACCTCTAAATACTCAACAGTAGTACGTTTTATTCCATACATCCAATATTCTCGGTCCATCTACAATTATTTCACAAAATTGACAAATTCAAATAAATAATTAATGACTCAGGGCATGCATATATGCATGAAACATAATTAGCTAGGCCATATGTGTGTACATGAGCTGCTTAATTACATTAAATGGATTTTTATAAATGAAACCCTAATTAACTTGATGCATGCATTAATTGGAAGAGTCAGCTAGCTAGTTGCTTAAATTCAGCAAGCTATAGCTAGCTAGCCAACCTAGCCTTCTAGCTAGTTTGGAGATACATGTATCTAGTTTACTGAATTGCAAGTAGAGAGAGAGAGGGAGAGTGCATGTGAAAGAGTGATCGAGAGAGAGAGAGGTGATAAGAAGATGACAATACCGAGGGGGATGGAAATATGATCAACCTCTCAGCTAGCTTTTCCAGATCACTCTAGCTTGGAGTCGTGCGCGGCTGAAATGATTCCAACATGTAGAGCGCAGAGCAGGGGTCGACCTAATTAAGTTGTCCAATTTTACTATCGGTTCAAAAACACAAACCGATAGTAAAATAAGGTCCCCACTGTCATAACCATTAGTGTATATGAAGTCATTTTACTATCGGTTTGTTTTATATAACCGATAGTACTATTTCATATATTGTATCGGTTAGTACAGTAATAACCGATAGTAAAAAGTCAGTAATTTCACTATCAGTTACGCAAGAAAAACCGATAGTACTATGTAATATATTATATCGGTTGGTACAGTACGAACCGATAGGATAAAGTGAGTAATTTTACTATCTGTTATGAACGAAAAACCGATAGTACTGTTTTAATATATTATATCGGTTGGTACAGTAATAACCGATAGTATAAAGTGCGCAATTTTACTATCAGTTAAAAGTGGAAAACCGATAGTACTATTTAATATATTATATCGGTTTGTATAGTAATGACCGATAGTAAAAAGTATTTGCATTTTACTAACGTTGGACTAGTGTGTAACCGATAGTAAAATGCCTCTTTTCCGCCGCTGTCGTCCTATTCTATCGGATTTTTCCCAGATTGCTTATAACCGTTAGAAAATATGGGTTAGTGGAATACACTTCTGTAGTAGTGCATTCACATTCATTCATAATCTTGGTCAAAATCTGGGAAATATATAGATTTCAAAGAGGAACTGAAACTAGTCTTTTGAATATTGTTCATTTGACCAGATACTGTTCATACGACCAGACACTGTTCATTTGACCAGAGGTCACACGAATACTGTTCATTTGACCAGACACTGTTCATACGACTAGTAACACTATTCATTCGACCAGACATTCCAACGGCTATTTACTAGCCGTTAGAGGTCATAGCTGGCTGTTAGCTGTACTGATTTCTTTCCTTTTCGACCACAATGGCTAGCTGAGAGGTTGAGCTATATATATAGACGTTTTAAGCAGTATTCTCATCCATCTCAAGCCATATTCACATATACACCTTCAAACATCATCTCTATACTATTTTGAGCAGTTTTTATAAGTTTTGAGTAGTTTTTGAGCTGATTTTTGAGCAGTTTTAAAATACTTTTGAGCAGTTTTTTAAAATACTTTTGAGCAGATTTTCTCTACTGTTTTGATCAATTTTATAAACACTTTTCGAGCAGATTTTTGAACAATTTTATAAACAATTTTGGGACTGATTTTTGATCAGTTTTACATACACTTTTGAGCAGATCTTTGAGCAATGTTTGAGTAGATTTTTGAGAAGCTTCTGTTCACATTTTTTATCAGCTTTATAAACACTTTTCGAGAAAATTTTGATTAGTGTTTATAAATATTTTTTTAAGCAATTTTTCTAAAGAACCAAGAGATATATTTTTTGATATACACTTGATCCCAAGTGCTAACATCTTGATCTTTTGATCAAGTATCGTTCATTGTGATTAAGAGAGATTTCTGACAGCATTCATTTGCATCCTTAGAAGTTTCTCGGTTTTTGTTGGGGTCAAGAGAAGATCTTGCAACTTGTTACTCTTGGTGAACGCCCTCACCTAGACGATTTGGAGGAGTGGCCATTGACCTCTCCATTAACGAAGGTTGTCGGAGAGACTCGGTATATTTTGTGAAAGGCATCGGTGCTCGCTTATCCGGAGTGGAGAAGGAGCAACATTAGTAAAAAATATCCTTCGTGGATATTGAAGTAAGACTCATTCATTTGAGTGGTTCAACTAGGAGTAGGGGAGACCGGACGAGTCTTCGATACCTCGGGATAAATTAATAACCGCGTTTGATTTTCTTACTCTTTCTTAGTGCAAAATATTATTAAATTGTTTCAATTTATTTTCTCTTGGTCTTTTCCTTGCCAAAATTGTTTTTAGTCGAAAAGTTTTAAAGCCTCCTATTCACCGCCTTCTAGTCGGCATCCTCGATCCTACATGTGGTATCAGAGTATGGTCTCCACTACTACAGAAATGCAGTCCACTAACCCCTATCTTCTAACGGTTATATGCAATCTGGGAGAAAACTGTTAGTGTACGAGGACTGTAGTGGAGAAGAGATTTTGTACTAATGGTTATGGTCTGAGAAACCATTAGTGAATAGCACGTACCTTTTACTATCGGTTATTAGTATACGAACCGATAGAAGAGAGGAAAGTTCACTAACGGTTGTGTTTTTGAACCGATAGTAAAATTACGTCATTTTTACTATCAGTTATTAGTGTACGAACCAATAGAATAGATAAGTTTTACTATCGGTTTGTTTATTCAACCGATAGTAAAAGGAAGTCATATATACTAATGGTTATGACAGTGGGGACCTTTAGAAGAGAGGAAAGTTCACTAACGGTTGTGTTTTTGAACCGATAGTAACATTACGTCATTTTTACTATCGGTTTGTTTATTCAGCCGATAGTAAAAGGACGTCATATATACTAATGGCTATGACAGTGGGGACCGTTAGAAGAGAAGAAAGTTCACTAACAGTTGTGTTTTTGAACCGATAGTAAAATAGTACAAGACCCCTATAATGAGTTAAACACGCGGGAGTTTTCCTTTCAGTCCAACCAAACACATTTCCAATTAAGTCTCTACTCGCGCGCAGAAAACCCTAGCCTCCCCGACGTCCCCTTTTTCGCTCCTGCACCACCATTGCCGCTCGCATTTGGGTTCTCCACCGCTGCCGGCCACTACATCACGCCATCATAGGCCACTCCACGAACTGTAAGTGTTCTTGACCAACCCAATTAAAATTGTTCTTGCCACTCGTGTCAGTTTCTTAAATTGATACTGAACTCGATTAGAACCAGGCAGTCTTTAGGAAAGAGTAATTGAAATGAAATTAGTTTCCTAACTTCATACAAGCATGCAGAGTGCCATGTTGAAAGACCAATACGAGTTGCCTCAATTGAAGCAGTTGCGACAAATTTGGGCTCAATATGTGATAGATGAAGTGGCTATCAACGATCGATCGTAAATGACTTGTGTAATATACATTGAATGTGTTAATTGGTGTATGTGTGTACTTGTATTGGTGTATTTGTGAATAAACTCAATATGTGAATAATTAGATTCAATCTATCCAATGCATGTGTATATATTTGTATTAGTGTATTTATGAATAAATTCAATCTCTGAATAATTAGATTCAATCTGTCCAATGTGTGTGTCTCTGTATTGTTGTATCTGTTAATTATCCTTTGTAATATTATCGGTTCATATCCTACAACCGATAGAAGAAAGTTTCCAGTACTAACCGTGTCGAGTAACTAACCGATAGAAAAACTATACAGTACTATCGGTTTCCAGTGTAGAACTGTTACAAGAAATCTAACATCACTATCGGTTGAGTTCACTGAGCTGATAGAAGAAATTATCATTCACGATTAGTGAACGTTAGAATGTAGGTATTTTACTATCGGTTTGCAATCGATAGAGTTGTGCTACGTTTCTTCTATCGTGCCGATCACTAGCGGTAAGAGAACCGATAGTAGAGGCGATTTTAAACCGATAGTGAAAAATAATTCTGTAGTAGTGCTCTCTTTTGAGTAGGCTTCACCGCCTAGAGAGAGGATGGCTTCAAATGAGGGTTTTCATCTTAGTCACACCGAATGATGGGACTAACTATCCCTATTGGAATATGTGCATGACGGTGTTTCTAGAGGCCATGGGGCTTGATGTTTGCGACATTGTTAAGATTGAGTTTACTCCTCCGTTTTGATCCGGCAAATCATTCCAATGATGATAGAAGAAAACTCCACTTAAATGCCCATGCCAAAAATGCTCTCTTTGCCGGCGTGTCCCTAAATGAGTTCAACCGCGTGAATAACCTTACCACCGCTCACAAAGTTTGGACCACCCTCGAGGAGATAAATGAGGGCACCACTAGGGTCAAGGAGGCAAAATTGCTAATAGTTAGGCAAAGATATGAGACATTCACCATGTCACCAACCGAGTTCGTAAATTCCATGTTCACTTGGTTGAACAACATTGTGAATGAGCTTAAAGGACTCAGAGTTGTTTTTACTAACATTGAAATTGTAAGAAAAATGCTTAGGGCTCTTTCAGAGAGTTTTGACACTCTTGTGACGGTCCTCGCCAACTAGGGTTGAGTGTTACGTGCAAGTGCAAAGAGATTGGCTGGTGGTTGGTCGGCGGCGAGCGGTGACGAGTTACGCCAGAGCAGGAAAACAAAAACGGAGGCTTCGAACGTGCTGGGGCTATTGGGTGATTCAGTCCCAAAATTAAAAGCACGAAAAGGTTCCTAGGGTGGTCTAGATGGTGAGGTCGAGAGGAATTTAACTAGAACGGCACCAGCGAGGAGCTCGACGACGCGGCCGGAGACGAAGAACTCAAATTTGGGCTTTTTTGCTGTGGTTCTCTGGAACTCTATTCTTTGCTATGGGAGTGAGAGGAGGATGCAAGGAAGCTACTGGCGCAGCTAATTTGGCCGGAGGAGCGGTGGTGGGGGCCAGCAATGAGAGCACGGTGGCGCAGAACAGGACAAGCTTGGATTCGACAAACGATTGAATTTCTCGTGAATTCTTCAGAAGGGGATTGTGTCTAAGCTCGGGAGGGTTACTTTGTTCTACTGGCTCGACCAGTTTTGAGGGCTGGAGATGGGTCTGATGAAGTGAACAGGGGAGTTCACTGGCGGCGAGGAAAAAGTGAAATTGGCGACGGTTGAGATCATCTGAAGGAAAAGCAAGTGCATGAACTGTAATTATATAGGTGTGTGTGTGTGTGTGTGTGTGTGTGAGTATATATATTTGTTTATGTGTATTTGAGAGTATAGATGTATATGCAGAGATGGTGTAGAAGGTTTTCAAAGTGAAGATATACAGAAGGATTGTTTTGCGATTTTGAAAACTTGCTTTGGGCTGAATTGTGATCCTAACAAAAGTATGTGTGTGTATATGTAGTGTATTTTCAGTTGTGATTGAGGTATGTGTATGTAAGTGGTAATGTGGTGCAGAAGAAGAAAAGTAAGTGTACAATTATATGTATAACTTGTTCACACACACACACACATATATATGGCCGTCTGTGTGCACATCTATGTATATGTAGGTGTTTAATGCAAGGCCTGGAGGAGAAATGGATTCAAAAGTCTGAGTTTTAAACTGAACTGAATAAAGAATCTGTAAAGAGGATTTAATTGCAAATATGAAAGTTGATTGGACTAAATTGCAACAATCATAATCTGGAAATAATTCTTCTAGACATCCGTTAAAAATAGTTCATATGAGAGGCAGTTTAAAGAAGTCTACAGTAAAAATGAGATTGAATCAAAGACGAAAACGAAAATAGAATTAGGGTAAAAGTGGATAGTACTTTTACCGAAAACTGCTGAAAACACGAATAGCTGAGTCTCGGGGCTGAATTTGAACTTGTTGGAGAAGGCAAACTTGTATAAAATAGCAGAAGGAATATAGTCATTCAGTTGGATTGGAATTTGGAGATGATTCAAAGATTTTAGCCAATTCTGATCTTCAAGAGCTTAAAAGGACTGATTCGCTATGAAATTTGGGCTGAATCGCGAAATGTGACCAAATGAACTTATTTAGTTGAGAAATTTTAGGACCGGTATGAAAGCATATTAAGATTTAAGATTCTAGAGAAATCCAAAAGAAATCTACTATGGAATCAATCGAACTGAAGTCTGAAAAGTTAGACAGGGTAATTAGGATAATTAGGAATTGGGATTTTTGAAAACAAAACTAGGTTTAGTTTCTGAACTTTAGGTTCTGAGTTTGATCTTGCAGCTGAAGACAAATCTGTATAAGATAGGTGGGAGGTCCTATCTGTTTAGTCTAATTGCAATTCTGAGCTCTCTGGGGAAATTTGGCTGATTCTGGGTCTGAAAGGACTGAATCGCGATTAAGAAAATTAGGATGTTAGGCTAGTTTGTAATTACCTTGAAATAACTTAATAATCTAGGTTTTTGGCTAAAATATATTTAAGGTAAAGAGGTATTGTAGGCTATTTTACAATTAGGGCTTAGTTTATAACTAATTAGGGTTTCTAAGTCATACTAGAACTATTGCTTAAAAGAAAAAATCTTACACATAGAAATCATAAATAATTTTAATTAGATGATAAATGACATTTTACAATAAACTAAAAATAGTTTTTCAGTGAAATAGGTACGTACGCATGCATACATACACATGCTTGTGCACATATACACAAGTACATTTAAGGAAAATATCTTTAAACTAGTTGCGAATAAATTTTATATTTTGGTTAAAACTTCTTAGAGAATACTCTTAAAAGTAGCTTTACACTTAAAACAAAAATGAAATTTTTAGGTTCAAGTTTTTGTAAAACAGGATTTTTAGGTCCTATTTTTGGGGTGTTACAATAATTGAGTCATTAATATTGAGAACAATGTGTTGCGCTAGCACGTAGTATGGATGCATATTCTAAGAAATAGAAATGAACATTTTCTAAACATGTCAATAGTATGTTTTTTAAAGTAAGGAGCAGTATCTAGTCGTGACTTTATGTGACAATGTCCAAGCCAAAACAGCCACGAAGCCGAAGATGACTAGGAGACCTATTGCCAAGCTAAGGGCAAAGCGGGAGAAAAAGAGAAAGATCGCCCCAGGCCACGGCATAGCGTGATATGCATATGCTTTGTTCTGTATTTGTAAATTTATGTATGTTGTGTGCCATTCTCTTAACTTAGTTTATTATTAGTCTCACCATTATGTCTTTTTTTTCTCATTAAATCTCTAGCATTCTCTTATTTTAGAAAAAATAATAAAACACAAAAGAAAATAGAAAATCGAAAGAATGATTGACACATACATTAATTAACATTAATCAAGGCCGGGCACAACATAACTCGAGATCAGCACATTCTCACGAGAGCATGGCATTACGATGATTCTTATTGAAAATAGAAAGAAAGAAACACAAATAAGATGACACACTGGCTTGGATATGATATCCAATTATTCAAGACAAAGAGCAAGATGACTTTGGTTTTGACATGAAATCATCGTGCATGTACTTGCTTAAGCATCAGCTGTTGCAATGTTGACATCCTTAGTGCAGAAATCATAGCATGCATTGTTGCAGCGTTCCACAACATCTTTAACTTCTTCATTGTCAACAACTGGTGCCAAAATAGTGTGCATCAGAAACAAATCTCCGCCAACAAACAAGTAAAAAGAAACCATGCCGAAGGTAATGAATTTAGGTTTTTACCAGTGTTTATATTGTCGCACATTTCAATATAAGTCGTCATTTCTCAGTGTTGTGTTCTGTGAGAGTTAGATACCATGGATATGAGAGGCAAAAATCTGAAGAGTGTGATTATTTGTGTACTCATACTAGGTTTAGTTGTGGAACAAATCCAAGTAGAGGCTAAGAGTTGCTGCAAAAGTACCTTTGCAAGAAATTGCTATAATTTCTGCCGTTTAAAATTCTCTCAGAAAACTTGTGCAAATTCCTGTGGTTGCAAAATTATAAGCGGGAGTAAATGCCCCCGGGGTTACGAACACTTGAGCCATCCCCCAAACTTTGGTAAAATGAACTCACTCTTTCCATTTTATTTATTATTTGTCACATCCCAAGTTGCAATAGTCAATGACATTTGCTTCTCCTGCCAAAATAACTTGTATTTAAATAGATTTCTTGTTTGTGACAAATAATAAATAAAATGGAAAGAGTGAGTTCATTTTACCAAAGTTTGGGGGATGGCTCAAGTGTTCGTAACCCCGGGGGCATTTACTCCCGCTTATAATTTTGCAACCACAGGAATTTGCACAAGTTTTCTGAGAGAATTTTAAACGGCAGAAATTATAGCAATTTCTTGTAAAGGTACTTTTGCAGCAACTCTTAGCTTCTACTTAGATTTGTTCCACAACTAAACCTAGTATGAGTACACAAATAATCACACTCTTCAGATTTTTGCCTCTCATATCCATGGTATCTAACTCTCACAGAACACAACACTGAGAAATGACGACTTATATTGAACTGCTGAAACTAGACTTGCAGGGCTGCTCCTACTTATAGGCAGCAGATGTTATGTTGTACGCTGCACTTAAACGTGATTAAGGTGGAATAATATTTCCTCCCAACTACTTTGATTGGTTCATTTGGATTCTTATCAATCCACCTGGCACCATAATTAATGTCTCGTGCGGAAGGACGCAAGACTTAAGCAAATTAACTGCATGCTCGATCGTGACTTGTGGGCATTAGACAATACTACATGTCAGTGCTACTATAATGGAACAAAATGACTCAGAAACATATAATAGGAACGAAAAAATAAATAATACTATTTAATTTCATTAATAAGAAAATATATTAATTTTGATTTGTTAGAGTTAGTTTATGTCACATATTCTTTTAATTATATATGTTTTTAAAGCATGTTATATACATGTTTTATTTAACGAGTACAAACGGGTAGGAACAGGTGGTGGTGGAATGTACTGTTGTTATGCGCACGAGTGTAAAAATTAGAACATGTTAGCTCTGTTAGGTAAATACCCACGAGAAATATAAATAGATTAACTACTTTTTCTCGACCGCTTAAGTTTTTAGATGAATTAGTTAAAAATTTAGAAAAATTCTTTAAAATTAAAATAGTATAAAAATAATTTATTTTGAGTGATATGTTGGAAAAGAATATTTTAATTCATTTTTCTGAGAAAAAATTATTTAGAATTATTTCTTTGGAAGAATATTTGTGTATAGTGATTTATTTTTTAAGAAATTTTGAAAGTTGTATATGTAGTCATTTTTCTATAAGTTTTATTAAATTTGAATGAGAAGAATATGATCATTGCAAAATATCACGGTTGGACAATTTGACTACAGATACAACTTGGGTCCATTCGGTTTTTTTTAATTTATTAAATTCTGTTATTTTGGTTTTTTTCTTCAAATTTTGGTTATTAAAAATAAATAGTAAATTAAAATCACTATAATTTATTTCGGTATATTGATAGAAACAAAAAAAATGTGTTCGATTTGGTAAATACTAAATTTACCAAATTATTGTTCTTATGTGTACATAACACGAAAATTTATGTTGCATGTTCTTAAATGTGAATACTCGTCACTATATATCTTTAAAATATACCATATGTATACATATTTTATTTAATGAGTATTCACAAGATAAATGGATACGAGTGGTACAATATATTCTTGTCATGTTTTCCCCAGGTGAGATAATTAGAACTCACAAGACAAACGAAATGTCTTCTTGCCATGTCCGCCGGTGTAAAAATAAAAAAAATACGGATGAACCCCACCGGCGGCGGCGTTCAGTCCATTAGTAAAAAACGGAAAAATTTATTATCTCGTTGTAAACAAGATTCAAACCCCCTATCACGTGGTCCCTACCCAAACGGAAAATAATTGAGATCACAGTACCAACCGTACTACATTGATGAGACAATTATAGTCGTGTCGAACTTGCAAATGGGACCCATATGGCAGCCTCTCCCACCCGGCTTCGGGAAGCTTCGTCCGGGCATCCAGTACTGTAGTCTGTTAATTGCATCTTCCACGTGTGTGCAAAGAATTAATGCAGTGCAGGAGCAGACGACAGCAGAACTGCAGGAGTAGAAGACTCCGGCAGAGGAACAATCTGTCTCAAAAATCTCACAGCCAGTGGGAAAATCTTCATACAAATGTATGGAATTTTTTATATAAATAATTCTTTTAAAAAATAAAAATTACAAATGTGACACATAGTTTGAAGAATTTATAAAAATAACTTATTTTAAAAATACGATTGATCTGAGTGGTACCACGTGACATCTTTTTGGACGATAGAGACGTACTGCACAATTTGTGTGTGACAAGAGGATTAGACATCTCTGCCACACTCTTAAAATATGATAAGAGAGGTTCTCTTTATGGCAGGCAATTTTATGATAACTCATTTATTGATAAGCGTATTTGCCGCATAATAGATGCGCAATAGAAGAGTTCTGTTATATATCTATTGTATGTCAGACTCACTTATCGACATATGAGTAGACATAAAGTTGTTTGTTGTAGAGGGATCCTCTGCTGTCGTACTTTAGAAGTATGATAGAGACGTTTGATTCTCCCACCACACAACACAACACTCTATTGCACCACCCAAATAATGTTACATGCCAATATTGTGTTCAACTGCACTTTCAAAACGAATTATTTTTGTAAATTTTATTAATTGTTAGTTATATTTGTATTTTTTTTAAAAGCGTTATTTATATAAAAAAATTTTGCAAATGTATGTAGGTGACATTTTTTATTTCAGTGTCAAGGTCTCTTACACGCACGCATCTGATGAACAATAATAAAATCTGCGAATTCTGACCATGTTTGCAGGTGAACTGCCCTAGCATACAGTGCCAATTGCTTCTTTCAGGGCTTATAGTGCTGCAAACTTTGCCAAGGGGAAGTCTTCTATCTTGCAAAGAGTTGATTTTAAAACTTCATTGCTTTCTTGTAAAAATAAATATAATTAATTTTTTTTATAATCCTTAACAAAGAATTAATAAGAATCTTAATAGAAAAACTAATACGAATCCTAATAGACTAAGAATTCTAATATACTACTCTATCAAACAGTCTCTCTCAAGTTGGGCGATAGATATCAATCATCCCCAACTTGTTACAAGTTAACACATACTCTTTGAGACTAATTCTTTTTGTCAAACAATTAGCAAGTTACTCTCCAGAAGATACATACTCTAGTTTCAAGTTTTCTTTGTCTAAGCGCTCTTTAATGAAGAAGCGATCAATTTCCACATACTAGTGCGGTCATGTTGCACTGGATTATCAGCAATATTGATCGCTGACTTATTGTCACACCACAGTGTCAAAGTTTCACCTCGAAACAATCGTAATTTTGACAACAAACCTCTCAACCAGAGCATGTCACACAAGCAAGAAGACATAGCCCTGTACTATACTTCTGCTGTAGATCGAAAAACAACATTATGTTTCTTATTTCGCCATGACACCAAGTTGCTTCCCACAAAAACACAATACCATGATGTTGATCTCCTGTCATCTAAACAACTTGCTCAGTCAGCATCACAATAGCCTACCACATCAAGATTCATATTTTTCCTGAACCAGAGACCTTTCCTGGACTACCCTTCAAAGATCTTAGAATCTTATATACTGCTTCTATGTGCTCCACTCTTGAGTCATGCATATATCTACTTACCACACTCACCATATGAGAAATATCGGGTCTTGTGTGACAAAAGTAAATAAGACGCCCAACAAGTCTTTGATAACTCTCCTTGTTAGTTGGGTTTCCAACTTAATCACTTAACTTGTGGTTCTACTCAATACGAATAGAGACAACACGACATCCTAACATTCCAGTTTCATTCAGCAAATCTAGAGTATATTTTCTTTATGAGAGAACTATACCCTTTTTAGACCATACAATCTCTATGCCAAGAAAATATTTGAGATAACACAAATCTTTCACTTCAAATTTCTTTATCTAACTTGTTCTTCAAACGGACAATCTTCTCAGCATCATCAACTGTGATGACAATATCATCGACATAAACAACAAGTATTGTAATGATTGCTCCAGAGTGCTTGAAAAACACAGTATGATTCCCATTACACTGCTTGTAACCCATACTAAATATTGTACGTTTGAATCTATCAAACTAGACCCTCAGAAATTGTTTTAAGCCATATAAAAACTTTTTCAGTTTGCACACATTTCCACTTCACCAAAACCTAGTGGGGCCTCCATATATATATATACCTCTTCCCGTAAATCACTATGCAAAAAGGCATTCTTCACATCAAGCTGATATGGTGCCAGTTGAAGTTTACTGCACAAGAGATTAAAGTTCTCACCATACTCATTTTTACTACTGGTGCAAAAGTCTCATCATAGTCAATTCGACATTTGACTATATCCCTTTGACACCAGTCTTGCCTTATATCTTTCAAATCTTGCCTTCTGCATTTTGCTTTATGGTATACACCCATTTGCATCCAACAACTTTCTTCCCGACTGGAAGAAAGACTAGTTCCCAAGTCTCATTTTCATTTTTCTTCAATGCCTGAAATTCCTCCTGCATAATACGAAACCACAAAGGATCTTGCATTGCCACTTTCCAATATTTTGGTATGGGCACAGATTTTAATAATGCAATGAAAGACTTATATGTAGAAGACAAAGAAGAATATGAGACAACATGAGAAAGATCACCCTCAAAGTCATACCTAGCTGGAGGTTTACCGACATTGACTTGGGACTCTACGATGAGCAATAGGAAGATCAAGAGATACATTACCACATGTTTCAGAGGGAGACGAGGTCAAAGGTGAGACAACTGAGGAGGGGTCAGGGACAATGACTTGCGTGGATGACTGGTCGTCAATCTCAATCACAGGAGACTGGGGCTGTTGTTGCTCCCCCTGAATTCCAGTGCCACAAAAACGCTTCCTCCTCATAACTCCAGTATCTCCACCTCCATTGGCACACACCCCCCTCATCCGCAACAGGACATGGAATTATACCCACAGTAACATCACCACCTCCACCATGGTTACCACTACTCACTCCATGGTCACTACTACTCACTCCATCATTTTCCCTCTCGCTACCAGCATTAGGCAGGTGAGAAGAGATATCACAAAATAAATGCTTTAGTTCAATTTTCTCATCATAGAAGGGCTCAAACTCCCGAAAAGTGACATCCACACTCACAAACATCCGTTTGGCCTGAGGACTCCAACACATGTAGCCCTTCTGTCGAGAAGAATATCCCACGAATATACACTTCAAAGTTTGAGGGTCCAGCTTTCCTGCAGAGGGTCGATAATCCCGCTTATAATTTTGCAACCACAGGAATTTGCACAAGTTTTCTGAGAGAATTTTAAACGGCAGAAATTATAGCAATTTCTTGCAAAGGTACTTTTGCAGCAACTCTTAGCCTCTACTTGGATTTGTTCCACAACTAAACCTAGTATGAGTACACAAATAATCACACTCTTCAGATTTTTACCTCTCATATCCATGGTATCTAACTCTCACAGAACACAACACTGACAAATGACGACTTATATTGAACTGCTGAAACTAGACATGCAGGGCTGCTCCTACTTATAGGCAGCAGATGTTATGTTGTACGCTGCACTTAAACGTGATTAAGGTGGAATAATATTTCCTCCCAACTACTTTGATTGTTTCATTTGGATTCTTATCAATCTACCTGGCACCATAATTAATGTCTCGTGCAGAACGACGCAAGACTTTTAAGCAAATTAACTGCAAGCTTGTTCGTGACTTGTGGGCATTAGACAATACTACATGTCACTGCTACCTATAATGGAACAAAATAACTGAGAAACATATAATAGGAACGAAAAAATAAATAATATTATTTAATTTCATTAATAAGAAAATATACTAATTTTGATTTGTTAGAGTTAGTTTATGTCGCATATTTTTTAATTCTATATGTCTTTAAAGTATGTTATATACATGTTTTATTTAACGAGTACAAACGGGTAAATAGACACAAGTGATAGTGGAATGTACTCTTGTGTAGTCATTTTTCTAGTAAGTTTTATTAAATTTAAATGGGAAGAATATGACCATTGCAAAATATTACGGTTGGACAATTTGACTACAAATACAACTTGGGTCCATTTGTTTTTTTAATTTATTCAATTCTGTTATTTTGGTTTTTTTTCTTCAAATTTTGGTTATTAAAAATAAATACCAAATTAAAATTACTATAATTTGTTTCGGTATATCGATACAAACAAAAAAAATTTGTTCGATTTGGTAAATACTAAATTTCCAAATTATTGTTCTTATAGGTAGACGACACGAAAATTTATGTTGCATGTTCTTAAATGTGAATACTCGTCACTATACATCTTTAAAATATATCATACATATAAACATCTTTTATTTAGTGAGTACTCACAAGATAAATGGACACAAGTGGTAGAATATATTCAACCGGAAGCTCTGATACCAACTGATGCGCCAACGGATGCCGATTTTCTGGTGAGAGGGTATGTTTGGTTGGGTGGAACGTGACCTAGGCGAAGCGGCTACCAATCCAGACAGGTGTGGACGCCAGGAATCGTCAAACCACGATCACAATTTGTTATCAACCGTGCCAAACACGGCTGACCTGACCACGAAGGTCAATTCCTGCGATGCAACCAAAGAAACACAGCAAGAACAAGATAAAAGCAACTAAATTTGCTGGAATTTGACTAAGCTCACACAGTTTGGGGTTCCGAGCTCGTTCCTGATGATCTAGCCAATACAAAAGGAATCGAGGAAGTCTCACACGCGCAGTGGATAACTAAACAAAACAAAACCCGAGTAAGAAGAAGGGTAGCGGCGGTGAAAGGGATCTAGGATATCGACTAAAGGGGGGTGAATAGGCGATTTTAACAATTTAACAACTAGTCAAGCAATTAATAATAAATGAGAGCAAATAACTAAAACAAGATGAACAACGAACAATTTAACACAAGGATATATCCCGTGGTCTCGGTGATTTGCCGATCACCCCTAATCCACGTTGAGGCAAACTCAAATTTCTTACCGCTCCTCTATCTAGTCAACCTTCTTTCAAGAAGTGACCTAGATCTCAAGCCGGATTAGTATGATGAGTTATCCAAATCTCGATTTCACTAATGATGCACTTTACCGTTTCGGCAAGGCATGCTCGACCCTTTCACAAGATGTTTTGAGGCTTCTTCACAATCTTCCTTGAAGAGCTCTCCAAAACCTTCCTCCTAGCCATCTAGGAGGCAGCAAACTCCAAGAGTAACAAGCCGGTGATGATCACTTAACCTTCTTCTAGTGCCACAAGATTGATTTAGTGATCTAAATGCAATGCACTAGAAGATATCAAATGCACACTCTCTCAAATTTAAGAATTTGAACACTAGAGTGTATGAAACTTATTTTGCTCTCAAGGATGATGACAATGTTCACAAAATATGCCAAAAGTTATGAACAGGACCGTGCATGGGAGTATTTATACTCCCCACAATAAATATAGCCGTTACCAGCCGTTGGAAGAAAAACATCACTTGGCGGTCAGACCGTAGGTATAATCCGGGTCAGACCGCCGCAATTGCAATGGCATTAAATAGACGCAATTAATGCTCACCTGCCCTTGTCAGGCACACTCACGATCAGACCGGAGCCAATGGCGGTCAGACCGTGAAACCGTCCAAAGACGACATAGTTTCTGGACACGTTATACGGTCAGGCCGATAATTACGGACAGACCAGCCACACGATTAGACCGTAGTTCAAAAACTCGGTCAGACCATTTTAGCGGTCAGACCGGTCCAACAAACGGTCAGACCGTCTTAACACATCAAGTTGCAGAAAATTAGGTCAAGAAGCTACAGGAGTCTGACTTAAGTTTTAACTACGGACAGACCGACCTTTTTAATAAAGAAAACACACTTTGACATAACGTCAGTCAGTCCGAAACACCATTCGGTCAGACCGTCTATTCGGTTAGATCGGCCAACAATCGGTCGGACCGACTGAGACAGAGTTTGGCTGAATTGAATTGAAACAAGCATTTTCAAAGTATATGAGCTTCTAGTATGCAATGCAAGTTGTTTTTATGACTTGTGGCACATAGATGAACTATTTCATGATACACCACATGCTCATCTTAATAGTACGGCGATTATCCTAAAATCCGGTCAAAATTCTTCTTTAATCACCTTAGACCGGTAAAATAAAAAAGATCCTATTCCGTACCTTTGCCTCTTTGCTCAATGTCCTTTCTTCATCATGTGGCTCTTTCTTTGCCTTTCATTAACCTGTCTTTTGAGTTTGATCTTGACACAACTTAACAGGTAACGTTAGTTCAACATTTGTAATTGTCATTAATTACCAAAACACTCTTTAGGGGCCTAGAAGCTACAATCTCCCCCTTTTTGGTAATTGATGACAACATAAAGAGTAGATGATTGAATTTTGAGCATTAAAAGGATTTTTCAATAAGCATAGTAGAGAAAGACACACTCCTCCTAAATGTGAGACCCCCATTTGAGGGTCACCTTGGCAACCGCCCAGGTAGATTGCGCACAGAAAGGTACATCACAAGCTCACAACAACAGGATTCACTTTAAATAATAAAACTGGTAGATAAAGCAAGTACAAGGTCACGAGGACCACTATTACAATATCATAATGCCAAGGGTGGCACTAATTAAAGTTGATACAAAAGTAGAGAGTTTTTCAAAATCAAGAATCGGTATCGAAGTACCGAACACAGAAAAACAACACAAAAAGCAACAACAAGGGTCTTCACTTCCTTCTGCAGCGGCTCTGGAAGGGCTTCCTCCACATCGGACTCAACTTGGCTCATGACCCTCCTAGAAGCTCAAATCATCTGGAAAGGCTCTTTCCTCTTCTTGGTGCTCAAGGCCAGGGGAATCGGGATTCTCAAATCCTTCTTCTGAATTTGTTTGCAAAGGCAAGGGTGAGCATGTTTTTACACAATGCTCAGCAAGTCTCGTTACAAAAATGTAGGTATATAGATGAGGAGTGATCAAGAAAAGGGGTTTTGGTTATATATATATATATATATATATATATATATATATATATATATATATATATATATATATATATAAGAATAGAGTAGATTTTCACTCTAAAATCATAAAGAAAGGCTTTTAGTTTTCAAAAGTAATACTTTAAAATCTTAATTTATACTTTAGAAATCGTTATGTGATGGTCTCCCATGAGTCATCACTTTTATTTACTCATGTTATGAAAACATTCCAAATCATTACTTGTGCTATAACCCATGGATAACATCCACTACGAAAAGACTCCTGAACCTGAGAGTACAGAGTATCTAATACTTCTTTTACACTTTGCAAAGGTGTACCTCTTTTTAAATCCACTGGTTCACTCGGCTTTCAAGTCGGTACAGCTCCATGTGACTTATACACATGTGACAAGGCCGAGATCACACAACGCTTTTGCAGTTCAGTATTAACAGTATCCCCGCCCGGTAAATAGACAATTAAGTCTCAAGTACCGTTGTGGGTCATCCCCACTGCCTTACTTCCTAGCCTCTGGTCTATGTTCCCGCAGGACACATAGCCTTGGTCTGTGTCCACGCAAGACATATGACCGTTTAAGATTACAACCGCTCACGGCTTAATCAGGTCTAGGGCGCCTTCCTTCTTTCCACCTTTATCTCTCATCATTTTTCTGAACTCACATCACTCATGGCCGAACTGCGGCCCACCAGTTTCCACGCGAGAAACCAGACCGACAAACCATGCAGGGAACTGCTAATACCAAAAAGCTACTAAGTTATGTCTGTCCCATACCAGGCAAGTGGTTGGTACGTTTACAATTCACATAGAGACACAGCACAAGGTTCTTGTCCTTATGAACCAATAGTGAGGAGCATTCACATTCCCTGATGCGCACCGCACCCTCTCCATACAATCCAATCCTCACTACTGATCCCTTTTATCAGTTTTCTTGACAAAACAGTTTTCATTATAACTTCTCATGTATTTGACCATTTCAAGTTTAATGTGGATATTCAGTATATGAGTCCTAGGGTGACAAAAGCATATATAAGAAGGTTCAATAACAAGAGGGTTTCATGATTCATTAGGTAATATCTACTCATGTCATTCAAACATAACTTGTATCTCAAATAAGCATGCATAGTAAGAAACAGTGAATATACTTCATGAGAAAATATTGGGTGAGACATGATCAAAGGAATGAGGCTTGCCTTGCACTGCTAGGTCTAATTACTCGGACGAATCTTCAAAGACTTCTTCCGCTCCTTCAGCTTCGGGCTCTGCGGCGGACACAAGCAATACAACACATACGCTACATAAGCATACATAAAATAGTTTCCATAGAAAATATTAAGTAAATAAGTCATGCATGCAGGGGAAAAGGTTAGGGCAAGGTCACAAGGGTTCTGGTCGAAGAAACGGCTAAAAAGGATTGAACGTCGAAGGGTCGACATTCAGTTCACGGCTTTGGCATAGCTTCAAACTGGTATTAGGATGGTTTTCTGGAGAAGTGACAGAAGGGAAAGATGTAGAACACAGCTCCAGGAATCTAGGGGACAAAGTGACATTTCCATTGCTCAACCAGAAAGGGTCAAACAAGGCTAATGCCAGTGGCTGACATGCACTGACATAGTGCAGACATTGCCAAAAACTAGGGCAAAGCACAAATTTTGATACAGGGCTCCAATTGATGCACAACTTTGTCTGGGAGGTAGGCCTTGATAACAGGAACAAAATACTTAACAGGATCAAGGGCTGAAAGTGGCTGGAAGGTGATGGAATTTAGTGATGAACTGCTGTGATCTGGACAAGAACTGGGCTTCTGGACAGTGATCTTGGCAAGGGCATATCTTCCAATCCAGGCGGATCCAGATGTCGAGCTAGTGGAAGAAAATTCTCAGGGAGGTGAGGCAAAGCAAAGGGACAAAGTTTCAGAAGCTAGATCGGCCGGGGAAGAATTCCGGCGACCGGTGCTGGAGAAGACGACACTGGAGATTGGAGGTTTTTGATACAAAGCATTTGAACTCGATTTCTTGCTCAGAGAGTGATAGGGTGATTTGTGGAAGCTAATGGATAAGTCAATTTGGCTGGGGAATAGTTGGTACGGCCTGGCGACGAGAGCCAGATCATCGGCGGCGAGCCAGAACGGGAAAACTTCAATTTCAGTTCAATTATGCAATCTGAGCGCACAGGCTTGCTAGATGGGGCCTACTGATCAAGAAACTCTATTGGAGGGGAAACCAATTTGGGATGAAATGAACAGCATTGGGGAAACAGGGCAAACGGCCGTTTACGGCGATCACCGGCGATGGGGTTCAATCTGGTGCAATTAACTGGTATGACACAGAGAGGGAGGTAAGGGAGGCTTACTGGTACAGTTGAATTGGAAGGAGAAGCCATGGTTTGCTCTGGCGACGGTGGCCTCAAAAACAGCTCGCCGGAGAAGAAGAAGGGAGCGGCGAGGGCACTGGAAAAGATTTGGCTAAGTCCTGAGACAAGGAATTTGCACAACACTGGGTGTTTAAATAGGCTCTGGGGCGAAGCTAGCGAGGGGAAAACAGCGGGGAAAATTGAGCCAGGGACAAGGATGGCCGGGCGCAGGTGAGACAACGGCGACGACGACGTGATGTGCACGGGCTGTGCAGTTGCTTTGCCAGCGTTGTCGGGAGCGCATTGGAACTAGGTTTGAAACGGCGCGGATGCGGAGGCAGCAACGCAGCTCCGGCGATCACACGTACACGCATGCAAGTGCCACGGCCACGGGCGTGCGCGCGCGAAAACGCTGCTGGAGCGTGGGCGTTTAACCGCTGGGTTTAGCAGGGTCGTTGGTCACTGGCACGTGCGCGCGGGGTGGCTCAACCGATCACGAGTACAGGCGACCGGAGAAGATGGCCGGCGGCGAGGAAACATGGCGAGGCAAAGTGGCGGGGCACTGGTCGAACGGGGCCTGGTCGAACAGGGACCGAAAAAGAATAGCTCGGGCTGAAATGCAATTTGAAACTTGCTCCAGGGACTGATCTGTGAGGAAAAGTTGAATTAGAAATGGGCTTGATTGTAAATCTGGAGATCTGGAGGGCTGATCTGAAATCTGATTTCAGGAATGAGTTGCATAAGATTAATGGAACTCATCTAGCCAAAGTTTGACAAGATCGGGCAAGATCTGAGGGGTTTCGACAAAAGTGGGGAAAACGACTTTAGGGTAAAACAGGGTAATTAGAGTTTCAAAAACGGCGAGGGTCGAAACTCAGGTTTAGGGCAGGATTTGGAAATTCTTCTAGAAGGGAAAAATGTTCAGAATAGTGAATGGGAGATATTCACTGAATCAGATCAAAGTTTGGAGGTGGTCTGAGACTTTTAGTCTTTTTTGGGCTTCTGACAAATCTGAAAAGAGCTGATTTGTGAAAAAGATCTGAGCGAAAGGCAACTTTTTGGGGTAAGTTGCTGGCACAACTGGGATCTCATTCTGAAATAGAGAGGGACGAGGCGAGCCAGGATTTGGGAAAAATCGGGGTGTTACACTAAATATATGAATATGAGAATTTTGGCCTTTTGGTGGTGTTCAAGCAATCAAACATGTATATAAGAGGATATCTTAATTCTTTTAACAAACGATATCAACATCACAAAGGTCATAAGAAAATAACAAAAAACACATCTCATATAACATGAGGTAACAATCTCACAAAAGTGTCATCCAACATAAGTGTCATCCACATATAACATGAAGTAACAAAACACATCTCATATAACATGAAGTAACAATCTCACAAAAGTGTCATCCAACATAGGTTATCAAAACATCACAGAGAAGTTATCAAAAGTCATTAAAGCTTTACATCAAAAGTTCTTTCGTCATTAAAGCTTTACATCAAAAGTTCTTTCATCTAAAGTTCTTCTCCCCCTTTGGCATCAATTGCCATAAAAACTAAGAATCGGCGGGAGCATCATCATCTGGAGGGTGGAAAGGAGGAGTCTGAGGGAATCTGGTATAGAAATGAGCGGAGGAGGCGTCGAAGCGCTGCTCGAACTGATCCTGGCGCGATGAGAAGGTCTGGAATTGATCATTCAATGCCGCCAAGTCCGAGCATGCGAGCTCAAACCCCTGGAGAAGAGTAGCAAACTGATCCATCATCGGCTGATGGAACTGCTGCTGGAACTGAGAGAACCAGGCGGGGGCTTGGCTAGACTTTGCTGGCTGCTGAGCCTGCGGCTGAGGTGGAGGATGCATAGGCTGAGCCTGCTGCTGCTACTGCTGATGGGGCTGTGCTCCATGGTCTCGAGCCAAGACGCACGGATTGACACTAAACGGCTTATGGCCGAGGTGCCTGATATCGCACGATCCGCGTGGAAACTTCGTCTTATGGAGCAACAACGACATGATATAAGGAGCAAAGTAGAGATTCGGAAGAGTGGTTACCGAGACATCCTCAATTGTCTTCAAGATGAATGTGACAATGTTGATCCGATGACTCTTGAGGATGTGGTCGATGAAGTTCCAATAGTAATCTCGGACCGCTTCTCGATTTCCACTCTTTGGATGGATTGTGGCTCGGATGATTTTGTTGACCACAGCAGGGAGGACTTTAAGACCTGTAACAGTGCCAGGTACTATCCTCTGTCCACCTCCCGGCTGCTCATAAAACTGGAGCCAGTCATCCTCATGGAGGTAATCCTCATCCTCCATATTTATGCCCTCCTTCATTTCTTCATAGTTGATCTTATTTGCCCCAGCAAACTCCTCAAATATAGCTTCATATCTTCGAGTGCCTGTCATCCACATGATCTTCTGTTCTGCCCATATGATCTCAATCGTAGCATAAAACTGTCGGATAGCAGAGGCGTTCCATGGGCATTTGTGCTCCACAAAGTCATAGAGTCCAATGTCCTTGAAGATCTGCACCAAGGGAGCCATGATGGGCTGATTCACCACATACGCCCATTCGATCCACTTGTGCTCGAAAATGTTCTTGTGGATCAGATGCCCATAGAATGCATCCTGCTGGATCATCGAGTGGAAGTGAGGAATCGTGGCATCATTTGCGTGATTGTAGGCGTAGGAGGTCCTAGCCTTTGTATAATCACTTGATGTCCAATTTTTCTTTGGTCCTTGATAAGCATGGACGTTGATCTCATCATCCTCACTCTCGATATCCATGCCCATGTGCGAGGATCTGCCACGGTGAGAAGACTGTTCTGTTTCGGAGTCTCCGGGCGATGGCACCCAATCATCATCGTGACTGTCACTACTGCTTGGCAGTTGAGCTCGTTTTGGCCGCTTCGCCAATTTCTTCTTGTTTGTCCGGACGGAGACAGTTCCTTGAAGACCTCGACCATTAGAAGATTTGCAAGATATTCAGCAGGTAAGATACTAAGAGACAAGAATGTATGAAGAGAATAGAGACAACAACAGATCAGCAAACCCTGGCTCTACTGTTGCTGTCGGTCAGACCGAAACAGGGGCGGTCAGACCGATGCAACCGTAGAGTTAGGGTTTGTCAAGATTCCTGGGATTTAGGTGATTTTAAGGTGCAATGTGGACAGATAAACGAGTGTAGGCAATCAGTGCATCAAGAGGAAGAATCAATTTTAGGTTTTGAAAGGATTTAAACTTGATTCACCATATTTGCCCTAAATCCCAAGATGAACAGGAAACAAATTTGATAAAGAAGAGGAATCTGAGCAATATACCTAGAAGACATGGTTTGGAGATGATTTTGATCAACGGTTTGTCCGTGCGTCGCTAGGGTTTGACCGGAGAAGAAGATTCCAAAAACTTTGTGGCGCACGTGAAAGAGACAGGAGTGGGGAAGAAAGTGAAAACGGACAGAGATTCGGGATAAAAGTCTCTGGTCATGAAAATTCGGTCAGACCGTGGGCAAGAGACCGGTCAGACCGCTGGAGGAAGGGATTTTGAGATGCTCTCTGGAGATGCATTCGGTCAGTCCGCAATTTGTTCGGTCAGACCACTGGAAGGACTGAAAAACTTGAAGAAATTTGTTTGATTTGATGCTCATAAGAGATTCAAATAAGGTAAGATATATATATATATATATATATATATATATATATATATATATATATATATATATATATATATATAAGATAACTATAAGTAAGATATAGACAATATCACCAAAAGGGGAAGTATTTATCTTACAAATTAACATATTTTTGGTTAATTTTACTCAATTGCCGATAAAGAGCCTAAAATACTCTTAAAATGAGAAGTTCATGCAATCAAGTAACAATTTAAGCACAACCAATATGAGTCCAACATTTCAAGCCACATTTGATATATCAATGACGTTAAGCTCATTTTGGAGTTTACAAAAACGACCTTCATCTAAGAGCTTAGTGAATATATCCGCTAATTGATCTTCGGTTCTCACATTATCCACCACCACATCACCTTTAGTAACATGATCTCTAAGGAAGTGGTGTCGGATATCTATATGCTTGGTCTGAGAGTGTTGAACTGGATTTGTGGCTATCTTCACTGCACTCTCATTATCACACAAAAGAGGCACTTTTTCAAATTTTATTCTATAATCCAACAAGGTTTGCCTCATCCAAAGCAATTGTGCACAACAACTACCCGCGGAAACATATTCCGCTTCGGCGGTTGATAGAGCTACTGAGTTTTGTTTCTTGGAGGACCAAGAGACTAAAGATCTTCCTAATAGTTAACAACTCCCAGAGGTGCTCTTTCTATCCACTTTACATCCTGCATAGTCGGAATCAGAATATCTAATTAATTCAAATTTAGCACCTTTTGGATACCACAACCCTATACTAGATGAATATTTTAGATACCTCAAAATGCGCTTAACGGCCATTAAATGAATTTCTTTAGGAGAGGCTTGAAATCTTGCACACATACAAACACTAAACATAATATCGGGCCTAGAAGCAGTAAGATACAGTAAACTACCAATCATAGATCTATAAAGCTTTGAGTCTACCGGTTTACCTCCTTCGTCAGAGACAAGGTGACCGTTTGTGGCCATTGGTGTCCTGATTGGTTTTGCTTCTTCGAGTCCGAACTTCTTGAGTAGGTCCTTCACATATTTGCTTTGACAGACAAAAGTTCCTTCCTTGAGTTGTTTAACTTGTAGTCCGAGGAAGAAACTTAGTTCACCTATCAAGGACATCTTAAATTCCCTGGACATCATATTACCAAATTCCTCACAAAAATCTTGGTTAGTAGATCTAAATATGATGTCATCAACATAAATTTGACATACAAAGAAATCATTTTCAATTTTCTTAGTAAATAAAGTAGTATCAAATTTCCCAATTTTAAAGCCTTTTGAAATTAAGAAGTCTTTAAGTCTTTCATACCAAGCACGAGGTGCTTGTTTAAGACCATAAAGAGCCTTGGAGAGTTTATACACATGATTCGGCTTTGTAGGATCTTCAAATCCAAGAGGTTGTTTAACAAACACTAATTCATTAATTTTTTCATTTAAAAATGCACTTTTGACATCCATTTGATAAAGTCTAATATTATGAGATGAAGTAAAAGCAAGCAAGATTCTAATAGCTTCAAGTCTAGCTACGGGAGCAAAGGTTTCACCGAAGTCCAAACCTTCAACTTGAGTATATCCTTGAGCCACCAATCTTGCTTTGTTTCTTACTACCACTCCGTTTGCATCTTGTTTATTCTTGAAAATCCATTTAGTTCCAATGACGTTGTGTTCATCCGGATTTGGTTCTTCGACCAATTCCCAAACATTGTTGCGGGTGAAGTTGTGTAATTCTTCATGCATAGCATTCATCCAATCCGGATCTTTTAAAGCTTCATCTACATGTGTGGGCTCAAAAGAGGAAACAAAAGAGTAATTTTCACAAAATGAACCAAGACGAGAACGAGTTTGAACACCCTTACGCAAATCACCAACAATTTGATCGACGGGGTGATCCTTGGAAATTGAGTGATGAATTCTTGGATGATCAACCGGGTTTTGTGAGGTAGAGGTAGACGGTACTCCCGGTTATTGTTGAGACGAATCTTCCACATTAACCACTTCAACTATTTGATCTCCATGTTGAGGTGTTGACAAAGAGGGGATAGCTTGAGTGGATGGATCTTCATCTTGATCACTATCTTCTTTCGGCTTAATATCCCCAATGGCCATGTTCTTCATCGCCACCCTCAACCCTTCATTACCTACATCATCCAAGTTGTCTTGCTCCTCTTGAGAGCCGTTAGTTTCATCAAATTCAACGTCATGTATCTCTTCAACCAAACCGGAGTTTTGGTTGTAGACACGATATGCTTTGCTATTTGATGAGTATCCTAATAAAAATCCTACATCACATTTACTTTGAAATTTAGATAAGCGTGTACCTTTTCGCAAGATATAGCACTTACACCCAAACACTCGGAAGTAGGAAATGTTTGGCTTCCTTCTGATGAGAAGCTCGTAAGGAGTTTTCTTTAGTAGCCGATGACAATAAAGACGATTTGATGCATGGAATGCGGTGTTGATTGCTTCGGCCCAAAAGGTGTTCGAAACATTGTACTCCGAAAGCATGGATCTTGTCATGTCTATCAATGTCCAGTTCTTTCGTTCGACTACTCCATTTTGCTTCGGTGTATATTTGGCCGAGAACTCACATTTGATGCCCTTATCATCACACCAATTTTCAACCTTAGTATTCTTGAATTCGGAGCCATTGTCACTTCTCACTTTCTTGATTTTGAAACTAAATTCATTTTCGGCCCTTTGAGCAAAACTTTTGAAATTGTTAAACACAATTGACTTATCATGTAAAAAGAATATCCATGTATATCTCGAAAAATCATCTACAATGACAAGACAATAACTATTGCCACCAATGCTCACAAAAGTAGTTGGCCCAAATAAATCCATATGCAATAACTCAAGTGGACTAGAAGTTGACATTGTGCTTTTAGTTGGATGTGAGTTTGCAACTTGTTTTCCAACTTGGCAAGCACTACATAATTTATCTTTTTCAAACTTCACATCTTTTAAACCAACAACTAAATCATGTTTAACTAATCTATTTAGTTGTTTCATTCCAACATGTCCAAGCCTTCTATGCCACAGCCAACCTTTAGATGATTTAGTGAACAAGCATGTACCAAGATTTGCATCATTTGAATTGAAATCAACTAAATAGAGGTTGCCATGTCTAAAACCTTTGAAAATCAACCTATTATCATCAATACTAGTGATAATCACTTCTTTTGGATAAAAAGCACATATAAATCTAAGATCACAAAGTTGAGCTACGGATAAGTTAAGAGATTCGACAAGCAATATATTAGCAATGGAGAGGTCGTTTGAGATGGCAATTTTACCTAACCCTTTTACCTTTTCTTTGCTATTGTCTCCAAATGTGATCTTGTCATATTCCGCACCTTCGTTATTTAGAGAGGAGAACATATTGTGATTACCGGTCATATATTGAGTGCATCCACTATCGAGCACCCAATGTTGTCCTCCGGCCTTGTAATTTACCTATAAAACAAAGTTAGGTCCTTTTAGGTACCCAAATCTTTTTGGGTCCTTGGAGGTTAGTTACCAAGGATTTTGGGACCTAAATGGTTTTCTTTTTAGCACCAATTATAGGGGTTCCAATAAATTTGGCTTTAACATCATCATTGTTCATTTTGTTTAAAACATAGCAAGAGTTGTATATAAGAGATGAGTTATTTTTGCTAGCATGACAATTTTTCTCAATATGACCTAAACTTTTGCGTTTGTTGCAATATCCCTTTTCTTTTACAAATATGGTTTTAGATGGAACAAATGCATGTTTCCCCTTTTTAGGAATGTAGCCTTGATCTGTTTGAGACCTAGTCTTGGTTTTCGCACTAGGCTCGCCCAGATTCTAATATGCGGAATAGCAGGATCTTACTCGGAAATACCGAAACCCAAAGTAATTGCACAACTCTTTATTTCAAAGAGGGCTTTACACGTCGAACGTTAGGCACACTTGCCTACGTCGAAGGAACTATAAGTGTTTAAAACTCAAATAAGTTCTATGACTTTTCGATTGAATTCGATGATCTAAACTAGACCTATTACAAGGTATTTATAGTCCAATCGTATGAGTACGTATCAGACTTAGAGACCTAAACGTATTAGACTCATATAACTAATCCTAAACAGATAAGCTTAGTTATACACATTCGGATCTGATTACAATTCCGAACAGGGAACAAATTCCTTTTCCTAGTCGCGGACCAATCCATGGTCGCAAATCCTTTCCGAACATGGTTAAGGTCGCGAAGCCGTATGCGATCAGGATTTGGTCGCGAAGCCGCATGCGATCAGGACTTGGTCGCGAAGCCACATGCGATCAGGACTTGGAGATCCTCCCGGATCATGACTCCCTTGTTGAGAAGGAGCCAACCCCTGTTGCGACCTCACGATCAAACTGGAGATGTGGAAATTGGGCTTGTCCATCTTCTTTGGTGTACCACTTTGCCGCACGTGCTCGTTGATCTTTCCGACCGATTCGAAAAGTCTCCTTGGTGCTACTGCGGGTGATAGTCACCTTCTTTTCCAGAATCACATCTTCACGTAGAGGTTTGTCTCGTTGATAGACCAAGTCTTCAACAGATGGTACTATGGTATCTGGCTCATCATCCAGCATTGAAGGCTCGAAGAGTTTGAATCCTTCCCAAGGTCGCAAACCTTTCCAAAGTCGTAAACCTTTTCGTGGTCGCAAATCCGTTGTGAACTCGACCTGAGATCCTCCCGGATCATGACTCCTCTGTTGAGAAGGAGCCAACTCCTGTTGGTGACCAACTGTGAAGTTGTAGAGAACGACTGGGAGTTTTTGAACGAACACACGATGAGCAATGCTACAATCGTCGGATCGAATGTATGGATAGGCGCTCATAGAGCTTGGCACCTCCGTCATGGATTGTGGCCTTGGCCACTCGCAGATAGCCTTCCCCTTGTCGAGGTTAATACCATCACCGATCCCAAAGCTAGGATTGCGAAGTTTGAATAGTGGCGCCGTAGAGACAAGTTGCATGTCGTTTTCAACTAGTCGTTGTGGTGATCGACGATATACCTCTGCGAACAGCACGTTGTTTTCCGCAGGCAAGCTCGCCAAACAACCATCATTTTCCATACTTGATGTATCACAATTCCCTTGGCTAACTGGACGCATCACGCTGAGCACACACTTTGAGCATGCATTGACAATCCGTTTTGCCTGATTTGTTGTCAACAAGTCCTTGGTGTCGACGTGGTCATTTTTGCTGATGATAAATTTCGTCCCATCCTTTGTGAGGTCGTAGTCTTGAGCTCTTCGGTGGTAATGGGCGTCACGATCGTACAAGAACGGACTTCCAAAAATCACTTGGCAAATATCGATGGGGATGACATCGCATTGAACCTCGTCGATGTAACGAGTAGATATTGCAAACTTTAGAGTACATTGACTCTTGATTTGCTGATTCACGTCAGAAGTGAACCATCCCAGAGGATACGGTCGAGGATGTTGAGTCATCTGCAAACCAAGTCGTCGAACCAGCCCGGAGGAGACCAAATTCTTTTGGCTTCCGGGGTCGAAGATGGCTGCGACCACCTCGTGCTTCACCTGTATGTTAACAGTGAACAATTCCTCTGTCGGGTTGTGGTCAGTTGATGAACCCGAACCTTTCTCCGTCGGCATTGCCATTAGAGACAAGGTTGTGTCCGCCTTTTCAACCGAATCCAACTGGATAATTTCCTTTGCGAGTGGAATAGAAGAAACCATAGCTGTTCGTGTGCTTGGTTCATCCCTCCTTTTTCTTTCTGGTCGCAGTTCAGGATGAAGTTTATAACACTTCTCTTTTGTGTGCCCAGCAACATGACAATGCTCACAAGTGTTACCCGTATCGTGGGTACCCTCTCCGGAGTTTGTCGTGGTTGAAATCTCTCTCAAGTTCTTATCGTTGCAGGTCATATTCTTCTTCTCAATCGCCAAAGCAGTCGTACTCGCGGTCGAGATATCTTGAACTCTGAACAGACTTAGCTCAGTACTGATCGATTTCTGAAGTCCAGATGTGTACTTCCGAAGTACCTGAGGATCGGACAGTGAGATGCCGATGACCATTGCTTGTCGCCGAAACTCCGTCGTATAGTCTTGGACAGTCTGGTCGCGCCGTTGATACAATCTGTGCCAACGTTCCCATCTCTCCTCAAGGTAACTCATTGGATAAAATTCTTGTCGCATAAGTCGTTTGAATTGACCCCACGCAAGATCGTCAGCTTCACCACTGGTGACAAGAGCCTTCCACCATATCTTGGCGTGGTCCTTCATCTTCAAAGGTGCAAATTTGACCTTTTGAGCGCTACTAAACCCTTTCAGGTCAAAGTAGGTCTCAAGTTGGTCGATCCAAGAATCCAACTTCTTGGCATCGATCACCCCATCATATATGGGTATATCAATCTTAGCGTCGACTTTAAAAGATCCGACAGCTAAGGAGGTGTTGGCGAGGTCGTCGGTCTTGTGGTCGCCTTCGTCTTCATCTTCGTCTGCCCTGCGCAAGTCTTCACCAGTCTTCTCACCCATAACCTTCCCTACTTCAGGAGGTACAATCATGGCCTGCTGCTTAATCCAAGCAAGCACGGTTTCCATGTCGGTGGAGAGCTTAGCCACTTTTTCGGCTAGGTTAGCTTGAACGGAGGTATCGTCAGACATTGTCAGAGACGCGGCTGTAGGAACCGTCAATTGATCGCCTGGAATTTCGCCGGAGGTTTTGTAATCCTGGCGAGTCTTCACCATCCACAGGATAGGAAAGTTGCTCTGATACCAACTTGATCCGTTTGAGACCTAGCCTTGGTTTTCGCACTAGGCTTGCCCAGATTCTAATATGCGGAATAACGGGATCTTACTCGGAAATACCGAAACCCAAAGTAATTGCACAACTCTTTATTTCAAAGAGGGCTTTACACGTCGAACGTTAGGCACACTTGCCTACGTCGAAGGAACTATAAGTGTTTAAAACTCAAATAAGTTCTATGACTTTTCAATTGAATTCGATGATCTAAACTAGACCTATTACAAGGTATTTATAGTCCAATCGTATGAGTACGTATCAGACTTAGAGACCTAAACGTATTAGACTCATATAACTAATCTTAAATAGATAAGCTTAGTTATACACATTCGGATCTGATTACAATTCCGAACAGGGAACAAATTCCTTTTCCTAGTCGCGGACCAATCCATGGTCGCGAATCCTTTCCGAACACGGTTAAGGTCGCGAAGCCGTATGCGATCAGGATTTGGTCGCAAAGCCGCATGCGATCAGGACTTGGTCGTGAAGCCACATGCGATCAGGACTTGGAGATCCTCCCGGATCAAGCCTAGTCCTTCTTTTCTTAAGGAGAACTTTTGACTATCTAGTAGATGTTTTAATTTTGATTCTCCTACATAGCATTTAGCTAGATCATTTGTTAGTTTTTCAATTTTGTCCTTAAGTTCATTGTTTTCAAGACTAATCACATGGTCATCAATTTTAGGTCTAGATGGTAATTCAATCAAATCTTCACAAGATGTAGATATGCTAGATGTGGACATCATAGACAAGTCATTTAAAATATTGCAAGTGATGCCTATGTTATTACTCATTGTGTTGGCTTTATGAGTAATTAGTGAGTCATGGGCTTCCTTAAGTATCTCATGAGTTTCTTTGAGACTCTCATGAGATGTTTTTAGCTCCTTATAGGAATTTTGAAGAGTTTTGTATCTCTTCTTCAATTCTTTGAATTTTTCTTTTTCATTACTCATATAGTCATCAAAACCGGTGATCATCTCAACTAGGTCATCATAAGTATATTCATCTTCGTCACATGATACCTTCGATTCTCCTTTAGCCATGAGGCAATGAGGAGTGGAGAATAGAGATGGAGCTTCCTTGATAGGTACTCCGGCAAGTCCTTTAGGTGATGCTTCATCTCCATCTTTGGAATCGGAACTTGAAGCATCCGAATCCCATTCAATGAAGCAAGCTTGTCCGTCCTTCTTTTTCTTGTAATATTTTTTGAAAACCTTCTTCTTGCTTTCTCCTTCCTTTTCGTACTTCTTCTTTTTCACCGATTTTTCTTCTTCCTTGTTTTTGCATTGTGCGGAGATATAGCCCTTTTCACCACAATCAAAGCATCTTCTTTCTTCAAATGGGTTCCTTTTGGATGATTGTCCTTTCTTGAAGAACTTTCCTTGATATCTCTTCTTCATGAACCGCTTGAACCTTCTCACGAAGAGAGCCATTTCCTCATCGGTGTCTCTCTCATCGCTTTCTTCTTCATTGTCTTCCCTTTTGGAGGCTTGAACTTTGAGTGCTATGTTCTTCTTGGAGTCGGAAGCCTCATCTTTCACCTCTTCTTGGGATTTCTTAAATATGTCATAAGTGAGAATCTCACTCAAAACTTCCAAAGGAGTCACACTCTTCAAGTTTGAGCACACAAGTAAGGTTACAATTGTATCATATTTCGAAGGTAAAGCTCTAAGAAATTTATGACAAAATTTCACATTTGTGACATCCATACCAAGCCCTTTTAATTCATTTACTATGTTATTTAATTGGTGGAACATCTCCGAGACATCTTCATTGGGCAACATAGCAAACATTTCAAATTGACCCTTATGGATAAATAATTTAGCATCTTTGACCATCGAGGTTCCTTCATGAATATCCATAAGATTTCTCCAAATGTCATGAGCCGTTTCACGTTTACAAATTCTATTAAATTCACCTAGATTTAGAGCACTAGAAAGAACATTCATGGCTTGAGCATTAGCTAATGCATTTTCTCTATCTAGGTTAGTCATGTCATCATCATCTAGAATAGTGAAGCCCTCATCCACCACTTTCCAAATTTTTCCACCCATGGCTTTAAGATAGACCATCTTCTAGTTTTCCAATAAGTATAGTTTGATCCATCAAAGAGTGGTGGTTTGCCAATATTAATCCGACCCTCACTAGCCATCTTTATCCTACTCTGGGATGGTTAAATCCTCTAAATATAGAGTCCTTACTCTGATACCAATTACAAGGGATCTAGGATATCAACTAGAGGGGGGTGAATAGGTGATTTTAACAATTTAACAACTAGTCAAGAAATTAATAATAAATGAGAGCAAATAACTAAAACAAGATGAACAACGAACAATTTAACACAAGGATATATCCCGTGGTCTCGGTGATTTGCCGATCACCCCTAATCCACATTGAGGCAAACTCAAATTTCTAACCGCTCCTATATCTAGTCAACCTTCTCTCAAGAAGTAACCTAGATCTCGAGCCGGATTAGTATGATGAGTTATCCAAACCTCGATTTCACTAATGATGTACTTTACCGCTCCGGCAAGGCGTGCTCGACCCTTTCACAAGATGTTTTGAGGCTACTTCACAATCTTCCTTGAAGAGCTCTCCAAAACCTTCCTCCTAGCCGTCTAGGAGCCGGCAAACTCCAAGAGTAACAAGCCGGTGATGATCACTTAACCTTCTTCTAGTGCCACAAGATTGATTTAGTGATCTAAATGCAATGCAATAGAAGATCTCAAATGCACACTCTCTCAAATTTAAGAATTTGAACACTAGAGTGTATGAAACTTGTTTTGCTCTCAAGGATGATGACAATGTTCACAAAATATGCCAAAAGTTATGAACAGGACCGTGCACAATAAATATAGCCGTTACCAGCCGTTGGGAGAAAAAAATCACTTGGCGGTCAGACCGCAGGTATAATCCCGGTCAGACCGCCGCAATTGCAACGGCATTAAACAGGCGCAATTAATGCTCACCTGCCCTTGTCAGGCACACTCACGGTCAGACCGGAGCCAATGGCGGTCAGACCGTGAAACCGTCCAGAGACGACATAGTTTCTGGACACGTTATACGGTCAGGCCGATAATTATGGACAAACCGGTCACACGGTCAGACCGTAGTTCAAAAACTCGGTCAAACCGTTTTAGCGGTCAGACCGGTCCAACAAACGGTCAGACCGTCTTAACACATCAAGTTGCAGAAAGTTAGATCAAGAAGCTATAGGAGTCTGACTTAAGTTTTAACTACGGACAGACCGACCTTTTTAATAAAGAAAACACACTTTGACATAACGTCAGTCAGTCCGAAACACCATTCGGTCAGACCGTCTATTCGGTCAAACCGACTGAGACAGAGTTTGGCTTAATTGAATTGAAACAAGCATTTTCAAAGTATATGATCTTCTAGTATGCAATGTAAGTTGTTTTTCTGACTTGTGGCACATAGATGAACTATTTCATGATACACCACATGCTCCTCTTAATAGTACAGTGACTATCTTAAAATCCGGTCAAAATTCTTCTCTAATCACCTTAGACTGGTAAAATGAAAAAAACCATATTCCGTACCTTTGCCTCTTTGCTCAATGTCCTTTCTTCATCATGTGGCTCTTTATTTGCCTTTCATTAACCTGTCTTTTGAGTTTGATCTTGACACAACTTAATAGGTAACGTTAGTTCAACATTTGTAATTGTCATTAATTACCAAAACACTCTCTAGGGGCTTAGAAGCTACAGGCGGCCATAAATAGAGCGGTGGCCAGAGGAGGGGCGCTGGCCACGATGGTACCCACACACACGCAACCCTAGGAATACATGGGCTTTTGGCCCAAAGAAGAGGTGATGCAGCACCTGGTAGTGTCTGTCCCGTGGTGTATTTTGGCTATTTCCATTGTTCCTGGCCAAATGTGGCAGTGGGACCAGAACCATTGGAAAGCTTAGGAGATAATCTTTCCGTGGAGTGGTGGATCGTCGAAAACGGACTTCGGACGAGAAAGTTACGGCCGTTTGAAGTTGGACTGCTACTGGACTGCCAAAACGGGCTTTTCTGCGACTTGGGCTTCGACGGTGACTTGGGCTTGGAGTTGGACCTTCCTTGGGGCATTGAGGCTTCTAGCATGAGGCTTTGGACTACTGATGAAGGCTTGAAAGGCACGGCTTGTGGATTGAGGCATCCATGCGTCGAAGAAGTAGTAGGGGAAGGAGCGGCGGTTGCAACTTTGTCAGCCATGTCCTCATCACTATGGGCGGCCAGGTCGAAGTCTAATATCATCACGTGTAGCACGACACCACAAAAATAAAGCAAAACAAAGACCGATCATAAACATCAAGCAAAGGAAGCACAGCAGTGAGCTGGTCGAGCAGGTCACTGAACGCAGCTATTCTATGAAGCAACGCGCATCACAACAAAACCATAAAACAAAATAGTTTACCGAAAATGTGATCCATCAGCGGGTGGACAAGCAGGCAAAAGAAACAAATAACGTAAACAGGAAAATGAAGAAGCAAATAACAGCAGCTACGCACTGAACGCAACAAAAACACCCATGGGGGGAGCAGCATGGCTATCCCAGCCGCGAGTAACAAACACAAACAACCGCACACCAGCAATGCAATGAGCTGTTCGATGAGTTCAAGAAACAACACACGCGGCCGATACAATCAGTTGGAGGAGGCGAACAGCACACAACACAAATAACATAAATCGGAAAGAAGGATAAATATCAATGTAACAAATACAACAACACAGAATCAATCAATAAATTTGAAACAAAAAAAAGGTTTATCCACAGGAGAGAGCAACACTAACAGCAAGCAAACACCCGTAACACAGAAGCAACAGAACGAGTTGTGCTGCGGCAACAGAAACGGCGAAACCTACAAAACAAACAAATAAAATCCAACGAAAAATAAGGAGACCAGATCGAGCAATGCGGAGCGAAAAACAAAAAACAAAACAGGGAAAATGCAGAACAAATAAGGCCAATAGCGCCGATGCGCATGCCGACCCATTGGACAAGCACCAACGGAAGAACTTACTGGAGAATGACGCGGGCCACACAGCAACAAAATGCAGAAGCAGCACCCGCGAATGAACACCGGAGCAAAAGAGAGCAAAACCTAGAACACAGGGACGACAAAGGCAACCCAAGCACGGCAGCAACATAGGTGACGAAATCAAAGCAAAACGCCTCGGGATCCGAACGGAATGCAGGTACGTAAGAAAATTGGCACTGCAAAAGAAAACGATCCAACGGCCGCAAGGAACACGAAGACGCGAACCAATGAGAGGGCAGGAATGTGCAGTTCATCAACCAACACACGCGGAGCAATCCCAGCCGCCAAACCAAGCAATCAAACAAACCAGAAAAAACGGACACGCGGTCGATGGAGCAACAGCGACCGTCGAAAGCAAGGACGTACACACGTGGAATCATCGAAATGGCAAACCAAAGCGATCCAACGAATGCGAAAAAAAGATCACGTGAGCCAGCCAAGGATGCACGCACGTGGAACCATCGAAACGCGAACCGAAGCGATCCAACGGATGTGAAAAAAGAACGACGTGGGCAAGACAAGAGGTAGATGTGATGAACAAGATCAACATAGTGAGGATCAATATTATACGTATTATAGATACAGATGAACCCCACCGGCGGTAGTGGCGGTGGCGGCGTCCAGTCCATTAATAAAAAACAAAAAAAATTATTATCTCGTTGTAAACAAGATTCAAACCACCTATCACGTGGTCCCTACCCAAACAGAAAATAATTGAGATCACAGTACCAACCGTAGTACGAATTTTTTTTCCAAATAACCCTTAAAAAAAATTTGAAAACTAACCCCCTAACTTTTAAATTTTGCAAAAACGGCTCTCTGTCGCAAAGCCAGCCGCGAGACTGATCTTCAGTCGCTAGCCCGGCTAGCGACTGAACACGTGGCACGGCACAATGCCCCGCTGGCCCTGTGCCGTGCCATGCCAGCTTTCAGTCGCTAACCGGGCTAGGGACTGAAAGCTGCCTCTGAGACATTTTCAATTGACAAAGTTTTGGCCCGTGGTCGCGCTCGAAGGACTTTGTGATGATTTCACTTGGGAATTAGGACTCTAATTTCACACACAAGTGTAACTTTATTTCAGAAGCGTATTCAGCAAAAGTTTCGATGAAATTCGGCAAGATTTGATGATTTTGGGATAATTCGAAAACAGGGTACTTTAGGGTAATTAGAGTAATTAGAATTTCGAAAAATAGCGAGACTTGAGACTAAGGCGTCGGATGAGATTTTGAAAATCTTACAGAAGGGAAACTTGGTCAGAATAATGAATGGGAGATACTCCTTGAATTAGATCGAAGTTTGGAGATGAGATGTGGGTTTTAGCCTTTTTAGGTTCCGCGGAAAATCTGAAAAAGGTATAAGCCGCGATAATTCTAGGCTGATTTGCGAAAAGGAGTAAGATGACAAAGTTTTGGCATCGGGACCGTACAAGTACATACTAATTATGCATTTATACCGTGCTTTTGATACCTAGTTTTGTCTCGTTGGTTTGACGCATTTGTACGAAACTAGACGTCTCGGTGCAAAAGATGGTAGGTGCAAAAGTCGAAAAGACTAATCATACGAAAACGAGCATCAGATGAATAGGTAAAGGCTGAAAAGCAGAAACACAGAGTCATACAAAAGTAGAACAGTAGAAAACAGAAAACTCCAAAAAGTTGGAAACCTAACAAAAATGTACGAAAACTGAACAGTCTGAGAAAAGCCTACATCGGACTAGTACCCCCTCCTGCCCCTCTGTGGGGGGGCTGATACTCTGATGGTGTGTACCGAGAGGAGGGCTGACGATCCCTGACGCGCCGCCTCCTCACTGGTGGTGTCTGCGCAGCTGGTGGAGACTGGGAAGGCTGTGTCGACTGCGTAGGCGGCGGAGCATCGAGAAGGAAGCTAGGAAGCAGATGTGTCGGCTGTGTAGGATGCTGCTGTGCCTGGTCGAGAGGCTGGTGCCATGGAGGAGTATCGAGCTCTTCATCCGAAGAGCTATCGGCAGGCACGAAAACCGTGTTCAGTGGTGGAGGGCGCGACGACGACGGACGGTCCGCTGGTGGCACATGCGACGAAGGACTTGGCATTGACGGTGATGGTGGGGGGATCACGGTCAAGTGAGGTGGCAGCAGCACTCTGAAACCGACCAGAATCTGATCGACCTGCCGCTCGACCTCTGAACAATATGCGTACACATCGTCGCTGGGCATGGTGGGTCCGAGGTGGGCCTGACCATCATGTCCCGTGCACCAGTAGAGATGCCGCCGAGGATGTCTAGCTATGCACACAAATTAATGCAATTATAGAATGACAATCCATGTGAAAGTAAGGTTTCAAAGAGTTAAGGAACTCACAGAAGAGTGGATTCGCCCAGTTAGGCGTCGGTCGTAGCGGTCATCGATGGTGGCGGGAGGGATGGGCTCATCAGGCGCGGCGGGTGGACCGCCCGCCAATCGGTAGATCGTGCGAGGTGAGTACCAGGACAGATAGGAAAAATGGATGTCGTGGCTGTACGGCCTGTGCTCCTTGACCGTGCGTGTGTGGGCCCAATCCATCCACTCCTGCACATAAGGCTGCTGTCGACAAACGAAATCATCCCTCACTCGACCCTTCCTGGATTGCCTGCAGACAAAACAATTAGTTCGTAATGGAAATTATGTATAAAATAACATGTGAATGTAATGCATATTTGACGTACTAGTGGATATGGTGCGGGATCTGTCGAGGAGGCGGCACGGGGACAAGCTGGCGTAGGCCGAACTGGCGCATAACTCGCTCAGGCGAGTAACTCTCAATCATGTACGAGAAGACGAGCAGAACCTGGGTGCGCCAGTACACAGCATCCTGCGTACAAAGAGAAGAAAGGCCGACTGGAGCGACAGATTGGAGGTTTGCGGTGGTCCACAGATCCCAGATGATGCTGTCGTCGAGAAGCAGATCGAAGTCCATGGCGTACGAAGGATAACAGAGGTGCGCCTGATCTGTGGCCCACCTCAAACTCAGCCTAGCCCACCTCCATCCCATCACGGGGCCGTCTCTCGCATCCCCGACTAACGCGAACTGATCCCGCGGAACCAGCGGTCGACCGATGGGGAAATGCTCGTACGAACACATCTACAAGAGGATGGCGCACCCAGTGAAAAGAGAGCTGACCTGGTCTCTGCTCGTGGCATCGCACAACCCCCTGTAGGTGTGGCAGAGCACGGCGGATCCAAAACTGAACCTTGGCACGTGGCCCAGGGCCGAGTCGGCAATACTCCTGGCGAGCTGAACGTACTGCCGCTCGCAAATGTCTCCGTGGGTGCTAGGGAAGAGCAACCACCCATACAGGTACAGCAAGTATGCCTCAAGGTGGCGCCTGAAGACCTCCTCTGGAGCGGCCAAGGGGAGCGCACCATCGCGCACTGCGCGAAGGTAACTCTGGGGAACTCCCGCGTCCTGCGCAAACCCCCCCGCTGGCCCTTCTCCGTCGAAGCGCTGTAGGAAATCTAGGCGCCATGCAGCTCTCTCGGTGGCCGCTAGGACATATATCTCCCCGCGGATAGGCAGGCCAAACAGCATGCTGACGTCCTGCAGCGTGATAGTGAGCTCGCCAAAATTGAAGTGGAACGTGTGCGTCTCGGGCCTCCACCGATCCACAAGCGCAGTAATGAGGGCTCGGTCGAAAGGGAATCACCTCGCCCGATCCAGTCCGGTCTCGAGCAAATCAGGCGCGAACCGCTCATCTAGAGGCCACATCTCACGCGGTGTCCTCATACGCAGAGCTGAGAGAACGATGCCTTGTAGAAGGCGTCGAGCACGGTGACGCTCCTGATGGTGCTGTGCAATCAGCTCGGGAAGCTGATGGTCGTCCGCCATACCTGCAGTTGTCACATATTGGTTGAGAAGTTGAAACACTGAGTACATAAACAAACATTCAATAAATAAAAAAATATTCAGTACGGGCTTACGAAAATTCACGAGAAGGCATTAGGGAAATTAAGTACAATTGATATAGGGAAATTCAGTACAACTCACAACAAAACATTCAGTAGTTGAAATATTACAACATTTAGTTTTGCGACAAAGACGATGCGCCTGTCACCCGCGGGCATCGATCTCTTCTGTGACCAGGCTGCCTACAAGCGCTGCATCTACGTACGTCATCTTCACGCTCCACTGCATCCATATAGTTATTTATCCTCCTAGATCGACGTCGGCCGACATGGCCTATGAAGAGCCTCTTGTCTGGGATCCACGTGATGGCATCTTCCAGGGATAGTTGTCGATAGCTTTCCCTCGCCGCAAACCCATTCAAGACACCATCCCAGGTCTTCCACAGGTACTGCAGAGTATAATAGGTTGAGATGTACCGCGTGTAACACCCCTGATTTTGCTAAACCCTAAAATAGCCAAAATCCACATCCGGACCCCAAAACCTAATCTGCTTCAGCCATTCCCTTCTAAATGCTGTTCAGAACATTTTTCCCTTCGGGACCACCTCCAAAATCTCACCCTAAAGCTGAGTTTCAAGCCTTGCTATTTTAAAACCCTAATTACCCTATTTACCCTAAACTGTTTTCCCCAATTTTGTCGAAACCCTTCAGATCTTGCCCGATCTTACCAAACTTTGGCCAGATAAGTTCTACTAATCTTTTGCAACTTAGCTGCGAAATCAGATTTTAGATCGGACCCTCAGATCTCCAAATTTGCAAATAGGCCCAAGTCCTATTCAAACTATCCTCACAGAACAGCCCCTGGAATAAGTTTCAGAAATTGCAGAACAGCCCAAATGTTATTTTCGAGTCCTTTCGACCAGCGCCTGGTCGTTGCCACGACCAGTGCCCGAGCCACCGTTGCCGCGCCGCGTTCTCGCCGCATTCGCTCGCCGCCGGCCACCGTTCTTGTCACCTGTGTTGTGAGCAACCAAACCACCTCCCGCGCATGTGCCAGTGCCGTGGCATCGCCTCGCCCAGCGGTTAAACGGCCGTGCTCCCGAGCCTCGTTTTCGCGCGCGCTCCCGTTGCCGTGGCAGTTGCATGGCGTTACGTGTCATTGCCGGAGCTACATTGTCGCCTCCGCATCTGCGCCATCACTGGTGAAGTCCCAAGGCAACTGGCAAAGCTGCAGCACCGCCTGAAGCGCGATCACGTCACCGTCGCCGTCGTTGCGCCTGCGCCCGACAAGTTTCTCCCCGGCGCAAGCAACCGCTGTCGCGTTTCCCTCGCAAGCTCCGTCCCCGTGCCTATTTAAACCCCCCTCAACGCTGTGAAGAAGCACAAGCTCAGGACTTAGCCAAAATTCCAGCTTCTCGCCGTTTCCACTTTCTTCTCCGGTGAGCCAGTGAGAGAGCTCACGGTGCCAGCCCTTTCCACAGCCCCTCTCTTCAATCCAAGTTCACCAGTGAGTTCCCCTCGTTCCCCTCTCTGTGTCATAGCAACCAATTGCACTAGATCGATCCCCATCGCCGGTGATCGCCGGATTCCCGATTTGCCCTGTTCCCCCAATGCCACTCGATTCAGCCCAAATTAACCCTCAATCCTGTAGAAGAAGTTGATCAGTAAGCCTAGTAGAGCAAGCCTGTAGAACCAGAATCCCCAATTAAGCTCAAATCGAAGAAATCCCAAATTTGAACCTCGGCCGTTCGCCGGACTTCGGCGCCAAGCTTCTCCGGCCGATATCCAATGAAATTAACCTCCCCAGTAGCTTTGTTGTGCCCTAGAGATCATCCCCAAGCTTGGAATTGAGCTCTTTCGCCCTGTATCAAAAATACCCAAGCTCCAGTGTCGTCTTCTCCAGCGCCGGTCGCCGGAATTTGTTCCCGACCGATCCAGCACCTGAAACCTTGTCCCTTAGATAGATTCCAGTACCCTGAGCAATATTGTCCACTAGCTCGACACCTGGATCTGCCTAGATTGTGAGTTATGCCTATGCCAAGATCACTGTCCAGTAACTCAGTTCATGTCCAGGCCACCGTGGTTCATCGCCGGATTTGGCCACCCTCCGGCCACTTTCAGCCCTTGTGCCTGTTGAGTATATTGTTCCTGTTAGTAATGCCTACCTCCCAGACAAAGTGGTGCATCAATTGGAGCCCTGGATCAAAAGTTAAGCCATGCCCTAGTTTCTGGCCATGTCCAGCACTATGTCAGTGCATGTCAGCCACTGACATTAGCCTTGTTTGACCCCTTCTGGTTGAGCAATTGAAATGCCACCTTGTCCTTTAGATTCCTGGAGTTGTGTTCTACAACTTTCTCTACTGTCACTTCTCCAGAAAACCATCCTAAGACTAGTTTCTAGTTATGTCAAAGCCATGAACTGAATGTCGACCCTTCGACGTTCAATCCTTTTTAGCCGTTTCTTCGACCAGAGCCCTTGTGACCCTACCCTAACCTTTTCCCCTGCATACATGGCTTATTTACTTAATACTTTCTATAGAAACTATTTTCAGTATGCTTATGTGGTATGTGTTTGTGTGTCGTCTGATTGCCGCAGAGTCAGAAGCTGAAGGAGCGGAAGAAGTCTTTGAAGATCCGTCTGAGTTTTTAGACCCCACATTGCAAGGCAAGCCTCATTCCTTTGATCATGTCTCACCCAATATTTTCATATGAAGTATATTCACTGTTTCTTACTATGCATGTTTAGTTGAAATACAATTATATTTGAATGACATTAGTAGATATTCCCTAATGAATCATGAAACCCTTTTTGTTATTGAACCTTCTTATGTATGCTTTTGTCACCCTAGGACTCATATACTGAATATCCACATTAAACTTGAAATGGTCAAATGCATGAGAAGTTATAATGAAAACCGTTTTGACAAGAAAACTGATAAAAGGGATCAGTAGTGAGGATTGGATTGTATGGAGAGGGTGCGGTGCGCACCAGGGTATGTGAATGTTCCTCACTATTGGTTCATAAGGACAAGAACCTTGTGCTGTGTCTCTATACGAATTGTAAACGTACCAACCACTTGCCTGGTATGGGACAGGCACAACTCAGTAGCTTTTTGGTATTAGCAGTTCCCTGCATGGTTTGACGATCTGGTTTCTCGCGTGGAAACTGGAAGGCCAAGGTTCGGCCATGAGTGATGTGAGTCAGAAAAATGATGAGAGAAAAAGGCGTAAATGAAGGAAGGCGCCCTAGACCTGATTAAGCCGTGAGCGGCTGTAATCTTAAATGGTCGTATGTCTCGCGTGGACATAGACCAAGGCTATGTGTCCTGCGGGAACATAGACCAGAGAGGCTAGGAAGTAAGGCAGTGGGGAAGACCCACAACGGTACTTGAGACTTAATTGTCTACTTACCGGGCAGGGATACTGTTAATACTGAACTGTAAAGCGTTGTGTGATCTCGGCCTTGTCACATGTGTATAAGTCACATGAAGCTGATCCGACTTGAAAGCCGAGTGAACCAGTGGATTTAAAAAGAGGTACACCTTTGCAAAGTGTAAAAGAAGTATCAGATACTCTGTACTCCCAGGTTCAGGAGTCTTTTCGTAGTGGATGTTATCCATGGGTTATAGCACAAGTAATGTTTTGGAATGTTTTCATAATGCGGTTAACAAAGTAGTGACTCATGGGAGACCACTACATCTAATGTTTTTATTGAAAACCTGTTAATGTTTAAAGTACTGCTTTCATGACAAAGCACTGTTTCGTTAAACAAATAACTTGGAAATCTATATATCTCTATCCATATGAAACTAAAGCCCTTGAATCATATGTTTCACCCTCATATAAGTACTATTACTATAATCCCCGGAATGAGTGTTGCTGAGCACCAAGTGCTCACCCTTGCATTTACATCCAACTGTAGAAGAGGGATTCGAGGATCCCGATTCCTTCAGTTATGAGTTCCCGGCAGAAGATGGAAGTGCCCCGGACGAGCCCACGTTCTAGAAGGATTGCGCACCAAGTCAAGTCAGATGTGGGAGGAGCCACTCCAACCCCGCTGCGGATGGAAGTCAAGCTTTTCGTTGTTGCCTTGTGCTTTATGATGTGTGTTCGGTACTTGGATACCGATTCTGGTTATGATAAACTTGTTATTTTCTTAGCAACTCTACTTAGCGCCATTTTCGGTGCTTTGGGTATGTAATATTGGCCAAGCTGGCCTGCTACCTGTTTAATGTTATTATTATGCTTGTCTGGTTTGGAGCTCATGTGGCATCCTGCTGTGTGTAACCTACCTGGGCGGTTACCAAGGTGACCCTCAAATGGGGGTCTCACACCGCGCCGGATCGATCCCAGGAACAGAGCAGGCAGCGATGACATGCGAGCAAGGAATGTGCAGCAATTGAGGCTTGTTGCAAGTGCATTGGGCATTTGCGTTTGAAATTCGACATTCATGGACCCGACCAGCCCGCAGTGTGCCACGGACATGTCTGTGCCTTAGCCGAACCTCGTACTTCCCGTGCAAGCGACTCAGTACTGTGACATTATGTGTCAACGATTTTCTTGTCCGAAATTCGAGGTAATCACGGATCTTTTTGGGCCCGTGTGCTAAGGGGTCATGCAAAAGGCTTGATGCCGCCAAACCCCTGCTGTCGTAGTACGCTACTGTGCGATAAAATGTTACTTCAACTATTGCAGTGAGTGGTAAGCATCACACACCTTTGAGGACGAAGTTGTACACCTCGGCCAGATTTGTCGTCATGATTCCGTACCAAGCCCCACCTATGTCGTGAAGCAACGCCCACTTTTCCATTGGTTTGGGCTGAATCCACTAACTGAAACTGAGATGACCCCGGTGGCTTCCCGCGCCGGTATCGCCGCGATCTTCTGCAACCCCTGCTTCTCGCAATTCCGCCAACGTACTTTCCTCCAGTGACTTCCAGATTTGTGAGAACTTTGACTGTTGGTTCTGTTTGGCAAGCTGTTTGAATATGAGCATCAGGCGCTTGCTCTTGAAACTACTGTGAAAATTTGCGCCAAGATGCTGCGAGCACCAACGACTCTGCAAATCATCCCAACTCAGCGATGGATCCTCTCCCGATCGCATGTACTCTACCGCACTCAGCATTCCTCTATTTCGATCATGAATCAAGCACACGCGCTCCCGGTCTTTCACAACCTCATTCTTCAAAGTGCCCAAGAACCACAGCCAACTGCTATAGTTCTCCCCCTCGACCACGGCATATGCTATGGGGAGAAGCTGGTCATTGGCATCAACAGCCACGGCAGTCAGCAGAGTTCCCTGGTATTTTCCGGTCAAAAATGTTCCGTCAATGCAAAGCACGGGTCTCATGTACCTGAACGATGCAACGCACTATTGAAATGCCCAGAAAAATCTCCGTAGTACCATGCACCCAGGAATCACAGCACCCTCGAAGCTGATTGCCGGCGTATCAACAATTGCGGTGACTGTGTCTGGATTTGCTTCGCATATGCGCCACAACAGCCTCGGTACTAAGTTATATGCCTCAACATATGTACCAAAAAGCTCCTCTAGCGTCTTCTGTTTAGCCCTCCATGCTTTCGCATACTTGATATTATAACCATACTTCTCCGCGACATGTGCAATTATCACTTTCGGTGTTATTGCCATATTTTCCTTCACTACTGACAGTATCAGACTGGCAACAAAACTAGAAGTGATATTTTTATGATGCTACACCATGCCCTCAGCCAAACATCCGTGGTCTTCAACTCTAGTCACCCGAAAGAACGGGCCATCTTGTGGCCGCCAGACACGTACATACCATGGACAATTCTGGACTAAGCACCTCACAGTCCACAGGCTCAGATTTGATTTGACCACCCGGAATGGCCTATTTAGTGAGACAGCCCAGGCAGTTATGGCTTTCTTTGCATCCTTTTTATTCTGAAACAACTGTCCAAACTAGACGGTTGATTCATTATAAGACCATCGCAAACCCAGCTCATCACGAACCACAGCGTTATTCAAGGATGATGGATCAGTCCACTCACTTATAGGATTCTGCTGTTCCGTGGGTTCAACAGGAGATTCATACATTTCTGACGGATCAGTATACTCCTCCTCATTAAAATTCTCCTCCAATTCTGGTAATTCTTCAGCTGCATCTACTTGATGGCCACCAAATTGAGTTGTATCTCCTACAGTTTGCAAAGGTACACTGCCAGTTGCACTGGCATTGGTACTGCCACCTGCACCGGTATCGGCATCGCCACCGCCATCGTGACCTCCGGTACAGATATTAGTGCTTTCTCTTTCAACTGAATGGCTGCCCTCCGAACTATGTACTAACATTTCAACGTACAATATGATGGTTCCGACAGCATAGCCTGGATTTGTCACAAATCATCCAAACGAACCCCATGATTTGTCACCTTTCAGTCTCTTCAACACCCATTTGTTTTCATCCGAAACCATGCCTTCGACCATGAGATTATCCATCGCAACATTGAGTTGTAACAGGTCGACTAACCACATCTTCAAATCATTGAAAGACATTGACTGTGGTTGTCTCATTTGACTGTAAACATACATACAACCACCAAGATCATCACCGTTTGGTCCATTATGGATTACACCAGCTCCGTAATAAACACAAACCGTACTGGGTTGCTCCATAGCTGTATCAGAGTGTATAATTAGAGAACCAACTTGCTCATAGTACTAGAAAAAACATGATTTTTCAAACAATAGAAATTTCCCCTCTCCCTCTAAACATGCGGGAAAGGCCAACACGGTGAGGGCGACAACAGTGATGACTACGACAATGAGGCCGCGATTCCTAACCCTAACCCTAACTGATTGACAACCCTACCCCTAAACCTAATAAAAAAACCAACCCTTCTCTTCTCTTCTCTTCTCCTCTCCTCCTCTTCCTTCTCTTCTCTTCTTTCTCTCTGCTAATTTCTGAATTTTCGGAAAAATGAAATGGCCGTACTGTGTGAAAGCGATGCACGGTGTTTAAATACCGTTTCAGTCGCTATTGGGCTACACGATTTTTCCCTACAACCCTAAAAAAAATAACCCCTCTCCCTCTAAACCCATGCGGGAAAGGCCAAGACGGTGAGGGCGACAGCGGTGATGACTAACCCTGACCCTAACCCTAGCTAAAAGAAGCGACAGCGGTGATGACTAACCCTAACCCTAACCCTAGATAAAAGAAGTGACAGTGGTGATGACTAATCCTAACCCTAACCCTAACCCCAACTAAAAGAAGCGACAGCGGTGATGACTAACCCTAACCCTAATAATAACAATCATTTTAATATACATAATCACAAATGTTTACATCTACATATTAACAAATATTTTAATCTACGTGCATACTAATATTAAAATTTGAAAAACATCACATTTTTTAGTGGTTCTTCAAATTTTTTAATCTGCAAACATACACTAACCCTAACCCTAATCTGCAAACATATATTAACCCTAACCCTAAATTTTTTTTCATCACATTCACGTATTTACCATCCGTATAAAAATATATTCTAAATCATATCTAAATACTACGAGTTAACGATCTAATTAATTTAAATATACAAGTTAAAAAAATATACCTCAACGAACAGATTTGAAGAATCTCCGAAAAAAGTTTTTCTGCTCATCTTTCTTCTCTTCTTCTCTTCCTTCTCACTCTAAACAGATTTCAGTAATTTCTGGAAAAATTCGAAAAAATGAAGTGGGCTGTACTGTGAGAGGGACGGCTGGAGGTTAAAAGGCAGCTTTCAGTCGCTAGCCTGGTTAGCGACGGCTAGCGACTGAAAGCTGGCGTAGCACGGCACGGGGCCAGCGGGGCATTGTGCCGTGCCATGTCTTCAGTCGCTAGCCGGACTAGTGACTGAAAATCTGTCACGCGGCTGGCTTCGCGACAGAGAGCTGTTTTTACAAAATTTAAAAGTTAGGAGTTAGTTTTCGAATTTTTTTTTAAAGGTTATTTGGAAAAAAAATTACCGTAGTACACTGATGAGATAATTATAGTCGTGTCGAACTTGCAAATGGGACCCATATGGCAGCCTCTCCCTCCCGGCTTCGGGGAAGCTTCGTCCGGGCATCCAGTACTGTAGTGTGTTAATTGCATGCTCCACGTGTGTGCAAAGAATTAATGCAGTGCAGGAGCAGACGACAGCAGAACTGCAGGAGTAGAAGACTCCGGCAGAGGGACAATCTGAGTCAAAAAAATCTCGTGGCTCCAGGAGATTGCAATCTCGCGAGGGTAGTTCGTGCCTTGGGATCGAAGGTGGTCGAGGCATATTGGCTTTGGCCACGGCGCTTCAGGATGGTGGTATGGTTGAGGAAGTTCTTGATCTCCTCTAGGTTGCACACTGGTCTGGCGGTCGTTCAGCATGTTTGTCGCCTCCTCCAACTGATATGTAAACTTCATCTGTCAGTTTTTATTGCTTCTATATAGCCTTTTGATAGAAACGTGGGAATAAAAAAGATGCACAAATATCACATGTTATGTGCCAGTATTTTTAAAACTCAGGATTTTTTACAATAGAATATAAATACATGGAGTTTTATGTAATTTTCTCATGAAAAAATCACAACAAAAACCAATTACTTGATTGCTAGATGTTATTGAGTTTTTTTATAAATAACCCATAAAAAATAAGTAATAACAAAAATAACCTACAGTTTCAAAATTTTACAGAAATAGTCTGCCACATCAGTCTGTCGAGTCCTGAGAAATCGACAAGCTACATATCGCGTGGGAGAGACTTGTCAAATGCCCAGAACTCGACAAGTCTCGTCTCGACCGCGATCAGTCTGTAACAATCACCAGGGAGCACGAGTACCAGCTTGTCGAGTGACCAGCACTCGACAAGTGGCTTGTCGAGTACTGGACCTCAACAAGTCCCTCCAATAACTTGTCGAGTTCTCAGAACTCGACAAATTGATGTGGCAGGCTATTTCTGTAAAATTTTGAAACTGTGAGTTATTTTTATAATTATTTATTTTATGTGAATTATTTATAAAAAAGACTCAAATGTTATTAGATGTAACATCATTAAAGTGCATCAAGATCGTACGAAATAATGTATTTCTTGGATTGGTAAAAACTTTGTTCTCACAAAATTAAGTATTGGGGAAAAATACTTGTTAAGAGGATCGAAAAAGCTTGAGGTTCTCGTAAAAAACTATTGATGTTGAATTTAAATGAGTTTGAATTTAAATGGTTTCATACTTACGGCATTTCCATCATGTCATCAATGGTCCATAATATTCATTAGAGCTATATTAAAAGTAAGAAAATGGATGAACCAACTAATTGTAAATACCATCTCACAACAAAAGATATATCCAAAATGTAGAGATCAAGCATCTAGAGCTAGTAGAGTGCAGAATCTGCGTAGAAATCCTCACTCTCCATTCTTTTATGCTATTTTGTTTCCGGATAAATTATCATCCTTTTTTATCAGTAATTATGTGACTTATTCGTGAAACTCTTAATTCATTTGATGATGTTATTCTATAAAGTCTCTGATCCACTATCATTAAATAGGATATTATTGATTAGTGAATTAACACATGTATTGATTAATGATCATATTTCACAGGACATGAATATGAAATATCAAATCAATAATATAGACATATGTTGGAGAACATAATGTTAATTGACCCACTTTGAAACATTGTTTAGATTTATCATATAGGTCTAACTAGTTGATCTCAAATAATGTTTATTATTGATCCTTAAATTTAAGATTATCATAGTTTCATATATATATATATATATATATATATATATATATATATATATATATATATATATATATATATATATATATATATTAGTATATTTTGATATTACAAATACTACTCTTAATTGCGTAGTAAAAAAAACAATATTCAGGTATGATATGAACCATGCAGAGAAATATGAATGGTTAAGATAAAATTCGTCTTTCATAATGAGAGATATTTTTTGATCCGTTTGAGACCTAGTCTTGGTTTTCGCACTAGACTCGTCCAGATTCTAATATGCGGAATAACGGGATCTTACTCGAAAAATACCGAAATCCAAAGTAATTGCACAACTCTTTATTTCAAAGAGGGCTTTACACGTCGAACGTTGACACACTTGTCTACGTCGATGAACTATAAGTGTCTAAAACTCAAATAAGTTCTATGACTCTTCGATGATCTAAACTAGACCTATTACAAGGTATTTATAGTCCAATCGTATGAGTACATATCAGACTTAATAACCTAAACGTATTAGACTTATATAACTAACTAATCCTAAACAGATAAGCTTAGTTGTACATATTTGAATCGGATTACAATTCCGAACAGGGAACGAATTCCTTTTCCTGGTCGCGAACCAATCCATGGTCGCGAAACCTTTCCGAACACGGTTAAAGTCGCGAAGCCGTATGCGATCAGGACTTGGTCGCGGATCCGTATGCGATCAGGACTTGAAGATCCTCCCGGATCATGACTCCCTTGTTGAGAAGGAGCCAACCCCCGTTGCGACCTCTCGTTCAAACTGGAGATGTGGAAATTTGGCTTGTCCATGTTCTTTGGTGTACCACTTTGCCGCACGTGCTCGTTGATCTTTCCGACCGATTCGAAAAGTCTCCTTTGTGCCACTGCGGGTGGTAGTCACCTTCTTCTCCAGAATCACATCTTCACGTAGAGGTTCGTCTCGTTGATAGACCAAGTCTTCAACAGATGGTACTATGGTATCTGGCTCATCATCCAGCATCGAAGGCTCGAAGAGTTTGAGGTGCTCAACATTGACAACCGAGTAAATATCCATGTATGGAGGTAACTCGAGCTGACAAGCATTATTACCCAATTTCCGCAAAATCCGAAAAGTACCATAACGAATAGGTTTGAGTTTCTTACCTTCACCTTTAAGTCTCTCCTTACTCAGATGTAACTATACCATATCACCTTCTTGAAATTGCGTATCAACTCGGTGCCGATCATGTCACGCCTTGTACTTGAGTTGAGCTTTCAGCAAGTTCTGTTCAACCTCACGATGGAGTCGTTGAATACCTTCAAGGAACTTTTGTGCTCGATCCTGATCAGATGCTTCCTTGCTGTTCTGTGCTGAGGTAGGGATCACAAACTCCATGTCGAATGGACTCTGTGGTAGAAACCCTAAACAGACCTCAAACGGTGACTTTCTAGTCGAACCATCTACTACTCGATTAAAAGCAAACTGCAGGTACTGTATGCTTTCATCCCAGGTCTTTGGGTGCTTCGAGTTATATCCTCTCAAAAGATGAACTACTGTGCGATTTACCACCTCGGTTTGACCATCAGTTTGCGGATGAAAAGCAGTACTCCTCTTCAACTTGGTATCCATCATCGTCCAAAGCGATCACCAAAAGCGACTAAGGAACCGGGTATCGCGATCAGACACAATAGAAGTCGGCAGTCCGAAGTGTGTCCAAACGTTTTGAAAGAAAACCCGAGCTGCTTCTTCTCCCGTGATAGTCTTCCGACAAGGTATAAGAACAATCATTTTGGAGAACCGATCAACGACTACGAATAGATATTCGTTGCCACGTCGGGTCTTAGGTAATCCTCCCAAGAAATCCATGGATATGCTCTCCCATGGTCGCGAGAGAACTGGCAAAGGAGTGTACAAACCCAATTTTCGGTTTGCCGGTTTCGAGACGCTGCAGAGACCACAGCCTCAAACAAAACTAGCCACATCTTGCTGCATATGCGGCCAGAACGCATGTCTGTGAAGATTTTGCAATGTCTTTGTAACCCCAAAGTGACCAGCTATCTTCGATGTGTGCGCTTCTCGCATCCATTGAATTCGAGGTGCTCCACGAGGTATGCAAAGTAATTTTCCCTTGTACAAGAGTCCTTCGCAACGAACGAACTCCGTAGGTTTCCCTGTTTCGAGTTCAGTCAGTGCTGTTTGAAAATCAGGGTCTTCACTGTACATAGAGGCATAGTCATCATGACATGAGGGCTCGATCTGCATGAATACTGATAAATAGAGGGTCGTAACTGGTGGTCTCGACAACATGTCCGCCAATTTGTTGTGTACGCCCTTCTTGTACTTAATCACCAAATTAAACTGCTGCAGATACGCATCCACTTCATGTGTCGAGCTTGCTGTAGCTTGGACTGAGTTGGCAAATATTGCAATGGTTGATGGTCAGTGTGGACAACCGTCTCTTTACTCAAGAGATAACACCGCCAATGTTTCACGGCCTGATGCAGTGCGCATAACTCCTTATCATAAGTCGGGTAGTTCTTCTGAGCTCCCTGGAATAACTCGGAGTGATATGCCACTGGTTGACCTTCTTGCATGAGCACTGCGCCCATCACATAACCTGAGGCATCGGTTTCTAGTTCGAACGGTTTCTGGAGATTCGGCAAAGCTAACACAGGCGCCTCGCTGATCTTCCTTTTCAGTAAGAGAAACGTGTCCTCATGTTTCTCTGTCCACTCGAACTTCTGATCGATCATGGTTAATGCATGCAATGGAGAAGCCATAATCGAGAAGTGTCAGATGAACTTCCGAAGATATTGGCATGCTCCCACAAAACTACGCACATCCGTAACTGTTCGCGGTCGCGGCCATTCGCGAATCACTTTTACCTTGTACGGGTCGATTTGCAACGTGCCGTTGCCGACCATGAATCCGAGGTAAAGGAGAGTTTGTTGGCTGAACTTGCACTTCTTACGGTTGAGGCGAAATTGATGTTGCCGAAACTGTTCGAACACCTTTTCGACATGAATGAGGTGCTCATCCCATGAACGACTATAAACCAATATGTCGTCGAGGTACACGATCACAAAGTCGTCGATGAACTGTCTCAATACGTCATTCATAAGACGCATGAAACTTGCCGGGGCGTTGCAGAGACCAAACGGCATGACCAGCCATTCGAACAGACCTTGTCGTGTTTTGAACGCGGTCTTCCACGTATCCTCTTCTCGGATGCTGACTTGATGATATCCTGACTTAAGATCCAATTTGGAGAAGACAACAGCATGCTTCAAGTGGTCTAGCAGGTCATCAATACGAGGAAGGGGGTACCGGTTCTTGATGGTGATTGATCCGGGAGGATCTCCAGGTCCTGATCGCATGTGCTTCGCAACCAAGTCCTGATCGCATGCGGCTTTGCGACCAAATCCTGATCGCATACGGCTTCGCGACCTTAACCGTGTTCGGAAAGGATTCGCGACCATGGATTGGTCCGCGACCAGGAAAAAGAATTTGTTCCCTGTTCGGAATTGTAATCAGATCCGAATGTGTATAACTAAGCTTATCTGTTTAGAATTAGTTATATGAGTCTAATACGTTTAGGTCTCTAAGTCTGATACGTACTCATACGATTGGACTATAAATACCTTGTAATAGGTCTAGTTTAGATCATCGAATTCAATCGAAAAGTCATAGAACTTATTTGAGTTTTAGACACTTATAGTTCCCTCGACGTAGGCAAGTGTGCCTAACGTTCGACGTGTAAAGCCCTCTTTGAAATAAAGAGTTGTGTAATTACTTTGGGTTTCGGTATTTCCGAGTAAGATCCCGCTATTCCGCATATTAGAATCTGGGCGAGCCTAGTGCGAAAACCAAGGCTAGGTCTCAAACGGATCAAGTTGGTATCAGAGCAACTTTCCTATCCTGTGGATGGTGAAGACTCGCCAGGGTTACAAAACCTCCGGCGAAACTCCAGGCGATCAATTGACGGTTCCTACAGCCGCGTCTCCTACAATGTCTGACGATACCTCCGTTCAAGCTAACCTAGCCGAACAAGTGGCTAAACTCTCCACCGACATGGAAACCGTGCTTGCTTGGATTAAGCAGCAGGCCATGATTGTACCTCCTGACGTAGGTAAGGTTATGGGTGAGAAGACTGGTTAAAACTTGCGCAGGGCAGACGAAGATAAAGACGAAGGCGACCACAAGACCAACGACCTCGCCAACACCTCCTTAGCTGTCGGATCTTTTAAAGTCGACGCTAAGATTGATATACCCATATATGATGGGGTGATCGATGCCGAGAAGCTGGATTCTTGGATCGACCAGCTTGAGACCTACTTTGACCTGAAAGGGTTCAGTAGCGCTCAAAAGGTCAAATTTGCACCTTTGAAGATGAAGGACCACGCCAAGATATGGTGGAAGGCCCTTGTCACCAGTGGTGAAGCTAACGATCTTGCGTGGGGTCAATTCAAACGACTTATGCGACAAAAATTATATCCAATGGGTTACCTTGAGGAGAGATGGGAACGTTGGCACAGATTGTATCAACGGCGCGACCAGACTGTCCAAGACTATACGACGGAGTTTCGGCGACAAGAAATGGTCATCGGCATCTCACTGTCCGATCCTCAGGTATTTCGGAAGTACACATCTGGACTTCAGAAATCGATCAGTACTGAGCTAAGTCTGTTCAGAGTTCAAGACATCTCGACCGCGAGTACGACTGCTTTGGCGATTGAGAAGAAGAATAAGACCCGCAACGATAAGAACTTGAGGGGGATTTCAACCACGACAAACTCCGGAGAGGGTACCCACGATACGGGTAACACTTGTGAGCATTGTCATGTTGCTGGGCACACAAAAGAGAAGTGTTATAAACTTCATCCTGAACTGCGACCAGAAAGAAAAATGAGGGATGAACCAAGCACACGAACAACTATGGTTACTTCTATTCCGCTCGCAGAGGAAATTATCCAGTTGGATTCGGTTGAAAAGGCGGACACGACCTTGTCTCTAATGGCAATGCCGAAGGAGAAAGGTTCGGGTTCATCAATTGACCACAACCCGATAGAGGAATTGTTCACTGTTAACATACAGGTGAAGCACGAGGTGGTCGCAGCCATCTTCGACCCCGGAAGCCAAAAGAATTTGGTTTCCTCCGGGCTGGTTCGACGACTTGGTTTGCAGACGACTCAACATCCTCGACCGTATCCTCTGGGATGGTTCACTTCTGACGTGAATCAGCAGATCAAGAGTCAATGTACTCTAAAGTTTGCAATATCTGCTCGTTACATCGATGAGGTTCAATGCGATGTCATCCCCATCGATATTTGCCAAGTGATTTTTGGAAGTCCGTTCTTGTACGATCGTGACGCCCATTACCACCGAAGAGCTCAAGACTACGACCTCACAAAGGATGGGACGAAATTTATCATCAGCAAAAACAACCACGTCGACACCAAGGACTTGTTGACAGCAAATCAGGCAAAACGGATTGTCAATGCATGCTCAAAGTGTGTGCTCAGCGTGATGCGTCCAGTTAGCCAAGGGGATTGTGATACATCGAGTATGGAAAATGATGGTTGTTTGGCGAGCTTGCCTGCAGAAAACAACGTGCTGTTCGCAGAGGTATATCATCGATCACCACAACGACTAGTTGAAAACGACATGCAACTTGTCTCTACGGCGCCACTATTCAAAATTCGCAATCCTAGCTTTGGGATCGGTGATAGTATTAACCTCGACAAGGGGAAGGCTATCCGCGAGTGGCCAAGGCCAAAATCCATGACGGAGGTGTTAAGCTGCATGAGCGCCTATCCATACATTCGATCCAACGATTGTAGCATTGCTCATCATGTGTTCGTTCCAAAACTCCCAGTCGTTCTCTACGTCATCACGGTTGATCACCAACGGGTGTTGGCTCCTTCTCAACAGGGGAGTCATGATCCGGGAGGATCTCAGGTCGCGTTCGCAACGGATTTGCGACCACGAAAAGGTTTGCGACATTGGAAAGGTTTGCGACCTTGGGAAGGATTCAAAGTCTTCGAGCCTTCAATGCTGGATGATGAGCCAGATACTATAGTACCATCTGTTGAAGACTTGGTCTATCAACGAGACAAACCTCTACGTGAAGATGTGATTCTGGAAAAGAAGGTGACTACCACCCGCAGTGGCACCAAGGAGACTTTTCGAATCGGTCGGAAAGATCAACGAGCATGTGCGGCAAAGTGGTACACCAAAGAAGATGGACAAGCCCAATTTCCACATCTCCAGTTTGATCGTGAGGTCGCAACAGGGGTTGGCTCCTTCTCAACAAGGGAGTCATGATCCGGGAGGATCTCCAGGTCCTGATCGCATGTGGCTTCGTGACCAAGTCCTGATCGCATGCGGCTTTGCGACCAAATCCTGATCGCATACGGCTTCGCGACCTTAACCGTGTTCGGAAAGGATTCGCGACCATGGATTGGTCCGCGACCAAGAAAAGGAATTTGTTCCCTGTTCAGAATTGTAATCAGATCCGAATGTGTATAACTAAGCTTATCTGTTTAGGATTAGTTATATGAGTCTAATACGTTTAGGTCTCTAAGTCTGATACGTACTCATACGATTGGACTATGAATACCTTGTAATAGGTCTAGTTTAGATCATCGAATTCAATCGAAGAGTCATAGAACTTATTTGAGTTTTAGACACTTATAGTTCCCTCGACGTAGGCAAGTGTGCCTAACGTTCGACGTGTAAAGCCCTCTTTGAAATAAAGAGTTGTGCAATTACTTTGGGTTTCGGTATTTCCGAGTAAGATCCCACTATTCCGCATATTAGAATCTGGGCGAGCCTAGTGCGAAAACCAAGGCTAGGTCTCAAACGGATCAGTGATCTTGTTCAGTACTTGATAGTCGATGCACATATGCCAAGTCCCATCTTTCTTTGGTACTAACACCATAGGAGATCCACAAGGTGAACTACTTGGTTGAACGACACCATTGTTCAGCAACTCACCAAGTTGTCTCTTGATCTCTTCATTCTCCAATACTGCGTTGCGATACATACTCAGATTGGGCAGTGTCGCATCGGACACAAGCTGAATTTCGTGCTCGACTGGACGTTTCGGCGGACGACCCTGGGTAGTCTCGAACAGATCACTGTATTTCTCCAGCAGTCCCGACAAACGACCAGAATCCTCTCAGCACGCCAACGACAATGCTGGTCGAGTACCCACACCTTGACCAATGGGTCGAATCATGACAAGCACATACTTGTGACATGCATTAACAATTCGTTTGGCTTGATTTGCGGTAATCAAGTTCGAAGTGTTGACGTGGATGTCTCTACTGATCACGAACTTAACTTCGTCTTTGGTGAGGTCGTACTCCTGCGCTCGCCGATGGAAGTGAGCATCTCGATCATACAGATACGGACTCCCAAAGATCACCCGATAGATATCGATAGGGACAACATCGCATTGCACCTCATCGATATATCGTGCAGAGATCGCAAACTTCAACACACACTGACTTGTAATCTGTTGGTTCACGTCGGATGTAAACCAACCCAGCTGATATGGTCGCGGGTGTGTGGTTGTCTTCAAACCAAGTTGCCGAACCAGTCCAGCGGAGACCAGATTCTTCTGACTTCCTGGATCGAATATCGCTGCGACCACTTCGTGCTTCACCTGGATGTTGAAGGTGAACAAGTCCTCCGTTGGGTAATGGTCGTTTGGTGGATTGGAACCCTTCTCCTTCGGCATTGCCATCAGAGACAAGGTCGTATCCGCCTCATTAACCGAATTCACGCGGACAACTTCTTCGTCTGGTGAAGTCGCAGTAGCCGTGGCTGTTCTTTTCCCTGGTCCGTTTTTCTCTGGTCGAAGTTCAGGATGAAGCTTGTAGCATTTGTCCTTGATATGTCCCGCAACTTGACAATGTTCGCAAAAGGCACCCGTGCCCGATTTTGAAGCGTTCTTCTTTGGACTCGGCTTTTTCTTTGTCGAGGTCGCATTTTCCTTCGTGCTTTTGTCGCTGCGGGATTTGTTCTTCTTCTCAATCGCCATAGCAGTTGTGCTCGCGGTCGCAATGTCTTAGACGCCGAACAGACTTAGCTCAGTACTGATCTATTTCTGAAGTCCAGATGTGTACTTCCGAAATACCTGAGGGTCGGATAGTGAGATGCCAATGACCATTGCTTGTCGCCGAAACTCTGTCGTATAGTCTTGGACGGTCTGGTCGTGCCGTTGGTACAATCTGTGCCAACGCTCCCATCTCTCCTCAAGGTAACCCATCGGATAGAATTCTTGTCGCAGAAGTCGTTTCAATTGACCCCACGCAAGGTCGTCAGCTTCACCACTGGTGACAAGGGCCTTCCACCATGTCTTGGCGTAGTCCTTCATCTTCAAAAGTGCAAATTTGACCTTTTGAGCGCTACTAAACCCTTTCAGGTCAAAGTAGGTCTCAAGCTGATCGATCCAAGAATCCAGCTTCTCAGCATCGATCACCCCATCATATATGGGTATATCAATCTTAGCGTCGACTTTAAAAGATCCGACAGCTAAGGAGGTGTTGGCGAGGTCGTCGGTCTTGTGGTCGCCTTCGTCTTCATCTTCGTCTGCCCTGCGCAAGTCTTCACCAGTCTTGTCGATGATTCAGACTCGGGATCCTCAGCCGAACTTATGCAAAATTTATAATGATGAGACCTTTCAAGATGACCCTCCGGGAAGGTATGTAGAAATATGGAGAACAGGAGCACAGAGAGGTTTATACAGGTTCGGGCCCTCGATAGTGGGAGTAATAGCCCTACGTCCTGTTGGGATTTCACTATAAGTGGTAAAGATTTACAAGATGGCGGGAAAAGACCTTCACAGGCGAAGGGTTTTTCCTTTGTAAGTGTACAGAAAGAAGCCAAGGAAGCTTGTAAAAACTGTCTAATCTAAACCGTAGGCTTGGCTGTTTGAGTGGTTGAAATGTGTTGTATCTCGCTTGTATCAGAGACGTTGATCTCTTTTTTCCCTTTTTTATCCCCTTCTGTTTGATGCATCTTGCCACCCTTTTATATTAGTCGAAAGAGTGCCATGTCGTAACTGCATCAGACAGTTGCTTGGATGCGGTTTAGAGAACCGCTCTTAACCTCCACGTAGGTTTAACACGTGTTATTCATGGATAACTGCACGTATTAACCTCCTGACGGTTGGTTTTCCACGTGGAAGAATCTTCGGGATTCTTGGGATATTCCCGCTATAGGAACAGGTGAATTCGAAGTATCCTGGTCGAAAGCACTCTGACCGCGGGATGTCGGCTGACAGCGCAATATCTCCAATATTCTGTTCGCGTATAGCATACGAACTCCTGACCGCGCACTTACTGCGGTCTGATCGCGCAAAGCCTGCGACCTCGGGCTGATGCTCCTCAGAATAACTTGAGTTCACACCGCCAGGCACGTGTATGGCTCGAATCTGTCCTGAACCAACAGTGCATTTATTTGAATTGACTCGGGTGTCAATCTTCGTCAGCTAGCCCCCAAATTCGAAGAGAACGAAGAGACGTGTTATTTTCGAATTTTTAACCCGACTCTTCAAATCCCTCACTTAGTGGCGCACTAAGTGGGACGGTTGGTTCCCCGAGACGGATTCTGAGCATTTCGTGACAGGTAATGATGGCGCCGTTGAAATGTTTTTTAACCCGAGGTGAAATTGTAAATGCTTTTAAAAACCCAAGGCACTCAGAATATGAACCGTCACCTTGGCGGCTATAAATACCGAGGCCTTTAAACTTGTAAAACCTCACAATTTCTTCTCACGGTTAAGTTTTTTCAAGAATTGCCTTCATCCTTCTTTTCATACACTTCCCGATGGCAGACCACAACAACATCGAGATTGAAAGTGACGAAGAGGAAGTTGTCAAGCAGGAGCCTCAAATGCCTGAAGATTCATCTCCTTCAAGGAAGAAACCCAAGGTTGACGAAGGATCTTCCAGCAGAGCAAAGGTAGAAGACGTACCATCGTCCTTTCTTCCTTCAGTTCTTTACTCCAACATTCCCTGCTTTTGTTCGGGTGATCGATTTTCTGGTCGGCAAGCGGTGACTATTCTACCAGAAGATCTTCAACTTGTGTTGGGGAAGCAATCTCCTGGTGGGAAGGTTGCACTTCCACCATCTGGTGATCATCCGCCTTTATCGGATGATCTACTTTCCAGGATGGCTATATCAACCTGTCACGAGCGGGGACAGGTAACGATCCTCATCTCCTTTTGCTGATAGTTTATGGTTAACACAACTAACTTTTGCAAATATAGGAGATTGGGGGCCCTAGTGATCAGCCTGCTACTACTCCGCCTCTTCCCCTCAAACAGATTCTTCCAGAGGAGAAGAATGCCCTGGAGAAGAAGACCGAAGAGATGTCTTCGGCGATTCTGCATCTGGCAGAATGTTTTGAACGATCCCGTGACGAGGCGCACCAGTTCCGTCGAGAGAGAGACCATGCTCAGCAACAGCGGGAACTCTCTGATTTGATTAGGAACAGTAGTGTACCTCTCGTTAGGGATGATGTAGAGAGACTTAGATTAGTTGCTAGTTCTCTGGGGGTTGTTAGTGTAGATCCTATTGACAGCAATATGTCCCTAGGAGAACTCTGCAAACTTCTTTCGGATCAGGTCGACGCTCTGGTCGCCGGTATCCCTTTTGTATGTAAAGAATGCAAGAAATAAAATCTCTTTTTAAATATTCTTTACGTCTTCTGTGTGAATATATGGCCGTAAATAATGTCTTCGCGACCACTCATACACAGGAAAACTTCAATTCTGCGATCAGAATCACGCTTTTATAAGAGTACCGCGACCAACTCCGATACCGCGATCAGACTTAAAGCCGAGGTTTAGAACTGAAGCTTACTGCGATCAGAATTGAGGCTCGGTTAGACCGTCGCTTTGATTAGAACCGGAGTTTAATCAAAAGCATGGTCTCGATCATACCACAACCCGATCAGAATATATCCATATGTCCAAAAATTGGGCCATAGGATTTTTTCATGAAAATATTCAAGACACATAAAGGAAAACGTCCTTTGAATAGCTCTGAAAAAACTTTTCAGGCTTTTGTACTTTCAGACTCTGAAACAAAGAAGTCTTTTTGTTTCAGATCCGATGCCTGGAACACTTTAACGGGTCCGCCAGAGATAGTATCCATTATGGGAAATGAAAAAATACTCAGCGGAACGTTTGAATGGAACGTTACCCACATTAGTGCGTCTCCTCGGGTCTATAAAAGGAGCATGTAGCTTCTTGAGGAAGCCACACAACCAAAACCTTCACGATTTCCGCCGCACAAAACCCTCGTTCTTCTCAGCCTTCATCTTCCCAAAGCCGCCAACTTTGCCCCCCAATCTCTCACCAAAAATGGCGTCTTGGAGCCGATCAATCCACCACTCTGAGGAGAGCTTGTTGGCGTTGGAGAAGGAGGAGATCCTTCCTCCGCGGCTGCTAATCAACTGGCGGCCAGCGGAGAAGGACCAAGAAACCCCAGTCGTCGGAGAGGGCAAACTGGTGATTTTCGAGGAGTACCTGCGGTGCGGGTTCCGATTCCCTGAGAGTCGGTTCCTGAAGGACGTCCTCGAGCACTATGGGTTGGAGCTGATCAACCTCCACCCAAATGCAATGCTGATCCTGGCGGTGTTTCAGCACCTGTGTGAGGCGTTCGTCGGAGCATATCCCAGCGTGGATCTCTTCCGGCGTTTTTATTACTCGGCGTGGTCGAAGAGCGCCAACGCCGCCGGATGCATCTACTTCCGGCTAAGGGAGAAAAAGGAGTATCCTTTCCCACCCCTGCGAGACTCAGTGCACGGGTGGCACCAGAAATGGTTCTACTGCACCCCGCCAACCGAGAGAGGGCTGTGGTTTGAGAACTCGCGGCCAGAGAAGCCAAGCAAGTTGGATTCTCTCCCGGCGATGAACGCGGAGTTTATGAAGCACGCCGAGGTCATTCTTCACCTAGTCCAAGAGGGACTAACAGCTCGCGACGTCATTCGCGATTTTGTGAAGAATCGGGTGAGCCCCCTGTGTGAAAGGGCTCATCCGGCTTGGGAGATAAAGTCCATGGCGGACAATACCTTGGACTATAATGAAGGTACATTTCTGGCACTTAAAACTCTTTATTTTTGAAATGCACTAGTTAACTCACATTTGGGAACAGTCCTGCCCTCATCCGAGATCGAGAGGCGGACTAACTACCTCCTTAGGGCTTACAACGCCGAGGTAGAAGGTCCCAAGGGATCGCCTCGTCCCCAGAGCTTGATTCACGCCGACGACGACCTTAAACAGGAGCGCCGAAAGGTACGCTCTCACTTGGCCTCTGTTTTGCAGGTCTTATGTATGTCCAGCACTAACAATTCCATTGGAATGAGAACAGCTCTTAGGAAGGTTCGCCGAGGCGACGTTCCCCAGCGAGAACGTCGGTTCCCTGGGGAAGCCAACGATGAAACACGTGAAGAAGGTTTCCTCGAAACCCAGGACGAGGAATCCCGCCCCCAAGAAAGCCAGGCTAAATCTTGGAGAAGGGTCTTCACGAAGCGTCCCTCCTACCGCCAGGAAAACTGCGGTAAGATATCATGTCCCTCCTATGTTTCCAGGTGCGGACTGGAATCACTTCTTCGTCGTACAGGGAGAGGGGAGCGAGGAAGAGGAAGATGATGATGTCCCCTTAATTCGCCGGAGGAGGAAGATTGCGGGCTCTCCATCCGGTGGTGCTCCAACTCGTTCCGCAGAAACAACTGCTACCGCAGGAGCGGCAGTAGAAGACTCCGTGGCCACCGAAAGCCCCGTGGTCGCGGATAACACCCCAGCTCCTGAAGCCCCCGAGGCTCCAGGGCCAGTTGCCTCTACTTCCCTGGTCGAAGGGGCGACCATGGTAAGATTCCTTCACAGTCTTGTTTTCTTCAATTCTCCCTGTATATTTACTAAGTTAACGCCTATGCAGGGAGAAGAACTTCTCCCTGCAACTCCTGTGAGTTCCAGGGAGGAAAATCCTCCACCCCCGCAGACAGGAGTGGAGGTGGTCGAACAAGATCCTGTTGCGGTTGCAAACGAGGTGCCGGTCCCAGAAGTCCAGGAGCCATCCAGGCCTTCGGATGCAACCCCGCCAACCGGACCGGTTGCCCAGGTAAAAACTCTTATCATTTGTCTTTATCTTCCCTTAGAAATGTGCTTACAGAGGAACACACTTAGGGGGGAAATGCCTTGTTCACCAAGAGGAAGACCAGGACAGACAACAGTTGTCCCCTTTCTCGAGGAGAGCCTTCCCAGAAATCTCAAAAGCTGATGGGATTTCAAATAAAGTAAGAACCTTTATCTTGGTTGTATTAAAATAAATCGTGATGATCACGAATTGTGATTGCTTGGTTCATCTTTCCTTTGTCAGGCGAAAAGAAACAGCATCCGGCCCTTCAACCGCTCCAGGGAGGGTTGAAGTTGCTGCTAGTCCAGGAGCCTCCAGTGAGGAGCGCTCCGCCCCCTCGGTCCAGGAAGCAGTCCGGGCCGTGAGGGGAGAAGCAGGCGCGGAGACCCAGTCGCACCCAATAGCGACTGGGGGTAGTGCCCAGCAGGCACTCCCACCGGCTGCCCTTGTTGTGTCCACAACGGGGCCTTCAACGAGTCTTCCTGTTACTCCAGAAGACGTTTCCTTACGGGAATTCATAAAGGTATGATGAACTTCTCTTTTGGTGCCTGAATTGTACATAGGACACCTTTAACTTCTTTTTGTATCATAGGAGCTGTCCCAGATGATGGCCAAGTCGCGTGCTACGATGGCGAGCGTTGAGGCCATACAAAAAGAACGAGACAGCTTGCGAAGGTAAGGATCATTACTCTTCAACTTGTATAGATACAAATTGGTTATGACCACTCCTTCTGTTCTACTACAGAGAGGTGGCATTATTGAAAAAAGAAGTGGCCACGGTAAAGCTTCATTCGATCTCAGTGACTACAAACCAAGAGATTGAAAACAACAAGCTGCGGTCACAACTCTCTGGTAAGTCGATTCCTGATTAGGAAGACTTAACTTCATAACAAGTAAGTAATCCTTCCTCTTACTGCAGCGCAAGCGGGTCAGATAAGACAACTCAGTCAGGACAAGATGGTCCTCCAGGGCTCTATTCAAACTTCCGAAAGGGCGATCAGAGAGCTGAGCCGTTCAATCTTCGAAAAACTGAAGGTGGTGGCTCGTCTCCTGAGGGCTGATGTGGTCGAAACCACAAGAGATAATTTCAGCCTAGATGACTGGTCTACGCTAGTCATGGCCCAGGCGGAGTCACTTCTCGAGTATCTTCCTGAGGATACACGGCGACGAGAAGAGGCGATCAGAACCAGGGTTCGGTCAGCCGCTTCCGCCATTCTCAGCCGGGTTCGACTTCACCATGGCCCAAATGCAGATCTGAATCCATTGGTGGGACCGGTTGAGGTTGAGAGTGAGGAACAACTAGAGGCCCTCATGGAGGAGATCAGGCCCCTTGTAGATAAGCTCCTGACTGAGCTTGGGATCGAGTGATCCCTACTTCTGTACAGAAACAGTTGTATGCGATGCAATGTATGTTGAAACCCATTTTTAAAAAATGAATATATATATATATATATATATATATTCTTGTTTTGTGTCGTTTCATATTATAAACATATCCCCCTAGCCCCCGCCTGTGATTGTAGATACTGAAGACTTAGTATTACAAACGCAGGAAAGAAGTGAATATAACGACCAGGGATGTGTGATCGAACCAACAATTATATGATCAGTGTGACGCCTAGCCTTGTTTGCAAACCAGCAGCCACTCAGATAACCAAGGACTTGCCAGAAAGCCCCGTGTGCGTTGAGAAACGGCTTATTTAGGAGTGACTTCTCTGGAAGCGGTCATGAGATCGGCCAGCGAATCCGACTAGGACGTTGTAATGATCTAACCGCCGGCGACCAGCCCCCGAGCCGAATTCGCAGCATATGGGCATAAAGGGAAATATTCATCGTATGAAACCAAAACATTTTTTGTTTTATGAAAAGATGCTAATTGAACAGGAAAATGGATTGAGTACTTACACATAGAACTTGCGAAGTTGATCGATGTTCCAAGTATTGGACAAAATTAGACCATCCTCCATGGCTAACCGCGCGGATCCTAGTCGCGGTACTGAGACAACAGTGTAAAGGCCTTCCCACTTCGGGGAGAATTTATTGCGATTAGACTGGTCTTGGATTTTTCGTAACACCAAGTCGCCCACGTTAAGACTACGTAGTCGCACCCTTTTGCTGTGATACTTGCACAAGGCTTGCAAGTATGCCGCGGATTTGATCAAAGCGCGATCACGCCTTTCTTCTAAAAGGATGAGATCTTGTGATCACTGTTCGGACTGATCAACTTGTTCGAATTGTTCTGTCCGAACAGACCCAATACTAACTTCCATAGGCAACACAACCTCGGCCCCATAGACCAGATGGAAGGGCGTCTCACCGGTGGCTCGACTAGAGGTAGTTCGTAGTGCCCATAGAACGGTATAAAGCTCGTCTGCCCAAGCCCCCGAGTGAGTCTTAAGGCGATCAAAAACACGTTTTTTGATGCCTTGCAATATCTGCCAATTGGCCCGTTCTACAACTCCATTGCTTTGTGGATGTGCCACAGAAGCAAAGCACACCTTGGTTCCGATCAGATCGCAGTAGTCTAGGAAAAGGCCACTGGCGAACTGAGAACCATTGTCGGTGATAAGACGGTTTGGAACACCAAATCGAGCAACAATGTTCTTATGAAAGAACTTTTGTGCTGCTGACGCGGTAATATTTCGTACCGGTTCGGCCTCAATCCACTTTGTAAACGTGTCAATGGCTACGAACAGAAACTTGTACCCATTGACCGCTTGTGGCATAGGGCCAACAATATCTATTCCCCAGACCGCAAAAGGCCATGCGAAGGGAATGGTTTGTAACGCATAGGCCGGTTGATGAACCTGTCTTACGTGGAACTGACACTGAGGACACATCTTGACCATTTGCTTGGCATCATCGAGTGCCGAAGGCCAGTAGAATCCTTGTCGAAAAGTTTTCACGACCAGTGTCCGATATGACGCGTGCGCACCGCATACACCATCATGTATTTCCTTCAAGAGGGATGTTCCTTCCTCCTGAGATATACAGCGCATGAATACTCCTTGAGTACCCTTCCTGTACAGAATCCCATCTATGAGCTTGTACAAACGCGCTTTTCGAATTAACCGATCGCTTTCGGTTTCGTCCTCGGGTAGGGTCCCATATTCAAGATAAACTCTCAATGGATGAGTCCAATCATGTTCCTGACCGAGGTTGGTAATGCAGGCTATTACCGGATCATCCTCGACCGAAGTCATGATCGAAGGATGGTCCAAGTGTTCAATGAACACTCCTGCCGGAGCGGATGTGCGTGAGAACCCAATTTTGGATAATTGATCTGCGAGAATGTTGTCCTTTCGCGGGATGTATTGGACTTCGAAATGACTGAAGTGTTTTTCCAATCTCCTCACTTCCCCCAGGTAATGAGCCATTGTCTCATCGGAGGTGCTGTACTCCTTGTTTACCTGGTTTACGACCAGTTGTGAGTCTCCCCTCACCACTAATCGACGAACTCCGATGAATTTTGCTGCCCGGAGCCCTGCAAGAAGACCTTCATACTCTGCCGCGTTGTTAGTCGCAACAAAGTGTAGTTGGATGACATACTTAAGCTGTTCGCCCTGAGGCGTAACTAAGACCACTCCAGTCCCCGAGTATTGAAAACTACGGGAGCCGTCAAAGTACATTGTCCAGTGATCGGGGCATTCCACTTCCTCCGACACCTGCACGGGTGGCTCAGGGTTGGTCCATTCGACCACAAAGTCGGCCAAAACCTGAGACTTAACCGCCATGCGGGGCGTGAAATGGATATCAAAGGCACCAAGTTCGACCGTCCATTTAGCGATTCGACCAGATTTTTCTGGATTTTGGACAATATCCCCCAAAGGAAAGGAGGAGGGTACCGTGATCTTGTGAGCTTGGAAGTAGTGTCGTAGCTTACGGGAAGCCATCAGTAGCGCGTAAAGTATCTTCTGAACCTCAGGGTAACGCTCCTTAGGACCATGAAGCACCTCGCTCGCATAGTAGACGGGTCTGTGTATTCCTTCCCTATCCGCGATCAGGACAGCGCTGACCGCATGCGGTGTGGCCGCCAGATAAAGAAGCAATGGTTCTCCTTTGTCGGGAGACACCAACACTGGCGGATTGGATAGATACGTCTTTACCTCCTGAAACACTTTTTCGACCTCATCCGACCATGTGAAATTGTGATGCTTCCGCAAGGCTTTGAAGAAAGGTAATCCCCTTTCGCCTAGTCGCGATATGAAGCGACTCAAGGCTGCCATGCGACCAGCCAGGCGTTGAACATCTTTCATGGTCGAGGGCAACCTCATTTGTTCAATGGCCCTGATTTTCTCAGGATTAACTTCAATGCCCCTGGAACAAACAAGGAAACCAAGGAGTTTTCCTGAAGACACCCCGAAAGAACATTTCTCCGAGTTTAATTTTATTCTAAAGCGATTCATATTACAGAAGGTTTCAGCGAGATCGTCCAAATGAGACAATCTCTTGGTACTTTTTACAACCAAGTCGTCTACATATGCTCCGAGATTACGCCCTATCTGGGAAAGAAAGGTCTTTTGCATCAAGCGCTGGTACGTGGAACCTGCGTTCTTGAGACCGAACGGCATTCTGACGTAGCAGTAGGTGCCGAACGGGGTGATGAAGGCAGTTTTCTCTTCATCTTCTTCTGCCATGCTAATTTGATGATATCCGGAGTAAGCGTCCAGAAAACTCATCAGTTCGCAACCCGCAGTTGAGTCGACCAACTGGTCGATGCGGGGAAGGAGAAAGTCGCCCTTCGGGCAGGCACTATTGAGGCTAGTGTAGTCGACGCACATACGCCACTTGCCATTTGACTTCTGGACCATGACCGGATTGGTGAGTCATTCCGGGTGATCGACTTCACGGATAAAATCGGCCTTTAGGAGTTTGTCCAACTCCTCTCGGATGGCTTCCTGTCAGTCAATAGCAAAACACCTGAGCTTTTGCTTTATTGGTCGTTGCCCAGGTCGAATTGCTAACCTGTGCTCGGTTACTTCCCTTGGGACACCGGGCATGTCGGACGGTTTCCACGCAAACACATCTGCATTAGCCCGGAGAAAAGCAATGAGCTCGAGTTCCTATTTGTCATCCAGAGCTGATCCGACCCGAATTGTCTTGGATGGATCATCTGGGTACAAAGGAACCAGTTTGAGTTTTTCATCTAGTCGAGGAGCAGCCTTGATCGCGTCGGTAGCGACGGTGGTGACCTGAGCGTCCCGGAGGGGAAGTTAATCGACCATCTCCAAAGATAGCCGGTCGCACGTGAGTGCCATGTTGCGACTGCCTCGGACCGAGATGACACCTTTGGGGCTGGGCAATTTTCCGCACTGGTAAGCATAGTGCGTTGCCATCATGAATTTAGCGAGGGTTGGCCTGCCAAAGTTTGCATTATAAGCCGAATCACAATCGATTACGTCAAAAGTAACCAATTCTGTTCGGAAATTATCTGGTTCTCCCAGTGTGACCGGGAGGACCACTTGTCCCAACGGCATCATGGAGGGGCCTGGGATTATCCCATAAAACGGATGGATTATGGGCTTAATCTTCGAACGAGGAATTTGCATCTCGTCGAGGGCCTTGACCAATAAAATGTCAAGGAAGCTCCCTCCGTCAATCAGTACCCTTTCGACTCTCGCGTTACTGATGATCAGGGTGATGACCAGAGGGAGCCTCAATGGTCGAGTAAGCCCCACGGGACAATCAGAGTGATCGAATGTCAAAGATGTATCCGACCAACAGGGGTATTGAGGTTCACTAAGAGATGTCTCCGTTTGGTTAACCTCTCGGTAAAATGCTTTAAACTGCCTTTTGGAAACAAAAGAGGAAGAACCCCCGAAAATAACATTAATGTGATTTTGAGGTACCTGGTAGGACATCTCGTCTCCGTCGGTGTCTCTAAGTCCGCATGCTTGCTCTTTAGTCGGTAGGGTCGGCATTGGCCCAACTCCCTGGTAGAAGTCATCCAATTGCTTCAACCAGCTCCAGCAGTTTTTGAGGTCATGGCCTGCGGAGTTGTGGAGGGGACACCACTTCTTGCCATCCTGCGGATTAGTCGACTTTTCTGGCTGGTCAGCACTGCGACCACCAGAAGCATTTTTATTCTTAAATGAAGGCTTGTTACCTTTGGTCGAAGGCGGCTTCTCTGCGACTGCAACCTCGCGGTACTGTCCAGAGCGGTTCCTCTTCGACTTTTTCAACTTCCCACCCGACGAAGATTCCGGATTCTTACTTGAATCTTCTTCCCTGGCGTCTTTGAAACCTGGTTGAGGTGGTAGGTTACCTTTGTCGACCATCCGGTTTCATTTGACCGCTTCGGCTGCGTCGGGGTATCGATCGGCCATGTCGAAAAGATCGGCCACTGATTGACGAGGGTGGATAAGCAAGTCTTCGGTGAATCTCCGGTATCGAACGGCATGTTTAAATGCCCTGATAACAGAGCCATCAGATATGTTCGGGATGGTATTCCTCACCCCGACAAACCTCTTGACAAACTGCTGAAGAGTTTCGGTCGAAGTTTGTCGTAGCCGATGAAGATCGTCCTCTTTCCCCAGCTTTTGATAACAGTTTTGGAAATTGCTGAGGATGGCGTCGCACAGCATTTCCCAATTGTAGATGGAACCCTCGGGCTGATTAAACAGCCAGGTTCTAGGCGGTCCTTCGAGGACTGTAGGCAGGTAGTTGGCTATGACCCGGTCATCGCCTCCGCTTGGATGGCAGTGATATAGATTTAAAGGAACTCGGATGGGTTCTGAGTTCTGTCGAACCTTTCGATGGCCCTTGGTCGAAACTTATCAGGCCAAGCACCGCACGTAGGCCGGGCGAGAAGGCTTTACAGCCGACGTAGGGACCGTGAACTGCCCTGTGACTTTCGACTGGGTCACGGGCGACTTCACGTAACGGTGAAGTTATTCGCGGTCCCAAACGAGAGAGGATAGGGACCCAATCCCTACCACGAGAATCCTGCGTGCGCCTGTACTTGTCCTGTCAGGATGGTACGGGCGGCGGGTAACTTCGCCGGCCAGAATCATAGTGAGAACACTCTCGTTCGCGAGAACGTGTTACCGACCGGGAAGAGGCCGTTGGGGTCACCTCAGACGCGACCTCATCCAGTCTTTCTGCCAGGATCCTGGTGAAGGCCGGCTTCTGCGCATCCGTGACCGTAGGAGGGAAGTTACACATGACTTCCGCGATAGATCGCAGTCGACCATGGGTACTTCTCCTAGGGGCACCAGGTGTTACTGTTTTTTCGTCCACCGGGAAACGTTCCAGAGGCAAAGAAGGGGTTTGGTCCCGTCTGCGACCATGTGACCGTCGAGAAGAACTCGGAGCAGCATCGTAACGAGCCTGCGCATCTTGAAGAGCCTCTAGGGCAGTTCTGCGTAGTTCGTTGTTTTGTTGCTCGAGGTCGTAATCCTCCTTCTGTTTGCGATCCCGTTCTTCCCTAGCAGCCTGTTGATCAGGAGTTTCCTCTGACAAGGCAGCGAACTGTCTAGGGAGAGAGGTTGCCGATGGGGAAAACATCTCAGTTTGTTCTGAGTCAGACTCGAAATCAAAGAGACGGTGAAGGTTATCAGGGTTGAATCTCCCCGGGCTGATTTCCAGGTCGATATCACCCTTCCCCTCAGCAGGGTCGTATGACAGACCGGATTCACCCTCTAGCGAATTAAGAACCTCGGTGGGTTCTGACCTTGCGCTAATCGCTCCTTGGTCGATGGACATGACCTGGAGAGATGATTCAACCTCTAGAAGATTTTGGCCATCAACCTCTAGAAGATTTTGGCCATCAACCTCCTCCATCGGAACAGGATCGCTTGGAGAAGGCATTGGAATGTGAGCATAATCCTCGAGATCAAAATCGTTCTCGGGATCATATACTCCAGCCATATTTCAGCGAACCTCCGGATGAAAATTAGGACGCCTTGAGAAAGGCCCCACGGTGGGCGCCAGCTGTCGACGATTCGGACTCGGGTTCCTCAGCCGAACTTATGCAAAATTTATAATGATGAGACCTTTCAAGATGACCCTCCGGAAAGGTATGTAGAAATATGGAGAACAGGAGCACAGAGAGGTTTATACAGGTTCAGGCCCTCGATGGTGGGAGTAATAGCCCTACGTCCTGTTGGGATTTCACTATAAGTGGTAAAGATTTACAAGATGGCGGGAAAAGACCTTCACAGGCGAAGGGTTTTTCCTTTGTAAGTGTACAGAAAGAAGCCAAGGAAGCTTGTAAAAACTGTCTAATCTAAACCGTAGGCTTGGCTGTTTGAGCAGTTGAGATGTGTTGTATCTCGCTTGTATCAGAGACGTTGATCTCTTTTTCCCCTTTTTTATCCCCTTCTGTTTGATGCATCTTGCCACCCTTTTATATTAGTCGAAAGAGTGCCATGTCGTAACTGCATCAGACAGTTGCTTGGATGCGGTTTAGAGAACCGCTCTTAACCTCCACGTAGATTTAACACGTGTTATTCATGGATAACTGCACGTATTAACCTCCTGACGGTTGGTTTTCCACGTGGAAGAATCTTCGGGATTCTTGGGATATTCCCGCTATAGGAACAAGTGAATTCGAAGTATCCTGGTCGAAAGCACTCTGACCACGGGATGTCCGCTGACCGCGCAATATCTCCAATATTCTGTTCGCGTATAGCATACGAACTCCTGACCGCGCACTTACTGCGGTCTGATCGCGCAAAGCCTGCAACCTCGGGCTGATGCTCCTCAGAATAACTTGAGTTCACACCGCCAGGCACGTGTATGGCTCGAATCTGTCCTGAACCAACAGTGCATTTATTTGAATTGACTCGGGTGTCAATCTTCGTCAAGTCTTCTCACCCATAACCTTCCCTACTTCAGGAAGTACAATCATGGCCTGCTGCTTAATCCAAGCAAGCACGGTTTCCATGTCGGTGGAGAGCTTAGCCACTTTTTCGGTTAGGTTAGCTTGAACGGAGGTATCGTCAGACATTGTCGGAGACGCAGCTGTAGGAACTGTCAACTAATCGCCTGGAGTTTCGCCGAAAGTTTTGTAACCCTGACGAGTCTTCACTATCCACAGGATAGGAAAGTTGCTCTGATACCAACTTGATCCGTTTGAGACCTAGTCTTGGTTTTCGCACTAGGCTCGCCCAGATTCTAATATGCGGAATAACGGGATCTTACTCAGAAAATACTGAAACCCAAAGTAATTGCACAACTCTTTATTTCAAATAGGGCTTTACACGTCGAATGTTAGACACACTTGTCTACGTCGATGAACTATAAGTGTCTAAAACTCAAATAAGTTCTATGACTCTTCGATGATATTCGATGATCTAAACTAGACCTATTACAAGGTATTTATAGTCCAATCGTATGAGTACGTATCAGACTTAATAACCTAAACGTATTAGACTCATATAACTAACTAATCCTAAACAGATAAGCTTAGTTGTACATATTTGGATCGGATTACAATTCCGAACAGGGAACGAATTCCTTTTCCTGGTCGCGAACCAATCCATGGTCGCGAAACCTTTCCGAACACGGTTAAGGTCGCGAAGCCGTATGCGATCAGGATTTGGTCACGGATCCGTATGCGATCAGGACTTGGTCGCAGATCCGTATGCGGTCAGGACTTGAAGATGCTCCCGGATCATTTTTGGACCCCTCAATATAGATGAAACTGAAAAATGTATGGTCATGCTGTTTATGGTTAAGTGTCAAATATAGGGAGATCAGTCTTACTATTATTTTTTTCTAGTAAATCTCTAGCATTCTCTTATTTTACAAAAAGATAATAAAACATAAAAGAAAATAGAAAATTGAAAGAATAACTGACACAAACATTAATTAACTTTAATCAAGGCCAAAAACAACATAACTTCTTGCAAGTGGGGCCCACATGACAGCCTCTTCCAAGAAGCTTCCTCATCTAGGACATAAGTCATAAGTGTGATTTGATAAATATGTTATGATCATGCAACGCAGAAATGCAATGTGGCAATTTCTAGGGCTACATAAGGAATTAGTTTAATCTGCACTCTGGGCTGGATAATCTAAGATTTGGGCTAAATCAGAGATTAGCTAGAAGAGATTAGAGCAAAGGGCACAAATTTTTTTTGGGGTTAGAGGTGACGTGGGGCAACCAAAAATTTGGGGTTGTAGTACAAAGACAGCTACAACAAACAAATAGCTGTCTCTTACATAGCTTGGCCACAAATCACATTTTCTCCTCATACTTTTGTGTCTATTTTGTTTCAATGCAGTTTGCTTTATCGTAACATTTTGTTAGAAAATGTGAATTACCTCTCTTGTTTGTATTACAAAATCACAGTGCCAAAATATAAAATCCAGATAAACTATGATGAACAAAGGAACTACAGTGATGGAATAAACAACATAATAGAGTCATTAATATTGAGAACAATGTGTTGCGCTAGCATGTACCATGGATGCGTATTCTAAGAAATAGAAATGAACATTTTCTAAACATGTCAACAGTATGTTGTTTAAAGAAAGGAGCAGTATATAGTCGTGACTTTATGCGACAATGTTCAAGCCAAAATAGCCATGAAGCCCAAGGCGGCTGAGAGACTTGCTGCCAAGCCAAGGGCAAAGCAGGAGAAAAAGGGAAAGATCGCCCTAGGCCACGGCGTAGTGTGATATGCATATGCCTTGTTCTGTATTTGTGAATTTATGTATGTTGTGTGCCATTCTCTAACTTCGTTTACTATTTAGTCTTACTATTATTTCTTTTTTTTTCTAGTAAATCTCTAGCACTCTCTTATTTTAAAAAAAAATACTAAAACATAAAAGAAAATAGCAAACTGAAAGAATGATTGACACAAACATTAATTAACATTAATCAAGGCTAGGCACAACATAACTCGAGATCAACACATCCTCGCGAGAGCATGACATCACGATGATTCTTATTGAAAAGAGAAAGAAACAAACACAAATAAGATGACACACTAGTTTGGATATGATATCCAATTTTCAAGACAAAAGAACAACATGGCCTTGATTTCGACATTATATCTCCATGCATGCACTTGCTTAAGCACCAACTATTGCAATGCCAACATCCTTGGTGCAAAAATCATAGCATGCATTGTTGCAGCGTTCCACGGCATCATTCAGTTCTTCACTACCAACAACTAGTGCCAAAATAGTTTGCATTAGAAACAAACCTTCACCAACAAACAAATAAAAAGAAACCACACCAAAGGTAATGAATTTGGGTTTTTACCAGTGTTTATATTGTCGCACACGGAGGACGTACATCCCAACTTACAGTAGTCAATGACATATGCTTCATCTACCAAACAACATGTATTTGAATGGAATATATTGTTTGAGACAAACAATAAACAAAATGGGAAGTATGAGTTTATTTCACCAGAGTTCGGGAGAAGGTTGAATTTTGGGTAATTCGAGGGGCATTTCTTCCCGCTTATATGTATGCAACCACAGACACCTGCACAATTTTTCTAAGAGCTTTTTAAACGACAGACATTATAGCAATTTCTTGCTAGAGTGCTTTTGCAGCAACTCTTAGTCTCTACCTGAATCTGTTCTACAAGCAGACTCAGTATGAGTACACAAATAATCACACTCCTCATATCCTTGGCTCCCATATTTGTGGTATATGATTTTTGTTAAGTATATGTGTATATGTGTATATGTATTTGAGTCGTGTCTAAATCAGACCTTAGTCCTTTAGGCTATATCTATATATACTGGGCTTTTGACCCTAATACAATCTGAGGTTAATCTTAACATGGTATCAGAGCCATCCTTCTAAACCCTAACCCTAACCTCCTGTGGTTCTTGACGTTCACGCTGTCGCCGTCGTCGCTGGCGCCGTCGGATCTACGTCTCCCGCCGGCCTCTTTCCCGCGCGCCGGCCTCCCCGTGCCCGTGCCTCCATCGCCGCCGGCCTCCCTCCTGCAGCCGGCCTTCCTCGCGACTCGTCCCCGCGCGCGCCGGCCTCCCTCGTCGCGCCAACCTCCCCAAGCCAACCGGCCTCCCCCGTTGCGACCTCCTCCCCGCGCCAACCGATCTCCCCCGCCGTCGGCCTCCCCCGTCACGACCTCCTCCCCAGGCCAGCCGGCCTCCCCCGCCGCAGGCCTCACCCATCACGCCGGAGTCCCCGCGCCCTCTCGCCGCACACCGGCCTCCTCCTGCAGCGTGCCGGCTGCCTCCCCCGCTTCTTTAGTTTCTTCAGGGGGTTTCTCCATGCCGCTCTGTGATGTGAAACTCAAAACCACCGCTGATTATCGGGAGTGGTCTATTGTCATGACCTCTCTTCTTGACGGTTTTGGCCTGCGTGGACATGTGGACGGCACATGACGCAAGCCACTCACCAGTGATCCTACGTTGCCCACTTGGCTGCGTGATGAAGCCAGGGTCAAGTATGTCATTATGCAGAGCACTTCGTCGGACATTCGGCTGAGCATCGATTCTCTCTCCACCTGTCAGGACATAGGGGATTTTCTTGCCTCTCGCTACCGACAGGCGAGTCATGCACTTCGTTGGTCTCTTTGCCAGCAACTTTTTGCCTCTCAGCAGGGCGATCAGACTGTGGAGGAGTTCTACAGTCAGCTCTGCAAGATTTGGCGTCAGCTGGACTATATGGCACCCACCGATGCAGGGCCTCTCACCCTCCAGTATAGGGAAGAGGGGCGTGTCTTTCACTTTATGATGCGTCTCCGTTCAGAGTTTGAGATAGTTCGATCTCAGCTTCTGAATCGTGAGACCCTCTGCACTTTGGAAGAGACTGTCCGGGCTGTTGCTGAGGAGACTCGCCAGCGTTCTTCGGCGTCTGAGTTTTCGTCATCACCCTCTACTGTGTTGGCTATGTCGCGGCCTAGTTCGATTACTCTGCGCACTGATGCGCGTGCCCCTGCTTTCTGTTCACATTGTAGGAAGCCGGGCCATACTATTTAGCGTTGCTTCAGTCTTCATCCGGGGCTGAAGGCTCAGTTTGAGCGTGATCGTGTTGCTTGCCGTGGCCGTTCTGCTACTGTTGTGCCTTCTGGCACACCTTCGAACCAACCGGCTCCTCTCACTACTGCAGAGCTGCGCCAACTTCATACTCTTCTCCAGCGCCAGGCTACTACATCGTCCTCATCCTCTGCCGGGCCTACTGTTCACTCTACACCACCATCAGGTACAGCTAGTCCTTGGGTTCTGGATTCAGGGGCCTCTTTCCATATGACATCTGATTGTTCAGCATTACGGTCATGTCGGCCGTCCAAGGATCATCTTTCTGTTCAGACTGTTGATGGCACTATGTTACCGGTCACACATCAGGGCATCATTTCTACCACTCAGTTTACTGTTTCTGATGTCTCTTGTGTACCACAGCTCAAGCTGTGCCTTATGTCTGTCTCTCAGCTTGCTAGGCTGAAGTGTTTTATTGGGTTTAATGATTCCTTTTGTTATATGCAGGATCGTCGGACGGGAGCTCTCATTGGACATGGCCGACTTCACAGTAGCCCAAAGAGTCTCTACCAACTTGATTACTTACATCTTCCGGTTTCTTCTCTGACCACTGCTACTTCGATCTCCACTTCTTCAGCCTTCGCGTCTGTCCCTACATCGTCTATCAGCTTCCACCAGTGGCATCAATGCCCAGCTCATTCAAGAGTTTTTCTACAAGAGGTTTAACTTCCTCCATAATAACCTCAAGTTGGTCTTCACTCTCGATCTCTGCCTCTCCTACCAATGGATTCAGATCAAGATCTGAGCCATGGTGAAGACGAAGCGGGCAGAGGATGGCGGAGGCTGCTGATCGGACTCTTGATTTGATCGCCTCTCTTTGTCGCCTAGTATCTTCAGGAAGATACTCGAGAAGTGACTCCGCTTGGGCAGCGACCAGCGTGGACCAGTCACTGAGGCTAAGGTCGTCCACCGCGGTTTCGACCACATCGGCCCTTAGCAGACTGGCCACCATCTTCAGCTTCTCGAAGATGTTTTGTTGAGTCCTGCCGCAGGTTGAGAGGGATGTACTTAAGTCTTTGTTCTCCTTACAGACAGAGTCAATGGTCGTCTGGAGGTCTTTTTTCTCTTGACCAAGCTGGCTTATTTGGTCGTCTTGCGCTGCGATAAGTAAATCACCCGACAAAAGCCGAGGACCATCAGATAGTGGAAGTGCAACCTTCCCACCAGAAGATTGTTTCCCCAACACAGGTTGAGGATTATCTGGTCGCGGAAGTACAGCTTGCCAACTAGAAAATTGAGCACCCGAAAAAGGACGGGGATCACTGGGATGAAATGGAGAAAGCTGAGAAGAACGTCCCGAGGGATTATCATGAACCTCCAAAGGTGGAGATGAAGGTTCAACCTGCCGAGGTGCATGAACAGGAAGAACTACGGGAACCAAAGGAAGAGAGAACAATGATGCATCTTTCACCTTTGTCCCACTAGAAGATCCCTCGTCAACCTTGGGTTTCATCCTTGAAGGAGACAGATCTTTGGACGTCCGTGAATCCTACTCAAACTCAAGTGACACTTCTTCTTCATCACTTTCAATCTCGATGATGTTTTGATCTGCCATTGAAAAGTGTATAGAAGAAAAGAAAAGATGGCTTTGGAAGAAACTTAGCCGGGAGAAGATTTGTGAAGTTTTAAAGTCAAGAGGCTTCGGTATTTATAGCCCCCAGGGTGACGGTTCGTTTTTCGAATGCCTCGGGCTTTTAAAACATTTACAATTTTATCTCGGGTTAAAAACATTTCTACGGCACCATCATTACCTGTCAAATATTGCCCAGAATCTGTCTCAGGAAATAAACCGCCATACTTAGTGCACCACTAAGTGGTGGATTTGAAGCGTCGGGTTATGTATCCGATGTAAGTCTTAAAATTTGAAGTAAACATGCCCCTTCGTTCTCTTCAAATTTAGGGGCTAGCTGACGAGGATTGATACCCGAGCTAGTTCAAATAAATACATATCTGGTTCAAGACAGATTCAAACCAAATAAGTGTCTGTTGATATAAACTCAAGCTGCTTCGAGAAGTGCAGACATATGGTCGCAAGCTTTACACGATCAGACCGCAGATAGTGCGCGGTCAGAAGCCCATATACGAATATGCGGATAGAAGGCTGCAGATAGTGCACGGTCAGATGATCACAAGCAACACGCGGTCAGAACACCTTCGATCAGGAGACGCGAGATTGCTCAATCCCTACAACAAGGATATCCCAGGTATCCCGAAGATTCTTCCACGTATGGAGACAACCGTCTGGAGGTTAATGCATATAGTTATTACTCAAATAACACGTGTTAAGCCTGCGTGGAGGTTAAGGGCAGTTACTAAAACTGCACTCAAGCAACTGTTCGATGCCGTTATGCCCTGGCACCCTTTCGATCAGTATAAGAGGGTAAGCCAGTGCATCAGACGAAGGGGATCGGGACAGAAGAACGAGAGATCAACATAAGACATTAGACTAAGTTAGTTAACTTTCATAAGCCTCTTGAGAATTGTCTTGTATAAACACATAGGAAAGATCTTCGCCTGTGAAGATCTTTTCCATAGTTTTGTAACTCTTTTCTCCTACACATAGTAAATCTCAACAGGACGTAGGGCTGTTACTCCCACCATCGAGGGCTCAAACCTGTCTAAATCTCTCTGTGTTTCAGTTAACTTTGATTCATCATACCTTCCCGGAGGGACACCCTGAAAGGTCTCACAACCTACAAATTCTGCATAAGTTCGACTAAGGACCCCGAGTCCAAATTGTCGACATTATTATCTAGATTATCAGCTAGATGATAATAAAATAACATCAACCAAGCATGATCAATATGGTCAAGAAATAAAATTTGCTTGGATTAGCAAATTCAGGATCCGAGATGTGCGAATGGCTCTGAGGCTCTACGCTCAGATCTGCTTCTAGGATTAAAAATAATTAAGTATATAAGCTTTTAGAAGAACATTAGTTATCAAAATGTAGAGATGCAATGTTTAAGTGCTAACACCCTTGTTTCTCTCACAACGTGAAGACCTGACCCGAACTAACCCTTAACATCCTCTGACGCACTCAAAGAATTACAAAGGTCACCCTCCCAGACAAGATGAGAATTCAAATTTAACTTAATTGAACTGCATAATCGAATTGTATAAAAAACCTTGGGTTGAGTAGCTCCCAAAAGAAATAATACTATTTCCATTTGTTTTCTAATTACTGAAATACGGATTTTAAAATATTGATTTGATGCCAAGTTTAATTAATTGATAGGCTAATTGATTTGAATTAGTTATTTGAAATAAAAGTGATTCATAATTTTAAAACTGTTTTGCCTGAACAGAAAATTATCACCGTAGAAAATAATTTAGATTATACTCATTGAAAAGGTAAGGAAATATATACATATTTATATAGTTTAATAATACCTCTAAACAATTAAATCAATGAGTTTTGAAAGATAAGAAATTAATTAAGGAGAATTTGTTAAAAATAAATATTTAATAGTTAATTGCTGCATGTAAACAGATTTGATTAATAATTAAACAACAATTAACTAAATATTAATTTACAAAATAAAATAGAAATGAAATCACAAAAGAAAAGGAAAAAACCTCTCGGTTGGGCCGAAACCGGCCAACTCACCTTGGCTCGGGTTGGGTCATCCCAGGCCCAACCACTCTCACACACAGAAAACACACTCACGCAAGTACACAACGCACGCACAGCACACACACACAACACTCACACACACGCACTGTGCCGCCCGAAACCCTAATCATTGCCGCCGCTAAAGTTTGCCTCACCCGCCGCCAGCCGCCGGCCTCCTCGCCGTCGCGCTCCACGATTCCAAATTTCGCCGGTCGCCAATGCCTCTGTCGGCGACGATCTCATCCTTGGGTTGTGTCTGTTCCTGTGTGCTGTGATGGTTGTAGATGATGGATGAAAGTGTTATAATATCCATGTATGTGTGATCTTGTGATGTAATGTGATGCTGAGTGTGGATACCTCATGTGGTAGCAATGACATGTAGTTCTTGGCGGTTTGGGGTGGGTCTGATGCATATTCTCCGTTATCTTCTACTCAATTCTCTAACAGAACAAACCAAGATATGCTAAAATTTGGGTTGGGTCTAGCCATCACCTTGCTGTTGATGTTGAATTTCCCCTTCTTGCTCCTGGGTTGCTCCTACTGCTCCTGCTGCTCCTGTGATTCGCAAGGCAAAAGAGACGAATGAGTGCTTGAATTGCTTGCTATCTCTCCTCTCTTTATAAGTTCTACACCACTATTACTTTATTACTTGATTTCCTTATTGTCTGTGCTGCTGTGTGTGTAATTGTGTTGTAAGGCTGATTTATCTGGTGCATTTGCGTGTAAACACCTTAATTTGGGTTGAGGTGGCTGGTTTTACTGTTCCGGCTTCCGGCGAACAGGTGGCGATGCTCTGAGCTTGATTGGTGTAATTGGACTGATTTGTAAAATCAAAAAACTCCAGGGGGTTTTGTTGCTTCAGGAATCAGGATGGGGGTGTGGCCGAGGAACTTCTCCAACTCATATGTAGGCTCCATCTCTCAAGCTTTGTTGCTTCTAAATTGTGGGAATAAAAAAGATGTAAAAATATCACATGTTATATGCCAATATTTTTAAAACTCGAGAATTTGTGACAATATGGTATAAATAAATGGGAATCTCTGTAATTTTCTCATGAAAAAATTACGACAAAAATCAATTACTTCATTGCTAGATGTTATTAGACGCATCAAGATCGTAGAAAATTATGTTTTTCTAGGATTGGTATAATCTTTCTTCTCACAAAATTAAGTATGGGAAAACCTTCTTAGGAGGATTGAAAAAGCTTGAAGTTCTCGTAAGAAGCCATTGACACTGAATTTAAATGAGTTTGAAGATCGTCCGTGATAGAAGAAAATGGCACACTTACAAATTAAGTAATATTAATTGTTAAATACATATTGCACTTGTGGAAATTAAATGGTTTCATGCCATCATATATGCCATTGCTTAATTGCTATTTTGAATTAAAGAAGGACCGATGATCGATACTCAAAAATATTGCTCCGAGTTTCTTAAAATATTAAAGTATATATCAAACATGCATTTCTATCAAATAATTAAGCACGGATGAGTCCAAATTAAAATACCTAGCTAATTAAAATTGGTTGGCCGGTAATTAATCACCAGTGATTGTCTATTTTATTGCTAATTAATGACATTGGTTTGATGATCTAAATACCTAGCTAGTCACCAACCCTTCTGATGAGATCTCAGCTGGGCCGTGCAGTTTGAAGCATGAAATCATCTGCAAAAATATCCAGCACTGCGCTTGATTTACAAAATCGGAGATGATTTTCTTTAAGAAGTTACATAAAACTACTAATATTATGATACTATTATACCCCAACATTCTTTAAAAATTTCAGTTTACCTCCGTCAAATGTTTTAATTTAAGCTAAATTTTGTTAACCATCTACAATATTTGATAATTTTTCCATATCAATACCACGAAACATTTGTGCTGCACATCCATAGTGTTGATATACAAATACGAAGCATTGTTATATCATTTCTATATTATAATTCTGTAAAACTTAGAGCTTAAAGAAATAAAAAAAACCATAAAAATCACGATAAAAACAAAGGATTGGTGTAATATTTGTGCCAAGTTAGTACAATCGAAGATATTACACAAATATGATATATCTCAAATATTTTAAAATCATAAAAATTGATAGACAAATAATAGAGTTAGAATGAATTGAAATATTTGAAAAAAATAGGGTACTTATAAATATTTTTTAAAACGGAGGATTATCTAACAACAATATCAAGACGTATGGGCCATCTGTTTTTTTTGGGTGGATCAGAAGACGAAATGCTCCCAAAAATGTGCCAAGGGGCCGCCCACTGCCAACAATATATATATCTCCCAAAAACATTCGTGCGAAATTAAATACCCTCAATTTGTGAAATGGATATTAATTTGATCACTTCATGCGCGCGTGATATGCATATGCACATCTTGTATCTTGTTTTGTATTTGTGAAAATTCGCTCTCTAAGACCTTCTCCAAGAGGTACCCGAAAATACTGTTCACCCGAGAGAATCCATATACACATCCCGTTTTAGGTTTCGGCGGCGGCTCCAACAGCCGACGCATCCCGAGCCCGGTCGATACAGATGCTACAGCGGCTCCCCAAATGTCGGCATTCTCTCTCCGGTTGGTATCCTCTCCCCACTCGCCGCCGCCCCCAACAGAATTTTGTTCGCGTGGGTGTGTGCAGCTTGCAGAGGCGAAGTCTGCCGTGGAAGGGCTGGCTCCGGTGCGTCGTCCCCGTCGGCGGCGTGGACCGGGCGCAAGGATCTTGCGACAGAGGGGTTGGAGCGTTACCGCGCGGCCGCTGGCGAGGAAGCGTGTGCAAGGACAGCGGGAGGAGGGTGCCTTCCCACCGGATCTGGATCCTCCTGCGCCGCCGACGCAATCCCAATCAAGCCAAGCGTCGTCCTCCTCCAGCTGCTTAAGGTATTTGTCCCCCACCTTCTCCAAAGCACACCCGGTTGATTTGTTTTCGTTTGGGGCAATCTGTGGATCTGTGTGTGTTTGGCTGATGAGATGAACCAAAATGGCTGTGATTTGATTGTTGCTGTCGTGCTTTTGAATTGTTGATTTTAGAGATGAACCAAAATGCCTGTGATTTGATTGTTGCTGTCGTGCTTTTGAATTGTATGAAACAATCTAGTTCTGGGCCATTTGAGACTTCAGGGCAGGAGGATTGTTGGCTGGGGTTGTCTTTCATAAAACATCAAAGCACAAATGCAAATCCCCATATGCACAAATTGTTGATTTTGGGTGATTTAATTGTTGGTTTGTGCGGTTGATTCATCTGGCTTGTGCTTTCTGTTTGTATGAAGTGATTAAAAATGCAAATCCCCATTTGCAGAAATGCACATGGTCCAGAATCCAACCTGGAGTAGATAGCATGTACTTCAACAAAGAACAACATGTATCTCTGAACCTGAATTTGATGTTGCATTGCACTGGGTTTGTAATCCACTGTTCTTAACATTTTTTCCCCTGTACCCTCCATGCTACCGTTCTAAATTGAAGCTTTTACTTTCAGTAACCTTGCATGAAGTGATCCATATCACGATATGATCTGTAGTGTTGGTCCACTGCATTGCAAGAATTGACATTTACCAACAAGAAGTGTCATCCACAATAAGATATTGCTTGAATGAGATAGGAGTACAGAGAAAATAAGTTTGAAATGGTTATATAAACGACTCAATAGGAAAAAAAACGGTTGAACTTAGTTTTGCTGTGATTCGACCTGTCACAATCTAACAGCCTGCAGCTGTGCAAATTACAAACTGGTATGTACCTATAACCGGATTTACATGGAAATGTAATCGAAGCAAGCACCTAACCCCTCGTCCAATACGATTAGCTTAACAATTGGGTAAAGGAACGTTAGTTAATGTTGTAATCTATCCTTGGTGCCAAAAGAGAGATTCATTGGCCTTGTACACAATATTGTAATAAGGGGGCAGCTAGAGGAAGTACTGATTGTGTCATCTCTTTTGCCACCAAGGGAGGAGACTTGTTATCTCAATTTCTGGTTTGCTGTTGAAGCTACAAAATGGTATGATACACTTGCGAATAAAACCTAGCTGGCCTTATAATCTGTCCAACTAAGGGTGGTTGTTGCTTATATTGTCGACATGATTAGATGAAGTACTACTAGTGGTCAATTAACCAATAGGTACCCTGGGAATTACCTATCTGAATTATTTTTATACACCCTGGAAATTATTGAAGGGCAACTTTGCCAAGGTTACCAACAATTAATTTGGATTCCTTTTTTCCCCTGTTGCCAATTAGCTATTGGATGTTTCAATTCAATTAACCCATCTGCTTTTGTGGACGGACATCCCTGCCAACATTGTGTAGTAAAATTACATTTTAAGTTCTCAGTTGTCAAGATTTGTTAACTTTACAATTATATGATATCTTTCTGTTTCTTATTATTTAAGATTCAGTAAAGTATGACTTATATCGTCATTTAAGTTGATCTAATTTAGTGCTAGCTCATTGAGTATGATAAAAGAGCCTCCTTTTTTGGTTCTTTTCTTAGACTACATCAAATTTCCAACTCGACATTTGTTGCCCAATGCATATGGTATTTTCGAGTTATTCTCACCTTAAGTTTTGGGTAGATGGTATTTTGGATTTTGTTACCCTATGCGTTGTTTTCAAATTGAAGGCCGGCTTTGATGGGGTTATGAAAATATATTTTGGTTTGTTTTTTTTTCGTCGTGATGTCTGTATCACTTCTTTCTCCTGGCTATTTTAACCCCATTGATCTTATTGGTTTTACTGTGGACATCCCTGCCAACATTATTTATCTGTATAGCTTGCTTTTGTGAATTTGCAATACGAAATTCTATCTTAGATCCTGTCCAAGGCAATGATAGTTTTAATTTTTCAAAATCCGAGGTCTGCAGTATCCTTTGATGTATATGGTGTTGCTGAAGATATGTGCTGAATAAATATAGTCTGTTACCCTCAAATGGCTAAACTGTTTTTGAGCTAGCATCTTGTAAGACATGGTGAAAAGCACTAATTTATCTGTCTGCCCTTTATATGTAATTTTTCTTCTTTCGAACTTGCCATGGTGAAATTAAGTAACAAGATATGCATCAAAAACTGTAAAGAACTAATTTATTGCAGAAAGAACTTCTTTGAGCTCATTTCAGAACTAGACTGTAAATCATTATAGTGAAATACGTTTCATTTAGCTATGTAACCTTGCATCCCTGGATATACGTTGTGCATTTCTGGCCTTGCATCTCCTCCGAAGAACAAAAAAACCCAACCACATTTCCTGGATGTACATACAACAATGACTGCCTCTATCCATTAATCCATATTTGTCTGAAAACAATAGCGTAACATGAAGAATGATAACCTTGCATCCCACTATAGAAGAATAAGAACTTAACTGGACAGACATGGCTGTCATCATAGGAAGAGCAATATCAGCAAATGCAAGCAAGAGTCCACAAGGCCTCGGATTTGACCAAACAAGTTGTAAGCATAGATACTTGCAGACCAATATCACAATTATGTATAACATTGAACATAGTTTATTTTCTGTGAATTGAATTGTAGCCAGCATAAACAAAAAAATGTAGTGCTCAATCTTATTACATTGCACTGTTATTATGAAGGAATCGAGCATGAGTAGAAATGCTTCCACGAAATGGATAACTAATGCGAACAAAACAGTCAAACAAGAAAATGACATTGTCGAAACTTGGATTTTAGTTCACAGTTCTGCATTGCATGTAGATGGCGTCTGATCCGAGCAAAGAGACGGAGTTGTTGGCTAGGGCAGTAAAAGAGATGGAGAGCACGGCAGTGCTTTTGAAGAAACTTTGCAACGACAACTTCAACCCAAACATCGATCCGTCCAGCATTGCGTTGAACAGGGTGCTCCAGGAAATCGACGCTATAGCAACCTCCCTCGATGAAATGGCACTGCAGTGCTCTGAAACGGTGACTACGATGCCAACTGCATACCATGACTACAATCCCCATGGTGATGTGAGCCCCGACCTATGCCTTCCCGTGGACTACGAGTCTCCGGACGAGCCGATCGTTGACTTCCGGACGTATTGTGACGAAAACGGAATAGAGTACGATAGTGACCGGTCCGCCAGGATGTAGGCCTTTTAGTGTTTCAGTACTTGTGTGGCAAGCCTACCATGTACAGATGCTGTTAAATTACATGACAAGTTTTATATAAGGCATACGGCCTTGTTTTGTAAGCTGACTTCATGTATGTTGCATGTTTGCAAACTGAGTTGTTGCACGCACCATCCGCATTAATTTTGTTGTGACATGTCCCCATGTTATTGATTGATCTTGCTAACTGTGCTCGCTTCTTTGATAATTTATTCTCAGGTCTGTGCAGATGGATGCCTTTGGGGCTAACCTTTTGGTTGGGGGGGGGATGGGTTTGACTGGGCCGGGACTGAGTTGACTCCCTTCGAGAGCCCAACTCTGGAGCAAGCAATGCAGACTGAAAAGGATGTCGACATAAGGCCAAACAACCGCCGGTCAAAGAACTTCTCGGAGCAGGAGGACAAGCTTCTCGTCTCAGCTTGGCTGAATGTCAGCGTTGACCCGATCCAAGGTAACAATCAAAAGGGAGCAAGCTATTGGGCACGCATCCATGAATACTACCACAAAGAGAAGACGTTCAACTCGACACGTACACAGATCGCGCTGCAGCATAGGTGGCAGTTTATCCAAGAGTCTGTCAACAAGTTTTGTGGATGCTACGACCGAATAGAACGCCGCAATCAAAGCGGGAAGACAGAGCGTGACAAGGTAATGTATCCTTATATTACCGTACCGCTGTCATCCGCAGCAAGGACATGACCTCTGTGCAATTCATGATGCAGATTGTGGACGCGACAACACTCTACGCGGCTGAGGAAAACCGTGCTTTCAATTTCCTCCATTGCTGGGTTGAGCTTCGAGTGCACCCAAAGTGGAGTGACAAGGTCTCGCACAAGAGGCAGAAGACGTCGGCTGCAGGCAGCCCGGGGACTTATTCGGCCCCAACAGCTGCGAGCCAGCCAGGCTCGGATGGGGGGTCGCCAGGGGATTCGACGGGGGGTCGAACTGATGAACTGATTAGGCCCGTAGGCCGCAATAAGGCTAAGTCTCGGCTCCGAAATGGTTCAGAACATTCAGCTTCCGACAGCCCATACATGAGTGCCATCCGAGACATGACACTGAGTAGGCAGGAGATAGAAAAGAAAAGGGACAACCGGTACGCCGAGATGATGGCGCGCGAGGAGAAGAAGATGGCATACGAGAAGGAGAAGCTGGACTTGATGAAGATGGAGTATGAGGAGCGGATCATGTCGGTCGATCTTAACAAGTGCTCTGAGTGGCAGAAAGAGTACTTCATGCGGAAGCAGAGGGATATTCTGGGCAATGACCGCAACAATGGGGAAAATTGACGGCAATTGGGTGCTTTTATGTATTGTGCTTTTATGTAGTGCGCGTTTATGTACTGTGTTTTTACGTGCTGTGCTCTCAGCTACTGCACGTTTATATATTGTGCTATAGTACTTTCCAACTATCAGGTACCTACAGGTTGTTGTGGACATGCCATTTGTACTCTTTAATAGATGCCTGTATCGAGTACTGTATGCAAATGCCGAACAAACTATGTGCAACTGTATATTGTTTGTATGCAAATGCCGAACAAAATATCCTGTACGTCCAAATATTTGTCCAACTGTATATTGTTTGTATTCACTTGATCATCACCGATCACTATTATGAAATTGCTGAGCACTGTTGAGTTGGTACATGTTGGCAACATCATGGTTTGTATGGTTCATCCAAACCAACTTCATGTTGCTTGATTGCCTTATTTACTGGATTTGGCACTGTTGCAATGCTTCAAAATTCCTCTAATGTCTTACTGTCCAGTGTACTTCAACTATTAGCAAGAGCAACCTAGTGGAAGCAGATACCGTACATTAAACAGGGTTAAACTTCACATCTTCATCACTAAAAAAAACAATAGATACTTATCAAGATTGACAGTAAAGTGGAGCACCTCCTCCACTGATCAAACAGTACAGAAGACTGAATGTAACCTCAGACTTTTACAATCAAATGTATGGTGTGTAAAAAAACAATAGATACATATCAACATTGCCAGTGTAGTGACCGATGGCCATACTGTAATAACCAGCAAAACAAATCTTACTCATCTTTTACAATCAAAATATGGTGGTCTAAGTACATTATCCGTCAAACAGAGAATAGACATCGCCTCAGAGAACAAAATGTATGCTGAATGAAGAAAGCACCAACGCCAGACAGCAGGAACATCACTTAGATTCGGTCCACTCAGGATCTCTGCCAAAAAATCACTAAGCTACAAAGAAAATTCACTGTTACACATTATATGGACATTGAGTTCTAATCAACTACAAAGAAAATTGGGTTGCAATTGACTGAGGTGAGTGGCAAAAGTTCATGAATAATGCCTGCGTGAAGCACAACATGATACAAAATAATGCTTCAACTCTTTTACATATATACTGGCAGCTGAGATGAAATTGGAATGGTCTGTACAAAATCTTAATCTGTTATCTTATAGCAGAACAGCGCATGTCAACCATTGTTCAGTTTCTTTAGTTACAGGAGAATTCTGCATTCTGGATTTGTATGCATGGCACTAATGCCAAAAGAGCAAATGTAGAGGGTACTGGCTGAAACCTAGACTTGGCACTTGCTAACAAATCATAGTAATCTGTGCGGCTGAAACAGTCACGGAAGTCGGTGAACAGCTTATCAAACACCCTCCACAGAACTTCATATGATCTGGAGTATGGAAATGGAAGGAAAAACTGCAAGTAAAAAGTGAACGACCAATGTTCAGCAAGCCTTGTCTTAATTAGAAGTTATCTATATTCCTCTAATTTACTATTATCACAGCATAAAAAATGAGAGTAAACATCCACCATATATTACAGTAAATACTGTAGAAAACTGCAGCCAGTTCAATTTAATTTTACAACAAAGCCAATAGATTGTTTTAATCATTGAGTTATCTTTGGATTTTTGTCTACAAGTATTATATTGGTGATGCAGCTCAGAATTCAGCTTGTTCTGTTGTTTAGCTCTGCTAGAGTGCTACTGTGTTGGTTGTTCTGGTTAGGAGACAATACATAAAATAATTCACTTGCAGCTCTTACTTCTCCTTCTTGTGCGAGATGTTTTAACAGCAAGAAAGTCCGCAGGTTTTCTTCTAAGTTGTCAACGACTGCTAGCCATATCTTTGAAGCAAGTTCATGGGCCTTTTCTCCTGCCCTACCACAAGTAATGAATTGATATGTTCAGAAGCAGGAAAATGCAATGCTAAATCAGTGAAAGTATAAACATGTATATTAGCAATCACATCAGCACATTCCAGTTCTCTTAGCAACCGCTTGACTGCCAACATATCTCTGGTTGTACAAAGGCCACGAAGCATTGCTTCAAAGTACCTTGGAAATGATAAGAGGAGGCAGACCCAGCATAACAGACCTTATTTTAGAGCCACTAATTTCAGCTCGAACTGAAGCATCAGAGTTGCACAAATCATTAAGATACTCAATCCAACATCAACCATCCAATTATTAAATGTAGATATACATATCAAAAGAAATTGGCATACACTTGAGAATCGTACTAATCGCTGCTATCACTTTCAGAAAGAACACCAATGATGCATGGATGAGCTCTTTAAGTCAGCGATACTACAAAGTAAAAGGAAAAAAATAAGCTGTGTCATTAGGTAAATTTTTGTACATGAACATAAAATCAGGTAGTTCAATGTTGAAAAAAGCATGCAGCATTGACGCTCTCATCAGGAAATGAAAAGTGCCAATTAACAAAGCAAAACGGCAGGAAGGTTTGCAGCATTAATGTAAGTAGCACTAATTAGTAATCATGATAGTTGGTATTGAGCATTATTAGCAAAGTGTATACTACCTCAGGAAGGTGAAAAGTTGCTCCTTGCTGTAATGAGGATATTGCCAGCCTCTAATAAAAAATAGTCAACAATCCCAATGATCTAACAGTTTATATCTGTATACAACTACACATGACAAATGTAGGGACATCCAAACAGCGGATATACAGATGTAGTGGCTTTTCATCAGCCAAAAAAAAACATAGAATTGGCTGTGAAGCTGAACATACAAGAAGATCATTGAATGAATCAGACACATCACTTTCAGCAATAGCACTATATTCCAAATGATCTGGCAGTTGCAGGCTACGCTGACTTGTTTCCACAACAAATCTGTAGCCAGTGGATTGAGAAAGTAATGAGCAAATTTTGGTACTAGGCTTGATGCCTAGATCAAGCATTATCCTTACCGAAACAGCAGGTGAATTAATACGCTGTAACTTAACTAAGAACACAACTATTGTGTTGAATGAGATTCTGTCCATCTCAACATCAGCACATTCCATTTCTCTTAGCAACCGCTTGACTGCCAACATATCTCTGGTTCTACAAAGGCCACGAAGCATGCTACTAATAGTATTCACCAGCAAGAGAACACCAAATACATGGACTAGCCGAGAAACTTATCCTAGACACAAACTAAAAGAAGGCACTATGTAACCAAGCAAAATCTTGATCAAAATAGGTTTGTAGGGTAACAAAAAATCTACCAACCAACGAGAATTGCAACAAACTTATCTTGGACACAAAAGGAAAACATTTTATAGGATAAAACTTGTGAAAAAAGGAAATTTACCAAAAGATTGTATGAGCAGTGGGCACACTATATGGCTCAATATAACCACAAAAGTGGCCATACCTTACACAAACACAACAGTTATCTTTTTCCCAGGAGGAAATGAGGCAATGTTAACCTGCATTCACCAATAAAAAGTTATAAATTGCATTACACTAAATATGTAGTCTGATGCAAAACAATGGATAATATTGGAAAAGGCAAATATCATACCGATCCTGAAAATAAGACAGAAGCAATTATCCAAATCTGTTGACAAATGCCATTAGCGTGCAGGTATGAGGAGAATTTTGTAAAAGCCCATGATCTCACAAGTCAAACATGTTACAAGTACCTAAATATTCGTACACAGAGAGTTTTAGGATCTGATACAATTAAACAAAGAGATTTAGGCACTCAGTTATAAGATAATGTAGTGACATCATAACACAGCTTAACATACCCTGAAATCCTCCACTTTTCTTTCCACCTTGGTTGGGATAAATTTGCCATCTAAAGACTTCATGCTGTTAAAACCAAAAATTACACTAACATTTGAGATGGTATACCATGAGTTGGACTCAATCCAATTATTATTAGTCAACAGTCCCCACTCCCAGAGATGCTGCATATAGGCTTGTTCTCCACTAGTGCATGACCTTCACAAATATGCTTGGTATTGCAAAGGCCTTGCTTTGGAAACTCACAATTATCCAATGTTTTATGACAAGTAAGCTGATGTTTGAAAGATGAAATTATAATGGAATCATGAGAACAGCTACTTAAGGACAAGTATGTCCTCAATTCCAAGCGAGCATATAATCAGTAAAATATCAGTAATGCTTCACAAACATAATAGTCCTAGGTTTTGCTATTTACAGAGTACCCACTAATAGCCCCAATAAAACTTAATTCGCTCATAAAAGGAAATATAACCTGGTGATTCAACAGAAATAATGGAAAGAAATCTGAAAATAATGGAGCATCACTATGTGGTTCAAATAATTGTGGAGCACGTAATAAGTACCTGAAATGCATTTATCATGAACAAGAGGTAATTCGTTTTCTCTGCCATATTAAAGGCCCTATCCTGCAAAATTACATGAGGATGAGATGAAGTAAGGAAAAATATGTGGGTAAGTCATCCACTTAATATTGTATAAAGAAACATCCAGAGGACAGGAATAAATATAGAAGTTTCAGAATTGAACACAATGAGTCAATGACTAAACAACAATAAAACCATTTGTCTAACCAATACCTCACAACACAACCACCACAGCCTATTATCCCCTGATTCCCCTCAAAACATTAATTTCCATATCCCTAGCATTATCCAAACCACCCTGATGGATTTAAGGTTGCTCCTAAACAACGTAATGTCATAATCAATATGAACTATGAAGCTTCACCTGCACTGCATGTCCTCCGCTCCTCTTATCCTTGTCATAACACAAGATATGCCAGCATTGGCACCAGTCATGACAGCAAAGTTCGGAGCTTCCACCAAGGGTCCACTAGCTAAAACCTGTAATTCAGGTAGCTCCATTAACCTTAATGTGTGAGGGAAATCATAGAGTAATATTAGGAGGTGTCTATAGTGCACTAATCTCCGTCTTTTCATACATGCTTGGCACATACATCCTTCCGGTTACAATCATTACATGACAACTAGTTATTACATTGTGTACACATTTGGCTCCTACAGATGGTTACAATCAGTACATGCCAACTCATTACATTGCACATGTTTACACTACTCGGCTCCGTACGACTGCCACAAGTGCTCGACAAGGTCCTCCTGGAGCTGTCTGTGCGTTTCACGATTTCGTATAGTATGATGGACACGGATGAACTCCTGCACGGCCGGACTGTAGTCGTGGGACGCGTTGACGGTATCACCCATGCCGTCATAGTTATAATCGACGTAGCCGATGTCCCTCTCATCTTCCACTATCATGTTGTGCAATACCACGCAAGTAGTCATTATGTCTCGAAGAGTTTCCTAGTCCCAATACCGCACAGGCCCCCGCACAATCGCGAATCGGGCCTGGAGCACTCCGAAAGCACGCTCCACATCCTTCCGGGCCGACTCTTGAGCTTACGCAAAGAGCTTCCTCTTGTTGCCCTGCGGGAGTGGAATAGTCTTGACGAATGTTGCCCACTCGGGGTAAATCCCATCGGCAAGGTAATACCCCATGTTGTACTCATGGCCGTTGATTGAGTAACGCACCGTTGGCCCCTGGTTTTCAGCAAGCCGAGCAAATACAGGAGAACGGTGCAGCACATTGATACCGTTGTGAGATCCCGGTAGACCGAAGAAAGCATGCCAAATCCATAGATCGTACGATGCTACGGCTTCTAGGATGATGGTAGGCCTGCGAGCATGTCCTGTGTACATCCCCTGCCATGCCTTCGGGCAATTCTGCCACCTCCAATGCATGCAATCTATACTCCCTAACATGCCCGGAAAACCTCTTTGCTCGCCAATGGCGAGCAATCTTGCAGTGTCCTCTTCGTTAGGTGCTCGAAGGTACTCAGGCCCGAACACTTCAAGTACAGCCCGAACAAAGTGCTTCAAGCTCTCTATAGCAGTACTCTCCGCTATACGCAAATATTCGTCGATAGCGTCCGCGGGAACACCTATTGCTAATATTCTTAAAGCCGCCGCTACCTTCTACAACGACGACAAACCGAGAGTCCCAGCTGCGTTTCTTCTTTGTTTGAAGTACGGGTCATGCCGTTCGACGGCTTCCAAGATGCGGATAAAAAGGGTACGACGCATCCTAAACCTGAGCGACACAGCACCCGACCATATCATACAAATAACACAAAGAACAAATTTTACCCGAACAACGTAAGCTTCGAACTCTTACCTCCGCCTGAAGTACCTTGGGCCGTACACCGGCTCATCAGCAAAATAGTCGTTATGCAGCCTAGCAAAGCCGTCCTGCCTATCACGGTTGACCACATTATGGCCGAAAACGGAACCGCCACGGCGCTCCGAACTCGCAGCTTCCAGCTCAGCCTGCCCAGCACATGCAACCGCCACAATGAAGTCGTCGTCCTCACTGGACGACCCCTCACCACCCACACACAATGAGCGTAACGTTCGCCGACGCATCGCGAATGGCCAGTGCGAGGCTTGCGTGAGCTTCAGAGTACTGAATTCACCAAGAAAAGCACCACCAACTTTTGTTCAACAATGATGCATTTCTGCTTGCATGCCTCATGCATGACATATTTAACAATGGATACGGTAGAATTTTTACATATATAATAGATCGTTGGTAACACCAAACTGCACATCGCACTATTTACCATGAACTGCTAGGCTTATGTAGCATACTACACCTACTTTGATCTCCCTCAGACATTTACAGTCAAAATGCTAGTTATATTAAATAACTTAGGACAGTTCAACATAGAACAGAAAGTATTGATGTGTGCTCATAGCAGGAGGCAGATAACTACATTATAAAACAATACTCTGCAAAAATGCAGTCAAACAAATACTCTTCGTTTCGCAAACAAACAGTACTTATGAATTAAACCAACAGTTTTAGCAATGAGTAGAGATTAAGAAATCCTCTTCGGGGCCATGGTGACCATAAGGGCTTCATGGTCATAGTGACCATGCGAACAAAAACCCCTCTGAGTACACAGAGAGGGATTGTGGTAATACCGAAAAATGGTAAGAATTAACGCTTTAAGCAAAATCAACTTGAGACTAATGCTGATAATACAGGGTACATTACACGTGGAACAAAAAACTGATCCCACAGGCTTACAGTAGAACAAAATTAAATTATGAGCTGCAACTCATAAATAAGAATAATCCATATAGCCTGTTTCCCATACATAGATCTCTAAGATTCCACTCTACATTGCACTCTACAGTCAACAGTCACCATGGAATTTTAGAATTCCCATGATTTGTGTACTAATTCCGTTAGTACACTGGAATTTCAGATTCCACTCTATAGCTTATTGTCCCATCATCACCACCGCTTGCATCGTTCATCACTGAATGGCAACACGACAGCATAGTAACGTTTATTTCTATCAATTGCATCGTTCATCACTGCACGGCTACCATGAGGTGCATGCAAAATCTACTGGTCAATTTGTACAAATCACAAAAAGAATCCACTTGACCCTCACCCTCATCGGTACACAACCACTAATGAGGAAGCTGTAACCTCTCTTTCGAACCCATCCCGCCTCAAATCTGCTAAATCACGCAGCTAAATCATTTGGTGCTACTTTGCAGCTAAATCTGTAAAGACACTAATATGATGACCAAGTAGAGAGTAATAACATATGGAACTAATTTTTTGATTCATACATGTTATTAGATTTTTTCCCCTATATGCCAGTACCTCAACTTCATTAGCTTAATTAGTCATCTTTAATCTCAATATGATTTATTCCCAATCTTTAGAGATCTGTGTATTTTCGAAAACCCCGGTCCATTTACATGCTTAATCTCAATATGATTTAGTCCCAATCCTAGATCCAGCCTTCGTTCCAACGGTACAAACTTTATGCATCAAAACGGAAACTTTCCCCAAAATCAAGAGAGAGAACGAACGCAGAGATGCACACCTTGGAGCTGCCGGAGAGGAAGGCGTCGAATACAGCGAATCTGGAGGTGCTGAACAAGGCTTCCGGCCACGGCCGCGGGAGGAGGTGGCGGCCGCCAGATTTGGATCCAACCCTACGAGCAGGTCCAGATGGAGCGGTCCTCGGAGGGCGGGGGATTAGGGGTACAGTTTGGTCTCCGCCGATCGCCTTCAACGCTGCGACTGGGACGCCGAGGTCGACCTGCACTGCGAACTTCGAGCCCTTCGTGCACCACAAAAAGCAGCGTCGCCGGTGCCGCCGCCGCACCCTCGCCGGCCGCCCCCTGCTCGCTCCCTCCCCGCGCGAAAAGAAACGACGGTTGGATTTTAGGGATTGGGATGGTTTTGGGATTGAACTGTTGGAGTAAAATAAAATATAGGGAGGGAATCTTTTTAGGTAGATATGTATATGAGGATATAGAGATCTATTTTTGGGTATGATTGTTGGAGAAGGTCGAACTTAGTTACTTTTTAGACTATTATTATCTCTTTGATTTTGTATTAAATCTCTAGCATTTTCTTATTGTAGAAAAAAAAGAAAAAGATGGGTTTGGTTTTATTAATTCAAGACAAAAGGAGTCAGTACATAGCATTTATATGAGTGATGGTGACTTAACTGGCAGACGTGGCCATTAAAGTCTGTAGGCTGGCTACGCGTGATATATACCACATGCATGATGCATCACGGGTAGATAAGCTACCGACTCTCCTCCTCCCATCTGCTGCCCTATAAATAGGACCTGCCATGCCAGTCTCGTTTCAACAGCTCACTACAAGTCTCTCATTTCTCTCCGAACATCATATCTCAACAATATGGAAGGCAAGAGTCTCAAGGGTGTCATTATCTTTCTGTTTATATTGGGTCTGTTTATAGAACAGGTCCAAGTAGAGGCTAAGAGTTGTTGCAAGGACACCACAGCAAGAAATTGTTATAATGTTTGTCGTCTACCAGGCACTCCTAGACAAGTCTGTGCATCCTTATGTAATTGCAAAATTATAAGTGGGAATACATGCCCCAAGGATTACCCTAAATTCAATCTTGTTCTAAGCAATGGTAAAATAAACTCATTCTTTCCATTTTGTTTATTATTTGTCACAAACAAGAAATCTATTTAAATACAAGTTGTTTTGGCAGGAGAAGCAAATTTCATTGACTATTGCAAGTTGGGATGCACGTCCTCCGTGTGCGACAATATAAACACTGGTAAGACAAATTCATTACATTCAGTGTGACTTCTTTTTACTTGTTTGTGAACAAAGATTTGTTTCTAATGTAAACTATTTTGGCACCAGCTGTTAACAGTGAAGAAGTGAAAGATGCTGTGGAAAAATGCAACAATGCATGCTTTGATTTCTGCACTAAGAATGTCAACATTGCAACGGTTGATGCTTAAGCAAGTACATGCACAATAATTTCATGTCAAAACCAAGGTCATCTTGTTCTTTTATCTTGAATAATTGGATATCATATCCAAACTGATGTGTCATCTTATTTGTATTTCTGTCTTTTTATTTTCAATAAGTCATCGTGATGTCATTCTCTCGCAAGAATGTGCTCACCACGAATAGTTATATTGTGTCCAACCTTGGCTAATAAATTACAAGTTTATTAATGTTTGTGTCGATCATTCTTTTCAGTTTTTATTTTTTTTCTGTGTTTTATTATTTTTTCTAAAATAAGAAAATGCTAAAGATTTGGTAGAAAAATAAAGAGATAATAATAGACTAAAAAGTAACCAAGTTGGAGAACGGCACATACAAATGATGAGAGAATTTTCACAAATACAAATCAAGATACAAAGACGTGCATATGCATATTACGCGCGAATGAAGTGATCAAATTAATATCCATTTCACAAATTGAGGGTATTTAATTTCGCATGAATGTTTTTGGAGATGATATATATATTGGTGGCAGTGGGCGGCCCCTTGGCACATTTTTTGGGAGCAATTTGTCAAATATTTCAATTCATTCTAACTTTATTACTTGTCTATCAATTTTTATGATTATGAAATATTTGAGATGTGGCGCATCCGTGTAACACCTCAATCGTGCTAACTTGGCACATATATAATACTAATCCGTCATTTTTTATCATGATTTTTATGGATTTTTCTAGTCTTTTAAGCTCTAAGTTTTATTGAATTATAATGTAAAAATGATATAACAATGCTCCGTATTTGTATATCAACACTATGGATGTGCAGCATAAATGTTTCATGGAAAAATTATCAAAAATAGTTGATGGTTAACAAAATTTAGATTAAATTAAAAAATTTCACAGAGGTAAACTAAAGTTTTAAAGAAAGTTGGGGTGTAACAGTATCATAATAATATTAGTAGTTTTATGTAACTTTCTAAAGAAAAACATCTCCAAATTTGTAAATCAAGCACATGGCAGGATATTTTTGCGGATGATTTAATAGTACCAAAGGGAAGCACTTCTAACAAACACCCAGAGGAAGTATCGTAAAAATAGATGATCGGAGACACGGGAATTATACAAGTTCGGGCTCTCGGAGACTGAGTAATAGTTCTGTTCCTGTTGTGATTTCACTAAAGGTGTAAAGAATTACATTCTTGAATGGACTAAAAACTACTCTCCTATTCTCTATTTCCCTCCAAAGCCTTGCTAATATCTCTGTGTGTGTAGACCATTCTCGTTGTCTCTCAGAGGTCTGATCCCCTGTTCTCTCCGGTGATTCCCCCTTTTATAACTTGTCGCCTACGGAATTGAAAGGTCACCTGGAGGCAAATGTGCGCCAGCCATAACATACAATCATGCCCGTTTATGAGCGACTGTGCATTTATTCTCTTGACAGTTATCATGCCAGGGAGTTAAGGCGCTTCCAGGGAAACAAAGGGCCGAAGGTATCCAAAGGTAGTGGTCAAATAGGCATAACCATATACCCGTTGGTCCTTTAGACTTCTGGTCGGCTGATGAGTCTTCGACCAGCCTTTTATCTTAAAGGTACTGCCAGGGTTTGATTCATCGACAAGATATATATAACCTGGTATCCATCTCGTCATGTAGTGGCTACGACCGAATGTTGGATTATCTCTATAATCAGGATGATCATAGGTAACATGATTTATTCAACTACAAACTTCCTTTGATGATAAGTATTACGATCGAAAGGATTCATGATCGTAACTACTAAGATTACAGGGAAATCATCTATAATTAGTTGGGTTAAGTCTAGAATATCTTAGACTTTCCTTTCATCTCTTCCCGTAATGTCCCATGACCATGGGAAGAAAATTTACTTAGCTCCCTCTTTCTTGTAGTCTTGTTTGACCATCGAAAGGTATGAGCAAATCATCATCACATATCTCGCTACGTCATGGCCGAGGGCAACCTTTCTCTTTTTCTCCTGCTTTGCCCTTGGCTTGGCAACAGGTCTCCCAGCCACCTTGGCCTTCATGGCTACTTTGGCTTGGACATCGTCGCATAAAGTTGCGACTAGAGACTGCTCCTTGCTTTAAACAACATATTGTTGACATGTTTAGAAAATATTCATTTCTATTTCTTAGAATGTGCATCCATGTTATGTGCTAGCGCAACACATTGTTCTCAATAGTAGTGATAGTATGTTGTTTATTTCATCACTCTAGTTCTTTGTTTATCATGGGTTGCCTGGATTTTATATTTTAGCACCGTGATTTTGTAATGCAAGCAAGAGAGGTAATTCACGTTTTCTAACAAAATGTTACGATAAAGAAAACTGCACTGAAATAAAATAGACACAAAAGTACGAGGAGAAAATGTGATTTGTGACCTAACTATGTAAGACACAATTATTTGTTTGTTGTAGCTGTCTTTATGCCACAACCCCAAATTTCTACTTGCCCCATCCCACTTCTAACCCCAAAAAATTTTTTGCCCTTGGCTCTAATTTCTCTTCCAACTAATCTCTAATTCAACCCAAATCTCAAATTATCCAACCCAGAGTGCAAATTAAATTAAATCCTTATGTAGCCCTATAAATTACCACGTGCACTTCTGCGTTGCATGATCATGACATATTTATCAAATCACACTTTTCACTTATATCCTAAATGAGGAAGTTTCTTGAAAAAGGATATTATGTAGGTCTTGACAGACAATGAGTAAAAATTAATAATGTATTATACTATTAATATTTATATTTCCACATTCACTGAAATTATGAATTTTGTTTATGGTTTGTTTGTAATTCTGAAAAATTCATTAAAAAAACACAAAAATTTAGAAAAATGCAAAATTTGTAGAAAATGTAGGAAAATAATAGAAATTTGTCTACTCTCTAAAAAAAAATTTCTTGCTTATTATTCATCTATCTATGATGCCTACATGATAATTCCATTGTTAACAAGTTCACCTATAGTAAATTTATGATATTGATATAGACCATTATATGTTTTATCATTTTTCTTGTTGAACATCTTTTGATTTTATACTATAATATTATTTTATAATATCTTGCTTGTGAAACATATGGTGGTTGAATTGGAATTATATTTGATAGACAGTGCGACAAACACTATGCTTAAGGATATAAAATACTTTCAAAAGGGAAATTTAATTTGCAAAAGACAAAAGGGAAATGCACTGCACTCATCTACATGTGAGTGCCACATAGCACAAAAGACAAAAGGGAAATGCACTGCACTCTGCATCCATTTGCAAAGAATCAACCCCTCCTCTCCTCAGTAAATGAAAGAGTGCTTCGGTAATATTTCCCCCATCTAAACTCGATGCCGTCTGATTTTTCACTCCCTAATAAACAATTTTAACTACTAATTTTTATTAAAATATATTAATAAAAATTATAAAAATATTTTTTGATAAATCTAACTATATTTTTATCACATGATCAATCTAAATATTTAAAAATATATTAGTGAATAAAATTAGATAAATTTAATTGCGTATATATGATAACGATAGTTTTTTTTTTTTTTTTTTTGAGTAGAGATCATGTGCAAGTGCAATACTGAGTAAGTGAGTTGTATGTAATGCAATGTACGGCCCTCGTGATGCACTCATCAATGTTTTCTTGAAATTATAATCACTAATTCACGCCACCTCTGTCCCTACTACCCATCAATCCATCATAATCAAACCCCACACTGGCGAGCTCCAGTGCCCCTAGCCACCCAACCTAATCTCTTTTCGCGACTTGCTGCTGCTTGTTCCTCCGCCATATGTCAACGTTTGTGTTTCTTTTTCTCTAAATATGTGGGGTAGACATATTTTAAAATCATTAGGTTATTTATAATACAAAAAATTAATGAGAGAGAACGTATAACGTATGTAAAAAATCTCTCAAAGAATTAAATATTTTAATAACTTAGTTTTTTAAAGAAAACTCTTAAAGGAGATATGGCAACAAAAATATTAATTTATTTGTTCAAATAAAGAGAAAAATAATTAGAAAAAACTCAACACATAAATTAGAAAGAATCAAATAAAAAAATCCCACGTGGAAACACTCCACGTAGCGTTCATCTCTCCTCACAGGTCTCTTCCAAAAGAAAAAACAGTTTTTTCTTTGCCCGGGCATGAGCAAAAACACTAAATTTTCAATTTTGTATTTAAAAATTAGATGTCTCACTGTCAAATAAACCCCTATATTATCATGAATTTTTTTTAGAAATAACCTATTACAAAAATAAATTTCAAAACTAACCCAGAACTTTAAAAAATTACAAAACTAACGTTCAGTCGCGAGCAGCAACGCGCGACTGACCTTCAGTCGTTAGCGCGCAGCGCACCACTGACCCAGCTCGCCCACCACATCAGGTTTCAGTCACTAGTCCGACTCCTTCGTGGAGAGAAGATGTCGAGATTTGGCGATTCTCTCTCTCATTTGTATCGACGAAGCGGCGTTTGAGAGTGCTGTTGGAGCAGCCGAAACACGCGCGTAGCCTACAAAATACAGATAAACAGTTGGTTGGAGGTGCTGTTGGACTAGGTCTAAGAAGACGAAATGCTCCCAAAAATGTGCCAAGGGGCCGCCCACTGCCACCAATATATATATCTCCAAAAAACATTCGTGCGAAATTAAATACCCTCAATTTGTGAAATGGATATTAATTTGATTACTTCATGCGCGCGTGATATGCATATGCACATCTTGTATCTTGTTTTGTATTTGTGAAAATTCGCTCATCATGTGTATGGGCCGTTCTCTAACTTGGTTACTTTTTAGACTATTATTATTTCTTTGATTTTGTACTAAATCTCTAGTATATTCTTATTGTAGAAAAAAAGAAAAAGATGGGCTTGGTTTTATTATTCAAGACAAAAGGAGACAGTACATAGCATTTATATGAGTGATGGTGACTTAATTGGCAGACGTGGCCATTAAAGTTTGTAGGGTAGCTACGCGTGATATAAACCACATGCATGATGCATCACTCGTAGATAAGCTACCGAGTCTCCTCCTCCCATCTGCTGCCCTATAAATAGGACCCGCCATGCCAGTCTCGTTTCAACAGTTCACTACAAGTCTCTCATTTCTCTCAGAACATCATATCTCAACAATATGGAAGGCAAGAGTCTCAAGCATGTCATTATCTTTCTATTTATATTGGGTCTGTTTATAGAACAGATTCAAGTAGAGGCCAAGAGTTGTTGCAAGAACACTACAGCAAGAAATTGTTATAATGTTTGTCGTCTAGCAGACACTCCTAGGCCAGTCTGTGCATCCTTATGTGGTTGCAAAATTATAAGCGGGACTAGATGCCCCAAGGATTACCCCAAATTTAATCTTGTTCTAAGCAATGGTAAAATGAACTCATTCTTTCCATTTTGTTTATTATTTGTCACAAACAAGAAATCTATTTAAATACAAGTTGTTTTGGCAGGAGAAGCAAATGTCATTGACTATTGCAAGTTCGGATGCATGTCCTCCGTGTGCGACAATATAAATACTGGTAAGACAAATTTATTACATTCGGTGTGACTTCTTTGTACTTGTTTGTGAACAAATATTTGTTTCTAATGTAAACTATTTTGGCACCAGTTGTTAGCATTGAAGAAGTGAAAAATACTGTGGAAAAATGCAACAATGCATGCTTTGATTTCTGTACCAAGAATGTCGACATTGCAACGGTTGATGCTTAAGCAAGTACATGAAAACCAAGGTCATCTTGTTCTTTTGCCTTCAATAATTGGATATCATATCCAAACTGGTGTGTCATCTTATTTGTATTTCTTTCTTTTTATTTTCAATAAGTCATCGTGATGTCATTCTCTCGCGAGGATGTGCTCACCACGAGTAGTTATATTGTGTCCGACCTTGGCTAATAAATTACAAGTTTATTAATGTTTGTGTCGATCATTTTTTTCAGTTTTTATTTTTTTTTCTGTGTTTTACTATTTTTTCTAAAATAAGAAAATCCTAAAGATTTAGTAGAAAAATAAAGAGATAATAATAGACTAAAAAGTAACCAAGTTGGAGAACGCACATACACATGATGAGAGAATTTTCACAAATACAAAACAAGATACAAAGACGTGCATATGCATATTACGCGTGAATGAAGTGATCAAATTAATATCCATTTCACAAATTGAGGGTATTTAATTTCGCATGAATGTTTTTGGAGATGATATATATATTGGTGGCAGTGGGCGGCCCCTTGGCACATTTGTTGGGAGCAATTTGTCAAATATTTCAATTCATCCTAACTCTATTACTTGTCTATCAATTTTTATGGTTTTGAAATATTTGAGATGTGGCGCATCCATGTAACACCTCAATCGTGCTAACTTGGCACATATATAATACTAATCCGTCATTTTTTATCAAGATTTTTATGGATTTTTTTAGTCTTTTAAGCTCTAAGTTTTATTGAATTATAACGTAAAAATGATATAACAATGCTCCGTATTTGTATATCAACACTATGGATGTGCAGCATAAATGTTTCATGGCGTTGATATGGAAAAATTATCAAAAATAGTTGATGGTTAACAAAATTTAGATTAAATTAAAACATTTCACAGAGGTAAACTAAAATTTTTAAAGAAAGTTGGCATGTAATAGTATCATAATAATATTAGTAGTTTTATGTAACTTTCCAAAGAAAAACATCTCCAATTTTGTAAATCAAGCACATGGCAGGATATTTTTGCAGATGATTTAATAGTACCAAAGGGAAACACTTCTAACAAACACCCAGAGCAAGTATTGTAAAAATAGATGATCGGAGACACGGGAATTATACAAGTTCGGGCTCTCGGAGACTGTGTAATAGTCCTGCTCCTGTTGTGATTTCACTAAGAGTGTAAAGAATTACAGAGAAGAACAAGAGGTGTTCTTGAATGGACTAAAAACTACTCTCCTATTCTCTATTTCCCTCCAAAGCCTTGCTAATATCTCTGTGTGTCTAGACCGTTCTCGTTGTCTCTCAGAGGTCTGATCCCCTGTTCTCTCCGGCGATTCCCCCTTTTATAACTTGTCGCCTACGGAATTGAAAGGTCACCTGGAGGCAAAATGTGCGCCAGCCATAACATACAATCATGACCGTTTATGAGCGACTGCGCATTTATTCTCTTGACGGTTACCATGCCAGGGAGTTAAGGCGTTCCCAGGGAAACAAAGGGCCGAAGGTATTCAAAGGTAGTGGTCGAATAGGCATAACCATATACCCATTGGTCCTTTAGACTTCTGGTCGGCAGATGAGTCTTCGACCAGCCTTTTATCTTAAAGGTACTGCCAGGGTTTGATTCATCGACAAGATATATATAACTGGTATCCATCTTGTCATGTAGTGGATACGACCGAATGTTGGATTATCTCTATAATCAGGATGATCATAGGTAACATAATTTATTCAACTACAAACTTCCTTTGATGATAAGTATTACGATCATAAGAATTCATGACCGTAACTATTAAGATTATGGGAAAATCATGTGTAATTAGTTGGGTTAAGTCTAGAATATCTTAGACTTTCCTTTCATCTCTTCCCGTAATGTCCCATGATCATGGGAAGGAAATTTATTTAACTCTCTCTTTCTTGTAGTCTTGTTCGATCATCGAAAGATATGAGCAAATCATCATCACATATCTCGCTACGTCGTGGCCGGGAGCAACCTTTCCCTTTTTCTCTTGCTTTGCCCTTGGCTTGGCAACAGGTCTCCCAGCCACCTTGGCCTTCATGGCTATTTTGGCATATGCACATTTTGTATCTTGTTTTGTATTTGTGAAAATTCGCTCATCATGTGTATGGGCTGTTCTCTAACTTGGTTACTTTTTAGACTATTATTATCTCTTTGATTTTGTACTAGATCTCTAGCATATTCTTATTGTAGAAAAAAAGAAAAAGATGGGCTTGGTTTTATTATTCAAGACAAAAGGAGGCAGTACGTAGCATTTATATGAGTGATGGTGACTTAATTGGCAGACGTGGCCATTAAAGTTTGTAGGGTAGCTACGCGTGATATATACCACATGCATGATGCATCACGCGTAGCTAAGCTGCCGACTCTCCTCCTCCCATCAGCCGCCCTATAAATAGGACCCGCCATGCCAGTCTCGTTTCAACAGTTCACTACAAGTCTCTCATTTCTCTCAGAACATCATATCTCAACAATATGGAAGGCAAGAGTCTCAAGCATGTCATTATCTTTCTATTTATATTGGGTCTGTTTATAAAACAGATCTAAGTAGAGGCTAAGAGTTGTTGCAAGAACATTACAGCAAGAAATTGTTATAATGTTTGTCGTCTACCAGAAACTCCTAGGGACGTCTGTGCATCCATATGTCGTTGCAAAATTATAAGCGGGACTAAATGCCCCAAGGATTAACCCAAATTCAATCTTGTTCTAAGCAATGGTAAAATGAACTCATTCTTTCCATTTTGTTTATTATTTGTCACAAACAAGAAATCTATTTAAATACAAGTTGTTTTGGCAGGAGAAGCAAATGTCATTGACTATTGCAAGTTGGGATGGACGTCCTCCGTGTGCGACAATATAAATACTGGTAAGACAAATTTATTATATTCGATGTGACTTCTTTTTACTTGTTTGTGAACAAAGATTTGTTTCTAATGTAAACTATTTTGGCATCAGTTGTTAGCAGTGAAGAAGTGAAAAATGCTATGGAAAAATGCAACAATGCATGCTTTGATTTCTGCACCAAGAATGTCGACATTGCAACGGTTGATGCTTAAGCAAGTACATGCACGATAATTTCATGTCAAAACTAAGGTCATCTTGTTCTTTTGTCTCGAATAATTGGATATCATATCCAAACTGGTGTATCATATTGTTTATATTTCTTTCTTTTTATTTCTAATAAGAGTCATCGTGATGTCATACTCTCGCAAGTATGTGCTAATCACAAGTTATATTGTGTCCGGCCTTGGCTAATAAATTACAAGTTTATTAATGTTTGTGTTGATCATTTTTTTCAGTTTTTATTTTTTTCAGTGTTTTATTATTTTTTCTAAAATAAGAAAATGCTAGAGATTTAGTAGAAAAACAAAGAGATAATAATAGACTAAAAAGTAACGAAGTTAGAGAATGGCATGTTCACATGAAGAGCGAATTTTCACAAATACAAAACAAGATACATATACGTGCATATGTATATTACGCGCGCATGAAGTGATCAAGTTAATATAACAATGCTCCGTATTTGTATATCAACACTATGGATGTGCAGCATAAATGTTTCGTGGCATTGATATGGAAAAATTATAAAAAACAGTAGATGGTTAACAAAATTTAGATTAAATTAAAACATTTGACGGAAGTAAACTAAAATTTTTAAAGAAAGTTGGGGTGTAATAGTATCATAATATTAGTACTTTTATGTAACTTTCTAAATAAAAACATCTCCGATTTTGTAAATAAAGCGCAGCGCAAGATATTTTTGCCGATGATTTAATAGTACCGAAGGGAAGCACATCTAACAACCACCCAGAGGAAGTATCGTAAAAATAGATGATTGGAGACACGGAAATTATACAGGTTCGGCCTCTCGAAGACTGAGTAATAGTCCTACTCCTGTTGTGATTTCACTGAGGGTGTAAAAAATTACAGAGAAGAACAAGAGATGTTCTTGAATGGACTAAAACCTACTCTCCTATTCTCTATTTCCCTCCAAAGCCTTGCTAATATCTCTGTGTGTGTAGACCGTTCTCGTTGTCTCTCAGAGATCTGATCCCCTGTTCTCTCCGGCGATTCCCCCTTTTATAGCTTGTCGCCTACGGAATTGAAAGGTCACCTGGAGGCAAATGTGCGCCAGCCATAACATACAATCATGCCCGTTTATGAGCGACTGCACATTTATTCTCTTGACGGTTACCATGCCAGGGAGTTAAGGCATTCCCAGGGCAACAAAGGGCCGAAGGTATCCAAAGGTAGTGGCCAAATAGGCATAACCATATACCCGTTGGACCTTTAGACTTCTAATCGGTAGATGAGTCTTCGACCAGCCTTTTATCTTAAAGGTATTGCCAGGATTTGATTCATCGACAAGATATATATATAACTAGTATCCATCTCATCATGTAGTGGCTACGACCGAATGTTGGATTATCTCTATAATCAGGATGATCATAGGTAACATAGTTTATTCGACTACGAACTTCCTTTGATGATAAGTATTACAATCGTAAGGATTCATGACTGTAACTACTAAGATTACAGGGGAATCATCTGTAATTAGTTGGGTTAAGTCTAGAATATCTTAGACTTTCCTTTCATCTCTTTCCGTAATGTCCCATGACCATGGGAAGGAAATTTACTTAGCTCCCTCTTTCTTGTAGTCTTGTTCGATCATCGAAAGGTATGAGCAAATCATTATCACATATCTCGCTACGTCGTGGCCAGGGGCAACCTTTCCCTTTTTCTCCTGCTTTACCCTTGGCTTGGCAACAGGTCTCCCAGCCACCTTGGGCTTCATGGTTGTTTTGGCTTTAGACATTGTCGCATAAAGTCGCGACTAGATACTGCTCCTTGCTTTAAACAATATATTGTGCGAATTATATTTGAATTGGAATTATATTTGATAGACAGTGCGACAAACCCTATGCTTAAGGATATAAAATACTTTCAAAAGGGAAATTTAATTTGCAAAAGACAAAAAGGAAATGCACTGCACTCATCTACATGTGAGTGCCACATAGCACAAAAGACAAAAGGGAAATGCACTGCACTCTGCATCCATCTGCAAAGAATCAACCCCTCCTCTCCTCAGTAAATGAAAGAGTGCTTCGGTAATATTTCCTCCATCGAAACTCGGTGCCATCTGATTTTTCAGACTCCCTAATAAACAATTTTAACTATTAATTTTTATTATATAAATATTATTCTACACCCACTCCTCGAATAGCTATTCTATACCCATCCTAGGAACCATCCAATATAATTATTAGAACCAACTATAATTGTTGGATAGAAATAGCGGTTATCCTCTGTTTAAAGGAATTTAACGTCGTTTTAATCTATAATGGCAGTTTGTTTTTAAAATATTTTATTGTTACTGATGGATATCCGTGCCAACCGTCTCTTCATCTTCTCCACTATGCTCCCACGTCTTGTCCCGTGTTGCCGCTCACGATCGCTTCTAATCCATCGTGCATCACACCCGTGTTCTTGCCGACGCTGCATCTTCTCGTCGGCGCTCTGGCACTGCCGACCCGCACTCCTGCACGGTCACATTTTGATCACAGTTAATTGTATTCACCGACATTATATTCTCAGGTTGCCGCTCCGTTGTATTTGCTGCAATTGGTTGCCGGATACTGATTGCTATTTTGAAATAGGTAAGAACATTTGACATGAACTTTACAATTTTGATAGGACTTTTAAATTTTCGAGCTTTCTTCACTTCTCTTTCTTTACGCCCTAATGTCTTCTCACAATTTCAGGTATAGATATATTCAACCACGAATAGTTTACTGGTCGATGTTACTTTATTAGATGTTATAATTTACCACCATATATATAGCAATTTACTGGCTTGTGGTATGTACAGTCCATCAATAGATACATGTAAATTGACAAATTCAGGGTATAATCTATAATATCAGTATAGTGGTGATGATCTGTTTTTTAATATATTGGTACAGTGAACATTTATTTATTATGTGCATTATAATGACAGTACTGTTATGAATTATAATTTGACCATGACGATGAGCACATACAGTCTAAATATAAACATAATTTGGACAGTATGCATTCAAAATATTTTCTGGTCTATAGATTTACAAATCGATCAGTAAATTGTTACTTTTACAACAGTAAATTTCTATTGTTAGAACAATAAATTGCTAGTTGAGTACATCAATTTATGTATTGTTGGTACAGTGAACATTATTTAGTATACTAACAAATTTACTGTATAAACAATCACAATTTACTGTCTGATCAAATATAATTTACGGACCTACCAGCAAATTGATCATGGTCGCATATTTTGAAGATATATCGACTAGTAAATTTACTGTATTCAAAATATTGTCCGGTCTATATAGATTTACTGAGTAGTCAGTAAATTGTTAATGTTATGATAGTAAATTTCTATTGTTAGAACCCTAAATTGACTGGTGAGAACATTAATTTATGTGTGTTTGGTACAATGAACATTATTTAGTATATATAATAAAATGACAATGCCATGAATTACAATTTGTCCACGACTACGACCACATACGGTTTAAGTATAAACAATATTCTGTCAGTATGTATTCAAAATATTGTCTGATCCATAGATTTACTGATCGGTCAATAAATTGTTATTGCTATGACAGTAAATTTCTATTGTTAGAATAGTAAATTTCCAACTAGAACATCAACTTATGTATTGTTGGTACAATAAATATTGCTTAGTATGTCTAATAAAATGACAATACTACGAATTACAATTTCACCACCACGACGACCATGTCTGGTCTAAATATAAACAAACTTTTACCAATTGTTATAGTACTAGAAGCAATAGTAAATTGTCGTTGTTGATAAAATACTAAAAACGATACCAGAATATTTAGTAAAAAATGTCATCCTTCAAATAAATTGATATTTAAATGATAAATTGATATTAGTTTGAAAGTAATTAACAAGACATGATGTCATTACAAAAGTTTTCAAGAAGTACGGTTTCCAGTACATGATCTTGAATTGTGATTATATCATCCATATTTATCGTGCATTCTTTGTTTTTTATTTGATGCTACAAGTTCTATTGGAGTCTTATATCTTTGTTGTCTTTTCCTTTCTTTGTTTCAAAATAACGGTGGCTTTTTATAAGTAATATCATTGTTGCATTCATCATATACAGCATCATCTTCTTCGTTTTGGTCTTCTTGGAGCTATGACCCCAAGTTTTGCAATGTTTCCACAGGAATATCATTGTCGAGCAATGTGCAATAATATTCACGGGTGGTATTGATGGAATTTTCTTTGCCCTTTCGAATACCAAAATTAGCGTAGTACGAGTATCTATTGTAATGATCGTATGCTTCTTCTTCAGTTTGAAAAGTCATTTCCACAGCTGGTATAATATCGTCAAGAATATATCTAGTAGCTGTAGTAAGACAACAAAATGACTTTAATATGAGCAATGTGGATCGTGGACAGTAAATCCACAGCACACGACCAGTAAATTTTTCATTAATGTGTATAAATAAACAAATGTACGTAATTCAACCAATAAATCTATAGCATATGACCTAAAATTGTTAGTACAAAGACAACAAATTTATCAATATGACTAAAATTGAGGTTTTTTATCAATCAAGCGTCGATTCAACCAATAAATTTAACATTTAGAGTCAGTTCGACCAGTAAATTTATCATCAAGCTCGATTCGACCAGTAAATTTATCATTAATGTGCATAAAAAGAGAGATCGTGGACAATACGATCAAAAGCAATCAATTTATTGACTGATCAAAAGCAATTAACTATTCTTCTAGTAAATTGGTCGTACTCGATTATATTGATGATACATTGACCAGTTAATTTACTGTCTGAAGAGTAGCAATTGACTATATGCTAAAAAACAATTAACTATACTTCCAGTAAATTGGTCGTGCTCGATTATACTTGCAGTAAATTGGTCATGCTCGACTATAAACTGAAAAACAATTATCTATCCTTCCAGTAAATTGGTCGTGCTCGATGCATTGAAAAATTAATTCGTATCGACCAGTGCAAATGCATATCATACGACTAGTAAATTGGAAAGATAGTTCAACACCAATAAATTTGCTGTAAGAACAATGAACATAAACTGACTAATCAAAAGCAATTAACTATCATTCCAGTAAGTTGGTCGTGCTAGATTATATTGATGATACATTGACAAGTTAATTTACTGTCAGAAGAGTAACAATTTATTGTATAATGAAAAACAATTAACTATCCTTCTAGTAAATTGGTAGTGCTTGATTATATTGATGTATCTTGGACGGTAAATCCATTGTCTACAACCAGTAAATTGATAGATCAATGACAATAAATTTATCAATATGATTATTAAATCGATGAGACTGTATATTTCAAATTTATATTGACCAGTGCAGATACACATCATACGATAGTAACTTTATCATTAATGCATATAAACAATGTTTATGAAAAATTGAGAAGAAAATATACCACTGTTATAATTGGGAAGAGAATATACATACATGTGTATGGAGATGAGATGAGAAATCAGCTTGTGTTGATTCTTATATTGATCGTGGAGATGTTAAATCATTTGACGGTGTATTACAAACATCAAACAAAACTCTGCATGTTCCATGTTGTTCTCTTGAGAGTGATGATGTATCCATTGTGCTACAGTAAATCATTTTGTGACGATTTAAGAAAGGATGTGGTGGAGTAAATTACAATTACAAATACAGTAAACTTAAGCAATCGGGACAGTAAATTACCTGATTATGCTAGACACTCAGAATTTTCTAATGAGCACTTCGAATATTACTGCCGAAAAGGATGATGAGCTCTTCAAGATAATTATCTATTGTTTTGGTGTATTTTGGTATCTGAGAATGTGTGGGATAAAAGTGGTTTTGCATTTGTTTTACTGGTCGATATAAGATTTCGGTTGCTATTTTTTAGGCGGTTCTTACTTTTTAGGGATAGTGTGTAGTTGTAACAAACCTCTCGTCGGTTTTTAGGGATAATGCAGCAGTTTGATCAGTTAAATAGAAGTTACTGTCATCTAATCTAATTGCTACCGTCAATAAATTTGTAATCTCGATACTTACTGTCATCTAATCTAATTGCTACCGTCAATAAATTTGTAATCTCGATACTCGATCCAATTATACAGAATGTGGGTATAGAATAGCTATCTTAAGGGTAGATGTAGAATAGTTTCTCTCTTTTTATTAAAATATATTAATAAAAATTATAAAAATATTTTTATGATAAATCTAACTATGTTATTGTCACGTGATCAATCTAAATATTTAAAAATATATTAGTGAATAAAATTAAACAATTTTAATTGCGAATATACGATAACAATAGTTGTTTTTTTTTTTTGAGGAGAGAACGTGTGCAAGTGCAATACTTAGTTGTATGTAATGCAATGTATGACCCTCGTGATGCACTCACTGATGTTTTCTTGAAAATATAATCACTAATTCACACCCCCTGTCCCTGCTATGACATCATGACCAAGCCCCACACTAGCAAGCTCAAGTGCCCCTAGCCACCCAACCTAATCTCTTTTCGCGACTTGCTCTTTGTTCCTCCTCCATATGTCATCATTTGTGTTTCTCTTTCTCTGAATATGTAGGATAGACATATTTTTCGGTCATTAGGTTATTTCTAATATAAGAACAAACTAATGAGAACATATCACATATATAAAAAAATCTCTCGAAGAATCAAATATTTTAATGACTTAGTTTTTTTTTAAGAATCTCTTAAAGGAGAGAGGGCAACAAAAATATTAATTTATTTGTTAAAATATAGAGAATAATAATTAAAAAACAACTCAACATATAAATTAGAAAGAATCAAATAAAAAAAATCCCATGTGTTCATCTCTCCTCCTCACACGTCTCTTCCAAAAGAATAAACATTTTTTTCCTTCGCCCGGGCACGTGCAAAAACACTAAATTTTCGAGTTTTGTATTTAAGAATTAGATGTCTCACTCTCAAATGAACTCCTATATCATCATAGACCACAATTTCAGGATTTTGAAAGTGACATGGAACAAGTTTTCCCAAAGTTTGTTGTGTATATGCAACGTTAAATGGCTTGATTGATCTTGAAGAATAACGAATTATATCTTTCTATCTCTCACAAACACACATACACGAAACAGTCCTTAACGATAATTAAAACAGTCATCAACGCAAATAGACATACAGATTGGACAGACAAACCCGCAGTAGCCTACAGCAAAACTAGATAATAGCACCAGCATTGTAATGTTAAACACCAGTGATTGTCTATTTTATTGCTAATTAATGAGATTGGTTTGATGATCTAAATACCTAGCTAGTCACCAACCCTTCTGATGAGATCTCAGCGGGGCCGTGCAGTTTGAAGCATGAAATCATCAGCAAAAATATCCTGCGCTGCGTTTGATTTACAAAATCGGAGATGTTTTTCTTTGGGAAGTTACGTAAAACTACCAATATTATGATACTATTATACCCCAACATTCTTTAAAAATTTCAGTTTACCTGCATCAAATGTTTTAATTTAAACTAAATTTTGGTAACCATCTACAATTTTGACTTGAATATGATACCCAATTATTGAAGACAAAACAATAAGATTATTTAATGATTGAAGACAAAACGAGGAAGTACATAGCATATATAATTGGTGACATGCAAGCAGGAGGAGGAAGCTTCCCCGAAGGCGGGGTGGGAGAGGCTCATAAACGTCATATATCCCATATATTAATATATACCACATGCATGATGCATCACGCGTAGCTAAGCTACCGACTCTTAAGTTCCTCCTCCCATCTGCTGCCCAATAAATAGGAGCCGCCATGCCACTCTCCTTTCAACAATTCGCTGCTAGTCTCTCATTTCTCTCATAACATCATCTATCCAGAATATGGAAGGCAAGAGTCTTAAAGGTGTCATTATCTTTCTATTTATATTGGGTCTGTTTATAGAACAGATTCAAGTAGAGGCTAAGAGCTGTTGCAAGAACACAAAAGCAAGAATTTGTTATATGGTTGTCGTGAACTAGATACTCCTAGGCCAATCTGTGCACGCATGTGTAATTGCAAAATTATAAAAGGACCTACATGCCCCAAGGATTACCCTGTTTTCAATCTTGCCCTAAGCTCTGGTAAAATGAACTCATTCTTTCCATTTTGTTTATTATATGTCACAAACAAGAAATCTATTTAAATACAAGGTATTTTGGCAGGAGAAACAAATGCCATTGGCTATTGCAAGTTGGGATGTACGTCCTCCGTGTGCGACAATATAAACATTGGTAAGACAAATTCATTACATTCGATGTGACTTCTTTTTACTTGTTTGTGGACAAATATTTGTTTCTAATGCAAAATATTTTGACACCAGTTGTTGGCAATGAAGAAGTGAAAGATACTATGGAAAGATGCAACAACGCATGCTATGATTTCTGCACCAATAATGTCAATATTGCAATGGTTGATGTTTAAGCAAGTACATGCATGATGATTTCATGTCAAAACCAAGGTCATCTTGTTCTTTTGTCTTGAATAATTGGATATCATATCCAAGCTGGTGTGTCATCTTGTTTATATTTCTTTCTTTTTATTTTCAATAAGAGTCATCGTGATGTCGTACTCTCGCAAATATGTGCTAATCACAAGTTATATTGTGTCCGACCTTGGCTAGTAAATTACAAGTTTATTAATGTTTGTGTCGATCATTTTTTTCAGTGTTTTATTATTTTTTCTAAAATAAGAAAATGCTAGAGTTTTAGTAGAAAAACAAAGAGATAATAATAGACTAAAAAGTAACGAAGTTAGAGAATGGCATGTTCACATGAAGAGCGAATTTTCACAAATACAAAACAAGATACATATACGTGCATATGCATATTACGCGCGCATGAAGTGATCAAATTAATATAACAATGCTCCGTATTTGTATATCAACACTATGGATGTGCAGCATAAATGTTTCGTGGCATTGATATGGAAAAATTATAAAAAATAGTAGATGGTTAACAAAATTTAGATTAAATTAAAACATTTGACGGAGGTAAACTGAAATTTTTAAAGAAAGTTGGGGTGTAATAATATCATAATATTAGTACTTTTATGTAACTTTCTAAATAAAAACATCTCCGATTTTGTAAATAAAGCGCAGCGCAAGATATTTTTGCCGCTGATTTAATAGTACCGAAGGGAAGCACTTCTAACAACCACCCAGAGGAAGTATCGTAAAAATAGATGATTGGAGACACGGAAATTATACAGGTTCGGCCTCTCGAAGACTGAGTAATAGTTTTACTCCTGTTGTGATTTCACTGAGGGTGTAAAAAATTACAGAGAAGAACAAGAGGTGTTCTTGAATGAACTAAAAACTACTCTTCTATTCTCTATTTCCCTCCAAAGCCTTGCTAATATCTCTGTGTGTGTAGACCGTTCTCGTTGTCTCTCATAGGTCTGATCCCCTGTTTTCTCCGGCGATTCCCCCTTTTATAGCTTGTCGCCTACAGAATTGAAAAGTCACCTGGAGGCAAATGTGCGCCAGCCATAACATACAATTATGCCAGTTTATGAGCGACTACGCATTTCTTCTCTTGACGGTTACTATGCCAGGGAGTTAAGGCATTCCCAAGGAAACAAAGGGCCGAAGGTATCCAAAAGTAGTGGTCGAATAGGCATAACCATATACCCGTTGGTCCTTTAGAATTCTGGTCGGCAAATGAGTTTTCGACCAGCCCTTTATCTTAAAGGTACTGCCAGGGTTTGATTCATCGACAAGATATATATAACTGGTATCCATCTCGTCATGTAGTGGCTACGACCGAATGTTGGATTATCTTTATAATCAGGATGATCATAGGTAACATAGTTTGTTCGACTACGAACTTCCTTTGATGATAAGTATTACAATCGTAAGGATTCATGACCGTAACTACTAAGATTATAGGAAAATCATCTGTAATTAGTTGGGTTAAGTCTAGAATATCTTAGACTTTCCTTTCATCTCTTCCCGTAATATCCCATGACCATGGGAAGGAAATTTACTTAGCTCCCTCTTTCTTGTAGTCTTGTTCGACCATCGAAAGGTATGAGAAAATCATCATCACATATCTCGCTACGCCGTGGCCGGGGGCAACCTTTCCCTTTTCTCCTGCTTTGCCCTTGGCTTGGCAACAGGTCTCCCAGCCACCTTGGGCTTCATGGTTGTTTTGGCTTTGGACATTGTCGCATAAAGTCGTGACTAAATACTGCTCCTTGCTTTAAACAACATACTGTTGACATGTTTAGAAAATGTTCATTTCTGTTTCTTAGAATATGCATCCATGCTATGTGCTAGCGCAACACATTGTTCTCAACAGTAGTGACACTATTATGTTGTTTATTCCATCACTCTAGTTCTTTGTTTATCATGGGTTGCCTGGATTTTATATTTTAGCACCGTGATTTTGTAATGCAAACAAGAGAGGTAATTCACGTTTTCTAACAAAATGTTACGATAAAGAAAACTGCACTGAAACAAAAAAGACACAAAAGTACGAGGAGAAAATGTGATTTGTGGCCTAGCTATGTAAAACACAATTATTTGTTTGTTGTTGCTGTTTTTATGCCACAACCCCAAATTTCTACTTGCCCCATCCCACCTCTAACCCCAAAAATTTTTTTGCCCTTTGCCAATTTCTCTTCCAACTAATCTCTAATTCAGCCTAAATCTCAGATTATTCAACCCAGAGTGCAAATTAAATTAAATCCTTATGTAGCCGTAGAAATTGCCAAATGCACTTCTGCGTTGCATGATCATGATATATTTATCAAATCACACATTTTACTTATATCCTAGATGAGAAAGCTTCTTGGAAAAAGATGTTATGTAGATCATACTTAACAGACAGTGAGTAAACATTAGTAATATATTTTACTATTAATATTTATATTTCCACATTCACTGAAATTATGAATTTTGTTTATGGTTTTTTGTAATTCTGAAAAATTCATAAAAAAACACAAAAATTTAGAAAAATGCAAAATTTGTAGATTATGTAGGAAAATTGTAGAAATTTATCTGCTCTCTAAAAAAAATTTCCTTGCCTATTATTCATCTATTTATGATGTCTACATGATAATTTCATGGTTAAACAGTTCACCTGTAGTAAATTTATGATATTGATATGGACCATTATATGTTTTATCATTTTTCTTGTTGAACAATTTTTTATTTTTATACTATATTATTATTGTAGAATATCTTTCTTGTGAAACCTATGATAGTTGAATTGGAATTATATTTGATAGACAGTGCGACAAACCCTATGCTTAAGGATATAAAATACTTTCAAAAGGGAAATTTAATTTGCAAAAGACAAAAAGGAAATGCACTGCACTCATCTACATGTGAGTGCCACATTGCACAAAAGACAAAAGGGAAATGCACTGCACTCTGCATCCATTTGCAAAGAATCAACCCCTCCTCTCCTCAGTAAATGAAAGAGTGCTTCGGTAATATTTCCTCCATCTAAACTCGGTGCCATCTGATTTTTCAGACTCCCTAATAAACAATTTTAACTGTTAATTTTTATTATATAAATATTATTCTACACTCACCCCTAAAATAGCTATTCTATACCTATTTTAGGAACCGTCCAATTTAATTTACTAGAACTAATTACAATTGTTGGATAGAGATAGCGGTTATCCTCTGTTTAAAGGAATTTAACGTCGTTTTAATCTATAACGGCAGTTTGTTTTTAAAATATTTAATTGTTACCGATGGATATCCGTGCCAACCGTCTCTTCATGTTCTCCACTACGCTCCCACGTCTTGTCCCGTACTGCCTCTCACGATCGCTTCCAATCCATCGTGCATCACACCCGTGTTCTCGCCGACGTTGCATCTTCTCGCCGACCTGCACTCCTGCACGGTCACGTTTTGATCACAGTTAATTGTATTCGCCGACATTATATTCTCAGGTTGCCGCTTCATCGTATTTGCTGCAATTGGTTGCCAGATCCTGATTGGTATTTTGAAATAGGTAAGAACATTTGACATTAACTTTACAATTTTGATAGGAACTTTTAAATTTTCGAACCTTCTTCACTTCTCTTTCTTTACGCCCCGATGTCTTCTCACGATTTCAGGTATAGATATATTCAACCACGAATAACTTACTGGTCGATGTTACTGTATTAGATGTTGTAATTTACCGCCATATATATATCAATTTACTGGCTGTGGTATGTACAGTCCATCAATAATACATGTAAATTGACAAATTCAGGGTATAATCTATAATATAAGTATAGTGGTGATGATCTATTTTTTAATATATTGGTACAGTGAACATTTATTTACTATGTGCATCATAATGACAGTACTGTTATGAATTATAATTTGGCCATGACGATGAGCACATACAATCTAAATATAAACATAATTTTGGACAGTATGCATTCAAAATATTTTCTAGTCTATAGATTTACAAATCAATTAGTAAATTGTTACTTTTATAACAGTAAATTTCTATTGTTAGAACAATAAATTGCTAGTTGAGTACATCAATTTATGTATTGTTGGTACAGTGAACATTATTTAGTATGCTAATAAAGTTACTGTATAAACAATCACAATTTACTGTCTGATCAAATATAATTTACGGACCTACCAGCAAATTGATCGTGGTCGCATATTTTGAAGATATATCGACCAGTAAATTTACTGTATTCAAAATATTGTCCGATCTACTGAGTAATCAGTAAATTGTTATTGTTATGACAGTAAATTTCTATTGTTAGAATCGTAAATTGACTGGTGAGAACATTAATTTATGTGTGTTTGGTACAGTGAACATTATTTAGTATATATAATAAAATGACAGTGCCACGAATTACAATTTGTCCACGACTACGACCACATACGGTTTAAGTATAAACAATATTCCGACAGTATGTATTCAAAATATTGTCTGGTCCATAGATTTACTGATCGGTCAGTAAATTGTTATTGCTATGACAGTAAATTTCTATTGTTAGAATAGTAAATTTCCAACGAGAACATCAACTTATATATTGTTGGTACAGTGCATATTGCTTAGTATGTATAATAAAATGACAATACTACGAATTACAATTTGACCACGACAACGACCATGTCTGGTCTAAATATAAACAAACTTTTACCAATTGTTATAGTACTAGAAGAAATAGTAAATTGTCGTTGTTGATAAAATACTAAAAACGATACCAGAACAATTAGTAAAAAGTGTCATCCTTCTAATAAATTGACATTTAAATAATAAATTGATATTAGTTTGGAAGTAATTAACAAGACATGATGCCATTACAAATGTTTTCAAGAAGTACAGTTCCCAGTACACAATCTTGAATTATGACTATCTCATCCACATTTACCGTACATTCTTTGTTTTTTATTTGATGCTACAAGTTCTATTGAAGTCTTGTATCTTTGTTGTCTTTTCCTTTCTTTGTTTCAAGATGACGGTGGCTTTTTATAAGTAATATCATTGTTGCATTCATCATATACAGCATCATCTTCTTCGTTTTGGTCTTCTTAGAGCTATGACCCCAAGTTTTGCAATGTTTCCACAGGAATATCATTGTCGAGCAATGTGCAATAATATTCACGGGTGGTATTGATGGAATTTTCTTTGCCCTTTCGAATACCAAAATTAGCGTAGTACGAGTATCTATTGTAATAATCGTATGCTTCTTCTTCAGTTTAAAAAGTCATTTCCACAGCCGGTATAATATCTTCAAGAATATCTAGTAGCTGTAGTAAGACAACAAAATGGCTTTAATATGAGCAGTGTGGATCATGGACAGTAAATCCACTGCACACGACCAGTAAATTTTTCATTAATGTGTATAAATAAACAAATGTGCGTAATTCGACCAATAAATCTATAGCATATGACCTAAAATTGTTAGTACAAAGACAACAAATTTATCAATACGACTAAAATCGAGGTTTTTTATCAATCAAGCGTCGATTCGACCAATAAATTTAACATTTAGAGTCGGTTCGACCAGTAAATTTATTATCAAGCTCGATTCGACCAGTAAATTTATCATTAATGTGTATAAAAAGAGAGATCATGGACAATACGACCAAAATCAATAAATTTACTATAAGAACAATGAAAATTTACTGACTGATCAAAAGAAATTAACTATCCTTCTAGTAAATTGGTCGTACTCGATTATATCGATGATGCATTGACCAGTTAATTTACTGTCTGAAGAGTAGCAATTGACTATATGCTGAAAAACAATTAACTATACTTCCAGTAAATTGGTCGTGCTCGATTATACTTGCAGTAAATTGGTCGTGCTCGACTATAAACTGAAAAACAATTATCTATCCTTCCAGTAAATTGGTCGTGCTCGATGCATTGAAAAATTAATTCATATCGACCAGTGCAGATGCATATCATACGACTAGTAAATTGGAAAGATAGTTCAACACCAATAAATTTACTGTAAGAACAATGAACATTTACTGACTAATCAAAAGCAATTAACTATCCTTCCAGTAAGTTGGTCGTGCTAGATTATATTGATGATACATTGACAAGTTAATTTACTGTCTGAAGAGTAACAATTTATTGTATAATGAAAAACAATTAACTATCCTTCTAGTAAATTGGTAGTGATTGATTATATTGATGTATCTTGGACGGTAAATCCATTGTCTACAACCAGTAAATTGATAGATCAATGATAATAAATTTATCAATATGATTATTAAATCGATGAGACTGTATATTTCGAATTTATATTGACCAGTGCAGATACACATCATACGATAGTAAATTTATCATTAATGCATATAAACAATGTTTATGAAAAATTGGGAAGAAAATATACCACCGTTATAATTGGGAAGAGAATATATATACATGTGTATGGACATGAGATGAGAAATCAGCTTGTGTTGATTCTTATATTGATCGTGGAGATGTTAAATCATTTGACGGTGTATTACAAACATCAAACAAAACTCTGCATGTTCCATGTTGTTTTCTTGGGAGTGATGATGTATCCCTTGTGCTACAGTAAATCATTTTGTGACGATTTAAGAAAGGATATGGTGTAGTAAATTATAATTACAAATACAGTAAACTTAAGCAGTCGGGACAATAAATTACCTGATTATGCTAGAGTCTCAGAATTTACTAATGAGCACTTCGAATATTACTGCCGAAAAGGATGACGAGCTCTTAAAGATAATTATCTATTGTTTTGGTGTATTTGGGTATCTGAGAATGTGTGGGATGAAAGTGGTTTTGCATTTGTTTTACTAGTTGATATATGATTTCGGTTGCTATTTTTTAGGCGGTTCTTACTTTTTAGGGATAGTGTGTAGTTGTAACAAACCTCTCGTCGGTTTTTAGGGATAATGCAGCGGTTCGATTAGTTAAATGGAAGTTACTGCCATCTAATCTAATTGCTACCGTCAATAAATTTGTAATCTCGATACCCGATCCAAGGATGCAGAAGGTGGGTATAGAATAGCTATCTTAAGGGTATGTGTAGAATAGTTTCTCTCTTTTTATTAAAAATATATTAATAAAAATTATAAAAATATTTTTATGATAAATCTAACTATGTTATTGTCACGTGATCAATCTAAATATTTAAAAATATATTGGTGAATAAAATTAGACAAATTTAATTGCGTATATACGATAACAATAGTTGTTTTTTTTTTTTTTGAGGAGAGAACGTGTGCAAGTGCAATACTTGGTTGTATGTAATGCAATTACCGATGTTTTCTTGAAAATATAATCACTAATTCACGCCCCCTCTATCCCTGCTACGACATCATAACCAAGCCCCACACCGGCAAGCTCAAGTACCCCTAGCCACCCAACCTAATCTCTTTTCACGACTTGCTCTTTGTTCCTCCACCATATGTCATCATTTGTGTTTCTCTTTCTCTAAATATGTGGGATAGACATATTTTTCGATCATTAGGTTATTTCTAATACAAGAAGAAATTAATGAGAGAACATATCACATATATAAAAAATCTCTCAAAGAATCAAATATTTTAATAACTTAATTTTTTTAGGAAACTCTTAAAGGAGAGAGAACAACAAAAATATTAATTTATTTATTAAAGTAAAGAGAATAATAATTAAAAAAACAAGTCATCATATAAATTAGAAAGAATCAAATAAAAAAATCCCACGTGTTCATCTCTCATCTTCACGTCTCTTCCAAAAGACTAAACATTTTTTTCCTTCGCCCGGGCACGTGCAAAAACACTAAATTTTTTAGTTTTGTATTTAAGAATTAAATGTCTCACTATCAAATGAACCCTATATCATCATAAACCACAATTTCAGGATTTTGAAAGTGACATGGAACAAGTTTTCCCAAAGTTTGTTGTGTATATGCAACGTTAAATGGCTTGGTTGATCTTGAAGAATAACGAATTATATCTTTCTCTCTCTCACAAACACACATACACGAACCAGTCTTTAACGATAATTAAAACAGTCATCAACGCAAATAGACATACAGATTGGACTGACAACCCGCAGCAGCCTACAGCAAAACTAGATAATAGCACCAACATTGTAATGTTAAACACTTTGCATGTACATCAGCCAAAAGAAAAATTAAACCTCCCCCTAATAAACTCTTCTTGCATTAGTTGATCATTAAATACGGATACCATATACAAGGTAACAAAGGTCAACTATAACAGGGACCTGCAGTTCCTACACCACTCGTTAGTTTTCTCGCATTATGTCAACAGTTCAAGTGATTGTGCTGTTGTTTCAGAAAACGAGGCTGAAGCAAACAGAGCCGATAGTCCGAAACAGCAGGGTGCCTCTACCAGTACCGGGATAGGAAGAACTCGTAATCTGGATGGGTATTCCTACACATCTGGCCGTGCTTCAGCACGTTGGCCCTGGCCATCACTGCTGCAGTTTGATTTAGGGTCTGTAATCTCTCCCTGAGAACCTGAGATGGATTGCCCGACGCAGCATTTTCAGAATCAGATCTGCTCATCTGAAACCACCATTCTCCCTGCAAAAGAGAACACAAGTAAGACACAAGAGGTTCGGAAACAGATGCATGGTATGTACTATTCTAGAGGAGCGAAGGTGCAGGGAGGCAATAAAGAAAAGCAACGACCAGAATACAACATAAGCAAAAGAGAGTATTTATCACCCAAAAACATGGCAAAAGAGTGTTGAACACATCCAGTTTACTACACCAAATTACTAACTTTTGGCTGGGCGCCACAAGGGCAGCTTACCGAAGGTTTTTGCTGGGTCTTGAATTTTCATGGTTTGAAACTCAGAACAGTCCATTTACACGATTACTTGAAAAAAAAAAAACAAAGATTTACTGAAATGCATGATGTTCACTTTGCTTCTATGTGAAGACAGGTTTCTGCACTAGATACAAGCTCCATAGGAATAGACGGGTGACACATGATCTGTCCCAGATGTATTTTGCATCAAGAGATGATAACCCATTTACTTTGGAAATGTCCATCCTTGTCTGAGGTATGAGCATTGCTACATGATATAGGTTTTTCACAGCTATAGTAGTTGTAGGATTTAACCTGTGCTTGAAACAGGCTAAAGTTGCCATACTCACTAATAAAAAGGTTTGAGGAACCATTTTTATCTTCATCTGTTGAAACAATGGCCAGGTACAGGTTGAAAAGATCTTATTTTTAGCCAAAAGGAAAATTCAGTAAGCGACATCCTTCAGAGTTATATCATATCAACTCTATTCACAACTCACGAAACACTAGTTTCAAGAGTTGCCACTTCGGTCCATATTAGAATGGACAGGACTGTCACAATTAGCAACTTTTCCCTATACTAATATTTTCCCTTAATTTTTCCTCTTATCAATTTATATACTATCTTCTGTAACCCATTTCATCATATTGTTACTCCATATATTCTGGAAAATGTACAGGCTATCTTCTCAGTTATTAAAAGGAAAAAAATATAAACATAACATTATCACCAATTTTGATGTCCTAACCATAAATTAAGCATCTTCAATCACCATGTAGGTGTCAGGAGTGATGTTAGTTGTTTACCTTGTCATTGTAAGACTGCAGACCCACAACTGGGGAAACAACACACATATGACCAGCCTGGTCTAGTGAGCTGCTTCGATGAACCCACTGTCCAAGAGAATGATAGGTCAAGAATGCAGCCTGAAATTTCCCATCTGGTATACGATATACGGGATACCATGCCACACAATACCTGAAATTTGAGAGAATTTTGTTCTAATAAGCTCATCTCCACATTGTCTTAATATCTATGCAATAACAAGATCGCGGGCCAAAGAATATTGGGGCACAGCACAGACCAAGAGGCAGGATGAAGATCATGCAGGTTGAGCTCCAAGTTCTTTGGGTCTCCAGATATTTGGCAATTTGATGGTTTCACGCCAGCAATTAGCTCATTTATCCTAGTAAGATTGCATACAAATCATTCATGATAAATTTTGAAAAGAAACAGGTTCAGTAACTGATCAGCATCCAAAGAATGAAACGCTAGCTAAAATTCTAAAAAAAAGTGATGAGTAACAATCAAAGTGCAATGATATAGAGCAATCAGAAAATAGAAGTTTGGAACAAGGCACCATGCTCATGATACAACAGTCAATCAACAAAACTTAAATTGCAGCAAAGACTCCTTTACCATCACATTTTGTGCAATTAGACCCATTTATTTGAAATGAGAGCAATTAAGCCCCTTTACTACTCAAATGGGTGCAAAATGTGCAATCAGACCTTTGTAGGGGTGGAATCAAGCTAAACTTGAGCGAGCTGGCGTTGCCTCGGCTCGGTTTCCTTAACAAGCCAGAGAGTAGGCTTGGGTCGGCTCACCAATCGCAAGCTAGTGAATTTACGTATTCAAATAGATTTTATATATTATTTTAGGCAGAGTCATAGTCAACTTGCTCAAACTCAGGTTGGCTCGTTAACTTACACAAGCTAAAAACAAGGCCTCGGCTCTTTATCTCCATCGAGCCGAGCCCGAGTTGTTCATGAGTTTCGAGCTTTTGTTTAAGCCCTAGACCTCTGCATCCATTGATTTCATTAAGGTAGTAATCACTAACAGGTGGGCTCCACATGTGCATTAAGCCATTAACAGAATTGATGGACAATTCTGATAGAGGGACCTGATTGGCATCGATCCTAGTAATCAAGGGGCTTAAGTGCTTCAATATCAAGTAGATGAGCTTAATTGCGCAAAAGATGATTGTAGAGGGCCTCCGATGCAATTTTTCCTTCAGAAAATATCAGATTTCCCTATCATGTATTACATTTACTATGCAAAGGATGAAGGACCCATGGTATTTGGTATTGAACTCTCAACTTTTATGAACAAAGGTCTGTTCTTCATTTATAGTATACAGCATCATAATGTAATGCAATATATCATGGCATAGGAAGGTTTTCAGTTAAAAATGCAAGATTAATTCCAATAACTAACAGAGAATCATTTGAATGCCTTGTTCAGGTTAAATGGGAACTCCAAGAAATACCTATAAATATTAATGGGAAAAAATTGACTCTAGAGACTCACTTGTCAAATAACTGTCGTCGCCAAGATGGCTGTTCAGATTCGAAAAACTCAAATATGAGCTCTCCACTTCCCAACAGCCGATCATCTTTCAGACATGAGGACAAGCTATTTCTTTGATTAGATTGCCGTGGCAGAAGTTTCGCTAAGATGGGGAGAGAATTCAAACATGGAGATGGTTTAGATGTCCTATCCATCTTGGCTGCTTCCTCGTCATGGTTTCCAAGGTTTGTGTGCTTAGGTCGCCCAAACAATTGAACTGCAGATAGATATGGTACAAAGTAGGCAGCAAACTGAAAATGACTATTCCACAAGCCTTTTGATCTACGGAAATCCTGTGCCTTTACCTCCAAACCATAGTAGCTGGGTTCTTCATACCACTGCCAAATGCTACTTAGACAGACAGCTAGCATCTGATGTGAGCACAAATCATCACTTATCCATTCTTGCAAATAAGGGCTACAACATTTATGGCAAGGGCTACAGTTCACAACTGGAGATGCAGCGTTAACAAATCGCTCAAAATCAGCAAGAGGTCTGTCAATGAGAAGTTGAATATCTTCCACTCTCTGTAGGGCTTTGTAAGCATCGCTAACAGCTTCTCTTATCTTGCAGAAATCAGTCCCAGTTTCAGTAGATGCCTGGTGTTTCGAACCATTAATCTGCCCAGATGAATTTGGTTTAGCAGTCCCCTGACTAGCTAATGTGCTGTCTTCACCATTAGTTGATGCGGGAAATTCTGAAACATTTCTTGCAACCCTTCTGTCAGCAGACTTAAAAATATCGTTAACTGGAACTGAGTCTTCAACAACAGAAGCCTCTGAGACATCTATATTAGTCATATCTTTCTTTCCAACAGGAACCCACTTCTGTAACAGGTGTCCAGCAGTAGTATCCAACTTACACGGTTCTTGAGGAGAATTCTCAGTTCTCAACTTCGCATGTCGTGTTTCTTCCATTTCAGCAGTGCTAGGATCAGTGCACAAGTTTGTGGAGCCACTTGAAGCGAGGGAAATGTGTTTACTTTCAGCACACAACGAACGAGAATCCTGTTGGATGGACAATAAGAGATCTTCCTCAGAAGCAGTTTGTCGGACCAAATCTGAACCCAAGCTGCAAAAGGCTGGTGCTCCTCCACTTTCCTGAGTAGGATTGTTGCTGCCAACTTCAGGTGGAGAAACTTCATGAGAGGAAGCAGATGTTGAGAGTGATGTATGGTTGGTGTCCTTGGCATTTACTAGCTGCAACACAGGCAACCCTCCTTTCTGCTGAGAGTGATTCTTTGGGACCTTGGGCATATCATTCTTAGGGGTATAGTAGTTCTTTGATGACTGGGAAATAGCCTGCTTAGATGATGAACTCAATTGCTGGTGTAGAAATGGCATTTGGTTTTTGTAGATGGATCTGGAAAACATTCGACATGAGTTCAGTGCATCATTTTCTACTTTGCTAGGCTCCATTTTAACCGTCTCATCTGGAGAAGGCTGTTTGCATGCTTTTCTACTCTGATTCTGTTTCACCCGTCTAGATGGCTCAGGTTTTGCACCCTTTTTAGAGTCCAGTGCACTCCTATCCTGAATAGGTATAGCAGTCGCATCTCCTGCTCTAGACATGCTCTCCTTGTTGTTAAGTTTTTCTACTTTCTGCCAAACAGAAACAGAACTATCTTTACCTACTACAATGTTAGTCACAGTCAAATTACTAGAGCTGGATGTTTTTCTCGATCTTCTGCCTCTCCTCCCAGAACTAATCAGAAGGAAGGCCTTGCTACTGCAGGCTTCACTGCTGCACTGAACTCTTTCTATACGATTACAACTATCAGTAACCTCCTCTGGGCAACATGACCGACCGACAAAAGAATCATTTGGATCTTCAGCATGACTACCACTTAGACGTGGACTTATCAAATGACATACCTCATCCAGATTATTCAGGTATGTGGAAGCCCCATATTGTAACTGGTCACATCTATTTTCTTCTTTTAATCTTGCCTCAACATCATCACCATAGTTCCAACTGACGTCACTATTTGACTCATCATATGATGAACTATTAGAGTTTGACACAGAGGCATATGATGACTTGTGGCAGTTATTGCTTTGATCTCTCAAGAAAGAATATCCATGTTCAGTGATAGTAGATCCATTAGCTTGTGAAGCATCAATAGAATTTGATCCATCATTCAAGTAAGTAACACCATTGCAGCTAAATCTCTCACATAGAGTTCCATTAGATGATACCATTGGTTCAGAGACATCCATCTCATCACCTCCTGATGTAGATGCATTCAGCATAGTTTGACAATCAGCATATTCATTGTTGTTCTCACTATCATCTTTGTCCAAATGAACTTCTTTAACCAAAGAGCTAGCAGAGGATGAGGTCTCTGACAGTTTATCAGCCAACAAATCATTCTGAAGTACCTCAACAGGAGAAACGGCATCAACATTTTCTTCACAAGGGATTTCTGATAATGAATTAAGCTTTTTTCGGGTTGCTCGTCTGTACTGTTTCCCTTTTTTGTTTCCTTTCTTTTTCAGACTCCTTTTTGGAGGCTTGTCATTCTTGGTAATATCATCAAGCAAAATATCAGAACCAGGTGTCAGAGGAGCACCAACTGACCGGGAAGACTTCTCTGAAACCACATGGCATGGAGGGAACACAGTCAATGAATCATTAATTTTCTTCCTGGTCCGATGCTGTCTTAAGGTGCTTTCTCCAAGAGGGCTTCCATTGAAAACTGGCTTAGCAGAATCAGCCTGATCGTGCATTTTCTTTTCATTCGGCTGGCCTGGCCAACATAAAATTGTTGGCTGCACAGACAATAACTCAAGACTCTCTGTACCAGGAGCTCCTGATGTCATACAAATTCATTTGTTAACCTTTTGTATGTCAGGCAAACATGGTGTCAATTTCCAGTCTGAATCACCCCCAAGGGAAACTACCCCGAAGGTGTCCCTGACACACCACAAAAAAGTCGGTAAAAAAGTAGTTTTCCAAAAGATGGAAGAACAGATGAGAAGACCACAGCAACTGTCCTAAAATAAGAAAGGGAAATAGAATCATAATGAACATATTTGTATATGGTGATTGGTGACATATTGCATATGGAGAAAAAATCACAACAAAAATAGCAGTACATTTAGCTCTTGGCAAGCATATGGCATTAACAAACTAGCATACAAGAATAAGTAAAACATACATGAAGATAAAATAGACGTCTCTGTGATAATTTTGGCACAGTTATTTGGTATTTTGTCCGCCCACCCCAGCTTCCCCCAACTTTTCTGTGTGCAACCCTATCATAAAATGGAAGGAGATTCAACCAGATGTGGTAGTCCGCAGTATATGAAAACAAGGTCTCATAAGCAGCCACATAAGCATAAACAGTGGGGCAGCTACACCAAATATCCCCGAGTGGGTTCAATTATGCAAGTGGGTTCCATAAACTTTATTAATGGAGTCAGCGACAGTACGGTGTACCAATGAATTCATCTTTCAAAGTTATTTTTCTTCATTGCTTCAAGCATGTAGCGTAGTTCATAAGATTTACCACTGGAATTGTTTCCTATTTGTCTCACTAAAGCATACATACTAAGAATCTACAGCAGATAAGATATCAAACTTAGTCAAGTCCACCAATGAAATTATTGAACACAAAACAACCAGTTACCTCTTCTCAGAACTACTAGAACAGGTTTGTCTATTCTGCTGGTCCTAACGAAAGATAAAATATCAGGTTAGTAAATTTCACAGCCGAAAACTGGTAGTCATCTTATGCAAGAACAAGAAAGCACATACATACAGTAGATTTTAACCTCTGAAAAATTGTGGTCAATATTTTGAACAACTGATCCGTCACAATGACTGTGTGCTATGCTCTCTATACTTCTGCTAGTCCATCCAAGGCTGCACAGCATCTATTGATGAGCCTGTATTCAAATGAGCGGATATAATACAACATAGTCAAGGTATTAATTACACTAGAGCTTGTGCTGACATGCTGGAATAGCCACCATAAAGGCTCAAGCAGTATACACCAAAGAAAAGGAAAACTAAGATATACATGAACATAGACACAATGAAAACAAACCCCAGAATTATATAGTTATCTACACACAGAAAGTGGAATAGCAAAACTGTTTAATTAATTATCCCTTAAAGAGGGATTATTTCTACGCAAAGCCCAAGAGGTCAAAAATCCTAAAGATAATATTATCCACTTTTGTTCTCAAAAATGATCTTTTCCCTAATGCCACCCTCAGTTTCACAAATACTTAGCTTTAGGAAGCATATTAAAGAAGTGGAGGGTAAGATTTAAAAAAAAATTAAGAGTCCAAAAAAATAGTTAAAGGGAAATTTTCCAAACAACAATGAATATGCATACGCTGCACCAAGAAAACATAACGTGCTATCTTTAGACTATTAGTCCAACAAGACAGTTAACTCATATATTGATTATATGAAATTAGATCAAAGCAACTTTCTAACTCTCCTCTTATGGTAACCAAACAATTCAACATTAACAGATAACGTGTGCAAATCCAAACAGACATCATATGCCGGGCAACATGCATATAACAAAAAAAGAGGGAAACTACAATGAAAGCACAGGCCGCAATGAATATCATGAATACTGGCGTATCCAATCAATCATCTCTACATCTGACACAGCACAAAACCGTCAACCATGAATACCAACAAAGGCAGAAGAAGATGGCTATATTACACAAACTAGATAACTCTAGCCCTTATAATCTTATATCACCTGCCAAGTGCAATCGACAAAATATCACATGCATGCACCACTTGATCTAGATCAAGACAGCTGCCTCAAAATAAGTCAGCCATGGTTTCGTCATATATAAAATTTTTCTACATCAATCAACTATTTCAAAGCCACTGACTATTGCAAATTCAACTAATGTCTAAAGAACCTAACACACACATGCAACATAATAAAAACGAGCATACAATCACTGAACTGACCCAAATTTCTCCATAAGCATATGCACAATACATGAGAACACCAACTTTGGCACATACCCACAAAGACCATTGTTGTAGGTTACAAAATTTTGACTTCTCTTAGAGCACTGTGGCCTCCCAACATTTCCCCATATTTCACCATGGACCGTTGGCACAAACCTAAAACTACTGCAACTGTTATAGAATCTTAAGGACCAACATATCAACCAAAATTTGGGTTAGCGAAGTAAATCACTGCAGCTCCAGGTGCAAACAACAATAGCTCCATAATGAGCGCTAATCTCGCAACGTAATTTGCGCAGCAACTGCACGAACATGCCCACTGTATCAACGTAAAACGTCTTGTCCTGTAGCGTGTCATCATAATGCAGCCATAGATTATCCTACTTGTTACTAATTACTAATACAACCATATATCATCCTACCCGTTACTGATTACTAAATCGTGAATCACCAACCGACACGTGAAGTGAGAATTATACAGAATTTAGTCATAACCCTCTCTTGGAACACTAGCATGCATACAGCTTGCACGAAATCACACAAATCCACACAGATAAGCGCAAATATTGGCTAAATTCTGCTTCCAACTGACCACATAGTAAAATGCATCACCGAAACCATTTCCTCAAACACTTCCTCGTCAGTGAAGAGAACTTATATAGTACTAAACAGCATCAGACATCTGAATTACAACTAATTTAACAGTGATGACCATATCATCGAACCAGATTGATAGGATTTTTTAGAGAAAATCACAGTTTACTTGAAAACATCCATCATGAAGCAAAAAAAAAGATCAAATCGGACCAAAATAGTTCAAAAAAATGGGGGAAATCGTGATAGCAACAGTAAGTACCTCACGAAGTCATGATCACTGGAAGACGATGCCAAGAGCGAAGCGCCGGAACGGAACACAAAATTTAAAATAAAAAAATTCCTAAAAAATAACTTCATTAGAAACTTACGAGAAGAGGCTGGCCCGTATCAGTGGGAGATGCAGTAGAGATGTTGTTTGGTTGGATGAAACAGGCTCGGGCTCGGGCGGAGGCGCCGACGAGACTCGGGCTCGGGCGGAGGCGGAGGCGGCGGCGGCGACGAGGCTGGGCTCGGGCGTAGGCGGCGACGAGGCTCGGGCTCAGGCTCGGGCGGAGGAGGCGGTGGCGACGGAGGCGGAGGCGGCGGTGGCGACGAAGGCGGAGGCGGCGAGGGATGCGGAGGCGGAGGCGGAGGCGCCGAGGGATGCAGAGGCAGAGGAGGCGGTGGCGACGGAGGCGGAGGCGGCGGAGGTGGCGACGGAGGCGTATCCGCCGGCCTGGCTGCGGGAAACGGCCGAATTTCGCGTATCCGGGGCCAGGCTGAAGGGGAGAGTTTTGCACCACGCGGGCAGACTGGAGAGATCAATTCAGGCAAACAAATAACCCCATTATGAACAAAAGAGAAAGAGGCCTCCCAAAAATTGGAGGGCCTGAAAAAAACCAGTGTTAAAAAAAACTAAAAATAAGAATAAATACAACAGCTTGAGAAAAAAAAAATTTGCACTTACTCGAAATAGAGGAAGGGGAAGGTGGTGTGCCAAAGTTCCTTCGGCTGCGGCTCAGATCCGAAAAGGAAATTAAAACAGAATTTATTTTTTGAGTTCTAAAGAAGAGAGGGAGAAGGGGACGGCAAGCGGAAGTGGGAAGTGGAAAGTGTAATTGTCTGTTTGTTTTGGAATGCTCCCATTTCAATTTTAAGTGGAAACACCACATCAGTATGAGTATATGTTTTTTTCATCTAAAATTCCTTCACTCCAAGTTAATACTTCAAAAAAATTTATTCATGACAATGCAATTTAGAAAATAGATATAGAATAACACTCAACCAGTGTGTTTATTTGTGTTATTATTTCCTATTGATTTTCATTTTTTTTTTGTGTGTGTTGGTGATGGTGGTGGGGATGGAGTGTGTGGGGAATCATATCATAATTCTTTTTTTCTCTTTTTGCAAAAAATATTTGTGTATGTTAATGTGTTCACAATTTTTATATATAAAAAAATTTTAAGAAAATGTGATACTCTAAAATAAAATACGACAATTTTAACTTAAAAAAAATAGAGATGTGATCTATTGTAACTTTGTGTGTGTGTCATGTACAAATTAGTGTGCATCTTCATAAAATTAGTAATGAAACATATAGATAATATAAGATAATATTATACAGTTTGCTAGATTTTTATCCTTAAATAGCAATGATATCTACAAATTTAATCATGGGTTCTACACTCTAATGGTATGAGATGTTCCCCTTTTTGTTGTATAGTTTTTTTTATTGTCTAAAAATAGTGTTTGTACAGTAGTTAGTAAATTGAATCTACATGATAATATTTTACACACTCAAGTCAACAGACAAAAAATCATTATATTCATGAGGAAATAAGAAGATAAGTATTACATCGCATTTTTTAAATCAAAAGTACAAAATTTTATGATACTTGACTCAAAAATTCCCTCATATTTCAAGGTTGGTTGTCAATATAGTGGCTCATAACAAAATAAGAATCTCTTGAGAGAAAATTAGGTAAATGTTAGGGAGTTACAATTCATATATACATCTCACATTAGTACATGTGCAAAAGAGATTTTATTAAACATGATGTTTTTTTTAAGATCTTCTTAAGATGTTTGCTTTCTTTTTTTTTAGAGTACGAGGATTTGGTTATAGAGCTACTCAAAAGACGTATGCATGCAGGATGACGTGAAACATCCATAGGGTATTAACAATTAGACTAGCAATGGGTTGGTCATTTGCACATAGAATAATGTAAGTTGACTTTCACATTTGTTTGTATTGGTATTTGTTGATAATTATTGGTTTTTACAAAACATATTAATTTAGGAGGTGAATCAAAATACTAAAATATGTGTATGTATATATTTCTTATTAAGGTTGTATTTCAAAGTGTATTGTGTCCATCAAATTTTGTCTAACAGACTATATTTGACTGTGGTTATTTAGTATTCTCTCTATTTCATAATATAATCTTTTTGTAAGAGTTAAGGTGCACGAAATGAATGGAAAAAAGATTGTAGTAAACTATGGTATCTATTAAATAAAATTTGAAAGTAAATGAAAAGAGTATTAATTGATGAGAGAAATAATATCAGTGAAGACAAAGTTATAAGGATCATTAAAAAATGTATTGGGATTGTAAATAAGTTTATATAGTGAAACATTCAAAAACAAAAAAAAATAGATTTATATTATGAAACGACAGGAGTAACTATTGAGATAACAATAATATTTGAGTATATATAATAAATATTTTCAATAACCAACATATTTTGCAGCACAACACAAAATCACACTGCAATCCCAAACGTAGTTTAAATTTTTTTTAAAAAAAAACTCAAAGTTACTCTTTATTGCAAATAAATTTATACCTGAGTTAATATGTGAGGTAAAAAAATACTGGTAAAAGAATTTGGTACACATAGCAGTATAGCACATGTTTGCATTAAACACGTCAGATGTACCGGTGCTCTTAATTAGAAGAACAAAAGTAACTAGAGCTACGCCATTAGTTTTCACAAATGACAAGTGCCCCCCATATCACGTGGGTAGTAGCACCCCCCCAGAAACTAGTGCAGTGCAGTGCGCGGAGGCGTGGTACGTGTAGCACATGGCTTACGAGTAAGCAGAGATAAGAACACGATGACGTGGCCTGATTCTTCCCCGCCTCGGGCCCACGTGTAAGTGACACCACGGTAGAACCATAGGGCCATGTTATCCCACTCTGGCTTGTTTGCGGCATCTCCGTCCATTTTAGATTATCATGTTTCCTCCGATACAAGAGGTGATTTAGAGGGACAACATTAATATATCTGTAGTTAAATAACTAAGAATCACTTCTCCAATATAAGAATCTCTGCAAGAGTACTAAGACGTAACAATTTTACAACAATAACTTATTCTCTTCTATTAAATCGAAAATCTCATCCATGAAAATCCCTAATCCCACCATAAGAGGAGAATAAAATAGATAAAGAACATAATGAAAAAACTAAGCACCCAAGCATTTGCAAGAGTCACTCCATCAATTATCGCTAACAAACGAGCCGAGTTCGATTTATCCTCATAACTCGGTTCAAAAACAAACCGAGTTTGAGTCAGACCCTAACTCGCTTGGACTCGACTCGATATATATATATATATATATATATATATAATACAATAATACTTCACCTGTTATGCTAGAGTCAAAAAAGAGCGAGCCGTTGGTCCTCCCTCTTTCTACCTCCCCCATCTCTCCTCCGTTAAGCCACCATTCTCCTACTCTTCATCCTCTCTCACTACATTGCAACCACTTCTTTCCCGTTCGTCTGGTTGACAGCCGGTGAGTCACTTCGGCCTACCTCCCTCTTCTCCTTCCTTCTTCTTTTCCTTCTTCTTCTTCCTCCTTTCTTCTTTTCCCTCTTTGTTTCTTCTCCTATGTCCTTTTCTTGCTCTAGATTTCTCCTCCATTCAATTGTCACCTCCAAATTGCCTCTCCTACACAACACCGTAGATCCAATGCTGCTACACCTCCTTGCCCTTGGATCCGTCCCTGATCCGTCGCCTCTACACCGCACCGCCGATTTGCACCTCTGCCACCAAACGCCACCACTCCTCAAACCCTAAATCTAGATCTGACACCGCAGTAGATCCCTACACCGCCACCTCATCCTCTCCTTCGACCACTCCAGCACCATATCCATCTCCCTTGAGCCACCTCGCCTCCTCCGCCTGTTATGCTGCACCTGCACACACATACACACATCCACACACCACCGATCCACCGTGCTTCGCCCTTCACTCCTCGCGCCCACCGAAACCCTAAATCCACCGCCTCACATTCCACCGCCGCGGCCCTCGATTTCGCTCTCCACGACCACTCCATCACCTACGGCCACATTCTTCTTCGTCTTCCTCATCGACGACCACGGTCGCAACTCTCTGGCGACCACGACTTCCACCACCCCAGCCGCGACAACCACACGACCACTCCAACTTCTTCGACTGCGACGACCGCGACCACAAACAAGTGCTTCTCCGGCTTCTTTGACCATGAGCTCAAGTCCATATTCTTCTTTGACGACCACCAACCACTAGCAAGCACCAGATTTCGGCCACCTCTTCGTCCAAGGTCTGCACTACATCAATTCTACTTCAAGATTGAACAACAATTTCTTCTCTTTGAACCCCCCCCCCCCCCCCCCCCCCGCCCCCGCCCCCGCCCCCGCCCCAATTCTCTTGTTCACCCCCTATCGTTATTCCTGTGATGTTTGTACTGGGTTGAGGATTAAGTAGAACTTCAATTAGTACTTTGGTTCTATCTCTGTGATATCTGCAGATAATGCTGAACTTTGATTGCTAAATGAAGTGGATTTTAATCTCTGAATATTGTGTATTGATTGAGGTGCTTTCCGTGCTGCGAGTGGAGTTTAAGTCGAAAACAACCGAACAGCTAGAGGTGAGTCGAGTTCGAAATGACTATTCAGCTTGGTGACCTAATTGAGCCGAGTCGGCTCAACTTGCTAGGATGAACGAGCTTAACACGAGTCAAAACTAGCTCGCTCGAACTCGACTCGTTTTAACCCTATGCAGGAGTCAATATTTTTTTTTACAAGGCCTATCAACTATCCATGTATTGTGTTAGTTACGTGTGAATGTCATTGGAGGATAGCTAGCAATGGATGGTTGTTTGTTTTATTTTTTTCTATTTTGTTTTTGTATTTTGGTTTCATTCGGGTTGACATTTTCGCTGGTGGTAACACGATTAGAACACAGGGAAACATAATATCTTTTTTTTTAAAAAAAAAAAACTTCCCTACCAATTGTCTATGCTAAAAGATGGATGACTCCAGGGTGATGTTTTAAACATTAAACAACACTCTTATAATATTACATGTAAAATTTGTAAAACTATATCTCGAATTGAATCACTTTAATACGGGTGAAACAACACACTTATACAGACTGCCTGATTAAGATTTGATGGTGCCGATCCACCACAATAGAAAAATAGGAGTGTGGATTTTTATTTCAAATCATGATTTAATCCGGACCATCCGTTCCGTTAGAATTGCACAACTGCAGTTAGCAAGGCGGACCCTAGTTGTAACTGCTCAATGCGGCTGTACGTTCACCGGTTCCCCCACGGTGAACCCGCCGTCCGCGACAAGGTTATGTCCGGTCACGTACACGGCCGCTCTCGCGATGTCCTCCCGCTCCAGCACCGTCCCATCCATCTCACTCCAATCCTTCTCCACCATCCGCTTCAGCATCTCGTCGCTCGCCTCGGGATACATCTGGGCCATCACGCGCATTACTATCGGCGTCGCAATACCAAGCGGAGAAATGGCGTTCACCCGCAAGCCGCTGCGTGCCAGCTCCCCCACCACAGACCGGACCACGGCAATGACCGTGGCCTTCGAGATACTGTACCCGTGTGGCCCCAACGAGCCGATCACCCCGGCAACACTGGCCGTGCAGAGGATGCACCCGCTGCGGCGCGGGACCATGACGAGCGTCGCGTGCATGATACCCGCGACCACGACCCGGGCATTGGCCGCCATGATGCGGTCGAAGTCAGCGAGGTCGAGGGAGGAGATGGGGGTTGGGGGCATTGAGCCGGGGACGCCAGCGTTGTTGTGAAGTGTGTCGAGGCGGCCGTGGCGCGTGACGGCGAGGTCGACGGCCTCGGCGATCTGCGCCTCGTCCGTGATGTCGCAATGTGTATACGCCTCGTCTGGACCAAGCTCGGCGGCGATGACACGGCCAAGGTCGTCCTGGATGTCGGCAAGGATGACCTTCGCGCCGTTCTTTATGAACTCGGAGGCGGTCGCCTTGCCTATAGCCTTGCCAATGCCACCTGCAGCGCCGGTAATGACGGCCACCTTTCCGGTCAACCTGCATCTCCACGACACACACTCATGTTTTGCTCTTGCAACCTCATACGCTGAGCAACAAAGCATAGTTAAGCAACAAAGAATAAAAATACTGCGTTAAAAGAGAACCTTTCAGAGTTTGCAGCCGTGGAGTAGTAGTTGACGAAGCCGAGGAGGCTGGCCATGCAGCTCTGCTCGTCCCCCTACAATATATACACACTTCAATTTTAGTGCTTGTTCTTACAAATGGCAAGCAAGCTACAGGAGAAACCTATGTTAACTTGTTAATGACTACATGGAGAAGATTAGACCTGAGAACGAGGTCCAGTGCTCTGAGCATCCTGAACAGCCTCTGTTCCTACTGCCCCTGTGCTTCTCTCTGAACAAAGCTGATTCAGTGAGGAGCTGAGACAACTGGCCTCTTAAAATACGACCACTCATTTATATGTTTGGATTTCGGGTATGAAATGGTAATTATATTTTGAAGCATGAAAATAAACTAAATGATTGGAAAGCGGATTTGTGGTCTGGAGGCCGATATGACAAGAGGAGTTATATGCTTATGACAAGAAAGTCACTGCATGTTGCTGTGCTTTCTTGGAAAATTTTGCATGTTTTCAATTATTTAGATCACAAGCTTGACCTTTGTGCCTAGCTTCATATTGGCATACTAATTACTGCTGTCATAAATTCATACAAAGTACCTTCGCATTCTGCCAGTTAGTACAGTTTTTTTTAATTCACTTGTAAATTGTAACCTGCAAAACATAGTTTTACTTGGGCTATCAAGCATCAGGATGAATCACAGAAATAGGTAACATACCATGCGGAAGCTCCGTCCCTAGATGGGATTTCGCCTTGTGGGATATAATCGAAACGCACATAATAACAAGATCAAGAATAAGAACATCTAATAGAAAAAACTTAGATAATAATGGTGAAGCAACAATAATCGTAGAGAAAAAAAATGATGATAAAAATCATAAATTTTAAAATACAATTTCAAAAGAATACAATAGATTAATACTCTCAAACAATCTTTGTATGTGTTGGATCTTTCAACTCTCGCCTTCTGTAAGAGTCAACTACTTAAGAAATCATATCCTCTTACCCTTTCTATATTTTTCTTATTTACAGTCTAAATTGTAAGCTATACTGGATTAATGTTCTCTAAATCTATCTTCTATGGGTTTAAATAGATTTCAATCTCAACTCCGACTTACAAAAGAAAATTTATACTTAATATAATCTGACTAGAACTTCTAATAGCTGTCCAACCCTAATATGATTAGATAAGAGACATTCTTAACATCTTTACCTTAGTTCTTATCCGCTGAAGTTATTGTGGCTCTTCGAGAATTTACTCCCGACTCTTCTTTGCCTCTCTCGCCCTTAAGAGTGACTCCACCACATGGGACCTATGTATATCTACAGATATGAGCGCTTGAACTTGACCGTTTTGACCTATCATATGAGAGCTCCGTAGTTGTGCAATTTGTTTAGTTACATTGTTTACACCTATGACCCTCCATATCATATATTTGTATCTCTTTTGAGCTCCACCTTCTCTAGGTATTACATGACTGGTCCTACCACGACTTCCAACTAGCAGCTCACAATGTCGCCTCTACAACCGCTGAAGTTTGCAACCACATTATATGCAGTTTCGCACCTAACTGCATTTGAGATCTAAATACCTGTCGTCGACAACTCGACTTGATCCACTTGATTAGGGTTTCCATTAGAACTCCCCATGGTTGCTCCACTTTCCAATCAGTATGTTTCATTGTTCCAAATAGTCTTCATGATCACCTGCCTCCTACGAATGATCTACATGACTCCATCTTACAACCAAAACTTGAACCCCGTGAAATCCATACACTCTTTTGGATATTAGTCTCTTTAGACAGGGACATACCGTATCCCTGACAATGAAAAATATGCTCCAACATACCACTCCATTGAGTGAAGAAATCCTTCGTCGATCATCTCTCTCGCCGAACATATATCGAAGCAACACTCAAAGTCTAATATTTGAAATATCTAGTTCATAAACAATAGGCATAGTTGAATCATCCACCCCGTCGTCCAATTTCTTTATTAGATTACTCTATCTATTATACACCATTCGTGATTTTATACAAACAATGTTTATCGATCTGTCTCAATAAATCCAATCTATATAGCTCCATTGGTTCAATAGCTCTGATGTCACTCATTAAGATATCATATTCCAACTCTGATATTACTTGTTAGGATTAGCGAAAATTTCGCCCCTAAATCAGATCCCATCTTATGAGACACAATATAAACACATACAATAACAAGATTGAAAATAGAGAGGTAAGTGAAGAAAACGTGAAGGAGTAGGATTGGGTTGAGCTGAGCGAGAACATTCTTTGTGATTTGTCCTCTTGATGGTAATAGAACAGAAATATTCTTTTATGTGTGTGTGATTTGTGCTGTGTTTTTGTGTGTATTTAATGTAACAAAAGACTAGTATTTATAGCAGCCGAAGACCCTCCGAAACGATGCATACTACTGCGGAAAATGGCAAATAAGTAGAGTTGCCAACTGATGACATCGTTTAAAGTCTAACTGCTTACATTAACGAAAGAGATAAATATGTCTTTATATCAAATCACCTTGTCCTTATATCCCATCAAAGAGATAAATATGCCCTTATATCATGTCATCCTGTTCATATGAGACATAAAGAAAAATTTAAATATAAATAGGTATAGACCATAGAAAATAGAAAATGATGCATCAGAGAACGGGATTTGATTCTTCATCATCTTGATTCTATATATAAGTGACACTATAGATATGTGTTTTTTATAGATTTCTTATGATTTATATAAAAGTATTCTAGTTTATATATCACATAGAAAAACATAAATATAAATAGGGATAGATAACAGAAAAAGCTGTGAGTAGCACACGGGGGCAAGGGGCTGTGCCCGGGTGAAGTGGGAATCCCTTTGGAGATTCTCTCATTGTACTCTTTTCTCTCTCTCTCTCTCCACCTTCTCCACACGTGCGCGTGCTGCTGCTGCTGCTATATCCGCCGCACGAGTTGCATCCCTGATTGCTTCAATGTCACTCACACGTCGAGGAAAGCAAAAAATGTTTCCATCGTACAATTACAATTGTTGAGCACTGCATACTATAGTAGTCGTAGTTGCATCTCTAGAACCGTTGTAGAGGTGCTTTCAAGCATTACATGTGATGTGATGTCTCCGGTGCAATTGTCAACTAGAACAGATGCATGGCTCGCGGTCACGGTACGCCGTTAAAATCAAAACCTTAATTCGTGCTATCAAGTCCTTCTGTTACTTTAGCATGTGTACTTAAGCCTTTTGTATCTGTTTAATGAGTAGATCGTACAGTCGAAACAATTATCAACTCAACACTTTTAGAAAGAGAAATTAGAAGCCTTTTACAGTTGACAAATCGTACGTTCACAGTACGTACAAAAAGGGAATAGGATACCAAATTGCAGCACTTGTTTGCTTTTCAGCCAACGTATCGGAGCAAGACGCCATCGTTTCCGAGCACGAATCCTTTGCTATCAGCAATAAATCTGCACAAGACAAGATCACCGGTCATTGTGAATTGTGGAACACACACCGTGGTTTCAGAGTCATCTATCTGACTACATTCTGAAAAATGCTTTTCTCAATGTCCTTACTTGACGGAGTAAAGATTTGCGGCAATGTTGTCAGCAGCTTTGTCACGCACCCAGGTCTTTCCACCGTTTGTTGTTTTCAACAGGATGCCGCTTCCACCGGCAGCCCATGCTTCATCCTGGAAATGGAACACCAGAGCTAGCTGTGTTACCTATGCACCTTATTGTATCGAATTTTTTTTTTTTCAGAAGGATTGTGTTGATGATTTGGACATTGCATTACCATTGAGCGATAGCCCACATCAAGAATTCCAAATCCCCGGCTTTGCACCGGCACTTCCTCAAATTCTTCAGTTATCTGGAAATGGAATCCGGCAAGTGGGTGAGAATGAAGTACTATTTGACACACTTCAATTTAAAGGAAACTTAAGCTGGAACAAAGTTCTAAATGTGATTACCCCAGTTCCTTTACTGAGAAAGAGTCCACCACCGCGCACCAGAAGCCAAAGACCACCATCTGCTCTCCATCCCATATTCTGTATTCGCCGTGCTACTGCCCTATTGTGTGGTTGCCAAAACAGCTACAAAAAATAGGTACGGAAACTACAAAATTCATGCTATCATACAGAAATAATTTATAATGATATCAAGGAAACAATTGAGCATAAAACCATCGAACCTGACCAGGCTCCCAGGTCAAATAGAAGTTTCCACGGCTGGAGACAGCAACGTAGCGGCCATCAGGTGAGCGGTTCACTGTGTTGAAAGTCCCAGTATAGTAACTTGCACCACTAATGCCACTCGAAACTGTTCTGAACGATAAACAAAACAGTATGGAGCAAATACTGTTATGCTTTGATCACCTAGTTATGCATGATGGAAAGTAACACAAGCTAAAAAGCAACACAATCTTTTGTGGGGGTGCCTCATAACCTTTACTTTCAGTTAGTTGGACACCACGAAGTGACTTCAACTATTTCATTGCACTCATATGAACCCTCAAAGCAACATAACCATAGTTAACCGACCATCATATCAAACAGTTTTAAGTGAATTCAGTAACATGCAACTGAAACTATTAAGTAAGACGGAGACCTAGCCTGACAAAGTGTTTTTACACTGATTTTCTCCTGCCTAATTTCTTGTGGTAGCTAGCCAAGAATGACAAGACGGCTGCTTGCCAAGAATGCATCTCATGAAACTAATTCTTATCAAGAATTCCTCTCTGCACATCTGTTTAGCTAATACTCGACTGTACCTGTTAAGAGTAGCCGAGACAGTCTCTTGCACAGCAGCCTTCCAGTTGTAGCCACGATTAGAGGTAACATAGATTGCTCCCTCATCAGTAACCATCTCTGCGCTCTGTTCCCCAGTAGCTTTTATGTAAACCTGCCATGTCGCAGCAATTACCATTCTCAGGTCAGTGGTCTTTTTTTCCCCCTTTTTGGGGTGCTACTGCTAACAAAATAGCTCCTATAAGTGAAATTACCATGTTCCCAGGAAGTTGGGCACTCAAAGGTATTCTTTCCCAGCTCTCTCCGGCATCTGAAGTGTGCAACAAAATTGCAGGTTTTCCAACAATCCATCCTTCTTTGCCCTTGAAGCTTACTGAATTGAACCGGTAGTTGAAATCTTCATCCTCGGCAGAAGGGATGGAGCGAGGGAACCAGGTGTTTCCTCCATCTTTTGTCTCCAGTATCGTCTGTCTCGTCCCAAGAAGAAAGCCTGAAAAAATGTGTATGCCTCGGTGTAAGTAACAATTCCACAGAATCCACATACTTGACACCTCCATCAGTGAACAGCATTTCGAGCTAGAAAATGTTTTCATCTCACTTGTCGATGCTTTCTCCTCCTATGAAATGCACACACACTACTTACAGTGTTATCCATGACCCAGAACATGTCACCAAACTAAGTGAATGGTAAGAAGTGCCTCAGGTTAATGGAGGTTACCACAATTGCAAAATTCACACTAGTTAGTTAGTTTTGCGTTGCTTAAGGTACTCTCAAATACATTACATTTCTGTAATTTTTTCCACAATTGCAGTAACTCCTGAGGTTCCTAACTTCCTAGAGACTTCTGGAACATTCTAGGACGACTGAGAAGTTCCAACAAAATCAATGCCATCGTCAAACCAGTGCGGCCCACTTAGTAAAGCAGGCACCTTTTGCACTTGCGAACACCCAGCTCGCGCCGGCATCTAGAAGGTTCCAGAAAGTGGTGTGGTTGGGTTAAAGAGCCAGGTACCATGGGAGGGGTCGTCGGGGACGAAGGCGATGTCAAGGAGGACGACGCCGGAGTCGATGGGGAGGTACACGCGCTCCCACTCTGACAGCGCCGGCGACTCCTCCGCCCGCGCCGGAGCCCGGGGCACCACCAGGGGCGCCGCCACGGCCGCGGCGGCAGTGTCGGCGATGAAGCGGCGGCGGCCGGTGGTGGAAGGGGAGGCATCGGTGGAGGAGGCACGAGGGGGGAGGAGGCGGCGGCGGCGGGAGGAGGAGAGGAGGAGGTGGGGGTGGTGGAGAGCGGTAGTGGTGGCCATGGGAGACGTGGAGATGCGCGGGAGCTCGTGCTGCTTGTGGTTCCGCGCTTGCGCTTCTTATCTTTGGCTTTGACACATGTGGGACCCACACCATGAAGGAATTATTCACGTTAATTAAAGTTATTAACAATAGACATTAAAACCGGGGATGTAGCTCAGATGGTAGAGCGCTCGCTTAGCATGCGAGAGGTACGGGGATCGATACCCCGCATCTCCAATTGGTGTTCGTTTTATTGGGTTTCTTTTTTTTCTTTTTAATTTGGGAAACTTTAACTAGCTTGGAGCCTTCTCGTGTCGTCGTCCTCGCCCATATCGCTCCACCTCCTCACCCGCGTCGCCGCCCTCCACCTCGCCGCGCGTCGCCGAAGTTTCGCTCCTCCTCGCCCGCGTCGCCTCGCCTCCTCCCTCCTCGCACGTCGTCCAGGTACCTCCCCTTCCTCCTGCACTTACGTATCTTTTATTGTTTCCGTGTTCAGATCTATTATGATGCTATGAAATTAGATCCTGCACTTACCTAGAAATTCCAGAGGAGTGAACTGAATTTTCTCACTTTTGCATCAAGAAGTGGTCGTAGTTTCTTCCTGCGACTGCAAGTTGTTCGATGAAATGCCCAAGAAAGTGTGTATATTACTTCTTTTTTTGCACTGGAATCCCATCGGCTGGTTTCTTTTTGCATGAGACAACAGAAATGAATCATGAGACTCTTGTTCCCATTAGCTTCATGGTAGTTGGCAAGTCTGTTGCTTCGGTCTTGCTGGCTATTTGAGGCTTTGTGTGGTATAAATTAACCAAGAAAGCATGCTACTTAAATTACATGTGGCTTTCATTTCATATGCCAATGCAAATCTGAATGCTGTATTGCTTCGTTCTTTTTTTGCTCTATTTAATGAATGACAAACTATCCCATGAATGCTATCAGTTTTTACTCATGTTATGACTGCTTACTGGAGTTATCTGAACCTACCAAGTTGGTTTCTTCAGTTTCTTTTGAGTGTACACAGGTTCTACATAGTTCGTTTATGTGGGGACACTCAATATTTCTTTCATGAAACATATATGATTGGGTTAGTTCTTTGATGTGCACTCATGCATACATGGATGATAGGTGAACCATTTCATCATAGTTTTATTTCATGTTTTGTACATGAGCTGTTTGGTCCTTGGACTCCTTTCAACTGGTACTTTTTTGTGCTGACCAGTGAGAAAATTCATGGTTTGTTTTTTTGCATGTTTCAGTTCATACATTTTGGGTGCTCTTCCTATAATGTGCTGGAGAAATTGGCCAAATATTTGTTCACAACGGCAAACTCCCTTGTCTTTTTACCCTGCAAAGAAGGCCTTCACAGCCGCATCTCTGCTGCCAAACACAAATAAGAAAAAGGTCATTGTGATATCAGGCCCTACTGGTGCAGGAAAGAGCAGGCTTGCATTGGAAATAGCCAAGAGGCTTGGAGGAGAGATCATCAGTGCAGACTCAGTCCAAGTTTACCGTGGACTCAATATCGGTTCTGCAAAGCCCTCTATTTCTGAGATGAATATGGCACCACATCACTTGATCGATATCTTGCATGCATCAGAGGATTATTCAGCTGGCCTGTTTTTTGATGATGCACGGAGAGCAACAGAAGATGTTCTTGACAGAGGCCGGGTGCCCATTGTTGCAGGAGGGACTGGTCTGTACTTAAGGTGGTACATTTATGGCAAACCAAGTGTTCCAAAACCATCAGTGGACATCATGTCAGGTGTATGGTCTGAACTTGTGGACTTGCAGAAGAGTGGTGAGTGGGACAAGGCAGTTGAGCTGGTAGTGAATGCGGGTGACCTCAAAGCTCGGGACTTGCCTTTGAATAATTGGAACCGTTTAAGGCGTAGCCTTGAGATTATTAGGTCATCAGGGGCCCCTCCATCTGCTTTTACCATACCATACAATGCATTCCGTGAGCAGCTTGAGAGCGAACCAACTTCTGAGGCAAAGGAGCTGGGTTATGACTTCATTTGCATTTTCCTTGCATGTCCACGCGTTGATCTCTACAGATCCATTGATTTGAGGTGTGAAGAAATGCTGGCTGACACAGGAGGACTACTTTCAGAAGCCTCATGGCTTCTCAACATCGGTTTGCATCCAAATATGAACCCTGCAACTCGTGCAATTGGTTATAGGCAAGCCATGGAGTACTTGCTGCATTGTAGGCAGAATGGCGGTATGAGCTCCCCACCAGAGTTCTTGACATTTCTGTCAGAGTTTCAAACAGTGTCTAGGAACTTCTCAAAGAGGCAGATTACCTGGTTCCGCAATGAGAGGATTTACCAATGGATAGATGCTTCAAAACCTTTGGAGGCAGTTGTTGAATTTATTTGCCGTGCTTACCATGATCACACTGCAAGGGTGGTTCCTCAGTCACTTGAGATGAAACGGGAAAGTAACAGATACAAAAGCAATGATCTCAAAACCTATTCTTCAAAGAACAGGATTTTTCTTGGGGATGAAGATTGTTATCACGTTTTGGATTGGATTAGAAGGACACAGGGGAAGTAAGGTCTTCTCATGTTTCCATCAGGAAATTCTCCTGCTATTGCATTTTGAAAGATCACTACAGGAATTCAGTTTTCTGTAAGTCCCATTTGCATTATAGCGCCAAATTTTTTTCTCACTATTTATTGATCAATTCAAGTAATGTTCAGGAAATGATAGCTAGCCATGTGTTGAGAATAGAATGAAATTCAGTGGTGTTTCTTTGCTATCTCTCTTTTTGTACAGAACTTAGAAGATAGTTATATGTGGCAATTGGAAAACTGTTTTGTGCTAACTCTGAAGCTGAAATCAAGCAGCATTACTCCAGCAAAAAGTAGCCGAGATGGCTTGTGGAATATTTTTTTTTCCTATGAATTATATGTCTAAATTTGCGGACTTTGCAATAGTATGAATGCCTAGGTCTATGTGCTTCTGTGAAAGATGCACGCACTGTCAAAGTGTAGGCAATTTGATTTGTCTGCCATGAAGAAGCCACGAGGGAAGGACAATGATGGATAGTAATTAATTAATTTCTCTAATGATTTGTGATAAACAAATTCTATGGTGTGGCAACCTTGATGGAAAGCACCAACTTTTGGCCAAGAAAGAAAAGGATGAAGATTCTTACAGGCAAACAACAAGTACTGCCGCTCAAAGAAAGCATATACTTTTCACAAAGAAAAGGACACTTAAAAGAAGCACATGCTGTACCATACATTATTGCATGCTGGATGATTTGGCCAGATGAGAAGACTTGTACGTTAAGGGATGAACATTCCCAGAAGCTGCTCATAAGTCATAGTTAAATGCCGTACTATGTATTTTGCAAACATGTTAACTGATTGGAATTTTGTTCCATGATGCCTGGATGGCTGGCTGTCTATGAACTAGTAGGCCAAGTTTGACTGACCATGAACTACAAAGAAAGAAACATGTGTTGTTTTGGTCAAATTTGTCAGTGTCTTTGTGACTGATAGATTAAAATATTAGGTCAAAGATGATTTAACACTACTTATCCTTGATTATCCTTGATAATGATGATGTTGATAAGCACTTTAATTCTCACAATTAATATTAATTTATCTCAATTAGAAAACTAATTCAAGCTCTCTGTTCCCGAATAAGTTTCACACCAAATGTATAACATGGCACATGTCGGAAAAATTGGTTTATATCATTATTTTTATGAATATATGGTATATGTTAAATATTATTGATTGTGAGTATGATAAGTGAGACTTAAAATCATATTTAAGTGAAATGTCAATAAAATATTTACAATGAATTTTAAACAGATTTTATATGAAGAATACTATCTATGTTGGACGAATGAAATTTTCTACAAAATCAATCATATGTGAACAATGATCGGTAATTGGAGCCATCATCTGAGGTGGAATTAAAAGTTGTCACTTGTCAAGGACTGTTCATAAGAATTTTACAAACAAATTCACACATAGTGTTTCAATTATATAAAAACATCTATTGTTTTTACTTAAGAAAATTAGGAGAGAGAAAATATAGAGGAGGAGAAGTGCACTATTGAGCTCAACAACCACGTGGCTCTAACCCCCCTTAAACCGCGTAAGCTTAAAGAAAAAAAAATGAAAGATTAAGTTTGAAAAACTCTTCTAAGCTTCCATTAGTTCCAAACGCGGGCCTCTCCCTCCTCCCCATTTGCCTCCGCGAGCGCGACATCCCACCCGCAAATCCCTCCACAATACCCGGATTCTCGCAAAATTTCCGGAATCCGATCCCAAATTCGCGTTCCGCTCGTCGTGATCTACCGATCGAGCCCTTCCGCGTGCGATTTGGCATCCCAGTTGTTCCGATCAAGAACGCTTCCTGGACCGCCTCGGTGCGGTTCTTGTGGGCATTTGATCCTATGGGGTTCTCGCACCCATTGTCCGACGAGTTCGATGCGCCCGGCAGCTGCGGGGGGTCGCTGGAGAGGGTTTGGCAGCCTCCGCCGCCGGCTTCGTGCTGCCCCGACAACGGCTACCACGAGCACGAGGTTTCCAAGATGGACACTCTCGCCGGCATCGCCATCAAGTACGGCGTCGAGGTAATTCACGATGTTTAGCACGAAAGATTATTTTTTTTTATGTCTTGATTGGTGTAGGGTGGGATGTGATGGGTAAAGTTGCTATCTTTTTTGAAAAATCAATAAAGTTGCTATCTTGGTATGAATTTTTTGGGAAGTAGAGAGAGAGGAAATGGTAGCGGTAATGCTTAGTGGTAACGTTTGTTCTTTGCATCAGTTTATTTGCTAACTGTGAGGAAAAGTTTGTGGAAAAATATTTCATTGTAAAGTCAAAAAATTTGGAAGGAAGGGGAATGGTGTTTATTTTCTGATGCAAGTGTGGCTGTCTCGTGTGCGAGAGAAGTTTATCTCTAAATATTGTCATAGGTGCATTAGGATGCTGTGAATTGAAGAAAACATGGGTACATTTTTGGATCTTATCATGGAAAGGCATTTTCTTTTGTTGATCAATATTTGCGATGTGTGAAGCTTAATTAAACGATTGCCTTTTTGCACCAAGTTCCTCATTTGATGAAGAAATGGAATTTTGACATCATATTTCCCCAATGTTAAGGTGTGATTCAAGTGAAGCTTCCTTTAAAAGTATGCTGTCTCTGCACTAAATCATATGCCAAGGGATGAAATTGATGTTAGTAGTTGTTGATCCATGGACGACTCTAGTTATGTTGAGTTAATGAGGAAAGGGATGTCAAGTACTTGTATTGGAGTTTTGAACCATATATAATCCATAACTCAAAGTAGTTTACCTAAAGGCTAATGTGTGTTACTTATACATATACACCAGGTTGATAAAATTTGAGTGGATTTTATTGCTGAGTCAATGTTTTATCTTTTTTTTTGTTGGTTTATCCAGATATCTGACATTAAAAGGGCAAATGGTTTGGTGAGTGACCGTCAGATGTTTGCACACAAAACATTGCTCATACCTCTACCAGGAAGGCCCATCCCGCCCCCTGTTAGGTTTAATGGTTCTGGTCAAACAACAAAAAGGTAATTATTTTCTCATATTGGTGCTTTTGTATTTTTTCTTCATTTGCATTCCATGTTTTAGTCATAAACTTCCTGTGCTACACTGACCCAATTGTTATGCTTGCTACCACTTCACTCTGTTTGGATATTACTATTCCAGGCAGTTTAGCAAAGGAATACATGTTCCTTTTAATAATACCTCAACATCAACAAATTAGCTTGATGTGTTTAGAATAACTTTCTTCTCAGGGGCATGAAGTTAAGTTCATCTGTTGTGTAAAACTCATTTTGGTGTTCATGCATGAGTTAGATGGTAGTTGGCACTTGCTAGGCAGGTGATAGGTACTCTACTAGAATGGTTGTTTGTGACAAGTAAATCTCTTTCAATCTTTGGTTACTGGATAATTGTATTTTCGAAATTTGAGCAAATACTTGCTTTGTTTACCATTTATAATTTATTCATTGTATGCTAACTGAAATGGTGGTAACACAAATAATACCTATGGTAACTGAGGTGGTGACTACTGCGTCCTTCATTTGTAAGTGCTTTAGCAACACGAAGAATCTTAACCATAGTTGGTTTATTATTAGATACTGCAAAACTAAGGGCCAAGTATTTTCTCCTCGATGCTGATTTTACAACAACACTTATTGACATCTAAAGATGACTCATTTGACTATTCCTAATCAAGTTGGTCGGCACACCAACTGTTTGTCTGGTGTTGGCTGCTGCTTAACAGCTGTCTCATCATGCATTCTTGCCTGCTTTTTGACCATGTTGGAGTAATACATATCTATGATAATCTTCTTCCTACCTCTCTGGGTCATTTTCAACTGTAGTATTCATACTTAAACTGAAGTACATTTCTCTGTGTTTTGTGTAGAACATGGGCTCCGAACCATCAGCAAAACAAAGATATTACGGATTTGTTGGATTCATCCAAGTACAATACTGCTCAGCAGAGGACGTCTCTTGCAATGAGCACCTTGCAGAGATACTATGGCCTCACACCTCAAAAGGGAGAGTCGATGGAGTGCACTACTGAAATGTCCTCATACAGTAATGGTGGCTTCCGACACACCGGCAGTGAAACATTGCCCAAAGCCTCTCCATCCCCAGATCCAAAAGATACAGATAGAAGCTGGAACTCTGAAAACCCACTAAATGGTTTCGCTTCACAAATTGGCACCAATGGGTATAAGAGCGATGAGGCAACCAAAGCAGAGAAAGACAGTTCCGTGCGCCAGCGGCAGAAAGTGGAAGCTGATTGTTTGTCTAGCACAACGGAGATAGAGGATAATGTTTTGGCTGTTCCAATTAAGATAGTCAGGAGTTTGTTGCCAAGGCCAATGTCCGGTATCCGTCTAAACATGGATACAAGCAGCCCAGATTCCACCCCAAAGAGCAATAATTACTTTGTTAACAGGTTTAAATCCATACGGAAGTCACCGAGCACACCAAATTTTGCAGATTCGGAGAATGGGATCTCCATGTGGTCAAGTTCAAAGTGGACCTTGAACCATGAGTCCTTCACCCGGCCATTGCTTGATGGCCTACCTGTATCAGCTCGGAGGACCAAAGCAGCTTTGGATTGACCTTGATCTTGGTGTGGCTGTCATGGGTTCGTCTGCCCTGTTCACTACACTGCTCCCACTTGGATGTACGTCGCCATGTCCAGTGGCTAATGAGAAATGGAAAAGGAGAATTGGTCATAACATATCAGTTGCACTCATGCTCGTCTATAGAGTTACAGTTCTATCATGGATGATGGAGTACTTTTGTTTTTTTTTTTTGAAAAGTCCATTATCCAGCAAGATGGCGGAGTACTTTGCTATGGTGATTGAGTCGCATCCTGATGGTGGATTCTCTTGCTGCCTTTTCCCTTGCAATATTTTCTTATTTGTTCGGTAAAACTGTACAGCACATTACTCATTAGCATCATGTTGTTTGTGCCTTGGAAGTGATGGCTTTAGTACATAAGCTGTTTACTTTGTTCTGGATCTTTCAGCACAAACCCAAAAAATGAGTAGTACTTGAGGAACCTTATGGGTGCGTTTGGTTGGCTGTACGAGCAGAGACTGGCCCGTATCAGTGGGACAGACTTAGATGAAACAGGTTCTGAGATGCAAGAGATGTTGTTTGGTAGTTTTGAAACACGACTCGAGCTCAGGCGGAGCCGGCGACGGGGCTCGGGCTCGGGCGAAGGCAGCGGCGGCGAGGCTCGGGCGGAGGCGGTGGCGGCGAGGCTTGGACTCGGTCGTAGGCGGCGACGAGGCTCGAGCGGAGGCGGCGGTGGCGGCGAGGCTCAGGTTCGGGCTCAGGCGGAGGAGGCGGCGGCGCTCGGGCGGATGCGACGGAGGCGGAGGCCGGCGGTGGCGACGGAGGCGGAGGCGACGGAGGCGGAGGCAACGAGGGATGCGGCGGTGGCGACGGAGGCGGAGGCGACAAGGCTCGGGCGGAGGCGACAGAGGCGGAAGCGGAGGCGACGAGGGATGCAGCGGTGGCGACGGAGGCGGCCGCACGCGGAGGTGGAGGAGGAGGCGATGGTGGCGACGGAGGCGGAGGCCGGCAGTGGCGACGGGCCTAGCTGCGGGAAACGCTCAGATTTTGCGTATCTGGGAGTCAGACTGCAAAGGGCCTTTTGCACTACGCGGGCCAGGCTCAAACTACTGCTGCAGGCAACCAAACACAATTTTTTGCATCCGCGAGCCAGGCTGAGCCTTGGGCCTGGCAACCAAACGCCCCCTATATGTTGCTACTTGGATGAGTTGAATCAATTCAATAGCAAGCACTGCTACTTTGATTCTTCTGTTCTTATAACTGTGCCCTTTTAAGCCTCATTATCTGTTGTTCCATTATGCCTCAAATTTTTGGATGAAACCACCTGAATTTATTTTTACCTCAAGTTTAGTAATCTACATCGTAACCATTTGTAAATTACAATGTTATTGCATCACCTTAGGACGTAAAAGGCAAATATATGCTGTTTTTAATTGTGTAAATTGCCTGACTGGAATGTGAGTATGTAATGAACTGATTAGCTACTTCTATTTTTAATTGTATCTCTTAGTTTGCACATTTTGAGCTATATTGGTGGGTATAGGTGAATAATTGTTACTTATTTCATTTATTTCGGAAAAATAAATACAAGATAATTGCACTACAAATCCCTCTACTATTATATTTTAATAATCCCCTATACTACTCACACTAGTGCATTTGGGCTCCTTGGTAAATTTTTTTGTTAATTCTGATAAAATGATATTCACTAATAAGTCAGCTCTTTATATTAGACTTGATAGATTGATCTCACAAATCATGTGACTCATTATATTATTAACATAATTAATGGGAGATTGGACCAAAGGGCCAATTGCAATAGTTTGCGTAATAAAAGGGTTTTTTTCTCCAAATTCAAGTGGAGGGGTTTGATTATATAAAAGTTGATATAGAAGGGTCTCCATCGTAATTTTGTCTTACAAGATATATATATATATAGCTTAGCGCATGCATGTGCGATGTAGGTTTCGGATGCCTAATTACAACTTTAGACTAGAAATCTAAAACTCATTTCTATTGAGAGCACTCAATGCGCCACATCGTCTTCTTTGTATGAATCATCCCATCATAATTTAGCTTTAACATAATGAGTTCAATTCCCATTATGTATTTTTTTACATTGAAAATGTAATTGGTTAATGGATTACCATGCCATAATTCTTATAGTGGTTATCATTTCTTTATCTTCTCTCCTCTTTATGAACTTTTTTCCTTAATAATGGAAGAAATATGAGAAATTATCTTGCGTGGTACTACTTTTTTCTCAAATGTTTCAATTAAGTTTTTTTAGTTTTGAGAACCTTGTGCCATTTCTTTTCATATTAATTCAATTGTGATGAGGATATCTGTAACACACATGAGGTCATCGCATATGTCAACATCAACACTGATATCATCGTTTAGCTATCTTCTTTCTTAGACAAGAAGTAACAGTAGTAAAATTGAATTTTACAACCACTTTCTTGATCAAAAAGAAATGAGTTGTAAAGTTTAAATTTACAATCTCTGTTGAGTTGGATGACAACTCATGATGAGTTAGTAGGAGTTTTTGTAGCATATAAATAAACAAGTTTTATATTGTAATAAGCATAATGAGAATTTTCAGAATAAAACTCTTCTTTGTTCTAGGGTTTGAATAAAGCATTTCCACCCCTTTAGAATTGGGAATTATCTGAGAATTCTTGTCTCCATCGTTCTTGTGATTACCTCGGTGATTGTTAGAACACGTTTACTCCACGTGAGCGAGGAGACAAATAGATCGAAGCGTGTGGTTGAGTAAATCGAGTGTCGCAGGTTGCCGTAATAGAGAGGATGGTTGGCGGTGTTATTCATCAGGTTGCACGGATTCAATTATCTCAATCCTACGTCATGAAGATCGGGTCAAACCGCGGACCGATCCATATCAAATTGAGTCCTAGTTTTTTCAATTTTAAATATTCGATCCTACTTTTTTTTCAAAATTATTTTAATTGAATCCCTTCGATCACTTGTTGCTAGTGATTTTTTCTATGATTTTGTAAAATTTAACAGTTTATTAGTGAGTTTTGAGAACAATACATGTTCTTGTAATTTTTCAAATTTTTATGCTAAATTAGTGATGATTTATCATTTAGTCAGCTCAAATAGCAAAAAAAAATGAACGGTAGGATCAGACTAAAACAAATTTGAAATCAAAATCGAAAGAAACGGAACTAAAGTGAAATATTTGGCGAAAAAATTAAAAATTTGTCAAGAACTTGAAATACCTCATCTCAAGGAAGAGGGGCGAAGTGGCCTCGCACTCGCAGCCATGTCTTCTCTCTCTCTACGTAGGTACGATATTTGAACTGGCATCTATATCCAGCCACGTGTCCACTGCCTGCACCAATCTTAAAGCACCTTCGTCTACCGTACCTTGCGCTATTGTTTATTGGAAAAACAAAGACATGTATTTTATCGCATCCTCTTGGTGGTGTTGGGCCTCGCCGTCGACGCCGACGCTTCGCCCAACGGTCTCTCCGCCCGCGACGTCGACCGCTTCGGCGTCCGCCTCCTCCTCCGCCCGCCGCAACCGCAGGTATGTCTCGATCGAACGAGCGAAAGATGAATCTTTCTTTCTTTTTTTTTTTTGGATAGTGCTAGTTCATCTAATCTGAAATCCAAGCCAAAAAAATGGAATTCTATTTATCTGAACTGGGAAAACCACAAACTCGTTAACAAAATGGATGGCATCTTTTTTTTTTGGATTTTTGATAGTGCTATGTTTGTAGGGTAACCAGAAGAGCAGATCGATACTTATTTACTTAATCTACTGAGTCTTTCTCCAATGTCATCTATCATGATATTGTAACCACCAAATTCAGACTAGAAGAAATTATCCTTTATTTTCTGATGATTCCAAGTGGAGCTTGAGTACAAGTGCCATCAAGAGAGAGCCGACGGGAGGATGGAAGTGGAAGAAGTGGAGCTTGAGGACATTTACATGTGGTGGTTGTTTATTCTTCTTCCAAAGCATGCAACTTGAAGAAGTTATGCATGTTTCATGCTTCATTAGTTTAGGGGCAATGCACACAAATATTCCCATCAATTCATTCACTGCCTTATCTTGATGTAAAACCTTCAATCATTCTTTTTTCTTGGTTGCTTGCAGGAAGAAGAATTTGTCATCAGAAATCTGATGTTTGCTTCCTATTCTGGCCAATCAAGAAAATGTAGGTTCAGAAACGGCACGGAAAATTCAGATGGAGATGCAAACCGTGCAAATTTAGAGTCAATCTGAGAAATATTACAAGGAGCTTTCAATTTGTTGTGCACTATGTGCTATTAATTGCCAGCTTGTAGATTGCAACTGTTTAATATTGCTCTGTAGATAGTTGCACTTTTAGCTGAACTCACATCTTGGATATGAGTGTTGGATGTTATGTTATAACTAGGGGTTTACTTGTAAGAAGTTACAAATGAATGGAGGTTTTATCTCCAACACAAACACATTGCATTCGTTGTTCCTAATTCCTCCATAGCAATATTACAGTACATATTTCTGATGATAACTTGTCGGTTATTAGTTTCTTGCGTTGTCCTAAAGCCCAAAAGGTGCGCTTTTGAAGCGCTCACTTAAGCAGTAAATGCCATTCCATTGTTCATTTTTTATATAAGAGATTGAAATAAGCAGATTTCACCTTTGAAATGGCCTCAATAGGTGGTTAAGTGGCCCAATCATCCACAATTATTTATTTTCTTTTTTATATTCTTTCAATTAGAGTCCGTGTGGAACAAAAAAAATTTGTAGGAATTTTGTAGATTTTGAATCCTTAGAATAAGAGGCGTTTATAACAAAGGAAAGGAGTGAACGGCTTCTAACTTCCATATTTTGCAGAAGAAAAAAAAACATTAGCTCAAAGTTATTTTATTTAGTTTTTTATGATTCAACTAAATAATTTGTCTTCTTATAAGATTTAAGTGGACATAAATTCAATTTTCTATATTTTATATTTCTTGCGTTCTAAATTCATTGTTTTTAATTCCTAAAGAATGATTGTTATTGTTGTTGTTACTGTTTTGTTCTTGGTTAGCATATAGCATGAGTATTACAGCATTATGCATATATTTTCTAATCTAATGTATACAGTTAATTGCTTCAAGTACAAATTAAGCAGAAGAAATGCAGTCCATTGTATGCAAACCCTTCTTCCATATATCCTTGTAATTAATGCATCCAGATATATACCCTCTTAATAGCTTCCTCTATGTATATCACGTTAACTACCACACGCACGTAGTTAACGTGACCACGTCCTCTAGTCAGGAACCTATAGAACCGGCCAATCTTAAAACTAGAATCATAACTAAACTAATCGAAAGATCTCTTGATATCTTACTTAAACGAAACAAATTTAGATTACATGGTATTAATGATATATATCTTGTTGCCATCTCGAACAACACTTCTATATATACGTATCGTACTAGCTAGCAACCTCGCACATCTACACACTAGAGCTAACCATCTAAACTAGATCGGCTCCACCATGTCGACGTCGGCGACGGTGGTCTTGTTGCTCGTGGTCCTCGCCGTTGCGGCGTCGACAGCTGCGGCGTCGAGGCCTCATCTGAACATGTACGAGAAGATATTTGACAGCCAGGAGGCGGACAGGGTGGAGAAGCTGCCGGGGCAGCCGGTGGTGGGCTTCCGGCAGTACGCCGGTTATGTGACGGTGAACGAGACGCACGGCCGCGCACTCTTCTACTGGTTATTCGAGGCCACCCACGATGTCGAGAAGAAGCCACTGGTCCTATGGCTCAATGGAGGTACAATACTTACTCCTCTAAAATGAGACGATACAGACTTGTAATAGATCATATAATACGGTGAAAATTATGTTTCGTTCGTTATGGGATATTGGAACAAAATTAATTTTATTATGATCGGATGGCTCAAATGATTATCAGTTTGTATTCTCCTATTTTTTTAAAAAAAACTCATTTCATACATATATAATCACATATATAAATAGCTAGCGGAGGTTTTGTTCTTTTCATAGCACTTTGATTGTTTTTTATCTAAAATAATTCATTTTCATCTGAATATATGCGTGGTGCAATTAGTTAATTAAGTTTGTAATGACGAATAGATTAATTAATTTAATTAGTATGTGGATGTTAATTTCAGGACCTGGATGCTCTTCGGTCGGATACGGAGCGGTGGAGGAGCTTGGCCCATTCTTGATCCAAAAGGGTCGCCCCGAGCTTAGATTGAATCCCCAATCCTGGAACAAAGGTACGTACATAACAATTAACTAAGAAAAATTAATTGAGAAATTAACTAGTGCTCCCATAAAAGTTGTTCAAAATATATATCATGCAAACAATTAGTATTATTTCACATCATTGACATATTTTCTTTTTTTTGGTGTAAAAGAGGCGAATATATTGTTCTTGGAGTCCCCGGCTGGTGTTGGATTTTCTTACACCAATACTTCTAGTGATCTCAAGAAATTTGGTGATCAGCTTACCGGTATATTTTTTTTAGTTAATTATAAAATTCTGTCATGCAAATTGCTCCACATGTGCACTAAAATTAAAAAAAAACCTTTTGTGTGTATATATTAACCTCATCCTCGATCTCTTGTTTATAAAGCTCATGATACATACGAGTTCCTTGTTAATTGGTTCAAGAGGTTCCCACAATTCAAGGGTCATGATTTCTACATTACTGGAGAGAGTTATGCTGGTAAATATTGATTAATCTATTTAATCGTTTCTTGTTTGCTTATATAATACGATATTGTGAAAATTAACACATGAAAAACAACTTTTTGCTAGGTCATTATGTTCCACAGCTTGCTGAGAAAATAGTGGAGAAAAACAAAAAGGTTCAAAAGAGTGAATACATCAATCTTAAGGGCATCATGGTACGTAATCTGAGAAAAATAAAACATATATAAATTGTAATTTTATTAAAACACAAAGTACAGTTATATATGTCAATTTGAACTGCTTTAAGCACTGATGATTTTGTAGATAGGAAATGCTGCCATTGACGAAGCCTCAGATGACCGAGGTCTGGTGGAGTATGCATGGGACCATGCAATAATCTCAGACGAGTTGTATGCAAGAATTAACAAAGAATGCAATTTCTCCAACGAAGAAGAAGATAACCAAGCTTGCTATGATGCATGGGATGAGTTCTTTAATGTTTTTCAGTACGTGGACATGTACAGCTTGTACACCCCAGTTTGCACCTCCACGACCCGTGACAAACACTTGCAGAAGCGCAACTCCCCTCTGGCCGTAAGCCTTTCATAATATAATAAATATGCTTAACTTAATTTTTACATATCCTGTATCAACTGGCATGCTTATGATTAATTAAAAATATTTTGCAGAAGGTGCACCATGGGTTGCCTTACACTAGGTATGATCCATGCATGGACTATTACGGAGAAGACTACTTCAACCGTCCCGACGTCCAAATGGCTTTGCATGCAAACCTCACCAAGATTCCTTACAAATGGACCCATTGCAGGTATTATGTTATTCATTGGTTTTAACCATATGCATAAGTTTTACATGTTTGTATGATGCAACTTAAATTATAACATACACTGACGTACGTGCAATTTGATAACTTGATTAATATGCAGCGATGTGCTGACGAATTGGACGGATTCTCCGGCCTCCACGTTGCCAGTTATCAAGAATTTGATCCATGCTGGTCTTCGAGTTTGGGTTTACAGGTGCATATATGCATGCATGCTCAATCCTAATTTATTTCTAAACTAAACCAATGTTTCATGTAAGCATGCATCCTATTCCTATGTACTTTGCAGTGGCGATACAGACGGCCGAGTTCCAGTGACGTCGACACGCCTTGCACTGCACAACCTTAACCTCAAAATCCTCCAGGGATGGAGCCAGTGGTTCACCAGCGACCAGGTACTCATGCTTGATACCTAAGTTTACTTCCACATTAATCATAAAATTTTACTACTATTCGTATACTTTCACCTTCCAAAATACTCGTTTTAGATAAGATAATGCAACGTGCAAACCAATACAACAATAACCATATTGATACTCGATAGATATGCACTCAACTTATGAATCTCTCAAAAGTAATCTAAAGTCTTCTTCAATGTATAAGAGGTGTTAGAAAAAGTATTTCAGGAGAGAAATTGTGTGTTATACACATATGTAAAGTCTTTAATTAAGAACATCTTTCTCCAATACAAGCATTCCCCATATATGTTCAAGTATAACAATTTTACAACAACCTATCTTTCTCTCCTACTAAATCTAAAGTCTCAACCACAAAATACTCATGGGTCTATCACAAAATAAAATAAAAGATATAAGTAACATAACAAATGAGAGATTCTTCAATGCTCTATAAGGACGAGTGTTTAGCATTAAAAATTAATAAAATAGGTAAAATAGGAGAGAGAAGAAAGAGAATTGAGAGAGGGACTCCTGCAAAAATTTCGGTGTATGTTTTAATTCTATGGCTTATCTTTTTTTATTCATTTTTGTGACATGTCTAAGAATATTTTGTAGTTGAGATTTTCAACTTAAATTGGAGAGGAGAGATTGTTGCAAAACTATTATGTCTTAATATTTATAGGAGGTCGGAGAGAGAACTCATATATATATATATATATATATATATATATATATATATGAGTCAAACTTCTCTGAAATCATCAAGCACGTCCTGTTTGTGTTGAAGAATAACTAAATAAATCTCAAGTTTGCAAACTTTTTTTTTTTTTTCTAAAATGATAAATAAGACGAGTAGTTAGCGAAACAAGTATGATTGACTATGGAAGATTGATCCCATTAGTCATTGTTTTTAATTGTAGTAGTTAATTTTAGTTAGCCATAAACTGCTTTAAAATTTGCGCACTTTTCAGGTGGGCGGATTCACCATCTACTACGACGGGCTGACGTTCGTGACGATTCGCGGCGCCGGTCACATGGTGCCGACGATCACGCCGGTGCAGGCACGGCAGCTGTTTGCTCACTTCCTCTCCGATAAGGAGCTGCCTCCTAAACCTATTAATTAATATTTCTTAATTGATATATAATATTACTACTTAGGAACTAGCTGATGGAGTTAAGCAGAAGTGTATTTACTCAATGAGTGAGCTAGTCACTCCCTCTTGTGAATTGAACAGTTTTATAGAATTAACATATATATATATATATATACTGGCTAGCGTTTATCTTGATCCTATAGCCCAGACATGAGATATATTCTTTACTTTCGCCAAAATGTCTTGTTTAGCCTGTTGTTTCTATTTATTTCTCTTTTTATAATAGACAAGTGCATGGTTTTAATAATTTATCAATGATATCTCAAACTATTTTTTTTTGCAACGAGAAGATGCATTTTTTTTTTCGCTTTGTATGAAATTGAAAATACACTGGATAGAAAATTACTACATGTCACACAATCTTTGTTTAATAAGATATTTTAGTTTCTGGGGCAATTAAGATCCAACGGTGTGAGCAGAAAAAAAACACGCTTTCGTGGGAGCTGCGCAGACACGCGGAAGTAGCGAGGAAAGAAGGCCAAACGCGTAGCTTGTCATCCAACCAGGTGGCACTATATGGACGGTCCGGATGGTCCAGCCGCCCATTTCCGGGAAGCTACCACGGCCACACACGCGGCAGGATTCACATACACACCACACGTGCAATCAAATGCGGCGCACTCCGATCTTTGGTCCCACCTCTCTTCCTGTGTACTTTGCACTTCCATCCCTGTACAAACTTCAAACTTCAACCTTCAACTTTTTTAATTTTTCGATCACCTCTAGACTTTGTCTTTTTAGCACCAACTACGTCTCAAACTATAGTCCATATAATATAAGATTTAAACTTATAATTTATAGAAATTACGATCAAATCTAATCTCCACAAAAGATCTTAAATATCGTATAATTTGTTGACCTTAGATTTTTAATCCCATCATCTGACATAGCAAAGACATATCACAATAATTGTGAATCATCTTGTCATATTCGTATCAATATAATACTATATTAAATAAGATGTGGGTTTCTTCACAAAACAATCTTAATTAATTGAGCTACAATTGATTGCATTTAAATATTTAGTTATTCAATATTTTTTTTATAGTGATCATTAACCATATTTTATCAACACTACAAGACTATATATATACTAATTTATTTTACTTTAAATCGTCAGAAATAAACATGTAATATAGATCATTGATAAACATATAGAACTAAAAAGTTGTTATCGAAGAATAGACTAATAATTAATAAAAAAGTTAACTAATTAAGACAAAGATGCTGCAATACGCCTATGAAGAAGTCAGAAAACTAACCTACAACTGACTTGAACTGCCAGGAAAAAACTTGTCCACCAGGAACAAAAGTAGCCAGCTAACACAACAACAAACTAAACTGTAAAACACCCGAAATAGAAGGGGCAAACTAAAAATAGCGCCCCTCTAGGGGCCTCCCTTCTTCTATATAAACCCAACGACTCACCCTTCACTTCCCCCAAAACACAGGCACAAGCAATTCGAAGCAAGAAACCAATAGCGTTCAAGCAATTATCCCCTCAAAGAACCCACTAATCCCAACAAAGCAACAACACATGGCCGCCGCTAGAGTCTGCGCCGTACGGTTCGCTTTTGCCGAGGAGGCGGCACCGCCGGAGACGCTCGACGTGGTGCGGCGACAGCGGCAGATGCTGCGGCGGGCGGCGGAGGGCTGCCTCGACCCCATCGCCGAGGAGTCCGTCTGCGGCGACGACGACGTTCCCTCGGGCTCGCTGTGCCGCAGGAGCGGCGGCGAACCGCCTGCATACTCATCAAGATCCGACAGGCGGTGGCCGGCGAGCTCCGGTGGCGTGGCCGTCAGGGTGTGAGGGCTACTGCTTTGGCCATTAGTTTGGGCGTTTCTTGAAGTATGCCTAGTTTTTGTATGGGAAGCTCTTCTCTTGTCCTATGTCGAGAGAAAGGAGCTTAATTTCGATAAAGTTTCGGGGTTTATATGTAAAAGAGGTCTATGTAAAATGTATAAATACTGATGTTATTATTCTTCTTCTCCTTGACGGTTTCAGCTCAAGCATAGCGCTGTTATGAGTGTGGATTCAACAAATTGCATCAGTTAATTACAAGAAAACTAACTCGTAATATTTTAGTTTTTGTAGTATCATTTAATTGTCACTTATTTATAATCTATTAGTAAATTTAATAGATAATAACAATCTATATAAGGTGGTCTATTCGTACTTTTATCAAACTATTATACAAAACTAAATATAAGTTTAATTTGAGTAAAAAAATCCTTAACAGTGAATTCATATGTTTCCTTTTTTTTTTTTTGGTAGAAATTGCATTAAAAAAAAACAATATTCATTGGTTTACTGGGGCTTCGGACCTTTTTATCAATTTCAGGATTTAAATATGTGGAATAAATTATGAAATAAAGTTGAGTTTTTTATACCAGTTTCAATTTATAAACCATAAACTTAAAATGAAACTTCACATTATATTTATGCTAGAAAGTTGTATGCAATAAATGGCTCTTCTATAAATCTAAGTGAGTGTAACTCAGCACTAGTGTATGGGTGGATTAGATTTTTTATTTTTTTATTCACATATTGTAGGGGCAATTAGTTTTATACCACTATCAAAGATGCAGAATTAACAAAATAATATTAATGTCTCATTGACATGTAGACCCAAACTCACATGTCATATATTTATAACTAGTAGTATTTTGTTAATTTCACATTTTTTCAGTGGTGTGGAACTAAATATTCTTAATAGTATAATAAAGTTTGTAAAAAGAAATAATGTTGTATAGATCTATTAGTGCATAATTCTATAGATCGATATAAATTCATTTATCCTCTAATTAATGTTAATAGTATACCATACAATCTGAAATCCCCTCCGAATTGGAAAATGATCTAATCAGACTTCGCATCTAATCTTTATCCGATATGAATTTAGATAATCAAGAGAAAATTCAACATAAAATATGATGCGGATATAGTTAAACATTTGAATCCAATCTGGTAGTACATAATTGTATAAACCTATAGAAATAAGTTAGTATAATTAATTTTAGTAGCATGTGATAAAAACATCCAAAATCCAATCCAAATTTGTGTATAATATTTATCCTATCTAAATTTGAATCTAACATATTTGAATTCAAATCAACAAAAATATGAATGCAGATATAGTTAGATCAATATCCGATACGAATCCTATATAAATATATAGAAATCCGCCCATAATCTAATAATTAGTAGTATTCGATAAAATGCAAAATCCAATCTGAATAACAAATAATGCAATCTAAATTGTATATGATATTTATCTGATCTAAATTTGAATTCAAGTATATTCAAATTCAAATCTAACATAAAAATATGGATATAGATATGGTTGGACTAATATTTGTTTCCAATCCAATATTGTACTGCATAACAATATTGATTTATAGAAATTCGTCCATAACCTAATTAATATTAGTAGTGTATGATAGAATCCGAAATTCAATCCAAATAAGAAATAATTAAATTTTAATCCATATTTGATATTTATTTGATTTGAATTTGAATCCGAGTAAATTTAAATTCAAATTCAACATAAAAATATAGATGCGAATATGATTGAACCAATATCAGATCCAATTCCAATCCATTAGTGTATAATTATATAGATCTATAGAAATCCATCTCTAACCTAACTAAATCTGAATTAAAATTTATTTAATCCAAGTTCGTATATGATATTTTTCTGATCTGAATTTGAATCCAAGTTTATTCGAATTCAAATACAACATAAAAATATAGATGTGGATATAATTAGACAAATATTCAATCCGAATTTGTATATAATATTATTTATTTATTTTTTAATCCCGAAGTTACATAAAACTATGTTTTTATTTCCTATTTTTAATTTTGAATTTATATAGATGTGTGTTTTAGTAATAATTTTTATATTTAATTTCGAATTTACATAAAATCATTTTTTCAAAAATAATTTTTTATAAAATTCTTTCCTATATTTAATTCCAAATTGTGATTTTACTTTTCTATTTTTGAATTAATGATTTTTAAATTCAAAAATTTTATTTTTTAATTATGTATTTGTATAAAAATATATTTTTGGATAGAATTTTTTATTTCTTCTATTTTTAAATTCTGAATTTATATCAAAGTATAATTTTTGAAAATAAATTTTTAGGTAGATTTTTCATTCTTTTTTTTATTTTAAAAAATTTAAATTCCTAATTTATATCAGAGTCTATTTTGAATTCCTAATTTTTTAATTTCCTCAATATTTAGTATTGTTTATATTAGTCAAGGTTTCATAAATTTAAATTTAAATTATAATTTAAGTTAATTTTTAGTCTTATATTTTATATTATTTGAGATTTTGGAAATTTATTAATTTTAATTCCGAATGTTTTACTATTTTTGTCTTAAAGTTTTATTAGTTAATGTTTTTTTTTCATAAATCTAGTCTGTTATAATTCGGGATCACCACTTAGATGGTTAGATCTTTTTTTTTTCTCAAACAATGTGAAAATTTCTTAATTATTGGTTAATGTGGGAGCCCCTTCAGAGTCTCCAATTAGTAAGATAGATAGATAGATAGATAGATATAAACTTAGAGTTTGTATTAGTTAAGTGTTAGAAATTTAATATTTTTAGTTTTTGCTTAGAGTTTTATTAGTTTATAATTTTTTTGGTAAATCTGGACTATTAAAACTCCGAACTATCGCTTAGATGGTTGAATCTATTTTTTTCTTGATTAATATGAGAATTTTTTGATTTTTGAATTAATGTAGGAGTCATACCGAGTCTATAATTAATAATATATATAATATAGAAATTTCTCCAATAATTCAAGTATATATATATATATATATATATATTGCATTATAACAGCCAATAATACTGTATCTAAAATTATCGGGGTTTATATGTAAAAGAGGTGTCCGTAAGATGTATAAAAATTAATGTAATTCTTTTGTTGTCACTCAATCTTCTTCTCCATGACAGTTTAAGCCAAGTATTACACCGTTACATGAGTTTGGATTAAACAAACAATATTGGAGAAATTTATTATATAAGAAAATTGCATTGTACTAAATTCAAAAAATGTTATATCTGTCATTGCACTATATTCTGCTGTTGCAGTTTGCAGGTGGGTTGAGCATAACAATAATTCAAGTACATATTTCTGAAAATAAATAAACACGAGTAACGCAAACACTGGGGCGTAACGTATTGTGGTAAAATGCACTTTACTGCCTTGAAGGCGGTTTGTTCTGCAAGGCGCCTCAGGTAGTCAGGTTGCAGCCCCGGCTCCCACAGTGGTACCTCCCAAACCTCAAAAAACCAGAACCTAAGATGGTTAAGAAGGCGGGCGCGGCGGGCGATGCAGAGGCCGACGAGCGGCGGCGCCTCCGGTCGGTGGCCTTCTCCAAGGGTCTGCTCCGACGCGGTGAGCCGGCGGCTCCCCGCGGGGCGGCGCTCGCGCCGTCGAGTGCTGTGGCGCGGCTGCAAGGCCGCGACGTGGTGCGGCGTGGTGGGCAGCGCCGGAGCCGCTTCCTCTTCTCCTTCCCCGGTCTCCTCGCTCCATCCACCACGGCGGCCGCTGGCGGCCGCGTCGGGGAGCTCGCTGACCTCGGGAGCAAGAACCCCGTGCTGTATCTGGAGTTCCCCCAAGTATGAGGACCGAGGGTTTAGGGTTCAGAGTTTGTCATTTTTGTTTTCTCTAAGTGCGAGAAAATTTGGAGAAATTTTTAGGTGGGGATTTGTTTGTGGGGGTGCAGGGGAGGATGAAGCTGTTTGGGACGCACGTGTACCCGAAGAACAAGTACCTGACGCTGCAGATGACTAGGTCGGCTAAGGGGGTGGTGTGCGAGGACGTCTTCGAGAGCTTGGTGAGTGTATGAGTGAGCAGTGGCTGCGCATTGTTCAGATACTCCCTACTATTGCAAGAATTTGTTATTTTGGTTTATGGCTTCATGCAATTGTTCAAAGCTCAAATTTTTACTGAATGAATGTATAACCATGTTGGTTCATCTATCACATTGATTTCGATTTCCTGCTGCCGTCAAGTTACCAATTGTCATGAATTCATATTGTAAATCACACTCTCTGGTTTAATCCATGCGTCTGATTTCTCTGTGTTTTCTCTTTTCATGGTGCATGAGTTGTCTTCAATTTAGGTAGTTGTGATGATTAAGGTTCTAACTGTGATAGTAGTACCTTTTTGAAGTCTCGTGCTCTTACATTCTTCATCAGAAATCACAAGCAAGCATAGCATCTATATGCAATTTGTTCCTTTCAAATGTATGAAGTAAGTAACTGTGTTTGAAGTTTTCTTGTGCAGATTGTCTTTTCTGAAGCCTGGTGGATTGGGACAAAGGAGGAAAATCCAGAAGAACTGAACCTTGAGTTTCCTAAAATTTTTCAAAACGTCTGTAGTTTGCAAAACCTTGTTCTTTTCTTTCGTTTATTAGTTTCTGATCTTCAATGATGTGGTTTTATATCTTGTATGTTTCTTCTTGAACTACTAGGATGGAGTTGCAGCTGATTGTGATTTTAAAGGAGGTGCAGGTGCCACGAGGAACGATTCTATTACCGGCAATAAATCTGAAAAAGATAACATAGAACCCCGTTCCCCAAAGGTTGAATCTGAGGACGATGCTTTTTCTGAGGATTCAGATGATAAGGATGAGAACAGTAGCCAGAGTTTGAGGGAAGGAGCTTCAGTTAGACAGTCTGCTAGAATCGCAGGGAAAGCCTTAAAGTAACTCTCTCTCTCTCTCTCTCTCTCTCTCTCTCTCTGTGCATGTGTTAGCACGCACGCTAACAATTGGCTTCCAATTGTCTCTGTAGCCGCAATCGCTAACATCTATGAGAGTTACTACTTATTACTGAATAGTGATGACTCATTTGTTGTTAAAATCAGAGGCTTATTGTTGCTGTTCACTGAGCTTCTTCGGTCAAACCAATAATTTCACAATATTTGATAGGAGACATAACAATAATCGGTAATTACAGACTGGTTAGTCATTTGCTTGACGTTTCCTGATAGATGTCATAAAATGAGCATGTTCCTTTTTGAAATTTTCTCCTGATTGTTCTCTGATCCTGTGGTAGTGCACAGATGCGTTGTCATTCAAAGGAGTTATGAATTGTTTTTTTTTCTGCATTTACAAATGTACCCCAATTTGGGCCTTGGCGGGACTATTTTCTGGGAGTCACATTTTTGTTGGTGCAATCATTGAACAGATGTGCCTTCTTTTTAGTGAACTTGTTTTATAGTGTCACTTAACCTTGTACAGTTATGCATCTATTACTGAATTTTTATTTCCAAGCAGGTTCTTATACCATAATTGACCATTCAAATTCTCATTTTTCCAAAGTACTTAATAAACCCCCTCCCCTTTAATATAGTTACACAGAGGTATCATCTGGAAGAGATTCAGCTGACAGTGATGACGAGATTCCTGAGGACAAGTCTGAGAAGGTAGTAGTAGAATGCTCAATTCTGATAGAGATTCCAATTTATGAATCTATGTATAGAACTTCTTTTTTGATCCATTTTCAATGACTTTTAGAGTCCTATATTACCTATTCTACCAATTCTCTTGTTCTTCTGTGTCATATCCATAAGCATGCTTTTTGCCTCCGTATAACTGATTGCTCTTTCTACAATTGAAACAGATGACGAGTCCAGCGGTCAAGAAAGAAAACCAATCAAGTGAAGACAATAAACCAGTGGATTCTTCATTGCAATTGACAAATGTGGAAGAATCTCTCTCTAACAAGGAGACACTTGTTCAGGCTACTGTGTCTAGCATGTTTAAAAAGGCTGAAGAGAAAAAGGTGAGAGTGCAAACCCATTTAGATGTTTAGCCAATGTTTTGTGGAATTGTGGAATTTGCATGAAATATTCACAGTTGTGTTTTTGTACTAGTAAACTGTCGTGTGCTCATTTGGTCCTTGTAGGTCATGCTAATACTGCTTTTCCAGAGTTCTATAATTGTTAGATTGAGTTAGATTCAAAAGTTTGCTAGGTGATGTCCGGAGCTCATCGTTTGGATGGCTATATTCTAGAGACACACATTAGATATAAGTATTGTTTCCCCTACTGGCAGTAGCAGGCAGTTATGTTAATTTCAACCTAATTCTTGCTTGATGCATTGAAGTAACAGGACAGTCCACTGTTCATTTTTTATTTGTTTAACATGCAACTGTTTTACTTAAAGAAATGTCTGGAGGCTTTATATACTTCATACATGTATGGCATGATATCAACAAATATATCTCAGACTGAAAATTGGCTTTCTATTTCAGAGATCTACAAGAAGTCAAAAAGGATCTCCTGCAACAAAAGGTTCTTCACATTCTCAACTTTTAGCATCCTTTGCTACTGCTGTATTAAAAACACCTTTGTTTCAACTCGTACATGCCATTTTTCTTCTGTAGGTCCTGCTGGTAAGAAGCAGCGAGCAAATTCAAAGGAAAAAGCCAACCAGAAAGTAAGAGTTCTTACCAGCTTCCATTTTAGGGTCTATATGGGATTTTGATGAGGTTAGCCTTGTAAACTACCTAATGTAGCTCAAGTTCTGATAGCATTTTGGTCAACCATTTTCTTCAAACTGTAGGTGGACACAGTGAGTAAGGAGGATGCTAAGCCAATAGGGAAGAAGAGAGGTTAGTACTAAATCTGTTGGCAAAATTTATATTAGCCATCTTCAAGCTGCAAAATAAGTGCCTCCCTTTTGACCAATTAGTTTGCATATTTAGACGCTGTTTGGACTTTGGCTTAGCTTCTGATGGCCTCCTTTAATGGAGAAGCTTAAGCTCCGCTGAGCAAATGTCTCTAGGTCTAGGAGGGTTTTCTGAGAAGCTTTAAGCTCCATTTCTATAGAGGAGATTGAACTTTAAACTCCCTTGGAGGAGCTTGTTGGGCTGCTCAAGTCATTCCCCTGCCAAGTCCGAAGAAGTAATGTGACTTGACTTAAATGGGTTATTTTGTCTGTCTATTCAAGAAGCTAGCTGATGAATTTGAAATGGCTGTAGAGAGACCTTCTAGGGTTTCTAGGGCAATAAAGTGGCTTACACGACTTGCTACTGCTGTTTAAGCTTGGTCAAGCAGGCCCTTAGTGGCTTTAGCATCTCAAGAGTTGGATATACTTTCAGTTGAATCCACATTTTCCGTTGCCCTTTAATTGCATTTGTTGTACATGACTCTTGTATTTACATGAATGCAGGAAGTGGGACTAGGAAAAAGAAAAAACCAGAGGTAGTGTGCTCAGTGAAATTTAACATTAATAGATAATAAATGTTAGTTTGATTGGGCTGCTGCTCATTTTTTTGTTTCCGTAAGTACATGTTATGTAATTAAGAGGGCCTTTGGCCTTTTCTTCTTCTGTTACAGACAGAAGATGAAATAGAAGAGCTCTCAAGTTCCTCTCAGGTGAATTTGTTTTTATTTAGCTGAATATGCATTAATCAGTACATAAATCAAGTATGAAATCACCCCATTAATCATTTATGCTAGAGGAAAATGTATGGTACCACTTCTACTTTTGCGTTGTAGCAGGTATCATATGCTTTGTGTATCATGCTAATGAACCACCAAACTTTTGACATTGAATGTTAGTTGGCATAATTTAGGAAATACTGGTGTTCAATGAAACTTAAAAAATAAATTGATATGTCACAACTTACATTTTTCTGCAGTGTGCATGTTTGTAACTAGTAACTACACAGTCTCGCTTAATGGGTTTATGATTGTGAAGACAGTCCATTGTCTAAATATGTCCATAGTGCATACATTTTGATGAATTTAAATTAAGTGTGCTTGACTTGCCTATTCGCTCCATTGCCCTGCTGATATTATACTATGCCTAACTTTGCTAATCATTACAGGATAATATTGTGGATGATGATAGCGACGAGGACTGGGCTGAGTAGTATCCTACATGGAACCAGAAGTTAGGAATACATGAAGAATTGAAAATGCAGATTGATGTGGAGTGCAACATGAATTCAACATTAAAGCTGCATTCCTGGCTTCATAACCTGTTAGCCTTTAACTAATCATTGATGTAAAAAAGTGCATATTCTGTATCATTTGTATTACAGAGAACCAAAGTGACAATTGGTTATTTCATTGTTGTAACTTGTAAGAGAAAAATCGGATAAACCATTAACTAGGGCTCAACTATTTGTGAGAAGGATCATGTTGAAGCTAGGCACAAATAACAAGTAGTTTGCAGGGATGTAATAGGTAACAATGCTGGAATCAGATTTGATATTATCTGCAGAGCCTAGAAGTTTGACATGAGACAGCGTCTCTGAAACCCAATCCTGACTAGGGATGGCAATGGGACGGGTATTATCCGTTCTCCGCAAGTACTTGTACCCGTGGGGGCGGGTATGGGGAAAATTTAAAACCTGTGGGGACGGGGATGAGGAAAATCTAATACTCGTGGGTAATTTTGGAGCGGGTAAGCGAAACTAGTATCCGAACCGTTAAATCCGCGGGGCCCCGAAAATTACAAATGTGTGTATGTGACTATGTGTATCAAGTATCAATAGTTCAAGTTCGACACTCAAACTCTCAAACCTGTAAACTCGCTACCGGCTACCCGCTCTTGGCTTCCCACAGTCCCGCACTCTCGTTGAGTCGCTGCCTACACTCAAAAGTCTCAACTCTCAAACCCTAGACACTAAAACTATCTCCTTAGTCCTACGTCTTCTCCATAGTCTACACTAGGGGTGTAATCGGATTCGGATGTAATCGGATAATCCGAATACCGAATCCGAAAAAATAGGATTCGGATGTCTTTTCGGATATCTGACTATATAATCGGATTCGGATTCGGATATATATTCGATTATTTTCTCGGATCCGGATTCGGATTCGGATAATATCCGCATCCGTTTAGATTTTAGCTTTTCATTTTAACCCAAATCTCTTCCTCTCCCTCCCGTCCCTCAGCGCCGCTACCTCTTCCCCGTTCCCGACCGGTCCCCGCCGCCTCCTCTCCTGTCCCCCATCCACCCCATCCCCGCCGCCGCCTCATCCCCGCCCCGTCCTCGCCGCCGTCGCCTCCTCCTCCTCCCGCAGCCTCCTCCCAGCCGCGGCCTCTTCCTCCCGCGGCCGCCTCCTCTCGTCCCCACCCCGCCCCTGCCGCTGCGGCCTCCTCCTCCTCCTCCCCGTCGCGGCCTTCTCCTCCACGGCCTCTTCTTCCCCCGGCCACCTCCTCTCGTCCCCGCCCCGTCCCCACCGTCGCGGCCTCCTCCGCGGTCTCCTCCTCCTCCCGCGGCGGCGGCCTCCTCTCGCGGCTTCCTTGTCGCCGCGGCCTCCTCCTCCCCGCGACCGCCTCCTCCTCCGGCGGCCGCCTCCCCACCGCGGCCTCCTCTTCCCCGCGGCTGCCTCCTTCTCCCCACCGCAGTCTCCTCTTCCCACAGCCGCCTCCTCCTCCTGCATCCACGCTGCCTCCCTGCTGCCACCTAGTCTCGCGTCCACGTCCGAATAACATTCGAATTCAATCTGAATAAAGGAAAAATCCGATTCGAATTCGAATCCGATAACTATCCGATTCGTATCTGAATCCGAGTATATTCGAAGTCGTATTCGAATTCGATTAAATTTAATAGGATTTGGATTTGGTATGACTACTATCCGATCGATTCGATCCGATTACACCCCTAGTCTACACGCCGCCGCCGCCGCCCTCACGGTCACGGCCTCGCCGCCCTCGTCAGTGTCACCCTCGCCGCCCTCGTCAGCGTCGCCCTCGCCGCCTCGCCACCTCGCGGCCTCGCCGCCCTCGTCAGCGCCGCCCTCGCAGCCTCGCCACCTCGTCGTCGCCGCCCTCGCTACCCTCGCCGTCAGCCTGCCCCTTCGTCGACCGCTTCGACCGTCGCCGGCCCCTTTCGCCGTCGCTGCGTCGCCAGCCCCCTCGTCGCCCTTCAACCGTCGCCTTCGACCATCGCCGGCTCCCTCGTCGACCTTCAACTGTCGCCGGTCCTCGTTAGACACAAGGTTCTAAAAGAGAAATGTATCAGATCACAGACACTGACAATATAGTCATTGGAATTTGACGATTGGAGTTTAAACTAATCAAACTATCCATTCTGTTTTCCTCCTGGGTTTTTTTTTCTTTTGTTTGATCTTTGATGTTCTTAGATGGAGAAACCAACAGTGGTTAGCGAATCAGTGATGCATTGAGAAATGAGAACATGGTTCACTTCAATGCAGAAACCAACAGTGATGCATTGAAAATATGGTTAAATACTTGATTGGAGAAACCTTGAAATGGTTTTTGAGCCATTGCAATTTGCTATTGAAATGCTTTTTGAGCTATTGGAAAAATAGTTTACTGACTTAATGTTGGTTTGTTGAAAAATTGAAATAGTACTCTAGTGATTCATTGACTATAGTAAACTACTTTGCAATAGCAGATTACTAGTCACTCTAGTAATTATTGTAGACTTGTAGAATAATATTGGTTTCTCCATTTCAATGGTAGTCACTATATTATGCTCTACTCTATTGAAACATGTGTTGATCGAAGGATGCCGACTAGAAGGGGGTGAATAGGCGGTTTTTAAATTTTTCTTCTAAACTAAGGTTTAACAACCTAAGATTGCAATAACAAACTTCTAAAGATATGAATGCCAATTCAATACAGATTTTGCACTTTCTAAAAGATTAATAGCAACAGTTCAATCACTAAAAAAATTAAGCAAGTAGTAGAGGTAACCAAAGAGATCGAGTTTTTCCCGAGGTCTCGGAAATTTGCCGATTTCCACTAATCCTCGTTGAAGCGCTCTTCGCTTGAGCTTATGCTTCGATTTCACTAGGGGTAGCCCTTCTCCTCTCCGGATAGGCGAGCTCCGAGCCTTTACAACCAATCGCCGGGCCTCTCCGACACACCGTCGATGGAGAGATCGCCGGACCTCCTGGGTCGTCTAGGTGACAGCAATCACCAAGAGTAACAAGCCTAGCACCTTGCTTGATCAACCTCAAAGCTTGATGAACTCAATGCAAATGCAATAGGGCTTGGAAACGATTTCACTCAACTAGCACTCAAGATTTCTCAATTTTTGACTTCAATTGCTAGAGAATGGGAGTGAGAGAGTTTGCACACTGTTGCTCAAAGGTTTAGAGATGTATTTCGTGTGTTATTGACATCTACAACAGTGATCTATTTATACCCTCAGCAAAAACGGTCGATTTCAAGAAGATTGGGCGAAAGTTGTACTGGCCGGACATTGTCCGGTCACTTCGGACAATGTTCGGTCAATACAAAAATTTTGACCGTTGTTCACGTGAAATATGAGTGTCAGTAGCCGTTTGAAGTAAAATGTGAAGGCCGGACAAATGTATTTGTCCGGACAAAATGTCCGGACAGATGCATTTGTCTCTGTTGATACCCATGTTTAAAACGACTTGTACACGCCGGACAAATAAATTTGTCCGGACAAAATGTCCGGACAGATGTATTTGTCTCTGTTGACACTCAAATTAAAACTCTCCAGAAATTTGTATGGGCCGGACATATGAGATTTGTCCGGACAAAATGTCCGGACAAATAGATATGTCTCTGTTAACACAACATTTTCAAGCCCAAAATTTGTATTGGCCGGACATTGTCCGGTCACTTCGGACAATATCTGGTCACTTTAGACACATCCTCCGGACAAATACATTTGTCTTAATTCAGCATCCCGTTAACATTTGTATTGACCGGACATTGTCCGGTCACTTCGGACAATGTCCGGCCTTCATCGGACAGATGCACCGGACAAATGTATATGTCTCTGTTGCACTTATTTGCAATGTTCTGAAATTGTTTGTATTGGCCGGACATTATCCGGTCACTTCAGACACTGTCCGGCCAGTACAAAACGAAAACAGACCTCTGAATTTTTTACTCAAATTTGATTTAGGGCAAATGCAAATGCAAATATGCTTCTAAAAACTTCAAGGTTGATCAAGAGACTTGTGCTAAGACCCCTCTTAATAGTACGACCATCTAACCTAGAAAACTTCAAAACAAGAAGACGCTAGGTTTAGGTATTTGTACTCTTGTCGAGATTTTCGTCGTTTTCGCTTCATGGAGTCTTGATAGCCTTGCTTTGTCTTTCCTCGATGCTTTCTCCTTTGATTTACTTGAGTCTCACATACAGAGGTTAGTCGCAAATCTCACGGATGTCATTAATCACCAAAACCCTAATTAGGGCTCAAGATTCAACAACATGTTCATGATGTTATTCTTTTATTGTTATGACAGTGCAAATGATAACTCAAACTCAAAATAGTGGGGCAAAAAGAAATGGTCCAAATGGATCATTTCAAGCCACAGTGGAGGTCCTGGAGGAGAGAAGGGGAACAGATGAAATTGAAGAAGAGGAGAGTGATACGAAAAAGGTTAAAATCAATAGTTTGGAAAAGTTATAAGAGAATAAAAGTGATTGGTGTGTGGAAGGCAAAGTGTTTACAATGTGGTAAGAAGCTTGGAGGAAATACCAAAAATGGAACAAAGCATTTGCATGAGCACTTGAAGACTTGTACATATCGAAATGGAGAAGGGCAGCTGAAGCAATCTACTTTGAGATTCGGATCAAGTGAAGAGAAAGGGAAAGTAAGTGTTGAGAAGTATGTCTTTGATCAAGATGTAGCTAGAAGGGCCCTTGCTTCCATGATTGTACTCCACGAGTATCCCTTGTCTATGGTTGATCACATTGGCTTCCGAAGATTTGTTAGTGTACTTCAACCCATGTTTCGAATGTTGACTCGAAACACTATAAAAAAAGGATATCATAGACTTGTATGAAAAATAAAAAAGAAGAAGGCATTTGTTTATATGGGAAGGAAGAAAGCACGGGTTGCAATTACTACAGATATGTGGACATCTGATAACCAAAAGAAAGGCTATATGACAGTGACGGCACATTTCATTGATGAGTCATGGACACTTAGAAGTTGTATTCTAAGATAAATTTTTGACATGTCTTCTTATTTCTTACTAAATAGGGATACATATAATTAATAATAATCTCTTGTTTGTTCATATGTAGGTTTATTTATGTACCATGTCCACATACAGCCGAGATTCTTTGTGAGGTACTTGTTCAATGTTTGTTAGATTGGAATCTTGAGAATAAGGTATCCAACTTCACTCTTGATAATTGCTCCACTAATGATGCCTTAATTTCACTGTTGGAAAAAAAAATTGAATGCAAATACTCTTTTGTTTGGTGGAAGAATGTTGTATATGCGTTGTTGTGCGCATATTTTGAATATAATTGTGAAAGACGGTTTGGAAGTATTGGCTCATGCAATAGAGAAAATTCGTGAGAGTGTGGCTTTTTGGGCAGCTACTCCAAAAAGAGTAGAGAAATTTGAGGAAAATGCAAGGCAATTGAAAATTGATTTGGGCAAGAAGTTGTGTCTTATTGTAAAACTAGGTGGAATTCAACATACCTCATGCTTAGTATTGCTTTGAGGTATAAGAAAAGTGTTTGATCATTTGGATCATCTCTTTGGTGGTAGCTCGATGCATGCAATTGAAAAGATCAGAGGATTGTTGTATGATTTGGTAGATGAGTACAAAGTCCATTCTAAGAATATAGAGGAAGAAAATGTGGCTACATCTTCTATTTCAAGTGCTACTTGTTCCGAGACCGATGAGATGTTGTGTATATTTGAAGCACAAATTGTTGAGATGAATAGTGATTCATCGCTGACTAAATTTGAACTAGATTGTTACTTGGATGACGGTCTCATCCCCAAGACGAAGAATTTTGATATATTGGGATGGTGGGAAGTAGCTGGGATATGTTATCCTATTTTGCAGTTGATAGTCTGTGATGTTTTTGTTGGATCTAGATCGATCTACGTATCTAGGTTTTGATGATTAATGACGATTTGGATAAATCCCTGATGATTAAAGTTAATCTGGAGAATGTCAGATTTGATGATTAAATGACAACTTAGATAAATCCTGATTTAGCACAAGTAAATTGAATTGATTATTGATAAGCCTTGAAATGGAGGCTTCCTGTTGTGGTTTAATATTGATGCATATGTAGAGGGGGAGCTCGGTGGTTGCATCAATCTTGTGCTAAGTGTAAATCGAAATGTCATGTGTTGAATCCGAAAGTTTGATAACTCCTTGTTGTGGATCTGATATCGATGGATATGTTGAGGGGAAGCTCATAATATTAGTCATCTTTGCTTATCTTTATTATAACATGAGCAGTATAGATCGTGTGCGTATGTCCTTATCATATACGGATCTATATGATTGTATTTCATCTCGCACTCATCTATTGATTGTTGAATATGGTTTTGTCATTTCACTGGAAAAAGTAATTGTTGAGCTAACTCCTGTGTTGAGTAGTTTCTCTAGTGGTGATTAACGACGACTCATATATGAGACTAATGTTGTGCATTGAGTGTACGTATTGTAGTCTCGGTTTGATTGCAGCATAAAAGCAAGCAAGGGCGTGAAGTGGAGAAGTCAATATGAATCATCTCGAGCGAGGTCAAGCTTAGCGAGGTCGAGCTTTACGAAGACAAGCGTCAAGTGGTCGAGCTTCACGAGGTCGAACTTCACCAAAGGTAAAATTCAAGATTAAGAATTGTTTTCTTAGGATTTTATCGATCTCGGTATTTGGAGACAGACCGGATTGATAGGTTTTTTTGCTAGTTTGACCGTACTATTAAGAGGAGTCGGAAACTAATAGCTTAAATCTATCTAGTGCGGAAGCTCAAATGCATTCATATCATCTTGCACTAGTATCTTTGTTGCTTTTGCATTGCTAGAGAATCTAAGTGTAGTTTGTGTGAATTAGAGAAAATGTTTTGAAAACTGTACTTAGTCGTGATCGCCAGTTATTTATTCTGGTTTATTATCTACAGCTGGTTGTGGATGTATTTGCACATTCTGATTGTATCCATGCTTGATACGTGGTCGTGTCGCTAGTTTTGCGGCTTTCTGTTTAGGGTTTGGGCGTGGTCGTAGGAGCTCAAGCTGGTCGTACCAGTCTTCGGCTCGCTTGCGTATGCTCGACCAAACCCACTCGACCACCTATTTTCGATCGGATATTCGACCTGTGGTTTTAGTTTGTAAATCATATTGGTCGTGGTCGCCGCTAAGTGTCAGATGAGATACCGCGAGAAAACAACAAATGCGTATGTGCAAATACCCTAAATTGCATTCGAGATGATTTTTGGGTTGAACATTTTGGTAATAGGAAGATTTTTGAGTTTTCTAGTAGTTTCTAGACCTTTCTAGGTCTTGCTTTTGTCGACAAAATTGTAGTGCTCTGAGTTATCTTTCCAACAAGCCAAAAATCACCTCAATCGGATCTCTGGATCAAAATTTATGCTTATTTTACTGTCAATATACAGTGGTTAGACTTTGTCCGGGCATGGCCGGACATTGTCCGGCCTGTACAATTTTTTTCAGCCTTTTTTAAAATGAAACCAGAGACGTTTGCATCCGTCCGGGAAGGCCGGACTTTGTCCGATATGGCTGGATAATGCCCGACTTGTACAAATTTTTTGAGCCGTGAAATGAAACAGAGACAAATGCATCCGTTCGGGGTTTTTGTCCGTCATGGCCGGACATTGTCGGGCATGGGCGGACAATGTCCGCCCTTTACAAAAAAATCGCCCAACAGTAACTGACGTTTTGCAACGGTCGCATTTTGGTATACTGGCCAGATAGTGTCCGACATGGCCGGACAATGTCCGGCCTGTACAAATTTTGACACGGTTGTTTGCAAACGGCTAGTTTTTCTTTGGGGCTATATATACTTCGTGTTTGGCATCATTTGTGGTTACTCAAGAAGTTGCATACACTGTTGAAAAGCTAGCCAAAGTCTTTGCATTTGCTATATTGCATTTAGAGGCTAGATTTGAGTCCAAATCTTTAATAGATTTGAAATAGAGCATTTGTGTGAGGTTAATAGTGCTTAGTGCACTTCAATCACCATTTGCATGCTAGTGCTAGAGTGTTGAGCATTCATTTGCATTTTTGAGCTTCTAGCACGTGATTTGTTTCAAGTGAGCACATCCGGCTTGTTACTCTTGGCGATCGCCTTCGCCTAGACGGTGTCGGAGGAGAGTCGCGATCTCTCCATTGAAGTTTGTCGGAGAGGCCAGCAAAAGCTTGTGAAGGGTTTGGTGCTCGCCCATCCGGTGTGGAGAAGGAGCAACCCTAGTGAGATATCCTTCGTGGATATAGAAGCGAGACTCTTGAGTGAGCACTTCAACTAGTAGTAAGGGAGACCGAGCGAGTCTCCGAGACCTCGGTAAAAATATTGTGTCAATTGCGTATCTCTTATTTGCTTTATATTCATCTTGACACAATTGCTAAATTTACTATTGTTGCATGTATTGTTAAATATTCTATATGGTTGAATGCAACTAGTTGATTAAATTGTTTTAAGCCTCATTGTATATCTAGGTCTCACAATTATCTTGTTAAAATTGCTTAGTGGGAAAGAAATTTTAAAAGTCTCGTATTCACCCCCTCTAGTCGGCATCCTTGATCCTACAGTTTTTGCTATTCCAGTTACTACAATTTCTTTTGAGTCTGCCTTTAGCACTAGTGGGAGAGTTTTGAGTGAGCATTGTAGTCGGCTTACTCCAAAAACATTGGAAGCACTAATTTGTACACAGAGTTGGCTCCATGACTAAATTAAGAGTATGCAATGTATCCATCTTTATTTAATATGCATGATGTGTTTTTCTAATGAGATGCTCATATGTATCATATGATATGTTTGTAGGTGATGCTGTTGATCTAGTGGGCTTGTGGACTTGTTTAGAAGATATACAAGAAGATGTGGTGGTAAATTCATAATCCATTATATATAGATTGAGTTCTTTATATTTCACAACTAATTTTGTCTTTACTACATTGTAGGAACTCTCTCCGGAATTTTCTGAGCGACCCATAGAGGATATTGCGTCCAAGGAAACTTAATTCATTTGCTTGTGACTTTGTTACTCATGGACTATGTTATATATCATTTTGCTAATATTCTTGTGACTTGTATTATTTATGAATTATAAAACTATGGTTTATGTTGTGTTTGAACTATATTATATGATTATGCATGGACTATATAGTATGGTTTATGACTTTATGTATGGTTGCTCACTACTCATGGAATTGTGTTACTTATCAAGATATAGAATTATGGACTATGTTGTATACTTGTATTTGGATTATATGGTACATGTATGAATATGAATTATTTTTTAAAATATTTTTAATCGTATGTTGTCTTCTTTTATAAAAATATGGAGAAATTTATTCTAAAATAACTCATACATACAGAGAATATACTCAAAAAATTTAAAATAATACACAGAACTCGGGTTTCGAGGCCTCCACGGGTATCGGGGGCCCCGGCGGGGAGCGAGGGGCGGGTATCCCTGCAGGGCGGGGACGGGGGCGCGAATTATGCCCCTGCTCTAAACTCGTCCCGTTGTCATCGCTGATCCTGAGGAGACGGGGAAGGACGGCAGCAAGTTTAAAGACAGAATAGTTGAAAATAGAAAAGAATGTAGTGCTATTTTTTGACACCGGTTCATCTGGAGTGTCAATTGTTAATGGAACGGCACGCATCCTACTGCTTCTCTTCTTGTAGCCTAAGCAAAAACCAGACCAAGACCAAAGCCTCCCCACTTCTCTCTCCCTCCCTCGTCAGTCACTGCGCTTGCGGCAATTGGAAGAGAAGATGAGCAGCATCGGCACTGGGTATGATCTGTCCGTCACGACCTTCTCACCCGACGGCCGCGTTTTCCAGATCGAGTACGCCGCCAAGGCCGTCGACAACAGTGGGTAGGGTTTGTTTCCCTCTTCATCTTCCCCCATTTTTTTCTTTCCATTTTTTCTGATGCTTTTTTGATGCGCGGCAGGACGGTGGTGGGTATCAAGTGCAAGGATGGCGTCGTCATGGTACCTATCTTTTCCCTTTTTGGTTTGCGATTTGATTTGTGACTTTGGCGGCGTCGATTCATTGAAATCCTCTGATTCATCTCGAGTTGATTTGATTTGGTTTTCTGTTTAGGGCGTGGAGAAGCTGATACAGTCCAAGATGCTGCTGGAGGGGTCCAACCGTCGCATCCACGCCGCCCACCGCCACGCTGGACTGGTCTTCCTCTGCTCCACACCATTTGCTAAACCCTAATTTTTTTTTTGTTCTAGAACCACGTTTAATGCCTTCGAGCTGATTTTTTAGTATCGCTTAGTTCGGTGCTTGGAATATGAGCATGCAGGCCACTGTGGACGAGCACTCGAACTAGAGCGTGGTAGTATGATTGGTTGTATACTTAGATACTAGCTTGAACGATCACTTTGATGCTTGTTTTTAAATAGTTTGATTTAGATATTTATTGGTTCTTGCAACAAATAAGGTATTTGCTCTTATGCATGCCTGCACTTTTATCTGCGAGTCCCATCAGCGTGTCTCATTTATTAACTGAACAAATAGCCCTCAGAATTTTATTTTTCATAGATCACTAGGTTTCACCGTTAATTCTCCTTGACATCATTTGTTCAGGCTGTTGCTGGTTTGGCAGCTGATGGCAGGCAGATTGTCGCCCGAGCAAAGTCTGAAGCCGCTAGTTATGAGAGGTTAGTATTCACAAACATTGCGAGAAAAAAAAAATCCATCATTACCATTCGATGATCAGATGATAAAACTATTTTTTCAATCTGTCATCTGGTTCAGGGTATATGGAGAATCAATTCCTGTAAAAGAACTAGCTGACCGTGTTGCCAGCTATGTCCATCTGTGTACCCTCTACTGGTGGCTAAGGTAATTTGTTAATCATTTGGCATTGAGATAGTTGCTGGAAGCCATTGTTTAGTTGTATTGTTTGCGGTCACGAGTATAACATCATTATTTGGTATGCAAGGCCTTTTGGGTGTGGTGTTCTTCTTGGAGGCTATGACAGGGATGGACCGCAGCTATACATGATAGAACCATCGGGCGTCTCTTATGTCAGTGTTCATCAAACTGCTAAATTATGCCCCTTTTTTTCTTGAACTTTTGATCTGTTATGCTTAAACTCATGTTCAGAAGCCACTGCAGCTGATTTCCTCTTGTGAATCTACAAAATTAAATAATTTTTTGAGAGATGAAATCACTTCCTGTTCTGTTTGGCACAACTAGTTGATTTTGCAAATAGAACGATGGCTTTAGACCTCACATTTTACAAATGCTTATATGTATATATGTATGCCAGCAATGTGGTGTTGCTTGATGAATAAAATAGTCAGTGTGCACGTGATAGGTTTCAGTTTTGTGTGACATCTAGAAACTGAGTAGTTCCATTTTGGTTTAACATTGATGTGGCATTCATGGCCTTTTGTATTGAATCTGCCAGAGATACTTTGGTGCTGCAATGGGCAAGGGAAGACAGGCTGCCAAAACGTAAGCCATTGATCAGTGCATCGATTGTTTCATATTCTCATTTTATTGCAGTGAAATGCTTACTAGACTAGTAAGATATTAAAAACCTCTGTGAAGGCTTCTTTTCATTTTTTATGTTTTCTCTTGACTTTTCAAAATCACGATTTTGTTTTGGTGTATAAAACTCTTTTAGCTCACCGAGACAACCATGGTTATTCTGTCAAACCACAATTGTTCAAGAAAATCTGTCATAATCATTACAAAAAGTCATGATATCTTCTTATTGAAGCATGTTTGTATTATGTTGAAGTTTTTTGTTGTCCATTATATGGTTTCCCAGTATTGGCGAGTAGCATTTCTAATGCCTATTGTTACGACTGTCTTGCAGGGAGATAGAGAAACTCAAGCTGTCAGACATGACTTGTAGGGAGGGAATAGTTGAAGTTGCTAAGATGTGAGTGACGCACCTAATTTCCTTACTGAATATAAACTGCCTCGCAGCATTATTGCTTTAAGCATGTATTGGATTTATTTATTTGTTTGTATGAAGACTTCTCTTCTTAATTTATATAATCTTTCTTCTCAATTACAAGCAATTGGTTGACAATGCATTGAAGTTAATGAAGTAGGGATTATTGTTTTCAGTTTGCATTCACACCTATCTCCATGGATGCTTGGCCCGTCATCTTTACTTTTTGTTCAGTGTAGTTTTGTTCCTGATGGGAGGGGGGAAATCCAGAAAAAAAAAATATAACCTCACAACATTTATGTGTTTTTGCCCATCATTTTTGTGATGCAGAATTTATGGAATACATGATGAAGCAAAAGACAAAGCATTCGAATTGGAGATGAGCTGGATATGCGACGAATCAAATCGCCAGCATCAGAAGGTAATAGACTTCTGTTTGAGCTACAGCATGGCAGTAACATCATGTTCTTACATTAACTGGAGCATATGATCTTTTCCATTATTCAATGTCTGTTAACGTTTTTGATTTGATACCCATGAGGATACCCTTTTGAGGAATTGTGGCATGTGTCTACATTACCATTGCTCTTTCGCTGACCTTATAATGCTAAGTTGCCAACATCGTACTGGCATTATAAGAAATAGTTTCGCTCCATTTCCTCTGTTGTAGCTTCATTATTTCTGCATTTAATGAGCTAGTAACAGATCATGCTAAGTTTGCACATAGCCCTCCATGGTTGGCAGTTGGCTTCTGTTAGTGTGCGAGTCATGTTTGTTCTCAATATCTAATTTCCTATGCCAGACTTTGATCAGCCTATTGTTATAACTTGAATAGTCTTGTTTTTCTGGTTATTTAGCAGCTTGCTTGTCCTAAATGCACTATTGTACTGTCAGTCTTTTGATTATACTTCTGCTTTTGCATAGTTCTCTTCCAGTTGCATGGTCTTTGATTTGTTGATGTTGCTTATGCGTGATGCTTTGTCGTCCCAATTTCTTGTCTAGGGTTTGTTATGTTGAGTTCTTGTAACAATGTGTCCAATATTTTTGCATATTACGCAGGTTCCTGATGATTTGCTGGAGCAAGCAAAGGCTGCAGCAAAGGCAGCACTTGAGGAGATGGATGCCGACTAAAGAAAGCATTCTTACCAATGCTTAACTTTCATCTGTTTGGCCTTTAGTTCCGGCCAGGATATACTATGTTTAAGAATTTTCATCCCGGCTTATCAGTTTCAGATCAGCTGCTCAACCTCGTATTTCAGTGTGCTCGATGCAGTCTCTTCCCTGTAAGATGTAATGATAGTGTTGTGGCCAACAATATTTCTGTTCCGGTGGAGGTGGACCCTGTTGTAGCATTTCATTTCGTTTGCCAGAGTTCGTGTCAGTGAAACTTATTAAGCAGTGATCTTCGAAATGAATCCTTGACATTACAACATGGGAGTGGGTAAGATTGATCTGATTTATTCGACTTGTCATCTAAGGCCACAACAAAACAGAAAAAAGAACATAACATTCATTCAGGAAAGAATTATGTAAGAACCTGTTGATCAGACAAAGATAGAGCACACCCAGCCGAGCCTTAGGCCTTATCCTATACGTCTGAGCTCTGCTTCTTGGTTAGGTAAGTCAAAGCCGGCGCCAAACAGATAAGCTTCTTGCATTTTTGAAGCACCCAAGCGGCCCGTAAAAATCACCAGGTTTTCTTGTCTCCTTGAATGGGAGAATTGCTCAGCTCAGGGCTCACTCTTCACTGCATAAGTGATGTCTCCATGGCAAGGAGCCAAGGATGCGGCTAATCCAAGTCATGCAGCTTTACGGGCGCCACCTTCCCAGTGCCCATCTGAATGCCAGTGTCCATGCGAAGGTGTACTAGCTTCGAACGGGTCCCATGCTCTGTACGGCGTTGCCGGTGCCCTTGGGGACCCTGCGGTCCCTGAGGAGCCCGCGCACAGTGGCCATGTCGTCCCACCTGTTTGCACTTCCGTATATGTTGGACAGTAGGACGTACCGGCTGCCATGCCGGGGCTCCAGCTCGATAAGCTTTTTGGCCACCTCCTCACCGAGCTCTACCTCACCGTGGATCTTGCAAGCGCCAGCAAGCGCACCCCATAAGCCCGGGTGCGGTTCCACTGGCATGTTCTTGACGAAATCTACTGCTTCCTTGACGTGACCGGCGCGGCCGAGCAAATCCACCATGAGGCCGTAGTGCTCCGGGACCGGCTTTACCCCATAGTGGTTAACCATCCTGTCGAACAACCACTGGCCCTCGTCGACAAGACCAGAGTGGCTGCAAGCACTCAGCAACGCGATAAAGGTAATATCATTCGGTCGAACGCCCGTCAATTGCATCTTCCAGAAGAGTGACAAGGCCTGCTTCTCACCGCCGTTCATGGCGAGCCCGGCGATCATTGAGTTCCATGAATAGACATTTCTGATGGGCATCTCGGCAAACACGCTGATAGCATTGCAGATGCTCCCGCATTTGCCGTACATGTCCACGAGCGCCGTCGCTAGAACAATGCTCATCACCCCCCGCCGCTCCCGCTCAGCATAACCATGCACCCACGCACCATGCTCGGCTGACCGCAGCTGCGCGGACGCCGAGACAGCGCTTACCAGCGCCGCCTCGTTCGGCACGACGCCCATCGCGACCATGTCTTTGAACACCCTGATCGCCTCTTCGCACTGCCCGGACTGCGCGAGCCCCGAAACCATCGAGCTCCACGTCGCAGCGTCCCTCTCAGGCATTCTGTCGAACAGCTTCCGCGCCCTGGACAGCATCCCGGCGCGCGCGTACGCGCCCACCATCGCGTTCCAAGAAACCACGTTCCTCTCCGGCATCGCTTCAAAGAACCACCTCGCCCGCTCCACGTCGCCGGAGTTGGCGTGCCCGGTGACCATGGCGGTCCACGTGACGACGTCCGCGACGTCGTTGGAGCTCTCTGAGAAGAGCCGCTCGGCAGAGGCGACGTCGGCGGCGGCGAAGTACATGGAGATGGCGGCATTGAGGACGTAGACGTCCCTGGCGTAGCCGAGCTTGGCGGCGAGGGAGTGGATGAGACGGCCGAGGGGGTGCCGGTGGCCAGGGAGGCGGGCGCAGGAGTGGAGGGCGAAGGAGAGGGAGAGGTGGTTGGGGAGGCGGTGGAGGAGCAGCAGACGGAGGATAAGGGAGGAGGAAGACGGGGAGGGAGAGGAGCGGAGGAGGGAGTTGAAGGAGGAGAGAGAGGAGAGGTGGCCGGAGGTGAGGAGGAGGGCGTGAGAACGGCGGACGCCGGCGACGGTGGAGGAGGCTGCGAGCCGAGAGGAGGGGTTCGCGCCAGCCATGGGGGAGAGACCACTGAGTTGTGGGCCAAGGGAGAGATGGGCTGAAATCCTGGGCTCTGGCCCAACTCAGACAGAAGCTTTTCAGATTAGAGAATATTGAAATGAAAACTAAGCTGTTCCAATTGATTGATGTATAAAGAGGCTCAGTAGGCAGTAGCCAAACTGTTGAGACGTCATGTTGTTCCATTCTTTCCTTCCTTCCCCAACCTGAGAGTCAGACACATGGCACTTGCATTCTTCATTCCATGCTGCCTGCTTCGTCAACGCATGACAACTCTCTCTTGGAAAAAATAAATCAAACTCATTTTTTATGAGTCAAAATCTTAAAAGAAAAACATTCTCCTAGGTGTTTGAACTTATCTTGGAGTACAACATGAGGTGTTTGAGTTTATCTCATACACTCGATAAATTACGTGTCTTGAAAAGGAGGGGATGTTTACTCCCAATCACCACATACATCAAACTCAAAACTCATAAGTGATTCTAAATTAATAAACCCAACCACCATGCTAATGCATGACAAGTTGTTGCAATTCCTTGCAAACCATTTTTTTTTATACATCACATTGATTTTTTCTTCCTTAAAAAAACAAATCTCCTATTATTTCCAGCCATAATATCAGTAACTAATAATATGCAAAAGAACATAAATTATTTTTGTAATCTCCAAAAATAAACAACAATATTGCTGCAACAACGGATGGGTTACCTAGGATAAAGCATAACAAATTTTTCTTACAAATCTTTTTTAAAAAAAAAAATAACAATGCTCTCAACAACTAGAATTAGATTCGCCCACTCAAAAGAGCAAAAGAAAGAAAAAGGTAGAATTAGATTGGAGGCAGAGATGGTAGGAGGGAGAGACAAATCTAAGGAGAATATTCGGAGGATTATATTATTTCAAACAGAACAAGAGGCCACCTTATAACGCATATTCCTATGATGATGCCCCACCATCGCCCTCACTGTAAACTAACTCGTGGTCCCTACTAAATCTTTTTTCTCTTTTTTTTAATAAAAAAATTAAGATTGCACCCTAGTCACTCTCCTACTTAGAATCATGTGTCATTATGTAATTTATGTCCACCCTTTTAAATGTTGTCAATTTGTTAGTGTATGAACTCACTGATAAGTGCTCCTCCTTTTATGAGGCTAAATTATGAAGATTGAAACGTGAGATTCACTTGTCACTAACTGCTATCTTATAGAATTAATATGAAATTATATGGAGATGTCCATAGGCTTATTTTCTTTAAGAGCAATGTAACTCTATATTGTTGCAAAAGCACATATTTATTAAAATATCAATGAATATTTCATTAATATTTGAGTTCAGATTTCATATATCAGTCTCACAAGTAGTACTATTTTATTAATTTGATATTTTTTAAGATCGTTTTGTGGAGTTGTCTTTTTCTTACTATGTTGCAAGAGAGGTAGTAGTAATAACAAGATTCTAATTATAAAAAAAGTAAATTTCAGCAATAATCTCTACTACAACACAAGAATTATAATTTTATCTTTTTTTAATTTTACACTAAAAGTCTCATATTGTGTACAAAAATTACAATCAAATCCATGTCCACTAATTTTCATAAGTGATGTTAGATAGAAAAATAGTTAAAATGTACCAAAAACTAATGAACATATAATTTTTTTAAAAAAGAATCAAATATCAAACAAATTCATGTAAATATTCTAAAATAGAAAAATATATCAGGAAAAAAAACTAATCATAGCATATATGTATATATAGACACACAATTCTCTTATCACTTTTTATACCAGAAAATTACAAAGTGCTTTTCTTCCAAAAATATCCATTAAAATAAAAAAGACTTCATTTCAAAATTTTAATTTATAAAAATGTTTATTTATGAGTAATTCTTTAGTCATTTTTTTAGTTATGTTTAGTATTATTTGTTTACTTTCTTATCTTTCTATACTTTGCAGTTTTAATAGTATTCAGGATATAATTTTTTAATTTTGAGTTTCTAAATTATTTTGTGATTTTGTGATTATTTTGGTTTCTTAAATTTTAGTGATGCCTTTTATTTTTAGTTTTTTACTTACGTTGCATTTTTTGAATATTTTCTCTAACTACAATATATTTTTGTTATTGTTATGAGATATAATAGATGTCTCAATTTTCAGTATTTTTAAAAATGTTTTTGTCAATATTATTTGTGGAATTTAATGAATCGGGAGTAATTGCAATTATTGAGTATAATGTGGGATTGTGGGTGGAAAATTGAATGTAATAGGATAAATTGAAATTTATGAGTTGGAATTTACTGGATGGTAAAAAGTATGAATAATAGACGGGTCTTCTGTACAAATTTGACTAAAATACAACTCTACCCACCACGTGCGGAACAGACAGGTCACTGAATCGTGGGCCCCAGAATTACACAAAGTTTTTTTGAGGTTGGGCTTGGTTCCCAAATCGCAGGGCGCCGTCACGGAGTCGGAGACTCGGGAGGGAGAGAGCACATCAAAACGGAGACGGAGACCTCTCCAAAATTTTGCAGCGCTATTTTTAACTCCTCCAGATTTGTGTATATATTCACATTCCTACACCCAGAGAGGCTGCCCCAATTCATTTCCCATTGCTTTCCTTTGCGACTCTCACGTTGGTTTCTTTCCATCTCTCTCCTCTTGTTCTTAACTTCCTCCTGTTTTTCTTTGATTTCTTCCTTTCAATCTTTCTGTTTCCCGGTTTTTCTTGTTCCAGATTGGGTTCTCGGTTATTTATTTGTCACTTCTTTTTTTTTAAAAAAATTTTTTTTGGTTTAGGGCAAATGCTTCTTCCTGTTTTCCTGGAAGTTGTTTCTTTAATTTCTTGTTCTAATGCTGCAATGGCGGAAAGAAAAGCGTGTTTCTTTTTTTCTCTATTTTCCCTACCTAATAATTATTAAACTTCGGCAAATCGCTTTCGCCTACTGCTAAATCACGTTCCCACCGCCCACCGTCCTCACAAATTCTTTTGCAAGATACTTTTTATTTCGTTTTCTTTTGCAACTCCTCGTGGATCCCACGAAGCATCGCCCCATCTCTTTCTAGAAGCAGTCAAATTACATCTTCCTAATTTTATTTATTTATTTTGAATTCTTGCAGAGGAACAAATCAAAGAAGAGCTGTAGAGCTGCTAATTTGCGGGCTCGGCTGTCGAATTTTGAATTTGACAGCCAGCCCGTGTCCAAACACCAATCCCCAATCCCCAATCCCCAATCCCCCCCGAGGTGAGGTAATTTTTTGGATCTTTCCATGTCATATTTTTGTTGCTTTTGGCGTCTTGGTCCTGACAAGGACGTATGGCTTACATAATTCTATTCAACACGTAATTTTCTTGGGAGTTTGGTAAATTCCTGGGGCACACATAAATAATGTGGCAGCTAATGGTTCTTCATAGGACTACACACGTTTTTATTTTCTTTGGAGCTCAATTTATGCAAACCGTGTGTTCGACAGCTAATTCTGGTTGCCCGTTTCTTCCCATGAAGCAGGTAGATAAATACCATACACAAGTTCCTTCTTTGCTTGTGACAAGAATCTGATACTTGGGAGCTTGTTCACACCGTTATGGCTTCTTTCTCCGGCCCCCTTCATCGGCCCCTCTCCGCCATGGCGGTCGCTGCCTTCGCTGCCGTGTCCTCCCTCGAGCTGCCTGGCAGGTTGTCCAGCCGAAAGCCTGTTGATGTGAACACTAATTTGAGTGTGGATGTAGCTGTGCCACTTCCTGACACCAAGTTGGATGTTCCAGCGTCTGTGGCCACTGTCCTGTCTGGCCTGCAGTTCTTGCCCCGCAATGTTCAGAATTTCGAGCCTGGGAAGGCACCAGTTGCATCGCTGCCAGTCATCCAGACGGTTTACCAGTATGCAAAGTTTGCCAAGTCCTCAGGAGAGGAGGGGGCAATGCTCATGATCCCTTCCTCGTCATCAGATGCACTCTACCGGTGGCATCTGCCAGACCCCAAGGCCTGTAGTGCCATGTCGCCTGAGTCTCAAACAGTGGTGGTTCTGCTCGGGTGGTTGGGCTCGAGGCAGAAGCACCTGAAGAGATATGCCGATTGGTACACCTCAAGGGGCTTCCATGCTGTGACCTTCACCCTCCCCATGTCTGACATTGTTAGCTACAATGCTGGAGGGAAGGCTGAGAAGGATGTGCAAATGCTCTCGGAGCATCTTGCTGGTTGGGTCGCGGAGGAGAGCGGGAAGAAGATTGTTTTCCACACCTTTAGTAATACCGGCTGGCTTTGGTATTGTGTTCTTTCTTCTGGATTCTCCATATCAATAAACAGCCTGCACCTTGGGATTTCAAGCTTTCCTTTTTGTTGTATTGTTGCAGCTATGGTGTTATACTGGAGAACTTGCAGAGGCGTGATGCTTCAGCAATGGAAAAAATTAAGGGCTGCATAGTCGACTCAGCTCCTGTTGCTGCCCCTGATCCTCAGGTAAAATCTTAGGTAGCCATGTCAGAATTAAGTTATATATTGTTGTCAAGTGGCTTTACAACTGATCATGAATTTGTTTTGATAATTCTTGAACCTGCTGTCTTTCTTTCATCTTGGCAAATTCTGCATTTCCCAATTGCATTGTTTCTGTGACCAATGTTACATCCATTGTCTTCCGTTCTTTTCTCTTATTGCACAAATTGTGTTATTTAGTCTTTTATCTCTTTTGTGTTTGTGAAGTTTGATGTGCTTTAACTAAGAATTTACTTTTTGGGACATAGGTTTGGGCTTCAGGCTTCTCAGCTGCTATCCTGAAAAAACAAAGTGTAGCCACGAAAGGACTGGGATCTAATGATTCAAGGTCAGATTTGCTTGTTCTGGACTCTAATAAAGATCCTAAGCCAGCAGTTACTGAGGCTGTTCTACTGTCGGTGTTGGAGAAGTTCTTTGATTTCGTTTTGAACTTTCCAACCATCAATAGGTACGCATTCTCTTCCATTTTATGCATCCATCCCTTGGATTTTTCAGTTATAGGAACTTACTGCGATCATGCAATGCCTGTCATTCCAAACTGTTCTTGAACGGGGACAGGGCATCCAGTGACCTGTCACTGGTTACATCACAGGACTTAATTATTTGATCAGTGATTGCCCCGGCATAGTGCCATTATCATTCATTATATCGTAAAATGGCTTGGTGTAATTGACTTTGCTTTTTTCTATGTTTGAAGGAGTGTAATTGACTTTGCATCTCGTTGAAATTACAGAAGTAGGTGGTTCACAAATAATAGGGAACCACCTATACAAGTCATATGCAATGTCAAATGTTGTCTCGTTTTGATGTTACATTCCCCATTACTAATGCCGCTATTAACTTTTTGTTACAATGTGTTAAATAATCTGGCTTAATTAATCAAATATGTGGCGTCTTAACAGGAGGTTGTCTGATGTTCTGGAGCTCTTGTCCTCGAAGCAACCAACGTGCCCCCAGCTCTACATATACAGCTCTGCTGATAGAGTTATCCCAGCCAAGTCTGTGGAGTCGTTCATCGAGAGGCAACGGAGAGCGGGGCACGAGGTTAGGGCCTGTGACTTTGTGTCATCGCCTCACGTTGACCATTACCGGAGCGATCCAGAACTCTATGCTGCTCAGCTGACCAACTTCTTGGAGGACTTTGTGCTGACCAGTGGCAAGGACTCTTCATCATAAGTTGTTCTTGCTGCAATACAAAACTTATCTGTTGTTTCCATTCTTCCCTGGTGATCAATCGACTGACATGTACCAGGAATATACAACGATTATACAAGAAATACTTCCTGACTGTATTCTTTTTTTCCTTTTGGTTGTGGATTAACTTTAGGAGCAGCACAATTGTAAAAAACATTGAGATAAAAGAAAATTGTCATTGAGGCATTGATTCTAGGTCATTCTTTTTGGATTCTCTCTCGGAAGGAAGAGTAGGGAAACAAGATATTTTTCTAGATTAAGAAAAATAGAAATTGTTCATTTATTTTTTGCATCACATTTGATCAGATCGTGGAGTCGCAATGCAGAAGCTGCTTTTGATTGCTAAAAATTCCCGGTTCGCCATCGTTTCTGTTTGCATTCTGGTGTATTTATCTCTTCATTTTCACTTTGTAAATGAACGGCACGGCGGCGACTAGTTCTGACTTGGGTGTTCCGTCTGCTATGCAAATTCGTATCTGTATCTTCTGTTCTTTATCTGTAATCTGAATGGAAAAGAAAAATATGGGTTACGTTACAAGATGGCTGTCTCCGGCTTCTTCCATCTTTTTGCTATTTTTATGTGCATTAATAACAAGGATTGTTTAGAATGTAGATTTCTATATTTTTTCTTAAAAATTTATATTATTTAATCACATTTTTAGATCTAAATTTAATTTCCTCTATGTTTTGTTCCTCTTCCTCTCATCCTTATCAACTCTTTGGCCTCTTCTTCCCCCCTTCAACCGCTCGTGAGAGAAGTTAACCAAGAAACTAAATAAATACTAGAATACTAGATCTAAAATGAAAATTTTGGTTCAAAAATAAAGAAATGTATGAAGATAAAGAAAAAAAATAAGTACATATCCACCAATAAAACCCTACATAATATATCACGAGACAAGAAACAGAAAAAAAAAAAAAAAAAAAAAAAAAAACACCAATAAGCTGTCCTCCAAGCTTATTACACCATATAAAGTGGTTAAACACACAACTGCTCAATGACACTAACCATACCACATAATCAATGCATTACTTTAGTATATGACCATAAACAAAACACACACTGAAATATATAGGAAATTCAGCTATGTATTCTCATTTGACAAGCCCTAAGCTGATGATGCCCCATGCGGTGTGAGGCCATGCCTTCTCCTTGGCTTTGTCGAACATGACCCTGCCCCAGGACACCCAGCCCTCCCATGACATCCTTTTGTCCCAGCTGCACCCCCACTCCAGCACCAGCTTCAGCCCCTCCTCTGCCTGCCTCTCTGCCTCCTCATACCTCTCCATGTTCAGCCATACCTGTGCAAGAACCAGGTGTGGCTCTCCCACAAACGGGTTCTTGGCAGTGCTCTCCTGGAGCAGCTTCTGTACTCTATGCCAGTCTTTGCCATCACTGCATATGGCCTCCCAGTAGAGGTCCCTTGCGGCGATCTGCGCATTGGGATCAAGCACCTTGGTGCAGCTGCCGAACACCGGCGGAATCGCCAGCTCGATGTCTTCGTCGCGGTCTGATTGATCACCCGATTGGTTCTTCCTTTCATGCCTGTAAAGGTCTTCGTCTCTGAGGATGAGGGAGTACAGCGCTGCCAACCTAGACATGGAGTTCATCCACAGGCCGGGCTTGCCGGTGCCCGGCCACAGGGCGCCCCAGTTGTCGCCGCGGTACTCGAGCCGGCCGCTGTCGTTTGCAAAGAGCTTGTCTTGGTAATCGGTGTACTGGTCGGCGAAATCGGGGAGGCTCAGCAGTATGAACACGGCCACCACCCTCCTGGACAGCGCCACAGGCTCGCCGGTCCTGATGTGCTTCACCGTAATGCCGTCCACCGGAAGGACAGACCGGAGTTTCTTGCGCCACGGTTCTGAGGCGTCTGACACGCCATTCTCCCTGGCTGCCCGGACAGACGCCTCAGACGCGGCGAGGTCCTCGGTGAGCTCTGCGTCGGTGTACCGGAGGTGGAGGTCGTCTTGGATGAGCGTGTGGCGCGGGACGACGCAAAAGAGGTGGACAAGGCGCTCTGCGGGCACGCCGATGATGCCACGGACGTGGTCGCGGCTCGTGTCTGGCTCGAAGATGGCGAGGTTGACGTAGGAGTTGGAGTAGGCGGAGTGGAAGAGGCCGCAGCGGGTGACGGCACTGGACGCGCCCCAGAGGTAGAGGATTCGGTGGACGTCGGTCAGGTGGGCGAGGAAGGTGCCGTGCTTGTGGTAGCACTCGCCGGCGCCGGCCGAGCGGAGCACGGACACTAGGGAGGGAAGCTCGGGGTCGGCTTGCTCGAGCTCGTCGCGGAGGAACGGCCGGGCGGCGGCGAGGAGGGAGGGGAGGTCCCTCCGGTGGGCATTGTGGGTTGTCATGATAGCACAGGTGCAAGTATGTGATGTATATGCTATGAGAGGGACTTGTGTGGTGCGTATTCTGTAATGTTGGGCAACTTAACATTAGTTTTTGATGTGATTTTGGCTAACACTAATCATATGAGCGTTCTTAAACAAACAATTCACTCGTTGGGGTGCTTGTCGTTTGTAGTTTTACTTGTTATGATCTTACAGGCTCACTTGATAAGAGTTTCTGGTCATCTTTTTCCTACATGAAGTGATAAGGTTGGTTCATGAGAGTGCTCCCAAGAGATATCCATTCAAGTCTTGGGCCCTTAATTCCTTTTCTGGTGGGTGTCGGTGCCTGCAAAGTGAGCAGTCTAGTTGTTGCCTTTCTTATCATGTTGCCTTTCTGTCGTCTATTTGTATTTTACTTCTATCACATATAAGACGAAGGCCGATGTAGTATAGAGAATAAAACACATAATGACGAAAAGAAACGCCATGAATCAATCATAAGTGATTCTTTTATGTTTTTCTTCATCACAAAGCATTGTGCTTGTGAGCTATAGCCTTCGGAGAGCAAAAACTCACAACTAACTAAAATTAATCTAGGCCCCGTCATTATTGGGCTCGTAATCAGCTGAAACTGACATAAATCCATCAGTTAATAGAATGATTATTTAAGAATTGATTGAGAATGCCCTAAGTTCGTGTGCTATAATTTCATAATTGAGTGAAACTGGCCAAAATACATGACTAAAACCATGACAAGTCTTTTAAAAAACTCCAAGTTAAGAATCAAACATAAACTGAACTAAATTTATGAGCAAAAGCATGCAAAATCAGACAAAATTTCAATGAGTTGGGAGTGGACATGGCCCAAGGTAGATAAAGAGCCGACCACGTTCTGGTCACACGTCAGCCAATAAATGGGCGGTTAATGGCCCCTGAAGGGCCGATGTCTTCCCGTCACTGAGCTGTCAATAAGACGCCGCTAGTGGGCCTATTTTCGGCTGAGAGTGGGTCGAATTCAGCAGGCCGATAATAGGCTTACAGTGGAAATTAGATGACGTGAGCATTCTATTGGGCCGTTACTGGGGCTTCCAGTGGGCCGACGTAAGCATGTTACTAGGCCACTACTGGGTTGTCATAACCACATTAATGGCCACATGTTGGCTGAGATCGGCGTGTTCATGGTTGTTATTGGGCCTAAGTCAGCATACTACTGGGTTGTTTGATGGGCCTCGTGTGGGCCGATATCGGCCTTTTATGACGTAGCTGGGCTTGGATGGACAAGTGTAGTACAACGTTTAGGCTTTCTATCCAACTCTCAGCTGACTTAACCCTGAGGACTGAGCTGCTATTGCATTGCAAATCAACCTTGAGTTTATAAAGATGAAAATAAACTGGGGCTGACCAAAAAATTCCTAGTGCTCTACTACACAACAAGTCAACCACCAAAATCATAAACATTATAATTGAATGAAACTGTTCCAAATCCATGAATCCACAACATAGAACCACTGAAACTTCCCCAAATCTGAGCTATAGCTTGCAAAAACAGACCAAATCAGTAAACTATAGCAAGTCGACACCAATATAAACAAGTGTAAATCTAGCATGTAAAACTAGCCTGATACATCGTAAGTTCACAGCTGGCTAACACATGGCCAAATGCCCAAACCATTGATTCATAGCATAAAACCCAACATTTGTATATTCAGAATAGACCAAAGATTGGCTAAATTTGTGAACAAAATCCATGAAGTACATGGAAACTTGGCCCCAAAACTCACGAGTGTTGGCTCGACTAAACCTCACCAAATCCATAAGCTATAGCATGATAAATCTGCTAATACACTTACTAAGCAATAATGGGTTAGAATATATATAAATTGTGAAATACAAAAGGGTAAATTAGTTTCATAGCTCATTAATTTAGAATCAACTGATAGGCCCAATATTGTGATGCATAGCAAGGTAAATCATCTCTAAAACTTAAAAGTTTAGAATCGACTAAAACCAGCTAAATATGCAAGACATAGCATGGCAAATAAGCTCCAAACTCATGATTTGATGATCTATGGCTAATGAATCAACATCGAAACACACCAGTTTCAAATTGACTGAAATTGGCTCCAATTAATGAGATGCATCAAGAAGAATCAATCCCAGAGTCAATGAGCTAAGATCACTAAAAGTACCCAACACAATGAGGTAAAACATGTCAACCTAGACACATTAAAACAACCTAAAGTGGATCAAATATGTGAAAAGTAGCATAATAATGAACCAAACACGTGAGTAGTAGTATAATAATGCACCGAACATGTGAGAAGTAGCATAATAATTCACTCACAATTCATAAGTTCAGAACTGAAAATATGCTAAAATCAGATTTGACTAGGGGCCAACACTCTTGACCTAAGTAGCTGAAAAAAGACCATGCCAGATGTGTTATCTTACAGAAGACCATTGAAGTGTAGCATTCACAGTGATCTTGATGAAATAACAACACAGAAAAAAAGCAGAAGGAAAAAAAAAAGCATTTCATCTATCAATCATAAGTTATTAAATGATGTACATAAATTCAGCTTTTGGTAGGAAACAGTTTGTCTATACTATATTAACTAAAAGATGCTTAGCTCACAAAGAACCAAATCCACGCAAAGATTCCAAGAACAGCATCCATGGCAGGTCAACATCTCTGAAATCGACTTATAGCCAACCTTACTCAGTTCTCTGTGTATGTCTTCCAACCTAATAAAACTGGGCCAATTTTCAGGTGCCCAAAATCCTCTAAATTGTCCAAGGCACCGTGATAGGCGGAACATTGGACAAATCAAAGAAATAAATAACAAAAAGAATTACAATTGCAATGAACATCGCATGTTAGCGATGTGAGTAGGGATCCCAACCTGAATCAGGCTCTTTTCGCTTCAATAGCACCCCAGAACTGCCACCCTGTGATATGTTTCTCATGTATTCATCGATAAAGACAGTATGACCTTGAAAGGGCACAGGCCAGAAGGTTCTCGCTTCCCTGTGCACACCTTCAGATGAGAATCCATAATTGAAATCCACGCTACGATGAAGATAGCTAAATTCACTAGACAAGGGTGAGATTGTTCTGCTGGAAGATGGATGAGAAACTCCAGCACCTAAGCCAGATATTGGTGGAACAAGAGGTGCACCCTTTGCATCAACCATGTAAGGAACACTTCCTGGTGCATAGAAAGGTAGGGGGAAAGACATGACAGCGGATTGAGACGGATAGCTGACAACACTATAATCAGGAGGCGTACGCACATAAGACTGCATAGATCTTGAAGAAATTCCAGATTCCACACTTGGCCCCAGAAAGTTATGCTGGTTTTGGTGTTGATATTCCTTCTGTCCAAGAGTTATTCTGGTACCCAGAATTGTCACTGCAGAATGGTCTGATATATCCTTCCTAGAAGTCCTGACAGATGACTCATCCATGCCTTGAGAAGAGCTGCCATCAAAGATTGATACATTGTCATTCAAGTCAAAGTTCCGGACTGCAGGTTGTGTTGAAGATGAACAGGAAGAAGGCTTCCAATCAGCGTTACGTTGTTGTCGATTCCAGAAAAACGGAGCTTTAGCTGTTGTGGTTGCAGCTTCATCCTCATCACATGGGCAGTTAAGGTCCAATTTGAACCCCCCTCCTGTCCTCACACCAACTGTTGCAGAAGTCCCCCTGGAAGCTAGGTCAGAAGAAACTGTTAAGATGGCTGTTGAAAGTGGATCAGCACTAGCAGCATCCTCACTTTCAGCTACATTTAAGTCAAACAACACATTGCTTCTCTTCTGTGAAGCTGAAATTGACTTCCCCCCTTCATGAGTTCGTTGGGGAGAAGTCGGCCGGAAAGCACTGGTGGCAGCAGAACCTTTCCATCCCAGTACACCTTCAAAGTGGAGTCGAGGTGGAAATGCAGACGGTCCTCTTGAAGCAGCCACAGCTATAGGCGTTGACAAGTTAACAGGAATGCTAGTGCTGGGCTTTGGATGGAAATCGATTTCCTCGGCGCACTGATTTGCATTAAGATCTAGCTTGCCCAGTTCCACATCCTGTGCATGTTTTCTACTTAAAGGGCCACTGTCATCCGTGATGCCTGAGCCATCGTCCTTAAGGGATGAACTTCTTGAACCCTCTCCTGGACCAGAGGATTTATTATCATTCATTTCAGCAATGGGCGGTTCAGGCTGCTGGTGTACTTCCAAGTCAGCACTATCAGCATGTCTTGTGCCTCCAGAATTAATATCAGGAGAACTACAAAAGGGTCCTCTATAGTCAATGACTTCCCGCTCCACCTCAATAGCAACTAGACGAGCTACTTCTAGTGCATCAGTATCATCATACTCTGTTAATGGTGTAGATTTCTCTCCTGTTGGTGCAGTCACCTTTTCTGCAGCCTTTGAGGAATCACCAAAGCCAAAAGGCTCCATACTTTTTGTCATTCTAATTTCACAGTCAATGCCCATACCATGCATGCCAGATGATGATGTAGGACTCTCTTTTTTGTCCATACTTCCCTCTGATGAATCTTGCAAGCCATGGCTTACAGTTGTAAGATGGTTCGAAGTCCCTGCCGTATCCTTTTGAAACTGCAATTGACCTGCTGTGAAGGACTCACCTTTATTGATGTCCAAGCAACATGAAACATTTCGGTCCTCCACATCCATTTTTCTACTCACAAGTGATATATCTGGTTCATTAGGCTCTAGATACACAGAATTCAGAGTCACATCAACTGGCGCAACATGCCCAGCATCACTCTTTGCGCCAAGAGAATTTGATTGGAGCATGCAATTAGGGCCCAACCCTACAATATTGGAAATTGAAGCTTCCTCAGTGATGGGCACATTTTCTAAGCCTCCATGAGACACAAAGGATGAGACTGAGGAGCTTACATCTCCTAAAATGGCATTTCCATCTGAGGAATTTGGTGATCTCAACACTGGTGGTGGCTTTGTTATATCTGTATTTTCATTGGTCAGGGAGGGATCAAGAAAAGGAAACCCCGAGCAAGCCATCACCTCAGTGCCAGATTTAGCATCTGCAGATGCAGCATCTTGTTTATCATTTTCTGTCTCCCGGCTAGCTGATGGAGGCTTCAAATGATCAGCTCGGCATGCATCCTTTTTATCCATCTGTTGACCATCTGTGCCATATTTTGGTGCTGTGCTCCATTTCTGATAAAGCACTCCTGCCTTTTGGTTGAACTTAGTATTTCTACGAGAAAGTAGCTGTTCAACAGTAGGCATAAGTCCACAAGAAGTTGACTGTTCATTATTGACTGGAAGGCGCTCCAGTGCAGTTAATATTGCATCTATTAGGTCTTCTGCAGAATTGCTGATATCCATGCTGCAATTTTGAGCTTCCTGAAGCCACTGGTTGAGAAAATCAAGACCATTTAGCTGAACAAAATGTTGAAGGCACTCTTCATTTTTGGTGGAGGCTAGGGTGTTTGCAGCCGTTGAACACTGCCTTATCAAGTCAGAGGTGTTAAAATCAACAGCATCTGTCAGTTTCTGGATCTCAGAAACTAGCTCTCCAATTCTTGCAGTACTTGAAATGCCATCCTTCATCTCACTGAGGGTAAAAAAATCCTCAAGCATCGTGCTTTCCCACACCAATCTCACTGCACTACCTCAATGTTGGACTGAATCTTGCTTGGTCCAGTGGTTCCACAAGATTCATCAAGGATATATAAGTTCCTGAAATATGCATAGTACTTCGGTCAAGAACATGTAATGCAAGTAATCAGTTGAATACAATAATGGAACAGATAATATGAATCATATGGACAAACACGGTGTAAAGTAAAAGCAATTAACTTTTATCTCTAGGAATATTTACACGTGCACAATCCAATAACATCATTACTTTCATTATTATAGATAGCAGCAAAAAAAAATAAAATAAAACACTAGGCTAGATATTTAAACATGCAAGCCTAATTCCTAAACACTGATCTATCACCCCAATCACCATCAAATTGCACCATTTCATTCCAGGCATACCTAACAAAATCCAAAATCCCACCAAATTGCCATTACAAACACGCGATTCACCTGTAACTCTACCATACCCTGGAATTATTGGCGGCCAATCCGTGCTTCCCGACACACTAAATCCCCAAACTAGGCAACACAGACGAGCAACACCTCGCATAAATACCCCACAACAAGACCAGAAGTTTCCAAATTTGCACCAAGAGCTTACCTCCAGCACAGCCGCCGGAACACGAGAAATCGCGACTCGCCGCCGCCTCCGCTTCCGCTTCGTCGCCGCCTTCGTATATAGAGTAGGTCTGTGAGTGAGAGAGAGACGCACACAAACGCAAGCAGGCGGAAAAGCACGAAGACTTGAAGGGGAAGGCGATTTGTGTCTAATCGGACCACCTAATCGAATCAGATCAAATCAAATCCTGATCACTCGCTCCTGCGGCTCCCCAGAGTCAGAGGCCAGAGTCCGTAGGATTAATTAGTGGGTTGGGGCCCAGGGAGGCACGCGCGGAGAAGGGACGTGTCGAGCGGCGTTTGGGGTTGGGCGCGGTTGGTCGGAGTTTTTGGGTCCGACCGGTGCGTGTCGCCAGCAGCAGCTGGACCCGGACGAGAGTGCGCGTGTATTGGACCATCGCATAAAGAGATGCTAACGATCTACGTGTGTGTCGCTTTACGTTACGTAGTCTCAGAATTTTCGTCTTGCGTAAGCAACCGTGTTTTTTTTTTTTCTTTGTTAACTATACAAACAATAGCGAACCAGGACATGTTTAGAGAGCTTAGCTTCTCAAGAAGCAGGTTGAGTTTAGCTTGAGTCCTAAAAACAGTGTTGTCAAACTTTTTCATCAGTACCGTATAGAAATACATGAATCAAATACCCTTTCTTACCTAGCTGCCTAACAAGGAGCAATGCATGTTGACTTAGTATGTCAAGAGTGGCATATTCCGTAAACATTTCAATTTTTTTTTTTTTTTGCAAAAGTAAACATTTCAACGTTCGTGGCATGTAATCTAGTACTTTTTTTTTGGGCACAAATATGAGAAGTAATGTTTTTTAAACTTTCAGGACTTATTTTGATTGAAGAATTCTCACGTAAATTTTGAAGAAAATCTGGACAGACTTGTAACTTTTATTTATGAAGGGGGCTTCACCTCTCGGTCAAACCATTCAAAAAGCCCCCTGTTTGGGGAGCTTGAATTGTTCGCAAATAGTATAACTCAAGGCTTCGTTTACTTGAGAATTTGAGCCCATCGACAGCAAATTCGACATGTATGAATATGCCAGTACCACTTTGATACAAGAGGTTAAAAGGTTCCTGGTAAATACAGTCGAGGTTGGGTGTGCAGTACAAAGAGAAAAAAGCGAGTTAACTTTATGGTACGCCGCAGAACTACTTTCTCAGAAACTTTTCAGTACAGTACCGTTTTTGCAGCTGACTTCAGTGCAGTTCCCCAGGCATCTGGTCGAGAGCTCACAGTGCCTGGAGAATTTCGTCGAAGGAATCGTTGATCGGTTCGCGTCGGAATATCTCCGTAAACCTACTATCGAAGACCTCCAGCGTCTGCTCCAGGAAGGAGAGGACCGAGGTTTCCCAGGGATGCTAGGAAGCATCGATTGCATGCACTGGGAATGGCGCAATTGCCCAGTTGCATGGAGGGGCCAATTCACCCGTGGTGATCAAGGAGTCCCTACAATAATGCTTGAAGCGGTCGCATCCAGAGACTTGTGGATATGGCATGCCTTCTTTGGTGTCGCCGGATCCAACAACGACATCAACGTGCTTAATCAATCCCCCCTTTTCACTGATGTGTTGCGCGGTGAAGCTCCTACGGTTCAGTACTCTGTTAATGGGACAGAGTACAATATGGGGTACTACCTGGCCGACGGTATTTACCCCGAGTGGGCTGTCTTCGTGAAGACCGCACCCTTGCCCCAAACGGATAAACTCAAGTTATTTGCACAACATCAAGAAGGGGCAAGAAAAGATGTGGAGCGAGCGTTTGGGGTGTTGCAAGCTCGATTTGCTATTGTCCGCGGCCCCGCTCGATTTTGGCAACGGTCAACTCTTGCCAATATCATGAAAGCGTGTGTCATCCTCCATAACATGATAATTGAGGATGAGCGCAACTCTCATGACCCGATCACTCAATTGTACGATACTCAAGGCACATCAACCGTAACACCGCCTACTATCCACAGCAATGCTCCGCCAATTTTTGAACATATGCTAGATCGAAATAATGCGATCCGTGCTCGCCCAACACATCGGCAACTGAAACGGGATCTTATCGAGCACATCTGGCAGCGTTTCGGGGCCGGCGGTACGGATGAGTAGTTGTTTGTGTGGTTGTTAAGAGCCGACTGTTGCTGAATTTTAATTTAGTATATGTCATATTTTTTCCCGTGTGCCATTTCAATAAAAATATTTTTAAATATTTTTTGTTATTTACAACAATTTTATTTTAATTTGTTGTCTTCGAATTATCTGAATTTTATTTTATCAATTTGTTAATGTGTAATAAATAATGTATGTGCGGGCCCCACGCGAAGCGCCAAGCGAAGCGCCGGTGGGTTGGAGAAGGGTGGTGCTTGAGAAGGTGCCTCGCGAAGCGCCAAGCGAAGCGCCGGTGGGTTGGAGAAGGGTGGTGCTTTAGATGGTGCTTCGCATACGTGGCATAGAATATAGTAATGAGCATCTTCGCATGCTGGCATATACACATCCTGGTTGTCGATTGATGCTGCCGCCTGGAGGTATACGATGGCAGTTGCCAGGAACTCAGCAGTTTCTCATCCCCATCTGATCTGACCGATGGCCCAGATTTCACCTTTAACCGGACAAAAACACAAGATTCCATTCAGCTTTCATCTGAACAGTTCACATGCAGATAGATGGATGCGATTCAATCAAGAGAAGAATGAGCACATCGGTAACTCCAATGTCCATACGTACCAAATGCTCCAACTCCAAAGTCCACAACCTAATCGAAGCTTGAAACAAAATGAAATACTCAGTGGCACAAATCAGCTGTATTTACTTTCTGACAGCAAAGAAACATGCACAAGTTATAAGCACGATAGAATGGAGGTCCTCTACTGAAATGGTAGACTACAGATGGAGAAAAGTTATACAAGTTTGGGTGCAAGTGCCCACGTTTAACTGTTTAACTTCTCAGTATAATACTGGCAAGCAATGCATTCACATTCCACATTTGAAGTCCGCGCAAGCTGACTTCATCGTTCAAAAAAGTGATATCCATTGTAAGTACAGTGTTTGGGCTACCATGAGCCTCAGATCCAATGGAAATCTGAAACAAACTGAAGTTTCTCGAGGAGCCAGTGAGTCAATCTTGAGCTGCATCAGTTCCTCCCTCCAGGGCTTCCTTCTCCCTCTGTTGTTCTACTGCTCCATAGTGGTTCAAGATGAGTAAATGGCAAGATGAGTAAATGGTGAACCAAGAGATACATGGTAGGAAAAGAAAATTAAAAATGTCTTATCAGCACTCACATGCAATTTCTCCCAGTGCTTTTTGAGTGCGTCTCTCCAGTTTGTCAAGCCTCTTCTGCACATCTCGTTTGAGATCCCAATTCGGATTCTTTGGAGCTATGTTCCCGAAAGGGTTCTGCACATAGAACATTGTCAGGTTGGTTGGTGATTTGGCTTATAACAGTACAATAAATCCTGGTTCAGATGGAATTGGAAATAGCACCTCAAGTTGCTTTGGTTCTGCAGTTTCAGCAGCAATTGGATCTTCGAACTTAGGAAGAGACACCGGGGCCAGCTTACCACCTCGGAGTTGCTCATCATGGGGAAGGTAATTTCTGAATTTCATCGTTCGCATGTCACTGCAAAAGAAAGATTGTATCATTATAAACACATAGAGCACCCAGCATCAAAAATAACAATGTCTACTACAATTAATCCAGTGCATGTTTGAGACAGCCTGCGATCTTAACAAGCTGCCATATAATGCAAATGAATGATTGCATACTTGTAAGCAACGAGATCACCCAGCATTAACAAGAACCAAGGCAAAAACTATTAACTAGTGCATACTTAACACAGTCTGCTTTCTTAATAATATGCCATGTAAATATATTTTTGTACAAAGTCCACATCATTAGATCATCCCATTGCTCTATGTCTCTCCACTTTACCAAACAAACATTATTCATTAGGCCATTCATTCAAGCGTACAAAAAGACTTCCTAGAAAACAGTAGGTTGAAGTCTTAGTAAAGCATGTTCCTTTTTTAGTAGAGGTGCTATGTTAGGTTGATAATATCTGGGAAGTGACTTTACCTGTTGGATTACATCCATTTGGAAAGACAGAATATTTCAAGGAGTTTTCTTATGGCATGTCAAACACCATCACTGTTGAAACCAGGACCCTCATCATGGCTTTGTTACAAAGGCATAAGCAATTCATTTTGCACCAGAACATTAAACCTGATCCAATTTGACAACTAGAAACATTTCATACACTTTTGAGTTGTAGCATGCACTAGTTAAAGACCTGAATGAATGTAGATTTTCTTGCTTGAGCTTTGCAAAATTTCAATGGGGATACACTGAATCATCTAGGAGAGAACTCGATAAACAGCTAACTGCAATGGTTGTGTCTGAATTACATGATGCAAACAATGAGCAATACAGGAGGTGCTGGAGTGTACCAAGTAAAGCTTAATTCAATTTAACTTACCCATCTTCTTCAACCTCCTCAACCTCCTCTGTGGGGCTAATATTCTCCTTCAGAGCCTTGCCAGGTGCATCCAGAGGACCTGGCAATGCTGGTTGTTCCACTCGTTCTTCTGTGGTATCACGGTTGCCATGTCTAATACAAAAAGAACACAACATGTAGTCATGTGAACTGACATCGCCATCAGACAAACATCAATGTTTAAATCTCAATTCATTCTGATTGGTCAGTCCAATAACCAATTAGGCTCAAATAACTATTGAAGAAAGATGCCGAATGAACTTGTTGTACACACAATACACAGCAATTAAAGCTTATCGCTAAGAATCAGCGCTGTACCTACTTGTCTCTGATTCTGAGGAAGCAGGGCACCTTCTCATTTGTTTAGATAAATAACGGCACACCAACAACAACACAAGACCATATTTAAACAAGCAAACTTAGCAGCTAATTCTTCAAGCAAAAGTGCAAAACTAAGTGATTAGAATCCAGTTTCTAGAACCCACAATGAAAGAACTTGCGCTGAGGTACTAGTATACAAACGTATGAGGTACATCCAAATATCTAGTGATTAGCATACAAACGTATGAGATGCCGATAATCATATGATTTGCATGTCAGAGGAGCTCTATCGCACTGAATAGATGGTACTCATCTAATTTGACTAATTAATATGTTAGTGTTCGTGGAGTTGAAGATCTAATTATTTTTGTCGTTATGCAGTTTCACCCTAGAGATGCATAGTTCATTAACACGCTGATACCGCATTACGAACAAATGTGGATATGTGATTGACAGTCTGGTAGAGATGCTAGTGACAAGTAATGTCTTGCGGGCTACACATTTGTGATGTGGTTCTAGCATTATTGGATCAATACCCCTAGCTAGTACGAGGTTTCGTACATATTGTTCAACAATATTTTGTTTACGTATTAATATGTACTAGTACTAAATCATAACCCCAAACTAGTATGATGTTTTTATGAGTTGTAAAATTGTATTGTATGTATGTACTAATCTATGTTGATGAACTACTATCTATGTACGTACAAACATGATAACTACTACCGGCTGTGTGAACGGGGTGAAATACTTTGTCTTACCATACCCACACACTCCTCTCGTTCGGGACCTAGGCACATTTCCATTTGCACCATTGAATACAAAATTTATTATTTTACCTCTTAATTAAACTTGACTTAATTAATAATTGGTAGTTAGGTCGAAATAAAACGGTGACATTAAAAAGTATTTTGCTTTACCATACCCACATACTCCTCTCATTCAGGACTTAGCCAAATTTTCATTCCCACTATTGAAGAAAAAAATTATTATTTAACCTCTTAAATAACTCCTGAGTTAATTAATAATTGGTAATTAATTTGAAATTAAGTAGTGCTAATACAAAATATTTTTCTTTACCATATCCACACGCTCGTCTCATCCAGGACTTAGCCACATTTCCATTTCCACCATTGAATAAATGATTTATTATTTAACTTATTAAATAACCCTGATCTACTTAATAATAGCTAATTATGTTCAAATTAAATGGTAATATTCGAAAATATTACCCGTTACCATACACCCACACTCCAGGACTTAGCAAAATTTTCATTCCCACTATTGACTAAAAAATTTATTATTTAACCTCTTAAATAACTCATGAGTTAATTTATAATTGGTATTTAATTTGAAATTAAGTAGTGCTAATACAAAAATTTTTTCTTTACCACACCCACAGGCTCCTCTCATCTAGGACTTAGCCACATTTCCATTTCTACCATTGAATAAATAATTTATTATTTAACTTATTAAATAACCCTGATTTAATTAATAATAGCTAATTATTTCAAATTAAATCATAATATTCGAAAATATTACTTTTTACCATACACCCACATACTCTTCTCGTCCAAGAGTTAGTCAAATCTCTATTCCCATCATTAAAATGAAGAGAATAATCTCACCATATCCTACGCCTAGAACATCTCACAATTAGAGTAACCACATTCAAACCCATATAACCAACCAAACAACATCTCATTCATCTATCAACTAGAACCAACCTCTAATACAACCATCTAATATAACCAACCAAATAAACTCAGCATTCATCTCTGCATCATGCAGGCAACCAAACACTGAGCAGCACCATCCAGTCCACAGCCAATTCATGTGAATGGATCAGGATCCTAATTGGAAAAAGCAATATCTTCTCACGGCCAAGCAAAGCAAAATGAGATAGAGAGAGCGTACTGCTGGTCAGCGTCGGGGGTGGAGAGGAGCTCCTTGGCGGCGCGGAGGGCGCGTAGGCGCTCGCGGCGGGAGGCGGCGTCCTCCTCGGCGCCCATCTCCTCCTGATCAGTCTGCCGCCGAGAGACCACCAGGCGGTAAGATGCCGCAGTGGCTAGGGTTTCCGAGACCTCAAACTTGTGAGGAAGACGCGGTGGGATTGGGCTTAAAGATTTTGGGCTCTCTCTTTTTTCTGCTTATACCCTTCTGGAGTTTTGTATATGTAAATAAGCCCCTAGGGAATAACTAGGAGATCATCTCATTTGTGTAATCATTTAGGCTCCGTTGGGTTGCTCGTCCTCACCATCCATTATGGAATGAAAAAAGATGGGATCAGTGGTGCGTCACGAGTTAATCCAAAATGAGTGTTTGGTTGATGTGGAATGAAATGTTCTAGGATTTTGTTTGGTTGGAAAGATGAGTTGGTCCACGATGGGATGGAATGATATTTGATTGTGTAGTTAGAGTGTTATGATGATCTTCTCTCATTGGAATGGTGAAATTACCTCTTATATGTTTGAATTAGACTAGTCATTGTGTATGTATGAAAAGTTTGTTTATTAAAATTGTAATTTAATTTTTAAGAAATATTCTTTATATAATGAGAATTGAGATTTTCCATTAAATTGGATAACAACAAATTTCATAATAACAACACTAGATAATACTAGTAATTTACTTAAACATAATTATGTCCACAAAAGAGAGTTCCCTACTCTACTGTTTTTTAAAATTACTAACGAGATATATATCATGCGGATTACATAATTATCTTTGCAAATCCTAATGCCACTAGGGCAATAAAAAACCAACACATAACATATGAAAGATTCTTTCTTTCGAAGCTGTACATGTGAAGTATTTTGGTGTAGTTTCAACCATTCATTAACTGCAATCTCAGCTTCTTCTTTATTGGAGTATTTTTTGTAACATGCTCCTGATAATCCATGCACTTGAGTATAGCAATCAAACCAAGATGTATAGATCCCACATTCCCCCCAACAAAAACTACGTACCAAGCCATTACTAATGAACAATTACAAAAATTGTCAACAAAATTTAATATCATAACAGTAAACAATAGTACAGTTTAATGTCATAACAATTACATAAATTGGTTTCAGTTTATGAGTGAAAAAGGAATTTGTCCTTAGTGGTCTCAGAATATCACAGTACAGCAACAACAGTTCAAATAGCAACAACAATTCAAACAATAGCAGCAGCAATAGTTGGGAGCAACAACAACAATAACAACCAAAAAACCTATAAAACCTGAAAACAGTTCTTAGCAGCAGTAGGTAGAATATCACATGAAATCGACAACAAGAGTAGCAGCAGTTGATAGCACCAGCTAGAAGCAGCAACAACAGCTAGGAGAAGCAACAACAACAACCAAAAAAATATAAAACCTGAAAACAATTCTTAGCAACAACTGGAAGCAACAGTAAGTAAAATATCACATGAAAGCAACAGCAGGAGTAGCAGAGGTTGGTAGCAGTAGTTAGAAGCAGCAACAACAACCAAAATGAAAACAGTTGATACCAGCAGCTGGGAGCAGCAGTAGCAACAACAACCAAAATGAAAACAGTTGACACCAGCAGCTAGGAGCAACAGCAACAACAACAAAAAAATTGAGTATAAAAAGAGGAGTAGCACCAGATAGGAGCAGAAGCAACAACATTAGAATCATCAGTTACATCATTGACCACACTAGGGGCATTCTTTCTGAAACAAAATATTAGTACAAACATCATTGACCGTAACAGGGGGCAGCACCAGTGACAAGCACAACAGGAGCAGCAGCATTAACAAAAATATTAACATTAAAACATAACTGAACCATATAAAAAGAAGAGTCACCACCATCAAGTCCCAACAAAATGAAACATAAACATATGGTTCATAAACTGCATAGGGTTGCATCAAGCCTAAACCAAAATAGACATCCTGACATACTTTAGGGATTGTCCTTGAGGAACCTAGCAACCATAATTATCTGGTTGGACAAGGAGACTTTGAGGAAAGCCCTGGCTTTACTAGGATTATCACACAGATAAGTGAAGTAGTGGGTTAAGTTTCCATCATCAAAACCGGAGATGGCAGAAACACGATCCCACAAGTCCTCAGGCACCTCTTCTGCCTTGCCAAATTTCTCAATGACTGCAGCAAGCCTCTCAAGGGTGTGGGTAATGGTATCAACCAAAGGATTGTCCTCACTATGTGCCCTCTTCTTGGGACTTTGTGGGATTATTGGCTGAGAAGTTTCTGTTTGTGGCAGTTGGTTCAGTCATGATAGGCTCTTCACTCTTCTCCTCAGGTTCAGGTGTAGGGTTCGATAATTCTATTTCCAATGGGTCATTAGATCCCTTTGCAGAGACACCTATGGCCATTTCATTACTAAAAATTGTAGGATCAAGGATGCCGACTAGAGGGGGGTGAATAAGAGGCTTTTAAAATTTCTTTTCAATTAAGCAATTTTAAAGAATAATTGAGAGACCTAAATTGAAAGAGGAGTCAGTGAACTAGAATAAAACGACAAGTCCAGGTTATTAGGAATCCTTCTTCCCAGAAAGAAGATACTTTTTTTCCATTCGGAGGCTTAAAAGCAATTTAATCAACTAGTTGCATTCAATCAAATGAACTTTTCAATAAGACATGCAACAATGGTAAATATAGCAATTGTGTCAAGATGAATGTAAAGTAAATATGAAATACGCAATTTGACACAATATTTTTACCGAGATCTCGGAGACTCGCCCGGTCTCCCCTACTCCTCGTTGAAGCGCTCACTCTGAGCCTCGCTTCTATATCCACGAAGGATATCTCACTAGGGTTGCTCCTTCTCCACACCGGATAGGCGAGCACCACACCTTTCACAATCTTTTACCGGCCTCTCCGACAAACTTCAATTGGAGAGATCTCGGCTCTCCTCCGGCACCGTCTAGGCGAAGGCGATCGCCAAGAGTAACAAGCTGGACACGCTCACTTGAACAAATCGAGTGCTAGAAGCTCAAGAATGCAAATGAGATGCTTAATACTCTAGCACTAGCATGCAAATGGTGATGGAAGTGCACTAAGCACTATTAGCTTCACACAATTGCTCTCTCTCTCAAATCACTCAAGATTTGGGCTCAATTCTAACCTCTAAATGCAATAACACATATGCAACTCAATTGACTAGGTTTTCAGCTGAAGAATGAAGTCTTTGAGTACCCACAAATGATGTCATACATGAAGTATTTATAGCCTCAAAGAAAAACTAGCCGTTTGCAACAAACTGAACCAGATTTGTACAGGCCAGACATTGTCCGGCTACTTCAGACAGTGTCTGGTCAGTTCAACGAAAAAGAGCCGTTGCAACGTGTCAGTTACCATTGGGCGAAATTTGTGAAGGCCGGACAGATACTATTTGTTCAGACAAAAAGTCCGGACAAATGGATATGTCTTTGTTAACTCTCGACTCAAATAACTTGTACAGGCCGGACAATGTCCAGCCATTTCGGACAAAGTCCGCCCATGACGGACAAATGCCCCGGACGGATGCATTTGTCTCTGTTTCATTTCTCGGCTCAAAAAATTTGTACAGGCCGGACAATGTTCGGCCATTTCGGACAAAGTCCGGCCACTTCGGACAGATTGCCCCGGACGGATGCATTTGTCCGGCCACTGCACACTGACAGTAAAACAAGCATAACTTTTGATCCAGAGATCCGATTGAGGTGATTTTTGACTTGTTAGAAATATAACTCAGAGCTCTACAATTTTGTCAACAAGAGCAAGACCTAGAAAGATCTAGAAACTTCTAGAAAACTCAGAAACTTTCCTACTGTCAAATTGTTCAATCCAAAAATCATCTCAAATGCAATTTGGGGTATTTGCACATACGGATTTTGCCGTTTTCTCTCGGATGTGATTGTTGTCACTCAGCAACGACCACGACCACACAGGTCTGACATCCGATCGAAAACAGGTGGTTGATAGGGTTTGGTCGAGCGTACGCAAGCGAGCCGAAAACTGGTACGACCAGTCCGAACTCCTACGACCACGCCCAAACCCTAAATATAAAACCGCCAAACAAGCGACACGATCACGACCACGTATCAACACTGATACGATCAGAATATGCAAATACGACCACGACCAGCTCTAGATAAATAAACTAATTCAAATAGCTAGCGATCACGACTAAGTGCAGTTTTCAAAATATTTTCTCTAATTCACACAAACTACACTTAGATTCTCTAGCAATGCAAAAGCAATAAAGATACTAGTGCAAGATGATATGAATGTATTTGAGCTTCCGCACTAGATAGATTCAAGCTACTAGTTTTCGACCCCTCTTAATAGTACGGTCAAACTAGTAAAAAGAATCCTATCAACCCGGTCTGCCTTCAAACACTGAGACCGGTAAAATCCTAAGAAAACAATCCTTAATCTTTGATTTTACCTTAGGTGAAGTTTGACCTTGTGAAGGTCGACCGCTCGACACTTGTCCTCGCAATGCTTGACTTTGCTAGGCTTGACCTCGCTCGAGATGTCTCATATCGACTTCATCCTCTTCACGCCCTTGCTCGCTTTTATCCTGCAATCAATCTGAGACTACAACGCGTACACTTAATGCACAAACATTAGTTGAGGTCTCGTTTACAATTCGTTATTAATCACCATCAAAGAAATCACTCCACACAGGAGTTAACTCAGCGATTTCTTTCCTTGGTGAAATGACAAAACCAATTCCAATAAACGACGGATGAGTGAGATATGAAATCCACAATCATATAGATCCATATATGATACAAGAAATACACACACGATCCATACTACTCAAATCATGATATCCATCAATATAGATGACTACTATGATGAGCTCCCCCTCAATTATACATATAGATATCAATTCCAGAACAAGGAGTCATCAAACTTTTGCACAAACATAGATGACTAATCATCCTGAGCTCTCCCTCAACATGTGCATCGATATCTAGACTTTAACAAGATGTCATCAACTTCAGGATTTATCTACGTTGTCAATTGATCAACAAAATTGATATTCTCTAGATTAAATTTGATCATCACGGATTTATCTAAATCGTCATTAATCATCAAAACCTAGATACTTAGATCTACCTAGATCCAACAAAAATAGTAGCCATTTCATCATAGAACTTTATTGACGTGTTCAAGAAATTTGCATCTTTGGCATTGTCCTGAGAAAAATACTAATTAGTGCATTTAGACACAAGTTCATAGTCAACACTTCCAACTACCTAACCAAATTACCTTCGCATATCTCATGAAATGGCCAATATCAACAAAAATGAGTTTGTTCTCCTCATCCCATATGGCACCACTCAATTTTTTGAGTTTGCATATCTTTGCCCATCTAGATCTCCTTTTTTTTAGGTGGTTTGCAACTTGGATGCCATTAATCGTGATGTGGAAGTGATCAACTAAAGCCCCCACAGTAGCATTGAGTTGTGCACTCTTGAACTCCTTATCATTTCTAGTCCCACTTGCAATTAGTTCTGACATGAACTTTAGCAGAAATGCAAACATTGCATTTGACCACACAAGAGAGGTAGTTGGGTTAGCACCCCCTTGTCCTTCAACCTCCATTTGCTAAATCAGTGATAGTAAATTCAAATAACAAACTTAACAAAATAGGCCAAAAAAGATATGTAAACATATAAGCAAAATGAGGCAAAGTAAAATCAATTACAAATAGAAGGTTAAATGCGAAAATGTGTAAAACAAGACACATCATTCTCTCCAATAACATGAGATGACAAATACAATAGTACAATGAGAGAAGAAAAAATAGTAGCATTGTAAGACAAGGTGCATCATTGCCTCCCCACAAGAATCTCATTTATTGGTAAGTATTGAACATCACAGCACATACCAACTACCTTGACTACCAGATGCATTGAACATCAGTTATCAATTTCCTGTGCTAAGTAGTTCTGGTGAGCCACCCACATCCTGTTGGCTATGTCTTGTCTCATTCCCACCAACTCACTACACTCATGGGCTTGATGGGATTATGAGTTTGTATGGTTTGTATGGTTTGGATTCCAAGACAACTCATTTGGAATAAACAGGTCCATCCCATTGGCAATTATCCAATTATGAAAAATGCAACAAGCAAGAACAATGTCCACTTGTGTCTTAAAAGGAAAAATGGTGTTGTATCATCAAGAACTTTGAATCTCCTCTTGAGAGATCCAAATGCACGTTCTACAGTCACTCGTAGAGAAGAGTGTCTAAGATTGAACAATTCTTTCTCATCTTGAACTGGATTGGACCCCATTCCTTCAAATGGTATCTGGTGGCATGATAAGGTGGCAAAAATCCTAGCTTAACCGCATAGGTAGCATCAACTAAATGGAATTTACCTAAGAAAATGACAATTAATGCTTGAAAGTTATGTAATAGTAATTTGGACTAAGATTTGTGTGACATATGTATTACCTTCAGGCAGATTAATCCATTGTCTCGCTCTAGTGCATCAGCTAGGATAACAACATCGTGAGCAGACCCCTCCCAACCGTCTAAAACAAATGTGAACCGTAGATTTTGATCTACGGCTGCCATTATGTTTTGAGTAGCATGGCATTTTCTACCTCTAAAGGGTGCTTCCAATCTCTTAAGCACACTGGCTCGCACATGGTACCGTCAATTGCTCCAATACAGTTCTAAGGTGTGAATAATTGTTGGCATTAGTAACAGAATAATTGAGGTGGCAAGCTATACGTGGGTAGACATGTGCATATATTACCTAAAACCATGGAAACCATCTGCGGCTACCTCTAATTTTAGCTGGGGTATCCAAAGATGGTGGCTTGATAAGATCATTGTGTAGCTCACGTATTGCGTGCAACACTAATTTGAAGTAACGGCTGATAGTTTCACCCAAGCTTTTGAAGTTTTGGACAACAACATGGTTTCTTTCATTGTGCCCGATGGTATGAAGGAACATGGCAACTTGCTCTTCAACACAACAATGCAAGGTGTCACAAAGCAAACTTCTTTGCCTCAGCAGATCACACAAGACAAAGAAAGGTGTTTTCTTGAGCCTAATCATGTTTTGACAGCTAACATCATCTCTATGATAAATGTAATCTAGATATGCATTTCTTTGCATATTTCTAACAGATATTGGTGCATAAGTCACTCGTGGCCTTCTTCTCTTAAACCTAGAGTAAACAAAGAGAGCAACCAATACTCCAACTAGGTAGGTAGCAACCCTAGTAAGCAATATTCTTCTCCTATTCCTCGTTGGATACATCTACAATGTATGGTTGACAATGTAGGGCACATGTTCAGATCAGATATACAAAGTTACAAATATAATCATAGAACCTAGTGGAGAGTCTCAGATTAAACATGTCAAGCAATTATGTGTAGAGATTACATACAAGAAGAAAAGATAATATAGAAGATATCAGAATCAGGCACATTTCAGATTGTTACCATGCACCTTTTAGACAATTGAAAACATGCAGAAGAATGTCGAAAACTGGAATTGAAAACACAAGGAAAACACAGTTCAAAACAAAATTGAGATTATCATGCAGGATATACAAAAACAAAATTGAGATTACCATACAAAACCAAAATACTTTAGACTATTTTGTTCACAGATACTTCAGACTATTTTGTGCGGACAAAATCAGTACTTTGTATGGTAAAATCACTTAAAACAAATGAAACCAAGAATCATACAAACATGAAATCAAGAAAAGAGGTCAAATCACTGTAAATAAGAAGGTAGATCTACAAGTTTGTTGATAAGTAATGGAGAAGGAGTAGATATGTACCGATTGCTTGAAAAAAAGGGACGAAAAAGGGGGAAATGAGCATATCTACAAGTTAGTCAATCCGTCTGTGTAGATTTGAGACGGAGAAGATGGCGACGATTTGAGCCAGAGAGATGGAGGCAACGATTTGAGCCGGAGAGATGGAGGCGGAGAAGGTGGTGAGGCGGAGTGAAATAGGGAGACGGAGGCCAAGAGTAATGGGGAAGGAGAGAGAGGGGAGGCGAAGAGAAAGAGGGAGATGAGGCGGAGAGAAAGAGGAAGGTGAGCAAATTAATGACGTGTTGTTTTTGGCAGGTGGTGAGCACCAAAACTGGTGACGGACTAAACTATTCCTACTTTTTTGTGGTATTAACTTATCCAGCATATTGAGAGAATATTTCCTGTTTTGAGATGAGAGATGGTGCATGAGATGGTGTAGGACGGAGACAACTAAACACCAAACCTCTCTCATGATGCATGAGATGGTCCAAGATGTGCAATCAAACAAACCCTTATAATTATATTTATTTATTTAATAATTAGGTAATTTTCGACTCTATGTAAATTATGTATGTAATTTTTGTTTATAACGTAACATAGGTGTATGTCATCTTAGGTTCTTTCACCCACATACTTCGTGCTTGTTGATGTTGATAGGGGCAAGTTTCAATGATATGTGAAAATAAATAAATTGGAGAAAAGATGGAGATGAGGTGATGCATAAATATAACTCAAAATTATAACACTTGATACTTTTCAAAATTTAGTATCATATATTTTGCTAGAGTCTTTATATAAGTTGAATATCGACTTTAGTTGAATCAATGATGGTTTATTGTTGTTGATATGACTATTGTTGATTTTACCAATTATCTACTGTAATAATATCAAAGTTAGTTGGTACTTTTTATGATGTAGTGTCATAATCATTATAATTTTGACATCCCTAATAAAGATCTTGAAATACCAACAAGATATTTTAATATTCTATCTCGATGTGAGAATATGAAAAATCACATCTAACTTAACGTTGAATAATTCGCCATGATCTTTGGAAAAGTGTCATCGCAGGACCAATCCTTGTGTGAAGAGAGACTGTGACATGTGTCTTCAAATCTTTCGGGGACAAAATGAAAAATGTCCATTACATCCATTCCGGGGCAAAACAAGTATCCAAATATTACGGGGGGGCAAACGGCAAAAATAACATTCCCACACGTCGTATGGTATAATGCTTCACGTCGGCGTGCTGAGCTCACTCCCCCGCCTCCGCATCCCAAACCCCCGCCGCCGCCTCCTCCTCTTCTCCTCCTCCCTCCCGCCCCTCCTCCTCCTCCTCTTCCGGAACCCTAACCCTAGCCCCAACCCCTCCTCCCACGCCTCCACCATCTCCTCCTCCTCGATGGCCCCTCCGGCTGCGAGGAAGGTGCCGCGCGAGCTGTTGGAGCACGGCGACTTGCGCGTCGACAACTACTACTGGCTCCGCGATGACTCCCGCTCCGACCCCGACGTGCTCGCCTACCTCCGCTCCGAGAACGACTACACCGCCCACGTCATGTCCGGTGAGGGCCTCACCTCTGGCGAGAGTATGCCACATGGATCTGATCCGTGCGTGTGTCGCGTGTCGTCGAATTAGATTGGGTTTTGGACCTGGTGATCGCTAGGTGTTGTTGGATCCGTGCATTGTTGTTGCAGTCTGTTTTGATTCCGTAGGATCATAGGCCATTCCAAAGCTTTAGGTTACTACTATATGGCTTTGATATGTGCCTGTTGTGGTGTTAACTAATAATTCCGGGATTTTACCAAGTTGTTTTGGTTTTGCAGTTCTCTCAGTAGAATTCGCTGGCTCAAGCCCTTGTTGTCGTGTGATCAACATTGTGGAGTTTTGCTAACTATTAGATGGGTTTTGATATGTGCATGCCTTGGAAATAGTTTGGGTCATTCAGAGGCTCAATGCCTGACGCAGCAGCACCTAGAATTTTGCTTTTGATTTGGATCTGACTAGATCACTGGTGTTATACTTCATTCCAATAGAATTAATTGCCTTGTCAAGCTGTTTAGTTCGATTGGTTGGTGGGATTTGTTTGCTTATGCCATGAAATTAGTTGGCATGTTATAAAGCTACAGTTTGTCGACGTGTTTTTATATTTGATTGGTTGCAGATATCGTTGACAAATGCTTGTGAAGGACAAGTGCATTTCAGACTTGACCCTAATCAAGCTCTTCATAGACTAGACCAGATTTTCACAAGTTCTGTTGTTGTGTTCATATCATTAGAAAAAAATTCTATCATCTTCCTTTTTCTTTTAATTTCCTTCCTGTCATGATAACTGCCAGTAACCCACCTGTAGATGTCAAACAACTCGAGGATGGAATCTATGCAGAAATTAGAGGAAGAATCAAAGAGGATGATGTATCTGCACCTCTTCGCAAAGGGATGTACTACTACTATAAAAGAACACTGACTGGCAAAGAGTATGTGCAACATTGTAGGCGTCTTGTACCAATTGATGGTCCTGCTACAGTTTTTGATGTGATGCCCACTGGACCTGATGCACCTGGTGAGCATGTTATTTTGGATGAGAATATAAAGGCCCAGGGCCACGACTACTATAGCATTGGAACTTTCAAGGTCTAATTTCAAATGCCTACTTTCTCTATGTGTACGTGTGGGTGTGCATTCATCTCTGCAATGTTTCTTACATTTAATTATTCATTCCAGGTTAGTCCAAATAATAAGCTAGTGGCTTACGCCGAAGACATAAAAGGTGATGAAATTTATACTGTTTATGTCATTGATGCGGAAAGTGGAAAATATGTTGGGCAGCCACTTAAAGTAGTCACGTCTGACATTGAGTGGGCTGGTGATGACTGCCTTGTTTACATAACAATGGATAACATTCTTCGACCAGATAAAGTATGTAGTTTCTACTCCTTTTTCCTCTGAAGTTGGGAAAATATTGGTGATATCTTCAGACTATTAGGTTATTCTTGTGTCTGTAAATGTTCCCTTGAAGATAACACTCTAAATGTTATCTTCAGACTATTAGAGTGCCAAGTTTTGTCACTACGATCATGGAGTATCATCTTTTTTTGTAGTATCCTCAATACTGCAGTGGTCATGATATTTGAATTTTACTCGTTTCCTTTTCTATGGGTCTTTTACAGGTATGGCTACACAAGTTAGAATCTGATCAATCAAGTGATATTTGTCTGTATCATGAAAAAGATGACATGTTTTCTCTTGGCCTTCTAGCTTCTGAAAGCAAGCAATATTTGTTTGTTGGATCAGGAAGCAAAAATACACAATCCATGTTCTACATAGATGTATCCAAACAGGACAAAGAGCTTATGGTATTGACACCCCGTATATATGGCATTGATACAACAGCTAGTCATCGTGGGAACCATTTCTTTATTCTGAGGCGAAGTGAGGAATTCTACAACTCTGAATTGGTCACTTGTCCATTGGATAATGTAGCTGACACCACTGTCTTGCTACCGCATAGAGAAAGGTAACTAGTCTATTGCTATGAAGTTTCAGAGATCATATTTTGGTTTTTAAGGGTTAATGGATTGTATACCTTTTATCCAAATTTTTTGCAAATTAACATTCTGAAGTTCACTTGATTTATACTTCTATTATAATAAAGAAACACTAATGATTACTTTGTAACATTTTTTAACTTGCAAATCATGAACCCAATTTGAGTCTGTAAGTGTTTTAGGAGTTTGCAAATTTAAGCTGTTAAAATCTGGTACCTGTAATTTGCTCTTCATAGCAATGGATGCTTATTTGTTGAAGCTGCATTTGCCTGTTTACAACTTAAGCAGGGAACTTTCATAAAAAACTTTAACTCCTTTCAGTGTGAAAATACAGGACATCCAGCTCTTTAACAATCATATTGCTGTATATGAGCGTGAGAATGGTCTACCTAAAGTTACTGTATATCACCTACCAGCTATTGGAGAGCCAATTGGACAACTTCAAGGAGGTCGAGAAATTGATTTTGTTGACCCAGTATATGCAGTGGATTCCGAGGTGTCACAATTCCATTCACCTGTTCTACGGTTTTACTACAGCTCAATGAGAACCCCTCCTTCTGTTTTTGACTATGATATGGATTCAGGAGTTTCTGTGCTGAAGAAGACTGAGACTGTAAGCCACCTACGCTTTTAATGTCTGTTTTGTTTTGATGAGTGTCAACATCTTTGTATTGTTTATTGTCTTATTGCCAGCAGTATGTACTATCCCCACCTTCCCAGATGAATGTATATACACCTTGGTTCTATCATCCTGCCTTGCTGTTGCTTTGATTTTTGCCTATGAGCACAGTGAATGTCAAAATTTAACTTGACTGGCTAGTTCTTATTTCATGCTTTCACTTCTGATTCTGTTCGGTTTGCTTTTGCCATTGGGGTCCATGATGGTTAACATAGTGTTTTTTTATTCTTTTTTCAAATCTATAACCGTAAGAAGCTGGCATCATTTCATTAAAAAAGAAAGTACCTGCCCTGCAATTTTGGTCTCTTTTTGTACATGGACTGAATGATTTTGATGTTATGTTCAGTTATTCTTGTGCTCCTACTGTCAAATATTGTATGGTCCCAATGCTATAATGTGAACTTTGACATGGGTTGAGCTGTATGTCCTGTCGATATTTTTATTGGATTTCCGCTTCATTCTAACCAATATATTTGGCTATTCAAACACACTAGTAAGACACTCGTGTGCACCCCAGGTGATTTGAGCTTTTAATTGTTCTTAGGTTTTAGGTGGATTTGATGCATCAAATTATGTAACAGAAAGAAAATGGGCCATTGCTTCTGATGGCGTTCAGATCCCCATCTCCATTCTTTACAGAAAGAATCTTGTGAAGCTTGATGGCTCAGACCCCATGCTGCTGTATGGCTATGGCTCGTATGAGGTACATTAGTTATTTATTTATTTTTTATTTCTGCCATCATCAATATCTCAAACTATATTTTAGAATGGTCTGTAACATTTCAAAATATTTGGCTCATTTTAGATGTGGATGCCTCATTTGGAAAGTTTATATGTTTCATGTTTATTTATACATCAAATATAAAAATTTGTAAACTGTTTTTTTTCTAATGTTGTGTCACAAACTTCTCTTGGCACTCTTGCTGTCACTGAATGCTCATATGAGCTCTTGGCTGAATAAAACACCCCAAAATTCAAATCCTGGAAAAAATTTCTCGTGAAGTTCTGGAAACTGACAGCCCCTCTGGGAACTGCTGGCAAAATGTGATCCTGAACCCTTGTTTCTACCATAAATTTTCAAATAGGTCCTGCGGCTGTCAGTGACTCAGTAATCCAATTACTGTATTAGCAAGGTGCTAAACAAACATGCATGTGGTGCATATTTTATCAGAATGAGGATATCCAGTTGGTTCCCTAAATTGATTAGGTTTTCAAGCATGTTTTATCAAAAATATGTTGAGACTTGAGACTAAACAATCCAAAGTCATTTCTATTTGATTTGGTGGTACATTTTGGAGATAATCGTAGACATGCTTAATCTCAATTCTGTTACTACACTGCCATTTGATTCCAAGATCATATGCTTGCTGGCAAAGTATGATGATGTCCAATATGTAGGAGATTTTTTCTCTTTCTTGAGAAATTTTTGAATGACTTTTTAGAGATGATTCTGTAATTTTTAGAAAATAAGGAATCTAAAAACGAGTGTGAATTTTAAACTTATGAATTAAGGGAGCATAGAATAGAAAATTCCTAAGGTGTGAGCGATAAGGTAGCAACAAAATTGCTAAAATTGATAGGATGTAAACGTAATTTTTAGAAATCTATGGGTACATTGGCCCCTTTTCGTGGTATGCTGGCTATGCCCTTACATGCCTGACAAAGTTTTTCTTGCAACTGAAGCAAACTTTCATTATTGCTTCATCAATAAAGTTTGTGTTGCACTCAAATGTTTCAAACAGAAGTATAATAAGTTCCATAGTTGATGATGGAGCAGGCTCTGTTCAGTGTTCTTTTGCTAATTACATGTCTTTTTGTGCTGTATTCTCATGCCAACAGATATGCATAGATCCGAGTTTCAAAGGATCAAGGTTCTCTCTTGTGGATCGTGGTTTTATATATGCAATAGCTCATATTCGTGGAGGTGGTGAAATGGGCCGGAAATGGTATGAAGATGGGAAATTTTTGAAGAAGAAAAACACTTTCACTGATTTCATCGCTTGTGCCGAGTACTTGATAGAAAACAAGTACTGTGCAAAGGAAAAGCTTTGCATCAATGGCAGAAGTGCAGGAGGCCTATTGATGGGTGCTGTCCTGAACATGAGGCCTGATTTATTCAAGGCAGCTGTTGCTGGGGTCCCTTTTGTTGATGTTGTCACAACCATGCTTGATCCAACTATCCCATTGACCACATCTGAGTGGGAGGTTTTATTCTACTCTTCTGTTCTGATGCATTTGATATATCCCCACTTGTTTCACCATCATTTCACTGCCATATTATATACTGACATAAATAATATGTAAAGATTATCTGCATCATTTTGGACAATGCTCTGCGGCACCCTTTTACTTCTTGTGTTTCATCCAAAGTCGTATACCCTTAAAATACCCACACTACGTATTTTGGACAAAACAATTGGCCAGTAAAGAACCAGCCAAGTGGGAAGCATTTATATGATGTTAGAACGTAAGGAAGTTACAGAAGAAAAATATTACAGGAAGGTTACATCAGAAGGGTACATTAGAATCTGATGATCAGATGAAGCAGACAAACTAACTAGATTCAATCTTAAACCCAGTGCACCATGTATTGTTTCTCTTCAGGTGTAAAATATTCCCACCAGGAGTTCTGGTTAACTTGAAGAGGCTCCACCATTCCTCACTAATTCAAATACTGCCCTGCTCCCAGTCTTTCAAATGACCTAGAGTTAACTGTGATGAAAGTGTGCCAGATTATGGGAGTGATATTGCATCCAGAGATGTCTTATAAAAGCCACATACATGTATGATCTAGTTGTCTCTTTTCTCATCAACTGTCTGTATGCTTGGTGCAGGAGTGGGGTGATCCAAGAAAGGAAGAATTCTATTATTATATGAAATCATATTCTCCTGTTGATAACGTAAGTCCTGACATGTATGTCTTGCTGTGAAGATGTACCAAATTAGCATGTTGTGTGTTTTATTCTGTTGAATATTTGAGTGCTGAGGTATCTCATTGTCATTTATCTTCTGTTGTCCCCTTCAACGGACTAGGCTCTAGAGTGAATACATTGCCAAAATCATGTATAAATATTTCATGATTGTATGTGCTTTCTCTGCTTAACCTCTGTAGACATGTATATCAATATCATGTTTATATTGTTGGAACTTGGAAGAATACCTGTCAACCTATGTTGACAAAGTCAATCTTGCAAGTAGAGAAGAGGATACTCCTGAATTATTTGTTTAAACAAGTTGTTGCCCTTCCCCCTCATATGGTTGATCTTTGTACCTGTTCACTCCATCTATTTCTCCAGCCATATCTAGATTGACAACATATATGTGATCTCATCTCTTCCATTTGTCCATTTTGCAGATAAAAGCACAAGACTATCCCAACATTCTTGTCACGGCTGGCTTAAATGGTAGGTGGTCACTTCACTGAGAGTTTGTGTTGATTATTGCTAAGTTCTAGTATAATGGCTTCCTTGTCATGATCAGATCCTCGCGTAATGTACTCTGAACCTGCTAAATATGTGGCAAAGTTGAGGGAATTGAAAATGGGTGACAATCTGCTATTATTCAAGTGTGAGCTTGGAGCCGGACACTTCTCTAAGTCAGGAAGGTAAAATTCTAATAAAACACCAGCTTTTCTTTCTTTTTCTTTATTATATTCATTTGGTTTTGCTGCTGTGGTGATACAAAACAGTAACAACATACATAACTTTTTTTGCGCTTTATTGTTGGTTACTTTGCAGGTTTGAGAAACTTCAAGAAGATGCCTTTACTTATGCATTTATCCTCAAGGCACTGGGCATGATTCGTCAAGCTTCATTGTGATGCCAATTCTGCCTACTTTAGTGATAACTTGACATGACTGTGTGCCTTCCCAATCGATTGCGGATTGTCCTAACTGTTATTTTAAGGAAAAAAAAAAACTTTGCTTCATCTACAGATTTCCGGTTATCCTGTTGGGCCCCATCTCTCTCTGCATGTATACATATTTTTTACTGATCGGATGATTGCTATTTCAACCTATCTGCCTTTGGTGCCCCAACTAACGTTTATCTTTCAGTGGTTAATATTGAAGGACAATTCTCAGCACGGCACATGGCAGTGGAATGTTAAAAATGTCCAGAAATATTCCAAAAAAAAGTATTTAAAATTCAGAAAAATGGAGATATGGGAATCTAAAATAAAAATTGATAAGTATAAATAATTTGGAAATGTTACAAAACTACATAAAAATTCTGAAGAATCTAATGGACTACTTGTTTAATGACTATCCTTCATTAACTATGTTCATGGAGAAAAAAGGTGGAAGTCAGAATTATCCATCTCTATCACCGATCCACTGCAGGGTAGCAAAATTCATACTTTCCGAGACTTTACCTTCCATTCTGCCACCAGTCCAAGCAGCAAAATAGCGACTTTGTCTTCCTACACGCTAGTATAAAGCGTCCGTTGTCTGCAGCATTTCATGCAGAGTAATGTTTGTCAGAAAGTTAAACGAAGTACATATGATACCATCCATCTAGCAGAGATATTCTAATCTCTGTATTATAACACAGAAAAACACTATGAACTAAAAATTAATATTATTTTCTAAAGCGGCCTGCTCTAAATAAGGAGTCCACCTCTACCCGTTCCAAATGAAAGTTATGAACACACTACGTACTATAACAAGCAGTTCAAGATATGCAGATGCATGAAAACGTGTAAGATTGAAAGGGATCGAGCTATGTTGTGCGTCATCGTGGGCATCAGGCATTTATGAGTGAATACGATACATTACCAGGAGTATTTGTATGGTGTCCCAAAATGAGGGTGTCAGACATTTGCAAGGGAGGTTCAATATTATCTCTTAGTACGAGCAAGTGTAGTTTCAGAATGTTAGTTCCTATTGTCCAACTCAAAAGGAAAATAAATAAATAAATAAAGGAGATAAAACAGTAAATCAACCGGTAAATGTATGCTTTTAAACTGCCCAATTTTTCATCCCCAACTGAGTTTTGCTAGTATTAATACCATTTCAGTAGTCAACTTGAGGATAAAATCAAGTCTCTACCATTCCCGACACAAACAAGTACTCCGTATCTACATATCATGGTAGCATTAGTAAACAGTCCCTTGAAACTCCCCTGGCCTTATACTCAATTAGCTTTTACACCCAACCCATAGCTCCATTCTGACCCAGAGGCCAGAATACCACCAAATGCAACTGTATGCAGGTTACTCCGGCCAACACCCACCATCACCATATCAACAGACACTACTAAATAGTCCCTCTTATCCACGCTCCAAAAGTAAGAGCTGAAAGGCGGTGGAACTCATGAAAGTAACCAGAAATGGAGAATATCTTTTGGGAACATATAGAATTTTCCTTAAGTTAGGTCACAGACTCAGCTATGAAGCTAGAAAAAACACCATTTTGGAATATGTTCGAGTAAACACTTCATCTCGTGACGAGTAATAACTAAAATACAGAACATTGAATAACTAAACTACATCTAACAAGGGAAACATATATTTCAAGGATGATATAACTACCATGCTGGGTAACAAGTACTAGCAAATCAAACAAAATTAGAGTCTCTGCACCTGACATGCCAAAGTATGACAATTAAAAACAGAAATCATATTATTAAACTTTCAGATGTAGATAGAAGCACTAGAGGTTAAGATAACTATATAAGTAGAAGTTTTTCTTCTTTATTTTTACCGTGTTTAGGACAGATGGTACCATACCTTAGACAAGTATAATGCATTCCTTCGGAGTTTAGATTTCCATGTGCAAGGATATAGTAACTGGGACCACACCTGATTACGGAAAAGTGATGACAGATGGTACCATGTTTTTCAGCTGCCAAATCTTATTTGGCTATAATTTTGAGTTAATGAAATTCAATATGCAAGGCTTACGTTTACACGGCAGGAGAATGAAAGACAAATCTGCTATTTGTTAATATAGTAATGCATAAAATAACTGCACAAGCATGTTTATTATGTCACTGTACAACCTCTGTGAAATGGAGAATTGAATGAAAAATACAGGAGTATGTATTAAGTCCCTGATTAGTTTGGTTCTTCCTCCTCGTATCGATGGTGCAATTTTCAGTAGTTCTTTGAGCTCCGTGTGGATTGAATGGTGTGTGGAAGCTAGCAGTATATAACTAACTGTTCATTATGAGGCCTCCAAGTTGCCATGTGATATGATCGTGTCTAATTACTGTGATGAATGTCACCGTGTACTTTGACTCATATGAGGTCGCCTTGTATCTTGGTCTCAACTTCTTGCAAAGTAATCAAAATTTAAAAGGATCAGTCCACTCTTTATCTTCCTTCACAGCTCGGTTCCACCGTTTTTTGAACTTTTCCAGCTCAGCTGTTGATTGTCTTCTAATCTGTTTAAATAAGAGCAATACAATTGTAATTTAAAAAAAGATATAAGGAATTTTAATCCTCCAATCTAGTAAGAGGCCATAGATCATATTTACTTGGGTTCGTAAATCCAAAGATCTTCGAGGTGCCTGTAATAAAAAAGGAAGTCACTAATGATCTATGCCAATATTCTTCATTCTTGACCAGGTTATTTATATCTCAAGCATACACCCAACAAGGAAAAGTAACATCACAAAATGGCAAAACATAACTAGAAATTTCTTAAACAAACTTGTTATCAGAAAGAAATAATAATAATCCAGTGATGATAGACTAATATTGAATGATGGTTTTTGAATGGATGCTCCTCTACTATCAACTCTTGAAGATTCAATCTGCACTATTGGATACATTAAGCATTTTCTGCTCTTGGAGATGACCTTTTAAGGATAACTATAGTTCAGATATGCCACCAAACAGTTTGCAAGATCATAGAACAGTAAATGCACAGATCAATGTTTGCAGAACTACAAATTTATGATGATAAGCAAACCTTGTTGCTAAGTGATGGTCCTCCTAAAGATGGTATTCCTTTATGGACAATATACTCACTGTCAATTACACCGACCTTCTCAGTTCGATGACCCTGAAATTGCATGGCCTTACATTAATCATTAACTTGGTCATTCTGACCCAACCAGCTTACGCCTAATAAAACACAAAAATTTCACAGGAAATGATATTTGAAATATAAGAAAGAACTGAACAGCAAAGTGATAAAGCAAGGGTAACATGATGGAGAATAAATGAAGAGGAAATCAGGACAAAAATTATTGGTATCATCAACTAGAACATGATTGCCATACCCTAAACATCTCACCAGAATGTTGAAGTTACTATTCGAGGAATCAGTTGACATAATGGGCATTTCCAGAAAATTTTGGCTTTTTTCATCATAGGACTCCATCTTATGGGTGAAAAATTATTATTACATGCCAAAGACTAGAATTAACAAAAAGACAAAAGAAATCCTGGGCTGAAACCAGTTTTAGTGTATGGAGAAGAATATAAACAATTTGGCAGGTCATATAAAAACATCATATGGAAGATGCTATCATTAGACCTAACATCCGTCCACTTAGCCATCCCTGTAACTGTTAGCCCATCAATATATTAACATGTTAGCAGAATTGCTTAGGACAACTTCCTGTGCTCTGGACTAGAACACTCTCCCAGTTACTGAACACCAAGAGCAAAGAATCTTTATAGCATACTGAAAAAAAGTACAAACTTACTGATAGGTCGTCATCACAAAATTAGAAATACAAAGCATTGCTCAACAAATCAAAACAGAAGGAAATAAAAAGCATAAATTTAAATAAAAATACATCCACAAAGAAGCTGCTTTGTTATGTCAATGAGTAGCATCTCTAATAGAAAGATATTCTAGAAAAAAGGGAGAAAGGAATGAAACAGATAACCAAGATTGCAGAGCACTATGGGATCCACAGTGTTTTGAGTACCTGAGCACAATAACCAAGCTTCATGTCAAGGCCCCATCCATGAATCAGGTCATTCTGCAAACTTAAGAAAATGAAAATTGACGTGCTATAAAGACCTTCTAGTCACACTCGATCTAATCAAATGGTCAGGTAAATTGACTACCTTATCACCAAATACTTTCTTCTAAAGTAAAAAAGAACAGGCCATAAGATTAGAATTCGCACCTGAATTAGATGCCATACACATTTCCAAGCAGCCCGAGAAAAAACCGGCGCCATGCCCTCAACCCATCTATCCAACAGTACAAATTTACAGTACTTTCAAACAAGTTGAATGAATGTGTTGGATTGACATCAGAAGAAATTGCTCAAAAATAAATCAGTAGCACAGTGCAACTCTGTATCATTGATCACAAGGATCAGAAGCTACTATTATCCAATACAAGTGGTACTTTTTGACACTAACATAGCTCATCAGAAATACAAATGGAATCCAAAGAATATATGATGTCAAGGTTTTTAATGGTTAAACCTAACAACATAGAATACGGTAGAACTTAAAATTCAGCAGAAAAGGGAACCAGATTAAAGCATCGCAATAAAACAATTGCATGAGGCTAAAGAATCGATCTTTACCCTGTGCATGGAGGTCCTTCACTTTCATCTGAACAATTCATACTTACACGATGATCGTATATTCTCCTATGGAAACATTTATAAAGTGATTTGACTGCAGAGATAAAACATTTACGAGAAATAAAGGATATTCTGAAACTGGAAATTAGAAATATGCAAACACCTATGCACTTTTTTCATCTTGTTGCGGATTGTAATCCGGTGGTGAATATCAGTTGATAGATCAGGGTCCAAAGCAGGCTGTGTTATTTCTAACCCTTCAGATACCATAATATCAAGATACCTAGGAAGAACAAGCATGAAAAGGAGAAAGCATCTTTTAGCTGGAAATGCACCATATCATAAATATATTCTCAAAAGAAATCTTTAACTACAGTAAGTCAAAATCATTTTACTCAATGATTTATAAGTCATTAATAGTCCAACACTCACCTCATATCAAAAAGCTTAAACAAATATAAAGCCATCTGAATCAACACTAGATTTGTAAGATCAAAACAGTTTGATTGGTTTCAAGGTCTGTTTCTTATAAGAGAAAGGATAGACCTGCTTAGTTTACTATTGGTAGCATGGTCAATATATTAAGCTAAGAACATGAGAGCGAGATAAAAAGTCAAAAGCTATTTGGCATGAATTCTTCCTAAGGCATCAAAGCTTTATCTAGTTAAGAGCCTCATTACATATTCATAAGCCAAGCCATTAGAACAAAATAATGAGCACTCAGCAATAAATATCCCTTTGGGCTTTAGGAGATAGTCAAAGACATTTAAGCACACCTTCCTGGATCAAAGTTCTCCACTCCAAGGTCTTCATCCCACAAAAAGATGAAATCATAGACAGCCACAACATCCGGGTGCAAAAAACGTTTAGCAAACCACCTGCAGCAACAATATATGTTCTAAAAATGACAAACGTCAAATCAAGAAAAATGATTTATCTTGCACATAATGAAATATGGCATACACCCAGCACCACAACAACATGGCATTTTCCAGTAAAGACAAACATAGCTCCAGTTATACGTCTAGCATTAGAAGAAATAATATGTACTTGCAAACCATCTGATGATTTTGAAGGAATGTATGATTACCATTTTGTTTGGTTATGAGCAAGAATGTGTATCGCCTTATCACTCCACTCAAGATTATGCCATCCATCAACATTTCCATCATAATGGAAAAGCATGACTGCATAATTCTCGTTCAAAAACTAAAAAAATGACAGGGAAAATTGTATTAGCTAAGCATTTCTTTCCAAATGAAACAAACAACTGATATCAAAAGAAACAAGTTCAGATTTCATAGTAGATTCGAGAAAAGCATAAAAACAACCTTACGTGCCATAGTGTCCACATTCTGCATTTGTGAAATGCCAACTGCCATTGCCAAGAGAACATTGTAGTTATCATTTTTGTTCTGCATATAAAAAGGCATACATTAGCATTTAGAAGCCATCACTTACCAGCCAAACGGCCCAATGAATCACCTAGGAAGTTCCACACGAGAATAATGCCCAGCAAACTGTACGCTTAGCAGTATGGGCAAAGTCTGAGTATCCATTAAACCCACTTTTCCTACATCAGTAGAACTACAAAATTTCTGACACAAGCACCCAGCATTTCCATAAATTAAACCACACAACCAAATACGCACACCATCACGCAAAACCCTAAGCACTACAGTTGAGCTTAACTTAGCACCCTAGTTCAACACGATGTCCTCATTTCGATAAGATTAACCAACTAATCACAACACCGCAAAATTAACCGACTAATAGATAGAAATGTAGGTAGCTACCTTCGCCTCCCCACCGGAGTCCCAGAGCGGCCGGAGATACATGTCGGAATCCGACTCCACAATCCCGTGCGGCAACCCCTCCGTCCCACTCCTCCTCCAGTTCCCCTACCAACAACAAAAAAAAAAAAAAAAAAAACACAAACACTACCAAGTCACACCAAATCCACCCTGAGAACTTTGTGGTTGCGGCGAATCGAGCATTCACCTGCTTCCCCGTCGCAAACTCGATCCTCGCTAGATCCACCTGATCGAACAGTACAAATTAACACCAATGACATCAGAAATGCCCAAAAGTTTTTTTAAAAAAAAGTTAAAAATGGAAAGCTACAAGTGGTGATGAGACGGAGATGGGGAGAAGGAGGAGGAGGAGGAGGGCGACCTTGAGGTGCTCGTGCTGGATCTGGAGGGAGGCGAGGAGGAGGAGCGCCACGAGCCCCACGACGAGGCTGCACGAGGCGGCGCGGCGCGGCGGAGGCTGCTTCATCGCCCCACGTTGGCGTCGGAGAAGCCGTAGGAAGGTTCGTGAATGCCCTAGGGTTTCGAAGGGGAAGGTTCGAGAAGGTACTAGAAGTCTAGAAGGTGGTGGTGGGGAGGAGGGAGAGTGAGAGGAGAGAACGGCGCGCAAAAACGCACGAGGCGGCGAGGTAACTAGCTTTCGGTGCGGCTTGATTGGAATAGACATGTGGGGGACACGCTTGGTGGTCCTACTCGTCAGCATTAGTAGTGCTGTCTAGGACCTTCCCTCTAGTTGGGACGACAAAAGCGAAAGAGAGCAGTGAGATGCTACCATCTGGTACTCGGCCTCCCCATGTCAGTACTCCACTTCTTTAGATCTTCACTCTCCTAACCTCTAATCTTTGTTTAATTATTCCCAGCAGAGCAAAATCCATGCGCATCCAATCAGTATATACAACGCCAACAAATTCTGAATTTACATTGCATAATAGTGCCAACTATGACATGCTAGCATGTTCTGCATGCATATATGCCCCCCCGAACAGCATATATAATTAGTTAGGAATTATAATTCCAACGTGCAAATTGATGCTTAAACACCAGAATTGCAACCTCTGGTCATTGCTTATCAAAACGAGTAGCAAAAGGAAATCTGACATGTTTATGTCATCGTGTGAGATTGATCAAAAAGATGGTAGGAGTCACATATAAGCTACAAGCAAAGGTGACAACTAAAGAACAAGGTGCAGATAGTTGCTCGAGATGGCACCACTCGTCCTGCACCCAGCAACATCTAGAACTTGAAATCCTTCTTCTTCGACTTCCCTTCCTTCTCTTGCTTCCTTTTCCTCTTGTTTGCATTCTGCAGAGGGAACAATTGTTATTTAAAAGACTATGAAAAGAAAAAGCCACGAGGGGTAACAGAAATATGAGCAGTACTGTACCTCTGCAACCATGTCGCTGAAATCTTCCTTCTGATTCCGGAGCTTCTCCTCTTCTCGTGCTTCTTCATACCTGTTTCATGGTGAAACAAGATTATATCCTCGGTTACTGACCAATCGCAACAAGCAGGAGCAAACAATAAAGAGTAAGATCAGTAATCTTACTTGGCTGCCAAAACATCGTCCATAACTTCCAGTTCCTCAGGTTGTATGGTGACATCCACTTTGTCGGACTTTTGATTCTTAAGCAGATCAACCTGCAAAAAAGAACCACAAGAAAAGCTCAACATAGTCACATCATGTTTGAAAATGAACTAGCTCTAAGCAAAAGTGCAAAGGGACTACTCCAGTGCTCACCCTTTTTGGAGCTGCTTTATCTTGTGTCCCCAGCACATATCTGTAAAAGAAGAAATATACAACATGAGATCCCCAGATATATCGAATGGGAAACAATCAAACAGCAGAAATTATATACAAACATACGTGTGACTTGATCCATATAGTGTCCCTGGTGCAATTCTTTCTTCTTTCTGTTCGAGAACCTTTAGATGAAAAGAACGACATTAAAGTCAATACCTCAAATACAAAGACAAGTAAAACCTCCAAACAACTGCAGTCAAGTTCTTACCTGGTATAGTTGCTTGTCCACATGCCTCTCAGGCTCCTTCCTCTGCAGCTTACGAAGATCGATTACATCAGGCGTTTCCACACCAGTTGGAGTGCTATTAACAAAAGAAGTATCAGAGGCTGGTACCTGAGACAAAAATAAAGAAAAAAAACAACAAATTTTAATATTACCTCGAGATGGTGTCAACAGACTGAATGCCTTCTTCCATATCCTCCTCTTCCATTAGTTCTTCCTCCTCCTCCTCCTCTTCCTCCTCCTCCTCCTCCTCTTCTTCTTCCTCCAAGTCTCCCCAGTGTTTGCTGCGGTCAACAGGCTCTTCCTATACAGAATAGAATGCAAAGTCGGCAAATTATTTTTGCTTCAGCTTATGCAAATCATAAAAACTTGGCCTCAAAAAATCTATTAAACAATGCAACTGATTAAAACATACATCATAATTTGGTTCGTCCTGTTGTAGAACTCCAAAAACATCTCCATACAAGGGTCGTCCATGCTATTGCCAAGAAACAAGAGAAGAGTTTAGAGAGGAAACACATGTAAAACTAGAGTTGTTGAAGAAAATATATCATCTGAACAGACGGCAGGGGAAAATTTTGACATTCAGCATACCTCATCGACAGGAGGCTTTCCCCACTCCCCTGGTCGATAACCAAAACTGGCACCGGGAGGGATTGGAGCATTTAGACCAGGGATCTTCAGATGAGGATAAGAGGGTGGAGGACCATATCGCTGCCACATTTATTTGTTGTCAGTTGTATAGTATAAAACAGTATTGTAGTCGACAGGACATCCGACAGCAATTCAAAGAGCATACCTGCATGTTTATAAGCCATGGGGGTGGAGCACCATCAGGCATACCAAGAGCTTCTTTAAGTTCTCGTGACAGCATACCTGGTTTCATTTCTCTGAGCTTGATCTGTTAAATGCATAAGAAGATAGTATTATGTCAAGAAAACAATACACAGATGCATATGACGAGAGAACGATGTACAGATGCACACAGCTGGAGCTTGTATTTTTTCTATACTGTTAAGTCAATAGAGTATAAGCACCTCAAACTCTTTCCCTTCATAATAAAGATCACCATGAGCAGTCAACTTGGGTTTTGTTTGATATTTGAAAAAGGCATCATGCAAAACCTGCAGGAAACAAGACAATGGTGAGACAAGCCATCTTGAATGATAAACATGTCAAGATTGAATAACTGAAGGCACAAACAAGAGACAAAAGTTGCATGTAGCATAATCTAATATTCACATCAACACCACTATTATTAGTTTTCTATTACTATAAACTGACAGTTAAAACAAGTGATACAGTGATGTTGGTGGGAGCTTTAGGCTTGCATGACTAAAAAGTCTAGTACACCCACAGAACCACAAAGAATGTATATCCATACAACAAAGGCAAAACAAAATAGCAGTTGTGTTTGTTGTTCGACAGAGTAACAGGGGGTACGAACCGTCCATTTCAGATTTTTAGCATAGAATGTGGATAACTAAGGTGTGCAGATGGAAAAGAAGAAGTTGACCTGATAATCTATATCCATCTTGCCCATTTTAGGTTGCATACGCTCCCGCTGTTTCTGCTTCAACTTTTTGCTGTCCTCCTTCTCAATATATGCCTGAAAAAGCATTTAAAAGACCACTTAGGAGTTGTAGAAAGTCCAGATATTCCTAAAGTTATCAAATTGGTGAGGAACTGCAGTATCATGGGTATTCCATAATAGTACATAATAGTATCAGCTCTGATTCTGGTTTACCAGACACTTGGCCTTAGTAGATATAGTGCCTGGGGCATCCAGCCATTCCAACCAGTACGAGAAACCCAGCTATTATGTTCTCCCACACAATAAATGTGAACTAACAGTACGAGAAAAGTAAAATACTAGAATGTGTTGAGTTACCTGTCTAATTTTTTCAATTCCAGTTGCCGCAATGAAGTCAGGAAGCTGGAAAGGCTGTTTCTCAATACCTCTCTTTCCCTGAAAGCAAAAAATACAATGGTATAAAATCCAAACAATAAACAGACAAAGAGCCAAGCATGGCAATGCTCGATGCTAGGTTCAGCTTCAAATTTTGGAGATGACAAAAAAAATGCAATGGTACAAGCAAAATATGCAAAGGAAGAAAAATGGACACAGTTTCTAGCTAGATGGACCTTAATCTCTTTTGCAGAAGAGGCCTCATGTGAATTTAACTAGATCCAACCACTCTAAATTAAATACTATAGAAACCACTCAAGTATTGCATCACCAAGCCCGGGCTTCCAGGTTCACAGGCTGTTACAGCAGTCCCTGCAAGAATTACATATCTGTATAAGAGGGGTGAAACCTTATTGACGTTATGTCCCCACTCCCCCTCCGTGACTTAGAAAAAAATACAGTCCTTATCAACATACTAATCCATTATGCAAAACAACACGACCCATATTCATGTGAGGTGTATCACAAACCTGTAAGAACTTCCGCTTTTGGCACCAGTGTCTTGGGACAGGTACGGTGTTCCTGTAGGACTTCAGAAAAACAAGCAACTTTGGATCGGCTGCAGTTGCATCCCAGACCTAACAAGGAGAACATCAGTGTGTATCAGACAGAAACCGTCTTCGATGCAAACATAGATAGCCAACAGCATGAAGAGTATCATAGACAATAAAACAAGCAAAATAGTTCATAATGGTTGGTGCCGCTCTTGGTTTTGTTACATTTGCAGTTTCTTAAATGAGATTACACAATTCATTCTATGTTAAAAGATTTACAACTGCCGGCGAGCTTGATTCAAGCTGAACAGACCAAACAAGATGTACCTCGACAACATCAGGTCTGTGAGATATCTGTTTCAGGTTCGCAATCTTCATCCTCCGCTGCAACTTCTTCTGCTTATTGGAGAGCCCTCCTTCCTTCTTATGTTGAGTCTCCTGCTCCTCATCCTCAGAATCCGATCCCCCCATCTTTGCGGCATCTGTGCCACCCTCCTCCTTCTCCTCACCCTACAAACAATACACCCAAAATTGATATTTACCTTTGGTTCGTTCAGGGAAGCTCTTTACACAAAGAGCCAAAGCTCTCAAAGGATGAAACCAGGAACTAAAATCCTAACTCTACGCTAGAAATTCTAAATTTTTGAGGGAAAAAACAAACTGGGATACCTCGGCCGCAGCAACTGCAGAGTCAGTGAAGCTAAACTTCTCGAAGACACTCTTGAAGTCGTCGAGGAGGGCGTCGTCCAGCTCCGCCTTCTCCGGCACATACTCCACCTCCACCTAAACAAACCAAATCCCATCACATCAAAAAACCCAACACTAAGCGCGCACAAAACGAGGCGGGAAGTGGAAGCCCCAAGCACTCACCTGTGGGTTCGGGTTAGCGCTCACGTCCTCACCTGCCATATCATCCCCGTCCCTAGCCTCGGCGTCATCGTCGCCTCCGGCGGAGGGCGCGGAGGTGGCGGCCTTGTTCTTCTTCGCCTTCCGGCGGCGGCGGCGGCGCTCGCTCTCACGCGACTTCTTCTTGTCGGCGGATGCGCCGCCGTTGAGGAAGTCGGAGGTGGGGTCTGGGTTGGAGCCCACCTCGGCGGCGGCGGCCATGGTCGACGTCGTGGAAGGAGAAGAGACTAGTGGCTCGGTTGGGTCGGGAGTTTTTACTTTTTGGTTTGTGGTGAGTCGGTATAGTTTTGGTTGGGTTACCTGGGTCGGTTTGGAGGATTTGAGGCCGGTTTGGGCTTATTGGGCCACACCATGCGTCCCTTTGGGTTTCAACTTCTAAAATACTGTTCCCACATTTGTCTTTTTCTGAATAATAGAGAGCTAGTCAAAGCACTAATCTCAAATGGTAAAGATTAAAGTTTAAATCGTTATATCTGCAGATTATGTGTATTGATGTGTGGATGGATTATCACTAATTACTTATTAGTTATTGGTGAGATGTGATCCCCTAATCTCTTAATAATAATAAATCCTAAGTTACGACTTACAAGTGTTTCACACTGGAAATGGGTCATCCAGGTCAGAGATGTGAGAGAGTCGAGGCTTAAATTTGTATTAGCTGATTTTAAAAACTAAAACAAATACTTCAAAGACAGAGTATTATTTCATGAACTTGGATGCAAAGGGCTGAACATTCCAAATAGCATCTCTCAATTTGACTCTCTTTTAACTTCTTTTACAACAGAAACTGCAGCACCACCTGTTCTGTATCTCACACAACATAGAAACCATTGGAGCAGTAGATACCATGACACCATGAGACTGTAGCTTCAGAAAGTTCAGTAGTTGAACTCATAGATATGCATCCACTTGGTTGCTGCCCACTTATCGCCTCTAATAACAGGACATGACCCTGCAAGAAAATCATAATAGGATCATTTGCTTGTAGTATAAGAGTATGTGATACTGGCAACCCATACACAAACTGACTGACCATGCACACTGAAGAGGTCTACAGTGGCATCAGGGTTCATGCTCCAAAAGAGCAAGGCATCCCCCATCCTTGGCTTGATAGCAAGGCCTCTCCGGCCACACTCTGAAAGCTCATCATACCATGCCAAAGAACTGGCGTTCCCCACTGCGTCGGGGAAGACGGTCTCGCCCCCTTCTTCTACATCAGACCTGCAACCATTGCAGAAAAGATCTCTTCTAAGAGTACTGTATTCTAGGAATCCAATGGAGATCAAATGCAACAAAAAAGATTCGTTATTACGTTCCAAGAAAGCACACACATTAGAGATGATGCAATACATACAAATACATGATAAGAGTAGCCGTCCTCTGACCACCACGCTTTTGATTGAACTTGTCAAAAAAGTAGTCAAAGTGGGGTTCATATTTTTGCCCGATTTCATAGTGCAGAACATGGAGCCCCTCTCCGTTTTCTGTAAAGCAGCTTGATTCGGTATGATCAAATGAAACTAATAAGTATAAGAATCGAAAAATATAAAATGTCCAAGAACTTCACTTTGATTTGCACTCTTGATGTAGAAATCATAATACAGGATACCGATTATTTTACGTATATATCGTTCCGTTCCATGTATGTTAAGTTACATACCTGCAGGTATGAAGGTGTACGCTGCTATCCTATCCTCGATGGCTTGAACGATCTTGTCTTGCCGACGTTCTAGAAAAAAGCCGGAACTTGTGCGGGCCTTGCTGCCTTTGCTTTTACCAGTAATGCTATCAATTACTCGCGATTTCACCATGTGAGGTTTTGCCGTTTCGATTAAGTACTCACACTCCTCCTTGGACTATTAACAAATGGTCAAGTATAAGCAATTTGCTCCAAGTCAGATGAACTCAAAGTTTTCTCTGGTGATTTCAGAAAAGAAAAAAAAAACTCAAACTTTCTCTTGAGAAACTTTCAGTTAAAACAGAAGGATGCAAAGAACAGAACTGACCAGGAAGTTATGAAACAAGAAGGCACGCGGCTTCCACGAGATCACCTCCCTCCACAGCGCGCCCCTCATCTCCAATCCCCCGCCGCTTCTAACAACACACACAGAGAGACCATGCATCACCACGCCCATCAAATCGAAGAAGAAGAGGAGGAAGACAAGGATGGGATGCCATGCTAATGCCTCACCTCAAATCGCCGGAGGATGAGGATGCGGGGAGCGAGACGACGCCGAGGACGATCAGGAGGGCGGAGGCTGCGAGGAGCGTCGACGAGAGCGCCACGGCGGCCCAATGAGAGGGGGCACCGCCTTGCGGCCGGAGGAGCCCGCGGGTGAGCGGCCGCGACGAGGCCATGATCTTAGTACTGTTGGATGCCTCTCGCGCGCGACGGAGATGGGAGAAGAGCACGACGACGACTCTGCAGGTAGGAGAGGCTGCAACAACCGGACGTGTCCGATAACTCCATGCATGGGTGCACTACGTAATAGTCTCTGGTTAATGGGCCCGATGAAAGGGAATGCTCACGGGACCCACTGGCAGGCTTTGCGGAGGGTCACTGAAGAGTGGGCCTGTCATGGAGAGATGTCTATGTGTGTTTTCTCTGTGTGTGTGAACAGGTATGGAAATGATATGGAGCTGCCGATAACGAATTCGCTTGTCTTTATTATTGTCTGTCCCGCGGTTTTCTCAGGCCGTGTGCTCCCTCGACCAACATGCCATATATTGATCGTTATATTTAGGATAACTTAATCAGACCAAAATTCAGGATTCCACCGAAGATTTCTTCTTTTTTTTCTCCTTTTTTTTTTCCTGAATGGATTTTGTATCCATCAACTATGTCACAAAATCTGAGTGTTATTTTGTTTTAAAAATTGCATATGCATACATTAGATATGGTATAGTGTGAGCGATGTCATGATGTATGGAAGAATTATATGATACATTTTTCTGTGCATTACTTAAAATGAAATGTGATAGACTTCATACCAACTTTGATATTATATATACAGCAAAACATTTTTTTTTTCTGATGAGCATAAGCAACAGTGGGTGGATGCCATAAAATTATGTTTCTATAATTCTAATATGGCATAACAGGGGACATGTTTATGCAAAAAAAAAAAAAAAAAAAAAAAAAGTTAGCAAGGTAGAATATATTGACGCTATTTTTTATCCGATGTACCAATTAATTTGACAAATTTAGGAATGTGTTTAAGTGAATATTCATTGATTTTATTGTAAACAGGTGGCATTGATTTCAAATAAGTGTTTTATATATAGCTTCTAATTTATCATAGGTTTTATCTCAGTGAATTACTTGATTAATTAACAATACAATATTATTTACCCGACATACCTTCCATTTAATTGTGAACTTCATATGTCTATAGAAACAATATAATTCTTTTTTGCAAATCCCTTAACCATAATAAAATTATTACCATCACGCACCCAAAACCAACATCAGTGTACATCCCTAACCCCCGATGGGACAGTGAGAGCAGTTTTACCCCGAACACACTAAAAAAGTACACAATTTATAAAATCAATGAAGTAAAAGAAAATTAAAAAGGACTAACATCAATAGATTCAATACAATAAATTGCATATTCATCATAAAAATACATTCATAATATTATACATTATTTTTCAAGCAAATCAGAAGAAAAAAAAATAATATTAATGATTGCAATAAAGAATTATTGTTATGAGTGTTTCAATTTTATTTAAACTAAGAAAAAACAAAGAAAAAAAAGGTTAAATGAATTCATGTCTATTTAAACCATTGCATCATTTAAGTGTTAAAATCGCTTATACAAAATATATATGACAAGAAGAGGCTTATTGCTTAGGTGATCTCCAACGGTGGCATTTGCCGCAACTTGCGTCGACAGAGGCGGAGGGGTGGTCACCGCTTGCTCGGCGTGATGGGACAAGCACATGCCACAGGTGGAGGCAAGTGGGAGGTGAGCTCGCGGCGAGGGAAGCGCCAACGTTGGAGGAAACAAAGACGCGAGTAGACGCGTTTTGCGGGCCCCACCGAGAAAACGAACGACCAACCCTACCCACTTAAAAAAAATCTGACAGGTGGGGCCAGTGAATAAAAGGACCCACATGTCAGTCACGGGCTGCACGGTTTAAACGTCGCAAGCATTTATCGTGTGGGCCCCACGCCCACGTTCACTGTGCCCGTGTTAGTAGCCGCACGTACCTCGCGTAAATCGAAAAAGGTCACTGACATATGGGCCCCATATTTTGCGTCCTCACACATCAGAGGCTGTGTAAGATTTAGCCACGTCGCACACTGTTAAAGGTAAGTGGGGCCCGCCACACGAGAGTGCGCCACAGTTGCTGATGTCGACGACGCGCAAGAGAGCGAGCTACAGTCACTGTGCCGTGGGTCTGCGTAAATTAAGGCCCACCTGTCATTGAATTAATAAAATAAATGACCGTTGGATATAGTAGAAGGCCCACAGTTTTAATTTTTTTCTACGTACATGTTTAATTTTAGCCGTAGGGGATGACAGATGAGGTCTTTGTTGCGCTGGCTCACCTGGAAGCGAGGGAGACTTAAATGTAGCTGTTGAGGAGGTACTGGCCACGGGTCCCACCCATCAACGTCTAGAAAAGTGACCGTTTTAAATTTAGCGGTTTAAAAATAGCCATTGGATCAATTTTTAATTCATTTTGGACATAAAAAATCATAAAAATATCCCAAAAAATCACAGATTTTTTTCCAACTCTCCCCTATATAAAGACATGTTGTTTTACCATTTTTCGCTCCACATTTGTTCATCCATATTCACCCAAAACCACTTCATAATTGTTGCAAAAATTTTTAAAAATTCAACATGGATTCTAATCCATCTGGCGGTTTCGTTAAATGGCTTGGTTCTTCCCATTCTCTTAGCAAAAACACCAAAAACCCAACACCCAATAGTAACCCTGTTTTTCGCAGTCACCATATCCCTTAACTACCATCCATATCCACCGACTTACCAGCCATATCCACAGTACAGCCAAAATTATCATCCCTATCCACCACATGGCCACACAATTACACCGCCTCCACAGTATAACCAAAATTTTCATTTTGTTGGTATGCCGCCGACCTATCCGCAGTTTTCCCACCTCAACTGCACTCTGCGTCTGTCTCCGACAACGGCACTCCAAACTCTGCTTCAGCCTATCTGGCGGCTCGAATTGTCATCGATGACACCAACACTAATGCTATCGTGAACACTGGTCGAAAGACGAAGCGCTTACTGTGGTCCACCGATGATTGTTGGATCTAGGTAGATCTTAGTATCTAGCTTTTGATGATTAATGACGATTTGGATAAATCCATTGTGATTAGAGTTAATCTGAAGATGTCAGTTTTGATGGTCAAATGACAAATTAGATAAATCCTGATTTAGCACAAGTGAATTGAACTGATTATCGGTAAACCCTGAATTGGATGTTTCCTCAGTTGCGGGTTTGAAATTGATGCATATGTAGAGGGGGAGCTCGTGGTTACATCAAGCTTGTGCTGATTGATTGATCAAAATGTAATACGTTAAATCTGAGACTGATGACTCCAGTTGTGGATTTTATATCGATGCACATGTTGAGGGGGAGCTCATCACTTTGGTCATCTAGATTGATTGATATCTTGACATGAGTAGTATAGATCGTGTGCGTATGTGTTTATCATCTACGATCTATATGATTGTATTTTATCTTATATTCATTTGCTACTCGTTGAATTTAGTTTGTCGTGTCATTTGAAAGAGAAACCGTTGAGCTAACTCCTGTGTGGAGTAGTTTCTCTGGAGGTGATTAATGACGACTTATATATGAGACTAATGTTGTGTATTGAGTGTACGTATTGTAGTCTCAGTTTGATTGCAGGATAAAAGCGAGCAAGGGTATGAAGAGGATGAAGTCGATATGAGACATCTCGAGCGAGGTTGAGCTTAGCAAGGTCGAGCTTTGCGAGGACGAGTGTCAAGTAGTCGAGCTTCGCGAGGTCAAGCTTAGCGAGGTCGAGCCTTGCGGGGACAAGCGTCGAGCGGTCGAACTTCACGAGGTCGAACTTCACCTAAGGTAAAATCCAAGATTAAGGATTGTTTTCTTAGGATTTTACCGGTCTCGGTGTTTGGAGACAGACCGGGTTGATATGTTTCTTTTTACTAGTTTGACCGTACTATTAAGAGGGGTCGGAAACTAGTAGCTTGAATCTATCTAGTGCGGAAGGTCAGATGCATTCATATCATCTTGCACTAGTGTCTTGCATTGCTAGTGAGTCTAAGTGTAGTTCATGTGCATTAGATTAAATGTTTTGAAAACTGCACTTAGTCGTGATCGCCAGCTGTTTAAATTGGTTTATTTATCTAGAGCTGGTCGTGGTCGTATTTGCATATTCTGATTGTATCAGTGTTGATACGTGGTCGTGGTCGTGTCGCTTGTTTGGCGGCTTTATGTTTAGGGTTTGGGCGTGGTCGTAGGAGTTCGGACTGGTCGTACCAGTCTTCGACTCGCTTGCGTACGCTCGACCAAACCCTATCGACCACCTGTTTTCGATCGGATGTCAAGAACTGTGTGGTCGTGGTCGTTGCTAAGTGACACAAATCACATCCGCAAGAAAACGGCAAATCCGTATGTGCAAATACTCTAAAATTGTATTTGAGATGATTTTTGGATTGGACATTTTGACAGCAGGAAAGTTTCTGAATTTTCTAGAAGTTTCTAGACCTTTCTAGGTCTTGCTCCTGTTGACAAAATTGTAGAGCTTTGAGTTATATTTCTAACAAGCCAAAAATCACCTCAATCGGATCTATAGATCAAAAGTTATGCTTGTTTTACTGTCAGTATACAGTGGCCGGACAAATGCATCCGTCCGGGGCTATCTGTTCGAAGTGGCCGGACAGTGTCTGAAGTGACCGGACATTGTCCGGCCTGTACAAATTTTTTGAGCCGAGAAATGAAACGGACAAATGCATCTGTCCGGGGCTATCTGTCCGAAGTGGCCGGACAGTGTCTGAAGTGACCGGACATTGTCCGGCCTGTACAAGTTTTTTTGAGCCGAGAGTTAACAGAGAAATATCCATCTGTCCGGACGTTTTATCCGGACAAATGGTATCCGTCCGGCCTTCACAAATTTCGCCCAACGGTCACTGACACGTTTGCAACGGCTGAAATTTTTGTACTGGCCGGACAGTGTCTGAAGTGACCGGACAATATCCGGCCTGTACAACTTTTGGCCCGGTTTCTTGCAAACGGCTAGTTTTTCGTTGAGGCTATAAATACTTCGTGTTTGGCTTCATTTTTGTGTGCTCAAAGAGTTCATTCTTCAGCTGAAAACCTAGCCAATTGATTTGCATTTGAGTTATTGCATTTAGAGGCTAGAATTGAGCCCAAATCTTGAGTGATTTGAGAGAGAGAGCAATTGTGTGAAGTTAATAGTGCTTAGTGCACTTCCATCACCACTTGCATGCTAGTGCTAAAGGTTAAGCATCTCATTTGCATTCTTGAGCTTCTAGCACTCGATTTGTTCAAGTGAGCGAGTCCGGCTTGTTACTCTTGGCGATCGCCTTCGCCTATACGGTGCCGGAGGAGAGCCAAGATCTCTCCAATTGAAGTTTGTCGGAGAGGCTGGCAAAAGATTGTGAAAGGTGTGGTGCTCGCCTATCCGGTGTGGAGAAGGAGCAATTCTAGTGAGATATCCTTCGTGGATATAGAAGCGAGGCTCCGAGAGAGCGCTTCAACGAGGAGTAGGGGAGACCGGGCGAGTCTCCGAGACCTCGGTAAAAATATTGTGTCAATTGCGTATTTATCTTTTGCATTACATTCATCTTGACATAATTGCTATGCTTACTTTTGTTGCATGGTTTGTTGAATAACTTACAAGGTTGAATGCAACTAGTTGATTAAATTGTTTTAAGCCTCATTGTATAATCTAGCTTAAACGATTATCTTGTTGAAATTGTTTAATGGGGAAGAAAATTTAAAAGCCTCCTAATCACCCCCCCTCTAGTCGGCATTCTCTATCTTACAATGATGACATAAAATTAGTAATAATTTGATTTTCGTACAGGAATACTATTGAGGGAAATGTATTTACGTTTGACTTCGTTATTTAATTTTTTTTTATAATATGTATATTAGCTCTTGGCTCAACAATTCGCTCGATCCTATTGATGGAAACAATAAGAAGTGCGACACGTACTGGCCAACGTAGCAGCGGCATACAACGAAACAGTGCTAACAAGTAGTAGAAGAGAGACCAAACACTATAAGGACCACTAGCAACGAACCAACAAAAAGTTGGTCCAATTCAATGGTGTTTGGCTCCGACTGAATAAAGTCTATGCTAGCGGTCGTTCCGACGACCAACTCATGGCGCAGGCCCGCGAGATGTACAAGATGGAGATGAGTCATCCGTTCGTCTTGGATCATTGGTGGCTGTCGATTCGCGGTCAACCTAAGTTGTCTGCAACTTATGTTGATGTTCCCAACAAAAGAAACAGATTGTCCGACTCGAACACCTACACGTCATTGTCCAGCAACGATGACGTGCCACCAGCGGAGACACAGCTGGAAGGACGAGACGCTGCTAAGGCGAGGCGCCAAGGTAAGGGAAATGTTGATGGCTCGCAGGATTCTACGGCGGCAATAGGAGCAGATCTCGATGTCTTTATCCAAAATCAACCTGACCCGGCCGACAAGAGGAAAGATGTAGTCCGTATGTTGGATAACTTATGTGATGTGGCAAAGTCGAAGGAAAAGTTCGCCTTGTATAAGGCGTACTGGAAAATGATAGGTCTCGATAAATCTATCTTCGAGGATGCACAAAAAGTGGAGTACGATGCAGTGATGAAAATTCTGAGAGAGAAACTTAATGCCGCTAATGATTAATTATTTTGTTTTTGAATTATCTCTTGTAGCCAATCATGTATGCTCCGTTATTAATCTATATATGATTCTCTATTTAATTTTACTTTGGTATCCAACCATGAAAACTAGCCGTTGGAATATAGTCATTGCAAAGTAGCCATTGAAAAATTGCCGTTGGAATATAGTTGTTGGAATACAGACATTGCAAACTAGCCGTTGGACTCTTTGTCTATATATTCACCCCCTCCACAAAGTTTCTTCTTAGAGTCCACCTATCTTTTCAAACGGCGCAATTCTTGAGAAACTCAGTGTCAGTAGCCATTCACAAAATGTCATCTAGTTCTAGTTTGAGCACACATAGCTCTGAGGAGGATGCCATGAACCAAATTGAGGATTTCTTAGTAGAATTCATAGAGGAGGAGGAGGAGGAAGATCGTATTATCGCTGGTCTTTACGCTCAACTCGATGCTTCATCATCCCGCAGACGCTGCCGAAGCAGCAATATGAGATATGTTGAGAGAGACCGCGAAGAGGGGCATCAATGGCTTGTTGCGGACTACTTCTCTGAATATTCAGTCTACCCCGACAGTATCTTCCGCCGACGTTTTCGGATGGGGAGACCCCTCTTTTTCCGCATTGCCGAAGCTCTAGGTGGGTGGTCCCCCTATTTGACTGAAAGAAGGGATGCCACTAATCACCGTAGACTCTCCCCTTTACAGAAGTGCACCGCAGTAATGCGTATGGTCACGTACTTTGGCCCCGCCGATGCCGTCGATGAGTATGTGCGGATGGGGAAGTCCATGACGATTCAATGATTGGAGCACTTTGTACAAGATATCATCAACATATTTGACGACCAATATCTTCACAGTCCCATTGTCAAGGATATCCACCGCCTACTACAACAAAGAGAGTCCCGTAGCTTTCCAGGTATGCTGAGAAGAATTGATTGCATGCATTGGGAATGGAGAAATTGCCCCGTAGTATGGAAGAGACAATTTACTCGTAGAGATTATGGAGTCTCGACAATTATATTTAAAACGGTAGTTTCGTATGATCTCTGAATATGACATGCTTTTTTTGGTGTTGCAGGCTCCAACAACGACATCAATGTGCTAAACCAATCGCCTTTATTCACCGATATGTTGAAAGGGTGGGCTCCTCATGTTCAGTACACTGTCAACGGTCGACAGTACAACATGTGGCATTATTTCGCCGATGGTATATACCCGGAGCGGGCTGTCTTTGTGAAGACGATACCGCTCCCACATACGGTGAAAGATCAGTTGTTTGCGTAACACCAAGAGGAGCGAGAAAAGTTGTTGGGTGAGCTTTTGGAGTTATACAGTCTCAGTTTGCCATTGTGCACGGTACGACACAATTTTGGCGACAGTCAATCCTCGCGAAGATCATGCGGGTTTGCGTCATCTTATACAATATGATCGTAGAGAACGAACACGATAACAATGCCGAGAATTATGACTACAATGATCATCCGGGCACTGACGAGGATTGACACCTGGGTCAGTTCAAATAAATGAACTGTTGGTTCAAGACAGATTCGAGCCAGACACGTGCCCGGCGGTGCGAACTCAAGTCATTCTGAGAAGCATCAGCCCGAGGTCGCAGGCTTTGCGCGATCAGGTTGCAGGTTTTGCGCGATCAGGGCGCAGGCTTCGTGCGATCAGAAGTTCGTATGCTATACGCGAACAGAATGTCGGAGATGTTGCGCGGTCAGCCAACATCCCGCGGTCAGAACATTCTCGACCAGGGTACTTGGAGTTCATCTGTCCGGCTATCCCTATAGCGGGAATACCTCAAGTATCCCAAATATTCCTCCACGTGGAAGACCAACCGTCAGGAGGTTAATACGTGCAGTTATCCATGAATAACACGTGTTTAACCTGCGTGGAGGTTAAGAGCGGTTCTCTTAACCGCATCCAACCATCCAAGCAACTGTCTGATGCAGTTACGATATGGCACCCTTTCGACCAGTATAAAAGGGTGGCAAGGTGCATCAAACAGGGGGATCGAAAATAGAGAGAGATCAACATTTCTGATACGAGCGAGATACAACACATCTCAACCACTCAAACAGCCAAGTCTACGGCCTAAATTAGATAGTTTTTTACAAGCCTTTCTGGCTTCATTCTGTACATTGACATAGGAAAAACCATTCGTCTGTGAAGGTGTTTTCCTGCTATCTTGTAAACCTTTATCACTTATAGTGAAATCCCAACAGGACGTAGGGCTATTACTCCCACCATCGAGAGCCCGAACCTGTATAAACCTTTCTGTGCTCCTGTTCTCCATTTTTCTACATACCTTCCCAGAGGGTCATCTTGAAAGGTCTCGCTATTACAAATTTTGCATAAGTTCGGCTAAGGACTCCGAGTCCGAATCGTCGACAGGCACATCCATGATAGTATCATTTGTGATCCGCATTGAGAGTATGCCTTCATTCGAAGATGTATTTCGAAAAAATGCTACTATCCGTACTCAACCTACATATACAACTAAAAAGAGACTTGATCGAGCACATTTGGCAATGTTTCAGAGGAAACACTGGCGAGTAGTATCTTATTGAATTTCGTAGTAGACATTTATTTGCAAAGTTAATTTTAGTTTATTTCGCAACGATGTCATGTACCACTATTTGAAATTTAATATCTGTTATTTTTATGTCAAGTGTAATTTTTAAATCTAAAATTATTTATTAAAATTTATGAATTAATACAAATTTGTTAAATATATAATTGTCAAATAATATAGAGTCAAGCAACACTCTTACTTGGTGTTTACTTAGGAGTGTGGGGTTTACGTTAAGAGCCAAATAAGAGTTAGATTGTCGGAGATTCGACTCTTGTTTGACTCTATAAGATGATTCTCATACACATGATATAAAATATTCTCCTTAAATAAGAGAAAAAAAAAAAAAAAAAAAATCGGAGACAGCCTACGCGGGCAGTGCCGCTAAGAGGATACAAATATATGTTCGGAAGAAAAGCAACAATTAGCAAATCATGGTTTGCCGCTGCTCATCTAAAAAAAAAATCAGCAATTAACGAAACCAGCCAACAGAAGCTCCCCATTATACCCTCGAGCCTGCCCTTCTGAGCCAGACATATACCCAGCACTGCCAAGTGGGCCCAACCACCTCCAACAAACCACCGGGCCCAACAGCACAGTGACTATAGGGGCGGCATACCACCAACCCAACCCCAGGGGTAATAGAGTAATTTCAACAGTACAAGCCCTTTCACTTCTCCAACTTCTATTAACTCCTCCTCCCTTCCCTGCGACAGATCACCATCTCCTCCTCCAGATCCCGAGGTGCCAAACTCGCCATCTCCGCGCCATGGCCACGGCCTTCGACTCCCCCACCTCCTCCCCGGCGGCCGCCGTCCCCGCCGCGGCCTCTCCCTTCGATGACGACGCCTTCCTTCGCTTCGACGGCGGCGGCGGCGGCGCTGACGGGGAGGTCCACGTCTCCGGCGACGGCTTCCCGGTCTCGCCGGAGCCGTACGGCCTTCGCACCGACGTGTCTTTGCCGTTCGGGATGCCGGAGTCTAACGGCGGGCTGGAGGAGGACCCGTTCGGGGCCCCTGCCGATGGTGGGCCCGTCCTGCCGCCGCCCATGGAGATGGCGCCGGAGGAGGGCTTCCTGCTGCGCGAGTGGCGCCGGTGAGGGGTGCTTCCTTGCTTCTTTCGCTCAGATCTGATTGAGTTTGGTTCTAGCTTTTCCTAGATCTGTGTGTGCAACTGTGAGGTGCAACTGTGAGGTGTGGGGTTCGGTAGTGGTGGATCTCTGGAGTGTACTGATGATCTGATCTGATTACGTCGAATAATTGGCTGTTATACCTAGGATATAGCATGGTTTAGAGATTTAGTTAAGTATGTTTCAGCGTAAATTTGGTGTATGTGATGTTGTGATGTGATCTGCTTCCCCAGCTTAGCTTAGCTTAGCTTAATGCACCGCTGCTGCCTGTATTAGATCTTCAGGATTTTAGTTGAGCAGGAGAGACCATGTTAGTCTCAGAAGCTGGATGAGTACTCGTATTCAATTTGCTCTAGCTTGATCCGTGTATCAGGGGCTAGATAATATCTCACTTGGGAGCATGGATTTTGCTACACTCGGGAAGTCCTGTGATTATCTCAGTTTGCAACCATCTTGCAGTATGTCTAATAAAATGCTGTACCATGTTAACAAAATTAGTGTGAAAGATAAAGGATGCAGTAGTCTACATGTAAGAATAGCATTTTAAAAAGAAAGCATTGTATCGTTTTACATCTTAACTTACTTGTTTGTTAATGGATATCCCAAGTAGGAACGTAAGACTTTGGTTTCCTCCATTTGTGCACAAGAATTTTTTTTAAGTAGAAAAATGTAATGTTTATACTTTCAATTTGTATTAAATTTCCGTCACTTTTGTGCCTTGTGATCGGCTTTGGGAGGAGCAAGACAAGCTGCCCTCTTTTTAGCTTTTGTGTCCTCTCAAAGTTAGAGAGATTTAAGATTAATTAGCTGCAATTGCGTGGTTAGTCTTTATATGGTTTGAAATTTTATTTATAAAATATATATAGAGATGACTTTTTTTAATATTATAATAGAGATAGAGTTGGTTTTAGATATGATTTTTCATATAATGAATCTATACTGTTGTAAATATAATGAATGAAATAGATTTTTCTCTATTAATGTGGAATTTTTAAGAATTTTTCTTTTTCTAGAATTAATGTGAGAACTTTGAGTATTTTGTGTGGGGCTAGAATTAATGTGATGCTTTCAATATCATCAGAATTTATCATATAATAGAAATCACGAACATTTGCTTGATCAGCATGGTTATTTGGTAAGCACCTTCTTTGTTCCTCTTCATCAATGTTGCCAAAGTATTAGTTATGTCCAAATCGTCTCAATGTAATCTAGGGGTAACTGCTCACCTTAACCATAAATTTTCAGCAAAAGCAAATAAACACCATAATGACGACAATCTAAGGTTCACCATCATCACATGATTGTGATGGGATCCAAACCTTACTGAAGAACCACATGAGGAACCTACCCAACTGCACAGGCAAGGTTCTTGGTATGGCACGATTTGGCTGACAAATATTTTCCCCATAACAAGCAAGATTCCAGACTTACCTTGCCTGTCCTGGCATTCCAGTGGCCTATTGGTGGCAAGGGTGAAAATTAATGAAGCACCCAAGTACAATTGCCAACAAAGAGATGATAACTGACACTGTTTATTCCTGCCAGAGCAAGGCTGGCCTAGTCATGATCACAAATTCACGACCTTAAGCTTAATGAGTTGGGAGTGATCTAGATTATCATTTTCACAAAATAGTTATTTATTTCAGGATTAGATGTTGTTTTGTTTGATGAGTGCTGTTTGTATTAAAAAATGATATTCTACCCAGCAGAACAACAATGTTTTTTGTGTAGCATTATTCATCTACTCTGTCAGCGATTCTTTTAGTGCTTCCTTCTGAGAGCAAGTGTTGCTTTGGTGTCCTTTGTCCTTTATGGTGCACTATTTTGTCTATGTTGGTTGCCTTATATGGAGAGTCCTAGTTTGTTCTAGGAAATAAAGTATCAATTACATAACTGTTAAAGAAGCAGGCAATTTAGTCATACATTAGACTGGTTGTTGGAAGAAAGTCCAGTTCATGGCTTCATAACTATCTGCTAATTTTTGTCATGTATCTCATGTAGGCATGTAGCACTTGTCATTCTCCAAATCTTGTGTAATGCTGTTGCTCTTTAGCCACTAGGTTGATATACAATAATTTTAGCAATGGTATGTGAATGGATGAACCACTATTGCATTAAGAGGCTTCCATATATGTCACTGCTATATAAGGAGTGCTGAGATTTGTACTGTGTATCTTAGTATATTATTCTGAAAAGTATATGCTGATGCCAATTCTCAACAGTCAAAATGCAATCCTTCTTGAAGAAAAAGAGAAGGAGGAGAAGGAGTTGCAGAACCAAATTATCCTCGAAGCTGACGAGTTCAAACAAGCTTTCTATGAGAAGCGAAAGCTGAACATTGAGACAGGCAAGGGCCAAAACCGAGAAAAGGAAAAGGTATGTATTTTCTCAGACCTTGACATTGTTGTTGACGAAATAGTTCTCTGATGCTTCTTTTTTTCCTTGTGTCACTGCTTGCTGTCAGCTTTACCTGACCAACCAGGAGAAGTTCCATGCTAATGCAGACAAGCAGTACTGGAAAGCAATATCAGAGCTTATCCCACACGAGATTGCAAACATTGAGAAGAGAGGTTCGAAGAAGGAGAAAGAGAAGAAGCCAGGCATTGTCGTAATCCAGGGTCCAAAGCCGGGTAAACCCACAGACATGTCAAGGATGCGCCAGATATTGCTGAAGCTGAAGCACACACCCCCGCCACACATGAAGCCACCTCCCCCACCTGCAGCAGCTGCCGGAAAGGATGGAGCTCCTGCAGCTGCTGCTGGAGCTAAGCCGGCAGCGCCTGGCAAGGATGCCCCTGCCAATGGCACTGTCCCAGAGATGGAAAAACCTGATGCTGCAGCTGCAGATGCACCTGCTACGAAACCTGTTGCTGCTGCCTGAATGAGAAGGGATTTGCTCAGCTAATTATTTGCAGTGAGATATGGCACTACAGTGTTGCAGAAGAGATGGTTACATCTGGTGTTGAACGTCTGAATACCGGCATGGTGGAGATACGCTGTATTTTTTTTTCTAGAAATATTTTGGAACCTTATTCGTTCTTTATATTGCATTTTGTAGAGAGAGGATTTGTATCCTCTTAATAAAAATCCCAATTAGGATGTGAATGCGTGTGTTACTTTTGAATGGTGATTGTACTTGGAGTGTGGGATTTTGCAAAACTCGTATTTGCATATAATTTCCTTGGTTTTCGTTGGAAGCATCGAAATGGTGTTGTTGGGCCTTGGTCACCTATGATGTGAAGAAATCATGTAATTTGATGAAATGCAGTGACTTATTGAAGGAGAGGCAGGTGTGGAAGCCAAAAATGGCCCGAACGGCAAGCAGCATCTCCAGCCTCCTCGGTCTGCCATCCCCCCTCTTCCTCAAACCTCCTCCTCGTCTCCCCTTCAAACCCCTCAAGCCTCTCCCCCCCCTCCCCCGCTCCTCCCCCTCCCCCCCCTCCTGCTCTTACAACGGCTGGGCCGATCTCGCCTCCTCCTCCTCCTCCGCTCCTGGCCTCCCCTTCTCTCTCCCCCTCCTCGAGCTCTCCTGGCATGGCTTCCTCCCTCTCCTCTTCCTCCTCCTCCTCTCCCTCTCCCGCCTCCGCCTCCCTCCCCTCCCCCTCCTCGCCGCTGGCTTCATCGCTGGCTTCGCCGCCAGACACCTCTCTCCATTCTCCTCCCTCTCTCCATCCCAACCCCAGCGCCTCGCCGCCGTCCTCGCTGATCTCGACGCCAAAACCGGCGTCTTGAAGGATCAATTGGCACGCGGCAGTGACATGGGGGCTCTCTTAGAGGCTTTGGATCGCGTGCGCTCTGGGATCGGAGATGCCTCCAGGTTGGCCGGCGACGGGAAGAACATCGCGCCCGAGGCGCTTCAGTCTGTGGTTTTGCCGTTGGGGGATGTCGTTAAGGAGATTGGAGACAACTTAGGAGGGTTCGCCCGGGAGGCCGTGCGGGAGCTCAGCTCGCCGCGGAAGAAGGCCAAGGAAAAGGTCGCTGCGGTGAGCTTGGAGAGTGCTGTCGATGACAAAAATTCAGATGTTGTAGTGGTGGATAAGGGGAAGAAGGATCAACAAGATGATGGAAAGAAGCTGCTGGATTCGAGTGCTGACCTTAAGACACAAATGACACCGGTTGGTAGCAGCTGTTCACATGGTGTAGGTGAAAACAAGTTTGTGGATTCGAAGGATGGGAGGAGAAGGGTGGGTGCACTTGACATGCTTCCATTTGATGAGGATGTTGATGGATTGGAGGATGCAGGGATGACTGTTGGGAGCAAGCGAGGTCGGTCAGATCGGCCGGTCTTCAAGTACAACTACAGCCACAGTGGTATGCGGAATGATTTGGTTGATCCTTTGGAAGGTGATGGGCTCGTACGCGAGTCCATGGAATCATCTTTGTTAGAGAGGACGCTTGAAATACGGGATAGGTCATACAGGTTGAAGATTGGGCGTCGCAAGGGTAAGAGTAAAGTGAGTGACACAGAAGTGAGGTCAGAAGATGAATTTGTGGGCGATGCCACAACTTTGGATCCTGTGGTTCATGACCGTGACAAAGATTTAGATGGTGAGGAATTCAGCCGCAACATTAAGGACGCTGCAGAGATTTTGAGGAAGGCAAGGGAGTTCATGATGGCCAGGACTGATGAAGAGACGGCAGATGCATTGCTTTACAAATCTGCAAGGCTTCTCTCCACGGCAGTAGCTCTGAAACCAACGAGTTTGGTAGCAGTCGGTCAGCTAGGTAATACATACCTCCTCCATGGAGAGCTTAAGCTCAAGATAAGTCGTGAGCTGAGAATGCTCTTGGGAAATAGCAAGGTGTTTCTGGATGGGAGAGAGCATGGTTCACAGTTTAAGAAGCTGGACAGGAGAATTTTGAGCAGAGAGAGCATTTCGTCTGCACTTGTCGATGTTTGTGAGGAGTGTGAAAGCCTCCTTGTCGAGGCAGGGAGAAGCTACAGAATGGCCTTGTCAATTGATTCAGGCGATGTCAAGGCTTTGTACAATTGGGGACTGGCGCTCATCTTTCGTGGCCAGCTACTTGCAGATGTCGGACCGGTATGGACATATGTATGCTTTTGCTTGCTATGTTTATTCTAAAGCAGCAATTTGCTGCAGTTGTTGTCTCTTTATATGGCAATGGTCCTGTACAATCAGTAAAATGGGAATAACGGGAATCTATCAATTCTAACCATCGCTATCTATGCAAACATTTAATTTAGTTGCAAGGTCTTGCTTTGTGCCCTAGCAACTCTTATATGTACATATATCAATATACGATAAAGTTGCTATATCTGTATGCTAGGGAAATATAAACAAATTGCAAATTCAGGGTTTATTTACTTCTTGCTATTTATTAACTAGATTTGAAACTTCTTTCTACTTGTTTCATTTACCGGGAGAACTGATGCAGGAAGCAGCGCTTGATGCTGATAATGTGTATTTGGCTGCAATCGATAAGTTTGATGCTATGTTGTCCAAAAGCAACACGTATGCACCAGAAGGTTTGATACCACTGTCTGCTCTGTCATATTCTGTCTCCAAACTTCGTTAAGAAATTTACCATTTTCAACTTGTGTGAAAGTAGTTGCTAATTCATTTGCTCTTGTTAGAAGCATCAGATTTGCGTATCCCATCACTGTTCTTTTCATGTATCTAGAAACTATTAATTATGTACTCATGTGAAGTTGATATGGCATTGCAGCTCTGTACAGGTGGGGCACTGCACTCCAGCAGCGATCCCATCTCTGCTCTCGGAATAACAAGGAGAAGATCAGGCTTCTGGAGCAAGCAAAGAGTATGTATGAAGATGTGCTGTATGTAGAAGCAGATAACAAGCTGGTGAGAGAAGCGCTGTCATCATGCATTTCAGAGCTTAACTACCATGGACGATGGTTATAGCCAGGAAGGAACATTGTAATTGCTGATAGGAAACTAGGAAGACCGTCATACATGAAGCAGATTGGATCGTGGAAGATGTAGCCCAAATCTTTCTTGGTTGACACATGTGGTTGCATAAATATTGATGGCCCTTGTTTTTTTTCCAGCTCCCTTGTGTGATTTGTTTTGAGGATAAAAGACACAATGAGACTTAATAAAGGGGGAGATCTACACATATAATTCTCCTGTTTCCTTTAAGTAGCACTGCTGATAAATTGGTTGCATATGTTATCTTGAATTACAGAAAAAGAGACATGAAAACTCTTGTTGCCATCAGCATTTGCTGATTATAGCAATTCTACTATCTGAGGATGTTTTTACTCTGCTAGCTAACCGGAATAACATGGAGAGCCACAGAGAGACAACTAGTGACATTGGAGGATCAGGGGAACTCAGATACAACAAGAATAAAAAGACGAGCAAAATAAAAAAAAAAAAGGAAAAAAAGAATAAAGGAGAAAGATTGCTATCTTTTAACAAAAAGATTTGATTAGAAAGGTATCTATCAATTAATGTAGTGTTCGGTTTGAAAAACCATCTCATATTAGAATAGATTTATCCTAAGTTGGATGGAACAAAATCATTTCACAAAATTGATTAAATGATTTTAATCTACAATTTTTTATTCAATTTGACTTCCTGTAGAATGAATTGATCATTTCATTCTATTTATCAAATAAAAACATTCAAAATTGCATAATTCTAAAATAGAGACATTGCTCAAACCAAACACATGCTAAACACGTAGAATTTTTACAAGAAACAGTTGAACAATTTCCTAGTTTTAATCATTTTTGCCCCTAAGTTCTCTCCACTTTTTTTCAGGTCAAACACTCAAGGTTTCGAGCTCTAGTACATCACAGAACGAATGAAACAAGAATCTGAACCGCCAACCATAACTCTAGTTTTGCTATTCACAGTATGCATACGCTCTCACAGGCAGTACTATCTACACGCCGAAAAGCTCAGAAGAGAAGAAAGCACAGCACAGCAAAGACGGCAAGGAAGAACCACATCTGGTGTAGCCAGCTCTCCGCCTGTCTCTGCCGCCGTGCCACCCTCCAGTCACCAACGTACAACCTGTTGCGGTGCAATGCCGATGGTAGCGCTGGAATGCCGCCCCTGAACGCCCACGGGAGTATTGCCATGGCCATGCCACCGAGCACACAACCGGCGTTTGAGTGGAACACCGGTGCCCAGCTCCGGTAGTCCGTGTCGTTGTAGTTGTAGTACCCGTATTGTTGCAGCTGGTGACCGTGGCGAGGCATGGCCTGGATGTTGAAGTAGACACTGTTGCCGTCTGAAGGATGCAGGTGTTCGATGTTTGGCACTGATGGCCGGCTCGGTATCCGAATGCTCCCCTTGCATTCAGCTGCATCTGTCATGATGCCACGGCCGTAGAGAGGCACGACGCGGTCCTTGGAGATGGCGGCCTTGCAGACAGGGCACTGCCTTGAGCCCTGATGATCGGACTTCAGCCACCGGTACACACATGGCCAGCAGTAGAGGTGGCCGCAGAGTGTGACCACTGGCTCCACGACAGGCTCCAGGCATATGTTACAGTCAAAGCACAACATGCTAGAGGCGACATGTGTGTCTCCCAATTCACGGTTCTTTGCTGATGTCCCATCGACAAGCTGCGATTTCTCCATGTCCATGATCAAATGCTCACAAAATCTGAGTATCAAGAGCAAGCACAGATGTAATAGAGGTTAGCAGATATGCAACAAGATTTGGCTAGTATCAAGTTATAAATGTTACAGAGCCTATCTCAGATAGGAAGAATGCAAGAGGCCTGAGGAGAAGAAAATTTTCATCTAAATATGAAGTTGCAGTGGTTGAGAGGGAGCCAAGTGATAGGAAAGAAAGCAACTTCTTTGGAATCTTGCTTGCAATGCAGCAGCAAATGCATACTAACATTTTAGATTGCTGAAATTGGTGTTCACCACCCTAAGGAGATCTTACATATTTGGCCTATTTGGTGGCCAGTCATGAGCAAATGGAATAGTAATGGATGATAAGGAAAGGTAATCAACAAGTATTAGCACAGGACTTGTGACTTGCGTGGGCTATCTACCACCCAATTATTTTTTTACTGGAAAAGATCTAATCATTTCTAGCTTATGAAGAATAATGTGTGATGTGTCATCTGGATAGTACAATATGATAGACACGGAGTTGACTGGAATAGCTATGCGATATTCATAAATCAAATCAAATATATACAATTCATGTAAACATAATAAGATAACATGTCAATTTATTGGTAGTACAAGTGGAACTTTCCTAGCAAATATTCTTTCATAATATAATTTGCATCAGGGACTTATATTAAAGAATACCAACAAACACTCCCTTGATCCCTTCTCCCCCAATAATGACAAAATCATCTCTTTTGTGTTCTGATTCCTCACTTTTAAGGTATGTGTCACTTTTTTTTTATAAAAAAAAATAGGTTTATGTCAGTTGCTTAGTACTTTGACAAGGACCGGCACATTTTGGAATTTAGGGCGTTCTAGATCTTGACCAATGATGTTAGATATTTGGCAAATGCATGGGCCCAATTAGATGAAAGGGGTTGATCATTGCTGGTGAGAGCATCATTTATAAATATCACAACTTTTGATCAAAAGTATGTCTTTAACTCAAAATTAGACTCCAATACATTCCAGTTCTCTGAAATACATTTGACTAGTATGATGAATATAGAGACAAATTTCAAATTACGAAATTTGAATTGTCTTAAACTTTTGGTCCATGTAGAACACAACAAAAGCTTGATATTAGCCAAGATTAACATCAATTGAAACATTCAAAAGCTTCAGAACTGTGTATTAACATTCAATTTTTCTGCTTCTCTAAGTTAAAGAGAGAGAAAAAAAGAACTATATATGAACCATCATAAGAACATCAAACATTATATAGAATTTATGTTATCAATCTTATATAAAGTATGCAATAACTAAGAGGTACAAGTTAAGCATCCATTTCAAGCAATCATAGAACTTGAGAGAAAAGTAAGTTGTAGAGTCTGTATTAGATACCTACTTTCTAATTAAAAATAACAAAGAATTAAGGTCAAAATTCGCCGCAATGAACGTACAACTGAGAGGAAACAAGCAATCTACTTCTAACGCGAGGGATGAAATCACAAGAGATTTCGTTGTACTTTCGATGGCACTTCCAATCTTGTTCGCTGATACGCGCAACCAAAGGAACATTGGAACTAAGTCGCATTACATATGATGGGAAAGAAATTGTAATAAAGATTACAATTCCTCCATTTGCAAGTAACCGCGTCAACCATTCAGATATGATGATAAAACTCTCATAGAACAGGGAAAAAGCAGCCCCCCCAAAAAAAAGAGGAAGAATACAGAAAACTTTTGATATATGCACATACCCAAAAATCTCTAAAGAAGAAGCAGCAAAACCGAATCGAAAAAACAAGTAAATATTCCTAAATTGAAGAAGAAACGAAGAAAGAAGAACAAGAACTAAAGCAGAGCCATCACAAGAACAGCTCGTGTTTTGAATCTAAACTTGACGGCGCAAGAGCACACAGAAGAGAAGCAAAGTAATCGCCTAATAATGCAGAATAATCTCCGAAATACATACAAAAGAAGCACACTTACCCTTTAAGGGTCGTCTTCGTTCCTCTCTTCCTCTCGCTTGTTCTCTTATCGGATCTTTTCGGACTCTCTAGAGACCCGCTAAGCCAATCGTGTGTTGTGGAGAAGACCAAGTGAGACTTGTCACTGCGGCCAATTTATATGCAACAAACACCTTCCCATGCCGCGGTTTTGCCCAAGTCTCAAGTTTGTCTACCAAGATATACAAACCGATGGGCTTTTCTTTCTTTCCATATGCCGGTGCGTGCTAACTGTCTGCCTGGAATAAAAAACTTCTGTCAAGGTGGATCTTTTTTACTTAATATGTTTTACATCAAATTTCTGATAAAAAAAATATATTCTCACATAAGAACCACACTGACATAAGACATTTTACGATGGTGTCGGTGTTTGTGATTGAGTGAGTTTCATATGAAATTAGCTGGGTCAATTGATTTTGCCTAGGATTGTTTTGAAGTGGTTATTTGGTGTCTTGTACCAAACGATGTTATTATTAGAAATTGTGTGGTGTGAGTTGATAGATTACAATATATTATTTAAAGTTGTTTTTATTATTTATCATATGAAAATAACATAATATATCTTACTATCTTTAATGTTGAGAAAAATTAATGAACTACATTGTGCCATCACTAAATCCTCTTTATTCGTCAAGATTGTAGACCGTAAATTAGACATTGAATGTTGATGTATAACATGTGTTTATTAGATGAGAGACGTTGTTTTCAATATGATTTTTTTTATCTATGGAGAAATGATAAAAGCGAAGCATAACTTCAAATTATATGATTTAACCAATCCATCCTAAAATATTTGTTGTAGCTAGGAAAAAAAGTTGCCTTTCTTGAAGGACATCATACCTAAACCTTCAATAATAAAATAAATATATAATTAATAGGTGATATCGGATGTCTTTGTATTCATTTTTGGAAGTCTACAAATTCTCATAAAAATCAGAAAAAGGAAAAAAAAATCACTCATTTAGTCATATTATATATCAAATCATAGAATGTAAAAGGCTTTCTTAAAAACTCAAGCTACAAAAGATTCCACCAAGTGGGAAACAAAATACCAAACCAACATTTTTCTAAAAAAGAGAAGTAATAAACCAACCCAACCATGTAATCAAAGCTTGAGAACTGAGAAGAGAAAAAGGACAAAACTATGCAGTAGGATTTGGGGACCTTTCTTCCACATTTTACTGGATAGAAACGATATGGTCTCATCTAATTTATATATATATAAACATGTCATTTATCTCAAAATGGCCAATAAAACTCGGATTTATTATTTCTCTTGTAATAAGAAAAGAAGTGCTTAGCTGCAGATTGATTTTTTTTTCTTAGTTACAGATTTGTGTGATGTAGTCAAAACTCTCCCCAGTTCAATGTGACTCACAAGTTATCATAAGAACCAAAATTATTTTGCTCGGGGGGACCAATTATTTTCTCTCTCTCTCTTGGATCTGTTATTTAACGAATCCATAATAACTCATAACAAACTGTCACCTAGATGTAATGTAAAGAAGAGTAGCAGAAGAATATGGAGTATACAATTGCAATGCCGTTCCTCTAAAGCTCTCGTGGAAATCGAGCAGGGAAGAAAGGCGAAATAAAAAAAAAGAAGACAGCGCGTGAGATGGGAGTTTGACACCTTTTTTCAAGATTCGAATTGACGTGCCGTCTTCGTTGGGATAAATCTAACGCTACTTCTTAGGCTGTCTTCAATGATTTGTCGAATCGGTGCGTGTCGAACATGTCGACTGGTTGAGCGGTTGAAACAGCGTGTCGAAACGACCAGTGATGCACAGATACATTGTCGTCGTGCGACCGCTGATTTGTGGGCCCCACTGAGCGTGTGTCGCGTGAAGCAGCTCCATTGGAGTTGGTCAAAGATGCGACCGTACGTGTTTTGTGGGACCCACAAAGTTTTGATGACTGCGACGCTTCACACCCGAAACAATGATTGATAGGTAGGAATATAATTTCGCGAGCCCGTATGTCATTGAATGAGTGGGATAATTTCTTTGATTTGCAAGGCGAACACCGTAGGCTCCACTCCTTAAATGCGTAAGAATTTTTTGTTTCCCACGCTTAACGTACTCACTCAAAACCTAGTCACCGACAGTTAGGGCCAGATATCGTAGGGCCCACTTGTCAGAAAAATGGTTGAGTCAAAGATGAGTAATGAGGTGATATTGGTGGGACCCACCACCCTAGCAGTGCAGGAAGAGGCACGCGTCACAATTTTATGTGGTTCGGTATATTATTATTCGTTGTCTTGTGGTGGGGTCGTATCGGATAGAGCCTGTATGTCAATTTCTGGTGTGGGTGTTTTAAATTGTATAAATTTAAAATACGGTTACATCGCCTCATTTTCATCGCTCAATATCCTCATCTTTACACTAGCAACTGATAGTGGGCTCATGGAATTTGTGTCCCATCTGTAAGTAATAGAAATATGTTTTTAAATTATTTGGCTGTTGTTTTTTTTTTAATTGGGTCAAATTTTCTAGCCCATTTAATGATAAGTGGGCCTTGTCTGTCTCAGGCCCACTTGTCAATGTATATTTATTGTTTAGCTATTGTGTAGATGAGTGTTGTTAATTTATTTTGGGGTGGGACTCACCTATCAGCGACAATACTTTTAGTCGTTGGAAAATTAGTTGTTACAAAAGAGCTGTTATGTAATTTTTTATTGTTTTTTATGAAAAAAATTCATAAAAAATTTAAAAAAATAAAAAAAAATAACTTCACTATTTCTCTATAAATAGGGCCCTCATTTGCTCATTTCACCAGACTTATCTCACAAATCTTACACTATCATACACTACTTTTACATTATTTCCGCACTATATTTTTTTTAGAGTTTCATATGCATAGTAATCCCCTCGAGAGTTTTCTAAACTGGATTAATTCTCCTCACACACCTGGAGAAATATGGAAACAACCGGTAATCCAAATCCCTCACTATAGCCACCCGATAATACAAATTTTTCACAACCATCTTATCTTTCCAATTATCCTTTGTATCCCCCAACCCTCATTATTCACATACTACTCCATCCGCATTCCCCTCCATATGTATTACCTCCTCATATCCACACGGCCATCCATTTGTATCGTACAGGTAAAATTATCATTTTGTCGGTACGTTAGCCAACTATTTGCAGCCCTCGCCACTGCAACCCCCGTCCAAAAATTAAAAATTCGCATCCTCGTCAGATTCTGGTATGGCACATTCTACACCGCATGTTGTTATTGACAATGATGATGACCATGTTCTTCCAAGTCTTGCCGAGGGTAAGCGATTGCTTTGGCCAGCGGCCGATGATGTTTGACTAGTGAGTAATTTGTTTTGACATTCAGTTTTCCTGGAAGAAATTATTTCAAAATTTTGTGGTATTTAATTTGAGAGGCTAATATTCATTTCCTCATGACAATAGTATATTTTGGTTGCGCAGATCAGTGCGTGGTTGAATAATTCGCTAGACCAGTAGACGAAAATAGTAAAAAACGTGACACATATTAGGCGAGTATGGCAGCGGCGTACAACGAATGTAGCCCAAAAAATCGGAGAAGGGAGGTGAAGCATTGTAAAGACCATTAGCTCCGGACTAACAGAAAAATTGTTCAATTCAATAGTTGTTGGTGTAGGTTTAAGGAGGTCTACGCTAGTGGTTGTTCCGACGACCAACTAATGCCACAAGCACGCGAGTTATACAGAAAGGAGATGGAGCACCCATTCGTTATGGAGCACTGGCCGATGGGTGTTAGGGATCTACCTAAATGGAACTGAACCTACGTCGACACCGACAAAATAACAAGACTGAATAAGGACGGCATGCACACATCGTCCTCATCCAACCCAGATATCATCGTGGAGGAGACGCGGTCAGAAGATCGCGACGCAACCAAGGAGAAGCGCAAAGGAAAAGGCAAGAAACAATCTCCCTTATACAAACAGACATGCAAGAAGACTTACAAACCTGCGTTAAGGTTCACACTGAGCGCGAGGAGGTAACAGACTGTGTGGTCTCCTCTCTAAATGATCACAACAAATTTAAGGGAAAATTAGTACTTACCAAGTTTTTCATAAAATTGGTGACAACAGACAGATCAAAATTCAACGACGACGAAATAAAAGATCATGCAGAGCGTTAAGTTTGTTAAAGATTTGATCAAGGAGGCTAATCTAGACTAGACTATGTCGTGTATCATTTTATTTTCATTATGTACCTGTAGAATTATATATCCATTATTTGTGCAATTAAAATATCTTGAGAAAATAACCATTGGACGCATCTGTTTGTAAAATAGCTGTTAAAAGTTTGCAATTGAAAACTAGCAAGTGAGATATTTGATTTTGCCCATATAAACTGAACCATTACAACAAATACTTCTCATTCTCAGCAATGTTCCCTCCTTTGAAGACCCTCACTTCGCATCTTTGAGTACTCTTCTTTTCTAATGGTAGAGTTAGAAGAACGTCTTATAGCCAGTATGTTAAATACTGAGCACTCGACAAACCAATTTCCACCTCTCACAACGCGACATGTTGCTTGTCGAGTCCTTAGAACTCGACACGTTGACGTGGCGAACTATTTTTTGTAAAATATAGTATTTTGGATTATTTTTGCAATTAATTTTTTTCTATGAATTATTTATAAAAAAAAATTCCAAGAATAAGTCTGCCTATTCTTAGTTGCACACTTACACTTCATGATGTGAACAATTACACATGATTCTGTCGTCTGGGGGCAATATGTTTGAAAAACGGAAATCCTGTAGTTCCACAAACTCCCAACCGGTTACAATTACATCTCAAATAAATGAAAAATTTGATATAACCAATACTGTAATCCCCAGCGAAAGAGCAGCCTCGATGAACACACACAGGCGTGAAAAGGTTCATGCTTAGTCTACAAGAACCTGTCAACTGTCGCCACCAAGGTGGTCTCTGGCACGGCGCCAATCACAGTTTCTTTCTTCTCGCCGTTCTTGAATATCACAATAGTGGGGATGCTTCTGATGCCGTACCTTGTCGATACATCTTGGTTGTTATCAGTGTTGAGCTTGAAACACTTCAGCTTACCACCATATGTTTTTGCCAAATCTGCAATGATAGGGTGCATCAAACGGCAGGGACCGCACCATGGAGCCCAGAACTCAACGAGCACAGGAATCTCACAGCTGAGGACGAGTTCATTCCATGTTGATTCTGATACGTCAGGCACTGTAATGCGAAAGCACCAAGTAGCAGTCAAAGGTCCCATACAATGCGATGAAGTGGTTGCATGCAAGACAAAAGTCATGGTAACATAATGAGGAGAGGTGCAACAGAATCTGTAATATTACAAAGCCCCATGAAAAAGAAACATCTGTTCCCATGTGGACTCACACATCACAAGATAACATCCAAATAAGAAGCCATCCACACACCACAATATAACATTCGCACAAGAATCCAAGGAAGTTGTGTTTGTGTGTGCCTGCCTACGCATGCCATCCAATCGTGCCCGCGTAGAGATTGAGTAGATCAATGCTAGGCACTGACAAGCAAAGACAGAAAGCAATAGCAACCTACGGCTTTTTGTTACACTGCGGTGAGATGGCATAGATTTCTGCCTAAACTAATGTTCATTCTTACTGTGTACTTAATTAGCTCATTACTGTGACATCACTCATAAATTTATGATGACTAGATACAAGGACTTTTTAGTGTTACTAAGACTAAAAGAAAGAGACCAGATTTTTGCAACAATGATGGAGCTTCTCTTATAATTCCACGTTTTAAAATTGTAGCATAGCTTGAAGACGGAGAGATAAGCAAACAATTAAAAGTCATGTCACAAACAATATTAAAGCTTATGGGAACTGTAGAATACTTTGCACTGGTCGGAACATATGAATTGCAAAATTATTGTGAAAAAAGGATGCATGTCAGTCCCATTTTTCAAATTTTAGGCCTATTAAAACAGAAAATCATCCTACCATCATCAGCAGATAGTACCATTATTGCTTCTATGCCAAACATAGGACATTCCAATTGGAATGATGCCCATACCTGATACCTCTTAAACTTGATCAACAAAAATAATTATAAGCTAAGCCACAAAGTAATTCCTATCAGACTATAAAGTCCTGGTAGGAGGATACTTGTGCAACATTGAGGGTAGGAAGAGTCACAACAGGCGGTGATGGCACAATTTTCAGGTACATCAACAAGCCTCCTTGTTATTTAGAGGAACAGTTCACGTTCAGAAACAAGGTAAAAGTAGGAGGAATGATCATCGAAACATATTCCACTGCTTAAGGAAAGATGAGCATGCAAACCCCTAAAGCTCTGTTCTATGCGACCAGTGGACTGCCCCTCTACCATATAATGCACAACGGCAAATCAATCCTATATTAATAGCAATATCTATCCATGGAGTCATTGCATCCAGTGATCCAGGTAGGTCCTGATGCAAATCAATGCTAGGTCTTCACAAACCTTAGCAACAGAGCTGACATGAACAAGCAAATATTATATCATCCATTGTGGTTTACAGGTCTGATTAAGATACTGGCATGGCTAGCAGGAGGCGATGATCAACATGACGTTTAATTGGCATTAAGAGAAAATGAAAGATAATATAGTTCTTCCGAAATAGCGTGACGGTTTAGTCTAACTCTACAAAGCTTCTCAGATCAATCCCTAACAGCTTGGTTAGACGCTAATGCAATTGAATCCTATAATAGAAGCATGCATGCTGGCCCAATCTAATTGTAACGCGATATACAGATCAAACGCCCAAGTGTCATGATTGAATGACTGCGCGCAGAACTGCACATGAAAAGATCACATCAGAACGAAATCTAGTCAATAAGAATGTTAGGAGCCGGGAGCGTGACGCGTTAGATCTCAGCAACTCAATCAATCCACCGTAGAACCATACATGGATCTCCTCAGAATAAGCAAGTAAGAATCACAGAGGATCGCATATCACAGAGCCCTAACAGCGCAATTCGTATGCATGCAGGCAATGGAAATAAAAGGCGGGATCTTACCGTCGTCCAAAGCAGAAGCCTCCTTGGCCTTGCAGGCCACCGCCGCCACGCGGCGTGAGCAGGAGGAGGCCGAGACACCGGCGAGCAGCCGAGGCGGAGGGCGGAAGGAGACGGAGGAGGAGAGGCGGATGGCCAGCCGGGGGCGGGGGCGGGGGCTTGGGGTGGCCGCGACGATGGCTTCCGCTGTGGACACGGCCATGGGAGTGGTTGGATTTGGGCCAGGCAGCTACTGGGCCTCCTGTGTGTCTGTGTTTGTTTAGGCCCTTCTTATCACAAAATGCAACCAATCCTAATTCTTGATTTGCACAATCCATTGCTCATGTTGTAATGGTGTCAGCATCATAAATGGTGACAGCATGCATGGCTGTCAGTGTAAAATGCTTCCAGCATCATCACTGCTCTGCTTTATATATATCTTATAGAGTCATGTGTGTGATGCATCTATCTGTGTCACTCCCTAATTCATAAATGCTATGGTTGTTGCTGTCGTCTGATGCCTCTGATGCAGTTTGGTTGGTAAGGATGGTCGGTAAGATCTTTAAATGCTTCTTGTTGGTGCTTTCTTCCATTGGGAAGCAACAAATGGCATTTATGTTACTTGAGTGTCTTGTGTTCCTTCCCTCTTTATTACTTTCTCCTTTTCTTTCCAAAGCAACAGATGGCATTCCCTCCCTAAATAACTCGTTAATTTCTCCTGCATCCGATTTTGTTACAAGGTTGGTACTACTCAACAGCGTCGAAATGCTCGCTCTCAGGTAGGAACAAAGATATTAATTATTCACACTATACAAGTGAGTCAACTTACTTGCAGCACTTGGTCAAATTAACATACATGACTAGACTAGCGTTTAGTACGTTTTTCCTGAGCCTGAGTTATATGCTGTATGCCTTCATATCTGCAGCATGCAGCAAGTATGTTTGCCACTACAAGCAGGAACATGGTCGGCTCCAATATGCAAACCGCATTGCAAAAAATTTATGTTACCTTGGACTTTTGTCTGACCAGACCAGGAGCTTGCAACTCAACAAACAGCGCATATTGATCTCAAGGTTTGTAAGGTCAGAACGAAACGAAACAAGTATACAGTACGCGTTTGGTAAGTACCTGCAGAGGCATATATGGGACCAGGCTAGCTAGCATTTGGTACGCACGCGCGGCAGCCACAACTGACATCCAATCTATCAGAGACTACGTACTAACTCTTCATCGATCCTAGATCATAAGATAATATCATCTACGTACTACCTTGGACATATCTCCCTCTTTGACCATAGACTTGGACCAATAAGACACGAAACCTCCTTAATTTGCTCATATGAGGTTTAATGTTCACTCATCTTACTTATGCATTTACGCTGGATTCATGCCCTACTTTTATCTGACTGATTTAATAAATTATACGGAAGAGGTACATTACATTACATACGTATAAGGTACATGCTACAAGCTTTTACTATTACTCATCCATGACCAATCACCAATTCACCACGTCCTACTGGAGCAATAAAAACACTTAACGAAAATAATGGCATGTTTCTCCCTTGCACCTGCTCTGTTCACCGTCTCTCCATCTAACAAACATGGTCTTGGGCCAACTAATCATAGCTCAGCTTATAAGACATACAGACACAAAAACACTTACTTTGGAAAATTACACTTTTCCTTCAATACACACAAACAAAAACTCCATTGATCTTTCACGCAATTTGGATGGTACTCAAAATATAAAGCCAGAGCACAGCTCATGCACCATACTCTTTATATACAAAAACTTGATGCAGAGAAGCACCAGTATTATGAACTCTCTATTATGAGCTAACTAAAAAAGACAAAAAGAAAAGAAAAGAAAAGAGTATATGATGGATGCATGGATCATCATATAAAATCATACACCTTTGGAGAAGTTGCTGTCTCTGGTGTTGCTTGCAGTGTTGTGATCATCTGCTAATTGTGGAGAGGGTTTGGTCCCTGAGGAACCATTCTTCTCGAAACCGCCGTATCCATCGAAACAATGGTGTCATCATCGTCTTCACCTGCTTCTTGAGAAGGAGACATGGTTGGAGAAAGCTCATGGAACCTCCAGCTCTTGCTTGCTTCTTCTCTCATTGTTCTCAGCCCAAGGCTTGAGCTTGGCAAGTGTGGCAGCACAAGGAGCAGCAGGAGGAAGCAAGGAAGCAGCAACTGTTGGAGCAACCTCATGGGGGGTGGTGGGGGGGGTTTGGGGGAGGGGGGAGAGAGAGAGAGAGAGATGTTTCAATTCAAGTTTGCAAGGATATTTATAGGGATTTCGTGTCATTGGAGTGGTGAGGGACACCAGTAACAAGAAATGGAGCTCATAATCCTCTCTTCTATAGTCCTGTGGTTCCCACACTGGTTGTGGACTGATCTAGGTCAGTCAGACCATAGTTATAGTTAACAGGATGGGAAACAAAAAGGTCAATTCTGCTTAATATCTAATAAGCCATGTATCCATATACAAGGGGTCCTTCTTTGATCTATTAAGAAATTCCCTAGATTAGAGATAGGGTGTTGACATTCTTGGAACATTGTGAGGTGAAGTCCTGGATCCATTATTTTTAGCCTGCAAAGGGAAGCAACTATCAGTAGCGCTTTGAAAATTTGCCCCTAGACTTGATTGCTGATGGAAGTTCTTCTTTGGAAAAGCAGATAACTTGTGCGGCCTTCTCAGCTAGGATTAGTTCGCTTCATGGACTGGAACTCCACACATGGTAGCTACTAGTTAGGACTATTTGTTTGAACTTTGAGAAACTTAAGCTAAATAAAGAGTGATTCAGCTTCCATGTCCCAATCACATAAACCTCACTTCTGGTGAAAACAGAACTCACTCTTATGTTCGTTAGGGAAGTCATACTTGCCAATTACATACTGACACGAAGAAAGTTGCATTTACCATCTTATACATACTGTTTGATCAAGCCTGTTTTTCAAATATAGTTCTGTGCAGTTCAACAGAACCTGACTCACTCTGACCGTACTTAATGACATAAGATTTGACAAAACTGATTGCCTCTGCACCAATGAGCGTGTCTATCTCTGTTTGCCAATGTAACCTCAATATAAGGACACTTATCATGTTTAATATCAGGCAACCAATTTGTTGTTGTTGTGCAATTACACTTTAGCTGGAGATTACCTGGAATTTGGTGGACCTTTTGTACCAAAACCCTAGCAATTCTGTGTACCATAAATGCTACCCAGTACATGACACGTCCAGGGATGTGCACCTTACGCTTTAATGTGTCATTAAATTTATATATATGCAAATACAGGCTCGTTAGATGTTGTACTAGAAAGTGTATGTGATTAAGGCTTTTGATGCAAACAAGGTTATGAAAACTGGCACCAGATCGATGACAACCAAAGTCGCCGATATCAATTTACGACCGTATGACACACTGTACTAATACGTACAACCTCAACAGAAATCCTGCAGTTTTGGCCTGCTTTTCTAGCAAAACTTGCGTAGTTTTGATAGTTTCTTTTCCATCTTTTTCAGGAAAACTACTGTAAAAGAATAATGCAAAGATTGCTTTAAATGACAAAAAATTACTCAACTCCAGCTAATTCGGGAATTTTTTTTTATGATTAATCCATTAAAAAAATTAATTTCAAAAGTAACTCAAAATTTTAAAAAATAGTCAAAATGACCATCAGTCATTAGACGCAAAACACAATTGGGTTTCGGTCGCTTAGCGGGACAGCAACTGAATATGTGGCAGTGCAATTTGGCCTCGTTGGCCCAACCCACTACCACGCGGGCTTTCAATCGCGCACCGAGTGAGCAACTGAAGGCTGAATATAAACTCAGACATGGCTTTTTTTTTTTTTATCAGTTCAAACGGCATTTTCAAGCCACAACAAGAATTGAGAGCGACTCAAGGAAAAGGCAAGAGAGAAAGAAAGAGGAGGAGGAAGGGGAGAAGGAAAAAAGAGAAGAAGAGAAGGGAAAAGGAAAAAAAGAAGGAAAAAAAAGCAAAAACAATCAACGATTATTCGTTCATTGTGAAAATTCGTGAACTCGTATGCAATATGTAGATTTAACTGTTTATATTATTTTAATGTCAAAGGCAACTAGAAATTTATTTTTTGGTATCACCTTAGAATTTATGATAGATAAAAAATTATTTATTCACTTTACCCTAGGATGTAGAACAAATAGTTGTTTTCATTGTTTAAATTCGTATGATTTAGAGTTTAAGACTGATAGTTTCGTTTCACTTTAGGATTTAAATTTTTTTTTGTATTGTTTAGTTTATACTATTTTAGGGTTAAAGACAACTAGAGATTTATTTTTTGGTATCAACCTAGAATTCAAGACAGGTAAAAACTTATTTATTCGCTTCACTCTAGGATGTAGGAGTAGGACAAATTTTTTTTTTTGCATAGTTTAGCACCAAAACCAGGAAGCTGGTGGACAGTTTGAAACCACAAAGCTGGCTAGAGGTCGTGCTGTTGACAAAAGACAAGATTTTTAGTTGTGGATTTTTTTTTAAATTTTTGCTATCAAACTTTTAATAATATTCGTTTTAGGGTTTCATCATAGTTGCGTCTTAGACTTTTTGGCGAGTATCGCTGCTAGTCCTATATTTATTTTGTCATTATCCAGCATTCTAGGAATCGGGTCTTTTTGGGCATTTTCCTTTTGGGTCGTTTGGGTCTCATTTCAAATTTCTGTTTGATGTATATTAACATTCTAACAATCACAATACATAGATAGGCCCAATTAATTCAATCATATGATAGTCCAGTATTACAACAGTGTAGATTTAAAGTCATCTTTAAGGATTATTCCTAAAAACATTTTTTTGAAATAGAAATTTCTATATATGTAGTAAAAATAAAAAATTGGAAAATTGTTGTATTTTTGAAATCTTGATTAATACGAACTCTAAGACTAAATATTAGAGAAAATTAAAATTTTGAATTAAAATATTAATTTCTTGAAACATTAACTAATACAAATTCTAACACTAAATATTAAGATTAAAAAATTGGAATTAAAACTATGAAATTTCTGAAATTAGTACTAGCCCGTGTAAGTACATGGGTTGACGACTAGTATGTTTATGAATTACAGAGTTGATAGAAGCTCCCACATTAACACAAAAAATAAAAAAATTCCTATGTTAATGGATTAAAAGAAAAAGATCCGGCCATTTATGCAGAGGTCCTAAGTTAAAACGACTTAAATTTCAAGCATAGAGAAAAAGAAATGAATCCAATCCATCTATCTGATGGTCTTGAATTATAACGATTTAGATTTCAAATCATTGTTGGCAAGAAATAAAAAAGATCTAATCCATCCATTTGCTGGTCCTAAGTTAGTGGGTCTCTTCCACAACTATACTTTGGTATAAATTAGGAATTAGAAAATGAAAAAATCAGAAATAATTATAAAAGAGAATAAATAAAAAATCTACTTAGAAACGCATTTTGAAAAAATATACTTATATATAAATTCAGAATTAAAAATAAATTTAAAACTAAGAATTTAAAAATCATAATTAGGAATTAAAATATGAATGAATAAAAAATTCTATCCAAAAATAAAATATGATATAAATTTGGAATTAAAAGTAAAAATATAAAATAAATTCATAATTAAAATAAATTTGGAAATAAAAATGCAAATCAAATCCAAAATTAAAAATAGGATGAAATATAGTAACAGAATATACAAGTCGGCAAGGCAAAAGAAAGCATGTCACAATGTTGGAATATTATGCATATCGCATTCAACAACTCTTGAACCAAGTAATGACCTTGCAATTCAGTGGTCATTTGTTTCTCCGATTATTAGTAGATGCAGCTGTTGAATATAGCCTCTGTTTAGGGTTTCGGTGATTAATGAAAAAGAATGGAACTGATGCGTTTATTCCGAGTGGCTGAACTTTTAGGTCAAAGCATAGTAATGTCGTAATAAAAGCGAGAGATGGAGAAAACCCTATGATTGATGGCCAAGATAAATATGAAGGTTAAGATTCATTTCTTAGATTTTTACCAGTTGTTGATGGTGAAGTCGACTGGATTCATTTTTAAAGTTTTAGATTTATCGATCATACTATTAAGAGAAATGTAGCCCTAGTAGCTTGATCTATTTAATGCTTTGACACTCAAGTGCATACTCATATAGTTTAGAAGTAAATTAGGTAGAGTGTGAACTTCAGAGATAAAAATTGTGCACTTGTTCAGCAGAGATGAATGAATCTATTCGAGCACAAATTGTCTCATATGGCCGGACAAAGTTTGATGTTACTAGACAATGTTTGGCTAGTACACAAATTTGGTCGTGACAGTAAAAATCTTGGTCACACCAATAAAAGAACTAATCGAATCAGTAAAACAAAATTTTGGTCATGACAGCAAAAATCTTGGTCACACCAATAAAAGAACAGATTAAATCAGTAAAATAGAAATTTGGTCGTAACGATAAAAATCCTAGTCGTACTAGTAAAAAAACTGATCATTTCAGTAAAGTCAAAACTGGTCATATCAGTACAAGATCCGTTCATGGTCATCTCAGTTCAAAATTAGTTGGATTAGTACAAAACTTGTTTGTACTCGTATTAGTTCAAAATTGGTCAGATCAGTATAACCAGAGACACATACATTTGTCCAACTTATTTGTTTGAAATGACCGGACATTGTCCACCCAATACAAAAAGAATGTAAGTGTAATCAAATCGTAACTAGAGACAAATACATTTGTCCGGACGAGTATGTATCCATCCGGCCTTCACAAAATTGTATCAAATGATCACTGACAAGTATATTAATTACCCAATGGTGATCACTAATCACTTGTACTAGCTGGACAATGTCTGATGTGGCTCGACAATGTCCAGACAGTACAAGCTTTGTCTGAAATTTGGCTAACGGCTAGTTTCAGCTCATGGGTTATATATACACTTCAATTGGCATTTAGTACAAGAGCTTTTGGCACACAGAATTCATTGCCTGTTGTTACAAAAGCTAAGAGCATTCAATTCTTCATTCAATTTACAAATTCTTGCATCTAGAGCTATCAAATTGTATTGAATTCATTAGTTGCATTGAAGAGCTAGTTTAGAGAGTGAATTGTGTAGGATCAAGGATGCCGACTAGAGGGGGGTGAATAGGAGGATTTTAAAAACTTTAATTTAAAACAACTTTTGCAAAGAAAATAATCAAATGCAGTTCAATATATTAATAAGAAAAGATTGAGAGAACAAACACAACAATTTTTACGGAGGTCTCGGAGACTCGCCCAGTCTCCCCTAATCCTCGTTGAAGCACTCAAGTAAATTGAGTCTTGATCCAATATCCACGAAGGATATTATCTACTAGTGGTTGCTCCTTGTCTATTCCGGAAAGGCGAGCACCGATGCCTTTTACAGCACGCTGAGTCTCTCCGACAAACTCCGAACTGGAGAGATCAACAGCCACGCCTCCAAATCGTCTAGGTGAGGACGCTCACCAAGAATAATAAGCAGCAAGGTCTTCTCTAGACCTCTAACAATCACCGAGAAACTGATAGGATGCAAATGATGCGAACAGAAAGCACTCAGTGGATCTGAAAATCACTCGACTTGATCAAAAGATCAAGATTTTATATAAGAACTAATACTCAAGAGTGTATAAGGTTGCAAGGCTGTTGGATGTCTAAAACCAATGCTTAAAGCCCCTATTTGTAGCCTCAAGTCTCAAAAGAGACATTGGAGCTAAAGCTAAAAATCAGCAGCTCAAACTGACAGTCAGTTTGGGTCACGACCAGAAAGAAGTAAAATCCAGAGAAAACACAGCTAGCTGTTTGAGGTCAAAAAAGGAAATAAATCAGTGCAAACTGACAGTCAGTATGAGGAATTGACAGTCAGTTTCAAACTTAACTGCTGGCAAAAATCACGGATAAAACTTTGCTAGCATTTTGTGGTCGTATATGGAAACTGATAATACAAACTTACAGTCAGTTTGACCACAAAAGCGACCAGATCAAATAGAAACTCAAATAAACTAGCTAGAGGTCGAAATGCAAACTGACAATTAGCATGGGCATACTGACAGTCAGTTTAGTACAAAAATTTTCAGCTCAAAAAACACACTCTCTGGACAACTGTCAGTTTAATTGAACTGACATTCAAACTGACAATCAGCATAGCAAGCTGACAGTCAGTATGAACAAAAATAGTCATAACTTTAAAACCAGAAGTCCAAATTGAGAGTTTAATAGCTTGTTTGAAAGATAATTTTAAGAGCTACATTTTTGTCAACAGAAGCAAAAACCAGATCTACCTAGAGTTTTCTAGAAAATTGAAAAACTCTTCTGTTGTCAAAAACTCAACTGAGAATCCAAATCTTTCAAAACTAAAATCAAATCAAATCCAACCAAAATGATGTAATGCAATGACCTAATAATTTCTCGGTTCATGTTGGGTATTTAGAGAGGACTTGCAACCCCTCTTTATAGTACGGTTAAAACTAAAAACAAAATTTCCTAAACCGATCAATCTCCTTACGCCAAGATCAGTGAAAATAAAATCAATATTATCTTAGGTCTTTTGCATCTCTCGATTTTTTCTTCATCTTTGAGCTTTGCGACTTGTGCTTGATCCATTCTACGTCGGGTTTATCTTGATCATCTTGCATTTCTTTCCAACAAACTCTGTATCAAAATATCTCAGGAGCACAGTCAGTATGCAACAAATTGTATTCAATACATCACTGGAGTTTGGTGATCTCTCCATTGACAATGTTTGTTGGAGAGGTCCATTGTTTGGGTATGAAGGCTGGGTGCTCGGCTATCTGGAGAGGGGAAAGGCAACCACTAGTGGAATTAAGGCGATACTCCCATGTAGAGTGTTTCAACGAGGATTAGTGTAAATCGGCAAATTTTTGATATATCGGAAAAATCGATTGTGTCATCGTTTATTTCTTTCTCTTGAAAATTTCATATTTAGAGATATTTGTTGTTGTCTTGATCACTCTAGGAAAGCAAAACCCTAATTTTTGCAACTACACTTGTTTGTGATAATTTCACATTATTGTTTTAGATTAAGATTGTAAATTGGAATTAAAATTTTAAAACCGCCTATTCACCCGTTGTTTGTCTACTACTAAGTTCTACAACTAAATTCTACTAACCTATAGGGTTTGAAAGCAGTAAAGATGCAAGTATTAGAAATATAGGGTTAGAAAGTAGTAAAGAAGTAGTAAAATTAGGGTTTAGAAATTCATGAGAGAAAAACCTAGGGTTTCAGGATTTCTATAACCATCGGGCATAATTCTAATCAAGGCATGTAAATTACGAATCAATTTTAAGTGTTTTTCAAGACAGATTAAGTTATCAGTATAACGGTCAGAGAATCGCTTCCACAGTTAAGTCTGGCGAGAGTCTCTCTCTTGTATTATTACTAATTTCAGAGTAAATATGACATCCCATGTCGACTGAAAAATCAAGAAATCCTCACGTTCATTGGAAAAAGAAAAAGATCTGACCATCTAATAAGGTGGTTCCGAGTTATAACGGTATAGATTTATGAAAAAGATTCTTAACTAATACAACTGTAAGACAAAAATATTAAAAATTAGGAATTAAAATAATTAAATATCTGAAACCCTAACTGATACATACTCTAAGACTAAAACTTAATGAAACTTAAAAATTCAGAATTAAAAATATAAGACTAAATATTAAAAAATATTTAAAAATATGGAACTAAAATTAATACTAACATATAATTTATCTTAATTTGTAAAGGGGTATTTTTTTAATCGGCCTTTGTAAAATATTAACTAATACTAGTTTGTTTGAACTTGAAAAATTAGAGTTCAATGTCTGTGATGGCGATAGGTCTGTAGCAAGTGAGCTCAAATATTTGTATAAATCCCAAATTCACTAGGATTAGGATGGTTTTTGTTTTCCAGGAAATTTTATGAATAATCTCATGCGAAATTTTCTGTCTGTTGTTGAAAAAAATTGTACTCCTTTTGCTTCGAAATTCCTACATTTTTTCTGTGTTATATCGAAACATCTCTTTTGAATAATTCTATATTTTTCCTATTCGTATTTCATTTCTTGTATTCAAAACAGGCCATAAGTTCAATATATATCGTGTTAGTTGACCATTGTTGCCCTTGGACTCATAGTTGTCGTTGCGGTTGCCTTAACTATTGCTTCCTTAGCCATCAGAGCTGCTAGTATTGGCATCAGTGCACTATCAAAGACGTAACCCTTGTTCCAAGGAAGATAGAAGGGGAGGTGGATATAGGGAGAGAGGGAGAGAGATGAGGCGCATTGTCTTCAAATGGGATTGGTCGTGAGGAGTAGGACGGAAAAAAATTAGACATCTTAACAAGTTTTTTCCTGGTGGATTAGGCTAGAACGAGTTAGAAAATTTACATTTCAGGCCATGTCTAAACGCGAATTTTGATTGACCCGAATAAAATTGTGGGTGGGATTTCACTCTCTATGAATTGCGCTAGATCACAAGTTCGCCAAACAAAGCCTTATTAGTTTGGAGACCCAGATCCAATTGTTGTGTTCTTCTTTGCGTTGCCGCCTGCCTCCACCTCCCTTCTTGCATGACCGCCTCACCCCCTTTGTCTCCCTTGTTGTGTAGCCACCTTAACCTCTCCACCTCGTGCTACCACCACCCTCCTCAATATCCACCTCCAGACTCTGTCATCTTGCTGGTAATTACATACTCTATATGTTTGTGTTTAGTGATTTGTGCTATTGCTTACTATGCATGTAGGATTTATAAAACTTTTGTTCTTTCTTGTTTCCTATGAGTAACAACTAATAATAGATTGTTATCAGTTTCCTAGTATTTGCACAAGTTGTGTGTTAAAAGTAAATAAAGAATGACTTCTTTCAAAAAACATACTAGAAGAAATAATATTTTTCAAGAAGGTCATTGGAAGACATATAAAATTATTAAGTGAAGATATTTTTGAAAGAAGGTTCTAGAACTTAAAAGTTGGACATCTTACAAGAAGATCCTAAAATTAACTTATATTTTGCATAGCAAGAACTCTCTAGAAAATTAGAGAAAATGTAATTTTGCAAAAGAGCTAAGAAGTTTCTAGATTTACCTAGGATATGAAATTTTCTAATAGACAATAGAAACATCTTGATATTTATTAGAAGGTATATTTTGTTGTATAGTTAAGATCTTACCATATGGCAAAAATCCAATAGTATTATAAGGCCATAAATAGGAGTGAAGCATACTATAGAATGTCATGGGAAGTTATAGGAAGTGTATTGTTTAGAAGTAATATAAATTTACAATATTTACGATTATAGTAGTAATTATTTTGTTTGCATTTATATAATTAATGATCAAGTATAGTAATGTCTATGAGGACACTATAGAAAAATATGTTCATTTTTCACCTTGAAAGCACATAATGACATTCTTTTAAATACATTTTTTTTCCTTGCACGACATGTAAAGAAGAACGGAGGTAGTATATACTAATAGAGAACCAAATGGATAGCAGAGATCTTGATAGGTTAGTGGGGTATTGAGGGGTTGTTTAGTTGAGTTTCAGCTTAAGTTTATAAACTTATGAACTGAAATTAAGGTTAAATACTCAACTTATTTTAAGATTATCCTATAAGTTTATTAGAAGCCTCCAATAATCTGAAACAAATGGGAAAAAGTTTGTCGGGCTTTATATGTTGAATCCCCTTTATGCGTGTACAAAAACCGTCTATGATGCAATTGCACACCAAACATGAATATCAATCACCAGTTCATAATAATAATAATAATAATAAACCACTTAAGTAGAATAAAGTAAAGGCCTTAGGCCTAAGTTACAACACAAAGGCCCATTGAGAGCAAAAATAGTGTATAAAGGCATAAGATCCTTCTATCACCTGCATCCACTACTTATCTGCCACTATAAATAGATAGCAACAAGCATGCACCTGAGAGTGAGAGTGAGAGGGGGGGGGGGGAAGAGAGTGTGTGATCCTTTCTCTTCAATATGGCTTCTGGTCATTATATCTGTCCAGAGGTTTTTTTGTGTATATATGATTTTTGTTGACTTTGACTTGTCTTTATTTTGGTTTTTATGCACAGGAAGCAACAATGAGGGCATGTATCCAAATATCTTCTTTACCTTGCTCCCTTATCCAAAGAAAATAAAGAAAATATTGTTAGCTTCATGCATTGACAGATGGACCTAGTTTCATCAATCATGGAGATATTGGATCATTTTGTTGTAAGAAGATTATTATCATTACTATATTTTCACTTAACTCACCTTAGTCATTCTATTTCACAAAAACTTAACAAAAAAATGTATCACTGAGAATCAAACATAAAACCTTTGTGTAAGTGAAGCCTTTGGAGTAATAATTTTTATTGTCTTTTTATCGTATAGGATAATATAGCAAATCCCTAAGAAAATGAATATACAAGATTGAAAAAGATGTCACATGCAAAAGTCCCCATTTTCATACTGTTATTAGAAGGTGGAATTATATATAATGCCAGATAAGTAACTGGGTTTCTGTTTGAATATTATAATAAGTAAAAAAGAAAGGAAGGAGAAATTGCACAACTAGAATCCAATTAAGTAATAAATTTTTCACGCTCCCACGACAAATTCTAAGACTAAATATTAAGGATTCAAAATTGGAAATTAGACATGTTGTGAATTTAATTAAATACTAAAGACTAAATACTGAATACTAAAGAAAACTAAAAATTAGGAATTTAAATTATTAAATTTCTGAAATTATGAAATTCTTAACTAATCCAACTTTAATGCAAAATATATAAATTTTGGAACCAAAACTGTGAAGTTTTTAGAACCTTAGCTAATATGAACTATAAGTCTTAATAATTAAAAAAAATTCGGAATTAATATTATTAAAATTTTAAATAATACAAACTATAAGAAGAACTTTTAACAAAAACTAAAAATTCTAAATAATAATTATTAAAATTCTAAAATCTTAACTAATACAAACTATAAGATTAAATATATAATTTACCTCAATCGTTAAAGATATATTATTCTTTAATTGGTTTCCGGTGAGACGTAGGCTAAAAAACAAAACCCATTCAAATATTTAAAATTCATTATTGAAATTATTTTATGTCTAAATCCTTAAATAATATAAACTCTAACACTAAATATTATTTAAAATTAAAATTTTGAAATTAAAGATATTAATATAATAAAACCTTAATTAATACAAAATTTATGACTTAATATAAAGGAAAATTAAAAAAAAAATTAAATTTATGAAATTTAGGAATTCTTAACTAATACTTTTGTAAGGCAAAACATTCAAAATTTGAAATTAAAATTATTAAATTCCTAAAACATTAACAAATGGAAACTCTAAGAGTAAATTTTACGAATATTAATAATTTGGAATTAAAATTGTTAAAATTCTGAAATCTTAATTATTATAAACTCTAAGACTAACATATAATTTATTTGAATTTTTAAAGATGTATTTTTTTAATCGGCCTTTGAGGAAACTTCGGATTGTAAGATAACAACTCAGTCAGATCTCGTTGAAGATTATCAAAATTTGATGATCAAGTTTATTAAGTTTTCTCTCGAGTTCTCAACTATTGGTAGATTTGATTGTTTTACAACAACATATAAAACACCTTTATTTTCTTTGTTAAAAGTAACCATTTGTATTTTATTTATTTTTAGTAAATTGTTTATACGAGATTTGTTCACCTACAGATTTAGTTCATTGGATTTGAGAACTTTGATAACAAATATCAGAGTATTTTAATTAGTTATGTTTTGTTTGCTCTCTAATGATTATTTTTTTGTTTTGAAGCAATAAGAGTAACTAAGTTTTTACGAACCACTCGTAGGTAAGAAGTACATATATAAGTAGTTGATCATATGTGCCTTTAATTTGTTGTGATTTATTATCCAAACACTCGCATGTAGATTGTTTGATTATAAATCGATTGTTTGGCTTAGTAAAAATATGAAAGGTATTTATGTTTTTGAATTGATTTTTTCATATATTTTTTTTATCACGATGGACTTATTTTTATCTGAATCATTCTCAAATTGAACAACTCTCTAATCTTTCCATACGAGCCATCTGTGCAGAAGTAAAAAAAAGATGATTAGACATAAACTTCAAACAAAATATAGGATACAAATTAATTGAGAGTGTATTACCTGTATATATAAGGTAAATTTTCAAATTCATAGATAGATTAAGTTTTGTAATATTAGAATTCATATTGTTCAAATTTTTTTTATTTGGAGCGAATAGTTTTTATGTTTTTATTCCTAATCTGGTTTAGATTTATGTAGATCAAAATTTTGTGTTGCTAATCTAATTAAAATTATTAATTTTAAAAAATAGTCCGTGCAAGTTCACGAGTTGACGACTAGTATAATAAATTCTGATGATATTGAAAGTACTATATTAATTTTGGTTATACATAAAAATACTCAAAATTATCGCATCAATCTTATAAAAGAAAAATTGCTAGAAATTCCTATATTAATAGGGAAAAAGAAAAGATTTATTATATTCATTATATTATAAAGGTATAAATTTATTATCTGAAAAGTCACGTCTAAAACTAACTCTATATTTGATACAAATTAATGTGAAAAATCGTATAGAATTAATAGTACTAAAAAACAACTTCTCTTTATAAAATATAGATACAATTTTTGCATCTCACATTAATAAAAAAAGAAAAGATCCAACCTCCACAATAATTAATTAGAAAGGACCTCAACCTTGGATAATGTAAACAACTTATTCTATCTCTTATATCATCCCATATTATCCCCTAAAGACTATTTCCCGTGTGAAAAAAAATTCGGACTCTTAAAACAGCTTCCTTTACATAAAAAAAAATTGAAAATTCTGACTCCTAAAACAACTCTCCCATCGAAATTCCCCAAAAAACTTTCCAAAAAAAAAAAATTCCTTATACGACAATATATTTTTTTTCACTCCCACCTTTCCCAAAAAAATACTTTCTAAGAAAGAAATTGGCAGCTCCACATTAACTCTTAGCCTAAATAAAAAATACTAAAAATTCTCAAAATAATCAAAAACAAAAATAAAAAACTGGAAATTCCACTGCATTAACCCGTAAAAATAAGTGTAGGGTTGAATTCGTTTAGTCATTTATTGACCGACCATTGTGTCCAATCGTATGGCTAATTGGAAGTTTGATGATTTTTCCATTTATTTTGATTGTTTCGCCATTTTGTCTTCACCACCTTGCAATCATCTTTTGGAAGTAGCGGCACAATTGCACATTTTGCTGATATATGAGGCATTATTTAGATTCTGGTCCCATTAATTAAATACTACAAAATTCCATATTAATCCAAAAAATTTGCTAGAAATTCTCGCATAAATAGAAAAAAAAGAAAAAATCTAACACATTTATTTGATTGATTAATAGCCTTGATTCATTTAAATAATAGATAGAATCCCCTTCCATTAAGCAAAAATGGGAAATTTCAAATTAAAAGATATATCACTCGTAGCCCACCTAGGAAAAAAGGATTTCAAGTTTCTGTACTTGAATTCTTATATGTATAACTTGTATACGAAATCAAATTAGTTGGTATTAAAGCGAAGCAATTGAACACGAGATTGCATGGTGAGACCTTGACTAAAGGCTAACAATCCAAACTTGTAATGTTGTCCTTCTATTCAATTTCTATGGCAAGCCACCATCAAGTCAGCATGGTCACCAAAGGTCGACATAGCATCACAACTATGCCTTCCTTGGAACAAGCTAGGCTGTTTAAACTTGAATCGTAATGGTTTGAAGGTCTTATCTCAAATTATAAATTCTAGAGTCCTATATCAACGCAAAGAATTGACTGTCTTGTCTAAAATTATAAATCATAAAATACTTGTTTAAACTAAAATTATATAGTAAAGATTTGGTATTCTATCTTAAACTACAGATCGTGGAAAGTCGATTGAAACTCACTATAAATAATTAATTGTCTGTCAAATAATTGTTAGTTCTTAGATGTAGCCTAATAGTGTGTACCATAATAAAATTATTTTAATGCTAGCCGCGCAATTGCACGGTCAGCTGCCTAGTTCGTTCAAATTCTGTAAAATCGAAATAATTGTATCGGAACAAATAGTTTATTAATTAGAGCTAAATATCATAAGATATTAATTCTGAAATAATTGTAAGATTCAATATCTTATGATCTATACACTAGTTCAAACAATTTGTTAATTGGAGCTGTGGATTGTAAATTATTAGTCCCAAAAGAACCTAAAATTTCTGTACAAATTTTAATCAGATCCAATTTGGCTGAGGCTTGGTCGTGTCACGTAGTCGCCAGTTAGGATGATTTTGCAAATTTTATTGATTATTTCTGCAATTTTTTTAAATAGATTATTTTAAAAAATTTCACAATGCTAAGAAAAAGTAGTGTTCAAATGCTACGCTTCATACAAAGCTCCCCCATAGACGAATAGTATTTTCTTCATGCAATCCATTGCAAGAAATTCATTGATTTATCCTGTAAAGAAGAGGAGAAGATACCTTGCACATTTCGTACATTGCATTGGTCATCTAGTCGAGCTGTTATCCAAATCAAATACTACTAGGTAATAAGTATTAGGAAAGAAAAAACGATTTCATCAAATCAAATAAGCAGTGGAGTGAGATTCAATCTTGTTTGCCCTCCGTAGCGCGTGGCGGCCATGACGTCCGCTGCCCGGCTCCACCTCCAGTCGACGAGCTGCTCACAAAACACCTAACCTTTCCTCATGTCTTGGTTGGGCGTTTGGTCTAGTGGTATGATTCTCGCTTTGGGTGCGAGAGGTCCCGAGTTCGATTCTCGGAACGCCCCCCATCCTTTTTCCCTCTCTCTGTTGTTGTTTTGACCAAAATGCCTCGGTCAATCTTCGGCGCCGTGACAGATTTCAATCACAAAGCGTGTGTTGCAGGTCACATGATGCATATTCAGCTGGTATAGTAGTGAGTGACACCATCATGCTTATCACCTTTCAGGCAAGGAATTGCTTTTGTTGACCCTACTCAAACTATGTACACATTCAAGGGCAACAAACCATCTTTTATGCAAATGGAATGCCAATTTGACATTCATAGTGTACATGGTACCAGTAATTCTTGCATCTCATATTTACATTTCAAGAATACATGATAATAAACATTCTTTGTATTCAGCAAGACTTATCCTTGATGGCTTCACCACCCGTCTACGAAAGATTTATCCTCCTGGAAATTTTCCTTTTCTTCCATTTGTTCCACATTTTGACCCAGCTGGTCGTCCTAGCTTGTCATGTTTGACCCATCCTCCTCTTACCAGGGACTCACATATGGATATGCTATGCGCACTATTTCAACACCCCTTTCATCTTGCGCTCAAGACTGTAACCATGCTGCCCTGCAAACCACTGGAGTTGGTCATACCCGGCAAGAACTCCGGCCCCTGCCATTCCTGAGAGAACATTGGCACCGATTCCTCTGAATAGTGCCATGAAACCTTCAGAGGAAACTATCTGTTTTACTGCATGGAAGGCGTTCCTGTACTTGGAAGGGTGCCCTGAAGTTAACATCATTCTTCGACGGACTGTGTCAAATGGATAGGCACAGGCCCCAGAGAATGTAGTTATTGCCCAGCCCAACGCAAAGCTGGCGAAGAAATTTCCCTGGGATAGCAACCAATAGAAAGTTAAGAGTGCCACATTGGTATTGGTGGGATCTCTTCAGTGATGTGTCACAAGAATGAGGCTACCTCCAATGGTCCTACTAGAACAAGAGGCTTCATGGTGTCGTAGATGCCAAAATAGAGACCCCGGTATAGGGTGATACCCACGATAGACACACTGAAACCACGATACAATCCAGGAATACCATCAGTTCTTAGTGTCTTCTTGTAGACATCCAGAAGACCCCTGAATTGACGCATGTTACCCCGGGCTTCAATTGAATCAGTGGCTAGCCTTGTCCGTGCATAATCTAGATGGTATAGCATGAACGATGTTGTGGCTCCTGCAGCACTACCGGAGGCTACATTGCCTGCTAGCCACTTCCATTTTCCATCCTTCTCCTTGTCGCAACCGAAGAAGCTCTTGAAGTATCCCTTGAATGCAAAGTTGCAAGCCTGTACAAGAAATGCACAAAAGAGACATCCTTTCAATATTCCGACTTCAAGTTTTTCATGACAATAAACTAGAGTCATTCATCACAAAGAATAAAGGGTAAATGTGTGTTTTTGTGCGCCATGGTTTATAACTCAACAAGAAATATAGTTCTCAATCATAGCTATTAGACAGGCCCTGCAGAAAACACACTGCAGCAGAACCATAAGTATTCTGTGCAAACGGGAGGTCCTGAGTTTGACTCTCAATGAAAGCAATTTTTGTGCTGCTTTCATAGCTCAGTTGGTTAGGGCACCCGTTTAGTAAGTAGAGGTCTTGAGTTCAACTCTCAACATAACTCTTCTGAGCAGCAATAAACTATCTGTATGTTCCACTTGTTATTCTCCTAAATGAATTTTGGTTGCACACTCTAAGATCAATAACGTATCTACAATAACCATCCATTAACATAACTGACGTTCCCTACATAGTTAAACTCCTTTGTTAGCATGAGGCCTCACCTCATTATTCCACTAGCAGTTCAGTGCTTGGTCTTAACTTTTTGAAAAGGTATCTCATATAGTGGCTTCAAAAACATAAGAGCATAAAGGTTAGGGACTACTTGACTCAAATCCTCATATCCTTAATTTTGCCTCATTTTCAAAGATTTGTTTGATTTATTTTTGTAAATTTGAAGAATCTTTTGTACATAAGTGTTTTGGGACTCCACTATGAACTGCTCATATAAATCAATATGCCCTATACATAGGCTTGCATATTTTTGTCAACACCATGTGGTAATTCTGAAAATGTTCTCACATTACATAATAAGTCACAACAAAATCTCTACAAATTCATCAAGAAAAACAAAAGAAACAGAGCCAAGAAACTTGACAACAAGAGGCATAGATGAAGAAATGAATTGAATGGAGAAGGAGACCTGGGTGGGGAAGTAGCGGATGACATTGGCCTGGTTGCCGCGCCAGAGGGCGGCGACGCCCTCCTCGCGGAGGACGCGGGCGAAGCCGTCGGCGATGCCCCTGTAGGGCCGCGTGAGGTGGCCGCGCCGAAGCATCTCGCCCTGATTCTGCAGCAGCAGCTTCACCCGCTCCACTGGCGCCGCCGCAGTCTTCGCCACCACAGCCGCCGCGCCACCCATCGCAAAGTCCGCCGCCATCCTGGCAGGAGACCTCGCCGCCGCCGCCCTCCCCTTCTTCCTCTCCGCCGCGGCCATTGGAGGGTGAACGGGAGGAGATGAGTTTTGGTAGGATTTGCTCAGGGCAGGCGGCGAGTGGGCACAAGCGCTCTATGCGGGTGGACCCCGTGATAAAGAAGGCATGTAGGGTTCATCTCAACGAAGCCGAGCTCAGCCAGGCTCGCCTCGAAGCAGCAAGGAGCCAGCTGGTCATGCGCCATCCTCGAGCGTGGCTCTAGTATATCGAGTCAAGTTCTAATCTGAGTTGAACTCGAGTCTCAAATTTTGCTCTCAACCAAAAAAACACTTCCAGACTTTTTACTTAAAATTGTAGTACATAAACATCTTTGCTATTCAATCGGCAACAATTAAATCCTCGGTTTAATTCTACTATTTGAGTGGCTTAAGTGTGTACAAATTCTTAAATAAAAAATCAACCAATTATCATCGGAAAATAATTAATTTCTTTTATTTTTGAATGATGTTTTTATTTAAACCATTGCGACGGACTAAAATGTGTATAGTCCTCCCACTCCACCCAATCAGCGACATTGTCATGGTCTCATGGGCAAATAGGGATCAATTGTAATTTTACATTTTACTTCTTTAAATTTTAACATATTTGGGTTGCATGTACTGGTTTGTTTGAACTTGACAAATTGAAGTTCAATGTATGTGATGGTGACAGGTCCATAGCAAGGAAGATGGATATAGGGAGAGGGGGGAGAGAGATGAGGCACATTGGCTTCAAATGGGATTGGTCACGAGGAGCAAGACGGAAAAAAATTAAACATCCTAAACAATTTTTTTTTTTAGTGGATTAGACTGGAACGAGTTAGAAATTTTACATTCCAGGCCATGTCTAAACGCGAATTTTGATTGACCCGAATAAAATTGTGGGTGGGATTTCACTCTCTATGAATTGTGTTGGATCCCAAGTTCACCAAACAAAGCCTTATTAGTTTGGAGACCCAAATCCAATTGTCGAGTTCCTCTGCGCGTTGCCGCCCGCCTCCACCTCCCTTCTTGCGTGACCGCCTCATCCCCTTTGTCTCCCTTGTTGTGTAGCCACCTCGACCTCTCCACCTCGTGCTACGACCACCCTCCTCGACATCCACCTCCAGACTTTGTCATCTTGCTGGTAATTACATGCTTTATATGTTTGTGTTCTGTAATTTGTGCTATTACTTACTGTGCATGTAGGATTTATAAGCCTTTTGTTCTTTCTTGTTTCCTATGAGTAACAACTAATAATAGATTGTTGTTCCCTAGTATTTGCACAAGTTGTGTGTTAAAAGTAAATAAAGTATGACTTCTTTAAAAAAAATACTAGAAGAAATAATATTTTTCAAGAAGGTCATGGAAGACATATAAAATTATTAAGGGAAGATATTTTTGAAAGAAGGTTCTAGAACTTAAAAGTTGGACATCTTACAAGAAGATCCTAAAATTAACTTATATTTTACATAGGAAGAACTCTCTAGAAAATTAGAGAAAATGTAATTTTGCAAAAGAGCTAAGAAGTTTCTAAATTTACCTAGGATATGAAATTTTCTAATAGATAATAGAAACATCTTGATATTTATTAGACGGTATCTTTTGTTGTATGGTTAAGATCTTACCGCATGGCAAAAATCCAATAGTATTATAACACTATAAATAGGAGTAAGGCATACCATAGAATGCCATGTGAAGTTATATGAAGTGTATGATTAGAATATAGGTAGCCACATCAAGAGAGTGAGTATCATCTTCTAATTTGTAGTAAGAGTTGTGTTGTAATTGTAATAAAGTGTTAGATTCTCTTTGATTGTATTTACTTTTAGACTACTTTGGTTAGACGTCTTTTTTAATACTTAGTGTCTTGTTGAGTTAGAGATTCAAAGACAATCTTACAATTGTAGTTTCTAGTTGTGATTTGGAAGAAGGTGGCTCGACCACCAAAATCACAACCGTCTTGACACAGAAGAAGGTGCCTTAGACACCAAAGTCCTAATCCAAGGTGGCACAGCTACTAAATAATAAGTAAAAAAAAGGAAGGAGTAATTGCACAGCTAAAATCCAATTAAGTAATAAATTTTTCACACTCCCATGACATTATGAATGACTTGTCATAATTTCAGATGACTTTAATTGGTGCACTAGATATAAGAGGGTGAGTCAATGCATCAGACGAGGGGGATCAAAGGATCGAGAGATCAGAAGATCAACAAAAGACATTAGACTAAGTTAGTTAGTTTTCATAAGCCTTTTAGGCGGAAAGATCTACGCCTGTGAAGATCCCTTCTATAGTTTTATAACTCTTTTCTCCTACACATAGTAAATCTCAACAGGACGTAGGATCATTACTCTCACTATCGAGGACTCGGACCTGTCTAAATCTCTCTGTGCTTCAGTTAACTTTGATTCATCATCCCTTCCCGGAGGGACACTCTGAAAGGTCTTACAACCTACAAATTCTACATAAGTTTGATTAAAGACCTCGAGTCAGAATCGTCGACAATACCTACACCCGGATGGCTGCCCTATACTATGACGCTAATCACAATACGGTTAGTGTTAGTATGCATTGTATTATATTAGTTTTTAATTTAATTTAATTTGCTAGGGATTTCCCCTTGTGGACGTCAAAGGCATCGACAATCATGTGTTTTAGGGCAAGTGGCTTGATGAAGAGGATAAACATTTGTATTTTCATGTCAACTTCAGTGCAAGAGTGTCTTTGGAGGGGAACAAAAAGTGCTTCTCCTTTGTGCAAGTTGTTGGCTACAATGGTTCAGAACTTGTCACTAAATGTGTTCGATTGTCGAATGGTATATATATGCTAGCCATCTATATGTTAACTTTTGTTTAAAAAAATATTTATATCATAACAATAGATGTGAACTTTTTTTTAGATAAATCAACGAGCCAAAGCATCTTTTGCACAGGATTGTGGCATCCACCAGATGGTGGTTTTTTTGCCCACAATAACTAGTATGACCGATAAGCACAAAAAGGGGGGGGGGATTTATTCATTATTTTCTTATTCTTTTGTGATAGTTTATTAGATTTTTGTGTATGCTCACTGATCTAGGAGGATCTTCGGGTCTCAGCGCCGCCATGGTTGCAGTGCTACCCAATGTCGCCATCTGAGGTCGCAGCGTGTGATGCAAGGTCGAGTACATAATGGATTTGATCTCTGGTCGGAATAGTAATCCGATCCATATACATGTAACTAAGTCTTACGTATTCAGGTTTAGTGGTCTGAGTCTAATACGTTTAACTTATTGAGTCTGATACGTATTCATACGATTGAACTATAAATACTCTGTAATAGGATAGATATATCATCTACCTTGATATAGATCAGATCGAGTCTAGTTCATTGATCAACGTAGGCGAGTGCGCGCGCTCTAACGTTCGACGTGTAAAGTTCTCTTTTAAATAAAGAGTTGTACAATTATTTTGAATTGTGTTTCGATCAACCTTTGGGTTTCGTAATTCTGAATAAGATTCCGTTATTCCGTATATTAGTATCTGGATGAGTCTAATACGAAAATCAAGGCTAGGTCTCGAACGGATCACTCAGCACAATCTGTTGTCTCACAATGTGTTGTTTGGTCACATGCAGGTTGAGCCAGTTGCATTCTCATTTACATGCGTAGAAGGGAGAACTTGAAGTACAAAATCACATGTTCCCTTTTTGTACTATTTGATTTTATTATGTCCTTCCTTTCTTGTCTTTCAGTGTGGAGATATTAGAGAAGATGATGACTCCTGTGCAATTGTAAGTTGCAAGGTGTCCTCGTACAACAATAATGTATCTGCAGGGAACATTTCACTCCTTTGGACTGCATGCTTGACTTGTTGAACAATTGAATTTTAGCTATTGTATAATAAACATATGATATATCTATATATTTATTTTAATTGAAAATTAAAAATCCACAATCCAACTGATGACCCACCGGTCCAGCCCGGTGTGCAAAATCTTATCCCATTTGAGCCCGTCATTGCATGCACTTCAGACAACTCAATCGAGTCTATGGCTAGTATGGGTTGAATAATATCGAGCCTAAAAGGATGATTGCATGAGTTTTGTCTCATATCTAAAATACAAATTGAGAAAACACAATAGACAAATCTGAGGAGACCAACCATACTAATTGAGTTAAATCATTTAGGCGAATCAATGACGAAAACCTAAATGTTGGAACAGGTAGATGTACTTAAGGTGTTACATTATCAATTGGATTATAGACACGATAAAACATAGCACTCACTTTAATTATGTGGTAATTATAGTGTAATAGCACATACATTTTTATTGCAAACACATAGTTAGGTCGGGACAACTCATGTGTTAGGGTATCTACTATAACTTATTGCTATGTATGATATATATTGTTGGTAAAAGAAGTTGATATAAAACCCAGGGGGACAGTCGAGTGATATTCATTGTAGTATTTGTGTGTTTCAATGAAACACATTTTTGATCTAGTATTGGTGTAAAGCTAATGCCTATCAACCATGGGCTCTTTAATTACAAGGGCAAGAGCATACATGAACCTGAAAGGAAATTTTTTATGTATACTATTTCTCTCTCTTGCTTGGATAGCCTAGGCCTTTTCTTTTGGGAACAATTACATACGCATACCTCTAAAGTTCAAAAATTATGGATATAAATCTATAAAATTAGAAGTATTATATATACACCTACAAAATAAAATAACTTACAAATTCTCCCTCAAGCTCATAAACATTAAAATTAGAAGTAACAATAGTACACAACTAGTGCTTTTCGAAGGAGACGACATATGGATGTGGTGGCGGAAAACACATGGATACGTCAACAAGTGATAGATAGCGGTGGCCACTAATTGTTTGTGTTGATAGCACGGAAGGTCACCACACGACATTGCTGCCTATCAACTCATGTGTCAGCACCCTCCACCACGCAAGCTTACAAAAATTACCCAATTTTAAAAAAATTACCCAAAGTCCACTTTCCACAACTCTTTTTACCAATTAGTCATTGGAAACCTTAATTTTTTAGCCAAGCCCTGCACTTTTGCACAAAGTCTCTAGAGTTTTTTGAATTTACAAAAAAAACCGAAGAACTACTTGTTGCACATGCACTGTGCCACCTATGGCAATGCAATAGTAACCACAGCCACCTATCACTTGTTGGGCGACACCAGCAAGGAAGAAGGGCCTACAAGGAACCTTTTCCACACAAACACACTATGTTTCTCCCTCAAACAAACCAGGTAAGAAGTTTAGCATCTCAAAACGCACACAACAGCACTAGGCACTAGAATTTCTCAACTTTTAGCCAACACAACTAAACCCAAATTTTTGCTATTTTCGTTTCACAAGGCAGGAGCAAACACAAGCATCACTAGGAACTCAAATCACTGGGGACTGCATCAAGATAGATTTTCCCCTCTATGCGAATTGCCCTACATGAATCTAGAACTTGAATAGCAATCCCCTACAAGCACATTTCCAGCACTGTCGGGTGTTTTTCCCGGCGATGGCCCTCTCCACATGACAGATAGGAGGGGCTGGGATTGACGAAAGATGAAGTATGAAGAGTGCTAGAGACCAAGGCAATCGCGGGGCTGATCACTCGTGGCCTAAGGAAATGAAGACAATAGGATTTATGTAGGTTCAGGATCCTGGGGGATCTCTACTCCTATCGATATACCCCCGATGCTGAGTGGGTTGGGATTGAGCCTTTTGGGAAGGCTGGATTCAAGGCGTACCAGTTCGCTCTTACACTAAGAAATGAAGATTACAAGTAACCATGATTAATCATTTGAAATTAATAAGTTATTAAAAGACTAAGATCAGCCCTGGTCAATAGCTTGCTCGACCATAACTAGCTCTGGTCGAGTATCACCAAAAACCCTTTACACGCAATTGCGACTGCGTGTTTACGACCAGTCGCTCACGACCAACTACCCACGACCAGTTACTCATAAAACTGGTTGTGCCATCCGTGGTTGCGGAATCAGTAGTCAAAGACAGTGGACGCTCCCATTTTCTCCATAACGAGCAGTTAGAGTACGATCTCCAAAAACTACCAAGACAACTACAAGTAATGGGATAACTAGCAGTAATTGACTCGGACAAAACTGTCTCTATACATCTATAAGTAGGGAATTCTTGTTAAGGTTTAAGGGAAATTCATTAAATATAGAGAACACAAGACGTAGGGTTTTTACTTGTTCCGTTGAGGGTCTAAACCTGTATAAAAACTCTTATGCCCCCTCATTGTCCTGATAATTTTTCCTCTCATAAAGTCCGATGGTCGACTTTTCGATTGTCGACAACTGGCGCCGACCGTGGGAATAATGATGGGGTTGTCTCCTTGTTATGATGAAGAAAATGACTTCGAATTAGATTTTGATGGCCTCGGAGATGACTTTGCCCGTTGCAGCCAAGGTAAAGGAGAAGGAAGCTCCATTTTGTGGCTTTGCTTCCATGCTTGGTGTTGGGGTGGCTTGAACAAGATGAAGCACCGATTGTGCATGAGCTTTTGTGTAGGAGGCTTGTAGAAGAAGGTGAAGCCTCCTGCTCGCATGCGTGTATGCCTAATTTGGTGGACAGCCGAAGCGTAAGGGTGCTGTGTACATGGCTAAGTGTATATATGTCCTCGTGTATATGTGTGTGATGGCTTGGCTATGAGTAGAAGGGTGGCAGTGTATGTGTGCAGTAGCAAGGATAGGCAGACGTGCATGTATATGTGTGTTCTAGTTAGAGGAAGTTCTAAGATAAGTTTTTAAATGGGGTTGGAGGATTTGATAAAAAGGAAAAATGCAGTTTGAGAGGTAAGAGGGACTAAATTGTAAATACTACTAATCTAGTGACTAAATTACAATTAGGACAGGTCCTACTGAATTCAGATGAATCATATTGAGAGAGAGAGAGAGAGAGAGAGAGAGAGAGTGATCAGAAACAAAAATGAAAACAAAATTTGGGTAAAAGTGAATAGTATTTTTTACTGAAAATGTTGAAAATACAAATAATTAGAGTTTGAGACTGATTCAGAACTTATTACAGAAGGGAAACTTGTGTTGAATAGTATGAAGAACATGACCGTTCAATTATATTTGAATTTGGAGGTGATTTGGAGAATTTAACCATTTTTGGCTTTTGAAAACAAAAAAAGAACTGATTCATAGTGAAATTTGGACTGATCTAGTTTTGAAGGAAACAATAATAATGAATAAGAGGTGGATATCTAGCTCTAGAGATTGAATCTGATCTAGTTTTGAAGGCAAGCTTGTATAAGACAGGTAGATGGTCTTAGTTATTCAGACAGAATTGAATTCTAAGCTGTATGAAAGAATTTAGTTAATCTTGGAGCTGGAAGGATTGAATCATAATAGGAAAAATAGGAGGGACCAATTTGTAAATATTTATTAGGTAGAAGAAACATTATAGACTATTGTAGTTTATTAGGGTTTATGAAATGGACAAATTAATTAGAGATTACTTTGATTTTTACAAATTAGGGTTAGAGATTAAAGGATATATATTTATATGCAAATCCTGTGGTTATTCTTATTTAGCAAAATAGATCTTTTAAGAGAAGAACATATGGGTAGTGTTTTGGCAAAAAGGAAAAACATATACATACATACATACACATGTTTGTACATATGTACAATACATAAAGAAAATATTCTTCATGGTTTTAAGAATTAGGTTTAAGTTTTTGTAATAATTTCTAAAGAGTAATTCTAAAGGTACTTTTGAGGCTAAGGTTAAAATGAAAATTTCATGGTTTGGTGTTTGTAAAAGAAATTTTTAGACCCTATTTTTGAGATTTTACAATTAGGGTAAATGAATAGTAATAACTGAAAATAGTTGGAGAGGTGAATATCTCGCTTTGGGATTAGAATTTAATCTAATTTCTGAAGGAAAACTTGTTTAAGATAGATAGAAGGTCATAACTAATAGGCTGATTTGAATTCTGAGCTTTGTGAAGAACTGGCATCTTCTGGAGTTGACAGGACTGTAATTAGAAAAATAGGAGGAAGGGTCAATTTGTAAATGTTTAAAAAATACATTTAACAACATAGGTTTGGATAACTGAAAATAATGCAAAAGAAAAGGTTATGGTCTGCTGTAGTATATTAGGTTCTTCTGAAAAGGATAAAATAATTAGAGGTTGGTCTAATTAGCACAAATTAGGATTTTAGAGATTCTTCCAGGCTTCAAGTGTAAGATAGAGATTTTCATATGCAAGTTTAGGACTACTCCTATTTTGTAAAAATGTCTTTTAAGAGAAAAATAAGGGTGGTGTTTTACTAAAAGAAAGTAAATACACACACACACACATATATAATTTTTGCTAAAAATTTCTCATGGGCATCTCTAAGAAACGGTTTTGAGGATTAACTTAAAACGAAATTTTCAGTGTCTGTTTTCTGAAAAAACAAATTTTTATATCTTATTTTTGAGGTGTTATAGAAGTTGTAACCCCAATTTTGAAATTCCGTCTATAAATTCTATTCGGAGTAGAACCTAACCCCACTCGATCCCACCCAAAAGATTTGAAAGAACTCTAATCCCACCCGATCCATCCAATTCCCCACCCGATCGATGTCTCCACCACGAAGTAGCCGGCGGCTGGCCGACCAATTTCCCTCGCCGGAGGGGAAAGACGAAAGCCTAGATGTGTGGATGGGGCCGCCTTCGCTTTCCGGGGAACTACGGCCCAGGCTGAGGTGCTCCTACTTTTCCTTCCTTATGTATCAGGGATTAGAGATTGAAAGCTCCTATGCACAACATATATGAAAATATATTTGTGGCATTCAACAGTAATTTCAGAGGAGGTTGTAGTTTACAACAAAAAAAAAACAAGTTTGAATTTGCATTTTTTTAATCTAGCCATAATTATTGTGAAATTTTTTCAGTATTAACTTTTCTATTAATGTTATGCTTGTAGGCAACTGATGATTGGGCAAAGCGTCGAAAATAAGGATGAGTTTATGGAACAGCCGTCCTCTCCAACATCTCCAACCATGGGAGTGGCCAGCAACTACTGCACACAGTAAATTGATTTTTTGTTCGCTGTCCAGTTCTCCTCTACTCATGCTATAATGATGGGTTATGTTATGCACAACTGTCGATTTAAAGTGATGGTAATACTTAGTGGTAGTTTAACTTTGCTGTTGTGGTACATTCGTTGTTATTTGGTGTGCCATACTTACCTAAGTCATATATCTTACAAGACCACCTTTTTGCCATACTTGCTGTTTACTGTTGCAATGATGTGCTATGTTATACTATTGAATGATTAGTTTATTATTGTTGTGACGATGGAGCAGGCAAATTCTAAAAATCTTATTAGTAATAAATACTATAGCTTTAGGTATGCTAAATTCTAGAAATTAAGATAGTAGTGGTAATTTTTACTTTTGTTGTACAATGCTAGCTAACTTGGTTAAGAGGAGATGGTAATTTACAACAATTTAATAATGTTGGTCAGAATTTGCAAAAATATAGAATACCAAGTGTAAATTTGCAATCTTTTTAGAGTACAGATAGTTGTGATGAAATTTTCTCGATATTAACTATATATACGAATGCTCTACTTGTAGCTTGCAAGTGAAGACTGGGCAAAGCATCGAAAATATGGTTGAGTTGCCGGAAGAATTGTATTCCCCAACATCTCCACCCATGGGAATGACCGCCAACTTTTGCACTCAGTAAGTTGATTTCTCATTCACCCTCTAGTTTTTTTTACCGGTACTCATGTTTATAATAATACTTATATGATGAAAAATTATCGATTTACAATAATGGTAATACAGAGTGCAAATTTAACTTTGTTGGTGCAATGCATAATATACATCTTTTGTTATTTGATGTGCCCTACTTAGGTAAAACATATGTCTTACAAGCACCACCTTTATGTGGTAGTTTTTGTTTCGTTTATTAGTTGCAACCATGAGCTATATTATGCTGCTGAATGATTAGTTTATTATTGTTGTGATGATGGAGCTGGCAAATTCTTAAAATGTTATTAGAATCAACATAGCAATTTTAAGTATGGTAAATTCTAGAAATTAAGATAGTAGTGGTAATTTTTTTACTTGTGTTGGTGCATGCTTTACACAATTCTCAGTTTCTAACTAACATTGTTAAGAGGATGTGGTAATTTACAACAATTTAATAATGTAAATGAGAATTTGCAAAAAAAAAAGTAAAAATACCAAGTGTGAATTTGCAATCTTTTTTAAGTATAAATAGTTATGATGAAATTTTCTCGATGTTAACTATATATACAAATGTTCTGCCTGTAGACGGCAAGTGAAGATAGGACAAAGCATCGAAAAGATGGCTCAGTTGTCGGAAGAACTAGATTCCCCAACATCCTCAACATTTCCAACCATGGGAATGACCGCCAACTTCTGCACTCTGTAAGTTGATTTCTCATTCACCGATTAAACTGCATCCAGCATCTATTATCAGAATAAATAGAGCAATGCTAAATTTCCTATATCAGGAACTTGTGTTTATCCCTGACAGTGCCAATTGGCATCTTGCTTCTTGTCACATTATTTACAGCCACCGAACGGTTGCAGTTAATCCAGATGCATGTTGGAACAATGTGAAGCATTATTGATATTTGTGTCACAACTTAGAGTATATGGTCTTCCATTCTGCAAATATTATGAATCAAACTCCCTGAGATGTTTTTCGGACGATAAGCAGTGATGGCAACAGGAATACTCATGCTCAAAACTCTTGCAGAGTTTGAACAGATTCTTTAGTTTCATTTCCAAACATCAGTAGCACTATTGACCTTGTCCAACAGAATATCTAAAAGGATTGATAGCCTAAAATTTAGGTATCAGTAATACCTTTCTTGCTCCAACAGAATACCTATCTCGATTCCTATTTTAGATATTACTGCAGAGAATTAGTAAATTTATGTATTCTCTCTCCTCTACCTATATGTTTTTGGGTTTAGAGATTCTGTTGGAGAAAGTAGAAATATAGGTATGGAATCTTTTTAGAGAGATATGTATATGAGGGTATAGAGATCCAATTCTGTTGGAGAAGGTCTTAGCTCCCTATCGGCAAGAAAAGGAATGAAAGAAAGAGACCTTGATCGAGGGTTGGATGAGCTCGCCATCTCCTGAGAGAAGCAGTAAAGCCATAAAGGGTAAAAAAATACGAAAATTTTATTTACGCATTTCGAGGGAGCGGAATTCCTAGTAAAAAAATCCCATCTGTTTTCAGGTTGTCTGGCTTAAAACTCAAAATGCGATTTCTAAAGATTTTCTTGTAATTGACATCTTTGGTCTTCACATTTTCCCTGACAACCATTTGACATAACTGCACTGATGCCACTGAAGCTGCATCAGCTGCAGCCACATGTCCACCGCAAACGAGGCCAGACATTATGTTGGTTGAATGGCCCTCTCTCCTTAGAGTTCCAGATTACTGAACATTCCCAATGGTTTGTTGGCTGGCAGTTGTTTTCTGGTGAAAGCATCCAATGCTGATTTCCAAACTGAATTCTTCAAGCACACCTATAAAGACATCCTATGGACTCAACTTTATGATTTCATTGATCTGTCCAGTAGCACCTATGATGACCCTTGATGCATCCTAAGTGGTAACAAGGGAAGGTTGCTCACATTACCAAGAGCAGTTGGATAATATACCTCAACTCTAGAGCAACCAATGTCCGGCACTTATTGAACAACAATTGAATCTATTCATGTAGAGAAGAATGCATAGCAGGTTCTTCCTAGAACTGCCATGAGATCTCTCGTCTTGCCTGTTGGGCCGTGCAAGCTTAACCACTGAAGCAGAACCTTTCAGTGCCAAGTTCAGCTTTACCAAGCCTTGCCTGAAGAAGCCCGATTTAACAGAGAAGCATTGCCTGTATCATTCTTCAAACTTGCTGCAGAAATTGGAACATCAAAGGAACAATCCTTAAAGACAAAGAAAAACACAAAGATGAAACCTTCACACCATCTCATCAGCCAACTCTCGGAGAACAAGAGCAGGAGCTCCCAGGCCTCGCCTCATGCGACGTAGAGGAACACCACACCGTCTTCTTCTCTGCCTCATGGTGACGCCATAGCGGGAGAGGATTCGCATCGCAGAGCAGGAGGAGGTGGAGGCGGCTCCATCGCCGGCGCCGGCGACGAGTTCTTTGGTGTTGTGTTAGTTTGTTCGTTCATCCAAAGATGGACGGTTAGGATCTATTACGAACCGGTAACTTGCATTTCCCTCACATTATAATCTAATGGATCCTCATGATTTTATACTAGCTATTATTCTTTTTTAACTTCAAAGAGGGAAAACTCAGAAGAACTCTAATCCCACCCGATCGAAGCAAACCTAACATAACCCGATCGATGTCTCCACCGCGAAGTAGCCGGCGGCTGGCCGACCGATTTCCCTCGCCGGAGGGGAAAGAAGAAAACCTATATGCGTGGATGGGGCCGCCTTCGCCTTCCGGGGAACTACGGCCCAGGCTGAGGTGCTCCTACTTCTCCTTCCTTATGTATTAGATTGTAGTGCCAGAGATAGTTCTTGTTCTTCCACGGCATCACGTACAAAGCAAGGCTATAGCCTCCTCCTCGATCTTTTGATTTGTTTTGCTGCTGTTCTTGTTCTACCTCAAAATGAGCCTCATAAATCTATTCATCTACCTCCACCCTAGCCTTTTTGTGAATATTACAACAATTTAATAATGTATGTGATAATTTGCCAAAAACAAAAACAAGTTTGAATTTGCAATTTTTTAATGTAGGCATAGTTATTGTAAAATTTTTTCAATATTAACTTTTCTATTAATGCTGTGCTTGTAGGCAACTGGTGATTGGGCCAAGCGTCGAACATAAGGATGAGTTTATAGAACAGCCGTACTCCCCAACATCTCCAAGGGGAGTGGCCAGCAACTACTGTACACAGTAAGTTGAATTTTTGTTCGCTGTCCAGTTCTCCCCTACTCTTGCTATAATGATGGGTTATGTTATGCACAACTGTCGATTTAAAGTGATGGTAATACTTAGTGGTAGTTTAACTTTGCTGTTGTGGTACATTCGTTGTTATTTGGTGTGCCATACTTACCCAAGTCATATATCTTACATGACGGCCTTTCTGCCATATTTGCTGTTTATTGTTTCAATATGTGCTATGTTATGTTACTGAATTATTAGTTTATTATTGTTGCGATGATGGAGCAAGACAAATTCTGAAAATGTTATTAGTAATAATTATAATAATTTTAGGTATAGTAAATTCTAGAAATTAAGATAGTAGTGGTAATTTTTACCCTTGTTGTACAATGCTAGCTAACTTGGTTAAGAGGAGGTGATAATTTACAACAATTTAATAATTTAGGTCAGAATTTGCAAAAATATAGAATACCAAGTGTGAATTTGCAATCTTTTTAGTGTACAAATAGTTGTGATGAAATTTTCTCAATGTTAACTATATATACGAATGCTCTACTTGTAGCTTGCAAGTGAAGACTGGGCAAAGCATCGAAAATATGGTTGAGTTGCCGGAAGAATTGTATTCCCCAACATCTCCACCCATGGGAATGACTGCCAACTTCTGCACTCAGTAAGTTGATTTCTCATTCACCCTCTAGTTTTTTTTACCGGTACTCATGTTTATAATAATACTTATATTATGCAAAACTGTCGATTTACAATAATGGTAATACAGAGTGCAAATTTAACTTTGTTGGTGCAATGCATAATATACATCTTTTGTTATTTGATGTGCCCTACTTAGGTAAAACATATGTCTTACAAGCACCACCTTTATGTGGTAGTTTTTGTTTCGTTTATTAGTTGCAACCATGAGCTATATTATGCTGCTGAATGATTAGTTTATTATTGTTGTGATGATGGAGCTGGCAAATTCTTAAAATGTTATTAGAATTAACATAGCAATTTTAAGTATGGTAAATTCTAGAAATTAAGATAGTAGTGGTAATTTTTTTACTTGTGTTGGTGCATGCTTTACACAATTCTCAGTTTCTAACTAACATTGTTAAGAGGATGTGGTAATTTACAACAATTTAATAATGTAAATGAGAATTTGCAAAAAAAAAAGTAAAAATACCAAGTGTGAATTTGCAATCTTTTTAAAGTATAAATAGTTATGATGAAATTTTCTCGATGTTAACTATATATACAAATGTTCTGCCTGTAGACGACAAGTGAAGATAGGACAAAGCATCGAAAAGATGGCTCAGTTGTCAGAAAAACTAGATTCCCCAACATCCTCAACATTTCCAACCATGGGAATGACCGCCAACTTCTGCACTCTGTAAGTTGATTTCTCATTCACCTTCTAGTTTTTTTTACTAGTACTCATGTTTATAATAATACTTATATTATACAAAATTGTCGATTTACAATATGGTAATACGGAGTGCAAATTTAACTTTGCTGGTGCAATACGTTTGTTGTTATTTGGTGTGCAATACTTAGTTGCCATATAGTTTGGACATATATCTTAGAAGCACCATAGTATTTAATTTTCCATAGTATTCGGACTGTCATCTCCAACTATGGCATGGATTAAGTTCCAATACACCAGTATTTGCTATTTATCCCTGTTGTAATGATAGGTCGGATACTGAAGAGGAGATTGTGGATTCTGTGGAAGGCATTTACTTCAAGAACTTGGTAGACAACTTCGGCAATTCTGCGGTAGATGCCCGTAAATCAATGGATGACAAATCAGAGGATGACGAGGATGCTATGTAGATTGAAGAGGCTAACAAGCAACAATCTACAAGATATGCAGAATCAGCATTACAATATTATAACGAGGATCAAAAGAATGAGGTATGTATCAGTACCAAATTTATGTAATTGCTGAGTGAATCTCATCTAGTCCATTAACCTTTTTGTTCATGTCAATTTAGAACTATAATTTTAGCGACATCAATTTAGTTTCTAAACCTTGTTGTGTAGCATTCTGTTCTGAAAGTTTGACATGTCATCTGATGATGGTATAAAAGAATGTTGTCAAATTTGTAGGTGGGCGTTAAGACTTACATGTGGCCTTTTTTTTTTATTTGTGCAGTTGCCGTGTGCGATAGTTGAAGGATTTGGCTGATAGTTTCCATGTATCACAAAATAGTTGGGCTGTTACTTGTTGAATACAGGAAATGTAAGGAAGCCTTGGAATTTACATATAGCGCATTATATCGCAAGGAGATTTTAGTGGTAAAATCTGTAGAGAACTGTATTTGCTTCATTTAGTCCCAGTCCAAACATTCTAGTAGCTTGAAGTCTATGGGCCTCATAGCTATCATGAACAACAAAATGAGCTATCAAACTTCTCATATGGAGTAGTAATGCTGGCCACCAAGGTTGCGCTGGTATGAGTAGAGATGGGACACTCCATGATAAGGATGCGTTGATGGTTTGCATAATGTCCAATAGCACATGTAGCAACATTTGTTGAAAAATGTTCCTATGGCTCAAGAACCAAATGGAAGTTTTAGTTACCAACTATACCTGGGGCTTTAGTCTCATATCTATTTCTTGTATTGGTTTCTAGCACAGTTATGAATGGGAAAGGAAAAAGTTCATATTACCTTCCTCTATTTTTAAAAGGGTAAATGACCCTCTGTACTTTGAAACCAGACATTTTACCCCTTCTACTTACAAAACTAGTGCAAATTTGGCCCAAAATTAATTTTTGACTAGTTTTGGACAAGATTGTTTCGAAACACTTCCTCCATCCTCCAATTTAAAAACACTTCCTCAGTTAAATTAACTTTTCAAAGACTTGGGCAAAATTGCAAAAAATCACATCCAAAACCAGTTAAAAGTTGATTTTGGACAAAATTTGCACTGGTTTTGAAAGTGGAGGGGGTAAAATGTCCAATTTCAAATTACAGGAGTTTATGTAAACTTTTTGAAAAAGAAAGAAGGCTAATATGGACCTTTTCCAATGAGAAACCAAAAGTTGTGGGCAATTTATCTCTGTTGCTGGAGTTCATATTGCTTTACCACTTGTAAACCATTAGTATTTTTATACCTTTAGTCGCTTGTTATATTTATGTTAATTTTTGAGTAATCATCATTGATGTTGTTTTTTCTTTATCTGCTAGGTCAAATATGAGCTGATCAAGGCTATCACGAGCGTGGGCATAATGGACGTAGACGGCTACTTTGGCCATGTCAATTTTATAGCAAAAGCAAAGCTGGAGTATTCTAAAGAAGAGCTCTTCTTTGCTGAGCTGCGCTACAATCCTACCAAGTCGATGATGATGCCTACCTGTTTTTACTCTTTGGAAGGAAAAGAACAAGCAGGTTAGTTCTAAACCATAGAAAGATCCAGTTTATTATTTATCTTTGTAATTCTTCTAAGCCCAAGTGTCCAATTGATGTCATTTTTACAGCTGGCTGCGAAGAAGTGCTAGCACCATATGATCTACCAATAGATCCCCATCATTGCTATACATGTTCAAAGTCAGTGATGCATCCAAAGGATGGAACCCTGTACCAGTCTGGCCACTATGCTCATTGTGGGTATCATTTTTAGGCTGTTTTGGGTGGTTTGTCTTGCAGTAAATAGGTTTGAACTTTACGAAAGCTGACCACAATGCTCGATATGACTATTATTGTATGGATAATATCCTCTCCGTTTGGGCGGTTTTTGGTGGGGTTTGGCTATGTCTTATATATGCTTGTCGGTGTTATGTAGTCGGACTTAAAAAGTTATATTGCACTTTGCAAAATCTGGATGTTCCAGGTGTCATGTAGTTGGACTGAAGTTATGTTGCACTTTGCAAAAGTTGGATGTTCCAATTCCCGATTCCCACACATCTTTATGAAAATTCCAGGTAGTCTTTTTTGAGAAGAGCGAAAGGAAATCTGTCACCAAAATATTATCTTATTGAAACAATTGGGTTTAAAACTTTAAACCGAATTAGTAGAATCTTGCACACAATTTACCCTAGAATCTAACACGCCCTTACTCCCTGATTCTCGTTCAGACCACCACGATACTAACAACCTAGTAGAAAGGATGATTATTCAGTCCAATGCTAGAAAAATTTGTTATAGAACCAGTGATTTACAGAACCTCTCTCACACACAGTCATATATATATATGTGTTGATAAGTATCTAATGTATCCCACCTCTTCGTTATGTGTGTATACTTTGAAACCAAATATGTTACCCACAATGGAAGTAAATATGTTAATAACAGAACTCTCTTCAAGTAGGTAATTGATAAGCTACATAAGCGACATATTGACTTTCCTCTCTAAGAATGGGCTCGATGTGATAGCATCGTCCTTTGTAATGATCAAGACTGGTAAGTCCATCAGTCCAAACAGTTGTTCATGTACCAGTAGAAGATTCGACAGCTACTGCAACCCTTGCTTCTTCAGGTGGAACCCTCGACTGAGGAGTTACTCAGATTGCTCCCATTGCTCCCAAGATATGAAAATCCTTGGTTTCGTACTCTGGAGTGTAATAAGTCAATTTATAATTTTTAACACCAGCTTTAAATCCAACAAAAACTTTAGTTTCTGTTTGTGTGCAAATGAAACAGTTTTTGAATTCCTTTGTAAATGAAACCTTTACAAAAATCTTTTAAAACAAAAATGATATTCAATTAATATCAACTCATTAAAGAAAATAAAGAAATTCATGTATACAGGGTGTACGCATTATATTCATTAACTTAATCATACTCTGAATTCGATAGGAATTGAGTTGTTATTGTAAGTTAAAAAAAGTTCGTTATTAAACTATGGATTTAGTGATCAAAATGGCTAACTCCATTAATAAACTTTTTCCAGCAAAGTCTGAATTCTTCCATATATTTGTATGAATTTTTCACCAATGCGATTTCTTCTGTAAGTCTAGTTATTTTTGGTCTATTCATAGCATATATTTTCTATGGATCCGCTTATTCATTTTTTGCAGAATTTAGATTTAACAAATTCCTTGTGAAAGGGAATTCGAAAAAAAACCTTTTTGTATCAACTATATATATATATATATATATATATATATATATATATATATATGTATGTATACATAAACTATATATATATTTTCAATATGATCAAATATATATTCAATATGATCAAGAAATTATGGCTTTTCTGCTTGCTCGGACAGACAGAAGTTACACTACACTCGAATCTGCCTCAAACTCCTCTAGAATTTACTAATGGATTATAATTCACGACAAAACATAGAAAGTAAATTAAGCACACACAAAAAAATACTGAACTTAGCTTTAGAATACTGGAAATAAACATGTATGCAAGAATTTAGGCTTGAAGGAAAAAATTGCGAAAATTAGAACAATTCAGGAGGGAACGAACTAGCCGGAAACGAGTGGAAATCAGATCTATGGCTCAGATCGAAAATAAAATTTCACAATCTGAAAGTAAACAGTAAGGTGAGCAAAGTGACGCGGACAAATCTTCAATCAGAAATCCCTAAGCTGGGTTTGTCATAACCATGTCAGCCAAACGACATTGGGGACGATTTCTCCAAAACAGTGAAATTGAGATCTAGAGCTTAGATGGAGAATCAAACCACATATCTTGAATTAAACGATAAGGCGAACAAGGTGACGCGGTCAGACTTTCAATCAAATGTCTCTAAGACAGTGAACGACATATGTGTGTCGGAGGACGAACAATCATACATGGTTTTAATACTGTAGCAATGCCAATTTCGGACCTGGGTGTTTTTGGTGTGCACCTGGGACAAGCTCGGATCCGGCGATCCAGTGATCACATCGATTTGATCTCAAAAGAAAAAATGCTATAAATGATGAGAGGAACCTGTTTGACAAAGTTGGACGAGCAAAAGATGGTCGGAGCTCGGCGAACGACATTGAAAACCAGGCGGTCGCTCCCAGAGCGCGCTTCAGCTTGCCAGTCTGCTGGACAGAGAGCTTGCAAGCAATATTTTATGTGCTAAAAATGCACGAAATTGGAAAAGTTTTGATACAAAATGTTTCTAAGTGTCTAAACTACATTGCTATGCATTTACCTTGCAGAATTATGCAGAAACCTGGTAAAACACCCAATGCCATTGCGCACATATATGCTACTTTTCAGCTTTGATGAGGTGGCAACGAATTTTTGATGTGTCCCTGCCTAAAACATGGGTAAATATGGTATTCCGCTGTTCATTAGTGTTAATGGCATGGGTATTTATGTCCTTTCATGTGTTTTATGCATAAAAACCCTAATTTGGGTCTAATTGAAATTATTCCAAATCTTAGGGCTATATTTTGTATAGGGACTGAAATGAAAAAAAGGTTAGTTCACGTATTTTACTGTTTATCATGTATGAATTCAAGGGCATTAGGGTAATTTGTATTTAAATAACAATAAATTCAATTCTAGGCCATCTTTTTAATTATTCTAAAACCTAGGGTTTTTTTGGCAAAAGGGTTTATTTGCAAAAGTTTGTTCCCTGGTTTTTGGAATTACTTTATGCATATTTTAACTTTCCCAAAATATTTTTAAATGATTTTATTGTGGTATTAAAATTCAAAAAATTCAAGTTTCTTTGCAAATAATAAAATTAATTTATGAAAAATGGTAGAAAAAATATTTATGATTAATTCATGCCATGGTAATGTAGTTATGCTATAAATCCTATTTATGAGAATGAAATGAGGCTAAGATAAGCTCAGATAGAGGCTTGACAGATCGAAGTTGATGAAGAAATTAGCTGGTGGATGGGGTCAGATTAGAAAATTGAGGATGTTACACCATAGCTATCATTTTTTTTATTTTATTATTTTCATTTTGAGTGAATATTAGACATGACTGTAGTGGCTAATTTGACGTAAGTCGATGTACTTTAGTTTACTTTTTTTTTTTTTGCACAGCGGATGAAATTAAATGAGTGTAAGAAGAAACACTATTCTATACGCACATATAAAACTACATTTTATATAGCCCTAAGATGTGCGTATTTAATCTTGAATCCCTAATACATAAGGAAGGAGAAGTAGGAACACCTCAGCCTCGGCCTCCGTAGCAGCCGTAGGGCCCTGCGAAGGTCAAAGGGACTGCGCTTGGGCTGATATAGTTCGCTTGAAGGCGAAGCCGGCCCCATCCACACATCTAGGACTTCTTTCCCCATAGGCGAGGGAAATCGATCGACGAGTTGCTGGCTACTTCGCAGTGGAGATATCAATCGGCTAGGATTAGAGTTCTTTTGAGTCTTCCATCTTTGAAGTTAAAAAATAGTATGTATTTATAGAGTCATAACTTCCATAAGAATCCTACTCCAAATAGGATTCGCACAAATATTTCTATCACTACTACAAACATACAATCTATTAAACCCTATCATCTAATGGTTTTACGCAATCTGGAACAAAACCGTTAGTAAAAATCACATGATTTTTTCTAATATTTTGAATATATTAACTGTTAGAAAAAAACATATTTATACTAATGATTTTATTTTATTCTAACAGTTTTTAATAAATACTTGTTAGAAGAAAAATATTTATAGTAACGGTTCTTATTTGAAAACCGTTAGAATAGACACTACTACACTTCAATTGCTTGTGCTGTCGCGCCACCACTCCACTTCAATTTCTCGCGCTATCACCACCTACAAAACCGCAACTCACCGCAGCTCATCACCACCACATCTCGTCACCTAGCCGCCGTCTTCGCCGCACAAATCCACCAACAGTCGGCACTCTCATTGCGCCACTGCGGTTCATTGCCATTTGCATTGCGCCGATGTCGCCTACTACACTTCGTAACGATCACAGCAGTGATGACCTCGCCTTCTTCCTTTGCATCGACAAGCAACTGCTTTGGCTTCCTCCTCTCTGGCGCAGACAATCTCAGCTTTAGCCTTCGACTTCACCGACAACTTCTTCAACTCCGACGATTTCTTCTGTGACACCTCTCCTCTGTCAAACTCCCCTCTCGTCTCCCTTTGAGAAATGTATTGGACTGGGCTTTGTGCAACAAATGACTTCTGAGAAAGAGGAGGAACTCACTGTTGCAAAGCAACAGATTGAGAAACTTGAGGGCATAGCTGCTAGTCGGCAAAGGGAGGTATGTTTCCTCTAAACTTTCCTCTACTTATGTTTCCCCTCTTTATAAATGTAACAACATATCTTTGCTCCAATGTTTCAAGATTTTCATGCTGAATGGGAGATTAGCTACAATGGTAAATGCTTGTTCTTTATCTATTTTGGCTAGATGAAATCTACAGTTGGTAATATGATGTCAATAAACACTCTAAATGTGTTGTTGTTTTTGTCCTATAGTTGGCTTGATGAAACTAACCAGAGGCAAGCACAACTTGGAGCTGCTCGCATTGCGATAGAAAAACTCCGACAAAGGGAACAGTTTCTTGTTGCTGAAAATGAGTTGCTAAAGGTACAACATTTCACTTTTGCACGAGGAGAAAAAAATGAGCAACTTGTTTACCTTCTTTGTAAAATTATCTTCCTCATATTAATTGACTGATATGGTAGGTTGAAAATGTGAACTACAAGACCATTATTGCTAATCTTGAAGAGGAAGTGAAGATGCTTACCAGGCAACAGAATCTTGAGCTGAGAATTAATCATCATGTCAAAACAAAGGTATTCCACCTCTAAATCTTCCCTGAGATTTCTGAGCATTGCCTTTTTATTGCCTTAGTTATCATTTATGGGTCTTCCACAACACAATAGGAAGAGAACATCCTGCTGAAGAATGAAGAACTGAGCACAAAGCTGCAACAGCTAGGGCAATTGTTGCACGTACAAAGGAAGAGCTTGCTCGCTACAGGGTTTCAAATGGAAAAGATCCGTATATGCAGATAGAAGAATAATTGCTTTTGATGAAGAAATTACAAGTGTGTCCACTTACTATATGCTGCTGATACTCTCCATTGTTATGAGTTATGACTGATGCAAAGACACTGATCTTTGGTTTATTTCTATGTCAACAGGAAAGTGAAGAAGACAGAACCGAGCTTGCAGAAAAGCTATCGAACTTATGTATCATCAGCATCATGAAATTATGCTGATTTTTTTCAGAAGGAAGCTTTTATTTTACTGTGATTTTACTGTGATCATTCTAAGTTTGATGGAATTATATGATCAAACTTTGCTCCGACTGCTGCTACAGGTAGCTGGAGTTAGACATGGACGCTGAATCTGATGCGAGTCTTTTGCAAGCACTGGAAGCCTTAAATTTTCTCCAAAGCCGTATTGCTTCATTGGAAAATGAACTTGAGGATCTTAACTTAAAGGTAACTTCTGGCAAAAACTAGTTTTATTGGAACTGAGCTAACTGTACCTCAGTAGTTAGTTTGCCAAAATGCAAACTCATCAGTTACTGATTCCGAAAATGCTACTTGTGCAGGGCAAACTATTAAATGAAAAAGTCCGTTTATCTAAGCTCTGGAGCGAGACATCGTCTGTGTGCTCAGGGACGAAGGAGGGCTCCAGAACATCAAGTTTTTGCAGATCTCCTTGTTAGTACATACTTCTGCATCTTTTATACAGCCAACAACATTGATTTCCATTTCGTACTTTGTATATACACTATACAGTGATCTCTAATGTTTCAGCTTGATTTTTTTGTTCAAATATTGATATTTGATCACAGTCAGACTCTCGAGGAGTGAGCTTAGCAGGTGATTACATTGCTGGAGTGTTCTGTTCTATTGTTTCTTACCCAACCGATAACATTGTCTCACTCAGGACTCAGGGTGCAACTGTTGGTGATGTAAGTTTTCTGAGTGTTGTCCTCTTTTAATTAATTTGGTTATGTTCTGTCCTACTTGTTCCCCTACAATGTATTTGTTGCCTATGCAGCCTGTGAATAAGCTGAGTCTGTGGGGCCTTTTTACCTGGGGCCTCTTGCGTATTGTGATGATTGGTACTCTCACCTTAGGACACAGCTTGGATCAAGTTTTCACAAAGGACAAAAAATAAACCACATGGCCACATCACTGAACTCTTCATTTGTGATAGAACCTTTGTTCAGGAATGTACAATCCACCAATGTTTTGGATTGTCAGCGCAGATGAATACCCAGATTTTGCCTTTGTTCAGGACTGTAATTCGGTTTAATTGATTGGTTTATGTTGTTAGTCCGTATGATCTTTAGTTTGCCTTTGAGGCATGATTTCCATTTGTTTAAGGTATATTAAACATAAGTTTAGTCTCTCAGACTCTCAGTATCAGCTCAGAGGTTCCTGAAATGCACTGATACTTACACTAGTTTTATTTTTCATTTTAGATGTCGGAAGCAGATGATATCCAAAACATTGGTGGATCACTAGGCAGTGATGAAACAATAGCAGCTGGGGGCAATTGGGGGCAATGCACCTTCGAATAATAGAAGAAAACAAATGGGCCACAGCAGAAATATGGAACCACTACACAGTACTAGAAGACGAGAAGAAGGCTGCATGCAAGCATTGTTCAAGAGTACCTGCATGTGATTCAACTAAGAATGGTACTTCATTGCTAATCTCTCATGCAAAAATTTGTAAAAAGCATCCCAATAGAAATAAGGGCAGCAAACAAACTTTACTAAATTTGCAATCTAGTGCGGATGGAAGTAATTCTCTTTCTAATTGGCAATACAATCCTGAAGAGATTAGGGAAGGACTTGCTCGCATGATAAATATAGATGAGCTGCCGTTAAGTTTTCCAGAATGTGAAGGTTTCAAACAGTTCATATCAAAAGTTTGTCCTCGTTTTCATGTTCCATCTAGGCGAAAATGCAAAGAGACATTGTTTGAATTTATGAAAATGAGAAAGCTACGTTAAAAAAAGTTTTCAATGATTCTTGTCAAAGAGTTTGCCTCACCACAGACACATGGACTTCTTCAAGACTTCAGAATTATATGTCTAACAGCACATTTCATTGGTAATGAGTGGAAACTAAACAAAAATATCCTAAGTTTTTGTTTAGTAAACACTCACAAAGGAGAAGACATTGATAAAGCACTAGAGAAATGCTTGCTTGAATGGGGAATTATAAATGTGTTTACTATCACAGTAGATAATGCTAGTGCAAATGATGTTACTGTAGGCTACATGAGGAGAGCTTTGAATAATTGGGGAAGTAGTGTTGCACAAGGCAAATATCTTCACATGAGATGTGTAGGTCATATTATTAATCTTGTGGTTCAAGATGGGGTGAAGAGGATGTCTAATTTCATCTCCTGTGTTCGTAATGCTGTGAGATATGTGAGAAACTCCACTTCAAGAATGAATAATTTTAAGCAATGTGTTTAATTCACTAAGATAGAAAGTAAGGCTTTTGTATGTTTTGATGTGTGCACTAGATGGAATTCAACATATCTTATGTTATAATCGGCTCAAAAATTCGAGAAGGCGTTTGACAGGTTTGCACTCCAAGACACTTATTACATGTCAGAGGTGGGTGATGATGGACCTCCACAAAATCAAGATTGGGACAATGCTCGTCATTTTGCACAATTTCTGAAACATTTTTATGATCTCACTTCGTGTTTCGGGCACTCAGTATGTCACTTCCAACATTTTCTTTGAAGAGATTACTGTTGTGAATATTTTGTTGCGAGATTCGTACGATGGTCCAGATGAAAACCTGTCTGAAATGGCTATTAAGATGAAGACAAGTATGACAAGTATTGGGAGGATCCTGAGAAGATAAACATGTTGATATTTGTTGCTGCTATTCTTGATCCCAGGTATAACAAAATTTGTTATTTTTTCTTCTACTTAAGGATATATAGTTTGGCTAAAATTTTCTTGTTTTTCTCCATACAAAGTACAAACTATCTGATTACGTGAAGTTTAAAATTTTAGAGATGTATGGTCCAATCAAAGGAGACAAGTATGGATAAAGGTAAACAATGCATTTCATTCCCTTTTTCAAGAATACAAGAGCATGTATGCTCAAAGTGGAAGCCAAAGTGATAAACAACAAGGAGCATCAAATTCTAGTTCTGAACCTCAAGTAAATACATCAAATTTGATGACGTCTTTGTACCACAAGAAAGTGAAAGTTTCTTGTGAAGCTGGTGCGTATAGCAAAACTGAATTAGATAAGTATGTTGGTGAAGATACAGAAGATCGGGAAGATTTTGACATTCTCGCTTGGTGGAAATGTAACTCTCTCGTTTTCCTATACTTTCACGCATGGCTCGTGATGTGTTAGCAATTCCTATATCGACAATTGCTTCTGAGTCAACTTTTAGTACTAGTGGAAGCCAAAGTGATAAACAATAAGGAGCACTAAATTCTAGTTTTGAACCTCAAGTAAATACATCAAATTTGATGAGGTCTTTATACAACAAGAATTAAGTTTCCTGTGAAACTAGTGCGTATAGCAAAACTAAATTAGATAAGTATGTTGGTGAAGATACAGAAGTTGACATTCTCGCTTGGTGAAAATGTAACTCTCCTTGTTTTTCTATACTTTCACGCATGGCTCATGATCTGTTAGCAATTCCTATATGACAATTGCTTCTGAGTCAGCTTTTAGTACTAGTGGTCGTGTTCTTGATGATTTTAGAAGCTCGTTGATACCGTTTATGGTGCAATGCTTGTTATGTGCACAAGATTGGATACGACATTCCGGTTGCATCAATGTTGAAGAGGATTTAGTTGAATTAACTCGTTTTGAAGGTATTAAATTATAACTATTGTGTTACAAACTTACAATAGTTAAATTGTTTGATTGTTTCACCTTGTGATTATCATATTTTTGTGTCATGCAAACTTGGTAAGTCCCCAATTAGAATCTGTTGCAAGAAGTATTTATTCATGTGATCAACCGTGAGCTGATAAGTTTTTTTAAGCTAGATTGCACATTACATTGGTGTTTGATATGCATTTTTAACATTATAATTTGTTATTGCCGCAGATGTTCCTTTTGATGCCAAGAAGACCAGAGAACTTCTATATGTTGAACACATTTTTCTCCTGAACATTTTGTGTTGAATTGTGATGCATGAGTTGTTTCATGGATTGTGGATTGTCTATTTTTCTTGTTATGTAGACTGTCAGTGACTCAGTGTGGTTGTGGACTTTCTTATGTTCTATGGACTATCGGATTGTACTTAATTGGTTGGTTATGTTTTTTAGGCTATCTGTTTGGCTGAATGTTATTGGGTGTTTAATTTTAATTTTTGATCATTTCAAACCTTTAATAGTTAATACTATACTATTATGTGTTACTTCAAATCGTAAAGCAAAAAAAGTCAAAGATGTCAAGTAGGTTCGCGATAATTTGGTAAATTTGGTATTTACCAAACCGAACTGAAATTTTTTTTGGTAAATATGATATGTAATGTGCAATACCGAAATTAAAAAAAAATACTGAAAAAACCGAATGGCCACCCCTACATGTATGGGGGTAACTCGAGTTGACAAGCATTAGTACCAACTTTCCACAAGATCCGAAAAGGACCATAACAGATGGGTTTAAACTTCTTACCTTCACCTTTAAGTATCTCCTTACTCAGATGTAATCATACCATATCTCATTCTTAGAATTGAGTATCAACTCGGTGTCGATCATGTCGTGCCTTGTACTTGAGTTGAGCTTTCAGCAAGTTCTGTTCAACTTCACGATAGAGCCATTGAATACCTTCCAGGAACTTTTGTGCTCGACCTTGATCAGTTGCTTCTTTGCTGTTCTGCGCCGAGGTAGGAATCACAAACTCCATGTCGACTAGACTCTGCGGTAGGGATCCCAAACAGACCTCAAACGACGACTTGCCAGTCGAATCATGCATTGCTCTATTAAAAGCAAACTGCAGGTATGGTATGCTTTCATCTCAAGTCTTCGGATACTTGGAATTGTATCCACTCAAGAGATGAACAACTGTGCGATTTACCATCTCAGTTTAACCATCAATTTGAGGGTGAAAAGCAATACTCCTCTTCAGCTTTGTGTCCATCATCGTTCAGAGTGATCGCCAAAAGTGACTAAGAAACCGGGTATCAGGATCAGACACAATAGAAGTCGGTAGTCTGAAATGTGTTCGAACGTGCTGAAAGAATATCCGAGCCGTTTCTTCTCCCGTGATAGTTTTTCGACAAGGTATGAAAATGATAATTTTGGAGAACCGATCAACGACCACAAAAAGATAGTCGTTACCATATCGGGTCTTAGACAATCCTCCTAAGAAATCCATGTATATGCTTTCCCATGATCGTGATGGAACTGACATAGGAGTGTAAAAACCTAATTTCCGGTTTACCGGTTTTGAGATACTGCAAAGACCACAGCCTCGAACAAAACTAGCCACATCTTGCTGTATTCACGGCCAGAACACGTCGGTGAAGATTTTGCAAAGTCTTTGTAACCCCAAAGTGACCAGCAACCTTTGATATGTGTGCTTCTCGATCCATTGAATTCGAGGTGCTCCACGAGGTATACAAAGCAAATTACCTTTGTACAGAAGTCGTCCTCGACGAATGAACTCTGTAGGTTTTCCTGTTTCGAGCTCAGCTAGTGCTGATTGGAAATCAGGATCTTCACTATACTTCTCAGCATAGTTTTCGTGACATGAGGGCTCAACCTACATGAACGTTGATAAATAGAGGGTCGTAACCGGTGGTCATGACATGTCCGCCAATTTGTTGTGTACGCCCTTTTTGTACTTAATCACCAGATTGAACTGTTCCACTTCATATGTCGAGCTTGTTGTAACTTCAATTGACTTTCCAAATATTGCAAAGGTTGGTGGTCGGTGTGGATAACAGTCTCTTTACCTAAGAGTTAACACCGCCAATGTTTCACGGCTTGATGCAGTGTACACAACTCCTTATCGTAAGTTGGATAGTTCTTCTGAGTTCTCTGAAATAACTCGGAGTGATATTGTGCTCCGAACACACAACTCACACTTTCCTCACTGGCCTATCTGAACATGACGGTTAAGAATAGCCATGGCTAGAAAAAAACAACACCAAGGTAAATACATAATCGACTCGCCTAAAATAAACGGCTCTTTATGTATTACTTTCTTGGCTATTTTCTTTCGTTCATAAGATGAAGGACAAAGTTCAAGGCCATGCCATTACAACTGCGGTTTGTTACCGAAGACTACATCCTCTGTTTAGGGGATTGTCCTAAGATACCCAAAAGTACACTTTCCTGCTTTGGCTCGACCCCAAGTGGAGCACAAAGGCTGCGCGTACGATCCTCTATCTCCTCTTCAGAAAAGAGATTTCATGAGCAACTCGAGTTCATGGAGATGTCGGTCAACATGCACGATGTTCAACACATGTGTTGCTGCAGACGTCCTTGCATTTGTTCTTATCATAAACACACGTACGCAACAATGCGTCTTTTGGAGTAGTTCAACTGGTCCGATGATTTCTCCGACACAGATGACTTTATGTGCAAATGTCGAGGTGATATTAGAGTCAGCACGTTTTTGGCCTACGACACTGCGGGTAGAAACTACGTACAATGCGGCCGCGAAGAGGAGAGGGATGAATGTCATTACATGTGGTGGCTAGACCCAAAGTGGAATGAGGAAGACAAGAACACTAAATTTTCTTCTAGGGCGAGTTGGACACTCTACTCACATCAAGTGGCACTTCGAGGTTTGATCACTTTTTGGTACTATAGATCTAGTTCTAATTGTTTTTGCAACTGCCATAAACGCATGTAACTTTTTATTTTATTTACAGCAGCAATAGTTTCTAGCTGGACACTATTAGTTTCCTCCATTTAGATTCTAGCTGATCTACTTACTGTAACTTCTTCCCAGTCTTCAACTTTAATAAGCACTTCACTTCTACATATTTTCTTCAAGCCATTTCTTTACGAGCCATTTGCTTCGCGTATTCCAAACTACAAATTTGATGAAAAGATTTAGAACCTAAATACTTATGAAACTAGAAACCATTATGTCCCCGTAAACAAAACAACATAGCCTTCGGTCCCTAGAAACCAAAACTGTAACATTTTATTACCCGGAAACAAAAAAATTTCTAGCCTTCGGTCTCCAGAAACCAAAGCCCCAGCCATTTTATAACCTAGAAACGCCTTCAGTCTAGAAACAAAAAAGCACTAGCCTTCAATTCCTCGAAAACCCTAACATTCATTCCTCAGAAAAAAAAAACCTAGCCTTCGATCCCCAGAAACACAAACACTCGCCATTTTTAACCTGAAAACAAAAACCCCAATTGGTTAATGCTCGGAAGAAAAAAAACAACCTAACGTTCACTCCCCGGATACAAAAAAAAAGTCTAGCCCATATGTCCCAGAAACTGAAAGTATGCATCAGATTTATAAAAAAATAATATATGCAAAATTGCCAATATATGTAGTTTGGAATAAAACTCACGTTCACAACCTAACGTTCACTCCGCTGTTTTTTTTAAACCCAAAAATAAAACTCAATTCTGAATGTTTTTAATGTGTTATTTTCATAAATTTTACACATAGAAAACCTATTGTGAAATTTTCAAAAGCACCTCTAACCCTTTTTTGCAACTTTCAGAAATTTACTCGTCGCCAACTCCATTGCGATTTGTGCTGGCGATTGATGAGCTGGCACAAGTCACCAACTCTATTGGCGACTAGTCCTTAAGTCGCCAGACCTGCATTTATTATTTGTTCTGTGCTATTTCATGATTTTCTTTTTTTTAAACGAATTCTAAATCCATGACATGAGGCAAACCACATACCATCGCGCAATAATGTGCCAAACATTCCATCCATTTGAGTTAAGGATGTTTTATTTTTTGATTTAAAAGCATTTAATAAAATTAAAGGGCTCTAACTAACATCATATTAGCCTAAGATGACATGCTAATTGACTATAGTAGTTTTATGGTTTTGATGATGTTACTCAAATTTTATTGTTACTATAAGCTATCTGTGATTGTTCATTCTCATGCATATTTATATTTTATAATTACCCTACCGTAGTACTTTGCAAAGCAGACATGGTGATGCGGATGGATTTTTTATCTAAGGTTCCTAAGACTATGAATGACCTACTCATGTCAGTGAGAGCAACATTGGATGGAGATTGATGTTGCTAGGTCAAGCTTTCTAGGGTAACAATTGAAATGTTGCTAATACTCTAGTTGGGCAGTTGAAATACTAAGGCGAGATCGATTTCTAGCTTGGACGCAGATGCGGTGACATACAGGCGTTGACGAACGACATAGGTTAACATGGGTTCAGATGAGATTTTCTCGCGAAGTGACAGTTGAATGAAACTTAGGAAATATGTCTACAAACTTAGTAGACAAATTGGTTTCTAGTTTGCACGTACAAAGGTGGCTAAGCAGGGTGAATGCCATTGGCTGACATTGATTTGGCATAGAGTGGCATTGTCTGGACAATGTTTGACACAGTGTGGCATAGACTGGAGCGCAAACTAGCACGAGTTGGCAATGTCATGGCATTGTCTTTAATAAAGCCGGTTCACGGCCGTTTCTAGGGCAAGGTCGTTTGGGCATGCTGGACTTCGGTTGCTTTGCCAACTATGTCTGGAAGATAGGCGGGGATGCGAGGAACTCTGACGAGAATTATAACCTGAGCTAGTTATTTATTTATGATATTCAAGATAATTCGGATATGATATGTAAACTTGTGCTCTAGCAGCCATTATGGTCGCAGACGGCAACTTCTTGTATACCAGAAGGCCGCGGGCGACAGAACCAGTCTATGGTCGCAAACCTTGCGCAACCATAAGGTCATAGGCTATGCGCGACCAAGATGACCTGAGTATGTTTGTGTTTTACCAGACACGTTTCCAAGTCTAAAGATAACTTCTCCCACGTGTGAAGGTAACCGGTAAGGAGTTAAGATGTGCGGTTATATATAACCGCGTGTATTAATCGGCGAAGAGATCATGGTAGTTATACAACTGCATTATGGCAATCGTCCAGAACTGCTTCACATTGGCATCCTTTCAGTCAGTATAAAAGGATGACAGATATATAGAAGCAGGAGAGGAACAACGGATAAGACAAGAGAGATCAAAGACTTTCACAAGCAATAGAATATGGGCGACAATACAAAGAGAGATCGTTCATCCTTAGAACGATCCCCCTTTCTCTATGTAAATTCTCTCACATATAGTGAAACCGCCACAGGATGTAGAGCTGTTACTCAATCTATTGAGAGCTTGAACCTGTATAACTCTTTGTGTTTCTATTTCATACTTGTCTTAACTTTTCTGATAAGCACCCTGAAAGGTCTCATATCTAATTCACAAATCTGCGTAAGATCGACTAAGAACCTCGAGTCCGAATCGTCGACAAACTCAACGGCACAGGTTGGGTGCACTAAGATGGCCGGATCGCAACGAACGACGATGAGGAAGGACGACAGCGACACGACGAAGTGCTGCTACTGGACAAACCTTTGGCATCAAGTTTTGGAGTACTTTGGTGTGGTACCAGAAGCTACTGTAGTGGAATGAAATGTATGTTTAGATGAGGCGAAGTTACTGGACAAGAAGGCAGCGACGAATCTAGTTACTGGACAAGATGGCAACACACCAAAAAAGGGGGTAAAACTACTCAATTTGGGTTTTGGAGCTTTTTCTTTGGTATTTGGGTTGTTAGACCTTCTCCAACAGAATTGGATCTTTATACCCTCATATACATATCTCCCTAAAAAGATTCCATACCTATATTTCTACTCTCTCCAACAGAATCTCTAAACCCAAAAACATATAGGTAGAGGAGAGAGAATACCTAAATTTACTAATTCTCTGCAGTAATATCTAAAATAGGAATCGAGATAAGTATTCTGTTGGAGCAAGAAAAGTATTACTGATACCTAAATTTTAGGCTATCAATCCTTTTAGGTATTCTGTTGGACAAGGTCTTAGATATTCTCCAACAGAATTGGATCTCTATATCCTCATATACATATTTCTCTAAAAAGATTCCATACCTAAATTTCTACTCTCTCCAACAGAATCTCTAAAGCCAAAAACAAATAGGTAGAGGAGAGAGAATACCTAAATTTATTAATTCTCAGCAGTAATATCTAAAATAGGAATCGAGATAAGTATTCTGTTGAAACAAGAAAGGTATTACTGATACTTAAATTTTAGGCTATCAATTCTTTTAGGTGTCCTGTTGGACAAGGTCTTAGACCTTCTCCAACAATCATACCCAAAAATAGATCTCTATATCCTCATATACATATCTACCTAAAAAGATTCCCTCCCTATATTTTATTTTACTCCAACAGTTAAATCCCCAAACCCTCCCAATCCGTAAAATCCAACCGTCGTTTCTTTCCGCGCGGGGAGGGAGCGAGCAGGGCGCGGCCGGCGAGGGTGCGGCGGCGGCACCGGCGACGCTGCTTTTTGTGGTGCACGAAGGGCTCCAAGTTCGCGGTGTAGGTCAACCTCGGCGTCCCAGTCGCAGCGTTGAAGGCGATCGGCGGAGACCAAACCGTAGCCCTAATCCCCCGCCCTCCGAGGACCGCTCCATCTGGACCTGCTCGTAGGGTTGGATCCAAATCCGGCGGCCGCCACCTCCTCCCGCGGCCGTGGCCGAAAGCCTTGTTCAGCACCTCCAGATTCGCTGTATTCCACGCCTTCCGCTCCGGCAGCTCCAAGGTGTGCATCTCTGCGTTCGTTCTCTCTCTTGATTTCGGGGAAAGTTTCCGTTTTGATGCATAAAGTTTGTACCGTTGGAACGAAGGCTGGATCTACGATTGGGACTAAATCATATTGAGATTAAGCATGTAAATGGACCGGGGTTTTCGAAAATACACAGATCTCTAAAGATTGGGTATAAATCATATTGAGATTAAAGATGACTAATTAAGCTAATGAAGTTGAGGTACTGGCATATAGGGGAAAAAATCTAATAACATGTATGAATCCAAAAATTAGTGTCATATGTTATTACTCTCTACTTGGTCATCATATTAGTGTCTTTACAGATTTAGCTGCAAAGTAGCACCAAATGATTTAGCTGCGTGATTTAGCAGATTTGAGGCGGGGTGGGTTCGAAAGAGAGGTTACAGCTTCCTCATTAGTGCTTGTGTACCGATGAGGGTGAGGGTGAAGTTGATTCTTTTTATGATTTGTACAAATTGACCAGTAGATTTTGCATGCACCTCATGGTAGCCGTGCAGTGATGAACGATGCAATTGATGGAAATAAACGTTACCATGCTGTCGTGTTGCCATTCAGTGATGAACGATGCAAGCGGTGGTGATGATGGGACAATAAGCTATAGAGTGGAATCTGAAATTCCAGTGTACTAACGGAATTAGTAGACAAATCATGGGAATTCTAAAATTCCATGGTGACTGTTGACTGTAGAGTGGAATGTAGAGTGGAATCTTAGAGATCTGTGTATGGGAAACAGGCTACATGGATTATTCTTATTTATGAGTTGCAACTCATAATTCAATTTTGTTCTACTGTAAGCCTGTGGGATCAGCTTTTTGTTCCACGTGTAATGTACCCTGTATTATCAGCATTAGACTCAAGTTGATTTTGCTTAAAGTGTTAATTCTTACTATTTTTTGGTATTACCACAATCCCTCTCTGTGTGCTCAGAGGGTTTTTTTTTCGCATGGTCACTATGACCATGAAGCCCTTATGGTCACCATGGCCCCGAAGAGGATTTCTTAATCTCTACTCATTGCTAAAACTTTTGGTTTAATTCATAAGTACTGTTTGTTTGCGAAATGAAGAGTATTTGTTTGACTGCATTTTTGCAAAGTATTGTTTTATAATGTAGTTATCTGCCTCCTGCTATGAGCACACATCAATACTTTATGTTCTATGTTGAACTGTCCTAAGTTATTTTATATAACTAGCATTTTGACTGTAAATGTCTGAGGGAGATCAAAGTAGGTGTACTATGCTACATAAGCCTAGCAGTTCATGGTAAATAGTGCGATGTGCAGTTTGGTGTTACGAACGATCTATTATATGTAATAATTCTACCATATCCATTGTTAAATATGTCATGCATGAGGCATGCAAGCAGAAATGCATAATTGTTGAACAAAAGTTGGTGGTGCTTTTCTTGGTGAATTCAGTAGTCCGAAGCTCACGCAAGCCTCGCACTGGCCATTCACGATGCGTCGGCGAACGTTACGCTCATTGTGTGTGGGTGGTGAGGGGTCGTCCAGTGAGGACGACGACTTCATTGTGGCGGTTGCATGTGCTGGGCAGGCTGAGCTGGAAGCTGCGAGTTCGGAGCGCCGTGGCGGTTCCGTTTTCGGCCATAATGTGGTCAATCGTGATAGGCAGGACGGCTTTGCTAGGCTGCATAACGACTATTTTGCTGATGAGCCGGTGTACGGCCCAAGGTACTTCAGGCGGAGGTAACACTTCGAAGCTTACGTTGTTCGGGTAAAATTTTTTCTTTGCGTTATTTGTATGATATGGTCGGCTGCTGTGTCGCTCAGGTTTAGGATGCGTCGTACCCTTTTTATCCACATCTTGGAAGCCGTCGAACGGCACGACCCGTACTTCAAACAAAGAAGAAACGCAGCTGGGACTCTCGGTTTGTCGTCGTTGCAGAAGGTAACGGCGGCTTTAAGAATATTAGCAATAGGTGTTCCCGCGGACGCTATCGACGAATATTTGCGTATAGCGGAGAGTACTGCTATAGAGAGCTTGAAGCACTTTGTTCGGGCTGTACTTGAAGTGTTCGGGCCTGAGTACCTTCGAGCACCTAACGAAGAGGACACTGCAAGATTGCTCGCCATTGGCGAGCAAAGAGGTTTCCCGGGCATGTTAGGGAGTATAGATTGCATGCATTGGAGGTGGCAGAATTGCCCGAAGGCATGGCAGGGGATGTACACAGGACATGCTCGCAGGCCTACCATCATCCTAGAAGCCGTAGCATCGTACGATCTATGGATTTGGCATGCTTTCTTCGGTCTACCGGGATCTCACAACGATATCAATGTGCTGCACCGTTCTCCTGTATTTGCTCGGCTTGCTGAAAACCAGGCGCCAACGGTGCGTTACTCAATCAACGGCCATGAGTACAACATGGGGTATTACCTTGCCGATGGGATTTACCCCGAGTGGGCAACATTCGTCAAGACTATTCCACTCCCGCAGGGCAACAAGAGGAAACTCTTTGCGCAAGCTCAAGAGTCGGCCCGGAAGGATGTGGAGCGTGCTTTCGGAGTGCTCCAGGCCCGTTTCGCGATTGTGCGGGGGCCTGTGCGGTATTGGGACCAGGAAACTCTTCGAGACATAATGACTACTTGTGTGGTATTGCACAACATGATAGTGGAAGATGAGAGGGACATCGGCTACGTCGATTATAACTATGACGGCATGGGTGATACCGTCAACGCGTCCCACGACCACACTCCGGCCGTGCAGGAGTTCATCCGTGTCCATCATACTATACGAAATCGTGAAACGCACAGACAGCTCCAGGAGGACCTTGTCGAGCACTTGTGGCAGTCGTACGGAGCCGAGTAGTGTAAACATGTGCAATGTAATGAGTTGGCATGTACTGATTGTAACCATCTGTACGAGCCAAGTGTGTACGCAATGTAATAACTAGTTGTCATGTAATGATTGTAACCGGAAGGATGTATGTGCCAAGCATGTATGACAAGACGGAGATTAGTGCACTATAGACAGCCCCTAATATTACTCTATGCAATTTACTCATACTTGCACGCTAATGGCATTTGTCCACAGATTTGGATAATTGCTTCTGTCTTATTTTCAGGATCGGTATGATATTTGCCTTTTCTAATATTGTCCATTGTTTTGCATCAGACTACATATTTAGTGTTATGCAATTTATAACTTTTTATTGGTGAATGCAGGGTAACATTGCCTTATTTCCTCCTGGGAAAAAGATAACTGTTGTGTTTGTGTAAGGTATGGCCACTTTTGTGGTTATATTGAGCCATATAGTGTGCCCACTGCTCATACAATCTTTTGGTAACTGTCTGTGGCCCTCATATAGTGTTGCTTCGCTTTTCTCATTTTCTGAAGCAGTGTTGTGAATTGCAAAGATGAATGCTTTGTTGAAGTAGTTTTGTTAAATATACGATATCAAACTGTTGATGCTGCATAGGACGGAAAAAATATCAAAATATTTTGAAATAGTAAATATGATCTTGCAGCACAATCTTATAGCAATTCTAATAAAAATTGAAACTTAATGCTGTTCTAACTTGCAATGACCATATATTTTGTACTCTATTGATTGCCAACACAAAGTATATATGTTCCTTTTAGAGCTTTTAGAGCTAGATGTGCCTAGGATAATCCATAGTTGGCTACTGACCATATATATATATATATATATATATATATATATAGAGTAGTGATTTTTCATATATAGGAAGCCTTTTTCCTACTTCTAGGAATAACTACTCCCTATGCGTACACTCTTAAAACAAGAGGTATATTCACAGTATGAAAAAGTACATTTATGGAATATACCTGTAATTATGATCAAATAAGAAATATATACTCTCTTTATAAAATGGTATGGTAAACTATTCAAGGATTTTTTTTTGTATGTACTAATAAGTATAAACAACATAAATTATAAACATAGTGAACCTTCAAAAAAGTACGCATCCAATACACATGGAATAGTTTATATTATTAAATAAGTATGTATGATAAGAAAAAAGAAGGATTTACAACTCATTTAAGCGGTATATTCAGGGTGGGAGTAACTACACCTGGAAGTAGTATTAATTTTTACATATATATATAAAATTGGAACACGGACAATACACTTCTCAAATATTGCATACAATGTTAGCTGACAGATTCTTTATCTAACACTGTTTCACCATGAGTTTTTTGTTTTCAGTCTTGCAAAGCTTAAAGGAAAGCTATGAAGAAGCTCTTCGGAGAAATGATGTGAAAGCTATTGTTGTTACAGGTACTCATCTGTTTAAGACATGCTTATCCTTTTTAGATTATTCAGTTTTCCTTGTTTTGATGAGAAAACAATTTTGCCTCTATTGTTTGACAGGCAAAGGTGGGAAGTTTTCTGGAGGATTCGACATTAGTTCCTTTGGTGCACTTCAGGGGAGCAAAAGTACACTAATACTTCTCACCCCTCATTAAACTATCCTCTCTGTATAATTGGCATACTATCCATTTTATATTGATATCTCATCATTATCTTACCATTGCATTTTTGTCAGTGCAGCAGCCAAAGGTTGGTTACATATCCATCGATATTGTCACTGACACTTTTGAAGGTATTTCAGTTATTCACTTTCTGTTTTCAATAATTACTTATATTTTTGAAGAATTGTATCCAACAGTCTCATGGGTATTTTCCTTGACAGGTGCCAGAAAGCCATCAGTGGCTGCAATTGATGGTCTTGCTCTTGGTGGAGGACTAGAAATTGCCATGGTAAAGACGGTTCTGTTTGTCTTATTTTTGTCATTATTATTTGAACTCTATTGTAAAGACTCAACACTTCTATTAGGCATGCCATGCACGCATTTCAACTCCAACAGCCCAATTAGGTCTTCCAGAACTTCAACTTGGAGTAATTCCTGGATTTGGTGGTACTTTTTCTTTTCAAGCTTGACGTTCTTTCTGTCCTAGATGTCAGGATTATTCATTCTTGGGATCCTTTGATACGTACGGTGAAGTAGCTCATTCTTAGTATGTATTCAGTACAGTTAGTTCTGCTCTATTCAACTGCTGAAGCTTATTTTTATGAAAAGAAGCTACTACCTTTTGGGCCTACTTTTATTTATTTTATTGGCATTTCTATCTCCAATGCTAGATTGGTAGAAGTATCTTCAGTTTGGTGTACAGTAGTATTTTAGTTCAGAATGATAAGAGAATTTCCATTTATTGGACTTGTAGCAGATTCACATTGTAGGCCTGGCAAAAAACGCCACATATTCATGCTTTCAACTGTTGTGGACTTGTGGTGGATTCTGCAGTAAAGATATAGGTGGTCACAAATGTCAACAGCATGAACCTAATCACACTACACTCTGCAGGTTCCTGAAGTGGCTGCCATTTTAATGCCTCTGTGTGAGACTTTTGGATCCTTACCTCCATCTGATAGCATGAATTGCAACTTTGAAGAGGCTTCTGTGTACTCAATATTCTCATGTGCTTTGCTGTCTCTTCTTCGCTTATGGAAGTTTCATAGACCTACTCTTGAGACTGCTATATCAAGCCGTGGAGTCTCTCTTTGGTCAGAGCTCAATTTGGATTATGTACTATTGTTGCGCAATAGTTGTTTTGCTTTCAAAAATTCATCTAATGTTAGTACAATAAGCATAGTTCAATTGGATCCACCATTTCAAAAACCAGTGTATATTGACTCATTTCCAAAGCTATGGGCTTGGTACTTCCATAATCAGGCTTGCATAGCCTCTACTCTTTCTGGTGCTTGCGATAAAAACAGTGTCCTTCAAGTTGCAAATAAGATATTGAAAATTATCTGCCGTAAAATGACTAAAGGTGGCATCATGCCCGTCAGTCCTCTGTTGTCGTCTAGTTCCAGTATGAGTGGATCACCTGTAGGTGTGCAAGAAGATTCCTGCCAAGGGCCACCTGTTCCTGCATGGGAAGTTCTGGAAGCTGTTCCTTTTGTGCTTGAGACTGTTTTAACTGCATGCGCTCATGGAAGGCTATCATCCCGTGAGTTGATTACAGGTAAAACACTTCATTGCTCTGCCTTTCCGTACATATATATGCTGTTATATTTTGCTGGTCTGCAATCTTATACCGATTAGTCTCAGAAAAGCATTACAGTGTTATTAATGTCCGTAATCCACATAAGATTTGTGCTGTTACTTTTAGGTGGGTGATAACTCCATCGATATTCCAGAAGCTAATGTGATCATACAGATTTCATCTCATGCTGGTTCACGACGTCAAGAAGCTCAACGGCTGGGGCGTATTCTCAGGGCGAAGGTAACACTAACTAAAACTGATTCAGGAGATGTACTACTCAACAAAGAGGCAGCAATTTCTGATTGAGCAGGGATATAGCTTTAAGGTTTGACTTTTTGGAGCATGCTTGTTGTTCGTAGTTTTGTTAGATGCACACAAATTTTTTCTTTATGGGATGAAGTGTAGTGATGGACTGATGGTTGATGAAATATGTTATATGCCAGGTGATCACTAGCTTGCCGCCACCTGAAGAACGACCTAACCTGAGCTATCACACACTTGATGAACAGCTTGACCTGCTGAGCAAAGTGAGTATCTTCTTTGCCCATAGTTGTAATTGTCTTTTGTATTGTTGCTGACAGTATAATTCCACTCCCTCAGTACTTCGAACAGGTGCTGAATGCAGGAGATGATATGATCGGTGCTGAGCACTTGGAAGAGGATTCAGATGGCAAGGCTCTACTGAAAGCACGGCGCTCTGTTGGCTCAATGAGTGCCTTCTCTGGAGCGCGTGCCATTTGTTATTAGATAGCTTTATGATGTGCTTGTGAAATATGGTAAAAAAAAGGTTCTTTGTCTGGATACAAGCGTCGAGTATTGTTCTTTGTAGACAATAAATGTTGACTATACTAAGTACTTGTTTCGAACAAATGGTTTGAAATTTCTGTTGGGCATGTGATATATGCGCAATATGATTCAATTTGGTGGAATAATTAAAAGGATATATTGTTTGACACAGAAAACAGAGAGAAAATAGATCATAACCTCTGCACCTGTGATCACAGAAATTTTGTGCATTCTTCTTTCCAGCACAACTCACGTGCAGTTGCATATGCTTGTACAACAGATGAACTCTATGCCATTCACATTGTGTGATGCAATCTATAACTCTATGCAATCTATAACATGTACCAACTCAACAGTGCTCAGCAATTTCATAATAGTGATCGGTGATGATCAAGTGAATACAAACAATATACAGTTCGACAAATATTTGGACGTACAGGATATTTTGTTCGGCATTTGCATACAAACAATATATAGTTGCACATAGTTTGTTCGGCATTTGCATACAGTACTCGATACAGGCATCTATTAAAGAGTACAAATGGCATGTCCACAACAACCTGTAGGTACCTGATAGTTGCAAAGTACTATAGCACAATATATAAACGCGCAATAGCTGAGAGCACAGCACGTAAAAACACAGTACATAAACGCGCACTACATAAAAGCACAATACATAAAAGCACCCAATTGCCGTCAATTTTCCCCATTGTTGCGGTGACTGCCCAGAATATCCCTCTGCTTCCGCATGAAGTACTCTTTCTGCCACTCAGAGCACTTGTTAAGATCGACCGACATGATCCGCTCCTCATACTCCATCTTCATCAAGTCCAGCTTCTCCTTCTCGTATGCCATCTTCTTCTCCTCGCGCGCCATCATCTCGGCGTACCGGTTGTCCCTTTTCTTTTCTATCTCCTGCCTACTCAGTGTCATGTCTCGGATGGCACTCATGTATGGGCTGTCGGAAGCTGAATGTTCTGAACCATTTCGGAGCCGAGACTTAGCCTTATTGCGGCCTACGGGCCTAATCAGTTCATCAGTTCGACCCCCCGTCGAATCCCCTGGCGACCCCCCATCCGAGCCTGGCTGGCTCGCAGCTGTTGGGGCCGAATAAGTCCCTGGGCTGCCTGCAGCCGACGTCTTCTGCCTCTTGTGCGAGACCTTGTCACTCCACTTTGGGTGCACTCGAAGCTCAACCCAGCAATGGAGGAAATTGAAAGCACGGTTTTCCTCAGCCGCGTAGAGTGTCGTCGCGTCCACAATCTGCATCATGAATTGCACAGAGGTCATGTCCTTGCTGCGGATGACAGCGGTACGGTAATATAAGGATACATTACCTTATCACGCTCTGTCTTCCCGCTTTGATTGCGGCGTTCTATTCGGTCGTAGCATCCACAAAACTTGTTGACAGACTCTTGGATAAACTGCCACCTATGCTGCAGCGCGATCTGTGTACGTGTCGAGTTGAACGTCTTCTCTTTGTGGTAGTATTCATGGATGCGTGCCCAATAGCTTGCTCCCTTTTGATTGTTACCTTGGATCGGGTCAACGCTGACATTCAGCCAAGCTGAGACGAGAAGCTTGTCCTCCTGCTCCGAGAAGTTCTTTGACCGGCGGTTGTTTGGCCTTATGTCGACATCCTTTTCAGTCTGCATTGCCTGCTCCAGAGTTGGGCTCTCGAAGGGAGTCAACTCAGTCCCGGCCCAGTCAAACCCATCCCCCCCCTCAACCAAAAGGTTAGCCCCAAAGGCATCCATCTGCACAGACCTGAGAATAAATTATCAAAGAAGCGAGCACAGTTAGCAAGATCAATCAATAACATGGGGACATGTCACAACAAAATGAATGCGGATGGTGCGTGCAACAACTCAGTTTGCAAACATGCAACATACATGAAGTCAGCTTACAAAACAAGGCCGTATGCCTTATATAAAACTTTTAATGTAATTTAACAGCATCTGTACATGGTAGGCTTGCCACACAAGTACTGAAACACTAAAAGGCCTACATCCTGGCGGACCGGTCACTATCGTACTCTATTCCGTTTTCGTCACAATACGTCCGGAAGTCAACGATCGGCTCGTCCGGAGACTCGTAGTCCACGGGAAGGCATAGGTCGGGGCTCACATCACCATGGGGATTGTAGTCATGGTATGCAGTTGGCATCGTAGTCACCGTTTCAGAGCACTGCAGTGCCATTTCATCGAGGGAGGTTGCTATAGCGTCGATTTGCAGGAGCACCCTGTTCAACGCAATGCTGGACGGATCGATGTTTGGGTTGAAGTTGTCGTTGCAAAGTTTCTTCAAAAGCACTGCCGTGCTCTCCATCTCTTTTACCGCCCTAGCCAACAACTCCGTCTCTTTGCTCGGATCAGACGCCATCTACATGCAATGCAGAACTGTGAACTCAAATCCAAGTTTCGACAATGTCATTTTCTTGTTTGACTGTTTTGTTCGCATTAGTTATCCATTTCGTGGAAGCATTTCTACTCATGCTCGATTCCTTCATAATAACAGTGCAATGTAATAAGATTGAGCACTACATTTTTTTGTTTATGCTGGCTACAATTCAATTCACAGAAAATAAACTATGTTCAATGTTATACATAATTGTGATATTGGTCTGCAAGTATCTATGCTTACAACTTGTTTGGTCAAATCCGAGGCCTTCTGGACTCTTGCTTGCATTTGCTGATATTGCTCTTCCTATGATGACAACCATGTCTGTCCAGTTAAGTTCTTATTCTTCTATAGTGGGATGCAAGGTTATCATTCTTCATGTTACGCTATTGTTTTCAGACAAATATGGATTAATGGATAGAGGCAGTCATTGTTGTATGTACATCCAGGAAATGTGGTTGGGTTTTTTTGTTCTTCGGAGGAGATGCAAGGCCAGAAATGCACAACGTATATCCAGGGATGCAAGGTTACATAGCTAAATGAAACGTATTGCACTATAATGATTTACAGTCTAGTTCTGAAATGAGCTCAAAGAAGTTCTTTCTGCAATAAATTAGTTCTTTACAGTTTTTGATGCATATCCTGTTACTTAATTTCACCATGGCAAGTTCGAAAGAAGAAACATTACATATAAAGGGCAGACAGATAAATTAGTGCTTTTCACCATGTCTTACAAGATGCTAGCTCAAAAACAGTTTAGCCATTTGAGGGTAACAGACTATATTTATTCAGCACATATCTTCAGCAACACCATATACATCAAAGGATACTGCAGACCTCGGATTTTGAAAAATTAAAACTATCATTGCCTTGGACAGGATCTAAGATAGAATTTCGTATTGCAAATTCACAAAAGCAAGCTATACAGATAAATAATGTTGGCAGGGATGTCCACAGTAAAACCAATAAGATCAATGGGGTTAAAATAGCCAGGAGAAAGAAGTGATACAGACATCACGACGAAAAAAAAACAAACCAAAATATATTTTCATAACCCCATCAAAGCCGGCCTTTAATTTGAAAACAACGCATAGGGTAACAAAATCCAAAATACCATCTACCCAAAACTTAAGGTGAGAATAACTCGAAAATACCATATGCATTGGGCAACAAATGTCGAGTTGGAAATTTGATGTAGTCTAAGAAAAGAACCAAAAAAGGAGGCTCTTTTATCATACTCAATGAGCTAGCACTAAATTAGATCAACTTAAATGACGATATAAGTCATACTTTACTGAATCTTAAATAATAAGAAACAGAAAGATATCATATAATTGTAAAGTTAACAAATCTTGACAACTGAGAACTTAAAATGTAATTTTACTACACAATGTTGGCAGGGATGTCCGCCCACAAAAGCAGATGGGTTAATTGAATTGAAACATCCAATAGCTAATTGGCAACAGGGGAAAAAAAGGAATCCAAATTAATTGTTGGTAACCTTGGCAAAGTTTCCCTTCAATAATTTCCAGGGTGTATAAAAATAATTCAGATAGGTAATTCCCAGGGTACCTATTGGTTAATTGACCACTAGTAGTACTTCATCTAATCATGTCGACAATATAAGCAACAACCACCCTTAGTTGGACAGATTATAAGGCCAGCTAGGTTTTATTCGCAGGTGTATCATACCATTTTGTAGCTTCAACAGCAAACCAGAAATTGAGATAACAAGTCTCCTCCCTTGGTGGCAAAAGAGAGGACACAATCAGTACTTCCTCTAGCTGCCCCCTTATTACAATATTGCATACAAGGCCAATGAATCTCTCTTTTGGCACCAAGGATAGATTACAACATTAACTCACGTTCCTTTACCCAATTGTTAAGCTAATCGTATTGGACGAGGGGTTAGGTGCTTGCTTCGATTACATTTCCATGTAAATCCGGTTATAGGTACATACCAGTTTGTAATTTGCACAGCTGCAGGCTGTTAGATTGTGACAGGTCGAATCACAGCAAAACTAAGTTCAACCGTTTTTTTTCCTATTGAGTCGTTTATATAACCATTTCAAACTTATTTTCTCTGTACTCCTATCTCATTCAAGCAATATCTTATTGTGGATGACACTTCTTGTTGGTAAATGTCAATTCTTGCAATGCAGTGGACCAACACTACAGATCATATCGTCATATGGATCACTTCATGCAAGGTTACTGAAAGTAAAAGCTTCAATTTAGAACGGTAGCATGGAGGGTACAGGGGAAAAAATGTTAAGAACAGTGGATTACAAACCCAGTGCAATGCAACATCAAATTCAGATTCAGAGATACATGTTGTTCTTTGTTGAAGTACATGCTATCTACTCCAGGTTGGATTCTGGACCATGTGCATTTCTGCAAATGGGGATTTGCATTTTTAATCACTTCATACAAACAGAAAGCACAAGCCAGATGAATCAACCGCACAAACCAACAATTAAATCACCCAAAATCAACAATTTGTGCATATGGGGATTTCCATTTGTGCTTTGATGTTTTATGAAAGACAACCCCAGCCAACAATCCTCCTGCCCTGAAGTCTCAAATGGCCCAGAACTAGATTGTTTCATACAATTCAAAAGCACGACAGCAACAATCAAATCACAGGCATTTTGGTTCATCTCTAAAATCAACAATTCTAAAGCACGACAGCAACAATCAAATCACAGCCATTTTGGTTCATCTCATCAGCCAAACACACACAGATCCACAGATTGCCCCAAACGAAAACAAATCAACCGGGTGTGCTTTGGAGAAGGTGGGGGACAAATACCTTAAGCAGCTGGAGGAGGACGACGCTTGGCTTGATTGGGATTGCGTCGGCGGCGCAGGGGGATCCAGATCCGGTGGGAAGGCACCCTCCTCCCGCTGTCCTTGCACACGCTTCCTCGCCGGCGGCCGCGCGGTAACGCTCCAACCCCTCTGTCGCAAGATCCTTGCGCCCGGTCCACGCCGCCGACGGGGACGACGCACCGGAGCCAGCCCTTCCACGGCAGACTTCGCCTCTGCAAGCTGCACACACCCGCGCGAACAAAATTCTGTTGGGGGCGGCGGCGAGTGGGGAGAGGATACCAACCGGAGAGAGAATGCCGACATTTGGAGAGCCGCTGTAGCATCTGTATCGACCGGGCTCGGGATGCGTCGGCTGTTGGAGCCGCCGCCGAAACCTAAAACGGGATGTGTATATGGATTCTCTCGGGTGAACAGTATTTTCGGTTACCTCTTGGAGAAGGTCTTAGGGAGCTAGCTATAGCTATTGCTCACATACTAGGGCAGTGGAATTGGTCGGTGGGGAAGAGATGGCAACAAGCAGCGCGTTGTGCCATAACAGTAGAGTAAAATTGAGTACTCTATTGAAGCGAGCTCGATTCAAGCGAAGACACAGTAAAGTAGCTTTTGGAATGTGTTCCATTGGACAATGGCGGCGTCGACGAGAAATTCGGCGACACCGCTGAGGAAGAAGTTCAATTTTGGGCGATTTCGATATGGATCGTCAAAGTTCAATTCTCCTGCATGGGAGCAAGAGGGATGCTAGGAGGTTCTAATGGCACGATCAATTTGGCCAGAGAAACAATGGATCGGGCCGACGACGAGAGCACAGCGGCGATGGCGCAGAAAGAAGACGAAGGTGTCGGCTCGTGAAGGATTTTGAATTTCAATTGAACCGAAGAGCTTTATTTGAGGCAAGGAGTATATTCTTCTAGACGCTCGACAACCAATTAGGCTCGGAAATAGGTCCAATGACCGAAACAGGGGGAGATGGCCGAAAAATGGAAAAGAATGAATTGCCATCAAACGACAGCGTCGAAGTTCATGAGAATGCATGAGAAGGTAGCATGAAGGTAGAGGAGGAGGTTGGTCAAGCAATTTTGGCCGGAGACAGCCGGAGTTGGTATGACGGCGACGGTGGCTCTTTTGGCGATGAACAAGTGAAGTTGATGAACCGAGTATGAGCTTCTGTATAAGTACATGTGTTCTGACTTCTATATGATGTAATGCAATGCTTGTGTTGTGTGATGAAGTTTCTCACCTAGACTTGGAAGGAAATTGCTGAACTTCTTCTATCTTTGCTTGCTCCAGTTGCTTCTGTTGTAGTGGTTTTCTAGAGGAAGGAGAAAGAGGAAGCACAAGGAGGAAGCTGTTTCTAATTCTTCACCATTTATACTAGCTTGGCGATGTAACTGAGGAGAAGAATAGATGAGGATAGACAGGTGCGGCTGTTGCTTGCTATCATTGGAAATTGCAAAGAGAGGAAAAGAAAACAAGGATGTTGTTGGAGAAAGAAGAGACGATGGCTGGTATTGCACTAGTGTTGGCTGTTCTGAAGTGGGCTGCTGTGAGTGTGGTACTGTTGGGCATGAGGTGTTGCAACTGAAGCTTGAAGATGACTGGACTTGCTGCTGCCTGAACTGAGAAGGTGTGTGTGTATGATCTGGATAGTGATGCATGTGTAAACTCCTGTATTTGGTTAAGTATATATGCTCACATATGTGTGTAGGTTTGGTGTAAAGCATTGAGGAGGCACAATTCAGAAATCTGAATTTTGTTGCTGAACTGAAGGACTGAATTGCAATTGGGTTAAATTGTAAATGTTCAACATCTAGAGGTTCCTTCAAACTTAGTTCAATACACAAAATTTGGCTGAATAACTAAGTTAGAGATGATTTGGACCAAAACAAAAACAAAACGAAAACGAAAACGGAATTGGGTAAAAGTGAATAGTATGATATGACCGATGTCTTTATTGGAAAGACTTATGTCCATAAAAAAACTCTCTAGGGTTGCCAATGGGGCCAATAGTTGGTATTGTATTAGAATTCTTATTAATTCTTCTATTAGGTTCCCTATAAATTCTTTGTTAAGAGCTATATAAGGGAACAATTGTATCTTTTGAAAGCAAGCAATAACAATTATCTCTTCCTCTTTTCTCTCTTTTCCCTTCCCAAACCCTAACTCCCATGAAGCAACCTAACATCACGGCTTATCAACTCCGGTCAAAAGAGCCAATTGATAACATTGGTATCAGAGTCGACAATCCCATGGCGCCAAAGCCGAAGACTTTGGAGAGCAACGGTCGAAGAGGTGCAACTGCTCGCATCACAAGTGGAGACGCTTGTCGAACGGCACGACCATCAGGCCGCACTCACCAAGCGGAAGTTTGAGTGTTACATATAGCATGAGTAGCGATGAACTGGTCAATGAACAAGAAATCAACTTACTATGTGCTATAGTTATTGGTCACTCCCATGGTTGAAGATGTTGGGGAGTGCGGCTGTTCCAATGACTATCCTTATTTTTTATGCTTTGCCCAATCACCAGTTGCCTACAAGCACAGAATCATGGAAAAGTTAAATTGAAAATATTTCCCAATAACTCTGTATACATCAAAAAATTGCAAATTCAAACTTTTTTTGCAAATTATCACCTCATTATTAAATTGTTGTCAATTACAACTTTCTCTCTACTTACTGTTGAATGCCACAAATATATTTTCATATATGTTGCTATTTCATTATTGTAGGTTCCTAGTGGAGTTATATATGTTCCAATTTCATTATTGGGGAGAGTGCTGGATGTAGATCTTAAAGGAATGGTTGATAGGCTCGATGCACACAACTACACCATCCATTCTGCAGATGATGTGAAGCTTGAGACTCTTACTATGCAGAATGAGTTCAAATTAGGATCAGCGCATGTGATCATCAGCAAATGGGATGACGTATGTGTGCCATGGGGAGATTAAAAGGAGTGTGGGTTAAGATTAGAAGGCTACCACCGCATATGTGCAGATGGTATGTGCTTGCTCAGGTCATGTCATGCATAGGGATTCTGAAGGTTATTTGATTTGAACGCAACAAGGTCTGAGGAACACCATTGCCCGAGTCTTGGTTGCTTGTCTAAAACCAGCAAATATTCCCAAAAAGGTTAGGGTGGAGGTATATGAATAGATTTATGAGGCTCATTTTAAGTTAGAACAAGAAACAAAGTGTCCGAGAGTTGACTCTGAGGATGAGAATGAAGATGAAATTGACTCAGCAAATTTTAAAAGGTTCAGAAGAGAGTTGGAGGAGCGAGTGAAAAGGGGTGGTAAAAATCCAGTTCAGGATAGAAGAGGGGAGAAGCAAGAGGGGCACCAAAGGAATGAAGCAGATGGCAGGAAAGGAGCCCTGCAAATAGATGTGGTCACAAACAAATCAAAAGTCAGGGGGCAAGATCAAGGATGACGCTGTAGCTTTGCTCTGTAGGTGATGCCAAGGAAGAACAAGAACTAGCTCTGGCACTACAGCTTAGCAAGTATAGTTAGCAGACAGGGCGGATAGCTAAAATGTAGCAAAGATGGGCTATGGAGGGGCAGCTGATACTGCAGGAGCACAAGGCCATATCTTCCAAGAGGGGTTGCAGTAAAGCAAAATGTTCCGAACAGCAAATAGACAATGAACAAAAGATAACACCGTAGGTGGATCAAAAGAGACAAGAGCCTCAAATTCAGGAGCACTCTGCTGAATCTTGGGACATGGTGATATATAAAGTTGGAGGAGGAAACTCCAGTCCATATGGATACATCATCTATTTTGGGATCAAATCAACAGGAACACATAAATCACAATAAGGCTGATTTGTTGTTTCAGAGTTTTGGACAGAAGAATACGGTCTCTCAACAAGACTTATCCTCGGTGGAGATTAGGCAGGGGGGGCAGAAAATGTAGTAAAACAAGATCAAATAATGTGCAACATGAAAAGAGAAGGGAAAGAAAGTTGAGGGTGAACCAACTGAACTCAGAAGAAGCTCTAGGATTGGTGGAGAGTCTGCCACAGTCCAAGAAAAAGCCCAAGAGAGAGCTCGGGTGAAGAGCTTGGAGCAAAAGCACATCAGGCACAGATCAGGTTCTAAATCCTTTCCTTTCTGTTGTACTTTTAGTAACATGACAAATGAGTTGAATTCTATGTCCAAGGCCAATGGGATTAGCTTGGGGAACAGCATCGCTGAGCTTAAGCATAATATATGCATAATAAGAGCTCTAGAACAAGAAAGAGCAGCTAAATACATTCAAAACCTTGAGAATATGAGCAGCCATGTCAAGAATGATGGGAGCAAAGATAAAAACTTACAATGAAAAGCAGGGAAAAAGGAAATGATAAACGTAATAATAGAGATGAGGCCAACAAAGGGGCAGGACCACTAAAGAGAAAAAGGGTGGGGGGAAATGGGCCAAACCCCTCTAATATAAACAAAATTAATAGGAATGATGAAAATACTTAACTGGAATATCAGAGGGTTGGGCCAGGGGTACAAGAGGAAGTTCCTAAGGGATTTGATTAAGGATTGTGGGGTTGAGTTAGTTTGCCTGCAGGAGACTAAAATAGAAGAGTTCACTGAAATGCTTTTAGATAAGTTAGATAGAATGGGGATCTTCGAATGGGATTAGGTCCCTTCTAAAGGTGCCGCGGAGGCATTCTTTGTGGCTGGAAAGCTGACAGTTTTAAAATTACGAGTAAGGGGGGAAGGAACTATAATCTAAACCGGGTAGTAATAGATAAACAAGATAATTTCACTTGGAACTGGAAAGTGGTTTATGGGCCAGTTAAAAACGACAAAAAGGATCCCCTTCTTGAAAGAACTAGAGGGTGTTCTTAATAGCTCAGAGGGTCCAAGCTAGATTTAGTGATGAAAAAACAATGAAAACATTCGTAAAGGGAGGATGGAGCTTTTTAATGGGTTTATCGATCACTATGGGCTCATTGAGTTGAGAAACAGTGGTAAGCGGTTTACTTGGTGGTCTAACAGTCAGGATGCCCCAGTGCTGAAAACTTTAGATAGGGTGTTAGTCTATACAGATAGGGAGGGGTGGTATCCCAAATGAGTGTTCTATGTGATTCCAAGGATTTTCAGATCATGTACCACCATTTTAATTAACTCAGCTGAGACCTATAAAAGACAAAACCGAGGTTCAGATATGAGGGGGGTTGGGAAATAGGGGCAGACTTTGTTAGGGTAGTAGTCAGTCCCTGGTGGCAAGGCAGTAATAAGGGAGGGTCATGGATATCTGGCGAGACAAACTTCGAAGGCTCAGGCAAAAAATATCATGGAGTGAAGATTAAGAAGAAAAAGCAACAGCTAATCCAGGAGATTGATAACATTGACGAACTAGGGGAAGAAGAGGCTATAGATATAGACATGCAATCACAAAGAACAGTTGGAGCAACAACTTAAACAGATTTACCAGAGGAAGAAACTTACTGGAAAGTGAGGTCAAAAGAGAGACAGGTGAAAGAAGAGGATGGAAATTCAACCTACTTCCATTGTATCGCAAATGGGAAAAGGAGGAAGAACTACATCCCATCCTTTCAAACAGAAATGGGTTGGCTACAAGATACACAAAACATTATCCGACACACCAACCGAGTTTTACAATAATCTGTTTGGTGATGAGGATAGCTTGTTTGTGAGGGGTAACATGAGCATAGATCCTGAATTATGGGATCAAAGCAAAGGTTGGACGATTATATTTCCCAAGTCTCTTTTTACCTTGAAGTTGTGGATCCATCCGGGAACCCCTTAATTGTTGCTTCCCACATTTCTTCTTTGGAGAATTCGGTACAAATAATTTCTTTCTTAAAAGTGCTTAAATTAAGGGGTTCCGGATAAATGGAATGGATGGATCTACAACTTCATCTTGTGTGCAAGTAAATGGGGAGCTTGCTGTTAGTCATATAACTATACTTGTCTTTCAATCTCTAATAATCCCTTAATACACAAAAAAAAAGTAGGAGGAGCACCTCAGTCGTAGGGTCCTGTAAAGGTGGGAGGGACTGTGCCTGCGCTGGTATCATTCCAGGAAGTCGGCAGATCTAGGTCTGAAACTAACCCGCCAGCTCATCCAATCTGGGTCTGGAAACGCGACAAGAATTTATCGCGCCTCACGTCTACGACAAAATGGACCCACCACTTATCGCGCCTCACGACCGCAACAGAGTTGCCGCCGGGTGCTTCTCGCCCGCGCCGCCGCTGCTCTAAACTCACGCCTCGCCGAATATGCGCTGATCCGCTGCGCCTCTTAGGGGGATCTTGCGCGCCCTCTACTCTCTCTTTACTTCACCGCGCGCCCTTACTGTGCTGCCCAGATCTACATCCTTAGATCGCCACCCAAACCGCCACTAGCTGCCGCGTGCAAACCCTAGATCTACACCCGTGTGTCACCACCACCATTGTCGCCACCCTGAGCTCGGCGCCACACTCTTCGCCTTCTTCAGTTCTACACCTTCGCCTGTGCCAGATCTAAACCGCCACGCCGCTAGATCTACGCACTCCGCTGTCTCGAGCACAGATCTCACCGGATCTGGTCCTCTCGCCGCCATCGATCCCGCAGATTCAGCGTCGCCTCAATTGCGCTGCCTTTTCCTCTTCCCCGCTCCCTCTGATCGCGGCTTCGACAACTACGACCTCTTCACCGATACGACGACGGCGAGCTCATTTTTCTCAGGCTACGATCGCTCCACCGTGCTTCATCGTGGTCGAGTGGAGAAATTGGAGAAGCGCCTTTCTGTCGCGGTTTCAAAAAGGAAAAAGTTTATATAGCTGGTCGAAAATGGAAAAGGTGAGCTGTTCGTTTCTATCGTGCATCACACCCGCGATAAATTACTTATCGCGCCTGACCAGGCTAGTTTCACAATTTCGTTAAACTACTTACAAATTCTGCATAAGTTCGGCTAAGGACCCCGAGTCCGAATCGTCGACAATTTATTTGTTCAATCTCAATTATACATATTTCTGAATTCTATGCTGTATATATGAAATGCATGCTATTGTACATGTTTCTAAGTTCTGTGCATGTATGAGATGAACTGTATATATTTCTGAGTACTGTGCATGTATGAAATGAACTATATATATGAAATACTATTGTACAGAGGGCATGGCTAGCATGATTCCTGAGGCTAGCCACAAAAAAAAAAATTTATTAAAAAAAATATTAATATGCACAGACAGTTTTGAGATAAAAACCGTCTATGATAGATTGATCTATGTACGTATCACAGAGTATCACAAACGGTTTTGAGCTTATAACAGACCGTTCTGAGTTTATAATCGTCTCTGATAATGAAATTATTCCAGATGGTTTTGATCTGAAAACCTTCTGTGATACTCATACTATCACTGATGATTCTGAGTTTATAACCGTCTGTGATAATATGAGTATCACAAACTGTTATAAGATAAAATCATCTGTGATACTTTTTTTTCTTGACTAATGTAAGAATTACTTGATTTTTTAGTTAATGTGAGAGTTTCTACGAAGTCTAAAATTAGTAATAGATAGATAGAAAGGTAGTATAAAAGTAAATTTTAAATTTGGTAATGTCTGTTGTGTTTTATTAATTGCTTATTCTAGAATAAAGAAGGAAAGAACAAATAACACCTCAACTCTTTCTCTTCGCCGTAGTTGAATCCTTCCGCTATAACTAAAACCAAATCAAATGCCACATCATTTGTTAGGTTCTGTTTTCTATAAAAAAAAAATTTAGGGTTTGTTTGGATAGTCTCGGCCCAATCCGACAGTAATAAAATCGCCCCAAAATTAAATTTGAGCCAACTAAAAATCGCCTTTGGGTTGAGTTGGGAACGGAAAGATTCCGGCCAAACCCACTTAATCGGGCGGGACAATATAATGGCGTGTGGAGGCAATTTTTTTTCCACTCTCGCGGCTGCTCCCGGGACGGCGACTCCCCACGATCTCTCTCGCGATCTCTCTCGCTGCCGCCTACTCCTCCCCTCGCAGCGGCTCGGCTCGCCTACCCCTCCCCGCACGACGCCGTCACCCCCTCTCTGGTGAGATCATCCCCTCCCCATCTAGGGTTTCGCAGATCTAGGGTTCTCATATCTAGGGTTCTCATATCTAGGGTTTCTCAGATCTAGGCAATTTTTTGATTTTTATGCACTGAACGTGCAGATCTAGCCGACACCGGGGAGGAGGACCGCCTGAGAGTAGCATCACGCCAGTGCCGCCTGAGATCTGTGACGGGGTGTTTGTCTCTCTCAAATGGGAGTAGATCAGAGCAAGACAAGCGCCTGGAAATCTTTGATCCAGGTACATGGAAATCTCCAATTCTTCTCTCCATCTCTTCTTTTATTTTGAGATCAGTAATTTTTGCATGTTAGTTGGAGATCAGTGGTTTTTGCTTCACATGGTAGTGCGTCATGTGGAAGTAGATCTCTCATATGTAATGTAATCTCTCATAGGCAGTACAAGCATATGTGGATTTGTTCTCTCATATGAAGTTGTTCTAAAATTTGAAAAAGTTCATGTAATGTACTGTGTCAATTGTTCTAGATCCATGCTTGTTCTTAGTTCAGTTCAAAGATTGATAGCAGTCAAAGTTGTTCTGAGTGAAATACTTGTTCGTAGCTCCTGTTATATCAATTTGCATAATTTGTTCTGTTCAGATCCATGGGTAGAAGTATGTATGTGCTTCAGTGCTAGTGTTTCAGGATGCCTTCACATTTTTTTTGCTTCAGTGCTAGTGCAAGTTCTATCTTTGCTGTTCTAATTTTGCAAGTTAAAGATTGAGCTTTGTTTTTTGGAGAAAAGATATGAAGCAATAGTTCTAATTTTGATTAGGGATTCATTAGAATTCATTTGTTTTTCCTAATGTCATGTTCTATCCTTGCTGTTCCCAAAGAAAATATTGTCATTTTGTCATTTCTGCCTCATCTGGTTCACTTTTCTGGCCATGTTCTTAACTTAATCACTTGGTTTTGAGATACTAATTGTGAGCAATCCATGTACATTGGTTGTGGTTGCTGATTTGAAGCAGTGGATCTGCTGCGTACTGCACTGCACTGCAGTGTTAGTTCCAGTTTTCACCTGTTGTGGTTGTTCTTTTGTTATTGTTATGGTTCAATCTGTTATGGTTATGGCTAGAAATAGAGCAATAGAACCATGTAGCTATATAGCTATGTATTGTGAATCCAAATGGTGTTGATTAAACAGCAAATTTCTGTAGCTATTTATTGCTTTTCCAGCAATAGAACGCCTCATTTGGTTGATTAATTAGCCTTTAAAGTAGTAGACAAATAGGTTCTGTTCAGATCTTCACAGATCACAGATCTATCTGTTTGTTTCAATAGATCTATTAGCATTTTAATTTCTTCTGTTCAGATCCATTGGTAGAAGATTTTTTCTTTTGATCTGTTCCTAGATCCATGTTTGTTCTTAGTACAGTTTTTATGTGAAATGCTTGTTCTTAGTTCCTGTTATATCTATCTACATAATTTGTTCTGTTTGGATCCATGGGTAGGAGTATGCATGTGCTTCAGTGCTAGATTTTTAGAATGCCTTCTATGATGTTCATATTACTTTGTTGTTCTGTCATTTTTCTTGCTTGCCTAGCTCTTTGCTTTGCTGATGTTCAGATTGCTTTGCTGATGTGGATGTTGTATGCATCTATTGAATCTTGATTGTGTTTAGTGTTTACAGTTGCCTGTGGTAATTGGGAATTACAATATGTTGAGGTCTTTTAATTGTTGAGCTCTTTTAATTTTATTTTTGAGATGTTCTATAAGTTGTAACCCCAATTCTGACCTAACCTAGGTCCTCCCAATTCCCCACTTGATCAATGTCTCCACCGCGAAGTAGCCGGCGGCTGGCCGACCGATTTCCCTCGCCGGAGGGGAAAGAAGAAGACCTAGATGTGTGGATGGTGTCGCCTTCGCCTTCCCGGGAACTACACCGGACCGTATGGCGGCCGAGGAGGACCGTATGGCGGCCGAGGAGGTGCTCCTACTTCTCCTTCCTTATGTATTAGGGATTAGAGATTGAAAGAGTAGAGTAATAAATTGTAGTGCCAGAGCTAGTTCTTGTTCTTCCTCGGCATCACGTACAGAGCAAAGCTACAGCCTCCTCCTTGATCTTTCCCCCTGACTTTTGATTTGTTTTGCTGCTGCCTTGTTCTACCTCAAAATGAGCCTCATAAATCCTAATTTGAACTCATTCATCATAGTAAAGAGTCTCAAGCTTCACATCATCTGCACAATGGATAGCTTAGTTGTGTGCATCGAGCCTATCAACCTTTCCTATAAGATCTACCTCCAGCAGTCTTCCCAATAATGAAATAGCAACATATATGACTCTACTAGGAACCTACAATAATGAAGTAACAACATATATGAAAATATATTCGTGGCATTCAACAGTAATTAGAGAGGAGGTTGTAATTTACAACTTAATAATGCAAGTGATAATTTGCAAAAAAAAGGTTTGAATTTGCAACTTTTTAATGTACACGTAGTTATTGTGAAAGTTTTTAAATTTAACTTTTCCAGAATTCTGCGCTTGCAGGAAACTAGTGATTGGGCATCGCGGCAAAATTAAGGATGACTCACTGAAACAACCGTCCTCCCCAACCTCTCCAACCAACCTCTCCAACCATGGAAGTGGCCAGCAACTACTGCACACAGTAAGTTAATTTTTTGTTTGCTGTTCAGTTCTCCAGTACTCATGCTATAATGATGGGTTATGTTATGCACAAATGTCGATTTAAAGTGATGGTAATACTTAGTGGTAGTTTAACTTTGCTGTTGCGGTACATTTGTTGTTATTTGGTGTGCCATATTTAGCTAAGTCATATATTACAAGACCACCTTTCTGCCATATTTGCTGTTTACTGTTGCAATGATGTGCTATGTTATGCTACTGAATGATTAGTTTATTATTGTTGTGACGCCGGAAATGTTATTAGTAATAAATATAATAATTTTAGGTATGGTAAATTCTAGAAATTAAGATAGTAGTGGTAATTTTTACTTTTGTTGTACAATGCTAGCTAACTTGGTTAAGAGGAGGTGGTAATTTACAATAATTTAATAATGTAGGTCAGAATTTGCAAAAATATAGAATACCAAGTGTGAATTTGCAATCTTTTTAGAGTACAGACAGTTGTGATGAAATTTTTTCGATGTTTAACTATATATACGAATGCTCTACCAGTGGACTGCAAGTGAAGACAAGCCAAAGCATCGAGAAGATGGTTGAGTTGCCGGAAGAACTGTATTCCCCAACATCCCCAACATCTCCAATCATGGGAATGACCGCCAACTTCTGCACTCAGTAAGTTGATTTCTCATTCACCCTCCAGTTTGTTTTTTTACCAGTACTCATGTTTATAACAATACTTATATTATGCAAAACTGTCGATTTACAATAATGGTAATACAGAGTGCAAATTTAACTTTGCTAATGCAATACGTAATATACATCTCTTGTTATTTGGTGTGCTCTACTTAGGTAAATCATATGGCTTACAAGTACCACCTTTATGTGGTAGTTTTTGTTTTGTTTATTAGTTGCAATCATGAGCTATGTTATGCTGCCGAGTGATTAGTTTATTATTGTTGTGATGATGGAGCTGGCAAATTCTTAAAATGTTATTAGTAATGAACATCCCTACCATCTCCAACCATGGGAGTGGCCAACAACTACAACACATAGTAAGTTGATTTTTTGTTTGCCGTCCAGTTTTTTTCACCAATACTAAGTATGGGTTATGTTATGCGAAACTATTGATATACAGTGATGGTAATACTGAGTGGTAGTTTAACCTTTTTGTTGCAATACATTCGCTGTTATTTGGTGTGCCCTACTTAGCTAAGTCATATGTATTACAAGCATTACCTTTCTGTAGTAGTTTTTGTTTATTGTTGCAATGATGTGCTATGTTATGCTGCCGAATGATTAGTTTATTGTTGTTGTGACGATGGGGGAGGCAAATTCTAAAAATGTTATTAGTAATGAACATGAGTATTAATTTTAGGTACGATAAATTCTTGAAATTAAAATAGTAGTAGTAATTTCTACTTGTGTTGATACCTGTTTTACTCAATGCTTGCTAACTTGGCTAAGAGGTGGTGTTAATTTACAACAATTTAATAATGCATGTGAGAATTTGCAAAAAGTTTAAAAATACCATATGTGGATTTGCAATCTTTTTAAAGTGCAAATAGTTATGATGAAATTTTATCGATGCTAACTATATCCATGGATGCTTTGTCTGTAGGCTACAAGTGAAGACAGGCCAAAATGTCGAAAAGATGGATGAGTTGCCAGAAGAACTGTATTCCCCAACATCTCCAACCATGGGAGTGACCGGCAACTGCAAACAGTAAGTTGATTTCTCATTCACCGTCCAGTTTTTGCGCACTACTCATGTTTATATTAATATGTTATGCTATGCAAAACCGTTGATTTACAATGATGGTAATACTGAGCGAGTAAGTTAACTTTGCTGTTGCAATACATTTGTTGGTATTTGGTGCGCCCTACTTAGCTAAGTCATACATCTTACAAGCACCACCTTTTTGTCACAATGTTTATTTACTGTTGCAATGATGTGTTATGTTATGCTGCTGAATCATTAGTTTATTATTGTTGTGATGATGGAGCAAGCAAATTCTTGAAATGTTGTTAGTAATGAAGATTGTAATTTTAGGTATGGTAAATTCTAGAAATTAAGATAGTGCTGGTAAGTTTTACATGTGCTGATACATGCTTTACACAACCTAGCTAACTTTGTTAAGAGGGTGTGGTAATTTACAACACTTTAATAATATGTGTGGGAATTTGCAAAAATGTAAAAATACCAAGTGTGAATTTGCAATTTTCTCAATGTTATGATGAAATTTTCTCAATGTTTATCTATGGCTGCAATACTTGTAGTTTGCAAATGAAGATAGGGCAAAGTGTCGAAAAGATGGATGAGTTCCCGGAAGCACCATACTCCCCATCATCCCCAACATCTCCAACAATAGGAGTGACCACTAACTATTGGACACAGTAAGTTGATTCCTTGTTCGGCTTTCAGTTTTTTTTTTTCAACCAATAATGTTTATAATAATATGTTATGCAAAAAATGTTGATTTACAATGATGGTAAGACTACGTGGTATTTAACTTTTCTGTTGCAATACATTAGCTATTATTTGATGTACACTCCTTAGCTAAGTCATACATTTCTCAAGCACCACCTTTCTGCCATAGTTTTTGTTTACTGTTTGCAATGATGTCGTATATTTATGCTGCTGAATCATTAGTTCATTATTGTTGTGATGATGGAGTAGGCAAATTCTGACAATGTTGAGTCAAGTCATATATCTATATTTGAAGTCGCACAGTTGAGGCTAATATTGTAATCTTGCTTTTCTGATTTGGATATGGCTTTATTTTTTATTTACTCTATTTATATTAATTTCATGATATTTTGAATACCATCAGAAATAATGTTATTGAATTTGAAAATAAAAACGCAATGTTTCAACAATAGCCTCCATGATCCGCTATAGCGTTTTTTGGGGTGTCGATGTGACAACGCGATAATCACTTTTTAAAACATTGTCCACTGCCAATATTTGGTTGCTGCAGTTTTTGTTTGTCGGTATTTTTTGGTAATTTAATTTTCCATGATATTTGGACTGATCTCCACCCATGTGGTTGGTCTCCAACTATGGTGTGGAGTAAGTTCCAATAAACCATTATGTGCTATTTATCGTTGTTGTAATGATAGGTCCGATACTGAAGATGAGAAATTGGATACTGTGGAAGATATTTACTTCAAGAACTTGGAAGACAACTTTGTCAATTCTGCTGTAGATGCCCGTAGATCAGTGTTTGACCTGGATGCTGTGGATGACATAGAGGGTGGCAAGCGACAATCTAAGAGATACGCAGAATTGGCAATACAATATTATAACGAGGATCAGAAGAATGAGGTATGTATCGGTATAAAATCTATGTAATGGCTGAGTTACTTCATCCAGTCCATTAACCTTTTAGGTCATGTCAATTTAGACCTGTAATTTTATTGGCATCAGTTTAGTCCCTCAAACCTTGTTGTGTAGCATTCTAGTCTGAAAGTTTGATGTGCCATCTGAGTGTAAACCCTGCCATATGAGTATATATAGCTCATAGGTTGAACGACGAGCCATATTATTATAGCCCTTCCTTCCTGAAGGACAACCGGCTGACCTCCAAGATTTTTTTGTTGTCATCTTTGAAAAAATAGCTCTAATGATTGGTGTACAAGGTCTAGAAATAATGACCCTAACCTTTCATTTTGGGGAATTTGTCTCACCATCACTGGAGAACATATTGGTCGACCTCTTGTTAATTGTTAATATTTTTATATCTTGCTATATTTATGTTTATTTTTCACTAATCATCATTGATTTTTTTGTTATTTTAATCTGCTAGGTCAAGTATGAGTTGATCAGGGCTATAATGAGTGTGGGCATGATGGGCAAAAACGGCTTGTATGGCCATGTCAATTTTATAGCAAAAGCAAAGCTTGAGGATTCTAAAGAGGAGCTCTTCTTTGCTGAGCTGCACTATAATCATGACAAATTAATTATGATGCCTACTTGCTTTTACTCTCTGGAAGGAAAAGAACAAGTTGGTCAGTTGTAAACCATAAAAAGATCCAATCTTTTTCATTGTTGGAATTCTAACCCAATGGATGTCATTTTTACAGGTGGGTGCAAGGAGTTGGAAGGAGAATGTGCTGAAGACATAGATCTCCGGCTTTGCTATGCATGCCCAAAGTCAATGTTGCATCCAGAGGATGGAATCCTGTACCAGTGTGGTCACTTTACTAGTTATTGGTATTATAACTAGACTAGTATCCTTAAATGTTTGGCTGTTTTGGGTTTGTCTGTCTGGCAGTAAGTAGGTTTGAACTTTGCAAAAAAGTTGACCACAATGCTCTATATGGTATGTTCTTATATGGGTCGTATCCTCATTTTGGGTTGTTTTTGGTGGGGTTGCATGTCTTACATATGTTTCTGGGTGTCTTGTAGCTAAAATTCAGTTATATTGCACTTTGTAAAAGCTGGATGCTCCAATTATGGCATGTTTGGTTGCTCAAGAATAAATATGAAATAAATCTCTATTGATTACAGTGATGCTCATGGATTCATCCAATTCCCATTTAGAAAATAATCCCAGCATTTGGGAAGAACGGGAAGAAATTTGTTAGTGAAACGCAAACTTATTGAAATCCTTGGGGTTCAAACCATCATTTGGTTCAACCGACCTACTAGAATTCCAACGCATGACACACCCGAATGAGTGCAAAGAACTTAGTAAAACAAAACCAAACATCTTGCATTCAAAGCATCTTATAGCCTCTTTGGAAGCATATAAAGTTTGTACCTTAACCTTCTTAGCCTGGTGGTCACGCCTTATTTCTGATTTGATAGGTACTAGCGAAATACAAAACTCAAAAATGCGCCAATTTGGTGATGCTAGCTCCATTCGGATCCCGCCGTTGATCTCAACCCCTCCCTGGCTTTCAGTTAACTTTCTTGATGATGACACCACAAACTAATGATTTAATGTCCTAATCGGTGTGGTGTGTGTCTATATACACAACACACTCAAATATGATAGTTCTAATTGTCTCATCATGGTGATATGAAGTTTGGGGATGTATGTTCTTGGGTCTCATTAAACCTCTCTCTTCCTTAAGTCTGTGGATTCGAAATCGCCCATTCTATCTTTGAGATTTAAGCGGATTCGCAATGATTATATCAAGTGAAAAAGATAGACTACCAATAGAACATAACTTAAAAAATAACTCCATCACAATATCTTAATAATCATTTTATTTCGATGGATATGTGTTACACATATAAGCTATTAATATTGGATACTTGTTAGGATATAATATCCAGAATAGTTGTGGGAGGAGTGTGTATTGAGAACATAGATTGCTGTCCTCAATCCGCCCTACATCCTCATGGCACAAAGCGTGTGCGACCTGCTAGCTCGCCTGTATACCACCTTCACTAGCTATAAGCAAACAAACAAAAAAAAACATACACTTGCGTAAAGGGTGTTGTGGTGGTCTTTCAAATCCATCTAGAAAAATACTAACTACCATCTCCACTAGAGCTACAACCCCTAAAATTTAATCCTGTGTGTTGGTGCTAGTATATCAACACATGACGTTCACTTTGGGATGTGTGGATACTGATAAAGATGTTGCTGTCATTGCTACGCTAATTGAGATCAATTGTTGGACGCGCATGTCATTGGATCAGTCGCTATTTTAACTCTCCTACTACTCTTAAAGATCTAATCTGTGACCTAATACTTATATATTTCGTGCATAACGAGTAGAAAATTTTTAAAATTCTACTAGTGTAGTCTATTTGTGTTCCAACAATTAACGTTTAAATAATAGTGAGTACTTGATACTTTCAAAATATAATACCCAAAATAATTGTGGAGTGGGGAGAGAATGTGTATAGAAGAACAAAAATATTTTTTTCCCCTCAATCTGCTCTCTCTCAACCGAATCCACCACCATGATACCAATAAATTGCTATTAGAAAGGATCTGACTTAGTGACTTACTATTCAATTCAATCCTAGAAAAATTTGCTCGAACCTTACAAGCACCATAGGCATTCATGGAAGTCGAGATTTTATGATAGGTAAAATAAGATTCACGTGACACTTTTTAACTTAGAAAGTAATGTAATTGCATAGTCAAACCAACCAGTAGCTAGTGCTAAACCCACATTAGATTTATATGTGTGTCATCATAATCACGATCAAACTAGGCCAAAGGTAACCATGGTTAACTTATCCTCAATATCATCACCTCTAGCAAAGAAATTAAGTGAAAAAAAGAAAAAGAGAAATAATTGATATGCAAAGCCTCCTATGTGCCGCCCGCTCTCGCAAAATTAGTTGGTGATGTTCTGAAAACACAATAAGTAAATGTGTTGTGTATTTCATTCATCTTTATACTATACTGCATATGGGTCAAGTCATATAAAAAAGTTGATTTTTTTTTATTAAAAGAGATGGTACATGTGTTATATTGTGTATGTCACAAATTGTGGGATCAAGATGAAGCGTGGCCCACATGTCATTCGCTATAAAATAGCAATAGTCGGTGTAAAAAACTGTTGGGGGAAATCCCCGCGAGGCTAAGTCCAGGTAAGTTGCACCGCTTTTTGCCCGGGGACCGTGGCCTTCGGTGCCTGCTCCGGGCGCCGCCCTTTCGCCAGGGGACATTGCCTCCGGGGCATGCCCCGGGCGCTGCCATTTGCCCCGGGGACCGTGGCCTCCGGTGCCTGCCCCGGGCGTCGCCTTTTGCCCGGGGACATTGCCTCCGGGGCATGTCCCGGGCGCCGCCTTTCGCCCGGGGATGTGGCCTCCGGTGCCTGCCCCGGGCGCCGCCATTCGCCCGGGGACCTGGCCTCCGGTGACGATCCCGGGCGCCGCCTGTTGCCCGGGGACATTGCCTCCAGTGCATGTCCCGGGCATCGTCGCCCTTCTAAAAGTAAAGTCTTTGGTTCTTGATCACGTACAGGTCACGCGAGGAGCGCCTCGGGAATCAGCGACCACCTGTCAAGCATCCAGGGCTCCTGACCGGGAGAAGGACGTCGCTACCGGGGTAGTTTAGTCTTTTTGCTTCTTTTGGGGCTATAAATAGCCCTTGTACCCCCTGTTGTAAGAACAAGTGATTCATTATTGCTAAGTAGCCAAAACTCACTGGTGTGCTCCGGAAGCCTCTCCCCCGAGAGGGCCTCCCCAACCGACTCCGGTCGGGAGCACGCTGACAGGGCTAGGGCCCCCACTGGGACCCGAACCTGTATAAATCTCCATGTCATTTCTTGTGTTTGTCCGACGGGGGAGGACCGGTCACCCGGTCAACCCGCGCCGCGTTTTCTTCGCTAGGATCGTCCACGAAACTTGCCGGGGTGTTCGCAATACCATGACAGTTGGCGCCGTCCGTGCGGACTCGTGACAAGACGCCATGGCTCCCCCAAAAACAAGGGCCCGCGCCCTTCCCGGTGACGCCGGTCCCGGTGACTCGGCGCCACCCGTCTGGGACACGACCGTCCCAGCGCTTCTGCCCGGGGGCGGCCAGACCCAGGTACCGCCTCCCACCTTCTCTTTTAACTTAGGTGGTTCAACCTCCAGGTCGCTCCCGGTGACCGCAGGAACCTCAGCTGGGACCAGTCTCCCCCCGACGGCTCCCCCGGCTCCCCGGGACGCCCTGCTCGAGGCTTTAGTGGAGGGCCAGCTCCGCGCCCAGCGCTCTATGGATGAGCTGCTCAGCGTGTTGGCGCGGCCATCGGCCCCCACATATGCGCCGTACCCATACCCGGGGGCTATGCCACCTTTTATGGGTCACCCGGTGACGAGGATTGACACCCGAGTTAATTCAAATAAATGCACTGCTGGTTCAGAATAGATTCGAGCTAGACACGTGCCCGGCGGTGCGAACTCAAGTCGTTCTTGTTGGATCAAGGATGCCGACTAGAGGGGGGGTGAATAGGAGGTTTTTAAAACTTTAAAGCTTAAAACAAATAAATGCAAATCAAGAACAAATAATATAAGCAAGGGGAAAAGAGAACGAACACAGTGATTTTTACCGAGGTATCGGAGACTCACCCAGTCTCCACTAGTCCTCGTTGAAGCACTCAAATCACTTTGAGTTTTTCCTCAATACTCACAAAGAGTATTATCAACTAAGGTTGCGCCTTGTCTACTCCGGAAAGGCGAGCACCGATGCCTTGTACAAACTTGCCGAGCCTCTCCGACAATCTCCGAACGGAGAGATCAACGGCCACACCTCCGAACCGTCTAGGTGAGGGCGCTCACCAAGAGTAAAAGGCAGCGAGGTCTTCTCTAGACCTCCAAACACGCACCGAGAAACTAAGTGAATGCAAATGCAAGTGAACTGAAGTGCTCGATGGATCGGAAAAACACTCGACTTTATCAAAAGATCAACATTTTTAGTAGAAAACTAAAACTCAAGAGTGTATAAGAAATGCTGCTGCTTGTTGTATAAAACACATGCCCAAAGCCCCTATTTATAGCCTCAAGAATCAAAAGAACCGTTGGAGCTAGGGCTGAAAATCAGCAACTCAAACTGACAGTCAGTTACATGTATAACGGCCGACAAAATTTACAGATGAAACTTTGCTAGCCGTTCGTGGTCCTTTATGGAAAGCTGAAACCCACAACTGATAGTCAGTTACACAAACTGACAGTCAGTTCGACCACAGTCTTGACCAAAAACAAATAGAAACTCAGTTAAAACCTCTGTGGTTGAAACCCCAACTGACAGTCAGTATGGACAAACTGACAGTCAGTTTAGTACAAAAATTTTGAGCCCAAAATACACCCTCTCTGGACAATTGTCAGTTAACACGAACTGACATTCAAACTGACAGTCAGTTTAGCAAACTGACAGTCAGCCTGAACAAAAATAGAGATAACTTTAAATCTAGAAATCCAAAAGAGGTGTTTAATAGCTCGTTTGAAATATAATTTCAAGGGCTACATTTTTGTCAACAGAAGAAAAAGCTAGATCTGCCTAGATCTTTCTAGAAAATCGAAAAACTCTTCTGCTATAAAAAACTGAACTGAAAAACCAGATTTTTCAAATTAAGTTCAAACCAAATCCAACCAACAAGATGCAATGCAATGACCTAACTTTCTCGGTTCGTGTTGGAGATAAAGAGAGGACTTTCGCCACCCCTCTTTATAGTACGGTTAAAACTAAAAAATAATTTCCCTAACCGATCATCTCCAAACGCCAAGATCGGTAAAAATAAAATCTCAATACCTTATGTCTTTCGCATCTTCATGACCTGCGTCTTGTCTCTGATCTTCTGCATCTTGTGCTTCACTTCAAGTCGGGTTCATATTGACCGTCTTGTATTTCTTCCCGAGCAAACTCTGTATCAACAATCTCAGAAGCACAATTAGTCCAGAACACTTTGTTTTCATTAATCATCAAAATTAGGGTTAGGCATGATGGCCTAGATGCAACAGTTCTGAGAAGCATCAGCCCGTGGTCGCAGGCTTTACGCGATCAGATTGCAGCTAGCATGCGGTCCGAAGTTCGTATGCTATACGCGAACAGAACGTTGAAGATGTTGCGCGGTCAGCCAACATCCCGCGGTCAGAGCACTTTCGACTAGGGGACATGGGATTCACCTGTTCCTATAGCAGGAATATCCCAGGTATCCTGAAGATTCTTCCACGTGGAGGAACAACCGTCAGGAGGTTAATACGTGCAGTTATCCACGAATAATACGTGTTAAACCTGCGTGGAAGTTAAGAGTGGTTCTCTAAACCGCATCCAAGCAACTGTCTGATGCCGTTACGACATGGCACCCTTTCGACCAGTATAAAAGGGTGGCAAGATGCATCAAACAGGGAGAGATGAACATCTCTGATCAAAGAGAGATCAACATCTCTGATCAAAGCGAGATACAACACATCTCAACAACTCAAGTAGCCAAGTCTACGGCCTAGATTAGATAGCTTCCAGAAGCCTTCCAGGCTTCTTTCTGTACATTTACATAGGGAAATCCTTCGCCTGTGAAGGTTTTTTCCCACCACCTTGTAACCCTTTACAACATATAGTGAAATCCCAATAGGCCGTAGGGCTATTACTCCCACCATCGAGGGCCCGAACCTGTATAAACCTCTCTGTGCTCCAGATCTCCATATTCTTACATACCTTCCCGGAGGGTCACCTTGAAAGGTCTCGCTATTATAAATTCTGCATAAGTTCGGCTGAGGAACCCGAGTCCGAATCGTCGACAGTTGGCGCCCACCGTGGGGCCTTTCTCAAGGCGTCCTAATTTTCATCCGGAGGTTTGCTGAGATATGGCTGGAGTATATGATTCCGAGAACGATTTCGATCTCGAGGATTATGCTCACATTCCAATGCCTTTTCCAAGCGATCTTGTTCCGATGGAAGAAGTTGGAGGCGAAAACCTTCCAGAGGTCGAGTCCCCTCTCCAGGTCATGTCATCGACCAGGGAGCGGCCAGCGCAAGGTCAGAACCAACCGAGGTTCTTAATGCGCTAGAGGGTGAATCCGGTCCATCATACGACCCTGCCGAGGGGAAGGATGATGTCGACTAAGAAATCAGCCCGGGGAGATTCGACCCTGATAACCTCCACCGTCTCTTTGATTTCGAGTCCGACTCAGAACAAATCGAGATGTTTTCTCCATCGGCGACCTCTCTCCCTAGACAGTTTGCTACATTATCGGAGGAAACTCCTGATCAACAGGCTACTAGGGAAGAACGGGAACGCAAACAGAATGAGGATCAAGATCTCGAGCGACAAAACAACGAACTACGCAGAACTGCCCTAGAGGCTCTTCAAGATGCGTAGGCTCGTTACGATACCGCTCCGAGTTCTTCCCGACGATCACGTGGTTACAGACGTGACCATACCCCTTCTTTGCCCCCAGAGCGTCATCCGGTGGACGAAGAAACTGTAACACCTGGTGCCCCTAGGACAAGTACGCACGGACGACTGCGATCCATCGCGGAAGTCATGCGCAACTTCCCTCCTACGGTCACGGATGCGCAGAAACCGGCCTTCACCAGAATCTTGGCGGAGAGGTTGGATGAGGTCGCGTCTGAAGCGACCCCTACGGCTTCTTCCCGATCGGTAACGCGTTCCCACAACTGAGAGCGCTCTCACTCTGGTTCTGGTCGACGAAGTTACCAGCAGCCTGTACCATCCCGTCAGGATAAGTACGGGCGGGCACAAGATTCTCGTGGTAGGAACCGAGTCCCTGTCCACTCTCTCTTAGGACCACGAATGACTTCTCCCATGTGTGAGGTCACTCGCGATCCGAACGAAAGTCACAGGGAAATTCATGGTCCCGACGTTGGTTGTAAGGCCTTTTCGCCTGGCCTTCGTGCCGTCGTTTGGCCCGACAAGTTTCGACCAGGGGCCATAGAAAAGTTTGACGGAACTCAGAATCCATCAGAGTTCCTTCAGATCTACATCACTGCCATCCAAGCGGCAGGAGGCGATGACCGGGTCATGGCCAACTACCTGCCTACAGTCCTCGAAGGGCCAGCTAGAACTTGGCTGTTTAATCAGCCCGAAGGCTCTATTTACAATTGGGAAATGCTGTGCGACGCTATCCTCAGCAATTTCCAAAATTGTTACCAAAAGTCGGGTAAAGAGGACGACCTCCATCGACTATGACAAACTTCGACCGAAACTCTTCGGCAGTTTGTCAAGAGATTTGTCGGGGTGAGGAATACCATCCCGAATATATCTGACAGCTCCGTTATTAGGGCATTCAAACATGCCGTTCGATATCGGAGATTCACCGAAGACCTACTCATCCATCCTCCTCGATCAGTGGCCGATCTTTTTGATATGGCCGATCGATACTCCGATGCGGCCGAAGCGGTCGAGTGGAATTGGATGGTTGATAAAGGTGACCTACCGCCCCAACCAGGTTTCAAGGATGCTAAGAAAGAAGATTCAAGCAAGGAGCCGGAATCTTCGACGGGCGGGAAATCGAAAAAAGGCGAAGAGGAACCGCTCTGGACAGTACCGCAAGGTCGCAGTTGCAGAGAAACCTTCTTCGACTAAAAGTAACAAGCCTTCATTTAAGAATAAAACTACCTCTGGTGGTCAAAGTGCCGACCAGCCAGAAAAGTCAACTAATCCGCAGGAAGGCAAGAAATGGTGTCCACTCCACAACTCCGCGGTCCACGACCTCAAAAACTGCAGGAGTTGGTTGAAGCAATTGGATGACTTCTACCAGGGGGTTGGACCAATGCCGACCTTACCGGCTAAGGAACAAGCATGCGGACTTAGGGACGCTGACGGAGACGAAGAGATATCTTACCAGGTATCTCATAATCACGTTAATGTTATTTTCGGAGGTTCCTCCTCTTTTGTTTCCAAAAGGCAGTTTAAGGCCTTCTATTGAGAGGTTAACCAAACGGAGACATCCCTTGGTGAACCTCAATACCCCCGTTAGTCGGATACACCTTTGACATTCGATCGCTCTGATTGTCTCGCGGGGCTTACTCGGCCATTGAGGCTTCCTCTGGTCATTACCCCGTTCATCAGTAATGCGAGAGTAGAAAGGGTCCTGATTGACGGGGGGAACTCCCTTGACATTTTATTGGTCAAGGCACTGGACGAGATGCAAATCCCTCGTTCGAAGATTAAGCCCATAATCCATCCTTTTTATGGGATAATCCCTGGTCCCTCCATGATGCCGTTGGGACAGGTGGTCCTCCCGGTCACACTGGGAGAACCGGATAATTTTCGAACAGAATTGGTTACTTTTGACGTAATTGATTGTGATTCGGCTTACAATGCAATCTTTGGCAGGCCAACTCTTGTTAAGTTCATGATGGCAACGCACTATGCTTATCAATGCGGCAAGTTCCCTGGCCCCAAAGGTATCATCTTGGTCCGAGGAAGTCGCAACGTGGCATTAACGTGCGACTGGCTATCTCTGGAGATGGTCGACCAGCTTCCCCTCCGGGACGCTCAGGTCGCCACTGTCGCCACAGACACAGTCAAGGCTGCCCCTCGACCAGATGAGAAACTCAAACTAGTTCCATTGTACCCAGCTGATCCATCCAAGACGATTCGGGTTGGATCAGCCCTGGATGACAAATAGGAACTCGAACTCATTACTTTTCTCCGGGCTAACGCATATGTGTTTGCGTGGAAACCGTCCGACATGCCCGGTGTCCCAAGGGAAGTAATCGAGCACAGGTTAGCGATTCGACCTGGACAACGACCAATAAAGCAAAAGCTCAGGCGTTTTGCTGTTGACCGACAAGAAGCTATCCGAGAGGAGTTGGACAAACTCCTAAAAGCCGGGTTTATTCGCGAGGTCGATCACCCGGAATGGCTTGCCAATCCTGTCATGGTCCGCAAGTCAAATGGCAAGTGGCGCATGTGCGTCGACTACACTAGCCTCAACAGTGCCTGTCCGAAGGATGACTTTCCCCTTCCCCGCATCGACCAGCTGGTCGACTCAACCGCGGGCTGCGAACTGATGAGTTTCTTGGACGCTTACTCAGGATACCATCAAATTAGCATGGCAGAAGAAGATGAAGAGAAGACTACCTTCATCACCCCGTTCGGCACTTACTGCTACGTCAGAATGCCGTTCGGTCTCAAGAACACAGGTTCCACGTACCAGCGCTTGATGCAAAAGACCTTTCTTTCCCAAATAGGGCGTAATCTCGAAGCATATGTAGACGATCTGGTTGTAAAAAGTTCTAAGAGATTGTCCCATTTGGACGATCTCGCTGAAACCTTCTGTAATTTGAACCGCTTTGGAATAAAATTGAACCCGGAGAAATGTTCTTTTGGGGTTTCTTCAGGAAAACTTCTTGGTTTCCTTGTTTGTTCCAGAGGCATTGAGGTCAATCCTGAGAAAATCAGGGCTATCGAACAAATGAGGTCGCCCTCGACCATGAAAGGCGTTCAACGCCTGGCTGGTCGCATGGCAGTCTTAAGTCGTTTGATATCGCCACTAGGTGAAAGGGGATTACCTTTCTTCAAAGCCTTGCGGAAGCATCACAATTTCACATGGTCCGATGAGGTCGAAAAAGCATTTCAGGAGGTAAAGACATATTTGTCCAGTTGTCGGTATTGGTCTCTCCCGACAAAGGAGAACCGTTACTTCTCTATTTGGTGGCCACCCTACACGTGGTCAGCGCTGTTCTGATCGCGGATAGGGAAGGAATACACAGACCCATCTACTATGTAAGCGAGGTACTTCATGGACCTAAGGAGCGATACCCTGAGGTCCAGAAGATACTTTACGCACTACTGATGGCTTCCCGTAAGCTACGACATTACTTCCAAGCTCACAAGATCACAGTACCCTCCTCCTTTCCTTTGGGGGACATTGTCTGAAATCCAGAGAAGTCTGATCGAATCGCCAAATGGGCGGTCGAACTCGGTGCTTTTGATGTCCATTTCACGCCCCGCAAGGCGGTTAAGTCTCAGGTCTTGGCCGACTTTGTTGTCGAATGGACCAACCCTGAGCCACCCGTGCAGGTGCCAGAGGAATTGGAATGCCCCGATCACTGGACAATGTACTTTGACGGTTCCCGCAATTTTCAACACTCGGGGGCTGGAGTGGTTTTAGTTACGCCTCAAGGCGAACAGTTTAAATATGTCATCCAACTACACTTTGTTGCGACCAACAACGCGGCAGAGTATGAAGGTCTTCTTGCAGGGCTCCGGGCAGCAAAATTCCTTGGAGTCCGTCGATTGGTGGTGCGGGAGACTCAGAGCTAGTCGTAAACCAGATAAACAAGGAGTACAGCACCTCCGATGAGACAATGGCTCATTACCTGGGGGAAGTGAGGAGATTGGAAAAACACTTCAGTCATTTCGAAGTCCAATATATCCCGCGAAAGGACAACATTCTCGCAGACCAATTATCCAAAATTGGGTCCTCACGCACATCCGCTCCGGCAGGAGTGTTCGTTGAACACTTGGATTGTCCCTCGATCATGCCTTCGGTCGAGGATAATCCGGTAACAGCCTACGTTACCAACCTCGGTCAGGAACAGGATTGGACTCATCCATTGAGAGTCTATCTTGAACATGGGACCCTACCCGAGGACGAAACCGAAAGTGACTGGTTAATTCGAAAAGCGCGTCTGTACAAGCTCATAGATGGAGTTTTGTACAGAAAGGGTACTCAAGGAGTATTCATGCGCTGCATATCTCAGGAGGAAGGAAAATCCCTCTTCAAGGAAATACATGACGGTGTATGCGGTGCGCACGCGTCATATCGGACACTGGTCGGAAAAGCTTTTCGACAAGGATTCTACTGGCCTTCGGCACTCGATGATGCCAAACACATGGTCAAGATGTGTCCTCAGTGTCAGTTCCACACAAGACAGGTTCATCAGCCTGCCTATGTGTTACAGACCATTCCCCTCGCATGGCCTTTTGCGGTCTGGGGGATGGATATTGTTGGTCCTATGCCACAAGCGGTCAATGGCAACAAGTTTCTATTCGTAGCCATTGACACGTTCACAAAGTGGATTGAGACCGAACTAGTACGAAATATTACCCCTCAGCAGCACAAAAGTTCTTCCACAAGAACATTGTTGCTCGATTCGGTGTTCCAAACCGTCTCATCACAGACAATGGTTCTCAGTTCGCCAGTGGTCTTTTTCTAGACTACTGCGATCAGATCAGAAACAAGGTGTGCTTTGCTTCTGTGGCGCATCCACAGAGCAATGGTGCTGTGGAACGGGCCAACGGGCAGATACTGCAAGGCATCAAGAAGCGTGTTTTTGATCGCCTTAAGACTCGCTTGGGGGCTTGGGCAGACGAGCTCTACACCGTTCTATGGGCACTGCGAACTACCTCTAGTCAAGCCACCGATGAGACGCCCTTCCATCTGGTCTATGGGGCTGAGGCTATGTTGCCGATGGAAGTTACTATTGGATTTGTTCGGACAGAACAATTTGAACAAGTTGATCAGTCCGAACAGCGATCACATGATCTCATCCTCTTAGAAGGAAGGCGTGATCGCGCTTTGATCAAGTCCGCGGCATACTTGCAAGCTTTGCGCAAGTACCATAGCAAAAGGGTGCGACCACGTAGTCTTAACGTGGGCGACGTGGTTTTATGAAAAATTCAAGACCAGTCTAATCGCAACAAATTCTCCCCGAAGTGGGAAGGCCCTTACACTGTTTTCTCAGTGCCGCGACCAGGATCAACGCGATTAGCCATGGAGGATGGTCGAATTCTGTCCAATACATGGAACATCAATCAATTTCGCAAGTTCTATGTCTAAGTACTCAATCCCTTTTCCTATTCAATTAGCATTTTTTATAAAACAAAAAATGTTTTGGTTTCATACGATGAATATTTTCCTTCATGCCCATGTATTGCGAGTTTGACTCGGGGGCTGGTCGCCGGCGGTTAGATCATTACAACATTCTAGTCGGATTCGCTGGCCGATCTCATGACCGCTTCCAGACAAGTCACTCCTAAATAAGCTGTTTCTCAACGCATACGGGGCTTTCTGGAAAGTCCTCGATCATCTGAGTGGCTGCTGGTTTGCAAATAAGGCTAGGCGTTACATTGATCATAACTTTCGATTCGATCACACATCCCTGGTCATTATATTCATTTTTCTCCTGTGTTTATAATACTAAGTCTTCAGTATTTACAATCACAAGCGGGGGTTAGGGGGATATGTTTATAATATGAAACAACGAAAAGCAAGAATATATTTAAAAATATATTCATTTTCAAAATGAGTTTGAACATACATTGCATTATACGTGACTGTTTCTATACAGATGTAGGGATCACTCGATCCCAAGCTCAGTCAGGAGCTTATTTACAAGAGGTCTGATCTCCTCCATGATCACCTCCAATTCTTCCTCACTTTCAACCTCTACCGGTCCCACCAATGGATTCAGATCTGCATCTGGGCCATGGTGAAGGCGAAACCGGCTGAGAATGGTGGAAGCTACTGATCGAACCCTCGTTCTGATCGCCTCTTCTCGTCATCGTGTATCTCCAGGAAGATACTCGAGAAGTGATTCCGCCTGGGCGATGACTAGCGTAGACCAGTCATTTTGGTTGAGGTTATCCTTCGTGGTTTCGACCACATCAGCACTCAGGAGACGAGCCACCGTCTTCAGCTTTTCGAAGATCGACTGGCTCAGGTCTCTGTTCGCCTTCTCGGAGGTATGAATGGAGCGTTGGAGGACCATCTTGTCCTAACTGAGTTGTTTTATTTGACCTGCTTGTGCTGCAGTAAGAGGAAGGGTTACTCACATGTTATGAATTTAAGTCTTCCTAGTCGGGAATCGACTTACCAGAGAGTTGTGACCGCAGCCTGTTAAGCTCGATCTCTTGGTTTGAAGCTACAGAGATAGAATGAAGCTTGACCGTGGCCACTTCCTTCTTCAGAAACGCCACCTCTCTGTGACAGAACGAAAGAAATGGTCATAACAAATTTGTACCTATACAAGTTGAAGAGTAATGATCCTTACCTGCGCAAGCTGTCTCGTTCTTCGTCGAAGGAACTATGAACTGGATATATGATCCAAGGCTGTAATAATATTCGATGATTTAAACTAGACTTATTACAAGGTATTTATAATCCAATCATATGAGTACGTATCAAACTCAGTAACCTAAATGTATTAAACTCATATAACTAACTAACTAATTAATCATAAACGGATAAGATTAGTTATATATATTCGGATCGGATTACAGTTCCGAACAGAAAACGAATTCCTTCACATGGTCGCAAACTAATCCAAACTCGGTTATGATAGCAGACCTTATTTGGCCAAGTTATGATCGCGGAGCCTTATGCGATCATGACCTGAAGATCCTCCCGGATCACTCAGTGTTTTCGAGATAGACCGGGTTGATAGGATTCCTTTTGCTAGTTTGACCGTACTATTAAGAGGGGTCAGAAACTAGTAGCTTGAATCTATCTAGTGTGGAAACTCAAATGCATTCATATCATCTTGCACTAGTATTTTATCGCCACTTGCATTGCTAGAAAGTCTAAGTGCAGTATTGCTTTAGTGAATCTGTTCTCAAAACTGCACTTAATCGTGTCGCCAGCTAGTTCAATTGGTTTATATTCTAGAGCTGGTCGTGATCGTATTTGCACATTATGATCGTATCCTTGTTTGGAGTGTGGTCGTGTTTGCCAGATTGGCTGCTTCATGTTTGGAGTTTGGTTGTGGTCGTAGGAATTCAAGCTGGTCATACCAGTCTTTAGCTCAGTTGTGTACGCTTGACCAAATCCACCCGACCACATATTTTCGATCGGATGTTCGACCTGTGTGGTTGTGGTCATTGCTGAGTGTCAATAAACATATCTGCGAGAAAACAGACAAATTGCTTTAGAAATGATATTTGTGTTGGACATTTTGGCAATAGGAGGTTTTTGAATTTTCTAGAAATATCTAGGCCTATCTAGGTTTTGTTCTTGTTAACAAGATTGTAGCCCTTTGAGTTATCTTTCCAACAAGCCAAAAATCACCTCAATTAGATCTCTAGATCAAAAGTTATGAATATTTTACTGTCAACTTGCATTTGCCGGACTTTGTCCGGCCTGTACAAATTTCTTTGAGTTAAATTGGATGTGTAACCAGAGACATTTGCATCCGTCAGGGGGCTTTTGTCCGAGGTAGGCCGAACATTGTCCGCTGTGGCCGGACAATGTCCGGCCTGTATAAAAATTGTGAGGTGTTAACAGAGACAGATATATTTGTCTGGGGGCTTTTGTCCGGGACGGGCCGGACATTGTCCGGCATGATCGGACATTGTCTGGCCTTTACAAAAAATTCCCCAACGGTCACTGACAGTTTGCAACGGTCGAAATTTGTTATAGTGGCCGGAGAGTGTCAAAATTTCGCCTGTTCGTGGCAAACGGCTAGTTTTCTTTGAGGGCTATATATATCTTGTGTTTGCCTTCATTTGGGGTGGCTCAAGAAGTGGAGAACACAGTGCATAAGCTAGCCAAGTTCATTGCATTTGCTATATTGCATCTAGAAGCTAGAATTGAGCCAAAATTATGAGTGATTTGGAGGAGAAGCATTTGGGTGAAGATAAGAGTGTTTGGTGCACTTCAATCACCATTTGCATGCTAATGCTAGAGTGTTGAGCATTCATTTGCATCCTTGAGTTTCTAGCACTTGATTTGTTCAAGTGAGCGCATCCGACTTGTTATTCTTGGCTATCGCCTTCGCCTAGACGGTGTCGAAGGAGAATCACGATCTCTCCATTGAAGTTTGTCGGAGAGGCCGGCAAGAACTTGTGAAAGGTGTGGTGCTCGCCTATCCGGTGTGGAGAAGGAGCAACCCTAGTGAGATATCCTTCATGGATATAGAAGCGAGGCTCACGTGTGAGCACTTCAACGAGGAGTAGGGGAAACCGGGCGAGTCTCCGAGACCTCGGTAAAAATATTGTGTCAATTGCTTATCTCGTATTCATTTCATATTTATCTTGACACAATTGTTTAAATGAATTTAGTTTCTTGTTGTATTGTATTTTCATATTGATCAATTGCAACTAGATGTTAGATTGTTTGTAAACCCTTTGCTCATCTAAGTTATCCTAAACATCCTTTAAAAGTGCTTACTTGAAAAGAATTTTTAAAAGCCTCCTATTCACCCCCTCTAGTCAGCATTCTTGATCCTACATTTGTAACCGGTAAGGAGATTTACTTGCGTGTGAAGGACATCAAAGTTGAGTTCGGTAAATATTCTAAACCTCCAGAAAAAATATTTGGAAGAAGAGATTGATTCTTTGGGATCTGCCATACTGGGAGCACTTACAAGTTCAACATTGCATGATGTCATGCATGTAGAGAAAAATGTTTATGATAGTGTGATTGGTTTGTTGTTGAACATTCCGGGAAAGACGAAAGATGGCATCAAAGTTCGCCGTGACATGCTGAAAATGGGCATAAGGACTGAGCTTGCACTATTGGAGAAGGGAAAGCGTACATACCTCCCCCCGGCCTGCTATACTTTGTCAAAAAGGGAAAAACAGAACTCTGTCAATGCCTGTATGGTGCAAAGTTCCATGCGGGTATTCTGCGAACTTAAAAAAACTTGTGTCCATGAAGGACTTGAAACTGATTTGTATGAAGTCTCATGATTGTCATGTACTGATGTCACAAATGCTTCCCATTGCTATCAGAGGAATTCTCCCAGTCAAAGTTAGAGAAACAATTACAAAGCTATGTTATTTCTTCAACGCAATATCTTGCAAGATAAGTGTGTATTCCTACTAAATTAATTAGCTCCATTCATAGAACTTGCCAGATTTTTTTGATCTGAATATTTGCTGCAACTGTGTCCAGCTTGCTGTCTCGACCTACAACTGGATGATTGAAGACATCCATGAACATGCCTAGGTTGGTCCGAATGATGTTACGGAGCAACCTCATTACAATGTTGTAGGCATCATAAAATGTGCCAAAAATGTCCTCGATCGCCTTCTGTTTTGCTCTCCACGCCTACGTGTACCTAATACTATACCACACCTATTGGTCATTTGCTTCATAATTACTCTTGGCATTATAGATATGTTCTCTCGCATGAATGGCTAAATGATGTTATTAACGTACGCGGACATCACGTTTCTGTGCCTGTCCAGTGCCTCCGTAGGCATGCATGTGTGCGTGGTAACTCTAGTCACCACAAAATCAATGTCATTCTTCGGCCACATGACACGAACCTTCCACAGGCAACCCGGTGTTATGCAGGCTGCCACATATAAATTAGGGTTGGACTTCACTACCCTATATTGTCGGTTCAGTGCAAGCGACCATCTGGCCATGGCATTTTTCAGATCTTGTTTGCTCCGAAACTCTTGCTCTAAGTGTATGCCATCCTGAACAAAAGACCATCTCGAATTCTGATCCATTGGCAGCACTGCATGACCATATCCAAATTGATTAAGCCACTACTGTGGGGAACGAGGTTGTCAACATCAGAGGCATCGGATGCTTCTGAGTCTGTCGAATCATCTTCGTCAGACACTACTGGAACGCCATTTAACACCTCGCATACATCCACGCTAGTGTGGCAGAATACATTTGACCATTCACTAGCCCTAAATATTGTCAAGCTAGACACGTTGCTTGCGTCACCTTCAAGGTCACGCTTTGTTGGTTCTATGTTGCGGAATTGGACATATATGATGAACTGCCCGACCAGTCCACCGCAAGGTCTTTTACTCTTTGAACAAAAGAGCTCCACGATTTCTCCCCTTTGACTTTGCACAACATCCAGTATGGCCTGTTGTCGGTCTCCCTGACAATCAATCCTTCAATTAGAACCATTTCATGGTAAGGGTTCTTTTCGAATAGATTTAGGATCGATATATTGACGTTAAGGAAGGATGTGTTCTGTAAGCTCAGTTCGGCCGTCACATACTTGCAACAGCTTATATCTACGCCGTTTTGCCCCACGCAACTTAAGCCATCCCTGTAAAATATGAAATTTTTTCCAGTGGCTCCATTCCCTAGACACATTTAAACCACATAAATAACACTATCCAAATAGGTATATGTAACACCCCAAAATCTAGGACATAAAAATTTCGTTTTTGTGCGAAACCATGCATGCATGCATGTATGTTCAAATGTTATAGTTAGATCTGTTTTATCCCAAAAACTTCCAAATCCTAGTAAATAGTTCATATCTCAAATTAGACGCACATATATGGATTATTATGTATCCTATACATATTTTCCTTCAAAAATCAGGTCAAATTCAGCTCCTAAAACCCAAAAACCATACGCAGTTTCCTTTTAGAAAACAGAATTTCCTAAAATACTTACTTACCTTAACCCTAACACTAAATTTCTTTACAGTTTCACTAATTCCTTAACAGTTTTTGTGTGGATTGTGAAACCCTGAATTATATGATACTTGCATACTAATCCTAAAAATTCTCAGCCAAACCCAATCATATGATCATTTTTTCGCATATTAGTCCAAAAATCATTACATATTAGTCCTTTTCCATATTTCAAAAGCCATAAATGGCTAAAATCTCTAAATTACCTCAAAATTCAAATCTGATTGAACGATCAGTTTCCTTATACCATTCTACACAAGGGAAATACGTCTAAGTATAAAATAATTGTCTTCATTATTGTAGCCCTAAAAAAAATAATAACACTCTCCATTGACTTAGCCTTAAAAAAATATGTTCTAAATAAATCCAGTCTTAAATATAGTTTATTTACATCTTATGTCCCCATTAATAGAAATTATTTATGTCTAAATTATTTCATTACAACAAAATTTCGCAACTGTGAGTGATTTCTGCAATTAATTATTTTTTCGGATTATTTTAAAAAAAATTCAGAAAGCTTCTTCCTTACAAATGTTATCTTCCCAAAGATGGTCCTCCTTGGACATGACCTGGAGTTGATGTATAATTGTGCTAATTAATATTTAGAATACTAGTATATAATTCATTGGATCGTTGGACTAGTAGCTTTTATGGTCCGGATGTTCTTATAAAGTTGCTTGAGTTATCCAAGTAGTGTATGTTATAGCGAAGCAAAGCAAACTACTCCGTATCTGTTATAGTTCGGTGAAGCAAACACTTTCGGGTGGAAAGAAGCCAAACTTGTATCCTTTCAGTAATCTTTTCTATTCATAAAACTTGCATCTCGGTAGCATTTAAGAAAACCACACAATTAAAGTTTTTTAGTTAAGCAAATGCATTAATTAACCTGCTAGGGATGGATATGGGGTAGCCGTCCTTAGGCCACAGAGGGATGTGGTGTTTGCCAACGTCCATAGATTGATCAAACAATACCAGTATCTATATACATTATGATACCGCTAATCACCGTTAAATATTACTAATTAATACTAAACACCACTAATTACCAATGAAAATCACTAATCAATAGATTTTTTAATGAATAACCTATTAAAAAAGAAAAAATATATAAAAATAACTTCTAGTATTAGTAATTTGTAAAAATGACCGTTTTGTTGTGCAGTACACTGGACACTCAATGCGGTAGAAAATAGCCTTAATGGCAGGACATGTGTAGACGACTGACCACACAGCAGATGTATGGTAGATAATTGACCTCTTGTTCCATAGCATCCCAACTATGTGAGCAATGTTGGAGTAAAAAAAAAAATTGGCCATCACTCTACATAGCCATCCCAACTCTCTCTCTGGCACACACGCTCTTCTCTCTCTCGCTTTCTCTCTCATTAAAATGAGCAACCGCTCATAGTCCCCCTTTCACATGACACTTACTATGCGTCTTTTCTTTAGGCTGTTTCCAATCCTAACTTCTCTTTGAGAGACTTTTCAGAAAAATAATCTCCACCACATCAGCGAAGAGCTCTCCCGAAAAATCTCTTGGTCTCCAATGTAAAAACTCGTCGATAGACTCTTTGTGGAGCCTATGCATAAAAAACCTCTCCAAGTGTCTTCTCCAACGCAAGATTACTCGGGAGGCTCTTTGGTGGGTCCCATGACCAAAAAAAACTCCAAAAATAGAACTGCTCCGGTTGAAAAAAACCTTCTCAATGACATGCGAGCCCGGTGAACAGTTGCCCCACTGGTCAGTGATGGTGGCTGAGACAATTGCATTAAAAGTGTCAGTTGAATTGACATTAACGCGCGACAGTGGTGGGACCTACCGCTTTTTCCTCGTTCTTAGTGAGTTTTCATGCCCAGTCTCCACTAACCCTCGTTGAAGCACTCAAATCACTTGAGTCTTGCCTCAATATCCACAAAGGATATTATCACTAATGGTTGCTCCTTGTCCACTCCGGAAAGGCGAGCACCGATGCCTTGTATACACTTGCCGAGCCTCTCCGACAATCTCCAAACGGAGAGATCAACGGCCACGCCTCCGAACCGTCTAGGTGAGGGTGCTCACCAAGAGTAACAGGCAGCGAGGTCTTCTCTAGACCTCCAAACACGCACCGAGAAGCTAAGTGAATGCAAAATGCAAAAGAACTGAAACTCTCGGTGGATCGGAAAGCACTCGACTTGATCAAAAGATCAAGATTTTATATAAGAAACTAATGCTCAAGAGTGTATATGAAATGTTGTTGCTTGTTGTTAAAAACTTATGCCCAAAACCCCTTTTTATAGCCTCAAGAAACAAATGAACCGTTGGAACTAGGGTTGAAAATCAGCAACGCAAACTGACAGTCAGTTTGCCTAACTGACAGTCAGTTCAGTGCACAACGGCCGACAAAATTTACGGAATAAACTTTGCTAGCCGTTCGTGGTCGTTTATGGAAAGCTGAAACCCACGACTGACAGTCAGTTACACAAACTGACAGTCAGTTCGACCACAAACTCGACCAAAATCAAATAGAAACTCAGTTAAAATCTCTGTGGTCGAAACCCCAACTGACAGTCAGTATGGACAAACTGACAGTCAGTTTAGTACAAAAATTTTGAGCACAAAATACACCCTCTCTGGACAATTGTCAGTTTAAACTAACTGACATTCAAACTGACAATCAGTTTAGTAAACTGACTGTCAGCATGAACAAAAACAAAGATAACTTTAAATCCAGAAATTCAAAAGAGGTGTTTAATAGCTCGTTTGAAAGATAATTTCAAGGGCTACAATTTTGTCAACAGAAGAAAAAGTCAGATCTTCCTAGATCTTTCTGAAAATTGCAAATACTCTTCTACTGTCAAAAACTGAACTGAAAATCCAGATTTTTCAAATAAGTTTAAAACCAAATCCAACCAAAAAGATGCAATGCAATGACCTAGTTTCTCTCGGTTTGCGTTGGAGATAAAGAGAGGACTTTCGCCACCCCTCTTTATAGTACGGTTAAAACTAGAAAATAATTTCCCTAACCGATCATCTCCAAACGCCGAGATTGGTAAAAATAAAATCTCATAATACCTGAGATCTTTCGCATCTTCATGATTTGCGTCTTGTATTTTGCTCTTTGCGACTTGTGCTTTTATTTTACGTCGGGTTTGTCTTGTATTCCGTGCATATCTTCCCAACGCAACTCTGTATCAAATAAACTCAATAGCACAATTAGTCCGGAACACTTTGTTTTCATTAATCATCAAAATTAGGGTTAGACATGAAGGCCTAGATGCAACAGCGTGTGTGTGGGTACCATCGTGGCCGGCGGCCCTCCTCTGTCCACCGCTCTATTTATGGCCGCCGCTACCCATCTTCTTGCTCGGGTTTTGTTTTGTTTTGTTATCCACTGCGCGTGTGAAACTTCCTCGATTCCTTTTGTATCGGCTAGATCATCATGAACGAGCTCAGAACCCCAAATTGTGTGAGCTTAATCTAATTCCAGTAAATTTAGTTACTTTTATCTTGTTCTTGCTGTGTTTCATTGGTTGCATCGTAGGAATCGATCTTTGTGGTCAGGTCAGCCGTGTTTGGCACGGTTGATAACAAATTGTGATTGTGGTTTGATGATTGCCGGTGTCCACGCCTGTCTGGATTGGTAGCCGCTTCTCCTAGGTCACGTTCCATCCAACCAAACGTACCCTCTCACCAGAAGATCGGCATCCGTTGGCACATCAGTGGGTACCCTCTTCGGAGCTCGTCGTGGTTGAAATCTCTCTCACGTTCTTGTCGTTGCGGGTCTTATTCTTCTTCTCAATCGCCAAAGCAGTCGTGCTCGCGGTCGAGATGTCTTAGACTCTGAACAGGCTTAGCTCAGCACTGATTATCTTCTGAAGTCCAGATGTGTATTTTCTGAACGTATGAGTGTCAGAAAGTGAGATGCCAAGGACCATTGCTTGTCTCCGAAACTCCGTCATGTAGTCCTGGATAGATTGGTCGCGACGCTGATACAACCTATGCACCTATCCCATCTCTCCTCGAGATAACCTATTAGGTAGAATTCTTGTCATAGGAGTCGCTTGAATTGACCCCAAGCAAAGTTGTCAGATTCACCACTGGCGACAAGGGTCTTCCACCATGTCTTGGCGTGGTCCTTCATCTTCAAAGGTACAAACTTCACCTTTTGAGTGCTACTGAACCCTTTTAGATCAAAGTAGGTCTCAAGCTAATCGATCCATGAGTCTAACTTCTTGGCATCGATCTCCCCATCATATATGGGTATATCAATAATAGTTTTGACCTTGAAAGATCTCACAGCTAAGGAGGCGTTGGTGAGGTCGTCGGCCTTATGATCGTCTTCTTCTTCCTTGTCGTCTGGCCTACGCAAGTCTTCATCAGTCTTCACACCGGCAACCTTCCCTGCTTCAGGAAGTACGATCATGGCCTGCTGCTTAATCCAAGCAAGCACGGTTTCCATGTCGGTGGAGAGCTTAACCACTTGTTTGGCTAGGTTAGTTTGTACAGAGATTCCTTCAGACATTGTCGAAGATGCGACTATAGATACCGTCGATTGTTCGCCTGGAGTTTCGCCGAAGGTTTTGTAACCCTGGCGAGTCTTCACCATCCACATGATAGAAAAGTTGCTCTGATACCAACTTGATCCGTTTGAGACCTAGTCTTGATTTTCGCACTAAGCTCGCCTAGATACTAATATGCGGAATAATGGGATCTTACTCGGAAATACCAAAAGCCAAAGATTGATCGAAAACACAGCTCAAGTTAATTACACAACTCTTTATTTCAAAGAGGACTTTACACATCGAACGTTAGACACACTTGTCTATGTCGAAGGAACTATAAGCTGGATATATGATCTAAAACTGTAATAATATTTGATGATTTAAACTAGACTTATTACAAGGTATTTATAGTCCAATCATATGCGTACATATCATACTCAATAACCTAAACGTATTAGACTCATATAACTAACTAATCCTAAACATATAAGCTTAGTTATACATATTTGGATCGAATTACAATTCCGACCAGAGTTTGAATCCTTCCCAAGGTTGCAAATCTTTCCAAAGTCGTAAACCTTTTCGTGGTCGTGAATCTGTTGAGAACTCGACCTAAGATCCTCCCGGATTAGGATTTTTGAAGTATGATAGGTCTCACATGTCATTTAACTAGCCCATTGTGCTTTTAAAATGATTTATTTTTATAATTTTTTAAATTATAGGTCATTTATGTATCTTTCTTTTTTTAATAGGCTATATGTTCAAAAAACTTCCTAATCAAACACTTATAGTCTCTAATTAGTAGTAATAGCCAATAATATTAATACTAGTTGTCGCTAATTAATATTAAATCACCACTAATTAAAATTAAACAATACAAATTAATAGTAATCACTTTTAATTGCCACTAATTATTGCTGATAACTATTAAAAAGTACTTCTCAGTACCAATGTGGTAAAATGGCCTTAACGGCTAATTAATCACCAGTTAAATTGGTATTGGCGGCCAAATTGTCATGAATACTAGATTCGGAGGGCTATTAACATTGTGGAACGTTTAACAAAACAAATAAACCAATTAATCAACCATTTTTAGTTCACAATTATGCAGAATTTTATATTAAACCAATTAAATTGGGCAAATTCTTTGTCGTTGCTTATGTTTAGACACAACTAAAGAAAAGAAATCTTCGAGGGGACTCCTAGCTTCTAATGAGCTGGTGTTTGAAGTATCTGATGGTGATATTGTCTTTGGTGACAATGATTCAAAATAATTAGTTGTAATCTAGAACCACTTTGCATATATCTCGGTTAATACTTTTGGTTGTCAACTTGTTTGATAACCTTTGCATGTTTTCAAATCTAAACTATCATCTGGACTTTCTGCAAATAATGTTTGTAATGCAAAACTACAACATTCCTCTAATACAATAGTCCATTAATCCTATTTCGTTTTTTACTATACTGATCAGTACTAATTATTGCTAATACTATGTTTTTAACAGAGACCGATGAGTTCATGTGAGAAAAAAAAGACCATATCTCACCATACATGATATTAAAGAAATATTTCAAAATACTACATCTCCTCATTCTACATCATTCTATTCTATACATACAACCAAACACATATATAAATAGAGATTTCATACAGAAACAAACTCATATATACAACCAAACACTACCTACGAATAATAACCAAACCACCTCCTGAAACTAAAAGAACAACTACATGGTCTAAGGCTCTAAGCCACCACAAAAAGCCTCTTTGATGAAGATTCAACCATACCTTTCAGTAGTTGAACGACAGTGCAAGAAAGAGAAGGCTAAGTAACTTTTCTTCTTATGGTCGTAGGAAAGCATAGGAAGAGATAAATAGTAAGTCTAAGATATTCCATACTTATCTCAACCCTTGCAGATGCTTATCCTGTAGTTACGATCACAACGGTTGTAGTACTCATCATCAAAAGAGTTCATAGTCGAATAGACTCTATTACCTACGATCACCCTGATCGTAGAGATAAGGTTGTAACCAATACACGACCAAATGAATACTATTTCTAGGTACCTTGTCGGTAAACCAAAACTTGGAAGCTCATTTAAAAGGCTAGTCGAGAACTTATTTGCCGACCACAGACCAAAGGTCCAACGGTCATATGGTTATGATTATTCGACCATACCTGGTGGTGATGCTTATTCGACCAGAATCTTTGAATACCATGACTTTTTATTTCCCCAGAAATATCATAATTCCCTGATATGATAGCTGTCAAGAAGATAAATGCACAATCATAAACGTGCAACCACTCCTAATTACACATCAATGTCGGAGCACATCCTTCACGTGACCCTTCAATTTTGTAACCGAAGACCTTCGACAAGCTATAAAAGAGAGGTTGAGGATAGAGAAGGGGAGAAGACCTGACTTGGACTTCGATGACAAAAGAGAGAGAGGTTGATAGAGAATAGGAGAGGAGTTTTTAGTCTATTCAAGAACAACTCTTGTTCTTCTCCGTAATCTTTTACATTCTTAGTGAAATCTCAACAGGAGTAGGGCTATTACTCAGTCTCCAATGGCCCGAACTTGTATAATTCCTGTGTTTCCGGTGCATCTATATTTGTGGTATTTTCTCTAGGTATTTGTTAGAAGTGCTTCCCTATGTAAATATTAAATCTTGTGTAAGTTCAGTTTGGAACCTTGTTCCAATCGTCGACATTCTTCTCAAGAGAAACTACATTTAAGGGTTTGTTTGACTGTCATGAAAAACTTTTCATTGGAAAGGAAAAACCCTGATGACTATAGATACTAGATAGCAAATTTTTCAGTGAAAAAAGTTTCTAGGGAGAAAAATTCTCCCAGTTTGTTTAGGAGTGACAAAGAAAAAAAAGCCATTCCAAAAAATTGAAAAATTAAAGATGAATAAAATCTTGAAATTTTCTTGATTTTTCATGGGAATAGGTCACATCTTTGGATTTTGTTTGCATGGAATAAACAAATGATCCTGGGATGCAGCTTCCAATGGAAGCGGGCCTGGATATATTTCACGCTGGGATTGGGCCCGCATCCGGCCCAATAAGAGCGACCCCTGCGAAAAATTCCCCATCCTCTATCTCTCACTGCACACTCCTCACCTGAACCCTAACCCAACATGGGCAAAGGTCGCCCCCTCGCCGCCACCACCACCTCCTCCTCCGTCGGCTGCAGCGCGGGCGTGGCCCTCTCCGAGGCTCCGGTGTTCCGCCCCTCGGAGGAGGACTTCGCCGACCCCCTGGCCTACGTCGCCCGCATCCGCCCCCTCGCCGAGCCCTACGGCATCTGCCGCATCGTTCCGCCGGCGTCGTGGTCGCCGCCTCAGGCCCTAGATGCCGACGCGCTCGCCTTTCCCACGAAGACACAGCCCATCCACCGCCTCCTGGCCCGCCCCGCTCCCGCCGATCCCGACACATTCCTCCTCGACTACCGCCGCTTCCTCTCCTCCTCCGGCTGCCGCCGCCGCAGGAAGGGGCTCTCCAAGCCGCCCGTGCTCTCGGACGGTCGCCCGCTCGACCTCTGCCGCCTCTTCCATGCCGTCAAGCGGTTTGGCGGTTATGATGGCGCGTGCGAGGGGAAGCGGTGGGGCGACGTGGCCCGCCTCGTCGACGACAAGGCGCCGAGCAAGGTCTCGGAGTGCGCCAAGCACGTGCTTGCGCAGCTATATTTCGAGCATCTGTATGAGTACGAGCAATTCAACAACCGGTTATTGTCTCGGAACGGGAAGAAGGGGAAGCAGGGGGAGTGTGGGGAGGCGGAATGTGATGGTCAAGCTTCGGTTTCTGGTTCACAGGATGACAATAAGAGCAATTCTGATCATGGGGAGGTTTCCTGTGGTCGGAACCGGAAAAGGAGAAAGCCGAATGATATGAAAGCAGTCGAAAAAGCTTCTCATGGCCAGAATGGTAAAGGGGGTGGTATTTTTGGGAGGAATGTGGTGTCTGCTGGCGCTCCGAAGCGCAAAAGGAGGAAATGTGATGCAGTGGTCATTGCGGTCAATGAGGCTGTGGATCAGGTCTGTGAGCAGTGCAAGAGTGGGTTGCATGGGGATGTCATGCTGCTCTGTGACCGGTGCGATAAAGGGTGGCATTTGTATTGTCTGTCTCCACCGCTAGAGACCGTGCCCCCCGGTAATTGGTATTGCTCAGACTGTGTGAACTCTGATAGGGATTGTTTTGGGTTTGTTCACGGTAGGAAGAGTTGTTTGCTTGAGACTTTCCGGCGGTTGGACGAGCGGGTGAGGAGGAGGTGGTTTGGGCAGAGGAATCCCAGCCGTGTTCAGATTGAGAAGCAGTTTTGGGAGATTGTGGAGGGGAAGGTGGGGGAGCTGGAGGTGATGTATGGGAGTGATCTGGACACTTCTGTGTGTGGAAGTGGGTTTCCTCGGGTTGGTGATCCAGTGCCTTCGTCTGTTGACCCAGAGGTGTGGCGGAAGTATTGCTTGAGCCCATGGAATCTAAATAATTTTCCAAAGCTGCCTGGATCAGTTCTTCGGACGGTCCGAGACAACATTGCTGGTGTAATGGTCCCCTGGCTCTACATAGGGATGCTGTTTTCATCATTTTGTTGGCATGTCGAGGACCATTGTTTTTATTCAATTAATTATTTACATTGGTACGCCAATTCTCCCTGAACTAGCTTGCTCTTGCAAATTGTTAATACATGAACTATGTGTGTTGCTTCATTTGTCTGTGCCTCTTGCTATATGCTTGTCAGAGGATTAATTTTGTAACATAAACTCTTGGTTCTATCAATACGGGGTACTAAAAACTTGTTTCCATTGGACTTAATATTGATGTAAACTTGCAAGGAGGATTTAACACTAGATTGTCCAAAGGCTAACTTGCTTGTTCAATGGTCCAAATGAGCTTGCAAGAGATTTCAGAAACTTGCAAATAAATAAATAATTTCTATGAGGTCTTGACTTTTGGAGCCAATCCGTATGATCTCAAACTGTATCTAACATATGCGCACACAAGTGCATGTGTGCTTAGAACTTGCGGGTTGCACATCTGTACATAAGAGTATTCTTTTCCTATTCTTTTGGTTGCTAGGTGGGTTTGTGTGGTCCCGCTGAAGATTTGGCAAATTGTTACTGAACAAATATCCCCAATGATGGGTCATGTCCTGCTTATCAGTTAGCAATTGTCTGTCACTTCATCCAATTTTTGCTGTTCTTTCCCTGGCTCTATGGCCACATGACGGTTTGTTTTTTAGAGAAATAACCACATCATAACTGGTGCTTACATTTTACACAACATAAAAAAGGGAATAGTCTTAGTCTCTCTCTCTCTCTCTCTCTGCGCGCATGTGTGCGCACATGCAGTGTGCGTGCACGCTCACTCGCACCATGATTAGTACTTCGAAAGAATGCTAATGCAAAAGAGTAGACTTGAATTGGATGAATTTGTGGTTGGGTGTAGTAGTGTGCACTTGCTCTCACCATGATTAGTACTTTAAAGAATGTTAATGCAAAAGAGTAGACTGGAATTGGAGGAATCTGTGTTGGTAAAGGCTTTGTTAGCCCACGTCGCAAAGGGAAATGCACTTCCTAGGTGAGGACATATGTTGGAAATTACATAAAGAGAGACATGATAGACATCGATTCTAGCATTCCCATGTGCTTGCTAGAAATAGGGTTTTGCAGATGGTGCATACATAGTGGTTACTGGTTACACCACTAGTCTATGCAGGCCTGACACAATAATATCCTTATACGATAATCAAGCAATGTGATAGCAAGATTGTGATATGCATAGGCATATTTTCATGGATAAATAGATTGTACACCTCTATTCGTATGAAGATTAGGTTCTATTTCATTTTTCTACTTGGTGGATGTGTTATCTTTTTGTTGTGAATTATGAAAACTTGCTCAATTTGATCCATGCATTACTTTTGCTTTTGTTTTCTTAATTTGCTAGCATGATAAGTATGTCTGATTATTTGATTTTTTGCATTTGGAGTTGTACATTGGCAACTTTGTTATGTTGTCCTTTCAATGTCCTGCTGTTGGGACTTGAGCAGTTATTGTTAGTAACAATATATATATTTTAAAAGTGAGTACTAACATGATATCCTGTGTTTCAGGGGTGAACCAAAGTGTTGGTACGGGGTGCCTGGAGCTGAAGCAAATGCCTTTGAGCAGGTATATTATAATAATATAGATAGAACATCAGCAATCCAATATTGACTTTATTGACTATAGTTGGATGTGTTATCTTTTTGTTGTGATTACCAAAAGATCCTCATAAGAATGGTCATGTATATGTTTTTATGTTGATACTAAAAAAGGGAAATTTTGATTATATACCATTGAAATTTGGTGCCTAATGCAATCTGCCACTGACTTTTAGACCCTTTGGTACACGTGACTGGAATTGTATTGTATGATGCAATATGCCAAACGGACATCAATCAACTGTTAAGTCAAAGATAAAGATATATAAAATGACCAATATGCCCCTGGCAATTGCTTGGTATAGGAAATTGCAATCTTTGTATATGCCACTGCAACAGATGGATGTTATTGGTGGTGATGGGTTGATAGATTTAACCACAATCTAATGTCTTATATTATGTTTTCTTGAGTACACATTTTTTAATTATGCTAATGAACCACGATCTAATATCTGGCTACGTATCAATAAGTGTTAATTATCAATGCAATTTTAAATGTATTAGTACTAAATTTTTTAGTGTACAATTAGTGTTATGTTAGAACTCAAGACTTGTGCTCTCCACGTCAGCCCAAAAGACAAAGTTTAGCATGACAAAATAACATATGAAGGATGGCATGGTGTCACTGCACGTGAAAATCATTCTTGTTGACCAACGGTGCGCGGGTTGGATCTGCGACAGGACCCATCTCGTCGGCACCCATGTCAAGTTGTGCCCCATTTTGTTGGTGTCCATGCCTTTGCCAGCAGCGTGGGGCGCAGCTGTGGGGATGAACTAGGTGGTGAACTTTAGACCAAGATTGCTCATTTCTTTTGAAGCTCTGCTCCCGAAAAGAGAAAGGAGACTAAACCCTAAACTGAAATTTTTATGTTTATCCAAGAGAAGCATTTCATCAAACTGAAAGTTTGCAAGATGGAGCTGGGAATACAAGCCCCGTACCAAATCTGGCAGTGAAACATTTCCCTAAACAATGAGATCATTCATTAACTTAGGCATTCCATCAATTAATTCACTACCCATTCCTTTGTTTAAAAACCAACATAAAAATTTCTGATGCATCTCATTAAACGGAAAAAATGCTGTGGACTACTTTAGGTGGGACATTTCATCGAACGCCAAGTGAGTAAGGGCAAAATGACAAACTTGATGTGCAGCAGAAGCACAGAACAATCCCACGCATGCTGTGGAGGAGTGTGCATGCTGTGGACTGTTAAGCATGTTGGGCACACTGAGGAGGTTGCACATGTCGGCAAAGAAGTGGAGTGCAGCACTGCATGACCATGAGAAGCAGCTTATCATGAATGGTGAGCATGCGCATGATATGCCCCGGCAAGGTGTTGCTGAGGTTGTAGATGTAGATGTAGAGGAGGGCAGGTCCACATTTCTTGCCGGACTTAGAGCTAGTGCTCTTGTCGGCTATGTTAAGCGCACCAGGCAGCCCTTGATGATATTGTTGATGTGGGTGAAGTGGCAGTGGCATTGGTGGTTGGGTTTCATGTGGCCAAAAGCACCTGTTAATGGCCAGCAACTGCACACACTGGCAATATATGGTTATTATTTGAAAAAATGACATGGTCAAACCCAATATTAAAAATTAACAACTAGTTGACGTAACGGAGTTGATGGTGATGGCATATAGCGTTAGCATCTTGCAAAAAAATTCTAGTGGCATGCCAAATGGTCCAAAAATCAGTGGTAAATTGTATAATGCACCAAATTTTAGTGGTATATAATCAATTTTCCTTAAAAAAACACAATCAATAGACTGTGATGTTTTCTTTGTATATCTATGAAGCAAATAACAAAATGTTGCATATGACAGCGCAAATTGCTATCTAGGTAACGTGATGCTTTCTTTGGACTGTTCCCCCCTACATATTATTTCTGTTATAGTGATAGAAGTGGTATAGATAAAATTAAAAAAAAAGGTAATGATGCTATTATTAAAAACGGTCAGATTTTTTTTCTTAGTTTACATGAAAGAAACCCAGAATCTAGTGTAACACAATTTTGTTAGAGCCTTATTGTTTGGGACTTAACATTCTATACTCCTGCAGGTTATGCGTAGTGCTCTTCCTGATCTATTTGATGCACAGCCAGACCTCCTTTTTCATCTTGTCACAATGCTGAATCCATCGATCTTGCGAGCAAAGGGTGTTCCTGTTTATAGCGTGATGCAGGTTAGTGAACTTCGGTTGCACATTTGGACAGAGAGATTTTATGTATGATATGTTATTCAAATGCATAGTCTTACTATAATGTGCTATGATGAGCCTGTTGCATCATCATTTTCTTTCTATGCCATTTTGCTTCTTGTTAAGGGCTGCATGCTACTAATTTCAGAAGCATTTCTCACACTGGTTTCATTTCATTTGCTAACTATGTAATTTATAACTATAGTAGATTTTGTCAGATTTGCGATGCATGTGGAGGATTTTATTTTATTTATTTGTTGGCTGTCTTCAGGAACCTGGCAACTTTGTAATTACCTTTCCCAGGTCATTCCATGGAGGTTTTAATTTAGGTACAGTGCCCATACTCATTTCTCTTATATTCTGATGTTTAGTCCAACAACATTTAAGATCTACTTTTCAATTTATAGGTTTAAATTGTGCTGAGGCTGTAAATTTCGCCCCTGCTGATTGGTTACCTCATGGTGGAATTGGAGCTGAACTATATCGTTTGTACCATAAAGTGCCTGTTTTGTCACATGAAGAACTTCTGTATGTGGTTGCGAAGGTCAGAACATGCCTCTTAGTTATTTGTTATCCTGTCATTGTTATCGGTTTCTTATGGTCGTCGTTCTCTGATGTCAATCTGTCAGTATTGTTAACGCTCAGCAACTTCCTTGCTTGTAAAAAAAATTGTTTAATATCATTCTCTGATATGTTTTTTTGGGGTTTCGTTGTTTCTTTTTAACTTCAAATTTCTGAAGACGGTTACGAAATTCTGGGGTTTGTCTAAATGACAAAGCACTAGTGATTTGATATACAATTTATCTAAATTGCAAGTTTAAAGTATTTAACCATGCTGTCCAAAAAGTGAATATCTAGAACATTGGGGCAGTTATCATGTAAGGCAAAAATGCTGATGGTTGGACTGTTTTAAGCTTCTCCCAACTACAAAGGTCTACAAAATTTGATGTTCTCTCGTAGCAGTAAACATCCTAACTACTCTCAAATTAGCAAACGTGCCAAGTTACTTATTGTTTCACTTTGGCATTAACCATTGACAGTCTGCTCTTAGTAATTATCCTTTGAAGCGCAGAAGAACCTATAGGCTATAGTCCCTGATAGCATGGTGCTTTAATACTCCCATCTTGTGTTTACAATACAGTGAATGTGTATGATTTCTTAATGTTAAGCTTTTCGGATAGTTCTTCATCTTTTAATGAACAATTATTCAATGTTGGGTGGCCAAGTTTTACATTAAATGATCATATTTTGCTCCATGTTATCAGTATCAAATGTAAGCACTGCTAACGTTTAACTTGTGAATATGCAATTTCCTCTTTGTTGGACAGAATGGTATGGATTATGAATCACTTCTGTACATAAAAGGAGAAATAGAGAGTCTATTTATGAAAGAAAAAAGATGTCGAGAGGAACTATGGATTAATGGGATTATCAAATCCAGTCTGATGTCACCAAAAGTCAATCCAAATTTTATTGGAAGTGAAGAGGTATTTGTTTGAATAGTATATCTTCAACATACAATATCTTAAAAATTTTGGTTTATTGATCCAACATTGAAATTTTATTATGCAGGATCCTACTTGTATTATTTGTCGACAGTATCTATATCTTTCGGCCATTTCATGTAGTTGTAGGCCGTCGTCTTATGTTTGCCTTGAGGTTTGTTTTTCTGAAGCCAAGACTCTTTTGCCCATTCAGTTATCAGCTCCTGTTTTGTTTGACTCGTTCCATTTTTTATTTTCTGAACTTGAGAGTGAAATTGCTGTGTTTTGGATGACTCAGCTTGGGATTTCTGATCTTTAGCTGCTCTGTTGAGACAAAAGAAACAAACTTTTGTGAAGAAGTTCATTACTTTTATGCGTAGACAGTGATTGTACTTGTATCAAAATATAACTTTATGCCAGGTTTCACTAAGAATAACTCCATTTTATTTTTTCCCAGCATTGGAAGCACCTTTGTGAATGTAGTCCTGAGAAGCATTGCCTACTTTACCGCCACACGCTTGCAGAGTTGGGCGATTTAGTTTGTGAGGTCTCTCAGTCTAGTGTCCAAGAGGAGAATACCAAGCGGAAGCCCTTTTTGTTTAATGACCATTGTGTGTCATCTAAAAAGGTTATATCTGAATCACATGGCACTGCTCTGGCAATTATGTTATGTTAAACACTTGAGTGGAGTATCCATGGAATGATTTGCTTTTTTTTTTTTGCATCAACATTGTCAATGATTCCTTTTGCCAATTTCAATGACCAATTTGATGTAGTGAGTTTGCAGTCGAGGTCATGCCTTACTTGGATTGTACCTTTCTGCTTATGGAATGCAACCTTTTTATAGTTTTATCTTTGTTTTACTTTTTTATGGTTTTATCTTTGTTTTACGTTTTTATAGTTTTATCTTTGTTTTCTTTACAACCTTTATTATGGTTTTATGTTACTTTATTTTCTTTGCTTATCTTACTTTTGAGGAGTGCTCTTTCTCCTTGTACCCAGGTGAAAGATGGCTATATATCATTTGCACAACTTGCAGAAGATTGGCTTTTAAACTGTGATAACATTCTTGGGATGCCATTCTTGGATGCTGCATATGCTACTGCCTTAGAGGATGCCGAGCAATTTCTTTGGGGCGGCCATGGCATGGATTCTGTATGTTTCTTGATTGTATGGTCCATTGAGCATGTCATACTGTTATGACTTGCCTATAACACGCAATGACTTATATTTACTCTGGTATTGTCTGTTTTCAGGTCCGTAACATGGCATTGAAATTAACAAAGGCTAAGAGATGGGCTTTGAGTGTTAGAAGGTGCCTATCCAAAATTGATGACTTTCTGCTCTGCAAAGGCAAATGTTTTGAGAAAGTAACTTATGTGGAAATTGAAGACTTAGTTTCTGGACAATGTAACCCATGCTGTGAGCCTAGTCTTATAAAACTGCAGGTATGTTAAAGTGAATAATCTTACACTATCAAGGCCTACTATGTGTTATTTTGATCTCCCTACTCTCCTCTTGCAGGCCTATGCAGAAGAAGGAAAAAATATTATTGAGGAAATAAACTTAGTGTTGTCATCTCCCTCAACTGTAAGCATTTAACAGCTCTTGTTTTGTTATTAAGCATAACAATAGTTGCTGCAGAAAATAATTAGAAGAGGCACTGAAAATTTAGTCACCTTAAATACTGTTACCTGCTACCATGTCATTGATTCATTGACAATGATTCTTTGTTGTTCATGTTTTATTAGATTGATCACTTGGAAACATTGTACTCTAGGGCTTCCGAATTCCCAATTAACCTTATGGAAACATCGAAGTTGGCTGATGAGATTTCATCTGCAAAGGTATGAGACTATGGTTTACAAAAAGAATGATCTAAAATTTGCTTCTATTTTAGTGGAAAATTTTTCCTTCCATTTTGACAATCCTTCATTTTCATCACAGTGAAGTGTCTTAACTTTTGGAATGCCTTGGTCTTCATTTGTTTTGTAGTCTTGGTTGAAGAAAGCATGTGGTTGCCTTGCACAGAATAAACTGGGGGCTATTGACATAGATTTCCTGAATAAACTGAAACTAGAGGTTGGTTTTACTGGAAATTTTGCTGTAACATTTTGCTTTTAAAGTACACTCTATTTCACTTTGCTCTTCATATTTCTCCATAAACTGATGATAGTTTGTGCTGGTGGATGTTTGACAATATTATAAAACTTGATAGATGATACAGCTTCGAGTTCAGGCTCCAGAGATTGATTTGCTCTCAGACTTATGGAGAGAAGCTGAATCATGGAGAACACGCTGTCGAGCATATCTCCAAGATTCCCCTGGTCTAAAGGTCCTTTTTTTTTTCCTTTTATTATTTCCCGTTATAGAAGGAAATGCTGACATATTCTGGTAAATGCTGCAGGACCTTGAGAGTTTCCTTCTTGTGGCAGATGGTGCCAAGTTCAGTATTCCAGAATTGAATCTACTTAAGCAACGCTATTTAGATGCTTGCTTTTGGGTTAATCATACAAATGATATACTTGGAAAGCTGTATGAAAGAAAGGACTATCACAAAATTGTTGAGGAATTGTCTGGTATTCTGAAGGATGGAGAATCATTGAGAGTAAAAAGTATGTTGTGTAAATACTTGTTCAAAGTAATTGGGAAAGTTTTCAATTATTGTTATTTGTGTTCTTAAGATATTGTTCTGCGCAGTTGATGAATTGCCTGTTGTTGAGAAAGAATTAAAGAGGTCCTTCTGTAGGAAGCGAGTATCTGAGGTATGCCTTTTTAGTACTTATAATTGAGAGAACTTGATTAATTATTTTACTAGTTTGGATCTGATGTCTTTGGTATCAATCTATTTGGAATAGGTTTACATAGTTATGGTTCATTTAACTTACCATCTAAATGATTAGATTTTAAACCCTCATGAAATGAATTTTTTTTCCATTTTTGTTTGGTTTGAGAACTCCTTGAATGTCTTCTCAAAGGGTTTTCAAAAATTCGAGATGGATCTGTCAGACTTTTTTTTTTTTTTTTAACTTTTCCTGAATTCTTTGGCTGTTTTCCTAGTTGACAAAAGCTACTTGATTAGTACATATTTAGTAGATACACACCTAGCATTTTATTGTACTTACCATGAGTGGACACCAGACAATTTGCATTCTGTAGTACCTGGTAAAATATCAAAACTGAAAGATAGATGGTGTTTAAATGTGTTCTTGATCAAATATTCAAAGCTAAAGCCAATCATTACATTTATTTAACTTCTGTAGAGATAGAAAGGGGGTGAGGGAATAGACGGGAAGAGAGGTTGAGATAGATAGAGGGGAATATGAATTAACTTCATTTCTTGCTTAAGCCTCACAAAGGCATATATAGCCTCTCATGGCTATCCTAACAATGGAATATAATCACAGGTATAGTTACTAAACCTATCCAACAATATGGAAACTAATCCTGTCCCAACATAAAGGGATAAATCCTAACTTAGGTACAGATTGAACCTAATTTGGTTCAGTTGGGCACATCTGTAACATTTCTCCCCTCTGGAAGAAGAACTCCTCGAGATGGACATCCCATGTCTGCTCTCAAAGGAGAGCTGGCAGTGTCAAAGGAGACCACCAGTGAGTTGGGTTGAGGTGTTTCGATCTGGCAGCTCAAAGTTAATATAGGTGATGTAGAGCTGACAGCTAGGTGTAGACCTGGGCTTGGCTGCAGCTCAATCTGGCTAGGAGGGAGGGTGTGGCGGTGCAAATCTGTAGTTGGTGATTTGATTTGGTAGCAGGCACTGGTAGTAGATCTCATGCACCTATGTCCAAGTAGGTTTGGTCTCAGAGCAGATTTGATCTGCTTGCTGGCAGTTGTTTGGTGGTGGTGGTGGTTGGGGGGTGATTGTTGATGGAGACCCAGAGGAGACATTTGGAGGTGGTTGGCGTACGACACAGATTGGTGAATGGGATGCATTGGCTGTAGGAGGGCTGTCAAGCTCCGGATTTGCCCCTTCTTTGCTGCCTGCATGGTGCCTTCTCCATTGTCCATGCGGGGCAGTAAGGGCCGCATGCTTCTCATTGGACAACTGTATCATATGGAGTATCTCAATCTATTAGTTGAGGATCTGGGGGGCCAACATCACTTGGACCTTGTCTCATCTGACATCAAAGTCATGGTTGTTGTATCTGCTACTAAATTGTTGTGTGCCTGGGTAGCGATAGAGAGGGGATATGGAATAGATAGGAATAGAGGCAGATGGACATGGATAAAGTGGGAATAGGAATTAACTTTATTTTTTGCTTAAGTCTCACAAAGGCAGTACTAGATAATATATAATTATACATAGCCTCTCGCAACTATCCTAAGTCCTAGCAGTGGAATGTAATCAACATGTATATTAACTAATTCCATCCCAACAATATGGAAACTAGTCCTACCCCAACAGAAAAGAGATAAATCTTGATTTAGGAACTGATTGATCCTAATTTGATTTGGTTGGGCCCAATGTTCTAAAAGTCGGCCTCGGCGGCCGCCTAGGCGCTTGGCAGTGACCAACCACGGCGATTATGCCCAAATCGGTAGCTTGGGCGGTCGAGTCAACTAGGCGGTCCTCGGCGGCGCTCGGCGGAGCAAGGCGGCACAAATCGGAGGTAGGCGGAGGAAGAAAAGGTTTAAAAACCTTACGCGGTTAGGGTGGTTTCTTTTCTCCGCTTCTCCCGTAATCCCGTGTCTCGCCACCACGGTTTAGACGAGTAGATCTGCCGCCGCTGAGGAACGAGACCTTCCGCTCGTCCGCCGCCGCTGCTGAGAAAGGAGACCTTTCGCTTGTCTGCCGCCGCAGTCGAGGAACGAGACATCCCTTGGTCCCTCCGCCTATCCCCCATAGCCAAGGAAAGAGACCTTCCGCTCATCTGTCGCCGCAGCCGAGGAACGAGACCTCCCCCAGTCTCTCCGCCCGTCCGCCGCAGTTGAGGAAGGAGATCTCGCCCATCCGCCGTAGCCAAGGAAGGAGATCTCCCTCGATCCCTCCGCCTGTCCGCCGCAGCCGAGGAAGGAGATGTCCCTCGGTCCCTCTACCCGTCTGCCGCAACCGAGGAACTAGGAAGTAGATCTTCCTCCGCCCGTCTGCCGCCACCAAAGATATCTTGCTCTGCGCGACTGCTCCTCCACTCGACCCCGAAGCGATCTTCTCTTTTAAGTCTTTATACATTATATGTTTTATTTATAAGGCTTAAACATATGAAAGCACTGATTGCCATTTGTCAATATTTTTGTTGTTCAATAATGCAAGAATATTTTTGTGGTGAAGATGGTTAGTTACTTCTTTGCTTGCTTTATTGCTTATTGTTTGAGAATTTATTTGTTTGTTTGTTTGATTATGTATATTCTGTGATGTTGATAACTAGTTATAGTCAATAATCTAGGTAGCTGCCTAGGTCCCGCCTAGTGACCTAGGCACTAGGCACCAGGCAATCGTTCGCTTGGCGCCTAGCGCCTTCTTGAACATTGGTTGGGCCCATTCATAACATGTGTAGTCAAGACCTTTGTCATAAATCACATGTTCTCTTGCAGAGTTATTTCCCCGTCATAAATCCTATGTTCCGAGTGATTCTATTGAGTAACTTATTAGTGCCATGTATGTTTCTGTTATGTAAGGGAGTGAAATTAGCATTCCTATGTTTGTTGTGCAGCCTTAATTAAGTACTGTAGTATGTACCATAAAACATGCCAACTACTCAATTTCTCAATGAAATTTTTAATTCTGCAATAAGGATGCACAAACAACTGTCCTGCCGGAAGATTTCTGTATTCTGTGCTCTTTGAGCCAGCAGTTCTGTTTGACCAGGCTGTCATTAAGCATTTCTCCCTAACTTCCAGGATCACAGCTTAGTTGAACATTCTATTATCTTTGCTTGTCAATATAATTGCTTGTCAAATTATGGTGTTTGGTAGATTTAATCCATTGTGCATTGTCTGCAATTTTTTGCTGCTGAGGTAGATAAATAGCTTGATAAATAACATGTATATAGGCTCTTGCAACACCAATGCCCATGGAGGTGGTTCAAGAACTTCTAAAAGAAGCTTCTATGTAAGTTGGATTGATTTGTCAATCTTTAAATATTGTCCAGGAGAACACATTTTCTAATTGCCTCAATGATACTATGCCAGATTAACTATTGAAGATGAGCAACTATTTATTGATATGTCCCAGATGCTTAAGAAAGCCACCGCCTGGGAAGAAAAGGCTAGACTTATTATTAAGCAATCAGCTTACCTCTCTGAGTTTGAGGACCATATGCGGTACAATCCACCATAGAGAAAAATGCTATTATGCTATTGAAATATATGGTTTTTTCGACTGACTCTTGTGATTTCAGGTGCTTGGAGAACATATCAGTCATCCTTCCTTCTGAACTGGATATTAAATCAGAGGTTACTATTGCTAAGTTGTGGACGGAAAAATGTCAGGCCTATCTTAGTCCCTGTAGATATGACAGGCACACATCCCAAGATTTTCTTAAAGTTGAGGACCTCAAGGTTCATATCATCTGAGAGTAATATAACTAATTATTTATAGTGCTCATAAATTAGTTGGATAATTTTTTATTTCTCACCATAATCTGCAGGATTTGATTAATCAGTGTGCAAGTATGAAAGTCATTCTCGACACCTCAGCACTTCATGCTGTTTTAGAGGAAGTTGATAGATGGGAACATAATGCACTGAGTCTGTTAGACAATTCAAGAACCCTGTTACACACTAATGGGGTGGACTCTATGGCGGACCCCCTACGAAGAAATTTGCGGGAACTCCATGATGAAATTACTGCAGAAATTGAATGTGGATTGTCTCTTGGCTTTGAGTTTAAGGTGCTTCATGAACTAAATGGTGCCTTAATGGCATTTAAATGGATAATTGCTGCCCTTTCTTTGTGCTGTAAGATACCTTTATTGGAGGTAATTTACCATTCATTTACGTGTCATAGCTGTAAGTCATACTCATTGCATCTGCCCATTTGTCAAGTGTAATTTCATCTCTTACAATGTTGTAATGTAGGCTACCTTGCATAGCACTATTTTATTTATAATTCATATTGCTTTTTATGTTGCGCCTTTACTTCCAATGTTTGGATCTACTTCCCCTACACTTTCTTTGTTAATTGATCTACCTTTTATTGCACCAGTGATGATAAATTATGTTTATTTTGGTATTAGTTTGTTCTTGTGACTTGTGACAGATAATGTTGTTGTGCTATTTCTTATGTGGATTGGTATGAAGGTTTTTCTCCTGCTTTGTATAGTTGGCATCTCCTGAACTGGGGTTGGCTTTCGGAATCTGTGTTTCATTGTTGAATATCATAGTGTAATTAATAATGTAAGAGGTCACTGGCCATCCTCATTCACACTACAATGTTATAGAATATTGGGATTCAAGTATTATTACGGTAAACTGAATTTTGTATGGTGAACTGTATAAACATCTGTCTTTTTTAAAAGGTTATTTTCCCCTTTGTTACTGATGTAGAGTAAATTTAGTAGCCATGAAAATGTCTTCAATATCATCAGAAAATATATTGCTTGTGTAGGCATAAATATTTGTTGACTTATCTAGTATAAATATTGAAATTTGGTCTTTCAGGATGTTGATAGATTAATTGGAGAAGTGGTTAATCTTCCAGCCTCATTGTCAGATTCTTCTTTAGCTACGTTGATGATAAGAGGAACGTCTTGGCTAACAAAAGCACTTATTTTGCTTCCAAACTCTGAAATGTCTGGAAGATGCAAATTGGAAAATGTTGAACATATATTAATAGAGTATAAAGTAAGTGTGTCAATTTGTTTCATCTCCCATTTATCAGGTACTTGTTCTTTGGCGGTTTCAACTGAATAACATTGTTGTTTGTCAGGAAATTCCAGTTCCCTATCCTATGATGACTTCAAAGCTTCAGAATGCCATAGACCAACATAAGTAAGCTATCCATATCCAAAATACTTCTGCTAAAACATTGACCAGTGGCATTCATTAAAAATGTAAAATGCCAAAGGCTGGCGACTGTATTCAAGATGGATAACAGTAGTGCTGATATGTTGGATATAATTAATAGTTTATGCTATTATTTACCCTTTTGTTTTGTCTACTCTTTTACTTGACTTGAGTAATGTTATAAACCCTCAATTTGCATTTGAGGTCTTCTTTAGTTATGTTGTTATTTAAGAATTCGTCTTCCTTTTAGTTCATGGACAGAGCAATGCAATGCCTTCTTCATGTTGCCTGATCAACTGTCTTGGGCTGGACTACTAAGGCTAAGAGTACGTTATTCATGCTATCAGTATCTTTGAGCTGAATGTCTCTATTGGTTTTGTTTTGTTAACTGTAATATTTATATGAAAAACATGTAAATGTTTTGCAGCACTTTCACATTGTCGGCTTCGTGTTTCTCCCCTTAGCTGTACCTAAATACTAGACCTATAATAATGCAGTGTGTTTGGAACTTCAATGCCATTTCATCCTGACCTTATTTTGTAAGAGTGATTATATTCTATCATGTTTGATATCTTATGCTTATTTTCATGATGCGTGATTTATATAGGACAGTGGTCAGTCTGTTGCTTTTGCTTGTTCTGAGATGGATAAGGTTATCTTTGAGATTAAAAAGGTTGAGGAGTGGCTCATTCAGTGCCACAATTCCCTGTTTCCTGATTCCAAATGTGGTGGTTCTTTGCTCTCTATGCTTCTAAAGGTTTGTGGCCTTTTAAAGTTCTCCTTGGTGATCTTTCTAGGAGTATTTCAATCAGTTTAATTTCCTATTTTCAGATCAGAAGATCGCTGGACAACGTTTCCGTTTTATATGTCGAGGATTGTACAAAGAAAGAATTATGTGCCTGCTGTTCATATGATTTGGGAGATGGCGAAGCCTCTAGATGTGTAACATGTCATGACTGGTATGGTATAGGTGCCTTGGTTGATTTTTCATGTCTGCTTTACAGAAGTGTCAAGTGCAGGATATTCTGCTACTACTAATCACACTTTTCAGGTTCATAGTATGTTTTATAGGAAATATTAGTTTGTGTGAGATGACTGCTGGAAACTAACAGTTGCCTTTTTGTTTCCGTTAGTCATCTTGTGGAAAAGGATAAAATGAACAAGTTCCATATTTACTAGTGTGAAGTTAAGGGGAATGTATAGTTCCAATAATCTAATATCACTTGAATGTCATGCTTTTTTTTTATTTGCAAATTCTTGTCTGGTAATTTATTACTTGATTGAACAGGTATCATGATTCTTGTGTGGAACAACTGCTTTCTTCGCTACGGATGACATGCAAATGGATTTGTCCACTGTGCATCCATTTAGAAAGTGGGGATCCATTAATAAATGGAAATTATGTAAAGGTAGTTATTGGTTTGCTAAATTTGATCAAGGTGATAGTTGCTGTTATTGTCTGATCTATAAGTGCTGCAGATGTCCAAAGAGAATCACCCTGCGCTTAATTTGCTCATTGAACTTCTCTCTCTTGCAAGAGGTTTTTACAAGGGGTAATTTTTTTTTTTTAAGAATGAAAACTAGTTGAATGTTAGCTTCTGCATTCTGGTTGACTAGGTGGTTTTTCATTCTATAGAATTGAGGAGTTGGATTTGTTGGAAGAAATTGTCGAGCAGGCTCAAAAGTTAAAATCCTATTTGATGCAAAATTTGAATGTAGTAGATACTTACCATGGAGAAGATCTTAGTGTCATCTCCAAATCTCTTTTGCTTGCTCTAAAGGTAAACTCGAGCAGTCTTGTATATGGTTTCTAACAATTCTTGTAGTTGTGTACTTTTAGATGCTTCCTTCTTGTGAAATGATGGATATGTTAAAATGATAGTGTCATTTCTGTTCATTTATTGTTTTATGCTTCTAATTTCTTGTTCACATTTCATAGGCAGCATTAGCTGCAGGCGTATATGATCACCAAGTCAGCTGCAACATTGAGTTAGTATTGACCAGATATTTGTGGAAAAAACGAGTACAGAAACTTTTGTGTGGTGGAAAAAAGGATTCTATCCAAGAAGTATTGCATCTTGATAAAGAGGTAAAACAGCTGATCTAAAGCTCAAAAATTCCAGTTGTTAGGCCATAACTTGATGTTCAGTGATGGAGGGAGTGTCTCAAGTGCTGGGTTACTTGCACCATATTAGGTGCTTGCCCAGTCAGAGTGCAGTACAAATTAACAGTGAAAGAAGTGCAAGTAATTACGGAGTGAGAATCGTTAATGGTTATGATATGCAATATATCTATATTGGTCCTGCACCTGAGCTTGCTATGATGATGGATCATTACTTCCTTACATGTGTCTTTGGAATTGATGAAGTATGTCAAGCTTTGTGGGATGTTTTGCGGTGATTAACAACTCGATGTTATTTATGATGAATATCGTGATCATACTGGCAATTTTTCAGTTCTAGTAATTTGTTGACAATATTGTTTGGAACTTGGTTGCAACTTGTGCCTATTCTTTCTCTGAGCCTTTGAAGGCTCCTTGCTAGTGCTTTGTTCTTTGTTGAATGCGTAAATTTGCTGCTGTTAATCTACTTTTCTATTGCCTGCCCCTAATGTATGTCTTAGCACATTATCATGATCTTTTTAGGGTGCAAATCTGGAGATATATAGTGAAAACTTCTTCAAGTTGGAAATTACAAAAATAAAGGATACCAGTTTGCAGTGGCTGGACAAAGCAAAAAGGGTGAGGCATGAGCTCCCTTTGCTGTTTGATCCCAATATGACAGTGGAACTATTCAATACTTACTATTATTATGTGATATAGGTCATGTCTGATTCTGGTGAGCTTGCACTTGATCTAGTGTATGGACTTATTATTGAAGGTGAAAATCTATCTATACATGTTGATAAGGAATTGAAGGTACATATTTTAATGCTAGAGCTCATTCTTTCTTGTCCATTACTTTAGTTCTCTCATAGACTACATTTCAATGCAGTTACTAAGAGATCGGGGTGTTCTTTATTGCATTTGCCGGAGGCCTTATGATAACAGGGCCATGATTGCTTGTGATCAGTGTGATGAGTGGTATCACTTCGATTGCATCAATTTGCATGGACCTGCTCCAAAAACTTTTTATTGTCCTGCTTGTCATCCAAATAATGGTGAAGAGTTCATATCACTTGTGAGCCCGGTCTGTCGTGAAGATAGGTATGGTAGTTGGACATTTTTTTTAACCATCTCAGTCTGGCATGTGTGGATGTAGTTATTGTGCAGAAGTTCACATGCTTGCTTGGATATTTATGCTAGGAAAAGATGTGGCAAGATTATAGGATACTGAAAGTTGGATTTTCAGTTAATCATTATCCTCACATCATTTCTTGCTATCAGTGGAATGGCAACTAACAAAAAAGCTATTTGCATTGTTTACAGTTCTATACACGATGCACAAAGTCATCTTAATCTGAGTGGCAGTTATGGATTCAATTGATTTGATGTGTGTTTAGCCTACATATGTGTGCTTGTGTTTTCTCCAGTATGATCCTTTTTTCTCTCCAGATCAAGCAATGAAGCAGGACCACACACTCCTCCTGCATCCTGTGATGAAATAGAAAGAATGGAGGTCAACAAGTGTAACACAAGCCCAAGGGAGAAATCCCAGATTAGAATTGATTTAATGAAACTTCTACGTTGTCATAGTGAAATTGATAATTTATGGAGAGAGAGCAAAAGGGTGCTCCATCGAACAGCTCGAAGGCGTAGTAATTTTATAGGTCTATTGTGATCTTTCTTATAGTCTCCATTTTATCCTGTAAATGCTTTAAGTTATTTTTTATTCTTCTCTCCACTGGTGGTGTCAATGATTTTCTGCAATGAACTTAATTGTTGTTTAAGCTATCATACATTATCTGTTGTGGCTTGTCGAAAGTATCGCAGTTTCTTTGTGCCCTTTCTTTTCCCTAAACTGCTTCCAGCAGCAGCTTAGGCACACATATTTTCTTCTGTCCATGGACGTGGCACGAAAATTAAAGCTCATTGGTTGAGCATGTATCTTGTTCTTTGGCCTGTACTCTTCCGGTAGTAAAGTTTGGATCAAATTACTATAAACAAAGAAGAAAGATGATTGTATGCTGAGAAGGCTACTGATTTTTGGAACCTTTGATGTGGTCTCTTTGTGACTTGCATGATCTACAAGCTTTTGGCTTTGCTCTATTTTGAATGAAACAGCATTGCAGCATGAGGATGGATGTCATGTGTTGAATCCTCTGTCCACAGGCTCATGCAATGTTTGGCTTCTCTGAACCCTTTAAAGATTAAAGTCAGTGTTGGCATATTCTCAATCAAGAACTGAATGCGAGTGATGCTCTATAAAACTTTGTAAGTTGGTTGATTTTACATGGCTAGGCCAAATTGAACTCCTATCCGCCATGTTTTATCTCATGGGGTGCATTGTCAGTTTCACTCTAATTTTTAATTCTTGATATTTAATGCAGACCTGTCTTGTGGGAACTTATAAGTTTTGGTTGATTTTGTACGTATAAATTTTTGACATGACATAGCTTGCATGGTTGAGCCTTCCAAGTCAAAACAAAGAAAAAATTATTGAAAAAAGGAAAAAATTGATTTATATTTCCTTGTATAACCCGCATGTCAAAAAGTTTGATGAACGGAACTCAATTCGTTTCTCCTGATTAAGGTGCTCGAGCGGTGGTTCAAAGAAAGAGAGAGAGGTCTGATGAATTCTACCTATGATTTGGTATTTTACTTGGAAGTAGGAAGTAGGAACAACATAATCAAATAGCTCATGTAAAGTTTCGAGCTGTACTCCACAATTATTGGTGGCCCTAGAATTGAAGTACACACATATTAGTACGTCATGTGCTGCACAGGGATAGTGATAGCTTTGGACTGTACTTAGGATTCATTAACAACTATGGATTATAGCACTCAAAATTTGTTTTTCATCCTGCATTGTCCTTAGCTGGCAAAAACATTTCTGAGAAAATAAATTATATATCTTTGAGATAAAAAAGAATTATTCTAATCCCGTGCATGCAGATGTATCCCGTATTTTGTTTGGACAATGTCCTAAGATGTCATCAACAAAGATGCTCCTCTTTTCATCAGACAATAAGACAAATCTTCTATCCTCAATAAGAAAACAAATTATGAGTAGTAGCTTGTTTATTTCTTCTTGTATTTGTAATTCAAGCTTACATGTTAAGTGTTAACAAATGCCAAATCTCTCTCCACATTGTCAAAGGCAGAAGATCTATTATAGATATAGAAAGGGGGTCAATTGAAAACAAATCTTACCAAATTTATGCATGCATTCATGATAAAATTCAAAATGTATCTTTTTTCTAGGAATTAACCAAAATATGGTTATAAACTATAGATGTACAGAAAAAAATTATATAGCTACCAATTTAATTTCTTTCTATATCACGTATATCTTAAAATTGTCTTAGCGTGACTGTTATAAAATTATCTCCAACGTAGACTTGCTTCCCCGAAGTAAATTTTTTTTTAATTTCCAAGAGAAGGAGAGAGGAATGCGTGCTTAGTGTTCATTGTCTAGGATATTTTTTATTTGTTTTATTTTTCGATTTATGTGTTAAGTTATTTTCTAATTATTTATATCCCAATTTTAACAAATAAGTTAATATTTTTATTATTTTCTTTTCTCTAAAAATTTGATGGAATGATGAGCTCTGGGAAAGTCTCCCCTCCTTTGAGTAGGTTAAGATGAATGTGCGAGAGGGCCCACCAAAGGAGCTTTTTTTTTTTGCCTTCACAAACAATCCTTCTCTCTACACACAATTGCTCCTACCTGTTCTTCCTCTGCTTCATCTCTTGCGATCTCTCTAGGGTTTTAGCAGCCCCATTTCCCCCTCCCATCTCCATTTCCATTCCCATTCGATTGATCTACTCCTTTCCAGATCAGCTCCTTCTCATGGCACCCGATCGAAGCCTCCACGCCCTCCAGAGCCTCTAGGGTTCATCAAAGATCGGATCTTTCTGTGCTTCTTTCCCGTTTGAGCACTCGGATTCTCAGAAATACATTTCCTTTCTTGAGATCTAGCGTTTGGTTCTTGCTAGTTCCAGTAGCTGCCTAGGATTGCGATCTCTAACTGTGTAGGAAGGATTTCTTGCTCGGATCATACGGGATAATACTCCCAAATACCAATCAGTAGCCTGTGAGCTCTTTGGCACTAACCCAATCCATGAATGGATGGGAGGGAATCCTTAGTGACATCGGGGTCGAACCTCTCGTGCTTCTACATCCAGCAACGGGATGTCGGGCGCTCTGACACTGCCGCACCGCCAGCCGGGCTCCACGGCTCGCACCCTGGTGGCGGTTACCATCATCTTGATGCCAGCAGTGCCGGGTTCGCATTCCATCCCCCGCACCTTGGTGGCTCCCCTCACATTGGGCAGGGGCTCCATGTTGAGGTTTCGCCACCCTTGTCGCAGCACAGCGCCAGTGCTGGTGCCGGCATTGATGCTGCAGGCATGGGTGCCATTGCCAATATTAAAGGGGGGCAGGGACAGGGGATTGGGGGAGCTAGCCAGGACGAGCAGGTGAAGAGGAAGCGGGGGAGGCCCCGGAAATATAGGCCAGATGGAGCAGTTACACTTGGCCTCTCGCCTTCGTTGCCGACACCACCTTCATTTGTTTCTGGAATGGCCACAGTGACCACCGCGCTGGGGTCTGGGGGCACAACAGATAAGCGAAGGGGGCGGCCGCCTGGGTCAGGGAAGATGCAACAGTTGGCCTCTCTTGGTAAGCCGCCACAGCTCTGTTAAAAATCTATCAACGCCTCATATGCTGTATGGTTTCTCATGAATCGTGGAATTACTGTTATTACAACATGCTTTAATCAATTGTCTGTGACTTGTGGTATGAAAAAAAATAATGTCTTAATTAATATGCTACTCAGAACCTTGCTTCCAAGATGTCCAACAAAGGTACATTCGATTTTACCCTAAAATCCTATATGGGATTGTCACCTCATGTGACCAATGAACTCCTGTTTTGATGGCGTAATGGAATTGCATTTTTTTTTGTTTAAGCAAGTAATAATTTTGTTTTGTACATATGTATCCAAAAAGGTCTGTTACAATGAACGAACCCTTTGCATGAGTAGATTTATTGTAGTTTCTCACCATCATGCTGTTCTATGCATGACTCTTGTTGGATGGCCATTCGAATAGTGTTTTAAATTTAGCTTGTGAGGATTTTAGTGTTGCTGTAATTTGATGCTGTTTTATTGGGCTTCTTTAGGAAAATGGTTTCTCGGCTCTGTTGGAACAGGATTTACTCCTCATGTTATCATTATATCGTCAGGAGAGGTATGACATGTTTTTTATTAGTCTGATCAACACATAATGATTAGTTATTCCAGTAACTGTGTACTTCACTCTTATTTTATTATCTTTGCTATTTATTATTTTATAGAATTGTGGCTTTGCTGCTTATGATGAGCGGCAGTTCTTAAGCGCCACCTGCAATTACCTACAAGCTGCTTTTCTAGTTTGGCAAAAGGGCATTTGTGCATTACTTTTGGAAAAAAGGTGGATGATCTGTTGCAATATCGCAAAAATTTTTGATCAATTGTGTTTTTTAGGTCATAAAAGAACATTCACCTTCCTTTCAAGTTTTTTTTTCAACATTAAGGGAGTTTTCCATTAAATACAGTGGTTTTGATTAGGCTCCTATTCTCAATGTTCAAAGAGATTGTAGTCGCACAATGTAAACCACATCATCAGAGTTGTATTGCATGATCTTACTTCTCTAGATAACTGTACTTGCTGGTGTTGCATAATTCTCCCTAGGTGGTTCCGATACCTATAAAGCAGTTTCTTTTCCTTTATAATACTCATGTAACCTCAGCAGATAGATGGGTGGAGTGAGACCTTCTTCATTGCATTAAAATGATCAGTCATTTAAAGAAATGATACTGGAGACAAGGGGTTATGAGCTTTGGTGGTTATAGCTCTTGCATGAAAGGAATTGTTATCATCTAACCTATTCCAATGATTCTCTTTCTAAGTTGGTTGATATATCTGGTATGTTGTTCGACATGGAAAATTTTGCTGTTCCTTATGAATTCGTTATCCATTCTGACCCTAATTAACTTGAGAGTAAACGATTGGTTCAATTTTATTGGTTAATTCACAATTTCCTCTTCCTCAACTTCTCTTGATGGTTGAAGATTAATTCAATTGTTAACTACTTGGTGATTTGTGTCCTCTGCCTGATATACCAGTAAAGAGGCAGAACTACACCTTCAATTTCTATCTCTTTCTTTCAGTGAAATAGCAAAGAAGTCTTGACTTTGAGTTACATCTGTTTTATGATTTATATCTTGACCGTGCTTGTTTCTTTGTGCAGGATGTTGCTGCCAGGATAATGTCCTTTTCACAACAAGGCCCAAGAGCGGTCTGCATCATGTCAGCAACAGGAGCTGTCTCCACAGTGACCCTCCATCAGGATGCAAACTCTGGCAGTGTGGTGACATATGAGGTATGGTCTCCCATATGTCTGTTAGTACCAGCCTGTGTGTGTGTGTGTGTGTGTGTGTGTGTGTGTGTTGGGGTTCAGGTGTGTTAATACCAGCATAGTTGGAAGTTGGAAGTTGGAACCACTATCTGCAGGTCTTCTGCTCTGTTACCCCTTCAGAAAATATAATCCTCAGATGAGCATAGGTTATATATTTATTTTATTAATGCCATCAATATCAAACTTTAATCACGAATGCTGCACTTTCTTGGTGTAGGACTAACCGGAAGGCTAACAAAATCATCTGCATATATTGTCCTTGTAGATCAAATTGGATGATTAGACATTCTTTGTATTTAGCTTGGGAATGGTCAGTGTTTTTCATGGTGAGCAAAAGGTCTATGCTTTTAAAACAGAGATCAAAGAGTTCATCCTTTTGGTATTGTTTTGATTCTTTTTTTGGCTGAAGTAGATTCTCATGGAGCATCTTTTAGATTGCCTATGCCGCAGTTGGTTGTGTACAACATTAATTCACAAAGATTTTAATGCTTATCATCGTCTTTATGCTGTAACTGTTTATCATCTTTTCAGTGTTAACATTCTTTTTTTAATCATGTTATTAGGAAAATGAACTTTCTAAGGCAGCTGGATTTTTTTTATATCATCTGTGGGTATTACATACATCACTGCTTTTGCTAAAATTCAGTGCTCTTTGGAAGATGAGCTTTTAGCATTCATGTCATATTTGGTGGTTGTACTCTGTTACTGATAGCACTGTCTGAGTTTCAAGCTAAGAACTCTTTCCACTACTTTTTACCGTAATGCTCTCCTTTCTGATATTCTGTATTTGAGTTCAACTTGAGGGGTTATGCTGTCTGGTGTCAGTCTTGTGTCTTAATACTTCCTGACCACATGTGGCATTGCTGATTGGTTTTTATCTGATAGGCTCCAGAAATACCACTACTACTTTTCTGTTGGCGATAATCAAATCAGTTGGTGTATAAAGCTCGAATTTGCTCCTAACTAATTATCTGTACTGAGCACATAATGTTAACTTGGAGAGATCTATTCAAATTTGCGCAATAGGCTGTTAGCACTTAGCAGCTTAGTCTGTCTTGGGCATGAATGTTTTGTCTAAGAAATGTGCATTTAGGGTTTAGGGTTTAGAGTTTAGGAGTTCTATATGCATTTGTTTATTTAGCTACTTGCACATTGCTTTTGCTAATGAACTGTAGACTGATATTCTTGATCATGAGAGACACTTATTTCAAATCATTTCAGTTTGTGTTTATGTCCTGTGATGTATTTGGCAGGGCCGATTCGAAATCCTGTGCCTCTCTGGATCGTATTTGGTGATTGATGATGGTGGATCGCGAACCCGAAGCGGAGGGCTATGTGTAGCTCTTTGTGGCCCTGATCACAGGGTTATTGGTGGGAGTGTCGGTGGGGTCCTTACAGCAGCTGGGACTGTTCAGGTAATCATATCTGTGTTATTTCACCTTGTGTTGAAATGTCAGCTTATCATCAATGAAAAAATGTTTTGGGTTATAAACTTTGATCTTTATCTCCCAAACATATGAGCAAACCCAAAAGAATCACAAGTATGGTTCATTGTGGTTGAGTTATTCCAGTTCTTACATATTCTATGTTCATTGATACAGGTGATTGTAGGGAGCTTTATGTATGCTGGGTCAAAGAAAAACAAAGCCAACACTGAGCAAGACCTAGAAAATGAAGAGCCCAGTGGTGGTGAAGAAGAGACCCCTGCGATGATGACATTGCCCCATGACAATGTATCGCCTCATCCGATGAGCGGATGGCCTGGTATGATGAGGCACATGGACTTGAGATCTTCGAACATTGATATCAACTCGATTCGTGAGTAGCCTTTTCCTAGACAAAAAAAAAAAACAGATGAATGAACACCCTGACTGCAATGAAGCCCGCCCAGTTTTCAGAACAGCTCGTACTACTAACTTTTTTTGTAGTCGCCAAGAGAGTTGTAGGGGATTGTTATGTTTTCTAAGTTAAAATTCTATATGCTATATTATATGTTGTTCTTATGTTGATGTATGAGATGCTCCCTTTGTCATGATAGAAAACCTGGTTTAGGACCCGTCTCGTCTGACCTTGGATCAAGGTGATTTGATTTGCATTGAACCAACGGTGGAGAAACGGGTGGGTTCTCCTCGTAGAAGTAGCTTTTCCTTTTGTGGTTCAACTATCTTGTGATGGCAGGATGTTCTGTTCTTGCCATATGGCTGATGGCAGAACTAAAAGGCACTACCCACCTAGAAACAACCAGAAATTTGGCAACCATCAGATCTAGGCTAGAAAACCGTTGGATTAATCCACTAGAATGTGATTATTCCCCCCAAGGAGACTACTAATTAATTAATCAGATAGAAAGTTTAGTTTGTGGCCAGACAGTGTGGTTGGTATTTTCTGGAAAGTTGATGCATGCATGGCACGTTCTATTCCACAAAAGAAAGATAGCACCACAGCCAAACCTTTTTGATGTCGTTAAATCACTTTTTAACCCTTTTTTATTTTTGTTTTACTCTAGGGATGACATAGTTAACCAGGAAAATACTTTTCCTACTAATAATGCATAAATTATTAGTAAAATACCTCGTTGGCATTTCCTTTTCTCAGGTTTTACATAAATTGTTTTTGGAAATGACATGTAAAAAATAGATATTAAAGTAGAGAAATATAAGATGTACAATATGTACGAGTGATGAGTGTGGATGGTAACATGCGTGATGCATAAGAGGCCAAGTAGAGAGTCATAAAACCCTGAAAAGTAAGGCCATTTGTTGTTCTAAAAGGATTGGTTGCAAGGTCACACTCATTGAAAGGAAAGGCAGGTTCTAGTGTCACTCACACCAGCAGGTGATAAGTACTGTACTGATTATTAAGTCTCCCAACCTCTCTTCTCTCCTCAAAAGAGCTCACTCACTTGGCAACCACTACTACTTAGCTACTTGCTACTTGTTGCTGCTACTACTTGCCACTACTAGTGCTTCCTACTTGCTCCTTGCCATTTGGCACACTAGTGGCCCATAAAAAATGGAGAGAAATTAAAGCAAACTTTAAGATAACCACCTCTTATAGACTATAGACCAATACTGAGCAGCGACCGCCAGAGAGAAAGCAGGTTTTGGGATAACCATTCTCTGGGGTGAAGCCTGAATTTTGAAACTACAAGGGTTAGATTTAATTATAATTTTTTTTTTATGAATGATCGGTTGAAGCGATGGAGGAGTAAATGGTACCAGAGTGACCTACTTGTCAAACAAGACAAAACGATCCTCTTAGTATGTTTGGTACAGCTGCAAATCGGCCAGAACTTTTCAAAAATGAAAATAGCTACTTTAATTTTCTGCATTTTAGCTTCCAACTCTTTAATTCTGTTGATATATGTGATTCTCTCGATTTGAAGAAGTATTAGAATATGCCATGCATCCAAGCATGTTCAACTAGCATCACTCAACTACAAGCAAGAGAATAGGGTTGCCCACCAATCTAATTGTGTGGAGTGGTTGCCCATGATCAAAGCCAACCTCTCCCAAATAAAAATAAAATAAAATAAATGGATAAATTTGTTGTGGTGACTGGTGAGAAGGATGGATGGAAGGAATTATCAAGCTAACATGGCAATGAAGGCATTGACTCTCCTCCCACTCCACGCCACTAACTTAATAATACAATTCAACAAATCAAGTGTGATCTCTCACAAATGGTTGGGGACTAAGTTAGGTCTTATTCTTTGCTTGACCTATTGGAGTTCATTGGAATTCGTAGACGTGATGTTGCTGGGTAGCTCTGTAAGAGAAAATAATCCAGAGCGATCAACAAGTTTTAAATTATTTAGGTTCTTTCAAAGTATACACACTGGTAGTCCTGAAAAACAATATTAATATTGCTTCTAGTATTGAATTGATGCCATTCCAAAATAGTTTTTTTTCATATGATTGAAGAAACCTTTCTATCCTGGTGAGGGGAAGAAGGTTGATCCAACTATCTAATCTGAGGTGGACGTTTGGATTGACAAGAGTATATTAAGGGATTTTGTTTGGTATTAGATTTGATTAATCCATATCCTCTCTCATATAATGTGTAATAGTATGACATGAGGAGTGGTGGCCCACTAATATATTCTCCAACAGAGACGGTGCCGCTCACTACGGAGAAGTGTAGAGTCTCCACTAGTAGAAGTAATTAAGCAGGAACTTATTAATTCCATCACATTCTCACTTGTTGCCTAGCTAGCTTGTTAATTTGGTGTGTGTCCGACAACACCACCACCCGTTCTCTCCCAATATTCTCATCCACGTCTTTATTTTCTATCCTCTCTCTCTCTCTCTCTCTCTCTCTCATGCTCAATTTTCTAATTAATTTCCTCTTTACATACATGTCTCAACTCAAGTATTAATTTCTTGATCCTTCACACTCATTGACAAATAAGTTATAAGTAGTAGACAAAAGCTGCTAGAGAAGGACTTGAAAACACATGCATGTATAGATACATCTTCCTAGGTTTATTGGAACTTAGAAGTATATATCACAAAACGTGTTTAGAAAGAGAGATATCAATTGAGTTAAGATAAACAGGTAATAATTGGTGATAATATACAGGAGAGTGTGATTAATTTTGTAAGTGGATCGATCCTTCCACATGGGGGACAACTTGGCTAGGATATATAGGTGCCAATCATAGGCAAAAATTAAGCTCAAAGGCAGATTAAATATATACTCCTATCTTTTTGTGTTAATAAAGAAAGGCAATTAGAGAGAAAGGCTTGGCTCGTACTAGTTTGGATTGAAATGCAAGCGAGTGACTTGCTAGTAATGCGAGAGTACTTTTAGCTAGCTATAGGGAGGGAGAGAGAGAGAGAGAGAGAGAGACAACCAACTTATGGATGCCTTACTTGCCCCACCACATCACAACAAAACTAAAACAACAACTCGTTACGCCAAGAATCCTCTTAACCTCTCTCCATCGTTGACTTGTCTCTCAAGCTGGGAAACTTCATAACCCAACTAACTACTCTTTTCTCTTCAACTTGCAACGAGAGCGATCCAAACTGCTGCCTCTCTGAACTGCATGTATATGGTAGTATAGTACTCCTTGTAACTCAGCATGAATGTACCAGATTGATTCAGACCCTTGAGCTAGCTAGCCAATAAGTTTTACCAAATCCAGATCTATATTTGATGATTCAACTACAAAATTAATAAATCAACATTGCGCATAAAATGTGGCCACCAACTAATTAATGCCAGGAGGAAAAAAAGAAAAGGAAAAAGGAATAGGTAATTAAGACAGCCACTGGTTGCAGCAATCAGGATTTTTTATTATTATTATTTTGAGACTAATCTTAAAGTAATATATGTAATGAAGAAGGAAGATAGAAAGAGATGAGAAGTACAGACACCAAACACCTCAGTGCCTTCTATTTTTACTTGTCAATGCAAGAGCAAGCTGTTTTATGACTGGAATTGCCCAACAGATATACAACTGTCTAGCTAGAAATGATCAAACAACAACATATGCATCAAAAAAATTAACATGTCTACCCTCTCATAGTAATGTACAGTGTCAATATATAACATTGCATGAACAAAAAATAAAAGACCATTTACTCCTAGTTGCTAAGCACCTGTTTAAGAGAGTTTCAATTTCAGTTTCAGTGTAAACTTGTAAGAAGATGTTCTAATTGGAATATACTACATGTTTACACTCTTACGTAAAGTTACACATGCAAAAACATCCTTGGTCGCCAAGAAACAGTACTCAAGGCGGCAATTAACACGCCCCTATTTTCACTTGTCTAAACCATGCATTGCATGCAAGTTAATTCCTTGGCCACCAAAACCTAACACTCTTCTCACCACAAGCTTAATCAATTAAAGTTGCAAGCTAGCCAAAGCCAGCCGGCTATAAATAAACAAATAGAAACTTCCATTCTATTCATTTCCCTCCTATATATTTCCTCTCCCTCTCTCTCTCTCTCTACAAACACCACACAACACACTCTCTCTCTCCTCTACCTTTCTTGCTCTTCCAACATGCAAAAGGAGGAAGAGAGAGAGCACACGGCGCTCATCATGACGCCGCCGTCCTCCGACTCCGCCGAGGAGCACTGTCCCCTCGGCGTCGTGAAGCGCAAGCAGCGCACCAAGCGGCATCGCCACCCGTCCCCGTCGCCGGCGATGCTCACCACGTCGTCCGCCTCTTCCTCCGAGAGCACGACCACCGAGGAGGAGGACATGGCCCACTGCCTCATCCTCCTCGCCCAGGGCTGCGATGGGGCCGGCCACCCAGCCGTCGACTCGCCGCCGCCTTCCCGGCCACCACCTCAGTCGCAGCCGGAGCAGCCACTTCAGAAGACGCCTGCTCCGGCGAGGAGCGAGAGGTACACGAGCCGCAAGTTCACGGAGGCAGCAACCATGACGGACGGCGGCAAGGCCGGGTTCTACGTGTATGAGTGCAAGACGTGCAACAAGTGCTTCCCCTCCTTCCAAGCCCTCGGCGGCCACCGCGCCAGCCACAAGAAGCCACGCCTCGCCTCGGAGGAGAACGCCAAGAAGTCCTCATCGCCGCCGCCGCCTCAGGGGCCAGCACCATCACTGCCGCCGGCGGACACCTCGGTGGTTGTCACGACGTTGAGCCTGAACAACGTCGCCGACGCAGTCGGAAACAACGGCAAGCTGACGAGGGTGCACGAGTGCTCGATATGCGGTGCAGAGTTCACCTCGGGGCAGGCGCTTGGCGGCCACATGAGGCGGCACCGGCCGCTGAACGCGCCGGAGAGCGTGGTGACCGCGGTCACCACTGAAGACAAGAAGGAGAGGAGCCTCAACCTCGAGCTCGACCTCAACTTGCCGGCGCCGTCCGACGAGGGGTCGATATCCACCGCGGTGCCGGCACAGACGTCCATGTCCTTCGGACAGTTTGACGGCAAGAAGGGGGGACTAATGCTCACGGCGTCGGCTCTGGTGGATTGCCATTATTGACATGAGGGAGAGCTTGCCATGCACAGCGCTTTGTCCTAATTAAATTGTTTTTTTAACACTGATGATTAATCCCTCTTTTCTTCGATCTTTACTATACTCATATACTTGCCTACAATTTGTTGATTGAGGTGAAGGGAATTGTAATTAACATGTAATTGATTCTTTCAATTCTTGGGGGGGGGGGGGGGTGCGGGGGGCGACTAAGATTAACCAAAAAGTTAGTATGAACATGTTTATTAATGAAAAGAATATTGAAATGATTTATATTTACAAAGATTGGGCACTTACTTGAGGTGTGTGAGTGGTGGTGGTGATCTGTCTTGTGCTCTCATCTCATCTCATGTCTTGTCATGGGAAAGAAAGGCATAATTAATTTCTCGTTCATGTCATGCGTTACACTAGACAGTTGTATACATACACCCAACTGTTACACGACACAAGAGATTCTCTCGATCCTTCAAAAGGGTTGTTCAATAGCTCATGCAATATTAATTCGACCATCCATCCATCCCTCTTCTTTTTTTTTATCTTAAATATCTAAATTGTTTTGTTGAAAATAATTATTGTTCTACTGTTCGAGTATAAATGTGAACTAATTTGTTTTGATGTATAAGTAGCATGTGTTTTGTTTTGTGTTCCACATTAAGATCACACATATAGATAATAGAATCTGTTCCTTACAAAAGATTTTAAAAAAAGTTGCATTAGCTGAGTTATGTATTGATCGGTCGTTATAGATGTGTTTGATTATATATCTTGGATCATTTCATGTAGTATGAGAAGTGTAAATGCTTAGTTATTTTTATTTAGGCCATCCATCATATATGAGGATAGAAAAAAAAGAATATTTTTTCAATATACCAGATCAACTTATCCCTCTCATGTGTATCGAACCACTCGTTCCACATTTGTTAATTAAGATGATTAGTGTTGTGTTAGTATTGATTAATGTTAATTGGTGTTAATTTGTGGTGATTAGTGTCATGTTATTGATGATTAGTGATAATTAATATTAAATTAATATTAATTATTTATAGTTAGAGGTAATTGGTGTTACGCTTGGAGCGGTATATGGTATTAGTTGGTATTAATTAGTGGTATATAATTTTAATTTGTTATCATCTATCTTATCTTATGAAGGATTAATTCATTTTACTAATCAAATATATTTTTTGAATCTTTTATGGCACATCGTTCATCCCATCTTAATTGATCTAAATAATCAAACACGTCCCGCAAGTAAGTAGGTGGTAATTAAACAGCGTGTGTATATAAGTTTTCCTTTTGTTTTTAGTTTGTGGAGAAGCAAGTAAAAGGCCATGGATATAAATTGGATCAGGTTCTTTTCCCGATGATGAGCTTGTTTTGTTCGCAAGCCAACACCTCAACTTAACATTAAATTCTCAAAGGGTCATGCAATGCAAAAGGAACCTACCTACTACCGCTCCAACCTGCAACGTTTGCTCTGCTAGCAAGTCACATATTTGTCTATGACTACTAGAGTTAATTAATTTTCCTTCTCTTAACAATTAAGATGCCCTTAATTAATTTTGAAGTCAATAATTACGAAATTATTACTTGACCTCGTCAAGTAATAATTAAAAATGAGATCAAACAAATGACATACTTGCACTGATCTTGCATGTACACAAAAGTAAAAGTTAAGGCGCGAGTGAGTTCGTTCTATCTACATGCCTATCTTAATTGTCAAAAAAATAAAAAACAATCCCAATTGTTCTCTCTCTGTATATATATGGGCAATTAAGGCCTAACCAAAACATCCCTGTTAGTATACAAGTACAACACCGGTAAGTAGGCGGGTGAGTGAGACCACCACATCATGCACCTACAAAGAAATTAAAGCCTAATTGCTTAAAATTTTGGGAAGCAAACAAATGCAGGTTCAGAAACCAGACTCATATAAGACCGAGACTAAACTAGTATTACGAATGGTACTATATATTACACAAGAGGGGAAAATTAGAGAGAGAACGTACGTGATGTGTTGACATAATTGCCACATGCATGGAATGAGCCCAATATTTCTATGGAGACCATCATGGCTTAATTACTTGGCTGCTAGTTACATTAATAATTAGTAGGGTATGTCTGACTCTGTGTACATATCTAGACTACTAGTTCTGTAATTAGTTGGCAACAGCAGCATTTGAGACCTACACGAATCATGCACCCATTTTGCAGTGCATGTCAATTTCATATTATGCTCAAATTCTTTAATTATATCTAGCCTTAATTGGGTGTCTTTATAATACTCAGTTAGCTAGCTCTCAGTACTCGCTATCTTCCGACGGCTACTCTATATATTTTGCATTGTAGCTACAAGTTCCTTTTGCCAAGAAAAAAAGAAAAGTCAATTAACATTGGTTTAACTCGCTGATTGAACAAGCATAATTATATACCTAGCAATCATTAATGTCAAAACGTTGAAGGCAAGAGCTCCCATAAGAGCAATTCTTTTTTATGTCTAAAATAGATTACAAACAGGGGGCATATATCAAAATAGAAATAAGATATAAACAATTCTACATCTATGTGTTTAAGCTATGGTGCATATGCATAGAGGCAAGCCCGGACGAACACCATATGAATTGAAGCTTGCATATCTCATCCTGCTTCACGAGCAAAGTTAGGCTTTTTCATAGATATGAATCGACTCTAAACGACATTAAGATGATCTGTCTTGAAGAATCTAATCCCAGTAGATATGAAGGGATATGAATTGTTTATACCAGATCTATAGGCGAAACATCAGCAACACACTATGGTCAAACTAGGATAAGAATGATGTCCATCTATACTCCCTTCCTTTGTGTTTCACCAGATTTGACCATAAAGAAATCAACAAGAACATATTTATGTAAAATTTTTCAAATCACAAGTTCAAATCTAAAACCAAAAAGAAAAAAAAACAAAGAAGATATTGTTTGTGCTATAAACATCTCCAACTTGATTGATATCAAATTCGTCATTAAAAATACCGTGAATATGAGTTGAATAAATTCGACATCTAACCAGCACCAACAAACAACAACCGAGCAGCTGCCAGGAAAAATCCAGCAGAGATTGCTTGGGTTGGGGCTCTCGGGGCGAACTTCCCGGGAAAAAAAACGCCAAGTTACAATCGGCATCTTTAACATTGATCAAAGGAGTGATGCCTTGACAATCGTGCTAGGCCTAAGATGGATATCAGCTGCACTACTTTTCGAGGAGTTGGTGTGTGCGCGTGTAAATCAGGATTTCAGTCACAGTATAACCACATCAGACCACCCCCCAAGAAATAAAAACCATGCATAATTGTAGCTTTGGACTTCAGGTGCATTTCTAAGCGTCATGAAATTATACATTTCAACAATCAGATGTTGATTGGAAACATACTATTGAAACTATCTAACAAGTTTAAGTTGACGAGAGAAAATAGTCAATTTACTCAATATTTCAACACTTGTCTTCACGTTTAAACTCAACTAAATCTACGATATGGACTCAACTTAGACCGGAACCTACTCCACTCTTAGGATTCTCTTGGTTTCACCACTGAACCTTTCAATTATTTTTTCTCATAAATTATCACAGTTAAATCTCAAACTCAAAACCTCTGAGTTTTGATACCATGTTGATTTAAAGAAAACGTCAAGATGCATTATTCTAAATCAACATGCCTATATAGTCCAATATAGAAAAGTTATAACCAAAAAGTAGAGTTCTAATACTATTACAAAACCGAATCATTATCTTATTATAAAACCACACTCCTCTTAAAATAGGCAAAAAATATCAATCATAAGCATCTTAATTATTACATATTGTAATGCTATCTTTAGGCCCCTTGTCCTTTTGTAAGACAATATATTCTACTAATTGGTTATTACAATGAACGTAGTCTAGTTTCAGTATTCCACTATCTAATCACTCTCTGATGAAGAAGCGATTTGACTCCAAATACTTTGTATGATCATGCTACTAGGTTGTTAAAATATTGATAATAGATCTATTGTCAAAATGTAATAATAATATACCTTCTCTAAACACACATAACTTAGAAAGCAATCTCGATCTTCATCCATATCATCTCGCATAAGGCTACAACCATAGTTCTATACTTAACCTCTATAGTACATCTAGCCACAACCTCCTATTTCTTACTCCTCCATGACACAAGATTAACTCCAACAAAGACACAATAACTAGACGTAAATCTCCTATTATCCACATAATTCATCCAGTCTACATCACAGTATTCTTTCACCTTCCGATGTCCATATCCTTTAAACCAAAAATCTTTTCTTGGGCTCCACTTTAAGAATTCGATAGACTACCTCTATATGCTTCATCCTAGGGTTATGTATATATCTACTGACCACACTTACTACATATGTGATTTTAGGTCTTGTGTGACATAGATAGATAAAAGGACCAACAAGTCTCCGATTGGACTCCTTGTTCACTGCATCACCTGATTAAGTACTCAGATAATGATTCTATTCAATCGGGTAGAAGCCGATCAACATTTGAGCATTCCTGTCTTAGTTAATAAATCAAGGATGTACTTTCTCTGCGAAAGAACTACACCTCTGGAAGACCAGGCAATTTCAATTCCAAAAAAGTACCTCAACTACCCAAGATCCTTAACTTCAAGCTCTTTCTACAATTTGGCCTTCAGACGACTTATCTCTCTTGCATCATCACCACTAATCATAATATCATTTACATAGACAACTAGAATTGTGACAGGCGAACTTGTATGCCTGTAAAACACAATGTGATCTCTACTACACTATGAGTATCTCATACTGCATACTGCAGTATTGAACCTGTCAAATCAAGCTTTTGAAGACTTTTTCAATCTACATACCTTCCTATTAGTTATCCAAGTGTCAAAGTCTAGTGGAATCTCTATATACACCTCCTCTTGCAAGTCTCCATATAAGAACACATTTTAACATCCAACTGATGTAGAAACCACCTAAAGTTAGCTGCAAGAGATATCAAGGTTTTCATATCACTCATCTTTGTCACAAAGAGAAAATGTCTCATTATAATCAATCACATATGTCTGACTACATCCTTTTGCAACAAGCCTGAACTTATATCTATCCATCTTGCCTTCAAAAGTTTGCTTTTCTATATGAACCCATCTACACCCCACAACTTTCTTCCCATCAGGAAGTGGAACAAGTTCCCACATCCCATTCTTCTTCAATTCATGAAGCTCCTCCAGCATAACACCCTTCCATTTAAGAGTCTACTTTGTCTCTCTCCGATAATTCGAAATTAGCACCGACTGTAGAGATGCAATGAATGTTTTATATGTAGAAGAAATAGATGAGTATGGGATAAGTTAGCAACATCATGCTTAAAGCCAAACTGGACTGCAGGTTTTCTGGCATTGATTCAAGATTCCCTATGTTGAGTAAGTGGCAATTCAGAGATCAAAGGACAAGATATAAAGGTACGTACATTACCACTTGTCTCAAGAAAATACAAGGAAATGGAAGAGGAAGGAACCGAGGGGAGATTTGGGACAAGAGTAGATGACGTAATAAAGTATTCTATCTCAATCACATTAGGCTGTTGTTGCACTCGATCCTTGATGCTGAACCTATTCATGAACTTGTTGCTCCCCTTGAGATCCTCTCTGATCTTTAGCAAATTAACTGTCTCCTCCATAAACCTTCAATCCAAGCACGAGCACAACATCTCTCCAATGAGGCACCTCAACACCTCCAACTTCATAACTCCTTGTAGGACATGTTATCATCCTAACAACAACACTGCCACTACGTACCATTCTAACCCTCTCGATTACTAGTCTCACTGGTATGAGAGATTTCTTGAAATACAGATATTAGATTAAGTTGTTCCACATAAAAAGATTCAACCTCTTTGAAAGTAACATCCATGCTTACAAACAATTGCCAATCTGTAGGACTCCAGCATTTATAACCCTTCTAGCTAGAGGAATATCCCACGAAAACACACTTCACCACCCAAGGATCCAATTTTCCAACAAAAGGGCGGTGATCTTGAACAAAGCATGTACAACCAAAAATTTTAGGAGGAACCATAAATTTATTCTCACCAAAGAGCAATCTGAAGGAAGTTTTTTTTATCTCAACACCTGATATGGCATTTGGTTGATGAGATATGTTACAGTCACAACTACTTCACTCCAAAGGCTATGTGACATGTTCATCTGGAACATGAGAGACTGTGTCATCTCAAGAAGATAACGATTCTTTTTCTTAGCAACCCCATTGTGTAGGAAGTTTAATGAAGAATCTCTTGATGAGACAAGTAAGACGCAAACTCCTTATTGATGTATTCCTTTTCGAACTCCTTGTTGATGAGACAGGTAGGAAAAAAAAGTATGGTTCTAGGGCCAGCTCAATATCTACCATGATCACCTCAAGCAGGTCCTCTACCTCTACTAGCACCCTGACCACATCCTCTTGAGGCTCGCAGGTGAGGGTAAACATAGCTAAGATGCCCCTTTTCCCCACAACTGTAAAACTCCCTATTATCAAAGGGAGATGGAATCAGCAACACAAATCTAACAAGAGGAGAAGGGCTGAGTGAAATCACCCTCAAAGTTGGAAGAGCGGTTTGGTGATATATAGTGGCCCGTCTATGCTCGAACTCAGTATTCAGACTCTTTAAGAAGTACAAGATCCTCCTTCACTCAACCCAGGTCTTGTCTACAATGATATCCTTATTATGTTGCAGTAGTGTCATAGGATCATAGTGGTCCAAATTGGACCACAAAGACTGCAATTCAGTGATATACTCTTATAGTGTCGCAACTCATCGATGCTACACTCTCCTTATCTATGAACTCAAGATACGTATCCTCCACATAGTACTCAATACCTTTCGTCCTCTAAATGATCAATACTCTTCGCGATCAACTCCAATAATTCGTAGTCCTTTCCAATTTCACATCATTCGGCAACAACTTCAGCTTTTGTAACTTATTGGTTTGTGGTACCAACTCTTTATCGGATGATGAACTTGCTTTTTGTCTTGCCTTCAATCATCCCAACGATCTTGTCAAGTAACTCCTTAATGTTAGCCGTAGTAATTGGGGTTCCCATTGTCGGTCATCACTACTTTTTGTTGTACCTCTTACGAAAGTTGGAGCGCCCCCCTACTCACTGTGTGCTTTACGTGTAGTCACGTTGTTCCCTCAGATCCTAGAGATTGCCTTTATGGATGAGACAGAATCAACATGTGTGGTGGATGAAACGGCATGGAGGCACTAGATTGGTAGCCAAAGAAAACCGGGTGGTGGCTGATGGTGAGGCGGCGTGTGATGGAGGCAGTTGTTGCCACAAAAGATGCAGGTTAGTTTTTTTTGCCACTCCCATTAGGATATGTTAGGTATTTTTTTTAGAAATGTCTCTCGCGCATGTTATGCTGCAAGAACCGCCATTCCAGCCACAACAACGCTAGCGACTAGGGTGCCACCATGCGCTACCACAACCACAGTAGTGGCATGTTCTTTCATGCCTTCCACTCTGCATTTGAGGTGTCCCACGGAATGCCAATGTATCTGTCGGAAATTCTTTTTGTGATACTGTTGTTCACCATTAATAGATACAAATGTGAACACCATGGAGAGTTACCAAAAGTTCCCTCTTCTATTTATGCCAAACCATCGCAACAAATCTAACACCATTAGTCCATAATAATATCAAAAATTGATAGATCATTTTTGTAGTGGTATTTTATTAATTTAATATTTTTACAATATTATGAAGTTAATTTTTTTTTAAAATTAAATGGTGGAAAATGCAATTCTATTTGTCCTTAAAATGTACACATTTATTATGATACAAATTAAGGTACAGTCTAGGAATAAATTTGGAGGTATCCTTTTGCCCATGCCTCTTTTGTGAGAGGACTTTGTGTGGTTCTTAAAAGTGCACACCCAACCCATAATACCTAAATTAAAAAAAAAGTACCCACAAACAATCTGTCGAAGTTTCCTGCAAAACCAAGAAAAAAAATGATGCAACATCTCTGGAATTATTGTTGCAATCTGTCTAGTGCCAGAACCACAGTCGGTGTCTGCATTAATTTCAGCTTTTATCAACTGGAAATAAGCTCAAGCCCAAGTCAGTTGTCGAGCAAGAAAATAATACTCCAACTATATATCAAAGAAATTGACATGTCAATTGATTAAACAAAAAACAAATTAATCTTTCCCAATGGAAGTGTTTCAATTTGGAGATAGAACAGGTTAGATTAACTAGGTGTCGGTTTTGGAACAGTGAGTGAGTAATAGTAATTCCATTTTGCAATGACAAAGTCTGATCCTAACTCACGTGGAAACGGGTGTTTTGCAGGTGAAAAGATGCATAAACACACGGGTTTGATTTTGATGTCATTACTTTTTGCATCTCATCTTTCCACTTGTCAAAAGAGACTTGTTCATATTCATGTGCTTCCATTCAAATTACAATATTATGCAAGCCAAGCTAGGAAGAAGCTAGCTGCTTGCTTCCAGCTGCTACTTACTGGGAACCTTCACATTACATAAACAAATACTGCAATGAAAAGACTTCTATTCCTTGTTAAACTAGACCTTTGATTTGGTGAAGTGTTTTGTTCAAACTTCTAGTGTTCATCATCATCGTCACCACCCAGGTTTGAGTGTAGGAAACTGCGGATGACACACCTGCATTCATCATCTTGCCTGACTTTCTCGTCTGAAAAAAGAATAATTCCTGCGGGGCAAGTAATTGAGATGTTAAGAGAACCCATTTGGAATAACACTTTTGTACAATCTAACATCTGTCAAACTATTTTTCTTGTTTTACAAATTCAAACTACAAATTTCTGGACCAAACATAGCTAGGAAAAAAGTTGAATTTTGATTGATTAAACTGTTATGGGTCTCTGATATGGAAAACACAAGGACTGCTTTACAGTGCAATATTTCTCCAGAAAGTTTTTTTTTATTTTTTTTATGAAGACAAGCTCATTTGAGAATCCTGATCTCTGGACTTCCTGAGACAAAAAAATTACCTGTGTCAACACAAGTCACTGAAACTGGTCGATCTATCTGTCCTCAAAAAGCAGATCCTGCATCACCAATTAAACTGCATCCAGCATCTATTATCAGAATAAATAGAGCAATGCTTAATTGCCTATATCAGGAACTTGTGTTTATCCCCGACGGTTCCATTGGCATATTGCTTCTTGTCACATTATTTACAGCCACAGAACGGTTGCAGTTAATCCAGATGCATGTTGGAACAATGTGAAGCATTCTTGATATTTGTGTCATAACTTAGAGTATATGGTCTTGCATTCTGCAAATATTATGAATCAAACTCCCTGAGATGTTTTTCAGACGATAAGCAGTGATGGCAACAGGAATACTCATGCTCAAACATGACATATATTACAAAAGTCTTGCAGAGTTTGAACGGATTCTTTAGTTTCATTTCCAAACATCAGTAGCGCTATTAGCACCCTATCGGCAAGAAAAGGAATGAAAGAAAGAGACCTTGATCGAGGGTTGGATGACCTCGCCATCTCCTGAGAGAAGCAGTAAAGCCATAAAGGGTATAAATACTTACTGACAACCATTTGACATAACTGCACTGATGCTGCTGAAGCTGCATCAGCTGCAGCCACATATCCACCGCAAACGAGGCCAGACATTATATTGGTTGAATGGCCCCCTCTCCTTAGAGCTCCAGATTACTGAACATTCCCAATAGTTTGTTGGCTGGCAGTTGTTTTCTGGTGAAAGCATCCAATGCTGATTTCCAAACTGAATTCTTCAAGCACACCTGTAAAGACATCCTATGGACTCAACTTTATGATTTCATTGATCTGTCCAGTAGCACCTATGATGACCCTTGATGCATCCTAAGTGGTAACAAGGGAAGGTTGCTCACATTACCAAGAGCAGTTGGATAATATACCTCAACTCTAGAGCAACCAATGTCCGGCACTTATTGAACAACAATTGAATCTATTCATGTAGAGAAGAAGAGTGCATAGCAGGTTCTTCCTAGAACTGCCATGAGATCTCTCGTCTTGCTTGTTGGGCCGTGCAAGCATAACCACTGAAGCAGAGCCTTTCAGTGCCAAGTTCAGCTTTACCAAGCCTTGCCTGAAGAAGCCCGATTTAACAGAGAAGCATTGCCTGTATCATTCTTCAAACTTGCTGCAGAAATTGGAACATCAAAGGAACAATCCTTAAAGACAAAGAAAAACACAAAGATGAAGCCTTCACACCATCTCATCAGCTGAACTCTCGGAGAACAAGAGCAGGAGCTCCCAGGCCTCGCCTCATGCGACGTAGAGGAACACCACACCGTCTTCTTCTCTGCCTCATATGGTGACGCCATAGCGGGAAGGGGATACGGCGGGCGGGAGAGGATTCGCACCGCAGAGCAGGAGGAGGTGGAGGCGGCTCCATCGCCGGCGCCGGCGACGACTTCTTTGGTGTTGTGTTAGTTTGTTCGTTCATCCAAAGATGGACGGTTAGGATCTATTACGAACCGGTAACTTGCATAGTTGCATTTCCCACATTATAATCTAACGGTTAGGATCTAAATTTTTTTTTCAATTTTTTGTTCACTATTTGCATTATATACTTATTTCTCTAATTACTAAAAATTCCAAAGTCATCACCACTACATTATTAACACTCCTAACAGCACAAAATTTTTTCTCATTTTTATAAAAGTTTTTCAAAATTTTATGCATTTTTTTCAATATTTAATTATTTTTTGATTATTAAATTAGTAAAAATATTTTTATGAGATTTTAATATTTTTAAAAAATTATAAATATTTTTTAAAATTTTTTGTTCACTGTTTGCATCATATAATTATTTACCTGATTATTAAGAAATTTCAAAGTCATCACTACTACATTATTAACACTCTGAACATTGTCTCACCATAATTACCATGCTACATTATTACTAAGAAATAATATAATTAGTACATCCAACGAACAAAAGCATGCAACCATTAATATACACATGAAAACAGTCAGATTTGCAAAAATATCTTTTAAGAGAAAAATAAGGGTAGTGTTTTACTAAAAGAAAATACATATACACATATAGGATAATTTCTTTAGGATTTTGATAAAGGAATTAAGTTTTGCTAAAAATTTCTCATGGGCATTCTAAGGAAGGGTTTTAAAGCCTAAGTTAAAACGAAATTTTTAGGTTTTGTTTTATGGAAATTTTTTTTATATTTGATTTTTGAGGTATTATATAAGTTGTAATCCAATTCTGAAATTACTCACCCGATTGATCCATCGTGTACCTTTCCGGGAGAGTGGCAAACAAAATAGAATCCTTAAAAGTGTTCAATGTCCAATACCAAAACAAAACAAAATTATTTGTGCGAATCCTATTCGGAGTACAATTTTTATAGAAATTACGAGTCTATAAATACATATTATTTTGTAACATGGATACAAGAAGGCGCAATTAAAAGGTACACAATATATGGAGAAGAACAAAAAAACGCAATATATATTGAGGTAAACTCTGAGTCTAAACCCAAGCTCGCTATATACATGTTTTCTTCGATATATCTGTCAGTACCATGGTCGATCGTTGATCTAATCTAATGGATCCAATCAATGGTCATGATCTAATGGATCCAATCAATGATCTAATCTAATGGAAAACTAAGAACTCTAATCCCACCCGATGCAAGCAAACCTAACCTGACCTAGGTCCTTCCAATTCCCCACCCGATCGAGGTCTCCACCGCGAAGTAGCCGGCGGCTGGCCGACCGATTTCCCTCGCTGGAGGGGAAAGAAGAAGACCTAGATGTGTGGACGGTGTCGGTTTCGCCTTCCGGGGCACTATGCCAGCCCGCACGGCGGCCGAGGAGGTGCTCCTACTTCTCCTTCCTTATGTATTAGGGATTAGAGATTGAAAGCTCCTACTTCTCCTTCCTTATGTATTAGGTATTAGAGATTGAAAGAGAAGTAGAGTAATAAATTGTAGTGCCAGAGCTAGTTCTTGTTCTTCCTCGGCATCACGTACAGAGCAAAGCTACAGCCTCCTCCTTGATCTTTTGATTTGTTTTGCTGCTGCTCTTGTTCTACCTCAAAATGAGCCTCATAAATCTATTCATCTACCTCCACCCTAGCCTTTTTGTGAATACTGGCTGGTTCTAGACAAGCAACCAAGACTCGTGCAAAGGTGTTCCTCAGACGTCCTTGTAGCGTTCAAATCAAATGTCCTTCAGAATCCCTGTGCACGACATGACCCGAGCAAGCACATACCATCTGCACAGATCCGGTGGTAGCTCTATGACCTTAACCCACACTACTTTTAATCTCCCCACTGCTCATATACGTCATCCCATTTACTGACCATCCCATGCACTGATCCTAATTTGAACTCATTCATCCTAGTAAAGAGTCTCAAGCTTCACATCATCTGCACAATGGATAGCTTAGTTGTGTGCATCGAGCCTATCAACCTTTCCTATCAGATCTACCTCCAGCAGTCTCCCCAATAATGAGATAGCAACATATATAACTCCACTAGGAACCTACAATAATGAAGTAGCAGCATATATGAAATATATATTTGTGGCATTCAACAGTAATTAGAGAGGTGGTTGTAATTTACAACCTAATAATGCAAGTGATAATTTGCCAAAAAAAAAAAAAAGGTTTGAATCTGCAACTTTTTAATGTACACGTAGTTATTGTGAAATTTTTTAAATTTAACTTTTCCATGAATTCTGTGCTTGTAGGAAACTAGTGATTGGGCATCACGTCAAAAATAAGAATGAGTCACTGAAACAACCATCCTCCCCAACATCTCCAACCATTGGAGTGGCCAACAACTACTGCACACCGTAAGTTGATTTTTTGTTTGCTGTCCAGTTCTCTACTACTCATGTTGTAATGATGGGTTATGTTATGCACAACCGTCAATTTACAGTGATGGTAATATTTAGTGGTAGTTTAACATTGCTGTTGCGATACATTCGTTGCGATACATCATTGCAACAGTAAACAGCAAAGATGGCAGAAAGGTGGTCTTGTAAGATATGTTATGCTACTGAATGATTAGTTTATTATTGTTGTGATGATGGGAATGTTATTAGTAATAAATATAATAATTTTAGGTATGGTAAATTCTAGAAATTAAGATAGTAGTGGTAATTTTTACTTTTGTTGTACAATGCTAGCTAACTTGGTTAAGAGGAGGTGGTAATTTACAACAATTTAATAATGTAGGTCTGAATTTGCAAAAATATAGAATACCAAGTGTGAATTTGCAATCCTTTTAGAGTACATATAGTTGTGATGAAATTTTCTCGATGTTAACTATATATACGAATGCTCTACATGTAGACTGCAAGTGAAGACTGGGCAAAGCATCGAGAAGATGGTTGAGTTGCCGGAAGAATTGTATTCCCCAACATCTCCAACCATGGGAATGACCACCAACTTCTGCACTCAGTAATTTGATTTCTCATTCGCCTTCCAATTTTTTTTTACCTGTACTCATGTTTATAATAATGCTTATGTTATGCAAAACTGTCGATTTACAATGATGGTAATATTGGGTGCAAATTTAACTTTGTTGTTGCAATATGTAATATACATTTCTTGTTATTTGATGTGCCCAATTAGCTAAGTCATATGTTTTACAAGCACCACCTTTATGTGGTTGTTTTTGTTTATTAGTTGCAATCATGAGCTATGTTATGCTGCAGAATGATTAGTTTATTATTTTTTTTTGAGAGGAATGATTAGTTTTGTTGTGATGATGGAGTTGGCAAATTCTTAAAATGTTATTAGTAATGAACATAGCAATTTGAAGTATGGTAAATTCTAGAAACTAAGATAGTAGTGGTAATTTTTTTTACTTGTGTTGGTGCATGCTTTACACAATGCTAAGTTTCTAACTAACATGGTTAAGAGGAGGTGGTAATTTACAACAATTTAATAATGTAAGCGAGAATTTGCAAAAAAAATATAAAAATACCAAGTGTGAATTTGCAATCTTTTTAAAGTACAAATAGTTATGATGAAATTTTCTCGGTGTTAACTATATATATGATGCTCTGCCTGTAGACGGCAAGTGAAGATAGGACAAAGCATCGAAAAGATGGCTGAGTTGTCAGAAGAACTAGATTCTCCGACATCCCCAACATCTCCAACCATGGGAATGACCGCCAACTTCTCCACTAAGTAAGTTGATTTCTCAATCACCCTCCAATTTATTTTTACCCGTACTCATGTTTGTAATAATACTTATATTTTGCAAAACTGTCGATTTACAATAATGGTACTACGGAGTGCAAATTTAACTTTGCTGGTGCAATAAGTAATGTACATCTCTTGTTATTTGCTATGCTCTACTTAGGCAAATCATATGTCTTACAAGCACCACCTTTATGTGGTAGTTTTTTTTTGTTTGTTGGTTGCAATCATGTGCTATGTTCTGCTGCTAAATGATTAGTTTATTATTGTTGTGATGATGGAGCAGGCAAATTCTTAAAATGTTATTAGTGATGAATATAGCAATGTTAAGTATGGTAAATTTTAGAAATTAAGATAGTAGAGGTAATTTTTTACTTGTGCTGATACATGCTTTACATAATGCTAAGTTGCAGACTAGCATGGTTAAGATGAGGTGGTAATTTACAACAATTTAATATAATAATTTAAGTGAGATTTTGCAAAAAAATATAAAAATACCAAGTGTGAATTAGCAATCTTTTTAAGGTACAGATAGTTATGATGAAATTTTCTTAATGTTAACTATATGTACGAATGCTCTGCCTGTAGACTACAAGTGAAGATAGGGCAAAGCATCGAAAAGATGGCTGACTTGCCGGAAGAACTGTATTCCCCAACATCTCCAACCTTGGGAATGACCGTCAAGTTCTGCACTCAGTAAGTTGATTTCTCATTCACCCTCTATTTTTTTCCCACTACTCATGATTATAATAATGTGTTATGCTATGCAAAACTGCTGATTTCAAAGATGGTAATATTGAGTGGTAATTTAACTTTGCTGTTGTTATTTGGTGTGCCATACTTAGTTGCCTTAGGGTCTGGACATATATGTTACAAGCACCACCTTTCTTCCATATATCTTACAAACACCACCTTTCTGCCATAGAGTTTATTTACTGTTGCAATGATGTGCCATGTTCTGCTGCTGAATCATTAGTTTTACTATTGTTGTGATGATAGACTAGGAAAATTCTAAAAATATTATTAGAGCTAAGTCATATCTATATTTGAAGTCGCTTTGGTGAGGCTAATACTGTAAACCTGCATTTCTGATTTAGACATTGCTTTATTTTTTATTTACAATATTTCTATTAATTTATGTTATTTTGAATACCATTTGAAATAATATTATTGAATTTTTAAAATGGAAACGCAATATAGGATAGCTTTAGCAATAGCCTTCAAGATCTGCTATGGCGGTTTTTGGGGCATCGATGGAGCTTGGTAATCACTATATAAAACTTTGCCTACTGCTAGCTCCCACACTTTTTGTTTGTCACTTTTTCTGGTAATTTAATTTTTCATAGTATTTGGACTGTCATCTCCACTCATGTTGTTGGCCTCCAACTGCGGCATGGAGTAAGTTCCAATACACCAGTATTTGTTATTTATCCTTGTTGTAATGATAGGTCGGATACTGAAGAGGAGATTGTGGATTCTGTGGAAGGCATTTACTTCAAGAACTTGGTAGACAACTTCGTCAATTCTGCGGTAGATGCCCGTAAATCAGTGGATGTCAAATCAGGGGATGATAGGGATGCTACGCAGATCAAAGAGGCTAACAAGCAACAATCTACGAGGTACGCAGAATCGGCATTACAATATTATAACGAGGATCAAAAGAATGAGGTATGTATCAGGACCAAATCTATGTAATTGCTGAGTGAATTTCATCTGGTCCATTAACCTTTTTGTTCATGTCAATTTAGAACTGTAATTTTATCGGCATCACTTTAGTCTCTAAACTTTGTTGTGTAGCATTCTGTTCTGAAAGTTTGACGTTTTATCTGACGAGGGTATAAAAGAATCTTGTCAAAATTGTAGGTGGGCGTTAAGACTTACGTGTGGCCTTTTTTTTATTTGTGCGGTTGCCATGGGCAGTGGTTGAAGGATTTGGCTGATAGTTTCCATGTATCACAAAATAGTTGGGCTGTTACTTGTTGAATACAGGAAATGTAAGGAAGCCTCGGGATTTACATATAGTGCATTCTATCGCAAGGAGATTTTAGTGGTAAAATCTGTAGAGAACTGCATTTGCTTCATTTAGTCCTAGTCCAAACATTCTAGCAGCTTGAGTCTATGGGCCTGGTAGCTATCATGAGTAACAAAATGTGCTATCAAACTTCTCGTATGGAGTAATGTTGGCCATCAAGGTTGCGCTGGCATGAGTAGAGATGGGACACGCCATGATAAGGATGCGGTGATGGTTTGCATAATGTCCAATAGCACATGTAGCAACATTTGTCGAAAAATGTTCCTATGGCTCAAGAACCAAATGGAAGTTTTAGTTACCAACTATACTTGGGGTTTCTAGTCTCATATCTATTCTTTGTACTGGTTTCTAGCACAGTTATGAATGGGAAAGGAAAACATTCATATTACCTTTCTTTACTTTTAAAAGAGTAAATGACCCTCTTTACTTTGAAACCAACCATTTTACCCATCTACATCCAAAACTAGTGCAGAGTTGGTCCACAATTTTTGACTAGTTTTTGACCAGTTTTGGACGGGTTTTTTTAGAAACACTTCCTCATTTAAATTGAACTTTTGAAAGACTTGATGACCAAAATTACAAAAAATCCCATCCAAAACCGGTCAAAACTAGTCAAGCTGTTTCTGTGGTGTCGTTTGCCATCGAGGAGGGAGTGCCAGTGCTGGAGTGTCAGGACTGGCGTGGATTAACTTTTGGTAGAGATGGATTTTTAGTGGTTGACATATGTTCTGTTAAAGAACTCTATGGTATCAAGATTTGAGTTAGATTGATTTACAATTTTCTTGTACTTTTGGGTACTGTCGAGGAAAATTTTTAGAAGTCTTTTTGATTTTGATATAAACTCTGGAAATACAAAAGAAAATAAATTCACTTTCTCACTGCCGCATTGACTTACACCCGAATCCTTGAAAGCCTTCGTTAATGTCTCATGCCAGAACAAAATCGAACTCTTGTTTAAAATGCCGATTTGTACGAATCCTATTAGGACTACAATTCAATCCTAATGTCTTCCAAAAGTCATGAGTCTGAAAACACATATTACTTTCTAGTAGAGACGTAATGAAGTCTATATATAGGATGCAATTAGGGACATACATTATAGTGGACGCAATTAAGAGATATATACCGAGAAGAACCAGACAGTGCAACATATGAGGTAAACTACAACGTATTGAGATAAACTCTTTAAGTCTAAACTTCATGTTATGTTATGATATACATAATAGGTATATTGAAGGAAACACACACACACCCCTAGTAGTACTGTGGTGCATTACTGACAATAGAAAAGCAATACAACCAATTTCATCTAATCATAGATCTAAAAAGCAATACAACCAATTTCATCTAATCATAGATCTAATCTAATGGATCCAATAAGTGGTAATGATTTTATACTAGCCATTGTTTTTATACCTTCAAAGAGGTAAAACCAATCTGTACGAATCTTATCTGGAATATAATCCAATCTAGATATCCGGAGTACAATTCAATCATAATCTTTTATCCGGAGTACAATTTAATTCTAATCTCCTACAAAAGTTTTGGAGTCTAAATACATAATAGAGAATGCAAATTAAGGAACATACAATACATAGAATTTAGATTTGAGAGTTTATCTTACCTACCAATACAAGCAACTATTTTCATTGGATGGTTGATCTAATCTAATGGATCCAATCAATAGTCATGATTTTATACTAGCTATTTTTTCATTTTTTACCTTCAAAGAGGCTAGACTCAAAGAACTCTAATTCCACCCGATTGAAGCAAACCTAACCTAACTTAGTTCCTTCCAATTCCCCACCAGATTGATCTCTCCACCGCGACATAGCCAGCGGCTGGCCGACCGCTCGCCCTAGCCGGAGGGGGAAGAAGAAGACCTAGATCTGCCGACTTCCTGGAATGATACCGGTACAGGCACAGTCCCTCCCGCCTTTACAGGGCCCTACGGCTGAGGTGCTCCTCCTCCTTTTTTTTGTGTATTAGGGATTAGAGATTGAAAGAGAAGTAGAGTTATATGACTGGCAGCAAGCTCCCCATTTACTTGCACACAAGATGAAGTTGTAGATCCATCCATTCCATTTATCCAAAACCCCTTAATTTTAGCACTTTAAGAAAGAAATTCCAATTAATCTTATCATAAGTTTTTCCCAAGTCTATTTTTACCTTGACATTGTGGATCCATCCGAGAACCCCTTAATTGTTGCCTCCCACATTTCTTCTTTGGAGAATTCGATACAAATCATTTCTTTCTCGTAATCGTCCAGACCTTTTCTTTGATCCCATAATTCAAAATCTATACTCATATTACCCCTCGCAAACAAGCTATCCACATCACCAAACAGATTCATGTAAAACTCGGATGTGTCGGATAATGTTTTGTGTGTCTTGCAGCCAACCCATTTATGTTTGAAAGGATGGGATGTAGTTCTTTCTCCTTTTCCCATTTGCGATACAATGGAAGAAGTAGGTTTTATTTCCATCCCCTTCTTTCATCCCTCTCTTTTTACCTCACTTTCCAATAAGACATTGTTTGGATAGCCTTGGATTGGGTTGGATTCAGCCCAATCCGGGGGTAATAAAATCTCACCTGGAATTAAATTTGGCCCAGCTAAAAATTGCGTTTGGGTTGGGCTAGGAATGGGAAAATTCCGGCCCAAACCCACCGGATCGGCCATGAAAAAAAACTCGAGAGTCGCGACTGCTCCCTCTCGTGACCTCTCGCGACGACGCCTCTCCCTGTCCTCCACGATCCCTCTTGCGATCTCTCTCGCCGTCGCCTACCACTCCCAGCACGATGCCCGTCGCCCCCTCTTCTGTGAGTTTACCCCCTCCCCATTTAGGGTTTCGAAGGCTTTTTTTGATTTATGTGTACTGAATGTCTAGATCTAGCCGACGTTGGGGGACCACCTGAGAGTAGCGCTGCGCCGATGCCTGTGCTGCTCCTTTTTCCCACATATCTTCACAGATCCAGTGACAGGAGGTGTTAGTCTTTCTCAAATCGGAGCAGATCAGAGCAAGAACACAAGCACTTGGAAATCTTTGATCCAGGTACATAGCAATCTCCAATTCTTCTCCCCATCTCTTCTTTTCAACGGATCTATCTTCTTGTGTTATTTTCTTCTGTTTAGATCTTCACAGATCTATCTGCATGTTAATTTCTTCTGTTCAAATCCATTGGTAGAAGATTTTTTCTTTTGATCTGTTCCTAGATCCATGCTTGTTCCTTGTTCAATTCATAAGTTTGATAGCATTCAAAGTTTTTCTGTGAAATGCTTGTATGTGCTTTAGTGAAATGCTTGTTCCTAGTTCGTGTTATATCTATCTGCATAATTTGTTCTGTTTGGATCCATGGGTAGAAATATGCATGTGCTTCAGTTAAACTGTCTCTAATAGGCTTGACTCTTGCTTGGCTCTTAAACAGAATATTCCTTGCCACACATGCGATAACCATCCATAACCATCAAGCAAGAGCCAAACCTCCAACAGTTTGGCTCTTGCTTGGCTCTTACCATGGGCCCCACACTCCTAACCACCAAACAACCACAAAGCAAGAGCCAAGCACTCCAATGGCTTGGCTCTTGCTTGACTTTATATGATTTGACAATTGTATATTCAACGAATTTGTATTGATTCATGAATTTTAATATTAGTAATATATTAACATCTTACGAAATTAAATTTGACATTTGCGACCAAAAAATAAATAATAAAATTTTGGATTAAAAATTGCACATGACAAAAAAATAATATATATTAAAATTCAAACAGTGGTAGTGACATCATTGCAAAATACACTAAAATTAAATTTGAAAATAAATGCCTACTACGAAATTAGATAAGATACTACTTGTCGGCGTTTCCTCTGAAACGTTGCCAAATGTGCTCGATCAAATCTCTTTTTAGTTGTGTGTGTAGGTTGAGCATGGATGGCAGCATTTCTTTGAATTACATCTTCGAACAATGGCGTACCCCCAGTGTGGATCACAGGTAGTACTACCGTAGATGTGCCCAGATGATCATTGTAGTCGTAGTTCTCGGCATTGTCGTCGCGTTCGTCCTCTATGATCATGTTTGAGATATGGCAGATGGATGTCAAAACAGCTTTCCTAAATGGAAACCTAATTGAGGATGTGTATATGACACAGCCTAAAGGTTTTGTCGATCCAGATAATACTGGGAAAGTATGCAAACTTCATAAATCCATTTATGGGCTGAAACAAGCATCTCGGAGTTGAAATCTTCGTTTCGATGAAGTAGTCAAACAGTTTGGCTTCATAAAAAATGAAGAAGAGGCTTGTGTTTACAAAAAGGTAAATGGGAGTGCACTTGTTTTTCTGGTTTTATATGTGGATGACATACTTCTGATCGGAAATGATATTCCTATGCTTGAGTCTATAAAGTCCTCATTGAAAAGTAGCTTTTCTATGAAAAATTTAGGTGAGGCAGAATATATTTTGGGTATTAAGATCTACCGAGATAGATCTAAAAGGCTAATTGGATTGAGCCAAAGTACATATGTTGACAAAGTATTGAATAGATTCAACATGCAGGATTCCAAGAAAGGTATTCTGCCTATGTCACATGGCATTAGTCTTAGCAAGAGTCAAGATCCTTCGACATGTGATGAGCGGGACCGAATGAATAAGATTCCATATGCTTCTGCTGTTGGGTCTATTATATATGTCATGCTTTGTAAACGCCCAGATGTCTCCTATGCTCCAAGTGTTACGAGCAGATACCAATCAGATACAGGTGAGTCACTGGATTACTGTAAAAAACATCCTTAAATACTTGAGAAGGACTAAGGATGTGTTCTTGGTTTATGGAGGTGAGGAAGAGCTCGTTGTTAGTAGTTACACCGATGCTAGCTTCCAAACCAACAAAGATGATTTCAAATCACAATCTGGTTTTGTGTTTTGTCTTAATGGTGGAGCTGTAAGCTGGAAGAGTTCTAAGTAAGAAACTGTCGCTGATTCTACAACAGAAGCAGAATACATTGCTGCTTCTGAAACTGCCAAAGAAGCTGTTTGGATTAAAAAGTTCATCTCTAAACTCGGTGTGGTTTCTAGCATTTCAACCCCAATGGATCTCTATTGTGATAATAGTGGACCCATTGCGCAAGCCAAGGAACCAAGGTCTCATCAAAAATCCAAACATATACTCAGGCGTTATCACCTCATCCGATAAATCATGAATAGAGGTGATGTGAAGATTTGCAAAGTGTCCACGGATTTGAATGTTGCTGATCCGTTGACAAAGTCTCTCCCGCAACCAAAGCATGAGGTGCATACTAGAGCAATAGGTATTAGATACATTTGTGATTGATTCTAGTCCAAATGGGAGATTGTTAGTGATATGTCCTAAAGCAAATCACAGAGATGTATTTATCTTTGTTATATTTATGAACATTTTCATAATATGTTATTTTTGAATAAATTATCATCTTGATTTGATCAACAAGTATGTGACTTGTTCGTGAGACTCTAAATTTATTTGATGATATTATTCTAATATAGTCCCTGATCCATTATTTTTAAATAGGACATTATTGATTAATGGATCAGTGTATTTATTGATTGATGGTTATGTTTCACGGACCATGGATATAAGATATCAAATCAATAATGTGGACATATATTGGAGAATATAAGTTGGATAGACCCATTTTGAGACGCTGTTTGGATTTGTTATTTAAGTGTCACCAGTTGGTCTCAAATAATGTTCATGATTGATCCTTAGACCTAAAACCATCATAGTTTCCTATATGTGTAGTAGTATACTTTGATACTACCAAACGCTACTTTTAATTAAGTAGTAATAAAGGTAATATTCGGGTATGCTATGAGCCATGCAGAGGAATATGAATGATTAAGATGGAATTTGTATATCTCATATAATGAGAGAGATATCTCTGGGCCCCTCGATATAGATGAATTGAGAAGTGCATGGCCATGCCGTTTGTGGTTGAGTGTCAACTATGGGAAGATTAATTCACTATGAGATCGAGAAAGGATTGAACTGTACAAGGGTCACACATTTCCTACCTTGGGTTTAATCTGGTATCGTATGGCAAAAAAGTCAACATGAAGACATTATATAGGTTTGGTGATTATGATTTTTGTGTATATTTGGATAGTCATTATTTCTTGCTAGGGGCCACTACCGACTTACAATTAAGTATTTCAGGTTGTGATTAAATATACATGAACCTACAGGGTCACACACTTAACGGGTTGGAACAATGCAATTCGGATTAAGTCTATTTTGAAGTTTCTGTATCAGATTCGCAGACTTAATATTAGACTCCTTATGCATTTGGATTGGGTTTGGTATGGGTTTCCGTGTCAGATTCAAAGAATTAATATTAGACTCCTTATGCATTTGGCTTGGGTTTGATATAGGTTTTCGTATCAGATTCGAAGACTTAATATTAGACTTCTTATGCATTCGAATTGGGTTTGGTATGGGTTTTTGTATCAAACTCGGAGACTTAATATTAGACTCCTTATGCATTCGGATTGGGTTTGTTGTGGGTTTTCATATCAGATCCGGATTGGATCTGTTATGAAATATACGTATCAGATACGAAGATTTAATATTAAACTCATCCTGCAGTTCGGATAAGATTTGAATCACATCAGGAAACCTAATCTGTTAGGATTTCTTCTGCATAGCCCTATATATAGAGATGTATGATGGGTTTTGAGGATCATAAAAAAAAAGTCATAGCTACCATCTCTTTTTGATAACCCCTAAACCCTTGTCGTGTGCGTTGGTGCTAGCACACCATCGTACGACGTTCCATCCCGGTACGTGTGGATACAGGTAAAGGCGCTGCTGCAATTGCTGCGCTGATTAGAACGATCCGTGAGCGGTCGTTGTCATCTACATCTGCTGATCAGGACGATCCGCAAACGGTTGCTGTGAACATTCGATCGCTTCATCAAATCTGCTTCCGCTATTGGTAACAATCTAATCTATGATCTATTACTTGCAGCCTTCGAGTAAATTTTGAAATTCTGCTAGTGTAGCTTACTCGGTCTCCAACAGTGACGCGGGTGGTCCGATCTTTCGATGAGAACAACAATTATCGATTTATAAAGATGACTCTCATGATCCGGCTACCAACCACAAAGATGTGTCCCTTTCAGGTAGTATATGGGTTTGTTCCTCGCGCTCCTATTGATTTATTACCTTTACCATCTTCGGAAAGGGTAGACATTGATGCTAAATGACGCGCTGAACTGATTCTTAAACTGCATGAAATAACTAAGGAGAATATAAAACGTATGAATGAAAAGTACAAGATTGCTGCTAATCAGGGTAGAAAAGAAATAATTTTTGACCCGGGCGATCTTGTTTGGTTACACTTTCGAAAAGAAAGGTTTCCAGACTTAAGAAAATCAAAGTTGCTGCCTAGAGCTGATGGTCCCTTTCGAGTGTTAGAGAGAATTAACAATAATGCATACAAGTTTGACTTACCTACAGATTTCGGGGTTAGTCCCACCTTTAACATTGCAGATTTGAAGCCATATTTGGGTGAGGAAGATGAGCTTGAGTCGAGGACGACTCAAATGCAAGTAGGGGACGATGATGAGGACATAACTTCTTCTTCGGATACACGCACCTACCATAATCCTCCGCTTGTTACACAAAGACCAATAACGCGCAGCAAAGCCCGATTGTTGCATTGCCAGGTGAACTCATTCCTAAGTTTATATATATATGGTTTTAAGAATGGTTTACTACCTAATAGTGATAATATTGTGCTTAGGAACCATGAAGAGGACCAGCAAGGATGCAAGGACCAGCAAGAAGCACAAGTCGAGTTGGAGTCCGGGATTGATTCGAGTTGGAGTCTGGTTCGGTCATCCAGGAGTAGCCTGTCTTCAAACGACTATAACTCCCTCGTACAAAATCCGATTTGGACGTTCTTATAGTCCACGGAGAAGCCCACGACGAGATCTTTCCAATGGATCTAGGCCCACGTACAAATTCTTTCTGGATCGCCGGAAATTGATAAAACAAGTTTCGACCAGATTCTGATTGGGCCTAGTCGGTGCTGCATCACCTTTTTGGTTGGGTCAAGGTCCATGTATTGAGTTAGAGTCTGAATAGGGAAAGAGTCCATGTCGGTTTCAGGTTTTCTTACCTGGCCACCGACCTCTTTTACCTCCTCTATATAATCTGGCTGAACCATTAGGGTTCGGCGGGTTTTGTTTAGTCATAGTCTTTCCTTCGTGAAGCTATTGAGATATTCTTCTTGGTCGGCTAGATCAACATCAATATCTGTATTCGGAACCCCAACTCTTCATCGTGATTCAACCTATATTTGGTCAAACTGCTTGTTTATCTTGTTCTTGCTTGTTCTTCGATTGCTTGCAGGAATAGATCTTCGTGATCAGGTCGATCGTGCTTCTAGTTCGGCCGATAACAATCCGAAGTTGGTTCAGCGATTGCCAGGGCGTATCAGTTGTGTACAGTTGGTAGTCGGATCGTGAGAGTCGTCTTCACAAATCGATAATTGTTGTTCTCATCGAAAGATCGGATCGCCCGCGTCACATTACTAACCCCAATGGATGTCATTTTTACAGGTAGGTGCAAGGAGTTGGAAGGAGAATGTGCTGAAGACATAGATCTCCAACTTTGCTATGCATGCCCAAAGTCAGTGTTGCATCCAGAGGATGGAATGTACCAGTCTGGCCACTTTACTAGTTATAGGTATTATAACTAGACTAGTATCCTTATTGTCTGGCAGTAAGTAGGTTTGAACTTTGCAAAAAAGTTGACCACAATGCTCGATATGGGCAGCCTGTTCCCATGTAGATATGCTATGTTATTAACGTCTTGTTGAACAAAAACAAATTTCGTCGATGAAGAACAAACTAAGGGCCTGTTTGGAAGCCCAGGATTTGGCCCGTTTCCGAGTGGATTTCGTGGGCTGGAATTAGGATCTGGACTAGATTTAGGAATGCGTTTGGATAGGCCAGGATTAGGAAATCTAACCAGGCTAGGAAGCCCAATCCCCCCAGGTTTGAAAATTTTGGCTGAGAGGCCCGGAAATCAAGCCTGGCATTCTCGTGTCGTCCTCGCTCCACCTCCTCACCCGCGTCGCCGCCCGAGCACTGCTTCCGCTCTCGAGCCATTGTCGCCGCCGTAGACCAGATCTGTGCCCCCAACTCCCGCCTCCTCCGCTCTCCCTCTCTTCTTGTTCTCTCTTCCTCCTCGATCTCCCCTTTTTCTTCTCACCCCCAATCTCCACGATCTCCGGCATCGACGATCTTCACGATCCTTCTTCATCAGCCGAGCTCCAACTCTCCAGCATCAACGACGAGGTATCTATATCTTTGTATATGTCTCAGATCTCCTCTCTATGCATTTTCTTGGTTGGATGACTTAAAATCTGTGTATATGTGTGTGTGTTTGATTTGACTTCAGTGGCTGAATGTGTTATGCAAATTCATCTTCACTGACTTATAAGATAAGTTAAAAAGAGGGATTTTAGCCAATCATGGAGGCAATATGGTCACGAGTGGGATCTCTTGTGGACTGATAGCAATTTCTGGCTAGTTACAAAAGCTTTTGAATCTTGAATCTGGAATCTTGCTAGTCATAAGTTCTCTCTTGATAGAACATGCAGTACAGAGACAATATACATGCTTTAAGAAAAATGTGTTGATATTGCTAAACATGTAGTACAGAAAATATGTTGCAAAATGAGAACTTATAACTAGTTGGAACAGATAATAATACTAGTAACTTTCTTCTAGCAAGTCCTTAAGTTGTGGTTATTAACCTAAGGCATCTAGCAGCATATATGATCTGGAACTTTCTAGATGGCATCCCTTTTGTCGTGGTGAAGCGTATGATTTGTTCTTAAAGCATTGTTTCTTGAAGCTTATGAATTAGTGCTATAAAAATTCTTGCCATCCCTTGTGTCGTGGTGAAGCGTACAAAATTAATGGAGTGATCACCATGCACTAATTCATTAATTAAACAAGTTAGCTCGAGGTTAGTTGAAGTGTTTGAACGCAAAGTTGGCAGTCCATTCTTGAAAGATTAGCATATGATTTGTTCTTAATTGTCACTAGTGCTACTGCTGCATTTCTTTTATCCATGTTGCAATTACATGCATGCGTACCTACCAAAAGCCGAAGTTGAGATTAGCTATTTATCCTTTGGTTGTATTGTTTTGCTCTGATTGCGATTTCTGTTGTCTATTTTTGCATAGTGAAGTTGTTGTTCTATTTCTCTATCAGGACACTACATGCTGCTATAGGCCAAAAATTATTACTACTCAAGATTGGAAAATGCTAATCAACGGCCATTTAAGCCAAGGGGTCCAAGGGGGATTAAGCCAATGAGGTTGTGTGTGCGTGCGCGCTCTCTCTCGTATGTGTTGTGGGGGTGCGGGGTTAGGGGGTGGGGTTGTGTATAGATTTCACACTCCTATGCTCCCTCTGTTCTGCTATCAACAGTATACCTTGTCTATGCTTGCCCCTTGAAATTCTCTGCGCTGACAATACTTTGAAGTTAGTTTTATCCCTAAACATAGGGGCTCTGGTTTATTGCTCTTCTAGAGCTTTGTTAGAATAGCTTCAATTGTTGGTTTGCATTATTGTGCCTCATATGGATTTTTTGTAGGTTGAGCTCTTCGCAGGTGTCGTTCCCATCTTCTACCAAGCAGGATGGTTTCTTTTGAGATGAATGATCTAAAAAGTATGAACCCAACATCATTCTCTTCAGATTATTTTTCAATTTCTATTCCTTTTTGTTTGATGGCAACATCAATCATTTGCTTTAAACACCAAAAATGGGTTTGATTTTGATTAGGTGAGCCACATCTAATGAAATACAGAGAGGTCACTGAATTTGTTTGTATTATAAGTGTTGGCTTTCTCATGCATATCCTGTATATATCATTACAGTTCCAAGCATCTAGTTCATGACATGATCAATTTAATCAAGCATCTAGTTAATGAAATACATGATTTCCGATTAATGGTGGAGAACCAAGTTGCTGTGATCAATTTAATCAAGCTCTTGTGCTGATTGTGAGTTGAAATCTCGAAGTTGAATCATGGTTTTACTCCTATGTATTTATTGTAATTTTTAAATTTTTGTTCGTTTGTCAGAACAGATGATCCTGAAGTTATCAATTTTAGTGTTTGTGGTTCAATTCCAATATTTTGAGCAATCCTTTGGTATCTCTGTTTGTTGTGATTGTATCTTTGCTGTTGTCTCTGGATCAGTTCTTTGAATCTTGTGATGCATTGAATCAATTCTCTTGACTTACAGTTGCATTGCAGTTCTGACTATTATTTCTTTCGCTTAGTACCTGAACTTATCTCTATTATTTTCTTGTAAATTTGGCTAAGAGATCATAGTCTAGATTGTTTCAAATGTTTCTTGAAATTTTTTTAAAATTTTCGAAATTTTTCTATTTTTTAAAATTTTTTTGGTTGGCCCGGATTTTTATCCCATTCCTTCTCAAACCAAACACAAATCAGGATAAATTTACCGATAGTATTTTTTCCTGGGGGATTTTTGGATTACCAAATATCCTGATCGGATAAAAATCTCAGGATTTTTATCCATAACACCCAAACAGGCCCTAATTGAAACATGCATACCCCTCTTGACCATGCTTATTAATTAACCTTAACTAACTACAACAGCACAAAGTTGATGGAAATACCTAATCAATCTTTTAGTTAGCACAAAGTTTCTGGGTGTCTTGTAGCTGGAATTAAGTTAAGGGCAATTACATATACTAGCAGATGAAGCACGCTTTGTTGCGCCCAAGGATGTGATGCCAATTGTGCTAACAAAGAACAGGAAGCCTACAACTACTTCTTTAGGCATCAATTTACTCTATCGCCAACCCAGTGACACAGAGGTACAAATCAACCCGATGAGAAGGCAACTCAACTATACCAAACAATATATTTTAGGCTTGCACATCATACAATCTGATATGAAGATTCCTCAGGAATGTGTTTTGGAGGTCTTGTCAGCAACATCATCAGACTTGGAATTTGCAAATTTAACAATGAATGAGTTAAAAATTTGAAAAACAAGACAAAACAAAATTTTTAATGATGATTGCTGTACCAGGAACATACCGTCAGATAATATCAAGAAAACAAAATGAAACTAACTACACCAGCCAGTGATATGGGATTCGTGTAAAAATGAATGGTACAGATTAGTGCATCTAAATGCTAAATAGTTCAATAGGGTTGAGAATAGAAAATCCAAACAGAACAAAATGTTCCCCATCTAAAGAAACAAAAAGTTGTGGCATAAGATGATACAAGGGGAAAAAATGTCTTTTACCAGATTCATCTGAAGGAGCCATCAGGTGTGGAGATAAGCACAAGCGGTGTGCAAGACTTGACCGATACAACCACCTGTGCAGAGTTAAACAAAAATAACAAATCAAAAGAAAAGAGCAATAAGCTCAATAGAAATATGTGAATTCATACAAACAATACCAACAATAAGTGTAAGCTAAAGCCAATGATGATACTGTGCAACTCCTAGATGACATAGTGAAGGGTATGGCCAAGTTTCAAACACATGCATCTACCGTTTTGCATCAATGAGACTCAATAAAAGAAGGGGAAATAGTGTTTTCTCAATAGGAGGAAGATGATGTAATGCTGGAGGATTAAGCGACACTTATTTTTGTAGAGATGGCCTAGAAAGAGAGTAGTGCTGCAGAATTGTTTTCTACAGTTACAAAGTTTCCATCCCCACAAACCACAATTCCAAATGCAAAGTATCTAATTCTGACATCCACAAACACAATAACAGCTAATTCTACTCTGATGTATATATAAGAGTTTAGTACAACCTAATTCTTCTAGTTCAAAATCCCATCATTTCTTATAATTGGTAGGATTATAGCTGAGAGATATTAAAGAAATACATTTGGAGTAACAACCAGTGGACAAAACAGCCCAGCCAAAACATAACATGCACACAGCAATCACTGAAAAGCCAAGCCAATAGGCAAGGCAACTGAGATTTCTCAGCCTTTGCTCAGGCTCGTACGGGGGGATAGTAAATTCAGTGCACCGGCTACAAAACAAGAGCCCCTCTCCTCTTCTCTCTTCTCTAATAAATTTGATGTTCATCAGTGGGTTGGTTGTTCTAGGATAGGATTCCTGTTGCTCTGGAAGCATCAATATTACTAACTTTGGCTTGTGCTGCTCTTCCAGCCAGGGACCAAAACATTACAGATGTAAGTACCCACCAATTTTAATTTAATTTTGTCATCACTATGGTATGGAGTATATCTTGTTTCTTCACTCCACGTCACCACGTATGGTTCTTAGTTTCCTTGTGGTACCGTCCATCGTTTCAATCACAAACATTTATGTACAATTAATTATCTGCAGGCTCAATTCTATCTTATTTGTTGCTGCTTCAGACCATCTCTTGCATGCAGAAGCTAGCTTTTACTCTCTCAAGTAATCAGCCGGAGCAATTTTGGAAACCTTAAGGTACTCCCTTTCCTATCAAGTTGTAATAAGATAACTAGTTCGTCTAAGTGACACAATTACTGTCTCTGGAAGTTGCAACATGTGTACATTGTCTGGGTAATCTATATATCAACGAAAAGATGCATGCAACTTGACACTAGAGACACACACTCTTGTAACAACTCTTTATATTTTTTTGAGGAAATCTTAACATCTCTTTAAGTTGTTAAGCATCTCTCTTAATTTTTTTGCAAGTTAACATTACTAACAGATTCATTAGGAATCGAGGAAGAATTTCACCCGTTGGAACCAAACAATGTAGCTGTTGCATGCAACTGAAGGTACCGGGCTAGACTATAGTTATATGAATGATATGATGGCAAGAGTGACATACATTGGCCAGCCATGTGTTGATGCGCAGGTGTGTGCATTTTTGTCATTGGCATTGGATCCTCTTTTTTTTTTTTTTTTTTTTTTTTTGTGAAGGCAACTCTTTGGCACAAAAGAAAACATAAAACCTCTGTATGACTAGATCTTGCCACAAAAGTCTCCTTTAGACGTCGAACCAAGTTAATCAAAGAACCAAACAGAAGCCCAATTCAACTAATTCCATTGGTCTTTAATTCATCATCCTGTGCTCCACCTACCTACTGCCAATATTTGAATCCAGCAACCAACCATGCAGGCTACAAAAACTTCCCACGAAGTATAATCCTTTGAAAACTGAAAATGCAAATGTGATTTTGAAAAGAAGAAAAACTCCAAACGCATGTCCACAAATGCGTAGATCATATTCCAAGCAATCAGTTGGTATATTAAACTAAGCACATACAGAAGAGAAATCCAACAACAACTAGAAGCAAGGAGAGGGTCCAATAAATTCCAAGAAAGACTGGTGGGGGCCATCCATGTCATCAAGAGCCTCACCTTCCAAGTTCCAACCCAAAGTTAAAAATGAAAATTCCATGATGCAAGAGAGCACAAGTAGTGCTGCTGCTGCTGCTTCCTCTTGCTCTACTGCAACATACAGGCATCTCACCACTCTGTTTGGTGCTAGGACTGATGGTTAGTGTTGTTGTTCTTGCTCTTGTGCTCCCTGCATTGCAACTGCTAGTACTAGTAAAGTGCGGCAATGCACAACCATCCCCTGGCTTCTACCCAAGCACAAGATTCAGGGCACAGCCATTCTACCGTGAGTTCAGCAACCTGTGGGGGCCCCAGCACCAGTCCGTCGCCTCCGACCAGAACATCGTCACCATATGGCTCGACAAGAACTCAGGTTGGTTCTTTGACTTGTGATCTGCAGAGTACTTACTTGAGAAATAATATTAACAACATTGCTCGTCAATGTCGATTAACTATGTTTTTTGGAAATGAAATGCAGGGAGCGGATTCAAGTCGAAGCGGCCGTTCAGGAGCGGCTACTTTGGAGCCTCCATCAAGCTGCAGCCTGGGTACACTGCAGGAGTCATCACTGCCTTCTATGTACATTTATAAGCATTCCAGCTTGCCTAATTGCTGTGTTCTTTAATTGTAGTTTCTGCAACCAATTTTTTGCCTTGACTAATGAGCATTTGGCTTTGTGTGTGCTATTGTGTAGCTATCCAACAACCAGGCGCATCCGGGGTTCCACGACGAGGTGGACATCGAGTTCCTCGGGACGACGCCGGGGAGGCCCTACACGCTGCAGACCAACGTCTACATTCGGGGCAGCGGCGACGGCCGGATCGTCGGCCGGGAGATGAAGTTCCATCTCTGGTTCGACCCCACGGCGGCGCTCCACAACTACGCAATCCTCTGGAGCACCACTGACATCATGTGTGTAAATATACGCTACTCTTAAGTACAAAATTACCACTTCAACTACTGTTTAATACTTAGTAGTACGTACATGCGCAGATTCTACGTGGACGACGTGCCGATACGGCGGTACCGGCGGGAGAGCGACAGCACGTTCCCGCTGCGGCCAATGTGGCTGTACGGCACCATCTGGGACGCGTCGTCATGGGCCACCGACAACGGCAAGTACAGGGCGGACTACCGGTACAGCCCGTTCGTGGCGCGCTTCTCAAGGTTCGTTGTCCGGGCGTGCTCGCCGAGCTCGCCGCCACGGTGCCACGCGCCGCACCCGTCGGCAGGCGGGCTGGGGCTGAGCGGGCAGCAGGACGCGGCGATGCAGTGGGTGCAGCAGCACTACATGGTGTACAACTACTGCCGCGACCCCAAAAGAGACCATTCCCTCACTCCAGAGTGCCGCCGCGCCCATTAATTTGTGCCGTGCCAACTTATAAATGATCTATCTATAAATACATTTATTTGCTCAAATTTTTCCATGATTAATTCGAGGACAAAATGCAAGTTTAATTCGTGGGCATTGCTGTAAGATTACAACTTAGAAGAGGTATTGCACTATATATAGTCTAGGTAACTGCAGGTCATTTCTTGGGATGTCTGTAAAATGGATAGGATTAGGATGTTTGTGTGCCACATGCATAATAATTCTTCTTCGTTTTCAGAGGGAAACTCGATCCAAAGAGGCATTCTTTGCATTTCGACACACACTTTATAGTATGCAAACAATAGAATAAAACATGCTCGCTTCAAATTTGTAACAGAAGAACACATTCCAACATAAAAGCATGTATCACATTACATGCTTTACACAATTGGCGCAAAAGAGAGAAGAAAGCTTCCGAACAGGGACTTACATTTGCTCAAGGCAAGTAGAAGAAGCCTCGGCATATCCCCACAAACTTTATATAGATGTAGATATTGGCAGACCTTGATTACTTACTGAATTAATAGGTGCTGCTCTTGAAAGGGATGGCCCTGATCACTACCTGGTGGTACACCGCCGCAAGCGCTGCCCCGACGAACGGGCCAACCCAGAAAATCCACTGCGATGCCATTAACAAATTACTATTTCTTTGTCAGTATAATATTAACGAGATGCATGAATTAATTACATACGTGGCCATTCCAGGCGTGAGGCCTGTTGTAGATGATGGCAGCTCCGAGGCTCCTCGCGGGGTTGATGCCGGTGCCGGTGATGGGGATGGTGGCCAGGTGCACCAAGAACACCGCAAACCCAATTGGCAGCGGAGCCAGGATCTAACATATATTACATAATATAGTCACTACCATATTTATATTATATCGATAAACTGATCGATGACACCGCTAGTTAGCTTACGGGGACGTGGGAGTCCCTGGCGTTCCTCTTGGCGTCGGTGGCGGAGAAGACGGTGTACACAAGGACGAAGGTGCCGATGATCTCGGCGCCGAGGCCGTCGCCCTTGGTGTACCCTGGGTTCACGGCGTTGGCGCCGCCACCTGTGCCGTCGTACAGGCCCTTCTGGAAGGCCTTGACGACGCCGGCACCGCAGATGGCGCCGAGGCACTGCATGACCATGTAGTAGAGCGCCCTCGACAGCGACAGCTTCCTCGCCAGGAACAACCCAAACGTCACTGCTGGGTTAATATGCCCTCCTGCAGGCATGCACGCAACATACTAACATGTGTGTGACCAAATGTTTATATATAATATGTATGTAGTACCGGAGATGCCGGCGGTGCAATAGACGAGGGCGAAGATCATGCCGCCGAAGGCCCAGGCGATGCCCTGGATGCCGACGGTGGAGCACTTGGAAGGGGATTTATTGACGCCCATGACGGTGAGGATGCTGATGTAAAGGAAGAGGAAGGTGGCCACGAACTCGGCGATGCCGGCGCGGTAGAAAGACCAGGAAGCCAGCTCCTCGGCCTCGAACAGCGGCGCCGGAGGAGGCTCCTGGTAGTCCCGGGCAACGTCGTCGTGGGTCTGAGCGGCCGTCCCTATCGGCTGCCGCTCCTGGAAGCGGTTGACGCCCAGGCGCACGTCCTCCTCCTTCCCTTCCATTTCAGTTTTCGGGGGTCGGCTACTAATTGTCGAGAGGTTTTGAGTTTTTGAGCTGTGGGAGAGTGAAGGGGCCGAGGCAGCTTTTATAGACAAGAAACACAGGTTCAGGTTCGAAACTTATATTTTCTTATTTCCCTCAATGGCTAATTGTAACCATAAATTAAATTAGTGATATACTAACTAACTGGTACATCCTACAGACAGCAAATGTGGCGTAGGCCGGAGCCGCTGCTTCATCGCTGGCCACAACCGCAACTGCAACCTCGCATGCAAAATAAAATTAGCTGCACAGAAAGAGAAAGGTGCTCCCCTATAAAAAATGACACCGGCAAAACCACTGACCTGTTGCCACCTGTTAATCGAGAGGTCTTCTGCTTCCTCTCTCTATATGATGACCGGCGAGTGCTCTCAGTTCTCACACTATTCCCAACTCAATCCAAATTGTGTAAACAAAATGACCTAGTGTTCCACATGAAAATGATATTGCCCCTCAAATTAAGACCAGTCAGTCAGTTGGATACCTCTGCTTATTAGAACTCCGCAAAGAAACCTCCCTTGCAAGAAAATGATACCTCTACAGAGGTTTTTTTCAATTCATAGGTACCACATTTATGTCTAGTTGGGAGCTACGGGGTACCATGATACCCCTTTTCTTCTGTGATGACACATTAACCTACCTGTCTTATACAATGGTTCACAGCACATCATCAGGACCTAATTAAGGATACCTTACAAATCAGTGCAGACGCTACTGTCTCCAGTCAGAAAATATTGTGTCACTACTGTTAAATACAATTTACTAAAGTAATGACTCTTTCTAGGGCCACAAAGTAAGCTCAGTTATGATGAGCTTTCCGGCGATGTAGCTTTCTTTGGAGGAGCTTGCACATGCGTGCAGACCCTCTCTGGCCCTCCTTCCGACCAGAGATTTCGTATCTCCCCTCTTCTCCAGCCAAGCCCTAAGAAGATCCCTGAAACAAGTATGGATGTTTGTTGGAATACAGAAACACCTCAAGGATGAAGGTTGGCCCCACTAACCAACCCAGTACATGAAGAACTTGGAAGCTGCCAATTTCAGTGTGCACCAACTGCTACTTACCTATTGTGAAAGGCACAATGTAAAGAAGAGCAGGTTGCCCGTTCGCTTCCATAAGGTTCAAGGCAACGTATGTAATAAGAAGTCCTGAAGAGAGCAAGCAAAAATATAGCAAGTTAAATGAGAAGTGAATAGCACATGTTCAATTATTCATTCCTTGGTAATAGGTAAGTAACCCCCTTCATCTCCAAAGTCCTTCAAGAGGGACATTTCTCCTCCATTCTGACACGAGAGACATTTTTCTTCCACGTTATTAAGAGAAATTTAAGTGGCAAAACGTCACTAATTACATGACAGCTACCATTTCAAAAAATTAGTCCATCATTTCCAAAGGAAGGATTAAGCACATCCGCTCAATGTTGTAATCAAACAGGTAGCAACGATGCACGGCAAACTCTCTATAGCTTTGCTTTCTGTACAGTAATTGGATGACAGCATTCAACATACCAAGTAAATAAGACTTTAGGTGTGTCACACAATGGATGAGAAAGTCATTGCCATCCATCGAAATCAGTCAAGCAGAGGGAGTTAACAACGAGGCTAACTGTGTGCAAAGAAATTCTTAAGCGAGACAGTAAAACATCATAGGTCTAACTGTGTGCAAAGAGACTAAATGGAGGAAAGAGTAAAACATCATTTCCTCATACTACTAGGTGTATCTACTTTCCTCCCATGGAAAAGTATGTTTGCCATTTTCTGTGCATCAGCAAATAATTTATATTGAGTTTACACCATAGGCCTTACTTAGAAGTGTTTGTCCTTCTAACCCTCCCTCCCTCAAAAGATAGAAACTTTTAACAATGCTGAAAACATGCAGAAGAGTGTTGTTTTATTTGGTGAGAAGTGCATGGATGTGTAGTTAAGACTTCGATCTCTTACCAGAACCATAAGCCACCATTGACCACAAAAAGTAACCAGAAGGCAAGCTCTTCCTGGCAGCCCAATCATATCTAAAGAAAAAGAAAAAGAAAACTAAATGCAGAGCCCAAAAACCAAATTAACAAAGCATACTAAAAAATAGCAAAACAACCATTAGAAAGAGCATTAGAGCAGTAATATTGAAACACAATGAATAGCAGTGCAGAATACTCTTCTCAAGTTTTCAGCAGTAATTTCATATCTAACGTGCTCGCTGGTCTTCACATGAAAGAATGATTTGGCAAAACTAACCTTAATGCAAATGCAATTAACAGCCCAGGAAGAAGGATATCACCAAAGCCTATGATGCTGTATCCACCCCATGGATCAAACATTCGTGGGATTTTTAGCAACATGGGCACACCATCTTCATCAGTCTTATCACCACGTGCAACCTATTATGAGTAGAGCACCAGCATAAATAGCAAGCCTAGAGAATTGCAGCAGCAAATATCACAACAGCCTTCGATAATACTTACTACAATCATCACACTTTCATGAAACAACTTCTCAGAGAAGAAAACCCAGAAGATGTCATACAAGAAGGCACAGCTGAGAAGAACTGAACCCACCTGATCATGACCAGCAGGTAAACGAAATTAATAACAAAATAATTCTAAAAAAAACTTGCACCAAAATAATTCTCCACCACAAAGAAAGTGGAAGTCAAAGAGCAATTAGATTACCTTGAGGTTAGGTACTCTAACAATTTGGATGACAGTAATGATTAGTGCAATACCCTGAAGTACAAACCTTGATATTAGTTGACACAGACAATTTCAATAGAACATGCTGAAAATTACAAAGAATGGCACTTACAAGAATATCTTGCCCAATCCAAGCATAGGGAAAACGGCGATAAACAGCCCATAGAACAGCAAATACAATGCAAAATGGACAAACGACCAATGTAAGGTATGAAACAGCTCCAAAGAATGGTATTTTCACAAAAGATTCTGCAGCAGGCTTAAACCATCTGAAAGATTCATCACTTTTAGTCAGTAATAGTCAAAATATTTTCTCAGGGTCATAAAGCCACAACTTAAGAGATGGCTGGAGGAGTTCCAGAAAAGACTGCTTAATTCAACACACACTGAAGCAACACCAGTGTACCTTGATAACAGAGCCACCAAGCATGTTTGCAGACCCTGAAGAAACAAACAAAGAAAGAACATAAGTTTATGAAAGACGATGCACCAAGAGATTAACCAACTACCAGTTTGCATATCAAATTATCAATCAAACCAGTACAATTGATGTCAGTTCATTGTAGTAGGCACAGATTATTTTGCTTGCCATTTGACAGTAATCACAAAGCTCTAGCTCAAAAACAGCAATACTTCTACCATGTATAAAGATTCAGAGCAATCAATGTTCATTTATTGATTAAGCAGATATTAAATGTTATGTGGTATCATAACTGTACTAAAAGTAAAAATGACTGAAGATGAAATTGCACCTCTACACCACCAATGCAGAAGATAACCACCAGAAGCTCCAAAAACCAGTAAGACATCAGCTGGTACAGCATAATCAAGAAACACGATGCAATCACAACAAACAATATCGCCGATGTCACGCTGATATCTACCATACCGCTAGAACCTCCAGCCTCGACATTAAGTGAGACTTCATGGCCATCCTTTACAATTAGTGCATTTGTTAGTGCCTCTTTTTAAGTAGGTGACAAAACAAAACATCAGGGCATTAGAGATCGAAACCTTCAAGAGCTTCTCCTGTTCACTAACTGCTTCTCTAGCATTCCATGCTGACCAGTACGACGCACACAGGACGGTACCAACAGCCATAAGCCATAGAAACACCTCTGCTACATCGACTGGTGGACGATCTGGAGAGTATAGCTGCACAGAAACTAATGGAAGACATAGAGATATGTCAATAAGCTAATACAAAAAGTAAAAGCAAATCCAGGCAACAAAAGTAAACTCCCTTATTTTGACATGAAATGTGGGTGACTTCAGGGAACAAGCGAATTAATGAGTTAACAAGTTACCTGAGTTGCCATGTGTAAGAAGTGTCTGTAAAGTGACACCTGAATCTTTTGGCAGAAGAACTGCAGGTATATTTATATTTAAATCTGTTTCATTTTGTTCGCAGACCATCTTGTATAGCTCTGCGGGATAGATGCATGAGATAAGTGGCATCAAATATGTGACAAGAAAACAAGTAATAAACTACAGGTGCACTTATAAATATGCAAGTTTTCATATATTAATGTATGCATTATTGAATCCATGTGCTTACAAGCATACATGTATGCATTACTACATAGCCACATTCATAACACTGCAGCAAAGGGGAAAAATTCAAAAATATTGGATGTGTTGGATTTGTGTATGAAACCCAATATTTTAGACGAAATATTGTCGTGATGTTATCAATCAAGGAAGACAGAATAAGAAGAATGTTAAAACAATGTGGCAATGTAAAAATCAAGGTGAATTGTACACAAGAATTCATGTAAAAAATAGACTCCAGAGATACCTACGAGCAAGGTTTTCAGAACCGTAATTTGGATTGTGGGATCTAACATCTCTACAATTTTCGATCCAGATCACTAGTTGGATCAAAATCGGGTAGGATCGTATAAGATCAGGATCAGGATCCAGATCTTAGGATCACTAGAATCATGATCCTGTTCCGATCCAATCTGATCCTAGATTTTGATTGTTTATTTGCTTTTTCATCACTTCCATCACATGATTAGTAAAAGAACTACTACAATCTTTGTTTGTGGTTGTTATATTTTACTATTTGTAACATAAATTTTGTCATATCATGTTAAAATGTGAAAACATCAACAGTTAGTCATACATGAACATGCACTCCATATACTAGTTCTATTTATTTATATTTATAGGAGGCATACATCTTTTGTTGAATTGTGAAACAAATATAACTAAATTTAATATACACAAATACAACTAAAAGATAAAAAAAACAAATTAACCTTCATAAAATATTAATTTACATAATATATTTATATTTCATAATTTTGGTAGAATCGTGATACTACGATCCGATCTTGTCAGACAAAAAAGATCCTATATAGGATTCCAAATCATGATCCTGTTCCGATCCAATCTGATCCTAGACTTTGATTGTTTATTTGCTTTTTCATCATTTCCATCACATGATTAGCAAAAGAACTACTACAATTTTTGTTTGTGGTTGTTGTATTTTACTATTTGCAACATAAATTTTGCCATATCATGTTAAAATCTAATAACATTACAGTTAGTCATACATGTATGTGTACTCCATATACCAGTTCTATTTATTTATGTTTATAGGAGGCATATATCTTTTGTTGAATTAATAAAATGAAGATCACTAAATTTAATATGCACAAATACAACTAAAAGATAAAACAAACAAATTAACCTTCAAAAAATATTAATTTACATAATATATTTACATTTCATAATCTTGGTAGAATTGTGATTCTATGATACGATCTTTTCACTTTTCAGACAAAAAAGATCCTATCTAAGACCCCAATCGTGAGAACCTTCACATGATTAGTAAAAGAACTACTACAGTCTTTGTTTTTCGTTGTAGTATTTTACTATTTGCAACATAAATTTTGCCATATCATGTTAAAATCTAATAACATATGCAGTTAGTCATAATTGAATATGCACTCCATATACTAGTTCTAATTATTTACATATATAGGAGGCATATATCTTTTGTTGAATTATGAAACAAATATCAGTAAATTTAATATACACAAATACAACTAAACAATAAAAAACAAATTAACCTTCAAGGATATAAATTTTGGTAGAATCATGATTCTATGATATGATCTTGTAAAACAAAAAAGATCCTATGTAGGATCCCAATCCTAACAACCTTACCTATAAGAGCCAAAAGAGGACTTAATTTTATCATAGATGGTTATGGACCAAAGAGAAGAAAAGAATAAATGCCTTAGGGCTTCACCAAAAAAGGTAAAAAGAACTTCCTAGCAATCAAAGGTGCTATTTATATAGGAAGGTAAATTATTGAGCTGATATCATTTTTCCAATAGATTCCTTCACTAGTCAGACTGCATCCAAACGAGCATCAGGTGTAGCCAAAGAAACATGGTAAGCATTATATGTAAGATCTTTACATCAAGCAAATTGAAAATAGGAAAGAGACATACCATGGAGGTGGTTTATGATTATGATACCAGAAGCACCAGCAGCTTCTGCAAACTTTGCTTTTCTAGTAAACTTGCATTTTCCCCTTTGCACTAAAAGAACATCTCCAGAAACCTAGAAACAAGGAAGATGCCTATCACTGGGATAAACATAGGGAAAAAAAAAAGAAAAGATAAATAACTATGAGTCATTTGAAGAAAAGTAACCTTCTCCTTAAGAGGGCTGCAGCAATCAAAAGGGTCTGCCAACACGAGTTTAGTTCGACTAGCATGCTTTTGCTTTGACTCTATTTTGGGACCAAACCGAGCACCAACACCAACAAACTCCTCATCCTCTTTGTTATTCACCCAACTTTGCACTTTTACCTTATAGAATAGAGTGAAAAGAATACATGAGTGGAGAGAATGAAAGCAGAATAATTTATCATGTGAGAGTAAAGAGTTGTGGGGAAGGGGGAGAGTAGATAGCGCTCTAAGACAGTATTAAATCATTTCGTCATGCTGATATGAACCATAGACATCAAGCACAACACACTGGGTCCTGGCTCACTAAGTGCTCACATATCAACAAATGAACAAACTTCAGCCAGGTCAGGTGTAATAGATCCTGGGAGGCTGGGACCAAACTGCTTAGCTAACCATAATGGCCATCTGATGTGAGAACAATCCACATATGGCACCGCATCAAATTTGACATCTATCATAGCGTAGTCTATATAAGCTAAAATAAATACAATTCAGATCTTGACTGGTAGATGGCCACTGAGGGAGGCGACAGAAACATCAGTTCTAATTTTTAAACCTCAAAACACCAACCATCTTGCAAAATTTCTGACACGCACAAGTACACATTCAGCGATCATAGCTCCAGGAGCATTCACTTGAAGTCTGCAAGCAGGTCAAACGGAAAGCCACCAATCAGCTCGAAATGATGGAAGAACCAGTCCCTGGCTGGCTAATACTGCAGATTGAAAATCTCCCCGATCCGAATCCCACAAGACAGCAGATCGTCGAGAGGCTCTCATAGTCTCACTCCGATGAGCCTATTCAAGAAAAAAAAAAAGCAGGTCGCACCAGCACGAAATCGTTGGAGCAGCCGGGAATCCTGGGGGATTCGTTGTCGGGGTGGACGATGTCGCCGGCGGATGCAGCCCCCGCGAGCGACGCGGCTACCAGCAGCAACGCGGCCACAACCGCCATCTCTGCACCCGCCGACCGACGTCAGTAAGTAAGTAGGTTTGCAAAGTTGGGGTGGAGGAACTGTGGAAACTGCTTGATGGTGATCGGGCGGTGCGTATGGTTCAGGATATGGACTCCTGTTATGTTAAACAGTTGCGCTTCCTTCCTCTTTCCCTCCCCTCCTCCTTCTCTCCCCCTTCCCGCTCCGTCCTCTCCGACCCCCCTGGATGCCGATGCTCCGGCCTCCTCCCTGCTTCCTCGCCGCTCCTGAAACGTGCTTGTGGCTTGTTCTCCATCACCCTCCACCCTGCTGCGGTGCTCCTGGAGCCACCAGGCCTGTACCATGTCAGGGCTTTCTCTAAGTTATGATTTTGGATGTTCATTTGATGAATTCATGTGGTTAGCTCAATTTCTTCTTGCAATGCCTTCGTCTCTGGTTGGCGTTTCTTGGATCGGGGGTTCTTGAGTTTCCGCCCCTGTTTTCTCTTCTTACGCTGGCAAAAATTGCAAGAAACATACAAATTGTACTCTGTTTTGGCCATCCAAGAAACAATGGTGTCGTGGTGCTGCGCAGTTGTATCCGGTTTAATGTGATCTTTATGATCTCCCTGTTTCATGTTCAGAGATGAGTTGAGTCATCTGATCCATAAGGTGCATGCAGAATGTTTGATCTCCCTGGGTCCCTGTTCGTCATGCTATTGCTGCTTAAATCCTTAAGGCAACCATCAACCTTCCTTTATTCTGTGCCAGTATTCAACATATTCTATTTTCTGTCTTTAATATGGACCTGTTGTTCCATATTCATTTTGGTCCATTTGCTGTTCAAACTCAAACCTTATTTTGTTGTGTACTTGCTTGCTGACTGACTTGATTGACAATTACATTATACACAAGAGATGCATCATGCATCTTCAGTATTGAGACATATTTTGTTTGTGTATGTTGTCCTCAGTGATTTTCTTTGTTTTTCAGTGTAAAGGTTTTCATATCAATCAGTTAAGAGTTATCCATGATCAGCATCATGCTTTGAATCATGGGTTGTGTGTATATGGAGGTAACATTGGATGCTTTTCTACAAATTGATGCACATTAGTCCAAATTTTTCTTAGCACTAAGTTCTTTTGCAGCTCCATGTTTGTCTGGCTCTAAGTTTCAATTGATAGAAAATTAAATTTAACGCTGGCTACTATTCATTGCTTGCTTGCTTGCTTGCTTGATAATCTATCCAGTATGTCTAAAAGGTGTACATAACATTTTATCCTAATTGTAGGTAAGTCTTGGGTTCTTTCTTTGTTTTTTTAGCGGCTTATTTTCTGGACATGTGGACTCACCAACCCTAGCTCAATCAGTCTTCATATGATGTTAGCGAGTGATGAATTGCGCAATTGCACTAGAGTTGTTTGGAATGTAGCTTGCACTAGTTCATATTGTGAAGGTTTGTTTGTGCAATTCGACTGTGGTTATATTGATGTGGGAGCCATCCCTCCTAATTCTACTGGTTCTGTAAGTGAAGCCTTGGTGGTCTATTCTTCCGAATGTCTTTCTATGTTATGCAAAAGGACTTAACAAAGGGCACAAATATCTTTTTGTTTCATTGTTTCAATCTGTTGAAGAGATCTAACCAACCTGTTGTAGGTGTTAAGCATCGTGCGTGGGTGCTTGAAGGATCTACCAACATATCAAAATGCCTGGGTGCCAACTGTGCTGTCTCAGTTAATCTCCTGCATCCAACATACTAATACTTAGATTTTTGTCCTCATGAGTTAATTTAGTTGATATCACTAATGCTTTTAAACTTATATATATTGTTATCTCAAATTGAATTGTAAATATGAGATTAACTCATATATGACTAGGTCTCTTTAGTTGAACTGGGTCGGGTATCACAGAAGTACCCTCAGCAAGCTCTTGATGGCTGCAGTTTCAAAGTCAACAGTTGCCTGCAGAAATATTACAATCAGCGAGGAAGGGTTCTTGGTGTGAGAGTGACAGTGGTGATCACTGTCTGATGTGGATAGATGCGCTTGGAGTGTGGTTTGAGCTATAACAAATGATAATCTACAGAATCTATAACATGTACGCTAAAAGGAAAAAAATACTTCAAGTTTTAGGGTAACTTAGCACATTATTATGAGTTTGGTAAATCAACACCAAAGCCTATAACTTCAAAATTGGCCAAGTGGCACAAAATTATGACTTCTAGTAATATCGAACAATGTCAAAACCAATAAATATAAAATTGGTCAAGATTGCACAAAATCATGAGCTAGTAAAGCAAATGCATAAAAAAAACTCATAAATTTAAGATTAACTAAGAATAAGCTATAATAAAACAAATTAGCACCAAAGTCCATAAACTGAAAATTAATCGAACTTACATAAATTGGTGAGCTATTATAATCTAGATCAACATAAACTAATAAGGCAAATCAACATCAAAACCCACATATTAGAAACTAACTAAAATTAGTATAAACTAGTGAGTTATAGTATGACAAATCAGTATCAAAACTCAAACCAATAAAATTGTTTAAGATAGGCACAAAATTGCGAGTTATAGTAAGACAAATCAACATCAAAACTAATAAATTTAAAATTGAGCAAGATTGACACAATATCTTGAACTTTAGTAAGGCAAATCAGAACAAAAAGCACACAAATTTAAGATTAATCAAGATTTGTAGAAACAAGTTATAGTAAGACAAATTAGAGTCATGTCGTGGTATTACGAATACTCGGCAGGTTTCTTCGGACGTGCATAACACGTGTACAGCGATGCAAGCTGACCGTGCGACCGGTCACCTCCCACCGGGCAAGTACAGAGATTGACACGGAGAATTTATACATGTTCGAGCCCCGGTGAGGACCCTAGTCCTGTCGACACCCCTGGACGTGAGTCCGCGGGGGACGTTCTCTCTCGGGGAGAGAGGTCTCTTAGGGATGCCTGTTGTTTTGAGTGTGTAAAATAAATTGAGAGTTGGTTATAAATGAGATATAAGAGGGTATATAAAGACCCCAAAAGATGCAAAAAGACTAAAAAGTCTTAGCTACGGTCGTCAGATCGAGGGGCGTTGATGCCATTTCACCGGCCGAAGGGCTTGGATGCTTAACAAGTATTCTCGTTAGTTCCCGAAGCGCTCTTGATGTCACCTGCACATGACCTCGCACGAGAGACCTCCGTGGCTTTTCCTAGAGGACCTCCGGGATTTTCCCCAGTAGATGTCCAGGGTTTCCCCGGAAGCCCTCTGGGACTTTTTCCGGTAGACGCTCGGGATTTTCCCTGGAGGCCCTCCGGGGCTTTTCCCGATAGCCCTCCGGGACTTTGCCCCGTAGGCGCTTGGGGCATCTCACGGGACACGGAGCCCAGAGGCCCGAGGACCCAAGGAACTTCAGGGAACCGTCTCCGCAAGGACCCATGCGCTTGAGGGATCATGCGGGGCCCAGGCCCGGAAGGCCCAGGGACCCGTTGGAACCGCCTCCGCACAAAGGGCCTAGGCGCTCGGGGGATCCCGCGGGACCCAGGGCCCAGAGGCTCAGGAACCACCGGGAACCGTCTCCGCACGAAGGACCCAAGCGCTCGGGGATCCCGCGGGACCCAGGAACCGCCTCCCGAGACTTTCCCCGGTAGACATCCGGAGTTTTCTTCAGAAGCCCTCCAGGACTTTTCCCGGTAAACGTATGGGATTTTTCCTGAAGGCCCTTTGGGACTTTTCCCGATAGCCCTCCAAAACTTTCCTTGATAGGCGCTCGAGTCTCGAGGGATCCCACGGGATCCAGAGCCCAGAGGCCCAGGAACCCACAGGGAACCGTCTCGGCACGAACCCAGGTGCTCGGGGGATACTGTGGGACCTAGGGCCCAGAGGCCCAGGGACCCACCGGAAACTGTCACCACGCGAAGGATCTAGGCGCTCAGGGGATCCCGCGGCACCCAAAGCCTGAAGGCCTAGGAACCGCTAGGAACCGTCTCCGCACGAAGGACCCAGGTGCTCGGGGATCCACCCAGGGCTCGGAGGCCAGAGACCCACTAGGAACCGTCTCCGCACGAAGGACCCAGGCGTTCGGGGATCCCACGGCACACAGGGCCGGGAGGCCCGGGGACCGCTGGGAACTGTCTCATCACGAAGGACCTAGGCGCTCGGGGATCTCGCGGGACCCAGGGCCTGGAGACCCAGAGACCCGCTGGTAACCATCTCCGAACAAGGGCCTAGGCGCTCGAGGATCCCAAGATCCAGGGCCCAGAGGCCCGGAGATCATGGGAGCCGTCTTCGCACAAAGGGCCCAGACGCTCGGGAGATCCCACGAGACCCAGGGCCCGGAGGCTCGGGGACCGCCGAGAACCGCCTCCTGGGACTTTCCCTGGTAGACGTCCGGGGTTTTTCCCGAAAGCCCTCCGAGACTTTTCCCGGTAGACGCCCGGGATTTCCCCGCAGGCCCTCCGGGACTTTTCCCAGTAGCTCTCTGGGACTTTGCCAGGTAGGCACTCGGGGATCCCACAGGAACCGGAGCCCGGAGGCCCAGTAAATTGAAAACTAACCAAGATTGGCATAAACTAATGATCTATATCAAGATATACCAGCACCAAAACTGATATGTTAGAAATCATCGAAAATTTACGCAAACTGATGAGCTATAGTAACAAATAAAGATCAGAACTCATAACTTTAAAATTGGCCCCAGATTGGCACAAAAATGTGAATTATAGAAAGACATAACAACATTAAATTAGCCAAGATTAGTACCAAATATGGAGCTATAGTCAGGCAAATTAGTACAAGCACCCATAAATTTAATATTGACCAAAATTAGCACAAACTAGTGAGTTATGATTAGGCAATTAGTGCCAAAACCCATAACTTGAAAATTGACTAAAATTGACATAAATTGATGAGATATATTAAGCAAAATTAGCACAAAAATTATAAATTTAAAATTGGTCAAGATTAACACAAAATTGTGAGTTATAAGACAAATTATCGTCAAGACCAATAAATTTAAAGTTGACCAATATTAGCATAAATCGTGAACTATAGTAAAACAAATCGGTGTCAAGACTAATAATCGTTAGGTATAGTGAGAAAATCAATAAAAATGATTAAGATTGGCACAAATTGGTGAAATATAATATTTTAGAAACTGGGTAAGATTGATGCAAAAATAGTGAGTGATAGTAAGACAAATTAGCACCAAAATTCATAACTTCAAAATTGGCAAACTAGTTTATGTTTGTTATGTTGCTAATTAACATTAAGAGAACCAATTTTTGTTTGGCACCAAAGATAAATTAATTTGAGCACCCTGGTATTCTACTTGAAGCTTACATAATCCATGAAGGTTTTGACTGAACTAAGAAAACAAAAAGTGGGTAGCATGGATGCATGTGGCGTGTACCCACCCACATTTCAAAGTGGGTTTAGTTTTCGTAGAGTATCACTCCCTAATTAATTAATGCCTTCCAATGGCAACATGTATAATAAGTTCATAAGCATGCAGCCATTTAATTACTAATATGGCCATCACTCCTAGCTAGCAAACTTGTAGAAAAGCAAATCACAACTTTACGCTCCAAGAATATATTCTATACCATCTCATTTGCACGCTGCATCCATACTCTCCTGTCCAACCCGTTGCACCGACGCTCCAACATGCCGTGTGTTTGATGATTTTTTAGTTTTTAAAAAAGAATTACAATTTTAATTAGCAACACATGGCCGACACAACAAGGGACAAAACATGTGCATAATCAAAATTTTTAGATTTATGAAATTTAGAAATTCTTAACTAATACAGTTCCAATACAAAATATTAAAAATTTAGAATTTAAATTATTAAATTTATAAAATCTTAACTAATATAATCTCTAAAATTAAATATTATAGAAATAATAATTCATAATTAAAATTATAAAATTCTAAACCTTCACTAATAAAAACTCCAAGTGTGAATATTAAGAAAAATTAAAAAATCAGAACAAAAGTTATTAAAATTGTAAAATCTTCACTAATACAAAATCTAAAACTAAATATATAGTTTATTTAAATCATGAAACATATATTTTTTTTAATCTATCTCTGAGGAGACTTGAAAATATAAAAAAAACACTTCAGTCATACCTCATCGAAGGCCATCAAAATTTAATAGATCAAGTTTTGTTAAACACTCTTCAAAGTTCTCAACTTAGGGTCGATTTGATAACATTACAATGGCATGCAACACACGTTTATTTGTTTGACTGAAAGTAAGTATTTGTATTTTATTCTTTTTAATGAGTAGCTTTTCTTAGATTTATTTGCTCATAACTATAGTTTATTGGATCTTAGAATTTCCGTAGCTAATGTTCAATTAGTTATTATATATTCGTTTTCGAATTATTATCTTTTGTTTTAAAGCAAAAAGATTAATTAAGTTCTTAGAAACCACTTGGCAAGTAAGAGTAAATATATAACATGTAGATTGTTGGACTAAAAATCAATTATTTGACTCCATAAAAAATAGGGATGACACTTATGTTCTTGAATTTCTTTTTTCGTGTTTTTTTTATCACAATAGACTTATTTTTATCTCAAGTATTCAAAAACTAAACAACTCTCTAATATTTCTATATGAGCGATATGTGTAAAGGTAAAAACAATGATGACCAAACATAAGTTTCAAATATAACATTTATGAATTAATTGAAAGTGTATTGCCTTTTATATATATATATATATATATATATATATATAAAAGGTAAAACTTTCGAATTTATAGATCAATTAGATTTTGTAATATTAGAATTCATATCATTCAAATTTTTAATAGTTATTTGTTTGTTTGTGCTCCTAAGTTAATTTAGATTCATATAGATCAAATTTTTGTGTTGCTAATCCAATTAAGATTATTAATTTTAAGAACTAGTCAATATAGGTGCACGAGTTCAGATTGACAACTAATATATAATAAAAATATGTTATATTAGAGATACCAGGTTCATTACGAGAGCTAAAAATTCTCACATTAATCAAAAATTTAGAAAAAAATGATCTAACCATCCACTATAATACTAATAGTAGATATAGTTGAGTGACAAACAGCTGTGAGTAGTAGTAGTGTTGAATAATTAAACCGGAGAATACAACGGCATCCTAATCATCATCATGCTACTCCCTGGATTAATTAAAGGCTGAAAAGCAATATCAATAGTAGTAGTATCTTCAATTAATTTATTCCGCTTCTTTCGTCTTTAAATCTTCATCCAAAACAGCATGCATGCAACCAGCTCACGCCTTCTCCAACACTGCAAAACTCCCCTGGGAGGGCTCGCTGCGACGTCGCATCGCATCGAATCGAATCGTACGTGCTCTAACCAATCCATCGCTCCCATGCTTAATTCGTAAATCGTAATGCCATGCTCTGTTAATTGTTCTTAGATAGGGTTAGACCCTTTATTAATTGTTTCATTCATTCATGGATACTGCACTGTACAGTCATTTCGATTAAATATAGGATTAAGTTTGCTCAAATTGTTATCTCTAATTTGTTTGTTTTGTCTATGTCACACGATCTACGCAAGCTAGCTCTGCATCACATGAATGCAAATGTATTGTGTGTGCATGCTCTACTAGTCTATTATGCGTAAGAAGCTTCTTCTCTTTCTTCTTGTGCTAGCTGAGCGAGCAAATAGAGTTTTAGCGTGCAGATAAATAGTACATTGTAGTACGCATGCAATGCTTGGTCCATCTAGTTACTTGCATGATTTTCGCAATGACATGACATGACATGATTGGGGAAAATGTTATACATATGAGGCACTTAGATATTGTATTTATATGTGGAACCTCACTCTACTGATTGATAGTTGTGCAGATGTGATCTCGCTCCCAACTTATAAGTTTGTTCAGTTGATTGCTAATCTCTAGTTGTGCATCATGCCTTTTAACTTTTAAGTTAGAAGAACCTACACCACTAAATCAATCTGTATGCCTATAATTAATAGTTAAGGAATTAATGTTGTTGTTTCAGTTCAACTCCTAGCACAGTACGTAGCATGTCAGCCCCTAGTGAGCTTCAACCCATATCTAGTTCTGAAAGGATTGAACTATTTTCCCGGGAGCCTAGCTGCAATCTTCACAAGGAGGTATTTGCTGGTCTGCATGCCAATGGTGAAGATGATGATTCTTCTTCACATGCTTCTGTAACTAGAGTTGGAGAGCTTATACTCCCCAATGGGGACATTTATTCAGGCACATTACTGGGGAACATACCAGAGGGTTCAGGGAGGTACCTCTGGTCTGATGGCTGTGTTTATGAGGGTGAGTGGAAGAGAGGCAGGAGGCATGGCCATGGAAAGACACTGTGGCCATCAGGAGCCACCTATGAGGGTGACTACTCTGGTGGCTTCATCTATGGTGAAGGCACATATACATCTACTGCGCCGGACGGCTCGACGACTTACAAGGGACATTGGAAGCTGAATTGTAAGCATGGGCTTGGATTTCAGACATATCCTAATGGAGACATGGTCCAAGGTTCTTGGATCCATGGCCAAATACAAGGCCATGGTTGCTATACCTGGGCAAATGGGAACACTTATGCTGGCAGCATGACAAATGGAAAGATGTCTGGCAAAGGAATTCTTAGTTGGAGCAATGGCGACACGTACGACGGGAACTGGTTGGATGGAATGATGCATGGATATGGAGTCTATACATGGAAGGACTCAGGCTGCTACGTAGGGACTTGGACAAGGGGTTTGAAGGATGGAAAGGGCACTTTCTATCCCGAAGGTTGCAGAATTCCTGTCACAGATGAGCTCCATATCAATGCTTTAAGGAAGAGAGGTGTCTTGCCTGACATTCTGAATCATACTAGTTACATGAAGGCGAATGGCGAACTATCTCAGGAATCAGCAGGTGCTTCATCTAAAAGGAGCTTCAGTTTTCAGCAGCCTCGCTCGAAAAATGTCTTGCAAAGGCGCTGGAGTCTTGAGGTTGCTATTGAAAAATTCATGGGCCATGCAGCAGCAAGTGAAGCAGCCTCTGGCATGGCTGATTCTAGATTTCCTATACTGGAAAGGGAATACATGCAAGGTGTTCTAATCAGTGAGGTAGCACTGAACAGGAGCTTATCAGAATCCTCCAAAAAGGCGAAACGCCAACAGAGGAAAATGGTGAAGGACATCAAAAGGCCAGGAGAGACTATAATCAAGGGACATAGGAGCTATGATCTAATGCTCAGTCTGCAGCTTGGAATCAGGTAACTTTTCAATACGAATGCTTGTTACGCTGTTCAAATATCCACCACCTAATTAGAGATGATCGATGAAAGATTGTTCTGCTCAGGTATACTGTTGGAAAGATTACACCGATCCAAAGTCGCCAAGTTCGGGCTTCAGATTTTGGTCCTAGAGCAAGTTTCTGGATGAATTTTCCAAAACAAGGATCACGGCTCACTCCTTCACATTATGCAGTAGATTTTAAATGGAAAGACTATTGTCCGATGGTTTTCAGGTTCGTTGTATTTGATGTTACTTGTGTCAAAGCATCTTGTTCAATTGTTACAGTAGAACCTTCTGTTCTTTTCACTAAAGTTGCATGATAAACACATCATATTTACCTAGCTTCTACGGTGGCGTTTTGGTTGTAGAAATTTAAGGGAGATGTTCAAGATTGATGCTGCAGATTACATGATCTCCATATGTGGAAGTGCTGCTCTCAGGGAGCTATCTTCTCCAGGAAAGAGTGGAAGCATATTTTTCTTATCGCAAGATGATCGATTTATGATCAAGACTCTCCGGAAATCTGAAGTACAGGTTTTCGTATCAATTTGCATATCATGCAATGATACTTCAACTTGTGTTCTCCTTTAATTATAGTACCATTTGCTTACCTCCACGCATATGTTAAAAATTTTCATGTAGGTTCTTTTGAGAATGCTTCCAAACTATTATCATCATGTCCGTACTTATGAGAACACACTCATAACTAAATTTTTTGGCCTCCACAGGGTGAAACCTTCCAGCGGTCAGAAGGTAATCACGTCTCTTACTTGCTACCTTACATAATCACATTGAACAGTATTAGTTTCTGTTGCTATATATGATCAAGTATTTGATTCCAATTACCTTGTATATATGGTGAAGTAATGATTGAGTAGTGTTGTGATTGCAGTTCAGGTTCGTAGTAATGGGAAACATGTTTTGCACAGAACTGAGAATTCACAGGAGGTTTGATCTGAAAGGTTCATCACTAGGGCGTTCTGCAGACAAAATTGAAATCGATGAGAACACAACATTGAAGGACTTGGATCTAAACTACTCCTTTTATCTTGAACCTTCTTGGCGTGAGACTCTGCTCAAGTAAGCTAGCAGATGATATGTGTTCACTAAAAAAAGCAGCTTTTTTGTGGTGTTGTACATTCTTTTTCTTGAGAAGAGTATGATTATAATTTATCAGGCCCACGCACCTGTTATCCAATGATGGATGATTATTCTTCTGTGCAGTCAGATTAAGATTGACAGCGAATTTCTAAGGTCAGAACATATAATGGATTACAGCTTATTGCTGGGGGTCCATTATAGAGCTCCCCAGCACCTACGAACAAGACGTGCATCCACGTCCAATCATCATCGAAGCACTAGCGCGGCAGATAGATTCACTGTTCTTTCAGAACAAGGTGATTAATGTAAACACACAATGAAAAATGCTAATATGGAATAATAAATAATCACCAGATGCAGATGACGCTGTGGAGGAGGATGCATCAGTGAATTCGGAGGGACTAGTTTTGGTCGAGAGAGGAGGCAGCAAAGAAAACAGTATGCAGGGTGTCGTGGGACCTCATATAAGGGGAAGACGTTTGCGAGCATCACCATCTTCTGCTGGTTTTGAGGAAGTTGATGTAGATCTATTGCTTCCAGGGATAGCAAGGTTAGAGATTAAGTTCCAATATATACAATATGTTAAAAGAAAAAAGAAAAAATGAAATTTGGCATGCAGGCTCCAAATTCAGCTGGGGGTGAACATGCCAGCGAGGGCGGAATCATCCATGCAGGTGTATGATGTGGTGCTATACCTGGGGATAATTGATATCCTTCAGGAGTATAACATAGGCAAGAGAATGGAGCATGCATACAAGTCCATCAAGTACGACTCCATCTCCATCTCTGCTATCCACCCCCGCTTCTACTCGGACCGCTTCCTCAAATTCATCCAGAAAACCTTCCCTCCAAATCCGCAGGAGATAGTGTGACATCTTTAGTTTTTTGCTAATCACTTTGCTCACATCTATATTATCACTTCATTTCTTGCATGTTTTGATGATTGGTGCTGGGGTAGTTACTTACGCACGCCTTTATCAATTCTGATCTATACATTAATGATGTATATTAATCTTTAGTTTTGTTCATGCTAGCTAGCTATGTACATGGGATGACACCATGCCGTGTCTTTTTTTTCCACAGCTGGATGGATGGATCGATCAATACTCATACTACTGTAGACGCGTACAAAAAGTAGTGAATTAAGTCGAAAGGAAATTGACAAATCTAGCTATATTATAGCTAGAAGATTCGAGAAAGCAAATTAAATTAAATTAATTTTAAAGGTGTCTACCGACGGGCAGTGTGGATTAATCGATTTGGAAAAGAATTAAGCTAGTGCCGGTGCTAGTGCGCTACACCCGTGTATGTCCATCCGATTCCATGGCCGGTGTGTAACTGTTTGCATACACGCACAAACATTTACTCTTCTTGTATGATTGATTGGTCGTCGTAGTTTTTGGGTTTTGCTTAGCTGTTGTCCATCCATAAGATGGGACAAAAACTCACCAAAACCCACTTGCTCATGTTCTGCTTTGCTATCTATATTTTAGAATATTTAATTTGGTTGTTAACTTTGATTTTCTCAGAATTTACTGATTAATGATACAATCTTCATGTCAGTTAAGTTAATTAATTATTTTTAATCTTTCTTTTTCATGTAATTAACTTTTGACATATGTTTTAACTTTTAACTTATCATGTTATCACTTAACTAACACAAAGTACTGATTTAATTAACAATGTTTTAGTATGTGTAAGAAACAATTTCAACTAGAATGCAGAGAATCATACCGCAAAACAACATGTAGAGAGAGACCCAAAGGAATATAATTTGTAAGAACACGGAGGCCTCGCTCCTCCTGTTTTTCTTAAAAAAAAAAAAGCATTGAGACCCTACCTTCAATCATAACTCTCCATTATATATGAATCACTAACTTAACGTCTTAGAGACTCGGAAGTTGAGTTAAACAAGCACTAGAGAAGAAAATAAAAGTTAAATTTTAACACATGTAATTACATAATGTAGTCAAATAGCATAAATGGAATCCATACCAGTGGAGTTAGGTGAGATGATGACATGCATGACTAGTACACTACATACAACAAACATATCGCTTACACGTAGCACTCACTAGCTAGCCATTCTTTCGTGCATGCAATTGCAAGGGCGCGCCTATAAATACCCGTCCTATATGCAACCCCCCTCCACAGCTCACTCAACACTCCTCACCACACAAACACTCGTTAATTAATTGCTAGTAATATCCCATGGCCAGCTCCAAGTGTGTAGCTCTTGCCATCCTTCTCCTACTCACCACTCACCTCATCGCTGCTGCGAGAGCCCCGGTCACTGTGACCGGCATTGGCGGATACGGCGGTGGTGGAGGTGGAGGTGGAGGAGAAGGCGGTGGAAGCACCGGTTATGGTCATGGTTATGGCTACGGCTCAGGCTATGGCTCTGGTTATGGCTCCGGCGGCAGCGGGGGTGGCGGCGGCCACGGAGGCGGCGGTGGTGGCATGGGCTCGGGGTACGGTAGTGGGTATGGATCCGGGTACGGCTCCGGTGAGGGCCGAGGCGGCGGCGGTGGCAGTGGTGGAGGTGGCGGCGGTGGGTCCGGCTATGGCAGTGGCGGCTACGGTTCCGGGTATGGGTCCGGGTACGGTGAAGGATACGGCTCTGGAGGTGGTATGAACGGAGGAGGAGGCGGAGGAGGCGGCGGAGGCGGTGGTAGTGCTTCTGGGCATGGAAGCGGGTCTGGATACGGGGAAGGGTATGGGAGTGGTTCCGGGTACGGTGGTGGCCCAGGCGGCGGAGGAGGCGGCGGTGGTGAGGGGTACGGCGGAGGAGCGAGCGGGTACGGGCATGGATACGGATCAGGATCGGGGTACGGTGGAGGTGGTGGACATGGTCGTTGAAGTGTTATTAGGTGGTGAGTGATTGATTAATGGTGGTGTTAATACGGTGTTGGAGTAATAAGCGAGGTGGCTGACCTGCTTTTATCTCCTGTATGTTGGCCATCTCTTATGCACCCACGTATTCCATATAATGGAATAAAGTTTGAATCCGTGAATTTTATGGTATAGAAATATCCTTTCACGTCAGATATTGTTCTTTTCAGTGTCGTGTGCCCGACAAATCATATATGCGTGCTTGTTCTGCGGTATAATAATCTCATTTCGTCACCTTGTACCACCATAGCATTCTGAGCATATGTATGTTGCTTTCCTCCACATGACTCATGTTAACCAAGGCTGCGTAAAAATAAACTTGAATAAATAAATAAATTTTACCATAGAAACAACACCAAGCAGGAACTGAGATTACAGTACAATCTCAAAAATCAAATGAATAGCTCCAAAAACCATAATAAACAACATAAGCATCTACAGGACGCTCCTCACACGAGAAGTGCCAATTCGGTACATATAACATAACTGCTCAAATGTTCCTGTTGTCTAAGCTGACAAGATACTATTTCAACTCGTCAGTAATGCATGGGGCGAAAATCTTTCAATTGTGCAGTCCACGCAAAAGTGACAGACACTTCTGGTTAAGCTAGAAAAACAATTTCTCATCCATCTAACTTGACCCACCGAATGAACATTTTAATTGTACGAATTCGAAGGATTTCCTTTTCCAGAAGAAATTTATCACCTTTCAGAACCAGCCGAAACCCTCTGAATGATCATAGCCTCAGCAGTCTGAATTGCTTCTGATGTCCCGGTGATTGTTACTTTTCTGTATCAGTGAGTGCAATTAGAGACATTGTTTCTTTTAGAGTATAAAGGTAAGGATTCTGCTGTGGCGATAAACCGTTACACATCACGGTAGAAGTTACATTTACATGTTTTGGTGACCATACTCTGTGGAAACAGCAAATAAATCATTAAGGACCAGTTTGGGTACCTTTGTGCAGTTACAATGCAAAATTTTAATATTTTTAAAAACTCTAATATGAAAAACAGAGATGTGTTTAGATTAAAAAAAATAAAAGTAAAAATATCACAGTTTGCTCTCAAAACTCAGTTTTTACTCTATAACAGAAACTTTGCTTCAACCTAAAGTTTTCAAAACTGAGACTGCGTGCATGCGTATGAACGGGCGCGGGACGAGTGGCGTGGGAGCGACGACGGCAACGGGCGGCACGGGACGAGCGGCGCGGGAGCTACTGCGGCGGCGGGCGGCGCGGGACAAGCGGCCAGGGAGCGACGGCAGCACCGGGCGGCGGCGGGACGAGCGGCGCGGGACCGACGGCAGCGACGGGCGGCGCGGGACAAGCAGCGCTACGGGCCGAGCAACGCGGGATCGACAACGGCGGCAACAAGTGTACTACTATTACTGTTAGACTTTTTTTTTTTTGGTTCAATTTAGGTTTGATACTACAGTATCTCCTTTTCAATCCAAACACCCCTAAATAATATTTCAATTTCAAAAAATAAAGTCTCAATATCCCCCTTTTCAAAATTCTAATTTCGCAATACTTTAGTTTTGAGAGACTGAGATACCCAAACAGGCCGTAACACATCAAGGTGAGGTAAACAGAAAATACCTGTCAGAAGTACCGGCTATGAAGTCACCCCTATCAGATATCTTGATCCGAGCACCACTAACCTGTGTTTGCAAGTGTTTTCGACAATTAGAAAAAGAACCAATCAACTATTCCAGTGAAAAGAGTGAGTATTGCCACCAAAAAGAAGGCAACATCTATTCCTCAAGGATTCACCAGAAATTTTAAGCAAATATTACCATGCAATATGTTTCCAATGCAGGAAAAAGATGGATATTAATGCCTATTGTTCTTCTCCCAATTTCCTTCCTTTTCAACAGTGCAAAATTAAGACGAAACCTACATAATGTATAGTGTTCAGAAGAAATGCTCCCCTCTTCTCTTTGTAACTTGATTTATCTGAGCTAGTACATGAAAAAAGGGCACCAACTCAGCCAAAATCAGCTTGTGGGGCAACCAGAACTAATATTTTGCACAATGTAACACCTTTAGAGAGGTATGGTCATTTCAGATATTGTACAAACACAATATGTTCTTTACTGAAACATAAATATAGTAACCGAATGAACAGACAAAACTAAGCGGTAGAAAACAAGTGAAGTCACTGCGCTGCTGATTGTGGAACATGGAAATACAGCATACCTGAATAATTTCAGTTATGTTCCTCCCAGCACGACCAACAATAGCACCAATATGCTCATCGGCAACACCAATGGTTAGAGAATCTTGGGCATCAGTGTTAGCAGGTGATCTCATGGGTGTACTTGGCTGGAGAATTTCAACAGCAAACAATGGTAATAAGTATTTTGAAGTTTGAACACATCACATCATATCAACTTTCAACTTTTAGTAGCCAAAAGAAAAAGAAACGATGGTTTAGTAGCCAAAAGAAGCACAGAATATCAACTGATTAACTGGACCTGAACAATAAATGACAAAGCCTATATTTGAATACACATCCAGTGCTTTCTGTCATTTCTGGTACATTATTTGAAGAAACATCAGAAAATGGAACATCTTATAATTTCAACTAGAACGTCAAGCCAGCTTGATTTGTGCTTTCCACCAAAAGTTACATTATTGAGACAAACTGCATCACAGTCATGACAAGAATGCAAACGAAGGCATGATCTTCGCAATTTGAGTCCATGATTTGAGTATACAAGGGACTGAAGTGCAATAAACAACACGTGTTCACATACATAGATCAGATATTAACAGCTTAAATTGGAGTCCACAATTTTATTGTGAATTTTCAGATATTTCTTTCTCCAGACACAGAATTGTATGCTAGAGCCAGTTATTTTCAACTATGGCATACATTGTACAATGGTGATATTGGAATATATTTTTCGCATAAAATTTGCTACATAATCCTCACCAAATCATAACTTGCACTGAATATAAAACCCGGCTTGATCTAAACCAACCTTATCTACACCCTTTATTTGATGTGCATACAAGTTATGTTAAAAATTTTTGGTATAAATAATAGCATTTCTCAACTCCTACTTAGGTCTACTTGAGTACAGCCTTAAATTTATCTCAAAAATTTCCAACCTACACATAAAAAATTGTCTTTTGGCCTTGCTCAGCTTTGATTCTGCATCATGGTTCTAGAGTTTTACTGACATAAGATGTTCATTTGACCTAAAGAACACCATTTTTCTCTTGTAGTAACTATCTGGTATATAGTTCCCCTCCCTACCTCCTCCCTTTTCTATCACTGCCTCTCTCCTGTGCATTTCTATAGAGTATCACAACAACATGCATGGTTTGTCAAAGTTCCACAGAAACAGACCCACAATACATGCCTGATAACCGTTGTTTTGGGAAAAAAAAAAAAAGAAAGAAAGTTAGCATGACAGAGTGTAAAACAAGCACATGGGTAACTCAACAGCAGCATCTAACCTTGTTTTGGTATCTTCCAATGTGCCCATTCGGCCCATAGCTCAAAGTACTGTATGGCACCTGTTGCATCATATATCCAACAGGAACAGCAGGATAACTTGGAAAACTCAGGCCTGGATATTTGAAAAGAAGGAAATTAGTTACAGAGAAGGTAATACAATGATTGATGAGGAAAATCAAAACAGATGGCCCATTGCCAGCACATTGTATGATTCATTCAGGATATTAATACCCAAACATGCTCAACCTTATACCATTAAAAAAAAAAAAGGAGGCAACATGTTGTCAGGTACAACCTTAGTAATTGCCAAATGCAGTTCTGAAATATCCCCAAAGTCTCAGATATAAAAAAGGAATTATAATTAGACATTCAGATGAATTGGAGTGATAGCATCAAATGCTAAAAGTTGCTCGGATATATACCTGCATATGGAAATGGAGAGCTCAAACTAGGTGGGTAGTGATCATCCTCCAATAACTTGGATAATATCAAAATTATTGCTCGCATCTGATTATCCAATGGTCCTGTGACTGTAACCAGCCTATCATGCAAACCAACATAGTAGTTGTCCTGTGGTGAAATCTTAATTCCAGCATGTGATTCTTCAATGAGTGACCTACAAAGGATAAAAAACAACACATGGCATTCAACTTCCAATATCAAGATAGCATTAGCATATATTAAAATAAATCAGAAAAATATCATCATGAGAAAATTGCTATAGTAGCGTTGGACCAAAATGCTCGTGGATATGCTCACAATGGAAACAAGCTGAGTTTAAAGTGAAATTTGCAGCTCATCTCTCCTTATGTTCCTAGACTAGTGAAACCGAGCACGGCTTGTAAACCAAAAAAAACCTGACACACAGCACACCACATGTTTTCCTCTTCACCCACACAGTTATGTACTACTTGTAGGAAAAGAATCAAACAAAAATATCTAAATTTCTTGAGAATCAATCTTACAATTTTAATGCTTTAACCAGGTTAAATACTAGATGTTACAACAAAAAAGCTTAAAAATTGTAGAATACAATATTATGATGATCCAATCATGAGAGGCTCCCGAACCAAACCAGACGTACTTTTCTAGCTCAATTTCAACAAAAAAGACAAGCCCTAACCAAGCTCACTCTAGCTCGGCTCATATCCACCCCTAATATCATGTATACAGTACACCAGAGCAATCGCAAACAACAGAAAATAAGCAACCGCAGACTGTCCATTTAAACTGGGGCGAATCAAATATAGTATTCACTGCCAGATGGGATGAAAGAAAAGGATTGCATACTTCCTTCTACTGTCCAGTTATACTTCATTATAGCTTTCAAAACCTAACTTGGAACTTAAACTAACCCAGTGAGAAGATTACCGATAGCATCAAATATTAGAACATGCTTAGTAATGATGCATGATAAAAGGAAAGAAAAGATAGCGTACTTGATTGTGACTCCTCCTTTACCAATTATCCCACCACAAGAGCTGTTAGGAACTACAAGTCTGACTTTACTTCTAGCTTCAGATTCATTTAGTTCTTCTCCCTGAGAATGCCATTGGAGAATATCAAAGGCATATGAAATAAAATCATAAGCAAACCACAATCATTTACCTCAGCTACAAGCTTTTCAAGAATCAGATCCATGGCCTTTATTACTTCATCAAATAGTCCAGAAACCATAATGATTCTGTCGTTTGTTCCAGGAAAATATTCATGACTGCGTGACAACTGAATACGAGCTCCGGACTGGGACTGGAACTCATTGATATTAGATCCACCCTTTCCAATAATACATCCTGCTGCTGTATTGGACACTAGGAACCTCAGATGAGTTGGCTGCTCCCTATCATCTGAGTAGAAAGACCATTAGGAGATTAAAGATATAAGAGATAAGCTAATATCTGCTCAGCAAAGAAATTTTGAAGTCAAATAGCAGTAGATGAAGCCCATGTTGCATAGCAAGAACAAAAAAATACTATAGAACAAAGCAACCTTGGTGCAGTGTTGTCAGGTGAATAATTACTAGCATGAACTACAAACTCACATGCACCTCAAACTTCTCAAAAGGACACATCATCTCATGTTTGTACATGTATGTAACCATATATATTTTCAAAAATCTAGGCATCACATTGAGTTTATGTAACGAGAAAAATAGATATGTTTTTTCAACCAAGCCTGAAAATGCTCTACAGTTTACTATGGTATTAGAAAGGGTAAATGCATCCAGTGAAAGAAGTCAAATGACATTCAGCTACAATACAACATGTGTTTTTCCATAATGAAACTTCAGAAGAATCAGGACTGAGACAAATGTAGATAGTCGTAACAATTGTTCCATTACTAAAATCGCCAAAGAGATGAACACCGTTCAAAAGCCATTGTGGGCACCCAAATGCACTTATAAACAAGCATATAGAGTAGTCAACACATCATCCATGGAGAAAGAAACGGACAAACGTCTTGCTGCCTCTGACAGCAAATACACACCAAGATACATAGACATGCATGCACACCTCAACTCCAAAAGAGGGGGGAGAACAAGATATTTACCTCGTCCGACTTAGCGGAACCTCTCAACACTCAAAACTTATAACTTCTTCATACCTAACCCTAACCATATCTCCACAGAGAAAACCATAAAACCAACATCAACCCTTCAACATAGAACACAGCCAGCACAATCTTAAATTGCTATAAGCCCCAAAGAATCATATGCCCACGCAACATGGAACGGCAATAAGAAGATTTCACTAAGATGTCGTCCCCAAAATCTTTTGCATTAACAAAAGATTTTGGAACAGCTCAAGTTGCGTAAGAGAAGGGCTAAAACAAATCACAAAAGCAAAACGGAGATGTGCACAGCACAGGCAGCGGCGACAACTCAAATCTATGGAATAACAAAACAAGGCTAACACGAGGATCTATCGATCTGCAAGCAGCTCGGAAACCTGGATCGATGCAAGGCGAGAGCACACAAAAGATTCGAGAGAGAGAGAGAGAGACCTTGGGACTGGGGGGCGGAGTCCGGCGAGGATGCGTAAGGGAAGCCGGGGGCTTCCACTTCCATGGCGGCGGGTGGTGCGCTCTGCTTTTGGGTTGCTTCGGCCTTTTCTTTTGGTCTGTGCTCTCTCTCTCTCTCACTTCATCTTACATTTTCACCGCGTTTTATCTCTTAACATGTTTTTTATGGCTCCATAAAAAATTGAACCCCTAATCACATGCAAGTCTAATCAAAGAAAAAAATATGGATTTATTTAAACTAGACATTTTACAAATGAGAACCCTACCCAAAAACCCCCTAATTGCATCAACCCATCATACTCCCCCATTCAAAAATATTTACTATATACGATCTTTAAAATACATCTTCACCATTAATTTTATTATAATATGTTAATAAAATTATTAAATATTATAATATTATAAAATTAGTCTTTATGATAAATATATTTGTATAATTTTATTATACCAAATCTAAATATCTATAAATATATCGATAATCAAAATTAAAAAATTTACTTCTTCAGTAAAAACATTCTTTTTGACCGCATAGAGTAATATATGGTGCTCATGTCGCAAAATAGATGCGCAAAATTTTTGTTGTAAATTTTTTATAAAGGAAACATATAAGAAGTCTTCCCAACAATCTAATTAGGACAAATGATATCTCAAATTAATTCAATCTACTCACACAACTCATAAATAATGTGCCTGAATTATCTTATAACCTATCCAATGAACATTGGCTAAAGCTTACCATAAAATTCTAGGCAAGAAACTTCCTACAGATTAGCACTAAATATAGCCATTAGTTACTGCTTTCTCAATCTTGAAATAGTGTATTTACAGGTTGGTGATGGGAGTAATGTTATCTCGTGAACTTTTTTTTTTTTGAAACACTTGCTTCTGACAAATTGGATTGCAATGGAGAAATAGATTGATTAGAGATTTAGGAGGGAGACAGCAACGAGTGCGACTGTACTCAATTCAGCCCAATACAGATGATGCAGGACGAAAGGCTAGTTGCGAATTTTTTTTAGAAATAACATATTAAAAAAATAAATTTCAAAACCAACTCGGAATTTTTAAAAATTGCAAAACTAACGTTTAGTCGTACAAAATAACCCAGTGCAAATTAAGGGGAGGCAAAATTGGAGGGGTGAAACCAGTTAGACTAGAATATGTTTCTGAAAATTATGCTAGTTACAAATATTAATACTTTTTTCTTGAGGATTGCCATGGAAGGTGTATATTAGACATTTATCCTTCTATTTTACATATATATTCACCTGCATCCATCGCAAAACACATGTATATGACAATTATCGTTGTAAAATTATAAACATCTGAGATAACCTTGTAAACCTAAACTAATAGATTTCGTAGATTTCGTACCTCGTCGATGCTAATTAAATAAAATATCCATTCATCACAAAACACATGCATATGACAATTATCGTTGTAAAATTAGATATATCTAAGATACCATTCCAAAACCAAAATAACAGATTTCGTACCTCGATGCTAATTAATCGAAATATCCTAAACAATAAGTAGAGAAGTTCAAAAGTATGAAAGATGCACACAGAAAACTGGAAAGTACGATAAAGCTCTACGTCAAACTAATGCCTTCTCCCCCTCTGTGGCTGGCCCTGATACTCCGATGGTGTGTAGCGAGAGGGGGCTGACGATCCCTAACGCGCCGTCTCCTCGCTGGTGGTGTTTATGCAGATGGCAGAGCCTGGGAAGGCTGTGTCGGCTGTGTAGGTGGTAGAGCATCGGCAAGGAAGTCAAGCTGCGTAGGATGCTGCTGTGTTTGGCAGGGAGACTGGTGCCACGCAGGAATATTGATCTCTTCATTTGAAGAACTGTCGGCAAGCATGAAACGTGGCTGTGGAGGTGGAGGGCGCGATGACGAGGGGCGGTCCTGAGGTGGCACATGCGACGAAGGACCCAGCGCCAACGGTAACGGTGGGGGAATCACGGTCATGTGAGGTGGCAGCAGCACTCTGAAGTCGACCAAAATCTGATCGACCTGCCGGTCGACCTCTGTGCAATATGCGTAGACATCGTCGCTGGGCATGGTGGGTTCGGCGCGGGACCTAATCATCATGTCCCGTGCACCGACAGAGACGCGCCAAGGATGTCTAGCTGCGCACACGATTTAATGCAATTATAAATTGACAATCCATATGAAAGTAAGGTTGCAGAGAGTTTAGGAACTTACAGAAGAGTGGATTCGCCCTGCAAGGCGTCGGTCGAAGCGCTCATCGATGGTGGTAGGAGGGACGGGGTCATCAGGCGCGGCTGGTGGACCACCCACCAATCAGTAGATAGTGCGAGGTAGGTACCAGGCCAGGTACGAAAATGGATGTCGTGGCTGTACGGCCTGTTCTCCTCCACTGTGCGTGTGTGGGCCCAATTGATCCACTCCTTTACATAGGGCCGCTGCCGCACAACGAAATCGTCCCTCATTCGACCCTTCCTCGATTGCCTGCGGACAAAAGAAATTAGTTAGTGATAGAAATCATTTATAAAGTCACGTGCGAATGTAATGCATATTTGACGTACTCGTGAATATGATGCAGGATCTATCGAGGAGGCGGCACCGGGACATGCTGGCGTAGGCCAAACTGGCGCATAACTCGCTCAAGCGAGTACCCCTCAACCATGTGCGAGAAAACCAGAAGAACCTGGGTACGCTAATAAACAACATCCTGCGTACAAAGAGAAGAAAGGCCAACTGGGGCGATGGACTGCAAGTTCGATGTGGTCCACGGATCCTAGATAACGCTGTCGTTGAGGAGCAGGTCGAAGCTCGTGGCATACGAAGGATAGCAGAGGTGCGCCTGATCTGTGGACCACCGCAAACTCAGTCTCGCCCACCTCCATCCCATCACAGGGTCGTCCCTCACATCATCGGCCAACGCAAACTGATCCCGCGGCACCAGCGGTCGGCCGACGGGAAATGCTCGTACGACCAAATCTGCAAGAGTACGGCGCAGCCAGCGAAAAGAGAGCTTACCTGGTCTCTACTCGTTGCGTCGCACAACCCCCTATAGGCGTGGCAGAGCACGGCGGATCCAAAACTGAATCGCTGCACGTTCCCTAGATCGGAGTCGGCAATACTCCTAGCGAGCTGAACGTACTGTCGCTCGCAGATGTCTCCGTGGGTGCCAGGGAAGAGCAACCACCCAAAAAGGTACAGCAAGTACGCCTCAAGGTGGCGCCTGAAAACCTCCTCTGGAGCGACTACGGGGAGCGGAGCATCCCGAACGACGCGCAAATAGCTCTGGAGAACTCCCGCAATCTGCTCAAAACCCCCCACTGGCCCTATGCCCTCGAAGTGGTGCAAGAAATCCAAGCGCCATGCAGCTCTATCAGTGGCCACGGGGACATATATGTCCCCATGAATAGGCAGACCGAGCAGCATGCTGACGTCCTACAGCGTAACGGTGAGCTCACCGAAACTGAAGTGGAAGGTGTGCGTCTCGGGCCCCCATCGGTCCACGAGCACAGTAATCAAGGCTCGATCGAAGAGTAATCACCGAGACCGATCTACCATGCGAGCGAACGGCAGCAATCCGGCCTCGAGCAAATAGGGTGAGAACCACTCATCCAGGGGCCACATTTCCCGTGGTGTCCTCATGCGCAGAGCTGGTAGAACGATGCCTTGTAGAAGGCGTCGAGCACGGTGACACTCCTGATGATACTGTGCAATCAGCTCGAGAAACTGCTGATCGTTCGCCATACCTGTAGTTATCACATATTGGTTGGTAAAGTGAAACATTATATTTAATTAACAACAATGCATACAATGATAAAAGTTTTATTTAAGAAAATTCACAACAACCCATACAGAATGAAGTGAGTTACTTCAGTTTCTTGGAGTAGTTGATGTGCCTGGCACCTGCGGGCACCGGTTTCATGTGTGCCCAGGCTGCCTGCAAGCAGTGCATCTACGTAGGTCGTCCTCACGCTCCGCAGCATCCATATCATTGTGTATCCTCCTAGCTCGACGTCGGCCGGCATGGTTCATAAGGAGCCTCTTGTCTGGGATTCACCTGATGGCATCTTCCGGTGATAGCTCCCGATAGTTTCCCCTGGCCGCAAACCCGTGGAAGACACCCTCCCAAGTTTTCCACAGGTACTGCAGGCTATAATAAGGTGAGATATATTGTGCGCAGATCGATCCCAGGAACGGAGTAGGAGGCGATAACATGCGAGCAAGGAATGTGCAGCAGCTGAGACTTGTTGCATGTACATTCGACATCTGCATTTCTAATTCGGCATTCGTGGACCCAACCTGCTCTTAATGTGCCATAGACATGTTTGTGCCTTAGCCGAACCTTGTAATTTCCATTCAAACGACTCAGCACTGATACATCATATGTCAACGACTTTCTCGTGCGAAATTCGAGGTAATCATTAATCTTTTTGGGCCAGTGTACTAAAGGGTCGTGCACAAGTGCTAAGGCCGCCAAGCTCCTGCTGTCGTAGTATGCTATTGTGCAATAGAATGTCATCTCAACCATGGCAGTGAGTGGTAAACATCGCACACCCTTCAATACAAAATTGTACACCTCGGCCAGATTGGTCGTCATGATTCCGTACCGTGCCCCGCCTATGTCGTGGAGCAACGACCACTTCTCCATTGGTTTGGGTCGAATCCACTGACTGAAACTGAGACGCCTTCTGCGGCTTCCCTCACCGCTTACGCCACCACCTTCTGGTTCACCTGGCTCTTGCATTTCTTTGAACGTACTCTCGTCCAACGACTTCCATATATCTGAGAACTTGGACTGTTGGTTCTGCTTTGCTAGTCGCTTAAACACCTGCATCAGACGCCTACTCTTGAAACGAGTGTGAAAATTTGCACCAAGATGCCTGTTGGATCAAGGATGCCGACTAGAGGGGAGGTGAATAGGAGGCTTTTAAAAACTTCAAATAAAAACAAGTTTTTATACCAAGAAGAACCAAATGCAATTTAATATATTAAAGAGAGAAGATAGAGAACGAACACAGCTGTTTTTACCGAGGTATCGGAGACTCACCCAGTCTCCACTAGTCCTCGTTGAAGCACTCAAGCCACTTGAGTTTTGCCTCAATACTCATGAAGAGTATTATCTACTAAGGTTGCTCCTTGTCCACTCCGGAAAGGCAAGCACCGATGCCTTGTACAAGCTTGTCGAGCCTCTCCGACAATCTCCAATCTGGAGAGGTCAACGGCCACGCCTCCGAACCGTCTAGGTGAGGGCGCTCACCAAGAGTAACAGGCAGCGAGGTCTTCTCTTGACCTCCAAACATGCACCGAAAAACTAAGTGAATGCAAATGCAAATGAACTGAAGTGCTCGGTGGATCGAAAAACACTCAACTTGATCAAAAGATCAAGATTTTAAGTGGAAAACTAAAATTCAAGAGTGTATAAGAAATGCTACTGCTTGTTATATAAAACTCACGCCCAAAACCCCTTTTTATAGCCTCAAGAATCAAATGAACCGTTGGAGCTAGGGCTGAAAATCAGCAACTCAAACTGACAGTCAGTTTGCCTAACTGATAGTCAGTTTAGTGCACAACGGCCGACAAAATTTACGGATGAAAATTTGCTAGCCTTTCGTGGTCGTTAATAGAAAGCTGAAATCCACAACTGACAGTCAGTTATGCAAACTGACAGTCAGTTCGACCACAAACTCGACCAAAAACAAATACAAACTCAGTTAAAAGCACTGTGGTCAAAACCCCAACTGACAGTCAGTATGGACAAACTGACAGTCAGTTTAATACAAAAATTTTGAGCCCAAAATACATCCTCTCTGAACAATTGTTAGCTTAAACAAACTGACATTCAAACTGACAATCAGTTCAACAAACTGACAGTCAGCCTGAAAAAAACAGAGATAACTTTAAATCCACAAATCCAAAAGAGGTGTTTAATATCTCGTTTGAAAGATAAATTCAAGGGCTACATTTTTGTCAACAGAAGTAAAAACCAGATCTGCCTAGATCTTTCTAAAAATTGCAAAGACTCTTCTACTATCAAAAAATGAACTGAAAAACTAGATTTTTCAAATTAAGTTCAAATCAAATCCAATCAAAATGATACAATGCAATGACCTAAGTTTCTCGATTTATGTTGGAGATAAAGAGAGGACTTTCGCCACCCCTCTTTATAGTACGGTTAAAAACTAAAAATAATTTTCCTAAACCGATCAACTCCAAACACCGAGATCGGTAGAAAATGAAATTACAGGTTACCTTAGGTCTTTTGCAGCTTTACGTTTTGCGTCTTATCTTTTGCTCTTCTGCATCTTGTGCTTCACTTTTGCGACTTGTGCTTTTACGTCTTTTGTGTTGGGTTCGTTTTGATCATCTCGACAATCTTCCCAACGGATCCCTGTATTAATCAATCTCAAAAAGCACATTTGTCCTAAACACTCTGTTTTCATTAATCATCAAAATTAGGGTTAGGCATGAAGGCCTAGATGCAACAATGCCGAGAGCACCAACGACTCTGTAAGTCTTCCCAACTCAGCGCCGGATCCACTCCCGATTGCATGTACTCGATCGCGCTCAGCAGTCCTGTGTTCTGGTCGTGAATTAGGCACACGCGCTCCCGATCTTTGACGACCTTATTTTTTAGTTTGCCCAAGAACCACAGCCAACTGCCGTAGTTCTCTCCCTCGACCACTGCATATGCTATGGGGAGAAGCTAGTCGTTGGCATCAGCTGCCACGGCAGTCAGTAGAGTACCCTGGCATTTTCCAGTCAAAAATGTTCCGTCAATGCAAAGCACGGGTCTCATGTACCTAAACGATGCAATACACTACTGGAATGCCCAGAAAAATCGCCGCAGTATCATACACCCAGGAATGACAGCACCCTCTCCACCGATTGCCGGCGTATCAACAAGTTCGGTGACTGTGCCTGGATTTGCTTCACATATGCGCCGCAATAGCCTTGGTACGAAGTTGTATGTGTAGCTTCTAGGCCCCTAAAGAGTGTTTTAGTAATTAATGACAACTACAAATGCTATACTAACGATACCTGCCAAGTTGTGTCAAGAAGAAACTCAAAAGACAGGTTAATGAAAGGCAAAGAAAGAGCCTCATGATGAAGAAAGGACATTGATCAAAGAGGCAAAGGTACGAAATAGGGTCTTTTCCATTTTACAGGTCTAAGGTGATTAGAGAAGAATGTTGACCGGATTTTAGAACAGTTGCCGTACTATTAAGAGGAGCATGTGGTGTATCACGAAATACTTCATCTATGTGCCACAAATCATAAAATCAACTTGCATTGCATACTAGAATGTCATATTCTTTGAAAATGCTTGTTTCAACTCATTTCTGCTCAACTCTGTCTCAGTTGGTCTGACCGTTTGTTAGACCGGTCTGACCGAATAGACAGACTGAGCGAATAGGGTTTCGGACTAATCGACGTTATGTCAAAGTCTAGTGTTGTCGTGGTATAAAAAATACCTCGGCAGATTTGATGACGTGCGCAACACGTGTTCCTCAACGCGTACTGACCGTGCGACGGGTCACCACCTGTTGGACAATCACAAAGATTGACACAAGGGTTTATACAGGTTCAGACCCCAGTGGAGGCCCTAGTCCTGTCGACGTGCTCCCGACACGTGTCGGCTAGGGGGATCTCTCCCGGGGAGAGAGTTTCCAGAGCACGCCTATTGTTTTTTGTGATTGGAGTCAAATGAATGTCTTAGGTTACAAAAGAGGGTTACAAGGGTATATATAGACCCCAAAAGATGCAAATTACTGAACTACCCCTGCTGCCACCGCAGGGTCGGGGGCAAAACGGTCTTTTGACGAGGTCCAGGGCACCGATTTCTGACACGTAGCATCCCTTTGAAATCAGTGCCCACCAGAGGAGCGCCGGGGGAAATCTCTCCCGAGCCCGGCGGGGGGGGGGGGGGGGGGGGGGGGGGGGGGGGCTGCGGGAGACATCTTCCCCGTCCCGGAGAAGGGGGGCTCCGGGAGAGGGGCCCTCCCTAGCCCGGAGAAGATGCGCCGGGGGAAGTCTCTCCCAAGCCCTGGGGAGGGCTCCGGGAGACGTCTTCCCCGGCCTGGAGAAGGAGCTCCGGGAGAGGAGCTCTCCCTAGCCCGGAGAAGATGCGCCGGGGGGAGTCTCTCCCGAGCCCGGGGGAGGGCTCCGGGAGACGTCTTCCCCGGCCCGGAGAAGGAGCTCCGGGAGAGGAGCTCTCCCTAGCCCGGAGAAGGTGCGCCGGGGGAAGTCTCTCCCGAACCCGGGGGAGGGCTCCGGGAGACGTCTTCCCCGGCCCAGAGAAGGAGCTCCGGGAGAGGAGCTCTCCCTAGCCCGGAGAAGGTGCGCCGGGGGAAGTCTCTCCCGAGCCCGGGGGAGGGCTCCGGGAGACGTCTTCCCCGGCCCGGAGAAGGAGCTCCGGGAGAGGAGCGCTCCCTAGCCCGGAGAAGGTGCGCCGGGGGAAGTCTCTCCCGAGCCCGGGGGAGGGCTCCGGGAGACGTCTTCCCCAGCCCGGAGAAGGAGCTCCGGGAGAGGAGCTCTCCCTAGCCCAGAGAAGGTGCGCCGGGGGAAGTCTCTCCCGAGCCCGGGGGAGGGCTCCGGGAGACGTCTTCCCCGGCCCGGAGAAGGAGCTCCGGGAGAGGAGCTCTCCCTAGCCCGGAGAAGGTGCGCCGGGGGAAATTTCTCAACCCCGGAGAAAGAACTCCCATGGTGACGTTTTTGGTGTTGGCAGTATTTTCCCCCAACAGAAGCCCCCCGCACCCCCGGGGACACTTTGATGTCGCCGGGGGGTGCGACTCGTTACCTTAGAAGCATGGCTCTCTCCCGGGGAGCGAATATAACGTCCATAACTCGCCCTCGCCCGGGAGAGGAGCACTATTTAAGTTAACCATATATTGCCTCGATGTTTGTGCGACCTTTCGTATTCACGGTGCAGATCCCTCGAGCTGACACGTGGCAGCCATCGGGGGCACCTTAGTTGCCTATATAAGGAGGGGCCCACCTCAAGGGAGGCACACTTTCCTTCTCCTTAATCCTCATAATCCACCAAATTCCTCGGAACTAACCTCTTCCCCGGTCGCTCTCTGGAAGTAACTTCTTCCCCAGTTTCACAAAACCTGCGGGAGACGAAATGGCATCGAAGGGACGCGGGAAGGCTTCGAGTGTCCCGGAGGACGCGACCTCCGATTACCTCGGGACAACCGAGTTCTCCCCCGGGGACCGGGAGACCCTCATCTCCCGGAGGATATTCGGGGAGAGGGACATTCGCGTCCCAGCTGCGGGGGAGGTGACCCCAAACCCCCGGGATGGAGAGGTGGTGGCCTTCATGGCCTTCATCCAAGCAGGGCTGAGGCTCCCGATCCATCCGCTTCTCCGGGACTTTCTCCGGGAGCACGGGATAGCCCTCAACCACTTGACGCCCAACGTTCTCGTGAGGATGGGGCTGTTTCTGTGGTTAAGCGAGACAGCCGCCGGAGTGGAGGGGACTCTCCGCCTCTTCCAATACTTCTACCGGGTGCAATCGAAGAGCTCCCCGGTGGTGAAGCACGGGCCCAAGTCTACTTGCGGCTCCGTGATGCTGAAATTCGCTCCCTCCCGGGCGGAAGAGTACCCGGTGGCCGCCTCCCAAGAGCACTGGGAGGGATGGAGCCGGAAATGGTTTTATCTTCGGGCGGGCGACCCGGAGATGATTTACTCCGCGAGGCCGGCGACATTAGGTCGTTCCCCCGGCCCTCCGGTGCTGACGATGGAGGAGCTAACCTCCGTTGCAAAAATGAAGGAGGCTCGCTCCCGGAGGAGCATGCGAGACTTGGCGGAGGAGCTGCTCCTCCTCCGGCTTAGTCCCTTCAGCCGGAGTAGGAAGAGTCCGGGACTGGGCCCGGAGCTTCGTCCCCCGCGATTCCCGGTGGCGCGGCGTAAGTTTCTTCTCTCCGGGAGTTCACACATCGCGGGGATGTTTCTAAAACTTTGCTTTTTGCAGTTAGGTCCTACAAGTCCACCCGGGAGAAGGCGGAGCACCTCCTCGGGAGGTACTACGAGGACGAGCACTCCCGGTGTCTTGCTGCCATCGGGGAGGGTCCTCCCCGGAACATCGTCTCCGAGGCCTTCGGGATAACCCTCCCGGAAAGGGTTCCACTTCCAACCCCGGGCTCCCACAGGCGGCGGGAGACGAGGGCGCTCCCGGCGGCCAAACGCGCTAAGACCGCGCAGGTACCGGGAGAGGGCTCCAATCAAGACCACCCCCCTTCACCAGCGCCGGCACAGAGGCCGGCGGGGACGCCCGATGCGCCGGGAAAGACAAGACCCCCGGGGCAGGTGAGGTCCTCCCCAGTCCAGGCGACTCCGGGGACGCGTCGAACGCCGGGGGAAGTGAAGCCATCTCCGGTCCAAAGTACGATGGCCCCCCGGCGACCGGGGGAGACTACTCCTCCGGCTCAAGTCACCCCCCAGCGGGGGTCGCAGCCCCCGGAGCCGGGGCATGAAGAGAGCCCCACGGACACGGCCACGGCCACGCTGGTCGCGCAACTTGATGCCCTGGGGGCATCAGGCGTGTTCGACCACGTGGTCGTGGAGGAGGATGAGTCCACCTCCGGGGACTACGACGCCACTCCTTCCCCGGAGCAAGCTCTCCGGGAGGATCCCCAAGGGGTGTATTTCCGGGGCAGTGGCGCCTTTACGCGCCTGGACGCGCTCTTTGCCCCCGACGGCGCATCTCTCCCGACGCCGCCTCCTGGGGGAGCGAGCCGGACGCTACAGCGCTCCCCTCGTGCCGGGGACGGGAGGTCCCCCGCCCCTCCTCCGGGAGACTTTCCCCAAGGCTCCGGGAGTGGAGCTGGTGACGGGGGCCTGCCGATGGGAGGTGACCCCCGTTCCCCGGCGAGGGGGGCGTGCCTCTTTTCCTCGGAGGAGACACGCAAGTTCTCCTTGAGCCTCGTCACTCCCAAGGTGCGGGCTCATGTCCGGGAGGGCGGCATCGACGAGCGCTATGGAGAGGTTGTCTCCTTGGCTCTACAGGTAAAGACCTTGAACTTTTCGCCTCTTCGCTTGCATTTACTAATCCACCTTTTCTTAGACAACCGCCGTAGCCCGCGCCGTCCGGACTTGCCTCGCCCGGGAGAGCGAGGACATGAGGGCAACTTTGGCCGCCGCTGAAGCGGAGCGTGACGCCGCCGTCCGGGAGAGGGACGCGGCAGTCCAGGCCCGGGAGAGGTTCGTCCAAGAGAGGGACGCGACCGCCCGGGAGTTGGAGCATCTCCGGGCGGAAGTGCTGGCCCCCGCGGAGGTTGCCCGGGACACTGCCGTCCGGGAGCTGGAGGGCGTCCGGGAGCAGCTCGCGTCCTCCGAGGAGGCTCACTCCCGGGTGCTTCAAGAGGCGGAGGCCATGGGGGCGCGAGCCCTCGTATCAGCGGGGAATCGACTCCGGGCCACATTGATTGGGCTTGGAGTCGAATTCCGGGAGGAGGGGAATCCCCGTAACCCACTGACCTCCTTGGCGGAGGCCCGGAGATTTCTTACCCGGCACATTGCGGCGATCCCGGAGGCCGCCGACGTCCGTGCCCGGGCCCTGGCGTCCACCACCACCGCGCTCGCAGCCTCCTTGGTGGAGTTCCAGGTTGTCGGGGCCCAAGCTATCGGGCGCCTCGTCCCTCGGAGCTTCCAGGAGTTCTACGAGCCCCGCAGGGCGGCGCTGGAGGAGTTGGCGGGGGCTTTCTACGACCGGGTGATTGAGCCCCCGCGAACAAGACGCCCCCAAGAGGCCGGGGAAGAAGCTCCGGGCGACGCCTCGTCCGGGGGGGACGATGCCGGGCAAGTATGAGCCTCCTGTCCCCCCTGGGTAGATTAGGGGATTTTTCTGTTTGTATAGGATTTTTGCTCCCGGTAGTTCCGTAGGGGGAACCCCGGATGTGTAAATCATTCATCAATGAAATGAAAATTTTTGCTAAGTTAATATCTTGTCATGGTCAGGTGTCTGGGGCGGGGGTCCCGGAGAAGGACGTGGAACTCACTCCCATCTCCGGGAGTCTCGCCTCCGGTGTCCCCCGGGGGGATAAGCTTTACTCCGGTGGTTGCCTGATTGGCACTTGGCGAATTTTGACAATCACCGCGCGGAGTTGCCAGAACCTCCCCTGGGAGTGTGGGAGGCAATTCCCTTGCGTATCAAACCTCCCGAAGGGTATGAGTACTGGCCGGAGGACATGTTCAACGCAGTGAGGCGACGAGTCCAGAGCTTGTACCGGGACGTGGCGCGAGCTTGACACTAGGTTTAGGGGGTCCTAGTCCACGTTAGACGTAGGTAGTCTCCCGTATGTCCTCCGGGAGTAGTCGACTTCCGGTTGTATTCTGGAATAAAAAGATCGCTCCTTTTCGCTTATTTTGTGCTTCTAAATCACCGGGGGAACATTCTTGGGGGATAAACTCCGGGGGAGCGAGGCTCCGCTCCCGGAGACGATGTCCCGGGGGAGGTTCCTCCTCCGGAGACGATTCCTCCGGGGGACGAAAGTCCGGGGAGCAAGGCTCCACCTCCGGAGGACGAAGTTCCGGGGGAGGTTCCTCCTCCGGAGAACGAAAACCCGGGGGAGAGGCTCCTCCTCCGGAGACAACTTCTCCGGAGGACGAAAGTCCGGGGAGACGAAAATCCGGGGAGCGAGGCTCCTTCGGACAAAATACCGGGGGAGAGACTCCTCCGGAGAAAACAACTCCGGGGGACGGAGGTCCGGGGAGCGAGGCTCCTCCTCCGGAGCCAACTCCTCCGGGGGACGAAAGTCCGGGGAGCAAGGCTCCTTCCCCGGACAAAATTCCGGGAGATAGGCTGATTCTAGATGCTTTACATCCCCCCCCGATTTCGAATGGAATTAGCTGGGTATTTCATCTCCCCCTGCAGCGGGGGGTGACCTGAACAGGCGGCCTGCGCTGAAATCATAAGAAAATATCGTGGTTGTTCCCATGAGGGGTGGCACCCTCGAAGGGTTATCCTCGTGCAGGCGAGTGTGGGGATAGATGATCTATCGGTCGCGCGACCTAGATCGCTCCCGGAGGAGGAAGAGCATAAAAGTAAGCTCTAGAGTGTATGGGGGGGACTGGTCCCCCAAAGTGACTCGTTACCTCGGTTCCTTGGGAACCAGGTTGCCGCTTACGCTCTCAGTCCACGAGGGGATATTCTAAGCCGCCCAAGGGGGAACGGGGCTCCCGCCGTCGGGACTTAAGGCTGGGCTGGAGCCTGTAGCTTCCTCGTGATGAGGGCATCCCCAGGGGGCATCCTCACGGGGAGGGCATCCTCGTGATGAGGGTATTGCCTCAGGGGCGATTAAAGAAGTCTGCACAAAAACACATGGAGAAAAGACCATTTGCATTGATTAAAACAAGCTGGTACAATGCCCCCACCCCCTGCGGGATCGCAAGAAAAGGGGCGGAGGGCAAAAGGCCTTTGAGGCCATTGCTACAACCCATCGCGCCTTCCCCTCGCAAAGTCCAAAGGGACGGGGGGAGGCTCGGAGTCTAACTGTAAAATTTGCGGAGCAGGTCCGCGTTTCATGTGTGTTTCAGCTCTTGGTCTTCGAGAGTAGAGAGCTTGTAAGCTCCCGAGCCAAGGATTGTGGAAATCCTGTATGGCCCTTCCCACTTTGGGCTGAGCTTCCCTTGGGCTTGAGGGTCGGTGACGCGCTTGAGGACAAGGTCTCCCAAACGGAAGGCCCTCCCCCGAACACGCTTGTTATAGGCGCGCGCCATCTCGCGTTCGTAAATGGCGTTGCGGAGGAGGGCTCTGTCCCGCTCTTCTTCAACGAGGTCTACCTCCAGTCTCTGGTTGTCTTCGTTGGCTTGAAACGCGGCTGCCGAGACTCCCTCGAGGAGTTCGACTCGCAGCGATCGGAAATTGATTTCCGAGGGTAGCACTGCCTCAGCCCCGTACACGAGCGAGAAGGGGGCACGCCCTGTTGCTCGGCTTGGGGTCGTTCGCATGGAGCAGAGAATGCTCGGGAGCTCTTCCGCCCATGCCCCACGCCTGGAGGCGCTTTGCTCCAGGCGGCGACGGAGCCCTTGGAGGATAACTCCATTGATGCGCTCCACCGCCCCATTGCTCTTGGGGTGAGCCACTGAGGCGAAGTGGAGGGTCGTACCCAAGTTCTGGCAGAACTCGCGAAAGATCGCTGAGTCGAACTGGGTTCCATTATCCACGGTAATCTCGCGGGGGACCCCGAATCGGCACACTATGTTCTTCCAAAAGAACCTTTGCACCGCACGAGATGTGATGGCGGCGAGGGACTCGGCCTCCACCCATTTGGAGAAGTAATCCACGGCCACAACCGCATACTTGTATCCCCCGACGCCGGGGGGAACGGGCCTAGGAGGTCCATTCCCCACCGCGCGAAGGGCCACGTGAGGGGGATTGCCTGCAGAGTTGCGGAGGGTAGGTTGGAGCCCTTTGCCATTTTTTGGCAAGCCCCGCAAGCAGAGACGAGGTCTCTTGCGTCGCGGGCGACCGTTGGCCAGTAGAAACCCTGGCGGATGGCTTTAGACGCGACGGCCCGGGGGCCGAGGTGAGAACCACAACACCCGAGGTGAATGTCTTCGAGGAGCTGAACTCCCTCCTCCCGCGGGAGGCAGCGAAGCAGCGCCGAGGCTCCTCGCTTGTACAACGTCCCTTCTATCAGCACATACGCTCGCGCCTTAGCGCGAAGGCGCCTGGCTTCGGCTTCATCGGAGGGCTCCCCCTCTCCCTTGATGCAAGAGATAAGGGGGGCCATCCAGGATGTGGCCCGGACGATTTCCGTGACGACGGGGTCGCGGGACTCAGAGTCCGGGTCGGGAGCCGTTGCGGAAGGTTTTGAGATGACTTCCAAGAAGGCCCCTTCGGGGAGAGGCCCCCGGGCACTTGCTGCCCTGGCGAGGGTGTCGGCTCGATCGTTGTCCCTACGCGGGATACGAGGCGCCTCGAGGCCGTCGGAGTAGTTTTCCATCTTCCGGACCTCGTCAAGGTAGAGGCTCAAATTCGGGTCATGGCACAAGTAGGACTTGTCCATTTGACATACCACGAGTTGAGAATCCCCCTTGACGAGAAGGCGTCGGATGCCCAAAGAGCGGGCGAGGCGTAGCCCTTTGAGAAGGGCCTCATACTCCGCGACATTGTTCGTCGCGGGGAACTCGAGCCTGGCTGCATATTCGAGGGTTCTCCCCTCGGGGCTTCGCGGGACTACTCCCGCGCCGGCTCCCGCCAGGCATAGGGAGCCGTCGAAGAAGAGGGTCCAGTGGTCGTCGCGCGGCGGGGCGGCACGCGCTTCTTCTTCCAGCCCAGGGACCGGAGCCCACTCGGCCACAAAGTCCGCCAGGACCTGCGATTTGATCGCGGTTCGTCCGGTAAGGGATAGCGAGAAGGGGGCTAGCTCGGCCCCCCATTTCCCTATCCGTCCGGTCGCTTCCTTGTTCCGAAGCACCTCTCCCAAAGGGAGAGAGGAAGGCACCGTGATAGGGTGGCCTAGGAAGTAGTGGCGGAGCTTCCTGGAGGCCATTAGGAGGGCGTAACAAACCTTCTCCATCTTCGTGTATCTCGTTTTAGCGCCTTGGAGAGCCTCGCTCACATAGTAAACTGGGCGTTGGTGCCCATCTTCTTCCTTGACGAGAACCGCGCTGACGGCAACCGGAGTGGCCGCGAGGTAGAGCAGCAAGGGCTCCCCCTGACGCGGGCTTACGAGCATTGGAGGGCTCGCGAGATATTTCTTCAGGTCCTCGAATGCAGCCTGTGCCTCGGGGGTCCAATGGAACCCCTCAAGGCCGCGGAGGATCTTGAAAAATTGGAGGCCGCGCTCCCCCGAGCGCGAGACGAAGCGACTTAACGCGGCCAAGCGGCCGGTGAGTCGTTGTACATCCTTGACAGAACGCGGCAGAGGCATGTCGAGGAGGGCCCGAATTTTTTCGAGATTGGCTTCGATGCCCCTTTGGGACACAAGGAAGCCGAGGAGCTTTCCTCCGCGAACGCCGAATGCGCATTTTTCCGGGTTAAGCCTTAACCCGTACTTACGGAGATTGCGGAAGGTTTCTCCCAAGTCTTCGATATGAGCGGCCGAGCGCGCGCTCTTGATGACTGCATCGTCAACATACACTTCCACGTTGCGGCCAATCTGATCCCTCAGGACCAAGCTCATCAGGCGCTGGAAAGTTGCCCCGGCGTTTTTCAACCCGAAAGGCATGTGGACATAACAGAAGGTGCCGAGGGGAGTTATAAAACTCGTCTTTTCCTCGTCCTCCTCCGCCATTCGGACTTGATGATAACCCGAATAGGCGTCCAAGAAACTCATCAGGTCGCATCCCGCGGTGGAATCCACTAGTTGGTCGATCCGCGGGAGCGGGAAGTCGTCTTTGGGGCAAACTTTGTTGAGGTCGGTGAAGTCGACGCACATCCTCCACTTGCCGCTTGCCTTCTTTACGAGGACGGGGTTCGCTAGCCATTCGGGGTGTAGGACCTCCCGAACGAACCCCGCCTCCCGGAGTTTAGCGATCTCCACCTTGATGGCCTCCTGCCTCTCGGGGGAGAGCTTCCTCATCTTCTGTTTCACCGGGGGGCGACCGGGTATTACTGCGAGCTTGTGCTCGATAACATCCCTGGGCACACCCCCCATGTCCGCGGGCTTCCATGCGAAGACGTCTGCGTTTTCGCGAAGAAAGTCGGCGAGTCGCGTCGCGTGTTCCTCGGGGAGATCAGCCCCGACCTTGATGGTCTTCCCCTTGTTCTGGAAGAGAGAGATTTCCCGGAGGTCCCCCTCAGGGCGAGGCTTGGGAAGGAACTTCCCGGGGAGAGCAATTGGCACGTTTGGGGTCGGGGAGGAGCTCCCTCCCCCCGGGGCCTTGACCAGGTTAACATCCCCGATCACTGCGGAGGCGCGCTCGTAGAGGGAGCGAGCCACACCTTGGTCACCATGCACTGAGATCACCCCGCTCGGCCCGGGGATCTTCATGCAAAGGTAGTTGTGGTGGACCGCTGCTCCTAAGCGGTTGATGATGGTTCTCCCCATTATGGCGTTGTAGGAGGAGGGGAGATCCACCACGTCGAACCGAACCATTTCGGTCCGGTAATTATCTGAGGTGCCGAATGTCATCGGGAGGTCGACCTTCCCCACGGGATGTATGGTTTTCCCCGGGACGAATCCTTGTAGGGGCCCTACCGCGGGTTGCAGGAGCTTCTCGTCCACCTGCATTTCTTTGAACGCCTTTAGGTAGAGGACGTCCGCGGAGCTCCCGCCGTCCACCAAGATTCGGGCAAGGCGGCAGTTGAACACGGTGGCTGAGACGATCAGCGCGTCATTGTGGGGGAAGCGCACCCCACTCGCGTCTTCGATGGTGAACGTCAACGGGACGTCCGACCATTTGGACGGCCGGGACGTGTTAACAGCCCCTATTACCTTCACCTCTCGCGCATACTCTTTGCGCTGGCGTTTAGAATCTCGCCCGGAGGCAGATCCTCCCACAATGACATTGATGTGCCTCTCGGAGACTTGGAAGGGGAGCTCGTTGCTCGAACCCTTTTCCTGGCCTTGCCTCTGACGTCCCCCTGGCGGAGCGGGGAGTGCCGCCAAGGCTGGTGATGGAAGGGGTAAGGAGGTAGAGCCTCCTCCTCCTCCCCCCGGCCCATGTTGCTCGAGGAATGTCGCGAAGTGGTTGAGGAGCGCGTGGCATTCTCGGGTTACATGGGAGTTGGACTTGTGGTAAGCGCACCACAAAGTGGCTCCAGACTCCTTGCCTTCTTGCGGACGGGAGGATCGGCTTCCTCCACCGCCTTTGGGCTTGGAAAAGGGGCGCTGTCCCCGGTTAGGCTCCCGAGAGCCGCCTCCGCCTTCGAGGACGTAAGTGTCCCGAGGCCTTGGCTCGTTGCGGGGCCCCCTCCGGGGACGTTTGTTGGAGGGGTCCTTCGCGTCCCTCTCCCCGGGGACGAAGGTCCCCTGGTGCTTTTTCCAGAGATCGTCTTCTTCGGCTCTCGCGTACTTCTCGAGTACGTTGAAGAGCTCGTCGGCGGAGGACGGGCAACTCCGGGAGAGTCTTCGGTGGAGCTCTCCCGGGAGAATGCCACTCTTGCACGCTTCGATCACCGTCGAGTCGGGGACGTAGCCACCTTGCTCTTGATCTGCGTGAAGCGTTTGAAGAAACTTCATATTGTCCCCCCCGACCGTTGGCGAACGGTGTACAACTGCGACGAATCCAGGGGACGGATGTAATTCCCCTGGAAATTTGCGCAGAATTCGCGCTTCAGCTGCGCGAATGACTTGATGGACCCGCTCTTTAGGTTATAGAACCATGAACGAGCTATTCCCGAGAGGTAGAGGGGGAAGACGTTGCATTGGACGCTTTCGTCCCCCCAACCGCCGAGATGGCCGTGGAGTACACTTGCACGAACTCGTAGGGGTCGGCCTCCCCGTTGTAGTGCTCGATATGGGGCGGCCGATATGGTTTTGGCCACCAAACACGCCGGAGGCGACGGCAAAGGGGTTGGTTAGCCCCTTCCACTTCCTTTGGGGAGTTTGCATCGATATCCCCCTTCACAGGGGAAGCGCGTTCATTGTCCGAATCGGAGAGGGGTCCCAACGGACCGCCGGCCTTCCGGTATCGCCTTCGCTCTTCGGGGTTGGTGGAGCTCACCTCTTGTATCTCGGGGGGACCTCCGGAAGTGACGAAGGCCTCTTGCATGGGTCTTTTACCCTTGTCTGTAGGGACAAGGGAGGCGCGCTTGCGCGCGAGTGATTTCCGGCCGTACCGGGACGGGGCGCCTTCGGACCTTGCCGCGCGCATGCGCTCCACCTCCTCCCGAGTGAACCGCGTTTGGTTCACCGGGGGAGCCCGAGGAGGGGGACCCGGGGGAGGAGGCGGAGATGCGCCCGTCACCGGCGCGGGAGAGGAATCGCGGGCCGGACAAGTCCCGGCCACGGAGACGGCCCGCGGCGTGGGAAGACTTCCCCATGGGGGAACGGCCTGTAATGTAGGAATCACCCCGGGGATACCCGTTGGGATAGGCGTAGTCCCAGGGGGGAGAATTCCTTCCGGGGCAAGGGATGGTTCGGGAACGGGAGAACCCCCGGGGAACGAAAGCCCTCCCGGCGGGGGGTAGCCCCCGGAGACGGGCTGGCCCCCCGGGAGGGAAGGACCTCCGGTGGTGGGGACGCCTCCCGGGAAAGGGTAGCCCCCGGAGACGGGCTGACCCCCCAGGAGTGGACTTCCGGAGGTGGGGACGCCTCCCGGGAAAGGGTAGCCCCCGGAGACGGGCTGACCCCCCGGGAGTGGGTAGCCCCCGGAGACGAGCTGACCCCCCGGGAGTGAAGGACCTCCGGAGGTGGGGGTGCTTCCCGGGAAGGGGTAAGCCCCCGGAGCGAAGAAGGTTCCTGGGTGTCCCATCATGAACGGAGGTGCCATCCCTCCGAACTGGAACGGGTGCGGGTACGCGGGGGCCGGAGGCCGCGCTATGGCGCGTAACAAGTCTTCCAGAGTACGTTGTGCGCGAAGCTGTCCTTCCACCAGCGCCCCGAGTAGCGGGTCACCTGAAGTTGAAGGCATTACCTGGGGTACGCTTGGTCCTCCCAAACCGGAACCTTCGGGCAGGCTCGTAGGAGTCGTTCCCCCGCCAAGGATGACGGGAGAGTTGAGTGTTGCCTCCCCCCGAGTGTCCCCGGGAGGGGGTGTCGCGACGACAGCCCCTTGCGCGGGTGGTGCAGGGTTGCTAGGGCCGGCATCGTTGGAGACGGAGGTTAAGTGCCTCATCCTTCTTGGAGCCATGAATATTCGTCACAAGTCCCCACGGTCGGCGCCAACTGTCGTGGTATAAAAAATACCTCGGCAGATTTGATGACGTGCGCAACACGTGTTCCTCAACGCGTACTGACCGTGCGACGGGTCACCACGTGTTGGACAATCACAGAGATTGACACAAGGGTTTATACAGGTTCAGGCCCCAGTGGAGGCCCTAGTCCTGTCGACGTGCTCCCGACACGTGTCGGCTAGGGGGATCTCTCCCGGGGAGAGAGTTTCCAGAGCACGCCTATTGATTTTTGTGATTGGAGTCAAATGAATGTCTTAGGTTACAAAAGAGGGTTACAAGCTTATATATAGACCCCAAAAGATGCAAATTACTGAACTACCCCTGCTGCCACCGCAGGATCGGGGGCAAAACGGTCTTTTGACGAGGTCCAGGGCACCGATTTCTGACACGTAGCATCCCTTTGAAATCAGTGCCCACCAGAGGAGCGCCGGGGGAAATCTCTCCCGAGCCCGGGGGGGGGGGCTCCGGGAGACATCTTCCCCGGCCCGGAGAAGGGGGGCTCCGGGAGAGGGGCCCTCCCTAGCCCGGAGAAGATGCGCCGGGGGAAGTCTCTCCCAAGCCCGGGGGAGGGCTCCGGGAGACGTCTTCCCCGGCCCGGAGAAGGAGCTCCGGGAGAGGAGCTCTCCCTAGCCCGGAGAAGATGCGCCGAGGGGAGTCTCTCCCTAGCCCGGGGGAGGGCTCCGGGAGACGTCTTCCCCGGCCCGGAGAAGGAGCTCCGGGAGAGGAGCTCTCCCTAGCCCGGAGAAGGTGCGCCGGGGGAAGTCTCTCCCGAGCCCGGGGGAGGGCTCCGGGAGACGTCTTCCCCGGCCCTGAGAAGGAGCTCCGGGAGAGGAGCTCTCCCTAGCCCGGAGAAGGTGCGCCGGGGGAAGTCTCTCCCGAGCCCGGGGGAGGGCTCCGGGAGACGTCTTCCCCGGCCCGGAGAAGGAGCTCCTGGAGAGGAGCTCTCCCTAGCCCGGAGAAAGTGCGCCGGGGGAAGTCTCTCCCGAGCCCGGGGGAGGGCTCCGGGAGACGTCTTCCCCGGCCCGGAGAAGGAGCTCCAGGAGAGGAGCTCTCCCTAGCCCGGAGAAGGTGCGCGGGGGAAATTTCTCAACCCCGGAGAAAGAACTCCCATGGTGACGTTTTTGGTGTTGGCAGTATTTTCCCCCAACAAGTGTATACCTTTAAAAAGTCGGTCTGTCCGTAGGTAAAAACCTAGGTCAGTCTCCTGGTACTTCATGTCCCATCTTTCTGTTGTATTGTGTTATGACGGTCTGACCGTTTGTTAGACCGGTCTGACCGAGAAATCTGTCTGACCGTGTTTTTGAATTACGGTCTGACCGTCTGGCCGGTCTGTCCGTATTTATCGGCCTGACCGTATAACGTGTCCAGAAACTATGTCATCTCTGGAAGGTTTCACGGTCTGACCGCCATTGGGTCCGGTCTTACCGTGTGTGTGCGTGACAAGGGCAGGTGAGCATTTATTACGCCTGTTTAATGCCGTTGCAATAGCGGCGGTCTGACCGCCAAGTGATCTTTTTCTCCCAACGGCCTGTAACGGCTATATTTATTGTGGGGGTATATATACTCCCATGCACGACCCTGTTCATAACCTTTTGGCATAATTTGAACATTGTCATCATCCTTGAGAGCTTAAGCAAGTTTCATACACTCTAGGGTTCTAATTCTTGAATTTGTGAGAGTGTGCATTTGAGATCTTCTAGTGCATTGCATTTAGATCACTAAATCAATTGTATGGCACTAGAAGAAGGTCAAGTGATCATCACCGGCTTGTTACTCTTGGAGTTTTCCGGCTCCTAGACGGCTCGAGAGAAGATTTTGGAGAACTCTTCAAGGAAGATTGTGAAGAAGCCTCAAAACGTCTTTTGATAGGGTTGAGCACGCCTTGCCGGAGCGGTAAAGTGCATCATTAGTGAAATCGAGGTTTGGATAACTCATCACACTAATCCGGCTCGAGATCTAGGTCACTTCTCGAGAGAAGGTTGACTAGATAGAGGAGCAGTTAGAAATTTGAGTTTGCCTCAACGTGGATTAGGGGTGATCGGCAAATCACCGAGACCACGGGATATATCCTTGTGTTAAATTGTTCATTGTTCATCTTGTTTTAGTTAATTGCTCCCATTTGCTATTAATTGCTTGATTAATTGTTAATTTGCTAAAATCGCCTATTCACTCCCCTCTAGTCGATATCCTAGATCCCTTTCAGTATGCCTCAACATATGTCCCGAAAAACTCCTCCAATGCCTTATATTTAGCTCTCTATGCTTTCCCGTACTTGATCTTGTACCCGTACTTCTCTGCAACATGTGCAATAATTACTTTCAGTGCCATTGCCATATTTTCCTTACTACTGATAGAATTAGGCTGACAACAAAGCTGGAGGTGATATTTTTATGATGCTGCACCATGCCCTCTGCCAAACATCTATGGTCTGTAACTCTAGTCACATGAAAGAAAGGCTCGTCTTGTGGGCGTGTGACACATACATACCACAGACAATTCTTGACTAAACAACTCACAGTCCACAAGCTCGGAGTTGATCTATCCACCCGGAATGGCCTATTCAGTGAAACAGCCCGCGCACTGATGGTTTTTTCACATCTTTTTTACTCTGAAACATCTGCCCAAACTGGACCGTTGTTTCATTATAGGACCATCACGAATTCAACTCATCAGGAACCACAACAGAAATCAAAGATGATGGATCAGTCCATTCATTTATAGGATTCTGTTGTTCCGTGGATTCCACAGGAGATTCATGTATATCTGACACATCAGTGTACTCCTCCTCATTTAAATTCTCCTCCAATTCGGGCAATTCATCAGCTGCATCTACTTGATGGTCACCAAACTAAGTTGTAGGCGCAACTCTTGTTGTTCGCTTAGGTACACTGGCAACGGTACTACCAGCGACACTGCCAGTACCACCTTCAGTACTGAGACTAGCGATGCCACCTCCAATTCCCATGGAATGACTTCCTACCGAACTATTTGCGCTTAAGATTTCAACATAAAGTATGATCACTCCGCCGCCATACCCTGGATTTGTCACAAATCGTCCAAACGAACCCCAGTATTTGTCACCTTTCAGTCTCGATCTTAAGTACCCATTTATTTCCCTACGGCACCATGCCTTCAACCCTAATAGTATCTATCGTAGGATTGAGTTGTAACAAATTGACTAACCACATCTCCAAATCATTGAAAGACATTGATTGCGGTTGTGCCATTTGACCATAAATATGCATACACGCACCCAGATCATCACCATTTGATCCATTACGAATTATACCAGCTCTATAATAAACGCAAACTATACTAGATTACTCCATAACCTAAACAGTTTGTCATTATATGTTAGAGTGAAGCGAACAATTAAATTTAAATTGACATTTCTATGCCTAGGATGAAGCAGAAATTTAAATTTTCATACGTAGGGTGAAGCGAGCAATTCAATTTTTAAACCCTAAAAACCATAAACCCAAAACCATAAACCGCTGAAACCATAAAACCCGGAAACCCTAGAATACCTGTCCTATGGTGAAGCGGTGAAGCAGAAATTTAAATTTTTATACGTAGGATGAAGTGAGCAATTCAATTTCTAAACCTTAAAACTCACTAACCCTAAAACCCCACAAATCCTAAAACCCGAAAACCCTAACCGCTGAACCCTAAAACCAGGAAACCCTAGAATACCTGTCCTACGGTGAAGCTGTGAAGCAGAAATTTAGATTTTTATACATAGGGTGAAGCGAGCAATTCAATTTCTAAGCCTTAAAACCCACTAACTCTAAAACCCACAAACCCTAAAACCCGAAAACCTTAGAATACCTGTCCTATGGTGAAGCGGTGAAGCAAAAATTTAAATTTTCATACACAGGATGAAGCGAACAATTTAATTTCTAAACCCTAAAAACCGGAAACCCTAAGCCGCTAAAACCTTAAAACCCGGAAACGAACAACTTAATTTCTAAACCCTAAAACTCAGAAACTCTAAAATAATTACATTTCTAAACCCTAAAACAATATTAAACAAATATTACAAAATATTAAATATACATAATATCTAGGAGTTAAAAAAATATACCTCAAGTAGACAAATTGTCTAAAACTGCTTCTCTTCTCTTCTCCTCTTCTCTTTTTTTTTCCAAAAAAACTGTAAAAAAGTCTGTGAAAGCGACTGGTTTCTACTGGCGATGGATTATATACCGGTTTCAGTTGCTAACCCGACTAGCGACTGAAGGACTACGGGTTTCAGTTGCTAGCCCAACTAATGACTGAAACCTAACGTGGCTGGCAAACTGGGCTAACAGTGCGGTGTGCGCTGCCACGTCTTCAGTCGCTAGCTAAACTCAGTCGCACGTTGCAGCTCGCGATTGAATTTGCAATTTTTAAAAGTTCTGAGTTAGTTTTGAAATTTATTTTTTTAATAAGTTATTTCTAAAAAAAATTCGCTAGTTGCAACACATAATAAACCTATAAATTTGCAAATATTACTACCAGATAAATGATTGTTGTATGTTGTATGTTGTATGTTGAATTTGCAATATTAGTTCATCACGCTCGCTCTGACAAAGCAACTCCTATAAATCTAAAAGCTGAATAAATACAAAAGAGAAACTGAAATGAAATGGTCAGCATCCTCAACGAAATAAAATAGCACCATAAATAACCCAAAATGCACCAAAATTCACACTGTAACCACAAAATCACTACTCTAATTCTCCTCTGGTCTTGTTTCTGCAACTCCCTCGCAATCTTGTCCTCACGACAGCAAATGAAATGGCAGGATGGTGATTTTCTGGTGCCATGTTCTTTCTATAAACAAATGGAGTTCTTTATATACAACGATCATCAAAGCACCGCAAGAGCAGGCTTAGGGTTCACAGTCGATGCCCCATGTCAGTTCAGAGAACTAACATTCAGGAACCAGCTTGTGCAGGGTTGATGTTCCCTGGAAGACAGTTGTACGTCCACCTTTGAGGTATTCTCGCAGCTGTAGATAAAAATTTACATTAGTTCAAGGTAAAACTGAACTGACAAAGACAATGACGATTGGGTGTAGTAACATAACCTGATCTTGGGTTATCTTTGTGAATCCAAACCGTTTGGTCCAAATAGATTCTGCTTCATCTGCTGATGGTAGCACAAAATGTTTTACCTTCAGAGATGCCAACAGTCGTTCTATGCAGGCAAACAGTGCTTGGAAATATCCCTGGAGAGAGAGAGAGAGAGAGAAACAGAGACGGTGAATTCTCCCAATAAAAGACTAGTAGCAAGACTAGCAAGCGACACTTGTCTGATATATCTCAGACGAGATGCATTTCAAACCTAAATATATTCGATCTTACCAGTCCCTGACTGTCCCTACTTGTAGCAACCAATGGCAGCTCAGCAATTTCACTACCCATGATACGAAAAAGACCAGCAGAAACTACAGCATTGCTGCGTCAACAAAATCAAAATAAGAATCATTCAACCAACTGGTTGATAATGTCACTTCTTTTGGCAAGAAACCATTGAAGATTAAACTTTACCCAATAGTTAATACAGCACAATACATTCCTGTGTAATCTTGCTCCCTTACACACCTCCTGCAAATAAATGTATGAAGTGATAATGTGGATATAAACATGTTTTGTAATGTTTAGACTTCAGACTTGAGAAGAATACACATAAATGAGGTAGATATTAATCCATCCATACCCATAGACCATGGCTGGAATGAGGTCTCGTCCAGTTGTGATTTGGACAATGGGATCAAATGATTCCTGCCAAAAAAAAAAAGGTACATTATGAAATGGGTTAATAACAGCAATAGCTTGTTGATGGACATCAAGATGCATTCATGGTTCATGCACAAAAACACAAAGTGATCATAAACGCCAGCTGTATCTTATTCACACACATAAGATCTATAGTGCAGATATACTAGAGGCAAGTGTGAATCACTGTAGCATATCTACAATTCTATAATGTTCTAAGCTACTACACATTTCCCGTAGTTTGTTACAAATTGAACAGGTAAGGAAACAATAGCATCAATCGAAGTATTAGCGCACCATGCTGATCTTATTTGGGACAAAACAAACAGTTGATAAGAATGACTATGACCAACTCGAAAAAGAAAGCCACAACAAAGCTAAACTCGAAAAAGAAAGTCACAACCAAGCTAATGTTCACTCATTACTCATTATCCATTAGGAAGGGATTGGGAGCTCACATGAAAAATAGAGACAGCTTTGGAGAGCACCAATTTACTATCTGCTGAGCTTTTACCCTTCAAAATTCTCCATCTAACATCAAGATCCCCACCCTCACTTAAACCTTTCTGTTCACGCTTCTTCTTTATAACATCTACATCCACAACAGGAACAGGTTCGGCTCCACGACTGAGTAAATCTTTCAGTGTCTTGTGAATCTTCACACAATCGTCGGAACAATACCACGCTCCCTGGGGCAATGCCTGTGGCAGCCAATCATTACTACAGTTCTTTGTTGGTGTTACGAATCAATCAGATGTAAAAGGGTTGAAAGATCACCTTCAAATCAATCATGTTGTGTTCTCTCAGGCAACCAACATGATACTCCCTCCCACACTAACAAGCAACATATGTTAAAACTGATTATCATAAAACCAAATTTCCACAGCTCAGATAACACAAGATTACATGAATCAAAAGATGTACCCAGTATCAGCATTATATTACAAGCAAACTATGGAGTTTAAGATTAGCAAACATACTTGGTCACAGAGCAGCACAGTGCGGGTGTCAAATTTCTTTTTGCTGAAATCATGGAGCCTGCAAAAAATAATCAAATGAATAATCTCAGTTCATTATTTATGATAAAAGACGAATAGGAAATATAGTCTCGCTCGCTTGAATGTAAGAACCAAATGGACAGCAGATAAAAAAAATGACAAAAAGGTATCCAGATTCCTAGATTGGATGTACTGGCATTCAACGAAAACATTCTAATAGGAAGTACCAACATATAGATCATGCTATTATTAAAAAAGAGAACACATTAAGACTCTGCTCAACCAGACAACTCGGCAGGTGAAACCAACATAAACAATTGCAAATAATTTCGATGTGACACATGATGAATTAGTACCGGAAGTGAATTACCTAAGGCCCTAAGCATTCAAAACAAATTAATGAAACAAAGATGGTAGAGCACCCAATAAGTTGGTTGGGAGTAAGTAGAAGAAACATGCAGAGATCTAGCTTTCTTAGCTTCAGCAGTCCATAATAATGAGCCTTGCTCAATGTCAGTTCTGCCTAATTTGTTGTGTTGGTTAGCACAAGAGCAGTTTATTGTTTTATAGTAGCATGGTAGTAAGCATATTGTAGTAGAAGATAATGCAAGCTAGTGTAGATTTCTAGGCCAATGAAGGTACAAAACAGGTAGATGAACAACTTACTTGCATAATGCACATCCACCAAAACCATTCTCCGGTGTTGTAGCAATGCGTATAGACCGTGTAAATATTTGTTCCAGTGGATCAACCCCGTCAATCCTCCCAGCAGCTATTGCATTGTTGTTATAAGCCAAAGAACTTTCTCTTTGTTGCCTATTCTGGCAATACCGACAATACCAAGTTCCCTTTGGGATGACAGACAACCCAACACATTCTGCAATGCATAACACATGACATCCAATGATGAGAAAGAAAGATGCCTTTAAAAGGTTGTTCATAAAAGGAGAAACATACAAAGAATGATTTCTCATAAATGCCAGATATCAAGAGTAAGAACTGCAAACATGACAATAGGAACTAATAGAAACATGGTTCTGAAAAAGTATTATGATTCAAAGTCAAACGGTTAAAATGGACAGGAATCTCCATGTACAGTTTAAACTTCAGAGTAGACATAATTTTAAAATTAGTTCCCAACTCATGTATATGCATCGCTGAAAGATATGTGTTCTGAAATCTGGATTGAAGCATCAATGACTGTGCCTCAAGTGCATTCAATCAAAAAGGAAACAGCAGTGAATGACTATGCAAAACTATGAACACACAGTAAATTCAAACATTCCACCTGCAAACTTATATTTAGACAGTCACTTATCCTAAAAGAGCACTAGAACTCAGCAGGGAAGCAACATCTCCTATGGATTGGGCATAATGCCAATACCTTTGTGAAAAGCTCTTGGGCAGGTATCACAAAGAAGAAGCTTCCCACCGTCTGAACAGATGCTGCACAGATCATCACTTTGGCTGGTTGACATCTTTCGACCCTTCGAAAGTGAAAGTGACAGTTCATGCAGCGAAACACCATTTGACATATATATGTTATGGTAACTGCAATAGTGTGGGTGGAAGGAATGAGAGTCTGGATAGCACTCAGGACAAAATGCACTAGTAGAATAAACTCACGGTTTACGTCGTGCAGCTCGGCCAGCATGGGCTTCAAACTGTGAAGGACTAACCTGTTCATCAGGTATAAAGAATTTCAAGAATAAGTGCAAGGTTCTAGCTAGGATAGCAAAACCAAAAGGTTTAGGCTGACTACTCGATTTGAGTTCTTTATCTGCCATGAATTCCAACATATATCCAATGGGAGATAGTAGCATTTACCACTGTGTTGCAGCAATGGCAGTAGATTCCAAGATCTTTTAGATAGCCATCCAGTAACCTCTAGAAAGTTATGATTTAACAGTGTTAATGGCAAAATAATATTTGTACTGGCCATAACTGGAAGTTGCCTAACAGAGAATGACAGGATAAACCTTTCCGCCAACATAGTAGCCGACATCAGTGCCCTCCGGTAAAATGCCACTCATGAAAACCAATTTATGCAATCCCACATCCCTATTTATTTGACATAGACAAGAAATGAGATCAATAAAATGTTACAAACTGAAAGTAAAAAAGAAAACAAATTGTAACCAACAACACCTACTTTCTTGTAAGCCTTCCCACGCTTGTACTCTTTGGACCTGGTGGTGTACTCTTAGATCCCCTAGCTGATGACACTGGACTCCAGCCAATTTTTGATGACCTAAATAAGAATAGGATAGCAATCAACCAGCATTTCAAAGAGAGCCAACCAACGTTTAAAAAAGAGTTCTCTCTGAAAATTCTATTATCTGCAGGAGAAACTGGAATGACAACAGAGTCACATGTACAGTCCCAAACATTACCCGATACTTTTCTCAGGCCGCTTGGACTCAAGACATGAATCACATAACACAGAATATTTTCCAGTGCGAGGAGTGCAAAATGAACCTGAAAAATTGAACACTAGATCAAAATTACAGCATCAGATGGAACCAAAATTGGTGGCTTGGTGCTAACAAGAGAGAAAGCAACTCACTTTTGCAAGTTTGACATCTGAAAGTCCTCTTCTCAGGTGTTTGGCCTATTGCATTCTGTATTGCAGATTCCAGCATGTCTAAGGTAGCATTTGCGCATGCCCTCAATATATCATGGAGATTACTTCCATTTTCCAGGTAAATGTAATCTGAAGGACGCTTTTTAGTACTCCCAGCATGCACTTCAAAATAATAAGGTGAAACAACCTGCAACTCATAACAGGTTTGACTTTCATTGCTGAACATCGCAAATTGGTTGGACTACAGAAGAGGAGCAAACATAGTAGCTTACATTTCGGCCTTTGCAAGAAGAACAAGAGCACAATATGCCGATGCGTTTAATGACCCCACGAAGTACTGCTCGCTGAAATAAGACCAGAAACACATTCCTGGTCAAAATTACAGCAACCATGAAATGGATAAAGACATCACGGAGATGAGAGATGCAGCTGGGTGGTGTAAATTTTTTGAAGGTAGGGCATCAGAAAAAGATAAAGTAGTTCACATGTTCTCACAAATTTCAATCCTCACCCCTCAGACTCCTTTGAGAAGTTACTTCTAGAGCTTCTAGAATAAAAAAGCACCAGAAAATAATTCCTAAGAGAAGCCCCACAAGCTTTTTGCCTTCAATCAAGTCACAAAGTTATCAAAAATTTATCCAAAAAAAAAAAGAAAAGAAATACTATCACCTGTAATGCCTGCTCTGTGGGTGGATCAACCCTAAAGAAAGTAAAGTGCTTGCTTTGGGCCCCCAAAAAATTCTATTATAAAGACCTAAAAAATAAAAATTCCTAAAAATAAAGCCCATGATCCAACTTATTCCATTTAGGCAACGTTTGATATTGTGGTGCGATCTAGAAAAATCGGTCCATTTGCTCTGCTATTTTAAGATGTGGCCACAATAATATCTTTATAGATCTGAAAAATATCTTCCATAATTATCATACACCACCACACCGCAATCCCAAATAGATCCTTACTCAAGAAGTGGCAATCACCAAACAACAAATCCCTTAAAAAAATGAGCCAGCATCTCATCAATTACCCAGTTTAAATTCCAAATTGATCAAGCAAAAAAAAATTTCTCTAGATTATAGAAACTGTCAATTAAGACCCAACAAAGATTAAAATTAATAATGTTCCATCTAAAATCAACAATGTCTCAACAAAGATTAAATGGTTTAGCTATATTATTGATTAACAAAGAAATGTTACAAACAATTGATTATGCAATTTAATCAATAATTTTGCATCTCAAAAGAATAGAAAAATAATTTTTAGTAATAATTTGATGATTTTTAGTTAAAATAATCATCAAAACTCATTTTGAAAATTCGCATTAGAGCCACGGGCCACCCTTTCCTTAGTTGAGCCACCCACTCTTTGGTCCTGGTGGAGCAAGCAATTTCTTTCCAACTTGTTGATTAGTTAAGCCACTAAGTTTGAGTAGCCTAAAAGCTCTTCCAATGCAGCTTTAGGTTCTATAATATAAGCAAGACTTGGGCTACTCGGAGAAGTCCCTCTAAGAAGGTTTGTGTCTAGCACATGTATAACTCTTCCTACCGAAAATGCACTTTATAGAGCTAGTACAAACAGGACCAGCCCAAAGAAATCAGCATGATAATTGAAATGTCGCTTCATGTTTTGCATCGTGAGATAACATTTTAGGTTTGTACTTTGTAGTTTTAGCATATACCCAATGAAAGCAAGATTGTTAATTTTATGACACCCAGATATTAGATAACAAAAAGATGTTGTTACATCTATGAGAGGTCAAGTTCGATGTTACAGCAGCAATAAAATGTTTCTAGTAAATTTATGAGAAAATTTCGTCCGTACCGCTGGAAAAGTGCGTATTTTTATATCTACCACTGAAACGTATACTGGTATTTTGTATTTGTCATCGTCGTTTGGTCAACAGCTAATCAATGAAGAAAATGATATTTTTATTATGTAAAGATATATTTAAGGATAAAATATACTTTTGATACAAAAGTATTGCTTATTTAAAATAAGGGATTTTTTTATAATCTTTCGTAAAAATATATTTACTCTATTTATAGGGATAAAAATGTCATTTGCTCCATTAACTGGCAGTTGACTAAAGAATGACAAATACAAAATATCAATTCACGTTTCGATAATAAATAAGAAAGAAATGATTTTTCAAGACACCAAAATACGCAATTTTCCAGTAGGACGAAATTTTCCCTTAGATTTTCTGTACAATGTTCTATTAACATGTAATATAATTTTTTTATACCTGCGGGGACATTGTAGTTGAGCTAATGTAACAGCGTCCTAGATTAGCATAATGCTTCGAATTATTAATAAGTCTATTATGTGTGCCATTTCACCGATTCTTCCATGTCTCGAATTCACAGACATGCATGAATTGAACAACAGAGAACTAAAAACAGAAAAAAGAGTAGTTTACACCACATTACCTTCCCTTTCCTCATTATGTACTTCACCGGCAGCCCCTCGAGCAACCCCGTGGCAAGCAGCTCCCTGAGATTCTTGGGGACCTTAGTCAACGATATCTTCTTTGACATCTTCAGCTCCATCTTCTTATTCGGTGAGCCTGAGGACGAATTGCTCGCAGAAGCCGTCGTCGTCCCGGACAAGTCCTCCTCCTCGCCTTTATCCTTCAACAGTGACCTCGTGAATCGCCTCATTCCCGTCTTCTCCTCCTCCTCGTCCTCTTCCTCAACCCCATTCTCCACAGCGACAGGATCCTCTGTCACATTGAGAGGTTTCAGCATAGACCGAGTAATCCGCCTTGGCGGCGACTCCGGCGGGATGAAGACCTCCATCTCCTTCCCCGCATCCATGGAAATATTGGGCTTCACATCCTCCGTTGGAGAAGATTCACACTTCTCCGTGTCGATGGGATCAGAAGGGTTGGGCTCCGGGAAAGAAGAAGGCGGATCTGGGGGCGGGCGCGGGCGCGGGCGCTTGGGGTTGGAGGAGGGGGTGGTGCGAGAGCGGGTGCGGCCGAGGGAGGAGCCGGCGAGAGAGGCCTGGGAGGCGATGGCGAAGGCGAACTCCCGCTTGAGCCCCGCGCGAACGCCGGAGCGCAGCACGAACTCGCCATCTGCCGGCGAGGCGTCCATGGGGGATTTGCACAGAGGATGGGGAATTTTCCACTTTGAAGAGTGTGACGTCACGTGCTCTCTGGAGGGGAAGGGGAAGGTACACGTCAGAATACACACGGTTACACCAAATGCTATATAGCTCATCCATGGTATTTTAAAGCTATCTCTTTTAAGGCTATCTCCAACTGGCATTGCAAGCTGGTGCGGGTTTGGCGTGCGTGACTCACGTTCACACAATCACACAGTAACTCTAGTGGGTGAGCTCGTCATAATTCTCACGTGTTTTGTAGGACCATTTTCTCTCCCCTCTTACACAAATCTCACTCCATGCACATCATCCACCGACAGGTGGGGCTCAAAAACGGTGCGACCCTGTGGCAGTGAGGAGGGTATGTCGTGTGCGTGTGCGCAAAACGAGTAGATACTTTGACACGCATATATATACACACCCATTGGCTGGCGGGTAGGTCCATCGATATTTTGGCCCACCTATCAGCCTAATATGTCTGAAAGATTTTGTTTTTGTTGTTATTTCTTTAGTAATAGGAAAAAATTTAAATGTCGTGCTCAAGAACAAATCAATATAAATAGCCTAAGAGACTCTTTTTTTAATGGATGTTTCACTCTTCGTGAGAAAACTTTCTATTTAATCTTTATCCATAATATCCCAACGGATGCGAAATTGTGAATCCTCTCCCATGACATCTATATGTAGCATGCAACCTTAAATGGTGTTTAAAAATATTAAGGAAAATAGATACATTTCATATGTATAATATTATGACAGATTGGGATAATAAGGTTAAGTCTGATGCAAGCACCAATGAAAAGACTCTTCGGAGGAGAGAGAGAGTATCCTCTGTGAAGAGTTACTCGAAGAGTTGAGCACTCCGATACACTTAGTGTTTAGCAAGACTCTTTAGGTTGCCCACATGTATAAATCCTCCCGAAAAATCAAACGCTCCAATAGATTGACTCTTGGGTGACTTTTTGAGTAGATCCAGCACATAAATTATTGATATGTGACTTTTTTTGCATTATATAATTATTAATAGTTAAAATAAGTAACTAAGAAATTAATTCTGAATAATTATTATACAACAAAAAAAATAAAGACTTATAAATAAAAATTCCGAATTTTCTTATTGAATTCAGACATACAAAAATAACATTGAACATACTATAATAAATTGGATACATTTGGATATTCAAGCATAACATAAACATAGTAATAATAAATTGTACAGACACGACAAGATGACTAATCATTAGTATGATGACCTTCAAAACATTATCAAATGTGCTCAATCAAATCCCCTTGAATTGTGTACGTGATGAGTGAGCATAGATCTCGTCATTACTTGCAAATACATCAACTAAAGAAATCGAAGCACCATTGTGGAAAGGAGGCGGTATTATAGTTGATATCTCCTGACCACCTTACAAATCATTGAGGGGACCATCATAGTCTCGCTCATCTTCAATCATCATCATCTTGTGTAATATGACACATACTTACATAATTTTTATAAGAGTTAGTGCATTGCTAAAAGTGGGTGGGGCCGTGCAAGATAGCAAACCGAGATTGCAAAACTCCAAACATCCATTCCACATCTTTTCTTACTCATTCTTGATGTTGTGTAAATAATTTGAACTTCTTTGTTTAGGGCAAGAGTATCGTCTTAACAAAGACATCACATTCTAAATAAATACAATGGGTAATGTAGTATTCTATATTGTATTGTCTCTCATTTACTGAATATTGAATCTGGGTAGTTTGCCCCTCAAAACATCACTAAATAAGGGTGACTGGTTCAACGCATTGATGTCATTGTTGGAGTCATCAACACCGAAAAAGACATGTCATATTCAAATGTCTTGGAAGACAAACACTTCGAGTATAATAGTAGAGACTCCATAATTATCGTAGGTGAATTATGTCTTTCATACTATTAGACAATTTCTCTATTCTCAATTTATACAATTAATACTTCTTACTATTCTTGGAAAACCACAAATTTCTCCTTGTTAAAGTAAATATTGGATATCTTCAACGGTGGATTTTTGAAGATATTCTTCGCTGAACTTGTTGATGACCCATTTGACAAAATTCCAATTCCGTGTTCAGAGCAAAGGTAATATAGGTATAACTTGTGTGTTAGTATGGCTATTAGGGGTGTTTCATACTTGCAAAGATAACCAAATGGTTACCGTTGGATATCACAACTGTATGCTTGACTCTCAGTCTAGATGCTAGGGGCAAAGATGCAAATTAATACTATGTTTGTAAACAATCTTATTTCTATCAACTTAGTCACATGCAAAATGTGCATGAAGTGCACCGACAGTAATAGATAAAGGAATATTGTGGGTAAAACTGTATCCCTCCGTAAAATTAAATACGTATTTGAATACTCCGTACCCCAGATTCTTGAGGCATGTTGATGAGGACATCCTTCGCATCAACGATCGATCAGAAGAACTTTGCTCTCGATCAAAAGAACTCTGCGCATAATCAGCATTGCTCAAGGTCGCAACACTGCTCATGGTCGCAACCGATCAAGCCTGAAGAGACATGGTCGCAACCTGAGGACCATCCAGTCTGCCGATCAAGCATAATTGTTCAGTGACTTCAACCAAGCGCTAATTTTAGCAAAAATGTCCAAGTAGGTCGTGTGAGCACTTTTTGGAAAGGTAATCAAAAGAGCTTTCCAACGCATCAAGAATCATCGAATTCTGACATCGTATGCAACCAGGAGACCCGAAACAATGGCAAGTGCATGAGGGGGAAGAGTCCTATTCAGATCCGTGAAAAGTAGCTTGGGATTTTCTTTTTATATTTTGTTAGGATTCTATTATGTTTCAAATTAGTTTAGAATTCTGGTTTTAAACATTCTATCTTTTGTAAATACCACCCTCTATAAAAGAGAGGCATGGTCATAGTTTTGAGGAACCACGAATTGAATACGCAAATATTTTCAGAGAAGCTTTTGCTCTTGTTCTAGGGTTTGTGCTCATAAGCCACCGCCTAGAATTGGGAGTTATTCTCTTTACCATTGTTCTTGTAATTTCTTCGTTGATTGCAGGAACAGTGTGTCTACTTTTGCGTGGTCAAGTAGACAACGATCAAAGCGTGTGGTTGGGCGAATTCTTTTGTCGCAGGTTGCTGTATTGACAGTGGTTGGCGCCATCGGTTCGTCAGGTTACACGAATAAACGAGTTATCAACGATCCTACGTCGTGAAGATCGGGCACCCCCGTATCATCTTGGTATCAAAGCTTCGGTTTACACGACCTACTTGGACATTTGTGCTAAAATTAGCGCTTGGTTGAAGTCACTGAACAATTATGCTTGATCGGCAGACTGGATGGTCCTCAGGTTGCGACCATGTCTCTTCAGGCTTGATCGGCTGCGACCATGAGCAGTGTTGCGACCTTGAGCAATGCTGATTATGCGCAGAGTTTTTTTGATCGAGAGCAAAGTTCTTCTGATCGATCGTTGATGCGAAGGATGTCCTCATCACATGTCATGGTCAGTGGATCTAATCCATGTTGCGTAGCATAAGTAGTTTTATGAGGATTTAACCGAGTTAATGAATCTGTTGAGAAACTAATCTTGTTAATTCACCCTTTGATAACAAAATGATAGTAAGCAAGAATTGCTAGATTTTACTCTTGTCTATGCTTACTAAATTTCCATCTAGTATCCTTATTTTAATCTGAGACATCAAAATATTAAGCCCAATACAAGAACCTCCCTTTGTGCTTCCCCTGCAACATCAATACTATAGCTGCATTTATTATAAATGATTTGCTGAGTACTTTGTACTCACTCTTACTTACATAATGAATCCAGTGATAGGAAAGTTCAGATCATTTTGACAGGTGACCATTAGGAGTCTTGAAGGGTTATGCACTACACTTGAGTTACAATTATGGAGTGACTTTGTGTTCCACTACTGATTTTTTTTTAAAAAACTAACTTTCATGAATTCTAAGTATTTGATCGTCCCGGCCCTATGTAAATTTTTGTGCAATATGACCCAAAGACCCTATGCATTGTACTATACATGTTTTGTGGTTTAAAATGTAATTAGAGATTCTCTATAATACACAATTATATATGTGCATGTGGTTGTATTGTGGGTAACCGACGTAAGTACGTACGGGACCCTCGCTACATTGCGCAGCTGGCTCCCCACAATGCTTTTGAAACTTCCCACTTACATTATTAAATTATTGTAAATCACCACCTCCTCTTAACAAAGTTAGTGTTATGTAAAATATTTATAGTAGAAGTAAAAATTGCCAGCACTGACTTAATCTCTAGAATTTACGGTATTTAAAATTACTATGTTCATTACTAACAACATTTTAGAATTTGCTTGTTCTACCATAACAACAATAATGAAATAATGATTCAGCATCATAACATAGCACATCATTACAGCAGTAAATAAACACCATAATAGAAAGATGGTGCTTGTAAGATATATGATTTAGCTAAGTTAGACACACTAAATAACAACAAATGTATTGCAATAGCAAAGTTAAATTACCACTCAATATTACCATCTTTGTAAATTGATGGTTTTGCATAGTACAACCTATTATTATAAACACGAGTAGTGGGGAAAAAACTGGACAGTGAACGACAAATCAGTTTACTGTGTGCAGAAGTTGGCAGTCACTCCCATGATTGGGGAGATCTTGGGAAGCACTGCCTGTTCTAGTGACTCGTCCTTCTTTTCGATGCTTTGCTTAATCACTAGTTGCCTACAAGCACAACATTCAAAGAAAGGTTAACATTGAAAAAATTTCACAATAATTACGTGTACATTAAAAAATTGCAAATCCAAACTTGTATCTTTTTTTTTTTTGCAAGTTATCACCTGTATTATTAAAATATTGTAAATTACAACCTCCTCTATAATTACTGTTGAATGCCACAAATATATTTTCATATATGTTGGCATTTCATTATTGGGGAGAGTGCTGGATGTAGATCTTAAAGGAAAGGCTGATAGGGTTGATGCACACAACGCTATCCATTGTGCAGATGATGCAAAGCTTGAAATTTATCTTATGCTGAATGAGTTTATGTGCTGTGGGGAGATTAGAAAGAGTGTAGGTTAAGGTTAGAGGGCTACCACTGCATATGTGCTTGCTCAGGTCGTGTTGTGCGTACGGACACTGATTTGGTCGAGGCACACCTTTGCCCAACTCTTGGTTGCTTGTCTAGAACCAGCCAATATTCAGATGAATGCATTTATGAGGCTCATTTTGAAGTAGAACAAGAGAAGCAGCAGATGGCAGGAAAGCAGCAGTCCTGCAAATAGATGATCTGAACAGCAAGTCGACACCATAGGTGGGCCAAAAGAGAGAAAAGCCTCAAATTCAGGAGCCCTCCGCTCATGGTGGTTTATAAAGTTGGAGAGGAGGAAACTCCACTCCATATGGATTCATCCTCTCTTCTGGGATCAGATCAACCGGATAAGCCTGGTTTGTCGTTTGAGAGTTTTGCACAAAAGAATATGGTCTCTCAATAAGACTAATCCTCCAAGTGGCACATAACACAAACAGAAGGGATAATTGTAACACATGAAATTCTTAATGGTAAAAATAGACTTTGATAAGTAAATGGGGGAGACTAGAATTAAATTGAGTCGTCTTGTTCTTCTCCTTGTATTGTATGCCCCTTAATTTGGGTTCTTTGTTTGGCTCAACAAGTAACCGTATATATTTATAAACTGGAGATTATAATTAAATTGTAATCCATATAGGATTGGCACAAATTAAGTAGAGTTCGATTTGGTTCTGGCTATAGTAAGGGATTCGGGTGTGCCGAACAAAAAGGTATGAGGTGTATTTTCTTTGTTTTTTATCCAAAATCGGTAACAAAACACAACATATATCATCAAATTTAAATTTACTTTTCTACTATCTGCCTATAACTAATTTTAGATTCTGTAGCAGCACGCCAGCACCCATGTCGGTAGCAGTTACAAAAGGAAGAAAAGTTAATGATAATAAAAAGAAAGTAGAAAGTAAAGACGTCAAGTGAAGAACCATGTGGCATCTTAGTACAGAGCAACGACTTAACTCAGACACCAACTCGCGTATGCTAATCGATCAGTCTCCAGACAGATTGAAGACTGATGCCACTTTTATAATTTATGTTTAATGTGTGCTATTTCAGTATTTTTTTTATTTTATTTTTATTTTTTTTTATGTGTTATCGATACAAAAAAACTCACTTAACTTGGTGACCAATCCATCAATCTACCAAACGAAACCAACCAATTGCTAAAAACAGTTGGCAACAACACGGAGTAATAAATAAAGTCCACGAGTCTTTCCCAGCAACAAACAACAAGTCCTCCATACGATACGAGTATTACATTTGCCAACAGATTACAGATTGCCCATCCATTCCATCTAGGATGAACCCTTCTGCTTCTTGGCCACCCTATAACCACCAACCACACAAGCGTGGTCGCGCTCAAACGGCTCCAGTGTCACCTGCTCCGAGGGCTTGAACTGATCAGCCTTCAGCTTCTCCACTTCATTGGCAAAGACCCCCTCAGCAGCTATGGTCGAGTCAATACAGTTTGCCTGTCAAATGACATTGTAAGATGATTTGCCAAATTCAACATCTTTTCAGTTAGCTGTCTCAAACAACAAAGATGATTTTCCGACCCTAACTACCAATTCCCCGACTACCTCTCTGGCCTATCAATCTTGCAAGCATAAGAAATCCAATTTCGATAATCGTACCATAAATGAATTCAAAAAGAAAAGCTGTCATGAGTAAATTTACCTTGATCGAAATCACAAAGTGACCACCATTCTTCAAGAAGTATGAAGCATTAAGGGCTAAGATACGAGCCTGCATAACCCAATAAACACTAATAAATTAACAGATTACACATAAGTGGAACCCTGAGCTTCCCAGAAGGCTGTCATCTCATATAGCATAAAGAGATCCTAATCATCAAGGAACAGCTTAATGGACAAGTCAACTTCCATAGACAACATAGCAGAATTTTTTTATAAATAACCCCACAGAAAATAGAAAACTACAAAAATAATCCATACTTACTATTTTTTGCATTTTGACCTACCACGTGTGCATGCCGAGTTCCTAAGACTCAACAAGCCACTTTCGCAGCTCCGAAACTTGACATGCACACGTGGCACATCAAAACACAAAAAACGGCGTGGGATACTTTTCTAATTTTCTTTTTTCTGTGGGTTATATATAAAAAAAATTCCTAACACAGCATCAGGCAAATGTAATGGGAAAGAATATATCGACTACAACAAATGATAGATACTTAACTGAACTTGATCAAGGATATCAATAGAGTTTGCATGTTAATCAACAAATGCATCAAATACAACCACAAAAAAAAAATAGTGTTTCTTCAATAAAGAAATGTTTACCGATGTAGGTTAAGATTTACCTAACAATGGCCATATGCAATACAACAAAAGCTCAAAACTCTGCCTGAAATGTCATGAAATTTCCAACCATCTAGTACATGATAGCATTGGATCAGACTGAGCAAGTTTTCAGGCAATAGAATTTACCAGCACTTGAATCAGCACTAACCAACAAACACATGTTAAGGTACAGGTATATGTAGTCTTGAAAACAATATTGTTCAGCTGCTGTACTTGTTATGCTAAACACTATGATCAAATAAACCATCAAGAATAAAAAAGGCAATGCAATGAATCATGGAAGCATTGAAAAAACTCTGATTAATATTATGGCCAATAAATTTAGCGTATGGTGAAACAGTTTCAATTGCCTGGATAAAATTGTCATACACATTATAATACAACCAGACAACGGGACGACAAATACAGAAGTTACAACAGTTAAAAGCTAATTAAATGCATTGAAGACCTGGAAGAGAACAGATAACTAAATATAAAAAAAGATCAGCGCTTTAGAATCTAAAAAAGATATCAGATTCATAGCAAGACAAAACAATGAGTTTTTTTTTTCTCAAAGAACCAACAGAATAATGCTATTAATGACACACAAGTATATTGGCAAAACAAGAAATCACTGGCAGAGTAGGATTAGTCCAGAAAACCCAATAAAATAGTTCATTGCATCTGAAGACAAATCATAACAGATGCATGAGACAATTTGACATGAAAAGAATATGAACCAACACAATCAAAGAGGAGAACAAGGGAATAAACAAAACAAAGATGGAAAAGAGTTGAAAAAGTGAATCAGAAAATTGAGCTGCATCATCCAATGAGATGTCCCGAAGGGGAATCCAAGTTTGTTCACCATTAGTTGTGTAAATGTTGTAAAAATAGCAAAGAAAAAACTTGTGCAAGTGAGGAATGAAGCACTGGATATAGGAGCATCAGAAACTTGAGCTTGCATCATCCATTGTGATGTCCTGAAGGGGAATCCAAGTATGCTCATCATTTGCTAAGGGCCCAATGAAGCCTCAGAACCTCACCATGCTCAATGACAAATAGGGCAACCAAATAAATCAGAGTAACAAAGACATTAAGATGACAAAAAATTGTTCCATCACGGCATTAAGATGACAACCATAAGCGAAGAATCATGTTTCACTCCCAGTACCACCTAAGCTACAATGTTTGATTAGCAACCAAATGCAGAGAACCATGGAATCAGTGTAATGAAAAATATAATGACAGGCAGGGTCAATATGTATACCTGATCTGGCTGGGCAACATCAGAGAATATGACATCAACCATGCCAACCAACATTCGGTACCTTGCTGGATGTCTAGCATCCTCAATAATGGGGATCACATTGGTCCTCTTCTTGGCCATGTTCACAAGATCCCTGCCACTCCTGTGCGAGAACTCCACAGCATACACCAGCCCAGTCTGCAATAGAGCGGCGCTTCATTAAGACAAACCAGATCCAAAACTTGTTATTAGTCCAAAAACAAATAATTATAGTCAAGGGATCCCACCGGCCCAACAATGTCAGACACATGAGACACAGTTGTTCCAGACGCTGCACCAAGGTACAGAACCCGAGTGCCAGGAGCCTGATAATGGAAAAAAAATTGGAGACAGAAACGTCAACCATTGTAATCAAATGATATAACCTACAACAAAGCGACATTCACGAAATACACTGCTTACATAAGAACAATGATTAAGCGTTTACTCAGCAATTGAGATGTAATTTAACTCAAAAAAGAGTGTGGCTGAAAATTTTAACAGTAGCGAAATTTTTGCTAGAGGAAATCACACATTGTACACATGCACTTAGTTTAACGGTTGAATGATGATCTAAGAACAAAAATAGGAAGACAAGATATTTAGCTCAAGAAGTGTGTGTATACAAAATGCGTGCTTGTATTGGATCAGGAAAAGACATACAATCCAGATGTTGTCGACACCACCGAGGACTGCGGCGGCCAGCTTGGATCGGAAGGGGTTCCAGACCCTGTACTCGACCTTGGTGCCGTCCTCGTTCTGTACGGATATGCGCTTCTCGCCGTAGACGGACTCGCCGGGGACCATGTTCTTAGTGCAGAGAGCGTCTTCCTTGGCCTTGGCAATGAAGACGCCGTCGTGCTTGTGATTCACCACCACCACCTTGCTGCCTCCCTTCATGCCTCCGCCTCCCCTACCCCTGCCACCGCCCCTCCCACCTCTTGGCGCGCCTCTCCCTCTGAAGCCTCCTCCACGGCCTCCGCCTCCGCCTCCACCTCTCCCTCCCCTGCCACCGCCATCGAAGCCTCTCCCTCCCCTGCCACCGCCATCGAAGCCCCTTCCTCCCCGCCCGCCGCCGCGTCCTGAGAGCTCAACAAACAACTTGACATGAGTTTAGCTTACGTGCAACGTATAGGAGAAGAGGAGAGGCTTTGGCTTGCCTCTTGGTGGCCTCATCTCGCCTCGACGCGCCGTCGGAGAGGGTGTAGGGTTTTGAGAAGGTGATGGCGGGTGGTATTTATAATGTTGAATGGAAAGGGGAGGAGGGGCTAGGGTTTAAGTGTGGGCCGGGCCGGGCCGGTTCACTAGAATCTGGCCTGCTTCTATTCAAGTTCACTTGTGCACCATTTCTGACATTTCTTTCTTTCTTTCTTTTTTATTATACCCCACATTTATATGAAATTTTGGACTGCTATAACTATAATATGCTATGAAGTAGAGCAGACAACAATCATTACCAGGCAATGGCAGCCCCAGTGTCTTTTCAATTTAAATCAACATGAAAACAAATTTGTGTTAGCAAACGTACCAACTCCATGGAGGTGTCTCATATTTTGACAAAACATTTTGGACAGCACCATGAGTTCACCAGTACGTCTAATCTGAATTTGAGTGAATCAGTAGAATAGAGAACGAAAAGTGCTAGTCTTCTCATTTGTGGGTCTTTGAGGGGAGTGGCTTCCAGGTGGGCCCCACGCCTCCTACTTTCTCTATAGAGTAGTTGGGCTTAGGCCCAATAGACAGACATGTAAGCAAGAGAGCATTAATTCTTCTTCGTTTCAGGAAAATAAATAAAAAAAAAAAGATGGAGGCGTTCCTGTGCGACCGCCTGCTGGACGCCTCGCAGCCCATCGCCGAGCGCTTCCGCGCGCTCTTCTCCCTCCGCAACCTCCGCGGCGACGTCCCCCGCCACGCCCTCCTCAAAGGTCTCTCTCTCTCTCTCTCTCTCTCTCTCTCATTTGCTAAAGTTGCAATCCCTTACTCCAGCTCTGCCCTTTCATTTTTATGCTGATGGATCTCGCTGCCTTTGCTTCTATTCTGTGCCTGCCCCGACTAATTGTTTCACATCCTCTACGTATTCATTTCGTGCTACCATGTTGGAACTGCTAGTCTGAGGGATCACTTCCACAAAAGCCACACTGTTTTTACTATACTACATTTTTTTTTTTTGGGTTTGTGTGTGCTTTGCTGTTTTACTAATTTGACATCAGTATTTGATATTGTTATTGGTGGTGTTAGTTTCAATTAATCTTGCCTTCTTTGTCTTTTACATTTAATTTTCTCAGTTGCATTTGCTATTGATCAATTTTGGATCTTTTATGTTTACGAGTTTATCCAATGTATGGTTGGTCCATTACTTGAATAGAACTGTACCACAAAGGGTAATGTTTTCTAGGAACTGACTTTTTTACCTGCAACTTTCAGCCACTAGGGATTCTTCTAATTTGCTTGCACATGAAGCTGCATTTGCACTTGGGCAAATGCAGGATTCTGAAGCTATCCCTGCTTTGGATGCAGTCCTCAATGATCTTACGTTACATCCCATTGTTCGCCACGAGGTAGTTATTATGGCCGATCTTATCTGTATCTTGCTGCTTCTTGTACTTCTATCCATTTGACAAGTCATATACTGAATAGGCAGCTGAAGCCCTTGGAGCTATTGGCCTGGAAAAGAGCATTCCCCTGTTGGAGAACAGTTTAGCAGCTGATCCTGCTGTGGAGGTGCAAGAAACTTGTGAGCTCGCTCTTCTGCGGATAAAAGAACAACTGAGCACAACTTGTGTTGATAGCACAACCGTTTCACCTTTTCTCTCGGTTGATCCAGCGTTGCCGGCCAGCCATAACCGTTCTGTCGATCAACTAAGGTATACCTTACAGGACAGTCTACTACATGTGTTTTTGTTCTATATGTATTGTGTTGTCATTACTGAATTGCTGGGTCTTTCAAAGGGAGGTTCTCCTCAATGAGAAAGAAAGCTTGTACGAGCGTTATGCGGCTCTTTTTGCGCTAAGGAATGATGGGGGAGACGCTGCTGTTTCTGCTATCGTCGCGTCTCTAGGTGCCAAAAGCGCTCTTCTACGCCATGAGGTTTGAACAAGCATTAAACTAATCCTTTTTTCTCCTGCCTCTGTTGTTTCATTAGTGTAAATCATGCAAGTTAATCATCTTGTTTTGGTAGTATATAACCGAATGTTGTTGTGCTGTGACTGCATGCTGTTAGTTTATTAATCTGTAGCTAGGTAGAAATGCTTGGTTCAATTGACTGGTAATAACTTGTGTACATTATAAATTTGTATGGCAACATTGCAAGGATGAATCTATTTGTTTGTGTTGCCTGATTTTAGTTATCTTGTGTTATTTGGTTATTCCAATGGGTGTTGTTTTCCCCAGTTTTGGTCTTCTGATTGCTTCTCAGGTCGCTTATGTCTTAGGTCAGCTACAAAACAAAGCTGCGTCAGCTGCACTCACTGACGTCCTCAAGAATGTCAACGAGCATCCAATGGTTAGGCATGAAGCTGCTGAAGCCCTCGGCTCAATAGCAGGTATACATTGTGAGACTCACTGGGATGCCATTTGCCATCTGCATTCAGTACATAACCATTTCATAATTTCCTGACATTATGCTCATGGTTGTGCTATAAGACGAAGAAAGCATATCACTCCTGGAGGAATATGCAAAGGACCCTGAGCCCATAGTCTCGCAGAGCTGTGAAGTGGCTCTCAGCATGATCGAATACGAGAGATCTGGGAAGTCCTTCGAGGTGCGTACTGAATTTGAACCTGAAATTATCCTCGAATTCTATCATGAAGGCAAAATCTTTAACCTGTCAGTTTGTTTGTCTGTCTGTCTACTTGGTGCATACAGTTCCTATTTCTGCAAACACCGCAGGTGCGGCAGCAGGAGTCCTGACTACCGATATTGAAAGATTCATAGAATTGCTGTTTCATTATTGATGGGTGGTGATGGAACAGATGAACCATTGGCTGTGTATGGGTGTGCTTGATCACCAAAAGAAAAAAATACTGGCTGATGAACCATGGTCAGAGCTACCATGTAAACTGTATTACTGGGTGTCGAATTTTGAAAATTCTGTCTTTGATTTAATGAAATATGAATGTAATTGAGCTAGAAAAGCTTACAATTAGTGATGTAAATACTGATGATCAGAATAATATAAATTTTTTTTTAGAGTGAAATGAAAACATGAGAAGTAGAAGTAGAGAAATACCCTCCAAAGTCCAAAGCCTTGGATGAGAAGCATGCCATCCTTGGCGTCCCTCTTCACCCGGGCTGCCGTTTCCGCCTGCCGCCTCCGTCAGCTGCACGCACAGCTCCTCCTCCGTGGCCTTGCACCCTCTTCCCTGCCCCTCTCCTCACGCCTGGTCGCCTCCTACCTCGCTCTTGCCCTCCCATCCGACGCGCAACTCCTCTTCGACCAACTTCCCCAGCATACCCCGCACGCCTACAACACTCTGCTCTCCGGCCTCTCCCGCCTTCGCCTCTTCCCCTCCGTCCTTTCCTTGTACAAGACCTCTCTTTCACACTCCCTCGGTCCCGACAGTTTCTCTCTCTCCTTCGCCATCCATGCTTGCACCGGCCTCCATGTTCTTGGCTCCGGCACTGCCGTGCATGCACAGGGCATCCGTGCCGGCCTTGACACCAGTGTCTTCGTCTCTCACCCACTGATGGAACTGTACATTGAGCTGGGCTCGATGCAGGATGTGGAGAAGCTGTTTAAATGCACCGTCACCAATGACCCTGCTGCTTGGGGCCTTCTGATGAAATGCTATTCCCGCGCCGCCATGGACAGTAAGGTGTTGGAGCTTCTTGGAGGGATGAAGCTTTCAGGCGTCAATGTCGATGCTTGTGCGGCTGTTTATTTGGCCCTGGCTTATGGAAATGCGCATGCTGCAAGGGAGGGGCGCGCCGTGCATGCATTGTGCTTGAAGGCCAACCATTTGGGCTCAAACATTTTCGTCCAGACGTCGCTGGTTGACATGTATGTCAAGAGTGGTTTTATCGACTTAGCGTACCACCTGTTCTATGATATGCCTGTCAAAGATGTCGTGTCGTGGAGTTCCATGGTTGTGGGGTTGGCACAATGTGGGAAGGGGTATGAAGCGCTGCGGGTGTTCAAGAACATGCTGCAGTTGTCAGTGCGGCCTAACAAGGTGACGCTTTCCGCTGTCTTCCTTGCGTGTGCGCATCTTGGAGCTCTGTTACAAGGGAAGAGCGCCCACGGTTACTTATTTCGGATGGACCTCGAGCCAGATGTTGTCACCAACACGGCGCTGGTCGATATGTATGCCAAGTGTGGGTCTCTGAATTTGGCCTACAAGGTGTTCAGCCTAATGCCAGAAAGAAATGTATTTTCTTGGAGTGCGATGATCGGAGGGTTCGGGTTGCATGGGGACTGCTCACAGGCACTTGCGCTATTTGAGGACATGAAGTTGGAGGGCGTAGCACCAAATGCAGTGACGTTTGTCGCAGTGCTGTCAGCATGCAGCCACTCCTGTCAGGTTAAGGACGGACGTCAGTACTTCGAGTCAATGATGAATGAGTACAGCATAGTTCCAACGACTGAGCACTACTCCTGTATGGTTGACCTTCTAGGCCGTGCTGGGCTACTAGAAGAAGCTGAGTCCTTGGTCAGAGAGATGCCGGTAGAACCCAGTGCAAGTGTCTGGGGGGCCCTTCTCATTGCATGTAGAGTCCACAAACGGGTGGAACTGGCCGAGGAAGTCTCAAGCAAGCTCTTCGTGCTGGAGCCTGGGCAGACCGGGTTGTGCGTGTCCCTTGCCAATGTGTACGCTGCAGCAGATATGTGGGAGATGGTGAGGAAGACGAGAGAGATGCTGAGGAATAAGGGCGCTGCGCGAAAGAAGATGTTTGGTTTCAGTACCATTGAAGTTGACAAGAGGGTCTACATCTTCGATGTGATCGACAAGGTGGATGGCTTGGACCCTCGGCTTTCCACTGTCTGGGAGAAACTCAGCAGCCGGATGGAAGAGCTGGGGTACACACCGGACCTGACCTTCACAGTATGTGACATGGAGGGAGAAGGCAAGGGGGAGGTTCTCTGTGGCCACAGTGAGAAGTTGGCCATGGCGTTTGGCCTTCTGAGGACCAGTGAAGGCACACCCCTCCACATCACCAAAAGCATGCGGGTCTGCAGGGACTGCCACACTACGGCGAAGCTTGTCTCCTTGATCACAAAGAGGGAGATCATCATCAGAGACTCCAAGAGGTTCCACCACATCAAAGGAGGTGCCTGCTCTTGTGGTGATTACTGGTGACCTGTGTCTGTCTCTTGACAGTCCAAAGACTAACCTACGAACTCTGTATTGTAAGTAGCCTTTCTGTTCTTATAGGTTAATACGGAGGAATAGCAGGTGCCAATTTGTCAATCAATGAGACCCTCATTCTACAGCAAATTTTGGTTATCATTAATTGTTACATGTTCGTTTCATCGTAAAGTAAGTATATAGAACTCTTAACAGTTTTCTGAAAAAGAAAAATGCAAGAGCTCTAACAGTTGAGGAGTCAACACATTAACTGCCTTGTTGAAAGTCACCACCCAGAAAAGCTGAAAACGAGATGGAACTGAATCTGGAGATAAGAAAAGCCAAAAAGGAAGCTGCCCAAACAGTCAGCCATAAAATAGCCCGGATAAATCCACCGGCAGGTGATCGAGGAACCCTGCAAAGTGCGGCCGTTCGGCGCGAATTGCTTTCTTTATGCACACTCGATGGCTCACTCCCCCTCTTTTGTTTGTAATGCAAGTGTATACTTTGACAGATAACCACATGGAGTACTATTATAAGCTGCAGATTGGAGCCCCAAGCAAGCCTTATATTTGAAGCACACACTATTAACACATTTGTTCCCCTTAAACCAGACACCCTGACATTCATGTCTCCCCCCTGTGAAGTCCTCTATAAAGTCATTTGAATCAATGTTTGTTTTCTGATACAACCAGAGCTAGCTGATCTGATTCTTGCACTGGCATATATATATATAGCTTGCAGTTATTGTCAGATATGGCTACTGGTACTACAATCGATGCTAGGGCGGGCTCGCCGTGTGGTGCTTGCAAGTTTCTGCGTCGGCGGTGTGCGCCGGACTGTGTGTTTGCGCCCTACTTCAGTTCTGACCAAGGGGCAGCGCGATTTGCAGCCATCCATAAGGTGTTTGGTGCAAGCAACGTGTCGAAACTACTGATGCATCGCCCGGTCAGCGACCGGTGCGAGGCGGTGATGACGATCACGTACGAGGCGCAAGCAAGGATCCGCAATCCCGTCTACGGCTGTGTCGCACAGATCTTCGCCTTGCAGCAGCAGGTAGTATCCCCACGAACTGCTCTTTCGCTTGGTGGTGCAACTGGTGCGTGTTCTTGTTTACACTATGCTAGTCTACCTTTCTGAAACTTGCCGAGTGACATATTAAGTAACCTGCTTATCAATACGGAACTGTTAAATGTCTGTATGGAGTTGATGAGCATGCTGTTTTAATTTTTTTATTTTTTAGAATTGAATTGATTTGCTTTGTTTGTTCTTGGATATGGTAGGTTGCGATACTGCAAGCGCAGCTGATGCAGGCCAAGGCACAGCTTGCTTGTGGCCTACTGACTACTGAGCAACTCACACTCACCGGAGAGCAGCATACTTGGGAGGAGGCCCGCAGACTGCGCCAGTTACTGCATGGATGGCACGCTGTTGCAGGACATGCAGCAATATTTCGGCAAGAAGATAGCAGTAGCTCATGAGAGTATATCTATAATATAAACCATTTTGCTTCTGAACTGGTGGAAAATGCTAGAAAACAAAAGGAAATAGCTAGCATGTACTGAATTACTACATGTATCAGTGTTGTGATCTTAATATGATAAGAACTCTTGTACCTATCTCATATTACTGGAAAGTATTTGATCTTTAGTTTGACAAGAAAATTGGCTGTAAAAGAAAAGGCTATTTTTTTTGTTAAGTTAAGAAGGCCCAACCAAACTCTTTAACTACGGCCCAGCCAGGAAAAAAAGCTTCGACTGGATCGATGGAGTTCCTCTCCGGCAGCGGCAGAGCTCTCCTCGCCTCCTTCTTCCTCCTCTCCGCCTACCGCGAGTATACTATAACCCTCTCTCACCGCTTCCATTTGCTTTACTGCATTTAATTGGTGAAATAAAGTAGAGGCCTTTTCCCTGTTAAATTGATGTGCTTTGATGTTCCCAGGCTAGCGATTCAATGAGCTTTAGGCTTTAATTTCTTCCATATTTCGCAATCAATCAGCAGTTGCTCGCTAATTTGGATAGGTTTACTGAGTTTGGAGCTGATGGAGGACCTCTAGCTGTAGCATTGAAGGCCAAGGTTGAGATTCTGAGACTACATGTTCCTCCCATCCAAGTAAGTAAATCATTTTATTCTTGCAACTTGTTAAAATGGCTTCTCATTATTCCCTGACAGGTGAAGCACTTGGTTGCTGCTGGTATAGCCTTGAAGGGGATTGGGGGAATTCTATTTATCCTGGGCACTTCAGTTGGAGCACTGCTTCTGGTTACTCACTCATAGCAACTTCATTCATTTCTAGCTTCTATGTATTGCTTAATCTCAAGCATATCCATCATTGACAGCAACTTCATCTGGCGACAAGCGTTCCTCTTTTGCATGACTTCAGCCGCTACCGTGATCTCGAATTTCTTCTTAACATTGGGAAGGTTGTTACAAGTTTCATGTATCTGCAGTATATGTTTACATAGTTACTTCCTTCTAATGAATTTGATGGCTTGCAGGACGTCGCACTTTTTGGAGCACTCCTATTTTATATCGAGATGAAAGACATAATCCAGATAAGGCAATCAAGGAGGAAGCCACCTAAGCCCAATACATCTTAAGATACAAGTCCCTTCACATGCATTGAACGCACTACTTTGTTGTCACAAATTATTCTGTCTCATTTTGCTACTCTTCAATAGAGTTGGCACCTTACTGCTTGTTCTGATAACATGGAAGCTCTGGAAAGACTCACTAAAGTTTGGGAGTGTTTGTTATTTGATATATTCATTTACCTCGGTACAGAAATACCAAATCTATGTGACATCTTTCTTACCTAGCGATGTGTTTTTGCGTGTAAAGATTGCTTCTATTTGCTTTGATTGGGCTACTATTCAACCTCTCTGTGTGTTGTATGTTTCAAATTATTCTCTAAAAACGTTTCATTACTGTTGCTGTACCACTGATTTTTGTGGCATCCACGAAGTCGCGGCTGATGACGTCTGACCAGAAAGCCTGTCCGGTCGAATTGTTACTGTCAAAGTAATCTGAGAAAAATATTTTTGCAGAAAAGTGATCTGTAACTTTTTCCATTGACGGTTGCCCACAAATCTGGAATGAATGGGGCAGGTCTGACCATTTACTATTTCTTCATGGATCTGTTCTTATCTACATAGTTACTTCTAATTGTACATTCTATAACAGAAAAGGAAAAAAGATGAACAAAAAATCAGCTGTATTACAGAAATGAAAAAAGGATGAACTTTAGAAGGTGATTGATGGATTTTTTCCGTGGCACCCTCAGTCTCAGTGCTTTTGGAAGATTACCATGCAAAAGAATGCTACACAGCGAAATACTATACCATTTGTTACGAGAACTACTATACAGAGAATCCTGTCATTGATGTCGTATCCACTCTTGATCAGTGAACCACAACGTGTTATCAGCCACACACCAGAATACCTGTAACCACGCAGATTGTCATGCACATGTCCGCAAAAAAGTTACAAACAAAATCGCAAAAACTAGCTGAAACTTGTACTAAGTTGGTCATTACCTCTGAGCATTTGCAATCACAAACGCTTCCAGAGCCCACTTTGTGTAGCATAGATTTGCAAAGAAGGTGTTCTTCTGCTGTGTTGCTATCAGAGTTAACACAACAGGAAGCAGTGCAGACCACTGCATGAAAAAACAAAAAGCATGTATTCAGAACTTTTACATGAAAATGCAAGTATTCTCTTCAGATGGAACAAATGTATATATCATCAAATAAAAGCAACTCACCAACTGTGCAGAACCAGGTTGGAAGAAGATGGCAAAAGTGTAGCCAATCCCGGTCACGCAGTAGACAAGAGCAAGGAGAACAATGTAGTTTTCCCAGATTGATGACCTGGGGTTGTTGAAGAAGTAGAACATGGAGAGGTAAACTATTGGCTTGATGATTGTGTTGAAATGATCTATGGTGTCCTTGGACATGAAGTAGGCCAATGAGCTCATGCCGGATGCTCTCTCCCTCCAGTAGTGTATCCTCTCAAGCGAGAATGATCTCAAGGCTCCAATCTTGCACAGCAGAGCTGCACCCAACAGTAGTAGGCATTGCTTCAGCAAATGCAACTAGTAACTAAGATTCTGTTATTAATAAAACGCAAAAATAAGATAAACAAACCTATTGAGAAGAAAGACAAAACTTACAGACAGCAATGACGGTGTATGTGTAACCGAGTGCCCCAAATGTCTCGTCGCTCACTTTCGCTAGTGTCCCCAGGCAGATTCCGGCAAGGCCCAGTATCAAATAGTCAACTCCTTGTATTCTAGCTTCGCGGAGCCTTTGCTTGCCACACCTGAACATATTCTTATGCTTCAGGATTGATACTTGCAAGCTACATCTCGTGAAACTGACAGGAGCTGAAAAATCTCTTAGAACTTACCTTCCCAGGAAGTACTTGTACTGTGTAAGAATGCCTGGAGTGCGGCGATTTGATAAATCTACAGAAGATTTATTGTAATCATATTCATCCTTCTTCTGCCCAACTATATCCCTAACATTGCCCCACACTTCTCCGGCGATTGATTTCCCAGAGTCACCGGCTGAAGCATGATGGCCACCTCCTCTAAACGATGATTCGACATCGGAAGCACTCTGCAGCATATCTCGCGGAACGTCGTAACCATTGTGCAACATCCATCTGAGAGGCAGATCTTTAACATTCACTCCCTCATTTGTGTTCGGCTTCAAAATGCCCTCCAAGATGTCTATGTAGTAGTCTGGTGGGTTCACACGCTCCGGGACAACAATGCCCAGTCCTGTAAAGTACTCCTCCACTTTCTTCACTGGTCCATGATAGACTGTCATACCACCTTTGGCAAGAAGTATCAAATCATCAAACATCTTGTACAGTGTGTAACTGCAATAGTAGAACCAGGTCAGTTACTTATAACTTTGAGTATATATAACACTGCTGCATACAAGTCATGAAAGCAACCTTGGTTGATGAACCACCATAGAAACATTGACACCTTCGAGAGCTTCCCGGCGAAGGGCGCGAAGTAAAAGCAGGGATGAAGCACTGTCCAAACCAGATGTTGGCTCATCTAAGATCAACACAGAGGGTTCCATGACCATTTCTAGCCCGACATTTACTCGCTTGCGCTGGCCACCAGAGATGCCACGCTGCTCCACCGTCCCCACCAAAGAATCTCGAACTGCCTGCAGTCCTAAGGCCTCGATAACTCTTTCCACGACAAGAACCTTATCAGCTTTTGACATGTCAGCAGAAAGTCTGAAGATCAAGACATGTGGACGACATTCAGTCTAAGTTTACTAGCTCAAGAACAGTGAATATGAATCTTTTGAAATTGAATTTTTCATACCTGCATCTTGCATTGAACCAGAGATTCTCCTGAACGGTTAAATTTCCATGGACAATGTCATCTTGTGGGACAAAACCAATGATCCTCTTGTATGCACGAATAGGTTCTATTTTCCCGTTTATGACTATCATACCTGTTGTCTCACACCCAGTTGCCTTACCAGCAATAGCACTCAAGAATGTGGTCTTCCCGGCGCCCGATGGGCCCATGACAGCAGCAACGCGACCCGGCATGAGCTTTCCAGTCACAGACCTTAGAAGCTTTTTTTTACTTCCCTTCAAGGTTAGAGTCAGGTCTTTGAAAGCAATCTCAATCACAGGTCTTGTCCTGATATCTTCTTCAGTGGCCATAGATATTATTCCTGAGAATGTTAGGTTATTGTTCTGCTGTTCCATTGCCTTTTCCTTCTCAATTTGTCCGTATGCATACTTGAAAATTTGGCTCTGTGTATGCATATGTCTCCCTTTGGGCTTTTTTGGGTTTTTATCTCCTATTTCCAAATGGAAGCCTTCGTCCTTGTCAGGGTTCTCTTCAAGTGAGTGCATCATGTCAGAGATATTGTTTTTCTTTCCACCCGATTCTTTTGATCTCCCATCATCAGGTCCAGCCGAAGGCAGACTGATACCTCCCTCGGATGGTTCATGTGTCCTGAGAGTCTTCTTGCGTGAGAATGTGCGAGACAACTGTGATTGCAGACCAATAGCATGCTTCTTGGCAACATCTTTAGCTGATTTCCACCTTTCACGAGCTTGTGCGGTCTCTCTTGCATGTCTCGCAGCGGCCTCCCTAGATTTTGCTTGCTTTTTCTCCCGGTTGATTAGAATTTGTCCAGAGAAGTTATAAATTATAAGGAGTACTAAACTCAATGCTGCCTACAGAATTGCAAAAGAGTGGAAGTTAGATTGACCTCCGTAGGTTGTAAGATATATCATAGTATATGTGGACTTCCACTCGAACTGTATGTTACCACTAGCAGTGCACCGAATATTGTAATGTCCTGATTTACTGAGTTTGGTTTACAAGAGCTCTTGTTGAAGCATTCTGTAGTAGAAGAAAAACAAAGTGACCACATTCAGATAATTGGCGTAATTTAAGGCAAAAAAAATTCTAATGACAGAATTAGAACAAGCAAAATATTGGGTTTTGATCCTGTTGATAACCTTGGATGATATTATAAGAGCAACCTTGAATGAAAAGAATGAATAGGATCATATCATATGTTGCTGCCTGACGATCAGCAAAACTAATCAATTTCTTCAAAAAAAACACCTAACCAACTAAAAGTACCAGAACTCCACTTTTCCACAATTCATTCATATCAGAAGTTCAAGGATTGACCCACATATATATATTTCCACTTGTACAGAGAAGAAAAAGAAGTTTTCCAACAGTACTTCCAAATATGAGAAGATAGGTGAGCTTACTGGATTGTGAAGTTGATCCCTTCCTGCAATAGAACCTGTAAAAATGCAAGACCTATACTTCTCAGTATTTGGAACGGGTATTCTTTATCAGTTATCGCATAAAGTAACTCAAATGCTTGCATCAGAATCATTATTATGATTAAAAAATATAACAAAAAAATTGAAAGCCTTTGATAGATAGAATTACCCACTACTACAAGACAGTTTCTTTATAGTGCTTGGACAGTAGTACCCAGCTGGACAGAAAACATCGTCAGTGCTAATGACATCTGCCCAGCTATCAGCACCACCACAAGTATGATTTGGCTTCCCAGGAGGCGGCTGATAGTTGTATCTGCACCGAGTCTTTGGTATTAGCAAGCAACTCACATAATTTCATGTCCTTCCATATAATGAAAAAGAAGATACAGCCACAAACTTACGGATCACAGATTCCTGTAGTTTTGTTTAAAGTAGATTCTGGACAATATGCTCCCAAAGGGCAAGCTGCATATCATAGTAACAATTAGATCATCAGAATGCTCTTTTACATAGCATGTTAACGGCAAACGCACATAGTCATGCGGGTATCTCCATACCAGCCTCAAAGTAAAATTGCATAACATGATTTATGATAGACAATGAAACAAATCATAACACATAATTATCATATTCACAAAATTCTTTACAACAGATAAAAGTCTGTTACCTATAAGGCTGTACGAGAAAGTTAAAGCATGATTTACCTTTTTATTTGCATTTTATTATCCAGGAAAACTAGTCTCTGAAGAAGTGCAATGTTTTTCCCCCTGTTAGTGACCGGTAGATAAAGCAAACAAAATGAACAGAGAATTACTAGGAGATATACAGTTGAGGGCCAGACCAACTCCAAACACATTTTAATCTTCACCATAAACTATCAAGATGTTAATCTATACATCTTAAAAAGAAGAATTGAGTAGATACAGGGTAGCTTGTCCAAAGCATGGGGAAGGTAGGGCACCAGTAATGGCATCAGGGAACGATTAATCTGGTTCTGAGGACTTACGAATCATGCAAGTGAGGCCATGGGGGCAGAAGAACCCAGCACAGCATCCTTGGCAATTGAGGGTTCTAGAAGGGAAATTCTTTGCATCTTGCAGATTGATCTTCTGGTCCTTGCCAGCACTGCATGCCCATCCAGGCTCACAGCCATCAATCCATGATGTCAGATTGCAGTTCTTGTTGGGTCTCACGTAATTCTTCTTTCCGCCGCTGTCGAGGAAGCTTTCAAAGAAGAACTTCATCTCGGCAGCCGTGCACACACGCTGCGGAAGGTCTCCTGTTGATTCATTTAGGGTGATAGGTGTGAGAAGTGAGAACCATGTGGCTAGTGAATGCAGCATGAACAGTGCTTCTATGAACATATTTGCCGGACATCCTCATTTTCAACACTGAAGCTCGGTTGAAATCTCAAGTGTTTGCATTTTGTCTCCAGAGGTGGTCGCTTTTTCAGATACAGTATTACAGGCCTCCAAAGTAGACTCTTTTCCCCAAATGATCACAAAAAAAAAAAATTGCTCGTATCGAATTGCTCTAGCATCAATGCATAGCGCCCAAAAAGGTGTCACTTTTTCTCAAATCAGCACCACAAATTACAAAATAAATAAAGAATCCCGGTTCATACCGTCGGTCTCCTTCATGCAATTGGAGAGGAAGGTGGGATCGGAGGAGAAATTGAACGCCGCATTCCACTCCTTATTCCTGCACACAGCAAGTAAATGTCATGAAGTTGGGACCATTAATATGTCGACGCAAATTCCAATACCCAGAGAGGAGAGCAGAGAGCACTGACGTGTCCCTGATGCAGTAGTCGAGCTGCTTGCCCATCTCCCGGGCGAGCGAAGCCGTGAGAGCCTTGAGCCGCTGGTTGATGACGCCCGCGACGATGGGGCTCCCGGAGATGCCCGCCGAGACGCCTTTGGTGCCACCGACATCGTCGTGGTCGGCCGTCTGGGCGAGAGAGAGGACGCAGGAGGAGATGAGAAGAGCGGAGGAGGAGAAGAGGAGAAAAGGAGAGGAGGGCATGGTGAAGAGGGGAGGGGGGGAAGAATGGAAGGAGGAGGAGAGGGGAGAGGCATGATGGAGCAGCGGGAGGTGGTGGAGAGGAGAGAGAGGCGGCGAGAGGGGTGGGGGCAGACATCCTCCTCTCCATTCATGTTATCTTTCTTCACGATTTTTTTTTAAATAATCTATTTCAAAACAAATTTTAAAAATAACTGTGAATTTTTTTTCCAAAAATGATTTTTAAGTCCTCACACCAGTTAACGACTGACCTCCAATCATTGACCGAACCTTCGATTGAGTACGTGGCGCCCACATGTGCAATGAGATGGCCACAATCTCTGTCGTGCAAACTTGCAGTCATTGCCAAGCCAATAACTAAAACCCGCATGTTTCAATCGCTACTCAGGCTAACGATTGGAAGTTACACTAATAGGTGGACTCAATTTAATCACTGGCCTATTATTTAAGCTTCTCAAACAGCTTGAGTTGTCCCGGAGAAAAAAAGAAAGAAAGGGGAGAGGAAGGAGAAGAGAGAGAAAGAAATGAGAAGAAGCAAAAGAGAAAGAAATGGAGAGGAAGGAAGAATTTTCGCATCTATTTTGTTGTTAACCATCATATTTGCAAATAAAATTTTTTGATCACGTAGACAGTGGAAAATTTAAATTTGCACATCACTCTAAGTTTTAGGATAGGTAAAAGAATTTAAATTCTCGCATCACCCTAGGGTTTATGACAGATAGACAAGTAATCTGTGATAGATCTAAATATAAGGTTTAGGGTTTAGGGCGAGCATTTCAGGTTTAGTTTAATCTTTGTCTAAATTCAATATCTTTTAATCCATAACTCCTATTGATAATCCGCTTGAAGTAGTTAAATTTTGAGAGCAAAACAAACCGATTGACACAAATAGATCATCAATCATTGCTTGTTTGTCACAAGATATGGCATCTTGTTATATCTACTAATTATTTGAAGGTCAATATCTTTTAATCCATAATTTTAATTAACAATCCATTTGAAGTACTAGAATTATGAGAGTAAAAAAGATCGACACAAACAAATCATCAATCACTGCTTGTTTGTTACAAGATATCGTATCTTATTATATCTATTATAGGATTTTGCATCACAATTGGGTATAAAGTTCCAGGTTTGGTTTAGTTTAGTTATGTATATAAAATCTAGGGCTTCATATAGATGTATGGTTCTAGGTAGTTTTTATTTTTTTGAATAAAATTATTTGTTCAGTATATTGACCCTTGTAAATAATATGCATTATTCTCTCCATTTAGTTGTTCACTTACGCTCTTTATATCTGGCCAGAGCAGACTTCACCCTCTTCATGAGCAATATTAGCTAAACTTATGGTTTCATCTGGTTCATCGTCCAAAGAGATATCGGGTGAAACAACCACCACTATTGTACTAGTGCAATAAGTTATCAGTAGAGCACAGATTCTAGGAAGAAGCAACGTCTTGTCGAAGGTATTACAGTTGTGCAAACATTAGGGTTTCTAAGAATAGATATGTAACTGTCATACCATGTTTACGGCATCCTTCTCAGTATTCAACTTACTGCTAATGGTTTTTCTTCACAAAGTCAAGTCCAAGTACGACTTCATTCAATAGATTGATAACGACAAACCAGACTATGCTAAGTCATACTTGAAGTGGTAGCAAAAAATATAGGCTCATCGCAAGATGTTCGGACTCCCAGAAAACTCAAAATTGAGCAAGGTAGATCTTTACTATGAGGTTGAATGGTGTCGCAACCCTTAGAAAAAAAGAAAACAAGTGTAGCCTCCCTAATACAGCTAACCTTGTTAAGTATCCACAACCAAGTCCATACTAAACCGTGGTCATAGTTCTCCTTTAGATATTTTTGTAATAGTATTTTTCCGGACCCAAGCAATTCTAGAATGTGTTTTAAATATTTGAACATCCATGATGTTTTAAGGCGTTTGTCTGATCAAGATCGTCTAAAGTATCCATGATGTTTCAAGGCATTTTCCATGTTTCTTCATTAAAAGTGTGCCCAATGTACCTTAGAAGTAGACCATGTGTAAAATATTATATTACTTATTGTGGAAAATTGTGGAAACCAAAACTTCTGCTTTTCTTTTTGGTGTAAATGATAAAGTCTTGGAGTTCTGGGCCATTTTGTGAATTTGATATTGAAATGAGAGTTACTCGTACACAAATTCAAAATTATGAAGACAAAATCCATCAAAACGACATGAACACATCGTCAACTAAAGTTAAGTTTAAATTCAAAAGCCAAAAAAAAATATCACTACAAAATATATGATGGTTTGATATATTGTGAAAACCAAAATAATTTCTTTTTGGAGAAATGTTTTCTGGGAAAGATGATGCGACGCTGAAAAATTTCAAATAGATTTAACTAATATCTATTATGTTTGAACTCATATTCATTTGACAACAACAAATATAGTTTGTGTATAAAAAGGTGTAAACTAATGTCTTCCTCTCTTTGTTTGTGTCTGATGCTCAGATAGCTCCTAAGTGTAGGTATCTGTGTAGTTGGATGTGATTGCTGCTGCATGGGTTGCGTAGCTAGAGGTAGGGCTGTGCAAATTAGGACTGAATCGAAAAACCGAACCGAACCGAAAATAGCGTTTTTTTGGTATTTGGTATCCGGTTCGGTAGATCAGTTTAGCCATATTCGGTATTCGGTTTAAGTAAAAAACCAAAAAAATCAGGAAAAATCGATTTGCTGGTCGCCTTCGCGGGCTTCGCCCCGTGCCTGCAGCCCCATCCCTATTTGGCTATTTCACTAGCTATTTCCTAAATCCTAACCCTAACTCCCCTCCTCCCCATGCCGTCGCCGTCCACGCCGCCTCCTCCTCCTCGTGCCGCCTCCTCATCCTCGCCGTCGTCCCCGAATCCCCGTGCCACCTCCCCATGATCCGGGAGGATCTTTAGGTCTTGATCGCATAAGGCTCTGCGATCATAACCGTGTTCGAAAAGGTTTCGTGACCATGGATTGGTTCGCGACCATGAAAAGAAATTTGTTTCCTGTTCGGAATTGTAATCCGATCTGAATATATATAACTAAGTTTATCTGTTTAGGATTAGTTAGTTAGTTAGTTATATGAGTTTAATACATTTAGGTTACTGAGTCTGATACGTATTCATACGATTGGACTATAAATTCCTTGTAATAGGTCTAGTTTAGATCATCGAGTCTAGATTGAATTCTTAGACACATAGTTCCCTCGACGTAGGCGAGTGCGACCTAACGTTCGACGTGTAAAGCCCTCTTTGAAATAAAGAGTTGTGCAATTAACTTGAGCTGTGTTTTCAATCAACCTTTGGGTTTCGGTATTTCCGAGTAAGATCCAGTTATTCCGCATATTAGTATCTGGGCGAGCCTAGTGCGAAAACCAAGGCTAGGTCTCAAACGGATCAAGTTGTTATCAGAGCAACTTTCCTATCCTGTGGATGGTGAAGACTCGCCAGAGTTACAAAACTTCTGGCGAAACTCCAGGCGATCAATTGACGATCCTATAGCCACGTCTCCGACAATGTCTGACGATACCTCCGTTCAAGCTAACCTGACCGAACAAATGGCTAAACTCTCCACTGACATGGAAACCATGCTTGCTGGGATTAAACAGTAGGCCATGATTGTACCTCCTGAAGTAGGGAAGGTAATGTGTGTGAAGACTGGTGAAGACCTGCGCAGGGTAGACGAAGATGAAAACGAAGGCAACCACAAGACCGACGACCTCGCCAACACCTCCTTAGCTGTCGAATCTTTTAAGGTCGACGCTAAGATTGATATACTCATATATGATGGGGTGATCGATGCCGAGAAACTGGATTCTTGAATTGACTAGCTTGAGACCTATTTTGACCTGAAAGGGTTCAGTAGCACTCAAAAGGTGAAGTTCGCACTTTTGAAGATGAAGTACCACGCCAAGACTTGGTGGAAGGCTCTTGTCACTAGTGGTGAAGCTGACGACCTTGCGTGGGGTCAATTCAAGTGACTCCTACGACAAGAATTTTATCTGATGGGTTACCTTGAGGAGAGATGGGAACGTTGGCACAGATTGTACCAACGGCGCGACCAGACCGTCCAAGACTATACGATGGAGTTTCAGCGACAAGCAATGGTCATCGGCATCTCACTGTCTGATCCTCAGGTATTTCAGAAATACACATCTGGACTTCAGAAATCGATCAGTACTGAGCTAAGTCTGTTCGGGGTCCAAGACATCGCGACCGCGAGCACAACTACTATGGCGATCGAGAAGAAGAACAAATCCCACGGTGACAAAGGCACGAAGGAAAGTGCGACCTCAACAAAAAGAAAGCCGAGTCCGAAGAACAACGCTTCAAAATCGGGCACGGGTGCATTTTGCGAACATTGTCAAGTCGCGGGACATACCAAGGACAAATGCTACAAGCTTCATCCATAACTTCGACCAAAGAAAAATGGACCAGGGAAAAGAACAACCACGGCGACTACAACTTCACCCGACGAAAAGTTGTCCGAGTGAATTCGGTTGCTGAGGCAGATACGACCTTGTCTCTGATGGCAATGCCGAAGGAGAAGGGTTCAGATCCACCAAACGACCATCACCCAACAGAGGACTTGTTCACCATCAACATCCAGATGAAGCACGAAGTGGTCGCAGCGATATTCGATCCCAGAAGTCAGAAGAATCTGGTCTCCTCTGGACTGGTTCGGCGACTTGGTTTGAAGACAACCACACACCCGCGACCATATCTGCTGGGTTGGTTTACATCCGACGTGAACCAACAGATTACGAGTCAGTGTGTGTTGAAGTTTGCAATCTCTGCACGATATATCGATGAGGTGCAATGCGATGTTGTCCCTATCGATATCTGTCAGGTGATCTTTGGGAGTCCATATCTGTATGATCGAGACGCTCACTTCCATCGGCGTGCTCAGGAATATAACCTCATCAAAGATGGAGTTAAGTTCGTGATCAGTACAGACATCCACGTCAACACTTCGAACTTAATTACCGCAAATCAAACCAAACGAATTGTCAATGTATGTCACAAGTACGTGCTTGTCATGATTCGACCCATTGGTCAAGGTGAGGGTACTCGACCAGCGTTGTCGTTGGCGTGCTGAGAGTATTCTGGTCATTTGTTGGGACTGCTGGAGAAATACAATGATCTGTTCGAGACTACCCAGGGTCGTCCGTCGAAACGTCCAATCGAGCACGAAATTCAGCTTGTGTCCAATGCGACACTGCCCAATCTGAGTATGTATCGAAACTCAGTATTGGAGAATGAAGAGATCAAGAGACAACTTGGTGAGTTGCTAAACGATGATGTCATTCAACCAAGTAGTTCACTTTGTGGATCTCCTGTGGTGTTAGTGCAAAAAAAATATAGGACTTAACGTATGTGCGTCGACTACCGAGCACTGAACAAGATCACCATCAAGAATTGGTACCCCCTTCCTCGTATTGACGACCTGCTAGACGAATTGAAGCATGTTGTTGTCTTCTCCAAATTGGATCTTAAGTCAGGATATCATCAAGTCAGCATCCGAGAGGAGGATACGTGGAAGACTGCGTTCAAAACACGACAAGGTCTGGTCGAATGGCTGGTCATGCCGTTTGGTCTCGGCAACGCTCCGGTAACTTTCATGCTTCTTATGAATGACGTATTGAGACAGTTCATCGACGACTTTGTGATCATTTATCTCGACGACATACTGGTTTATAGTCGTTCGTGGGATGAGCACCTCATTCATGTCGAAAAGGTGTTCGAACAGCTATGGCAACATCGACTTTGCCTCAACCGTAAGAAGTGCGAGTTCGGCTAACAAACCCTACTTTACCTAGGATTCATGGTTGGCAACAGTACGTTGCAAATCGACCCGGATAAGGTAAAAGTGATTCGTGAGTGGCCGCGACTACAAACAGTTATGGACGTGCGCAGTTTTTTGGGAGTATGCCAATATCTTCGAAAGTTCATCCGACACTTCTCGATTGTGGCTTCTCCGTTGCATGCATTAATCAGGATCGATCAGAAGTTTGAGTGGACAGGGAAACATGAGGACACGTTTCTCTTGCTGAAGAGGAAGATCAGCAAGGCGCCTGTGTTAGCTTTGCCGAATCTTCCAAAACCATTTGAGCTAGAAACCGATGCCTCAGGTTATGCCATGTGTACTCCGCTCATGCAAGAAGGACAACCAGTGGCATGTCACTCTGAATTATTCTAGGGAGCTCAAAAGAACTACTCGACTTATGACAAAGAGTTATGTGCACTGCAACAGGCCGTAAAACATTGGCGGTGTTATCTCTTGGGTAAAGAGACTGTTGTCCACACCGACCATCAACCGTTGCAATATTTGCAAACTCAGTCCAAGTTACAATAAGCTCGGCACATGAAGTGGATGTCGTATCTGCAGCAAGTTAATCTGGTGGTTAAGTACAAGAAGGGCGTACACAACAAATTGGTGGACATGTTGCCGCGACCGCCAGTTAGGACCCTCTGCTTATCAGCATTCATGCAGATCGAGCCCTCATGTCATGAGGATTATGCCACTATGTACGATTTTTCAAACAACACTGACTAAGCTCGAAACAGGGAAACCTATAGAGTTCGTTCATCGAGAAGGACTCTTGTACAAAGGCAATTTACTTTGCATACCTCGTGGAGCACCTCAAATTCAATGGTTGCGAGAAGCGCACACATTGAAGGTAGCTGGTCACTTTGGGATTACAAAGACGTTGTAAAATCTTCACTGACATGTGTTCTGGCTGCGTATGCAGCAGGATGTGGCTAGTTTTGTTCAAGGCTGTGGTCTTTGCAGCATCTCGAAATCGGCAAACCGAAAATTAGGTTTGTACACTCCTTTGCCAGTTCCATCGTGACCATGGAAGAGCATATCCCTGGATTTCTTAGGAGGATTGCTCAAGACCCGACGTGGCAACGACTATCTCTTTGTAGTCATTGATCGATTCTCTAAAATGATTATTCTTATACCTTGTAGAAAGACTATCACGGGAGAAGAAGCAGCTTGGGTATTCTTTCAACATGTTTGGACACACTTCGGACTACCGACTTCTATTGTATATGATCGCGATACCCACTTTTGGCGATCACTCTGGATGATGATGGACACCAAGTTAAAGAGGAGTACTGCCTTTCATCCGCAGACTGATGGTCAAACCGAGGTGGTAAATCACACAATTGTTCATCTCTTGAGGGGCTTTAACTCTAAGCATCTGAAGATCTGGGATGAAAGCATACCGTACCTCCAGTTTGCTTTTAATCGAGTAGTGCATGGTTCGACTGGAAAATCGTCGCTTGAGGTCTGTTTGGGATTTCTACCACAGAATCCATTCGACATGAAGTTTGTGATCCCTACCTCAGCATAGAACAGCAAGGAATCATCTTATCAGGATCGAGCACAACAGTTCCTGGAAGGTATTCAACGGCTCCATCGTGAGGTTGAACAGAACTTGCTGTGAACTCAACTCAAGTACAAGGCGTGACATGATCGGCACCGAGTTGATGCTCAATTCAAAGAAGGTGATATGGTATGATTACATCTGAGTAAGGAGAGACTTAAATGTCAAGGTAAGAAACTCAAACCCATTCGTTATGGTCCTTTTCGGATTTTGCGGAAAGTGGGTAATAATGCTTATCAGCTCGAGTTACCTCCATACATGGATATTTACTCAGTTGTCAATGTTGAGCACCTCAAACTCTTCGAGTCTTTAATGATGGATGTTGAGCCAGATACTATAGTACTATATGTTGAAGACTTGGTCTATAAACGAGATGAACCTCTACGTGAAGATGTGATTCTAGAGAAGGTGACTACCAACCGCAGTGGCACAAAGGAGACTTTTTGAATCGGTCGGAAAGGTCAACGAGTACATGCGGCAAATGTTGATCGAAGGATGCCGACTAGAGGGGGGTGAATAGGCAGTTTTTCTAATTTTAATTTTGATTAAGTGGTTAACAACCTAAATTGCAATATCAATACACAAATGATATAGATGATGGCACAAAGTAAGTTTTGCAATTACTAAAGAGACAAGAACAATAATCCGATTTCTAGAAGTATAAAGCAAGTAATAGAAGTAACCGAAAGAGATCGAATTTTTCCCAAGGTCTCGGAAATTTGCCGATTTCCACTAATCCTCGTTGAGGCACTCTTCACTAGAGCTTTTGCTTCGATTCCACTAGGGGTAGCCCTTCTCCTCTCCGGATAGGTGAGCTCCGAGCCTTTACAACCAACCGCCGGGTCTCTCCAACACACACCGCCGATGGAGAGATCGCCGGACCTCCCGGGTCGTCTAGGTGACGGCAATCATCAAGAGTAATAAGCCTAGTGACGAGGATTGACACCCGGGTCATTTCTAATAAACTTTTGGTTCAAGACAAGTTCGAACCAGACATATACCTGGTGATGCGAACTCAAGCTATTCTGAGGGGCATCACCATGAGGTCGCAAGCTTTACGCGATCAGGTCGCAAGCCTTGCGCGGTCAGAAGTCCGTAAGCCTTCCGCGGTCAGAAGTTCGTAAGCTATACGCGAACTAAACATTCGGGATATTGCGCGGTCAGCCAATATCCCGCGGTCAGAACATCTGCCGATCAGGATACTTGGGATCTATCTATTTCGGTTGCCCGTACAACAGGATATTCTAAGTATCCCGAAGATTCCTACACGTGGAGAATCAACCGTCAGAAGGTTAACACATACAGTTATCCATGAATAACACGTGTTTAACCTGTGTGGAGGTTAAGAGCAGTTCCAAAAAAACCGCATCCAACCGTCCATGCAACCGTTTGATGCAGTTTCCTCTACATGGCACCCTTTCAAACAGTACAAAAGGATGGCATGGAACATCAATGAGGAAGGAGGGAAGAAAATCATCCAAGTTAGCCAAGTCTACGGCACACCTCATATAGCATTTTAATAAGCCTTCTTTGGCTTATCTTTGTACACTCTTACAGGAAAAATCCTCGCCTGTGAGGACTTTTTCCTCTATTTGTAAACCTTTTACCACACTTAGTGAAATCTCAACAGGACGTAGGGCTTTTACTCCCACCATCGAGGGCCCGAACCTGTTTAAACTCTCTGTGCTCCTGTTCACTATTGTTCAGCATACCTTCCCGAAGGGTCATCTTGAAAGGTCTCACAATTATAAATTCTGCATAAGTTCGGCTGAGGACTCCGAGTCCGAATCGTCGACAGCTGGCGCCCACCGTGGGGCCTTTCTCAAGGCGTCCTAATTGAAATTCGGAGGTTCGCCGAAACATGGCTGGAGCATATGATTCCGAGAACGATTTCGATCTCGAGGATTATGCCCATATACCCATGCCTTCTCCAAGCGACCCTGTTCCGATGGAAGAGGTCGAAGGCCAGAATCTTCCACAGGTTGAATCATCTCCCCAAGTCATGTTAATCGACCAGGAGGTAACTGGCACAAGGTCAGAACCCGCAGAGGTTCTTAATGTGCTAGGCGATGAATCCGGCCCGTCATACGATCCCGCTGAGGGAAAATATGATGGTGACCCTGAAGTTAGCCCAGGAAGGTTCGACCCTGATAACCTCCACCGTCTCTTTGATTTCGAGTCTGACTCGGAACAAACCGAGATGTTCTCCCCATCGACGACCACTCTCCCTAGGCAATTTGCTACGTTGTCGGAGGAAACTCCCGATCAACAGGCTGCCAGGGAAGAACAAGATCGCAAACAGAAGGAGGAGCAAGATCTCGAGCAACAGAACAACGAACTACGCAGAACTGCCCTAGAGGCTCTTCAAGATGCGCAGGCTCGTTACGATGCTACTCCGAGTTCTTCTCGACGGTCGCGTGGTCGTAGACGTGACCAGACTCCTTCCTTACCACCGGAGCATTTCCCAGTGGACGAAGAAACAATAACACCTGGTGCCCCTAGGAGAAGTACCCATGGTCGACTGCGATCTATCGCGGAGGTCATGCGTAATTTTCCTCCTACAGTCACGGATGCGCAGAGACCGGCCTTTTTCAGGATCCTGGCGGAAAGACTGGACGAGGTCGCATCCGAGGCGACCCCAACAGCTTCTTCCCGCTCAGTGACACATCCCCGTGAACGAGATGGTCCTCATTTTGGCTCTGGCCGACGAAGTTACCCGCCACCTTTACCGTCCCGACAGGACAAATATCGGCGAATGCAGGACTCTCGTAGTAGGGATCGAGTTCCCGTTCACTCTCGTTTGGGACCCCGAGTAACCTCGCCATTAAGTGAGTTTGCTCGAAACCCGACCGAAAGTCGCAGGACGGTTCACGATCCTTACGTTGGTTGCAAAGCTTTCTCGCCTGGCCTACGAGCAGTCGTTTGGCCCGATAAGTTTCGACCAGGGGCCATTGAGAGGTTTGATGGAACTCAAAACCCATCTGAGTTCCTTCAGATCTATATTACTGCCATCCAAGCAGCAGGAGGCGATGACAAGGTCATGGCCAACTACCTGCCAACAGTCCTCGTAGGACCGGCTAGAACCTGGTTGTTCAATCAGCCTGAGAGTTCTATCTATAATTGGAAAATGCTATGCGATGCCATCCTCAGCAATTTCCAAAACTGTTACCAAAAGCCGGGTAAGGAGGACGACTTGCATAGACTGCGGCAAACTTCGACCGAAACGCTTCGGCAGTTTGTCAAAAGGTTTGTCGGAGTAAGAAATACCATCCCGAACATATCTGATGGCTCCGTAATCAGGGCATTTAAGCATGCCGTTCGATACCGGAGATTCACTGAAGACTTGCTTATCCACCCTCCTCGATCAGTGGTCGATCTGTTCGATATGGCTGATCGATACTCCGATGCAGCCGAGGCAGTCGAATGGAACTGAATGGTTGACAAGGGGGACCTGCCGCCCCAACCAGGCTTCAAGGACGCCAAGAAAGAAGATTCAAGCAAAAAGCCGGAGTCTTCACCGGGTGGGAAGTCAAAAAAGTCGAAGAGGAACCGCTCTGGACAGTACCGTGAGGTCGCGGTCGCGGAGAAACCACCTTCGACCAAAGGTAATAAGTCTTCTTTTAAAAGTAAAACTGCTTCTGGTGGCCGGGATTCCGATCAGCCAGAAAAATCAACTAATCCGCAGGAGGGCAAGAGGTGGTGTCCACTCCACAACTCCGCAGGCCACGATCTCAAAAACTGCAGGAGTTGGTTGAAACAGCTGGATGATTTCTACCAAGGAGCTGGGCCAATGCCAACCTTACCGCCTAAAGAGCAGGCGTGCGGGGTTAGAGACGTCGATGGAGACGAAGAAATGGCTTACCAGGTACCTCAAAATCATGTTAATGTCATTTTCGGAGGTTCCTCCTCTTTCGTTTCCAAAAGACAGTTTAAAACCTTTTGCCGAGAGGTTAACCAAATGGAGACATCCCTTGGTGAACCTCAATATCCCCGTTGGTCGGATATACCTTTGACGTTCGATCGCGCTGACTGTCCTGTGGGGCTAACTCGACCATTGAGGCTACCTCTGGTTATTACCCCAATCATCAGTAACGCGAGAGTCGAAAGGGTCCTGATTGACGGGGGAAGTTCCCTTGATCTTTTATTGGTCAAGACACTCGACGAGATGCAAATTCCTCGTTCGAAGATCAAGCCCATAATCCATCCGTTTTATGGGATAATCCCAGGCCCCTCCATGATGCCATTGGGACAAGTGGTCCTCCCGGTCACTCTGGGAGAACCAGATAATTTCCTAACAGAATTGGTTACTTTCGATGTAATCGATTGTGATTCAGCTTATAATGCAATCTTTGGCAGGCTGACTCTTGCTAAGTTCATGATGGCAACGCACTATGCTTATCAGTGCGGGAAATTGCCTGGCCCCAAAGGTGTCATTTCGGTCCGAGATAGTCGCAACGTGGCGCTCACGTGCGACCGGCTATCTTTGGAGATGGTCGATCAACTTCCCCTCCGGGACGCTCAGGTCGCCACTGTCGCCACCGATGCGATCAGGGCTGCTCCTCGACCACATGAGAAACTCAAACAAGTTCCCTTGTACCCAGATGACCCATCCAAGACAATTTGGGTTGGGTCAGCCCTGGATGACAAATAGGAACTCGACCTCGTTGCTTTCCTCCGGGCTAACGCAGACGTGTTTGCGTGGAAACCGTCCGACATGCCCGGTGTCCCAAGGGAAGTAATTGAGCACAGGTTAGCAATTCGACCTGGACAATGACCAATAAAGCAAAAGCTCAGGCGTTTTGCCACCGACCGACAGGAAGCCATCCGAGAAGAGTTAGACAAACTCTTACAAGCCGGGTTTATCCGCGAAGTGAATCACCCGGACTGGCTCGCCAATCCGGTCATGGTCCGCAAGTCAAATGGCAAGTGGCGCATGTGCGTCGACTATACTAGCCTCAACAGTGCCTGTCCGAAGGACGACTTTCCCCTTCCCCGCATCGACCAGCTGGTTGACTCCACTGCGGGTTGCGAACTGATGAGTTTTCTGGATGCCTACTCAGGATATCATCAAATTAGCATGGCAGAAGACGATGAAGAGAAAACTGCCTTCATCACCCCGTTCGGCACATACTGCTACGTCAGAATGCCGTTCGGTCTCAAGAACGCTGGTTCCACGTACCAGCGCTTGATGCAAAAGACCTTTCTTTCCCAGATAGGGCGTAATCTCGAAGCATATGTAGACGACTTGGTTGTAAAGAGCACCAAAAGATTGTCTCATTTGGACGATCTTGCTGAAACCTTCTGTAACTTGAATCGCTTTGGAATAAAATTGAACCCGGAGAAATGTTCTTTCGGGGTTTCTTCAGGAAAGCTTCTTGGTTTTCTTGTGTGTTCCAGGGGTATTGAGGTTAATCCTGAGAAAATCAGAGCTATTGAACAAATGAGGTCGCCCTCGACCATGAAGGATGTTCAACGCCTGGCTGGTCGCATGGCGGTTTTAAGTCGCTTCATATCGCGATTAGGCGAAAGGGGACTACCTTTCTTTAAAGCCTTGCGGAAACATCATAACTTCACGTGGTCTGACGAGGCCAAAAAAGCGTTTCAGGAGGTAAAAACATATCTTTCCAGTCCGCCGGTATTGGTGTCTCCTGAAAAGGAAGAACCATTACTTCTGTATTTGGCGGCCACCCCACACGCGGTCAGCGCAGTTCTGATCGCGGAAAGGGAAGGAGTACACAGACCCGTCTACTATGTGAGCGAAGTACTTCATGGTCCTAAGGAGCGCTACCCTGAGGTCCAGAAGATACTTTACGCGCTACTGATGGCTTCCCGTAAGCTACGACATTACTTTCAAGCACACAAGATCACAGTACCCTCCTCTTTTCCTTTAAGGGATATTGTCCGAAATCCAGAAAAATCTGGTCGAATCACCAAATGGGCGGTCGAATTCGGTGCCTTCGAGATCCATTTCACCCCTCGCACGGCGGTTAAGTCTCAGGTTTTGGCCGACTTTGTGGTCGAATGGACCAACCCTGAGCCACCCGTGCAGTTGGCAAAGGAACTGGAGTACCCCGATTATTGGACAATGTACTTTGACGGCTCCCGTAGTTTTCAACACTCGGGGGCTGGAGTGGTCTTAGTTACGCCTCAGGGCGAACAGCTTAAGTATGTTATTCAACTACACTTTGTTGCCACCAACAATGCAGCAGAGTATGAAGGTCTTCTTGCAGGGCTCCAGGCAGCAAAATTCCTCGGAGTCCGTCGATTAGTGGTGAGGGGGGACTCGCAGCTAGTCGTAAACCAGGTAAACAAGGAGTACAGCACCTCCGATGAGACAATGGCTCATTACCTGGGGGAAGTGAGGAGATTGGAAAAACACTTCAGTCACTTCGAAGTCCAATACGTCCTGCGAAAGGACAATATTCTCGCAGACCAATTATCCAAAATTGGATCCTCACGCTCATCCGCTCCGGCAGGAGTGTTCATTGAACACTTGGACCATCCTTCGATCATGACTTCGGTCGAGGATGATCCGGCAATAGCCTTCGTTGCCAACCTCGGTCAGGAACAAGATTGGACTCATCCATTGAGGGTCTATCTTGAACATGGGACCCTACCCGAGGACGAAACCAAAAGCGATCGATTAATTCGAAAGGCGCGTCTATACAAACTCATAGATGGGGTTATGTACAGAAAGGGTACTCAAGGAGTATTCATGCGCTGCATATCTCAGGAGGAAGGAAAATCCCTCTTGAAAGAAATACATGACGGTGTATGCGGTGCACACGCGTCATACTGAACACTGGTCGGAAAAGTTTTTCGACAGGGATTCTACTGGCCTTCGGCACTCGATGATGCCAAGTTTATGGTCAAGATGTGTCCACAGTGTCAGTTTCATGCAATACAGGTTCATCAACCTGCTTATGCATTGCAAACTATTCCTCTCGCATGGCCCTTCGCGATCTGGGGAATGGACATCGTCGGTCCTATGCCACAAGCGGTCAATGGGTACAAGTTTCTGTTCGTAGCCATTGACACGTTCACAAAGTGGATTGAGGCCGAACCAGTACGAAATATTACTGCATCAGCCGCACAAAAGTTCTTTCACAAGAACATTGTGGCACGATTTGGTGTTCCAAACCGTCTCATCACAGACAACGGTTCTCAGTTCGCTAGCGGTCTCTTCCTAGACTACTGCGATCAGATTGGGACCAAGGTGTGCTTTGCTTCCGTGGCACATCCACAAAGCAATGGTGCCGTAGAACGGGCCAATGGGCAAGTATTGCAAGGCATCAAAAAACGTGTTTTTGATCGCCTCAAGACCCGCTCGGGGGCTTGGGCAGACGAGCTCTATACTGTTCTATGGGCACTACGGACTACCTCTAGTCGAGCCACCGGTGAGACACCCTTCCATTTGGTCTATGGGGCCGAGGCTGTGTTGCCTATGGAAGTCAGTATTGGATCTGTTCGCACGAATCAATTCGAACAGGTCACTCAATCCGAACAGCGATCGCAAGATCTCATCCTCCTGGAAGAACGGCGTGATCGCGCACTGATCAAGTCCGCGGTATACTTGCAGGCTCTACGCAAGTATCACAGTAAAAAGGTGCGACCACGTGATCTCAACGTGGGCGACTTGGTTTTACGAAAAATTCAAGACCAGTCTAACCGCAATAAATTCTCCCCAAAGTGGGAAGGACCTTACACTATCGTCTCAGTGCCGCGGCCAGGATCTGCGCGGTTAGCCATGGAGGATGGTCGGATTTTGTCTAATACTTGGAACATCGATCAACTTCGCAAGTTTTACGTGTAAGTATTCCAATCACTTTTTCCCTGTTCAATTAGCATCTTTTCATAAAAAACATGTCTTGTTTTCATACAATGAGTGTTTTCTTTAAGCCCAAATTATACAAATTCGACCTGGGGCTGATCGCCGGCGGTTAGGTTACTACAGCATTTTTTAACCGGATTCGCTGGTCGATCTCATGATCACTTCCAGATAAGTCGCTCCTAAATAAGCCGTTTCTCAACGCACACGGGACTATCTGGCTAGTCTTCGGTCATCTGGGTGGCTACCAGTTTGCAATAAGGTTAAAAATGTTACTTTAATCTTGACCATCGGCTTGAAGCGCATATCCCTGGTCATCATACTTATGTTTTCCCCTCTGCTTAAAATACTAAGGCTCCAGTATTCACAAAACAGAGGCGGGGGCTAGAGGAATATACTTATAGTATGAAACTTATGATGTGAATATGCACTTTCTTTTGAAAGAAAATAGTTTTACATACATTGCATTGTAATTACAATTGTTTGGTTACAAAAATAAGGATCATTCGATCCCCAGCTCAGTCAGGAGTCTATCTACTAGGGGCTGGACTTCCTCTATGACTGCATCGAGCAGCTCTTCACTCTCGACCTCAACCGGACCCACCAATGCGTTCAGATCTGCATCTGGGCCATGGTGAAGTCGAACCCGGCTGAGTACGGCTGCTGCGGCTGATCGAACCCTGGTTCTGATCGCCTCTTCGCGTCGCCGTGTATCTCCAGGGAGATACTCAAGCAGTGAATCCGCCTGGGCAGTAAGCAGCGATGTCCAGTCATTTATACTGAGGTTGTCTTGCCTCAGTTCTACCACATCGGTCTTCAAAAGATCAGCCACGGCCTTTAGTTGTTCAAAGATCTGGAGGCTTAGTTCTTTGATTGCCTGATCGGTGTGGCGAATCGAGGATTCAAGAATCTCCTTGTCTCGACTGAGCTGCGTAATTCGACCTGCTTGCGCTGTACAGAGAGAGAAGATTATTCGCATATTATGGATTCAAGTCTTCCTAGTCAGGAATCGGCTTACTAGCATTCTCTGATCGAAGTCTGTTGAGTTCAGTTTCTTGTTTCTTAAGCATTGAGACTGAACCGGCCACCTCCTTCTCCTTCTTCAAGAATGCAACCTCTCTGCAACAAAATCAAGGCAGTCACAACCAAGATATACCCATGTTAACCAGAGGGTAATGGTACTCACCTGCGCAAGCTATCGCGTTCTTTTTGAATGGCTTCTGTACTAGCCATCACAACACGCGAATGGCTTGTTAGCCAGGACAATCCCTGTGGTGCCAAAGAAGAAGGTCAAAGGTGTCCTAAGTATAATTCAGGCGCGGAAGCAAAGTCTTATTATACCTTCATAAACTTTTGTAAAACGGCATCATTCAGTTCAGCGGGAATCCTCGCTAGAGCCTCCGACGTGCTCACTACAGGGATAGTTGGTGGGAGTGCCGGCCGGACGCCACCCCCAGAGACTACTGGTTGTGACCCTATCCCTGTACTTGTTTCACCTCCCGCGATTCGGACGACTTCCTGAACCGCGGGAGCAGAGCGCTCTTCATTAGAGGCTCCCTCATCAGCCCTAATTTCAACCTCCCCAGTGGCGGTTGAAGGGTTAGGCGCTGTCTTCTTTTGCCTAACAGGAAGAATGGGTCAGGCAACTTTTATTTAAGATTACTGTCAAGTAAGAGCTCTTACCTTATTTGAAATCCCATTCGTTCCTGGGACTTCTGGGAAAATTCCCCTTGCGAAGGAGAGCCGTCTCCGGTTCTCGCCTTCCTTATGGTAAACAAGGCAGCACCCCCCTGGAAATGTCATGTTATAGGCATATTCTTAGGGAACAGGTAAAAACACATGAAAAGATCTTTACCTGGGCCACCGGGCTAACTGGTGGGGCTGCATCTGAAGGCCTTGGCGATTCCAGAGTTGCTGGAACCATCATAGCTGGCCTTTGTTCATCCACCTCCTCCTCTGTCCGCAGAGGAGGAGGATTTTCCTCCCTGAAACCCCCAGTGGTCCCAGGGGGAAGCTCTCCTCCCTGTATATACATTAACTTGACAAATGTGCAGAAAGAGTCATAGAAGGAACGGCCGAAAAAGATTCCTTACCTTGGTTGTCCCTTCGACCAGGGAAGCAGAGATAATTGACCCTGAAACCTCGGGGGCTTCAGGAATTGGAGGGTTACCCGCGACCACAAGATTTTCGGTGGTCGCAGGATCTTCCACGACCACCTCCTCGGTAGTAGTGGTCTCTGCGGGGCAGCTTGGGGCATCGCTGGATGGAAGATCCGCGATCTTCCTCCTTCGAAGGATCAGAGGAACGTCATCCTCTTCCTCCTCGCTCCCCTCTCCCTGTACGACGAAGAAGTGATTCCATGTCGCGCCTGAAAAATTAGCAGGAATGCGATATCTTACCGTAGTCTTTCTTGCGGGACGAGGAATGCTTCGTGAAGACCCCTCCCCAGGGTTTAGCTTGGTCTTCTTAGGGGCAGGACTCTTTGTCCTGGGTCTCTGAGAGACCTTCTTCACATTCTTCGCCGTCGACTTCTTCGGAGAGCCAACATTCTCACTTGGGAACGTCACATCCGCAAACCTCCCTAGGAGCTGGTTCGCAGTCCATTACAAGGGATTAGCACTGGACACACACAAGACCTGCAAAGCCAAAGCTGAACAAGGAAATTACCTTTCGGCGGTCCTGTCTGAGGTCATCACCCGCGTGAATCAAGCTCTGCGGGCGAGGTGATTCCTTAGGGCCCTCTACATCGGAATTGTAGGTCCTAAGGAGGGAGTTGGTCCGCCTTTCAATCTCGGATGAAGGCAGGACTGTTCCCAAACTCAAGTCAGAATTTGTACAATTCAAAAAGGAGAAAGTTCAGCACCAAAGAAATAAATACCTTGACTGTAGTCCAGGGTGCTATCACCCATGGACTTAATCTCCCACGCCGGATGAGCCCTTTCACGCAGAGGACTCACCCGGTTCTTCACGAAGTCTCGAATGATATCTCGAGCCATCAATCCTTCATTGACCAAGTGAAGAATCACCTCCGCATGCTTCGAAAACTCCGAGTTCATCGCCGGAGGAATGTCTAACTCGCTCGACTTCTCCGGTCGCGAGTTTTCAAACCATAAACTGCTTTCGGATGGTGGAGAGCAGTAGAACCACCTTTGGTGCCACCCATGCACATAATCTCGTAGGGGTGGGGAGGGATACTCCTTTTTATCCCTCAGCCGGAAGTAGATGCATCCGGCGGCGTTGGTACTCTTTGACCACGCCGAAAAGTAAAATCGTCGGAAAAGATCCACGCTGGGATATATTCCGACGAAGCCTTCACAAAGGTGCTGGAATACTGCAAGGATCAGCATCGCGTTGGGGTGGAGGTTGATCAGTTCCCACCCGTAATGTTCAAGGACATCCTTAAGGAACCGACTCTCAGGGAATCGGAACCCGCAACGCAAATACTCCTCAAAAACCACCAACTCGCCTTCTTGGACAGTTGGGGTTTCTTGGTCCTTCTCCGCAGGTCGCCAGTTAATGGGCAGCCGCGGAGAAAGGATCTCCTCCTTCTCTAATGCCATCAGGCTCTCCTCAGAATGGTGAATGGATCTGCTCCAGGATGCCATCTTTGGTGTAGAATCAAAGGGGAAGCTGGCGATTTGGGGAAGATGAAGGCTGAAGAAAATGAGGGTTTTGAGCGGCGGGAATAATAAGGGTTTTTAGCTGTGTGGCTTCTTTGAGAAGACATCTGCTCTTTTTATAGACCCAAGGCGACGCATTAATGAGTAAACGGCTCATTTCAAACGTTCCATTGAATGCTTTATTCATTTCCCATAATGGATACTGTCTCTGATGGACCCGATAAAGTACTCAGGCGTCGGATCTGAAACAAAAAGGCTTCTTTGTTTTGGAAACTGAAAGCGTAGAAGGACTGAAAAATTTTCAGTACTTTTCAGAGGACGTTTTTCCTTTTTATACTTTGAACATTTTATTCGAAAAAAATCATGTAACCCAATTTTTTTTAACGTACTGAAGTGTTTCTAATTGGGTTATGGTTTTATCGAAATCATGTTTTAGGCTGAAACTTCGATTCTAATCGAAGTGACATCCTGACCGAGTCCCAACTCTGGTCGAACCTTAGTTCTGACCGCGGCTTTGAAACTGATCGCAGAATCAGGGCAGGTCGCGGTGCTTTTTTCTTAAAAGTGATTTTGATCGCAGAACTAAAATTTCCTGTGTATGAATGGTCGCGAACGTAAAGTTCATGGCTATATTTTCGCACAGAAGATGTGGAGAACATTTCATGAGAAATAAAGAACTTTTTATTTCTTACATTCTTTACATACAAAAGGGATGCAGTCGATCAAAACATCGACTTGCTCCGAAAGAAGTTTACAAAGTTCCCCAAGGGACATGTTGTTGTCAGTAGGATCTACACTGACAACCCTCAGGGAACTAGCAACTACCCTAAGTCTATCTATATCGTCCCTAACAACAGACGCACTATTGTCCCTAATCAAGTCAGAGAGTTCTCGCTGTTGCTGAGCGAAGTCCCTCTCTCGACGGAAATGGTGCGCCTCTTCTCGGGATCGATCAAGACATTCTGCTAAACGCAGAATCTTCGAGGCCATCTCCTCGGTTTTCTTCTCCAGGGCATTCTTCTCTTCCAGAAGGGTCTGTCCGGAAGGAAGAGATGGAGCAGCAGAAGGCTGATCGCTGGGGCCTCCTACCTCCTACATTTTTGCAAAAGTTAGTCATACTAACTAAAATTATCAGCAAAAAAGGGAGAAGAATTGTTACATGTCCCGGTGCATAACCCGTTGATACACCCATCTTGGGAGGAAGATCATCATATGGTGGAAGAGCAACCTCCCCAGAAGAAGATTGCTTCGCCAACCCAATATGGCAATCATCTGATCGAGGGATAGTCACCGCTTGCCGACCAGGATGTTGATCACCCAAAAGGATGGGGGAATTGGATGTGAAGGGATCTTTTCCTAAGGATAAAGGCCTAACTTGCTGAGAGGCATGAACGGGGAGGGTCAAAGGAACTGAAGGAAGAAAGAAACTCGCTACGTTCTTTACCTTTGTTCCACTGGAAGATCCTTCGTCAACCTTGGGTTTCTTCCTTAAGGGAGACAGGACTTCATTCGTTTGAGACCCTTGTTCGACAATTTCCCCTTCATCGCTCTCAATCTCGATGATTTCATGATCTGCCATTGGGAGGGGTATGTGAAAAGGAAGGAGGCAGGATAACAAGAAAAAGACTTAGACGTGAGAGGGAAATTGTAGATTTTTACATGTCCAGGGGTCTGGTATTTATAGCCGCCTGGGTGACGGTTTGCATTTCAGACGTCTCGGGTTTTGCTAAAACATTTACAATTTTACCTCGAGATAAAAACAATTCTACGGCGCTATCATTGCCCGTCACGTAATGTCAGAACTCGTCTTGAAAAACCAACCGTTTTCACTTAGTGCGCTACTAAGTGGAGAAGTTGAAGGGCCGGGTTAAAAATCCAATGCACGGTTTTCAAATTCGAAATAAACACGTCTCTTCGTTTTCTTCGAATTTGGGGGCTAGCTTACGAGGATTGACACCCGGGTCATTTCTAATAAACTTTTGGTTCAAGACAAGTTCGAACCAGACATATACCTGGTGATGCGAACTCAAGCTATTCTGAGGGGCATCACCATGAGGTCGCAAGCTTTACGCGATCAGGTCGCAAGCCTTGCGCTGTCAGAAGTCCGTAAGCCTTCCGCGGTCAGAAGTTCGTAAGCTATACGCGAACTACACATTCGGGATATTGCGCGGTCAGCCAATATCCCGCGGTCAGAACATCTGCCGATCAGGATACTTGGGATCTATCTATTTCGGTTGCCCGTACAACAGGATATTCTAAGTATCCCGAAGATTCCTACACGTGGAGAATCAACCGTCAGAAGGTTAACACATACAGTTATCCATGAATAACACGTGTTTAACCTGCGTGGAGGTTAAGAGCAGTTCCAAAAAACCGCATCCAACCGTCCATGCAACCGTTTGATGCAGTTTCCTCTACATGGCACCCTTTCAAACAGTACAAAAGGATGGCATGGAACATCAATGAGGAAGGAGGGAAGAAAATCATCCAAGTTAGCCAAGTCTACGGCACACCTCATATAGCATTTTAATAAGCCTTCTTTGGCTTATCTTTGTACACTCTTACAGGAAAAATCCTCGCCTGTGAGGACTTTTTCCTCTATTTGTAAACCTTTTACCACACTTAGTGAAATCTCAACAGGACGTAGGACTTTTACTCCCACCATCGAGGGCCCGAACCTGTCTAAACTCTCTGTGCTCCTGTTCACTATTGTTCAGCATACCTTCCCGAAGGGTCATCTTGAAAGGTCTCACAATTATAAATTCTGCATAAGTTCGGCTGAGGACTCCGAGTCCGAATCGTCGACACCTAGTACTTTGCTTGATCAACCTCAAAGCTTGAAGAACAAGAATGCAAATGCAAATGGCTCAATCTCAAACTCTTTCAACTAGCTCTCAATACTTTGCTAAAGAATTGGCTTCAAATGCAAGAAGATGTGTATGACAGGCTTTGCAAGCTGTTGCACTAAGTTTTGGAGATGAAATTCGTGTGTGTACAGCTTCTCAAAACAGTAGGGTATATATAGTTTCAAAAAAACGGTCGTTTTCAAGAAAACTGGGCGAAAGTTGTACTGGCCGGACATTGTCCGGCCATTTCGAACAATGTCCGGTCAGTACAAAAAAAATTGACCGTTACTCACGTGTTTTTTGATTGTCAGTAGCTGTTTAACAATGTTTTGTGAAGGCCGGACGAAAGGCATTTGTCCGGACAAAAAGTCCGGACAAATGGATATGTCTCTGTTAACACTCTCATTTAACAGCTCTCAAAACTTATACAGCCAGCACGAGGGATTTGTCCGGACAAAACTTCCGAACAAATGTATATGTCTCTGTTGACACTCTCGTTAACAACTCACAGAAATTATATAGGCCGGACATTGTTCGGCCACTTCGGACAATGTCCAGTGCGTCCCGGACAAAAGCCACCGGACGGATTCATTTGTCTCTGTTGCTTGCAATTAAACTTGCCACAAGAAATGTACTGGCCGGACATTGTTCGGCCATTTCGGACAATGTCCGGCCTATATCGGATAGTTGTTTCGGACAAGTCCATTTGTCTCTGTTTTCGTTTTGCAATTGTCAAAGGAATCCGGCCATTTCAGACAATGTCCGGCCAGTTCAAAATGAAAACAGGATTTTAGAATTTTTACCCAATTTCAATTAGGAACTAGATGCATATGCAAATATGTTTCCAAAGACTTCAAGGTTGATCAAATGACTTGTGCTAAAACCCCTCTTAATAGTACGACCATCTAAACTAGAAACTTTCAAACATAAAAACGCTAGGTTTAGATACTTGTACTTTTGTCGGAGTTTTTCGTCATTCTTGCTTCATGGGTCTCGATAATCTTGATTTGCACTTTTGTGATGCTTTCACCTCTTTTTAACCTGAGTCTCAAATACATAGGTTAGTCGCATATATTACGGATGTCATTAATCACCGAAACTCTAATCAGGGCTCAAGATTCAACAATCTCCCCCTTTTTGGTGATTGATGACAACCGTTATACATAAAACACAGGAAAACATAAGCATATAGTGCTCCCCCTGAATCGTACATGTACATGCAGTAAACAAGATATATGAGACCATATCAACATAGCGACATCCAAACACATAAACATATCCATCCATAACATATCCATAACATATCAACATATCCATACATATAACAAGAGACCATAACATAACTATCCATCCATAACATATCAACATAATAACATATCAACATATCCATACATATAACAAGAGACCATAACATAACTCTCCCCCTTTGTCATCAAACAACCATAAAGGGAGAATAACATACGTAAGTAGCATACACCCCATAGATATATATACAGACAAGTCAAACAATCAAAGAGATCTAGGACTGCGGAGGGTGATCGGAGGAAGAATCGCCACGACGACGACGCTGATATTGGCCTGCATCAAAACGCCCCCATAGCTCGGATATGTCTTGACTCATAGAATCTATACGGGGCTCGATAACATTAAGGCAATGATCGATGGAGCTCAATCTGTAGTCAACCTCATCAAAGCGGGTCTCGAAACGCATGGACATTTGATCGAGACGCTCCATGATCATCATGTATGGAGCCGAAACATCAGGACTAGGAGATATGGAATAAGACTGGAGAGGAGAAGGAGCTCCCGCTACTGGAGACATGTGTTCATCTTCATCAGCTGGTGATCCTACTTGGTTATTCATAGCGGATAAGAATCCCCAAGCTCTTCATTCGGTAGTACCCCATCGAAGAGGGACGAGATACTCGATGCAGACCAAAATATGTCAAAGTGTGAGCTATGAAGGGTGCGAAGGGCAAAAGCCTCTTCGAGTCCATCTGAACTTCCTGCATCTCGTGGAACAAGAACTCAACGATGTCAAATAGAGTCTCATCAACTTGAGCCTTCAGCAGACGCAACATGGTAGAAGTGACGGCTCCGCGATCTCCGGTTTTGGGCAAAATAGTCAACGGTTGAGCTTTTCAAGGATTGCAACCGGAGGGATCAGCTGAGAGACTTTACCGATGTTAGGATCTGGATTGTCAAAGAGATAAATGACATCTTCGACTCGAACTTCATCGAAGGCAAAAAGACTGTTATCAACATGCTCAATCTGTAGAGCTTCTTCGAACTGTGCCTTCGTGAGTGTTTTCTTTGAGTTGTTGTTCATGAAGACTATGTGAGATCGATCCGAGGCAACAAGAAGAGATGCAAAGAAGGATCGTATGATGTCCACATTCTATTTCCAGTCTTCCTGCATCTCGGTGAACGAATACATATTGATAGCCAAGAATTTGCCCCTCAGTGGATAATTTACTTTGCTCTCAATCAAGTTCCAGTCGATTGCTTGATGCTCAAAGACTTTGGCAGAAGAAAAACGGGTGTAATATTGGGACATTTGAAAAGCATTCCAGAAATTTTGTTCAGTGCAAGTCCTCGGATGCTCATAAGGATTCTTTCGACGAAGCCGCCGAATTGCACTAGCAGTGAATGTCTGATGGCCCCTGGGTTGCTGATCACCGCTACTGCTGCTACTGTCATTTGAGTCCGAGTTCACAATGGGAGAGCCTATGGGGGATGCTGGAGCGGCATCATCCTCATCCACTGCTAACGAGTCCCAATCAATGGGTTGCGCCTGTTGGGAAGATCCAGGGCCATGGCGACGGCTAGTCTGTTTTACTCGTCCTGACATGCTGACTCTGGTAGAGAAAGAGATAGATATAGAATTTGATAAGGAGATGATTCGATGAGATATTGAGAGAAGGCCATGAGATGCATGAAATATTCCTCATGTGTATATGAAAGCTCATTTGACTCGATTTTACCACATTCATGCATTCACTAACAGAGGCTTATTTAGATTTTAACTTACTGCAATTTAGTTGTAATTTGCAAATCTATTTGTTTCAAAATTTGATTCATGTTGAATATCTAATGCAGGTCAAAATAATCAACCTCTATATACTCATTTTATGCATGACATAACACTAGAATGAATCTGCAAGAGTGTGATGAGAATGTGTGTTTTAACAGTTAATATAACAAGTTTATTACATTTGCATAAGAGCTACACTAGATTGTGTCAAAAATTTAACCCTAGAAAGCATCTTGATACTCATGTCATGCATGTCTACAAAATGATCTGATTTTGCAAAAGCCAATTGAGATTAGACCAATCCTAGAAGCCAATTTCATGAAATTCTTATCAATTTAGACATGCAAAATCAGAAACATAATTCCAAAACCCTAGAATGAAATGAGATGCAATGCACGAATCAGAAGAGAGGAGAAGAAAGCTAACCAGAGCAAGGAAGGAGGAGAGGCACAGGAGCCCAAATCTGAAGCTGGACAAGAGGAGGTCGGACGGATCCTTGTGTCCGGTGAGGAGGTGAGAAATGGGGTGAGAGAGAGAAATAGGAGAAGAAAGGAACGAATCTGGGAGATTTGGGGAAGAAAGGGATTTCGGGAATTTTAATAACTGAACAGATGTGCACATGCCGGACAATGTCCGCTCGGGCCGGACAATGTCCGATATGGGCGGATAGAGTCCGAAATGGGCAGACAACGTCCGGTCAGTTCAGAGAAGATCCTGAATGTTCTGAAATCTTGAGATTTTCGCAATTTTGTTCAAAGAGGAGTTTAATTTCAGAATGAACTCAAATACCATGTTGGGAATAGAGATAGATAGCATTGAGTTGGATATGAGACACGAAGATCTTGATATGAGCCTCCAAAGGATATTTTCGGGTAAAACGGGTAAAACAACCGGATTTTCACCAAATCTTCAAATCTCAATGAAACTTGGATTTTTTGGAAATGTTTGGACTTGTATGAATTTAAAATACTATTTCAAGCCAAAACATGGAAGAGATTTTGGCTCAAACAGCGAAATTCACAAAATGCATATTTTGGGTATTTTCGTGTCAAATGTCGTTTTCGGGAGACTTGGAAAATGTGATAACTTGAAAACCATAGGTCTTTTGAGAAAAAGTTCAACATGAACTATCTTCGAATGATTGAGCTCTAAGTGTTTCATGTAGAAAGTTTTGTCAAAACTCAACCAATCTTAGTTTATGGAAATAAGTCATTTTAGGCCAAAACAAGATCTCAAAATCTTCAAATTTGTCAAAATTCTACATTTTAGCTCGAAATACTTTCTTTTCACTTTCAAAACCTTTGAGAACATATTTGAAAGGTATTTTTGAAGGTTTTGTGTTAATTTTACACATTTTGAAAATTTTGAGTACTTTTCCACCTTTTTATTTAAAAATGACTCTTTTAATAAAGGATATGCATAGTTTTCATTTTTGTACACAATTTTAGTGGTATACAAGTATTCAATGAGCTTGAGGTTACTCCCCCTTAATGTATCATCCAAGTTTTATTGAAAAGAGATAAAGAGGTGATCTTTTGGTACTTTTCTTCAAAATAGGAAGTGATTGGCATAGATGCCTACATTGCTTGTATGTATATATATATATATATATATATATATATATATATATATATATATATATATATATAGTATACGTGCTAGATAAGATCATACTAAGGACCATTCCAAAATAAGCAAGAGATCAAATAACATTTGAAATGTCAATAACATTCAATTCATTTCTTAACTTGCTAAATCTTGACTCATCCAAAGGTTTAGTGAATAAGTCCGCTAAATGATTGTCGGTTGAAACATGACTAATCACTATATCCCTCTTTGATACATGATCCCTTAGGAAGTGATGTCTAATGTCAATGTGCTTAGTTCAAGAGTGTTGAACGGGATTGTTAGAAATTTTAACGGCGCTCTCATTATCATATAAAAGTGGAACACAATTGACTTTTATGCCAAAATCTAGCAAAGTTTGCTTCATCCATAATAGTTGTGTACAACAACTACCGGCCGAAACATATTCTGCCTCAGCGGTTGAGAGTGCAACCGAATTTTGTTTCTTAGAAGTCCATGAGACTAATGATCTTCCTAGAAGTTGACATCCACCGGAAGTACTTTTTCTATCGATTTTACAACCGGCATAATCAGAATCCGAATATCCAAGAAGATCAAAGCTAGCATTCTTAGGGTACCAAAAGCCTATGTTTGGTGTATGTTTTAAGTATCTAAATATTCTTTTCACTGCAGTCAAGTGACATTCTCTAGGAGCAGCTTGAAATCTAGCACACATGCATACACTAAACATAATGTCCGGTCTAGAAGCAGTAAGGTACAATAAGCTACCAATCATAGAACGATATAATTTAAATTCCACCGGTTTACCTCTCTCGTCCAAGTCCAAATGACCATTTGTAGCCATGGGAGTCTTGATTGGCTTTGCATCATCCATGCTAAATCTCTTGAGCAAATCCTTCACGTATTTGCTTTGATTCACGAATATTCCTTCTTTGATTTGCTTAATTTGAAGTCCGAGGGAAAAGCTTAATTCACCTATCATAGACATCTCAAATTCCTTTGACATGGTTTCACCAAAAACTTGACAAAGAGATTCATTAGTGGAACCAAAAATTATATCATCGACATAGATTTGGCAAACAAAGAAGTCATCATTTATGATTTTGGTAAAGAGAGTTGTATCAATTTTTCCGACCTTAAAACCTTGTGAAATTAGAAAATTTTGCAATTGTTCATACCAAGCCCTAGGAACTTGCTTAAGACCATAAAGGGCTTTTGAGAGTTTATAGACATAATTAGGATATTTTGGATCTTCAAAGCCCGGTGATTGCTTTACAAATACAAGTTCCGAAATTTCACCATTTAAGAAGACACTTTTAACATCCATTTGAAATAGTTTGATTTCAAAACTTGATGCAAATGCAAGTAAGATACGAATGGCTTCTAGTCTAGCCACGGGAGCAAAAGTTTTATCAAAATCTATTCCTTCAATTTGAGAATAACCTTGTGCTACCAATCTAGCTTTATTCCTTACAACTATGCAATTTTCATCTTGCTTATTTCAAAAAACCCATTTTGTACCAATTATATTGTGATCAAGAGGTTTTTCTACAAGTTTCCAAACATTGTTTCTAGTAAAGTTGTTCAATTCCTCATGCATGGCATTTGCCCAATCCGGGTCTGCTAGGGCTTCATCGATGCATTTGGGCTCAAGACTAGAAATGAATGATGCATGCTCACAAAAAGATGCGACTCTAGAGCGAGTTTGAACACCTTTACCAACATCACCTATTATTTGGTTGACGGGGTGATCCTTAGTTATGGTTTGATGAAGTCTTGGATTTTGCAATGCTTGATCTTCATTTTCCTTCATCTCCGGATTAAGATCAACTTGAGTAGCAGTCTCCGGGACCATAGAGGCTACTTCATTTTCTTGACCGGGTGACTTTGAATCTTCATCTTTAGGCTTGATGTCCCCAATCGTCATATTCTTCATAGCTTCTCGTAGTTCCTCATTTCCTATATTTTCAAGATCTTCATACTCTTCTTAAGAGCCATTAGTTTCATCAAACTTAACATTATAAGTTTCCTCAATGCATTCGGTTATAGTGTTAAAAATACGATAAACTTTGCTAGTTGATGAATATCCAACAAGAAAACCCTCATAAACACGTCTTTGAAATTTTCTAAGATGCATGCATTTTTTAAGAATGTAACATTTGCAACCAAAAACTCGAAAATATGAAATATTTGGTTTTCTTCCAACAATTAGCTCGTAGGGAGTTTTGTTTAACAGTGGATGAGTGTAAAACCGGTTTATAGCATAACAAGCAGTATTGACTGCCTTGGCCCAAAACCTAGTGGGGGTTTTATATTCATCCAACAAAGTTCGAGCCATTTCGATTAATGTTCGATTTTTCCTTTCCACAACACCGTTTTGTTGAGGAGTATATGGCACGAAAAATTCGTGTTTAAAATCAGATTCATCACAAAGCTCAATAAATTCCGAATTTTAAAACTCTCCACCATGATCACTTTGAAGTTTCTTGATGAAGAATTCAAATTCATTTTCAACACGTTTTGCAAATCTTTTAAATACACTTGGAGCATCAGACTTATGAGTTAAGAAGAATATCCAAGTAAATCGGGAGAAATCATCGACAATGACAAAGCAATAATTGCTACCACCAACACTTTGAGTTTCAGATGGACCAAACAAGTCCATACGCAAAAACTTAAGTGGTCTAGATGTTGATAAAACGTTTTTAGTAGGATGAGTACTAGCAACTTGTTTTCCTGCTTGACAAGCACTACAAAGTTTATTCTTTTCAAACTTTACATTTTTCATACCCAAGACCAAATCTCTTTTTAAAAGCTTGTTCAATTGATGCATCCCAACATGAGCCAAACGACGATGCCAAAGCAATCCCAAAGAATTTTTGGCAACCAAGCAAGTTGAAATACAAGAATCTTTTGAACCAAAATCCACCAAATACAAATCTCCATATCGAAAACCTTTGAACACTAGAGATTTGTCTTTTAAGCTTTCAATAATAGCTCCATTTGGTTCAAAAATGCATCGAAGACCCAAATCACAAATTTTTGCAACTGAAAGCAAATTGAAATTCAAGGATTCAACAAGTAATACATTTGAGATGGAAAGGTTGTTTGTGATAGCAACTTTACCTAACCCAATTATCTTTCCTTTGCTATTATCACCAAATGTGATTTTGTCTATGTTATTGCAACCATTCTCAAATAAGGAGAAACAATTTCCATCACCGGTCATGTGTTGAGTACACCCGCTATCAAGCACCCAATGTCTCCCACCGGTTTTATAGTTCACCTAAAAGAAAGGTTAGACGCTTTTAGGTACCCAAACTTTTTTGGGTCCTTGGAAGTTAGCAACAAGGGTTTTTGGAACCCAAATCCTCTTTTTATGTTTATTTAGGTAAGGTATACCAATAAATTTAGCAATCACTTTTCCATACTTATTTTTCTTAAGCATGTAATGGGAGTGAGACTCATTTTCTTTAGCTCTAGAAGTTGAGAGACAATTATTTGATAAATGATCTACATCATGGCATTTGTGACAAAACATATTAGTAGCCTTAACAAAAGTCACTTTAGTACTCAATTTCTTTCTTTTGTTTGGTTCATATCCTAAACCTTCCTTTCTAAATGAACATCGTTGCTCACTAAGAAATTTGTCTAAGATTTTTTTTCCTTTAAAACATTTTGCTAATCCTAGATTTAACTTTTCCACTTGTGCTTTGAGTTCTAAATTTTCTAAAATTAAATTTGAGTCATTACCAACAATTTCATCACAAGCATTTTCATGATTAATTTCTAAATCATTACAAGTGACTGATTTTGAATGAAAAACAATATGAGGTGATTCATCTAGAATATCACAAGTAATTCCTATATCACTAGTTTGTTTGGAATCAATAATGTCCTTAACTAGAAGTGTCTCATGCGAGTCATTTAGTTCAGCATATAAATCACTAAGTGTTGAATATTCCTTTTTAAGCATTTTATTTTCCTTAGTCACCCTACCTAGTGCCTCATTTAATTCCATAACCATATCAACAAGTTCCTCATAAGAAAGTTCGGGATCCTATACCTTTGCATCATCACTCGCCATAAGACAAAAAGATGACTCATTCTTGAGAGAAGAGGCCTCTCTAATAGCTATTCCCACCATCTTCTTGGGAGTTGATGGGACTTCATCATCCGAGTGGGATTCCTCCGATCTGGAGTACCATTCACCAATATAAGCTTGGCCCTTGTTTCTATTGTTGTAGAACTTCTTAAAAAGCTTCTTTTTACCTTTTGAGCCTTCACCGTCATCTTTCCTTTCTTGTGATCTTTAATGATCACTCTTCTTGTTTAGACATCTTGAGGCAAAATGTCCCTTCTCATTACACTCATAGCATGTAATGTTCTTGAATACGGTTTTCTTGTACGGTCCGCGCCTTTTGTCAAAATCAAACCCTTTCTTGTTGATTTTATTTAGGAGCTTTCGGGTCTTTCTCACAAGGAGAGCTAGATCACCATCGGAGCCCTCATCCGAGCTATCCTTCTTGGCCTCCTCGACATTTGCTTTAAAAGCCAAAATTTTCTTCTTTGATCCGGAGGCTTCCGCAATTCCTTTCTTCTCCTCTTTTTGCATTTCATGGGTAATAAGAGTACCCAAGAGCTCGGTTGGAGTTGTAGATGTGAGATCACCATTGATAAGCACTGTCACAATTGTGTCAAAGCTCGCTGGTAAAATCATAAGCATTTTACGTACGATGTCAATATCTTCAAACTTTGTACCTAAACCCTTAAGATCATTGATTAAAAGATTAAGTCGAGTGAACATGTCACTCACATTTTCAGATTCAAGCATGAAGAAAGAGTTGTATTCTCTAGTTAATTTAATTAGCTTAGCTTCTTTGACCTTAGAGGTACCTTCATAGATTACTTCTAAGGTTTTCCACATTTCATATGATGTGTCAAGATTACTAATGCGGTTGAACTCACTTAAATCTAATCCATTAAATATAGCATTTTTTGCTTGAGCATTTGCTTGGAGATTTTTTGCTTCTAGAGGTGTAAGATTCTCTAAATCAATGGGAGCTCTAAATCCGTCTCTAGTGACCTTCCAAACATTAAGACTAATGGACTCAAGGTAAACCGCCATCCTAATTTTCCAATAGAATAATTATCACCCTTGAAGAAAGGGACCTTTCCATTATAGTTTTCTTTGATCGACGACATCCTCTCTCTAGACGGTTAAGACTAAAAGGAGAGACCTAGCGCTCTGATACCACGTGTTGATCGAAGGATGCCGACTAGAGGGGGGTGAATATGAGGTTTTTCTAATTTTAATTTTGATTGAGTGGTTAACAACCTAAATTGCAATATCAATACACAAATGATATAGATGATGGCACAAAGTAAGTTTTGCAATTACTAAAGAGACAAGAACAATAATCCGATTTCTAGAAGTATAAAGCAAGTAATAGAAGTAACCGAAAGAGATCGAATTTTTCCCGAGGTCTCAAAAATTTGCCAATTTTCACTAATCCTCGTTGAAGCACTCTTCACTAGAGCTTTTGCTTCGATTCTACTAGGGGTAGCCCTTCTCCTCTCCGGATATGTGAGCTCCGAGCCTTTACAACCAACCGTCGGGCCTCTCCGACACACACCGTCGATGGAGAGATCGCCGGACCTCCCGGGTTGTCTAGGTGACGACAATCACTAAGAGTAATAAGCCTAGCACTTTGCTTGATCAACCTCAAAGCTTGAAGAACAAGAATACAAATGCAAATGGCTCAATCTCAAACTCTTTCAACTAGCTCTCAATACTTTGCTAAAGAATTGGCTTCAAATGCAAGAAGATGTGTATGACAGGCTTTGCAAGCTGTTGCACTAAGTTTTGGGGATGAAATTCGTGTGTGTACAGCTTCTCAAAACAGTAGGGTATATATAGTTTCAAAAAAACGGTCGTTTTCAAGAAAACTGGGCGAAAGTTGTACTGGCCGGACATTGTCCGGCCATTTCGGACAATGTCCGGTCAGTACAAAAAAAATTGACCGTTACTCACGTGTTTTTCGATTGTCAGTAGCCGTTTAACAACGTTTTGTGAAGGCCGGACGAAAGGTATTTGTTCGGACAAAATGTCCGGACAAATGGATATGTCTCTGTTAACACTCTCATTTAACAGCTCTCAAAACTTATACAGTCCGGATGAGAGGGATTTGTCCGGACAAAACTTCCGGACAAATTAATGTATATGTCTCTGTTGACACTCTCGTTAACAACTCACAGAAATTATATAGGCCGGACATTGTCCGGCCACTTCGGACAATGTCCGGTGCGTCCCGGACAAAAGCCCCCTGACGGATTCATTTGTCTCTGTTGTTTGCAATTAAACTTGCCATAAGAAATGTACTGGCCGGACATTGTCCCGCCATTTCGGGCAATATCCGGCCTATATCGGACAGTTGCTCCGGACAAGTCCATTTGTCTCTGTTTTCGTTTGCAATTGTCAGAGGAAGTTTGTGTTGGCCGGACATTGTCCGGCCATTTCAGACAATGTCCGGCCAGTTCAAAACGAAAATAGGATTTCAGAATTTTTATCCAATTTCAATTAGGAACTAGATGCATATGCAAATATGTTTCCAAAGACTTCAAGGTTGATCAAATGACTTGTGCTAAAACCCCTCTTAATAGTACGACCATCTAAACTAGAAATTTTCAAACATAAAACGCTAGGTTTAGATACTTGTACTTTTGTCGGAGTTTTTCGTCATTCTTGCTTCATGGGTATCGATAATCTTGATTTGCACTTTTGTGATGCTTTCACCTCTTTTTAACCTGAGTCTCAGATACATAGGTTAGTCGCATATATTACGGATGCCATTAATCACCGAAACCCTAATCAGGGCTCAAGATTCAATAGCAAAGTGGTACACCAGAGAAGATGGACAAGCTCAATTTCTGCATTTCTAGTTTGATCGAGAGGTCGCAACAGGGGTGGGCTCCTTCTCAACAAGGGAGTCATGATCCGAAAGGATCTTTAGGTCTTGATCACATAAGGCTCTACGATCATAACCATGTTCGGAAAGGTTTTGCGACCATGGATTGGTTCACGACCATGAAAAGGACTTTGTTTCTTGTTCGGAATTATAATCCGATCCGAATATATATAACTAATCTTATCCATTTAGGATTAGTTAGTTAGTTAGTTATATGAGTCTAATATGTTTAGGTTACTGAGTCTGATACGTATTCATACGATTAGACTATAAATACCTTGTAATAGGTCTAGTTTAGATCATCGAGTCTATATTAAAGTCTTAGACACATAGTTCCCTCGACGTAGGCGAGTGCGACCTAACATTCGACGTGTAAAGCCCTCTTTGAAATAAAGAGTTGTGCAATTAACTTGAGCTGTGTTTTCGATCAACCTTTGGATTTCAGTATTTTCAAGTAAGATCCCGTTATTCCGCATATTAGTATTGTTGCATCTTGGTCATTATGCCTGATTTTGATGATTAATGAAAACAAGCGTTTCAGATTAATTGTGTTTTTGAGGTATTTGATACAGAGCTTTGTTAGGAAGACGTACAAGATGATCAAGATGAACCCAACGTGAGAAAGATAAAAGCACAAGTAGCAAATTACAAAGACGAGATGCAAATCGCAAGATTAAAGATGCAAATGACCTGAGGTAAAATTTGTTTTATTACCGATCTCGGTGTTTTGGAGTTTGATCGGTTTAGGAAATTATTTTTTAATTTTAACCATACTATAAAGAGGGGTTGCAATTCCTCTCTATGTTTCCAGCATAAACCGAGAAACTGTTAGATCACTGCATTGCATTCTTTTCGGTTGGATTGGTTTTGAAAGATTTGGTTTTTCAGATGAGTTTTTGACTGCAGAAGAGTTTTTGCATTTTCTAGAAAGATCTAGGAAGATCTGGGTTTTCTTCTGTTGACAAAAAGATAGCCCTTTAAATTATCTTTTAAACGAGCTATCAAATGTTGCATCTAGGCCGTCATGCCTAACCCTAATTTTGATGATTAATGAAAACAAAGTGTTCTGGACTAATCGTGCTTTCGAGATTGATTGATACAGGGATTAGTTGGGAAGAAATACAAGATGATCAAGATGAACCCGACTTGAAGTGAAGCACAAGATGCAGAAGAGCAAAATACGAGACGCAAATCATGAAGATGCGAAAGACCTCAGGTATTACGAGTTGTTATTTTTACCAATCTCGGCGTTTGGAGAAGATCGGTTAGGAAAATTATTTTCTAGTTTTAATCGTACTATAAAGAGGGGTGGCGAAAGTCCTCTCTTTATCTCCAACACAAACTGAGAATTCTAGGTCATTACATCCTTTTTGGTTGGATTTGGTTTTGAACTTATTTGAAAAATCTGGTTTTTCAGTTCAGTTTTTGATAGCAGAAGAGTATTTGCAATTTTCAGAAAGATCTAGGCAGATCTGGCTTTTGCTTCTGTTGACAAAATTGTAGCCCTTAAAATTATCTTTCCAACGAGCTATTAAATACCTCTTTTGGATTTCTGGATTTAAAGTTATCTCTATTTTTGTTCATGCTGACTGTCAGTTTGCTAAACTGACTGTCAGTTTGAATGTCAGTTAGTTTAAACTGACAATTGTACAAGCTCAATCCCTCTCGTCGTGTGGCCCGATGGAAGAACGCGGCAAACAGCCAGCGTTCATCGGCCCAGACGTCCGAGAACCGGCCCTCGCCTCCGCCTGAGCGCGTGCCCGTGGATTATTCACGTTGGCACGCGAGCTGCCTTCGCACGCTCCGCTCTGTGAACCCGTATCTGTCGCCGCGTCCCACTAGTCGCGACGCATGCGAGGTTCTCACCTGCTTCACCAACCTCCATTTAGACCTGTTCGCCAGTGTCTATAGCCGCGCGCCCATCTTCGCCCACCGCTCTCTGTCGTGGGGGACGATCGCCTCTCGCACAGGCATCGCCTCCCTCGCAGATCTCTTTGGCTCTGTAAGGATCCGCGACCTTGTCGCCGATTCCTCTTTGCATTGGGCTGAGGGGCCCATTCGCCAGTTTTATTCCACCGTCTTTGTATCCCCTCAGCGCGACTTCATGACCTTCATGACGGGCCTCCAGGTCTACACCGTCACGAAGGATCAGCTGGAGTCAGCGCTTGGACTGGTGCGCCCTCCTTCTGGCCGCCAGCTTCATACTCTCCCTGACCTCGAGCGTCGGGAGGTGGCCATACTCTATTCTGGCCCCTTCCAGCTCCGTCACATCGTCGGTCTGCGCCGCGATGTTGACCTGGCTCTGCGGATCCTCCGTCTCACTCTGGTCCCCATGAGCGGAGACAGAGCCAGCGTCACCTATCTAGGGCTCCACGTCCTGATTTCTATCTTCCAGGAGGAGCCCTTCGATGTTGCTGATCTCATCATTAGTGAGATTCAGCACGTCCTTCTTTCCCTGCGCCGTCAGCTGATATACGCTCCGTATATCATGGCGGTGCTTCTTCATATCCGGGCCATCGACACTGAGCTGCCACGGCCTCATCATCCGCTTCTCTTCTATCCTCTGGGTCAGGCTGATCGCCGGCTCGGTGCTCGCCCTGCTCCAGCTGCTGGCCCTGATTCTCCCGCATCGGATGATGATGCTGCGGGGGAGTCAGAGGACGAGGCTCCGGCTCAGGAGTCTTCTCCAGCTCCAGCTGCAAGGACAGGCACCGGATCTGCGTCATCTTCTTCTCAGCTTCAGGAGGTTCTCCAGGTGCAGCAGCAGATCCTCAGCACCCAGGCGGAGCATCATCAGATGTTGCTCCGTTTGATTGCTCAGCAGGAGGAGATTCTGCGTCGCCTGCCTGCTCCCGGATCTTCGGTCCCTCGCAAGAGGGCCCGCCAGGCTGCGTCTTCTCCGAGCTCAGCTTCAGTTGCTGCTGATCCAGCTCCTGTTGCACCAGCTCCGGCTCCCGTTGCTGCTGATCCAGCTCCTGTTGCAGCTGCGACTCCTCCGGCATCTCCAGCCGTCGACCCGTCTGCATCTCCAGATGGCTCCGGAGATACAGATATCATAGGGTTTTCTTCAGATGATGAGCATTAGGCTCTGATATGTGTTTTTGCCTCCCTTTTTGTGCTTGATGCCAAAGGGGGAGAAGTATTTTGGATAGTATATTGGATATTAGAGTCTGTTTATGTCTTTTGATGTATTGAACAGATGATTTATATATATGGAGATGTTTTTGATTATCAGACATGTCTGTGTGTGATATCTATTGTGTTTATCTATTTAGCTCTGATATATATGATGACTTGTGTTTTGCTCTGATATATATGATGACTTGGTTTCTTGAGATGATGCTCTTGAGCTCTGATACTTTGATACATTGATATATATTATGTCTTGATTTTGAGATGTGTATGCGCTGATATGACTGTGATATTTACACATCTATGACTTAGGTACCCTGATGTATATGTATTGGTTTATGATCTGGTATGATGAGATGCATATACTCAGGGGGAGCTATTTCATTTATTTTTGTTTTTGAACACTTGTTGTCATCAATCATCAAAAAGGGGGAGATTGTTGCATCTAGGCCGTCATGCCTAACCCTAGATTTTGATGATTAATGAAAACAAAGTGTTCTGGACTAATCGTGCTTTCGAGATTGATTGATACAGGGATTAGTTGGGAAGAAATACAAGATGATCAAGATGAACCCGACTTGAAGTGAAGCACAAGATGCAGAAGAGCAAAATACGAGACGCAAATCATGAAGATGCGAAAGACCTCAGGTATTACGAGTTGTTATTTTTACCGATCTCGGCGTTTGGAGAAGATCGGTTAGGAAAATTATTTTCTAGTTTTAACCGTACTATAAAGAGGGGTAGCAAAAGTCCTCTCTTTATCTCCAACACAAACCGATAATCCTAGGTCATTGCATCCTTTTTGGTTGGATTTGGTTTTGAACTTATTTGAAAAATCTGGTTTTTCAGTTTAGTTTTTGACAGCAGAAGAGTATTTGTAATTTTCAGAAAGATCTAGGTAGATCTGACTTTTGCTTCTGTTGACAAAATTGTAGCCCTTAAAATTATCTTTCCAACGAGCTATTAAACACTTCTTTTGGATTTCTGGATTTAAAGTTATCTCTGTTTTTGTTCATGCTGACTGTCAGTTTGCTAAACTGACTGTCAGTTTGAATGTCAGTTAGTTTAAACTGACAATTGTCCAGAGAGGGTGTATTTTGTGCTCAAAATTTTTGTACTAAACTGACTGTCAGTTTGTCCGTACTGACTGTCAGTTGGGGTTTCGACCACATTGTTTTTAACTGAGTTTCTATTTGATTTTGGTCAAGTTAGTGGTCGAACTGACTGTCAGTTTGGTGAATTGACTGTCAGTTGTGGGTTCCAGCTTTCCTTTTTCAACCACGAACGGCTAGCAAAGTTTTCGTCCGTAAATTTTGTCAGCCGTTATGCACTAAACTGACTGTCAGTTTGGGTTGCTGATTTTCAGCCCTAGCTCCAACGGTTCATTTGCTTCTTGAGGCTATAAATAGGGGCTTTGAGCATGTGTTTCTTACAACAAGCAACAGCATTTCATATACACTCTTAAGCATTAGTTTCTTATATAAAATCTTGATCTTTTGATCAAGTCGAGTGCTTTCCGATCCACCGAGAGTTTTAGTTCTTTTGCATTTGCATATACTTAGCTTCTCGGTGCGTGTTTGGAGGTCTAGAGAAGACCTCGCTGCCTGTTACTCTTGGTGAGCGCCCTCACCTAGACGGTTCGGAGGCGTGGCCGTTGATCTCTCCGTTCGGAGATTGTCGGAGAGGCTCGGCAAGTGTGTACAAGGCATCGGTGCTCGCCTTTCCGGAGTGGACAAGGAGCAACCTTAGTTGATAATACTCTTCGTGAGTATTGAGGCAAGACTCAAGTGATTTGAGTGCTTCAACGAGGATTAGTGGAGACTGGGCGAGTCTCCGATACCTCGGTAAAAATCGTTGTGTTCGTTCTCTTTCCCTTGCTTATATTAATTGTTCTTGATTTTTTCTTTATTTGCTTTAAGTTTTAAAGTTTTTAAAAGCCTCCTATTCACCCCCCCTCTAGTCGGCATCCTTGATCCAACATCAAACACTTAAATCGAACATCTGGATCAAAAGTTATAACTGTTTTTATCCATGCTGACTGTCAGTCTGAATGTCAGTCTGTTTAAACTGACATTTGTCCAGATAGTGTGTTTTTTGTGCCAAAATTCTTTTGACCTATGCTGACTGTCAGAATGCCATGCTGACTGTCAGTATGAGGTTCAATCTTAAGCTGATTGTTTTGAGTTTCTGTTTTAACTGGTCATTTTTGTAGTCGATACTGACTGTCAGTATGTGATGCTGACTGTCAGTATGAGGTGTCAGTTTCCATATACGACCACAAACGGCTAGTAAAGTTTTATCCGTAATTTTTGTCAGCCATTAAGGTAGACATTGACTGTCAGTTTGACACACTGACTATCAGTTTATGCTGATTTGTTTCCTATTTCGATCTCAAATGGCTAGTTGAGTTTTCTTCAGATTTTACTTCTTTCTGGTCGTGACCCATGCTGACTGTCAATATGCACTGTCACTTTTACAGCTCGTGCACAAATGCTCTTTTGTTGTTTTGTGCTATAAATAAAGGATTTGAGCAGATGTTTTACATACCAAGCAGCCTCTCTCTCTTATACACACTTGAGCATTTGTTTTAGAGTTAAAAATCTTGATCTTTTGATCAAGTCGTGAGTTTTGTGATCCACCGAGTTTTCTGTTCGCATCATTCTTGCATATCTAAAGTTTCTCGGTGATTGTTGGAGGTCTAGATAAGATCTTACAGCTTATTACTCTTGGTGAACGCCCTCACCTAGAAGGTTTGGTGGCATGGCCGATGACCTTTCCTGTTCGAAGATTGTTGGAGAGGCTCGGCGTGATTGTAAAAGGCATCGGTGCTCGCCTTTCCAGAGTGGACAAGGAGCCCACTAGTAAGTAATATCCTTCGTGGATATTGAAGCAAGACTCATTCATTTGAGTGTTTCAACGAGGAGTAGGGGAGACCGGGCCAGTCTCCGAGACGGGAAAAATCTTTGTGTTTATCTCCTTCTCTTTCTCTTTTAATTGTGCAATATAAATTCATCTATTCTTTTATTGCAAAAGTTGTTTTAAATTGAAGTTTTAAAAGCCTTCTATTCATCCCCCTCTAGTCAACATCCTCGATCCTACAAGTATCTGGGCGAGCCTAGTGCGAAAACTAAGACTAGATCTCAAACGGATCACCCCAAGGCCCGAGCGACCGAGCCGCCTCCCTCTCCGGCCTCCGCCGCCTCTTGCGGCTTCCGCCGCCTCCCCTTCTTAGATCCACTGCCTCCCCCATGCCACCTCCCACTCCGGCCTCCACCGCCTACCCCTCCCAGATCCGTCACCTCCCCGTGCCGCCTCCCACTCCGGTCTCCACTACCTCCTCCTCTTCCCCCCGTGCCGCCTCCTAGTTCGGCAGACCCCCAAGCCAGCTAGCCCCCTCTCTTGGAGCCTCCCCAGTCCCCACGACTCCACGAGGCCACGCCGCGTTGAGGACTTGCCGCCCCCACTGTTTTTGATTTGCAGCAAGCCAGCAAGCTAGTAATAATGGAGTCAACCACAAGATCATGCAATGTAAGACTCTCAATCACTCTCAGTCATTTGTTTCATTTCATGAATAAAGAATTTTGATGAGATCATGAGACTCTCAGGCTCTCAGCTCAGAGGTTCCTAAAATGGCACTGAACAAAATTGATAGTACTTACACTAGTTTTATTTTTTATTTTAGATGTCTGAAGCAGATGATATCCAAAACATTGGTGGATCACTAGGCAGTGATGAAACAGTCACAGTTGGGGGCAGTGCACCTTCAAATAATAGAAGAAAACAAATGAGCCACAGAGCAGAAATATGGAACCACTACACAGTATTGGAAGGTGACAAGAAGGCTGCATGCAAGCATTGTTCAAGAGTACTTGCATGTGATTCAGCTAAGAATGATACTTTATCACTAATCTCTCATGCAACAATTTGTAAAAAGCATCCCAATAGAAATAAGGGTAGCAAGCAAACTTTACTAAATTTGCAACCTAGTGCGGATGGAAGTAATTCTCTTTCTAATTGGCAATATAATCCTGAAGAGATTAGGGAAGGACTTGCTCGCATGATAATTATAGATGAGCTACCGTTGAGTTTTCTAGAACGTTAAGGTTTTAAACAGTTCATGTCAAAAGTTTATCCTCGTTTTAATGTTCCATCTAGGTGGACAATGCAAAGAGATATTGTTCGACTTTATGAAAAATGAGAAAGCTATGTTAAAAAAGTTTTTCAATGATTCTTGTCAAAGAGTTTGCCTCACCACAGATACATGGACTTCTTCAAGACTTCAAAATTTTGTGTCTAACGGCACATTTTATTGATAATGAGTGGAAACTAAACAAAAAAATTCTTAGCTTTTGTTTGGTAAACACTCACAAAGGAGAAGACATCGGTAAAGCACTAGAGAAATGTTTGCTTGAATGGGGAATTGTAAATGTGTTTACTATCACAGTAGATAATGCTAGTGCAAATGATGTTGTTGTAGGCTACATGAGGAGAGCTTTAAATAATTAGGGAGGTAGTGTTGCACAAGGCAAATATCTTTACATGAGATGTGTAGTTCATATTATTAATCTTGTGGTTCAAGATGAGGTGAAGAGGATGTCTAATTTCATCTCTCGTGTTAGAATGCTGTGAGATATGTGAGAAGCTCCACTTAAGAATGAATAATTTTAAGAAATGTGTTGAATTCACTAAGATAGAAAGTAAGGCATTTGTATGTCTTGATGTGTGCACTAGATGGAATTCAACATACCTTATGTTAGGATCGGCTCAAAAGTTCGAGAGGCCATTTGATAGGTTTGCACTCCAAGACACTTATTACATGTCAGAGGTGGAGTGATGATAGACCTCCACAAAATCAAGATTGAGAGAATGCTCGTCATTTTGCACAATTACTGAAGCATTTTTATGATCTCACATTTCGTGTTTCGGGCACTCAATATGTCACTTCCAACATTTTCTTTGAAGAGATTGCTGCTGTGAATATTTTTTTGCGAGATTAGTGCGATAGTCCAGATGAAAATCTATCTGAAATGGCTATTAAGATGAAGGAGAAGTATGATAAGTACTGGGGGGATCATGAGAAGATGAACATGTTGATATTTGTTACTACTATTCTTGATCTCAGGTATAACCAATTTTGTTATTTTTTCTTCTATTTAAGGATATATAGTCCAGCTAACTTTTTCTTGTTTTCCTCAATGCAAGGTATAAACTATCTAATTATGTGAAATTTACAATTTTAGAGATATATGGTCCAATCAAAGGAGATCAAGTATGGATAAAGATAAACAATGCATTTCGTTCTCTTTTTGAAGAATACAAGAACATATACCTCAAGGTGGAAGCCAAAGTGATAAATAATAAGGAGCACTAAATTCTAATTCTGAGCCTCAAGTAAATACATCAAATTTGATAAGGTTTTTATACAACAAGAAAATGAAAGTTTCTTGTGAAGCTGGTGCATATAGTAAAACTGAATTAGATAAGTATGTTGGTGAAGATACAGAAGAAGATTGGGAAGATTTTGACATTCTCGCTTGGTGGAAATGTAACTCTCCTCGTTTTTCTATACTTTCACGCATGACTCGTGATCTGTTAGCAATTCCTATATGACAATTGCTTCTGAGTCAGCTTTTAGTACTTGTGGCCATGTTCTTGATGATTTTAGAAGCTCTTTGACACCGTTTATGGTGCAATGTTTGTTATGTGCACAAGATTGGATACGATCATATGACGTTCCGGTCGCATCAATGTTGAAGAGAATATAGTTGAATTAACTCGTTTTGAAGAAGGTACTAAATTATAACTATTGTGTTTCAGTTTCATGTTACAACAGTTAAATTGTTTCACCTTGTGATTATCATATTTTTGTATCATGTAGACTTGATAAGTCCCCAATTAGAATCTGTTGCAGCAAGTATTTACTCATGTGATCAATCGTGAGCTGATAAATTTTTTTAAGCTTGACTGCACATTACATTGGTATTTTGATATGCATTTTTAACATTATAATTTGTTCTTACTGCAGATGTTCCTTTTGATGCCAACAAGACCATGGAACTTCTATATGTTAAACACATTTTTCTCCTGAACATTTTTTGTTGAATTGTGATGCATGAGTTGTTCCATGGATTGTGGATTGTGCTAATATATTGTGGATTATCTATTTTTCTTGTTATGTAGACTGTCAGTGACTCAGTGTGATTGTGGACTTTACTTATGTTGTATGAACTGTGCTTAACTGGTTGTTATGTTTTGTAGGCTATGGTGTTTAGGTTAATGTTATTTGGTATTTAATTTTAATTGTTGATCACTTCAAACCTTCAATACTGTACTATTATGTGGTACTCCAAATCGTAAAGCAAAAAAGAGTCAAAGATGTCATGTAAATTTGCGATAATTTGATAAATTTGGTATTTACCAAAACCGAACCGAATTAATTTGGTATTTACTGAAACCGAACTAAAATTTTTTCTGTTAATATGGTGTGTAATGTGCAATACCGAAATTTAAAAAATACTGAAAAACCAAACCGAATAAACCGAATGCACACCCCTAGCTAGAGGAGTGTTAAGAAACTGCGATGGCCACATGATCTGCCATAGTGGAAAATACGATGAAATCGACACAAAAAATTCCTCATTCCCTGTCCGCTTCCTCTCTTTTTTTTGTTTGCCTGTTCAATTTTCAAAATGGAGTCATGACTCCATAACAGCCATTTAAGAGCTTAAATAGCACGCCAGCTATTGAACTGGATCCACCTGCTAGCGATTGAATTGGACCCACTTGTCGCACAATTTTTAGTCGCTGATCGATTGAAACATGCAGACTTTAGTCATTGGTCAGAAAGCTTGTGTGGTAAAAGATGTAGTTAGCGTAACATGTATGTGGGTGCCACATACTTACTCGTAGTCCAACTAGCAATTAGAATTTGACCGATGGACAATTTTTGTAAAAAAAAAATTTAAAAGATTGCTTTTAAAATTTGTTTTCTTAAATGAGTTATTTATGAAAGGAATTATATCTTGACTGAGGGAGACGACGGAGAGATATTTGTAGGATTGACTTGACAGACGACTCTGCAGCTGTAAGGTCTCTACATCTGTCTTCTTCACACATCACATTAGCTCCACGGCATGCGATTGTTCTAGAACCTGGAGACCTGATTGTCTCATTTGTATGTACAGATTACTAATGTCGAGTATTAGCATACCACTACCATACCACTGGATCAAATCTCATATATATCTAGCCATTGATTAGCGCATGTGGTATTTAAATGTCTTTCTTAATCTTAGCTACCCCATCATGATAACATTTCCATGACCAAAAAAAAATTCAGAAAGAATATGCTTTGAAAGTTGAGAAGGCAAGCCACAAAAGATCTCTCTGACGCGTCCCACGGCATTGCTTAGGTGAGTTTAAGGAATCATCCATCCATCCATCCATCCATCCATCCACCAGTTAGGTAGCCGCTAATTAATGCTGTGGTATTATTATTTCATGGAAAAGTAGAAGCATGGTTACTAAACCGTTTGGCAAGTTATGAATAGTAATTTTTTTTGTTAAAGTGATCAGTATGGAGTTTATTTTTTGTTATGAAGAGAAGCTAGCGATCATTTCAAATAAAAAAATAAACAAAAAAAAATTCATTTGAGCCATCTGATTAAAAAAAATGAGCATGTGATGTTATGTTCCGACAAGAGAAGATTAGATAGTAGATCTATCTACATCCATGGTCTTGGGTCTGGTCTGGTGAATTTCCCAAGTAGCAGGCTAGCTATCTGGTGGGTGGTACAGTAGGGGACATTTCCATTTTTAAGTCCAGGTCCCCAACTTTGACCGCTGTTTACTTAGCCTTCTTGTTTAGCTTCCTCTTCAGTTCAAGTCTCTCTCTCCTCTCTTCTTGGATCAAAAGCTCCCCCCCCCCCCCCCCCTCCCTGTCTTATTGGTTTTTCCTTCGCTAGATGAGAAAAGGTTTGCTTCCTACAACCATTCCCCCATCCTGCTTCTCCAATCTTGCTTCATGTTTGCTTTCCTGTGGTCTTTGCCCTTTTGTTGCCTCTTCCTTCTTGATTTTTTTTCTTCTGTCTATATTACGACAAGGCTTGTGTGATATTTCAGTTTCTTTGGTGACCCCCTTGAAGGCGGCCCCGGCCTCCGCTGTTGTTTTGCTCTGGTTGTCCAAAAAGTAGTGTCATTTTGCTTGTCCAATTTGGTTTCATGTTACAACCGGTAACCACTTAGGCTCCTTCGGTGCAAAGATCTCATTTTTAGTCTCGTTTTGGCGGATTCTTAGGCATATTTGGGCCTTCGAATAGGTAAAGATGCTTCTTTTCCCCGCTAAATTGGTAGAATTGTCTCTTCTCATATGTTCTACGGGATTATTGTTGCTACTTTTTACGTCCGTGACGATAATTTGATACATGTTCTGCGCAATTCTTTTAGAGTATTGGTATTGCGCATTCCTCCTTTTTTTTTGTTTTTTTTAAACCAAAAAAGAAGGGAAAAGAAAACTCAGTTAATAAAGACATTTAAAGGATCAATTTATTAGATTTTTTGTTCTTTTTTATTATACTCAGTTATGCTAGTTGAAGCATTAAATTGAAATAATAATTCTCATCACTCGCGGGAATTTCTGCTCAAATTCGTTTAAATTTGAAGGGGCAAACAAAAAGTTAGGACAAGAGATTCAGAGCTGCAACCAAAGTGTCTGCCTGTCTAAAACCAATATCGTATACATGTGCTTAGCTGGGTTGTTGTCCTGCAGCAATGAGGTGCCTGCCTTTCTTGAATGGAAAGAGCAAAAAAGAAGAGGAGCCCTTCCCGATGTCCGCCTCGGTGCGGTCCATCAGCACAGCATCGACAGAGCGGGATGTCCGCTCCGGCTCTGACCTCACTTCTATAAATGTCTCAGACATGAGTGCAGAGTCGATGCAGCGGATGCAGTATCCGAGCTTCGTCGACAGGCCCACCAACCTCAGGGTGTTCTCCTTCTCCGAGCTGAGAATTGCCACTCGCAACTTCAGCCGCTCGCTCATGTTAGGCGAGGGCGGCTTCGGCTGTGTATTTAGGGGCTCCATCAAGTCCTCCGAAGAAACGGGTGAGCGTCTGGAGATTGCCGTTAAGCAGTTGAATCGGAAAGGGCTTCAGGCAAGTTTTTTTTTTTTATTATTGAATCTAACCCCTCCAAATCTAGCTCCTTGCTACTGTTTGCCATTCCACGTAGTCTAGTCTGGTTGCTGTGTTCCTATGTATTGCCTTGTAATCTCACCATCGAATTTTCCATATCGTACTAAACTCCCATGCTGCTTTGGATCAGACACTTAATTTGGGAGAAAAAAGGAGTTCAGAACAAGCTGCTCACGCTAATTTCTGAAATCTTTACCAAGCTCAACAATGTGGAAAAAACTGATTAGGACCTCTGGATCATATTTTTATTTAGATAAGCCATTGATCACTCTATTACATGCTTATGTTTCTATTTCGATCTTACAAATTGCTTTAGAATATGAACATACTTATCGACCTTCAACTTTCCCGTATTGTACCAAACTCACATGCCTGTTTGTTTGGGGTCTTACACCTCACACACAAGAATTGGCTTAAAGAATAATGTGATGTGAACTTACCACTGTATTTTCAGCCAAACTAACAACATGGGAACACTGAAAAAAGTTTCATATGAAGTTGTTAGGGTCCTCACATCCCATCTCATCACTGTGAGTTTGAACGAAGAATGAGATTGTTATAATTATTTTTTATCTTATTTCGAAGAGTTTTAGTTAAGAAGGAGTTATATTTCTTATATTTAAGAAGTTTAAATTGAATTCTAGTTAGACTACTGTTCAATTCTAGGCTTAGATTTATCTAAGGATTGATGTCTTTTCTAATTTCGTGTGTTCATCCTAAAATAAATACCCTTTTTTTCCCTAATAAGTGGTACCATAGGGACGCGTTCAACATGTATCCTGGCTGCAGTACTAAGAATTCTTGTCTCTTTTATAATCTACTGTTGCTCCCTGTCAATCTTTTTCATCTTGCTACAACACCACTTCAAATCAGATTTGTGGTCCCTCTTTTGTTCGGTTTGATCTGCACTCCTCTTCATTGATAATGCAGCTATTGTAATTTGCCTCATTCTACTGATGCTTCCGTACACCTACGCATATTGGATCTGCTGTTGCTATCATTGCCATATTTCTACTTAGTCGATGCCAATGAACCTCTTTTTTTGATGTCCCGCTCTAGATCAGACCTGTTGGTTCATTGGTTTTGTTGTAGATCAAATATTGTTGTCTTGTTTACCTCAGTACAATGTTTGTAACCACTGTTTCCCTATATTAGTAGTTCCATATGCACATGTTTTTTTGGAGTTTTATCAGTGTATTCTTTACGTCTGATTTTGTTACCTCATTGGTATAACTGTTTGTCGATTCGGTTTTTATTCTATTAAAAAACTAAGTCGTCGCGGTTGTCCTCATATAGAGGAGTTTGATTAAATAGGTGGCTTGCATTTGTCGCGTGCTCTCTTGATTAGAGTTTTTTTTGCTTTAAGGCGGTCTATTGGCCCATGAGTTTTTTTTTTCCAGTTGTGCCGTTTTCAGTCATTTGAAATATTCACTTGGATCGTGTTGTATTTGGACTAATTCATATTTGACAACATTGATAAAATTTGGTACTTCATATTTTGCAATATTGCAAGTACATAAGAGAAGATGTATTATACTACTTTTCCTAGGAGGAAGAACATGAAGAGTTAAAAAATATTTTAAGTCAAAGAAGAGATTGTTAGGGTTATCGTTCATCTCATCGATATAAGGTTGAATCACTGAGAAGATTGTTAGAATTATATTTTCTCTTATCTGTAAAAATTTGAGTTAAGAAGTTATCTTTTAGTAGGAGTTTGAGTTAAATTCTAATTAAACTCCTGATTAATTATAGTTTAGAGTTAGATCTTAAGCTTTTATAATTTCATTTGCTTTGTCTTGAAATAAATACCCCTTTTATGCCTAACAGAAGCTTCAAGTAACCACTAAGTGAAAAGAATGTATGGATGAAATCATTTGACTAGAGTTGAGGCTATTTATTAGTAGTCCACTGTCTTAAACAAAATATGATGTACCTTCAGGGGCAGAAGGAGTGGTTAACAGAAGTGAATGTTCTTGGAATTGTGGACCATCCGAATCTAGTGAAGTTAATAGGTTACTGTGCTGAAGACGATGAGCGAGGCGTACAACGCCTTCTCATATATGAATACATGCCTAACAGAAGTGTGGACGATCACTTGTCGAGCAGATCAGGAACAACGCTATCTTGGACAATGCGACTAAAAGTTGCTCTTGATGCAGCTCGGGGATTGAAGTACTTGCATGAAGATATGGATTTTCAGGTATTTCAGCTGCTTTCTTGCAACACTGACATTAATTGAGCTGTCCTCTTATGGTATCTCTGTATCTTTGTTGTTTGATATGTGTGCAGATTATTTTTCGTGATTTGAAAACATCCAACATTCTTTTGGATGAGAACTGGAACGCAAAATTATCCGACTTTGGATTGGCTAGGCAAGGGCCAGCAGAAGGTCTGACGCACGTCTCAACAGCGGTATGTTGAAACAGAGTTACTAAAATGATATATTGATTTGACGACCGATAGAGAGCAGGACAGCATAAGATCCAAAGAGTTCTCGTCGGACTCCTTTGTGAAAGAATAGAATGAGAAAGCTAATGAATCATGTTAAAGAGATATAACTTACTGTGAAAATGTTATAATGATTCATCCAACCAATAGGTTGTCGGAACTATGGGCTACGCGGCACCTGAGTACATCCAAACTGGGCGTCTCACTGCCAAGAGCGACATCTGGAGCTACGGCGTGCTCCTCTACGAGCTCATCACAGGACGCCGGCCCATTGACAGGAACCGGCCCAGGGGAGAGCAGAAGCTCCTGGACTGGGTGAAGCCATACGTTTCTGATACCAAGAAGCTCCGTGTGATTGTAGACCCGCGTCTGGAGGGGAGCTACAACATGAAGTCACTGTCAAAGCTGGCCACAGTAGCGAACCGCTGCCTGGCCCGGCTGCCCAAGTCCCGTCCGAGGATGGGCGAGGTGCTGGGGATGGTGCAGAAGGTCGTCGACAGTGTGGAAATGCCTGCCACGCCACAGCCTCTGCTGCAGCACGGCAATTGTTCTTCAGAGCAACCCAGCTCCAAGCAGTCCAAGAAAAGATTACTCAACTTGAAGAGAAGGTTCCTCAGGCGTTTCTGGCTGTAATAAGTAATAACTGATGCAATCTGCAGTTTTCTCCTCTTCTTCTCTTAGTTAATATCGATCGGTGTAGCAGTTGCCATTCATTCGTTTGCTATTGCAGTGCATGGGTTGGTGGATTACTAATTAAAACCTTGTTTGTTCATATTTGTCAAGAAATAGTATCATCTTTCTTCTAGAAAACTAAACAAAGATATATACGCATCGATCAGTTTACGTTTATTTGGAATTCATATTCACTAGGTCAGGAAATAGACAGATGAGAAAGCAAACAACTCGACCCCAACTATCATGCCTCAAATTGCATTTTCCTATTTCTTTTTCAAGAATAGTGGCATCATATACGGAACCCATCTCAGAGATATATAAATAGCAAGATTCTGTGACTGAAACCATATAAGAGGTCCGTAATATACAGGCACAGGGGCCGTATAGACAAGACCAAAAAAAAAATTAAGCAAGATCAGGTAGGGATTTTTCTCTTCGATGAACAAAGTTTCCAGAGTTGTTTTCCTGCAATAAGGTGAACCCAGATTAAGTTTATCTGTACTGTTGGGATATGCCTCTATCTCCTATTCCTATTATATCTCCTATCCCCTAATCCTATTCTATCTCGTATTCCTTTGGCCTATAAATAGGCACCCCATGTACTCTAGATTTCTGAACCATTATAGTGATTTGTTTCTCCGTGGTTTTTTTCCCTTTCACTTTGAAGGGGTTTTTCCACGTTAAATCCTGTGTCACTTTCCTAACAAGTGGTATCAGAGCTTTCATCCAACGGTCTTGATTCACGGTTCCATATTTCGCAAAAATCTCAGCCGTCCACACAAAAAACCCTAACCTTCCACAAATTTCCATCTAGCCGCTGACGCCTTGTCCACTTCACGTGATCTGCTATTTTTCAGGGATTTTTCGATCTAAATTCCTGATTTTCACTTTGTCATTATGACTGCAAAACTTGACATTGCGAAATTCGATGGCAAGATCAGTTTTCCCATCTGGCAGGTACAGATGAAGGCAGTTCTCACACAGCTCGGTGTCCGGAAAGCTCTTCTGAAAAAATCGGACAAAGTGGATGAAAGTGAGTGGGAAGAACAGGATCAGAAGGCTTTGTCTGCCTGCAACTCAGCTTGTCTACAGATGTTCTACGCGAAGTCATTAAAGAGGAAACTACCGCCTCCTTGTGGATGAAGTTGGAGACGTTATACATGAAGAAAAGTCTTGCCAACAAATTGCGCCTTAAAGAACGTCTGTACACTATTCGCATGGCAGAAGGTACCTCGATTCAGTCTCATCTCAGTGAATTTAATTCTATCATTGTGGACCTTGAGAGTCTAGATGTGAAAATTGAGGATGAAGATAAGGCTATTTTGTTGGTTGTCTCTTTGCCTGCTATCTTTAAACATTTTAAAGAAATTATGCTTTATGGCAGTCATGATACCCTCAGTTTTGAGAACGTTAAATCAAATTTGTTGTCTAAGGAGAAATTTGATGTTGAGCCTCATTCCAGTGGAAAGGGTGAGGGTTTAATTGTTACAGGTAGATCTAATCAATCAGGCAGGTCAAATAGATCAACGTCTAGGTCTAAATCCAGAGGTCGTAAATCCAACACCTTTTGCCGTTATTGTAAATCCAATACTCATGATATTTCTCAGTGTGATAAATTGAAAAGAAAAGAAGAGAAAAAGAAAACATATTTGGAAAAATCTGCTGAGGCTAGCATTGTTGATAGTGATAGTAGAGAAGCACTCATGGTCACTACTGATATTGAGAAACGCATGTCTTGGGTTCTTGATTCAGCTTGCACTTTTCATATTTGCTCACATAGAGAGTGGTTTTCTGATTATACTCTTGCAACTGGTGCTGTTACCATTGGTAATGAGTCTCCACTTGAAATTGTTGGAATTGGTTCCGTTCAGATCAAAACTCATGATGGCACCTTTCATACCCTTACAAATGTTCGCCATGTCCCTCAAATGAGGAGGAATCTTATTTCTTTGGGCACCTTAGAAGCTATGGGTTATAAGTATACCGGTGACAATGGTGTTCTTAAGATTTCTCTTGGCAACCGTGTTATTTTAAATGCCAGTCGTGTGAACAACCTTTATTACTTGCAAGGTTCCACAGTTACAGGTACTGCAGCTGTTTCTATTGCATCCAACACCTCTAATACTAAGCTGTGGCATATGCGCTTGGGTCATATGAGTGAAAAAGGTATGCATCTCTTGCACAAGAAAGGTCGTCTACATGATATTGGTAAACTTGAGTTCTGTGAACATTGTGTTTTTGGCAAACAAAAGAGGGTTAGTTTTGCTACTTCAGCTCACTAGAGTAAAGGTATTCTTGATTATATTCATTCTGATCTTTGGGGTCGTTCTCCTCATCCTTCTATTGGAGGTTATGAGTACTTTATTTCTTTCATTGATGATTTCTCTCGCAAAGTTTGGGTCTACTTCTTGAAGCATAAGAGTGATGCTTTTTCTATTTTCAAGTCTTGAAAAGCTTTGGTAGAAAATCAGACTGGCAGAAAAATTAAGAAATTGAGAACTGACAATGGGTTGGAATTTTTTAGTGGTGAGTTTGATATATTTTGTGCTGATCATGGTATTGCTAGACATTTGACTGTTCTAGGTTCACCTCAGCAGAATGGACGTGCAGAACGTATGAATCGCACTCTTCTGGAAAGGGCCCGTTGCATGCTATCCAATGCTGGCTTATGGGAAAAGTATGGCTTTTGGGCAGAGACTGTTGCTACAGCTACTTACTTGATTAATCGCTCTCCCAATTCGGCGATTGATTTTCAGATTCCAGAAGAGGTATGGTCAGATAAACCAGTTGATTATTCAAATCTAAAAATTTTTGGTTGTCCTGCATATGCTCATGTCAATGATGGAAAACTAGTTCCTAGAGCTAAAAAATGCACTTTTCTTGGCTATGGTTCTGGTGTCAAAGGGTATCGTTTATGGTGTGCTGATTCTATGAAAGTGATTATTAGTCGTGATGTTACTTTTGATGAAAGTTCCTTATGTTCCACTGGAGATGTTTCTGTTAGTGGTACCTCATCCACAGATGCATCTGAAACTGTTATTCCTACAAGCAACCCAACTTTTGAGGTCAACGTACCTGTTCATGTTGATTCTACTGGTTGTTCTTCTACACAGTCAGTTTCTGATTCTCAGCCTCCTATTTCTAATAATCATTGCATTGCACGAGATAGACCTAGACGGACTACTCAATTGCAGCTAGATATCGTGACACTGATGATATTGCCAATTATGCTTTCATTACTGCAAATGATGCTAATGAAATATTTGAGCCTTCTTCTTATTCAGAAGCTATCTCATGTGATAATTCCTCAAAGTGGTTAACTGCTATGAATGAAGAAATTGCGAGCCTTCACAAAAATCATACATGGGCTTTGGTAGAGCTTCCAAAAGGTCAAAAATCATTAAAGTGCAAATGGCTTTATAAGAAGAAGGATGGACTTTCTAGAGTTGAACCTGCAAGGTGGAAAGCCCGGTTAGTGGTGAAAGGTTTTGAACAAAGGGAAGGTATTGACTTTAATGAGGTATTTTCTCCTGTTGTTTGTCACTCATCAATTCGGGTTATGTTTGCTATTGTTGCTTTATTTGACTTAGAATTAGAGCAACTTGATGTTAAAACTGCTTTTCTTCATGGAGATTTAGAGGAGGAGATTTATATGACACAACCGGATGGTTTTGTCGTTCCCGGTAAGGAGCATTTAGTTTGTCGTTTGAATAAATCCCTCTATGGTTTGAAACAAGCTCCAAGGCAGTGGTACAAGAGGTTTGACTCGTTCATGATTACTCATGGTTATTCTCGAAGCAATTATGATCATTGTATTTACTCTAAGCAGTTTCCAAATGGATCTTTTGTGTATCTACTGCTCTATGTTGATGATATGCTTATTGCTTCTCATGACAAGTCTTTGGTTGCTCAGTTGAAGACTCAACTTAGTCAGGACTTTGAGATGAAAGACCTTGGACCAGCAAAGAAAATTCTTGGGATGGAAATTCAGCGTGATCGCCAAGCTGGTACTTTATTTCTATCTCAGAAAGGTTATATTGAGAAAGTTCTTGAAAGGTATAGTCTTAGTAATTGCAAGCATGTCTCTACGCCGTTTGCTTCACATTTTAAATTATCTTCAAGTCAATGTCCTACCAGTGAAGAAGATAAGGACTATATGTCTCATGTACCGTATTCCAGTGTTGTTGGCAACCTTATGTATGCTATGATCTATACAAAGCCTGACTTGTCCCATGCTGTTAGCGTGGTTAGCAGATTTATGCATAATCCTGGTAAGAAACATTGGAATGCAGTTAAGTGGATTCTTCGTTATTTGAAAGGTACTTCTGACTATGGCTTGATGTTTGAAAAGAAATTGGTGAAGTCAAACAATGTTATTGGGTTTGTTGATGCTGATTATGTTGGTGATCTTGATAAGAGGAGGTCTATTTCTGGCTATGTATTCTCTTTATGTGGTTCTGCAGTGAGTTGGAAAGCTTCATTACAATCTATAGCTGCTCTTTCTACTACTGAAGCAGAGTATGTCGCAGCTACGGAAGGTGTTAAAGAAGCCCTTTGGTTGCAAGGTCTGGTTTCTGAACTTGGTATTCCACAGGATGTCAATACTGTTTATTGTGATAGTCGTAGTGCTATTTGTTTGACCAAGAATGATATGTATCATGCCAAGACCAAGCACATTGATATCAAGTACCACTTTATCCGCGATGTTGTTGCTGAAGGCAAGATTGTTGTGGAAAAGATTCATACTGATGATAATCCTGCAGACATGCTTACAAAGCCATTATCTAATACTAAGTTCAAGCATTGCCTTGACTTGGTTGGTATTCGCGGAGTTTGAAGCTCTTCGGGTTTTATGAGAAACATTTCTTTCATGGATTTAGAGTCAAGGAGAGATTTGTTGGGATATGCCTCTATCTCCTATTCCTATTCTATCTCCTATCCCCTAATTCTATTCTATCTCGTATTCTTTTTGGCTTATAAATAGGCACCCCATGTACTCTAGATTTCTGAACCATTATAGTGATTTGTTTCTCCGTGGTTTTTTTCCCTTACACCTTGAAGGGGTTTTTCCACGTTAAATCCTGTGTCACTTTTCTAACATGTACCAATGTTTTCAATAGCAATTATCCTTGTGTTACCTGCCGAAGCTATCCTTTATCGCCATTTCATACTTTATATTCATGATTACTTGTATTTTAGTATTATTTTGTGATTGTTATTTTGATTCAAGTGATTATATATGAGTATATTTTCTAGACAATTAAATCACGTTAACTGTATTGAGAGAAAAGATATATATATATATATATATATATATGGGACGCGTTAGAGAAAATAGTGAAATCACATTTATATCTAAACAATTTTATGTACATTACACATGCAATAACGTTATAGTCTCTAAAACACAGTACTTCTTTATACTTCAGACAAATATAACTTAATTCAACCTGAATTCACCCTATTTTTTAAGAGTTAAGACACCCTGATGCACTTCCAAAACTATGAATCATAAACCAACATAATAGAACATAAACTTAGAACTTGTTTTGTTATTATTGAGACTAATTATGGATGAGAGAATCCACATTCATATTATGATAAGATTTAGAGTTTACGTTATATTTAATATTTGCAAGAGCTAAATTTAATTAAATATAAGTATAACACATATTAATATAGAAGAAAAATACAAAGAAAAGTGATAATGTTCTAAAAATTCAAAAACAACTAATTCATGTAGCATAACGGGGAGCTAAGCTATATGACTATCATAGTTACGCGAGTTTTATTCAATCATGTAGTATTTTATGCGGCGTTTTATGTCTAAAAAACTATCATAAAACTATAGTAGACTATTTAAAACATTGATCTGTACATTGTCATTGACTTCCAAAAGTATATCAACCTTTTACAAAGGTTTATCCCAGTATATGAGCTCAAGGACCACCATCTCCAACTGGCACTTCAGTCTTGTTTACCAAATTGCCATCTCGGTGCATTCCTAGTAGGAGAATATACACGGATTTGTTCTATCATAGGAGCACTTGTCCTGAAACGTTTTGACTTCTCTAGTTGGGTCCATGAACTTTCCAGTTTGGACAAATTTTAGGTCATTTTTTTCAGTTCTTGTTGACGGATATCCTACATGCTACAGAATTTGATGCAGAAGGAACCCTGACCTAGCTTATCTAAACCGGAAAAAAGGTTCAGGGTCCTTAGCAGTAGGGTGAGCTGAATGCAGTTCTTGGTTGCTCATATGGTATATGACTCTATGCCCATTTGGCAAGCAAGGACATCAGTCCTGTGCCAAGGAAAAGGGCAAGGTATGTTACCAGCTGAAGCTTTGTATTCAACAGAGATCAACCAGGGACATGTAGATCAGAATCCCTGCCGCGGCTGAGTTGAACGTAATACCTATGGGAGCTGTGAGGGAGAAGGTCACCATGATCACGGTTGCTTTCACCTTGAAATTTGCCTACTGAGAGAAATGAGGAAAGAATGTCAAAATTGCTACTTTAAGGGCCATTTGGCCTTATGAGGACTTCTTATTAAAGACCTCAGGTTATAAACCCACAGAACACCCTCCACTGGCTTAAACTTATCTGATACTTCTAATAGAAGAGAGGGTGAGCTTATTGAATAAGCCTAAAAATAAGCTTCCCATTACCGATTGCTGTCGGTAAATAACCGGAAACTGGTAAATCACCGCCAACTATGATTGAACCAATGATTGACGATCCAGCTTCATGTGGTTACAGATTTAACGTCTAGATATTTTGTCACCTAAGGCCACAGACTGCAAGTAAGTTTTTCTGACTCTTAAAATATATCAATATATAGTACATGAATTAGACCTCTAATGGTGTTTATCATGGTATGTGTATGTATGTAGAATAGTATGCCTGAACAATGCACCCACCAAGGTCTACGCCTTCAAAGAACTGATGGAAGCTGAGGGCTCCGATGAGCGGCCTGATGCTGGATGGCCGCACCGATGCGCCTAAGGACACCCCGATGATCACCGAATGCACCAAGATCCCCAGTTCCAGCACCTGCAAGATCACAAATTTCACTGGTTAATTCAACATTGTCAAGTTTGGATCACAGCAATGTCAACTTGATTGGAAAATCCACAAGTGCTCATCCTGAAGTGCAGGGTGAATGACAATTCGCAAAGGTATATAAGATGCACGTATCCTCTGCCTAGAACAAACAACAAGACTTGGACGGAGGCCAATTCCACTGAATTAGGGGAATTTTGGACATCTCGCGAAAAGTTTCTGAGTATCTTAATTTCTCAACCCCCGCCATCCGAAGATTGATTTCTGATTGTATGGTCCACGAGCGTGCAATGGTTGTTTTTAGAACTGAAAGGCAAAAGCATATGAATCCCTCTCATATCCACCTCTACTCTGTGCGTGTGTGATCTTAAGAAGTGAATGGGGGTAATTCAAATGATTGGTGCTGTCTCTCTCAAGAAGAAATTATATATCTGAACTATTGATATATAGTACTGTACAATCTAAAAAATCAGATTGTTTTTTACCTGCACTTTTCCCTGGTATGCAATAATTAAGAATTCATTGAGCTCAAGTGTTCTTGGCGAGCTCCAAGAAACTGTCCTCACTTGAGACACCACCCTATGCCGGATAGTCTCGCCGACCAACGCCTCCTCCGGCAAACCGGCGGCCAACGCTTCGCCGTGGACGTGCACGTGCACGTGCCCAGCGTGCTCTGCGCCTCCCCCTCGTCCCTGGCACGCACGCCGTCAGCGTCGTCCACTGGGCGCGCCTTCTTGAAGTGCGACTGCCGGTAGTACCCGGCGGCCACCGAGTCCACCATCATCGTCGCCAGCGCAGCAGTCATGGCCACGAGCCCCGCGTAAGGGAACGCCGCGGGCAGGATGTGCACCATGCCAGTCGCCAAGATGACCCTTGCCTCGAACGCCTTCACGGCGAAGGACACCTCGCGGTCGGGCCGCAGCACAGGCATAAGCGCCCCCGCCGAGCCGGCCGCCAGGATGGACCCGATGGCGATCGCCTTCAGCCGTAGCGCGGCCGCCACATTGCCGCACTCGCACCCGTCGCCGCCCACCGCCTCCGCCACCGCCCACGGCGCAAGCAGCAGGAGCTACAGGACCACCACCCGCAGCGGGACGACCAATGAGCAGACGAAGCGGCCAACCACGCACCTACGCCGGCGAGATCGGCCTGCAACCCAAAGAACAGGAGTCAAAGAGAACGCATCGAAGAAGAAATGGTGAAGATCCAAAGGCAAAGGCCGCGCAGCAACAGCAGTGGGAAGGGTCACACACACCAACGCCCTGCACAACGTCCCATTTGGAATGTGCATGCAAACTAGTCTTTCTCTTTTTCAATAACTCCTTTATTATAAATTTTGTAATCTTTTATCTTTTTCAAATGTTTTCTAATTCAAAAAACACTTATATTTAATAGAAATCTGAATCTCATATGTTAATGACTATAATTTTAAAAAAAAATTTCTTCTCTCTTCTTATCTCTTCCAACAAGCATAAGTAGTGATGACAAATGGTGGGTTGGCAACGAAGGTTGTCAAACACAGGATGTAATGATGAAGAGTAGTGATGTGCAAAATTTGATAAGTAATAACAGATGTATCGTAATATGATTGTTGCTGTTTGCCATATTGTCGCGATGTCCTCTGTAATAACCACCATCCATAGCTACAACCACATTTTATTGTTAGCGTCATTGTCGTATGACGTGTTGTCACTGTCAGCACTTTTCCCAATCATTGTTATTGTGAGATTCAGGACTACAAGAGAGAAGGAAAAAATTTTATCATATGGGATAACACATGTTAGTGGTTATAAAATTGTTATTTTTAAATATTTTTCTATTAAAACTAACTGTTAGTTAACATTATGTGGGTTTTTATATGGGACAATGACTTTAGGGGAGGGGGAAAATATTGTAATATTTTTTTCTTGTGAACGCAGAATGAATTCGATCATTCTGGAGGGGGATAAAATTAAAGATGGTCAAAATTCTTTCTACTTCAAATTGATGTAATGTAATGTAATGATCCAAAGGGTTGGACCTGGTCGATTAATACATGCAGTTGAATAAGATTTATACTCCATGATCTTGAGAGATTCGCAAACTGCATAACAATTTTTATGTAAATGGACCTAAAACTATCCTATCCTATCGTATCGTATCGTAGACTTGTCAATTTTTGGAGTAATATTTATAATAGAGTACTTAAAAGTCTTCTGGTTGATATGATTATATATGCCCGTAGAATTTATTCTGATAAGCTCATATATACTAATCAGATGAGAAAAAGTAGTACTCGATCGAATATATTATATATCATCATCCCAAGAAAGAGAGTCCATCGTACTACTGAAAGAACAAAAAGAAGGTGGTGAAATTGTTGAGCTTGCATTCAATTTGCATGTGTGTGGAAATTTTGATAAGTCAGACGTGTCATGCATGCAAGCCAAGAATTTGTGTGCCTTGTCTTGTCGTACGTAAGCATAGTATGGAATGACTTGAGAGTAACTCAGGTTTCTTTCATGAATCGTACGTGTTAGCTCCATTAATTTAATTGAAAAAAGCAGTTTTTTTTTTTATTTAGAGGAAGAAGATACTAAGAAAAGAGGAGAGAGCAGTAACACAAGCAGGGAACAAGGTAGGACATGTGGCAAGCCATGGCCGCGTGCTGCGTGGACGTGCTGACATCTGCCGCCGCCGCCGCCGCCGCTCCGCCATCTCCATGCCACCGCAATGCGCCCCAAACCACACCCACCCCCCTCGATCTCTTTCTTTTCATCCAGCCTCGCCCTTGATTTCTTGCTTTCACTCACCGCGTGGTTTCTTGGATGGTGCAGGGGGACATGGCTGACGCGGCGCCTTACAAGATGCTCTACATTGCCGTCACTCACCACGGCCAAAAAACCTTCCGCTACACACGCCCCGTGCTGCAGAGCACGCTCCAGCTCATGGGCTGCAAGCCTCGCCACGCCTTCAAGGTCTCTCTCTCTACCTTCTTTTTTTTTAACCTCCGATAAGATGATGCCATGTTGAGACGAACAACTTACATTACCTAGGCGCTTTTTTTGTTCTTCTTTACGCTACTGCTGATGCGATTAAAGGATCATATGATCAATTCTTGGAGTCCATGGTGTGTGTATTTTGCTTCTTTCTTTGGATGGTAGGGTGGGTCAAGGACAATATTTTCATGGAAAGGTGGCAACTATTCTTTTCGTTTGATGTATGGATCGGTTTTTGCTGTCTTTACAACAGACTAAAACATTTTACGTCGTCTTTTGGTTGGGGGGCTGCAGGCCGAGGTGTTCTTTGCGAGGAAAGGTTGTTAATTTATCAAATTTGATGTTCCACCTGCTTTTCTGTCCATTCGATTCTGCATATATTCGGTTCTTGTTGCAATTTGGGTTTGTGTGTGGGTGATTCTTTGCTTCAGGGTCGTTATCCCCAATCCTGTCATGAAAATATTGTTCCTTTTGTCTATAGCTATTAGCTAGTATGTGAATTACTATTCTTTTTCTGCGGATTATTATGTTCTATTCGCTAAGACCACCTCATATTGTATGATGCAGACGTCTTTGCCCTCCTTGTTTGCATGTGGTATTTTGCTTTGGGACTGTAGATGATAGAGCCAAAAGATTACGAATTTTTATATAGCTAGGAGCTGAAATTGACTTCAGTTGGTATTTGTTTCCTTCAGTTGCCTTACATGGATTCCAAATTTTCTTTTGTTACTTTTGGTTTCTGTTTTATACTAGTTGCAAAATTACTACCTTCATTTCTGTGAACCACGTAAGTGTTGTTTCATTTCTTTTGAGAGTTGGGAAGAAATAATATGAACGTTCCTTTCACCCCTTGTTGCTTTCACCAGATTAGCAAGAGAGTATTTGATGTGATGATGAGTGAATTATTGGATCCATCAAAATGGGATGGATTGACAAAGAATGAAAATGACTCGGAAGCCGCTGAGCTGAATCAAGGATACATGGAAACAAATGCTAGCATACCTTTTGAATTGTACAAGACCCAGACTACAATTGTTGTTTCAAGGGAGGAGTTCCTGAATGTTGTATGTGATGCTCTCTCTTTGTACAAGTATGTTGGTCCCAATCAGAGGGCTGATTTGCTTCTTGCCTGTAGGTAATAATGTAACATGATTTTCCCTCTTTGTTTTCTGAGTTTAGTTTGCATGAATTATGATAGGAATGCTACTTAACTCTTATGTATTGATGATTTTGTGGAGTTCATTGCTGCATGCCACTGACCTTGGGACACACACACACTTGTAAAGCTTTATTTAAGTGAAAATGCTGCTGTAAATGCAAGTACAATACTTATACTATTCATCATCACAGACATGTGGTAATTATTTTAATGGACGTTTCATTAATCAATAGCAGTCCTCTCTGTGTTTTTCAATGTTCCACATCAGAATTAAGGAGAGAAAGGAATCAGTGACGGTACTCTTGTGTGGGACAAGTGGATGTGGCAAGTCCACTCTATCATCTTTGCTGGTAAGTTCATATCTTTAACTAAAACAACACTCCATTTGTAAGGATACGTTCTTTGCAAAATTGTTGCACATATTAGTATCGAAGCACATCTAATGGTATCCTTTAAAGCAAACCTACTTGAACTATCCAATTCTCCTTTTCAGTGTCATGGACTTCGTAATTACTCGCAGAAAATTTATCTTACTTAAAAGAAGTGAATAGCACCACCAACTCTTGCGGAATCCCTGACACTGCTTGTTTCTTTTGTTCCAGGGTGGTAGATTGGGTATCACTACTGTAGTTTCTACCGATTCCATACGGCATATGATGAGGGGCTTTGTTGACGAAAAGAAAAATTCTCTTCTGTATGCGTCAACCTATCACGCGGGAGATTGCCTGGACCCTGTCGCAGTTGCTCAAGCAAAGGCGAAACGCAGAGCAAAGAAACTTGCCACTGTTTCTCATCCGAATTCAAATGAAGATAAAGGTGATGACATTTCAGATGATAAATCTTACGACAGATCCTCAGACTTGCCTCCCAAAACCGAGTTGATTGGCAAAAAGCAAATGGCAATAGAAGGATTCAAAGCCCAGAGTGAGATGGTCATTGACAGCCTTGACAGACTAATTACGGCCTGGGAAGAGCGGAAAGAATCTGTAATTGTTGAAGGAGTTCATTTAAGCCTCAATTTTGTGGTGCGTGTTCTTTTGTTTATGTTATGTTATATGCTTAGATCCTTCCTTTTGAAGCAAGCAGTTAAATTCCTTTATTTTTTGTTATGTGAAATGTGATAGATGGGGCTCATGAAGAAACATCCTTCCATAATACCATTTATGATATACATTACAAATGAGGAGAAGCACATGGAAAGGTTTGCCGTCCGTGCAAAGTACATGACACTAGACCCAGCAAAGAACAAATATATTAAGTACATCCGGAACATTAGAGCCATCCAGGAGTATCTTTGCAACCGTGCCGACAAACATCTGGTGCCCAAGATTAACAACACCAATGTTGACCGGAGTGTGGCAGCCATACATGCAACTGTATTCAGCTGCCTTCGCCGGCGAGAGGCTGGCGAGCAGTTGTATGACCCCACTACAAATACTGTGGCTATAGTAGATGAAGAGTACAGGAACCAGTGTGCTGCAAACTCCTTGAGTTCCAAGGGCATGTTTCAGTTGATTCAAAGGAAGGGGTCATCTAGGAATCTGATGGCTCTTCTTAATACTGATGGCTCGGTTGCCAAGGCTTGGCCTGTGGATACAGGTGATAGCAGTGGGAACATAAATGATGGTACAGGCAGCGAGAAGTCTGTTGGAAATCCTATGTATGGCCCCCTGCAAATTGGTAAGGCGGAGCCAGTCAATCTTCAGTTTGGCACTTTTGGGATTAGTGCATGGCCAAGTGATACGGGTGGCACCAGTCATGCTGGAAGTGTTGACGACTCAAGGGCTGATGGCACAGAGACGGGTAGTAGATATTTTTCCTCATGTTGCAGCTCTCCTAAGATGTCAGACTGCCCTTCCAAAGAGGTGTGCCTCTTGCTCTTAGTTTTTTGTGCCGCTGATATCTCACAATTGCGAAAGGAGAATAATTCATGCCATAATAGAGTATAAAATACTGCAGTCTGCAGCGGTCCTGATGGCTATATGGATGTATCCAAGCTTCATCTTTTTCATATGATAGAATATATGTATTCATGTGTGCTTAGTGGATTGCTGATGCTGGATCTGGGCTAACGCATGGTTTAACCTCTACAGCTTATGGAGGAGTATTCAGTGTTTGGCAGTGAAGAAGAAGAAGAAATTGATGATCCTCATGATGCTGAGACCGATGAGGATCTAACTGAAGAGGAGGATATTCATGAGGTAGTGAAAAAAAAAAGCTCTCTTTAATATTCAGCATCTTTGCCTCCAAACTTTCTTTTTAATATTTTCATGTCAAATACCTTCAGTGTAGTTGATTTGTCTATAGAAAAATCTATAGGAACTGCAGTTGTAGATGCAATTGTTCCATATGAAATCTGTAGAAAAAGCAGTACATCATAAGACATATAATAGATGCAGTTGTTCTTTATGCATATGTGAATGCCAGTAGTGTAGAAATGTGAAGACAACTTCATCCTTCTCTTACTCTAAATACATAAACCAGTATGAAATTTTACGGTGATTTAGTTTTATTTTTAATGTCATTTTTGTTGGAGTATGAGTAGATTAATTGTCTTTCTTGAAAAGTTTAAGATTTTGAGTGAGCTAGTTAGTATATGAAATTTAATATGATATCAGAGTTTAGATGTCTTGACTTCGAGACTTAATTGTGGTAATTTATGAAAAAAAAATAATTAAAGTGTTTAGTGGTGAGTCCAATAGAGTCTCAGAAGTAGATCAGATTCTCAGACTAAGAAGTACAGTTCACGTCATAATCTTAGTGGAGTTTAGATGTGCGAGGGAGTGTTGGAGTATGAGTAGATTGACTGTCTCCTTCAAAAACTTGATTAGTGCAGAAAACTCAACAATTTTGATTGTTGGAAGCATAAAAGAAATAAAATTTGGAAAGAGTGTCACCATTATTGATCATTTTCTTTTGTGCTACATTTTCGAGACACATCATCGACTGAAAATGAGAAGCAAAGTTGTTATTTTTTTTCCTTTTTCTCTCCGATGTTTATATGACAAATACCTACAGATCGAAGCAGGCTCGGTTGATGAGCATTCCACCAAGTCTGACGAGGAGTATGATGACCTAGCCATGAGAGATGTGACAGAAAATGGCTACTGGTCTGACAACGAGCAGAGGCTTACCGGTATGAAGAACTCACCAAATATGGAGAGCATCCTGGGGGTAGCTGATGATGATGAGGGCATGGAGGACAAGTACAAACACAGCCTTGAGCTCTTCTTGAAAATGACCAAAGAAGCTGCTGCAGAGATGCCTTGCGAGTAACACGTCGATCCTTGATGCCAAGACGTGGAGAAAAGTCTGTGGAGGAGTCCTCGGCATCTACTGTTTCTAGCACCTAGCTTGATGATGCATGTTGATATATATACTTACTGTAATACCCAAACAATAGTCTTCCCCAAGTGTTAATTTTTAGATCTTGTGTGGTATAATCTTCGTGAAAAGTTTATGTATCTTATATACGTAACAGTATATATGTAAACTACAAATAGATAGGCATGGACTCGTATCCTTAAAGAAACATTCCTATTCTTCTATTGCTAATTGCTCGCACGTTATATTATGTTATCTTAATGTTTTTGTTCGTTTTGATTTTTCTTATAAAGGTGAGATTTGTACTCCATCTTTTAGTTAGCACAGAGTTTCTGCGTGTCTTGTAGCTGGAATTAAGTTCAAGGGCAATTACATATACTAGCAGATGAAGCACGCTTTGTTGCGCCCAAGGATGTGATGCCAATTGTGCTAACAAAGAACAGGAAGCCTACAACTACTTCCTTTAGGCATCAATTTACTCTATCGCCAACCCAGTCACACAGAAGTACAAATCAACCCGATGAGAAGGCAACTCAACTATACCAAACAATATATTTTAGGCTTGCACATCATATAATCTGATATGAAGATTCCTCAGGAATGTGTTTTGGAGGTCTTGTGTTTTGGAGGTCTTGTCAGCAACATCATCAGACTTGGAATTTGCAAATTTAACAATGAATGAGTCAAAAATTTGAAAAATAAGACAAAACAAAATTTGTAATGATGATTGCTATTAACAGAACCTTTAACCATCCCAGGAACATGTTACTGTATATGTGTGTTGGCCCATGGCTCAAGCCCAGTACTACTGTATATAACTGTGGAGAAATCTCTCATAAATACTTAATTCAAAATACATTCTCACATGGTATCAGAGCTAGGGTTTTTGCTCGTGCCGCCGCTTTGCATCGTTGTCGCCGTTTGCCGAGGAGCTGTTGTCGCCCTCACCCGTTGTGCCGTTGCCGCCACCTGTCGAGGAGCCGCGCCTTCGCCAAGTGATGTCGCCGGGGCCTAGCCGAGCGCTGCCGTGCCTTCGCCACACCTTCGCCTCCCCTTCGCCGAGCGCCATCACCGGGGCTTAGTCGTGTCATCGCCGGGGCCGAGCACGCGACCAAGACCTCAGACGCCCTCACACGCGAGCACATTTCCCCCGGCCGTGTGATCCTCGTTGCCTCCGTCTTCTTCAATGCCTCCGTCGTCTTCAATCTAAAGACCTGAGGCCTTTTAGATCCGTGATTTTTAGATTTGAGCCGGGAGAAAAGCCGCAAGCTGAGCCGGGAGACAAGCCATGAGCCAAGCCGTGAGCCGAACCAGAGCTGAGCTACAATCCAAGCTGTGAGCCAAGCCACGAGCCAAACCAGAAGCCGAGCTTGGAGCCAGGTTTCCAGCCGAGTCTCAAGCCGCTTTTTGAGCCACATCAAAGCCGCATTTTGAACTAAGCCATGAGTTGCTCCCTTCGTTGAGCCACTTGAGCCCTCCCTATGGCTCGTGACGCTCTTCCTGTGTTGGACGTGAAGCTCGATGGCTCCAACTATCCTCAGTGGTCCACCACCGTCCACGTCAATCTGAGGGGTCTTGGTTTGTTGTCTCATCTCACAGAGTCAGCTCCCACGGCCCCCTCGGATGTTGTCAAGGTATGGGTTGCTGATGATGATCGAGCTATGCAGCTCATCTGCAACAGCGTAGTTATGGACATCCGGATGGAGATTGCCATGCTTCCTTCCGCTCAGGCGATGTGGACGCATTTGGCAAAGATCTATGTGCAGGACAGTTCTGATCAGCTGTATGCTCTCGAGCAGCGTTTTCAGCATCTTCAACAGGGAGATTTGTCTGTGCAAGCTTTTCACAGTGCCTTCAGTGCTCTCACTCGTCAGATGGATGCACTTGCCCCCTCTCTGAGCGCCAGCTGCTCCAGCTGTACTGCTGTTCATGGTCATCAGGCCCGATCACGCATGTTTGCTTTTGTCATGCGGCTTCGGCCGGAGTTTGAGAGCATTCGTACCCAATTACTTGGTCGTGTGACTCCTCCGACCCTGGATGATGCTCTCGCGGCCGTTCTTGCTGTGGAGACTCGTCTGCGCACTCAGTCGCCTGTGGTCTCCGCCTCTCAGCAGCACCTCTCAGTCCTCGCTGTTACCTCAGCGTCTGTTGATCCTCCCATTCAGGTGCGGCAGCTATTGTCCGTGCTTCTGTGGTGTGTACTCATTGCAAGAAACGTGGTCATACTTCTGAGCGCTGCTTTCGGCTTCATCCAGAGCTGGCACCCCCTGCCTGGCGTCCTCGAGGTGATTCCACTATTGATCGACGTCGGCCTCGACCTCCTCGTGGCAGTGTTGCTCCCTTTGCTGCCTCTGTGGAGGATGCAGCTTCCTCCTCCGCCACTCAGCTTCAGGTGATGTTGGCGCAACTTCAGGAGTTGCGCCTTCAGAACTCGCAACTTCAGGCGTATTCTCAGTAGCAGCGCGCTCCTGCTACTCCGACTTTCGGCATTACTCCTCCGCCTTCTTTTGGTGCGTCTGCTGGACTGGCCACTCCACCTGCTTCGTCGACAGGTACGGATTCCTCCGATCACCATCTGGATTCAGGTGCCAGTTTTCACGTCACACCCGGCGATTCCCAGTTGACCTCGTGTCAACCAGTTCCTGATGGCCTGCACATCCGATCAGCCTGTGGTACATCTTTGCCTGCTACTTCTCAGGGCTGCATTTCTTCTGCTCAGTTCACTATACCGGATGTTATTCATGTTCCACAGCTATCTATGAGTCTCATTTCAGTGGGGCAACTTGCTGATTGCGGTTGTTTTATTGGGTTTGATGAGCGTTTTTGCTATGTGCAGGGTCGTCAGACAGGCAGGCTACTTGGTACTAGCCATCGCCGTAGAGACTCTTCTCGTCGTCTCTATGTGCTGGATTATCTTCACCTTCTACCTCTGCATGGTCCTTCTGCCGCTTCTACATCATCATCTTTTGCTGCTTCTACGACCGACTCCTTTCAATGCCATCATCGACTGGGTCATCTCTGTGAGTCGCGTCTCTCTGCACTTATGCATCGGGGTGTCTTAGGTCCTGTTGCCACTGGGTCGCGTTTTGTCTGTCAGGGTTGTAAGCTTGTAAACAGCTACAACTCCCCTATAGCTCTAGTGTCTCTTGTACTAACCATCCTTTTGTCTTAGTGCATTCTGATGTATGAGATCCTGCTCCTTTTGTGTCTAAGGGTGGGCATAAGTATTATGTTATTTTTGTTGATGATTATAGTCGATATACTTGGATTTACTTCATGTCTCATCATTCTGAGTTTTTATCGATATATCAGACTTTCACTTGCATGATTCGTACTCAGTTCTCTACTAGTATTCATATTTTCCGATCTGACTTTGGTGGAGAGTACATTTCCCATGCTTTTCGACAATTTCTTGCTGATCAGGGCACTCTTCCACAGCTCTCTTGTCCTGGTGCCCATCCTCAGAACGGTGTTGCCGAGCGCAAACATCGTCATATTCTTGAGACTGCTCGTACACTTCTTATCTCATCTCATGTCCCACATCATTTCTGGGCTGAGGCAGTTTCTACGGCTGTTTATCTCATCAATCTTCAGCTGTCCACTCGTCTTGATGGCAAGTGCCCTATAGAGCTCTTACTTCCTGCTCCACCCACATATGCTCATCTCCACGTGTTTGGGTGCACTTGCTACGTCTTACTTGCCCCTCGAGAACGCACAAAGCTGACCTCGCAGTCTGTTGAGTGTGTTTTTCTTGGGTACAGTCTTGAGCATAAGGGCTATCGGTGCTATGATCCTCATACTCATCGCCTGCGTTTTTCCCGTGACGTTTCCTTTGTTGAGGATCGTCCGTTCTTTCACTCTTCTACCACCCCTCGTGTGTGTCCCCCTGAGTCACTCTCTTTTCTCTCGCTTCCCGTCACTACATCTTCTATTTCCTCTTCTGTTCCCGCTTCACTCGGCGATTCACCTTCACCCATCGTTCCCTCCATTTCTCTCTTAGCGCGTCCTCCACCACCACCACCTCCACTTCCTCACCCACCGGTCTTTCACTCCTATAGTCGTCGCCTCGCCCTCCTCAGCCACCTCCTCCTGTTCTGCCGGCCAGTACCGATAGTGTCCCTGTTGATGATCCGCCTGAGCTGGAGCTTGTCACCCTGCCACGGTATGATCTTCGTGATCGCTCTACTATTGCTCCCCCTATTCGATATGCTCTCTTTGCAGCTATTACTACTGAGCCGCATACATACCAGGAGGCTGTTGCTAGTGTTGAGTGGCAGTTGGCCATGGCCGAGGAGTTGGCAGCTTTAGATCGCACAGGCACATGGGAGATTGTTTCTTTACCTGCACATGCTGTTCCAATTACCTGCAAGTGGGTGTTCAAGATAAAGACTTGGTCTGATGGTTCTGTTGAGCGCTACAAAGCTCGCCTTGTTTCTCGTGGTTTTCAGCAGGAGTATGGTCGGGACTACGATGAGACTTTTGCCCCTGTTGCTCACATGACTACTGTTCGTACTCTTGTGGCTGTGGCTGCTGTTCGTTCTTGGACTATCTCTCAGATGCATGTCAAGAATGCATTTTTTCATGGTGATTTACAGGAGGAGGTCTACATGCAGCCTCCACCCGGTGTTTCAGTTCCAGCTGGTCATGTGTGTCGTCTTTGACGTGCTCTCTATGGCCTCAAACAGGCCCCTCGTGCCTGGTTTGAGCGCTTTTGTGCTGTCATTGTCGCAGCTAGTTTTACGGCTAGTGCTCATGATCCTGCCTTGTTCACCCATCTTTCTCCTCATTGTCGGACTCTCATATTATTATATGTGGATGATATGCTGATCACCGGTGATGATATGCAGTATATTACTTTTGTGAAGCAACGCCTGAGTGAACAATTCCTCATGTCTAATTTAGGCCCTTTGCGCTATTTTTTGGGACTTGAGGTTCTTCCTGCTGAGGGGGTACTATATATCACAGCAGCGTTACACTCAGGATCTCCTTGCTCACTCTGCTATCACAGATACACGGACGGCCAGCACACCCATGGAGCTTCGAGCTCAGCTCCGTTCCACTGATGGTGTTCCACTTGAGGATCCGTCTCGATATAGGTATCTTGTTGGTAGTCTTGTCTACTTGGCAGTCACTCGACCTGATATAGCTCATGCAGTTCACATTCTCAGTCAGTTTGTCAGTGCGCCGACTTCTGTTCACTATAGTCATCTACTCCGCGTGTTGCACTATCTCCGTGGGACAGTGTCTTGAGGATTGTTCTACAGTAGATCGAGTCCTCTACGACTCTGTGCCTACTCCGATGCTACTTGGGCGAGCAACCCTGATGGTCGACGCTCTGTCACAGGTTATTGCGTGTTTCTTGGGACTTCCTTACTCAGCTGGAAGTCTAAGAGACAGACTGCAGTCTCCACGTCTAGTGCTGAGGCTGAGCTTCGGGCTTTGGCTGCTACTACCAGAGAGATCATTTGGCTTCGATGGTTATTGGCTGACTTTGGTGTTGAGTGTTCTACCTCCACCTCCTTATTGTGTGACAACACTAGTGCTATTCAGATGGCCAAGGACCCAGTGAAGCATGAGATGAGCAAGTATATTGGTGTTGATGCATCTTTCACCCGGTCTCATTGTCATCTTGGTACGATTGCTCTTCAGTATGTGCCTCGGAGCTTCAGATTGCTGACTTCTTCACCAAAGCACAAACTCAGGAGCATCATAGTTTTCTCCTATCCAAATTCAACATGTCTGAGTTTTCAGTCACATCTTGAGTTTGAGGGGGGTGTTACTGTATATGTGTATATATGTGTTGGCCCATAGGCTCAAGCCCAGTACTACTGTATATAACTGTGGAGAAATCTCTCCCAAATACTTAATTCAAAATACATTCTCACAGAACATACCGTTGGATAATATCAAGAAAACAAAATGAAACTACACCAGCCAGTGATATGGGATTTGTGTAAAAATGAATGGTACAGATTAGTGCATCTAAATGCTAAATAGTTCAATAGGGTTGAGAATAGAAAATCCAAACAGAACAAAATGTTCCCCATCTAAAGAAACTAAAAGTTGTGGCATAAGATGATACAAGGGGAAAAAATGTCTTTTACCAGATTCATCTGAAGGAGCCATCAGGTGTGGAGATAAGCACAAGCGGTGTGCAAGACTTGACCGATACAACCACCTGTGCAGAGTTAAACAAAAATAACAAATCAAAAGAAAAGAGCAATAAGCTCAATAGAAATATGTGAATTCATACAAACAATACCAACAATAAGTGTAAGCTAAAGCCAATGATGATACTGTGCAACTCCTAGATGATATAGTGAAGGGTATGGCCAAGTTTCAAACACATGCATCTACCGTTTTGCATCAATGAGACTCAATAAAAGAAGGGGAAATAGTGTTTTCTCAATAGGAGGAAGATGATGTAATGCTGGAGGATTAAGCGACACTTATTTTTGTAGAGATGGCCTAGAAAGAGAGTAGTGCTGCAGAATTGTTTTCTACCGTTACAAAGTTTCCATCCCCAGAAACCACAATTCCAAATGCAAAGTATCTAATTCTGACATCCACAAACACAATAACAGCTAATTCTACTCTGATGTATATATAAGAGTTTAGTACAACCTAATTCTTCTAGTTCAAAATCCCATCATTTCTTATTGTTGGTTGGATTTTAACTGAGAGATATTAAAGAAATATATTTGGAGTAACAACCAATGGACAAAACAGCCCAGCCAAAACATAACATGCACACAGCAATCACTGAAAAGCCCAACCAATAGGCAAGGCAATTGAGATTTCTCAACCTTTGCTCAGGCTCGTACGGGGGGATAGTAAATTCAGTGCACTGGGTACGAAACAAAGAGACCTCTCCTCTCCTCTCTTCTCTAATAAATTTGATGTTCATCAGTGGGTTGGTTGTTCTAGGATAGGATTCCTGTTGCTCTGGAAGCATAAATATTACTAACTTTGGCTTGTGCTGCTCTTCCAGCCAGGGACCAAAATATTACAGATGTAAGTACCCACCAATTTTAATTTAATTTTTCCATCACTATGGTATGGAGTATATCTTGTTTCTTCACTACACGTCACCATGTGTGGTTCTTAGTTTCCTTGTGGTACCGTCCATCGTTTCAATCACAAAACATTTATGTACAATTAATTATCTGCAGGCTCAATTCTATCTTATTTGTTGCAGCTTCAGACCATCTCTTGCATGCAGAAGCTAGCTTTTACTCTCTCAAGTAATCAGCCGGAGCAATTTTGGAAACCTTAAGGTACTCCCTTTCTTAACAAGTTGTAATAAGATAACTAGTTCCTCTAAGTACACAATTACTGTCTCTGAAAGTTGCAACATGTGTACATTGTCTGGGTAATCTATATGTCAACATGTGTACAACTACGCAATCCTCTGGAGCACTACTGACTGTTAAGTATATGTGTATATGTATTGGAGTTGTGTCTAAATCTGACTTTAGTCCTTAGGCTATTGTATCTATAAATACTGGGCTTTTGACCCTAATACAATTCGAGGTTAATCTTAACATGGTATCAGAGCCAAGTTTCACAACCCTAACCCTAACCTCCCGTGGTTCTTGACGTTTATGCCGTTGCCGCCGTCGTTGTCACCGCCGCCGTCAGATCCACGTGTCTTCCTCCCCGCCGGCCTTCCCCGAGCCCGATCCGGCCTTCCCCGTGCCTGATCCGGTTTTCCCCGCGCCCGATCCGGCCTCTTCCTCGCACGGACGCGTCCCACCCCGCGCCGTCCGGCCCCGGCCGCCTCCAGGCCCCGGCGCCGCCTCCTCCTCACGCGGCTGCCGTCGCCGCCCCATCCGGCCGCCTCCAGGCCTCGGCGTCCGTGCTCCCGCGCCGCCCTGTGCCACCCGGCCCCGCGTCGTTGCCCGATCCGGCCCCGGCCGCACCTCCTCCTCGCGTGGGCGCCTCCCCGCCCGGCGTCGCCCCCGCTCCGGCCCCCGGCGCCTCTTCCTCGTGCGGACGTGTCCCACCCCGCACCGTCCGGCCTTGAACGCCTCCAGGCCCCGGCGCCGCCTCCTCCTCGCGCGGCTGCCGCCGCCGCCCCATCCGGCCCCTGGTCCCGGCGCCGCCGCCCGATCAGGCTCCCGGTGCGCCTCTCGGCCGGCCCAGCCTCCCTTCTTCAATTTAAAAAAAAAAACTTATGCACCCTTTTGTGTGTGTTCCTTTCAATTGATATCGTCTGTCTCCTCGGATCTTACGATCCCTTCCTCCGACGTTATGGCATCTTCAGTTTCTTCAGGAGGTTTCTCCCTGCCACTCTGTGATGTGAAACTCAAAAGCACTGCTGATTATCGCGAGTGGTCTATTGTCATGACATCTCTTCTTGATGGTTTTGGCCTGCGTGGACATGTGGACGGGACACGTCGCCAGCCACTCCCCAGTGATCCTACTTTGTCTACTTGGCTGTGTGATGAAGCCAGGGTCAAGTGTCTCATTATGCAGAGCACTTCGTCGGACATTCGATTGAGTATCGATTCTTTATCCACCTGTCAGGACATATGGGATTTTCTTGCCTCTCGCTACCGACAGGTGGGTCATGCACTTTGCTGGTCTCTTTGCTAGCAACTTTCTGCCTCTCAGCAGGGCGATCAGACTGTGGAGGAGTTTACAGTCAGCTCTGCAAAATTTGGCGTCAGCTGGACTCTATGGCACCCACTGATGCCGGACCTCTCACCCTTCGGTATAGAGAAGAGGAGCGTGTTTTTCAGTTTCTGATGCGTCTCCAGTCAGAGTTTGAGATGGTTCGCTCAACTTCTGAATCGTGAGACCCTCTACTCTTTGGAAGAAACTGTCCGGGCCCTTGTTGCTGAGGAGACTCGACTGCGTTCTTTGGCGTCTCACTTCACCTCATCACCCTCTACGGTGTTGGCTATGTTGTGGCCTAGTTCGACTTCTCTGCGCACTGAGGCGCAGGCTCGTGTCCCTGCAGTCTGTTCACACTGTAAGAAGTCGGGCCATACTGTTCAGCGCTGTTTCAGTCTTCATCCGGAGCTGAAGGCTCAGTTTGAGCGTGATCGTGCTGCTCGCCGTGGCCGTTCCACTCCTGCTGTGTCTTCTAGCACATCCTCTGATCAGCTGGCTCCTCTTACTGTTGCAGAGCTGCGCCAGCTTCATACTCTTTTACAGCGCTAGACTGCTATATCCTCCTCGTCTTCTGCTAGGGCTACAGTTTACTCTACCCCATCATCAGGTATAGCTAGTCCCTGGGTTCTGGATTCAGGAGCCTCTTTCCATATGACATTGATTGTTCAGCATTACGGTCATGTCGGCCGTCCGAGGATCATATTTCTGTTTAGACTGCTGATGGCACTACATTACCAGTTACACATCAAGGCCTCATTTCTACCACTCAGTTTACTGTTTCTGATGTCTCTTGTGTACCACAGCTAAAGTTGTCCCTTATGTCTGTCTCTCAGCTTGCTAGGCTAAAGTATTTTATTGGGTTTGATGATCATTTTTGCTATGTGCAGGATCGTCGGACGGGAGCTCTCATTGGACGTGGCCGACTTCACAGTAGCCCCAAGAGTCTCTACCAACTTGATTACTTACATCTTCCGGTTTCCTCTTCGATCATTGCTACTTCGGTCTCCACTCCTTCAGTTTTCGCGTTTGTTCCGCGTCGTCTATCAGCTTCCACCAGTGGCATCATCGTTTGGGTCACCTGTCTCACCCTCGCTTATCTAGTCTAGTGCGTCAGGGTATTTTAGGTCCTGTCACTTCTGATAGTTCTTTATCCTGTTTGTGTTGTAAGCTTGGCAAACAGCTACAACGTCCGTATCCTACTAGTATTTCTAGGTCTAGTCGTGTCTTTCAGCTTATACATTCTGATGTATGGGGCCCTGCTCCTTTTGTTTCCAAAGGTGGACATAAATATTATGTGATTTTTATTGATGATTTTTCTCGCTATTGCTGGATCTATTTCATGAAACATCGTGGCCAGTTGTTATCTATCTACCAGTCTTTTGCTCGTATGGTCCATACTCAGTTTTCCTGCTCCATTCAGACCTTTCGCTCTGATTCTGGAGGTGAGTACTTGTCCACATCATTTTGACTGTTTCTCTCTGATGAGGGTACCCTTCCTCAGTTATCTTGTCCAGGTGCTCATGCTCAAAACGGTGTTGTTGAACGCAAACACCGTCACATTATTGAGACTGCTCGTACTCTTATGCTTGCCTCTTTTGTTCCTCACTCCTGCTGGGCTGAGGCTATTTTCACGGCTGTGTATCTTATAAATATACAGCCGTCCACTAGTCTCGATGGTCGGGTTCCTTCTCAGCTTCTGTTTTTCACTCCTCCGACATATGCACATCTTCGAGTCTTTGGGTGTGCGTGTTATGTCCTCCTTCCTCCTCGTGAGCGTACCAAGTTAACCGCTCAATCTGTTGAGTGTGTTTTTCTTGGTTACAGCCGTGAGCATAAGGGTTATCGTTGTTACGATCCCTCTGCTCGTCATCTTCGTTTCTCTCAAGATGTCACCTTTGATGAGAGTCGACCTTTCTTTTATTCTTCTTCTTCTCATTCGTCTGTTCCCACAGAGTCCATCAGTTTTCTCTCCATCCCCTCCTCTTCTCTTTTTCCTTCTTCCACTTCATCTGCTTCCGCCTCTCCGTCTAATCATAGCTCTCCACCTGTTCCACCGCTCTCTATAGTCCAGCCTTCATCTTCTGAGACTGTCTTTTGAGCCTTTGTCTTCTTTCTCTCCTGAGATCTCTTTGGATTCTGCTACTCGTGATTTGGCCTCTTCGGATGAGACTTCTACCGATGATCTGCCAGCATCATCATCACCCAGGTATGCACTTCGTGATAGTAGTACGATTTTACCTCCTACTCGTTATAGTATGCTTCTCACCAGTGATGTTCAGGAGCCTCGCAGCTATCAGGATGTGGCTCACATACCTGAGTGGCAGCTAGCCATGACCGAGGAGCTCTCCGCTTTGGAGCGTATAGGGACTTGGGATGTTGTTCTTTTACCCACAGGTGCAGTACCCATTACTTGCAAATGGGTTTTCAAAATCAAGACACGGTCAGATGGTTCTATTGAGCGCTATAAAGCGCGTCTTGTTGCTCGGGGATTTCAGTAACAGTATGGCTGTGACTATGAGGAGCGTTTGCTCCTGTTGCTCATATGACCACGGTGCGTACTCTCGTTGCAGTTGTTGCTACTCGTCAGTGGGCTATTTCTCAGATGGATGTGAAGAATGCGTTTATTCACGGTGATCTTCAGGAGGTAGTCTATATGCAGCCACCACCTGGTTATTCTGCACCTACTGGCCATGTTTGTCGTCTTCGTCGTGCTTTGTATGGTCTTAAACAAGCGCCTCGTGTTTGGTTTGCTCGCTTCAGTTTAGTACTTCTTGCTGCTGGTTTTGTTGCTAGTGCTCATGATCCGGCCCTGTTTGTTCACACTTCTGCTCGTGGTCGGACGTTTATCTTGCTCTATGTTGATGATATGTTGATTACGGGGGACGATGAGCAGTATGTTGCCTTTGTTAAGGCGCGTCTCAGTGAGCAGTTCCAGATATCTGATCTGGGTCCTTTGGGCTATTTTTTGGGTATTCAGGTTCTTTCTACTGTAGATGGCTACTACTTATCTCAAGAAAGGTATGTTCTTGATCTACTTGCTCGTTCTGATCTCACTGACACTTGTACAGTTGCTACTGTTGCATCTAGGCCTTCATACCTAACCCTAATTTTGATGGTTAATGAAAACAAAGTGTTCCGGACTAATTGTGCTATTGAGTTTATTTGATACAGAGTTGCGTTGGGAAGATATGCACGGAATACAAGAAGAACCCGACGTAAAATAAAAGCACAAGTAGCAAAGAGCAAAAGACAAGTCCAAAATCGTGAAGATGTGAAAGACCTCAGGTATTACGAGTTTTTATATTTTACCGATCTTGGCGTGTGGAGATGATCGGTTAGGAAAAATTCTTTCTAGCTTTAACCGTACTATAAAGAGGGGTAGCGAAAGTTCTCTTTTTATCTCCAGCACAAACCGAGAATGTTAGGTCATTGCATCGCATCCTTTTTATGTGGATTTGCTTTTGGTCTTATTTGGAAAAATCTGTTTTTCAGTTCAGTTTTTGACAACAGAAGAGTATTTGCATTTTTCAGAAATATCTAGGCAGATCTGGTTTTTGCTTCTGTTGACAAAAATGTAGCCCTTGAAATTATCTTTCCAACGAACTATTAAACACCTCTTTTGGATTTCTGGATTTAAAGTTATAGCTGTTTTTGTTCATGTTGACTGTCAGTTTGCATAACTGACTGTCAGTTTGAATGTCAGTTTAGTGTAACTGACAATTGTCCAGAGAGGGTGTTTTTTGGTCTCAAATTTTTTGTACTAAACTGACTGTCAGTTTGTCCATACTGACTGTCAGTTGGGGTTTCGACCAGAGAGTGTTTTACTGTGCTTCTATTTGTTTCTGGTCGAGCTAGTACACAAACTGACTGTCAGTTGCGTGTTCCAGCTTTCCTGTTTTGGCTGCAAACGGCTAGCTATTTTTTATCCGTAAATTTTGTCGGCCGTTGTGCACTAAACTGACTGTCAGTTTGCATAACTGACTGTCAGTTTGGGTTGCTGATTTTCAGCCCTAGCTCCAACGGTTCATTTGATTCTTGAGGCTATAAAAAGGGGCTTTGGGCATAAGTTTTCTACAACGAGTAGCAGCATTTCATACACACTCTTGAGCATTAGTTTCTTATATAAAATCTTGATCTTTTGATCAAGTCGAGTGCTTTCCGATCCACCGAGAGTTTCAGTTCTTTTGCATTTGCATATACTTAGCTTCTCGGTGCTTGTTTGGAGGTCTAGAGAAGACCTCGCTGCCTGTTACTCTTGGTGAGCGCCCTCACCTAGACGGTTCGGAGGCGTGGCCGTTGACCTCTTCGTTCGGAGATTGTCGGAGAGGCTCGGCGAGTGTGTACAAGGCATCGGTGCTCGCCTTTCCGGAGTGGACAAGGAGCAACCATTAGTGATAATATCCTTGGTGGATATTGAAGCGAGACTCAAGTGATTTGAGTGCTTCAACGAGGATTAGTGGAGACTGGGCGAGTCTCCGATACCTCGGTAAAAGTCTTCATGTTCGTTCTCTTTTCCCTTTACTTATATTATTTGTTCTTTATTTGATTTAAGTTTTAAAGTTTTTAAAGCCTCCTATTCACCCCCCCCTCTAGTCGGCATCCTTGATCCAACAGCTACACCCATGGAGTTGCATCTGCAACTGCGACCCACAGATGGCTCTCCTCTTGAGGATTCCTGTAGATACCGTCACATTGTTGGGAGTCTGGTGTATCTGGTTGTCACTAGGCCGGATATTTCACATGCTGTTAGTTTCCTTAGTCAATTTGTCAGTGCTCCCACCTCGGTACATTACAGTCATCTCCTTCGGGTACTTCGCTATTTACGTGGCACTTCTTCTCGTGGTCTGTTCTATGCCCGGACCAGTTAGCTTCACCTACATGCTTACTCTGACTCTACTTGGGCGAGTGATGCTACTGATCGGTGTTCTATCACTGGCTATTGCATCTTCATGGGCACTTCTCTGCTTGCTTGGAAGTCCAAGAAACAGACCGCTGTTTCTCGTTCTAGTGCAGAGGCTGAGTTTCGTGCTTTGGCTACGACTACTGCTGAGATCATATGGCTTCGCTGGCTTCTTGCTGATTTCGGTGTGACTTGTACTACTCCTACGTCACTTTTATGTGACAACATGAGTGCCATCCATATTGCACATGACCCAGTGAAGCATGAGTTAACCAAACTTATTGGTGTTGATGCTTTCTTTACTCGTTATCATTGTGAGCACGACACTATTGATCTTCAGTATGTGGCATCTGATCTTCAGGTTGCAGACTTCTTCACCAAGCCACAGACACGCGATCATCATGAGTTCAGTCTTTCCAAACTCAATATGTTTGAGTCGCCTTGAGTTTGAGAGGAGCGTGTTAAGTATATGTGTATATGTATTGGAGTTGTGTCTAAATTTGATTTTAGCCCTTAGACTATTGTATTTATAAATACTGGGTTTTTGACCCTAATACAATTTGAGGTTAATCTTAACACTGACATCATGTATGTAAATATACTCTACTTTTAAGTACAAAATTACCACATCAACTACTTTTTAATACTTAGTAATACGTACATGCGCAGATTCTACGTCGAGGGCCCGAACCTGTATAAACCTCTCTGTGCTCCTGTTCTCCATTGTTCTACATACCTTCCCGGAGGGTCATCTTGAAAGGTCTCGCTATTACAAATTTTGCATAAGTTCGGCTGAGGACTCCGAGTCCGAATCGTCGACAAGCGGAACCCCTCGAGCCCCCGGAGGATCTTGAAGAATTGGAGGCCTCGATCCCCCGATCGCGAGACGAAGCGGCTTAGCGTGGCTAAGCGGCCGGAGAGCCGCTGGACGTCCTGGACGGAGCGCGGCGGGAGCATGTCCAGGAACGCCTGGATCTTTTCGGGATTTGCCTCTATGCCCTGTTGGGACACGAGGAAACCCAGGAGCTTCCCCCCGCACACGCCGAAGGCGCACCTCTCCGGGTTGAGCTTCAACCCATAGGCACGGAGGTTGCGGAAGGTCTCCGCTAGGTCGTCGACGTGTGCGGCTGCGCGGGGACTTTTGACGACCGCGTCGTCTACGTAGACTTCGACGTTGCAGCCGACTTGGTCTTTGAAGACCAGCGTCATGAGGCGCTGGAAGGTCGCTCCCGTGTTCTTCAGCCCGAAGGGCATGTGGACGTAGCAGAAGGTTCCGAGGGGAGTTATGAAACTCGTCTTTTCCTCGTCCCCTTCCGCCATCCGAACTTGGTGGTAACCGGAGTATGCGTCCAAGAAGCTCATCAACTCGCACCCCGCGGTGGAGTCGACCAGTTGGTCAATCCGCGGGAGTGGGAAGTTGTCCTTGGGGCAGGCGCAGTTAAGGTCGGTGAAGTCCACGCACATCCGCCACTTGCCATTTGATGTCTTGACGAGGACGGGGTTCGCGAGCCACTCGGGGTGCAAGACCTCCCGAATGAACCCCGCCTCTCGGAGTCGGGCGATCTCCCCCTTAATTGCCCCTTGGCGCTCGAGGGAGAGCTTCCTCAGTTTTTGCTTGACGGGGGGGTGACCGGGGGTTACCGCGAGCTTGTGCTCGATAACCTCCCGGGCGACGCCCGGCATGTCCGAAGGCTTCCACGAGAAAACATCGGAGTTCTCGCGCAGGAAAGCCGCCCGTTGCGCTGCATGCTCCTCGGGGAGCTCCGCCCCGATACGGACGGTTTTGTCCCCGTCTCCTGGGGACAGCAGGACCTTCCGGACGCGGCTTGGGGAGGGGCCTCCCGGGAGGTATCGCCGAGATGTCTGGTTCCGGGGGAGAGGCCTCCCCCCCGGGCGCCTTAATGATGTTGACGCTTCCGATTGTGGCGGCGGCGCGCTCGTATAGAGCACGGGCCACGTCTTGGTCTCCCCGGACGTTGATCACGCCGTGTGGCCTGGGGATCTTCATGCAGAGGTAGTTTTGATGGGTGGCAGCCCCCAGCCGGTTGATCGTGGTCCTCCCCATGATCGCGTTGTAGGAGGAGGGGAGGTCCACTACATCGAATCGGACCATCTCAGTCCTGTAGTTCTCCGGGGTGCCAAAGGTCATGGGGAGATCCACCTTCCCCATGGGATGGATCGCCTTCTCCGGGACAAACCCTTGCAGGGGCCTTGCCGCGGGCTGCAGGAGCTTCTCATCCACCTGTATCTCCTTGAAGGCGAAGAGGACGTCGGCGGAGCTCCCGCCATCCACGAGGATGCGGGCCAGGTGGTAGTTGTAGATGGTGGCGGAGACGATGAGCGCATCGTCGTGGGGGAAGCGAACCCCGCGTGCGTCTTCCGCCATAAAAGTGAGGGGGACGTCCGACCACTTGGGTGGCGGAGACGTGTGCATCACCCCCACCACCTTGACTTCGCGCGCGTACTCCTTACACTGGCGCTTAGAGTCCCGCCCGGAGGCGGACCCTCCCACGATGACGTTGATGCGGTGCTGGGAAGTTTGGAAGGGGAGAGCTTCCGGAGGCTCCCCCTCCTTCGTCTGCCCCAGCTGACCCCCCGCGGGAGCAGGAAGGGCCGGAACAGCTGGCCGAGGGGGCAAGGAGGCCGGAGTCCCCCCCCTGCCCATGCTGGTCGAGGAACGCCGCGAAGTGTTGCAGCAGTTGGTGGCACTCTCGGGTAGCGTGGGTACAAGACCCGTGGAAGCTGCACCACGGTCCTTCCCTGCCTCTCCCCGCGGGGCCTTCCCGACCGCAGGAAGACTATCCTCCCCCATGGCCTTTCGGCTTGGGGAAGGGGTGGTTGCCCCTCGGGGGGTCACGCGAGCCGCCTCCGCCCTCGAGGACAAAGGTGTCCCGAGGCCGTGGCTCGTTACGCCCCCCCTGCCTGGGGCGTTTGAGGGGGTCCCTGGCCCCCCGATCAGCGGGGGCGGGAGCCCCCTGGGTCTTCTTCCAGAGGTCGTCTTCCTCCGCCCGAGCGTACTTTTCGAGTACGTTGAAGAGCTCGTCGGCGGAGGAGGGGCAGCTCCGGGAGAGCCTCCGGTGGAGCTCCCCCGGGAGGATCCCGCTTTTGCACGCTTCGATGACCGTAGAGTCGGGGACATGAGCCACCTTGCTCTTCACTAAGGCGAAGCGCTTGAAGAAGCTTCGGATGGTCTCCCCCCGTCCTCTGCTGGACGGTGTACAGCTGCGAGGAGTCCAGGGGACGCACGTAGTTCCCCTGGAAGTTTGCGCAGAACTCACGCTTGAGCTGCGCGAAAGACTTGATGGAGCCGGCCTTCAGGTTGTAGAACCAGGAGCGGGCGATGCCGGTGAGGTAGAGGGGAAAGACGTTGCATTGTACCGTCTCATCCCCCCCGGCCGCAGAGATGGCTGTGGAGTATACCTGCACAAATTCGTAAGGGTCGGCCTCACCGTTATAGTGCTCGATGTGCGGCGGGCAGTAGGGCTGCGGCTACCGAATGCTGCGAAGTCTGTGGCATAGGGGCTGATTAGCCCCCTGCACTTCCCGGGGAGAGTCCCAGTCGCTGTCTTCTTTGACAGGGGACATGCCCTCGTTGTCGGAGTCGGGAAGCGGCCCAAGAGGTCCGCCGGAGTGGCGGTAGCGACGCTTTTCTTCTGGACCGGGGCTGAGTTCCCGGACGTCCGGGCTCTCCTCCGGAAAGGTTGGCTCCTCGGCGGGTCTCTTCCCCCGACCGGTGTGAGAGCGAGCCTCTCCTCGACCGCGGCCGGGGGGAGGTTCTTCCCCTCGCTTGGGTGAATGCATTCACTCGACCTGGTCCGCCGGGGGCACCCTCGGGGGCAGCCCCGGGGGAGGAGGGGGCTCATGCACTGTAGCTGCCAGCCCAGAGGCTATCGGGGCCGGCTGGGGGGAGCCCCCCTGCGAAGACCCCCAGAACCGAAAAGGGGGAAGCCCCTGTATCATCCGGAACCGGGGAGGGGGCGCCCGCGGCGACGTTCGGAACCGAAGTGGAGGGGGCCCCCTGGCGACGGCCGAAACCGGAAAGGGGGAAACCCCTGTAATATCCGGAACCGGGGAGCCGATGAGGGGGGAAATCTGCTGAGGCACGGAAGCTGCTCTGTCGACCACCCCCGATGCAGTGAACGCGACGCGCGGGGCGGGACTGGCTCCCGGCGCAGGGAAAACCCCTGGCATGTATTGGGCCCCCGGCCCCGAGAACTAGCCCGGTACGGGGTATCCCCCCGGTGCCACGAAGGGCCCGGGCATGAAGTACCCTCCCGGCACCGGGAAGGGCCCGGGTGCCGGGAAGGGTTCGGACGTATGACCCGCAGGGGGAGGGTACCCCCCACTGGGGTCATACGGGGCGGATAAACCTCCGGAGACCGGAGGGACCGCCGGGTGACCCATAAACAGGGACATGGCCCCCGGATATGGGTACGATGCAAACGTGGGGGCCGGTGGCCGCACCAACACGCGAAGCAGCTCATCCATGGAGCGCTGGGTGCAGAGCTGACCCTCCACTAAAGCCTCGAGCAGGGCGTCCCGGGGAGTCGGGGGAGCCGTCGGGGGGAGACTGGTCCCGGCCGAGGTTCCCGCGGTCACCGGGAGCGACCCGGAGGTAGAAGCACCTAAGTTAAGAGGAAAGGTGGGAGGCGGTATCTGGGTCTAGCCGCCTCCGGGCGGAAGCGCCGGGACAGTCGTGTCCCGGACGGGCGGCGCCGGGTCTCCGAGACCGGCGTCACCGGGAAGGGTGCAAGCCCTTGTTCTTGGGGGAGCCATGGCGTCTTGTCACGAGTCCCCACGGTCGACGCCAACTGTCGTGGTGTTGCGAACACCCCGGCAGGTTTGGTGGACGATCCTAGCGAAGAAAACGCGGCGCGGAGGCACTGTCCCTGGGCGAAAGGCGGCGCTTGGGACCGGCACCGGAGGCCAGGTCCCGGGAGCCAAAAGGCGGCGCCTGGGGCAGGCACCAGAGGCCACGTCCCCGGGCGAAAGGCGGCGCCTGGGACCGGCACCGGAGGCCAGGTCCCGGGAGCCAAAAGGCGGCGCCCGGGACATGCCTCGGAGGCAATGTCCCCGGGCGAAAGGCGGCGCCCGGGGTAGGCACTGGAGGCCACGTCCCCGGGCGGAAGGCGGTGCTCGGGACCGGCACCGGAGGCCAGGTCCCCGGGCGAAAGGCGGTGCCCGGGACGTGCCCCGGAGGCAAGGTCCCCCGGCCAAAGGCGGCGCCCAGGACCAGCACTGGAGGCCACGTCTCAGGGCAAATGTGACGCAACTTACCTGGACTTAGTCTCAAGGAGATTTCCCCCAACAGAGGTCTAGAGAAGACCTTACTGCCTATTACCCTTGGTGAGCGCCCTCACCTAGACGGTTTGGTGGCGTTGCTATTGATCTCTCCGTTCGAAGATTGTTGGAGAGACTCAGCAAGGTTGTAAAAGGCATCGGTGCTCGCCTTTCCGGAGTGGACAAGGAGCAACCATTAGTGGATAATATCCTTCGTGGATATTGGAGCAAGACTCAATTTATTTGAGTGCTTCAACGAGGATTAGGGGAGACTGGGCGAGTCTCCGAGACCTCGGTAAAAATCATTGTGTTCGTTCTCTCTGTCTCTTCATTTCAATATATTAAATTGCTTTTGGTTCTTCTCTTTGTAACATTTGTTTTTAATTGAAAAGTTTTAAAGCCTCCTATTCACCCCCCTCTAGTCGGCATCCTTGATCCTACACTTTCCGGTCAAGAATGTACCATCCAAGCATGTCGACGATTCGGACTCGGGGTCCTCAGCCGAACTTATGCAAAATTTGTAATTGTGAGACCTTTCAAGATGACCCTCCGGGAAGGTATGTAGAACAATGGTGAACAGGAGCACAGATAGATTTTTACAGGTTCGAGCCCTCGATGGTGGGAGTAAAAGCCCTACGTCCTGTTAGGATTTCACTATATGTGATAATGGTTTACAAACTAGCGGGAAGAAACCTTCACAGGCGAAAGTTTTTCCTATATCAGTGTACAAAAAGAAGCTCTAGAAGACTTGCGAATATTATCTAATCTAAGCCGTAGACTTGGCTGTTTGAGTGGTTGAGATACGTTGTATCTCACTTGTATCAGGGGTCTTGTTCTTCCAAATGGATTGGATCCTCCGTTTGATGTACTTTGCCACCCTTTTATACTGGTCGAAAGGGTGCCATATGAAGAAAACTGCATCAAACGGTTGGATGCGGTTTCTGGAGAACTGCTGTTAACTTCCACGGAGGTTATCAACACGTGTTAATCATGAATAACCGCATATATTAACCTCTGACGGTTGGTCTTCAACGTGGAGGAATCCTCGGGATGCTTGGAATATCCTGATATAAGGATAACCGAATAAACTCCAAGCATCCTGGTCGAGAATGTTCTGACCGCGGAATGTGGACTGACCGCGTAACATCCCGGATATCCAGTCCGCGTATAGCATACGAACTTCTGACCGCGCAAGGCTGTCGGCCTGATCGCACGAAACCCGCGACCTGATCACGTAAAGCTTGCGACCTCATGGCGATGCCCCTCAGAATAGCTTGAATTCGCATCGCCAGATACATGTCTGGTTCGAACCTGTTTTGAACCAAAAGTTTATTAGAAGTGACCCGGGTGACAATCCTCGTCAGCTAGCCCCCAAATTCGAAGAAAACGAAGAGACGTGTTTATTTCGAATTTTAAGACCATGCATTGGATTTTTAACCCGACTCTTCAATTTTTCCACTTAGTGGCGCACTAAGTGAAAAACGGTTGGTTTCCCAAGACGGGTTCTGACATTATGTGACGGTCAATGATAGCGCCGTAGAACTGTTTTTATCTCGAGGTAAAATTGTAAATGCTTTGACGAAACCCGAGGCGTCTGGAATGCAAACCGTCACCCAGGCGGCTATAAATACCAGGCTCCTGGATTTGTAAAACTTCACAATTTCCCTCCACGCCTAAGTCCTTTTCTTGTTATCCTGCCTTCTTCCTTTTCACATACTCCTCCTGATGGCAGATCACGATATCATCGAGATTGAGAGTGATGAAGAGGAAGTTGTCAAACAAGGGCCTCAAACGATTGAAGACCTGTCTCCATTAAGGAAGAAACCCAAGGTTGACGAAGGATCTTCCAGTGGAAAAAAGGTGAAGAATATAGCAAGTTTCTTTCTTCCTTCAATTCCTTTGACCCTCCCCGTTCATGCCTCTCGGCAAGTTAGACCTTTGTCCTTAGAGAAAGATCCCATCACATCCAATTCTCCCATCCTTTTGGGTGATCAACATTCTGGTCGGCAAGCGGTGACTATCCCTCGATCAGATGATTGCCATATTGGGTTGGCGAAGCAATCTTCTGATGGGAAGGTTGCACTTCCACCATCTGATGATCCGCCTCCCAAGATGGGTATAACAACGGGTTATGCACCGGGACAGGTAATAATTCTTCTCCCCTTTTGCTGATAGTTATAGTTAGTACGACTAACTTTTGCAAAATGCAGGAGGTTGGAGGCTCCAGCGATCAGCCTTCTGCTGCTCCATCTCTTCCTTCCGGACAGACTCTTCTGGAGGAGAAGAATGCCCTGGAGAAGAAGACCGAGGAGATGGCCTTGAAGATTCTGCGTCTAGCAGAATGTCTTGATCGATCCCGGGAAGAGGCGCACCATTTCCGTCGAGAGAGGGACTATGCTCAGCAACAGCGAGAACTCTCTGACTTGATTAGAAACAATAGGGCGTCTGTTGTTAGGGACGATGTAGATAGACTTAGGGTAGTTGCTAGTTCCCTGGGAGTTACCAGTGTAGATCCTACTGACAACAACATGTCCCTTGGGGAACTTTGTAAACTTCTTTCGGAGCAAGTCGACGTTTTGATCGACTGTATCCCTTTTACATGTAAAGAATGCAAGAAATAAAAGTTTCTTATTTCTCATGAATATTCTTCACATCTTCTGTGCGAAAATATGGCTTTAAACTTTATGTTCGCGACCATTCATACACAGGAAATTTTAGTTCTGCGATTAGAATCATGCTTCCCAAAGCATCGCGACCTGCCCTGATACCGCGATCAGTTTCAGGGCCGCGGTCAGAACTGAATTGCGACCAGAGTTGAAACTCGGTCAGACTGTTACTCCGATTAGAATCGAAGTTTTAGTTTAAAACACGGTTTCGATCAAACCATAACCCAATTAGAAACATTCCAGTACGTGAAAAATTGAGTTGTAAGGCATTTCCATAAAAAATGTTCAAAGCATACAAAGGAAAAACGTCTTCTGAAAAGTACTGAAAATTTTTCAGTCCTTTTGCACTTTCAGTTTCTGAAACAAAGAAGTCTTTTTGTTTCAGATCCGATGCCTGAACACTTTATCGGGTCCGCCAGAGGCAGTATCCATTATGGGAAATGAATAAAGCATTCAATGGAATGTTTGAAATGAAACGTTTACTCACATTGATGCGCCGCCTTGGGTCTATAAAAAGAGCAGATGTCTTCTCTAAGAAGCCACACAGCCAAAAACCCTCATCATTCCCGCCGCACAAAACCCTCATTTTCTTCAGCCTTCGTCTTCCCAAAATCGCCAACTTTTCCTTTGATTCTCCACCAAAGATGGCATCCTGGAGCCGATCCATTCACCACTCTGAGGAGAGCCTAGTGGCGTTAGAGAAGGAGGAGATCCTTCCTCCGCGGTTGCTCATCAACTGGCGGCCCGCGGAGAAGGACCAAGAAACTCCAACCGTCCAAGAGGGCGAGTTGGTGGTTTTTGAGGAGTACCTGCGCTGCGGGTTCCGATTCCCTGAGAGTCGGTTCCTCAAAGATGTCTTTGAGCACTATGGGTGGGAATTGATTAACCTCCACCCCAACGCGATGCTGATCCTTGCGGTGTTCCAGCATCTCTGTGAGGCGTTCGTCGGAGTGTATCCCAGTGTGGATCTTTTCCGGCGATTCTACTTCTCGGCGTGGTCGAAGAGTACCAACGCTGCCGGATGCATCTACTTCCAGCTGAGGGACAAAAAGGAGTATCCCTCCCCACCCCTGCGAGACTCTGTGCACGGGTGGCACCAAAGGTGGTTTTACTGCTCTCCACCATCCGAGAGCAGCCTGTGGTTTGAAAACTCGCGACCAGAGAAGTCGAGCGAGTTAGATACTCTCCCGGCGATGAACTCAGAGCTTTCAAAGCATGCCGAGGTGATCCTTCACTTGGTCAATCAAGGGTTGACAGCTCGAGACGTCATCCGAGACTTTGTGAAGAATCGGGTGAGTCCTCTGCGCGAAAGGGCTCATCCGGCATGGGAGATTAGGTCCATGGCGGACGGCACCTTGGACTACAGTAAAGGTATTTATTTCTTTGGCGCTGAGCTTTGTCATTATTGAATTGTGCAAATTCTAACTCGAATTTGGGAACAGTCCTGCCTTCATCTGAAATTGAGAGGCGGACCAACTCCCTCCTTAGGGCCTACAATGCCGATGTAGAGGGCCCTAAGGGATCGCCTCGTCCACAGAGTCTGATTCACGCCGGCGACGACCTTAAACAGGAACGCCGCAAGGTACATTCTTTATCTGGCTTCCGTTTTTCAGGTCTGATGCATGTTCAACGCTAAACAATTCCATCGGAAATGTGAATCAGCTCCTAGGAAGGTTCGCCGAGGCGACTTTCCCGAGTGAGAATGCAGGCTCTCATGGGAAGCCAACGGTGAAGAACGTGAAGAAGGTCTCCCAAAGACCCAGGACAAAGAGTCCTGCCCCCAAGAAGGCCAGGCCAAATCCCGGGGAGGGGTCTTCACGGAGCGTTCCTCCTACGTCAAGAAAGACGGCGGTAAGATATCACATCCCTTCTGTTTCACCAGGCGCAGATTGGAATCACTTCTTCGTCGTACAGGGAGAGGGGAGCAAGGAGGAAGAGGATGATGTTCCTCTGGTCCTTCGGAGGAGGAAGATCGCGGACCTCCCATCCGGCGATGCTCCAAGTTGCCCCGAAGAGACCACTGCTACCGAAGAGGTGGTCGTGGTAAATTCTACCACCACGGAAAACCTTGGGACCGCGGATGACCTCCCAGTTCCTGAAGCCCCCGAGGCTTCAGGGTTGATTGTCTCCGCTTCCCTAGTCGAAAGGACGACCTCAGTAAGGATTCCTTACAGTCATACTTTCTTCAATTCCTTCTGTATATTTTGACGAGTCAATGTTGATACAGGGAGAAGAGCTTCTCCCCGCGACTACCACGAGTCCTAGGGAGGAAAATCCTCCTCCTCCGCGGACAGAGGGGGAGGTAGTTGAGCAAAGGCCGGCTGCGGTGGCTCCATCGACCCAGGAGTCGCCAAGGCCTTCGGATGTAGCCCCACCAGCCAGTACGGTAGCCCAGGTAAAGACCATTCTTTTTGTCTCTATCCTTTTCTTAGGAATATGCTCATAGCAGAACACATCCAGGGGGGAGCGGCCTTGTTTGCCATGAGGAAGGCAAGAACCGACGACGGTTCTCCTTCTCAAGGGGAACCTTCCCAGAAATCCCACGAGCGAATGGGATTTCAAATAAGGTAAGAACCTTGAACCGGCAATAATCTTAAATAAAAACTGCTCAAATTGTCTTTCTTGTCAGGCAAAGAAAGACGGCGCCCAGCCCTACAACCGCCTCAGGAGGGGTTGAAGCCACAGCTGGTACAAGAGCTTCCAACGAAGAACGCTCCACCCCTGTGGTCCAGGGAGTCGTCCAGACCGCAGGGGAAGGAATAAATGCAGGGAGCCAGTCACAACTGATGACTACTGGGGGTGGCGCCCAGCCGGCACTCCCACCTACTGTTCCTGTGGTAAGCACATCCGGGGCTCTGGCGAGGATCCCCGCTGGATTGGATGATGCTGTCTTACAAAAGTTTATGAAGGTATAATAAACCTCTGCTCTCGTGCCTGAATTGTACTTAGGACACCTTTGATCCTCTTCCTTCACATCACAAGGGTTATCCTGGCTAACAGGCCAGTCGCATGTTGTGATGGCCAGTACAGAAGCCATTCAGAAAGAACGCGACAGCTTGCGCAGATGAGGATCATTACCCTTTAGTTAGTATGGGTTCATTTTGGTTGTGACTGCCTTGATTTCGCTACAGAGAGGTTATATTTTTGAAGAAAGAGGTGGCCAAAATGAGGCTCAATTCAGTCTCAATGTTTAAGAAACAAGAGACCGAAATCAACAAACTTCGATCAGAAAATGCTGGTAAGCCGATTCCTGATTAAGAAGACTTGAATTCATAACATGCAAATAATCTCCTCTCTCTGTACAGCGCAAGCAGGTCGAATTACACAGCTTAGTCGGGACAAGGGGATTCTTGAATCCTCGATTCGCCACACCGATCGGGCGATCAAAGAGCTGAGCCTCCTGGTCTTCGAAAAACTGAAGGCCGTGGCTGATCTTTTGAAGACCGATGTGGTAGAACCGAAGAAGGATAACCTCAGCGTAAGTGACTGGACATCGTTGCTCACTGCCCAGGCAGAATCACTGCTTGAGTATCTCCCTGGAGATACACGGCGACGCGAAGAGGCGATCAGAACCAGGGTTCGATCAGCCGCAGCAGCCGTACTCAGCCGGATTCGACTTCAACATGGCCCAGATGCAGATCTGAGTGCACTGGTAGGTCCGGTTGAGGTCGAGAGTGAAGAGCTGCTCGATGCAGTCATGGAGGAGGTTAAGCCCTTCGTAGACAGGCTCCTGACTGAGCTGGGGATCGAATGATCCTTATTGTTTGTATCCAAACAATTGTGTATAATGCAATGTATGTAAAAACAACCATTTTTGGCAGAAAGTACATATTTTGTAATTTTATATTATGAGTTCCATACTATAAGCACGTCCCCCCTAGCCCCCGCCTCTGCTTATGAATACTGAAGCCTTAGTGTTATAAGCAGAGGAGAAAACATAAGCGTAACGACCAGGGGTGTGCGTTTTAAACCAACGATCAGGATCAATGTAACGTCTAATCTTATTGCGAACTGGTAGCCACTCAGATGACCAAGGACTTGCCAGATAGCCCCGTATGCGTTGAGAAACGGCTTATGTAGGAGTGACTTATCTGGAAGTGGTCATGAGATCGACCAGCGAATCCGATTAGACTGTTGTAATGATTTGACCGCCGGCGGTCAGCCCCCAGGTCGAATGCATATGATACGGGCTTAAAGAGAAAAAAACTCATTGTATGAAAGCAAAACATATTTTATTTTATCAAAAGATGCTAATTGAACAGGAAAAAAGTGATTATAATACTTACACGTAAAACTTGCGAAGTTGATCGATGTTCCAAGTATTGGACAAAATCCGACCATCCTCCATAGCTAACCGCGCCGATCCTGTCCGCGGCACTGAGACAACAGTATAAGGGCCTTCCCATTTTGGGGAGAATTTGTTGCGATTAGACTGGTCTTGAATTTTCCGTAAAACCAAGTCGCCCACGTTGAGATCACGTGGTTGCACCTTTTTACTGTGATACCTGCGTAAAGCCTGCAAGTATGCCGCGGATTTAATCAGGGTGCGATCACGCCGTTCTTCTAAGAGAATGAGATCTTGCGCCCGTTGTTCGGACTGATTAACCTGTCCGAATTGATCTGTCCGAACAGAACCAATACTTACTTCCATAGGCAATACAGCCTCGGCCCCATAGACCAAATGGAAGGGCGTCTCACCGGTGGCTCGACTAGAAGTAGTCCGTAATGCCCATAGAACGGTATAGAGCTCATCTGCCCAAGCCCCCGAGCGAGTCTTAAGGCGAGCAAAGACGCGCTTTTTAATGCCTTGCAGTATTTGCCCATTGGCTCGTTCTACGGCACCATTGCTTTGTGGATGTGCCACAGAAGCAAAGCACACCTTGGTCCCAACCTGATCGCAGTAGTCCAGGAAAAGACCACTGGCGAACTGAGAACCATTGTCTGTGATGAGACGGTTTGGAACACCAAATCGTGCAACAATGTTCTTATGGAAGAACTTTTGTGCGGCTAACGCGGTAATGTTTCGTACTGGTTCGGCCTCAATCCACTTTGTAAATGTGTCAATGGCTACGAACAGAAACTTGTACCCATTGACCGCTTGTGGCATAGGACCGACGATATCCATCCCCCAGACCGCGAATGGCCATGCGAGAGGAATGGTTTGCAACGCATAGGCAGGTTGATGAACTTGTCTTGCGTGGAACTGACACTGGAGACACGTCTTGACCATATGTTTAGCATCATCAAGTGCCGAAGGCCAGTAGAATCCTTGTCGAAAAGCCTTTCCAACCAGCGTCCGATATGACGCGTGCGCACCGCATACTGTCGACGATACGGACTCAGGGTCCTCAGCCGAACTTATGCAGAATTTGTGATTGTGAGACCTTTCAAGATGACCCTCCGGGAAGGTATGCTGAACAATGGTGAACAGGAGCACAGAGAGTTTAGACAGGTTCGGGCCCTCGATGGTGGGAGTAATAGCCCTACGTCCTGTTGAGATTTCACTAAGTGTGGTAAAAGGTTTACAAATGGAGGAAAAAGTCCTCACAGGCGAGGATTTTTCCTGTAAGAGTGTACAAGGATAAGCCAAAGAGGGCTTGCTGAAATACTATTTAAGGTGGGCCGTAGACTTGGCTAACTTGAGAGATTTTGGATTTCTTGATTAATCTTCCAATCTCTCAGTCGATGTTTTGATCGATCTCCCTCCTGATTGATGCTCCATGCCATCCTTTTGTACTGTTTGAAAGGGTGCCATGTGGAGGAAACTGCATCAAACGGTTGCACGGACGGTTGGATGCGGTTTTTTGGAACTGCTCTTAACCTCCACGCAGGTTAAACACGTGTTATTCATGGATAACTGTATGTGTTAACCTTCTGACGGTCGATTCTCCACGTGTAGGAATCTTCGGGATACTTAGAATATCCCGTTGTATGGGCAACCGAATAGATAGATCCCAAGTATCCTGATCGGCAGATGTTCTGACCGCGGGATATTGGCTGACCGCGCAATATCCCGAATATGTAGTTCGCGTATAGCATACGAACTTCTGATCGCGCAAGGCTTACGGTCTGACCGCGTAAAGCTGGCGATCACATAGCGACGTCCCTCAGAACAACTTGAGCTCGTATCGCCAGATACACTTCTGACTCGAACCTGCCTTTAACCAGAAGTCCAATAGAAGTGGTCCGGGTGTCAATCCTCGTCAGCTAGCCCCCAAATTCGAAAGAAACGAAGTGACGTGTTTATTTCAAATTTTAAGACCATGCATCGGATTTTTAACCTGGCCCTTTAGCACTGTGCTTTGTCATTTCTGAAATTTATGTTTTCTAACTTGAATTTGGGAACAGTTCTGTCCTCAGCCGAAATTGAGAGGCGAACTAATTCCCTCCTTAGGGCCTACAATGCCGATGTAGAGGGCCCTAAGGGATCACCTCGCCCGTAGAGCTTGATTCATGCCGGCGATGACCTCAGACAGGAGCGCCGAAAGGTAATTTCCTTGTCCGGCTTTGGTTCTGCAGGTCTTGTGTGTGTCCAGCGCTAATCCATTGTAATGGACTGTGAACCAGCTCCTAGGGAAGTTTGCTGATGCGACGTTCCCAAGCGAAAATGTCGGCTCTCTGGGGAAGCCGAAGGCGAAGAATGTGAAGAAGGTCTCTCAGAGACCCAGGACAAAGAGTCCTACCCCCAAGAAGACCAAGCTGAACCCTGGGGAGGGGTCTTCACGAAGCATTCCTCGTCCTGCAAGAAAGACTGCGGTAAGATATCGCATTCCTTCTACTTTTTCAGGCGCGACATGGAATCACTTCTTCGTCGTACAGGGAGAGGGGAGCGAGGAGGAAGAGGACGATGATGTGCCTCTAGTCATCAAGAGGAGGAGGACCGGGGAGTCCCCTGCTGGTGACGCCTCAAGCTGCCCCGTAGGGACCACAGCTACCGAAGAAGTGGCCGTGGCTGACCCTGCGACCACCGAAGATCTTGTGGTCGCAGGTGACCTTCCAATTCCTGAAGCCCCCGAAGTTTCAGGTTCAATTATCTCTGCTTCCCTGGTTGAAGGGACGACCAAGGTAAGGAATCTTTTCGACCGTTCCTGCTATGACTCTTTCTGCACATTTGACAAGTTAATGTACATACAGGGAGGAGAGCTTCCCCCTGGGGCCACTGGGGGTTCCAGGGAGGAAAATCCTCCTCCTCCACGGGCAGAGGAGGAGGTAGATGAACAAAGGCCGGCTGTGACGGTTCTAGCAACTCTGGAATCGCCAAGGCCTTCGGATGCAGCCCCACCAGTTAGCCCGGTGGCTCAGGTAAAAACCTTTCTATGTGTTTTCATCTTTTTTCCTAGGAATGTGCTCGTAACAGAACATTTCCAGGGAGGTGCTGCCTTGTTTACTATAAGGAAGGCGGGAACCGGAGACGGCTCTCCTTCGCAAGGGGAATTTTCCCAGAAGTCCCAGGAACGAATGGGATTTCAAATAAGGTAAGAACTCTTACTTGACAGTAATCTTAGATGAAAGCTGCCTGACCCATTCTTCTTGTTAGGCAAAAGAAGACAGCGCCTAACCCTTCAACCGCCACTGGGGAGGTTGAAATTAGGGCTGATGAGGGAGCCTCTAATGAAGAGCGCTCCGCTCCCGTGGTTCAGGAAGTCATCCGGACCGCGGGAGGAGAAACAAGTACAGGGACCGGGTCACAACCAGTGGCCTCTGGGGGTGGTGTTCAGACGGCACTTCCCCCAACTATCCCTGTCGCAGGCACTTCCGGTGCGCTAGCAAGGATTCCTGCTAGCATGGATGATGCCGCTTTAAACAAGTTTATGAAGGTATGATCACCCCTGTTTCGGCGCTTGAACCGCCTTTAGAGTATATTTAACTCTCTTGCTTTGTATCACAGGGCTTGTCATGGGTGACGAGCCAGTCGCATGCTGCAATGGCTAGCATGGTGGCTGTTCAAAGAGATCGTGACGGCTTGCGCAAGTGAGGATCGTCACTCTTCTGTTAATATAAGTAGGCTTTATCTGTAACTGACTTGATTTTGCTGCAGAGAGGTTACATTCTTGAAGAAAGAGTTAGCCAAGATGAGGCTGAACTCAGTTGCAGAGTTCAAGAAACTACGGACTGAAATCAATAAAGTTCAGTCTGAGAATGCTGGTAAGTCGATTCTCAACTTGAGAAGACTTAAAGCCATGCCTTGTTAATAACCTCTTTTCTCTGTACAGCGCAAGCAGGTCGCATTATACAGCTCGGCCAGGACAAGACGCTTCTCGAGTCCTCGATCAACCACACCGACCGAGCGGTCAAAGAGTTGAGCCTACTGGTCTTCAAAAAACTGAAGGCCGTGGCCAATCTTTTGAATACCAACGTGGTAGAGTTGAAGAAGGACGACCCAAGTGTCAGCGATTGGTCATCACTGCTCACAACTCAAGCAGAATCATTGCTTGAATATCTCCCTGGAGATATACGGTGACGTGAAGAGATAATCAGGACGAGAGTCCGATCAGCCGCTTCTGCCGTACTCAGCCGGGTTCGACTTCACCATGGCCCAGATGCGAATCTGAGCGCGCTGGTGGGACCGGTTGAGGTCGAGAGTGAAGAACTGCTTGACGCCGTTATAGAAGAAGTCAAGCCCTTCGTTGACAAACTCTTGGCTAAGCTGAGGATCGAATGATCCTTATATTTTGTATCCAAACAATTGTAATTGCAATGCCATGTATGTAAAACTATTTTTTAAAAGAAAGTGCATATTCACATCATAAGTTTCATACTATAAGTATATCCCCCTAGCCCCCGCCTCTGTTTTGTGAATACTGAAGCCTTAGTATTTTAAGCAGAGGGGAAAACATAAGTATGATGACCAGGGATATGTGCTTCAAGCCGATGGTCAAGATTAAAGTAACATTTTAACCTTATTGCAAACTGGTAGCCACCCAGATGGCCGAGGACTAGCCAGATAGTCCCGTGTGCGTTGAGAAACGGCTTATTTAGGAGTGACTTATCTGGAAGTGATCATGAGATCGACCAGCGAATCCGGTTGAAAAATGCTATAATAACCTAACCGCCGGCGATCAGCCCCCAGGTCGAATTTGTATAATTTGGGCTTAAAGAAAAACACTCATTGTATGAAAACAAGACATGCTTTTTATGAAAAGATGCTAATTGAACAGGAAAAGGGTTGTGGTACTTACACGTAAAACTTACGAAGTTGATCGATGTTCCAAGTATTGGACAAAATCCGACCATCCTCCATGGCTAACCGCGCAGATCCTGGCCGCGGCACTGAGACGACAGTGTATGGTCCTTCCCACTTTGGGGAGAATTTATTGCGGTTAGACTGGTCTTGAATTTTTCGTAAAACCAAGTCGCCCACGTTGAGATCACGTGGTCGCACCTTTTTACTGTGGTACTTGCGTAGAGCCTGCAAGTATACCGCGGACTTGATCAGGGCGCGATCACGCCGTTCTTCCAGGAGGATGAGATCTTGCGATCGCTGTTCGAATTGGTTGACCTGTTCGAATTGATTCGTGCGAACAGATCCAATACTAACTTCCATAGGCAACACAGCCTCGGCCCCATAGACCAAATGGAAGGGTGTCTCACCGGTGGCTCGACTAGAGGTAGTCCGTAGTGCCCATAGAACAGTATAAAGCTCGTCTGCCCAAGCCCCCGAGCGGGTCTTGAGGCGATCAAAAACACGTTTTTTGATGCCTTGCAATACTTGCCCATTGGCCCGTTCTACGGCACCATTGCTTTGTGGATGTGCCACAGAAGCAAAGCACACCTTGGTCCCAATCTGATCGCAGTAGTCTAGGAAGAGACTGCTAGCGAACTGAGAACCGTTGTCTGTGATGAGACGGTTTGGAACACCAAATCGTGCCACAATGTTCTTGTGAAAGAACTTTTGTGCGGCTGATGCAGTAATATTTCGTACTGGTTCGGCCTCAATCCACTTTGTGAACGTGTCAATGGCTACGAACAGAAACTTGTACCCATTGACCGCTTGTGGCATAGGACCGACGATGTCCATTCCCCAGATCGCGAAGGGCCATGCGAGAGGAACAGTTTGCAATGCATAAGCAGGTTGATGAACCTGTCTTGCATGAAATTGACACTGTGGACACATCTTGACCATAAGCTTGGCATCATCGAGTGCCGAAGGCCAGTAGAATCCCTGTCGAAAAACTTTTCCGACCAGTGTTCGGTATGACGCGTGTGCACCGCATACACCGTCATGTATTTCTTTCAAGAGGGATTTTCCTTCCTCCTGAGATATGCAGCGCATGAATACTCCTTGAGTACCCTTTCTGTACATAACCCCATCTATGAGTTTGTACAGACGCGCCTTTCGAATTAACCGATCGCTTTTGGTTTCGTCCTCGGGTAGGGTCCCATGTTCAAGATAGACCCTCAATGGATGAGTCCAATCTTGTTCCTGACCGAGGTTGGCAACGAAGGCTATTGCCGGATCATCCTCGACCGAAGTCATGATCGAAGGATGGTCCAAGTGTTCAATGAACACTCCTGCCGGAGCGGATGAGCGTGAGGATCCAATTTTGGATAATTGGTCTGCGAGAATATTGTCCTTTCGCGGGATGTACTGGACTTCGAAGTGACTGAAGTGTTTTTCCAATCTCCTCACTTCCCCCAGGTAATGAGCCATTGTCTCATCGGAGGTGCTGTACTTCTTGTTTACCTGGTTTACGACTAGCTGTGAGTCCCCCCTCACCACTAATCGACGGACTCCGAGGAATTTTGCTGCCCGGAGCCCTGCAAGAAGACCTTCATACTCTACTGCGTTGTTGGTTGCAACAAAGTATAGTTGAATGACATACTTAAGCTGTTCGCCCTGGGGTGTAACTAAGACTATTCCAGCCCCCGAGTGTTGAAAACTACGGGAGCCGTCAAAGTACATTGTCCAATAATCGGGGCACTCCAGTTCCTCTGCCAACTGTACGGGTGGCTCAGGGTTGGTCCATTCGACCACAAAGTCGGCCAAAACCTGAGACTTAACCGCCGTGCGAGGGGTGAAATGGATCTCGAAGGCACCGAGTTCGACCGCCCATTTGGCAATTCGACCAGATTTTTCTGGGTTTCGGACAATATCCCCTAAAGGAAAAGAGGAGGATACTGTGATCTTGTGTGCTTGAAAGTAATGTCGTAGCTTACGGGAAGCCATCAGTAGCGCGTAAAGTATCTTCTGGACCTCAGGGTAGCGCTCCTTAGGGCCATGAAGTACTTCGCTCACATAGTAGACGGGTCTATGTATTCCTCCTCTATCCACGATCAGAACGGCGCTGACCGCGTGTGGTGTGGCCGCCAGGTAAAGAAGCAACGGTTCTCCTTTGTCAGGAGACAGCAATACTAGCGGACTGGATAGATATGTTTTTACCTCCTGGAATGCTTTTTCGGCCTCATCCGACCATGTAAAGTTATGATGCTTCCGCAAGGCTTTGAAGAAAGGTAATCCCCTTTCGCCTAATCGCGATATAAAGCGACTTAAAGCCGCCATGCGACCAGCCAGGCGTTGAACATCCTTCATGGTCGAGGGCGACCTCATTTGTTCAATAGCTCTGATTTTCTCAGGATTAACCTCAATGCCCCTGGAACACACAAGGAAACCAAGAAACTTTCCTGAAGAAACCCCGAAAGAACATTTCTCCGGGTTCAATTTTATTCCAAAGCGATTCAAGTTACAGAAGGTTTCAGCAAGATCGTCCAAATGAGACAATCTTTTGGTGCTCTTTACAACCAAGTCGTCTACATATGCTTCGAGATTACGCCCTATCTGGGAAAGAAAGGTCTTTTGCATCAAGCGCTGGTACGTGGAACCTGCGTTCTTGAGACCGAACGGCATTCTGACGTAGCAGTATGTGCCGAACGGGGTGATGAAGGCAGTTTTCTCTTCATCGTCTTCTGCCATGCTAATTTGATGATATCCTGAGTAGGCATCCAGAAAACTCATCAGTTCGCAACCCGCAGTGGAGTCGACCAGCTGATCGATGCGGGGAAGGGGAAAGTCATCCTTCGGACAGGCACTGTTGAGGCTAGTGTAGTCGACGCACATGCGCCACTTGCCATTTGACTTGCGGACCATGACCGGATTGGCGAGCCAGTCCGGGTGATTCACTTCGCGGATAAACCCGGCTTGTAAGAGTTTGTCTAACTCTTCTCGGATGGCTTCCTGTGGGTCGGTGGCAAAACGCCTGAGCTTTTGCTTTATTGGTCGTTGTCCAGGTCGAATTGCTAACCTGTGCTCAATTACTTCCCTTGGGACACCGGGCATGTCGGACGGTTTCCACGCAAACACGTCTGCGTTAGCCCGGAGGAAAGCAACGAGGTCGAGTTCCTATTTGTCATCCAGGGCTGACCCAACCCGAATTGTCTTGGATGGGTCATCTGGGTACAAAGGAACTTGTTTGAGTTTCTCATCTGGTCGAGGAGCAGCCCTGATCGCATCGGTGGCAACGGTGGCGATCTGAGCGTCCCAGAGGGGAAGTTGATCGACCATCTCCAAAGATAGCCGGTCGCACGTGAGCGCCACGTTGCGACTACCTCGGACCAAAATGACACCTTTGGGGCCAGGCAATTTCCCGCACTGATAAGCATAGTGCGTTGCCATCATGAACTTAGCAAGAGTCGGCCTGCCAAAGATTGCATTATAAGCTGAATCACAATCAATTACATCGAAAGTAACCAATTCTGTTCGAAAGTTATCTGGTTCTCCCAGAGTGACCGGGAGGACCACTTGTCCCAATGGCATCATGGAGGGGCCTGGGATTATCTCATAAAACGGATGAATTATGGGCTTGATCTTCGAACGAGGAATTTGCATCTCGTCGAGTGTCTTGATCAATAAAAGATCAAGGGAACTTCCCCCATCAATCAGGACCCTTTCGACTCTCACGTTACTGATGATTGGGGTTATAACCAGAGGTAGCCTCAATGGTCGAGTTAGCCCCACAGGACAGTCAGCGCGATCGAACGTCAAAGGCATATCCGACCAACGGGGATATTGAGGTTCGCCAAGGGATGTCTCCGCTTGGTTAACCTCTCGGCAAAAGGTTTTAAACTGCCTTTTGGAAGCGAAAGAGGAGGAACCTCCGAAAATGACATTAACATGATTTTGACGTACCTGGTAAGCCATTTCTTCGTCTCCGTCGACGTCTCTAATCCCGCACGCTTGCTCTTTAGGCGGTAAGGCTGGCATTGGCCCAGCTCCTTGGTAGAAATCATCCAGCTGTTTCAACCAACTCCTGCAGTTTTTGAGGTCGTGGCCAGCGGAGTTGTGGAGTGGACACCACCTCTTGCCCTCCTGCGGATTAGTTGATTTTTCTGGCTGGTCGGAATCCCGGCCACCAGAGGCAGTTTTACTTTTAAAAGAAGACTTATTACCTTTGGTCGAAGGTGGTTTCTCCGCGACTGCGACCTCACGGTACTGTCCAGAGTGGTTCCTCTTCGACTTTTTTGACTTCCCACCCGGTGAAGACTCCGGCTTTTTGTTTGAATCTTCCTTCCTGGCGTCCTTGAAGCCTGGTTGGGGCGGTAGGTCCCCCTTGTCAACCATTCGGTTCCATTCGACTGCCTCGGCTGCATCGGAATATCGATCAGCCATATCGAACAGATCGGCCACTGATCGAGGAGGGTGGATAAGCAAGTCTTCAGTGAATCTCCGGTATCGAACGGCATGCTTAAATGCCCTGATTACAGAGCCATCAGATATGTTCGGGATGGTATTTCTTACCCCGACAAACCTCTTGACAAACTGCCGAAATGTTTCGGTCGAAGTTTGCCGCAGTCTATGCAGGTCGTCCCCCTTACCCGGCTTTTGGTAACAGTTTTGGAAATTGCTGAGGATGGCATCGCATAGCATTTCCCAATTGTAGATGGAACTCTCAGGCTGATTAAACAACCAGGTTCTAGCCGGTCCTGCGAGGACTGTTAGCAGGTAGTTGGCCATGACCTTGTCATCGCCTCCTGCTGCTTGGATGGCAGTAATATAGATCTGAAGGAACTCGGATGGGTTCTGAGTTCCATCAAACCTCTCAATGGCCCCTGGTCGAAACTTATCGGGCCAAACGACTGCTCGTAGGCCAGGCGAGAAAGCTTTGCAACCAACATAAGGACCGTGAACCGTCCTGTGACTTTCGGTTGGGTTTCGAGCAAACTCACGTAATGGCGAGGTTACTCGTGGTCCCGAACGAGAGTGAACGGGAACTCGATCCCTACTACGAGAGTCCTGCATTCGCCGGTATTTGTCCTGTCGGGACGGTACAGGCGGTGGGTAACTCCGCCGGCCAGAGCCAAAATGAGGACCATCCCGTTCACGGGAATGTGTTACTGAGCGGGAAGAGGCTGTTGGGGTCGCCTCGGATGCGACCTCGTCCAGTCTTTCCGCCAGGATCCTGAAAAAGGCCGGTCTCTGCGCATCCGTGACCGTAGGAGGAAAATTGCGCATGACTTCCGCGATAGATCGCAGTCGACCATGGGTACTTCTCCTAGGGGCACCAGGTGTTATTGTTTCTTCGTCCACTGGGAAATGCTCCGGTGGTAAAGAAGGAGTCTGGTCACATCTACGACCACGCGACCGTCGAGAAGAACTCAGGGCAGCATCGTAACGAGCCTGCGCATCTTGAAGAGCCTCTAGGGCAGTTCTGTGTAGTTCGTTGTTCTGTTGCTCGAGATCTTGCTCCTCCTTCTGTTTGCGATCTTGTTCTTCCCTGGCAGCCTGTTGATCGGGAGTTTCTTCCGACAACGCAGCAAACTGCCTAGGGAGAAAGGTCGCCGATGGGGAAAACATCTCGGTTTGTTCCGAGTCGGACTCAAAATCAAAGAGACGGTGGAGGTTATCAGGGTCGAACCTTCCTGGGCTAATTTCAGGGTCACCATCATATTTTCCCTCAGCGGGATCGTATGACGGGCCGGATTCATCACCTAGCACATTAAGAACCTCTGCGGGTTCTGACCTTGTGCCAGTTACCTCCTGGTCGATTAACATGACTTGGGGAGATTATTCAACCTGTGGAAGATTCTGGCCTTCGACCTCTTCCATCAGAACAGGATCACTTGGAGAAGGCATTGGTATATGGGCATAATCCTCGAGATCGAAATCATTCTCGGAATCATATGCTCCAGCCATGTTTCGGCGATCCTCCGAATTTCAATTAGGACGCCTTGAGAAAGGCCCCACGGTGGGCGCCAGCTGTCGACGATTCGGACTCAGGGTCCTCAGCCGAACTTATGCAGAATTTGTGATTATGAGACCTTTCAAGATGACCCTCCGGGAAGGTATGCTGAACAATGGTGAACAGGAGCACAGAGAGTTTAGACAGGTTCGGGCCCTCGATGGTGGGAGTAATAGCCCTACGTCCTGTTGAGATTTCACTAAGTGTGGTAAAAGGTTTACAAATGGAAGAAAAAGTCCTCCCAGGCGAGGATTTTTCCTGTAAGAGTGTACAAGGATAAGCCAAAGAGGGCTTGCTGAAATACTATTTAAGGTGGGCCGTAGACTTGGCTAACTTGAGAGATTTTGGATTTCTTGATTAATCTTCCGATCTCTCAGTCGATATTTTGATCGATCTCCCTCCTGATTGATGCTCCATGCCATCCTTTTGTACTGTTTGAAAGGTTGCCATGTGGAGGAAACTGCATCAAACGGTTGCACGGACGGTTGGATGCGGTTTTTTGGAACTGCTCTTAACCTCCACGCAGGTTAAACATGTGTTATTCATGGATAACTGTATGTGTTAACCTTCTGACGGTCGATTCTCCACGTGTAGGAATCTTCGGGATACTTAGAATATCCCGTTGTATGGGCAACCGAATAGATAGATCCCAAGTATCCTGATCGGCAGATGTTCTGACCGTGGGATATTGGCTGACCGCGCAATATCCCGAATATGTAGTTCGCGTATAGCATACGAACTTCTGACCACGCAAGGCTTACGGTCTGACCGCGTAAAGCTGGCGATCACATAGCGACGTCCCTCAGAACAACTTGAGCTCGTATCGCCAGATACACTTCTGACTCGAACCTGCCTTTAACCAGAAGTCCAATAGAAGTGGTCCGGGTGTCAATCCTCGTCACATACACCGCCATGTATTTCTTTCAAGAGGGATTTTCCTTCCTCCTGAGATATACAACGCATGAATACTCCTTGAGTACCCTTTCTGTACACAATTCCATCTATGAGTTTGTACAGACGCGCTTTTCGAATTAACTGATCACTTTCGGTTTCGTCCTCGGGTAGGGTCCCATGTTCAAGATAGACCCTCAATGGATGAGTCCAATCTTGTTCCTGACCGAGGTTGGTAACGAAGGCAATTACCGGATCATCCTCGACCGAAGTCATGATCGAAGGATGGTCCAAGTGTTCAATGAACACTCCTGCCGGAGCGGATGAGCGTGAGGACCCAATTTTGGATAATTGGTCTGCGAGAATGTTGTCCTTTCGCGGGATGTATTGGACTTCGAAATGACTGAAGTGTTTTTCCAATCTCCTCACTTCCCCCAGGTAATGAGCCATTGTCTCATCGGAGGTGCTGTACTCCTTGTTTACCTGGTTTACGACCAGCTGTGAGTCTCCCCTCACCACTAATCGACGGACTCCAAGGAATTTTGCTGCCCGCAGCCCTGCAAGAAGACCTTCATACTCTGCTGCGTTGTTGGTTGCAACAAAGTGTAGTTGAATGACATACTTAAGCTGTTCGCCCTGGGGCGTAACTAAGACCACTCCAGCCCCCGAGTGTTGAAAACTACGGGAGCCGTCAAAGTAAATTGTCCAATAATCGGGGCACTCCAGTTCCTCTACCAACCGCACGGGTGGCTCAGGGTTGGTCCATTCGACCACAAAGTCGTCCAAAACCTGAGACTTAACCGCCGTGCGGGGCGCGAAATGGATCTCGAAGGCACCGAGTTCGACCGCCCATTTGGCGATTCGACCAGATTTCTCTGGGTTTCGGACAATATCCCCCAAAGGAAAAGAGGAGGGTACTGTGATCTTGTGCGCTTGAAAGTAATGTCGTAGCTTACGGAAAGCCATCAGTAACGTGTAAAGTATCTTCTGGACCTCAGGGTAGCGCTCCTTAGGACCATGAAGTACTTCGCTCACATAGTAGACGGGTCTATGTATTCCTTCCCTATCCGCGATCAGAACGACGCTGACCGCATGCGGTGTGGCCGCCAGGTAAAGAAACAGTGGTTCTCCTTTGTCGGGAGACACCAATACTGGCGGACTAGATAGATATGTTTTTACCTCCTGAAACGCTTTTTCGGCCTCATCTGACCATGTAAAATTATGATGCTTCCGCAAGGCTTTGAAGAAAGGCAATCCCCTTTCACCTAGTCGTGATATAAAATGACTTAAAGCTGCCATGCGATCAGCCAGGCATTGAACATCCTTCATGGTTGAGGGCGACCTCATTTGTTCAATAGCCCTGATTTTCTCAGGATTAACTTCAATGCCCCTGGAACACACAAGAAAACTAAGGAGTTTTCCTGAAGAAACCCCGAAAGAGCATTTCTCCGAGTTCAATTTTATTCCAAAGCGATTCAAATTACAGAAGGTTTCAGCGAGATCGTCCAAATGAGACAATCTCTCGGTACTTTTTACAACCAAATCGTCTACATATACTTCGAGATTACGCCCTATCTGGGAAAGAAAGGTCTTTTGCATCAAGCGCTGGTACGTGGAACCTGCGTTCTTGAGACCGAACGGCATTCTGACGTAGCAGTATATGCCGAATAGGGTGATGAAGGCAGTCTTCTCTTCATCGTCTTCTGCCATGCTAATTTGATGATATCCTGAGTAAGCGTCCAGAAAACTCATCAGTTCGCAACCCGCAGTGGAGTCGACCAGCTGGTCGATGTGGGGAAGGGGAAAGTCATCCTTCGGATAGGCAGCGTTGAGGCTACATGCGCCACTTGCCATTTGACTTGCGGACCATGACCGGATTGGCGAGCCATTCTGGGTGATCCACTTCGCGGATAAACCCGGCCTTTAGGAGTTTGTCCAACTCCTCTTGGATGGCTTCCTGTCGGTCGGTGGCAAAACGCCTGAGCTTTTGCTTTATTGGTCGTTGTCCAAGTCGAATTGCTAACCTGTGCTCAATTACTTCCCTTGGGACACCGGGCATGTCGGACGGTTTCCACGCAAACACATCTGCGTTAGCCTGGAGGAAAGCAACGAGGTCGAGTTCCTATTTGTCATCCAGGGCTGATCCAACCCGAATTGTCTTGGATGGGTAATCTGGGTACAAAGGAACTTGTTTGAGTTTTTCATCCGGTCGAGGAGAAACCTTGATCGCATCGGCGGCGACGGTGGCGACCTGAGCGTCCCGGAGGGGAAGTTGATCGACCATCTCCAAAGATAGCCGATCGCACGTGAGTGCCACGTTGCGACTGCCTCGGACCAAGATGACACCTTTGGGGGCAGGTAATTTCCCGCACTGATAAGCATAGTGCGTTGCCATCATGAACTTAGCAAGAGTCAGCCTGCCAAAGATTGCATTATAAGCTGAGTCACAATCAATTACATCGAAAGTAACCAATTCTGTCCGGAAGTTGTCTGGTTCTCCCAGAGTGACCGGGAGGACCACTTGTCCCAATGGCATCATGGAGGGGCCTGGGATTATCCCATAAAACGGATGGATTATGGGCTTAATCTTCGAACGAGGAATTTGCATCTCGTCATAAAAGATCAAGGGAACTTCCCCCGTCGATCAGGACCCTTTCGACTCTCGCGTTACTGATGATTGGGGTAATGACCAGAGGTAGCCTCAATGGTCGGGTTAGCCCCACAGGACAGTCAGCGCGATCGAACGTCAAAGGCATATCCGACCAACGGGGGTATTGAGGTTCACCAAGGGATGTCTCCGTTTGGTTAACCTCTCGGCAGAAGGTTTTAAACTGCCTTCTGGAAACGAAAGAGGAAGAACCCCCGAAAATGACATTAACATGATTTTGAGGTACCTGGTAAGCCATTTCTTCGTCTCCGTCGACGTCTCTAATCCCACACGCCTGCTCTTTAGGCGGTAAGGTTGGCATTGGCCCAACTCCTTGGTAGAAATCGTCCAATTGTTTCAACCAACTCCTACAGTTTTTGAGGTCGTGGCCTGCGGAGTTGTGGAGTGGACACCACTTCTTGCCCTCCTGCGGGTTAGTGGATTTTTCTGGCTGGTCGGAATCCCGACCACCAGAGGCAGTTTTACTCTTAAATGAAGACTTATTACCTTTGGTCGAAGGTGGCTTCTCTGCGACTGCGACCTCGCGATACTGTCCAGAGCGGTTCCTCTTCGACTTCTTTGACTTCCCACCCGGTGAAGACTCCGGCTTCTTACTTGAATCTTCTTTCCTAGCGTCCTTGAAGCCTGGTTGGGGTGGTAGGTCCCCCTTTTCGACCATTCGATTCCATTCGACCGCTTCGGCTGCATCGGAATATCGATCAGCCATGTCGAACAGATCGGCCACTGATCGAGGAGGGTGGATAAGCAAATCCTCAGTGAATCTTCGGTATCGAACGGCATGCTTAAATGCCCTGATTACGGAGCCATCAGATATGTTCGGGATGGTATTCCTCATCCCGACAAACCTCTTGACAAACTGCCGAAGTGTTTCGGTTGAAGTTTGCCGCAGTCGATGCAGGTCGTCCTCCTTACCCGGCTTTTGGTAACAATTTTGGAAATTGCTGAGGATGGCATCGCATAGCATTTCCCAATTGTAGATGGAACCCTCAGGCTGATTAAACAGCCAGGTTCTAGCCGGTCCTGCGAGGACTGTGGGCAGGTAGTTGGCCATGACCTTGTCATTGCCTCCTGCCGCTTGGATGGCAGTAATATAGATCTGAAGGAACTCGGATGGGTTCTGGGTTCCATCAAACCTCTCAATGGCCCCTGGTCGAAACTTATCGGGCCAAACGACTGCTCGTAGGCCAGGCGAAAAAGCTTTACAACAGCTGTCGACGATTCGGACTCGGGGTCCTCAGCCGAACTTATGCAAAATTTGTAATTGTGAGACCTTTCAAAATGACCCTCCGGGAAGGTATGTAGAACAATGGTGAACAGGAGCACAGAGAGATTTATACAGGTTCGGGCCCTCGATGGTGGGAGTAAAAGCCCTACGTCCTGTTAGGATTTCACTATATGTGATAATGGTTTACAAACTAGCGGGAAGAAACCTTCACAGGCGAAAGTTTTTCCTATATCAGTGTACAAAAAGAAGCTCTAGAAGACTTGCGAATATTATCTAATCTAAGCCGTAGACTTGGCTGTTTGAGTGGTTGAGATACGTTGTATCTCACTTGTATCAGGGGTCTTGTTCTTCCAAATGGATTGGATCCTCCGTTTGATGTACTTTGCCACCCTTTTATACTGGTCGAAAGGGTGCCATATGAAGAAAACTGCATCAAACGGTTGGATGCGGTTTCTGGAGAACTGCTGTTAACTTCCACGGAGGTTATCAACACGTGTTAATCATGAATAACCGCATATATTAACCTCTGACGGCTGGTCTTCAACGTGGAGGAATCCTCGGGATGCTTGGAATATCCTGATATAAGGATAACCGAATAAACTCCAAGCACCCTGGTCGAGAATGTTCTGACCGCGGAATGTGGGCTGACCGCGTAACATCCCGGATATCCAGTCCGCGTATAGCATACGAACTTCTGACCGCGCAAGGCTGTCGGCCTGATCGCACGAAACCCGCGACCTGATTGCGTAAAGCTTGCGACCTCATGGCGATGCCCCTCAGAATAGCTTGAGTTCGCATCGCCAGATACATGTCTGGTTCGAACCTGTCTTGAACCAAAAGTTTATTAAAAGTGACCCGGGTGACAATCCTCGTCAACGCATATGACCGAACGACAATAAGCAAATGCCTCGATGCACTGGCGGTATGACCAGAACAACGACGGAGCACCCGAGTGTTCCGTATGGGGCTACGTCTCGATGCACAGCTGGGTGATCGAAAACATCCAAAAATGTGCCTGGATTGGTCTGAGCGATGTTGCGCAGCAACCGCATTACATTGTTGTAAGCGTGGTCGAATGTGCCGAACATGCCCTCAATGGCATTCTGTTTTGCTCTCCAGGCCTTTGCATACCGTATAGTGTACCCACACCTATCGACAACTTGCTTCATTATTTCTTTCGGCATTATCGAAATGTTCTCTCGCACGGCCGGCTGGATGATGTTACTGACGTACGATGATGTTAGGTTCCTGTGTCTGTCCAACCCCTCCGTAAGCAAGTATGTGTGTGCCGTAACTCTTGTCATCACAAAACCGATGTCGTCCTTCGGCCACATGGCACGAATCTTCCATGGGCAGCCTGGTGTTACGCAAGCTACAACAAATAGGTTGGGGTTTGACTTGACAACCTTGTATATATTGCTGGTTAATTGCGAGAGACCAGCTCGCCACGGCATTCTTAAGATCTTCTTTGCTCTGAAACTCCTGCTCTACTTGTATGCCACCTCGCTTGAAAGACCATCTCGAACCTTAATCCGTTGGCAACACAGCTTGACTATATGATGAATGATCTAGCCACTCCTGTGAGGGACTACGATTATCGTCATCAGAGCCATCGGATGCCTCCGAGTCTGTCGAATCATCTTCGTCGGACACTGATGGAAGGCAATCCAATACCTCGCACACATCTACGCGAATATGGCAGAATACATCCGACCACTCGCTAGCCCTGAATGTTCCAGGACCGGACATGATGCTTGGCTCACCATCCACCGCACGCTCGGCTGGTCCTACGTTGCAGAACTGCACATACATCGCGAACTGGCCGAGCAGTCCGCCATGGGGTCTTCCACTCTTCAAATATAAGAGCTCCAAGATTTGTCCCCTTTAATTTTGCACAGCATCTAGTACGGCTCATTATCTACCTCCTGTACGATGAGCCCTTCAATTAGAGCCATTTCATCGCGAGGCCTCTTCCCGAACATATTTAGGATCCATAAATTCAGGTCCAGGAATGAGGTGTTATGTACGCTCAGCTCGCCCGTCACATATTGGCAACGGCTCATATCAACCCCGCTTTGCCTCTCGCGAACTAAGCCGTCACTGTAAAATATGCAAATTTTTTCCGGAGTCTCCATTCTCTACACACATTCATCTCACGCTTAAATAAAATGACACCATTATGTCTGACAACCCTATGGACCCATTTTCCTTTTAACTTCAGCATTCATGCATCCATGTGCATTATTCTGTATGTTATACAAATTTGCCTTCTGAAAGCATGCATGCATGCATGCACATAATTAAAAATAACCTAGTTTCATAATTTCTAAATACATACACATATACATTTACAAAACCTAATTCTGAAACATAGAGCATGCATGTGCACAATTAAAAATAACCTAATTTCATATTTTCTAAAAACATACACACATGCACATAGTTTCTAAAAACATACACATATACATTTAAAAAACCTAATTTATAAACATAGTTGCACATAATTAAAAATAACCTGATTTCATAATTTCTAAAAACATACACATATACATTCAAAATGTTGGATTAAGGATGCCGACTAGAGGGGGGGTGAATAGGAGGCTTTTAAAAACTTTAAAACTTAAAGCAAATAAAGAACAAATCAAGAACAATTAATATAAGCAAGGGAAAGAGAACGAACACAACGATTTTTACCGAGGTATCGGAGACTCGCCCAGTCTCTACTAATCCTCGTTGAAGCACTCAAATCTCTTGAGTCTTGCCTCAATATCCACAAAGAATATTATCACTAGTGGTTGCTCCTTGTCCACTCCGGAAAGGCGAGCACCGATGCCTTGTACACACTTGCCGAGCCTCTCCGACAATCTCCGAACGGAGAGATCAACGGCCACGCCTCCGAACCGTCTAGGTGAGGGCGCTCACCAAGAGTAACAGGCAGCGAGGTCTTCTCAAGACCTCCAAACACGCACCGAGAAGCTAAGTAAATGCAAAATGCAAAGAACTGAAATGCTCGGTGGATCGGAAAGCACTCGACTTGATCAAAAGATCAAGATTTTATATAAGAAACTAATGCTCAAGAGTGTATATGAAATGCTGCTGCTTGTTGTGAGAAACAAATGCCCAAAGCCCCTATTTATAGCCTCAAGAAGCAAATGAACCGTTGAAGCTAGGGCTGAAAATCAGCAACCCAAACTGACAGTCAGTTTGCCTAACTGACAGTCAGTTTGCCTAACTGACAGTCAGTTTAGTGCACAACGGCCGACAAAAATTACAGACGAAAACTTTGCTAGCCATTCGTGGTCAAAAAAGGAAAGCTGGAACCCACAACTGACAGTCAGTTACACTAACTGACAGTCAGTTTGACCACAGTCACGACCAAAACCAAATAGAAACTCAATTAAAAACTCTCTGGTCGAAACCCCAACTGACAGTCAGTATGGTCAAACTGACAGTCAGTTTAGTACAAAAATTTTGAGCACAAAAAAACACCCTCTCTGGACAATTGTTAGTTTAAACTAACTGACATTCAAACTGACAGTCAGTTTAGCAAACTGACAGTCAGTATGAACAAAAACAGAGATAACATTAAAACCAGAAATCCAAAAGAGGTGTTTAATAGCTCGTTTGAAAGATAATTTCAAGGGCTACAATTTTGTCAACAGAAGGAAAAGCCAGATCTACCTAGATCTTTCTATAAAATTACAAATACTCTTCTGCTGTCAAAAACTGAACTGAAAAACCAGATTTTTCAAATAACTTCAAAACCAAATCCAACCAAAAAGGATGCAATGCAATGACCTAGAATTCTCGGTTTGTGTTGGAGATAAAGAGAGAACTTTCGCTACCCCTCTTTATAGTACGGTTTAAAACTAGAAAATAATTTCCCTAACCGATCATCTCCAAACGCCAAGATCGGTAAAATAAAAACTCGAAATACCTAAGGTCTTTCGCATCTCCATGATTTGCGTCTTGACATTTTGCTCTTCTGCATCTTGTGCTTCACTTTAAGTCGGGTACATCTTGATTATCTTGTATTTCATCCCAACTGATCCCTGTATCAATCAATCTCAAAAGCACGATTAGTCCAGAACACTTTGTTTTCATTAATCATCAAAATTAGGGTTAGGTATGACGGCCTAGATGCAACACAAAAAACCTAATTCCAAAACATAGAACATACATGCACATAATTAAAAATAATCTAATTTCATAATTTCTAAATACATACACATATGCATTTACAAAACCTAATTCCTAAACATAGAGTATGCATGTCAATAATTATAAATAACCTAATTTCATAATTTCTAAAAACACACATATACATTAAAAAACTTAATTCCTAAATATAGAGCATGCATGCGCATAATTAAAAATAACCTAATTTCATTGACGAGGATTGTCACCCGGGTCACTTCTAATAAACTTTTGGTTCAAGACAGGTTCGAACCAGACATGTATCTGGCAATGCGAACTCAAGCTATTCTGAGGGGCATCACCATGAGGTCGCAAGCTTTACGCGATCAGGTCGCGGGTTTCGTGCGATCAGACTGACAGCCTTGTGCGGTCAGAAGTTCGTATGCTATACGCGGACTGGATATCCGGGATGTTGCGCGGTCAGCCCACATTCCGCGGTCAGAACATTCTCGACCAGGGTGCTTGGAGTTTATTCAGTTATCCTTATATCAGGATATTCCAAGCATCCCGAGTATTCCTCCACGTTGAAGACCAACCGTCAGAGGTTAATATATGCGGTTATTCATGATTAACACGTGTTAATAACCTCCGTGGAAGTTAACAGCGGTTCTCCAGAAACCGCATCCAACCGTTTGATGCAGTTTTCTTCATATGGCACCCTTTTGACCAGTATAAAAAGGTGGCAAAGTACATCAAACGGGGGATCCAAGACATTTGGAAGAACAAGACCCCTGATACAAGTGAGATACAACGTATCTCAACCACTCAAACAGCCAAGTCTACAGCTTAAATTAGACAATATTCACGTCTCCTAGAGCTTCTTTTTTGTACATCTATATAGGAAAAACTTTCGCCTGTGAAGGTTTCTCCCCACTAGTTTGTAAACCTTTATCACATATAGTGAAATTCTAACAGGACGTAGGGCTTTTACTCCCACCATCGAGGGCCCGAACCTGTATAAATCTCTCTGTGCTCCTGTTCACCATTGTTCTACATACCTTCCCGGAGGGTCATCTTGAAAGGTCTCACAATTACAAATTTTGCATAAGTTCGGCTGAGGACCCCGAGTCCGAATCGTCGACAGCTGGCGCCCACCGTGGGGCCTTTCTCAAGGCGTCCTAATTGAAATTCGGAGGTTCGCGGAAACATGGCTGGAGCATATGATTCCGAGAACGATTTCGATCTCGAGGATTATGCCCATATACCAATGCCTTCCCCAAGCGATCCTGTTCCGATGGAGGAAGTCGAAGGTCAGAATCTTCCACAGGTTGAATCATCTCTCCAGGTCATGTCAATCGACCAGGAAGCAACTGGCGCAAGGTCAGAACCCACGGAGGTTCTTAATGTGCTAGGCGATGAATCCGGCCCGTCATACACCCCCGCTGAGGGAAAATATGATGATGACCCGGAAATTAGTCCAGGAAGGTTCGACCCTGATAACCTTCACCATCTCTTTGATTTCGAGTCGGAACAAACCGAGATATTTTCCCCATCGGCAACTTCTCTCCCTAGGCAGTTCGCTGCCCTGTCGGAAGAAACTCCCGATCAGTAGGCTGCCAAGGAAGAACAAGATCGCAAACAGACGGAGGATCAAGATCTCGAGCAACAAAACAATGAATTGCGCAGAACTGCCCTAGAGGCTCTTCAAGATGCGCAGGCTCGTTACGATGCTGCTCCGAGTTCTTCTCGACGGTCGCGTGGTTGAAAACGTGACCAGACCCCTTCTCTGCTACCGGAGCGTTTCCCAGTGGACGAAGAAACAATAACACCTGGTGCACCTAGGAGAAGTACCCATGGTCAACTGCGATCTATCGCGGAAGTCATGCGTAATTTTCCTCCTACGATCACGGATGCGCAGAAACCGGCCTTTTTCAAGATCCTGGCGGAAAGACTGGATGAGGTCGCGTCCGAGGCGACCCCAACGGCCTCTTCCCGCTCGGTAATATTCCCGTGAGCGGGATGGTCCGCATCCTGGCTCTGGCCGGCGGAGTTACCCGCCGCCCGTACCGTCCCGACAGGACAAATACCGGCGAATGCAGGATTCTCGTAGTAGGGATCGAGTTCCTGTTCACTCTCGTTTGGGACCACGAGTAACCTCGCCATTGCGTGAGGTCGCTTGAGACCCAACCGAGAGTCACAGGGCGATTCACGGTCCTTACGTTGGTTGCAAAGCTTTTTCGCCTGGCCTACGAGCAGTCGTTTGGCCTGATAAGTTTCGACCAGGGGACATTGAGAGGTTTGATGGAACTCAGAACCCATCCGAGTTCCTTCAGATCTATATTACTGCCATCCAAGCAGCAGGAGGCGATGACAAGGTCATGGCCAACTACCTGCCTACAGTCCTCGCAGGACCGGCTAGAACCTGGTTGTTTAATCAACCTGAGGGTTCCATTTACAATTGGGAAATGCTATGCGATGCCATCCTCAGCAATTTCCAAAATTGTTACCAAAAGCCGGGTAAGGAGGACGACCTGCATCGGCTGCGGCAAACTTCGACCGAAACACTTCGGCAGTTTGTCAAGAGGTTTGTCGGGGTGAGGAATACCATCCCGAACATATCTGATGGCTCCGTAATCAGGGCATTTAAGCATGCCGTTCGATACCGGAGATTCACTGAAGACTTGCTTATCTACCCTCCTCGATCAGTGGCCGATCTATTCGACATGGCTGATCGATATTCCGATGCAGCCGAAGCGGTCGAATGGAACCGAATGGTTGATAAGGGGGACCTACCACCCCAACCAGGCTTCAAGGATGCCAGGAAAGAAGATTCAAGCAAAAAGCCGGAGTCTTCACCGGGTGGGAAGTCAAAGAAGTCGAAGAGGAACCGCTCTGGACAGTACCGCGAGGTCGCAGTCGCAGAGAAGCCACCTTCGACCAAAGGTAATAAGTCTTCATTTAAAAGTAAAACTGCCTCTGGTGGTCGAGATTCCGACCAGCCAGAAAAATCAACTAATCCGCAAGAGGGCAAGAAGTGGTGTCCACTCCACAACTCCGCAGGCCACGACCTCAAAAACTGCAGGAGTTGGTGGAAACAACTGGACAATTTCTACCAAGGAGTTGGGCCAATGCCAACCTTACCGCCTAAAGAGCAGGCGTGCGGGATTAGAGACGTCGACGGAGACGAAGAAATGGCTTACCAGGTACCTCAAAATCATGTTAATGTCATTTTCGGAGGTTCTTCCTCTTTCGTTTCCAAAAGGCAGTTTAAAACCTTCTGCCGAGAGGTTAACCAAACGGAGACATCCCTTGGTGAACCTCAATACCCCCGTTGGTCGGATATGCCTTTGACGTTCGATCGCGCTGACTGTCCTGTGGGGCTAACCCGACCATTGAGGCTACCTCTGGTCATTACCCCAATCATCAGTAACGCGAGAGTCGAAAGGGTCCTGATTGACGGGGGAAGTTCCCTTGATCTTTTATTGGTCAAGGCACTCGACGAGATGCAAATTCCTCGTTCGAAGATCAAGCCCATAATCCATCCGTTTTATGGGATAATCCCAGGCCCCTCCATGATGCCACTGGGACAAGTGGTCCTCTCGGTCACTCTGGGAGAACCAGACAACTTCCGGACAGAATTGGTTACTTTCGATGTAATCGATTGTGACTCAGCTTATAATGCAATCTTTGGCAGGCCGACTCTTGCTAAGTTCATGATGGCAACGCACTATGCTTATCAGTGCGGGAAATTGCCTGGCCCCAAAGGTGTCATCTCGATCCGAGGCAGTCGCAACGTGGCACTCACGTGCGACTGGCTATCTTTGGAGATGGTCGATCAACTTCCCCTCCGGGACGCTCAGGTCGCCACTGTCGCCGCCGATGCGATCAAGGCTGCTCCTCGACCGGATGAAAAGCTCAAACAAGTTCCTTTATACCCAGATGATCCATCCAAGACAATTCGGGTTGGATCAGCCCAGAATGACAAATAGGAACTCGACCTCGTTGCTTTCCTCCGGGCTAACGCAGACGTGTTTGCGTGGAAACCGTCCGACATGCCCGGTGTCCCAAGGGAAGTAATTGAGCACAGGTTAGCAATTCGACCTGGACAACGACCAATAAAGCAAAAGCTCAGGCGTTTTGCCGCTGACCGACAGGAAGCCATCCGAGAAGAGTTGGACAAACTCTTACAAGCCGGGTTATGGCTCGCCAATCCGGTCATGGTCCGCAAGTCAAATGGCAAGTGGCGCATGTGCGTCGACTACACTAGCCTGTCCGAAGGATGACTTTCCCCTTCCCCGCATCGACCAGCTGGTCGACTCGACTGCGGGTTGCGGACTGATGAGTTTTCTGGACGCTTACTCAGGATATCATCAAATTAGCATGGCAGAAGACGATGAAGAGAAGACTGCCTTCATCATCCCGTTCGGCACATACTACTACGTCAGAATGCCGTTCGGTCTCAAGAACGCAGGTTTCACGTACCAGCGCTTGATGCAAAAGACCTTTCTTTCCCAGATAGGGCGTAATCTCGAAGCATATGTAGACGATTTGGTTGTAAAAAGTATCAAAAGATTGTCTCATTTGGACGATCTCGCTGAAACCTTCTGTAATTTGAATCGCTTTGGAATAAAATTAAACCCGGAGAAATGCTCTTTCGGGGTTTCTTCAGGAAAACTCCTTGGTTTCCTTGTGTGTTCCAGGGGCATTGAAGTTAATCTTGAGAAAATCAGGGCCATTGAACAAATGAGGTCGCCCTCGACCATGAAGGATGTTCAACGCCTGGCTGGTCGCATAGCGGCTTTAAGTCGCTTCATATCACGATTAGGCGAAAAGGGATTGCCTTTCTTCAAAGCCTTGCGGAAGCATCATAACTTTACATGGTCGGATGAGGCCGAAAAAGCATTTCAAGAGGTAAAAGCATATCTATCCAGTCCGCCAGTATTGGTGTCTCCCGACAAAGGAGAACCGTTGCTTCTTTACTTGGCGGCCACACCACACGCGGTCAGCGCCGTTCTGATCGCGGATAGGGAAGGAATACATAGACCTGTCTACTATGTGAGCGAAGTACTTCATGGTCCTAAGGAGCGCTACCCTGAGGTCCAAAAGATACTTTACGCGCTACTGATGGCTTCCCGTAAGCTACGACATTACTTTCAAGCGCACAAGATCACAGTACCCTCCTCTTTTCCTTTGGGGGATATTGTCCGAAACTCAGAGAAATCTGGTCGAATCGCCAAATGGGCGGTCAAACTCGGTGCCTTCGAGATCCATTTCACCCCCCGCATGGCGGTTAAGTCTCAGGTTTTGGCCGACTTTGTGGTCGAATGGACCAACCCTGAGCCACCCGTGCAGTTAGCAGAGGAACTGGAGTGCCCTGATTACTGGACAATGTACTTTGACGGCTCCCGTAGTTTTCAACACTCGGGGGCTGGAGTGGTCTTAGTTACGCCCCAGGGCGAACAGCTTAAGTATGTCATTCAACTACACTTTGTTGCGACCAACAATGCAGCAGAGTATGAAGGTCTTCTTGCAGGGCTCTGGGCAGCAAAATTCCTCGGAGTCCGTCGATTAGTGGTGAGGGGAGACTCACAGCTGGTCGTAAACCAGGTAAACAAGGAGTACAGCACCTCCGATGAGACAATGGCTCATTACCTGGGGGAAGTGAGGAGATTAGAAAAACACTTCAGTCATTTCGAAGTCCAATACATCCCGCGAAAGGACAATATTCTCACAGACCAATTATCCAAAATTGGATCCTCACGCTCATCCGCTCCGGCAGGAGTGTTCATTGAACACTTGGACCATCCTTCGATCATGACTTCGGTCGAGAATGATCCGGTAATAGCCTTCGTTACCAACCTCGGTCAGGAACAAGATGGGACTCATCCATTGAGGGTCTATCTTGAACATGGGACCCTACCCGAGGACGAAACCGAAAGTGATCGGTTAATTCGAAAAGCGCGTCTGTACAAACTCATAGATGAGATTTTGTACAGAAAGGGTACTTAAGGAGTATTCATGCGTTGTATATCTCAAGAGGAAGGAAAATCCCTCTTGAAAGAAATACATGACGGTGTATGCGGTGTGCACGCGTTATATCGAACACTGGTCGGAAAGGCTTTTCGACAAGGATTCTACTGGCCTTCGGCACTTGATGATGCCAAACATATGGTCAAGACGTGTCCCCAGTGTCAGTTCCACGCAAGGCAAGTTCATCAACCTGCCTATGCGTTGCAAACCATTCCTCTCGCATGGCCATTCGCGGTCTGGGGGATGGATATTGTCGGTCCTATGCCACAAGCGGTCAATGGGTACAAGTTTCTGTTCGTAGCCATTGACACATTTACAAAGTGGATTGAGGCCGAACCAATACGAAATATTACCGCATCAGCCGCACAAAAGTTCTTCCATAAGAACATTGTGGCACGATTTGGTGTTCCAAACCGTCTCATCACAGACAATGGTTCTCAGTTCGCCAGCGGTCTTTTCTTGGACTACTGCGATCAGGTTGGGACCAAGGTGTGCTTTGCTTCTGTGGCACATCCACAAAGCAATGGTGCCGTAGAACGGGCCAATGGGCAAATACTGCAAGGCATTAAAAAGCGCGTCTTTGATCACCTTAAGACCCGCTCGGGGGCTTAGGCAGATGAGCTCTATACCGTTCTATGGGCATTACGGACTACTTCTAGTCGAGCCACCGGTGAGACGCCCTTCCATTTGGTCTATGGGGCCGAGGCGGTATTGCCTATGGAAGTAAGTATTGGTTCTGTTCGGACAGATCGGTTCGAACAGATTAATCAGTCCGAACAACGGGCGCGAGATCTCATCCTCTTAGAAGAACGGCGTGATCGCACCCTGGTTAAATCCGCGGCATACTTGCAAGCTTTACGCAGGTATCACAGTAAAAAGGTGCGACCACGTGATCTCAACGTGGGCGACTTGGTTTTACAAAAAATTCAAGACCAGTCTAATCGCAACAAATTCTCCTCAAAATGGGAAAGTCCTTATACTGTTGTCTCAGTGCCGCGAACAGGATCTGCGCGGTTAGCTATGGAGGATGGTCGGATTTTGTCCAATACTTGGAACATCGATCAACTTCGCGAGTTTTACGTGTAAGTATTCCAATCACTTTTTTCATGTTCAATTCGCATCTTTTGATAAAATAAAATATGTTTTGCTTCATACAATGAGCTTTTCTCTTTAAGCCTGTATCATAAGCATTCGACCTGGGGGCTGACCGCCGGCGGTCAGATCATTACAACGATCTAATCAGATTTGCTGGTCGATCTCATGACCACTTCCAGATAAGTCACTCCTAAATAAGCCGTTTCTCAGCGCATACGGCGTTATCTGGCAAGTCCTTGGTCATCTGAGTGGCTACCAGTTCGCAATAAGATTAGACGTTACATTGATCCTGATCGTCGGTTTAAAACGCACACCCCTGGTCGTTACGTTTATGTTTTCTCCTCTGCTTATAACACTAAGGCTTCAGTATTCATAAGCAGAGGCGGGGCTAGGGGGGATGTGCTTATAGTATGGAACTCATAATATAAAAATGCAAAATATGTACTTCCTGTCAAAAATGATTTTTTACATACATTGCATTATACACAATTGTCTAGATACAAAAATAAGGATCATTCGATCCCCAGCTCAGTCAGGAGCCTATCTACTAAGGGCTTGACCTCCTCCATGACTGCATCGAGCAGCTCTTCACTCTCGACCTCAACCGGACCCACCAATGCCCTCAGATCTGCATCTGGGCCATGGTGAAGTCGAACCCGGCTGAGTACGGCTACTGCGGTTGATCGAACCCTGGTTCTGATCACCTCTTCGCATCGCCGTGTATCTCCAGGGAGATACTCAAGCAGTGATTCTGCCTGGGCAGTGAGCAGCGATGTCCAGTCACTTATGCTGAGGTTGTCTTGCTTCGGTTCTACCACATCGGTCTTCAAAAGATCAGCCACGGCCTTCAGTTTTTCGAAGATCAAAAGGCTCAGCTCTTTGATCGCCCGATCGGTGTGGCGAATCGAGGATTCAAGAATCCCCTTGTCCCGACTAAGCTGTGTAATTCGACCTGCTTGCGCTGTACAGAGAGAGGAGATTATTTGCATATTATGGATTCAAGTCTTCTTAATCAGGAATCGGCTTACCAGCATTTTCTGATCGAAGTTTGTTGATTTCAGTCTCTTGTTTCTTAAACATTGAGACTGAACTGAGCCTCAATTTGGCCACCTCTTTCTTCAAGAATGTAACCTCTCTGCAGCAAAATCAAGGCAGTCACAACCAAAATGCACCCATACTAACCAAAGGGTAATGATCCTCACCTGCGCAAGCTGTCGCGTTCTTTCTGAATGGCTTCTGTACTGGCCATCACAACATGCGACTGGCCGGTTAGCCAGGATAATCCCTGTGATGCAAAGGAAGAGGATCAAAAGTGTCCTAAGTACAATTCAGGCACGAGAGCGGAGGTTTATTATACCTTCATAAACTTTTGTAAGACAGCATCATCCAATCCAGCGGGGATCCTCGCTAGAGCCCCGGATGTGCTTACTACAGGGACAGTTGGTGGGAGTGCCGGCTGGGCGCTACCCCCAGTAGTCATCGGTTGTGACTGGGTCCCTGCATTTATTCCTTCCCCTGCGGTCTGGACGACTTCCTAGACCACAGGGGTGGAGCGTTCTTCATTGGAAGCTCCTGTATCAGCTGCGACTTCAACCCCTCCGGAGGCGGTTGAAGAGCTGGGCGCCGTCTTTCTTTGCCTGACAAGAAAGGCAATTTGAGCAGTTTTTATTTAAGATTATTGCCAATTCAAGGTTCTTACCTTATTTGAAATCCCATTCGCTCCTGAAATTTCTGGGAAGGTTCCCCTTGGGAAGAAGAACCATCATCGGTTCTTGCCTTCCTCATGGCAAACAAGGTAGCTCCCCCCTGGATGTGTTCAGCTATGAGCATATTTCTAAGAAAAAGATAGAGACAAAAAGCAAGGTCTTTACCTGGGCTACCGTACTGGCTGGTGGGGCTACATCCGAAGGCCTTGGCAACTCCTGGGTCGCTGGAGCTGCCACAACCGGCCTTTGCTCAACTACCTCCCCCTCTGTCCGCGGAGGAGGAGGATTTTCCTCCCTAGGACTCGCGGTAGTCGCAGGGAGAAGCTCTCCTCTCTGTATAAACATTGACTCGTCAAAATATACAGAAGGAATTGAAGAAAGTGTGACTGTAAGAAATCCTTACCGGGGTCGTCCTTTCGACCAGGGAAGCAGAGACAATTAACCCTGAAGCCTCGGGGGCTTCAGGAACTTGGGGATCATCCGCGATCCCAAGAATTTCTGCAGTGGCAGGATCTGCCACGACCACTTCTTCGGTAACAGTGGTCTCTGCGGGGCAGCTTGGGGCATCGCCGGATGGGAGATCCGCGATCTTCCTCCTCCGAAGGACCAGAGGAACATCATCCTCTTCCTCCTCGCTCCCCTCTCCCTGTACGACGAAGAAGTGATTCCAATCTGCGCCTGGTAAAACAGAAGGGATGTGATATCTTACCGCCGTCTTTCTCGCGGTAGGAGGAACGCTCCGTGAAGACCCCTCCCCGGGATTTGGCCTGGCCTTCTTGGGGGCAGGACTCTTTGTCCTGGGTCTTTGGGAGACCTTCTTCACGTTCTTTACCGTTGGCTTCCCAAGAGAGCCGACATTCTCACTCGGGAAAGTCGTCTCGGCAAACCTTCCTAGGAACTGATTCACATTTTTGATGGAAATGTTTAACGCTGGACATGCATAAGACCTAAAAAACGGAGGCCAGATAGAGAATGTACCTTTCGGCGCTCCTGTTTAAGGTCGTCGCCGGCGTGAATCAGACTCTGTGGACGAGGCGATCCCTTAGGGCCCTCTACATCGGTGTTGTAGGCCCTAAGGAGGGAGTTGGTCCGCCTTTCAATTTCAGATGAAGGCAGGACTGTTCCCAAATTCGAGTCAGAATTTGCACAATTCAAGAATGGGAAAGCTCAGCGCCAAAGAAATAAATACCTTTACTGTAGTCCAGGGTGCTATCCGCCATGGACCTAATCTCCCATGCCGGATGAGCCCTTTCACGCAGAGGACTCACCCGGTTCTTCACGAAGTCTCGAATGATGTCTCGAGCCGTCAATCCTTGATTGACCAAGTGAAGGATCACCTCGGCATGCTTCGAAAGCTCCAAGTTCATCGCCGGGGGAGCATCTAACTCGCTCGACTTCTCAGGTCGCGAGTTTTCGAACCATAGACTGCTTTCAGATGGTGGAGAGCAGTAAAACCACCTTTGGTGCCACCCGTGCACAGAGTCTCGCAGGGGTGGGGAGGGATACTCCTTTTTGTCCCTCAGCCGGAAGTAGATGCATCCGGCGGCGTTGGTACTCTTCGACCACGCCGAAAAGTAGAATCGCCGGAAAAGATCCACGCTGGGATATATTCCGACGAACGCTTCACAGAGATGCTGAAATACCGCAAGGATCAGCATTGCGTTGGGGTGGAGGTTAATCAGTTCCCACCCATAGTGCTCAAGGACATCCTTGAAGAACCGACTCTCAGGGAATCGGAACCCGCAGCGCAAGTACTCCTCAAAAACCACCAACTCGCCCTCTTGGATAGTTGGGGTTTCTTGGTCCTTCTCCGCAGGCCGCCAGTTAATGAGCAACCGCGGAGGAAGGATCTCCTCCTTCTCTAACGCCACTAGTCTCTCCTCCGAGTGGTGAATGGATCGGCTCCAGGATGCCATCTTTGGTGGAGAATCAAAAGAAAAGTTGGCGATTTTGGGAAGACGAAGGCTGAAGAAAATGAGGGTTTTGTGCGGCGGGAATGATGAGGGTTTTGGCTGTGTGGTTTCTTTGAGAAGACATCTGCTCTTTTTATAGACCCAAGGCGGCGCATTAATGTGAGTAAACGTTTCATTTCAAACGTTCTATTGAATGCTTTATTCATTTCCCATAATGGATACTGTCTCTGGTGGACCCGATAAAGTGTTCAGGTGTCGGATCTGAAACAAAAAGACTTCTTTGTTTCGGAAACTGAAAGTGCAAAAGGACTGAAAAATTTTCAGTACTTTTCAGAAGACGTTTTTCCTTTAAATGCTTTGAACATTTTTTACGAAAAAATCATGCAACTCAATTTTTGACGTACTGGAATGTTTCTAATTGGGTTATGGTTTGATCGAAATCGTGTTTTAGACTAAAACTTCGATTCTAATCGGAGTAACAGTCTGACCGAGTTCCGACTCTGGTCGCAATTTAGTTCTGACCGCGGCCCTAAAATTGATCGCGGTATCAGGGCAGGTCGCAATACTTTTGGAAGCATGATTATGATCGCAGAACTAAAGTTTCCTGTGTATGAGTGGTCGCGAACATAAAGTTTAAGACCATATTTTCGCACAGAAGATGTGAAGAATATTTCTAAGAAATAAGAAACTTTTATTTCTTGCATTCTTTACATACAAAAGGGATACAGTCGATCAAAACGTCGACTTGCTCCGAAAGAAGTTTACAAAGTTCCCCAAGGGACATGTTGTTGTCAGTAGGATCTACACTGGCAACTCCCAGGGAACTAGCAACTACCCATTACTACAGAAATGCTTTTCACTATCGGTTAAAAATCCACTCTACTATCGGTTCTCTTACCGATGGTGGTCGGCACGATAGTAGAGGGCAGCACACTTCTATCGGTTCAAAAACCGTTAGTAAAACATCTACAATCCCAACGTTCACTAATCGCTATCGACTATTTATTCTATCGGCTCAGTTTTAAACCGATAGTATTGTATAAGTTTTTTCTATCGGCTCGTATATAAACCGATAGTATTGTTTAGGCCTTTTGTATCGGCTAGGATCTAAACCGATAGTAATCTAAATATTTTTTTCTATCGGCTCTTATATAAACTGATAGTATTGTTTAGGCCTTTTGTATCGGCTAGGATCTAAACCAATAGTAATCTAAACGTTTTTTCTATCGGCTCTTATATAAACCGATAGTATTTTGTGAACACATTTAGTACTGGAAACTTTATTCTATCGGTTGTTATATATAAACCGATAGTATTGTGTAGACACAGTTAGTACTGGAAACTTTATTCTATCGGTTGTAGTATATAACCGATAGTACTGAAATATTTATTCTATCGGTTATATTATATAACTGATAGTATTTTGTAGACACGTTTAGTACAGGAAACTTTATTCTATCGGTTTCTGAATATGAACCGATAGTATTGTGTGGACACAGTTAGTACTGGAAACTTTATTCTATCGGTTGTGGTATATAACCGATAGTAATATTAGTTTTTCCTATCGGTTATGTAGTGGCACGGTTAGTACTAAATATTTACAAATATACATACAGCAATACAGAGATACATACAGCAATATACATACAGCAATACAGAGATACATTGGATCATTCACAAATACACCAATATTTACAAATATTCACCAATATTCACATATTGAATTTGTTCACAAATACACTAATACAGTAATATACACATGCATTGGACAGACTAAATTTATGCACATATTGATCGAGTTTATTCACAAATACATCAATGAATCTATTCACATATATTCACAAATCAATGAATCAACACATTCAATATATATTCACAAATACAGCAATCAACACAAGTCAGTTACTATCGATCGTTGATAGCCACTTCTTCCATGACATATTGAGCCCAAATTGTTCGCAGCTCCTTCAATTGAGGCAACTCATATTGCTCTTTCAACATGGTGCTCTGCATATATGCGTGTATGAAGTTAGGATCGTATGTCACATCCAATTAAAGTTCGACTTTGAGTCAGGAAAAATAGTTACCTTAGAGAATTGGGCAAAATTTCTCCTGATCAGGTCATACATGAATCTCATGACATAGAAGCCACATTCCCACGATTGTGGCTGCTGATGGCACTGGAAAAATTGCATATGCAAAGACATAAACCCACATTAACTCGAAAGAACTAATTAAGCTTAAATTAAAAGACTCATCATGAGTACTTCCATCCGTATTAATTACCTCATATTCTTTCCAAGAAATTGTTGTGCTCTTCGACGCATCATGCCTCCCTCCAGCACTAGCATAATTTTTGAAAGCCCTGTATTTAATTTAGCATTGCCGATTAATATCTTATCATTAATTAGCTAGTCAGAGAAAAATTTAAGACAACTATGTTACTTACGCGTCTATGTGCCATGTGAGGGTGAAAACATGCGCCACCTTGTCGCTCATCGAATCAAGGTAATAGACCTCATTCATCCATGGGCAAATGACGGCGAGGACCCAGTGGCCCCTACATTGCATATATAAGCGAACCGTTTCATACATATGTTAGGCGTAACATACAAGAATGAGTTAAATTAGTAGGAAATGCACTAACCTTTGGTGGTACGGCGCAAGGATGAACTCTCGGTCCTGCTGCGCTAGTAGTGCCCTTGATATGTATTCCTCCGCATGTGCTTGGTCGTGCTCTAGCATCGTGAGGCTTATTTTCTCTGGGTCGAGGAAACCCACCTTGTCACATGCCCTCATCGACGCCAGCCTATACATGCACCTGGATGCAAAGTAGACATTAGTAAGTAGTGCATACAAAAAGTGATTAGATTTATGAAACGAACTGTGATAACTTCAGACAACAGCACAATCACAGGACTCCAGTCCGTATGATGGACATATCAAGCTCCCGCCAGTTGAGGAGGTCGAACAAATCCTCGTGGGCCACCGATATGCTCCCGGGCTCACGGTGAAAATGGGCTGGCCTGAAGTGAACCAAGAAGTTGATGTGGCGCCTAGACCGGGTCAGGTACCACTCGTGGAGACTTCTGGTTATTTGATCCATATTGCACAGAAGGTACTCCGACACGAGTGGGGACCCGTTCTTGAACGTACCCGGCTGGCTTTGTTTGGCCTTGCCTTTGGCCTTGCCCTTGCCTTTGGGCGGGGAGCGAGTGTATACCTTCGAAGGTTGGGGTGTGGTGCCGTCGGCCTCATTTGATGGCGAAGGGTTTGAGGCCGTCGGAGGAGGCATGGGGGCCGAAGGAGTTCGCTTATGCGTTGTGGCGGGGGTGGTGTCCTCAGGAAGTGTGCTGGTATCCATCGTCCACTTTAAGTACAAACGCTTAAATTAGATTTTGCAAATTAAGTATATTAACTGAGTTGTAAGCTAGAATGGCTAGGGTTTACCTCCTGTAGTCTAACACCCTTCTTGGGCCACTGTATGTATGAGCCCAATGCCTCGCCAATTGTCCGCATTTCGTTCGCTGGGACGGGCAACGGAAAAGAGCTGTAGCCCGGGAGGGCCATGTCCACCTGTACCTTTGCGAATCCAGGCTCCAGAGGTACGCAGTGGATCCGGACATCCTCCCAAGACTGGTATACGACCCCATTTGCAACCGCAACAGGTTTGTCGCCTATGTTGATCAATAGGGTACAGCTCTCCGGCTTCTGCAATTTGCAACAATTATAACAGGTTGGCGAAACAATTCTAACGTAACGGGAGTGGCATCAGCCGAACTGCATATATAGCTCAAGAGTTGCAATACCTCGATCAGGTCCACCGGATCCACGTGAACCTTCGAGCCAACACTACTCGGCCTGGCAGCGTCGACCTCGGCAGCTGGATCTAAACCCTTGGACTGCACAACTCGGCTTAGGCGTTCATATTTCTCGTTCATTTGAGCGAACATGTCCGCGAATTGTGCAGTCACATCTGCCCGTATCTTCTGAGATAGCTCCACTTCCCTTTCCTTCCAGCTGCCAGGCTTCTTCGCCTTTTGCCCGGGGTCCGAGAAGCCTTCCTTCCATGGCACCACAGCCCCCACGGTTCGCGTCCACCCTGGATGCTCCTTGTTCCCTAGAGCCCGGGTAAGGATGTCGTTCTCCCTATGGGGACTGAACAATCCCTCGGTCGCCTCCTTCGAGCAAGAGATCTGTTACATTGAAAGCTCTCCATTGTGAGGAAGAAATATATACAAACTTGTGCGCACACTAGTGATCATAGTTAGCCAACTTACGAGTCGCTGCACAACCTCGACGTCCCTGGGGTTTGGGAACGCCACAGTCCCCGTGGCCGACACGGTCCCTCTGGCCAGCCACCAGCGCTTGCATCGCTGATCGCGGATCTCGGAGAGTGGGAGGTCAGGGGAGTCGACGAAATGCGACGCCTCGTCTTCACCCTTCTTCCACTGCTCCTCCTTCCCCGCATAGCCGCGAGAGCCGAGCCGGTGTGGGTGGTCGTTCCTCCTCTGGATTGCCCTGTTCTTCTCGCTGAGGGCCTTCGTACCAGAAACAAGAAAATTAATGCACCACTGCTTACTGCATACAATGGTGTAACCAAGCAAAGGAACCATTCATACCTTGAACTCAGGAGTCCCCTTCTGTTGGGCGAATTGCTCCCATACCTCCTCCGCTATGAAGGGGTACTTCTCGCATGGAGATTCGCCTTTAGCGAGGAAGGTACTGACGAGGACGCTCTTGAATGTTTTCCACGTGTTGTTCATGTCCTTCAAGCAAGCTATCTTGGGACCATCGTCCGGGATGTTCCACTTGGCCTGTTTCAAATGGTGCATATAAGTAGGACTTACCTAATCTCTAGGATAAACCAAGGGAATGTGATTACTCAAGAGTTCAGTGATTTTGATTAATTTTACCTTCACTTCCGCCCACAGCCTATCCCTCTCGTCGGCCTTGACGTCCTTCCAGCTCTGGACGGTGATCTTCACCATTTCCTTCGCCAACAAGCCAACATAGGCAGCATAGTGCCCGGCGTTCTTCCCGATCTGTCTCCCGAACTGGTTGAACTCACAGGAAAGATCCGCGCGTTTGGCCAAACGACCCAACATCGTCGCGCCTCACGCCTTCCTCTTGCGCTGGGACGAGGCAGCGCCATCTACGTTCGCCCTCGCCGAATCACTAGTATCAGCCGAGGAAGATGCCGACATGGCTTTACCTAAAATACCATGAACAAACCATCCAATTGATATGAAGAAAGGTACATGACAAAGTAATTCACAGAATATTCAGATGAGCAGTGCAAACTAACAAATACTATATTTCCTATCGGTTTTGAAAGGAAAACCGATAGTACTAAGGTCTATATTCAGGAAAATTTAAAAGATTAGCAGTGCAAACTATGCTAATCTCTCTGCTGGAAAATAAAGTCTGTTAAAATTTAAATGAACCTAAATTTGAGATGAAAATTAGAAAATGGGAAGTAATTCACAGAAAATTCAAATTAGCAGTGCAAACTATGATGGCACTACTATTTACTATCGGTTTTCCAAGTCAAACCGATAGTAATCAAGTCTGAATTAGGAAAAATTTCCAAAATTGCTCAGCAGGAACATAAAGTAATTGCTCAGCAGGAACATAAGGTATGTTAAAAAATAAATGAACCTAAATTTGAGATGAAAATTAGAAAATGGGAAGTAATTCACAGAAAATTCAAATTAGTTGTGCAAACTATGATGGCACTACTATTTACTATCGGTTTTCCAAGTCAAACCGATAGTAATCAAGTCTGAATTAGGAAAAATTTCCAAAATTGCTCAGCAGGAACATAAGGTATGTTAAAAAATAAATGAACCTAAATTTGAGATGAAAATTAGAAAATGAGAAGTAATTCACAGAAAATTCAAATTAGCTGTGCAAACTATGATGGCACTACTATTTACTATCGGTTTTCCAAGTCAAACCGATAGTAATCAAGTCTGAATTAGGAAAAATTTCCAAAATTGCTCAGCAGGAACATAAAGTAATTGCTCAGCAGGAACATAAGGTATGTTAAAATATAAATGAACCAAAATTTCAGATGAAAATTAGAAATGGGAAATAATTAACAGAAAATTCAGTTTAGGGTATTTACTATCGGTTCTGAGTAAGAAACCGATAGTGAACTACACTGTATGATAAATTGCTAGTGATTTTCATCAATTCTGTCATTCTCATAGCTATCAAGTTTGTAGTTCATGAATTTTACTCTAGGTTTCTATTTGTAATCCATGGAACGGGATATGAACCATTGCATACAAAATTAAGCAATACACTCGAGCGATTTGGTCAAGAACACTTACAGTGGATCGTGGAGTGGCCGGAGGCGGTGGCGCAATGCAATGCCGGAGGCGGTGGAGAACCAGTGGCGCAGAGGAGCGAAGAAGCGAACGTCGGCGAATCTAGGGTTTTCCGCGCGAGTATTTTTCGATTTGGAATGTGATCAGTTGCACTGGAGGGAAAATCGTGCAGGTTATAACCTAATAAATGAATATTTACTATCGGTTCATCACCACAAAACCGATAGTAAAAACTTGTAAGTTAGGGTTTTCGTAACACAGTGTAAATCACTATCGGTTTTGAACAGTAAACCGATGGTAAACTAAAAACAGGGGATCATAACACAGTGTAAATCACTATTGGTTGTGAACAGTAAACCGATAGTAAACTAAGAACAGGGGCTCATAACACAGTGTAAATCACTATCGGTTGTGAAAGATAAACCGATAGTATAGTTTAATTTCATATCGGTTTCACAGTTATAACCGATAGTAAAATACAATGCTATTGACCCTAAAGGATTTCCCTTAGAAGAATTACAGAGGATCTCAGTACATCATTTTGTATTGTATTTACTATCGGTTATGACAATAAACCGATAGTATATGTTAATTTCATATCGGCTTGGAGGTTGAAACCGATAGTATAATACTGTTAAATTGATCTAAAGGTATTTCCTGAGAACAAATACAGATGGGTCTCAGTACATCATTTTGCACTTGTAAAGACACCTGAAACCCCATGCAAATGGCTTGCAATAATTTTGAAATAAAATAACAGTAAAGACCAATCATGGAATGAAAATTTACAGTTTTCATATATATTTGTGAAAAGAATCAATTATTGCTCAAATCAAGTATATACTCCAATTGAAATGAAAATTTGCAGAAATGATTCTCAATGCATCACGTATGTTTTCCCAAAGAATTTTTGAAAAATGATTTGAACATTCTTCGATCCAAGTAATATACGTCACTTACATATTGCAAATTAGTCAAGAATGGTTGTCCACCCATAATCCTTCTTCGTGGTCATCTCGCAGGTAACTTGTTTCGTCAATATCTTCGGTAGGGACAGATTGAAGGATTCCATCTAAAAATGGAGGTAGTTCGTCGAACTGATCGTACTCTTCTTCATCCACAACGTCTTCGACCCCAACAATACGTCTCTTACTGTGAAGGACAACGTGCAACTTTGGGTTGGCCGGGTCAACGATGTAGAACACCTGTGTGGCTTGCTCAGCAAGTATAAATGGATCATCTTTGTGTGTGACTCTACTGAGATCGACTAGAGTAAACCCATAATTGTCGACTTTAACACCTCGAGGGATTTCGACCCATTGGCATCGAAACAGAGGAATCTTAAGTAATACATAATCGAGCTCCCATATTTCCTCAATAACACCGTAATATGAGTCGAGTGCTCTTACTGCCCTGGCATCCTCCGAAATAGCAAGTAGTGTCACTCCACTACATTGCATAGCACTCTTCTCGTCCTGAGTTCTTGTGTAAAATGAATAGCCGTTGATGTCATACCCCTGCCAAGTCCCTACAGTAAATCTAGGCCCTCTGGCCAACCATGTAACATCTTCATCTACATCGCCCTCAGAAGCTTGCAGGACTCTATTTTCGATCCACCCAGCAAACTTCCTATTATGTTCTCTGGTGACCCAAATATCTGGCTTCGAGGGATTCTGTTTCCGTAACATTTCCTTGTGCTCGTGTATGTATGGCTCCACCCCCGTCATGTGCTGTAAGACCCAAAAATGGGCTTTTGCATACAGATCACTAGAGGGGACGACTGCTTTAAATCCAATCGTTCCAATGCCCTGAAGCCTGCCCTCATGCCGAGACGTAGGAACGCCAATTGGGTCAACCCCGGCCATATAGTTGGTGCAAAATTCGATCACCTCCTCGGCGGCATAACCTTCAATGATACTGCCCTCAGGCCGATATCGATTCCTTACATATCCCTTCAAGATACCCATAAATCTCTCAAATGGATACATGTAGCGCAGGAACACGGGTCCACAAAACTTAATTTCTTTGACAAGGTGAACAATTAGATGGACCATAACATCAAAAAAGGATGGAGGGAAATACATCTCCAGCTGACAAAGAGTGGTAGTCACATCGCGTTGCAAATCGTCCAGTCCATCCATATCAATTACCTGCAAGGACACAGTTGCAGCAAATATTCAGATCCAAAAAATCTGACAAGTTCCACGAATGGAGCTAATTAACTTGCTAGGAGTACACGCTTACGTACCTTGCCAGATATTGTGTTGAAGAAATAGCATAGCTTTGTAATTGTCTCTCTGACTTTGACTGGGAGAATGCCTCTGATAGCAATGGGAAGCATTTGTGACATCAGTACATGACAATCATGGGACTTCATACCAACCAGTTTCAAGTCTTTCATGGACACAAGTTTTTACAAGTTCGCAGAATACTCGCATGGAACTTTGACACCATGTAGGCACTGACAGAGTTCTGTTTTTTTCTCTTTTTGACAAAGTATAGCAGGCCGGAGGGAGGTATGTCCGCTTTCCCTTCTCCAATGGTGCAAGCTCAGTCCTTATGCCCATGTCGAGCATGTCACGGCGAACGTTGATGCCATCTTTCATCTTTCCTGGAATGTTCAACAACAAACCAATCAAACTGTCACAAACATTTTTCTCTACGTGCATAACATCAATGCAATGTTGAACTTGTAAGTGCTCCCAATATGGCATATCCCAAAGAATCGATCTCTTCTTCCAAACATTTTTTCCTGGAGGTTTAGAACATTTACCGAACTCCACTTTGATGTCCTTCACGCGCAAGTAAAGCTCCTTACCAGTCACAAACACTAGGGCTGATCCTTTTTCAGGCTTCCCATTGAATGACTTCCTCTTCTTACGGTAGGCGTGATGCATCGGAAGGAATCTGCGGTGACCCATGTACACTGTTTTTCTGCAGTTCGATAACCACATGCTTTCAGTTTCATCCAGGCAAATAGGACAAGCCTTGACTCCTTTCGTACTATACCCCGACAAATTTCCATAGGCCGGGAAATCATTTATGGTACAAAATATCATGGCCCGCAACATGAAATTCTCTCGCTTATGTGCATCCCACACCCGCACCCCTTCGCTCCACAATTTTTGTAAGTCCTCGACTAACGGTGATAGAAACACGTCAATATCATTCCCGGGTTGTCTGGGTCCTAAAATTAGTAACGACATCATGATGTACTTACGCTTCATACATAACCAAGGAGGAAGATTGTAGATGCATAAAAGAACCGGCCAAGTGCTATGTCGACTGCTCATATTTCCGTGTGGATTCATACCATCCGTACTCAGCCCAAACCTTATATTCCTCACTTCGCCGCCAAACTCACCGAATGTTCTGTTAATGTTTCTCCATTGAATGGAATCAGCTGGATGTCTTAGTTTTCCGTCTTGTTTCCGACCTTCAACATGCCAACGCAAGTACTTCGCATCTTTCGGATTTGCAAACAGCCGTTTCAATCTGGGAATCACAGGCAAATACCACACAGTTTTGGCCGGAGGCCCTTTCTTTACCTCATCACATCCATTGTGATAAATTCTGTCCCCATGCTTATACTGCGATGCACCGCATCTTGGACAAACATGCAAATCCTCGTACTCGTTACGGTACAGAACACAATCATTTGGGCATGCATGTATTCTTTCGATTTCCATTCCCAACGGACACAATAGTTTTTTGGCCTGGTAAACCGATCTTGGCAACTCATTTCCCTCTGAAAGCATGTCCGCTAACAGATCCAATAGCGCCGTGAAACTCTTATCGCTCCAACCGTTGCTTGCCTTCAAGTTATATAATCTCAACACAGAAGACAACTTTGTAAATGTTTCACATCCGGGGAACAAAGGCTTCTCAGAATCAACAATTAATTTCTGAAATTTAGCTAAATCGTTTTCGCTGTAGTCCTCTTCTACATCACGTAACATTTCATCTAAATTGTCGTCATCTACATGGACTTCCGAATGAACATTATCAATGTTTTGATCATGATCATCATTACTGCAATCCACTTCCGGGTGCTGCTGAGTGGTAGCGGTAGTGCTCGTTTCCTCAAGATCTTCACCATGCCATATCCAACGGGTATAGCGTGCGTTAAAACCACAACGAATCAAATGACTCCTAATCTAATCAGAGTTGCCGAACCTTTTTAAGTTCATACAATCTATACAAGGACAATGCATATCTTTCTCTCCCTTCTTCGCCTTCTCTTGCTCAGCAAATTTAATAAATCCATTCACACCCTCCAAATACTCAACAGTAGTACGTTTTATTCCATACATCCAATATTCTCGGTCCATCTACAATTATTTCACAAAATTGACAAATTCAAATAAATAATTAATGACTCAGGGCATGCATATATGAATGAAACATAATTAGCTAGGCCATATGTGTGTACATGAGCTGTTTAATTACATTAAATGGATTTGTATATATGAAACCCTAATTAACTTGATGCATGCATTAATTGGAAGAGCCAGCTAGCTAGCTGCTTAAATTCAGTAAGCTATAGCTAGCTAGCCAACCCAGCCTTCTAGCTAGCTTGGAGATACATGTATCTAGTTTAATGAATTGCAAGTAGAGAGAGAGAGGGAGAGTGTGAAAGAGTGATCGAGAGAGAGAAAGATGTGATGAGAAGATGACAATACCGAGGGGATGGAAATATGATCAACCTCTCAGCTAGCTTCTCCAGATCACTCTAGCTTGGAGTTGTGCGCGGCTGAAATGATTCCAACATGTAGAGCGCAGAGCAGGGGTCGACCTAATTAAGTTATCCAATTTTACTATCGGTTCAACAACACTAACCGATAGTAAAATAAGGTCCCCACTGTCATAACCATTAGTGTATATGAAGTCATTTTACTATCGGTTTGTTTTATATAACCGATAGTACTATTTCATATATTGTATCGGTTAGTACAGTAATAACCGATAGTAAAAAGTCAGTAATTTCACTATCAGTTACCCGAGAAAAACCGATAGTACTATTCAATATATTATATCGGTTAATACAGTACGAACCGATAGTATAAAGTGAGTAATTTTACTATTTGTTACGAACGAAAAACCGATAGTACTATTGTAATATATTATATCGGTTGGTACAGTAATAACCGATAGTAAAAAGTCAGTAATTTCACTATCAGTTAAAAATGGAAAACCGATAGTACTATTTAATATATTATATCAGTTTGTACAGTAATAACCGATAGTATAAAGTTCACAATTTTACTATCAGTTACAAAAGGAAAACCTATAGTACTATTTAATATATTATATCGGTTTGTACAGTAATGACCGATAGTAAAAAGTATTTGCAATTTACTAACGTTGGATTAGTGTGTAACCGATAGTAAAATGATGGTTTTCCGCCGCTGTCGTCCTATTCTATCGGATTTTTCCTAGATTGCTTACAACCGTTAGAAAATATGGGTTAGTGGAATGCACTTATGTAGTAGTGACCCTAAGTCTATCTACATTGTCCCTAACAACAGACGCACTATTGTTCCTAATCAAGTCAGAGAGTTCTCGCTGTTGCTGAGCATAGTCCTTCTCTCGACGGAAATGGTGCGCCTCTTCCCGGGATCGATCAAGACATTCTGCTAGACGCAGAATCTTTGAGGCCATCTCCTCAGTCTTCTTCTCCAGGGCATTCTTCTCTTCCAGAAGAGTCTGTCCGGAAGGAAGAGATGGAGCAGCAGAAGGCTGATCGCTGGAGCCTCCAATCTCCTGCATTTTGCAAAAGTTAGTCGCACTAACTATAATTATCAGCAAAAGGGGAGAAGAATTGTTACCTGTCCCGGTGCATAACCCGTTAATATACCCATCTTGGGAGGAGGATCATCAGATGGTGGAAGTACAACCTTCCCATCAGAAGATTGCTTCGCCAACCCAATATGGCGATCATCTGATTGAGGGATGGTCACCGCTTGCCGACCAGGATGTTGATCACCCAAAAGGATGGGAGAATTGGATGTGATGGGATCTTTCTCCAAGGACAAAGGCCTAACTTGCCGAGAGGCATGAACGGGGAGGGTCAAAGGAACTGAAGGAAGAAAGAAACTTGCTACATTCTTCACCTTTGTTCCACTGGAAGATCCTTCATCAACCTTGGGTTTCTTCCTTAAGGGAGACAGGACTTCAATCGTTTGAGGTCCTTGTTCAACAACTTCCTCTTCATCACTCTCAATCTCGATGATATCGTGATCTGCCATTGGGAGGAGTATGTGAAAAGGAAGAAAGCAGGATAACAAGAAAAGGACTTAGGCGTGGAGGGAAATTGTGGAGTTTTACAAATCCAGGAGCCTGGGTGACGGTTTGCATTCCAGACGCCTCAGGTTTCGTCAAAGCATTTACAATTTTACCTCGAGATAAAAACAGTTCTACGGCGCTATCATTGCCCGTCACATAATGTCAGAACCCGTCTTGGGAAACCAACCGTTTTCACTTAGTGCGCCACTAAGTGGAAAAATTGAAGAGTCGGGTTAAAAATCCAATGCGTGGTTTTAAAATTCGAAATAAACATATCTCTTCATTTTCTTCGAATTTGGGGGCTAGCTGACGAGGATTGTCACCCGGGTCACTTCTAATAAACTTTTGGTTCAAGATAGGTTCGAACCAGACATGTATCTGGCGATGCGAACTCAAGCTATTCTGAGGGGCATCACCATGAGGTCGCAAGCTTTACGCGATCAGGTCGCGGGTTTCGTGCGATCAGACCGACAGCCTTGTGCGGTCAGAAGTTCGTACGCTATACGCGGACTGGATATCCGGGATGTTGCGCGGTCAGCCCACATTCCGCGGTCAGAACATTCTCGACCAGGGTGCTTGGAGTTTATTCGGTTATCCTTATATCAGGATATTCCAAGCATCCCGAGTATTCCTCCACGTTGAAGACCAACTGTCAGAGGTTAATATATGCGGTTATTCATGATTAACACGTGTTAATAACCTCCGTGGAAGTTAACAGCGGTTCTCCAGAAACCACATCCAACCGTTTGATGCAGTTTTCTTCATATGGCACCCTTTCGACCAGTATAAAAAGGTGGCAAAGTACATCAAACGGGGGATCCAAGACATTTGGAAGAACAAGACCCCTGATATAAGTGAGATACAACGTATCTCAACCACTCAAACAGCCAAGTCTACGGCTTAAATTAGACAATATTCACAAGTCTCCTAGAGCTTCTTTTTTGTACATTTATATAGGAAAAACTTTCGCCTGTGAAGGTTTCTCCCCGCTAGTTTGTAAACCTTTATTACATATAGTGAAATTCTAACAGGACGTAGGGCTTTTACTCCCACCATCGAGGGCCCGAACCTGTATAAATCTCTCTGTGCTCCTGTTCACCATTGTTCTACATACCTTCCCGGAGGGTCATCTTGAAAGGTCTCACAATTACAAATTTTGCATAAGTTCGGCTGAGGACCCCGAGTCCGAATCGTCGACATTCATCTTTTCTAAAAACATACACACATGCACATAATTTCTAAAAATATACGCATATACATTTAAAAAACCTAATTTATGTACATAGTTGTGCATAATTGAAAATAACCTAATTTCATAATTTCATATACATATAAATTCATTAACATAATCTATACACATAAACACATTTACACGTGCTTAACAATATAGACACATAAACACATTTACACATGCATGCTTAAAAGAATCTATACACATAAACATAAACACTAATTACATCATTACCAACGTACTTAACAGAATCTTAAATGCATTTCAAAAAAATTACCTCCTTTCAAAGAGCTCGAAATCCTCTACAAATTTCTCTTCTAAACCGAATCAATTTATCGGACGGATTTTGCTAGATCTAAAATTGAAACTAAAAATGAGAGAGAAGTGTGTGTGTGTGTGTGATGGAAACAGAAGAAACTCACAGCAGCAGAATAATTGAGGAGGGAGGGGACCAGAGGGAGTTAAGTAGGGGACTAGCAACTTGTCGAGTACTGGGCACTCGACAAGTGACAGTATATTAAATGGCCAGGCTCTTCACATCAGCAAAAGGCCTTAACCCAGCTGGTTACGACACTCCTACAGTCCCACCTCGTTGGCCCGCATTTGAATCCCTGCTCACGCAATTAAAACCCTTTTTTCTCAGCTTGTCGAGTGCCCAGCACTCGACAAGTACTAGTATATTAAAATAGTCAACTCTCTTTAAGCAGCAAAAGGCCTTAGCCCGACAAGCCCGTGGTCGTGGTCGTAGTGATCTTGTCGAGCACTGGACACTCAACAAGTGGGCGCCACGCGACAGCTAACTTGTCGAATGCCCAGTGCTCCACAGGCTGACATGGCAAGCCTTTTTGTAAAATCTTGCAACTATGGGTTAGTTTTGTAATTAATTTTTTAATCTGGGTTATTTATAAAAAAACTTGTGAATATATATGCATAACATGTTAGCATCTCATAATTCTTACACTTAGCCTCAAATATTCGATATATATTTTAAAATTTAGATTCCAATCTTGAATTTGGATTTGATTTCTAAATACAAATTTCATACAAATCTTATATTCAAATCTCTAGTGTAAATTTTGAATTTTGAAATTCAAGACTCAAATTTGAAATTTGAGTTAGATATTTGAATTTCAAATTTAAAAATTTAAGATTCAAGATTCAAATTCAAAAATTTCAAGATTCAAGAGAAATTTCAAATTTCGAACTCCAAATTTCAAATTGATACGAGGGATATACGTGATATTACGAAGAATATTTATGACATCTCTGTAATCTTCTATTTGAGACAATAGATTAGAAATTAGTTTGTAGTTCTTGGTGAGATGAATAATATCTTAAATTTATTTTTATATCAATTTACACTATTTAAATTTTAATTGGATGGTAGAAAGACACCTCTGCCTGCAGAGGAATCCAAGTTTAATGTTAGCGGATCTAACATAGATCTGACGGCCCACATCGTCTCGACTGTGGATTGCTCAAACCCTCCACCCAAATGTCCCAAACCAAGCCCTAGTCGCCTCCGCTCGCACAGCCCAGGCCGGCAATTCGCCAAGCGCCGCTGCGCCGACCTCGACCGCAGAGAGCCGTGTCGCCTAACTCTGAAGGTGAGGGTTGTGATTGAATTCTTGAGAAATTGTGATGTTGGAGTTCAATTTCTTGAATCGTCTTTCAGTGATGGAAAATGAAATCGGGATTTTGATTGTACTGGAATGCTCGGTTTCTTTAATTGTTACTGATATAGTCATGTGCAGTTCATGACATAATATTACTAAATTTAGTTTATCCAAGCCACAATTGCTACTAGCACAACTAATTGCTGTCTTGGTTTTTAAGCTAACAACCTTGTGAGTTCTAATGGAAATTTTGGTAATTAATTTGTTAATCTACTTCCATATTTGTTTATTTTGCTCAACGATGAAGGATAATCCTGAAAGCGTAGCTTCTCGTAATTAGAATTTTGAAAGAAACCCTAATTCTAAAACCCTTATGTCTCTTTAAGTGCCCCTAGATAATTATCATGTGTCTACTCTTGATTATATCTTGTGTTGAATTTTGCAGAAATGATTTTGGAAAGGTATGACCGTGCGATTGAGCGATGGACACTGAAGCCGCGTATCAACAAGGATGGTTTAAAGATTTTGCCGCCAATAAAGAATCAATTTCGAAGTTCTAGTTTGTAAAAGAAATAATATATTGTTCAATAATTTAACTTGTGTTCTAATTATTCTTGTTGTTTTGCAGATGGTTGTACTTACTTTGCAATGGATGTTGTCTTGGAGGCACATTCTCGCATCAAGGGGAAAGATTTAACTGTTTCAATCTGTCACCTCGTAGAATTAGATGATGAAGCCAAGACAACCAAGCCAATGGGAAGAGCGGAAGGCAAAGTTAAGAGATTGATCCGGATATTGATGAAAGATGGTGTAATGACAGAAAATGAGTTTGAGATGTTCAAGAAGGTAATGCGTGTTCTGAGTGCCACATGTGAAAACTTGATATGAAATATAGTTTTCTGTGGATGCTAACATTAGCAAATTATTGTTACAGGGCCGATTGAATAAGAATGAGTAGGCTTCCAGTTCGTATGATCTTAATGATCCAGAACACCTTCAATGAGCCTTGTATCGTCTGCGGCGAGGAGGATTTCTGAGAACTATGAGGAGTCTTTTATCTCCAGACACATCTATGGATTTGATCCTAATAGGATCAAATACGACAACAATGTTTCGATGACTCATGCCCTAGCTATGATCTCCTTTACAATTGAAGAAGGTGTGGCAGGATTCACAAGGAGTCTCCTTTGGAAGAGAGGGCTTTTTACCTGTTCGACATTTTCTCGGTCAAGGAGCTATATAGCATTAGGATTTGAGATATTTGCATACTGTTTTTTTTTCCCACTCTCGCGGCTGCTCGGTCTCGCGACGGCGCCTACCCGCGATCTCTCTCGTGATCTCTCTCGCTGCCGCCTACTCCTCCCCTCGCAGCGCCTCGACTCCGTCGCCTACCCCTCCCCGCACGACGCCGTCACCCCCTCTCTGGTGAGATCATCCCCTCCCCATCTAGGGTTTCGCAGATCTAGGGTTCTCATATCTAGGGTTTCTCAGATCTAGGCAATTTTTTGATTTGTATGCACTGAACGGCAGATCTAGCCGACACCGGGGAGTAGGACCGCCTGAGAGTAGCGTCGCGCCAGTGCCGCCTGAGATCTGTGACGGGGTGTTTGTCTCTCTCAAATCGGAGCAGATCAGAGCAAGACAAGCGCCTGGAAATCTTTGATCCAGGTACATGGAAATCTCCAATTCTTCTCTCCATCTCTTCTTTTATTTTGAGATCAGTAATTTTTGCATGTTAGTTGGAGATCAGTGGTTTTTGCTTCACATGGTAGTGCATCATGTGGAAGTAGATCTCTCATATGTAATGTAATCTCTCATAGGCAGTACAAGCATATGTGGATTTGTTCTCTCATATGAAGTTCTAAAATTTGAAAAAGTTCATGTAATGTACTGTGTCAATTGTTCTAGATCCATGCTTGTTCTTAGTTCAGTTCAAAGATTGATAGCAGTCAAAGTTTTTCTGAGTGAAATACTTGTTCGTAGCTCCTGTTATATCAATTTGCATAATTTGTTCTGTTCAGATCCATGGGTAGAAGTATGTATGTGCTTCAGTGCTAGTGTTTCAGGATGCCTTCACATTTTTTTTGCTTCAGTGCTAGTGCAAGTTCTATCTTTGCTGTTCTAATTTTGCAAGTTAAAGATTGAGCTTTGTTTTTTGAAGAAAAGATATGAAGCAATAGTTCTAATTTTGATTAGGGATTCATTAGAATTCATTTGTTTTTCCTAATGTCATGTTCTATCTTTGCTGCTCGCAAAGAAAATATTGTCATTTTGTCATTTCTGCCTCATCTGGTTCACTTTTCTGGCCATGTTCTTAACTTAATCACTTGGTTTTGAGATACTAATTGTGAGTAATCCATGTACATTGGTTGTGGTTACTGATTTGAAGCAGTGGATCTGCTGCGGACTGCACTGCACTGCACTGCAGTGTTAGTTCCAGTTTTCACCTGTTGTGGTTGTTCTTTTGTTATTGTTATGGTTCAATCTGTTATGGTTATGGCTAGAAATAGAGCAATAGAACCATGTAGCTATATAGCTATGTATTGTGAATCCAAATGGTGTTGATTAAACAGCAAATTTCTGTAGCTATTTATTGCTTTTCCAGCAATAGAACGCCTCATTTGGTTGATTAATTAGCCTTTAAAGTAGTAGACAAATAGGTTCTGTTCAGATCTTCACATATCTATCTGTTTGTTTCAATAGATCTATTTGCATTTTAATTTCTTCTGATCAGATCCATTGGTAGAAGATTTTTTCTTTTGATCTGTTCCTAGATCCATGTTTGTTCTTAGTACAGTTTTTATGTGAAATGTTTGTTCTTAGTTCCTGTTATATCTATCTACATAATTTGTTCTGTTTGGATCCATGGGTAGGAGTATGCATGTGCTTCAGTGCTAGATTTTTAGAATGCCTTCTATGATGTTCATATTACTTTGTTGTTCTGTCATTTTTCTTGCTTGCCTAGCTCTTTGCTTTGCTGATGTTCAGATTACTTTGCTGATGTGGATGTTGTATGCATCTATTGAATCTTGATTGTGTTTAGTGTTTACAGTTGCCTGTGGTAATTGGGAATTACAATATGTTGAGGTCTTTTAATTGTTGAGCTCTTTTAATTTTATTTTTGAGGTGTTCTATAAGTTGTAACCCCAATTCTGACCTAACCTAGGTCCTCCCAATTCCCCACCAGATCGATGTCTCCACCGCGAAGTAGCCGGCGGCTGGCCGACCGATTTCCCTCGCCGGAGGGGAAAGAAGAAGACCTAGATGTGTGGATGGTGTCGCCTTCGCCTTCCCGGGAACTACACCGGACCGTACGGCGGCCGAGGAGGTGCTCCTACTTCTCCTTCCTTATGTATTAGGGATTAGAGATTGAAAGCTCCTACTTCTCCTTCCTTATGTATTGGGGATTAGAGATTGAAGGAGTAGAGTAATGAATTGTAGTGCCAGAGCTAGTTCTTGTTCTTCCTCGGCATCACGTACAGAGCAAAGCTACAGCCTCCTCCTTGATCTTGCCCCCTGACTTTTGATTTGTTTTGCTGCTGTCTTGTTCTACCTCAAAATGAGCCTCATAAATCCTAATTTGAACTCATTCATCATAGTAAAGAGTCTCAAGCTTCACATCATCTGCACAATGGATAGCTTAGTTGTGTGCATCGAGCCTATCAACCTTTCCTATAAGATCTACCTCCAGCAGTCTTCCCAATAATGAAATAGCAACATATATGACTCTACTAGGAACCTACAATAATGAAGTAACAACATATATGAAAATATATTCGTGACATTCAACAGTAATTAGAGATGAGGTTGTAATTTACAACTTAATAATGCAAGTGATAATTTGCAAAAAAAAAAAAAAAGGTTTGAATTTGCAACTTTTTAATGTACACCTAGTTATTGTGAAATTTTTTAATTTTAACTTTTCCATGAATTCTGCGCTTGCAGGAAACTAGTGATTGGGCATCGCGGCAAAATTAAGGATGAGTCACTGAAACAACCGTCCTCCCCAACCTCTCCAACCATGGAAGTGGTCAGCAACTACTGCACACAGTAAGTTAATTTTTTGTTCGCTGTCCAGTTCTCCACTACTCATGCTATAATGATGGGTTATGTTATGCACAACTGTCGATTTAAAGTGATGGTAATACTTAGTGGTGGTTTAACTTTTCTGTTGCGGTACATTCGTTGTTATTTGGTGTGCCATACTTAGCTAAGTCATATATATTACAAGACCACCTGTCTGCCATATTTGCTGTTTACTGTTGCAATGATATGCTATGTTATGCTACTGAATGATTAGTTTATTATTGTTGTGACGACGGAAATGTTATTAGTAATAAATATAATAATTTTAGGTATGGTAAATTCTAGAAATTAAGATAGTAGTGGTAATTTTTACTTTTGTTGTACAGTGCTAGCTAACTTGGTTAAGAGGAGGTGGTAATTTAAAGCAATTTAATAATGTAGGTCAGAATTTGCAAAAATATAGAATACCAAGTGTGAATTTGCAATCTTTTTAGAGTACAGACAGTTGTGATGAAATTTTTTCGATGTTTAACTATGTATACGAATGCTCTACCAGTGGACTGCAAGTGAAGACAAGGCAAAGCATCGAGAAGATGGTTAAGTTGCCGGAAGAACTGTATTTCCCAACATCCCCAACATCCCCAACATCTCCAATCATGGAAATGACCGCCAACTTCTGCACTCAGTAAGTTGATTTCTCATTCACCCTCCAGTTTGTTTTTTTTACTAGTACTCATGTTTATAACAATACTTATATTATGCAAAACTGTCGATTTACAATAATGTTAATACGGAGTGCAAATTTAACTTTGTTGATGCAATACGTAATATACATCTTTTGTTATTTGGTGTGCTCTACTTAGGTAAATCATATGGCTTACAAGCACCACCTTTATGTGGTAGTTTTTGTTTTGTTTATTAGTTGCAATCATGAGCTATGTTATGCTGCCGAGTGATTAGTTTATTATTGTTGTGATGATGGAGTTGGCAAATTCTTAAAATGTTATTAGTAATGAACATCTCCAACCATGGGAGTGGCCAACAACTACAACACATGGTAAGTTGATTTTTTGTTTGCCGTCCAGTTTTTTTTACCAATACTAAGTGTGGGTTATGTTATGCGAAACTGTCGATAATGGTAATACTGAGTGGTAGTTTAACCTTTTTGTTGCAATACATTCTCTGTTATTTGGTGTGCCTTACTTAGCTAAGTCATATGTATTACAAGCATCACCTTTCTGTAGTAGTTTTTGTTTACTGTTGCAATGATGTGCTATGTTATGCTGCCGAATGATTAGTTTATTGTTGTTGTGATGATGGGGGAGGCAAATTCTAAAAATGTTATTAGTAATGAACACGAGTATTAATTTTAGGTACGATAAATTCTAGAAATTAAAATAGTAGTAGTAATTTCTACTTGTGTTGATACCTGTTTTACTCAATGCTTGCTAACTTGGCTAAGAGGAGGTGTTAATTTACAACAATTTAATAATGCATGTGAGAATTTGCAAAAAGTTTAAAAATACCATATGTGGATTTGCAATCTTTTTAAAGTGCAGATAGTTATGATGAAATTTTATCGATGCTAACTATATCCATGGATGCTCTGTCTGTAGGCTACAAGTGAAGACAGGCCAAAATGTCGACAAGATGGATGAGTTGCCAGAAGAACTGTATTCCCCAACATCTCCAACCATGGGAGTGACCGTCAACTGCAAACAGTAAGTTGATTTCTCATTCACCGTCCGGTTTTTCCCCACTACTCATGTTTATATTAATATGTTATGCTATGCAAAACCGTTGATTTACAATGATGGTAATACTGAGTGAGTAAGTTAACTTTGCTGTTGCAATACATTTGTTGATATTTGGTGCGCCCTACTTAGCTACGTCATACATCTTACAAGCACCACCTTTCTATCACAGTGTTTATTTATTTACTGTTGCAATGATGTGTTATGTTATGCTGCTGAATCATTAGTTTATTATTGTTGTGATGATAGAGCAAGCAAATTCTTGAAATGTTGTTAGTAATGAAGATTGTAATTTTAGGTATGGTAAATTCTAGAAATTAAGATAGTGCTGGTAAGTTTTACATGTGCTGATACATGCTTTACACAACCTAGCTAACTTTGTTAAGAGGACGTGGTAATTTACAACACTTTAATAATATGTGGGAATTTGCAAAAATGTAAAAATACCAAGTGTGAATTTGCAATTTTCTCAATGTTATGATGAAATTTTCTCAATGTTTATCTATGACTGCAATACTTGTAGTTTGCAAATGAAGATAGGGCAAAGTGTCGAAAAGATCGATGAGTTGCCGGAAACACCATACTCCCCATCATCCCCAACATCTCCAACAATAGGAGTGACCACTAACTACTGGACACAGTAAGTTGACTCCTTGTTCGGCTTCCAATTTTTTTTTCCAACCAATAATGTTTATAATAATATGTTATGCAAAAACTGTTGATTTACAATGATGGTAAGACTACGTGGTATTTAACTTTTCTGTTGCAATACATTAGCTATTATTTGATGTACACTCCTTAGCTAAGTCATATATCTCTCAAGCACCACCTTTCTGCCATAGTTTTTGTTTACTGTTGCAATGATGTCGTATATTTATGCTGCTGAATCATTAGTTCATTATTGTTGTGATGATGGAGTAGGCAAATTTTGACAATGTTGAGTCAAGTCATATATCTATATTTGAAGTCGCATAGTTGAGGCTAATATTGTAATCTTGCTTTTCTGATTTGGACATGGCTTTATTTTTTATTTACTATATTTATATTAATTTCATGATTTTTTGAATACCATCAGAAATAATGTTATTGAATTTTTAAAAATAAAAACACAATGTTTCAACAATAGCCTCCATGATCCGCTATAGCGTTTTTTGGGGTGTCGATGTGACAACGCGATAATCACTCTTTAAAACATTGTCCACTACCAATATTTGGTTGCTGCAGTTTTTGTTTGTTGGTATTTTTTGGTAATTTAATTTTCCATGATATTTGGACTGATCTCCACCCATGTTGTTGGTCTCCAACTATGGCGTGGAGTAAGTTCCAATAAACCATTATGTGCTATTTATTGTTGTTGTAATGATATCGTTGTTGTAATGATAGGTTGGATACTGAAGATGAGAAATTGGATACTGTGGAAGATATTTACTTCAAGAACTTGGTAGACAACTTTGTCAATTCTGCTGTAGATGACCGTAGATCAGTGTTTGACATGGATGCTATGGATCACATAGAGGGTGGCAAGCGACAATCTAAGAGATACGCAGAATTGGCAATACAATATTATAACGAGGATCAGAAGAATGAGGTATGTATCAGTACAAAATCTATGTAATGGCTGAGTTACTTCATCCAGTCCATTAACCTTTTAGGTCATGTCAATTTAGACCTGTAATTTTATTGGCATCAGTTTAGTCCCTCAAACCTTGTTGTGTAGCATTCTAGTCTGTAAGTTTGATGTGCCATCTGAGTGTAAACCCTGCCATATGAGTATATATAGCTCATAGGTTGAACGACGAGCCATATTATTATAGCCCTTCCTTCCTGAAAAGGACAACCGGCTGACCTCCCAAGAATTTTTTGTTGTCATCTTTGAAAAAATAGCTCTAATGATTGGTGTACAAGGTCTAGAAATAATGACCCTAACCTTTCATTTTGGGGAATTTGTCTCACCATCACTGGAGTACATATTGGTCGACCTCTTGTTAACTGTTAATATTTTTATATCTTGCTATATATTTATGTTTATTTTTCACTAATCATCATTGATTTTGTTGTTGTTTTAATCTGCTAGGTCAAGTATGAGTTGATCAGGGCTGTAATGAGTGTGGCCATGATGGGCGAAAACGGCTACTATGGCCATGTCAATTTTATAGCAAAAGCAAAGCTTGAGGATTCTAAAGAGGAGCTCTTCTTTGCTGAGCTGCGCTATAATTGTGACAAATTTATTATGATGCCCACTTGCTTTTACTCTCTGGAAGGAAAAGAACAAGTTGGTCAGTTCTAAACCATAAAAAGATCCAATCTTTTTCATTGTTGGAATTCTAACCCAATGGATGTCATTTTTACAGGTGGGTGCAATGAGTTGGAAGGAGAATGTGCCGAAGAGATAGATCTCCGGCTTTGCTATGCATGCCCAAAGTCAATGTTGCATCCAGAGGATGGAATCCTGTACCAGTCTGGTCACTTTACTAATTATGGGTATTATAACTAGACTAGTATCCTTAATGTTTGGCTGTTTTGCGTTTGTCTGTCTGGCAGTAAGTAGGTTTGAACTTTGCAAAAAAATTTAAATTCCCTCCAATTTTCTTTCCACCTTTTCTCTTTTCAAAGACAAGAGACACAAATCTCTCTCTTCCTCTCCCCATTTTCTCTCCCATGGCATGGCAATGTAATTTATCTTCTTCCCATCTCTCCGTCCCACCAGATTTTTCTTTTTCACGTGAATATCATGGTGCATAAGCTAATTTGCACACGACCTTGTGAGTGGTGCATGGTGGTGCCTCACGTCATGCGAGTTGAGGCCTCACGCGGTCTATGGTGGTGGTCTCATGAGGGCTACAATACTTCTGGTGCTTCTTTTCATGACTTTGTTCATTTTTTTTTGTCTTGGTTTAATTTGATCTTGGTATGTGCTTGTGAATGATGATCTAGAGTTCTAGTTGGCTTAGGATTTTTTTTTTGTTGTTTTCTTTGTAAAGTTTGGTTACGTGAGATTCAAAACTAGCTCTTTTTGGTTCAGTTTTTGTGCGTTTCAATGTTGCACATGAGCAAAGAGATGATATGTATATACATTTTCAGTTATAAATATGTACATTTTTTATTATTTGCACGTACATTTTCACTTATATGTGTATGCTTTGAATTATCTATGTACATTTTTATTTATAAGTGTGAACATTTTCACTTGTGTGTGTACCTTTTGGATTATCAGTGTGTACCTTATGGATGATCTGCGTGTATATTTTTATATATAATTGTATACGTTTTCAGCTATATTTGTTTACACCGAGATACATCTTTATGTAAGTGCATTTTTTTGTTTACATTAAGGTACATTTCCAATTATATTGGTGTACTTTTTGTTGTCACGTAACGTGGATTTTGTCAAGTTTATAATTAGAATAAAATGTATGATTGTATTAAACTACTAGTGTACACATTATACTAACTAGTATACATTCTTAATCACATGGGCGTACATTTTTTACATTCTTGACATACACTTTCAATAAAGTAGCGTACACTTGTGTTAGATAACACTTTTGCAATTGTTAAATTTTGAAAATTACCTGGTAGGTTGTTATAATAAAAATAATAGTACTCTAAAATTAGATAGCAATTCTCTTTCAATAAATTTGAAATTTAAATCAACATTTCAAACTCCAAAGAAAGTACTCTCTTTAGTGGGTATTAATTGCTTATATTATTACAATCTCTCTCATTCTCTAAATATATGAATTAATTTTGCATGCTGTATATTGGCACTAATCTCTAGACAATCACCAACAGTTATGATAGTGGGAGTATGTATTTTTTGGTGTAAACCGGTAATAACCTGTACATGGGTTAAAGTTACTAAATGAATTGTAGGGTGTTACTGAGACTACAGCTAAATTGTGATAAGAGTTTTTGAAATTTCCAAATAAAAGTATGCAAATTGTACCCTCAAATCAAAATACGAAGCAAATGATGCTTCATCAAATCTCCAATCACATAATGTATTATTTAAAATTCATGGTTATTGTTATTCTTATTGGACATAGTACAGAAAGCAATTGAAGTACAAACGTTCAACGTCATGTTGAACAAAAACAAATTTTGTCGATGAATAACAAATTAACTAAAACATGCATACCCCTCTTGATCATGCTTATTCATTAACCTTAACTAACTACAACAGCATAAGGTTGATGGAAATACCTACTCCATCTTGTCCAAAATACTTATCGTTTATGTATGCATGATGGTTAGATTTTTCTAATTTTAATAAATAATATATTTATAAATATCTACATGGGTACAAGAAAACTATACAGACATATATGTTATATAAACTATTACATGATATTATAATTTTATAAATTTGCACTTATATACTATAATAAAAAATAATACTCAAAATTGTATCTTGAAAACTGTGTACAATAGAAAAGACAAGTATTTTGAATTAAAGGGAGTCTTTGCTCGGTTTGCATGTGTCATAAATCCAAATGGAAAGAAATATTGTCCATTTGTCCTTGCAATGTTCGAAAATTACAAAACTATATGCAAATTAATGTACTACTAGGACTACAGGGATCACCTTTAATTTTAAAGGGATACATTATATATCCATAAATTTCATATTTGAAATGTTTGGTGGAAAGAGTCCTAACAGCAAAGCAATTAACATTGAACGAAAAAAAAGGGAATTACATATACTAGAAGATGAAGCACGCTTTGTTGCGCCCAAGGATGTGATTGTTAGAGGACGGGTTGTGTCGACGATTCGGACTCGGGGTTCTTAGTCGAACTTATGCAAAATTTGTAAGCAGTGAGACCTTTCAAGGTGTCCCTCCGGGAAGGTATGTAGAATTATGGAGAACTAGAGCACAGAGAAGTTTATACAGGTTCGGGCCCTCGATGGTGGAAGTAATAGCTCTACGTCCTGTTGGGATTTCACTATGTGTAGTAAAAGAGTTACAAAGTGACGGAAAAAGATCTTTACAAGCGAAGATTTTTCCTATATAATTATACAAAATGAAGCCCAGAAGGCTTATGGAAGCTATCTAGTCTAGGCTATTGTTTTGGTTGTTTGATTCTTTGGGTGAGATGTGTTGTATCTCGTGATCCTTCGATCGTCCCATCTCATGTTTGATGCACCATGCTGCCCTTTTATATTGACCGAAAGGGCGCCAAGTCGTAACGGCATCAAACGGTTGCTTGGATGCGGTTTAGAGAACTGCTCTTAACTCCCACGCAGGTTTAACACGTGTTATTCGTGGATAACTGCACGTATTAACTTCCTGACGGTTGATCTCCTACGTGGAAGAATCTTTGAGATACTTGAGATATTCCTACTACAAGGACAGATGAGTCCCACGTCCCCTAGTCGAAAGAGTTCTGACCGCGCAACATCTTCAGCCTTTTGTCCGCGCACAGCATACGAACTCCTGACCGCGCACTAGCTGCGATCTGATCGCGTAAAGCCTGCAACCTCGGGCTGTCACTTCTCAGAATGACTTGAGTCCGCACCGCCAGGCACGTGTCTGGCTCGAATCTATCCTGAACCAGTCGTGCACTTATTTGAACTGACTGGGGTGTCAATCCTCGTCAGCTAGCCCCCAAATTTGAAGAAAATGAAGGGACGTGTTTATTTCGAATTTCAAGATATGCATCGGATTTTTAACCTGACGCTTCAAATTTTCCACTTAGTGGCGCACTAAGTGTGCTGGTTGGTTCCCCGAGACGGGCTCTGGGTAATATGTGACGGGTAATGATGGCGCTGTTAAAACATTTTTTAACTCGAGGTGAAATTGTAAATGCCTTTTAGAAACTCGAGGCGTTCGGAAGGCGAACCGTCATCCTGGCGGCTAGAAATACCGAAGCCTTCAAATTACAAAGCTCCACAACTTCTCCTCTCAGCTAAGTTTCTTTTAAAGCTACCTTCATCCTTGTCCTCATATACTCCCCGATGGCAGACCACAACATCATCGAGATTGAGAGTGATGAAGAGAAAGTTTTCGAACAAGGGTCTCAGGTGCCCGAAGATCCATCTCCTTCAAGGAAGAAACCCAAGGTTGACGAGGGATCCTCCAGCAGAACAAAGGTAGAAGACGCAGCATCGTTCTTTCTTCCTTCTGTTCCTCATGCACCTAGGCAGATCGAACTTTCATCTCCAACTTTGGAGGGACGTTCTTCTCAGCTTTTTCCATTTCATCCCAATACTCCCCATTTTTGTTTGGGTGATCAATTTTCTGGTCGGCAAGCGGTGACTCTTCGACCAGATGACCCTCAACTTGGGTTGGGGAAGCAATCTTATGGTGGGAAGGTTGCACTTCCACCATCTAATAATCATCCGCTTTTGTCGGATGATCTACCTTCCAGGATGCCTATATCAACCTGGCATTTGCGAGGATTGGTAATTACTTCTGTCTCCTTTTGCTTGTTGTTATAGTTAGTGAAACTAACATTTGCAAATGTAGGAAACGAAAATTGTTGGAGCCCCCAGCGACCAGCCTGTTGAGACTCCACCTCCTTCCCTCGGACAGACTCCCCAAGGGGAAAAAGAGGCCCTGGAGAAGAAGACCGAAGAGATGTCTTCGGCGATTTTACACCTGGCAGAATGTTTTGAAAGATCCCGTGAAGAGGTGGGCCAGTTCTGTAAGGAGAGGGACCACGCTCAACAACAGCGAGAACTCTCCAATTTGATTAGGAACAATAGTGCATCTCTTGTTAGGGATGATGTAGATAGGCTTAGATTAGTTGCTAGTTCTCTGGGGGTTGTTAGCGTAGATCCTACTGACAACATGTCCCTAGGAGAACTTTGCAAACTTCTTTCGGATCAGGTCGACGCTCTGGCCGCCGGTATCCCTTTTGTATGCAAAGAATGTCAGAAATAAAGTTTTCTTTTTCTTCATATCATATGAATATTCTTTACATCTTCTGTGTGAAAATATGTCCATAAGCAATGTCTTTACAACCACTCATACGCAGACAAAATTCAATTCTGCGACCAGAATCGCATTTTATTGTTGTACTGCGACCAGCACTGACTCTGCGATCAGACTTAAAGCCGCGGTTAGAACCGAAGTTCGATTTGAAAGATTACTGCGATCAGAATCGAAACTCGATCAGACCATCACTTCGATTAGAATCGGAGCTTAGTCGAAGACATGGTTCCGACTATACCGCAATCTGATCAAACATATCCGTACGTCAAAAAACTTGGTCATAGGATATTTTCATGAAAATTTACAAGGTTCATGAAGGAAAATGTCCTCCGAAAACCCTTGAAAAACTTTTCATGTTTTTGTATCTTCAAATCTTGAAACAAAGAGGTCCTTTTGTTTCAGATCCGATACCAGGAACACTTAACGGGTCCGCCAGAGATAGTATCCATTATGGGAAATGAATAAAATATTAAGTGGAACGTTTGAGTGGAACGTTACTCACAGTAGTGCGTCTCCTCGGGTCTATAAAAGGAGCAGTTAGCTTCTTGAGGAAGCCACACAGCCAAAAAACTCTTCCTCACTACTTCCGCCGCACAAAACCCTCATTCTTCTCAACCTCCGTCTTCCCCAAAGTTGCCAACTTTCCTCCCGATTTCTCACAAGAAATGGCGTCCTGAGCAGATCGATCCACCACTTCGAGGAGAGTCTGCTGGCGTTGGAGAAGGAGGAGATCCTTCCTCCGCGGCTGCTAATCAACTGGCGGCCCGCGGAGAAGGATCAAGAAACCCCAGTCATCGGAGAGGGCGAACTGGTGGTCTTCGAGGAGTACATGCGCTGCGGGTTCCGATTCCTCGAGAGTCGGTTCCTGAAGGACATCCTCGAGCATTACGAGTTGGAGTTGATAAACCTCCACCCGAATGCGGTCCTGATTCTGGCGGTGTTCCAGCACCTGTGCGAAGCCTACGTCAGAGTATATCCCAGCGTGGATCTCTTTCGGCGTTTCTACTATTCGGCGTGGTCGAAGAACGCCAACGCCGCCGGATACATTTACTTCCGGATAAGGGAGAAGAAGGATTATCCCTTCCCACCCCTGCGAGATTCGGTGCACGGGTGGTACCAGAAATGGTTTTACTGCACCCCTCCGTTTGAGAGCGGGCTGTGGTTTGAGAACTCGCGGCCAGAGAAGCCGAGCGAGTTGGACTTCCTCCCGGCGATGAACTCTAAGTTCATGAAGCACGCCGAGGTGATTCTTCACTTGGTCCAACAGGGACTAACGGCTCGCGACATCATCCGCGACTTTGTGAAGAATCGGGTGAGCACCCTGCGTGAAATGGCTTATCCGGCTTGGGAGATCAAGTCCATGGCAGACAATAGCCTGGACTACAACGAAGGTATGCGATTTCGACACCGAAACCTCATACTCTTGTTATATGCTTTCTGATTGATCTTCTGGGAATAGTCCTGCCTTCCTCCGAGGTCGAGAGGAGGACAAATTACCTTCTCAGGGCCTACAACGCTGAAGTGGAAGGTCCCAAGGGATCGCCTCGCCCACAGAGCTTGGTTCACGCTGGTGACGACCTCAAACAGGTGTGCCAAAAGGTATGTCATCTTTCACTTGGCTCTTATTTGCAGGTCTCATATGCACTAAGTACTGACAAGTTAGTCGGGACGAAACAGCTCTTGGGGAGATTCGCCGAGGCGACGTTCCCGAGTGAAAACGTCGGTTCCCTGGGAAAGCCGACGGTGAAGAACGTGAAGATCTCCTCGAAGCCCAGGACGAGGAATCCTGCCCCCAAGAAATCCAAGCAAACTCTTGGGGAAGGGTCTTCATGGAGCATTCCTCCTACTGCAAGGAAAACTGCGGTAAGATATCACGTACCTCCTGTTCTTCCAGGTACAAACTGGAATCATTTCTTCGTCGTACAGGGCGAGAGGAGCGAGGAGGAGGAGGAAGATGACGTTCCCCTGATTTGTCGGAGGAGGAAAATAGTGGACTCTCCATCCGCGAGACTCCACCTCGTCCCGTAGAAACAGAAACAACCATAGCAGACCCCGCAGCCACCGGGAGTCCCGCGGTCGTGGGCGAGATCCCTGTTCCGGAAGCCCCAGAGGCTTCAGGGTCAGTCGCTTCTCCCTCCCTGGTCGAAGGGACAACCATGGTAAGATTTCCTCATGGTCTTATCTTCTCAATTTTCTCTGCATATGTGTTTATCGGATTTACACTTATACAGGGAGAAGAATTTCCCCCTGCGACTCCTGTGAGTCCCAGGGAGGCAAATCCTCCACTCCTGTGGACAGGAGAGGAGGTGACAGAACAAGACCTCGCGACCAACGTGAGGGTCGCGGATGAAGTGGCGGCTCCAACAATCCAGGAGCCACCCAGGCCTTCGCACGTATTCCTGTCAACCGGACAGGTTACCCAGGTATGAATTCTTACCATTAGGTCTTTATCATCCCTTATGAATATGCTTACAGGAGAACATACATAGGGAGAAAATGCCCTGTTTACAAAGAGGAAGACTAGGACGGACAACGACTGTCCTCTTTCTCATGGAGAGCCTTCCCTGAAATCCCAGAAGCTGATGGGATTTCAAATAAGGTAAGAACCCCATTCTGGTTATTCTGGATCGGATTGTGGCGACTACTAACGTAATCGTCGACTCCTGTTTTCTTTGTAGGCGTAAAGAGGTAGCACCGAGCCCTTCAGTCGCCCCGGGGAGGGTTGAAGTTGCTACTGGTGCCGAAGCCTCCGGTGAGGAGCGCTCTGTCCCTCTGGTCCAGGAAGTCGTCCGGACCGTCAGGGACGAATCAGGCGCGGAGACCCAATTGCAGGCAACAGAAACTGCGACTGAGGCCCAGCAGGCACATCCACCTGCTGCTCCTGTCGAGGTCGTGACGGGTCCCTCGACCAGACCTCCCGCCATTCCGGAGGATATTTCATTTCGGGAGTATACAAAGGTATGATGAACATCTCTTTTGGTACCTGAATTGTGCATAGGACACCACTGACTTCTCTTCGTATTACAGGAACTATCCCGTGTAACGGCCAGATCGATCGCTATGGTGGAGAGCATCGAGGCCATACAAAAAGAAAGAGACTGCTTGCGCAAGTAAGGATAAATGCCCTCCAATTTGTATAGATACAAATTCATTATGACAATCATCTTTTCTGTCACAGGGAGGTTGCTTCTCTAAAGAGGGACTTGGCCGCTAACAAGCTCAGGTCGATCTCCATGGTTTCGAAGAAAGAGGTCGAACTTAATGACTTGTGGTCACAGCTCTCTGGTAAGTCGATTCCTGACTAGGAAGACTTGACTTCATAGTGTAGACTGTTGATAACAATCTTTTTACTGCAGCGCAAGCAAGTCAAATAAAACGGCTTGATCAGGACAAGGCGGTCCTCCAGCTCTCCATTAACTCTACCCGCAAGGCGAACAGAGACCTGAGCCAATCCATCTTCGAAAAGCTAAAGATGGTGGCCCGTCTCCTGAGGGCTGATGTGGTTGAGATCACAAAGGATGACCTCGGTTCGAGCGACTGGTCTACGCTGGTCGTGGCCCAAGCGGAGTCACTTCTCGAGTATCTTCCTGAAGATACACGGCGATGGGAAGAGGCGATTCGATCAGCAGCCTCTGCCATTCTCTGCCGGTTTCGGCTCCACCATGGCCCAGATATGGATCTAAATCCACTGGTGAGAACGGTAGAGATCGAGAGTGAAGGGCAACTGGAAGCGATCATGGAGGAAGTCACTCCCCTTGTAGGTAGACTCCTGACTGAGCTCGGGATTGTGTAATCCCTTCAATTGTACAGATATAACATGTAGAATGCAATGCATGTACTAATTGATTTTTGAAAGAAAGTATATATATATATATTTTTTTGTTGTTTCATATTATAAGCATATCCCCCTAGCCCCCACCTGTGATTATAGATACTGAAGGCTTAGTATTATAAACACAGGAAAAAATACGAGTGCAACAACCAGGGATGTGCGACCAGACCAACAATTACGATCAATGTAACATCTAACCTTGTTGCAAACCGGCAACCACTTAGGCGACCAAAGACATACTAGCAAGCCCCGTAAGCGTTGAGAAACGGCTTATTTAGGAGTGACTTGTCTAGAAGTGGTCGTGAGATCGGCCAGCGAATCCGATTAGAACATTGTAGTGATGTAACCGTTGGCTACCAGCCCCCGAGTTAAGTTCGTAACACATGGGCATGAAGGGAGATGTTCATCGTATGAAACCAAAAGACTTTTTGTTTTATTAAACAATGCTAATTGAACAGGAAAAGGGATTGAATACTTACACGTAGAACTTGCGTAGTTGATCGATGTTCCATGTATTGGACAAAATTCGGCCATCCTCTATGGCTAACCGCGCTAATCCTGGTCGCGGTACTGAAATAACAGTGTAAGGGCCTTCCCACTTTGGGGAGAATTTGTTGCGGTTAGACTGGTCTTGAATCTTTCGTAAAACCAGATCGCCCACGTGAAGACTATGTGGTCGCACCCTTTGTTATGGTACTTGCGCAAAGCTTGCAAGTATACCGCGGACTTGATCAAAGCGCGATCACGCCTTTCTTCTAAGAGGATGAGATCCTGTGATCGCTGTTCGGCCTGATCAACTCGCTCGAATTGCTCTGTCCAAACAGATCCAATACTAACTTCCATAGGCAGTACGGCCTCGGCCCCATTGACCAGATGGAAGGGCGTCTCACCGGTGGCTCGACTAGACGTAGTTCGCAGTGCCCATAGAACGGTGTAGAGCTCGTCAGCCCAAGCCCCCGAGCGGGTCTTAAGGCGATCGAAAACACGTTTCTTGATGCCTTGCAGTATCTGCCCGTTGGCCCGTTCCACGACACCGTTGCTCTGTGGATGTGCCACAGAAGCAAACCACACCTTGGTCCCAATCTGATCGCAGTAGTCCAGAAAAAGACCACTGGCGAACTGAGAACCATTGTCTGTGATGAGACAGTTTGGAACACCGAATCGAGCAACAATGTTCTTATGGAAGAACTTTTGTGCTGCTGATGCAGTAATATTTCGTACTGGTTTGGCCTCAATCCACTTTGTAAACGTGTCAATGGCTACGAACAGAAACTTGTACCAATTGACCGCTTGTGGCATAGGACCAACAATATCCATCCCCCAGACCGCAAAAGGCCATGCGAGGGGAATGGTTTGTAATGCATAGGCAGGTTGATGAACCTGTCTTGCGTGAAATTGATACTGAGGACACATTTTGACCATATGCTTGGCGTCATCAAGCGACGAAGGCCAGTAGAATTCTTGTCGAAAAGCTTTTTCGACCAGTGTCCGATATGACGCGTGCGCACCGCATACACCGTCATGAATTTCTTTCAAAAAGGATTTACCTTCCTTCTGAGATATGCAGCGCATGAATACTCCTTGAGTACCCTTTCTATACAAAATTCCATCTATGAGCTTGTACAGACGCGCTTTTCGAATCAACTGATCGCTTTCGGTTTCATCCTCGGGTAGGGTCCCATGTTCAAGATAGACTCTCAATGGATGAGTCCAATCCTGTTCCTGACCGAGGTTGGTAACGCAGGCTGTTACCGGATCATCCTCGACCGAAGTCATGATCGAAGGACGGTCCAAGTGTTCAATGAACACCCCTGCCGGAGCGGATGTGCGTGAGGACCCAATTTTGGATAATTGGTTTGCGAGAATGTTGTCCTTTCGCGGGATGTATTGGACTTTGTCGACGATTCGGACTCGGAGTCCTCAGCCGAACTTATGCAAAATTTGTAATGGTGAGACCTTTCAAGATGACCCTCCGGGAAGGTATGTAGAACAATGGTGAACAGGAGCACAGAGAGATTTATACAGGTTCGGGCCCTCGATGGTGGGAGTAATAGCCCTACGTCCTGTTAGGATTTCACTATAGGTGTTAAAAGGTTACAGAAATAGTAGAAAAACTCCTTCACAGGCGAAGGATTTTTCCCATGTAGAATAAAGCCAAGGAGGCTTGCAGGAACTATCTAACTTGGGCCGTAGACTTGGCTGTTTTTAGTGGTTGAGATACGTTATGTCTCACTTGTATCAGAAGTCTTCTTCTTCCAAAATGGATTGGATGATCCCCTTCCTCGGACTTCTATGCCACCCTTTTATACTGGTCGAAAGGGTGCCATATGAAGAAACTGCATCAAACGGTTGGATGCGGTTTTAGGAGAACTGCTGTTAACTTCCATGGAGGTTATTAACACGTGTTAATCATGAATAACCACATATATTAACCTCTGACGGTTGGTCTTCAACGTGGAAGAATCCTCGGGATGCTTTGAATATCCTGTTATATGAATAACCGAATGAACTCCAAGCACCCTGGTCGAGAATATTCTGACCGCGGAATGTGGGCTGACCGCGCAACATCCCGGATATCCAGTTCGCGTATAGCATACGAACTTCTGACCGCGCAAATCTGTCGGCCTGATCGCACGAAGCCCGCGACCTGATCGCGTAAAGCTTGCGACCTCATGGCAATCCCCCTCAGAATAGCTTGAGTTCGCATTGCCAGATACATGTCCGGTTCGAACCTGTCTTGAACCAAAAGTTTATTAGAAGTGACCCGGGTGTCAATCCTCGTCAGCTAGCCCCCAAATTCGAAGAAAACGAAGAGACGTGTTTATTTCGAATTTTTAAGACCATGCATTGGATTTTTAACCCGACTCTTCAATTTTTCCACTTAGTGGCGCACTAAGTGAAAAACGGTTGGTTTCCCAAGACGGGTTCTGACATTATGTGACGGGCAATGATAGCGCCGTAGAACTGTTTTTATCTCGAGGTAAAATTGTAAATGCTTTGACAAAAGCCGAGGCGTCTGGAATACAAACCGTCACCCTGGCGGCTATAAATACCAGGCTCCTGGACTTGTAAAACTTCACAATTCCTCCCCACGCCTAAGTTCTTTTCTTGTCATCCTGCCTTCTTCCTTTTCATATACTCCTCTTGATGGCAGATCACGACATCATCGAGATTGAGAGTGATGAAGAGGAAGTTGCCGAACAAGGGCCTCAAACGATTGAAGACCTGTCTCCCTTAAGGAAGAAACCCAAGGTTGACGAAGGATCTTCTAGTGGAACAAAGGTGAAGAATGTAGCAAGTTTCTTTCTTCCTTCAGTTCCTTTGACTCTCCCCGTTCATGCATCTCAGCAAGTTAGGCCTTTAACCTTGGAGAAGAATTCTTCTCAACTTTCTCCTTTTCCCTCCAATTCTCCCATCCTTTTGGGTGATCAACATTCTGGTCGGCAAGCGGTGACTATCCCTCGATCAGATGATTGCCATATTGGGTTGGCGAAGCAATCTTCTGATGGGAAGGTTGCACTTCCACCATCTGATGATCCTCCTCCCAAGATGGGTATATCAACGGGTTATGCACTGGGACAGGTAACAATTCTTCTCCCCTTTTGCTGACAATTATAGTTAGTACGACTAATTTTTGCAAAATGCAGGAGGTTGGAGGCTCCAGCGATCAGCCTTCTGCTGCTCCATCTCTTCCTTCCGGACAGACTCTTCTGGAGGAGAAGAATGCCCTGGAGAAGAAGACCGAGGAGATGGCCTTGAAGATTCTGCGTCTAGCAGAATGTCTTGATCGGTCCCGGGAAGAGGCGCACCATTTCCGTCGAGAGAGGGACCACGCTCAGCAACAGCGAGAACTCTCTGACTTGATTAGGGACAATAGTGTGTCTGTTGTTAGGGACGATGTAGATAGACTTAGGGTAGTTGCTAGTTCCCTGGGAGTAGCCAGTGTAGATCCCACTGACAACAACATGTCCCTTGGGGAACTTTGTAAACTTCTTTCGGAGCAAGTCGATGTTTTGATCGACTGTATCCCTTTTGTATGTAAAGAATGCAAGAAATAAAAGTTTCTTATTTCTCATGAATATTCTTCACATCTTCTGTGCGAAAATATGGCCATAAACTTTATGATCGCGACCACTCATACACAGGAAACTTTAGTTCTGCGATCAGAATCATGCTTCAAAAAAGCATCGCGACCTGCCCTGATACCGCGATCAGTTTTAGGGCCGCGGTCAGAACTGAATTGCGACCAGAGTTGGAACTTGGTCAGACTGTCACTCCGATTAGAATCGAAGTTTGGTCTAAAACATGGTTTCGATCTAACCATAACCCAATTAGAAACATTCCAGTACGTTAAAAATTGAGTTGCATGATTTTTTCGTAAAAAATGTTCAAAGCGTACAAAGAAGAAACATCTTCCGAAAAGTACTGAAAATTTTTCAGTCCTTTTGCACTTTCAGTTTCCGAAACAAAGAAGTCTTTTTGTTTCAGATCCAATGCCTGAACACTTTATCGGGTCCGCCAGAGGCAGTATCCATTATGGGAAATGAATAAAGCATTCAATGGAACGTTTGAAATGAAACGATTACTCACATTAATGCGCTGCCTTGGGTCTATAAAAAGAGCAGATGTCTTCTCAAAGAAGCCACACAGCCGAAAACCCTCATCGTTCCCGCCGCACAAAACCCTCATTTTCTTCAACCTTCGTCTTCCCAAGATCGCCAACTTTTCCTTTGATTCTCCACCAAAAAATGGCGTCCTAGAGCCGATCCATTCACCACTCTGAGGAGAGCCTAGTGGCGTTGGAGAAGGAGGAGATCCTTCCTCCGCGGTTGCTCATCAACTGGCGGCCCGCGGAGAAGGACCAAGAAACCCCAACGTCCAAGAGGGCGAGCTGGTGGTTTTTGAGGAGTACTTGCGCTGCGGGTTCCGATTCCCTGAGAGTCGGTTCCTCAAAGATGTCCTTGAGCACTATGGGTGGGAATTGATTAACCTCCACCCCAACGCGATGCTGATCCTTGCGGTGTTCCAGCATCTCTGTGAGGCGTTCGTCGGAGTATATCCCAGCGTGGATCTTTTCCGGCGATTCTACTTTTCGGCGTGGTCGAAGAGCACCAACGCCGCCGGATGCATCTACTTCCGGCTGAGGAACAAAAAGGAGTATCCCTCCCCACCCCTGCGAGACTCTGTGCACGGGTGGCACCAAAGGTGGTCCTACTGCTCTCCACCGTCTGAGAGCAGCCTGTGGTTTGAAAACTCGCGACCAGAGAAGTCGAGCGAGTTAGATGCTCCCCCGGCGATGAACTCGGAGCTTTCGAAGCATGCCGAGGTGATCCTTCACTTGGTCAATCAAGGGTTGACAGCTCGAGATGTCATCCGGCATGGGAGATTGGGTCCATGGCGGACAGCACCTTGGACTACAGTAAATGTATTTATTTCTTTGGCGCTGAGCTTTGCCATTCTTGAATTGCGCAAATTCTGACTTGAATTTGGGAACAGTCCTGCCTTCATCTGAAATTGAGAGGCGGACCAACTCCCTCCTTAGGGCCTACAATGCTGATGTAGAGGGCCCTAAGGGATCGCCTCGCCCACAGAGCCTGATTCACGCCGGCAACGACCTTAAACAGGAGCGCCGAAAGGTACACTCTTTATCTGGCCTCCATTTTTCAGGTCTTATGTATGTCCAGCGCTAAACAATTCCATCGGAAATGTGAATCAGCTCCTAGGAAGGTTTGCCGAGACGACTTTCCCAAGTGAAAACGTCGGCTCTCAGGGGAAGCCTATGGTGAAGAATGTGAAGAAGATCTCCCAAAGACCCAGGACAAAGAGTCCTGCCCCCAAGAAGGCCAGGCCAAATCCCGGGGAGGGGTCTTCACGGAGCATTCCTCCTACCGCAAAAAAGACGGAGGTAAGATATCACATCCCTTTTGTTTTACCAGGCGCAGATTGGAATCACTTCTTCGTCGTACAGGGAGAGGGGAGCGAGGAGGAAGAGGATGATGTTCCTCTGGTCCTTCGGAGGAGGAAGATCGCGGACCTCCCATCCGGCGATGCTCCAAGTTGCCCCGCAGAGACCACTGCTACCGAAGAGGTAGCCGTGGCAGATCCTGCAACCACGAAAAATCTTGGGATCGCGGATGACCTCCCAGTTCCTGAAGCCCCCGAGGCTTCAGGGTTGATTGTCTCCGCTTCCCTAGTCGAAAGGACGACCACGGTAAGGATTCCTTACGGTCATACTTTCTTCAATTCCTTCTGTATATTTTGACGAGTCAATGTTTATACAGGGAGAAGAGCTTCTCCCCGCGACTACCGCGAGTCCTAGGGAGGAAAATCCTCCTCCTCCGCGGACAGAGGGTGAGGTAGTTGAGCAAAGGCCGGCTGCGGTGGCTCCATCGACCCAGGAGTCGCCAAGGCCTTCGGATGTAGCCCCACCAGCCAGTACGGTAGCCCAGGTAAAGACCTTTCTATACATCTTTATTTTTTCTCTAGGAATATGCTCATAGCAGAACACTTCCAGGGGGGAGCTGCTTTGTTTGCCATGAGGAAGGCAAGAACCGACGATGGTTCTCCTTCCCAAGGGGAACCTTCCCAGAAATCCCAGGAGCGAATGGGATTTCAAATAAGGTAAGAACCTTGAACCGGCAATAATCTTAAATAAAAACTGCTCAAATTGCCTTTCTTGTCAGGCAAAGAAAGACGGTGCCCAGCCCTACAACCACCTCAGGAGGGGTTGAAGCCGCAGCTGGTACAGGAGCTTCCAACGAAGAACGCTCCACCCCTGTGGTCCAGGGAGTCGTCCAGACCGCAGGGGAAGAAATAAATGCAGGGACCCAGTCGCGACCGATGACTACTGGGGGTAGCGCCCAGCCGGCACTCCCACCAACTGTCCCTGTAGTAAGCACATCCGGGGCTCTGGCGAGGATCCCCGCTGGATTGGATGATGCTGTCTTACAAAAGTTTATGAAGGTATAATAAACCTCTGCTTTCGTGCCTGAATTGTACTTAGGACACCTTTGATCCTCTTCCTTTGCATCACAGGGGTTATCCTGGCTAACAGGCCAGTCGCATGCTGTGATGGCTAGTACAGAAGCCATTCAGAAAGAACGCGACAGCTTGCGCAGGTGAGGATCATTACCCTTTGGTTAGTATGGGTGCTTTTTGGTTGTGACTGCCTTGATTTCGCTGCAGAGAGGTTACCTTTTTGAAGAGAGAGGTGGCCAAAATGAGGCTCAATTCAGTCTCGATGTTTAAGAAACAAGAGACCGAAATCAACAAACTTCGATCAGAAAATGCTGGTAAGCCGATTCCTGATTAAGAAGACTTGAATCCATAACATGCAAATAATCTCCTCTCTCTGTACAGCGCAAGCAGGTCGAATTACACAGCTTAGTCGGGACAAGGGGATTCTTGAATCCTCGATTCGCCACACCGATCGGGCGATCAAAGAGCTGAGCCTCCTGGTCTTCGAAAAACTGAAGGCCGTGGCTGATCTTCTGAAAACCGATGTGGTAGAACCAAAGAAAGACAACCTCAGCTTAAGCGACTGGACATCGCTGCTCACTGCCCAGGCAGAATCACTGCTTGAGTATCTCCCTGGAGATGTACGGCGACGCGAAGAGGTGATCAGAACCAGGGTTCGATCAGCCGCAGCAGCCGTACTTAGCCGGGTTCGACTTCACCATGGCCCAGATGCAGATCTGAGCGAACTGGTGGGTCCGGTTGAGGTTGAGAGCGACGAGCTGCTCGATGCCGTCATGGAGGAGGTCAAGCCCTTTGTAGACAGGCTCCTGATTGAGCTGGGGATCGAATGATCCTTATTTTTGTATCCAAACAATTGTGTATAATACAATGTATGTAAAAAACCATTTTTGACAGAAAGTACATATTTTGCAATTTTATATTATGAGTTCCATACTATAAGCACATCCCCCCTAGCCCCCGCCTCTGCTTATGAATACTGAAGCCTTAGTGTTATAAGCAGAGGAGAAAACATAAGCATGACGACCAGGGGTGTGCGTTTTAAACCAACGATCAGGATCAATGTAACGTCTAATCTTATTGCGAACTGGTAGCCACTCAGATGACCAAGGACTTGCCAGATAGTCCCGTATGCGCTGAGAAACGGCTTATTTAGGAGTGACTTATCTGGAAGTAGTCATGAGATCGACCAGCGAATCCGATTAGATTGTTGTAATGATCTGACCGCCGGCGGTCAGCCCCCAGGTCGAATGCATATGATACGGGCTTAAAGAGAGAAACTCATTGTATGAAAGCAAGACATATTTTATTTTATGAAAAGATGCTAATTGAACAGGAAAAAAGGGATTGGAATACTTACACGTAAAACTTGCGAAGTTGATCGACGTTCCAACTATTGGACAAAATCCGACCATCCTCCATAGCTAATCGCGCCGATCCTGTTCGCGGCACTGAGACAACAGTATAAGGACCTTCCCATTTTGGGGAGAATTTGTTGCGATTAGACTGGTCTTGAATTTTTCGTAAAACCAAGTCGCCCACGTTGAGATCACGTGGTCGCACCTTTTTACTGTGATACCTGCGTAAAGCCTGCAAGTATGCCGCGGATTTAACCAGGGTGTGATCACGCCGTTCTTCTAAGAGGATGAGATCTTGCGCCCGTTGTTCGGACTGATTAACCTGTTCGAATTGATTTGTCCGAACAGAACCAATACTTACTTCCATAGGCAATACAGCCTCGGCCCCATAGACCAAATGGAAGGGCGTCTCACCGGTGGCTCGACTAGAAGTAGTCCGTAATGCCCATAGAACGGTATAGAGCTCATCTGCCCAAGCCCCCGAGCGGGTCTTAAGGCGATCAAAGACGCGCTTTTTAATGCCTTGCAGTATTTGCCCATTGGCTCGTTCTATGGCACCATTGCTTTGTGGATGTGCCACAGAAGCAAAGCACACCTTGATCCCAACCTGATCGCAGTATTCCAGGAAAAGACCGCTGGCGAACTGAGAACCATTGTCTGTGATGAGACGGTTTGGAACACCAAATCGTGCCACAATGCTCTTATGAAAGAACTTTTGAGCGGCTGATGCGGTAATATTTCATACGGGTTCGGCCTCAATCCACTTTGTAAATGTGTCAATGGATACGAACAGGAACTTGTACCCATTGACCGCTTGTGGCATAGGACCAACGATATCCATCCCCCAGATCGCGAATGGCCATGCGAGAGGAATGGTTTGCAACGCATAGGCAGGTTGATGAACTTGTCTTGCGTGGAACTGACACTGGGGACACGTCTTGACCATATGTTTGGCATCATCAAGTGCCGAAGGCCAGTAGAATCCTTGTCGAAAAGCCTTCCCGACCAGTGTCCGATATGACGCGTGCGCACCGCATACACCGTCATGTATTTCTTTCAAGAGGGATTTTCCTTCCTCCTGAGATATACAACGCATGAATACTCCTTGAGTACCCTTTCTGTACAGAATCCCATCTATGAGTTTGTACAGACGCGCTTTTCGAATTAACCTATCACTTTCGGTTTCGTCCTCGGGTAGGGTCCCATGTTCAAGATAGACCCTCAATGGATGAGTCCAATCTTGTTCCTGACCGAGGTTGGTAACGAAGGCTATGACCGGATCATCCTCGACCGAAGTCATGATCGAAGGACGGTCCAAGTGTTCAATGAACACTCCTGCCGGAGCGGATGAGCGTGAGGACTCAATTTTGGATAATTGGTTTGCGAGAATATTGTCCTTTCGCGGGATGTATTGGACTTCGAAATGACTGAAGTGTTTCTCCAATCTCCTCACTTCCCCCAGGTAATGAGCCATTGTCTCATCGGAGGTGCTGTACTCCTTGTTTACCTGGTTTACGACCAGTTGTGAGTCTCCCCTCACCACTAATCGACGGACTCCGAGGAACTTAGCTGCCCGGAGCCCTGCAAGAAGACCTTCATACTCTGCTGCATTATTAGTCGCAACAAAGTGTAGTTGAATGACATACTTAAGCTGTTCGCCCTAGGGCATAACTAAGACCACTCCAGCCCCCGAGTGTGGAAAACTACGGGAGCCGTCAAAGTACATTGTCCAGTAATCGGGGCACTCCAATTCCTCTGCCAACTGCACGGGTGGCTCAGGGTTGGTCCATTCGACCACAAAGCCGGCCAAAACCTGAGACTTAACCGCCGTGCGGGGCGTGAAATGAATCTTGAAGGCACCGAGTTCGACCGCCCATTTGGCGATTCGACCAGATTTCTCTGGGTTTCGGACAATATCCCCCAAAGGAAAAGAGGAGGGTACTGTGATCTTGTGCGCTTGAAAGTAATGTCGTAGCTTACGGGAAACCATCAGTAGTGCATAAAGTATCTTCTGGACCTCAGGGTAGCACTCCTTAGGACCATGAAGTACCTCGCTCACATAGTAGACGGGTTTATGTATTCCTTCCCTATCTGCGATCAGAACAGCGCTGACCGCGTGCGGTGTGGCCGCCAGGTAAAGAAGCAGTGGTTCTCCTTTGTCGGGAGACACCAACACTGGCGGACTGGATAGATATGTTTTTACCTCCTGAAATGCTTTTTCGGCCTCATCTGACCATGTAAAATTATGATGCTTCCGCAAGGCTTTGAAGAAAGGCAATCCCCTTTCGCCTAGTCGTGATATAAAATGACTTAAAGCTGCCATGCGACCAGCCAGGCGTTGAACATCCTTCATGGTTGAGGGCGATCTCATTTGTTCAATAGCCCTGATTTTCTCAGGATTAACTTCAATGCCCCTAGAACACACAAGAAAACCGAGGAGTTTTCCTGAAGAAACCCCGAAAGAACATTTCTCCGGGTTTAATTTTATTCCAAAGCGATTCAAATTACAGAAGGTTTCAGCGAGATCGTCCAAATGAGACAATCTTTTGGTACTTTTTACAACCAAATCGTCTACATATGCTTTGAGATTACGCCCTATCTGGGAAAGAAAGGTCTTTTGCATCAAGCGCTGGTACGTGGAACCTGCGTTCTTGAGACCGAACGGCATTCTGACATAGCAGTATGTGCCGAACGGGGTGATGAAGGCAGTCTTCTCTTCATCGTCTTCTGCCATGCTAATTTGATGATATCCTGAGTAAGCGTCCAGAAAACTCATCAGTTCGCAACCCGCAGTCGAGTCGACCAGCTGGTCGATGCGGGGAAGGGGAAAGTCAACCTTCGGACAGGCAGCGTTGAGGCTAGTGTAGTCGACGCACATGTGCCACTTGCCATTTGACTTGCGGACCATGACCGGATTGGCGAGCCATTCCGGGTGATCCACTTCGCGGATAAACCCGGCCTGTAGGAGTTTGTCCAACTCCTCTCGGATGGCTTCCTGTCGGTCAGCAGCAAAACGCCTGAGCTTTTGCTTTATTGGTCTTTGTCCAGGTCGAATTGCTAACCTGTGCTCAATTACTTCCCTTGGGACACCGGGTATGTCGGACGGTTTCCACGCAAACACGTCTGCGTTAGCCCGGAGCAAAGCAACGAGGTCGAGTTCCTATTTGTCATCCAAAGCTGATCCGACCCGAATTGTCTTGGATGGATCATCTGGGTACAAAGGAACTTGTTTGAGTTTTTCATCCGGTCGAGGAGCAGCTTTGATCGCATCGGCGGCGAAGGTGGCGACCTGAGCGTCCCGGAGGGGAAGTTGATCGACCATCTCCAAAGATAGCCGGTCGCACGTGAGTGCCACGTTGCGACTGCCTCAGACCGAGATGACACCTTTGGGGCCAGGCAATTTCCCGCACTGATAAGCATAGTGCGTTGTCATCATGAATTTAGCAAGAGTCGGCCTGCCAAAGATTGCATTATAAGCTGAGTCACAATCAATTACATCGAAAGTAACTAATTCTGTTCGGAAGTTGTCTGGTTCTCCCAGAGTGACCGGGAGGACCACTTGTCCCAATGGCATCATGGAGGGGCCTGGGATTATCCCATAAAACGGATGGATTATGGGCTTGATCTTCGAACGAGGAATTTGCATCTCGTCGAGTGCCTTGACCAATAAAAGATCAAGGGAACTTCCCCCGTCAATCAGGACCCTTTCGACTCTCGCGTTACTGATGATTGGGGTCATGACCAGAGGTAGTCTCAATGGTCGGGTTAGCCCCACAGGACAGTCAGCGCGATCGAACGTCAAAGGCATATCCGACCAACGGGGGTATTGAGGTTCACCAAGGGATGTCTCCTTTTGGAAATGAAAGAGGAAGAACCCCCGAAAATGACATTAACATGATTTTGAGGTACCTGGTAAGCCATTTCTTCGGCTCCGTCGACGTCCCTAATCCCGCATGCCTGCTCTTTGGGCGGTAAGGTTGGCATTGGCCCAACTCCTTGGTAGAAATCGTCCAATTGTTTCAACCAACTCCTGCAGTTTTTGAGGTCGTGGCCTGCGGAGTTGTGGAGTGGACACCACTTCTTGCCCTCATGCGGATTAGTGGATTTTTCTGGCTGGTCGGAATCCCGACTACCAGAGGCAGTTTTACTTTTAAATGAAGACTTATTACCTTTGGTCGAAGGTGGCTTCTCTGCGACTGCGACCTCGCGGTACTGTCCAGAGCGGTTCCTCTTCGACTTCTTTGACTTCCCACCTGGTGAAGACTCCGGCTTCTTGCTTAAATCTTCTTTCCTGGCGTCCTTGAAGCCTGGTTGGGGTGGTAGGTCCCCCTTGTCGACCATTCGGTTCCATTCGACCGCTTCGGCTGCATCGGAATATCGATCAGCCATGTCGAACAGATCGGCCACTGATCGAGGAGGGTGGAAAGCAAGTCCTCAGTGAATCTCCGGTATCGAACGGCATGCTTAAATGCCCTGATTACGGAGCCATCAGATATGTTCGGGATGGTATTCCTCACCCCGACAAACCTCTTGACAAACTGCCGAAGTGTTTCGGTTGAAGTTTGCCGCAGCCGATGTAGGTCGTCCTCCTTATCCGACTTTTGGTAACAATTTTGGAAATTGCTGAGGATGGCATCGCACAGCATTTCCCAATTGTAGATGGAACCCTCGGGCTGATTAAACAGCCAGGTTCTAGCCGGTCCTGCGAGGACTGTAGGCAGGTAGTTGGCCATGACCTTGTCATCGCCTCCCGCCGCTTGGATGGCAGTAATGTAGATCTGAAGGAACTCGGATGGGTTCTGAGTTCCATCAAACCTCTCAATGGCCCCTGGTCGAAACTTATCGGGCCAAACGACTGCTCGTAGGCCAAGCGAAAAGGCTTTACAACCAACGTAAGGACCGTGAATCGCCCTGTGGCTCTCGGTTGGGTCTCGAGCGACCTCACGCAATGGCGAGGTTACTCGTGGTCCCAAACGAGAGTGAACAGGAACTCGATCCCTACTACGAGAATCCTGCATTCGCCGGTATTTGTCCTGTCGGGACGGTACGGGCGGCGGGTAACTCCGCCGGCCGGAGCCAGAATGAGGACCATCCCGCTCACGGGAATGCGTTACCGAGCGGGAGGAGGCCGTTGGGGTCGCCTCGGACGTGACCTCATCCAGTCTCTCTGCCAGGATCCTAAAAAAGGCCGGTTTCTGCGCATCCGTGACCGTAGGAGGAAAATTACGCACGACTTCCGCGATAGATCGCAGTCGACCATGGGTACTTCTCCTAGGGGCACCAGGGGTTATCGTTTCTTCGTCCACCGGGAAACGCTCCAGTGGTAAAGAAGGGGTTTGGTCACGTTTTCGACCACGCGACCGTCGAGAAGAACTCGGGGCAGCATCGTAACGAGCCTGCGCATCTTGAAGAGCCTCTAGGGCAGTTCTGCGCAATTCGTTGTTTTGTTGCTCGAGATCTTGATCCTCCTTCTGTTTGCGATCTTGTTCTTCCCTGGCAGCCTGTTGATCGGGAGTTTCTTCCGATAGCGCAGCAAACTGCCTAGGGAGAGAGGTTGCCGATGGGGAAAACATTTCAGTTTGTTCCGAGTCGAACTCGAAATCAAAGAGGCGGTGAAGGTTATCAGGGTCGAACCTTCCTGGGCTAATTTCCGGGTCATCATCATATTTTCCCTCAGCGGGGTCGTATGACGGGCCGGATTCATCGCCTAGCACATTAAGAACCTCCGTGGGTTCTGACCTCGCGCCAGTTGCTCCCAGGTCGATTGACATGACCTGGAGAGACGATTTAACCTGTGGAAGATTCTGGCCTTCGAACTCCTCCATCGGAACAGGATCGCTTGGAGAAGGCATTGGTATATGGGCATAATCTTCGAGATCGAAATCGTTCTCGGAATCATATGCTCCAGCCATGTTTCAGCGAACCTCCGGATTTCAATTAGGACACCTTGAGAAAGGCCCCACGGTGGGCGCCAGCTGTCGACGATTCGGACTCGGAGTCCTCAGCCGAACTTATGCAAAATTTGTAATGGTGAGACCTTTCAAGATGACCCTCCGGGAAGGTATGTAGAACAATGGTGAACAGGAGCACAGAGAGATTTATACAGGTTCGGGCCTTCGATGGTGGGAGTAATAGCCCTACGTCCTGTTAGGATTTCACTATAGGTGTTAAAAGGTTACAGAAATAGTAGAAAAACTCCTTCACAGGCGAAGGATTTTTCCCATGTAGAGATACAGAATAAAGCCAAGGAGGCTTGTAGGAACTATCTAACTTGGGCCGTAGACTTGGCTGTTTTTAGTGGTTGAGATATGTTATGTCTCACTTGTATCAGAAGTCTTCTTCTTCCAAAATGGATTGAATGATCCCCTTCCTCGGACTTCTATGCCACCCTTTTATACTGGTCGAAAGGGTGCCATATGAAGAAACTGCATCAAACGGTTGGATGCGGTTTTAGGAGAACTGCTGTTAACTTCCATGGAGGTTATTAACACGTGTTAATCATGAATAACCGCATATATTAACCTCTGACGGTTGGTTTTCAACGTGGAGGAATCCTCGGGATGCTTTGAATATCCTGTTATATGAATAACCGAATGAACTCCAAGCACCCTGGTGGAGAATATTCTGACCGCGAAATGTGGGCTGACCGCACAACATCCCGGATATCCAGTTCGCGTATAGCATACGAACTTCTGACCGCGCAAATCTGTCGGCCTGATCGCACGAAGCCCGCGACCTGATCGCGTAAAGCTTGCGACCTCATGGCAATCCCCTTAGAATAGCTTGAGTTCGCAGTGCCAGATACATGTCCGGTTCGAACCTGTCTTGAACCAAAAGTTTATTAGAAGTGACCCGGGTGTCAATCCTCGTCAGACTTCGAAATGACTGAAGTGTTTTTCCAATCTCCTCACATCCCCCAGGTAATGAGCCATTGTCTCATCGGAGGTGCTGTACTCCTTGTTTACCTGGTTTACGACCAGCTGTGAGTCTCCCCTCACCACTAATCGACGGACTCTGAGGAATTTTGCTGCCCGGAGCCCTGCAAGAAGACCTTCATACTCTGCTGCGTTGTTGGTCGCAACAAAGTGTAGTCGGATGACATACTTAAGCTGTTTGCCCTGGGGCGTAACTAAGACCACTCCAGCCCCCGAGTGTTGAAAACTACGGGAACCGTCAAAGTACATTGTCCATTGATTGGCGCATTCCAGTTCCTCAGACACCTGCACGGGTGGCTCAGGGTTGGTCCATTCGACCACAAAGTCGGCCAAGATCTGAGACTTAACCGCCGTGCGGGGCGTGAAATGGACATCAGAAGCACCGAGTTCGACCGCCCATTTGGCGATTCGACCAGATTTCTCTGGATTTCGGACAATATCCCCCAGAGGAAAGGAGGAGGGTACTATGATCTTGTGAGCTTGGAAGTAATGTCATAGCTTACGGGAAGCCATCAGTAGTGCGTAAAGTACCTTCTGGACCTCATGGTATCGCTCCTTAGGACCATGAAGTACCTCGCTTACATAGCAGACGGGTCTGTGTATTCCTTCCCTATCCGCGATCAGGACAGCGCTGACTGCGTGCGGTGTGGCCGCCAAATAGAGAAGCAATGGTTCTCCTTTGTCGGGAGATACCAAAACTGGCGGACTGGATAAGTATGTCTTTACCTCCTGGAATGCTTTTTCAACCTCATCGGACTATGTGAAATTGTGATGCTTCCGCAAGGCTTTGAAGAAAGGCAATCCCCTTTCGCATAGTCGTGATATGAAACGACTTAAGGCCGCCATGCGACCAGCCAAGCGTTGAACATCTTTCATGGTCGAAGGCGACCTCATCTGTTCCATGACCCTGATTTTCTCAGGATTGACTTCAATGCCTCTGGACCAAACAAGGAAACCAAGAAGTTTTCCTGAAGAGACCCCGAAAGAGCATTTCTCCGGGTTCAACTTTATTCCAAAGCGATTCAAATTACAGAAGGTTTCAGTAAGATCGTCCAAATGAGACAATCTTTTAGTACTTTTTACAACCAAGTCGTCTACATATACTTCGAGATTACGCCCTATCTGGGAAAGAAAGGTCTTTTACATCAAGCGTTGGTACGTGGAACCTGCGTTCTTGAGACCGAAAGGCATTCTGACGCAGCAGTAGGTGCCGAATGGGGTGATGAAGGCAGTCTTCTCTTCATCTTTTTCTGCCATGCTAATTTGATGGTATCCTGAGTAAGCGTCCAGGAAGCTCATCAGTTCGCAACCCGCGGTTGAGTCGACCAGCTGGTCGATGCGGGGAAGGGGAAAGTCATCCTTCGGACAGGCACTGTTGAGCCTAGTGTAGTCGACGCACATACGCCACTTGCCATTTGACTTGCGGACCATGATCAGATTGGCGAGCCATTCCGGGTGATCGACCTCGCGAATAAACCCAGCTTTTAGGAGTTTGTCCAACTCCTCTCGGATGGCTTCCTGTCGGTCAACAGCAAAACGTCTGAGCTTTTGCTTTATTGGTCACTGACCAGGTCGAATTGCTAACCTATGCTCGATTACTTCCCTTGGGACACCGGACATGTCGGATGGTTTCCACGCAAACACATCTGCGTTAGCCTGGAGGAAAGTAATGAGCTCGAGTTCCTATTTGACATCCAGGCCTGATCCGACCCGATTTGTCTTGGATGGATCATCTGGGTACAATGGAACTAATTTGAGTTTCTCATCTGGTCGAGGAGTAGCCTTGATCGCGTCGGTGGCGACAGTGGCGACCTGAGCGTCCCGGAGGGGAAGCTGGTCGACCATCTCCAGAGATAGCTGGTCGCACGTTAGTGCCACGTTGCGACTGCCTCGGACCGAGATGACTCCTTTGGGGCCAGGCAATTTGCCGCACTGATAAGCATAGTGCGTTGCCATCATGAACTTAGCAAGAGTTGACCTGCCAAAGATTAGCCGAATCACAATCAATTACGTCAAAAGTAACCAATTCTGTTCGGAAGTTATCCAGTTCTCCCAGTGTGTCAGGGAGGATGATCCGTTTGAGACCTAGTCTTGGTTTTCGCACTAGACTCACCCAGATTCTAATATGCGGAATAACGGGATCTTACTCGGAAATACCGAAACCTAAAATAATTGCACAACTCTTTATTTCAAAGAGGGCTTTACACGTCGAACGTTAGACACACTTGTCTACGTCGAAGGAACTATAAGTGTCTAAAACTCAAATAAGTTCTATGACTCTTCGATTGAGTTCGATGATCTAAACTACACCTATTACAAGGTATTTATAGTCCAATCGTATGAGTACGTATCAGACTTAGAGACCTAAACATATTAGACTCATATAACTAATCCTAAAAAGATAAGCTTAGTCATACACATTAGGATCGGATTACAATTCCGAACAGGGAACGAATTCCTTTTCCTGGTCGCGAACCAATCCATGGTCGCGGACTCATCTAGGTCGCGAATCCTTTCCGAACACGGTTAAGGTCACGAAGCCGTATGCGATCAGGACTTGGTCGCGAAGCCGCATGCGATCAGGACTTAGAGATCCTCCTGGATCATGACTCCCTTGTTGAGAAGGAGCCAACCCCTGTTGCGACCTCTCGATCAAACTGGAGATGTGAAAATTGGGCTTGTCCATCTTATTTGGTGTACCACTTTGCCGCATGTGCTCGTTGATCTTTCCGACCGATTCGAAAAGTCTCCTTGGTGCCACTGCGGGTGGTAGTCACCTTCTTCTCCAGAATCACATCTTTACGTAGAGGTTCGTCTCGTTGATAGACCAAGTCTTCAACAGATGGTATTATAGTATCTGGCTCATCATCCAGCATTAAAGGCTCGAAGACTTTGAATCCTTCCCAAGGTCGCAAACCTTTCCAATGTCGCAAACTTTTTCGTGGTCGCAAATCCGTTGTGAACGCGACCTGAGATCCTCCTAGATCATGACTCCCCTGTTGAGAAGGAGCCAACACCCGTTGGTGACCAACTGTGAAGATGTAGAGAACGACTGGGAGTTTTTGAACGAACACACGATGAGCAATGCTACAATCGTCGGATCGAATGTATGGATAGGCGCTCATGGAGCTTGGCACCTCCATCATGGATTGTGGCCTTGGCCACTCGCGGATAGCCTTCCCCTTGTCGAGGTTGATACCATCACCGATCCCAAAGTTAGGATTGCGAAGTTTGAATAGTGGCGCCGTAGAGACAAGTTGCATGTCGTTTTCGACTAGCCGTTGTGGTGATCGACTATGTACCTTTGCGAATAGCGCGTTGTTTTCTTCCGGCAAGCTTGCTAAACAACCACCACTTTCCATACTCGATGCAGCACAATCCACTTGGCTAATTGGATGCATCACGCTCAGCACACACTTTGAGCATGCATTGACAATCCGTTTCGCCTGATTTGCTATCATCAAGTTCTTGGTGTCGACATGGTCATTTTTTCTGATGATAAATTTCGTCCCATCCTTTGTGAGGTCATATTCTTGAGCTCTTCGATGGTAATGGGCGTCACGATCGTACAAGAACGGACTTCCAAAAATCACTTGGCAAATATCGATGGGGATGACATCGCATTGAACCTCGTCGATGTAACGAGCAAATATTGCAAACTTTAGAGTACACTGACTCTTGATTTGCTGGTTCACGTCGGAAGTGAACCATCCCAGAGGATATGGTCGAGGATGATGAGTCGTCTGCAAACCAAGTCGTCGAACCAGCCCGGAGGAGACCAAATTCTTTTGGCTTCCGGGGTCAAAGATGGCTGCGACCACCTCGTGCTTCACCTGTATGTTAACAGTGAACAATTCCTCTGTCGGGTTGTGGTCAATTGATGAACCCGAACCTTTCTCCTTCGGCATTGCCATTAGAGACAAGGTCGTGTCCGCCTTTTCAACCGAATCCAACTGGATAATTTCCTCTGCGAGCGGAATAGAAGTAACCTTAGCTGTTCGTGTGCTTGGTTCATCCCTCCTTTTTCTTTCTGGACGCAGTTCAGGATGAAGTTTATAACACTTCTCTTTTGTGTGCCCAGCAACATGACAATGCTCACAAGTGTTACCCGTATCGTGGGTACCCTCCCCGGAGCTCGTCGTGGTTGAAATCTCCCTCAAGTTCTTGTCGTTGCGGGTCTTATTCTTCTTCTCAATCGCCAAAGCAGTCATACTCGCGGTCGAGATGTCTTGAACTCTGAACAGACTTAGCTCAGTACTGATCGATTTCTAAAGTCGAGATGTGTACTTCCGAAATACCTGAGGATCGGACAGTGAGATGCCGATGACCATTGCTTGTCGCCGAAACTCCATCGTATAGTCTTGGACAGTCTGGTTGTGCCGTTGATACAATCTGTGCCAACATTCCCATTTCTCCTCAAGGTAACCCATTGGATAAAATTCTTGTCGCGTAAGTCGTTTGAATTGACCCCACGCAAGATCGTCAGCTTCACCACTGGTGGCAAGGGCCTTCCACCATATCTTGGTGTGGTCCTTCATCTTCAAAGGTGCAAATTTGACCTTTTGAGCACTACTGACCCCTTTCAGGTCAAAGTAGGTCTCAAGCTGATCTATCCAAGAATCCAGCTTCTCGGCATCGATCACCCCATCATATATGGGTATATCAATCTTAGCGTCGACCTTAAAAGATCCGACAGCTAAGGAGGTGTTGGCGAGGTCGTCGGTCTTGTGGTTGCCTTCGTCTTCATCTTCGTCTGTCCTGCGCAAGTCTTCACCAGTCTTCGCACCCATACCCTTCCCTACTTCAGGAGGTACAATCATGGCCTGCTGCTTAATCCAAGTAAGCACCGTTTCCATGTCGGTGGAGAGCTTAGCCACTTGTTCGGCTAGGTTAGCTTGAACGGAGGTATTGCCAGACATTTTCGGAGATGCGGCTGTAGGAACCGTCAATTGATCGCCTGGAGTTTCGCTGGAGGTTTTGTAACCCTGGCGAGTCCTCACCATCCACAGGATAGGAAAGTTGCTCTGATACCAACTTGATCCGTTTGAGACCTAGTCTTGGTTTTCGCACTAGACTCACCCAGATTCTAATATGCGGAATAACGGGATCTTACTCGGAAATACCGAAACCCAAAATAATTGCACAACTCTTTATTTCAAAGAGGGCTTTACACGTCGAACGTTAGACACACTTGTCTACGTCGAAGGAACTATAAGTGTCTAAAACTCAAATAAGTTCTATGACTCTTCGATTGAGTTCGATGATCTAAACTAGACCTATTACAAGGTATTTATAGTCCAATCGTATGAGTACGTATCAGACTTAGAGACCTAAACGTATTAGACTCATATAACTAATCCTAAAAAGATAAGCTTAGTCATACACATTCGGATTGGATTACAATTCCGAACAGGGAACGAATTCCTTTTCCTGGTCGCGAACCAATCCATGGTCGCGGACTCATCCAGGTCACGAATCCTTTCCGAACACGGTTAAGGTCGCGAAGCCGTATGCGATCAGGACTTGGTCGCGAAGCCGCATGCGATCAGGACTTGGAGATCCTCCCGGATCAGAGGACCACCTGTCCCAACGGCATCATGGAGGGACCAGGGATTATCCCATAAAACGGATGGATTATGGGCTTAATCTTCGAACGAGGAATTTGCATCTCGTCGAGCGCCTTGACCAATAAAATGTCAAGGGAGCTCCCTCCGTCGATCAGGACCCTTTCAACTCTCGCATTACTGATGATCGGGGTAATGACCAGAGGGAGCCTCAATGGTCGTGTAAGCCCCGCAGGACAATCAGTGCGATCAAACGTCAAAGGTGTATTCGACCAACGGGGGTACTGAGGTTCACCAAGAGATGTCTTCGTTTGGTTAACCTCTCGATAAAAGGCCTTAAACTGCCTTTTGGAAACAAAAGAGGAGGAACCTCCGAAAATAAGATTAACGTGATTATGAGGTACCTGGTAAGACATCTCTTTGTCTCCGTCAGCGTCTCTAAGTCCGCATGTTTGTTCCTTAGCCGGTAAGGTCGGCATCGGTCCAACTCCCTGGTAGAAGTCATTCAACTGCTTCAACAAACTCCTGCAATTCTTGAGGTCGTGGCCTGCGGAGTTGTGGAGTAGACACCACTTCTTGCCTTCCAGCGGATTAGTCGACTTTTCTGGCTGGTCGGCAGTTTTATTCTTAAATGAAGGCCTGTTACCTTTGGTCGAAGGAGGCTTCTCTGCAACTGCGACCTCGCGGTACTGTCCAGAGCGGTTCCTCTTCAACTTCTCGCCCGACGAAGATTCCGGCTTCTTGCTTGAATCTTCTTTCCTAGTGTCCTTGAAACCTGGTTGAGGCGGTAGGTCACCTTTATCGACCATCCGGTTCCATTCGACTGCTTCGGCCGCATCGGAGTATCGATCAGCCATATCAAAGAGATCGGCCACTGATCGAGGAGGATGGATGAGCAAGTCTTCGGTAAATCTCCGATATCAAATGGCATGTTTAAATGCCCTAATAACGGAGCTGTCGGATATGTTCGGGATGGTATTTCTCACCCCGACAAACCCCTTGACAAACTGACGAAGGGTTTTGGTCGAAGTTTATCGTAGTCGATGGAGGTCGTCTTCTTTACCCGGCTTTTGATAACAAGTCTGGAAATTGCTGTGGATAGCGTCGCACAGCATTTTCCAATTGTAGATAGAACCTTCGGGCTGATTAAACAACCAGGTTCTAGCCGGTCCTTCAAGGACTGTAGGCAGGTAGTTGGCCATGACCCGGTCATCGCCTCCTGCCGCTTGGATGGCAGTGATATAGATTTGAAAGAACTCGGAGGGGTTCTGAGTTCCGTCAAACCTTTCTATGGCTCCTGGTCGAAACTTGTCAGGCCAAACGACCGCACGAAGGCCGGGCGAGAAAGCTTTACAACCAACGTAGGGACCGTGAACTGTCCTGTGACTTCCGACCGGATCACGAGCGACTTCACGCAATGGTGAAGTTATTCGTGGTCCTAAACGAGAGTGGACAGGGACTCGATCCTTACCACGAGAATCCTGTGCCCGCCTGGACTTGTCCTGGCGGGATGGTACAGGCGGCGGGTAACTTCGTCGACCAGAACCAGAGTGAGAACACTCTCGTTCGCGGGAATGTGTTACCGACCGGGAAGAGGCCGTTGGGGTCGCCTCAGATGCGACCTCATCCAACCTCTCCGCCAGGATTCTGGTGAAGGCCGGTTTCTGCGCATCCGTGACCGTAGGAGGGAAATTACGCATGACTTCCACGATAGATCGCAGTCGACCATGTGTACTCCTAGCGGCATCAGGTGTTACTGTTTCTTCGTCTACCGGGAAACGCTCCGGAGGCAAAGAAGGGGTCTGGTCGCGTCTGCGACCACGTGATCGTCGGGAAGAACTCGGAGCGGCATCGTAACGAGCCTGCGTATCTTGAAGAGCCTCTAGGGCCGTTCTGCGTAGTTCGTTGTTTTGTTGCTCGAGCTCTTGATCTTCCTTCTGTTTGCATTCCTGTTCTTCCCTAGCAGCTTATTGATCAGGAGTTTCCTCCGATAAGGCAGCGAACTGTCTAGGGAGAGAGGTCGCCGAGGGAGAGAACATCTCGGTTTGTTCCGAGTCGGACTCGAAATCAAAGAGACGGTGGAGGTTATCAGGGTCGAATCTCCCCGGGCTGATTTCCTGGTCGATATCATCCTTCCCCTCAGTGGGGTCGTATGACAGACCGGACTCACCCTCTAGCGCATTAAGAACCTCGGTGGGTTCTAACCTTGCGCTAGTCGCTCCCTGGTTGATGGGCATGACCTGGAGAGACGATTCGACCTCTGGAAGATTTTCGCCTCCAACTTCCTCCATCGGAACAGGATCGCTTGGAGAAGACATTGGAATGTGAGCATAATCCTCGAGATCGAAATTGTTCTCGGAATCATATACTCCAGCCATAGTTCAGCGAATCTCCGGATGAAAAATTAGCACGCCTTGAGAAAGGCCCCACGGTGGGCGCCAGCTGTCGACGATTCGGACTCGGGGTCCTTAGCCGAACTTATGCAAAATTTGTAAGTAGTGAGACCTTTCAGGGTGTCCCTCCGGGACGGTATGTAGAATTATGTAGAACTAGAGCACAGAGAAGTTTATACAGGTTCGGGCCCTCGATGGTGGGAGTAACAGCCCTACGTCTTGTTGGGATTTCACTATGTGTAGTAAAAGAGTTACAAAGTGACGGGAAAAGATCTTCACAAGCGAAGATTTTCCCTATATAATTATACAAAATGAAGCCCAGAAGGCTTATGGAAGCTATCTAGTCTAGTCTATTGTCTTGGTTGTTTGATTCTTTGGGTGAGATGTGTTGTATCTCGTGATCCTTCGATCCTCCCATCTCATGTTTGATGCACCTGCTACCCTTTTATACTGACCGAAAGGGCGCCAAGTCGTAACGGCATCAAATGGTTGCTTGGATGTGGTTTAGAGAACCGCTCTTAACTCCCACACAGGTTTAACACGTGTTATTCGTGGATAACCGCACGTATTAACCTCCTGACGGTTGATCTCCTACGTGGAAGAATCTTCGGGATACTTGGGATATTCCTGCTACAAGGACAGATGAGTCCCACGTCCCCTGGTCGAAAGAGTTCTGACCGCGCGATGTCGACTAACCGCGCAACATCTTCAGCCTTTTGTCCACGCACAGCATACGAACTCCTGACCGCGCACTAGCTGCGATCTGATCGCGTAAAGCCTGCAACCTCGGGCTGGCAATTCTTAGAATGACTTGAGTCTGCACCGCCAGGCACGTGTCTGGCTCGAATCTATCCTGAACCAGTCGTGCACTTATTTGAACTGACTCGGGTGTCAATCCTCGTCAGGTTGTTACTCTAATGACAATTTTAAAATTTTATCTGAAAACCCAAGTACCTTGTAAGTAGTAGATTAAATATCAGAGGTTTACCACTAGACGCGCGGATGCAATAACACAGCAATGGAAGAAGAGTTTATGTGCAGCAGTAGTAGTCGCGCCTCTACAGTAGTTCACACGTTCGGGGAAGGAGCACCGCGTGTTCGTGTACTAGCACCAGCACACGCGGCTAGGATTTATCTTGTAGATGGTGGTGGCAGCCAAAAAATCAAGTATTTTGTATGCCCACCTCACCTCCTTTTATAAGGCCTTGCAGATAAGTCATACTCAAATGCGAATCATAATCCCAATAGTAAACCCATTACCAACAGGGGACCCGTTTCGGATCTCATCCGAACTAATACTCCAACTTGTTAAGTGTGTGACCCTGTAGGTTTGTGTATATTTGGCATCGATCGGAAACAACTTCCCGAATCACAAGCCATAAGTTGTTCTTAGCAAGACATTATGACTACCCGCATATACATGAAGATCATATCCGACGGACCAATACAACTTATCATGGATTATCTCTTTGCCTCACGATACCAAATCGAACTCAAGGTGAGAAACGTGTCATTCTTGAATAGCTCGGTCCTTTCTCAATCTTGTAATGGACTAAACCTTTTTCATAGTTGACTCTCAACTATATTTAGCACGACTATACACTTTCTTAGTCCAATTACACCGAGGGACCCAGAGATATCTTTCTCAAGATATGAGAGCAGCAAATTCCATCTTGACCATCCATTTTCAACCAAATGGTTTATAACATATCTGTATGTCACCTTTATGACTACTCCGTTAAGAGCATCGGTCGATGACACCAAGGTATGCTACTACGCATACATGAAACTGTGATGATCTCAGGTCTAAAGATAAAACAAAATAACTGTTAGAAACAAATTGATGACACATAAAATCTCAACAGTGTCTCAAGTTGGGTCAATCCAACCAACATGTGTCCACGACATTGACTTGATATCTCATATCCATGGTTCGTGAAACTTGACTATCAATCAATATTCTTGTTGACTTATCTTGCATTATTATTCCATGTAATGCTGATAGTTAGGGATGTTTAGAATATGTATCACTGATAATACCGTAAGTAAATTGAGACAATTCATATATCATTATAAAGAGTTCCATGAACAAGTTACATACTTATTGATCGATAAAAATGATACTTTATTCAGGGAATACAATAAGAATTCATAAATAATCATGATACAACCATCTCTATGATTGCCTTTAGGGCATATCTCTATCAATTTCCCACTTACACTAGAGTCAATCATATAGGTATCGAATACCTATTACTCTAGTGTGCGCCTCATGCTTTGGTTGTGGAAAAGGTTTTGTTAAAGGATCTGCCACATTAAAGTTTGTATTCACTTTGCATATTTTTACATCACCTCTATTGATAAACTCTCGAATAAGGTGATATCATCGAAGTATATGCTTGGACTTTTGATGTGACCTTGGTTCCTTAGTGTGAGCGATGGCTCCACTATTATCACAATAGAGATCCATCGGACTAACAATACTAGGAACCACACCAAGTTCGGAGATGAACTTTCTTATCCAAACTGCTTCCTTTGCTGCTTCAAAAGTAACTATGTACTCGGCTTCTGTTGTAGAATCAACGGTCGTCTCTTGCTTAGAACTCTTCCAACTCACAGCTCCTTCATTGAGACAAAACACAAACCCAGATTGCAATCGGTAATCATCCTTGTCGGTTTGGAAGTTAGCATCAGTGTAACCATCTACAATGAGTTCTTCCTTCCCTCCATAAACCAGGAACACATCCTTAATTCTTTTCAAGTACTTCAGGATGTTTTTAATAGCTATCCAGTGACTTTCACCCGGATTTGATTGGTATCGACTCGTAGAACTTAGAGCATAAGAAACATCTGGGTGTGTACAAAGCATGGCATACATGATAGAATCAATAGCCGAAGCGTATAGAATCTTACTCATTCGGTTTGGCTCATCAGATATCATAGGATATTTACTCTTGCTAAGATTAATGCCATGTGAGATAGGTAAGAAACCTCTCTTGGAGTTTTGCATGTTGAACCGATTCAACACATTGTCAATGTATGTATTTTGGCTTAATCCAATTATCCGTTTAGATCTATTTCTATAGATCTTAATACCCAGTATGTATGCTGCTTCACTCAAATCTTTCATAGAGAAATTATTTCTCAAAGAAGACTTAACAGATTTAAACATGAGAAAGTCATTTCTGATCAGTAGTATGCCATATACATACAAAACCAGAAACGCATGTGCGCTCCCACTAACCTTCTTGTAAACACAAGGTTCATCTTCATTTTTTATGAAGCCAAATTATTTGAATGTCTCATCAAAACGAATATTCTAACTCCAAGATGCTTGCTTTAATCCATAAATGGATTTTTGAAGCTTGCATACTTTCCTAGCATTTTGTGGATGAGTAAAACCTTCGGGCTGTGTCATGTACACATCCTCACTGTGATTTTCATTGAGGAAAGTTGTTTTAACATACATTTGCCATATCTCATAATCATGGTAGGCAGCAATTGCCAGGATGATCTGAATTGACTTTATCATGGAGATAGGTGATCGCGAAATTTTTATCATAATCAATTCCTTGAATTTGTTTGAAACTTTCGCAACCAATTGTGCCTTATGAATATGAACATTTCCATTCATGTCAATCTTTTTCTTAAAGACCCATTTACACTCGATGGGTTTGACACCATTAGGTAAGTCAACCAAGCTCCAAACTTGATGAGTATACATGGAGTCTATTTCATATCTCATGGCTCCAAGACATTTCTCAGAGTCTGGGATCATTATTGCTTCCTCATAAATCTTGGGTTCATCATTGTCTAACAATAATATGTTCGTTGTTTTGTAGTAAGGAACATGTACCTCTCAGGTACATTACGGACCCTTTCAGACCTACACGGGGCTGGTGTTCCCATAACCGTTTCTTGAACATTTTGTGGATCTTCTTGAAACTCAGTGGGAGTTGAAACATTTTCTAATGGTTCTTGAATTTCTTCAAGTCACACTGTACTCCCACTAATTTCTTTTGTGAAAAACTCTTTCTCAAGAAATATACCATTACGAGCAACAAACACTTTGTTCTCATCCTTCTTATAGAAGTAGTATCCTTTCATTTCCTTGGGATACCCCATGAAGAAGCACTTGTCTGATTTGGGAGTGAGTTTGTCAAACATCAAACGTTTTATGTATTCCTTACAACCCCAAATCTTGAGAAAAGACAAACTAGGTCGCTTCCTTGTCCATATCTCATATGGTGTCATCTCTACAGCTTTTGACGGAGCCCTATTTAATTTGAACACAACAGTTTCTAGAGCATATCTCCAAAAAGATAATGGAAGATTGACTTGGCTCATTATTGATCGAACCATGTCCAACAAGGTTCGATTTCGTCGTTCAGACACACCATTCCATTGAGGTATCCCTATCAACGATTGGAACCAAGGGTCCCTCTGCCGAGCTTATGCAGAGAAGAGAGTGAGGAAAAATGGAGCCAATCAGACAAGTCCTCAAGATGTTTAAGGTATTAATGAATCTAAGGACACAGGAGCAGGGTTTATCCAGGTTCAGGCCCCTTTAAGCTGGGTAATAGCCCTACGTCATGTGAGATTAATTATGTGAAAAAAAGGTTATAAAGAGGTTGTTTACAGTAAGTAGCTAGCTAATCCTATTTGATGAGTCTAGTCTTCTCTCTCTGTCGATCCGTCGTCCCTTGATCCTCCCTTTGAAGGACATTTTGTACTTGTCGAAGAGGTTGCCGGTTGTTCTCCTAAAGGCGTGCCCCACGATCTCCCTTAACTGCCCAGAGGTGGGGGTAGTGAGGTCGTGGATAGCGGTTTCCGTGAATCAAGGGTGCGTGGCGGTTTGGTGAGTCTTGACTGGGTCGTAGTAAAACCGCCTCACCGTCTCGACCTCATTCGACGGTTACCTTGTCAGGGGCTCATGATTGCCTTGGGGTCAATCATAAGGACCAAAGTGAAGTAACATTTTTAGTAATGAGATTAGTTCTTGTATCTGTGAGAGTGAGGACTGCAGGAATTGTCTCCGCGACCTTGTCGCTCTTAGATACAGCATAAGACATAAGCTCCGTGATAACAGATGTCTTGAATTTTGTGTGAATTAGGTATGCTTTTTTGGTTATATCCAGAATGCCCTTGCATTACCATGGTCACAAGTGACTACACAGAGTTGGTGTGACCTTTGAGGCCTAAAAGAGTAACTAATAATCCTCGTCAGCTAGCCCTCGAATTTGAAGTGACAAAAAGGCTTATACAACAGTGTGTCACTTCGAATTCATAACAGTGCCCCGTCGTTTTGAATCGCTATGCTATGTTGCACTGGCGGTAGCTGCGATGCACTTTGGGGAGAGAGCTGCAGGCACTAGGGAAGATTTTGAGACTTTTGCCTCAGGCCCGAGGCCCGGGAAGCCAAAGTGTCGCCTGAGGAGTCTATAAATAGTTGCTCACTTGTGGTGGAAACTTCAACTCCTTCTTCAGAAATTTTTCTAAGTCAAAAAACTTTCTTAACTTCTTCGCCTTTGTTCTAATGGCATCTCCTAGCCGAGAGTGTTTCAACAAAGCGGATGAGATTGAGTTTATTGGCCTTGAAGAGGTAATGCTCTCTTGGTAGTGTAAGTTTCTTTGTAGAATGTGGCTTTTCCTAAGGTTCCTTGCCTTATGCAGTCGCTTGAGCGTTTGACTTCTTCAAGAAAACGAGTTGGGGATGATCTCAGGTCATCTGGTGGATCTCCATCGAAAAGGCTAATGTCTGATGCGTACCAGGCTTCATCCCGAGCATTCCCATCCAGGGCCAAACAAGCTTCGCATCATCCTTCCTTCTCAACGAGGGATGAGGAAGCTCTAGGCCCTGATGTGGCTCTGGCGCCGCCTACGGCCACACAAGTTTTTTTATCATCCTCGTCTCTCAACAGAAGATGAAATTTCTTCGCCCTTGTCCTCCTCGGTAAGGATCTTCTAACCTTTTAGGCTCGCCATGATTGGTAGGTTCTTTTTTCCTTGAAGTAAGTTAATGGTGTTTGAACAGAGCTGTGATTCTCGGGAAGAGCTGGACAAGGTGAAGGCCGAGCTTCGAGCCCTCCAAGGGGAGCACAAACTCCTTGGGGAGAAGTATGCTCGGCGGGGGGCTCGACTTGGATGACTTCTTCAAGCGTGTCAAGCACTTGAAGGCAAGTTTTGACTGGGCCAAGGAGATTGCAAAGCTTGCTCAACAAAGGGAGCAGCTTGTGCTCGAGGAGAAGCACGCCATGGATGTAACCATCACTGGCTGTGGTCTCACTATGAAGGATATCCTCGCAAGACTGAGGGAGGTTGCGGGGTCTCTCGAGGCATATGTGGTTGACCCTAAGAAGGACAACTTGTAGCTGGAGGAGTCCTGTGTCTTGACTGCCAGCCAAACTGACTTCGTTTTAGATGTAGTTAGGTCTAAGGCCAATCCTTAGTTAGGCCTTTTGTATTTCTTTTTATGTAAATGAAAAAAAAATTAATAAAGGAAGTTAATTTTCCTTATGCTGAATTTTCATGAATGTCGTCTAATATTCTTTTAGACTATTGTGTTATCTCTTTCCTTGGTTTTTGGCTACTATAGATGGGTATGCGCATCGTGCGCGATCACAGAATGACTATCGCGATCATGGAAAGGTAAGTGCGCTACACGCGATCACGGAATGACTTCGCGATCTGGGTTGTTGCTAATAACAAACCCTTTATGTTATAATCTGTTTAACCTCAAATCCATGCTTCTGTTTCACTACTCTGAATTGGATATTGTTCGGGAAAACATGTTTTTGTTGGGCAATGCTCATAGACCAGGCATGCTACCATGTGGGTGGGATGCCGGGTCGCGTCAACTTATTATATGCTTAAACATATTACTCTTGAATTTAGTTAATTTAGATCATCCTGCATTATGTCTTGATTCTTGCTGAGTACTTTTGTACTCACCCTTGCTATGCAAATTCTTGGTAGACTTAGAATTTTTGAACGAAGGAGAATTTTCTGAAGAAAATATCGGAGGAGTGGAGCTGACTCAAGACCCCGAAGATCCGGAGATGGACATCTACAATTACGATCCTACTTACTTTGGATCTGAAGACGAAGATTTCAGAAAGGTACCGCATAACTAGTTCCTTTTACTAGTAAGAAGTATAGTTTTTTGTAAAAACTGATGTTTTGTAATATGGGTTGTTTCTTATAACAAACCCTGATGTTATAACCTATTTAACCTGAAATCCATGCTTCTGTTTCGCTACTCTGATTTGGACATTATTCGGGAAAACGTGTTTTTGTCGGATAATGTTCACAGACCAGGCATGCTACCACGTGGGTGGGATACCGGGTCCACATCACCATTTGTGGAATTCAACATTAATGTTGTGTTTGTAGGCAACTGGTGATTGGACAAAGTGTCAAAAATAAAGATGAGTTTATGGAACAGCCGTCCTCCCTAACATCTCCAACCATGAGGTGCCCCCACTTCTCCTTTCTTATGTATTAGGGATTAGAGATTGAAAACTCCTATGCGCGACATATATGAAAATATATTTGTGGCATTCAATAGTAATTGGAGAGGAGGTTGTAGTTTACAACAATTTAGTAATGTATGTGATAATTTGCCAAAAAAACAAGTTTGAATTTGCAATTTTTTAATGTAGGCATAGTTATTGTGAAATTTTTTCAATATTAACTTTTCTATTAATGTTGTTGATGAGTAACGGGGTCCCGATCTTCCGACAGGTAGGGGATAGTTCGATTGGTGGAGACTTGACGTTGACGATCCGACTTTCGACCAGAACCGATCTAGGCCTGCAATCGCTACACCACTGCTCCGTTCGTTATCAACCGTACCGAGGCGCGGTTGACCTAGCCATGAAGGCCTGTTCCTGCAAGTGAATCGAAGAACATGTGCAAGAACACAGAAGAAGAAATCTCGAATTGCAAGTATGTATTAAGATCATGAAGTGTTGGGGTTCCATAAACCGAAAGACGTCGAACTGCGACAGCAGAAAATTCTAAGCAAAACCCGAGTCTAACAATGATGGCTACGAGGTTTTAATATGCGAGAGGGGTGGCGTCTAGGGTTTGGGGCGCACCCCCCCCCACGCGGGATACACCGGCCGAGGCCCAATAGACAGGTCACGCAGCACCGCACGGCCCAACAGAATCTGGTCTCCACTTGTTTCGACGATTGTGATTGACTCAGAAGGATTTTGGATGTGGGACTAGATCCGTTGGAAAGGTCTCGTCGAGGGCTTCTTCGTAATGTACTTGATCACCACAAAAGGAGTTCGTATGCATCTGCTATGCCCGTTTGAAGACAGGCTGCTCTACCGTGGCCGACCCGGACTCCAGCTCGCGGTAGACTTGATTCCCGACCCGTCTTGGCGCAAAGTGACACCCTCGCTGATCAAGACCATGATTCCTGAGCACAATCACAATATTATTAGGTAGTAACTCGCTCTTATCAATATTCTCTCGTGTACTAAGAAACGAGCTCACCTGGTGATTTAGTTGACGTGCACGTGCCCTTGTTATTGGTCCTTGCACAACGGGTGTTGGAAGAATGGACGCATCGTTAGGGGTGCTGTCCTCATCATCCTCCCCTTCTTGAATTTGAGTCGTCCTCGACTCAAGCTCATCTTCTTCTCCCAAATATGGCCGCAAATCTGAAATGTTAAAAGTGGGGCTAACCCCGAAATCTGCAGGCAACTCAAGTTTGTAGGCATTATCATTTATTCGCTCTAACACCTTAAATGGACCATCCACACGAGGCATTAATTTTGACTTTCTTAACTCAGAAAAATGCTCTTTACGTAAGTGTAGCCATACAAGATCTCCAGGAGTAAATATCAATTCCTTTCTACCATGACTACCAGCAATGCGATATTTTTCATTCATTCGCTCAATATTTTCTTTTGTTGTTTCATGTAGTTTTAAAATAAATTCAGCACGTTTCTTAGCATCAAGATTGACCTTTTCAGATGATGGAAGAAGCAATAGGTCAATAGGAGCATGAGGGTTGAAACCATACACTACCTGGAAAGGACTTACCTTGGTAGTCGAGTGTAGCACACGGTTGTAGGCAAACTCCACATGAAGAAGGCACTCCTCCCACATCTTTAAGTTCTTCAAAACAGCTCGCAACATTGTGGACAAGATGCGATTTACCACCTCCGTTTGGCCATCAGTTTGGGGATGACAAGTAGTAGAAAACAGTAACTTCGTCCCCAATTTATTCCATAATGTCCTCCAGAAATGACTCAAAATTTTGTGTCGCGATCTGAAACAATAGTTGAAGGCATACCATGCAAACGAACAATTTCTTTGAAAAATAAGGCGGCAATGTGAGTGGCATCATCACTTTTGTGGCAATGAATAAAACGTGCCATCTTGGAGAATCGATCCACAACAACAAATAAACTATCCCTCCCCCTCTTTGTCCTAGGCAAACCTAGAACAAAATCCATTGAGATATCCTCCCACGGGACACTAGGAGTAGGAAGAGGCATATACAAACCGTGTGAATTTAACCGTGACTTTGCCCTTTGACACGTGGTGCAGCGTGGCACGAAGCGCTCAACATCACGCCTCATCTTTGGCCAATAGAAGTGCGTGGCCAAAACATCCTCTGTCTTTTTTACACCAAAATGTCCCATCAGCCCTCCTCCATGAGCTTCCTGCAACAACAAAAGACGAACGGATCCAACTGGAATGCATAGGCGGTTAGCTCGAAACAAGAACCCATCATTGAGTACAAATTTATTCCAAGCCCTCCCATCCTTGCAATTAATCGAAGCATCTTTGAAATCAGCATCTTGAGCATATTGTTCTTTAATAGTTTTGTTGGGGGAACTCTCAGGGACCCCACGAAGTCCTGAAAAGCCCCCCCGGTGAGACCCGGAGCATCACCGGGCCCGCGGTAAGACCCGGAGTATCACCGGGCCCCCGGTGAGATACCGGGCCCCCGGTGAGATCCGGAGGGTCATCGAACACCCGGTGAGACCCGGAGCATCACCAGGCCCCGGTGAGTCTCGAAGGGCCTCCGGGCCCCCGGTGGCGTTCGGATCCTTGGAAGGGCGGCTGCTGACCCGAGAAGCCTCTGGGAAGCCAGCGAGGACATGTGTCAAGCATCCGAGCCGTCCCCTTAGCCAAAGGACATCTGCGCCCTTCGATCCAACGGTCGCAGCGAGGGCTTTTTGGTCTTTTGTATTTCTTAGGGGCTATATATAGCCCTATTGTACCTCTTTTCAGGGGATTCGAACTCATTTGAATTAACACAAAACATTAGGCTCTCTTGGAGACCTCTCCCCGAGAGCATACCTCCCCAGCGGACTCGCGTCCGGAGAGAGCCAACAGGACTAGGGACCCCACTGGGACCCGAACCTGTATAAACCACTGTGTCAATTTCTGTGTTGCCCGGCGGGAGAAGACCAGTAACTCGGTCAGCTCGCGCCGTTGTACTCGTACTGCGCACGTCCGAACTTGCCGGGGTATCCGTAATACAACGACAGTTGGCGCTGACCGTGGGGACTTCGCGACGAATCGCCATGGCTCCCCCAAGAACCAGAGCTCAAGCCCTCCCATCTCCCGATGGTGCTGGTCCTAGTAACCCAGCTCCGCCTCCGCGAGATGATGCCTCCATGACCCTGCCGCCCGGGGGCGCCCGGGGGGAGGAACTGCCTCCTCCACCCGCGGCCCCCGGCAGGAGGGTCCCTGTTTCCGACCCGGTGACCACCACCGAGCTTGCGGGGCCTAGTGCGCCCCAACTCTCCGTCCCAGTCTCCGGAGATCCTCTGCTGGGGGCTTTCATCCAGGGCCAGCTTCGCACCCAGCACACCCTGGAGGAGCTCCTGCGCGTCCTGGCGCCACCCCCGGCTCCCGTCTACCCGCCCTCATATCCGTTTATGGGGGCACCGCCCCAATTCTTCATGGGGCACCCCACTTTTTTCGGGCCGGGGATGTTCCCCGCTCCTGGAGGTGCGCCCAAGCCATATCCAGTCCCGGGAATGCTTCCCACGCTGGGGGGTCAACTCGTCCCCGAGTCCTCTCCTGCCTCAGGGAGTCACCCGGCCCCGGGCCCGAAACCCCTGCGAGCGGCTACCGACGCCCCGGGGGCCTCCCTCGCGCAGGAGACAACCTCCACACCTGGGCCCGAGAGCCTTCGGGGGCCGACTCTCAAAGCCGGTGCGACGCCTGCTCCCGCGAACACCCCGAAGACTCAAACCGCGACCGCTCCCGCCGCCGCCCTGAGCGCGGACCCGGCGCCTGGCCCGGTCCGCGCACCGGCGGCGTCTACTGGGACGATGGTGAACGCTCATCAGCTCCCTCCCCCTCTGGGGCCGCCCCCGCGGGCGCCCCCGCGGGCGCCCCCGGCGGATCAGACCCACTTCACTAGGGAGGAGGTTGAGCGAATGCGTACCGCCAAGTCTGGGGAAACCACATCCCGCCATCGGTCAGGACTCCCCCGAACCCGCGGGCGCGTGGAGACGCGCTCCCAACTTGCCCGGGGAAAGAGACCGTTTAAGGAGGCTGCTACCATCCCCGCGGAATACCTCGAGGCTCAAGAGGTCAGCTCAACCAACCCCGAGGAAAAGAGGCGATACCGTCACACCGGTGGACCGCTGGCACCCCTCCCAGACTCCGACAATGAGCATGCGTCCCCGGCGAGAGAAGACAGCGACCATGGATCCCCCAAGGAAATTGAGGGGGCCAATCAGCCGCTGTGTAGTGGCCTCCGCCGCATCCGCTGGCCACGGCCTTACCGCCCACCGCACATCGAGCATTACAACGGTGAGGCCGATCCTTACAAGTTTGTGCAGGTGTACTCCACGGCCATCTCGGCGGCTGGGGGGGACGAGACAGTGCAATGCAATGTCTTCCCCCTCTACCTCACGGGCATCGCCCGCTCATGGTTCTACAACCTGAGAGCTGGGTCCGTCAAGTCCTTCGCGCAGTTGAAGCTCGAATTTTGCGCGAACTTCCAGGGGAACTATGTACACCCCTTAGACTCGTCCCAGCTCTACACCGTCCGGCAAAGGACGGGGGAGACTATCCGCAGCTTCTTTAAGCGCTTCGCTTAGGTGAAGAGCAAAGTGGCACATGTCTCTGACTCCACAGTCATCGAAGAGTGTAAGAGCGGGATACTCCCCGGGGAGCTCCACCGGAGGCTTTCTCGGAGCTGCCCCACCTCCGTCGATGAGCTCTTCACTGTACTTGAGAAGTACGCTCGCGCGGAGGAGGACGATCTTTGGAAGAAGAACCAGGGGGCTCCTGCCCCCGCTGGCCGGGAGGCTAGGGATCCCCCCAACAAGAGTCCCCGAAGAAACTATTGCAGCGAGCCACGGCCTCGGGACGCTTTCATCCTCGAGGGCGGAGGTGGCTCGCGCGACGGCGGCAAAGGCAGTCGCGCTCCCCCTAAGTCAAAAGGCTATGGGGGGGGATAGTCCTCCCGCGGGCGCGAGGGCCACTCCAAGGAAGGCAAAGAGGGCACAGCCAATGTGTGATGTGCCTCCCACAAGTCAAGTACCCACGCTACTCGAGAATGCCATCAGCTTTTACAGCACTTTGCGGCTTTTCTCGACTAGCGCGGCCAAGGGGGAGGGGGCCCTGCCTCCTTGCCTCCCTCGATGGCCTTGCCAGCACTTCCTGCTCCCGCGGGCGAGCAGCAAAGACAGACGCAAGAAGGGGGCTCAGCCTAGGAGCTCCCCTTCCAAACCTCCCAAAGGCGTGTAAACGTCATTACGGGGGGATGCTCATCGTCTTGGCTACAGTCTACAACTGCCAATTAGCGCGCATCCTCGTCGACGGTGGAAGCTCCACCGATATCTTATACCTGAAGGCGTTCAGGGAGATGCAAGTCGACGAGAAGCTGCTGCAGCCCGCACTCGGGCCGCTGCAAGGCTTCGTTCCTGGGAAGACCATCCACCCGGTGGGGAAGGTCGACCTACCGATGACCTTCAGCACCCTGGAAAACTACCGGACGGAGATGGTCCGGTTTGATGTTGTGGACCTCCCCTCTTCATACAACGCCATTATGGGGAGGACCATGATCAACCATCTAGGGGCGGCAATTCACCAGAACTACCTCTGCGTGAAGATCCCTGGGCCTCATGGTGCGATCACCGTTCGAGGCGACCAGAACGTGGCCCGCGCTCTATACGAGCACGCCACCGCTGCCATTGGAAACGTCAACATGATCAAGACTTCGGGGGAAGAGACCCCCCCCCCCCCAGCCTAATACTGCCCTGGCCGCTTCTTCCGGAAGGCCACTCCCGAGGCCACACCCCGAGGGGGACCTCCGGAAAGTTCAACTGTCCTCAGGAGATGAAGAGAGGACCGTCAGGATCGGAGCAGACCTCCCCGAGGAACACGTGGAGCAACTCGCGGCCTTCCTCCGCGAAAACTCAAACGTTTTCGCGTGGGAACCCTCGGACATGCAAGGCGTCTCCCGAGATGTCATCGAGCATAAGCTCGCAGTGACTCCCGGCCGCCCCCCGGTCAAACAAAAGTTGAGGAAGCTATCCCTTGAACGCCAAGACGCGGTGTCGTGGCGGTGTCTGGTGCGAGGGTGGCGCGGGGCGATGGAGGATCGGCGCGGCACAGTCGGTGTAGACGGCACCAAGTGGTGTGGAGCTTGGATGAGGAGCGGAGGAGCAGCTGTGGATCTGCGGTGGAGGCTTTGGTGGCAGCGTGGCCAAGGAAGGTGGCGGCGCGCGCAGGGACGACGGCTTCGAGGGAGGCGCCCGATCCGAGGCGGTGGCGCAGCCTGCTCAGGGCGGGAGGTGCGGATCTGGCCGCGGAATGGCTCGGCGGTGAGATCGATGGCGGAGTGGCGGCTGTCGTGTGGTGTGGAGGAGATGATGTGTGTTTTAGTGAGTTGAGCTTGGGATGGAGGATCTGGAGAGGATTTGTGGTGGTGGGAGAGCTAGAAGGAGGTGGATTTGGGGGAACTGCTGGAGAAGTGGAAGGAAATAGGGAGAGCAAGAGAAGGGTGTCACCGCCGGCCAGGGACCCGACGCCAGCAGCGAAGGTGATGAAATTGGGGGCTGAGGGGAAGAAAAAGGTGTGTGGTGGAGCACCGAGGGAATGGAGCACCGCCGGCGTATGGCCCGGCCGCCGGCGGCGAGGTGGAGGGAGGTGTAGAGGAGTGGTTTGGGGAAGAAGAAGGGAAGAAAAAAAATAAAAGCCGGGCTCAGCTTCCTCTGGTGGCCGGCGGCAAGACAAAAAGGAACAAGGTCTTTTTGCAGAAAAGCCCTCGAGGTTTTGGAAATTTAGAAATGGGACCTCGTGGCTAGGGTTTTGGATTTCGGGCCCCCGGTGACTCCGATTTCGGTATGGTCGGATCCTACGCGTTCGCGGGAACGCGCACTTCCATCCGGAATCGACCGAAGGTCGGAATAAATCAATGAGGCGCGATCGCTAGCCAGAAATCCATCCGATTCGCGCCGACCTGTGATAAAAAAATTGCAAAACAAGTAATCCGGTCGATTTGGCAGCAAATCTGGAATAATCTAGGTATATATGCCGAGGTATATGACTAATATGTGAAAAAGAATGGGGAAAATGTACAGAAAAATAAGGCGAATCAAGTAAATATCAGATGTCATCGAACATAAGCTCGCAGTGACCCCGGCCGCCCCCCGGTCAAACAAAAGTTGAGGAAGCTATCCCTCGAACGCCAAGACGCCATCAAGGTCGTGATCGCCAAGCTTCTAGAGGCGGGGTTTGTGCGGGAAGTCCTGCATCCCGAATGGTTGGCAAACCACGTCCTCGTGAAGAAGTCAAGTGGCAAGTGGAGGATGTGCGTGGACTTCAACGACCTTAACCGCGCTTGCCCGAAGGATAACTACCCACTCCCGCGAATTGACCAACTGGTCGATTCGACCGCGGGGTGTGAGTTGATGACTTTCCTCGATGCATACTCGGGGTACCATCAGGTTCGAATGGCAACGGAGGACGAGGAAAAGACAAGTTTTATAACTCCCCTCGGCACCTTCTGTATCTCCACATGCCCTTCGGGCTGAAGAACGCCGGGGCAACATTCCAGCGCCTCATGACGCTGGTCCTAAAGGACCAAATCAGCCGCAACGTCGAGGTCTACGTTGACGACGCGGTCGTCAAAAGCCTTCGTGCGGCCGCCCACATCGACGACCTGACGGAGACCTTCTGCAGCCTTCGCAAGTACGGTTTGAAACTCAACCCGGAAAAATGCGCCTTCGGCGTACGCGGTGGGAGGCTGCTTGGCTTCCTGGTGTCCCAGCGGGGCATTGAGGCTAACCCTGAAAAAATTCGGGCCCTGCTGGACATGCCTCCTCCGCGTTCTGTCAAAGACGTGCAAAGGCTTACCGGCCATTTAGCAGCGTTGGGATGCTTCGTCTCGCGGTCAGGGGAACGTGGACTCCAGTTCTTCAAAATCCTCCGGGGCCTCGAGGGGTTCAGGTGGACTCCCGAGGCCTAGACGGCATTCGACGCGCTAAAGAAGTACCTCGCGAGTCCTCCAATGCTCGTGAGCCCATCTCCGGAGGAACCCTTACTCCTCTATCTTGCTGCGACCCCAGTCGCCGTGAGCGCGGTGCTTGTAAGAGAGCAAGATGGGCAACAACGCCGTGTGTACTACGTAAGCGAGGCCCTTCAAGGGGCTAAGACGCGGTACACGGAGGTGGAGAAGCTGTGCTATGCCCTCCTCATGGCGTCACGGAAGCTCCGCCACTACTTCCTCGGACACCCAATTACTGTCCCATCATCTCTCCCACTGGGGGAAGTGGTGAGAAACAAGGAGGCCACCGGCCGTACTGGCAAGTGGGCGGTCGAGCTTGCTCCTTTCTCCCTCACCTTCACGGGCCGTTTTGCCATTAAGTCGCAAGTATTCGCTGACTTCGTGGCGGAATGGACCCCGACCACCAAGGCAGACGGAGAGACTCCCCTCGCCCCCCCCCAGTGCTAGGACCACTGGACACTCATGTTCGATGGCTCCTTGTGCCTTGCCGGGGCCGGCGCGGGGGTGGTTCTCCGGAGTCCCGAGGGGAAGATACTGGAGTACACTGCCAGGCTCGAGTTCCCGGCTACGAACAATGTTGCCGAGTATAAGGCCTTGCTCCTGGGATTGCGCCTCGCGCGCTCCCTGGGAATCCGCCGCCTCCTGGTGAAAGGAGACTCCCAGCTTGTGGTCAACCAAATGGACAAGTCCTACCTATGCCATGACGCGAACCTGAGTCTTTACTTGGGGGAGGTGCGAAAGATGGAAAGACACTTCGAGGGCTTGGAGGCCCGACAAATCCCCCGGAGGGATAACGACCGGACCGATGCCTTAGCCCAGGCAGCCAGCACCCGAGAATCTCTCCCCAACGGCACTTTTCTGGAAATCATCACGAAGCCCTCGACAACCCTGTCGGACGTGAACCCTGGGGTTTGCGTCCCAGAGATATCCGAGATCACTCGGATCGCATCATGGATGGATCCCGTCATCTCCTGCATAAGGGACGAGGGGGAACCTTCCGGTGATGCCGAGGTGAAGCACCTGCACGCCAAGGCCCGGGCATACGTCCTGCTAGAGGGAAAGCTTTACAAGCAGGGAGCCTCTGCCCTTCTCCGCTGCCTCCCGTGGACGGAGGGACTCCAGCTCCTCGAGGACATACACTCGGGGAGCTGCGGATCCCATTTGGCTCACGGGAGCCGCGGCGAAGGTCCTTCGCCAAGGGTTTTATTGGCCCACGCTAATCCGCGACGCGCGGGATCTGATCTCCGCGTGCGAGGCCTGCCAAAAGATGGCGAAGGGCACCAGGCTGCCCTCCGCGATGCTGCAAACCATCCCTGTTACTTGGCCCTTCGCGCGCTGGGGGATGGATCTCCTTGGTCCCTTCCCCCCAGCACCTGGAGGCTACAAGTACGCAGTGGTCGCTGTGGATTATTTCTCCAAATGGGTGGAGGCTGAGCCCTTGGCCAGCATCACTTCCCGCGCAGTGCAGTGTTTCTTCTGGAGAAATGTCGTATGTCGCTTTGGGGTCCCCCAAGAAATCACCGTCGACAACGGGACCTAGTTCGACTCGGCATATTTCCGGGAGTTCTGCAAAGGCTTAGGAACTACCCTCCATTTTGCCTCCGTGGCTCATCCCCAGAGCAACGGAGCCGTTGAAAGGGTCAACGGCGTAATCCTGCAAGGCCTGCGTCGACGGCTTGAACAGACCGCCTCCAGGCGAGGCGCATGGGCAGAACAGTTTCCAAGCATCCTCTGCTCCATGCGCACAACCCCTAGCCGAGCGACAGGGCGCACGCCTTTTTCGCTTGTGTACGGGGCCGAAGCAGTTCTCCCCTCGGAAATTAGTTTTCGATCTCTGCGGGTCGAGCTCTTGGACGGAGGCACGACCGCGGCGCATCAAACCAATGAGGCCAATCAACGGCTGGAAGTCGACCTCGTTGAAGAAGAACGCGACCGAGCGCTCCTCCATCACACCATCTACGAGCGAGAGATGGCGCGCGCATACAACCAGCGCGTGCGCGAAAGGGCCTTCCGCCTTGGTGACTTGTTCCTCAAGCGCGTGACCAACCCCCAAGCCAAGGGCAAACTATCCCCCAAGTGGGAGGACCCGTATAGGATCTCCGCGGTCCTAGGCTCGGGAGCCTACAAGCTCTCCACACTTGGAACATAAACTTGCTCCGCAAGTTCTATGTTTAACCTCCGGGCTCTCCACCTCCCCTGCCGCGGTTCCGCGGGGGGAGGCTTCTGTACTCACTGTTCCCTCCCCCGCCGCGGGGGGAGGTGTTGTATCTCGTCCTTTATTGATACAAGTGGATTTTTTGTTCAACTCTGGGATTTTGTGTCCCTCTCCCGCTGTGACCGCGCAGGGGGGGTGTTATGTTTTCATTAACTCAAATGGCTATTTTCTACTTCAACGTTGGAATTTCTTATAGGAGTTTCTTCCGCCTAAAAGGCGACTTCTCCTCTATAAGAATGCCCACCACGCGAGGATGCCCTCCCCGCGAGGATGCCCTCTCCGTGAAGACATAGGCTATCACGGCCTAAAGTCCTGACAACGGGAGCCCAGCTCCCATAGGGCGGCTTACCGTAACCCCTCGTGGACTGAGGTGGTAAGCGGCAACCCAGTTCTCACGAACTGTGATAACGAGTCACTTCGAGAGACTAGTCCCCCCTCGAACACTCTACACCCACTACTGGGTCACGGAACCCTCCTAAGGGAATATACTTTGCCCCCGGGCCAGACAGGGAAATCGGCTTTCGGAATTCATTATCTCAAAAGACTTAGATCGGGAATCCTTCCGATAAGTTCCCCGCCTCCAGGCAACCCAGCAAACCTATCTGGTTTCTCGGTCGGGCACCCCCACTAGTCCCCGGGACTCCCGATGGGGGGCTACATAGGTTAAGCAGCCACTGCAGTCTGGGCCTCTTCACTCCTTACCCACAGCGCGAGGAGCCAAGCTGCACCCCGCTGTGGGGGGGGGGGAGGGGGAGGGGGAAAAACCCTGGGCCCGGACAGAAAAACAACGACCTAATGCAGAAGATTTTGAAAAGTTCGGAAACAAAGACATGGCAAATAAACAAGTCTACAACCTTATTAATACAACATTGCACTAGGGGACAACTCCCCTAGTGGGATGAAAGTGCCCCCTAGATAAGACCCGGGTGCGCGAGTACAACCTGGGGAGTTAGGCTCCCGCGGGAAACTACTTCGAAGAACGACCCTCGAGAAGCAACTACACCTAATAATCCCGGAGACCCTCCGAGATCTCCCGGGAAAGATCCTTGTACAAACTGCTCACACGCCAAAGGGCCCTCCGAAGGAGATCCTCCGGCCAGCACTCATAGCCGGCTGGGGGGAGTATCCTGAGCGGGGGGACCTTCAGAGACCCCGGCCTCGGTGGAGATAACTCGGCGCGATAATCGTCGAAGTTCCCCAGGTGCCACTCCGGGAGCCATCGCAGCCGAGCCAGCTCCTAGGAGGCACCTCCCTTCGTGGAGTTAGCACGAACGGACCCAGAGACTAGCCCGCCGGATGCTCCCCCGGCTACCAGACTTAGTAAAATCAAGGCCGCCTGGGCGCTACCTGGGCTAGACCTCCCGGGCAACCCTCGAGCACTCCCCAAAAGATGCCCCTCAGGGCAAGAAAACCCCGGGAAAGGGATATCTAAAGATACCTGCTGACAAGTTGAACACACTTAGCAAAAGTACTACTTTATTTCAGTTGAAAGATATTTACAAGTTCCCGGGGCCCTTTCTAAAGAAGCTACCCAGAGCAAAAGAGATCTAAAAAGAAAAGCCTAATCTAACCGGGGGGGAGGAGCTCATACTTGCCCGTCCTTGTCCCCCCCCCCCCAGGGGGGACATCCGCTCTAGCTATTGCGTCCTGACCCGAGCGCCGGCAGCCCGTCTCCATGGCACCGATAATCCGGTCGAAGAGGGCCTCGGCGGACTGCTCAGCTCCGCCTGCCGAGGGTCGAAGAAAGCAGGGAAGCTCCAGGGGACAAGCTCCCCGATGACCCGGGCACCCTCACTGCGGTACTCGACGAGTGCCGCTGCCAACGCAATCACCGGGACGGCGAGGCCTCTCGCCCGAGCCTCCGCAGCAGCCAGGATCAGGGAAACCTGCGCGCCATGGAAGTGCGCGGCCTCCCGGCCCGAGCTCGATCCCGAGCTCCTCTAAGGTAGAGCGGATCTCCCTACCTCCCGTGACTACGGCCTGGACGCCCGAAGCCGTAGCCTCCCGCTCCGCCTGCAGCTCCCTCCGGAGCCGAGAGGCCGTGTCTTCGACGGCAGCAAGCCGAGCCTGCATCGCAGCGAGCTCCCCGAGCGCCCGCTCCTTCTCGGAGCGCTCCGAGGCAGCGTCCCTGAGCGCCTTCTCCTTCCCGGCGCGCTCGAAGGCCACTATGTCCTCGGCGGCCCGGAGACGCGTGGCGAGCCGAGCCCTGAAGCCCCGGGCCAATGCAACCGTCTGTAGGGAAACAATAATCAGAATACAAAAGGCGGATGAGCGTAAGATTCAAGTAACTTACCTGAAGTCCGGAAGCGATCACCGCGTCAACGTCACCCTTGTCGCCCCCAGGGTCGTTCCCTCGGGAGGCCTCCCCACCGAGTAGAGCACCCTCCTCCGGAGTCCCACCGTCAGAGGAGCCGGAAGCCTGATCCATCGGTGGCGCCGGAACCCCAAGGTGGACAAACAGCCCCTTACCCCTCCCGGGTACAGGGAGCGCTGCCGTCGAGGGCCGAACCGCCGAAGAGCCCGTCTCTGGGGCCAGGATTGAGGCCATCGGCAGGCCGCCCGGCATCCAAAACCGGATGGAGACCTCGCTGGACGAGGGCTGCGGCCGGACCCCCGCGGGCGCAGGAGGCGGCGAGGGACTCGGAGAGTACATCTCCAAGTCTGAGCCCAGGCCCTCCCCGGCCAGAATGCCGCCCGTGGGATCCGGCCCGCCAGGGGTGTCTGGGGCTGCGCCCGACGCCCCAGCAACCGCCGCCGCGGAGTCCTTCGCGGGAGAAGGCGAAGGTGAAGACCGGGGCCTCGCGGGACTCCTCCAGGCCAGGCATCCCGCAGGGCTGCCCGACGGACGAGACCGCTTCGAGGGTCCGCCGGCAACCTCCTTCCCCCGCTTGCGCGAAGCAGGGGTGGGAAGAGACACCCGGGCTGGGAGCATCAGCCCGAACGCCTCCGCGACGACGTTCCGGGGAGGACCCTCCCCGATAACACGCACCACCCTCTCGTGCTCGTCCTCATAATATCGCCCAAGGAGGGTCACCGCGACCTCCTTGTCCCGACCATAAGACCAAACTGCAAAAGGAACAAAGGAAGCAAGAGTTAGGAAAAATCTCCCAACAGGGAGAAGGGGTCCGAATACTTATGGTTCTCCACCGCCATCCCCCTCCCTCAGTGGGTGTGGAACGGCGCCACTCGGAGGAGGGCCATCTCCTCCGCGAGATCCCGCATGGACCACCGGAATCGGCCTCCGCCATCGCGGTGAGGAGGTCCATCTCCGCCACTGTGAGACCCCCATTTGAGGATCACCTTGGTAACCGCCCAGGTAGGTTACACACAGCATGATGCCACATGAGCTCAAACCACACAAGCATAGTAATATCATTAAACAAGTATCAGGCCAACATGGCCAATATTACATAGCCAAAGCACCGAAAATGGCGCTAAGTAGAGTTGCTAAGAAAATAACCAGTTTATCAGAACCGGAATCGGTATCCAAGTACCGAACACACAACATAAAGCATAAGGCGACGACAAACAGCTTGACTTCAATCAGCAGCGGGGTTGGAGGGACTTCTCCCACATCTGACTTGACTTGGTGCATGATCCTTCTAGAAAGTGGGCTCGTCCGGGGTGCTTCCATCTTCAGCTGAGTACTCATAACTGAAGGAATCGGGATCCTCGAATCCCTCTTCTACAATGGGATATCAATGCAAGGGTGAGCACTTGGTGCTCAGCAACACTCATTCCGGGGATTAATGCAATTGTACTTACATGAGGGTGAACCATATGATTCCGGGGTTTTAGTTTCATATGGATAGAGATATATAGATTTCCAAGTCATTTGTTCAGTAAAACAGTACTTTTGTCATGAAAATGATACTTTAAACATTAAACAGGTTTTCAATAAAACATTAGATGTAGTGGTCTCCCATGAGTCACTACTTTGTTAACCGCATTATGAAAACATTCCAAAACACTACTTGTGCTATAACCCATGGATAACATCCACTACGAAAAGACTCCTGAACCTGGGAGTACAGAGTATCTGATACTTCTTTTACACTTTGCAAAGGTGTACCTCTTTTTAAATCCACTGGTTCACTCGGCTTTCAAGTCGGATCAGCTCCATGTGACTTATACACATGTGACAAGGCCGAGATCACACAACGCTTTTACAGTTCAGTATTAACAGTATCCCCGCCCAGTAAATAGACAATTAAGTCTCAAGTACTGTTGTGGGTCCTCCCCACTGCCTTACTTCCTAGCCTCTGGCTCATGTTCCCGCAAGACACATAGTCTTGGTCTGTGTCCACGCAAGACATATGACCATTCAAGATTACAACCGCGCACGGCTTAATCTGAGGCGTAGGGCGCCTTCCTTCTTTCCACCTTACTCTCTCATCATTTTTCTGAACTCACACCTCTCATGGCCGAACTGCGGCCCACCAGTTTCCACGCGAGAAACCAGACCGACAAACCATGCAGGGAACTGCTAATGCCAAAAGCTACTAAGTTGTGCCTATCCCATACCAGGCAAGTGGTTGGTACGTTTACAATTCGCATAGAGACACAGCACAAGGTTCTTGTCCTTATGAACCAATAGTGAGGAACATTCACATTCCCTGGTGCGCACCGCACCCTCTCCATACAATCCAATCCTCACTACTGATCCCTTTTATCAGTTTTCTTAGCAAAACGGTTTTCATTATAACTTCTCATGTATTTGACCATTTCAAGTTTAATGTGGATATTCAGTACATGAGTCCTAGGGTGACAAAAACATATATATAAAGGTTCAATGACAAAAGGGGTTTCATGATTCATTAGGTGATATCTATTCATCTCATTCAAACATAACTTGTATCTCAAATAAGCATGCATAGTAAGAAACAGTGAATATACTTCATATGAAAATATTGGGTGAGACATGATCAAAGGAATGAGGCTTGCCTTGCAATGCTGGGTCTAAGTACTCAGATGATTCTTCGAAGACTTCCTCCGCTCCTTCAACTTCTGACTCTGTGGCAATCAACCAACACACAAACACATACCATAAGCATACAGAAGATAGTTTCCATAGAAATTATTAAGTAAATAAGTCATGCATGCAGGGGAAAGGGTTAGGGCAAGGTCACAAGGGCTCTGGTCGAAGAAACGGCTAAAAAGGATTGAACGTCGAAGGGTCGACATTCGGTTCATGGCTTTGGCATAACTTTAAACTGATCTTAGGATGGTTTTCTGGAGAAGTGATAGAAGGGAAAGATGTAGAACACAACTCCAGGAATCTAGGGGACAAAGTGACATTTCCATTGCTCAACCAGAGGGGTCAAACAAGGCTAATGCCAGTGGCTGACATGCACTGACATAGTGCTGGACATGGCCAGAAACTAGGGCATGGCTTAACTTTTGATCCAGGTCTCCAATTGATGCAACACTTTGTCTGGGAGGTAGGCATTGCTAACAGGAACAAAATACTCAACAGGAATAAGGGCTGAAAGTGGCCGGAGGGCGGCCAAATCCGGCGATGAACTGCGGTGGCGACACGGCACAGACATTGATCTGGACAAACGTTTGGCAAAGGCATAACTCACAATCTAGGCAGATCCAGGTGTCGAGCTAGTGGAAGAAAATGCTCAGGGAGGTGAGGCTAAGCTAAGGGACAAAGTGGTGTCGACTGAATCGGCCGGAAAAGAATTCCGGCGACCGACGCTGGAGAAGACGACACTGGGGATTGGGGATTTTTGATACAGGGCGAATGAGCTCAATTCCAAGCTTGAGGATGATCTCTAGGGCACAACAAGGCTACTGGAGGGGTCAATTTTGCTGGGAGATGGCCGAAGAAGCTCGGCGGCGAGGTCCAGCAAACTGATGGACTTCCAGATCGGGATTTCTTCGATTTGGGCTCAATTGAAGATTTTGATTCTACAGGCTTGCTCTACTAAGCTTACTGATCAACTTCTTCTACAGAATCGAGAGCTAAATTGGAGGGAATCGAACGGCATTGGGGGAACAGGGCAAATAGGGAATCCGGCGATCACCGGCGATGGGGATCGATCTGGTGCAATTGGCTGCTATGACACAGAGAGGGAGAAGGGAGGAACTCACTGATGAACTTGGATCGAAGAGAGGGGCTGTGGAATGGGCTAGCACCGTGAGCTCACTCACTGGCTCGCCGGAGAAGAAGGTGAAAACGGCGAGAGCTCTGGAAAAATGGCTAAGTCCTGAGATGAGGCTTAAGCACAGCGCTGGAGGGTTTAAATAGGTCCAGGGGCGGAGCTTGCGAGGGATAAAGCGACAGCGGTTGCTTGCGCCGGGGAGAAGCTTGTCGGGCGCAGGCGCAACGACGGCGACGGTGATGTGATGCGCTTCAGGCGGTGTTGCAGCCTTGCTGACCTTGTCGGTTGCATCGGAACTTCACCTGGAACGGCGCAGATGCGGAGGCAACAGCAAAGCTCCGGCGGTGACACGTACACACATGCAATGCCACGGCAACGGGCATGCGCGCGCGAAAACGCTGCTGGAGCGCGGCCGTTTAACCGCTGGACATGGCGAAGCAACGGCGCTGGCACGTGCGCACGGGGTGGCACAGCAGCTCACGGGCACAAGCGACAAGAAGCGGTGGCCGGCGGCGAGCAAACACGGCGAGAACACGGCGCGGCAACGGCGACTCGTGCGCTGGTCGTGGGCAACGACCAGGGGCTGGTCGAAAACAGCCGAAAAGAATAGAAGGGCTGATTTGAAATTTTCAGAACTTTGCTTCCAGGGACTGATCTGCAAATCTGGAGATCTGGAGGGCTGATCTGAAATCTGATTTCGCAGATAAGTTGCATAAAATTATTAGAACTCATCTGGCCAGAGTTTGGTAAGATCGGGCATGATCTGAAGGGTTTCGACAAAATTTGGGGAAAAGCAGTTTAGGGTAAAATTAGGGTAATTAGGGTTTTACAAATGGCAGGGGTCGAGACTCAGCTTTAGGATAAGATTTTGGAGGTGATCCCGAAGGGAAAAATGTTCTGAACAACACTTAGAAGGGAATGGCTGAAGCAGATTAGGGTTTGGGGTCAAGATGTGGATTTTGGCTATTTTAGGGTTTGGCAAAAACAGGGTGTTACAAATCTACCCACCTTAGAAACAATCTCGTCCTCGAGATTAGGGCAGGTCAGAGAATAGGAAGGGAAATTCTCGGCGGAGATCTTCTTCTTTTTCCCAAGTTGACTCCTCCTCTGAGTGATTGTTCCACTGGACTCTGCAGAATCGGAGGGTTCTTGACTTCAGTACTTTCTCTCTGGTTTCCAGAATTCTAACAGGGTATTCTTGACAAGACAAATCTGGTTGAATCTCAATTTCTGCAGGAGATATCTGTTCCGTTGGTTTTCTCAAGCATTTCTTCAGCTGAGACACATGAAATACGTCATGAATTCCGGTCAGTTCTAGTGGCAATTCCAACTTGTATGCCATTTCACCTCGCTTCTCCAGAATTCGATATGGTCCCACATATCTAGGTTTTAACTTTCCCTTCATCTGGAATCTTCGAACTCTTTTGTATGGCATAACCTTGAGGTACACATAATCGCCCTTTTCAAAAGATAGCTCTCTTCTACGATTATCTGCATAGCTTTTCTGTCTAGATTGTGCTATTTTCAGTTTTTCTTGTATGATTCTAACATGGGCTGTGGCTTCTTCTTCTAACTGGGGTCCTAGATGTTGCTTTTGACCAATTTCTGTCCAATACAGAGGCGTGCGGCATCTTCTTCCATATAGAGCTTCATATGGTGCCATTTGTAGGCTTGCTTGGAAACTGTTGTTATATGTGAACTCTGCATACGGTAGAAATAACTCCCAAGAGTCTCCATAATCCAAAACACATGCCCTCAACATATCTTCCAAAATTTGGTTTACCCTTTCAGTCTGACCTCCAGTTTGAGGGTGGTAAGCGGTGCTGAATTTTAACTTTGTACCCAAGGCTTTCTGCAACTCTTGCCAAAATCTTGAAATGAACTGGGCTCCTCTGTCGGAAACGATAGCCTTCGGCACTCCGTGCAGTACGACTATTCTGCTGAGATACAGCTCTGCTAAGTCCTTAGCTGTATATATGGTCTTTACTGGGAGAAAATGTGCTACCTTTGTTAATCTATCTACTATGACCCATATAGAATCGAATCCTTTTCTCGTCCTTGGTAGTCCCACAATAAAATCCATTCCGATTTAATCCCACTTCCACTCTGGGATTTGTAGAGGTTGTAGCGGTCCCGCAGGCTTTTGATGTTCTGCTTTCACTCTTTGGCATGTGTCACAAGCTGCGACAAACTTGGTAATTTCTCTCTTCATTCCTTTCCACCAAAAATTTTTCTTCAAGTCCTTGTACATTTTGGTGCTGCCTGGGTGTATGGAATATGGGGTTTGATGAGCTTCTTGCATGATCAGGCCTTTGATCTCGTTGTTATTTGGAATGCAGATACGGTCATCGTACCATAGGATTCCCTGTTCATCTTCTCGAAGGTTGGTCGTATCTTTGCTCTTCATGTCCTCCTTCATCTCTTGAAGGTCTGGGTCAATCGCTTGAGCCTGCCGGATCTTATCCTTCAACTCACATTCCATCTTCAGGGCAGTGATGGTTCCTTGGTTTACTAACTCTAATTGCAACCTTTCGAAGTCCTTAATTAGTTGCGTTGGCACTTCTAGCTGGGTTATCTGGTTGCAACGAGACTTCCTGCTCAAAGCATCAGCTACTACATTGGCTTTTCCCGGGTGATAGTGGATCTCTAGATCATAATCTTTGATCAGCTCTAGCCATCTTCTCTGCCTCATATTCAACTCCTGTTGCGTGAAGATATATTTCAGGCTCTTATGATCAGTGTAAATTTCGCACTTACTGCCTAGTAAGTAGTGTCTCCATATCTTTAGTGCATGTACGACCGCAGCTAGCTCCAAATCATGTGTTGGATAATTCTCCTCATGAGGTCGTAGTTGTCTTGATGCATAAGCTATCACTTTCCTTTCTTGCATCAATACGCATCCCAATCCTTGTTTGGAGGCGTCACAGTAGACTTGAAAATCCTTTTTGACGTCCGGTAGTATCAGGATTGGTGCAGTTGTCAGTCTTTTCTTCAACTCCTCAAAACTTCTTTCGCACTCCTCGGTCCAATTAAAAGGGGCATTCTTCTTCAGTAGCTGGGTCAGCGGTTTGGTGATCTTCGAGAATCCTTCTACGAATCTTCGATAATATCCCGTCAATCCCAAGAAACTTCTAACTTCTGTTGCGGTTTCAGGTTGTTTCCATTCAGTAACAGCTTGTATCTTCAACGGGTCCATAAATATTCCTTCTCCTGAGATGATGTGTCCTAAGAAAGAGATCTTCTTCAGCCAAAAAGCACATTTGCTGAACTTGGCGTATAGCTGGTGGTCTGCTAGTTTCTGTAGCACTATCCTCAGGTGGTGTGCGTGCTCCTCCTCTGTCTTGGAATATACAAGAATATCATCTACAAACACGATGATGCACTTATCCAGGAATTCCATAAGGATCTTATTCATTAGATTCATAAATGCCGCGGGTGCATTAGTTAATCCAAAGGGCATCACTGTAAACTCATGCAACCCGTATCTGGTCACGAAAGCAGTTTTAGGAATGTCCTGTTCTCGGATCCTTAACTGGTGGTATCCCGATCTCAGGTCTATTCTTGAGAACACTTTCGCTTCTCTGAGCTGGTCAAAAAGGTCATCTATCCTTGGTAAGGGGTATTTGTTCTTAATGGTCATGTCGTTCAGCTTGCGGTAGTCTATGCAAAGTCGCATGCTACCATCTTTCTTCTTAACAAAGAGCACTGGGGCTCCCCATGGTGATGAATTTGATCTGATGAATCCTTTTTCTTCCAATTCAGCTATCTGCTTCTTTAGTTCCTTTTGCTCATGACCAGTCATCCGAAACAACTTCCTAGCATACGGAGCGGATCCGGGTTTCAGTTCAATAGTGAACTCTATATCCCTATCTGGTGGTAATCCGGGAAGTTCTTCTGGAAAGACTTCTGGGTACTCATTGACAATCGGCACCTCTTCAAGCTTCACTTCTTCAATGCAGTTCAATCTCTGCAGGTGGTCGCAGATTGGAGTTCTGTCTGCATGGAATGTAACTTGCTTTCCAATGGCATTTGTCAGGGTGATTGTTTTCTTCTCACAATCCATCAATCCCTTATGCTTGGCCAGCCAATCCATTCCAAGAATGACATCTAATCCTTGAAGGTTTAGAACTAGCATGTCTGCCAGGAATTCTAGATTGCCGATACAGAAGGCAACATTTCTACAGATAGAATTAACAGTCATCCTAGCACCAGGTGACTGAATGATGATAGGATGCTCTAAAGCAACCACAGGCAAATTATTACCCAACAAGTGATCTTTTGACATAAATGAATGAGTTGCACCAGGATCAAATAAAACAACTGAAATCTGGGATGAGATCAAGAGTCTACCGATCACGACGTCAGTTGCTTCTCCTGCTTCTGCAGCAGTCACAAAGTTGAGTCTTCCCCCAGCGGTTGGTGTTCCTCTCCCTCTGCTGGTTTGGAATCTTCCTCCTCTGGCTTGTGGTGCTCCTCTGGCAATAGTTCGTGTAGGTGTAGGGGATTTGGCTGCTTGAGCTTTAGCAACACTGGGAGGTAAATGTTGAAGTGGACAAGTCTCTCTGCGGTGTCCTCTTCTGCCACAATGGAAACACTCTGTATTCTTCAGCGTACAATCTTTATAGAGGTGACTCCCTTTGCATCCGGGACATGTTAGAGTTGTTGGTGATGAAGTCCTCTGGGGTCTTGGAGGTGCGGGTGCTCTGAAAGTGGCTCTGGCATATGGTGCTGGTCTCCCTCGACTAGAATTGCCTTGAAATGGATATGCTATACTTTAGGGCGAAGCGCTTGAAGAAGCTTCGGATGGTCTCCCCCCGTCCTCTGCTGGACGGTGTACAGCTGCGAGGAGTCCAGGGGACGCACATAGTTCCCCTGGAAGTTTGCACAGAACTCACGCTTGAGCTGCGTGAAAGACTTGATGGAGCCGGCCTTCAGGTTGTAGAACCAGGAGCGGGCGATGCCGGTGAGGTAGAGGGGGAAGACGTTGCACTGTACCTTCTCGTCCCCTCCGGCCGCAGAGATGGCTGTGGAGTATACCTGCACAAATTCGTAAGGGTCGGCCTCACCGTTATAGTGCTCGATGTGCGGCGGGCGGTAGGGCTGCGGCCACCGAATGCTGCGAAGTCTGCGGCATAGGGGCTGATTAGCCCCCTGCACTTCCCGGGGAGAGTCCCAGTCGCTGTCTTCTTTGACAGGGGACATGCCCTCGTTGTCGGAGTCGGGAAGCGGCCCAAGAGGTCCGCCGGAGTGGCGGTAGTGACGCTTTTCTTCTGGACCGGGGCTGAGTTCCCGGACGTCCGGGCTCTCCTCCGGAAAGGTTGGCTCCTCGGTGGGTCTCTTCCCCCGACCGGTGCAAGAGCGAGCCTCTCCGCGACCGCGGCCGGGGGGAGGTTCTTCCCCGCGCTTGGGTGAATGCATTCGCTCGACCTAGTCCGCCGGGGGCACCCTCGAGGGCGGCCCCGGGGGAGGAGGGGGCTCATGCACTGTAGCTGCCAGCCCGGAGGCTATCGGGGCCGGCTGGGGGGAGCCCCCTGCGAAGACCCCCAGAACCGGAAAGGGGGAAGCCCCTGTATCATCCGGAACCGGGGAGGGGGCGCCCGCGGCGACGTTCGGAACCGAAGTAGAGGGGGCCCCCCTGGCGACGGCCGAAACCGGAAAGGGGGAAGCCCCTGTAATATCCGGAACCGGGGAGCCGATGAGGGGGGAAATCCGCTGAGGCACGGAAGCTGCTCTGTCGACCACCCCCCGATGCAGTGAACTCGATGCGCGGGGCGGGACTGGCTCCCGGCGCAGGGAAAACCCCTGGCATGTATTGGGCCCCCGGCCCCGAGAACTAGCCCGGTACGGGGTATCCCCCCGGTGCCACGAAGGGCCCGGGCATGAAGTACCCTCCCAGCACCGGGAAGGGCCCGGGTGCCGGGAAGGGTTCGGACGTATGACCCGCAGGGGGAGGGTACCCCCCACTGGGGTCATATGGGGCGGATAAACCTCCGGAGACCGGAGGGACCGCCGGGTGACCCATAAACAGGGACATGGCCCCCGGATATGGGTACGGCGCATACGTGGGGGCCGGTGGCCGCACCAACACGCGAAGTAGCTCATCCATGGAGCGCTGGGTGCAGAGCTGACCCTCCACTAAAGTCTCGAGCAGGGCGTCCCGGGGAGCCGGGGGAGCCGTCGGGGGGAGACTGGTCCCGGCCGAGGTTCCCGCGGTCACCGGGAGCGACCCGGAGATAGAAGCACCTAAGTTAAGAGGAAAGGTGGGAGGCGGTACCTGGGTCTAGCCGCCTCCGGGCGGAAGCGCCAGGACAGTCGTGTCCCGGACGGGCGACGCCGAGTCTCCGAGACCGGCGTCACCGGGAAGGGTGCTGTCAGACCCCCATTTGAGGATCACCTTGGTAACCGCCCAGGTAGGTTACACACAGCAGGATGTCACATGAGCTCCAAACCACACAAGCATAGTAATAACATTAAACAAGTATCAGGCCAACATGGCCAATATTACATAGCCAAAGCACCGAAAATGGCGCTAAGTAGAGTTGCTAAGAAAATAACTAGTTTTTCAGAACAAGAATCGGTATTCAAGTACCGAACACACAACATAAAACACAAAGCGACGACGAACAACTTGACTTCCATCAGCAGCGGGGTTGGAGAGGCTTCTCCCACATCTGACTTAACTTGGTGCGCAATCCTTCTAGAACGTGGGCTCGCCCGGGGTGCTTCCATCTTCGGGTGAGTACTCATAACTGAAAGAATCGGGATCCTCGAATCCCTCTTCTACAGTGGGATAAAATGCAAGGGTGAGCACTTGGTGCTCAGCAACACTCATTCCGGGGATTAATGCAATTGTACTTACATGAGGGTGAAACATATGATTACGGGGTTTTAGTTTCATATGGATAGAGATATATAGATTCCCAAGTCATTTGTTCAGTAAAACAGTACTTTTGTCATGAAAATGATAGCTTAAACATTAAACAGGTTTTCAATAAAACATTAGATGTAGTGGTCTCCCATGAGTCACTACTTTGTTAACCGCATTATGAAAACATTCCAAAATATTACTTGTGCTATAACCCATGGATAACATCCACTACGAAAAGACTCCTGAACCTGGGAGTACAGAGTATCCAATACTTCTTTTACGCTTTGCAAAGGTGTACCTCTTTTTAAATCCACTGGTTCACTCGGCTTTCAAGTCGGATCAGCTCCATGTGACTTATACACATGTGACAAGGCCGAGATCACACAACGCTTTTACAGTTCAGTATTAACAGTATCCCCGCCCAGTAAATAGACAATTAAGTCTCAAGTACTGTTGTGGGTCCTCCCCACTGTCTTACTTCCTAGCCTCTGGCTTATGTTCCCGCAAGACACATAGCCTTGGTCTGTGTCCACGCAAGACATATGACCGTTCAAGATTACAACCGCGCACGGCTTAATCTGAGGCGTAGGGCGTCTTCCTTCTTTCCACCTTTACCTCTCATTATTTTTCTGAACTCACACCGCTCATGGCCGAACTGCGGCCCACCAGTTTCCACGCGAGAAACCAGACCGACAAACCATGCAGGGAACTGCTAATACCAAAAAGCTACTAAGTTGTGCCTGTCCCATACCAGGCAAGTGGTTGGTACGTTTACATTTCGCATAGAGACACAGCACAAGGTTCTCGTCCTTATGAACCAATAGTGAGGAGCATTCACATTCCCTGGTGCGCACCGCACCCTCTCCATACAATCCAATCCTCACTACTGATCCCTTTTATCAGTTTTCTTGACAAAACGGTTTTCATTATAACTTCTCATGTATTTGACCACTTCAAGTTTAATGTGAATATTCAGTATTTGAGTCCTAGGGTGACAAAAGCATATATACGAAGGTTCAATAACAAAAAGGGTTTCATGATCCATTAGGTAATATCTACTCATGTCATTCAAACATAACTTGTATTTCAATTAAGCATGCATAGTAAGAAACAGTGAATATACTTCATATGAAAATATTGGGTGAGACATGATCAAAGGAATGAGGCTTGCCTTGCGATGTTGGGTCTAAGTACTCAGACGGATCTTCAAAGACTTCTTCCGCTCCTTCAGCTTCTGCCTCTGCGGCAAACAACCAACACACAAACACATACCATAAGCATACAGAAAATAGTTTCTATAGAAATTATTAAGTAAATAAGTCATGCATGCAGGGGAAAAGGTTAGGGCAAGGTCACAAGGGCTCTGGTCGAAGAAACGGCTAAAAAGGATTGAACGTCGAAGGGTCGACATTCGGTTCATGGCTTTGGCATAACTTTAAACTGATCTTAGGATGGTTTTCTGGAGAAGTGATAGAAGGGAAAGATGTAGATCTCAACTCCAGGAATCTAAAGGACAAGGTGGCATTTCAATTGCTCAACAAGAAGGGGCTGAACAAGGTCAATGCCAGTGGCTGACATGCACTGACATAGTGCTGGACATGGCCAGAAACTAGGGCATGGCTTAACTTTTGATCCAGGGCTCCAATTGATGCAACACTTTGTCTGGGAGGTAGGCATTACTAACAGGAATAAAACACTCAACAGGGACAAGAGCTGAAAGTGGCCGGAGGGCGGCCAAATCCGGCGATGAACTATGGTGGCCTGGACATGAACTGAGCTACTGGACAGTGATCTTGGCATTGGAATAACTTTTGATTCAGGTTGATTCAGGGATCGAGCTAGTGGACAATATTGCTCAGGGTACTGGGATCTATCTAAGGGACAAGGTTTCAGGTGCTAGATCGGCCGGGAAATAATTCCGGCGACCGGCGCTGGAGAAGACGACACTGGAGCTCGGGGATTTTTGATACAGGGCGAATGAGCTCAATTCCAAGCTTGGAAATGATCTCTAGGGCACAACAAGGCTACTGGAGGGGTTATTTTCATTGGAGATTGGCCGGAGGGGCTCGGCGACGAGGTCCGGCGAACTGGTTGAGGTTCCAGTTTGGGATTTCTTTGATTTGAGCGCAATTGGGGATCCTGATTCAACAGGCTTGCTAAGAAATGGCTAAGGATCAATTTCTACTACTGGGATGAGAGCTAATTCGGGATGAAATGGTTGGCATTGGGGAAACAGGGCAATTGGGCCTTTCCGGCGATCACCGGCGATGGGGATCGATCTGGTGCAATTGGTTGCTATTACACAGAGAGAGGAACGAGGGGAACTCACTGGTGAACTTGGATTGGAGAAAGGGGCTGTGGAATGGGCTAGCACCGTGAGCTCACTCACTGGCTCGCCGGAGAAGAAAGCGAAAACGGCGAGAGCTCTGGAAAAATGGCTAAGTCCTGAGATGAGGCTTAAGCACAGCACTGGAGGGTTTAAATAGGCACGGGGACGGAGCTTGCGAGGGAAAACACGACAGCGGTTGCTTGCGCCGGGGAGAAATTTGTCGGGCGCAGGCGCAACGACGGCGACGGCGATGCGATCGCACTCAGGCGGTGCTGCAGCTTTGCCAGTTGCATTGGAACTTCACCTGGAACGGCGCAGATGCGGAGGCGACAACGTAGCTCCGGCAACGACACGTACACGCATGCAATTGCCACGGCAACGAGAGCGCGCGCGCGAAACGCTACTGGAGCGCAGTCGTTTAACCGCTGGACAAGGCGAAGTAATGGTGCTGGCACGTGCGCGCGGGGTGGCTCAGTTGTTCACAACACAGGCGACAAGAAGCGGTGGCCGGCGGTGAGCAAACGCGGCGAAAACCACAGCGCGGCAACGTCGACGTGCACTGGTCGAAAGCAACGACCAGGCGCTGGTCGAATGGACTTGAAAAGAAGTTTGGGCCGTTCTGCAATTTCTGAAACTTGCTCCAGGGACTATTCTGTGAGGAAAATTTGAATAGGAAATGGACTTGATTGCAAATCTGGAGATCTAAGGGTCCGATCTGAAATCTGATTTCGCAGGTAGGTTGCAAAAGATTATTAGAAATTATCTAGCCAAAGTTTGGTAAGATCAGGCAAGATCTGAAGGGTTTCGACAAAATTAGGGAAAACAGTTTAGGGTAAAATAGGGTAATTAGGGTTTTAAAAATGGCGAGGGCTGAAACTCAGCTCTAGGGTGAGATTTCGGAGATGGTCCCGAAGGGAAAAATGTTCTGAACAACATTTAGAAGGGAATGGCTGAAGCAGATTAGGGTTTGGGGTCAAGATGTGGATTTTGGCTATTTTAGGGTTTGGCAAAAACAGGGGTGTTACAGGTGCAAGCCCTTGTTCTTGGGGGAGCCATTGCGTCTTGTCACGAGTCCCCACGGTCGGCGCCAACTGTCGTGGTGTTGCGAACACCCCGACAGGTTTGGTGGACGATCCTAGCGAAGAAAACGCGGCGCAGAGGCACTGTCCCCGGGCGAAAGGCGGCGCCGGGACCGGCACCGGAGGCCAGGTCCCGGGAGCCAAAAGGCGGCGCCCGGGACATGCCCCGGAGGCAATGTCCCCGGGCGAAAGGCGGGGCCCGGGGCAAGCACTGGAGGCCACGTCCCCCGGCGGAAGGCGGCGCTGGGGACCGGCACCGGAGGCCACGTCCCCGGGCAAAAGGCGGCGCCCGGGACGTGCCCCGGAGGCAAGGTCCCCGGGCCAAAGGCGGCGCCCGGGACCGGCACCGGAGGCCACGTCTCCGGGCAAATGTGACGCAACTTACCTGGACTTAGTCTCGAGGAGATTTCCCCCAACAGAGGTCTAGAGAAGACCTTGCTGCCTATTACCCTTGGTGAGCGCCCTCACCTAGACGGTTTGGTGGCGTGGCTATTGATCTCTTCGTTCGAAGATTGTTGGAGAGACTCGACAAGGTTGTAAAAGGCATCGGTGCTCGCCATTCCGGAGTGGACAAGGAGCAACCATTAGTGGATAATATCCTTCGTGGATATTGGAGCAAGACTCAATTTATTTGAGTGCTTCAATGAAAATTAGGCGAGACTGGGCGAGTCTCCGAGACCTCGGTAAAAATCATTGTGTTCGTTCTCTCTGTCTCTTCATTTCAATATATTAAATTGCTTTTGGTTCTTCTCTTTGTAACATTTGTTTTTAATTGAAAAGTTTTAAAACCTCCTATTCACCCCCCTCTAGTCGGCATCCTTGATCCTACACTTTTCGGTCAAGAATGTACCATCCACGCATATGACCAGACGACAATAGGCAAATGCCTCGATGCACTGGCGGTATGACCAGAACAACGACGGAGCACCCGAGTGTTCTGTATGGGGCTACGTCTCGACGCACAGCTGGGTGATCGAAGACATCCAAAAATGTGCCTGGGTTGGTCTGAGCGATGTTGCGCAGCAACCGCATTACATTGTTGTAAACGTGGTCGAATGTGCCGAACATGCCCTCAATGGCATTCTGTTTTGCTCTCCAGGCCTTTACATACCGTATAGTGTACCCACACCTATCGACAACTTGCTTCATTATTTCTTTCGGCATTATCGAAATGTTCTCTCGCACGGCCGGCTGGATGATGTTACTGACGTACGATGATGTTAGGTTCCTGTGTCTGTCCAACCCCTCCGTAAGCAGGCATGTGTGTGCGGTAACTCTTGTCATCACAAAACCGATGTCGTCCTTCGGCCACATGGCACGAATCTTCCATGGGCAACCTGGTGTTACGCAGGCTACAACAAATAGGTTGGGATTTGACTTGACAACCTTGTATATATTGCTGGTTAATTGCGAGAGACCAGCTCGCCACGGCATTCTTCAGATCTTCTTTGCTCTGAAACTCCTGCTCTACTTGTATGCCACCTCGCTTGAAAGACCATCTCGAACCTTAATCCGTTGGCAACACAGCTTGACTATATGATGAATGATCTAGCCACTCCTGTGAGGGACTACGATTATCGTCATCAGAGCCATCGGATGCCTCCGAGTCTGTCGAATCATCTTCGTCGGACACTGATGGAAGGCAATCCAATACCTCGCACACATCTACGTAAATATGGCAGAATACATCCGACCACTCGCTAGCCCTGAATGTTCCAGGACCGGACATGATGCTTGGCTCACCATCCACCGCACGCTCGACTGGTCCTACGTTGCAAAACTGCACATACATCACGAACTGGCAGAGCAGTCCGCCATGAGGGTCTTCCACTCTTCAAATATAAGAGCTCCAAGATTTGTCCCCTTTAATTTTGCACAGCATCTAGTACGGCTCATTATCTACCTCCTGTACGATGAGCCCTTCAATTAGAGCCATTTCATCGCGAGGCCTCTTCCCGAACATATTTAGGATCCATAAATTCAGGTCCAGGAATGAGGTGTTATGTACGCTCAGCTCGCCCGTCACATATTGGCAACGGCTCATATCAACCCCACTTTGCCTCTCCCGAACTAAGCCGTCACTGTAAAATATGCAAATTTTTTCCGGAGTCTCCATTCCCTACACACATTCATCTCACGCTTAAATAAAATGACACCATTATGTCTGACAACCCTATGGACCCATTTTCCTTTTAACTTCAGCATTCATGCATCCATGTGCATTATTCTGTATGTTATACAAATTTGCCTTCTGAGAGCATGCATGCATGCATGCACATAATTAAAAATAACCTAGTTTCATAATTTCTAAATACATACACATATACATTTACAAAACCTAATTCTGAAACATAGAGCATGCATGTGCACAATTAAAAATAACCTAATTTCATATTTTCTAAAAACATACACACATGCACATAGTTTCTAAAAACATACACATATACATTTAAAAAACCTAATTTATAAACATAGTTGCACATAATTAAAAATAACCTGATTTCATAATTTCTAAAAATATACACATATACATTCAAAAAACCTAATTCCAAAACATAGAACATACATGCACATAATTAAAAATAATCTAATTTCATAATTTCTAAATACATACACATATGCATTTACAAAACCTAATTCCTAAATATAGAGTATGCATGCGCATAATTATAAATAACCTAATTTCATAATTTCTAAAAACACACATATACATTAAAAAACCTAATTCCTAAACATAGAGCATGCATGCGCATAATTAAAAATAACCTAATTTCATCTTTTCTAAAAACATACACACATGCACATAATTTCTAAAAATATACACATATACATTTAAAAAACCTAATTTATGTACATAGTTGTGCATAATTAAAAATAACCTAATTTCATAATTTCATATACATATAAATTCATTAACATAATCTATACACAAAAACACATTTACACGTGCTTAACAATATAGACACATAAACACATTTACACATGCATGCTTAAAAGAATCTATACACATAAACATAAACACTAATTACATCATTACCAACGTACTTAACAGAATCTTAAATGCATTTCAAAAAAAATTACCTCCTTTCGAAGAGCTCGAAATCCTCTACAAATTTCTCTTCTAAACCGAATCAATTTATCGGACGGATTTTTCTAGATCTAAAATTGAAACTAAAAATGAGAGAGAAGTGTGTGTGTGTGTGTGTGTGTGTGTGTGATGGAAACAGAAGAAACTCACAACAGCAGAATAATTGAGGAGGGAGGGGACCAGAGGGAGTTAAGTAGGGGACTCGCAACTTGTCGAGTACTGGGCACTCGACAAGTGACAGTATATTAAATGGCCAAGCTCTTCACATCAGCAAAAGGCCTTAACCCAGCTGGTTACGACACTCCTACAGTCCCACCTCGTTGGCCCGCATTTGAGTCCCTGCTCACGCGATTAAAACCCTTTTTTCTCAGCTTGTCGAGTGCCCAGCACTCGACAAGTACTAGTATATTAAATAGTCAACTCTCTTTAAGCAGCAAAAGGCCTTAGCCCGACAAGCCCGTGGTCGTGGTCGTAGTGATCTTGTCGAGCCCTGGACACTCAACAAGTGGGCGCCACGCGACAGCTAGCTTGTCGAATGCCCAGTGCTCCACAGGCTGACATGGCAGGCCTTTTTGTAAAATCTTGCAACTATGGGTTAGTTTTGTAATTAATTTTTTAATCTGGGTTATTTATAAAAAAACTTGTGAATATATATGCATAACATGTTAGCATCTCATAATTCTTACACTTAGCCTCAAATATTCGATATATATTTTAAAATTTAGATTCCAATCTTGAATTTGGATTTGATTTCTAAATACAAATTTCATACAAATCTTATATTCAAATATCTAGTGTAAATTTTGAATTTTGAAATTCAAGACTCAAATTTGAAATTTGAGTTAGATATTTGAATTTCAAATTTAAAAATTTAAGATTCAAGATTCAACTTCAAAAATTTCAAGATTCAAGAGAAATTTCAAATTTCGAACTCCAAATTTCAAATTGATACGAGGGATATACGTGATATTACGAAGAATATTTATGACATCTCTGTAATCTTCTATTTGAGACAATAGATTAGAAATTAGTTTGTAGTTCTTGGTGAGATGAATAATATCTTAAATTTATTTTTATATCAATTTACACTATTTAAATTTTAATTGGATGGTAGAGAGACACCTCTCCCTGCAGAGGAATCCAAGTTTAATGTTAGCGGATCTAACATAGATCTGACGGCCCACATCGTCTCGACTGCGGATTGCTCAAACCCTCCACCCAAATGTCCCAAACCAAGCCCTAGTCGCCTCCGCTCGCGCAGCCCAGGCCGGCAATTCGCCAAGCGCCGCTGCGCCGACCTCGACCGCAGAGAGCTGCGTCGCCTAACTCTGAAGGTGAGGGTTGTGATTGAATTCTTGAGAAATTGTGATGTTGGAGTTCAATTTCTTGAATCGTCTTTCAGTGATGGAAAATGAAATCAGGATTTTGATTGTACTGGAATGCTCGGTTTCTTTAATTGTTACTGATATAGTCATGTGCAGTTCATGATATAATATTACTAAATTTAGTTTATCCAAGCCACAATTGCTACTAGCACAACTAATTGCTGTCTTGGTTTTTAAGCTAACAACCTTGTGAGTTCTAATGGAAATTTTGGTAATTAATTTGTTAATCTACTTCCATATTTGTTTATTTTGCTCAACGATGAAGGATAATCCTGAAAGCGTAGCTTCTCGTAATTAGAATTTTGAAAGAAACCCTAATTCTAAAACCCTTATGTCTCTTTAAGTGCCCCCAGATAATTATCCTGTGTCTACTCTTGATTATATCTTGTGTTGAATTTTGCAGAAATGATTCTGGAAAGCTATGACCGTGCGATTGAGCGATGGACACTGAAGCGGCGTATCAACAAGGATGGTTTAAAGATTTTGCCGCCAATAAAGAATCAATTTCGAAGTACTAGTTTGTAAAAGAAATAATATATTGTTCAATAATTTAACTTGTGTTCTAATTATTCTTGTTGTTTTGCAGATGGTTGTACTTACTTTGCAATGGATGTTGTCTTGGAGGCACATTCTCGCATCAAGGGGAAAGATTTAACTGTTTCAATCCGTCACCTCGTAGAATTAGATGATGAAGCCAAGACAACCAAGCCAATGGGAAGAGCGGAAGGAAAAGTTAAGAGATTGATCCGGATATTGATGAAAGATGGTGTAATGACAGAAAATGAGTTTGAGATGTTCAAGAAGGTAATGCGTGTTCTGAGTGCCACATGTGAAAACTTGATATGAAATATAGTTTTCTGTGGATGCTAACATTAGCAAATTATTGTTACAGGGCCGATTGAAGAAGGATGAGTAGGCTTCCAGTTCGTATGATCTTAATGATCCAGAACACCTTCAATCAGCCTTGTATCGTCTGCGGCGAGGAGGATTTCTGAGAACTATGAGGAGTCCTTTATCTCCAGACACATCTATGGATTAGGATCAAATACGACAATAATGTTCCGATGACTCATACCCTAGCTATGATCTCCTTTACAATTGAAGAAGGTGTGCCAGGATTCACAAAGAGTCTCCTTTGGAAGAGAGGGGTTTTTACCTGTTCGACATTTTCTCGGTCAAGGAGCTATATAGCATTAGGATTTGAGATATTTGTATACTGTTTTTTTTCCCACTCTCGCGGCTGCTCGCTCTCGCGACGGCGCCTCCCCGCGATCTCTCTCGTGATCTCTCTCGCTGCCGCCTACTCCTCCCCTCGCAGCGCCTCGACTCCGTCGCCTACCCCTCCCCGCACGACGCCGTCACCCCCTCTCTGGTGAGATCATCCCCTCCCCATCTAGGGTTTCGCAGATCTAGGGTTCTCATATCTAGGGTTTCTCAGATCTAGGCAATTTTTTGATTTGTATGCACTGAACGTGCAGATCTAGCTGACACCGGGGAGTAGGACCGCCTGAGAGTAGCGTCGCGCCAGTGCCGCCTGAGATCTGTGACGGGGTATTTGTCTCTCTCAAATCGGAGCAGATCAGAGCAAGACAAGCGCCTGGAAATCTTTGATCCAGGTACATGGAAATCTCCAATTCTTCTCTCCATCTCTTCTTTTATTTTGAGATCAGTAATTTTTGCATGTTAGTTGGAGATCAGTGGTTTTTGCTTCACATGGTAGTGCATCATGTGGAAGTAGATCTCTCATATGTAATGTAATCTCTCATAGGCAGTACAAGCATATGTGGATTTGTTCTCTCATATGAAGTTGTTCTAAAATTTGAAAAAGTTCATGTAATGTACTGTGTCAATTGTTCTAGATCCATGCAGTAAGTTGATTTTTTGTTCGCTGTCCAGTTCTCCTCTACTCAACTCATGTTATAATGATGGGTTATGTTATGCACAGCTGTCGATTTAAAGTGATAGTAATACTTAGTGGTAGTTTAACTTTGCTGTTGTGGTACATTCGTTGTTATTTGGTGTGCCATACTTACCTAAGTCATATATCTTACAAGATGACCCGTCTGCCATATTTGCAGTTTATTGTTGCAATATGTGCTATGTTATGCTACTGAATGATTAGTTTATTATTGTTTCGATGATGGAGCAAGACAAATTCTGAAAATTTTATTAGTAATAAATATAATAATTTTAGGTATGGTAAATTCTAGAAATTAAGATAGTAGTGTTAGTTTTTACCTTTGTTGTACAATGCTAGCTAACTTGGTTAAGAGGAGGTGGTAATTTACAACAATTTAATAATGTTGGTTAGAATTTGCAAAAATATAGAATACCAAGTGTAAATTTGCAATCTTTTTAGAGTAGAGATAGTTGTGATGAAATTTTCTCGATGTTAACTATATATACGAATGCTCTACTTGTAGCTTGCAAGTGAAGACAGGGCAAAGCATCGAAAATATGGATGAGTTGCCGGAAGAATTGTATTCCCCAACATCCCCACCCATGAGAATGACCGCAAACTTCTGCACTCAGCAAGTTTATTTCTCATTCACCCTCCAGTTTTTTTTTTTTACTAGTACTCATGTTTATAATAATGCTTATATTATGCAAAATTGTCGATTTACAATAATGGTAATACGGAGTGCAAATTTAACTTTGTTGATGCAATACGTAATATACATCTCTTGTTATTTGGTGTGCTCTACTTAGGTAAATCATATGGCTTACAAGCACCACCTTTATGTGGTAGTTTTTGTTTTGTTTATTAGTTGCAATCATGAGCTATGTTATGCTGCCGAGTGATTAGTTTATTATTGTTGTGATGATGGAGCTGGCAAATTCTTAAAATGTTATTAGTAATGAACATCCCCAACATCTCCAACCATGGGAGTGGCCAACAACTACAACACATAGTAAGTTGATTTTTTGTTTGCCGTCCAGTTTTTTTCACCACTACTAAGTGTGGGTTATGTTATGCGAAACTGTTGATATACAGTGATGGTAATACTGAGTGGTAGTTTAACCTTTTTGTTGCAATACATTCGCTGTTATTTGGTGTGCCCTACTTAGATAAGTAATATGTATTACAAGCATCACCTTTCTATAGTAGTTTTTGTTTACTGTTGCAATGATGTGCTATGTTATGCTCTCGAATGATTAGTTTATTGTTGTTGTGACAATGGGGGAGGCAAATTCTAAAAATGTTATTAGTAATGAACATGAGTATTAATTTTAGGTACGATAAATTCTAGAAATTAAAATAGTAGTAGTAATTTGTACTTGTGTTGATACCTGTTTTACTCAATGCTTGCTAACTTGGCTAAGAGGAGGTGTTAATTTACAACAATTTAATAATGCATGTGAGGATTTGCAAAAAGTTTAAAAATACCATATGTGGATCTGCAGTCTTTTTAAAGTGCAGTTAGTTATGATGAAATTTTATCGATGCTAACTATATCCATGGATGCTCTGTCTGTAGGCTACAAGTGAAGACAGGCCAAAATATCGAAAAGATGGATGAGTTGCCAGAAGAACTGTATTCCCCAACATCTCCAACTATGGGAGTGACCATCAATTGCAAACAGTAAGTTGATTTCTCATTCACCGTCCAGTTTTTCCCCACTACTCATGTTTATATTAATATGTTATGCTATGCAAAACTTTCGATTTACAATGATGGTAATACTGAGCGAGTAAGTTAACTTTGCTGTTGCAATACATTTGTTGATATTTGGTATGCCCTACTTAGCTAAGTCATACATCTTACAAGCACCACCTTTTTGTCACAATGTTTATTTACTGTTGCAATGATGTGTTATGTTATGCTGCTGAATCATTAGTTTATTATTGTTGTGATGATGGAGCAAGCAAATTCTTGAAATGTTGTTAGTAATGAAGATTGTAATTTTAGGTATGGTAAATTCTAGAAATTAAGATAGTGTTGGTAAGTTTTACATGTGCTGATACATGCTTTACACAACCTAGCTAACTTTGTTAAGAGGGTGTGGTAATTTACAACACTTTAATAATATGTGTGGGAATTTGCAAAAATGTAAAAATACCAAGTGTGAATTTGCAATTTTCTCAATGTTATGATGAAATTTTCTCAACGTTTATCTATGACTGAAATACTTGTAGTTTGCAAATGAAGATAGGGCAAAGTGTCGAAAAGATGGATGAGTTCCCGGAAGCACCATACTCCCCATCATCCCCAACATCTCCAACAATAGGAGTGACCACTAACTACTGGACACAGTAAGTTGATTCCTTGTTCGGCTTCCAGTTTTTTTTTTCCAACCAATAATGTTTATAATAATATGTTATGCAAAAAATGTTGATTTACAATGATGGTAAGACTACGTGGTATTTAACTTTTCTGTTGCAATACATTAGCTATTATTTGATGTACACTCCTTAGCTAAGTCATATATTTCTCAAGCACCACCTTTATGCCATAGTTTTTGTTTACTGTTGCAATGATGTCGTATATTTATGCTGCTGAATCATTAGTTCATTATTGTTGTGATGATGGAGTAGGCAAATTCTGACAATGTTGAGTCAAGTCATATATCTATATTTGAAGTCGCACAGTTGAGGCTAATATTGTAATCTTGCTTTTCTGATTTGGATATGGCTTTATTTTTTATTTACTATATTTATATTAATTTCATGATATTTTGAATACCATCAGAAATAATGTTATTGAATTTGAAAATAAAAACGCAATGTTTCAACAATAGCCTCCATGATCCGCTATAGCGTTTTTTGGGGTGTCGATGTGACAACGCGATAATCACTTTTTAAAACATTGTCCACTACCAATATTTGGTTGCTGCAGTTTTTGTTTGTCGGTATTTTTTGGTAATTTAATTTTCCATGATATTTGGACTGATCTCCACCCATGTGGTTGGTCTCCAACTATGGTGTGGAGTAAGTTCCAATAAACCATTATGTGCTATTTATCGTTGTTGTAATGATAGGTCCGATACTGAAGATGAGAAATTGGATACTGTGGAAGATATTTACTTCAAGAACTTGGAAGACAACTTTGTCAATTCTGCTGTAGATGCCCGTAGATCAGTGTTTGACCTGGATGCTGTGGATCACATAGAGGGTGGCAAGCGACAATCTAAGAGATACGCAGAATTGGCAATACAATATTATAACGAGGATCAGAAGAATGAGGTATGTATCGGTATAAAATCTATGTAATGGCTAAGTTACTTCATCCAGTCCATTAACCTTTTAGGTCATGTCAATTTAGACCTGTAATTTTATTGGCATCAGTTTAGTCCCTCAAACCTTGTGTAGCATTCTAGTCTGAAAGTTTGATGTGCCATCTGAGTGTAAACCCTGCCATATGAGTATATATAGCTCATAGGTTGAACGACGAGCCATATTATTATAGCCCTTCCTTCCTGAAGGACAACCGGCTGACCTCCAAGATTTTTTTGTTGTCATCTTTGAAAAAATAGCTCTAATGATTGGTGTACAAGGTCTAGAAATAATGACCCTAACCTTTCATTTTGGGGAATTTGTCTCACCATCACTGGAGTACATATTGGTCGACCTCTTGTTAATTGTTAATATTTTTATATCTTGCTATATTTATGTTTATTTTTCACTAATCATCATTGATTTTTTTGTTGTTTTAATCTGCTAGGTCAAGTATGAGTTGATCAGGGCTATAATGAGTGTGGGCATGATGGGCGAAATAGGCTTGTATGGCCATGTCAATTTTATAGCAAAAGCAAAGCTTGAAGATTCTAAAGAGGAGCTCTTCTTTGCTGAGCTGCGCTATAATCGTGACAAATTAATTATGATGCCCACTTGCTTTTACTCTCTGGAAGGAAAAGAACAAGTTGGTCAGTTCTAAACCATACAAAGATCCAATCTTTTTCATTGTTGGAATTCTAACCCAATGGATGTCATTTTTACAGGTGGGTGCAAGGAGTTGGGAGGAGAATGTGCTGAAGACATAGATCTCCGGCTTTGCTATGCATGCCCAAAGTCAATGTTGCATCCAGAGGATGGAATCCTGTACCAGTCTGGTCACTTTACTAGTTATGGGTATTATAACTAGACTAGTATCCTTAATGTTTGGCTGTTTTGGGTTTGTCTGTCTGGCAGTAAGTAGGTTTGAACTTTGCAAATAAGTTGACCACAATGCTCTATATGGTATGTTCTTATGTGGGTCGTATCCTCATTTTGGGTTGTTTTTGGTGGGGTTGCATGTCTTACATATGTTTCTGGGTGTCTTGTAGCTGAAATTCGGTTATATTGCACTTTGTAAAAGCTGGATGCTCCAATTATGGCATGTTTGGTTGCTCAAGAATAAATATGAAATAAATCTCTATTGATTACAGTGATGCTCATGGATTCATCCAATTCCCATTTAGAAAATAATCCTAGCATTTGGGAAGAACGGGAAGAAATTTGTTAGTGAAACGCAATCTTATTGAAATCCTTGGGGTTCAAACCATCATTTGGTTCAACCGACCTAGTAGAATTCCAACGCATGACACACCCGAATGAGTACAAAGAACTTAGCAAAACAAAACCAAACATCTTGCATTCAAAGCATCTTATAGCCTCTTTTGAAGCGTATAAAGTTTGTACCTTAACCTTCTTTGCCTGGTGGTCACGCCTTATTTCTGAATTCATAGGTACTAGAAATACAAAACTAAAAAATGCGCCAATTTGGTGATGCTAGCTCCATTCGGATCCGAATTTTTTTTCCCAAATAACCCTTAAAAAAAAATTTTAAAACTAACTCTTAACTTTTAAATTTTGCAAAAACGGCTTTCTGTCGCGAAGTCACTCTCGTGACTGATCTTCAGTCGCTAGCCTGACGTGGCACGGCACAATGCCCCATTGGCCCCGTGCCGTACCACGCCAGCTTTCAGTCGCTAGCCTGGTTAGTGACTGAAACCCGCAACGTTTCAGTCGCTATCCCGGCTAGCGGCTGAAAGCTGCCTTTTAACCCCCAGCCGTCCCTCTCACAGTACGGCTGACTTCATTTTTTCGAATTTTTCCAGAAATTACTGAAATCTGTTTAGAGAGAGAGAAGGAAGAGAAGAAAGAGGAGCAGAAAAACTTTTTTCAGAGATTCTTCAAATCTGTTCGCTGAGGTATATTTTTTTAACTCGTATATTTAAATTAATTAGATCGTTAACTCGTAGTATTTAGATATGATTTAGAATATATTTTTATACGGATGGTAAATGCGTGAATGTGATGAACAAAAAAATTTAGGGTTAGGGTTAGTGTATGTTCGCAGATTAGGGTTAGTGTATGTTCACAGATTAGGGTTAGTGTATGTTCGCAGATTAAAAAATTTAGGGTTAGTGTATGTTCGCAGATTAAAAAATTTGAAGAACCACTAAAAAATGTGATATTTTTCAAATTTGAATTTTATTAGTATGCACGTAGATTAAAATATTTGTTAATATGCAGATGTAAACATTTGTGATTATGTATATTAAAATGATTGTTATTATTAGGGTTAGGGTTAGTCATCACCGTTGTTGCTTCTTTTAGTTGGGGTTAGGGTTAGGGTTAGTCATCACCGCTGTCGCTTCTTTTAGTTGGGGTTAGGGTTAGGGTTAGTCATCATCGTTGTCGCCTTCACCTTCTTGGCCTTTTTCGCATGGGTTTAGAGGGAGAGGGGTTATTTTTTTTTTAGGGTTGTAGGCAAAAATCGTGTAGCCCAATAGCGACTGAAACGGTATTTAAATACTGTGCGTCACTTTCACACAGTACGGCCATTTCATTTTTCTGAAAATTCAGAAATTAGCAGAGAGAGAAGAGAAGAGAAGGAAGAGGAGGAGAGGAGAAGAGAAGAGAAGAGAAGGGTTGGTTTTTTTGTTAGGTTTAGGGGTAGGGTTGTCAATCAGTTAGGGTTAGGGTTAGGAATCGCGGCCTCATTGTCGTAGTCATCACCGCTGTCGCCCTCACCGTGTTGGCCTTTCCTGTATGGGTTTAAAGGGAGAGGGGAAAATTTCTGTTGTTTGAAAAATCATGTTTTTTCTAGTACTATGAGCAATGTTGGTTCTCTAATTATACACTCTGATATAGTTATGGAGCAACCCAGTACAGTTTGCATTTATTACGGAGCTGGTGTAATCCGTAATGGACCAAACGGTGATGATCTTGGTGGTTGTATGTATGTTTACAGTCAAATAAGACAACCACAGTCAATGTCTTTCAATGATTTGAAGATGTGGTTAGTTGATCTGTTACAACTCAATATTGCGACGGATAATTTCAGGGTCGAAGGCATGGTTCTAGATGGAAACAAATGGGTGCTGAAGAGACTGAAAGGTGACAAATCATTGGGGTTGTTTGGATGATTTGTGACAAATCCAGGCTATGCTGTCGGAACCATCATACTGTACGTTGAAATGTTAGCACATAGTTCGGAGGGCAGCCATTCAGTTGAAAGAGAAAGCACTAATATCTGTACCACAGGTCACGATGGTGGTGGCGATGCCGATACCGGTGCAGGTAGCAGTACCAATGCCAGTGCAACTGGCAGTGTACCTTTGCAAACTATAGGAGATACAACTCAATTTGGTGGCCATCAAGTAGATGCAGCTGAAGAATTGCCAGAATTGGAGGAGAATTTTAATGAGGAGTATACTGATCCGTCAGAAATGTATGAATCTCCTGTTGAACCCACGGAATAGCATAATCCTACAAGTGAGTGGATTGATCTATCATCCTTGAATAACGCTGTGGTTCGTGATGAGCTGGGTTCGTGATGGTCTTATAATGAATCAACCGTCCAGCTTGGACAGTTGTTTCGGAATAAAAAGGATGCAAAGAAAACCATAACTGCCTGGGCTGTCTCACTAAATAGGCCATTTCGGGCGGTCAAATCAAATCCGAGCCTGTGGACTGTGAGGTGCTTAATCTAGAATTGTCCATGGTATGTACGTGTTTGGCGGCCACAAGATGGCCCGTTCTTTCGGGTGACCAGAGTTGAAGACCACGGATGTCTGGCTGAGGGCATGGTGCAGCATTATAGAAATATCACTTCCAGTTTTGTTGCCAGTCTGATACTGTCAGTAGTGAAGGAAAATACGGCAATAACACCGAAAGTGATAATTGCACATGTCGCGGAGAAGTACGGTTATAATATCAAGTACGCGAAGGCATGGAGGGCTAAACAGAAGACGCTGGAGGAGCTTTTTGGTACATATGTTGAGGCATACAACTTAGTACCGAGCCTGTTGCGGCGCATATGCGAAGCAAATCCAGGCACAGTCACCGCAATTGTTGATACGCCGGCAATCGGCTCCGAGGGTGCTGTGATTCCTGGGTGCATGGTACTGCGGAGATTTTTCTGGGCATTCCAACAGTGCGTTGCATCGTTCAGGTACACGAGACCCGTGCTTTGCATTGACGGAACATTTTTGACTGGAAAATATCAGAGAACTCTGCTGACTGCCGTGGCTGTTGATGCCAATGACCAGCTTCTCCCCATAGCATATGTCGTGGTCGAGGGGGAGAACTATAGCAGTTGGCTGTGGTTCTTGGGCACTTTGAAGAATGAGGTTGTGTAAGACCGGGAGCGCGTGTGCTTGATTCATGACCGAAATGGAGGAATGCTGAGTGCGATGGAGTACATGCGATCGGGAGAGGATCCATCGCTGAGTTGGGATGATTTGCAGAGTCGTTGGTGCTCACAGCATCTTGGCGCGAATTTTCACAGTCGTTTCAAGAGCAAGCGTCTGATGCTCGTGTTCAAACGGCTTGCCAAACAGAACCAACAGTCAAAGTTCTCACAAATCTGGAAGTCACTGGAGGAAAGTACGTTGGCGGAATTGCGAGAAGCAGGGGTTGCAGAAGATCGCGGCAATACCGGCGCGGGAAGCTGCCGGGGTCGTCCCAGTTTCAGTCAGTGGATTCAGCCCAAACCAATGGAGAAGTGGGCGTTGCTTCACGACACAGGTAGGGCTCAGTACGGAATCATGACGACAAATCTGGCCGAGGTGTACAACTTCGTCCTCAAAGGTGTGCGATGCTTACCACTCACTGCAATAGTTGAAATGACATTCTATCGCACAGTAGCGTACTACGACAGCAGGGGTTTGGCGGCATTAAGCCTTTTGCATGACCCCTTAGCACACTGGCCCAAAAAGATCAATGATTACCTCGAATTTCGGACAAGAAAATCGTTGACACATGATGTCACAGTACTGAGTTGCTTGCACGGGAAGTACGAGGTTCAGCTAAGGCACAGACATGTCCGTGGCACACTGCGGGCTGGTCGGGTCCACGAATGTCGAATTTCAAATGCAGATGCCCAATGCACATGCAACAAGCCTCAACTGCTGCACATTCCTTGCTCGCATGTCATTGCTGCCTGCTCTGTTCCTGGGATCGATCCGGCGCGGTACATCTCAACCTATTATACTCTGTAGTACCTGTGGAAAACCTGGGATGGTGTCTTCAATGGGTTTGCGGCGGGGGAAGCTATCGACAACTATCCCCGGAATATGCCATCACGTGGATCCCAGACAAGAGGCTCCTCGTAGGCCATGTCGACCGACGTCGATTCAGGAGGATAAATAACGATATGGATGCAGCGGAGCGTGAAGATGACGTACGTAGATGCAGCGCTTGCAGGCAGCCTGGTCACAGAAGAGATCGATGCCCGCAGGTGACAGGCGCATCGTCTTCGTCGCAAAACTAAATGTTGTAATATTTCAACTACTGAATGTTTTGTCGTGAGTTGTACTGAATTTCCCTATATCAGTTGTACTTAATTTCCCTAATGCCTTCTCGTGAATTTTCGTAAGCACTACTAAATGTTTTTTTTTTACTGAATGTTTGTTTATGTACTCAATGTTTCAACTTCTCAACCAATATGTGACAACTGCATGTATGGCGGATGAACATCAGCTTCCCGAGCTGATTGCACAGCACCATCAGGAGCGTCACCGTGCTCGACGCCTTCTACAGGGCATCGTTCTCCCAGCTCTGCGTATGAGGACACCGCGTGAGATGTGGCCTCTAGATGAGCGGTTCGCGCCTTATTTGCTCAAGGCCGGACTGTTGCCATTCGATCGCATGGTAGATCGGGCGAGGCGATTCCCTTTTGACCGAGCCCTCATTACTGCGCTTGTGGATCGGTGGAGGCCCGAGACGCACACGTTCCACTTCAGCTTTGGCGAGCTCACTATCACGCTGCAGGACGTCAGCATGCTGCTTGGCCTGCCTATCCGCGGAGAGATATATGTCCCAGCGGCCACCGAGAGAGCTGCATGGCGCCTAGATTTCCTACAGCGCTTCGAGGGAGTACGGCCAGCGCGGGGTTTGTGCAGGACGCGGGAGTTCTCCAGAGTTACCTTCGCGCAGTGTGCGATGGTGCGCTCCCCTTGGCCGCTCCAAAGGAGGTCTTCAGGCGCCACCTTGAGGTGTACTTGCTGTACCTGTTTGGGTGGTTGCTCTTCCCTGGCACCCACGGAGACATCTGCGAGCGGCAGTACGTTCAGCTCGCCAGGAGTATTGCCGACTCGGCCCTGGGCCACGTGCCGAGGTTCAGTTTCAGATCCGCCATGCTCTGCCACACCTACAGGGGGTTGTGCGACGCCACGAGCAGAGACCAGGTCAGCTCTCTTTTCGCTGGGTGCGCCATCCTCTTGCAGATGTGGTCGTACGAGCATTTCCCCATCGGTCGACCGCTGGTTCCGCGGGATCAGTTCGCGTTAGCCGGGGATGCGAGAGATGGCCCCGTGATGGGATGGAGGTGGGCTAGGCTGAGTTTGAGGTGGGCCACAGATCAGGCGCACCTCTGTTATCCTTCGTACGCCACGGGCTTCGATCTGCTTCTCGACGACAGCGTCATCTAGGATCCATGGACCACCGCGAACCTCCAATCCGTCGCTCCAGTCGGCCTTTCTTCTCTTTGTACGCAGGATACTGTGTACTGGCGCACCCAGGTTCTGCTCGTCTTCTCGCACATGATTGAGGGTTACTCGCCTGAGCGAGTTATGCGCCAGTTCGGCCTGCGCCAGCTTGTCCCCATGCCGCCTCCTCGACAGATCCCACACCATATCCACGAGTACGTCAAATATGCATTACATTCACATGTTATTTTATACATAATTTCTGCCACGAACTAATTGCTTTGTCCGCAGGCAATCCAGGAAGGGTCGAGTGAGAGACGATTTCGTTCGTCGACAGCAGCCTTATGTGCAGGAGTGGATGGATTGGGCCCACACACGCACGGTCGAGGAGCATAGGCCGTACAGCCACGACATCCATTTTTCCTATCTGTCCTGGTACCGACCTCGCACGATCTACCGATTGGCGGGCGGTCCACCCGCCGCGCCTGATGAGCCCATCCCTCCCGCCACCATCGATGATTGCTACGACCGACGCCTAACTGGGCGATCCACTCTTCTGTGAGTTCCTTAGCTCTTTGCAACCTTACTTTCACATGGATTGTCGTTCTATAGTTGCATTAATTCGTGTGCACAGCTAGACATCCTTGGCGGCATCTCTACTGGTGCACGGGACATGATGGTCAAGTCCCGCCTCGGACCCACCATGCCCAGCGACGATGTGTACGCATATTGTTCAGAGATCGAGCGGCAGGTCGATCAGATTCTGGTCGGTTTCAGAGTGCTGCTGCCACCTCACTTGACTGTGATTCCCCCACCATCACCGTCGGCGCCGGGTCCTTCATCGCATGTGCCACCAGCGGACTGTCCGTCGTCCTCGCGCCCTCCACCACTGCACACGGGTTTCGTGCCTGCCGATAACTCTTCGTATGAAGAGCTCGATACTCCTCCATGGCACCAGCCTCTCAACCAGGCACAGCAGCATCCTACACAGCCGACACATCTGCTTCCTAGCTTCCTTCCCGATGCTCCGCCGCCTACGCAGCCGACACAGCCTTCCCAGTCTCCGCCAGCTGCGCAGACACCAACAGCGAGGAGGCGGCTCGTCAGGGATCGTCAGCCCCCCTCTCGGTACACACCATCAGAGTATCAGCCCCCCCCCCACAGAGGGGCAGGAGGGGGCAGTAGTCCGATGTAGGCTTTTCTCGGACTGTTCAGTTTTCGTACATTTTTGTTAGGTTTTCAACTTTTTGGGGTTTTCTGTTTTCTACTGTTCTACTTTTGTATGACTCTGCGTTTCTGCTTTTCAGCCTTTACCTATGCATCTGATGCTCGTTTTCGTATGATTAGTCTTTTCGACTTTTGCACCTACCATCTTTTGGCCGAGACGTCTGGTTTCGTACAAATGCGTCGAACCAACGAGACAAAACTAGGTATCAAAAGCACGGTATAAATGCGAAATTAGTATGTACTTGTACGGTCCCGATGCCAAAACTTTGTTGTCTTACTCCTTTTCGCAAATCAGCTTAGAATTATCGCGACTTATACCTTTTTCAGATTTTCCGCTGAACCTAAAAAGGCTAAAACCCACATCTCATCTCCAAACTTCGATCTAATTCAAGGACAATCTCCCATTCACTATTCTGACCAAGTTTCCCTTCTGTAAGATTTTCAAAATCTCATCCGACGCCTTAGTTTCAAGTCTCGCCATTTTTCGAAATTCTAATTACCCTAATTACCCTAAAGTACCCTGTTTTCGAATTATCCCAAAATCATCAAATCTTGCCGAATTTCATCGAAACTTCTGCTGAATACGCTCCAGAAATAAAGTTACACTTGTGTGTGAAATTAGATCTCAAATCAGCCCTCCCAATCTCAAAATTTACAAACAAGTCCTAATTCCCAAGCGAAATCATCACAAGTTCCTTCGACTGCGACCACAGGCCAAAAGAAACTCAATTGAAAATGTCCCCGGGGAGGTAGCTTTCAGTCGCTATCCGGGCTAGCGACTGAAAGCTGGTGTGGCATGGCACGGGGGCCAGCGGGGCATTGTGCCGTGCCACGTCTTCAGTCGCTAGCCGGGCTAGCGACTGAAGATCAGTCGCGCGGCTGGCTTCGCGACAGAGAGCCGTTTTGCAAAAATTTAAAAGTTAGGGGTTAGTTTTTGAATTTATTTTTTTAAGGGTTATTTGGAAAAAGATCCCGCGGTTGATCTCAACCCCTCCCTAGCTTTCAGTTAACTTTCTTGATGGTGACACCACAAACTAATGATTTAATGTCCTAATCGGTGTGGTGTGTGTCTATATACACCCTACACCCAAATATGATGGTTCCAACTGTGTCATCATGGTGATATGAAGTTTGGGGATGTACGTTCTTGGGTCTCATTAAACCTCTCTCTTCCTTAAGCCTCTGGATTCGAAATCGCCCATTCTACCTCTGAGATTTAGGTGAATTCGCAATGATTATATCAAGTGAAAAAGATAGACTGCCAATAGAACATAACTTAAAAAAATAACTCCATCACAATATCTTAATAATCATTTTATTTCGATGGATATGTGTTACACATATAAGCTATTAATATTGGATACTTGTTAGGATATAATATCCAGAATAGTTGTGGGAGGAGTGTGTATTGAGAACATAGATTGCTAGCCTCAATCCGCCCTACATCCTCATGGCATGAAGCGTGTGCGACCTGCTGGCTCACCTGTATACCACATTCACTAGCTATAAGCAAACAAAAAAAAAACACACTTGCGGTAAAGGGAGTTGTGGTGGTCTTTCAAATCCATCTAGAAAAATAGTAACCACCATCTCCACTAGAGCCACAACCCCTAAAATTTAATCGTGTGTGTTGGTGCTAGCATATCAACACATGACGTCCACTCTGGGATGTGTGAATGCTGATAGAGATGTTGCTGTCGTTGCTACGCTAATTGAGATCAATTGTTGGACGCGCATGTCATTGGATCAGTGGCTATTCTAACTCTCCTACTGCTCCTAAAGATCTAATCTGTGACCTAATACTTATATGTTTCATGCATAACGAGTAGAAAATTTTTAAAATTCTGCTAGTGTAGTCTATTTGTGTCCCAACAATTAACGTTTAAATAATAGTCAATACTTGATACTTTCAAAATATAATACCCAAAATAATTGTGGAGTGGGGAGAGAATGTGTATAGAAGAACAAAAATATTTTTTTCCCTCAATCTGCACTTTCTCTGAACCGAATCCACCACCATGATACCAATAAATTGCTATTAGAAAGGATCTGACTTACTATTCAATTCAATCCTAGAAAAGTTTGCTCGAACCTTACAAGCACCATAGACATTCATGGAAGTCGAGATTTTATGATAGGTAAAATAAGATTCACGTGACACTTTTTAACGTAGAAAGTAATGTAATTGCATAGTCAAACCAACCAGTAGCTAGTGCTAAACCCACATTAGATTTATATGTGCGTCATCATAATCACGATCAAACTAGGCCAAAGGTAACCATGGTTAACTTATCCTCAATCTCATCGCCTCTAGCAAGAAATTAAGTGAAAAAAAGAAAAAGAGAAATAATTGATATGCAAAGCCTCCTATGTGCCACCCGCTCTCGCAGAATTAGTTGGTGATGTTCTGAAAACACAATAAGTAAATGTGTTGTGTATTTCATTCATCTTTATACTATACTGCATATGGGTCAAGTCATATAAAAAAAGTTGATTTTTTTATTAAAAGAGATGGTACAAGTGTTATGTTGTGTATGTCACAAATTGTGGGACCGAAATGAAGCATGGCCCACATGTCATTCGCTATAAAATAGCAATAGTCGGTGTAAAAAACAAAATTAAATCTCCTCAAATCTTTATCCCTTCTCAAGGCAAGAGGAGAATATATGTAACATGTCTCGTTTTGTGTATTGCATAAAATTGTGGGATTTTATAAAATATGATCCATATGTCATTCATAATAGAATAGCACTCGTTGGTGTAAAAAAATTTAAATTCCCTCCAACTTTCTTTCCGCCTTTTCTCTTTTCAAAGACAAGAGAAGGGGAACACAAATATCTCTCTTCCTCTCCCCATTTTCTCTCCCATGGCATGGCAATGTAATTTATCTTCTTCCCATCTCTCCGTCCCACTAGATTTTTCTTTTTCATGTGGATATCATGGTGTATTTGGAGTAACAACCAATGGACAAAACAGCCCAGCCAATAGGCAAGGCAATTGAGATTTCTCAACCTTTGCTCAAGCTCGGACGGGGGGATAGTAAATTCAGTGCACTGGCTACAAAACAAGAGCCCTCTCCTCTCCTCTCTTCTCTAATAAATTTGATGTTCATCAGTGGGTTAGTTGTTCTAGGATAGGATTCCTGTTGCTCTGGAAGCATAAATATTACTAACTTTGGCTTGTGCTGCTCTTCCAGCCAGGGACCAAAACATTACAGATGTAAGTACCCACCAATTTTAATTTAATTTTGCCATCACTATGGTATGGAGTATGTACGGACCACGAAGACGGTCAACAGTTGGGGTCACGAAGCTGGCTAGGAGTCACGCTGCTCGCCCTATATTTAATTTGTCATTATCCAGCATTTAAGAATTGGGTCTATTTTCGGATCATTCGTTTTCATTTCAGATCATCTTGAAATAGTTTCGAGCCTTAGGAGGCATAAAACAAAAAAAAAAAGGTTTTCTTTTAGAAACCCAGTCCAGAACCAGGCCTTGGGCCCAAAGGCCCAATATTTCTCAGTTTTGCAATTCAGTCCCTGGAACTTTCCCATTTCAGCCACACTGTTAATTTTGCACAAACCCCTCAGATTCACTAATTTTGCAAATCAGTCCAGTTTACACCAATCTAGCACAGAGCATCACCACCTGTTCGCTGAAACAGTAAAGCCAGCCACCTCAGCCCAAAGTAAGTCGGTTGCATGCTCAATGCACCAGATATACCAGCCTTACAACACAATTACTGACACAGCAGCACAGACAATAGGAAATTAAGTAAAGCAGTAAGAGAGGTAGAAGCAGAGGAGTAGTAGCAAGCCAGTTCAAGCACTAGTTCATCCTTTTCTCCACTTTGTGAACCACAGGAGAGGCAGGAGCGATAGCAACAGGAGCTAGAAGAAATCCAAACCAACAGCAAGGTGAAAGTTAAACTCAATCCAAGTTTTAACATGTCTTAGCTTGCTTAGTTAGAGAAATGAATAGAAGGCAATAGTATTTGCATCAAAGCCACCTCAAACCACCTGAAACCATAGATCATTGCTACCACATGAGAATTTCATTACATCACAATATCGTACAACCATACAGCCGTGAACACCAGCATTTCAGGACTAGAAACAGAGCAAAACCAACCAAATCAAGGCCCAAACCTGGCGCCAAAGCCACACTAGAGATTAGGAGACTTACCTGAGGAGCAAGCGACGAGGACCGGGCGGCCGGCGAGCTGGCCGGCACAGCGTCCACGCTAACGGCACACTACCGGCGCGGCCACGCCGCGAGGGCGCGGCCAAGCACGGCCGTAGGCCGTGGGTGAGGAGGCGAGGCGGCGGGGCCCGGGCTACAACCGGCCACGACGCAAGCGCCGTCGAGATTGATGAGCTGCTGGCAAGAGTTAGCGGCGGCAGGGTTTTGGAGGAGTTAGGGTTAGGGCTTCGGCTGTGGGGTACTAACGGGTGCGCATGAGGGAGGCGGCGGCGCACAAGTCAAGCGGCGAGCGCGTCACCGGAGGAGCCACGGCGGCCGACGAGAAATCTAACGACAGTATGAGAGCAAGAAAGGGCCGGGCTGTGTGTTTTGTGTGTGTGTGGTCGTGTGCGCGACCAAGTGTGTGATTGGAGTGGTCGTGTGCGTGCATGCGTTGCATGCGTGTATGCGCGGGTGGGCCGAGCCGAGAGCGTGTGCGTGGGTTGGGCCAGTTTGGGCCCAACCGAGAGTTTTCTCTTTTTATTATTATTATTTATTTCTTTTCTTTTCTTTTTCTAATTTCAATTCTATTTTAAATTCTTAGTTAAAGCTTAATTAGCTACTGTTTGTTATTGATTTAAAATTATATATATGTATGTACACACAAATATATTCTTACTCATGTAATAAACCAATTTGAATTGTTTTTATTATTTTCGTATAATCTTTTATTCAGGAAAAATAATTATAAAACTACAACTTACTTTTATTCCAATTAGCAAAATTAAATCAATATTTTAAATTAATTATTTTAATTGTATTCTAATAATTTATAAACAAATGAAAATAGTATTACTTGTTTTGGGAGCTACCCAACCTGAGATTTTTATGCAATTCCATTATGCAGTTCAATTAAACTGAATTCATATAATATATTTCTAATAACTAAAATTTCTTTTCCCTCGCAATATCAGTTAGTCGTATTCGATCACGGGTCAGGAGAACGAAAGCATAGATGTATTCATCTTTACATTTTGTATTTCATATTATATCAACATCCTAAATATTATATATGTATATATAATTATATTTCTCAGAAATTGACGATAGCGAAGAGCATCGAGGTAACTTGCCGAACTCCGATTTCAACTCTATCTACGCAGGCAAGTTTCTTCTTGATCATGTTGAAATTGCTCGAACTAATTTCTTATATTATAGTTTCATATCTAGTCAAAATGTATCGATTGCATGAAAAGAGTATTTTTCAAAGATTGATTAGAAAGAATTATGGAGATTATATGAATATGATATGACATATATGGGATGTTGACTATGATAGAGGAAGTCTCTGAATTTGAGATCGCGACAGAAGGACTTCCTTATCTATACTATGGATGGAAATTAATTAAGGACTGTAACCAGTTGACTCTTTCATCCAGCGCCGTAAAACCAGTATCGACCACAGACCTGGTATGGGACGGGCCTAGTCTAGTATCTTATCTAGAAACTAAGGTCATCTCCACGAGAACGTATTATTATATGTATAAGTGCCACGGGTCGCTCAGAATAACCTAAGGGGCGTCACGGATCTCTCAAAATAATCCAGATGGGTTCCGCGGGTCGCCCATGAAGTACCCATGACGCTATATGCTCAACTGGTGGAGTGGAGACGCTTAGTAGACAGATTTGAGAAAAACTTTGTACTCTTGATTTGGTCACGTATTAAAGGGAATGCGGAGTGATGCTAACGAGCTTTGACATGTAAATTAAGAGTTTCTGTGGGTAAAGTGATACACCTCTGCAGAGTAAAAACGTGAATGTTCACTCCTTGTTCTCAGGTCGAGAACTGCATCGCGGCAGGAAAGGAGGTCTACAGTGGCCTCAGGCCTATGGTGTAAAGTGCTCAGTAGAATTTTTCTAATCAATCAAATGAAGACTGTTTACAACAAATGTTTTAAAAGTAAAACTTATACTCCTTGACTTATTATATGCTAAAACATATTACCCTTGAATCTAGTTAACTTAGATCATCCTGCATTTTGTCTTGATTCTTGCTGAGTACTTTTGTACTCATCATTTGCTATGTAAATTCTTGGTAGACTTAGAATTTTTGACCGCAAGAGAATTTACTGAAGAAGATATCAGAGGAGCAGAGCTAACCCAAGACTCCAAGGATCCAGAGATGGACATCTACAATTATGACCCTACTTACTTTGGATCTGGAGACGAATACTTTTGAAAGCTACTGTAGAACTGGCTCATCTTGCTAGTAAGATGTATAATTTTTGTAAAACTGATGTTTTGTAATATGGGTTGTTGCTAATAACAAACCCTTTATGTTATAATCTGTTTAACCTAAAATCCATGATTATGTTTCGCTACTCTGAATTGGATATTGTTCGGGAAAACATGCTTTTGTCGGGCAATGCTCACAGAGCAGGCATGCTACCACATGAGTGGGATGCCGGGTCACATCAACTTATTATATGCTTAAACATATTACCCTTGAATTTAGTTAATTTAGATCATCCGGCATTATGTCTTGATTCTTGCTGAGTACTTTTGTACTCACCTTTGCTATGTAAATCCTTGGTAGACTTAGAATTTTCGAACGAAGGAGAATTTGCTGAAGAAGATATCGGAGGAGTGGAGCTGACTCGAGACCCCGAAGATCCTGAGATGGAAATCTACAATTACGATCCTACTTACTTTGGATCTGAAGACGAAGATTTCAAAAAGGTACCGCAAAACTAGTTCCTTTTACTAGTAAGAAGTATAGTTTTTGTAAAAACTGATGTTTTGTAATATGGGTTGTTTCTTATAACAAACCCTGTTGTCATAACCTGTTTAACTTGAAATCCATGTTTCTGTTTCGCTACTCTGATTTGGACACTGTTCGGGAAAACGTGTTTTTGTCGGACAATGTTCACAGACCAGGCATGCTACCACGTGGGTGGGATATCGGGTCCATGTCACCATTTGTGGCATTCAACATTAATGTTGTGTTTGTAGGCAACTAGTGAGACAAAGTGTTGAAAATAAAGATGAGTTTATAGAACAACCGTCCTCCCCAACATCAACCATGAGGTGCTCTCACTTCTCCTTCCTTATGTATTAGGGATTAGAGATTGAAAACTCCTATGCACGACATATATGAAAATATATTTATGGCATTCAACAGTAATTGGAGAGGAGGTTGTAGTTTACAACAATTTAGTAATATATGTGATAATTTACCCCAAAAAAACTTTGAATTTGCAATTTTTTAATGTAGGCATAGTTATTGTGAAATTTTTTCAATATTAACTTTTCTATTAATACTTATTTGTAGGCAATTGGTGATTGGACAAAGCGTCGAAAATAAGAATGAGTTTATGGAATAGCCATCCTCCCCAACATCTCTAACCATGAGGTGCTCCCAATTCTCCTTCCTTATCTATTAGGAATTAAAGATTGAAAGCTCCTATGTATGACATATACGAAAATATATTTGTGGCATTCAACAGTAATTGGAGAGGAGGTTGTAGTTTACAATAATTTAATAATGTATGTGATAATTTGCCAAAAAAACTTTGAATTTGCCATTTTTTAATGTAGGCACAGTAATTGTGAAATTATTTCAATATTAACTATTCTATTAATGTTGTGCTTGTAGGCAACTGGTGATTGGGCAAAGCATCGAAAATAAAGATGAGTTTATGGAACAGCCGTCCTCCCCAACATCTCCAACCATGGGAGTGGCCAGCAACTACTGCACGCAGTAAGTTGATTTCTTGTTCATCCTGATTTTTCACGACTACCCATGTCATAGTGATGGGTTATGTTATGCAAAACCGTCAATTTATCCATCGATAATACTGAGTGGTAGTTTAATTTTGCTGTTGCAATATATTCATTGTTATTTGGTGTGCCCTACTTAGCTAAGTCATATGTATTACAAGCATCACTTTTCTGTTGTAGTTTTTGTTTACTTATGCAATAATGTGCTATGTTATGCTGCTGAATGATTAGTTTATTGTTGTGACGACGGGAAGGCAATATCTGAAAATGTTATTAGTAATGAACATTAGTATTAATTATAGGTATGATAAATTCTAGAAATTAAGATAGTAGTAGTAATTTGTACTTGTATTGATACCTGTTTTACACAATGCTAGCTAACTTGGCTAAGAGGAGGTGTTAATTTACAGCAATTTAATAATGCATGTGAGAATTTGCAAAAAAGTGTAAAAATACCATATGTGGATTTGCAATCTTTTTAAAGTACAGATAGTTATGATAAAATTTTATCATTGCTAACTATATCCATGGATGCTCTGTTTGTAGGCTGCAAGTGAAGACAGGGCAAAATGTCAAAAAGATGGATGAGTTGCCAGAAGAACTGTATTCCCTAACAATCCCCAACATCTCCAACCATGGAAATGACTGTCAACTTCTGCAAACAGTAAGTTGATTTCTCATTCACCGTCCGCTACTCATGTTTATATTAATATGTTATGCTATGAAAAACCATCGATTTACAATGATGGTAATACCGAGTAAGTAATTTAATTTTGTTGTTGCAATACATTTGTTGATATTTGGTGTGCCCTACTTAGCTAAGTCATATATCTTACAAGCACCACCTTTCTGCCACAATGTTTATTTACTGTTGCAATGATGTGTTATGTTATGCTGCTGAATCATTAGTTTATTATTGTTGTGATGATAGAGCAGGAAAATTCTTGAAATGTTGTTAGTAATGAATATTGTAATTTTAGGTATGGTAAATTCTAGAAATTATTGTTATGATGATTTTACATGTGTTGATACATGCTTTACACAACCTAGCTAACTTTGTTAAGAGGATGTGGTAATTTACAACACTTTAATAATGTATGTGGGAATTTGCAAAAATGTAAAAATACCAAGTGTGAATTTGCAATTTTCTCAATGTTATGATGAAATTTTCTCAATGTTTATCTATGACTGCAATACTTGTAGACTGCAAATGAAGATAGGGCAAAGTGTCGAAAAGATGGATGAGTTGCCGGAAGCACCATACTCCCCATCATCCCCAATATCTCCAACCGTAGGAGTGACCACTAACTACGGGACGCAGTAAGTTGATTCTTTGTTCAACTTCCAGCTTTTTCCCAACCAATAATGTTCATAATAATATGTTATGCAAAAACTGTTGATTTACAATGATGGTAAGACTGCGTGGTATTTAACTTTACTGTTGCAATACATTAGCTATTATTTGATGTACCCTCCTTAGCTAAGTCATATATCTCTCAAGCACTACCTTTCTACCATAGTTTTTGTTCACTGTTGCAATGATGTCATATATTTATGCTGCTGAAGCATTAGTTCATTATGGTTGTGATGATGGAGTAGGCAAATTCTGACAATGTTGAGCCAAGTCATATATCTATATTTGAAGTCGCATAGTTGAGGCTAATATTGTCATCTTGCTTTTCTGATTTGGACATAGCTTTATTTTTTATTTACTATATGAATTTCATGATATTTTGAATACCATCAAAAATAATGTAATTGAATTTTTAAAATAAAAACACAATGTTTCAACAATAGCCTCCATGATCCGCTATAGTGTTTTTTGGGGTGTGGATGTGACAACGCGATAATCACTCTTTAAAACATTGTCTACTACCAATATTTGGTCACTGCAGTTTTTGTTTGTCGGTATTTTTTGGTAATTTAATTTTCCATGATATTTGGACTGATCTCCACCCAGGCCTCCAACTATGGCATGGAGTAAGTTCCAATAAACCATTATGTGTTATTTATCCTTGTTGTAATGATATCGCTGTTGTAATGATAGGTTAGATACTGAAGATGAGAAATTGTATACTCTGGAAGACATTTACTTCAAGAACTTGGTAGACAACTTTGTCAATTCTGTTGTAGATGCCCGTAGATCAGTGTTTGACATGGATGCTATGGATCACATAGAGGGTAGCAAGCGACAATCTAAGAGATATGGAGAATTGGCAATACAATATTATAACGAGGATTAGAAGAATGAGGTATGTATTGGTACAAAATCTATGTAATGGCTGAGTTACTTCATCCAGTCCATTAACCTTTTAGGTCATGTCAATTCAGACTTGTAATTTTATTGGCATCAGTTTAGTCCCTCAAAAAGTCAGTGTTGCATCCAGAGGATGGAATCCTGTACCAGTCTGGCCACTTTACTAGTTATGGGTATTATAACTAGACTAGTATCCTTATTGTGGCAGTAAGTAGGTTTGAACTTTGCAAAAAAGTTGACCACAATGCTCGATATGGGCAGCCTGTTCCCATGTAGATATGCTATGTTATTAACGTCATGTTGAACAAAAACAAATTTCGTCGTTGAAGAACAAACTAGCTAAAACATGCATACCCCTCTTGATCATGCTTATCAATTAGCCTTAACTAACTACAACAGCATAAAGTTGATGGAAATACCTACATGAGAAATACAGGTAAAAGTAAGTTGCTTTGTAATAGCCAGACAGCATTTATGCAAAATTAAGGTTCAAAGAGAACAGAAGAGAAGACCTGAATGAATTACTACCACAAGACAGGCTAATTAAGTGGTAACTTTTTAATTTGGGAAAATTTAGCCAGTAAGTAACGTACAGCAACATGTAGCTATCCGATATTGCCAGAGCCACCGCAGGTTCTGCAAGAGCGGGTGGAGGAGCACTTGGTGCAGTACGTCCACTTGCTCGGAAGCCCTGCGGTGTAGCGAGTGGCCATGTTCTTAGCGGACTTCCTTGCCTTCTCGGCGGCCTCCTCCGGCAACTTCTTGAAAACAAAGCCTTCCCCTTTGCACTCTCCGCAGAGGCCCGTGCCGCCGCAGTCGGCGCACTCTCTCATCGTCTCTTTCTTCGTCGTCGTCTACCTCATCCATCCATCCATTCATGCATGCATCTGGATCATCAGATGATACCCAAGATATATGAAACATGCATGCAAGATTGAAGACATACGGTGGTGGGTTGCTGAGAAGAAGCATCTAGAGATGATGATGATGTTCTCTTGACAAGGAGGGTGGCGGCAACCCCAACGGCCGCGGACGCGAGCAGCACGGTGGCGGTTTCGGGGAGAGCAGATGAAGATGGAAGGCGGCGTAGTCGTCGTAATGGCTTTGACTTGAATGGTGATGATAAGAAGGTGCAGGGAGGAGCAACAAGCTCCATGGCAACTGCAACTTGTAATCTTTCATTCCTTATCTGTTGTTTTGGCGATGGATTATGGAGGTGGATATTTCAGTGGGCTTCTTTGCTTTATTGGGCTCAGAAGGCCTAGCTATTGGGCCATTCATTATCCCGCTTCCTTTTCCTCATTTCTATTCTTGTATAACCTCACTGGGCGTTTGTCTTCTGGGTAATTTTGCAGAACAAAACCGCCTGCTGAATCTTCTCAATGAGATGTAGTAATTTTGCTTTCACTGAAATGTCTTCCATTTGATTTCAAAGTTTCTTATTCGGTTGCCATGCCCTTGGGAAGCAGCATATGTCAAACAAGTAGGTATAGGAGATTGTTTGAGAATGTCTGGAATCTCCTTTGATATCACAAACCGCACACGAGTAGAAGAAAATGTCTTAGAACCTTCAAGATGGTTTATTGGGAAAAAGCAATCTTAAAATACTCCATGATTGTAGGACGCTTCAAAACAAATATTGATTATTAGATTCTTGGTCCAGAGAAGATGTATTGCAAATAGATCTGATAAAAAAAATTGAATTAAGGGAATTTTCCTCTTAGTCATATATAAGAGCCAATAGTAGATTTGGGTCTTCATGAATTTATACACACACATATGCACATATACATTAACACCCTCCTCAAATTCAGGATGGTTCTGTAAGTACTATGATGCTCCTGAGTTTTTGTTTTGGTGAAGAAATCAGCAATCTGAAATTCCGAAGACACGTACTGAAGAGCAATTGTGCCAAGATGACAATGAAATCGAGTGAAGAATACATCAACACCAACATGTTTCCTCATCTCGCACTTCACAGGGTCCCTTGCTATCTGAATGGCGTTAGTTTTGTCGCACAACAATGAGGTGGAGGTAGAACACTCAACACCAAAATCAACCAATAGCCATCGAAGCCAAATGATCTCTCTGGTAGTAGCAGCCAAGGCCCTAAACTCAGCCTCAGCACTGGATGTGGAGACTGCAGTCTGTCTCTTAGACTTCCAAGTGAGTAAGAAAATCCTAAGAAACACCCAGTAACCCGTGACAGAGCGTCGATCATTAGGGTTGCTCGCCCAAGTAGCATCAGAATAGGCACGGAGTCGTAGAGGGCTCGATCTATTGTAGAACAGTACCCATGACACTGTCCCACGGAGATAGCGCAGCACACGGAGTAGGTGACTATAGTGAACAGAAGTCGACGCACTGACAAACTGACTGAAAATGTGAACTGCATGAGCTATGTCAGGTTGAGTGACTGCCAAGTAGACAAGACTACCAATAATGTGCCTATATCGAGACGGATCCTCAAGTGGAACACCATCAGTGGAATGGAGCTGAGCTTGAAGCTCCATGCGTGTGCTGGTTGTCCGTGTATCTGTGATAGCAGAGCGAGCAAATAGATCCTAAGTGTAACGCTTTTATGATATGTAGTACCCCCCTTCAGCAAGAAGAACCTCAAGTCCTAAAAAATAGTGCAAATGGCTCAAAACTGACATGAGGAACTGCTCACTCAGGCATTGCTTCACAAAAGAAACAAACTGCATATCATCACCGGTGATCAGCATATCATCCACATATAACAATATCAGAGTCCGGCCATTAGGAGAAATATGTGTGAACCAGGCAGGATCATGAGCAATAGCAGTAAAACCAGCGGCAACAATCACAGCGCAGAAGTGCTCAAACCAGGCACGAGGGGCCTATTTGAGGCCATAGAAAGCACACCGAAGACAACACACATAACCGGCTGGAACTGAAACACCTGGTGGCCATGGTTGCATGTAGGCCTTTTCATGTAAATCACTATGAAGAAACGCATTCTTAACATCCATCTAAGAGATGGTCCAAGAACGAATAGCAACGACAACTACAAGAGTGCGAACAATGGTCATGTGAGCAACAGGGGCAAAAGTCTCATCATAATCCCGACCATACTCTTCCTGAAAACCACAAGCAACAGGACAAACTTTGTAGCACTCGATAGAACCATCAGACCGTGTCTTTACCTTGAACACCCACTTGCAGGTAATCAGAACTGCATGGGTAGATAAAGAAATAAGCTCCCACGTGCCTGTACGATCCAGAGTGGCCAGCTCCTCTGCCATTGCCAATTGCTACTCAACACTAGGAACGGCCTCCTGGTATGTCTGGGACTCAGTAGTGACAGCTGCAGAGAAAGCATAATGAGCGGGTGGAGCAATAATAGAGTGATCACGAAGGTTATACCGTGAAAGGTTAGCAAGTTCCAGCTCAGGCGGATCATCAGCAGGAATGCCATCAGTACTAGCCGGTAGAACAGGAGGAGGTGGAAGTGGTGGTGGTGGTGGTGAAATAGTGGTAGGGGTAGAAGACCGCTCTAGTGGAGGAATGAAGGGAACGGCTGGTGGAGGTGGAATAGGAGATGGAACAGAAAATGTCATGATGGAAAGCGAGAGGAATGAGAGCGACTCAAGTAGACACACACGAGGAGTGGTAGGAGAGTGAAAGAAGAGATGGTTCTCAACAAAGGAAACATCACGGCAAAAATGCAAACGACGAGTATGAGGATTATAGCACTGATAACCCTTATGCCGAAGATTATACCTAAGAAAAGCACACTCAACAGACTGCGGGGTTAACTTTGTGCATTCTCAAGGGGTAAGTAGGACGTAGCAAGTGCACCGAAATACACGGAGATGATCGTATGTCGGTGGAGCAGGAAATAAGAACTTCGCGGGGCACTTTCCATGAAGACGAGTGGACAGCTGAAGATTGATGAGATAAACAGTAGTGGAAACTGCCTCAGCCCAGAAATAATACAGAACATGAGAGGAGATGAGAAGAGTACGAGTAGTCTCAAGAATATGACGGTGTTTGTGCTCGAAAACACTGTTCTGAGGATGAGCACCAGGACAAGAGAGCTGTGGAAGAATCCCCTGATCCACAAAATACTGTCGGAAAGCATGTGAGATATACTCTCCACCAGAGTCGGAATGGAAAATCTGAATGCTAGCAAAGAACTAAGTGCGAATCATGCGAGTGAAAGCCTGATATATCGATAAAAACTATGAACAATGATACATGAAGTAGATCTACGTATATCTGCTATAATTATCAACAAAAATGACATAATACTTATACCCGCCCTTGGACACAAAAGGAGTAGGACCCCATACATCAGAGCGCACTAAAACAAAAGTGTGGTAGCTGTTTACCAAGCTTGCAATCCAGACAGAAAAAACCGTATTATGAAAGACGGAAAAAAATCATTGGTGGTACTGCATTGTTCCACTCTGCAAGAAGTCCGAATCAGTCTCTTGCGACCTGATCTCGACATGACCTAAGACGCGCTAACGCATGAGTGTAGAGAGATGTGAGTCACAGAGATGACCCAAGCGATGATGCCACTGAAAGGAGTCAGTCGCAGAAGCAGTAAAAATGATGATGTAACAGCAGCAAAAGTACCATGTAGAGGTGGAAGATGAAGATAATTCAGTACATAGAGACGACGAGAAGAGTCTCTATGGCGATGACCAGTACCAAGTAGCCTGCCTGTCCGATTCTACACATAGCAAAAAAACTCATCAAATCCAATGAAACAATCTCGATAAGCAAGTTGCCCCACTGAAATGAGACTCATAGCTGCGGAATATGAACAATATATGGTATGGTAAATTGATCAGAAGAAAGGCAGCTCTGAGAAGTTGCAGGCAAAGGTGTACCACAGGCTGACCGGATGTGCAGGCGATCGGTGATCGGTTGACACGAGGTCAACTGGAAACCATCTAGTGTGAAATGAAAACTGGTACCTGAATCCAGGTGGTGGTCGTGTGAATTCGTACCTATCGGTGAAGGAGGCGGATTGGCCAAACCAACGGACCCACCAAAAGGCAGTGGAGTAGTGCCGAAGGTCGGAGTAGCTGGGACGTGCTGCTGCAGAAGGTAAGCCTGAAGCTGGGAGTTCTAAAGACACAGCTCCTAAAGCTACATCATTAGCACCTGAAGCTGAGTGGTGGAGGAGGAGGTTGCATGCTCCACAGAGGCAGCAAATGGAGTAGCACCTCTACGAGGAGGTCGAGGCGGACGTCGGTCAAAGCAGAGTCGCCTCGAGGGTGCTAGGTAGGCGGTGCTAGCTCAGGGTGAAGTCAGAAACAGCGCTCAGAAGTATGACCACACTTTTTGTAGTGAGTACACACTACAGAAGCACGGACAGCTGCAGCGGCTGTCACCTAAGAGGGAGCATCAGCAGGCTCCAAAGTGGCGGCAAGGACGGAGAGCTGCTGTTGAGAGACTGGAGCCACGGATGACTGAGTGCGCGACAGGTCTCCACAGCAAGAACAGCAGTAAGAGCATTATCCAGGGTCGGCGAAGTCGCACGATCAAGCAGCTGAGCATGAATGCTCTCGAACTTCTGGCGAAGTCGCATGACGAAGGCAAACATGCAGGACCTCGTCTAGTGACTATGAACAGCAGTGCAGCTCAAGCAGCTGGCGCTCAGAGAGGGGGCAAATAAATCCATCTGATGAGTGAGAGCACTAAAAGCACTGTGGAACGCCTACACAAACAAATCCCCTACTGGAGATTCTGAAACCGCTACTCGAGAGCATATAGTTGATCAGAGCTGTCCTGCATGTAGATCTTCGCCAAATACTTCCACATCGCTTGAGCGGAAGGAAGCATTGCAATCTCCATCCTGATATTCATGACCATACTGTTGCAAATGAGCTCCATAGCGCGGTCATCATCCACGCCTTGACCACATTCGAGGGAGTCGTGGGTGCCACCTCTGTGAGATGGAGTAGCAAATCAAGACCCCTCAGATTGACGTGGACGGTGGTGGACCACTGAAGATAGTTGGAGCCATCAAGCTTGACATCCAACACAGGAAGAGCGTCACGAGTCATAGAGGAGTTCAAGGGGCTCAACTAAGGGAGCACAACCAGCAAGAACAGAGCCCAGAAACACGATCAGTGCGAAAAACTAGTTCGGCTTGGTGTGGAGTCGTTTGGTGGCTTGGCTCAGATGGCTCGACTCAAGTCGATAAGACGGCAACTGAGCCGACGACTCGGCTTGAGCCGCTGGGACGGCTCAAACCCTAGCCAAATCCAGTGACGGCACAAACCCTAGCCAAATCTGGCGAGGAATTGGGTGGAGCAGTGGCACTGTAACAAGTGGCAGCATAGCAGTGCTGCAACAAGGGGCAGCGCGGCGACGAAGGGCCGAGGATGGTCGCCGGCAACGAGGGGCTAGCGATCGCCGGCGGCAGAGAGGCGACGGTGGAGCCGGAATCAGAACCGGAGCTCTGATACCATATAAGGAAAAGAGAAAATGTATTGCAAATAGATCTGATAAAAAAAATTGAATTAGGGGAATTCCCCTCTTAGTCATATACAAGAGTCAGTAGTGAGTTTGGGTATTCATGGGTCTATACACACACATATGCACATATACATTAACACACTCAATCTGTGAATTCCTAAAGTATTCAGTTGCTCTCCGCTTGCCATCCATTCTGATTCAACAATTTCAAGGACCCTAAAGGATACTTTTCCAAAGCTTTGGCTTAGCTGTTACTGCAACAGACAATGAAGCAATACAAAACAGGCATTACCTAAGAGTCTTATTAAGCTGGAGCTTTCAACAAGTGAAGCTGAGATGGCTGCGAGGGAGACCAAGATGGAGGATGCGAACAACAATGTAACTCATTCAGCAACTGCTTTTTTTGGATCCCTGGTTGATACAGTTTCACCTTGCAAGGTCAAATTGTATGACACCTCAAAGCAAGATATCTTTACTCAAGGAGAGCTCTTTCGAGATGGACACTAACAATGTTCCAATCCAGGTCCCTGGAAAAGCAGAAAAGAGCTGCAGGAAAAGCCATGATCAAAGCTGGGTGAAAAGCAGCCGAGCAGATCACCAACGGCACGCTGCCGCTGGGAGGAAATGCTAAGATGCGGCGTGACTGATAGGAGACTCTCAGCAAGATGCATATCCCATTCTTTTTTACCTGCGCTCTAGTATCTTCGTAAAGGTATATCTTTGTTCCCATTTGTAGAGCAGTTGCTACTTTGATTCCTTAGCTACTTCCTATATTGCAATGATCCTTAGTGTAGGCTCTGAAACGGTTTTTTATGTTTGATGTAATCTTTTGTTCGAGTGTATTGATATATCCAAGCTGTGCAAATCCATGAAAAGAAGAAAGATTTCCATTCATCCGTGGATATAGAGTAGAATTTCCAGTACTAATGTGCAATCAATGATTGAGCTACTGCTACTCTTTTATTATTTTATTTTTTTAAGCACTAGACAGGTAAACTGAGATCTCAATTTGGCTTAAATTTGTGCAATTGGGTTGTCTTTGAGAAGGAAAAGGCCATATGTCTGCAGTATTCTAGGTTTGTCTCTTGGGAAATAATAGCTACTGCTACTCTTTTATTATTTTATTTTTCTAAGGATAATTGATAGGTGGACAAAAAGCCAGCAAAGTAAAAATCTGAGAATGAGACTAGACAAGTTGTTGACTTGTTGGGTTGGATATTTCTTCCCGGAACGCAACAGCAGAGCAGCACTCCAAGGTGCAACTTTTTCTCCAAGATTTTCTTCTAGACACAAGGACTTGCCATTTATTTTACTCATACTCATAGCTTCCCTTTCCCGCATATACCTGGATGATGGAAGTTCAAACTACTTTTAACAGTCCCATTACAGTGAGCTACTCCACCACTAGTGGAAGTGCAATGGCCATGGTCAACACATGCAAACTCTCTTCCACCTTCTCTTCCCTTCACCTCAGCTTCCCCCACTCCAGCTGTTGTCACAGCTTCCTTCCTATTTCACCCACTGCCCGCCATCGACGCTTGTTCCTCTGCTGCCCCGCCTCCGGTGATGGTGACAAGGGTGGCAGTTCTGAACAGGTTCTTGAAGAGGAGAAGCAACATCATGCTGTGCATGCTGCCAGCATTGCCTCTGGTGAGCAGACCATCCAACAATCTGGGTGAGCACCTTGCAGCTCCTTCTCCTTCATGTACACATTTCTGGTGTAGTTTTGGACTTTTGGTGGTTGCTTGATTGGAAAGCTGGACTATTTGGCTAGGATTAGATGGGTTACTTTGGTGGCTGTAAGGCTAATCAAGATGGGCCTACCCGGGGAATTAGCTGCCTCACTTCTCACAAGGCTACCAGGCAGCGTTGCAGGGCGAAGGGGGCCGGAGATACCACAGGTGATGTGGTCTCTGGGTGCTGTCAGAGAGCAGGCCTTCTTCCTGCCTCTATATGAGTTCTTCCTCACCTATGGAGGCATATTTCGCCTCAAATTTGGGCCTAAGGTGAGACAATTTCGGCTAAACAGATTGCTTAAAGTTGCACCATTTATAATCCTAGCAAGTGATCAAAATTGAATTTTTTTCCCAGTCTTTTCTCATTGTTTCTGATCCGGCTATAGCGAAGCACATCTTGAGAGAAAACTCAAAAGCTTATTGCAAGGTTTGGTTGATACTTTGGGAATATGCATTTCCAGCCAATAGGTTTGGCCTAGAGAGAAGAATATTATGCAATTTGATTAAGGTGGATGCAGGGTGTTCTGTCAGAAATACTGGAATTTGTAATGGGTAAGGGTTTGATCCCAGCTGATGGGGAGATTTGGCGTGTACGTAGGCGTGCCATTGTCCCAGCACTGCATCAAAAGGTGCTAGACTTTTAGTTCTTCATATTTGATGAATATCTTTATAGCTTTATTGAACTGAATTTTGCTTTGCAGTTTGTCACTGCAATGATCAATCTCTTTGGAGAAGCTTCATATAGGCTCTGCAATAAGTTGGGAAAGGCGGCATCGGACGGAGAGGATGTGGAGATGGAATCTTTGTTCTCTCGGATGACCTTGGATGTTATTGGGAAGGCGGTGTTCAATTATGACTTTGATTCATTAACTTGTGATAATGGAATAGTTGAGGTCATTAGGCTTTGTCTTGCTTGTAATTTATTGATTCTCCATTATTCTTCTCTTATTATATTCTATTATTATGGTTCCTGGATGGATGATCAGGCAGTGTATGTAGTGTTGCAAGAAGCTGAAATGCGAAGCGCTTCTCCAATACCAACTTGGGAAATACCTGTATGGAAATATATTTCCCCTCGGCAGAGGAAGGTCAATGAAGCTCTCACATTGCTTAATAACACTCTTGATGAACTCATTGCTGTTTGCAGGGTAAACCTGTTCTTCTATCACCTTACTATTGTATATACTTGCATTTACAAGATTATGATATTGAAATAGTCTTTTGTTTCTTCATAATGCAGAGATTGGTGGAGCAAGAGGATTTGCAGTTTCATGAGGAATACATTAGTGAGCAAGATCCCAGTATTCTTCACTTCCTCTTGGCATCTGGAGACAATGTATCATCTAATTGTACTTATAATATGTTTTAGATATTTCTATATTGTTATATTCACCTTGCTTTGGTGCATCTGGCTTAGGTCTCCAGCAAGCAACTCCGCGATGATTTAATGACTATGCTTATAGCTGGCCATGAGACCTCTGCAGCAGTCTTAACATGGACATTTTTTCTTCTGTCTAAGGTTTGGACATGACCCATCAGCAGTCAAGTCAGTACTTGTTGCTACATATGATGTTTTTCCTCTCGATGTGATACAGTTAAACAACATGAATCAGCTTGTCTGGTTGTCCGTCAATACTTGATAGCCTGAAGAGTTTTCTGTTTTCATTTTAGCACCATGCATTTCTGAGAGGCTTCATGAAAGGAAATTACAGCTGTGTGAATATAAACACAATTATCTGGAGTTGAAAGTGTTGATCTTACGAAGATCTACTTGATTGATGGTTCACTTTTAGTGGTCATTTTCTATATCAGTTAAGCCAGAGATTCTAGACTGATAGTTAGGATAATAGGTACATCGGGATCATATCCATTGAACTAATTTAGTTGCTGTAATGCCTGATTTTACATGATCTTATATATGCTGATCTAATTTCACATGCTTTAATGTTGTAGTGATTTTCCATTTTTGAGGGCTGATGTTGTATTGATTTGATTGTCTCCATGCACAATAATATTGTCGTTTTTAATTTTTTTTTTTCATATTGCGTACCTGCAGTATCCTAAGGTCATGAAAAAGCTCCAAGATGAGGTAGTTTTTCCCTCCCACTTTCTTTCCAATGTCTACATGCCACTGCAATCTTACAAATTACTCTCACTCAATAATCCTCAGGTTGACAGTGTTTTAGGCGATCATCTGCCAACAATTGAGGATGTAAAGAAGCTGAAGTACACTACTCGAGTGATAAATGAAGTAAGGGACTAGGGCTCAACAGAGTTGCGTATGTTGAAGTAACTAAAAGTGCTATTTCATCAAAAGATGAGTTCTGTACGTTGTTGCATGTAACTTTTAATACCTTACGACTTCATCTCTGTTGCAGTCACTGAGACTATATCCACAACCACCAGTTTTAATTCGCCGATCACTTGAAGATGATATGCTTGGAGAGTACCCCATTGGACCGTAAGAATTTTCTAGCGCACTTCCATGAATAAAGTTGCTGATGTCTGTGACTGTTCAATTAGCATTAGTTTGATGTATAGTGACTATTTATTTCTTGCTTCATGCGAGCCCTGGCTACCTTAGAATTCTGTTTCTTTTATCTTCAATTTGATCCTCACCTTGCAGTGTATATTGTTGTATTTCTGACTACATTTCTTTCTGTTTGCCAAATACTATTTCTGCTAGCTAAACATGAGGTTGTTTGGCAGTAGGAATATCACAGTATAATGCCCTTTTTTCTTTCTTTCCATAGCCAAACTAAAGGTGTTTCAACTAGAATTCTGAAAGTTTGTTTATGTTCTTTTTATCAAGTGGAGAAGATATTTTTATTTCTGTCTGGAACCTGCACCGCTCTCCAAAGCATTGGGATGATGCTGATGTTTTCAACCCAGAAAGATGGCCTTTGGATGGACCAAATCCAAATGAGATAAACCAAAATTTCAGGTCTAATTTCTATTTAATGTAATGAGCTGCTTTTAGTTTATTTCTGATGCACAGTTTTTTCATTTAGTATCCCAAGTTTTACTCCCTCCCTCTCAAAAAGGCAGTCAAGTTTTATTATTCCTTTCTGTTGCAAGCTGTTGGAAGGTCTCTAAATACATAGCCGTACTCTAATGGGCTCTGAAGAAAAGAGTGGGATTATTAGACCATTAACTAAAATGCATTAGTCATCAACTGTGAGTGCTAAAATTCAGTTAGCTTCCAAGCTGTTCCTATTCCTACCTGTGGAACACAAATCTGTTTGTGGCATATTCTTTAATTAAACAGTAGAACTCAATTATCAAATCATTCAGTTCGATTTATATTTGGAATGGCTTGATTCTGATTTATTAAGATAGTATCAAGTGAAGTTGTGGCCTGCTTAATTAATGACCGATGAACTGTTTAAATTATTGAAAGTTGTATCTTTTGTTGAATATTCAGGTACTTACCATTTGGTGGTGGACCAAGGAAATGTGTTGGTGATGTGTTTGCCACCTTTGAGGTAATCTGTTTATGATTTTGATAAGTCACACACACTACATACATGTGATAAACAAGCACAGCATAACATGGTAGAATTGAAAAGCCTTGAAGTAATATAGATTTACATAGATAGTTGGGGGGGGGGGAGGGGTTTGTATGCAGACTGTGGTAGCAACTGCAATGCTGGTGAGGCGGTTCGATTTTCAGATTGCTCCTGGAGCACCTCATGTATGTCTTCTGCCAGCTTTCTGTTTCATTTTTTTAACCATGTAAATTGTAATATGGGATGAACAACAACATAAACAGGTGGAGATGACAACTGGAGCAACAATTCATACAACTGAGGGATTGATGATGACTGTGAGTAGAAGAACAGAAGCCATGTAGACAGTTTGGAGCTTACTCCATTAGAAAAGAAAGAAAGAAAGATGCTTCTGGTGCTGGTATTGCTGACTTGGCGTGCGGGGATTGGTTCACAAGATTGCCATGCTGTGCATCCTTTGGCGGACCATCTTAACTAGATGACGTTGTTAATTGATCGTTTTGCGACAGGGATTAAGCATTATGGTTGGTGATGTCATGTGCTGTGCTTCTAAATTGCAAAGTTTGCTCTGTATGGAGTTTTGATGTTGAGAGATGAAAAATAGATAATACTATCTTGATTTAACTGATAATGTTGTCCAAAACTTTCTTTTTTAAAAAAAATATTTATACATACTTATATATCCATTGTGTTGATAATACATATTTTATATCTCACTTCAATATATATGTCAATATAATATTTTAAATAAAAACATTATATGAAAATAGAGACGATTAAAAGATTGATTTAGAATTCCCTTTGTTTCCGGTTTTAGATTTTGAAGCCGAGAAATTATTTCAGCGGCTAAAAATCTAAGATGTACAGATATTTTTCCCGGATCTGTTAAATAAGCGATGAACGGCCGTGATCAACTGGGGCCAATACAATAAGGCATTGGTAGGATTGGGTCCATCCCCTGCTGCTTCCAATCCCTCCCCTCCTCCATGGCCGCCTCCGCCACCGCTCGCTCGACTATGTTCTTCCGTTTAGCCGCTCCGCCGTATCCTTTCGCCAGCATCCGGCTCACGATGATACGGACGCCGAGGGCTCGCTTCCCGTCGCGCGTTGTCGTGGCGTCGGCGCTGCCCAACTTCTCCAGAGGTAACTTATTATTTTCTTCCGAGCTCTAATTAATGCTATCTTCTGGAGTAGTATAGGCTTTGGCTGTTCAGTATCAATTTGCCCACGAGGTGTTTGACGGTTTGTTTGGTTATCCGAGACTATTTTTTTTTTAAAAGATACAGTAACCGGCAAGGTTAAGGGGTGTATGTTCTTGCATCTATCATCTGTTAAACTAGGATGTGGTCGTGCCTAACATTACAATCACGCACTATACTATAATGTTGCAACATGTCGTCTTTGCCTGCCCATGATGCTTCACTGGATGCTTTGTCTGCTGTATCCTGCGAGGATAAATAAACAACACATGGCTTAATTTTGATAACCTGCTGATTTCGATACGCTTTAACACACTGCATTTGTGACAACAGTTGTTCAAACAGCATGGAGGGTTGGTAAGGATGCTGTGGAGGCAGGAAGTGCTCTTGTCCCTGTATGTTTTTCTTAGCCGTTTGCTCCACTTATATGCTTAGCTCTGTTGAAAAATGACTTGGAACAACTCAAGTTAGTGAAGGCCTGATTTTTCTGTCCCCTGCTATGTAACAGGGTTCAGTTCCACGGCCAATTGCCAGGATAGGCGTTACCCTTTTTGCTGCATCAGTTGCCCTTTTCCTCCTCAAGTCCTTCGTCTCCACTGCTTTCTTCGTATTGGTATGTAAAAGCACCATTTCTGCCATTGCCTTATTATGACTGCATTTTGGTTGGTAATCCATGTCCCTCGCACAAATTGCTCGAGAGCATTTAGTGATATATACTTTTAAAGAGGAATATTTGATTGTCACAACAATCTTTCTCTTAATTTCCTGAGACATTAATTATGATGGGGTGATGGATCTCTTGGTTACAGGGGATGATGGGGCTCATATATCTTGCATTCCTTGCAATGAACCCAAAAGAGGGCTCTAGGGTGGACGAAAGCGACGCATCTTCAGAAGACCCTGTGGAAGAAGCCCAGCGTATAATGGAGAAATACAAGTAAAGAGTTGTCACAAGTGTTACAACTAGTGTCCGCAGAATAGCGAAGATTGATATATAGTTAGTAGACGGATATACAGACTGACAGACGGTCTCCTGGTATGAAAAATGGATGGATCTGATTCTGGTTCTGGCACAAGTTACTGTAGCGTGCATCCATCGGCATTGTACTAACACAATTTCTGGGAGTGGCCTTCATGTGTTTCAGTCAGTAAGCACAGATTGGATATTCTGTCTCCCAAAGCAAGCTTATGCTAGCTCATCAAAATATGTATATATAGCTGTAGTGCAGTGCTATCGATTTCACTTGGGATCGAAAAAGGGTAGCACTGTAGAACGCGCGTGTTTATTGGAACTCGTGAAAGCTGGGATGGCTGATCCATGCATATCATGTTTGGATACATTCTGCTGCTTGCTAGATGTTGAACAATACAACATATTGATGGGTGTTTGGTGTACTTGAGGACCTTACTACTCAAAACTTGTTTTCTTTTCTTAATACAATAGAGTAGTAGTAGTAGTTACTTGTGGTGTATTATAGTACGTAGATGGGATGCATAGAGTCTTGAGTCTCCAGCCTCCAGCTAGCTTTAGATGAGATGGGGCTCCCAAAGCCTATCTGACCTGCTCAATCAATGACCCCGGTAGTCACCTAACCACAGCCTCTCAAGGTTTGCCTCCCCCCCGGCGAGCTCCTCCTCAGCCTCCTTCACCAAGGACTCCAGATCCAAATCATATTCCAGGGTGCTCGCCCAGTGCCTCTCCTCCAGCATCGACAGGAACTCCTCCTGCACCCTGTCCGCGTCTGCGAACGCGGCGGCATTGTCCTCGGCCAGCTCCATTAACAGGCACGGCTTCTCGTCCTCGGCCACTCCAGCCGTGTCCGCGTCGTCGTCTGTTGTTACCAGCAGGTTGTCCGAAGGCGGCCGTCTGGACCCGGACGAGATGGTGCCCTTCTCCATTGTGATGAAGCCCGCCACATCCTCGTCCACATCGTCGGCGCCCATCGAGTTCTCGATTGTGATGAAGCCTCCTCGGTGGGTCCGCTTCTCCGGCTGGTTTAGAAGGCATCCCAGGTCTGGCAGGCAGCTTGAAGATTGCGAGCCCCTGCCCTTGTTATTGCTGTTTCCTATACAGATCGAGTCAGAGCTTCATAAATGTATACGTATCCAGTGGAGTTACGTGTATATGTACTGTGTACCAACCAGTAGCAGAGCGACGGTTGTACTCTATGACTCTGCAGTGCAGAGTGAGAGTGAGCGCGGCACCGGTGGCCGCGCCGGTGAGCACAAAGGTGAGGGCCCTCCCGTTGGAGGAGGCGAGGTCGACGGGGAAGACGCCGAGGTCCCTGTGACTGTCAGCAAGAGCCGCCCACACCGTGAAACTCCCAGTCCCAGCTGGGGCGTCACCGCTGACGCTGAAGTAGTGCAAGAGCACCTCGTTGAACGCGGCGGCGCCCCGCGAGGCTGGCACGGGAGGCGTGTGCTCCCCCTCGCATCCCACCACGATTGCCTGGCCCTCCATGGTGGGGGGCAGGCCGGCGATGTGGTGCACCTGCAGGCACACGACGCACCGCGCGTGCTGCCGTGAGCGGATGAGCCAGCCCAGCACTACTTGAGTGCAGCAGTACTTCCACTGACCCTCCGAGGAGGAGGCGTGGTGCAGCTGCGGTGAGTCGCATGCAGATCCTGGTACCATTTGCCAAATGCGCGCGAGCTAGCAATCCAGGGAACAGAGTACATGTGAACTACGCTTAAACTGAGGACGAATGCAATGGAATTCCTAATCTCTCTTTGCATTGTCCTAACCTCATTGGTCCTAGCGATTAATTTTACTTACTAACTCCTAGTTAAGTTAATAAACCAAGAAACTAAGATGCATGCATCAGAGTTCCTGCGACGCATAAGAAAATAAAATCCCTTTTTAAATGCGATGATGAGCACCAGCCAGCCAAGTAGGAACGAATTAGTCGACACCTGTGAGTACGTAGTTTGATTAAGCCTTAAAAAGGACATCCAGTCTAAATTCTCGACTCTACTCTTCTGATGCATGCACCTGCACTTTGCAGGGGTTAATTGTTTGAGGTGAACTTATTTAAGGGCTTAATAATTATCTGCAAATGATATCCTACTATCAGTCTGCACGTACAGCATCTGTACGCCGTGCTTTTTTTTTTCTTCCCCAAAGCGATGTTTAGTTTTTTTGACGCCTCCGTAATATGGTTGACCTAGATAGACTTGCTTTAGAACGATTAATTCCACACAAACTACAAAGGTTGGTTGTGTAGCATCCTCCATGCGCTTTGATTTAACATGGTAAACTAGATTATGCCCGCATGTTAAAGCAATAGTGAAGACACCACGTTTTGGATGATTTTGATAAAGTAATTCATATTTAGTGACAAATATTGTATTATGATAGTCCATAATTTTATGAAATAAAGAGGATTTCAATAATAAATTATTTGAAGGGGAGTTATAGTGATAAGTTTAATGAATGTTAATTTATAGTGGAGATGAAACAAACTGAAGATCAAGAACTTACAAAAAGGTGTTCTACTCAGCTACATCAAATAGTTGTGCAGGACGTAGATGGTGCGAAATATTTTTTGACGAAAAGGCAGGAGGAGCCCTAAGCTTGGTGGGCTCCTCGCCTCTGTCATTATGTCTTTGGTGAGATACTCGACGTTCTTCTAAATGTTCTTTCCATACTTGCAACCTTTTTGTTAAACATGGCATGGGAAGTCCGGAACTATCTCCTGATATGTCCAGCAAGGGTTTGATCGCCTGAATTTGCTCTCTGACTGGCCCCAGGAAGATTTTGTCTTCCTATGGGTGCCAGAGGAAGGAGCTTAAGAGTATCCATGGTCAGGACAAAAAGCTAAGGCGAACTCTAACAGCGACAGTAGCTGCGGCTCGCGTCGACAGTGGCGGACGGCTGTTCGGAGCAATGGGACGTCTGCGCGCTACTGGACGAGGCAAACGGGAGGCGAGCTCGCGGCGAGGGACGCGTCGCTATTGGAGGAGATGAAGACGCGAGCGGACACGTTTTGCGGGCCCCACCGAGAAAACGAAATACAAACTCTACCTGCGTAAAAAAAGATCTGACATGTGGGACTAGCGAATAAAATGACCCACATAATGATATCATTCATTGGAGGCACGGTTTGAACGTCGCGGGTAATTACCACGTGGGCCCCATGCTCACGTTTATCGTTCCCGTGTCAGTTCCCGCACGCATCGCGCATAACTTAGAAAAAGTCACTAACTTATGGGCCCTATAGGATGCGTCCCCACACGTCATACGTGGTGTAATAAATAGCCGCGTCGCACACGTTTTAAAGCCGCGTGGAGCCCGCCACCAGGGAGTGCGCCTCGTTGCTGACGTCAGCGACGCGCTGGCATGCGAGCTCCAACCGTTGAGCTGTGGATCCGGGACAAATCAAGGCACATCCATCATTGAATGAAGTGTATTAAATGCCCGTACGAATTAATAACCGCACACATTGTGAAGGTTTTATTATAAACGTATTTAATTTTAGCCGTAGAGGCTTACAGGTGGGGTCATTTTTTGGTGGCCGACCTGTAAGCGAGGGGGACTTCAAAAATAGCCGTTGAGGGGCAAAAAATTGCAGGTTCCACCTGTCAGCCTCTGAAAAATTGACCGTTTTAATCCAGCCGTTTAAAAATATTCATTGGATCAATTTTTAATTCATTTTGGCCCTAAAAAATATAAAAAATTCCAAAAAAACCCAAAAAATCACTGATTTATTTTCCAACTCTCCCCTATATAAAGACATGTTGTTTCACTATTTTCACCCACATTTGTTCATCCATCTACAACCAAAACCACTTCAAAATTGCTGTAAAAATTTTTAAAAATTTCACATGGATTCTAATCTACCTGGCGGTTTCGTTAATTGGTTTGACTCTGCCCAATCTCTCGGCGAAAACATCGAAAACCCAAATACCCAACAGCAACCTGATTTTTCGCAGCCACCAACTTACCAGCCGTATCCACAGTACAGCCAAAATTATCGTCCTTATCGACCACACGGCTACGCAATTCCACCGCCCCCATAGTACAGCCAAAATTTTCATTTTGTCGGTATACCACCGAGTTGTGCGCAGTTTTCCCCACTACAACCGCACTCTGCATCTATCTCCGACAACGACACTCCAGACTCTGCTCCACCTGATCTGGCAGCCCGAGTAGTCGTCGATGACACCAACACCAATGCTGCCGTCGACGCTAGCCGAAAGACGAAGCACTTATCGTAGTCCACCGATGATGACATAAAACTGGTAAGTCGGTGATTTTCGTACAGGAGTACTATGAGGGAAATGTATTACGTTCGACTTCGTTATTCAATATTTTTTTTGACAATACACAGATTAGTTCCTGGCTTAGCAATTTACTTGATCCTATTGATGGAAACAATAGGAAGTTCGATATATACTGGGCAAATGTTGCAACGGCATTCAACGACACGATCCCGACAAACAGGAGAAGGGAGACCAAACACTGCAAAGACCACTAGCAACGGAGCAATAAAAAAAGGTCCATTTTAATGGTGTTTGGCTCCGATTGAAATATGTCTGCGCTAGTGGTCGTTTCGACGACCAACTCATGGCGCAGGCCTGTGAGATGTACAAAACGGAGATGGGTCATCCATTTGTCTTGGATCACTGGTGGATAGCAGTTCGCAAGCAACCTAAGTGGTCCGCAGTCTACGTTGATGCCGCCAACAAAAGAAGCAGGTTGTCTAAGTCGAGCACGTACACATCATTGTCCAACAACGATGATGTGTCACCAGTAGAGACACGGCTAGAAGGACGAGACGCCGCTAACGCGAAGCGCAAAGGTAAGAGCAAAATTGATGCAGCGCAGGATTCTATGGCGGCAATGCGAGAGGATCTTGATGCCTTCATCAACAATCACCATGACCATATCGAAAAAAAGAAAGGACGCAGTTCGTGTGTCCGAGTCATTGTGCAGCCTGGGGAAGTCAAAGGAAAAGTCTGTCTTGTATAAGGCATACTTGAGAATGATAGGCATCGACAAATCCACCATAAACGACGCTCAGAAAGAGGAGTATACGGCGAGCATAAAGATGATAAGAGATAAACTTAAAGTCCTGGATGACCAAGATTAGTTTTGATGTTTTGAATTTACTTTGGATAGCCAACCATGTATGTTTGTTTGTTAATCTATGTACGATGCTTTATTAATCAATGCATGAATTAAATTTATCAATGTTGCTAGAATATACCCGATGGAATATAGTCGTTAGAATGTAGTCGTTGAAAACTAGCCGTTCGAAACTATTCGTTGGAATATAGTCATTCGAAACTAGCCGTTAGAATATGGCAGTTCGAAACTAGCCCTTGAAATATAGCCGTTGAAATATAGCCGTTCGAAACTAATCGTTGGAATCTACTTGTTCGAATATAGCCGTTGGACTCCTTGCCTATATATTCAACCCCTCTCAGAACGTTCTCTTCACAATCTAATTTCTCTTGCAAAACAATATAGCACTTCACAAATTCACCTTTCTTGCCACTCATAAAATGTCGTCTAGCTCTAGTTCGAGCACAAACAGCCCTGAGGAAAATGCCATCAGCAAAATAGAGGATTTCTTGGTGGACTTTGTGAAGGAGGAAGAGGAGGAAGCTCATATTGTCGCCGATCTGTACGCCCGATTTGATGCTGCTTCGTCCCGTGGACGTCGCTGACGCATAAATAGGAGATATGTTGAGAGAGACCACGAAGATGGCCATCTACGACTCGTCGCGTACTACTTCTCTAACTCTCCGGTCTACCCCAATGGTATATTCTGTCGGCGATTTCGATGGGGAGACCCCTCTTTGTTCGTATTGTCGAAGCGCTCGGTGAGTGGTCCCCTTATTTCATTGAAAGAAGGGATGCCACTAATCGTCGTGGACTCTCCCCTTTATAGAAGTGCACCGTAGTGATGAGTATGCTAACATATGGTGGCCCCACTGATGCCGTTGACGAGTATGTGCGGATAGGGGAGTCCACGGCGATTGAATGCTTGGAGCACTTTGTGCAAGGTGTCATCGACAAGTTTGGCGAGCAATATCTTCGCAGCCCCACCGTCGAGGATATCTACTGCTTGCTGCAACAAGGAGAGGCTCGTGGCTTTCCGGATATGCTGGGAAGTATTGATTGCATGCACTGAGAATAGAGAAACTGTCCAATAGCATGGAAGAGACAATTTACGCATGGTGATTATGGAGTCCCGACGATCATACTTGAAGTGGTGGCTTCTTACAATATCTGGATATGGCATGTATGCTTTTTTGGTGTGGCAGGATCCAACAATGACATTAATGTACTGAATCAATCACCATTGTTCACTGATGTACTGAAAGGGCGAGCCCCTCGTGTTGAGTACACTGTCAATGGTCGGCAATACAACATAGGATATTATCTCGTCGACGGTATATACTCGGAGTGGACTGTCTTTGTAAAGACGGTACCGCTCTCGCAGACAGCGAAAACCCGGTTGTTCGCACAGCATCAAGAAGGAGCAAGAAAAGATGTTGAGCGGGTTTTTGGAATCTTGCAGTCTTGGTTCGCCATTGTGCACGGTGCGGCAAGATTTTGGAGACAGTTAACCCTCGCGAAGATCATGTGGACTTGCGTCATCTTGCACAACATGATCATAGAGGACGAACACGACGAAAATGCCGAGAACTACGACTACAATGATCATCCAGGCACATTTATGATAGTACTGACTGTGATCTATACTGAGGGTACGCCTTTATTCGAAGATGTACTTTGAAGAAATGCTGCTATCCATGCTCAACCTACACACATAACTAAAAAGAGACTTGATCGAACATATTTGACAACATTTTGGAGGAAACGCCGACGAGTACTATCTTATCGAATTTCGTAGTAGGCATTTGTTTCTAAATTTAATTTTAGTGTATTTCACAATGATGTCATATATCATTATTTGAATTTTAATATCTATTATTTTTTTGTCATGTGTAATTTTTAAATTCAAAATTTTAGTATTTATTTTTTGATCGCAAATATCAAATTTAATTTCATAAGTAAGATATTAATATATTACTTATATTAAAATTCCTGAATTAATACAAATTCATTGAATATATAATTATCAAATCATATAAAACCAAACAAGTGCCAACTCTTGTTTAATGGTTGTTTGGTGATTAAGAGTATAAGACCCACACTAAGAGTTAAGTTATTGAAGACTTGACTCTTGCTTGGTGAACAGAAAATATTCTGTCGAATAAGAGCTAAATCTGTTGAATACAGTCTAATAGGTATGCTTCGTTTTTCTTAGGCAAGAGAAGAACGTAGAAAGTAGCATTAAAACCATCAGCACGCCTTCAACTCTTCTTCGTACGGAATATATAAGAATGCACAACAAGTGATCGATCACTGATCAAAACCATTTTGATTCTAAATGTGCTGCTCGAAAAAAAAAAAAATTACAAGTTGAACAGGACAGCACTGCAGAGAGGAATCAGGCAGTGCTATCCAGTTGGGCGGAAGCAGCAGCCTCATCAAAATCCTCAAAACTTAGGCTGAGGGTTTGCAGTTTAAAGCCTGCTCCTTGGATGAGCTCCACCAAGTTTGAAGCCACCCCCGAAGCTTGCACCGTCGTCTCCTTTGTTAACTACAGATAAACATAGCAAGCTTCTTCACTTCAACTTGAAAATTGTTAACATAAAATAAATGCTCCTCCTCACCACAACACTTGCAATGCCTTCTCCGATGGCCACCTCCAAGTCGCTAACCCCCTCCACAACCTGCAAATTAAACCCTTTGAAGTTTGAAGCTTTCAAGAAAGAAAGAAAGAAAGGTATACCAACCAACCTACCTCTAGAGCTTTGGTGACCTTGGGAATGGACCTCTCCTCCATCGTCCCTTCCGCCTTTCATTATATCAAAATAATCAAGCAACAAGAAAGGAAGGGCGGTCGAGAAAGAAGTAAGCAAGCAAGATTAGATACCTTAAAGTAAAGGATGAGGGAGTCGGTGCTGTAGACCTTGGGCTCCACGGCGGCGCCCACCTGGAAGGGGAAGGAGCGCGGGAGGCGCGATGCCAAGGATAGCATTGAAGGGGGGCGACCATGGAGGAGGGTGGAAGCCGGCGACAAGACGGTGGAGAACGTGGCCATCATCATCTCTCGGCTTATCCTTCCTTCGCTTGTGGGATTTGAGATTGGAAGCTTCCTGGGGGCCATATAAAAGAAAACATCCTTATGGCCCAGAAAGGAAAGCCCATCAACACAACTCACCTATTCCCAGCAGCCTAAGCATCCCAACTCCAGCCAGCAAAATTTCAACCCGTACTAGAAAAAACAAAATAGTAACTTTTATCTTTTTATTTTCAGAATTTGTCTTTTTTTTCACTTTGTCTATATTAAATTTAAATTTGCAATTTTGTAAGATGATAGATTAATTTTATATCTACATTCTCAATTTTTTATAGATTTTTTTTATTATCATTTACATACATTTTTTAGAAAGGATGCCCGGGAATACCGAATGAAGGAGATGCATTGGATACTCCCCCGAGAGCTAACAACAAACAAACTAACTTTACACCTACAGTTATCTTTCTTTCAACTCCCACCCCCATGCGAGCAAAAATTACAAGTTCCACTGGACATGTATCAGTATAGCGTCAAAACCCATCTCTCCACGCAAAGACCTTCCTTCGTCTTCCAAGCCATCTCTCCCGCCCACACTATAACCTGATTAGCCAAAATCCACCAGTGCTTAACAACCAAATAAGATAACAAGAACAAACTCTCAATAAAATTAAAATGGGAGCTTGCTTTTTTCATGCCACCAAGAGGGGCATAAATCTATTCAAGACCACTGTGGAAGTAGGCTAGCCTTCTAATCACATAATAATAACTTGTGCCTTCGCAATACAAGCAGCTAAACTATGTTAGTGTTACACACATCCTAGTTGAATAAAAACTTCCTTCCAAAAAAAAAATATTCAACCTTTTCACAATACAAGAAGACAACGTCATTATTCTGAGATTTTATTTTTCAAATCCATGACATCACTCATCCGTCCAACAGTTCAGACGATTACTCACCAGTGGCCACCATTAGTGGCTGTTTAATGAGTAAAAATCAAATGAAACGAACAAGTAACAGACAACAACTCAATCCAAGAGACATTATGCATATTACATACCTGATGCAATAATCTGCTAAACAGCATACTGAAGATCCGGTGGAAGTTGACTATTACACTTCCTACATAATTCCATGAAAATTGTATGCATTTACTTACAAGTTACAAAATGAATACCTCCTCAAATAAGATCAATGCAAGTGTTACCTGATTCGTTCAACAACGCCAGCATCTCTACAGGATAAAAGACGAATCATGCTATTACATTGCAAGATTCCATGCCACATCCCACCATGTCGCTCCACAAAAACATTGGACAATCGGACCCAATGTTTCTCGGTGCCTACTAAATGCTTAAACTCTTTGAAACTTATTTGAGAAGTCACTAGCAGCACTGTCCCTATAGGCCGGGTAGGGACATATGTTGGTGGAAGCGCCTGTAAAACATCCGTACTTTCAAGTCTGTACAAACATATTAGAATTATTCTTCTTTTTTGGGCTACCATTGATATTTATCCACAAAACAAAGTCTACAAAATAATGAGCAACAATATTAAGATTTTTCCAAAATAAAACATTTCAAATTAATAGAAATTATGAATGTACACCGAAGGATGCCAGGGAAACATCTAAAGGGTTGAACCTTCATACATGTCAGATTAATAAATCTATCAAAGTCAATAACTAAGGCCAGCAATGATATTGCATCAACATTTATCAATGATCACATTAAAATCTTTACTGGTTCAGGTTATCATCAATGCGTTTCTTTTTGTTGCAAAACACAAATACTAAAAGCATATTCCTTTGGAGTTGCCTTTTCCCCCCTTTACACAAGCTAACCATGCAAACAATGACTTCAGTACTTGTTACTTACGGGATTTCTATCAAAGGAGGGTCAGTTCCATCCCATACAAATAAATACCATCGATCAACCTCTTCAGATGCATGGACAACCTAAACCAAATGAAAGAATTTACTTGAATTCATGTCTTTCAGTAACTAAAAATGATTTTGCGCATAAATTTAACAAGGGAGAACATACTTCAACAACTAGATCAACGCAGCAACCAGCTGTAATGTCACTAATTTGTCTCTCAAGAGACTTAAAACCTAAAAGGTTATATGCACTTTAGTACTCAGAAAACTGAAACAGCAAGTACAAATGAGTATAACAAAAACAAGGTTACTTATGCTTAGTAGTCATTGTAATAAATTGTAAAAATTTTAAACCTGGAGGGTAAAAAGGAAAAAGAAACACACACACAAGAATGCTGTTCCTATAGTCTAGTTTGGGAAAGATCTTTATGCCGAAACCTGAGTTAACATCCTGAGCCGTCAGTAAGCCATGAGCTTGTTGTTCCCATAACCTCAGCCGTTTAATTGATCACATAGTCAAACAAAGTGAATGCATACAAGAAATTAAGGTGTATAGTTTACTTGAAAGGGATAAAAAAAACATGGCATAGGATATGAAGCCCGGAAAATCAATGAGCCGAGACTATATGATGGCAAAGTAGTGATAAACTTTTGTGGAACGAATAAGTAACCAAAAAGCTAAGAGTGTAGTGTTACCATTATATATTTATTAAGAGTAATGCATGGTGTAATGCAAGCTATATAAAAAGATACCTGCAAGTGGCGGAGCAGTCTGCAGCCATTTCCTAGTTTGTTCAGCATGTAGCAAGTCAAGATTGGTCTCATTGTACCTCGAAGAACAATGGTAAGGTTTGTCACAGGGGATGTCTTGTGCAAATAGTGCAAAAGATGAATATTTCTTTTGATAAACCAAAAAGAGATTGTGACCATCAGTCCTCCGTTTGATCTGCAAGAAATGCAAAAGGAAATAGGGGAGATGGGGCAGCAATGTGGTTAAAAAGCATTGGAAGAGGGAGAAAAAGACCTGAAGGTTGTGGAAAATGGCAATGTCAGAAGTGGAGCGAACATGAGGAAGAAGATGGAGATGGGAGGCAAAGAAGGTGGTGGGCATGCCGAAATTAGTGTAGGAGGGATCCATAACACGAAGGGTGCAAGTGAAATCTGCAGTGGATTGGAGGGAACAGTAAAGAACATGAGAGGGAATCAAAGGAGGAAGAAAGAATGAGAGCGCACCGGTGCCCAGGCATTTGTAGTGTTCACCGATCTCGGCGATGACACAGCAGAGGTTAAAGAAGCAGCCCTCCTTCTCTGGCTTCATCGCCTCTTCAATCGTCAGGTACCCCATCCCCTCCAAACCCTAGCGCTCTCCTCTCCTCTCCTCTCCTCTCCTCTCTCCTTTTCATCATCTATCCAGCCCAGCCCATCTGTAATGCCTTCCTTCCTTTGGGCCTTCCTCTTGTTCGTCGGCCCAATTCCTCATGTTTTCCCTTCTATGATTCCTCTCTCAGTACTCAGTAGTGGCGGAGCACTACACCACCACGCGCAACCATGCAACATATAGCTTTCGAAATTTCTTTAGTATGTCTCGTCGCCGTCGCCGAGAAGTCTCTCCGCGCGATTCCCTCATTCAGATCCCACGTCCATGGTGGTGCTTCTCTCTCCTCTCTCTCTCTGTATGTTTATGCATGCATCTTTTTGATGGCTTTTGTTTAATTTTTCTGCTCATCACATGCTTAATCTCCGCAATGTGTATTTTATGCCTTTTGCTTACTTTTAGTTTTCTGCTATGAACTCTTATCAAGGACATTTCTGCTGCTAAATTCTCATATTCCATATATATGTATGTAATGCTTCCCTCTATTCTCATATGTAGGCGCCTCATGTCACCATTATAGTTGGATCCCAGGTCTGGGTTGAGGATCCCGACACTGCCTGGATTGATGGGGAGGTCGTCTCTCAACTCAATGCACATACAATTACCCTCAAATGCTCCAATGGAAAGACGGTCTGTCATTCCTTGTGCCTCCTATAAAACGAATTAACATACTTCTGCAATGAAAATGTTTGAATATTCATAGTGGTCTAATTACTAGAACCATATTTTCTTTAACAAAAACACCTTGAGAAAGAATCTGACTTGAAATCTGGTTGCTTATTCAGGTTGCTGCGAAAATTTTTAATGTCCATGCTAAAGATCCTGAAGCAGCACCATGCAGAGTTGATGACATGACCAAGCTTGCCTATCTACATGAGCCTGGGGTTCTGCAGAATTTAAAATCTAGATACGACATGAATGAGATTTATGTAAGTCAATAACCCCACTGCTCTGTATATCTGCTGTACAATCTTTGCATAGCGCTCCTCCTAATGCAAATCAGGCTTTTCTAACCATGTTTCTCAACCTGGTCATTTTGAGACCAGACTTATACAGGAAATATATTGATTGCTGTAAACCCTTTCCGAAGACTACCTCATCTGTATGAAACTTCCATGATGGAACAGTATAAGGGGGCAACTTTTGGGGAATTAAGCCCTCATCCTTTTGCTGTTGCAGATGCTGCATATAGGTAAATTCTGATATGGCTTGATTAGTTTTCAGTGGTTTGTGGTTCAAGTAGATATTTTCGTACAATTTCTTGGCATCCTTTTCTTTATGGATTTTGGCTGAGAGGAGAATATCTTGTTCATTGACACCTGTAGACTCATGATAAACGAGGGAATAAGTCAATCCATCCTTGTTAGTGGAGAGAGTGGAGCTGGTAAAACAGAAAGCACTAAAATGATCATGCGTTACCTTGCATACATGGGTGGGAAGGCTGTCTCTGAAGGACGAACTGTTGAGCAACAAGTTCTTCAGGTTATATTGTTTCAGATTCACCTTTTCCACAATAACTCCATCTCTGATTCTATCGTGTAGTTGTTCAACTGAATAACCCATATTCTTCTCACAGTCTAGTCCTATTCTTGAAGCATTTGGAAATGCAAAGACCGTCAGGAACAATAATTCAAGGTAAGTAGCTTTGTTGATACGATCCTGTTCTTTCTAGCTGGAGTTGTATATTGTTATTGTTATCACTGTATACCAAGTGTCATCTTCATCTTCACTGCTATTCTTGCAGCCGCTTTGGTAAGTTTGTTGAGATTCAGTTTGATCAGAATGGGAGAATATCAAGAGCTGCCATAAGAACTTATCTTCTTGAGAGATCTCGTGTCTGCCAAATATCCGATCGAGAGAGAAATTACCACTGTTTCTACATGCTTTGTGCTGCGCCGCCTGAGGTGCTGTCCACACTTGCCTACCCATGCCTTAATGCTTTATCCTTTTGAACAGGCTATATGAAGCATGCACCCTATCACTGTAGTCTATTCCATTACAGTTATATATCATATTACTTGAGTTGAAGTTTTACCTCATATGACCACATCCTAAACATTGCTGTTTATAGGACATCCTAACTGCAAGCTCTGTGCTTTATTTGGCACTATTGGACTGCACTTGCTTGATAATTTTTAGTTCACTGGTTCTTTCACACAACTTTGTCAGCCATGGGATACACTATGTAACATTAATATAATTGTTTATCACTTTATCTTAACCTTTGACTTCTTTTCTTGCTGAGACACACATTCTTTTCACCGGTGTACCTTTCGTTTTTCTCCCCCTTTCTTTGACAGAATGGAATAATATCCAGAAAGCCTTTTAATTGCATACTCATGTGACTATGTGTCTTTTGCCGTATTGCATAAGAAATTACTAAACTTCCAATACAGCTTCGCTTGTTTAGAAGTTTGCAAATCATGGTTACAAGCAGAGTATGGCAAAGTTATACAATTATGTTTCATATCAGGTAATTGAGAGGTACAAACTGGCAGATCCTAGGTCATTTCACTATCTTAATCAGTCCAACTGCTATAATCTTGAAGGCCTAAATGAGTCTAAAGAGTATTTGGAGACTAGAAAGGCTATGGATATTATTGGTATCAGTTCCGAAGAGCAGGTATGTATTTGGTTATATGCTCATTTCATGGAGTGGAACACAGCTTCATTTTTTATTGATAACTTCAATTTTACTTGTCTTGTCATGATCTTTAATACATGTTAGTACGTCGATTCAGGAAGCAATTTTCCGGGTTGTGGCTGCTATTCTCCACTTAGGAAATGTTGAATTTGCGGAAGGGGGTGACAGTGATTCATCTAAGCCTAAAGATGAAAAGTCACTATTTCATTTAAGGATGACTGCTGAGCTTTTCATGTATGTTTTCTTTTAGCTTCTGTCACAAATCTTTGAATGATTACACTATTTGACAAGGGCTTCAAATCTGTTCTTGTAGGTGTGATGAGAAAGCTTTAGAAGATTCCTTGTGTAAACGTGTTATTGTAACTCGTGACGAGAACATAATAAAGTCTATGGATCCTGAGGCTGCAAAGGGAAGTAGAGATGCACTTGCAAAAACTGTGTACTCACGGTTATTTGATTGGTGAGTCATATAAAGTTTTGATGCCGACTGCTTCTCATGCAAAAGTAGCCATGTCTGACCATATCTCTGTTTTCCATTCTCTCGTTCCACTTTGTGCTTATGTAGAAAATGACCTATATTCGCAGGCTTGTGAATAAGATAAACAGCTCTATTGGTCAAGATTCAAATTCAAAGTGCTTAATTGGAGTGCTTGATATCTACGGCTTTGAAAGTTTCAAGACAAACAGGTGCTTAACCGGTACGCTTTTGTTGATCAATGCCATGTTGGATGCATTCTTGTAGATGGTCAACAAGAGGGAACGTGGTGGAAGTGAACCAAATTCTGTTCCGAGTAAATAATGTTGTAGTGAACCATGACATTATTCTTTTGCTACTTATCATTGTTGGAATGTTGTGTGCTGTGAATGAAACTAATTTGAGGTGCTTCATGTAGCTTTTGTTCATAAATTTTCTGCCCACTATCAAGTGGTACCTCAACATGTGTTTAGCCTATATCGACTTGTTAAATTTTGCCCAGACCTTGTCTTTGGCATTTAACCACCATTGAAGATTTATAATGGCTGATATTTGTCTACAACATAAGATCATATTGCAAATGAGAATGGTAGATGTGAACGACTTGTGTGTAAAGTGTGAAACAAGTTGCATGCCACAATATTACTTTTGTGCATCTTTGTCTTGGGAACATATTTGGTAAGAACCATCATTAAAGTAGATTTGAATTGTGTAGATCAAAGCAGATGACCCCGGCCACTACAAGATGGAAGGACATGAGAGTAAAGGTGGAATGATTTTGGGGGGTATTTAAAAAAGATGTAGGTGGCTTTTAGTGGTTGATCAGAGCTGTCATGATTTCTGATCCAACAGGCAAGATCGTCAGTTCTCATTCTCCTTATAAAGTGATGTTAGTTGAGTGTCCAGCATGCATTATTACTGATGTATGTTTACCAAAGGTTTAAGAAAATGACCATTAGCATGACAATTGCTTATGACTATCATCTTGTTCAATGTTTCCTTTGATAAGTTCCTCACCCAACCACCAATTGGCTAACATCAATTTGATTTTTTTCATGTAATGGAAAGTTTCTTGTTCTTGACTACAGTATTTGTGTTTCTGTAACATATTCTGAGATGTAATACTAGGTCAATATGTTCATGACTGCTCTTGTTGTTTCATCCAACCAAATTTGTTTTGTTATTAGAAATTATCTATCATAAACAGGATCTAAACTATGTTCTGTTTTAACAGCTTCGAACAGTTTTGTATCAACTTGACAAATGAGAAACTGCAGCAACACTTTAATCAGGTAAAAACTAGTATGCTACTTAATTGCTGTCACATTTTTCATGTTGTTTTTAGTTTCTGAGAGCCTTTAACTTTGAACTCCCGCTTTCCTGCAGCATGTTTTTAAGATGGAGCAGGAAGAGTATACAAAAGAAGAAATTAATTGGAGCTATATTGAGTTCATTGACAATCAGGATGTTCTTGATCTCATTGAGAAGGTTGTATTTTTCACCAAACAAACTTTATTATTGGTGGTGTGTATATGGACTGTCGAATTGATACTATAAGTATATTTTCTATTGACTTTATGACTGAAATAAGAAACAATGGAGGCCTACTGAGTGAACTAAAATAGAGTAATGCCTGACTGAGACACGAAGAAATGAATTAATTTTGTGATGTACTACTATGCCTATGCAGAGATAAGCCTAAATGGAGTTGGTTGTTTTATATGCTGAAATACCTATGTAGGCAAAAGTATCATGCACACTGCTACTTTTTCTTCAGCTCGAGATATCAAACAGTGCAATTGTGTTAATTTATGTTTAATATACTGAAATATACTGATGATGTTATGTTATAGTTTTGCTTAGTTCTTTCTAAGAACTTAACCTTTGCTTTGCAGAAACCTGGTGGAATAATTGCTCTTCTAGATGAGGCTTGGTGTGTATCCATGAAATAGATCTTTGCTATTTTGTTTGACACTGGTCTGGGAGCATGTAATGATTCCGTCCCACAAAGAACTAACCTTTTTCCTTGTGATTTTGTATTACAGTATGTTGCCAAGATCAACACATGAGACATTTGCCCAAAAGTTATACCAAATTTTTAAGAATCTCAAGCGCTTCGCTAAGCCAAAATTATCTCGCTCAGACTTTACAATATGTCATTATGCCAGAGATGTAAGTACTGTGCTGCCTAACCACCATCGCTTCTTTGTTATTTAGCAAATTTTTTTAATCAAATCTAGTGTGAAACTACATTTTTTTGTAGGTCACTTATCAAACAGAATTATTTCTAGACAAGAACAAAGATTATGTAATTGGTGAACATCAGGCTCTCCTGAGTTCTTCAGAATGTCCATTTGTTTCAGGCCTTTTCCCGCTTCTTTCTGAGAACTCCACAAAATCTTCAAAGTTTTCATCCATTGGTTCTAGGTTCAAGGTGCTTAATCACCTGGTTTCAATTGAATTTTGGTTGCTCCTTAGTCTCCATAGTTTTTCTTTTTTTAAATGCAGCAACAACTGCAATCACTCTTGGAAACTTTGAATGCCACTGAGCCTCATTACATTCGTTGCGTAAAGCCCAATAGTTTATTGAAGCCATCAATTTTTGAGAATCAGAACGTCCTTCAGCAGCTCAGATGCGGAGTAAGATTCTTCATCAGTGTCTTCTTTTCAACTTCCGTATTTACATTTCTCTTGACTTATACCAGGGTGTTATGGAAGCAATTAGGATAAGTTGTGTAGGCTATCCAACTAGAAGAACATTCTATGAGTTCATAGATCGGTTTTGAGTGGAAGGTACTAACTAATTGTTAATGAGTAGTCCTATATCATATTCTTGGTTTAGTTGGTTGAACTTATTTATCGATCTAGACTTGTGCTCTTCCATTCTGCTATAGCCCTGATGAGGTTATTGCTGCAAGGAGGCTGTTAGAGAAGGTAGACTTGCAAGGTTATCAGGTAACTGTCATTATAGAGAAAATTAAGCTCCTAAAGAATGATTAATATTAAGTGAATTGCATCAGATAAAGCACCTAGATGGACTTTACTTACCATTTCGTGTAACACTGTCTTGTTCAGACAACTAGTTCAGTGATAAGATAGAGCATTCAAATGAAGATATCTTTATGTGTGCACTAAAGCAAAATGTCTGTCTGTGTATGCAAATGGGGGTGTTCAGATAGGCAAGACAAAAATATTTCTCCGTGCTGGTCAGATGGCTGAACTTGATGCTCGTAGGACTGAAGTTTTAGGACGTTCAGCTAGCATGATACAAAGGAAAGTCCGCTTATTTTTAGCTCGGAAGAGTTTTGTTGTACTGCAAAAATCAGCTGTCCAGATCCAGACTGTTTGTCGAGGTTCTTTCGTTGTTCAATACCTACTAATTTCTCCTTTGCACATTTAATTTAATTGTTAATCATCAAATGATTTTTTTGTTGTTGTTGCTGTTGTTGTTGTTTTTTGCTTTTGATTTCAAGGGGAACTTGCAAGACAAGTTTATCAAAGTCTTCGCAGAGAGGTTGCTTCTCTCAAGATCCAGACATGCTACCGTATGCATTTTGCCAGGAAGACATACAATGAGCTATCTGCTTCTGTGGTCAGTATTCAATCAGGTTTACGTGGGATGGTTGCTCGTGAGGAGCTCCACTTCCAAAGACAAACAAGAGCAGCAATTATTATTCAGGTAAGATAATTATTGAAGAAAATTGTAGTGTGAGCATGTGCGAGTGTGTGAGGCAGCAGGCAGGCATGTTGACCTATGCAAGTATGAGAATTTTCTGTTGACTTTTGTTGTTGTCTGATGTTTACTTAGTAGGGAACAAGATAAGTCAATGAATCATGTGAAATCTGGTTTCCTTGATAATTTTCGACTTTTCCAGCCATAGAGGAGGGAATGGAGTTGACAAGGAGGGAAAAAATACTGAAGTTTTTGAAACTCTCTTTAGATTAATATAGTACTACCTTAGTATAACACATAATAACCCTACTATTATCTTCATTATTACGATTCTGCATTTGTTAAGATGATCTTTTGGTTTAATTTGCCGTTTCTACAGTTTTAGGGTTCTTTAGTTGTTTCGATTTTTGCATTTTATTATATTGCCAAATTTTTCCAAGCTCTTAAAAACATGTTCTCAAGTTATTCATCCATAGCTGTTAAATGCATACTGCAATCAACTTTGTATTCTTTTAACGGAATTCTACAATTTAATTCATACATTGGCAAATAGCCAAGTTCATTGGAACAGGTGCACAATTCTTTAGTACTACCAATATGTAGTGTTGTCTGAACTTTTAAACTCTTCATTTTTCTGTTGCAGAGTCAATGTTGTTGTTTCTTAACAAGGTTGCGTTATTCAAAAACAAAGAAAGCTGCAATTACTACACAGTGTGCTTGGAGAGGAAGGGTTGCTAGAATGGATCTCCAAAAGCTCAAGATGGTAACGTTTTGATCACAGTCTTCATTATTCTATATTTGTTATGTCCCACTGAAAATATGTGGAATTGGGGGGCTAGTTACTTCTCTTATCTGCTGTAATGGCAAGGCTCCAATGTACAGGATGTTAGGGCCAGTGGTCCTATATTTTCACGTAGTATCATTGAGCTTTTGAGTCATTGATTTTGTTTATCAGGCTGCAAGGGAAACTGGTGCTCTACAAGCTGCCAAAAATAAACTGGAAAAGCAAGTTGAGGAGCTTACATGGAGGTTACAGTTGGAGAAACGCATGAGGGTAATATTCCATCCTAGTTCATGTCACTGTTTTTTTTTCCATAAACAAATGCAATAGTAGGATCATTTCTATTCTGCATAATTATAATAATATTGTTTATGACTAAATGTATCGAAAAATTGTGTAAGTTGATATCAAAACGACATGCCTTGTTCATTGTGAACACTCAGAATAGCAGGAAGTCACAAACTTTGGATAATGAATTTTGATTATATATATTGTTTAGTGAGTGCTAGTTTGTGCAGGCTGATATGGAGGAAGCTAAAACACAAGAAAATGCAAAGTTGCAATCTGTCTTGCAGGAGGTACAACAACAGTACAAGGAAACAAAATAAATGCTAATAAAGGGGCGGGAGGCTGCCAAGAAGGCTGCGGAGATAATCCCAGTTATTAAAGAGGTTCCAGTCATTGACACAGAGCTGATGAATAAGCTTAGAGATGAAAATGATAAGCTAAAGGTGAGGCTTGAAATTGTTATGTATATACATGTATATACTCTAGTGTATATGGCCAAATTGGCCCCATCTAGTCTTAGAGATCTAGTTGTCCCTTTGTATATATATATACTCGGGTCTAACCCATGATCTATTCATTGGTCTAATTCTAACATGGTATCAGAGCTAGAATCTTCTTAGATCCAGTTTTTCCACCGACCAATCCCGGAGCTGGTCAGATCCGGCCAACCCCGGTCGCCGTCCGCCGTCGTCGTCGTCTTCTTCAGCTAGATCGGGACCAGATCTGGTCAGATCTAGCCTGCCGCTGTCGATCCGGCCTTGTCTCGGCGCTATCCTTGCGGGCGCTGCCGTTGCCGCTCTCGGCGTTGTCTTCGCGGGTTCCGCCGCCGTGAGCTCGGGACCAGATCTGGTCAGATCTGGCTTGCCGCCGTCGGTCCGGCCTCGTCGCTTCGTCTCGGCATTGTCCTCGCGGGCGCCGCCGATGCCGCCGCAGCTCGCGTTGCTGCTTCCCGCAGGCGCCGCCGCAGCTCGGGTCGCCACTCCCTGCGGACGCCGCCGTCACTTGCCTCTGCCTCGCCACAGCTCGGGTCGCCGCTCCTTAGTCGCCACAGCTTCCCGACCAGAACTCCAGCCCGTGAGCCTGCCGCTGCCGTGAGCTCCAGCTCTCAGATTTGTGGTGTGCACCACTATTAGTGTCCACTGCATATATATATATTGCTGCCTCTCCTGTATCAGTGCGCATTGATCTCAGCACCATCTTCATGGCCTTTAGTAGTCTCCATAGCGGTGGTGTGCTATTGGCTTTGGATATCAAACTCAATGGTCAAAATTACCGTGAGTGGTCTTCTTCGGTTTGTATGTTACTCCGGTCTATTGGTTTGCTTTCCTATCTCACTGCGGATGCTCCTACGGATGAGATGGAGAAGACCGCTGCTGCAGCTTGGCGCATCAATGATGACCGTGTTATGGGTATTTTGTGTCATAGTGCTGAGATCTCAATTCGGATGAGTTTCATTGATCTGCCGTCCTCCAGACTGATGTGGGAGTATCTTCAGCGTCGCTATCAGCAGAGCAGTGAGACACTTCGGTTTTCTCTCCGACAGAGTCTTCAGGGTTTGCATCAGCAGGATATGTCTATTGAGGAGTTCTATAGTAAGTTTACAGGTTTCTCACATCAGTTGGACTCCATGGTACCCTCTGCTTGTTTTGGTTGTCCTGGATGTGCAGCCAAGGAGAGATATGATGAGCAGAATCTAATGTTTGACTTCGTCATGCGTCTTCGCTCCGCTTTGAGCCCATTCGGGCTCAACTCCTTGGGCGTCCTTTACTTCCTACCATGGCTGAGGCTCTTGCTATACTGATTGCTGAGGAGACTCGTCTTCGCTCCCTTACTGGCTCTGCTTCTGTGGTTCCCCTGCAGTCTGTTTTAGCAGTTTCTCCTCAGACAGCATCCGATGCTATTGCTCTCCCACCGGCTTCTTCCACTCCGATTGTCTGCTCTCATTGCAAGCGACATGGACATCGTGTTCAGCGGTGCTTCAAGCTACATCCTGAGCTGAAGCCACCACGTGGATTGTCTCGTCGTGGACCTGCTGCTGCCTCTTCTCCAGCATTTATTGCCTCTCCAGACCTATTGGCTACTCAGTTGAGTCAGCTTCAGACTCAGATGAGTCATCTACAGGCCCTTTTTCAGGAGCGTTCGTCGTCTACACCCTCTTCTGGTGGATCTGCTAGTGTTGCTGCTTCTGCTCCCTCTGTATCAGGTACTGTACATCCTTGGGTTCTGGACTCGGGGGCCTCCTTTCACATGACGTCAGATGGCTCTCAGTTAGCATCTTGTCAGCCTGTTACAGATGGTGCCTCCGTTCAGACAGCCGATGGCACCTCTTGTACAGTCACTCATCAGGGCACTCTGTCGACCTCTCGTTTTCTTGTTCCGGATGTGTCTCTTGTGCCCCAGCTCTCTATGAGTCTGATGTCTGTTGGTCAACTCACTGATATGCACTACTTTGTTGGGTTTGATGACTCTTCGTGTTTTGTGCAGGATCGTCGGACAAGAACACTCATTGGTACTGGCCATCGCCGTAGAGGTTCTCCAGGTCTCTACATTCTTGATAGTTTGAGTCTTCCGTCATCCTCCGCCGCTGTCTCCACCACAAAGTCTTCAGTGTCTGCCTCTGTCGCTGCATCCTCTGTCGCCTTCCCTCAGTGGCATCATCGCTTAGGTCATTTATGTGGTTCTCGTCTATCTACTTTAGTTCGTCAAGGTGTTTTAGGTCGTATCTCTGTTGACACACATTTTGATTGTACCGGTTGTAAGCTTGGCAAATAGCTCCAACTTTCTTATACCTCTAGTACTTCTAGGTCTAGTCACCCTTTTGCTTTAGTTCACTCTGATGTTTGGGGCCCTGCTCCCTTTGTTTCACAAGGTGGCCACAAGTATTATGTTATTTTTATCGATGATTATTCACGTTATACTTGGGTTTATTTTATGAAACATCGCTCTCAGTTGTTATCTATTTATCAGTCTTTTGTACGTATGGTTCATACTCAGTTTTCCGCTACTATTCAGATACATGTATATACTCTAGTGTATATGGCCAAATTGGCCCCATCTAGTCTTAGAGATCTAGTTATCCCTTTGTATATATATACTCGGGTCTAACCCATGATCTATTCATTGGTCTAATTCTAACAGAAATTACACTGTATTAATCTCTTGTTCTCTCTATTTATGTGCATATAGTGGAGAGCAACCACTGTGCTTTATGCAATTATTTCTTAATTCATTTTACGTTTAGCAATTCTCTTTCTTCTTTCATGTTTTTCTGTACTTTTCTGTTCCAAAAATTACAGGCTCTGGTCAGTTCTCTTGAAAAGAAGATCTACGATACTGAGAAGAAATATGTAGAAACAAGCAAAATCAGTGAGGAAAGGCTCAAAAAGGCAATGGAAGCTGAGTCAAAGATAGTTGATTTGAACAGTGCAATGCAAAGGTTTTTGTGTTTTTATTACTTCATCTTCATAATGTATACACCTTGTATAGTTTTTAGCATTTTCTGTATTTTAGACAAAGAGTGGTTTCCTATACCTCCATTTAGTAAGAAGAAAACTATCATAATTTGAAAGCAACTTGGTGCACATAACATTTATTTTGTTATTTTTCAGGCTTCAAGAAAAAATATCTAACATGGAATCTGAGGAAAAGGTTCGAAGGCAGGCACTATTGGGCTCATCTGTTAAGGGCATGTCTGAACATTTATCAATTTCGGTTACTCCAAACCGGAAAGTAATAAGTTGCAAAATGGAGATCATGTATTTCTTTTGCTGTTATAGTTCTAACATGTTTATTTTTAAAACCTTTTCAACCTTCTTGTTTATAATGTGCAGAGTCTGGAGAATGGTCATCATGAGGTAGAAGAGCCAAAGGTCTGAAAATTGTTGATCCTTCGTTGATGCAACTTTCTCCCATGTACACACTATAATTACACAACATGCTTGTATGCTATTGTCATTTTTTGCAGGAACCCCAAAGTGCACCGCCTGCTATAAAGGATTATGGTGATAGTGATCCAAAGTTGATGAGATCTTGCATTGAGAGGCAACATGTAGGTTCACAAATTTTATGTTTAAGTTGCTTTTGTGAACATTCTTTTTTAATGCTGATATCTCTGTAGGAAAATGTTGTTGCACTCATCAAGTGTATAGCGAAAAATCTTGGTTATTGTGAGGGGAAACCGGTGGCTGCTTTTACCATATACAAATGCCTTCTTCATTGGAAATCTTTTGAAGCAGAGAAGACCAATGTTTTTGATTGTCTTATTCAGATAATTGGTTCTGCAATTGAGGTAATCTGAAACCTGGAGTTTAGTACTAATAACTCTGACCAGATATCTAAATGATTAGGTTTCCTGATCAAGTCAAGTAACTTTAGATATCGGTTTTTGATGTTATGGCTGTGTTCCTGGATGTTGACCTGTTCACTTTTCCGTATCTTGTAAATAAGTAGTAAACTTTCAATGAACACTTTTTATGCCCAAATTTCCTCAATGTCTCTGTGCATTTGTCTCTTCTCACATGGAAGTTGTATTTTTTAATGCATGATCTTTACTATAGAAGGTTGTGGTGCTGTTTTATATTAGAGTCCTTCTCTTTAAGATGTTTCACAAATAAAATTAAGTTTTTGGAATGCAGATAAATGTTGGGAAATAATACCCCAGCTACTAAGAATGAGTTCTCATTAATTCAAATAGTCAAAATAACTCACAATCTGAAATAGCATTGAAGCTATGAACTTAGGTATGGTGTCTCCCAGTCAAGGTTCATTTAGTGAAGCAAACTGAGAGCAATCAAATATAGCACCTTATGTTCTCTGCACCCTTCTTTAGATAGATTCATGTTTAGTTATGGTATTCTGCTTGGTTCAAAAAATCCAACTCTATTTCTCATGTGATTTTATATGCGAAAACTTTTTAATCCATGTGCTTGCTGTTTAAATCTTGGAAGCAGCAAGTTTTAGCTAACTTTGTCACATCCCTGATGCAGAATGAGGAGGATAATGACAATCTTGCTTATTGGCTGTCAAATACTTCAAGCTTGCTGTTTCTGCTACAGAAAAGTCTAAAGGCTTCTTGTGCACCTGGGACTATTTCACGAAAGAAGCCTCCTCAGCCAACATCATTACTTGGGAGAATGGCTCAAGTAGGTTGCCATTCTTAAGACACATTAAAGTCATCTTTGTTTCACCATATGCATTGCAGCTTCCCCTGAAAAATCAAAAGGGACTGAATTAGGATGTTGCAGTGGATTATAGCCACAATATTCCAGAGCATGTCCTGTGCTGATCCCTTGTTTAACCAGTACATCTCCTAACAAGGCTATGTCCTGTTTTACAGTGGCAACCACACAAGAACCCTTGTTTTGCAATCCATGTTTGCATTTGCACCAGACATCCGTGACTCCAATATTTTTGTCTCACCATTCCCAAAGGAAGTAAACTGATTCAGGGAAATATAGGAAAAATTTGATTTTAATAGTGTAACTCCATTTTTATAGGGCTTGCGGTCTGCTTCTTTTGTGAACATGAATGTTGAGTCAACAGATGTCGTCCGGCAAGTTGAGGCCAAGTACCCCGCTTTGCTTTTTAAGCAGCAGCTGACGGCTTATGTAGAGAAGATATATGGAATCATCCGAGACAATATTAAAAAGGAATTGTCATCTTTAATTTCTTTGTGTATTCAGGTACCATCTTCTCCATTTATATTTTAAGCCGCCTCTTGACATGTTGCCATTAGTATCATCCTGCAGGGTCATGTATTGACCATTAAGTGTAGTCAGTTGGGCTGCCTCAATTAATTATTACAATATTCTTTTTAATCTCAAGGCTCCAAGAGCGATGAAAGCTATTACACTTTGAATTTCTGGACGTTTATCTGGGAGTCAATCTCAAAGCAACCATTGGCAGAAAGTTATTGAGTGCTTGGATAAACTTTTAATGATACTGCAAGCCAACCATGTACGTGTATCCCATTAAATTTCTACAGGATCAACGAATTGAACATATTTTAAGCTGTCATTTTGTTGGTCTTCTCAGGTACCCCCAATTTTTGCTCGGAAGATATTTACTCAGATATTCGCATATATTAATGTACAGCTATTCAACAGGTCAGTTTATCTTATCACAATTATGATATCTGCTCTTTGATGAATATTTTGTAACACAGTGTTCCTGCTTGTTCTGCAGTCTACTCCTTCGTCGTGACTGTTGCTCTTTCAACAATGGAGAGTATGTCAAATCTGGTCTAGCAGAGTTGGAATTGTGGTGTGCAAAAGCAAAGGCTGAGGTGACTGCTTGCTCTATAAATATCTGTGGTTTTGTTGTCTGTATCCATGTGATATGGATTGTCTTACTTGAACTTCTCACCTTATAGTATGCAGGATCATCATGGGATGAACTCAAGCATATCAGGCAGGCTGTTGATTTCCTGGTACGTGGGCTCATTGGTTGGGAGAGCAAACTAAACTTTTGTTGGATTCTAATGTATTCACTTTGAAGATCATGCATCATTGTCTTAATACAATTTTGACTTCTACATTTAGTGCATCCAGAATTTGGAGACATAAGCTAGGGGAGATTTAGTGTTTTGAACTTCAAGGCACCTTGTTTGGAAATAATGGCACTTCTCGACAGCTCAACATAAATTTTGTGAAACATTCGAAAACCTGTTTGATTTGATGCTTCATGATTACAGATGGATGACACAACTGATAGCTTCAGTTTATATTCAATTATTAATAATCATGTCCTATGTTAGAGTGCATAATTGCAAGTGCTAATATGCTTCTACATTCTCGGCAGGTTATATTTCAAAAGTTCAGAATATCTTATGAAGATATAGTCCATGACCTGTGTCCGGTAAAAGCTTGTGCTGGCTCTATTCTGTTTCATCTCATACATGCTTTTTTTTTTTAAAAAAAAATCTTTTTGCATGGTATGGAAGCATCATTGAGCTAATGCTCGTATTATTGTCCTCTTGTATTCGCAGATCTTGAGTGTTCAACAACTTTACAGAATTTGTACCCAATATTGGGATGACAAGTATAACACGCAAAGTGTATTATCAGATGTGAGTTGCCTTTACTAACAACCTTTTCTGTTTAGATCTGTTATTTTCGAGAATTTTTCTGTTGAAAAAAGGACAACGATTATGGAGTCGACAATACAACTTGGCCTTTCAGTAGTTGGATTTTCGATTTCCATGGAAACGAAAAATAACTTAACCCTCAAAATGGAATGCCTGTTCCAGGTTCTTAGCGACATGCGGGTGCAAATGACAGAGGATTCCAACAGTGCAGAAACAGAAAGCAGCTCGTTTCTGTTGGACGATAATTCCAGGTAAGAGATCTCAGTAATGTACACTCTCCGGCTCTAGCTGGTGAGCATCTATCTATAAAACAAAAATTAAATTGCAAATAAATCTTGGGAACTTGATAGCGTTTTTTTTTTTTTTTTTTTTTTGCATCTGCTGTTGGCATTACAGCATTCCGTTCTCAGTGGACGATATCTCCAATTCTATACAGGAGAAGGATTTGTCTCATGTCAAGCCGGCTGAGGAGCTACTCCAGAACCCCGCCTTCCAGTTCTTACAGGATTAGGGCCATCAAAACTGAAATATTTTGGTCTGATTATTTTTCGTGATCTGTTTTTGTTTGTTTGGTGTAAATCTATCTCCACCACCTATTCGTATTTGTGTGTAAAATCTTTATCATAGGATCCATGAGGAGGAAGAGGATGGTTTGGATGCATAGCATAGCCCCTTATTATACCGAGAATTAGAATTAGAAAAACAAAATTTTTCTAAAGTGAGGCAAGGGAAGGATGGCTTATGAGTTATGAATGTCCTGCCTATCCCGTTTGTATAGAGAGAGAGATGAGAGATCCATTGGATTACACTGTAAAGCAAAACAGTGAGAGAAAAAAAGTTTTGTATATATATATATATATATATATATATATATATATATATATAAATATATGATATGATTTTTCATTTTTATTGGTATGTTCGGTTGGATTTGTTTTCTCAAAAACATTGGTTCAGTTGTTTAAGACTTGTATATCCTATTTTTGTATGCATTTTTGTTTTTCTTTCTCTATGTTTTGTGATTTGTACAACTCCATAGATAGAAATAATTGTTATAAATCACACATAACACAATCATTGAATGCGTAAAATTCAATCCAATTGCAAATAAGAATGTATATATTTTATATAGAGTTATATTTATTAGGAAATGGTAAAAATAATTTGATTGATATATAATTTTAGACCGATTTGACCTGTATTTATTAGACAATAATAAAAAAGAGAATAAAACATGGATGAGTCGCGCAGGCAGCTCACATCCAATAATTTGCGATTCGATGGGGCGGCGGCCGAGCAGCAGCTGCGTGGGGTTCCTCCTCAAGCTGCTCGCCTTCCTGCAGGCCTTCGCCGCCGTCTCCGCTGTCGTCTACGCCGCATGGGTCCTCAGCCGCTGGGCTCGGCACGGCGACTCCCCCCTCGACCTCCACCACCTCCTCCCCGATCTCTGGTACTGCTCGTTTCCTCTCCCCCCTCGTCCCTACCTCATCACATGGTTTGTTCATGGTCCCGCCGATTTGGTTGATTTAGCTCTGCCTATGTCTATGTGAATTATCAAGTTTTTCTTTGATGCCGCTCCTGTTCACATCACATGGTTTCTTCATGGTCCCGCCGATTTGATTGATTTAGCTATGCCTATTTCTATGTGAGTTATCAAGTTTTGTCTTTGATGCTGCTCCTGTTCACATCACATGGTTTCTTCATGGTCCTGCCGATTTGATTGATTTTATCTATGCCTATGTCTTCGATGCTGCTGGTTGCTCAGGAACTGAGGTTCCATCAATCAATTTCTAGTTGCTGTCATATGACCATTGTTGGTTTAGATGGTGATTCTATTTTGTGACCACTGGAGCCCTGCCCTTGGACAGCTCATCGTTGTTTGTGTTATTTTAGCATTGGTAGCCCATGGTTTATAATTCCAGATCTCTCCCTGTTCCTGGTCCCTGGGCTGGTCCGTTACCGGTAATCCCCAGCTGGTTCCTTTCTATTTTTGTTCACTTTTCTGGTTCCTAGAATGGATGCTTAATTACTTTGCAACTTACATCTTAATTCTGATTCTGTGTTGCTCTTTTGCCAATGATTAGTTTTTGTTATAGTATTCTGAGACTGAGGCCTCGTTAATTTTTGCAGGTTTGTGTGTACGCTTATGGGAGCTGGGGTTTTTTACTGCTTGGTTCTTCTTGCTGGATACATTGCATCTGAGATGAACAGTGGATGCTGTCTATGTTTTGTATCCTTCTCCAATATCTGCACAGGATTTTGTACCATCATCATTCATCAATATTTCTATCATGTTTTACATAGTCACTGCTACATCTAAACTTGAGAGAGCTCATGCATCATTTAAATTGGCTGTAGCATGTTGTGACCATTATTTTTTTTCTTGTGAATGATTGATAGATTCTTAGATAAGAGGCTGGTAGGCAGGGTTCTATCAGTAAAGGATCAGAATTATGGGGTCCTTTTTACTGAGGGTTGGGACTTCGAATCCACTCCATTACACCTATAGGATACACGATGATTTTAAAGGTCTGGCTGAGATAAGAGTCAAAATCTGTTTAGGATGAACAATGAGTTGTTATGGAACAAGTTTTTATAATGAAGTTGTGGATCTTGTAGTTATACAGAGCGTGTTTGGTTGGCCTGGTTTGTAATAGATGGAGCTTGGATGTATCTGCTCTTTTCCTTAACTTGAATTTATTGTAGTACACATTGTTGGTGATAATAATGATGCTACTTGAAGCTGCTGTTGCTGGTGATTTGATGTTCAACAAACACTGGATCCAGGTAATACTTTTGGACGGAGGTGAATTCTTATAATATTTAGCCTCTATTGGATTTTTGTACATTGATATTAACTCATATATTTTCACAGGATCTGCCATATGACCGCACTGGAGAACTAAACAATCTTCTTGCCTTTATTCAAAATAATGTTGATATATGCAAATGGGTTGCTGTTGGTATTATTGGAACTCAGGTGAGCGTCACCTCCCCAGTTATTTTTAGAATTGTGTTGGAGCACAAAAAAATAGCACATGAATTGTCGATGGTCTTGTAAGCGGGTATCTTAGCTCTTTGACGGACTGCCACAATTCAGAGTCTTCATACCTTGAGAAGAGTATGCCATACTCATAAATTTACATATACAGGCACTCTCACTTTTCTTGGCAATGATTTTGCGATCCATGGTTCCATCCCGGAGAGTGGACTACGACAGTGACGAAGATTTTGTGGTCATAAGGAGGCCACTTCTAGTGGCCCAAGGTGCTCCGGCTTATATTCCTAGCACTGTCGATGGCAGAAGTTTCCATTCAGACATATGGAGCTCAAGAATGAGACAGAAGGTGAGAATAGAATTGTCTACAAGTGTCTCTTTTGACCACATCTGCAGCAGTTCACTTGCCACCACAACATTTTATTTGAATGAATAATGTGACATCTTACATAACTTGATTTTAGGGCATAGCAAGTCCTGTATTTCCTTATATTGATGGTATCAACTCAGAATAATGATGTACCTCTGGAATGGATTGAAGAGTAATTGTCATTGTCCTCCTTGCAGTATGGGTTGAACTCTACGGAGTATACCTACAGCACATTGGATCCAAATGCACTGCCACCTCGGTGAGCAGTTGGCGCTGTAGATGATGGTGGCGACGATGGATGCTGCCTTTATTCCCAGCACCTAGTTAGTGGAGTATATATCAACATTCTATCCTATCTTGTAATCATATTTGGTGTATTTATTATTATCATCGCATGTTTTTGTGCTATCTTGTCTTGATTGTACATAGTCGCCTGTATCGTTGCAGTTAACTGTCAATATCTATATATTTATGCATTTGTGGGGGATCTTCTCATTCTCATGTCTCTAATGTATTTGTGCAGCTTTATTTCTAGTTTTCTTTTATATATATATATATATATATATATATATATATATATATATATAATACTAAAATGGCTTTCATGCTGCTGTAAGCTGAATGTAAAAGCTCAAATTATTAACCCACTTGTAAAAAAAATAAAAAATAAAAAAAAAGAGCGGGCGCACACATACATCCACAAACACACTAGTATTGCTCTGCACTCGTAAGACGTACAAGTAAATAGGTGATCTTAAGTAGGAAATTAAGATCAATGGAGGAGTAGCACAATACAGGTACAAACACACAAACAGAAGTATGAAACTTGAACACATAAATAGGGTAAATAAAAAAAGTTTAAATTAGATTAATAAACGAAGACGGGTGTGTCAAAGAGCCAAGAGAAGGGGAGCGAGGTGGGCTTCATGCGGGCCGCCCTCTCCTGGGCCAACTCCTCTATCCTCCGCATCTTCCGCGGCAGCCCACACACGTAGTCCTGCGCGCGGCGGCCCTCCGACGACAGCCCCGCCTGCACGTCCGCCAACCTCCATTTGCTCAGGAAGTGCTCCACCATATCCCCGTAGTCCCTGGCCGTGTACACGCCAGCGTGCTGCGCGACCGCCGAGAAGTGCGCGAAGAGGTCGGCGTCGCGTCCGTCGCACATGAGCTCGCCTGGCATGGTGATCTTGGAGCTCATGACGTCCGCGAGGGCCCGCACCATGCCGTCCGGGTCCACCTCCAGCAGCTTGACACACAACTTGCTGTAGGCCGCCTCGTGCCGCTTCTCGTCCGCCGCGATGACGCCGCAAATCTTGGCCAGGGACTGGTCGCCGTGCTCGGTGGCGCGCCTCGCCGTGTTGCCGTGGGAGATGAAGGTGGCGCGCTCCTGGAAGGCGCCGTAGATGGCGCCGCGATAAGGGCTGCTGGGATCCACGATGCCCTTCATCCCGTGGCATAGGAGGTGTTGGACTGTGACCTCGACCTGGCGCATGTCGACGCGGCCGGAGAGGTAGAGGTAGCGGTTGAGGAGGTCGCCGTGGCGGTTCTCCTCGGCGGTCCAGGCACGGATCCAGCGCGCCCAGGGGAGGTCACTGCAGCCGGTGTTGTCGCGGACGCCCTCGGACCTGTTGAGCATGCTTTGGTAGGTGGGCAGAGCCTCCTCCGTGACCATGTTGCCCACCAGGCACACCATTATCTCGTCCGGCACGCCCGCTGCCCGCTCCTGCAGCTCGGCGATGCTCGAGACCGAGCTTGCAGCAGGAAGAAAGTCCTGCGGCTGCCACGACGCCTCCACAGGGGTCAGCAGCGGAAGAATGTTCTCCTCCGCCCAGCCGTTGAGAGACTGCACCACCTCAACCTGCTCTGCTTCTGCTCCGGCGGCATTATTGATCACCACACTGCATCGACGACGCCACCTGTTTCTGCATGATGCATAGGATAGGATGATAGTAGTAGAATACCTAGGATGCGGATCATGCTGTGGAGCTGGCCAGGTCGACCTGCTCTTCTTGGAGTTGCAAAGCTTCACAACAACAGAAGATGGTGCAACCGTGATCATCCCCAGCGTTGCCATTGATCGATCTATATTGTTTAAGCTTCCTTTGACAAATAAATGGACTGCAAGCAGCAAGACCAGCTTGCTTGTTCGATGGATGTTAATTATAGCTGCATGCACAGCAATGGATGAATGAATCACTATTCTCATGTGTGTGTATATATATAAAATAAGAAAGGGAGAGAGAATGCATACAAACATATAATTTTTTTATTTTTATTGCAAGATATAAAATATGTACGTGAATTTATTACTTATCATTCTTATTCTATTGTGTATTTTATTTCTCCACACTCTCTGTTATTTATAATTAATCTCTTCACATTAGTATTCTCTCTCATAAAAATAGTTTACTTATTTTACTTCAATATTTTTCTTGATTTTAGAATTTTGTTAATTCATGTGTTTAGTCAAAATACATATTCTATTTTGTACCATCGACAGCATAAATTAAGAGAAAGTATTAATGTAGTGCAAAACGGTCTCTCACTCTCTCACACACACACAATTCATAAAAGCTGGCGATACTCCATTAATTTGATGTTAATGAGTAGTACCGTGGATGTGGATGCTAGGCATGATAGATATAGGACAGAACTTTCTTTGTTTTTTGGTACGATAAATTAAATTAATGCAGTTATGAGCACTGAAAGCTGGTACGTAGGAGTAATAACATGTAGGTGTTGGCTTGCATGTGCAAATGTTAATACTCCACTTGCCTCATTTTGGGAGTACGGAGTAATTAATCGCTACTAGAAGTGCTTACTACTGTTGTTGTGTTAGAAATGAATTACTATTGGAAACTCTTGGAGGTTTCCTCCAGAAATGTGCGTCGACTTGCATAGCGCAAGGTGACGTGACACTCCGGGTAAGAGTGTCGGGAGAGCATCCCTCTCCGGAAACATGGGAGGCCGTCGTCCTTCCTTGCAGAGAACCTTGCCCCCGTGACATGCGTAACAGCAGAGTAGGACGATGCGCAAGTGTGTTGGGGTGCACTGACACCCGAAAAACTTTTGGGCTAGTTGTCTCCTAGGACATCTTACTCGGTAAGTTATTTTCCTTGGTTGGAGATTATCCGGAGAATCTGATGCTACTCGAGGACTATCTCTTTAAGGCCGAGCGTACCGAGAGAAATTGCGACCTGCCCAAACCCAACATTCGCTGTATTAAGACTCGAACCATGATTTCATGGGAGCCCAAAAAACGGCATAGCTATTTTCCCTAGAGACTTTGTCCAGGGTGCTCACCGGAGAGTGTCTCATTTGGGCCCGAGGTGCCCAACCGAGGGATAGCGGACGTTGCAAGGCCTTGGCGTGTAAGACACATGAGATATCAGTGATCCAATATTTGGGAGTTCACCAGTGATCCAATTTTTTCTAAAGGCTCGGGAGGTGGTCTCCACTAAGAAATGCTTCGTCGGAATATCTCACTACGGGATGATTCTACGGAAGATATCTCATCAGGAGAGACCTTAATGTAGGATATCTCACCAGAACCATGTGAACCACTTTTTCAAAAGTGATACGTTAGATTTCTAAGTGAACTCACGGTAACATGTGTCAAAAATTGAGAATGAAAGGTTATCTAAATGTCCATTTTATTCCTTATCTAAGAACTTTAGGAGAATTATTAGCGTCAATCGCTTCTCTCTTGAACTATAAATATCTCATGTACGCACTTATTTGTAATCAAATATTCTCATTCAATAATATGAACAAATATTCCAATAAGTGTGTATTGAAATCTCTCTCTTTGGAGAAGTCTATCAATTTATTAATATCGGAAGCACAATAATAAAAATAAGATGAATACTAACATGTATAATTTTTTGTGTTTATTTTCTTTGCCTACTTGAGTTAGAGAGATCTATTACAGTTTCACTCTTGAGTCCTCATCGACTTATGACAAATGGAAGATATGGCTGTCAGCAAACTCAACCCCACGAGAGAAACATTTAATGGACATTTATCAAAGGCACGTAGGAGATGATATTAGTAGTTTTTGGAAGCAGCATGCATGCAGGAAGGAAGGAAGGATGGAAGGTGCTAGTCCCACCCCACGTAAGCGCATTCATCTCAGCTCATGACTTTGTCATCCCCCGGGGCTTGCTGTGATGGATTATTAATTTTCCTGTACGTTGTGATGACTCCACAAGCGCATCAAATTAATGTGGCCGGCTACCTAATAATGCATGCATGAATGCTTATATATATATATCCCAAAGTTAAACGATAATTCCTATTATGCATTTTTTTTTTTGCGAGGTAGTTGGAGTCCGTAGTAGCAAATTTGTAATGCAATGCACAAATCAATGCAGGCCGCGCGAGTCATGTGATGTGGTGGCTAGCTGGAGGCTGGAGCTATCTGCTACACATGCATATGGAGTACTCTCTCTATATATTCCATCCATCCTATTGTACTTACTGCACATGCATAGTTAGGCGAGTTTTTTTTTTAATATCCACAGCAAAACAAAATTTCCGACAATAACTCACAATTTGTCTTTTTCTTTTTTTATTTTGATAGGCTACTTTAGCATATCACACCTCCAAGACCGAGTACACTTGTTGTACTGCGACTAGCTAGAACCAATTTAGCGCGACTAGAAACTGTGACAAACAACCCTCAACCAGTCAGAGATCCAAGTCGCGACAAGATCCACTTACTTGGCTCCTGATCCCCCCTCACCCATTCAACCTTTGCTCTAGCTGATACCTCTTTAACCTCTCTTTGTATTTGTTAACTCTAATTTGTTAATCCTAATTAGTTAACCCTAATTTGTAAACCTTAATGCAATGTCAACCTAGTTTGTAAACCCTAATCCATAATTAGTATAATTAGCTAAATCTAAATAGTTAATCCTAATTAGGAGAATTTGTTAATCAAAATCAAGATGGACATTACATACATATTATGAGAAGGTTTGATAATACATCACATATTTTAACAAGATCGATTTGGGACTAGTCGATTTACATCCAGACAGTCTTTTATGGTATGTGTTTCACCGAGAAGATCTCTCTTTCGGGAAGTAACTCATTTTCGTATTGCAGGCGTGCCAATATATATAAGTATACAAATAAAAAATATAGAGAATGCACAATCTTAGAGGAAACACTGTACTTTATTAATTCTGAAAAGAATTACAAGTTACAAGCCCCTTTGAGATTTACATACTCTCATTGCGCCTATGAAAATACATCTTGACATACAGGGGATTGCATGGTTCATGGTTCCTCAGGGCTTTTGAAAAACTCCTAGTTAATTACATCTACAGAACAAATACACAAAACACCTCTGATTAAGCTGTGCTGATGGTTGTCATCTTCAAACATCAAAATAACTTTGCCCTTAATAAATAGATGCAATGCGTATGCTCATGCATACAAGTATGCAAATCCATAGCTTCGTTAGTCTATGGTGTTATTACAAAATGGGTGGCCTTCGCCTTGTCGGTTCCAAACAAAATGGATGCCTTCACCTCATCAGTACCCGGCATGAATGGTGTTCGGCTTCGTCAGTCACGAATAAAAAACATGTTGCCTTCGCCTTATCAGTACCCAGCAACATGGAAAACATAGTGGAAATGAGTTGTGATAATATTTTTGACTTCCTTAACTTCATGAAATACACAAGGCATGATAAGTAGCACATTGGAACATTCATCAATAGCTTGACAATACTTCAACTTGTTTTGACAACTTCGAACATGATTGGCATCGGCTCTCCTTCGACTAACTAAATGGGAGTCTTTTTGGCCTTTGATCGGCATGAAACTTGGTAGCATATCTTTTGGACAGATCTTCAATTGCTCACAAAATTTGAGAACAAACGTATGGTCGGATTGAAAGTTATCTTCAATGCATTGCTTGCACATCAAGCTGAAATTCAGCGAGACAGAACTTGTTTGCATTGGTCTTCTGATGATCTTCTTGCCCTCTGATTAAGGTGAAATTTGGAGGAACTGCTTCAACGTGAACTTTCTATTCTCCATAAAATTTTGGGGTTGATCGGACTTTTGGATTAGAAGTTATCATTGATCATCTTCCGCATATCAGGCTGGAACTTAGCTCTGATCAAAATGTATCTTCAAAACTTCTGATTGACTTGAAACTTGGTGGACATTCTTCACTTCAAGTCTTCTGTTCACTATAAAAATTTGGGGTCGATCGGACTTCTGGATTAGAAGGTATCATTGATCTTCTCCCGTGGGGCAGATTGAAACTCATTTGGTTGAATTGTAATTTAGAGACCTCCTGATCATGATCAAAGTGCATCAGAGCAACTTTTAATCTTTTGATAGAAGTGGCGACCTCCAATTGACGAGGATTATCACCTGAGCTAGTTTGAGTAACACATATCGAGTTCAAGTCAGGTTCGAATATGATATGTGTCTATGTGTCTTAGTAACCACTATGGTCCCCCATGGACACAGAGTTAGTTTATGATCGCAGTCCTTGCACGATCATAAAGCCACAGACAGTGTGCGGTCAGAGGGTCGCTGACCATACGCGACCAAGGTAACCTAGGGGGTGTTTAAGTCTCTGCTGGACACGTTCTCAAGTACGAAGGAACTTCTCCCACATGTGAAGACAACCGCCAGGAGGTTAACATGTGCGGTTATCCATGATTGCACATGTTTAACTGGTGAAGGAGATGAGTGCGGTTATACGAACTGCATCAGGACAACCGTCCCAAACCGCTTTGCATTTGACGTCCTTTCATTCAGTATAAAAGGATGGTCGATGCACGATGTAAAGGGCGGTTAACAAGCAAGACAACGAGTCAATAAAGCTTGAAGACTTAGACATAGTTAGATAGACAAAAATATAGAAGAGATCATCGCCTGTGATAATCTCTTCTCCCTGTAAACTGTTTTACTCCTATAGTGAAATCACAACAGGACGTAGGGCTGTTACTCCCACCATCGAGGGCCCGAACCTGTATAAATATTTGCGTCCTTATCGTCATTGCTTACCCTAACTTACCTGAGGGCACATTGAAAGGTCTCACATACGATTCACAAATCTGCGTAGGATCGATAGGGGACCCCGAGTCCAAATCGGATGTTAGCTGGCACCCACTGTGGGGCCTTTCTCAAGGTGTTCTTCTTTCATCAGGAGATTCGGTAAGTCATGTTTGGGGCGTATAATTCTGAGAACGATTTTGATCTCGATGATTATACCCATATACGAATGCCCTCGCCTAGCGATCTTGTTCTAATGGAAGAAGTTGATCACGAAGATGTTTTTGAGGAATATCATGAGGATGTGTCTTCTCCCACCCAGGTCATGTCTATCGATGATGGGACAGAGAAGATAGATCAGGAACCCCATGTGAGTCCTACCACATTGGAGGTTGAGTCTATACCACAACATGTTACTGTTGGGGACGCGGATGACGATAACCTAGAACTTAGCCCTGGGAGGTTTGATCCTGATAACCTCCAGTCTCTTTTTGATTTCGAATTCGATTCGGAACCAACAGAGATGTTTTCTCCTTCTGCGACCTCGCTCCCCCGAGAATTTGCTGCCTTGTCGGAGGAAACTCCTGAACAACGAATTGCTAGGGAGGAGCAAGAGCGTAGACAAAAGGAGTAACAAGAGCGCAAGAAAAAGGAGGATCAAGATCGTGAGCAGCAAGATAACGTACTTCACAAAACTGCAATGGAAGCTTTGCAGCTCGCGCAGTCTCATTATGATGCTACTCCAAGTTCTTCCCGTCGTCCTCGTGGTCGCAGACGCCACCAGATATATACCTTCCTTGGCCCTAGACTATTCACCGGCGAACGAAGAAACGGTGACACTGGTGCACCCAGGAGGAGCATGCATGGGCGACTTCGTTCTATCGCAGAGGTCTTGCGTAATTTTCCTCCTAATGTCGAAGACGCGAACAAGTCAACTTTTTGCTAGAATCTTGGCGGATAAGCTAGATGAAGTTGCATCTGATGCAACCCCAACTACTTCATCCCGGTCTACGATTTGCTCCCATGACAGGAGTATTCTTACCCTAGTCATGGCGGGTGTAATCGACTACCACCAGGATCAGTTCGGCACGATAAAGCCAGGCGAGTTGGAAATTCCCGCTATCGAGATCGTGTTCCTATCCATTATCGTCTGGGACCGCGGGGCATATCCCCACAGCATGAGGTCGCCCGTGATCAGGGAAATGTTGTGTGACGCTATACTCAACAACTTACAGAATTGTTACGAAAACACCGACAAAGAGGATGATCTTCATCGTTTGCGCCAGACTTCTACTGAGACTCTTCGGCAATTTGTCAAGAGATTTGTCGGAGTGAAGAATATCATTTCGAATATATCTGACAACTCCGTTATTAGGGCATTTAAACATGCCGTTCGATATCAGAGGTTTACCGAAGATCTACTTATCCACCCACCTTGGTCAGTTGCCGATCTCTTCGACATGGCTGATTGCTATTCCGATGCGGATGAGGCCGTGAAATGGAATAGGATGGTGGATAAAGGACACTTACCACCTCAGCCAGGCCTGAAAGGTATTAAGAAAGAGGATTCAAGAAAGAAGCCAGAATCGTCATCAGGAGGAAACTCGAAAAAGTCCAAGAAAAACTGGACTGGACAATATTGGGAGGTTGCCATTGTAGATAAACTACCACCAAGAAAAGGTAACAAGTTTCCATTCAAGAATAAAACCTCTTATGGTGGCCGCGATAGCGACTAGCCGGGAAAACAAACTAACCTGCAGGGAAACAAGAAGTGGTGTCAGTTCCACAATTCTTCGGGACACAATCTCAAGAACTGCTGAAATTGGTTGAACCAACTAGATGACTTCTACCAAGGTATTGGACCGATGCTAACTCTGCCGCCAAAACATCAAGCTTGCGAACTTAGAGATGCCGATGGAGATGAAGAGATGTCCTATCAGGTACCTCATAATCATGTTAACGTTATTTTTGGAGGTTCCTCCTCTTTTGCTTGTAAGCGTCAGTTTAAGACGTTTTACCGCGAGGTAAATCAAGTAGAGGCTCCCCTCGATGAGCCTCAATACCCCCGTTGGTCGGAAACTACTTTAACTTTTGATCGAGTTGATTGTCCTATTGGGCTTATGCGACCATTGAGACTGCCTTTGGTCATTACCCCAATTATCAGTAATGCTCGAGTTGAAAGAGTTCTAATCGATGGGGGGAGTTCCTTGGACATTCTGTTGGTCAAGGCTCTAGATGAGATGTAGATCCCTCGTTCAAAAATTAAGCCCATAATTCATCCATTTTATGGGATAATTCCTAGTCCCTCCATGATGCCGATGGGACAGGTGGTACTTCCAGTAATACTGGGAGAACCAGATAATTTTCGAACAGAATTGATTACCTTTGATGTAATTGATTGTGATTCGGCTTATAACGCAATTTTTGGTAGGCCAACTCTCGCTAAATTCATGATGGCGACGCACTACGCTTATCAGTGCGGCAAGTTACTGGCCCCAAAGGCGTTATCTTGGTCCGAGGCAGCCAGAACATGGTGCTAACTTGTGATTGGTTATCCCTGGAACTAGTGGATCAGCTTCCCCTTTGGGATGTCAAGATTGCAACCACGGCTTCGGATACGATCAAGGTTGCCCCGCGACCAGAAGAAAAGTTAAAACTGGTTCCATTGTACCTAGATGATCCATCAGAACCATTCGGATCGGATCAGGCTTGGACGACAAATAGGAACTCGAGCTCATTACTTTCCTCCAGGGTAATGCAGATGTGTTTGCGTAGAAACCATACGACATGCCTGGAGTCCCAAGGGAGGTAATTGAGCACAAGTTAGCAATTTGACCTGGACAGCGACCTATAAAGCAAAAGCTCAGGCATTTTACTGTTGATCGGCAAAAAGCCATCCGAGTGGAATTAGATAAACTTCAGAAGGCAGGATTTATTTGCGAGGTCGATCATCCTGAGTGGCTTGCAAATCCAGTCATGGTCCGAAAGTCAAATGGTAAGTGGCGCATGTGCGTCGATTACACCAACCTAAACAGTGCTTGTCCGAAGGATGATTTTCCCTTTCCCGCATCGACTAGTTGGTCGATTCTACAGCGGGTTGTGAACTGATGTTTACTCAGGGTACCATCAAATTAGTATGGCAGAAGAAGATGAAGAGAAAACTACCTTCATCACACCATTTGGCACCTACTGCTACGTCAGAATGCCATTTGGTCTCAAGAACACCGGTTCCACGTACCAACGCTTGATGCCAAAGACCTTTCTTTCTTAGATGGGGCATAATCTTGAAGCTTACGTTGATGATTTGGTTGTAAAAAACTTGAAAAGCTTGAATCACTTAGGTGATCTTTCTGAAACCTTTTGTAATCTAAACAAGTATGGAATAAAATTAAACTCGAAAAAATGTTCCTTCGGGGTTTCTTTTGGCAAACTTTTGAGTTTCCTTGTTTGTTCAAGAGGAATAGAGGTTAATTCCAAGAAAATCAGGGCCATTGAGCAAATGGATTTCCTTCGACCATTAAGGACATCCAGAGTGTAATAGGTCACATGGCGGCTCTTAGCCGTTTCATATCAAGGCTTGGCGAACGAAGCCTGCCTTTCTTCAAGGTTCTTCGCAATCACAATGGTTTTACCTGGTCGGATGAAGCCGAAAAAGCTTTTCAAGAGGTTAAAAAGTATTTGTCTAGCCCGCCAGTACTGGTCTCTCCGAATTTGGGGGAACCACTACTTCTTTATTTGGCTGCCACCCCTCACGCGGTCAGCACCATTCTGATCGCGAAAAGAGAAGATGTACAACAACCAATCTATTACATAAGCGAGGTACTTCATGGTCCAAAGGAGCGATACCCTGAGATCCAAAAAAATACTTTACGCACTTTTGATAGCTTCCCGTAAGTTACGACATTACTTTCAGGCGCACAAAATTATTGTGCCCTCGTCCTTCCCGTTGGGAGATATAATCCACAACCCGGAGAAATCTGGTCGCATTGCAAAGTGGATAGTGGAACTTGGAGCATTTGACATCTATTTCACCCCTTGTACAGCAGTTAAATCTCAAATCGTTGCAGACTTTGTGGTTGAATGGACTAATCCTGACCCTCCTGTGCAAGAATCCAAAGATTTACCATGCACCGACCATTGGATGATGTATTTTGATGGCTCTCTTAGTTTTCAACACTCGGGGGCTGAAGTGGTCTTAATCACACCTCAGAGTGACCAACTCAAGTATGTCGTTCAATTAAATTTTGCTGCAACCAACAACGCAGTAGAGTATGAAGGTTTTATTGCAGGGTTCCGGGCAGCTAAGTTCCTCGGAGTCTATCGATTAGTGGTGAGGGAAGACTCACAGCTAGTCGTAAACCAGGTAAACAAGGAGTACAGCACCTCCGATGAGACAATGGCTCATTACCTAGGGGAAGTGAGGAGATTAGAAAAATACTTCAGTCATTTCGAAGTCCAATATATCCCGCGAAATGACAATATTCTTGCAGGCCAATTATCTAAAATTGGGTCCTCACGCACATCCGCTTCGGCGGGAGTGTTTGTTGAACACTTAGAACATCCTTCGATCATGACTTCGATCAAAGATGACCCGGTGAAAGTCTGCGTCACCAACTTTGGGCATGAAGGAGATTGGACCCATCCATTGAGGGTCTATCTCGAACATGAGACCTTGCCCAGGGACGAAACCGAAAGTGATCGGTTAATTCAGAAAGTGCGCTTGTATAAACTCATAGATGCAGTTTTATACCGAAAGGGTACTCAAGGAGTATTCATGTGCTGCATGCCTCAAGAGGAAGGTAAATCTCTCTTGAGAGAAATTCATGGCGGTGTATGTAGTACATACGCGTTATTTCGCACACTGGTCGAAAGCTTTCTGACAGGGTTTTTATTGGCCTTTGGCACTTGATGATGCCAAACATTTGGTCAAGACATGCCCACAATGTCAATTTCATGTGAGACAGGTTCATTAGCCCGCATACACCTTATAAACTATTCCTATAACATGACCCTTTGCGGTTTGGGGGTTAGATATTGTGGATCCAATGCCCCAAGCGGTCAATGGGTACAAGTTTTTGTTTGTAGCCATTGATACGTTTACGAAGTGGATTGAGGCTGAACCAGTCCGCAACGTTACCGCTGCTGTGGCAAAAAAGTTCTTCCATAAGAATATCATCATGCGATTCGGTGTTCCAAGTCGTCTCATTGCCGACAATGGTTCCCAATTTGTTAGTGGTCTCTTTTTGGACTATTGTGACGATATTGGAACCAAAGTATGCTTTGCTTCTGTAGCTCATCCGCAGAGCAATGGTGCCGTTGAACGTGCCAACAGGCAGATATTACAAGGCATAAAGAAGAGTGTTTTCGATCGCCTTAAGGTGCGCTCGAGGGCTTGGGTAGACGAACTCTACTCCATTTTATGGGTACTGCGTACCACTTGCAGTCGGGCTACGGATGAGACACCTTTCCAACTGATATATGGCGCCGAGGCTGTATTACCTACGGAAATTCGTATTGGTTTGGTTCGGGTAGATCATTTCGATCAGACTGATCAACTCGAACAACGTACCCAAGATCTAACCCTCCTCGAGGAAAAGGGTGATCAGGCGCTAATTAAGTCCACAGTATATTTATAAGCTTTGCGTAAATATCACAGTAAACGGGTGCGGCCTCGTAGTCTTCACGTGGGTGACTTGGTTTTACGAAAAATACAAAACCAGTCTAACCGCAATAAGTTCTCTCCTCAGTGGGAAGGAATTTATACTGTAGTTTCAGTACAGCGGCCAGGATCAGCCCGATTAGCTATGGAGGACAGAAAGACCTTGTCCAATACTTAGAACATAGATCAATTACGCAAGTTCTACGTGTAAGTTTTTCATTTCTTTTTTCCTTTTCAATTACCATGATTTGTTAAAAAATTGTGTGTACTTCTCTTCGAATTATGTTATGGTTTTTTTTTTCTCTTTTGCCCCACCCATACCGAGCTACGCTCAGGGGCTGGTCGTATTATATAACTATGTTGGATTCGCGGACCGATCTCATGGTCGCACCTAGATAAGATATCACAAAATAAGCCGTTTCTAAACGCACACGGGACTTAATAGCGTATTTCTGATCATTCGAGTGGCTGCCTGTCGTAATAAGACTTGGTATTATACTAAGATCAGTGTCGGTGTGACCAGATGATCGTATCTAAGTGGAGTCGTTTCTTTATAAACTGTTTCTAAACGTGTAAGAAACTCACTAGGTATTTCTGATCGTCCAAACCCATATTTCTCCTGAGATTATAACACTAAGTTTCTAGTACTTATGATCTCAGGAGGGGGCTATGAGAATAACGAAATCAAGTACACCTTTTTAAAAAACCTAAGGCATGCATTTGCATAGTATAACTGTATATTTACAGGTACTGTTAAAAAACAGAGGATTGTTGTTTATTACAATGTGTCATAGTAAGTCCAGTTCTTTTAAAAGTTCTTCAATAAGAGGCTTTACTTCTTCAGATATGGCCTCAAACTGATCGTCACTTTCGAACTCTGCATCTCCCACCACTGGATCCAAATTCAGATTTGGCTCGTGGTGAAGCCTCAGTTTGCATAGAATGGCAAAGGCTATAGATCTTAGATTGGTCTTCATTGCCTCTTCTTGTCGTTTCGTATCTTTAGGGAGGTACTCGAGAAGTGATTTAGCCTGAGCCGCGACCAATGTGGCTAACTCGCTAAAGCTGGGGTTGACCTTTTGAGTTTCGACCACATCAGCCTTGAGCAAAGTCGCCACCATCTTCAGTTTTTCAAAAATGACTGATTGAGCACTACTGCAGGATGAAATCATTGCCTTTAAAGTTCCATTCTCCTCGCAGACAGTGTCAATTTTTGAGCTTTGAAGCCCGATGGTGGCCTGAAGATCATCTCTCTCATTTGAAATAAGGCTTATTTGATCCTCTTGTATTGCATGAACACGGTAATCGATTTTATAGCAGTTTATGTAATGAAATAATTTCTTCTGGTCGGAAATAAACTCACAGGAAAGCTTTGACTGCGCTTCGTGGAGTTCCTTCTCTAGAGAAGAGAATCTCACGATCGCAGATTCTTCCTGGTTTTCTCGATCAGCCATGCTCTTGTTCAAAAAAGCATTTTCCCTACGACAAGAAAGACAATAGTTATACTTAGATAAGAATTCAAGTTGGTATATACAAGATGCATTACACTTACTGCTGTAGTCTGCTGATCTCCTGTTGTGCGACCACAATGTGCTTCGCTAAAGCTTTTGACTTGGTCGCCACCCGGGTCAAATCCTGAAATACAGTAGGATATTGCTCTTGAAACTTGAATATTCCTAAGTTTGGCAATTTCAAAGACAATAAGAGAGTTTTATTTACCTCTACAAAATCGCTGAGTGAACTCCTCAGTCCACACTGTACTCTTAGGTTCAGCTAAAAGTTGAACCTCGAGACTTGTTTTTTCCTTGGCAACAGGGGCAGCAAATGATTTTTCTTGCTGATCCACCCCTGCAGTCAGGATTACGGTTTCTATCCCCTGAGATTGGATATCCGCTATTATTTCCTCTATAATGGTCTGAGAGGATTCCTCAACCACCGGAGTTGGACCTGTCTCGCCCGCAACCTCTACGGTAGTTGATGCGCCGAAGTTTGGTGAGGTCACCGGGGCACTATGTATGGGATCCCTATGCCTAAGTATCATAACTTAGAATACCTCTTGTTGATAACATAGTGTTGACAAGAGATGATATTTTTACTTTATACGAAATCCTATCCAGGTTTCGAAGATGAGCTCTGGGGAGAAAGAAGCCCATTGGGTGCCCCTGCTAAAGTGTCATCAACATTGGTTCTTGTTTTCCTTTTCTTGAACAGGATAGTGTCTTTTTCTCCCTGCATGTTCACAACACGATTGGTATATATAGGAAAGTAGGAATTTAAAGGTTGTGAAGTTCTTACCACAACCGTCCCTTCAATAATTGGAGGAGGGGTTGCCAGCCCTGGGGTTTCTCGGGCCTCAGGATTGGGAGTCTCCTCCATGACCGCAAGATCTTCTGTGGCCACGGGATCCTTTGCCGCTGTTTCCGTCCCCGCCAAGGAGGACAAAACTTTGGCGATGGTAGGAGAGGTTGACCTCTCTGGAATTCTGATCTCCAGAGGGTCGATCTATTGCTTTCCTCTTACGACGGATGAGAGGAACTTCGTCTTCCTCATCCTTGCTCCCCTCACCCTGTACGACTAAGAAGTAATTCCTATTCGCACTTGGGAGTACAGGGGGTATAGCAAATCTTATCGCAGTATTTTTCGTGGTTGTTGTTTTCTTCTTCGAAGAGGCCCCTCCTAGGATTTTCTTGGATTTTTCAGGAGCTGGCTCCTACATCTTCTTTTTCAAAGAGGTTCTCTTTACCCTCTTCACTGCTGACCCCCCAGAGGGTCCAGCGTCGTCACCAGGATGTTTTGTCCCAGCGATTCATCCCTTCAACAACTGTATCATGAAATACTTGGCTGGGTGACCCGAACCAGTAGGCGATTTCAAACTAGTTTAGCAAAAAAAAAAGGTTGTACCTTTTGACGTTCTTGTTTCAAATCATCGCTGCTATTTATTAAGATGTAAGGACGGGGTGATTCTTGAGCTCCTTCTGTTCCGGCATTATAAGGCCGCAAAAGGCTATTCGTCCATTTTTTGATCTCGGACAACGATAAAACTGCGTCACAAAAATGCAAACTACTGGGTGCAATATTTTTCATTGGTAGAAATGCACATTTTGTAGACCAGAGGACATATCTGTATTATAATCCAGGGAACCATCTGTCATGGATTCTATTTTCTAAGCAGGGTGTTCTCTCTTCCGCAAGGGCTCACCCTATTCTTCACAAAGTCACGGATGATGTCCCGTGTTGTTAATCCTTGATGGACTAAGTGAAGAATTACCTGAGCCTATTTCTTTAGCTCTGAATCAAGCGCAGGAATAGTGTCCATTTCGGTGCTCTTCTCTGGTCGACTGTTCTCAAACCAGAGGCTACTCTCCGACGGAGGGGCCCAGTAGAACCATTTGTGATTGATCCGGGAGGATCTCAGATTGAGTTTAAAATGGATTCGTGACCACGAAAAGGTTTACGACTTTGGAAAGGTTTGCGACCTTGGGAAGGATTCAATCTCTGGTCGGAATTATAGTCTGATCCAAATATATATATAACTAAGTCTTATGTATTAGGTTTAGTTAGTTATATGAGTCTAATATGTTTGGGTTACTGATTCTGATATGTACTCATACGATTGGACTATAAATACCTTGTAATAGATCTAGTTTAAAGCATTGAATATTATTACACCCTTGGATCATATATCCAGCATATAGTTCCTTCGACGTAGGCAATTGTGTCTAACGTTCGACGTGTAAAGCCCTCTTTGAAATAAAGAGTTATGCCATCATTTTGAGCTGTGTTTTCGATCAACCTTTGGGTTTCGATATTTCTGAGTAAGATCCCGTTATTCCGCATATTAGTATCTGAGCGAGCCTAGTGCAAAAACCAAGACTAGATCTCAAACGGATCAAATTGGTATCAGAGCAACTTTCCTATCCTGTGGATGGTGAAGATTCGCCAGGGTTACAAAACCTTCGGCGAAACTCCAAGCGATCAATTGACGGTTCTTGCCACATCTTCGACAATGTGTGACGATACCTCTATTCAAGCTAACCTAGCCGAACAAGTGGCTAAGCTCTCCACCGACATGGAAACCGTGCTTGCTTGGATTAAGCAGCAGGCCATGATTGTACCTCCTCAAGTAGGAAAGGTTATGGGTGTGAAGAATGGTGAAGACTTGCGCAGGGCAGATGAAGATGAAGACAAAGGCGACCACAAAACCGACGACCTCGTCAACACCTCCTTAGCTGTCGGATCTTTTAAGGTCGATGCTAAGATTGATATACCCATATATGATGGGGAGATCGATGCCGAGAAGCTAGACTCATGGATTGATCAGCTTGAGACCTACTTTGACTTAAAAGGGTTCAGTAGCGCTCAAAAGGTGAAGTTTGCACCTTTGAAGATGAAGGACCATGCTAAGACATGGTAGTAGGCCCTTGTCGCCAGTGGTGAAGCTGACGACCTTATGTGGGGTCAATTCAAGCGACTCCTAGGACAAGAATTCTACCCGATGGGTTATCTTGAGAAGAGATGGGATTGGTGGCATAGGCTATATCAGCGCCGTGACCAATCTGTCCAGGACTATACGACGGAGTTTCGGAGACAAGCAATGGTCCTTAGCATCTCACTTTTCGACACCCATACATTCAGAAAATACACATATGGGCTTCAGAAGATAATCAGTGTTGAGCTAACCCTGTTCAGAGTTCAAGACATCTCGACTGCGAGCACGACTGCTTTGGCGATTGTTGGGGGAAATCTCCACGAGACTAAGCCCAGGTAAGTTGCGTCACATTCGCCCGGGGACGTGGCCTCCGGGGCCTCCCCGGGCGCCGCCATTTGCTCGGGGACCTGGCCTCCGGCGCCGTCCCGGGCGCCGCCATTTGCCCGGGGACCTGGCCTTCGCTGCCTCCCTGAGCGCCGCCATTTTGGCCCCCGGGACCTGGCCTCCGGCGCCGGTCCCGGGCGCCGCCATTTGCCCGGGGACCTGGCCTCCGGCGCCGTCCCGGGCGCCGCCATTTGGCTCCTGGGACCTGGCCTCCGGCGCCGTCCCGGGCGCCGCCATTTGCCCGGGGACCTGGCCTCCGGTGCCTCCCCGGGCGCCGCCGTTTTGGCCTCCGGGACCTGGCCTCCGGCGCCGGTCCCGGGCGCCGCCATTTGCCCGGGGACCTGGCCTTCGGCGCCGGTCCCGGACCTTGTCTCCCTTCTAAAGGTAAAGTCTCGAGTTGTTTATCACGTGGAGGTCACGCGAGGAGCGCCTCGAGAATCAGCGACCACCTGTCAAGCATCCAGGGCGTTTGACCAGGAGAAGGACGTTCCTACCCCTCAATCCGACGGTGGCTTCCGGGGTAGTTTAGGTTTTTTGCTTATTTTTGGGGCTATAAATAGCCCTTGTACCCCTCAGTTGTAAGCAGGTGATTCATTGTTATTGGAATAGCTAAACTCACAGGTGAGCTCCGGAAGCCTCTCCCCCGGAGAGAGCCTCCCCAGCCGACTCCAGTCGGGAGCGCACCGACAGGACTAGGGCCCCCACCGGGACCCGAACCTGTATAAATCGTTGTCATTTCTTGTGTTTGTCCGGTGGGGGAGGACCGGTCATCCGGTCAACCCGCGCCGCGTAATCTTCGCTAGGATCGTTTACAAAACCTGCCGGGGTATTCGCAATACCACGACAGTTGGCGCCAACCGTGGGGACTCGTGACAAGACGCCATGGCTCCCCCAAGAACAAGGGCTCGCACCCTTCCCGGTGACCCGGGTCTCGGAGACCCGGCGCCACCCGTCCAGGACACTGCTGTCTCGGCGCTTCCACCCGGAGGCGACCTGGCCCAGGTACCGCCTCCCTCCTTTCCTCTTAACTTAGGTGCTTCTACCTCCAGGTCGCTCCCGGTGACCGCGGGGACCTCGGCAGGGACCAGTCTCCCCCCGACGGCTCCCCCGGCTCCCTGGGACGCCCTGCTTGAGGCTCTAGTGGAGGGCCAGCTCCGCGCTCAGCGCTCTATGGATGAGCTGCTCAGCGTGCTGGCGCGGCCTCCGGCCCCCACATTCGCGTCGCACCCATACCCGGGGACTATGCCCCCGTTTATGGGTTACCCGGCGGCCCCTCCGACCTCTGGAGGTCTGGCCGCCCCGTATGATCCCGCCGGGGGGTTTCCTCCCCCGGCGGGGTATAGGTCCGGACCCTTCCCGGCACCCGGGCCTGTCCCGGTGCCGGGGGGCTTTTTCCTGCCCGAGCCCTTCGTGGCACCAGGGGGGTACCCCGTTCCAGGCCCATTCCCGGGGCCGGGAGCCCATTTCATGCCGGGGGTTTTCCCTCCGCCGGGAGCCAGTCCCGCCCCTCGCGTCGCGTTTATCGCACCGAGGGCGGTCGACAGAGCAGCTCCCGTGCCTCAGCGGACTTCCCCCCGCATCTGCTCCCCAATCCTGGATGTCGCCGCGGGGGCTCCCCCCTCGCCGGTTCCGGATGTTACAGGGGCTTCCCCCTTTCCGGTTCCGGTCGTTGCCACGGGGGCTCCCTCCACTTCGGTTCCAAACGTCGCCGTGGGCGCCCCCTCCCCGGTTCCAGATAATACAGGGGCTTCCCCCTTTCCGGTCCCGGGGGTCTTCGCAAGGGGCTCCCCCCAGCCGGCCCCGGAAGCCTCCGGGCCGGTAGTTACAGTGCATAAGCTCCCTCCCTCGGCGGGATAGGTCCGTTTCGCCCGTGGGGAGGTCGACCGAATGCATTCACCTGAGCGCGGGGAAGAACTTCCCCCCGGCCGCGGGCGCGGGGAGCCTCGCTCTCGCGCCGGTCGGGGGAAGAGACCCGCGGAAGACCCAGCCTCCCCGGGGGAGAGCCCGGACGTCCGGGAACTCAGCCTCGGTCCGGAGGAAAAGCGTCGCCACCGCCACTCCGGCGGACCTCTCGGACCGCTCCCTGACTCCGCCAACGAGGGTCCCGTCAAAGAAGACAGCGACTGGGACTCTCCCCGAGAAGTGCAGGGGGCTAACCAACCCCTGTGCCGAAGACTTCGCAGCATCCGGTGGCCGTGGCCCTACCACCCTCCGCACATCGAGCACTATAACGGTGAGGCAGACCCTTATGAATTTGTGCAGGTTTACTCCACAGCCATCTCCGCGGCCGGGGGGGACGAGACGGTACAATGCAACGTCTTCCCCCTCTACCTCACCGGCATCGCCCGCTCCTGGTTTTACAATCTGAAGGCCGGCTCCATCAAGTCTTTCACGCAGCTCAAGCGGGAGTTCTGCGCGAACTTCCAGGGGAACTATGTGCACCCCCTGGACTCCTCGCAGCTGTGCACTGTCCGACAGAGGACTGGGGAAACCATCAGAAGCTTCTTCAAGCGCTTTGCTCAGGTGAAGAGCAAAGTGGCCCACGTCCCCGACTCTACGGTCATCGAAGCCTGCAAAAGCGGCATCCTCCCGGGGGAGCTCCACCGAAGGCTCTCCCGGAGCTGCCCCTCTTCCGTCGACGAGCTCTTCAACATACTCGAAAAGTACGCTCGGGCGGAGGAAGACGACATCTGGAAGAAGACCCAGGGGGCTCCCGCCCCCGCTGACCGGGGGGCCAGGGATCCCCTCAAGCGCCGTAGGCAGGGGGGGTGTAACGAGCCACGGCCTCGGGACACCTTTGTCCTCGAGGGCGGAGGCGGCTTGCGCGACCCCCCGAGGGGCAACCGCCCCTTCCCCAAGCCGAAAGTCCATGGGGGAGGACAGTCTTCGCGCGGCCGGGAAGGCCCCGCGGGGAGAAGGCGGGAAGAACCGTGGTGCAGCTTCCATGGGTCCAGTACCGGCGCTACCCGAGACTGCAGCCAGCTATTGCAGCACTTCGCGGCATTCCTCGACCAGCGCGGGCTGGGGGAGGGGACTTCGGCCTCCTTGCTCCCTCGGCTAGCTGTTCCGGCCCTTCCCGCTCCCGCGGGGGGTCAGCAGACGCAGGAGGGGGAGCCTTCAGAAGCTCTCCCCTTTTAAACTTCTCAGCGCCGCATCAACGTCATCGTGGGAGGGTCCGCCTTCGGGCGGGAATCTAAGCGCCAGCGTAAGGAGTACGCGCGCGAGGTCAAGGTTGTAGGGGTGCTACACGCGTCCCCGCCACCTAAGTGGTCGGACGTCCCCCTCACCTTCACGGCGGAAGATGCGCGAGGGGTTCGCTTCCCCCACGACGACGCGCTCATTGTCTCTGCGACCATCTACAACTGCCACCTGGCCCGCATCCTTGTGGACGGCGGGAGCTTCGCCGACGTCCTATTCCTGAAGGCCTTCAAAGAGATGCAGGTGGATGAGAAGCTCCTGCAGCCCGCGGCAGGGCCCTTGCAAGGGTTCGTCCCGGGGAAGGCGATCCACCCCGTGGGCAAGGTTGACCTCCCCATGACATTCGGCACCCCGGAGAACTACCGGACCGAGCTGGTCCGCTTCGACGTAGTGGACCTCCCCTCCTCCTACAACGCGATAATGGGGAGGACCACAATCAACCGGCTGGGGGCTGCCACCCATCAAAACTACCTCTGCATGAAGATCCCCGGGCCGCATGGTGTGATCAACGTCCGGGGAGACCAAGACATGGCCCGTGCTCTATATAAGCGCGCTGCGGCCACAATCGGAAGCGTCAACCTTATAAAGACGCCCGGGGGGGAGGCTTCTCCCCCGGAACTAGACGCCACTGCGCCACCACCCGGGAGGGCCCTCCTCAAGCCACGTCCGGAAGGGGGCCTCCGGAAGATCCTGCTGTCCCCGGGCGACGAAGACAAAACCGTCCGGATCGGGGCGGAGCTCCCCGAGGAGCATGCAGCGCAACTTGCGGCTTTTCTGCGCGAAAACTCCGATGTTTTTGCATGGAAGCCTTCGGACATGCGGGGCGTCGCCCGGGAGGTCATTGAGCACAAGCTAGCAGTGGCCCCCAGTCACCCCCCGATCAAACAGAAGCTGTGGAAACTCTCCCTCGAGCGCCAAGAAGCAATCAAGGTGGAGATCACCCGGCTCCGTTCGGGAGGTCCTGCACCCCGAGTGGCTCGCAAACCCCGTCCTCGTCAAGAAGTCAACCGGCAGGTGGCGGATGTGCGTGGACTTCACCGACTTTAACCGCGCTTGCCCCAAAGACAACTTCCCGCTCCCGCGGATTGACCAGCTCATCGACTCCACTGCGGGGTGCGAGCTCATGAGCTTCCTAGATGCCTACTCGGGCTACCATCAAGTCCGGATGGCGGAAGGGGACGAGGAAAAGACGAGTTTCATAACTCCCCTCGGAACCTTCTGCTACGTCCATATGCCCTTCGGGCTCAAGAACACGGGGGCGACCTTCCAGCGCCTCATGACGCTGGTCTTCAAAGATTAAGTCGGCCGCAATGTCAAAGTCTACGTACACGACGCGGTCGTCAAGAGTCCCCGCGCAGCCTCCCACATCGACTACCTGGCTGAAACCTTCCGCAACCTCCGCGCGTTCGGGCTCAAACTCAACCCGGAGAAGTGCGCCTTCAGGGTGCGCGGGGGGAAGCTCCTAGGTTTCCTCGTGTCCCTGCGGGGCATTGAGGCAAACCCCGAGAAGATCTGGGCATTCCTAGACATGCCCCCGCCGCGCTTCGTCAAGGATGTCCAGCGGCTCTCCGGCCGCCTAGCCGCGCTAAGCCGCTTCGTCTCCCGGTCGGGGGAGCGAGGCCTCCAGTTCTTCAAGATCCTCCGAGGGATCGAGGGGTTCCGCTTGACGAGGATTGACACCCGGGTCACTTCTAATAAACTTTTGGTTCAAGACAAATTCGAACCAGACATGTATCTGGTGATGCGGACCCAAACTATTCTGAGGAGCATCACCATGAGGTCGCAAGCTTTACGCGATCAGGTCGCGGGTTTCGTGCGATCAGACCGTAAGCCTTGCGCGGTCAGAAGTTCGTAGGCTATACGCGAACTACACATTCGGGATATTGCGCGGTCAGCTGAATCCTGCGGTCAGAACATCTGCCGATCAGGATACCTGGGATCTATCTATTCGGTTGCCCATACAACAGGATATTCTAAGTATCCCGAAGATTCCTACACGTGGAGAATCAACCGTCAGGAGGTTAACACGTACAGTTATCCATGAATAACATGTGTTTAACCTGCGTGGAGGTTAAGAGCAGTTCCAAAAACCGTATTCAACCGTCCGTGCAACCGATTGATGCAGTTTCCTTCACATGACACCCTTTCAAACAGTATAAAAGGATGGCATGAAGCATCAATCAGGAAAAAAGAAAAAAATCCAAGTTAGCCAAGTCTACGGCATACCTTATATAGCATTTTAATAAGCTTTCTTTGGCTTATCTTTGTACACTTTTACAGGAAAAACCCTCGCCTGTGAGGACTTTTCCTTCCATTTGTAAACCTTTTACCACACTTAGTGAAATATCAACAGGACGTAGGGCTTTTACTCCCACCATCGAGGGCCCGAACCTGTCTAAATTCTCTGTGCTTCTGTTCACCATTGTTCAGCATACCTTCCCGAAGGGTCATCTTGAAAGGTTTCACTATTACAAATTCTGCATAAGTTCGGCTGAGGACTCCGAGTCCGAATCGTCGACAGCTGGCGCCCACTGTGGGGCCTTTCTCAAGGCGTCCTAATTAAAATTCGGAGGTTCGCCGAAACATGGCTGGAGCATATGATTCCGAGAATGATTTCGATCTCGAGGATTATGCCCATATACCAATGCCTTCTCCAAGCGATCCTGTTCCGATGGAAGAGGTCGAAGGCCAGAATCTTCCACAGAGTGAATCATCTCCCCAAGTCATGTTAATCGACCAGGAGGTAACTGGCACAAGGTCAGAACCCACAAAGGTTCTTAATGTGCTAGGTGATGAGTCCGGCCCATCATACGATCCCGCTGAGGGAAAATATGATGGTGACCCTGAAATTAGCCCAGGAAGGTTCGACCCTGATAACCTCCACCGTCTCTTTGATTTTGAGTCCGACTCGGAACAAACCGAGATGTTCTCCCCATCGGCGACCTCTCTCCCTAGGCAGTTTGCTGCGTTGTCAGAAGAAACTCCCGATCAACAGGTTGCCAGGGAAGAACAAGATCGTAAACAGAAGGAGGAGCAAGATCTTGAGCAACAGAACAACGAACTACGCAGAACTGCCCTAGAGGCTCTTCAAGATGCGCAGGCTCGTTACGATGCTGCCCCGAGTTCTTCTCGACGGTCGCGTGGTCGTAGATGTGACCAGACTCCTTCCTTACCACCGGAGCATTTCCCAGTGGACGAGGAAACAATAACACCTGGTTCCCCTAGGAGAAGTACCCATGGTCGACTGCGATCTATCGCGGAAGTCATGCGCAATTTTCCTCCTACGGTCACGGATGCACAGAGACCGGCCTTTTACAGGATCCTGGCGGAAAGATTGGACGAGGTCGCATCCGAGGCGACCCCAACAGCCTCTTCCCGCTCAGTGACACATTCCCGTGAACGAGATGGTCCTCATTCTGGCTCTGGCTGACGGAATTACCCGCCGCCTATACCGTCCCGACAGGACAAATATCGGCAAATGCAGGACTCTCGTAGTCGGGATCGAGTTCCCGTTCACTCTCGTTTGGGACCCCGAGTAACCTCGCCATTAAGTGAGTTTGCTCGAAACCCGACCGAAAGTCGCAGGACGGTCCACGGTCCTTACGTTGGTTGCAAAGCTTTCTCGCCTGGCCTACGAGCAGTCGTTTGGCCCGATAAATTTCGACCAGGGGCCATTGAGAGGTTTGATGGAACTCAAAACCCATCTGAGTTCCTTCAGATCTATATCACTGCCATCCAAGCAGCAGGAGGCGATGACAAGGTTATGGCCAACTACCTGCCAATAGTCCTCGTAGGACCGGCTAGAACCTGGTTGTTCAATCAGCCTGAGGGTTCTATCTACAATTGGGAAATGCTATGCGATGCCATCCTCAGCAATTTCCAAAACTGTTACCAAAAGCCGGGTAAGGAGGACGACTTGCATAGATTGCGGCAAACTTCGACCGAAACGCTTCGGCAGTTTGTCAAGAGGTTTGTCGGGGTAAGAAATACCATCCCGAACATATCTGATGGCTCCGTAATCAGGGCATTTAAGCATGCCGTTCGATACCGGAGATTCACTGAAGACTTGCTTATCCACCCTCCTCGATCAGTGGCCGATCTGTTCGATATGGCTGATCGATACTCCGATGCAGCCGAGGCAGTCGAGTGGAACCGAATGGTTGACAAGGGGGACCTACCGCCCCAACCAGGCTTCAAGGACACCAAGAAAGAAGATTCAAGCAAAAAACCGGAGTCTTCACCGGGCGGGAAGTCAAAAAAGTCGAAGAGGAACCGCTCTGGACAGTACCGTGAGGTCGCGGTCGCGGAGAAACCACCTTCGACCAAAGGTAATAAGTCTTCTTTTAAAAGTAAAACTGCTTCTGGTGGCTGGGATTCCGACCAGCCAGAAAAATCAACTAATCCGCAGGAGGGCAAAAGGTGGTGTCCACTCCACAATTCCGCAGGCCACGATCTCAAAAACTGCAGGAGTTGGTTGAAACAGCTGGATGATTTCTACCAAGGAGCTGGGCCAATGCCAACCTTTCCGCCCAAAGAGCAGGCGTGCGGGGTTAGAGACGTCGATGGAGACGAAGAAATGGCTTATCAGGTACCTCAAAATCATGTTAATGTCATTTTCGGAGGTTCTTCCTCTTTCGTTTCCAAAAGGCAGTTTAAAACTTTTTGCCGAGAGGTTAACCAAACGGAGACATCCCTTGGTGAACCTCAATATCCCCGTTGGTCGGATATGCCTTTGACGTTCGATCGCGCTGACTGTCCTGCGGGGCTAACTCGACCATTGAGGTTACCTCTGGTTATTACCCCAATCATCAGTAACGCGAGAGTCGAAAGGGTCCTGATCAATGGGGGAAGTTCCCTTGATCTTTTATTGGTCAAGACACTCGACGAGATGCAAATTCCTCGTTCGAAGATCAAGCCCATAATCCATCCGTTTTATGGGATAATCCCAGGCCCCTCCATGATGCCATTGGGACAAGTGGTCCTCCCGGTCACTCTGGGAGAACCAGATAACTTTCGAACAGAATTGGTTACTTTCGATGTAATCGATTGTGATTTAGCTTATAATGCAATATTTGGTAGGCCAACTCTTACTAAGTTCATGATGACAACACACTATGCTTATCAGTGCGGGAAATTGCCTGGCCCCAAAGGTGTCATTTCGGTCCGAGGTAGTCGCAACGTGGCGCTCACGTGCGACCGGCTATCTTTGGAGATGGTCGATCAACTTCCCCTCCGGGACGCTCAGGTCGCTACTGTCGCCACCGATGCGATCAGGGCTGCTCCTCGACCAGATGAGAAACTCAAACAAGTTCCTTTGTACCCAGATGACCCATCCAAGACAATTCGGGTTGGGTCAGTCCTGGATGGCAAATAGGAACTCGACCTCGTTGCTTTCCTCCGGGCTAACGCAGACGTGTTTGCGTGGAAACCGTCCGACATGCCCGGTGTCCCAAGGGAAGTAATTGAGCACAGGTTAGCAATTCGACCTGGACAACGACCAATAAAGCAAAAGCTCAGGCGTTTTGCCACCGACCGACAGGAAGCCATCCGAGAAGAGTTAGACAAACTCTTACAAGCCGGGTTTATCCGCGAAGTGAATCACCGGGACTGGCTCGCCAATCCGGTCATGGTCCGCAAGTCAAATGGCAAGTGGCGCATGTGCGTCGACTATACTAGCCTCAACAGTGCCTGTCCGAAGGATGACTTTCCCCTTCCCCGCATCGACCAGTTGCTTGACTCCACTGCGGGTTGCGAACTGATGAGTTTTCTGGATGCCTACTCAGGATATCATCAAATTAGCATGGCAGAAGACGATGAAGAGAAAACTGCCTTCATCACCCCGTTCGTCACATACTGCTACGTAAAAATGCCGTTCGGTCTCAAGAACGCTGGTTCCACGTACCAGCGCTTGATGCAAAAGACCTTTCTTTCCCAGATAGGGCGTAATCTCGAAGCATATGTAGACGACTTGGTTGTAAAAAGTACCAAAAGATTGTCTCATTTGGACGATCTTGCTGAAACCTTCTGTAACTTGAATCGCTTTGGAATAAAATTGAACCCGGAGAAATGTTCTTTCGGGGTTTCTTCAGGAAAGCTTCTTGGTTTTCTTGTGTGTTCCAGGGGCATTGAGGTTAATCCTGAGAAAATCAGAGCTATTGAACAAATGAGGTCGCCCTCAACCATGAAGGATGTTCAACGCCTGGTTGGTCGCATGGCGGCTTTAAGTCGCTTCATATCGCGATTAGGCGAAAGGGGACTCCCTTTCTTTAAAGCCTTGCGGAAACATCATAACTTCATGTGGTCTGACGAGGCCGAAAAAGCGTTTCAGGAGGTAAAAACATATCTATCCAGTCCGCCAGTATTGGTGTCTCCTGAAAAGGAAGAACCATTACTTCTGTATTTGGCGGCCACCCCACACGCGGTCAGCGCAGTTCTGATCGCGGAAAGGGAAGGAGTACACAGACCCGTCTACTATGTGAGCGAAGTACTTCATGGTCCTAAAGAGCGCTACCCTGAGGTCCAGAAGATACTTTACGCACTACTGATGGCTTCCCGTAAGCTACGACATTACTTTCAAGCACACAAGATCACAGTACCCTCCTCTGTTCCTTTAGGGGATATTGTTCGGAATCCAGAAAAATCTGGTCGAATCGCTAAATGGGCGGTCGAATTCGGTGCCTTCAAAATCCTTTTCACCCCTCGCACGGCGGTTAAGTCTCAGGTTCTGGCCGACTTTGTGGTCGAATGGACCAACCCTGAGCCACCTGTGCAGTTGGCGAAGGAACTGGGGTGCCCCGATTATTGGACAATGTACTTTGATGGCTCCCGTAGTTTTCAACACTCGGGGGCTGGAGTGGTCTTAGTTACGCCTCAGGGCAAACAGCTTAAGTATGTTATTCAACTACACTTTGTTGCCACCAACAATGCAGCAGAGTATGAAGGTCTTCTTGCAGGGCTCCGGGCAGCAAAATTCCTCGGAGTCCGTCGATTAGTGGTGAGGGGGGACTCACAGCTGGTCGTAAACCAGGTAAACGAGGAGTACAGCACTCCGATGAGACAATGGCTCATTACCTGGGGGAAGTGAGGCGATTGGAAAAACACTTCAGTCACTTCGAAGTCCAATACATCCCGCGAAAGGACAACATTCTCGCAGACCAATTATCCGAAATTGGATCCTCACGCTCATCCGCTCCGGCAGGAGTGTTCATTGAACACTTGGACCATCCTTCGATCATGACTTCGGTCGAGGATGATCCGGCAATAGCCTTCGTTGCCAACCTCGGTCAGGAACAAGATTGGACTCATCCATTGAGGGTCTATCTTGAACATGGGACTCTACCCGAGGACGAAACCAAAAGCGATCGGTTAATTCGAAAGGCGCGTCTGTACAAACTCATAGGTGGGGTTATGTACAGAAAGGGTACTCAAGGAGTATTCATGCGCTGCATATCTCAGGAGGAAGGACAATCCCTCTTGAAAGAAATACATGACGGTGTATGCGGTGCACACGCGTCATACCGAACACTGGTCGGAAAAGTTTTTTGACAGGGATTCTACTGGCCTTCGGCACTCGATGATGCCAAGCTTATGGTCAAGATGTGTCCACAGTGTCAGTTTCATGCAAGACAGGTTCATCAACCTGCTTATGCATTGCAAACTATTCCTCTCGCATGGCCTTTCGCGATCTGGGGAATGGACATCGTCGGTCCTATGCCACAAGCGGTCAATGGATACAAGTTTTTGTTCGTAGCCATTGACACATTCACAAAGTGGATTGAGGCCGAACCAGTACGAAATATTACTGCATCAGCCGCACAAAAGTTCTTTCACAAAAACATTGTGGCACGATTTGGTGTTCCAAACCGTCTCATCACAGACAACGGTTCTCAATTCGCTAGCGGTCTTTTCCTAGACTACTGCGATCAGATTGGGACTAAAGTGTGCTTTGCTTCCGTGGCACAATCACAAAGCAATGGTGCCGTAGAACGGGCCAATGGGCAAGTATTGCAAGGCATCAAAAAACGTGTTTTTGATCGCCTCAAGACCCGCTCGGGGGCTTGGGCAGACGAGCTCTATACTGTTCTATGGGCACTACGGACTACCTCTAGTCGAGCCACCGGTGAGACACCCTTCCATTTGGTCTATGGGGCCGAGGCTGTGTTGCCTATGGAAGTAAGTATTGGATCTGTTCGCACGAATCAATTCGAACAGGTCAACCAATCCGAACAGCGATCGCAAAATCTCATCCTCCTAGAAGAACGGCGTGATCGCGCCCTGATTAAATCCGCGGTATACCTGCAGACTCTACGCAAGTATCACAGTAAAAAGGTGCGACCACGTGATCTCAACGTTGGCGACTTGGTTTTACGAAAAATTCAAGACCAGTCTAACCGCAATAAATTTTTCCCAAAATGGGAAGGACCATACACTGTCGTCTCAGTGCCGCGGCCAGGGTCTGCGCGGTTAGCCATGGAGGATGGTCGGATTTTATCCAATACTTGGAACATCGATCAACTTCGCAAGTTTTACGTGTAAGTATTCCAATCGCTTTTTTCCTGTTCAATTAGCATCTTTTCATAAAAAACATGTCTTGTTTTCATACAATGAGTGTTTTTCTTTAAGCCCAAATTATACAAATTCGACCTGGAGCTGATCGCCGGCGGTTAGGTTATTACAGTATTTTTTAACTGGATTCGCTGGTTGATCCCATGATCACTTCCAGATAAGTCACTCCTAAATAAGCCGTTTCTCAACGCACACGGGACTATCTGGCTAGTCCTCGGTCATCTGGGTGGCTACCAGTTTGCAATAAGGTTAAAATGTTACTTTAATCTTGACCATCGGCTTGAAGCACATATCCCTGGTCATTATACTTATGTTTTCCCCTCTGCTTAAAATACTAAGGCTTCAGTATTCGTAAAACAGAGGCGGGGGCTAGAGGAATATACTTATAGTATGAAACTTATGATGTGAATATGCACTTTCTTTTGAAAAAATAGTTTTACATACATAGCATTGTAATTACAATTGTTTGTTGGTTACAAAATATAAGGATCATTCGATCCTCAGCTCAGCCAAGAGTTTGTCAACGAAGGGCTTGACTTCTTCTATAACGGCGTCAAGCAGTTCTTCACTCTCGACCTCAACCGGTCCCACCAGCGCGCTCAGATTCGCATCTGGGCCATGGTGAAGTCGAACCCGGCTGAGTACGGCAGAAGCGGCTGATCGGACTCTCGTCCTGATTGTCTCTTCACGTCGCCGTAAATCTCCAGGGAGATATTCGAGTAGTGATTCTGCTTGAGCTGTGAGCAGTGATGACCAATCGCTGACACTTGGGTCGTCCTTCCTCAACTCCACCACGTTGGTTTTCAAAAGGTTGGCCACGGCCTTCAGTTTTTCGAAGACCAGTAAGCTCAACTCTTTGACCGCTTGCTCGGTATGGTTGAGCGAGGACTCGAGAAGCATCTTGTCCTGGCCGAGCTGTGTAATGCGACCTGCTTGCGCTGTACAGAGAAAAGAGGTTATTAACAAGAAACGGTTTTAAGTTTTCTCAAGTTGAGAATCGACTTACCAGCCTTCTCAGACTGAAGTTTATTGATTTCAGTCCGTAGTTTCTTGAACTCTGTAACTGAGTTCAGCCTTATCTTGGCTAACTCTTTCTTCAAGAATGTAACCTCTCTGCAGCAAAATCAGGTCAGTCACAATTAAATCCTACTTATATTAACAGAAGAATGACGATCCTCACTTGCGCAAGCCGTCACGATCTTTTTGAACAGCCGCCATGCTAGCCATTGCAGCATGCGACTGGCTCGTCACCCATGACAAGCCCTGTGACACGAAGCAAGAGAGTTAAATATACTCTAAAGGCGGTTCAAACGCCGAAACAGGGGTCATCATACCTTCATAAACTTATTTAAAGCGGCATCATCCATGCTAGCAGGGATCCTTGCTAACGCGCCGGAGGTGCCTGCGACAGGGACAGTTGATGGGAGTGCTGGCTGGAAGCCACCCCCAGAGGCCGCTGGCTGCGACCCAGTCCCTGTACTTGTTTCACCTCCCGCGGTCCGGACGACTTCCTGAACCACGGGAGTAGAGCGCTCTTCATTAGAGGCTCCCTCATCAGCCCTAGCTTCAACCTCCCCAGTGGCGGTTGAAGGTGTAGGCGCTGTCTTCTTTTGCCTAACAGGAAGAATGGGTCAGGCAGCTTTTATCTAAGATTACTGTCAAGTAAGAGTTCTTACCTTATTCGAAATCCCATTCGTTCCTGGGACTTCTGGGAAAATTCCCCTTGTGAAGGAGAGCCGTCTCCGGTTCTTGCCTTCCTTATGGTAAATAAGACAACACCCCCCTGGAAATGTCGCGTTACAAGCATATTCTTAGGGAACAGGTAAAAACACATAGGTCTTTACCTGGGCCACCGGACTAACTGGTGGGGCTGCATCCGAAGGCCTTGGCGATTCCTGAATTGCTGAAACCGTCACAGCCGGCCTTTGTTCGTCTACCTCCTCCTCTGTCCGCGGAGGAGGAGGATTTTCCTCCCTGGAACCCCCAGTGGTCCCAGGGGGAAGCTCTCCTTCCTGTATGTACATTAACTTGTCAAATGTGCAGAAAGAGCCATGGAGGGAATGATCGAAAAAATCATTTACCTTAGTCGTCCCTTCGGCCAGGGAAGCAGAGATGATTGACCCTGAAACCTTGGGGGCTTCAGGAATTGGAAGGTCACCCGCGACCACAAGATCTTCAGTGGTCGCAGGGTCAGCCACGGCCACTTCTTCGGCAGCTGTGGTCTCTGCGGGGCAGCTTGGGGCGTCGCTGGATGGAAGATCCGCAATCTTCCTCCTTCGAAGGATCAGAGGAACGTCATCCTCTTCCTCCTCGCTCCCCTCTCCCTGTACGACGAAGAAGTGATTCCATGTCGCGCCTGAAAAAGTAGCAGGAATGCGATATCTTACCGCAGTCTTTTTTGCGAGACGAGGAACGCTTCGCGAAGACCCCTCCCCAGGGTTCAGCTTGGTCTTCTTAGAGGCAGGACTCTTTGTCCTGGGTCTCTGAGAGACCTTCTTCACGTTCCTCGCCGTCGGCTTCTTCAGAGAGCCGACATTTTCACTTGGGAATGTTGCATCCGCAAACCTCCCTAGGAGCTATTCTCATTCCAATGGGATTGATTAGTGCTGGCCATACATGAGACCTGCAAAACAGAGGCCAAGTGGAAAGTTTACCTTTCGGCGCTCCTGTTTAAGGTCGTCGCCGGCATGAATCAAGCTTTGAGGGCGAGGCGATCCCTTGGGGCCCTCTACCTCGGCGTTATACGCCCTGAGGAGGTAGTTAGTCCGCCTCTCAATCTCAGCTGAGGGCAGGACTGTTCCCAGATACGAGTTAAATTGATACATTTCAAAAATGACATAAAAGGATTTCAATGTTAGAAATGAATACCTTCGTTATAGTCCAGGGTAGTGTCCGCCATGGACTTGATCTCCCAAGCCGGATGAGCCCTTTCACGCAGGGGGCTCACTCGATTCTTCACAAAGTCTCGGATGACGTCACGTGCCGTCAGCCCTTGTTCGACTAAGTGAAGGATCACCTCGGCATGCTTCATGAACTCCGCGTTCATCGCCGGGAGAGTATCCAACTCGCTCGGCTTCTCCGGCCGCGAGTTCTCAAACCACAACCCGCTCTCGGTCGGTGGGGTGCAGTAAAACCATTTCTGGTGCCACCCGTGCACTGAGTCTCGCAGGGGTGGGGAGGGATACTCCTTTTTATCCCTCAGCCGGAAGTAGATGCATCCGGCGGCGTTGGTGCTCTTCGACCACGCCGAAAAGTAGAATCGTCGGAAAAGATCCACGCTGGGATATATTCCGACGAAGGCTTCACAGAGATGCTGGAATACTGCAAGAATCAGCATCGCGTTGGGGTGGAGGTTGATCAGTTCCCACCCGTAATGTTCAAGGATATCCTTAAGGAACCGACTCTCAGGGAATCGGAACCCGCAACGCAGATACTCCTCGAAAACCACCAACTCGCCTTCTTGGACAGTTGGGGTTTCTTGGTCCTTCTCCGCAGGTCGCCAGTTAATGAGCAGCCGCGGAGAAAGGATCTCCTCCTTCTCTAGCGCCATCAGGCTCTCCTCAGAATGGTGAATGGATCTGCTCCAGGACGCCATCTTTGGTGTAGAATCAAAGGGGAAGCTGGCGATTTGGGGAAGATGAAGGCTGAAGAAAATGAGGGTTTTGAGCGGCGGGAACTCTAAGGGTTTTTCGCGGCTGAGTGGCTTCCTCAAGAAGCTACCGACTGCTTTTTATAGACCCAAGGCGACGCATTAATGAGTAAACGGCTCGTTTCAAACGTTCCATTGAATGCTTTATTCATTTCCCATAATGGATACTGTCCCTGATGGACCCGATAAAGTACTCAAGCGTCGGATCTGAAACAAAAAGACTTCTTTGTTTTGGAAACTGAAAGTGTAAAAGGACTGAAAAATTTCCAGTACTTTTCAGAGGACGTTTTTCCTTTTTATACTTTGAACATTTTATTCGAAAAAATCACGTAACCCAATTTTTAACGTACTGAAGTGTTTCTAATTGGGTTATGGTTTTATCGAAATCGTGTTTTAGGCTAAAACTTCGTCTCTAATCGAAGTAATAGTCTAACCGAATGTTCAACTCTGGTCGCAATTCAGTTCTAACCGCGGCCTTAAGTCTGATCGCGGCATCAGGGCAGGTCATGGTGATCTTTTAAAGCGTAATTCTAATCGCAGAACTGAAATTTCCTGTGTATGAATGGTCGCGGACTAAGCTTTTAGCCATAATTTCACACAGAAGGTATGAGGAATGTTCATATGAATAAAAGAAACTTTATTTATTACATTCTTTACATACAAAAGGGATACGGTCGATAAAAGCATCGACTTGTTCCGAAAGAAGTTTACAAAGTTCCCCAAGGGACATGTTGTTGTCAGTAGGATCTACACTGACAACCCCCAAGGAACTAGCGACTACTCTAAGTCTATCTATATCGTCCCTAACAACAGACGCACTATTGTCCCTAATCAAGTCAGAGAGTTCTCGCTGTTGCTGAGCGAAGTCCCTCTCTCAACGGAAATGGTGCGCCTCTTCTTGGGATCGATCAAGACATTCTGCTAAACGCAGAATCTTCGAGGCCATCTCCTCGGTCTTCTTCTCCAGGGCATTCTTCTCTTCCAGAAAAGTCTGTCCGGAAGGAAGAGGTGGAGCAGCAGAAGGCTGATCGCTGGGGCCTCCTACCTCCTGCATTTTGCAAAAGTTAGTCATACTAACTAAAATTATCAGCAAAAAGGGAGAAGAATTGTTACCTGTCCCGATGCATAACCCGTTGATACACCCATCTTGGGAGGAAGATCATCATATGGTGGAAGAGCAACCTCCCCAGAAGAAGATTGCTTCGCCAACCCAATATGGCAATCATCTGATCGAGGGATAGTCACCGCTTGCCGACCAGGATGTTGATCACCCAAAAGGATGGGTGAATTGGGTGTGAAAGGATCTTTTCCTAAAGATAAAGGTCTAACTTGCCGAGAGGCATGAACGGGGAGAGTCAAAGGAACTGAAGGAAGAAAGAAACTCGCTATGTTCTTCACCTTTGTTCCACTGGAAGATCCTTCGTCAACCTTGGGTTTCTTCCTTAAGGGAGACAGGACTTCATTCGTTTGAGACCCTTGTTCGGCAATTTCCCCTTCATCGCTCTCAATCTCGATGATTTCGTGATCTGCCATTGGGAGGAGTATGTGAAAAGGAAGGAGGCAGGATAAAAAGAAAAAGACTTAGGCGTGAGAGGGAAATTGTAAATCTTTACATGTCCAGGGGTCTGGTATTTATAGCCGCCAGGTCGACGGTTCGCTTCCCAGACACCTCGGGTTTCGTTAAAGACATTTACAATTTTACCTCGAGATAAAAATCTCTACGGCACCATCATTGCCCGTCACGTAATGTCAGAACCCATCTTGAAAAACCAACCGTTTTTACTTAGTGCGCCACTAAGTGGAGAAGTTAAAGGGCCGGGTTAAAAATCCAATGCACAGTTTTTAAATTCGAAATAAACACGTCTCTTCGTTTTCTTCGAATTTGGGGGCTAGCTGACGAGGATTGACACCCGGGTCACTTCTAATAAACTTTTGGTTCAAGACAAATTCGAACCAGACATGTATCTGGTGATGCGGACCCAAACTATTCTGAGGAGCATCACCATGAGGTCGCAAGCTTTACGCGATCAGGTCGCGGGTTTCGTGCGATCAGACCGTAAGCCTTGCGTGGTCAGAAGTTCGTAGGCTATACGCGAACTACACATTCGGGATATTGCGCGGTCAGCTGAATCCTGCAGTCAGAACATCTGCCGATCAGGATACCTGGGATCTATCTATTCGGTTGCCCATACAACAGGATATTCTAAGTATCCCGAAGATTCCTACACGTGGAGAATCAACCGTCAGGAGGTTAACACGTACAGTTATCCATGAATAACACGTGTTTAACCTACGTGGAGGTTAAGAGCAGTTCCAAAAACCGTATTCAACCGTCCGTGCAACCGATTGATGCAGTTTCCTTCACATGGCACCCTTTCAAACAGTATAAAAGGATGGCATGAAGCATCAATCAGGAAAAAAGAAAAAAATCCAAGTTAGCCAAGTCTACGGCATACCTTATATAGCATTTTAATAAGCTTTCTTTGGCTTATCTTTGTACACTTTTACAGGAAAAACCCTCGCCTGTGAGGACTTTTCCTTCCATTTGTAAACCTTTTACCACACTTAGTGAAATATCAACAGGACGTAGGGCTTTTACTCCCACCATCGAGGGCCCGAACCTGTCTAAATTCTCTGTGCTCCTGTTCACCATTGTTCAGCATACCTTCCCGAAGGGTCATCTTGAAAGGTCTCACTATTACAAATTCTGCATAAGTTCGGCTGAGGACTCCGAGTCCGAATCGTCGACACCGCTGGACCCCCGAGGCCCAGGAGGCGTTCGACGACCTCAAGAAGTACCTCACGAGCCCTCCAATGCTCGTGAGTCTGTCTCCAGAAGAGACCTTGCTCCTCTACCTTGCCGCGACCCCCGTCGCCGTCAGCGCGGTCTTGGTGAAGGAGCAAGGGAGGCAGCAGCGTCCCGTGTACTACGTGAGTGAGGCCCTCCAAGGGGCCAAAACTCGGTACACGGAGATGGAGAAGATCTGCTACGCCCTCCTAATGGCGTCCCAGAAGCTTCGCCATTACTTCCTGGGGCACCCCATCACCGTGCCGTCGTCCCTCCCCCTGGGGGAGGTACTGCGGAACAAAGAAGCCACCGGGCGGATCCGAAAGTGGGGGGCCGAGCTCGCCCCCTTCTCCCTGTCCCTTACCGGCCGCTCCGCCATCAAGTCACAGGTCCTCGCCAACTTCGTCGCAGAGTGGACTCCCGCCTCTGGGTCCAGGGACGAAGACCTCCCTGTGCCGCCCCGACGCAGTGATCACTGGACTCTTATGTTCGATGGGTCGCTGTGTCTCGCCGGGGCTGGCGCGGGAGTAGTCCTCTGGAGCCCCGAGGGGAAGGAACTCGAGTACGCCGCGCGGCTCGAGTTCCCCGCAACCAACAACGTCGCCGAATACGAGGCTTTGCTCCTCGGGATGCGCCTTGCGCGCTCCCTGGGGATCCGGCGCCTCCTAGTCAAGGGAGATTCTCAGCTCGTAGTTTGCCAAATGGACAAGTCTTACCTGTGCCATGACGCAAACTTAAGTTTTTATTTGCAGGAGGTGCGAAAGATGGAGAGGCATTTCGACGGCCTCGAGGCCCGGCATATCCCGCGAAGGGACAATGACCGGGCCGACGCCTTGGCCCGGGCTGCAAGCGCCCGGGAATCACTCCCCAAGGGGGCTTTCTTGGAAATCATCACGAAGCCCTCGGTGGCCTCCCCGGACACGGGCGACGAGCCTCATGTCCCGGAGGTCGCCGAGATCACCCGGACTCCATCTTGGATGGACCCCCTCATCTCCTTCATCAAGGGGGAGGGGGACCCTCCTAGTGAGACCGAGGCTAAATGCCTCCAGGGTAAAGCCCGGGCATATCTCCTGCTGGAGGGGAGGCTCTACAAGCGGGGGGCTTCCGCCCTCCTGCGCTGCCTCCCCTGGCCGGAAGGACTTCAACTTCTCGAAGACATCCACGCGGGGAGCTGTGGTTCTCACCTAGCCCCGCGTGCCATCGCGGCCAAGGCCCTCCGGTAGGGCTTCTACTGGCCCACAGTCATGCGCGACGCGCGAGACTTTGTCTCCGCGTGCGAGGCATCCCAAAAGATGGCCAGGGGCTCGAACCTCCCCCCTATAGCGCTGCAGACAATCCCCATCACTTGGCCCTTCATGCGCTGGGGGATGGACCTCTTAGGGCCCTTCCCCCCAGTGCCCGGAGGATACAAGTATGCGGTAGTCGCGGTCGACTATTTTACAAAGTGGGTTGAGGCGGAGCCTTTGGCCAGCATCACGTCCCGGGCCGTCCAGCGGTTTTTCTGGAAAAACGTCGTATGTCGTTTTGGTGTCCCCCGGGAAATCACCGTGGACAACGGGACCCAATTCGACTCGGCTTATTTCCGGGAATTCTGCGAAGGCCTGGGGCTCGTCATCCACTTCGCCTCAGTGGCCCATCCCCGGAGCAATGGGGCTGTCGAGAGGGTCAACGGCGTGATCCTGCAGGGGTTGCGCCGGAGACTCGAGCAAACCGCTTCTAAGCGGGGTGCATGGGCAGAGGAGCTCCCTAGCATCCTCTGCTCCATGCGCACGACCCCGTCCCGGGCGACGGGGCGTACTCCCTTCTCCCTGGTCTATGGGGCGGAGGCAGTCCTCCCCCCAGAGATCAGCTTCCGGTCACTGCGGGTTGAGCTCTTGGAGGGAGCCACGCCAGTAGCGTACCAGGCCAACGAGGCCAATCAGCGCTTGGAGATCGACCTCGTGGAGGAGGAACACAACTGAGTGCTCCTCCGCCACGCCATCTACGAGCAAGAGATAGCGCTCGCATACAACCAGCGTGTGCGCGAGAGAGCTTTCCGCCTTGGAGACCTTGTCCTCAAGCGCGTCACAGACCCCCAAGCCCAGGGGAAGCTCTCCCCCAAGTGGGAGGGCCCCTACAGGATCTCCGCAATCCTGGGCTCGAGGGCTTACAAGCTCTCCAACCTTCAAGAGCAGGAGCTGAAGCACACGTGGAACATGCGTTTACTTCACAAGTTCTATGTTTAGCCTTACGGGCCTGTCCCCTCCCTCGGAGCGGTCACGCCGGAGGGGGAGGAGGGACACTGTACTTACCTTTTCCTCCCCTTTCGCGACTTCGCAGGGGGAGGCACTGTACTTCATTTTGTTAGCAATACATAGGTCTTGCTCTTCAACTGTCTCATTGCAGGTTCTTCTCATTACCGCCCCTAGCGGCGATGCCCTCCCCGTGAGGATGCCCTCCCCGCGAGGAAGTGGGCCCAGACCCAGCAAGTCCCTCCTGTAGGGCGGCTTACGATCAGCCCTCGTGGACTGAGGGTGTAAGCGGCAACCCGATCCCCAGCGGCCGCGGTAACGAGTCACTTTGGGAGACTAGTCCCCTGCCCAAACACTCAAGACCCGTCATTGGGCACTTCCTCCTCCGGGAGTAGACGCTCTCCCCAGTGGGACGTCTAATGGCTTTCTTGGATCTCTTCCTCCTCCGGGAGTAGACGCTCTCCCCAGTGGAACGTCTAATGGATTTCTTGGATCTCTTCCTCCTCCGGGAGTAGACGCTCTCCCCAGTGGGACGTCTAATGGCATTCTTGGATATTTGGTCCCCGGCGACCTTATTCCCGGCTCCCCATTCTCACGGCGACCGGATGATTGCTTCCCGGTGACCTTATTCCCGGCTCCCCGTTCTCTCGGTGACCGGATGATTGCCTCCCGACGACTTTATTCCCAGCTCCCCGTTCTCACGGCGACCGGATGATTGCCTCCCGGAGACCCTATTCTTGGCTCCCCGTCCTCACGGCGACCGGACGATTGTCTCCCGGAGAAGTTAAGGATTTCTCGGACATTTCTTCCCCGGAGACCCTATTCCCGGCTCCCCGTTCTCACGGCAACCGGATGATCATCTCCTAGGAAGCTCGTCTCTGGAAATCTCATCGGGTTTTCTTGGATGTTTCTTCCACACGAGGCCTTATTCCCGGCTCCCCGTTCTCACTACGACCGGACGATTGTCTCCCGGAAGGTCTTTCCCTTGGAAACCTCGTTTTAAAATTTTCTAACTTAGAAAAATTCCTATGCTATAGGTCACTTCCACCCCGGGGGCCTTGCTACCCCCACAGCGCGCGGAGCTACCCTCCGGCCCGCTATGGGCGGGGGGGATAAGGAACCCCCGGGTGTCGACCGCACCGCCCATGAGCAAACTTAGCTCATTCTTGTCAAGAGGAGTCGTCCAGACCATCCAAGAAGAAAAAAAAAGAGACAACGAAAGAAGAAGCAAGCAAACAGCTTTATTGATTGTCAAACCCGGAGGACATCTTCCCCCTCCCGGACCTTCGCCCGGGAGTAACCTCCCGGGAACCCTGGTAACATCGCATTCAATTCAAAGACTTAGAAAAATTTCTAACTCTATTGCATTCCAAAATATCTTTTTACAAGTGTCCGGGGCTTCTTCTAAGAAGCTACCGGGATCAAAATCCTAAGAAAACAAAAAGGGTCCTAACTAAGACCCGGGGGGAGGCTCATACTTTGTCATTGGCGTCCTCCCCCCGGGGGGCTTCCTCCGAGGCCGGGGCCGGGGCGTCTACTGCCGGAGGCGCCGGTGCCGGGAATCTCACCCAGATGATCCGGTCATAGAAGCCCCCGGCGAGCTGCTCCACCTCCCGGCGCGAGGGCTCGAAGAACTCGGGGAAGCTCCGTGGGATGCGACCCCCAATCGCCCGGGCGCCCACTCCCCGGTGCTCGACGAGCCCGGCCGCGGCCGCAATGACGGGGATCGCCTGGCCCCGAGACCGGGCGTCAGCAGCCTCCGGGATGACGGAGACCTGCGCGTTGAGAAAACGCACGGCCTCCGCAAGGGTCGCCGGGGGCACCTCCGAGCTGCTCCCGGAGCCTAGGCTTACGCCAAGGCTCTCGTGGGCCGAGCGGACAGAGCGGCCCGCGTCCATCACCGCCCGGACGCTCGAGCCCTCGAGCTCCCAGAACGCCTCCTCCCTCGCCTTGGCCTCCTGCCGAAGGCTGCCGTTGACGGTCTCGGAGACGTGGACCTGGGCCCGGACCCGGGCCAGCTCCCGGAGGGCTTCGTCGCGCTGCCCCAGGTAAGCCGCGGCCCGGTCCTCCGCGTCCTTAAGCAGTCGGCTGATCCGCTGCTCAAGGCCCCAGGTAACAGCCGCCGCCTACAAACTCTAGAGTTAGAAAAAAAAAACTCAAGTGCATGGCACGAAGGAAGACGTCACCAACTCGGGTTACCTGGGCATGGAGAGATTGAAGCCCCCGGAAACGATCATGGAGCGTCCCCTCCGCAACGAAGGCCTGCACCTTCCGGGTTTGCAGGCCCTCCGTATAGCGGGCGACCTCCCCTGCGGAAAGCAGGGGGGTCTCCCGCCCGGCGCCGGTTCCATCGCCGCCGGTGGATGGTCCCCGGACCTGGGCGTCCGGCAGTGTAGTCGGCGTCTTCGTCGCCGAGGAGGTGGCCTCCGTGGAAGTGGCCGGGGAGCTCTCGGAAGAGCTCACCGCCCGGGGAGGGACCATCAACCCTTTCCCCTTCCCGGGCGGGAAGGCCCCCGGGGCCTCTACTTCCGGAGGGACTTCGAAGACGGAGGGGCTCCCCCCTTCGTCCACGGGCCACTCCATTCGCGGAGGCGATGCCTCCACGAACCTCACCTCCAGCTTCTCCGGCTCCAAGGGGGCCGGGGGTGCTGGGAGGACCGCTATCGAAGGCGGCGACGGGATGTAGTTTGCCGAGTCGGATGCCGCCCCGCCCGCGGCCGATTCCTTCCCCCGAGCGTCAGCGGGGCTCTTCGGGGGAGGGGGTGTTGCTTCCTTCCGGGTCAGCGCCCGGGCGTGCTCGGTCCCGGGGGTCTCGTCCCGGGGCTTCGCCGGTGTCGCCGCTGACGTCGTCGATGGGCCGGGGGTTTTTTGGACTCTGGCCTTCTTAGGCTCAGAGCCCCCGGCCACGTCCCTCCCCCGCTTGTGCGACCCGGGGGTGGGGAGTGGCTTCCTCTCCGGGAGCTTCAGCCCGTAGGCCTCGGCCACCAGGTTCCAGGGAGGGCCCTCCGCCACGAGGCGCACGACGCGCTCGTGCTCGTCGGCGAAGTACCTCCCCAGGAGGTTCTCCGCCTTCTCCCGCGCCGCCGGGTACGGCCGGACTACAAAAGGTAAAGAGTTAGTCAAATTTTCAAAAATTTGTAAATGCAATGAAGAAGGTTACCAGGACTTACGTCGGGTCACCGGCTTGACCGGGGGCCGCTGCTCCGGGCCCATGCCGATCCCCCTTCTCCCGTGCGTGAAGGGGGAGATCCTCAGGAGCATCATCTCCTCGGCGGCGTCCCGCATAGAGCGGGTCTTCCGGGAGATGATTACCTTGCCAAGGAGCTCGAGCTCCTCGTCCGTCCACACCGGGGGCTTCGGCGCGGACGACCTGTTGTAGGAGGCGGGCTCCAGGGCGTACGTAACCTCGTCGTCCCGGACCCGGAGGTAGAACCACCTCCGGATCCAGTCGCCCCAGTGGTCCCGGGAGGCCGCCGCCGGGTAATCGGCCACTCGGGACGGCAGCACCTGCACCATCACGGAGCCGAAGGGGGACTTGGGTGCCCCCTTGACCAGGTGGGAGCTCCTCGCCGCCGGTTCGTAGAAGTACCGGAAGGCGCACAGGGTAGGCTCCCGCCCGGTCGCCGTCTCATAGAACCAAATGAAAAGGCCCATCCGGACGATCGCGTTCGGGGTGAGGTGGTTTAGAGCCACCCCATACTCCTTCAGAAACTCCCGGAGCAAGGGATGCACCGGGAGTCGGAGCCCCGCCTCCAGGAAGGCCTCGAAGGCCACGATCTCTCCGGGCCTGGGGCGGGGGGCTCCGTCCTTCTTCACGGGGACCCGGATGTCCCCGTCCTCGACGACGCAGCGCTCGACCATGGACTCGGCGTCCTCGGCCGTGAACTCGGACGCCCAGAGGAAGTCCGGAGCGACCTCCTCTGGGGGCACCTCGGTCGTCTTCGCTCGACCCTTCGGTGCCATCAGGTCAGTTTTTTCTTAGAGACTAACTTTTCAGGAGGCTAAGCCTAAAAGTCCCGGACGCTTGCTACCGGACTCTAGCTACCGGGAAGAGCTACCGGGAGAGAGCTACCGGGAGAGCTAAAAATCGCGAGCCGTGGAAGTTTGGAATGAAGTTACCGGGCCCCCAAGGCCCTATTTATAGAGGCGAGCCGTGGTCTAGATGGGCGCCAGTGGCACACCGCGAAGCAATCTGGACCGTTGAAATTCAAACCGTGCGCGGGAATCGAAGGGACTGGCGCGCGAATCGAGGCGCCGGTTCGAACCGCAAGCGCATTTATGGCGAAGCGGCGCGGCCGTAAGCGCGGGGCACAGAAGCCGAGGCGTCACGGTTCCGGTGGCTTGGTCCGGAGATTTTCCCGGTGACATGAACCATGCCCACCGGGGACTCGAGCATCGTCCCCGGGGGGCATGGGGGCTGTTGTTGGGGGAAATCTCCGCGAGACTAAGTCCAGGTAAGTTGCGTCACATTCGCCCGGGGACGTGGCCTCCGGGGCCTCCCCGGGTGCCGCCATTTGCCCGGGGACCTGGCCTCCGGTGCCTCCCCGGGCGCCGCCATTTTGGCCCCCAGGACCTGGCCTCCGGCGCCGGTCCTGGGCGCCGCCATTTGCCCAGGGACCTGGCCTATGGCGCCTCCCCGGGCGCCGCCATTTTGGCCCCCGGGACTTGGCCTCCGGCGCCGTCTCGGGCGCCGCCATTTGCCCGGGGACCTGGCCTCCGGTGCCTCCCCGGGCGCCGCCGTTTTGGCCCCCGGGACCTGGCCTCCGGCGCCGGTCCCGGGCGCCGCCATTTGCCCAGGGACCTGGCCTCCGGTGCCTGCCCGGGCGCTGCCGTTTTGGACCTCGTCGCCCTTCTAAAGGTAAAGTCCCGAGTTGTTTATCACGTGCAGGTCACGCGAGGAGCGCCTCAGGAATCAGCGACCACCTGTCAAGCATCCAGGGCGTTTGACCGGGAGAAGGACATTCCTACCCCTCAATCCGACGGTGGCTTCCAGGGTAGTTTAGGTTTTTTGCTTCTTTTTGGGGCTATAAATAGCCCTTGTACCCCTCAGTTGTAAGCAGGTGATTCATTGTTATTAGAATAGCTAAACTCACAGGTGAGCTCCGGAAGCCTCTCCCCCGGAGAGAGCCTCCCCAGCCGACTCCGGTCGGGAGCGCACCGACAGGACTAGGGCCCCTACCGGGACCCGAACCTGTATAAATCGTTGTCATTTCTTGTGTTTGTCCGGCGAGGGAGGACCGGTCATCCGGTCAACCCGCGCCGCGTAATCTTCACTAGGATCGTTCACAAAACCTGCCGGGGTATTCGCAATACCACGACAGCGATTGAAAAGAAGAATAAGACCCACAACGACAAAAACGTGAGAGAGATTTCAACCAAGATGAGCTCCGGAGAGGGTACCCACGATACAAGTAACACTTGTGAGCATTGTCATGTTGCTAGGCATACAAAGGAGAAGTGTTATAAACTTTATCCTGAACTGCGACCAGAAAGAACAAGAAGGGATGAACGAAGCACACGAACAGTTATGGTTACTTCTATTCCGCTCGCAGAAGAAATCATCCAATTGGATTCAGTTGAAAAGGCAGACACGACCTTGTATTTAATGGCAATGCCGAAGGAGAAAGGTTAGTGTTCATCAATTGACCACAACCCGACAGAGGAATTGTTCACTGTTAACATACATGCGAAGCACGAGGTGGTTGCAGCCATCTTCAACCCCGGAAGCCAAAAGAATTTGGTCTCTTCCAGGCTAGTTCAACGACTTGGTTTGTAGATGACTCATCATCCTCGACCATATCCTCTGGGATGGTTCACTTCTGATGTGAATCAGCAAATCAAGAGTCAATGTACTCTAAAGTTTGCAATATTTGCTCATTACATTGACGAGGTTCAATGCGATGTCATCCCCATCGATATTTGTCAAGTGATTTTTGGAAGTCCGTTCTTATACGATCGTGACGCCCATTACCACCATAGAGCTCAAGAATACAACCTCACAGAGGATGGGACGAAATTCATCATCGATACCAAGAACTTGTTGACAGCAAATCTGGTGAAACGGATTGTCAATGCATGCTCAAAGTGTGTGCTGAGCGTGATGCGTCCAGTTAGCCAAGAGGATTGTGCTGCATCGAGTATGGAAAGTGGTGGTTGTTTAGCGAGCTTGCCGGAAGAAAACAACGCGCTATTCACAAAGGTACATGGTTGATCACCACAACGACTGGTAAAAAATGACATGCAACTTGTCTCTACGGCGCCACTGTTCAAACTTTGCAATCCTAGCTTTAGGATCGGTGATGGTATCAACCTCAACAAGGGCAAGGCTATCCGCGAGTGGCCAATGCCACAATTCATGACGGAGGTGTCAAGCTCCATGAACGTCTATCCGTGCATTCGATCAGACAATTGTAGTATTGCTCATTGTGTGTTCGTTCCAAGGCTCCCAGTCGTTCTCTACATCTTCATAGTTGGTCACTAACAGGAGTTGGCTCCTCCTCAACATGGGAGTCATGATCCGGGAGGATCTCAGATCAAGTTTAAAACTTATTTGTGACCACAAAAAGGTTTACGACTTTGAAAGGGTTTGCAACCTTGGGAAGGATTCGATCTCTGGTCAGAATTATAGTTCGATCCAAATATATATATATAACTAAGTCTTATGTATTAGGTTTAGTTAGTTATATGAGTCTAATATGTTTAGGTTATTGAGTCTGATACATACTCATATGATTGTACTATAAATACCTTGTAATATGTGTAGTTTAAAGCATCAAATATTATTACAGTCTTGGATCATATATCCAGAATATAGTTCCTTTGGCGTAGGCAAGTGTGTCTAATGTTCGACGTGTAAAGCCCTCTTTGAAATAAAGGGTTGTGCAATTATTTTAAGTTGTATTTTCGATTAACCTTTGCATTTCGGTATTTCCGAGTAAGATCCCGTTATTCCGCATATTAGTATCTGAGTGAGCCTAGTGCGAAAACAAAGGCTAGGTCTCAAACGGATCAGTGATGCCACCCGTGCACCGAATCCCACAAAGGAAGAAAAGGGTACTCTTTCTTCTCCCTTATGCGGAAATAGATGCAGCCTGCGGCGTTGGCACTCTTCGACCATGTCAAGAAGTAAAAGCACCGAAAAGATCCACGCTGGGCATCACACCAATGAAAGCCTCGCACAAATGCTGGAAATTCGCCAGAATTAAAATGACGTTTGGATGAAGATTCACCAGCTCCAGTCCATAATGTGCCAGGATCTCTTGGAGGAATCTGCTCTCTGGGAGTCGAAACCCACATCGCAAGAACTCCTCAAAGATTACCAGTTCGTTCTCACGAATGACTTGGGTTTCCTCGTTCTTCTCTGTCGGCCGCCATTTGATTAGCAACCGCGGAGGAAGGATATCCTCCTTTTCAAGCGCTACTAGGCTCTCCTCATTATAATGGATCAATCGGCTCCAGGACGCCATTGCTATTGGAATCGGTGGACACGACGAGAGCAAGGTGCGCAAAGAATGGTTTTTTGCGTTGAGAATGCCTAAGGAAAAAGAGGGTTTTGGTTCTAAAGCTTCTTAGACACGCCACTTCTTCCTTTTATATGCCCGAGATGACTCCTCGCCAGGCGCATTATTTTAATTATTTCCCATAACGGGTATCACTCCTGTTGGGACTCGTTATCATATTATTACCTGGTTATGAATCTGAAGCAAAATGTATCTTTTTCAAATTACTAAAGATCATTTTATTTCACATTCGGGAGCTATGGTACAGATAATCATATGAGAAATTATTATGAATTTTTGAGGAATTAATACCTTATAATTTTAGGGTAATTTCATTTTTTCCTGCACTGATCTCAATGCTATTCTGTGATCGCTGTGCAATATATGGTCGCAACGCTATTCTATGACCTCAGTGCTATTTATGTTCTTAGTGCTATCCTGTGACGGGAGTACTCTGTATGGCCTCAATGCTGTTCTGAGACCTAGGAATTGTCCGAAATTGAGTTTGGATAGAAATGTTCTACCTGTGTTCTGGTCGCAGAAATATTTTTCTGTAATCATTTTTTCACACAGAAGATTTAAAAGGAACTCCAATTAGTGGTTATAAAGTATATATAATCATTCAGGGAGTCAGATATGTAAGGAAAAGAAATTTCTTATTTCTTGCAATCTTTACATACAAAAGGGATACAGGTGACCAAAGCATCGACCTGATCCGAAAGTAATTTACGAAGTTCTCCCAGGGACATGTTGGCATCAGTGGGATCTACGCTGGCTGCCCCAAGAGAACTAGCGACGTCTCTAAGCCTATTGATGTCATCCCTTATTAAGGGAGTGCAGCTGTTGTCGAGCATGATCTCTCTCCATACGGAATCTGCGTGCCTCTTTGCGAGAACCATCATAACATTTTGCCAGGTGCAGAATGGCCGAAGACATCTCCTCAAAACGCTTCTCTAGCGCCTCTTTTTCTTTTTGGAGAGTTCTGCACAAGACTGTTTTCTCACTAAAAAGAGCCTAGATCTCAGCAAACTGATCGCTGGGGGCTCCAGGAGCCCTTACCACCTATACCTATATGGGTTAGTTTTGACAAGAAAACGTGACCAACAGAGAAAATGGAGGTGATTACCTGAGAAGCAGAGGAGAAAGCCAAGCTTTGGGAAGGATTTGGGTGTGGAAGTGTAAGACTTTCCCCAGAAAGTTGATCACCCAACAAAAGCTGAGGACCGTCTGGTCACAGGGGTGTGAGACTTCCTCCAAAAGTGGATGGTTCGAAGGATTGTTATGGATCTCCAAAGGTGGAGATGAAGTTGTAATTGGATGGGTTGCAAGAGGTAATGTGGCAGCATAGATGTCAGCACCCTCTAGAATATTCGATACAGCTCCACTAGAGGATCCTTCGTCATCTCTGGATCTCTTCTTTGGAGAGACCATTTTCTCAATCATCTGTGAAGTCTAAAATGAATTGTTTAGGAAAATCGTTGACTCAGAAAATCACAAGATGTTTCGAAAGAAGTTTACCTTCTAGATATCTTGTGTCTTTTCTATTTCTTCCTCATCACTCTTAATCTCAATAACCTTCTTGGGATCTTGGTTCGCCATCAAGGTGAGAGTAAAGGAGGAAATGCGAGACAGGGAGTCAAAAGTAGATTTTCTAAAGGACTTAACTAAAAATTTGTAAGTCTTAAGAATTGAAAGGCTTTTCTATTTCTAAAACCCGAAAACGATGGTTCGTTCCCACGGACGTCTCGAGTTCTTAAAATGCACTTGCAGTTATTGTCTTGATTAAACAAGTCAATAAATTCATCATTACCTATCGAGAAAAACTAAAAGTTTTTCCTCAGGAGAGAAACTGCCATGCGGCGTACAGTATTACAACTGAAGAAGCTGAAGCGTCGGGTTATAAATTCGATGTAGGATTAAAATTTGAAGTAAATAAGTCTTTTCATTTTCTTCAAATTTGAGTAACACATATCGAGTTCAAGTCAGGTTCGAATATGATATGTGTCTATGTGTCTTAGTAACCACTATGGTCGCCCATGGACACAGAGTTAGTTTATGATCGTAGTCCTTGCGTGATTGATCCGTTTGAGACCTAGTCTTGATTTTCGCACTAGCCTCGTCCAGATTCTAATATGCGGAATAATGGAATCTTACTCGGAAATACCGAAACCCAAAGTAATTGCACAACTCTTTATTTCAAAGAGGGTTTTACACGTCGAACATTAGACACACTTGCCTACGTCGAATGAATTAGAAGTATCTAAAACTCAAATAAGTTTTATGACTTTTCGATGATCTAAACTAGACCTATTAGAAAGTATTTATAGTCCAATCATATGAGTACGTATCAGACTCAGTAACCTAAATGTATTAGACTCATATAACTAATCCTAAACAGATAAACTTAGTTATATATATTCGGATAGGATTACAATTCCGACCAGAGTTTGAATCCTTCCCAAGGTCGCAAACCTTTCCAAAGTCGCAAACATTTTCTTGGTCACGAATATGTTGCGAACTCAATCTGAGTTCCTCTCGGATCATGACTCCCCTGTTGAGAAGGAGCCAACTCTCATTGGTGACCAACTGTGAAGATGTAGAGAACGACTGGGAGTTTTGGAATGAACACACGATGAGCAATGCTACAATCGTTGGATCGAATGTACGGATAGGCGCTCATGGAGCTTGGCACCTCCATCATGGATTGTGGCCTTGACCACTCGCGGATAGCCTTCTCCTTGTCGAGGTTGATACCATCACCGATCTCAAAGCTAGGATTGCGAAGTTTTAATAGTGGCGCCGTAGAGACAAGTTGCATGTCGTTTTCGACTAGTCGTTGTGGTGATCGACTATGTACCTTTGCGAATAGCGCGTTGTTTTCTTCCGGCGAGCTCGCTAAGCAACCACCACTTTCCATACTCGATGTAGCACAATCCTCTTGGCTAACTGGATGCATTACACTCAGTACACACTTTGAGCATGCATTGACAATCCGTTTCGCCTGATTTGCTGTCAACAAGTTCTTGGTGTTGACGTGGTCATTTTTGCTGATGATGAATTTCGTCCCATCCTTTGTGAGGTCGTATTATTGAGCTCTTCGGTCGTAATGGGCATCACAATCGTACAAGAACAGTCTTCCAAAAATCACTTGACAAATATCGATGGGGATGACATCACATTGAACCTCATCGATGTAACGAGCAGATATTCCAAACTTTAGAGTAAACTGACTCTTGATTTGCTAATTCACATCGGAAGTTAACCATTCCAGAGGATATGGTCGAGGATGATGAGTTGTCTACAAACCAAGTCATCGAACCAGCTCGGAGGAGACCAAATTCTTTTGGCTTCCAGGGTCGAAGATGGCTGTGACCACCTCGTGCTTCACCTGTATGTTAACAGTGAACAATTCCTCTGTCGGGTTCTGGTCAATTGATGAATCCGAACCTTTCTCCTTCGGCATTGCCATTAGAGACATGTCATGCCCGCCTTTTCAACCGAATCCAACTGGAGTAACCATAGTTGTTCGTGTGCTTGATTCATCCCTCCTTGTTCTTTCTGGTCTCAATTTAGGATGAAGTTTATAACACTTCTCTTTTGTGTGCCCAGCAACATGAAAATGCTCACAAGTGTTACCCATATCATGGGTACCCTCTCTAGATCTCGTCGTGGTTGAAATCTCCCTCACGTTCTTGTCGTTGCGGGTCTTATTCTTCTTCCCAATCGCCAAAGTAGTCGTGCTCACGGTCGAGATGTCTTGAACTCTGAATAGACTTAGCTCAGCACTGATTATCTTCTAAGGTTCAGATGTGTATTTTCTGAACGTGTGGGTGTTGGAAAGTGAGATACCAAGGACCATTGCTTGTCTCTAGAACTCCGTCGTGTAGTCCTGGACAGATTGGTCGCGCCATTGGTACAATCTGTGCCAACATTCCCATCTCTCCTCAAGGTAACCCATCAGATAGAATTCTTGTCGCATAAGTCGTTTGAATTGACCCCACGCAAGGTCGTCAGCTTCACCACTGGCGACAAGGGCCTTCCACCAAGTCTTGGCATGGTCCTTCATATTCAAAGGTGCGAACTTCATCTTTTGAGCGCTACTGAACCCTTTCAGGTCAAAATAGGTCTCAAGTTGGTTGATATAAGAATCCAGTTTCTCGGCATCGATCACCCCATCATATATGGGTATATCAATCTTAGCGTCGACCTTAAAAGATCCGACAGCTAAGGAGTTGGTGAGATCATTAGTCTTGTGGTCGCCTTCGTCTTCATCTTCGTCTGCCCTGCGCAAGTCTTTACTAGTCTTCACACCCATAACCTTCCCTACTTCAGGAGGTACATTCATGGCCTGCTGCTCAATCCAAGCAAGCACGGTTTCTATGTCGATGGAGAGTTTAGCCACTTGTTCGGCTAGGTTAGCTTGAACGGAGATATCATCAGAAATTATCGGAGACGCGGCTATAGGAACCGTCAATTGATCGCCTGGAGTTTCGCCTGAAGTTTTGTAACCCTGGCGAGTCTTCACCATCCACAGGATAGGAAAGTTGCTCTGATACCAACTTGATCCATTTGAGACCTAGTCTTGGTTTTCGCACTAGACTCGCCCAGATTCTAATATGCGGAATAACGGGATCTTATTCGAAAATACCGAAACCCAAAGTAATTACACAACTCTTTATTTCAAAGAGAGCTTTACACGTCGAACGTTAGACACACTTGCCTACGTCGAAGGAATTAGAAGTGTCTAAAACTCAAATAAGTTCTATGACTTTTCGATGATCTAAATTAGACATATTACAAGGTATTTATAGTCCAATTGTATGAGTACGTATCAGACTCAGTAACCTAAACATATTAGACTCATATAATTAACTAATCATAAACAGATAAACTTAGTTATATATATTCAGATCGGATTACAATTCCGGCCAGATTTTAAATCCTTCCCAAGGTCGCAAATCTTTCCAAAGTCGCAAACCTTTTCGTGGTCGCGAATCCGTTGCGAACTCGACCTGAGATCCTCCCAGATCAGTGATCATATGGCCGTAGACAGTGCACGGTTAGAGGGTTGCTGACCATACGTGACCAAGGTAACCTAGGGGGTGTTCAAGTCTCTACTGGACACGTTCTCAGGTACAAAGGAACTTCTCCCACGTGTGAAGACAACCGCTAGGAAGTTAACATGTGCGGCTATCCATGATTGCACGTGTTTAACTGGTGAAGGAGATGAGTGCGGTTATACTAACTGCATCAGGACAACCATCTCAAACCACTTCGCATTTGACATCTTTTCATTCAGTATAAAAGGATGGTTGATGCACAATGTAAAGGGCAGTTAACAAGCAAGACAACGAGTTAATAAAGCTTGAAGACTTAGACTTAGTTAGATAGACAAAAATATAGAAGAGATCATCGCCTGTAATAATCTCTTCAACCTGTAAACTGTTTTACTCCCATAGTGAAATCACAACAGGACGTAGGACTATTACTTCCACCATCGAGGGCACGAACCTGTATAAATCTTGGCGTACTTATCGTCATTGCTTACCCTAACTTACCTGAGGGCACATTGAAAGGTCTCAAATACAACTCACAAATCTTCGTAAGATCGACAGGGGACCCCGAGTCCAAATTGTCGACACCAATCTCTTGATTGAAGTGCATCGAAGCAACTTTTGATCTTTTGATCGAAGTGACAACCTCTAATCTCTTGATCGAGGTGCAGCAGAGCAATTTTTGATCTTTTGATCGAAGTGGCGACCTGTGATCTCTTGATCAAAGTGCATCATAGCAACTTTTGATCTTTTGATTGAAGTAGCGAATTATGATCACGATCAAAGTGCATCAGAGCAACTTTTGACCTTTTGATCGAAGTTGTGACTTCTAATCTCTTGATCGAAGTGCATCAGAACAACTTGTGATCTTTTGATCGAAGTGGAGACTTCTGATCGCTTGATCAAAATTCATCAGAACAAAGTGCAACTTTGGGAGCTCTGATTAACTTGAATCTTGGTGAACATGCTTTACTTCTAGTCTTTTGTTCACCATTGAAATTTTGTGTCGATCGGATTTCTGGATTAGAAGTTATCATCGATCTTCTCCCATGGGCCAAGCTGATGTTCAATTGGACAGGGCCTCTCCTTGGTCGAATTTTGAACTTGGTAGCCTCTTATCGAATGGTGCCACTGGTTGAATACAGCCTTTGATCGAATGGGTGGTCGAATGCAACCTTCTGGTTGAACATCAACTCGAAGGCCTCCGGAAGTACACTCAAGAAATTTTAATTAAACAGCAATGTGGATCTGATCGAATGCCAATTTTTGGTGGAAATGACAGTATGGATTAGATTGAGTGCTGATGCGATCTACTGCTCGATAGTACATTCAAGGAACTTCAATCGAATAGCAATGTGGATTGATTGAGTGCCAATTTCTGGTCGAAATGATAGTATGGATCAGATCAAATGCTGATGTGATCTACTGCTCGAAAATACATTCGAGGAACTTTGGTCGAACAGCAATGTGGATCTGATTGAATGCCAATTTCTTGTCGAAATGACAGTATGGATCAGATCAAATGTTGATGCCATCTATTGCTCGAAAATACACTCGAGGAACTTCAATCGAACAACAATGTGAATCTGATCGAATGCCAATTTCTGGTTAAAATGACAATATGGATCAGATCGAATGCTGATGCGATCTATTGCTCAAAAATACACTTGAGGATTTTCGATCGAACAACAATGTGGATTTGATCGAATGTCAATTTTTGGTCGAAATGATAGTATGGATCAGATCGAATGCTGATGCAATCTACTGATCATAAGTGCACTCGAGGAACTTTGATTGAACAGCAATTTGGATCTGATCGAATGCCAATTTCTGATTGAAATGACAGTATGGATCAGATCGAATGCTGATACAATTTACTGCTCAAAAATACACTCGAGGTACTTCGATTGAATAACAATGTGGATCTGATCGAATGCTAATTTCTAGTCAAAATGATAGTATGAATCAGATCGAATGTTGATAAGATCTCTCTCGAGGCACTCATTGACTTAGGGCTCCCTTGTGCAATTGATCATGATCTTCAATACTACTTTGAACTGATCTTCATCTTCACAGTCGGGCTCATACGGGCATCAACGAGTAGGCCTCCACCTCTGATATGATGCATGATAAATGTTATGCTTATGATAAGCACTCACCCATGATCATCTTCAAAGGGGACAAGGAGAAGGGTTTCTGGTCGAACAGAGAGGCTCCTTCTTCATCTTGTCTTCGTTGCCTGTTCTTCACATTGTCTTCTGGTTCGCCTTCGTTCACCTGAAAAAAGTGAGCACCCCCTCTCTATTTATAGAGGTTCTGGGTTAGTTGCAACCATCTAACAATCAGTGATATTTGGGGATTTGAATTTGAAAAGGAGATAAACACTGTTATTTAAATATTTAAGAGATAATGTTAGTGTTTATCCTTATCCTGTTTGAACTCGGACTGAATGTCGGTGCGACCAGACCCAATCTGGGTCGAATTTGATCAAACCTGAGTCTGATTCGCATCCAACCAGGACTTGATTTGTGTTCGATGAATTTTTGTAATAAAAATTCATTAGAAAAATCTCATATGACCAAAAGGGCTACAATAAAAATACACGTATATTTTGACTAAAAAAAATGATGAAAAAATCAGGACAAAAACTCCACTGGTCAAAAAAGGGTCAAAATTGACCTGGTCAACAGCCTGGTCAAACCCGGTCAAACCTGGTCAAAACCAACATGCAGCCCGAGTTCGAATAGAATTTATCTCTAACATTTTCTTTTATTTAAATAAACAAGTATATCTCTTATTCAAATTCAAAAAAGAGGATAATCTCTATCTTTATCTTTTTTGTTTATTTAAATAAGAAAATTCTCCTATTCGAATTCAAATTCCCTAAATATCTCTGGTTGTTAGATGGTTGCAACCAACCTGAAGCCTCTATAATTAGAGAGGGGGTGCTATCCTTTTGAAAAGCAAGCAGGTCCAAATCCAAGGCAGGCTCAAAGGCAAACACATGCAGTGATCCGGGAGAATCTTCAAGTCTTGATCGCATACAGATTCGCGACCAAGTCCTGATCGCATACGGATTCGCAACCAAGTCCTGATCGCATACGGCTTCGCGACCTTAACCGTGTTCGGAAAGGTTTCGCGACCATGAAAAGGAATTTATTCTCTGTTCGGAATTGTAATCTGATCCGAATATATATAACTAAGCTTATTTGTTTAGGATTAGTTAGTTAGCTATATGAGTCTAATACGTTTAGGTTATTAAGTCTGATACGTACTCATACGATTGGACTATAAATACCTTGTAATAGGTCTAGTTTAGATCATCGAAGAGTCATAGAACTTATTTGAGTTTTAGACACTTATAGTTCCTTCGACGTAGGCAAGTGTGCCTAACGTTTGACGTGTAAAGCCCTCTTTGAAATAAAGAGTTGCGCAATTACGTTGAGCTGTGTTTTCGATCAACTTTTGGGTTTCGGTATTTTCGAGTAAGATCCCGTAATTCCGTATATTAGAATCTGGACGAGCCTAATGCGAAAACCAAGGCTAGGTCTCAAACGGATCAAGTTGGTATCAGAGCAACTTTCCTATCCTGTGGATGGTGAAGACTCGCCAGGGTTACAAAACTTCCGGTGAAACTCCAAACGATCAATTGACGGTTCCTACAGCTGTGTCTCCGACAATGTCTGACGATACATCCGTTCAAGCTAACCTAGCCGAACAAGTGGCTAAGCTCTCCACCGACATGGAAACTGTGCTTGCTTGGATTAAGCAGTAGGCCATGATTGTACCTCCTAAAGTAGGAAAGGTTATGAGTGTGAAGACTGGTGAGGACTTGTGCAGGGCTGACGAAGATGAAGACGAAGGCGACCACAAAATCGGCGATCTCGCCAACACCTCCTTAGCTGTCGGATCTTTCAAGGTCGATGCTAAGATTGAAATACCCATATATGATGGGGAGATCGATGCCGAGAAGTTAGATTCATGGCTCGATCAGTTTGTGACCTACTTTGACTTGAAAGGGTTTAGTAGCGCTCAAAAGGTCAAATTTGCACCTTTGAAGATGAAGGACCACGCCAAGAAATGGTGGAAGGCCCTTGTCGCTAGTGGTGAAGCTGACGACCTTGCATGGGGTCAATTCAAATAGCTTCTGAGACAAGAATTCTATCTGATGGGTTACCTTGAGGAGAGATGGGAGCGTTGGCACAGATTGTATCAACGGCGCGACCAGACCGTCCAAGACTATACGACAGAGTTTCGGCGACAAGCAATGGTCAACGGCATCTCACTATCCGATCCTCAGGTATTTCGGAAGTACACATCTGGACTTCAGAAATCGATCAGTACTGAGCTAAGTCTGTTCAGAGTTCAAGACATCTCGACCGCGAGCACGACTGCTTTGGCGATTGAGAAGAAGAATAAGACCTGCAACGACAAGAACTTGAGGGAGATTTCCACCACGACGAGCTCCGGAGAGGGTACCCACGATACGGGTAACACTTGTGAGCATTGTCATGTTGCTGGGCACACAAAAGAGAAGTGTTATAAACTTCATCCTGAACTGCGACCAGAAAGAAAAAGGAGGGATGTCATCCCCATCGATATTTGCCAAGTGATTTTTGGAAGTCCGTTCTTGTACAATCGTGACACCCATTACCACCGAAGAGTTCAAGAATACGACCTCACAAAGGATGGGACAAAATTTACCATCAGCAAAAATGACCACGTCGACACCAAGAACTTGATGATAGCAAATCAGGCGAAACGGATTGTCAATGCATGCTCAAAGTGTGTGCTGAGCGTGATGCGTTCAATTAGCCAAGAGGATTGTGCTGCATCGAGTATGGAAAGTGGTGTTTGTTTAGCAAGCTTGCTAGAAGAAAACAACGCGCTATTCGCAGATGTATATAGTCGATCACCACAATGACTAGTCGAAAACAACATGCAACTTGTCTCTACGGCGCCACTATTCAAACTTCGCAATCCTAGCTTTGGGATCGGTGATGGCATCAACCTCGACAAGGGGAAGGCTATCCGCGAGTGGCCAAGGCCACAATCCATGACGGAGGTGCCAAGCTCCATGAGCGCCTATCCATACATTCGATCCGACGATTGTAGCATTGCTCATCGTGTGTTCGTTCCAAAACTCCCAGTCGTTCTCTACATCTTCACAGTTGGTCACCAATGGAAGTTGGCTCCTTCTAAACAGGGGAGTCATGATCCGGGAGAATCTCAGGTTGAGTTCGCAACGGATTTGCGATCACAAAAAGATTTGCAACTTTGGGAATGTCGTGGTATAAAAAATACCTCGGCAGATTTGATGACGTGCGTAACACGTGTTCCTCAACGCGAGCTGACCGTGCGACGGGTCACCCCGCGTTGGACAATCCCAGAGATTGACACAGGGGTTTATACAGGTTCGGGCCTTAGTGGAGGCCCTAGTCCTGTCGACGTGCTCCCGACGAGCGTCGGCTAGGGGGCTCTCTCCCGAAGAGAGGGCTCCAGAACACGCCTTTTTGCTTTTTTGGATAAAGTACAAATGAATGTCCTCCTTTACAAAAGAGGGTTACAAGGGTATATATAGACCCCAAAAGACGCAAATTACTGAACTACCCCTCCTGCCACCGTAGGATCGGGGGCAGAACGGTCTTTTGACGAGGTCCAGGGCACCGATTTCTGACACGTGGCGGCCCTTTGAAAACAGTGCCCATCAGAGGAGCGTCGGGGGAAACCTCTCCCGAGCCCGGAGAGAGGCCTCCGGGAGACGTCTTCCCCGGCCCGGAGAAGGGAGGTCCGGGAGAGGGGGCTCTCCCTAACCCGGAGGAGGAGCGCCGGGGGAAGCCTCTCTCGAGCCCGGGGGAGGGCTCCGGGAGACGTCTTCCCCGGCCCGGAGAAGGGGGCTCCGGGAGAGGGGGCTCTCCCTAATCCGGAGGAGGTGCGCCGGGGGAAGCCTCTCCCGAGCCCGGGGGAGATCTCCGGGAGACGTCTTCCCCGGCCCGGTGAAGGGCGCTCTCCCTAACCCGGAGGAGGTGCGCCGGGGGAAGTCTCTCCCGAGTCCGGGGGAGGGCTCCGGGAGACGTTTTCCCCGGCCTGGAGAAGGGGGCTCCGGGAGAGGGGGCTCTCCCTAACCCGGAGGAGGTGCGCCGGGGGAAGTCTCTCCCGAGCCCGGGGGAGGGCTCCGGGAGACGTTTTCCCCGACCAGGAGAAGGGAGCTGCGGGAGAAGTTTCTCCCGACCCCGAAGAACTCCCATGGTGCCGTTTCTGGCGTTGGCTAATATTTTCCCCCAACAGGAGCCCCCCGCACCCCCGGGGACATTTTGATGTCGCCGGGGGGTGCGATTCGTTAGCTTAGGGGAAACATGGCCCTCTCCCGGAGAGCGAATATAACGCCCATAACTCGCCCTCATCCGGGAGAGGAGCACTATTTAAGTTAACCATGTATTGCCTCGATATTTGTGCGACCTTTCGTATTCACGGTGTAGATCCCTCGAGCTGACACGTGGCAGCCATCGGGGGCACCTCAGTTGCCTATATAAGGAGGGGCCCACCTCAAGGGAGGCACGCTTTCCTTCCCCTTAATCCTCATAATCCACCAAATTCTTCGGGAGTGATCTCTTCCCCGGTCGCTCTCTGGAAGCAACTTCTTCCCCGGTTTCACAAAACCTGCGGGAGAAGAAATGGCATCGAAGGGACGCGGGAAGGCTTCGAGTGTCCCGGAGGACGCGACCTCCGATTACCTCGGGACAACCGAGTTCTCCGCCGGGGACCGGGAGACCCTCATCTCCCGGAGGATATTCGGGGAGAGGGACATTCGCGTCCCGGCTGCGGGGGAGGTGACGCCAAGCCCCCGGGACGGAGAGGTTGTGGCCTACATGGCCTTCATCCAGGCGGGCCTGCGGCTCCCGATCCACCCGCTTCTCCGGGACTTCCTCCGGGAGCACGGGATTGCCTTGAACCACCTAACACCCAACGTTCTCGTGAGAATGGGGCTGTTTCTGTGGTTAAGCGAGACAGCCGCCGGAGTGGAGGGGACCCTCCGCCTTTTCCAATACTTCTACCGGGTGCAAGCGAAGAGCTCCCCGGTGGTGAAGCACGGGCCCAAGTTCGCTCCCTCCCGGGCGGAAGAGTACCCGGTGGCCGCCTCCCAAGAGCACTGGGAGGGATGGAGCCGGAGATGGTTTTATCTCCGGGCGGGCGACCCGGAGATGATTTACTCCGCGAGGCCGGCGACATTAGGTCGTTCCCCCGGCCCTCCGGTGCTGACGATGGAGGAGCTAACCTCCGTCGCAAAAATGAAGGAGGCTCGCTCCCGGAGGAGCATGCGAGACTTAGCGGAGGAGCTGCTCCTCCTCCGGCTTAGTCCCTTCAGCCGGAGTAGGAAGGGTCCGGGACTGGGCCCGGAGCTTCGTCCCCCGCGATTCCCGGTGGCGCGGCGTAAGTTTCTTCTCTCCGGGAGTTCACACATCGCGGGGATGTTTCTAAAACTTTGCTTTTTGCAGTTAGGTCCTACAAGTCCACCCGGGAGAAGGCGGAGCACCTCCTCGGGAGGTACTACGAGGACGAGCACTCCCGGTGTCTTGCTGCCATCGGGGAGGGTCCTCCCCGGAACATCGTCTCCGAGGCCTTCGGGATGACCCTCCCGGAAAGGGTTCCACTTCCAACCCCGGGCTCCCACAGGCGGCGGGAGACGGGGGCGCTCCTGGCGGCCAAGCGCGCTAAGACCACGCAGGTACCGGGAGAGGGCTCCCATCAAGACCGCCCCACTTCACCAGCGCCGGCACAGAGGCCGGCGGGGACGCCCGATGCGCCGGGAAAGACAAGACCCCCGGGGCAGGTGAGGTCCTCCCCGGTCCAGGCGACTCCGGGGACGCGTGGAACACCGGGGGAAGTGAGGCCATCTCCGGCCCAAAGTACAATGGCCCCCCGGCGGCCGGGGGAGACTACTCCTCCGACTCAAGTCACCCCCCAGCGGGGGTCGCAGCCCCCGGAGCCGGGGCATGAAGAGAGCCCCACGGACACGGCCACGCTGGTCGCGCAACTTGATGCCCTGGGGGCATCAGGCGTGTTTGACCACGTGGTCGTGGAGGAGGATGAGTCCACCTCCGGGGACTACGACGCCACTCCTTCCCCGGAGCAAGCTCTCCGGGAGGATCCCCCGGGGGTGTATTTCCGGGGCGGTGGCGCCTTTACGCGCCTGGACGCGCTCTTTGCTCCGGACGGCGCATCTCTCCCGACGCCGCCTCCTGGGGGAGCGAGCCGGACACTACAGCGCTCCCCTCGTGCCAGGGACGGGAGGTCCCCCGCCCCACCTCCGGGAGACTTTCCCCAAGGCTCCGGGAGTGGAGCTGGTGACGGGGGCCTGCCAATGGGAGGTGACCCCCGTTCCCCGGCGAGGGGGGCGTGTCTCTTTTCCTCGGAGGAGACACGCAAGTTCTCCTTGAGCCTCGTCACTCCCAAGGTGCGGGCTCATGTCCGGGAGGGCGGCATCGACGAGCGCTATGGAGAGGTTGTCTCCTTGGCTCTACAGGTAAATACCTTGAACTTTTCGCCTCCCCGCTTGCATTTACTAATCCACCTTTTCTTAGACAACCGCCGTAGCCCGCGCCGTCCGGACTCGCCTCGCCCGAGAGAGCGAGGACATGAGGGCAGCTTTGGCCGCTGCTGAAGCGGAGCGTGACGCCGCCGTCCGGGAGAGGGACGCGGCAGTCCAAGCCCGGGAGAGGTTCGTCCAAGAGAGGGACGCGACCGCCCGGGAGTTGGAGCATCTCCGGGCGGAAGTGCTGGCCCCCGCGGAGGCTGCCCGGGACACTGCCGTCTGGGAGCTGGAGGGCGTCCGGGAGCAGCTCGCGTCCTCCGGGGAGGCTCACTCCCGGGCGCTTCAAGAGGCGGAGACCACGGGGGCGCGAGCCCTCGTATCAGCGGGGAATCGACTCCGGGCCACCTTGATTGGGCTTGGAGTCGAATTCCGGGAGGAGGGGAATCCCCGCAACCCGCTGGCCTCCTTGGCGGAGGCCCGGAGATTTCTTACCCGGCACATTGCGGCGATCCCGGAGGCCGCGGACGTCCGTGCTCGGGCCCTGGCGTCCACCACCACCGCGCTCGCAGCCTCCTTGGTGGAGTACCAGGGGGTCGGGGCCCAAGCTATCGGGCGCCTCATCCCCCGGAGCTTCCAGTGGTTCTACGAGCCCCGCAGGGCGGCGCTGGAGGAGTTGGCGGGGGCTCTCTACGACCGGGTGATTGAGCCCCCGCGAACAAGACGCCGCCAAGAGGCTGGGGAAGAAGCTCCGGGCGACGCCTCCCCCGGGGGGGACGATGCCGGGCAAGTATGAGCCTCCTGTCCCCCCTGGGTAGATTAGGGGATTTTTTTGTTTGTAGGATTTTTGCACCAGGTAGTTCCATAGGGGGAACCCCGGACTTGTAAATCATTTGTCTATGAAATGAAAATTTTTGCTAAGTCGCGTCTTGTCATGGTCAGGTGCCCGGGGCGGGAGTCCCGGAGAAGGACGTGGAATTCACTCCCGTCTCCGGGAGTCTCGCCCCCGGTGTCCCCCAGGGGGGACAAGCTTTGCTCCGGTGGTTGCCCGATTGGCACTTGGCGAATTTTGACAACCACCGCGCGGAGTTGCCAGCACCTCCCCCGGGAGTGTGGGAGGCAATCCCCTTGCGCATCGAACCTCCCGAAGGGTATGAATACTGGCCGGAGGACATGTTCAATGCAGCGAGGCGACGAGTTCGAAGCTTGTACCGGGACATGGCGAGGACTTGACGATGGGCCTAGGAGATGCTGGTTCTCCGCATTAGATGTAGGTAGCCTCCCATATTCCCACCGGGAGTAATCAACTCCCGGTTGTGCCCTGTAAGCCTACCGGGAGAGGCTGTCTCCCGGCTTATTTTTTATGGAATAAAAAAGATCGCACTTTTCGTTTATTTTGTGCTTCTAAATCACCGGGAGAGTATCTGGGGGATAAACTCCGGGGGAGCGAGGCTCCAGCGAGGCTCCACTTCCGGAGACGATGTTCCGGGGGAGGGTCCTCCTTCGGAGACAACGACTCCGGGGGACGGAGGTCCGGGCAGCAAGGCTCCACCTCCGGACAAAGGTCCGGGGGAGAGGCTTCTCCGGAGAAAATCCGGGGAGCAAGGCTCCATTTCCGGAGGGCGTCTTCCGGAGGGGAGGCTCCTCGGGAGACAACACCTCCGGGGGCCGAGAATCCGGGGAGCAAAGCTCCATCTCCGGAGGACGTCTTCCGGAGGAGAGGCTCCTCGGGAGACAACTCCTCCGGGGGACGAGCATCCAGGGAGCAAGGCTCCACCTCCGGGGGACGAGGATCCGGGGAGCAAGGCTCCAGTTCCGGAGGGCGTCTTCCGGAGGGGAGGCTCCTCGGGAGACAACACCTCCGGGGGACGAGAATCCGGGGAGAAGGCTCCACCTCCGGAGGACGAGGATCCGGGGAGCAAGGCTCCATCTCCGAAGGACGTCTTCCGGAGGAGAGGCTCCTCGGGAGACAACTCCTCCGGGGGACGAGCATCCGGGTAGCAAGGCTCCACCTCCGGGGGACGAGGATCCGGGGAGCAAGGCTCCATCTCCGGAGGACGTCTTCCGGAGGAGAGGCTCCTCGGGAGACAACTCCTCCGGGGGACGAGCATCCGGGGAGCAAGGCTCCACCTCCGGGGGACGAGGGTCCGGGGAGCAAGGCTCCATCTCCGGAGGATTCTAGATGCCTTGGATGCCCCCCGAAGGGAATTTGGCTAGGTATTTCATCTCCTCCCCCTGCAGCGGGGGGTGACCTGAACAGGCGGCCCGCGCTGAAATCATAAGAAAATATCGCGGTTGTTCCCATGAGGGGTGGCACCCTCGAAGGGTTATCCTCGTGCAGGCGAGTGTGGTAAAAGATCTATCGGTCGCGCGACCTAGATCGCTCCCGGAGGAGGGAGAGCATAAAAGCAAGCTCTAGAGTGTATGGGGGGGGACTAGTCCCCCAAAGTGACTCGTTACCTCGGTTCCTTGGGAACCAGGTTGCCGCTTACGCCCTCAGTCCACGAGGGGATATTGTAAGCCACCCAAGGGGGAACGGGGCTCCCGCCGTCGGGACTTAAGGCTGAGCTGGAGCCTGTAGCTTCCTCGCGATGAGGGCATCCCCAGGGGGCATCCTCACGGGGAGGGCATCCTCGAGATGAGGGTATTGCCTCGGGCGATTAAAGATGTCTGCACAAAAACATATGGAGAAAAACCATTTGCATTGATTAAAACAAGCTGTTACAATGCCTCCACCCTTTGCGGGATCGCAAGAAAAGGGGCGGAGGGCAAAAGGCCTTTGAGGCCATTGCTACAACTCATCGCGCCCTCCCCTCGCGAAGTCCAAAGGGACGGGGGGAGGCTCGGAGTCAAGTGTAAAATTTGCGGAGCAGGTCCGCGTTCCATGTGTGCTTCAGCTCTTGGTCTTCAAGAGTAGAGAGCTTGTAAGCCCCCGAGCCAAGGATTGTGGAAATCCTGTATGGCCCTTCCCACTTTGGGCTGAGTTTCCCTTGGGCTTGAGGGTCGGTGACGCGCTTGAGGACAAGGTCTCCCAAGCGGAAGGCCCTCCCCCGAACACGCCTGTTGTAGGCGCGCGCCATCTCGCGCTCGTAAATGGCGTTGCGGAGGAGGGCTCTGTCCCGCTCTTCTTCGACGAGGTCCACCTCCAGCCTCTGGTTGTCTTCGTTGGCTTGAAAAGCGGCTGCCGAGACTCCCTCGAGGAGTTCGACTCGCAGCGATCGGAAATTGATTTCCGAGGGTAGCACTGCCTCAGCCCCGTACACGAGCGAGAAGGGGGCACGCCCTGTTGCTCGGCTTGGGGTCGTTCGCATGGAGCAGAGAATGCTCGGGAGCTCCTCCGCCCATGCCCCACGCCTGGAGGTGCTTTGCTCCAGGCGGCGACGGAGCCCCTGGAGGATAACTCCATTGACGCGCTCCACCGCCCCATTGCTCTTGGGGTGAGCCACTGAGGCGAAGTGGAGGGTCGTACCCAAGTTCTGACAGAACTCGCGAAAGATCGCTGAGTCGAACTGGGTTCCGTTATCCACGGTGATCTCGCGGGGGACGCCGAATTGGCACACTATGTTCTTCCAAAAGAACCTTTGCACCGCACGAGACGTGATGGCGGCGAGGGGCTCGGCCTCCACCCATTTGGAGAAGTAATCCACGGCCACAACCACGTACTTGTATCCCCCTGATGCCGGGGGGAACGGGCCTAGGAGGTCCATTCCCCACCGCGCGAAGGGCCACGTGAGGGGGATTGCCTGCAGAGTTGCAGAGGGTAGGTTGGAGCCCTTTGCCATTTTTTGGCAAGCCCCGCAAGCAGAGACGAGGTCTCTCGCGTCGCGGGCGACGGTTGGCCAGTAGAAACCCTGGCGGATGGCTTTTGACGCGACGGCCTGGGAGCCGAGGTGAGAACCACAACACCCGAGGTGAATATCTTCAAGGAGCTGAACTCCCTCCTCCCGCGGGAGGCAGCGAAGCAGCGCAGAGGCCCCTCGCTTGTACAATGTCCCCTCTATCAGCACGTACGCTCGCGCCTTAGCGCGAAGGCGCTTGGCTTCGGCTTCATCGGAGGGCTCCCCCTCTCCCTTGATGCAAGAGATAAGGGGGGCCATCCAGGATGTGGCCCGGACGATTTCCGTGATGACTGGGTCGCGGGACTCAGAGTCCGGGTCGGGAGCCGCCGCGGAAGGTTTCGAGATGACCTCCAAGAAGGCCCCTTCGGGGAGAGGCCCTCGGGCACTCGCTGCCCTGGCGAGGGTGTCGGCTCGATCGTTGTCCCTACGCGGGATTCGGCGCGCCTCGAGGCCGTTGAAGTAGTTTTCCATCTTCCGGACCTCGTCAAGGTAGAGGCTCAAATTCGGGTCATGGCACAAGTAAGACTTGTCCATTTGACATACCACGAGTTGAGAATCCCCCTTGACGAGGAGGCGTCGGATACCCAATGAGCGGGCAAGACGTAGCCCTAGGAGAAGGGCCTCATATTCCGCGACATTGTTTGTCGCGGGGAACTCGAGCCTGGCCGCATATTAGAGGGTTCTCCCCTCGGGGCTTCTCAGGACTACTCCCGCGCCAGCCCCCGCCAGGCAGAGGGAGCCGTCAAAGAAGAGGGTCCAGTGGTCGTCGCGCGGCGGGGCGGCACGTGCTTCTTCTTCCAGTCCAGGGACCGGAGCCCACTCGGCCACAAAGTCCGCAAGAACCTGCGATTTGATCGCGGTTCGTCCGGTGAGGGACAGCGAAAAGGGGGCTAGCTCGGCCCCCCATTTCCCTATTCGCCCGGTGGCTTCCTTGTTCCGAAGCACCTCCCCCAAAGGGAGAGAGGAAGGCACCGTGATAGGGTGGCCTAGGAAGTAGTGGCGGAGCTTCTGCGAGGCCATTAGAAGGGCGTAACACACCTTCTCCATCTTCGTGTATCTCGTTTTAGCGCCTTGGAGAGCCTCGCTCACATAGTAAACGGGGCGTTGGTGCCCGTCTTCTTCCTTGACGAGAACTGCGCTGACGGCGACCGGAGTAGCCGCGAGGTAGAGGAGCAGGGGCTCCCCCTGACGCGGGCTCACGAGCATTGGAGGGCTCGCGAGGTATTTCTTCAAGTCCTCGAACGCAGCTTGTGCTTCGGGGGTCCAATGGAACCCCCCAAGACCGCGGAGGATCTTGAAAAATTGGAGACCGCGCTCCCCCGAGCGCGAGACGAAGCGACTTAACGCGGCCAAGCGGCCGGTAAGTCGTTGCACATCCTTGACAGAATGCGGGGGAGGCATGTCGAGGAGGGCCCGAATTTTTTCGGGATTGGCTTCGATGCCCCTTTGGGACACAAGGAAGCCAAGGAGTTTTCCGCCGCGAATGCCGAATGCACATTTTTCCGGGTTAAGCCTTAACCCGTACTTACGGAGATTGCGGAAGGTTTCTCCCAAGTCTTCAATATGAGCGGCCGAGCGCGTGCTCTTGACGACTGCATCGTCAACATATACTTCCACGTTGCGGCCAATTTGATCCCTCAGGACCAAGCACATCAGGCGCTGGAAAGTTGCCCCGGCGTTTTTCAACCCGAAAGGCATGTGGACATAACAGAAGGTGCCGAGGGGAGTTATAAAACTCGTCTTTTCCTCGTCCTCCTCCGCCATTCGGACTTGATGATAGCCCGAGTAGGCGTCCAAGAAGCTCATCAGCTCGCATCCCGCGGTGGAATCCACCAGTTGGTCGATCCGCGGGAGCGGGAAGTCGTCTTTGGGGCAGGCTTTGTTGAGGTCGGTGAAGTCGACGCACATTCTCCATTTGCCGCTTGCCTTCTTTACGAGGACGGGGTTCGCCAGCCACTCGGGGTGTAGGACCTCCCGAACGAACCCCGCCTCCCGGAGTTTAGCGATCTCCACCTTGATGGCCTCCTGCCTCTCGAGGGAGAGCTTCCTCATCTTCTGTTTCACCGGGGGGCGACCGGGTATGACCGCGAGCTTGTGCTCGATAACATCCCTGGGCACACCCCCCATATCCGCGGGCTTCCATGCGAAGACGTCCGCGTTTTGGCGAAGGAAATCGGCGAGTCGCGTCGCGTGTTCCTCGGGGAGATCAGCCCCGATCTTGACAGTCTTCCCCTCGTTTTGGAGGAGAGAGATTTCCCGGAGGTCTCCCTCAGGGCGAGGCTTGGGAAGGAACTTCCCGGGGAGAGCAATTGGCACGTTTGGAATTGAGGGGGAGCTCCCTCCCCCCGGGGCCTTGACCAGGTTAACGTCCCCGATCACTGCGGAAGCGCGCTCGTAGAGAGAGCGAGCCACACCCTGGTCACCATGCACGGAGATCACCCCGCTCGGCCCGGGGATCTTCATGCAAAGATAGTTGTGGTGGACCGCTGCTCCTAAGCGGTTGATGATGGTTCTCCCCATTATAGCGTTGTAGGAGGGGAGATCCACCACGTCGAACCGAACCATTTCGGTCCGGTAATTATCTGGGGTGCCGAATGTTATTGGGAGGTCGACCTTCCCCACAGGATGTATGGTTTTCCCCGGGACGAATCCTTGCAGGGGCCCCACCGCGGGTTGCAGGAGCTTCTCGTCCACCTGCATTTCTTTGAACGTCTTTACGTAGAGGACGTCCGCGGAGCTCCCGCCATCCACCAAAATTCGGGCAAGGCGGCAGTTAAACACGGTGGCTGAGACGATCAGCGCGTCGTTGTGGGGGAAGCGCACCCCACTCGCGTCTTCGATGGTGAACGTCAACGGGACGTCCGACCATTTGGACGGCCGGGACGTGTTGACGGCCCCTACTACCTTCACCTCCCACGCATACTCTTTGCGCTGGCGTTTGGAATCTCGCCCGGAGGCGGATCCTCCTACAATGACATTGATGTGCCTCTCGGAGGCTTGGAAGGGGAGCTCGTTGCTCGAACCCTTTTCCTGGCCTTGCCTCTGACGTCCCCCTGGCGGAGCGGGGAGTGCCGCCAAGGCTGGTGATGGAATGGGTAAGGAGGTAGAGCCTCCTCCTCCTCCCCCCGGCCCATGTTGCTCGAGGAATGTCGCGAAGTGGTTGAGGAGCGCGTGGCATTCTCGGGTTGCATGGGAGTTGGACTTGTGGTAAGCGCACCACAAAGTGGCTCCAGACTCCTTGTCTTCTTGCGGACGGGAGGATCGGCTTCCCCCACCGCCTTTGGGCTTGGAAAAGGGGCGCTGTCCCCGGTTAGGCTCCCGAGAGCCGCCTCCGCCTTCGAGGACGAAAGTGTCCCGAGGCCTTGGCTCGTTGCGGGGCCCCCTCCGGGGACGTTTGTTGGAGGGGTCCTTCGCATCCCTCTCCCCGGGGACAGAGGTCCCCTGGTGCTTTTTCCAGAGATCGTCTTCTTCGGCTCTCGCGTACTTCTCGAGTACGTTGAAGAGCTCGTCGGCGGAGGACGGGCAACTCCGGGAGAGTCTTCGGTGGAGCTCTCCCGGGAGAATGCCACTCTTGCATGCTTCGATCACCGTCGAGTTGGGGACGTGAGCCACCTTGCTCTTGATCTGCGCGAAGCGTTTGAAGAAACTTCGTATTGTCTCCCCCGACCGTTGGCAAACGGTGTACAACTGCGACGAATCCAGGGGACGGATGTAATTCCCCTGGAAATTTGCGCAGAATTCACGCTTCAGCTGCGCGAATGACTTGATGGACCCGCTCTTTAGGTTATAGAACCATGACCGAGCTATTCCCGAGAGGTAGAGGGGGAAGACGTTGCATTGGACGCTTTCGTCCCCCCCAACCGCCGAGATGGCCGTGGAGTACACCTGTACGAACTCGTAGGGGTCGGCCTCCCCGTTGTAGTGCTCGATATGGGGCGGCCGATATGGTTTCGGCCACCGAACACGCCGGAGGCGGCGGCAAAGGGGTTGGTTAGCCCCTTCCACTTCCTTTGGGGAGTTTGCATCGATATCTCCCTTCCCGGGGGAAGCGCGTTCATTGTCCGAATCGGAGAGGGGTCCCAACGGACCGCCGGCCTTCCGGTATCGCCTTCGCTCTTCGGGGTTGGTGGAGCTCACCTCTTGTATCTCGGGGGGACCCCCGGAAGTGACGGAGGCCTCTTGCATGGGTCTTTTACCCTTGTCTGCAGGGACAAGGGGGGCGCGCTTGCGCGCGAGTGATTCCCGGCTGTACCGGGACGGGGCGCCTTCGGACCTTGCCGCACGCATGCGCTCCACCTCCTCCCGAGTGAACCGCGTTTGGTTCACCGGGGGAGCCCGAGGAGGGGGACCCGGGGGAGGAGGCGGATATGCGCCCGTCACCGGCGCGGGAGAGGAATCGCGGGCCGGACGAGTCCCGGCCACGGAGACGGCCCGGGGCGTGGGAAGACTTCCCCATGGGGGAACGGCTTGTAATGTAGGAATCACCCCGGGGATACCGGTTGGGATAGGCGTAGTCCCAGGGAGGAGAATTCCTTCCGGGGCAAGGGATGGTTCAAGAACGGGAGAAACCCCGGGGAACAAACACCTTCCCGGCGGGGGGTAGCCCTCGGAGACGGGCTGACCCCCCGGGAGTGAAGGACCTCCGGAGGTGGGAACACCTCCCGGGAAAGGGTAGCCCCCGGAGACGGGCTGACTCCCCGGGAGTGGAGCTCCGGAGGTGGGGACGCCTCCCGGGAAAGGGTAGCCCCCGGAGACGGGCTGACCCCCCGGGAGTGGAGCTCCGGAGGTGGGAACACTTCCCGAGAAAGGGTAGCCCCCGGAGACAAGCTGACCCCCCGGGAGTGGAGCTCCGGAGGTGGGGACGCCTCCCGGGAAAGGGTAGGCCCCGGAGACGGGCTGACCCCCCGAGAGTGAAGGACCTCCGGAGGTGGGAACACCTCCTGGGAAAGGGTAGCTCCCGGAGACGGGCTGACCCCCCGGGAGTGGAGCTCCGGAGGTGGGGACGCCTCCCGGGAAAGGGTAGCCCCCGGAGACGGGCTGACCCCCCGGGAGTGAAGGACCTCCGGAGGTGGGAACACCTCCCGGGAAAGGGTAGCCCCCGGAGACGGGCTGACCCCCCGGGAGTGGAGCTCCGGAGGTGGGAACACTTCCCGGGAAAGGGTAGCCCCCGGAGACGGGCTGACCCCCCGGGAGTGGAGCTCCGGAGGTGGGGACGCCTCCCGGGAAAGGGTAGCCCCCGGAGACGGGCTGACCCCCCGGGAGTGAAGGACCTCCGGAGGTGGAAACACCTCCCGGGAAAGGGTAGCTCCCGGAGACGGGCTGACCCCCCGGGAGTGGAGCTCCGGAGGTGGTGACGCCTCCCGGGAAAGGGTAGCCCCCGGAGATGGGCTGACCCCCCGGGAGTGAAGGACCTCCGGAGGTGGGGGTGCTTCCCGGGAAGGGGAAAGCCCCCGGAGCGAAGAAGGTTCCTGGGTGTCCCATCATGAACGGAGGTGCCATCCCTCCGAACTGGAGCGGGTGCGGGTACGCGGGGGCCAAAGGCCGCGCTATGGCGCGTAACAACTCTTCCAGAGTACGTTGTGCGCGAAGCTGTCCACCAGCGCCCCGAGTAGCGGGTCACCTGAAGTTGAAGGCATTACCTGGGGTACTCTTGGTCCTCCCAAACCGGAACCTTCGGGCAGGCTCGCAGGAGTCGTTCCCCCGCCAAGGATGACGGGAGAGTTGAGTGTTGCCTCCCCCCGAGTGTCCCCGGGAGGGGGTGTTGTGACGACGGCCCCCTGCGCGGGCGGTGCAGGGTTGCTAGGGCCGGCATCGTTGGAGACGGAGGTTAAGTGCCTCATCCTTCTTGGAGCCATGACTATTTGTCACGAGTCCCCACGGACGGCGCCAACTGTCGTGGTATAAAAAATACCTCGGCAGATTTGATGACGTGCGTAACACGTGTTCCTCAACGCGAGCTGACCGTGCGACGGGTCACCCCGCGTTGGACAATCCCAGAGATTGACACAGGGGTTTATACAGGTTCGGGCCTCAGTGGAGGCCCTAGTCCTGTCGACGTGCTCCCGACGAGCGTCGGCTAGGGGGCTCTCTCCCGAAGAGAGGGCTCCAGAACACGCCTTTTTGCTTTTTTGGATAAAGTACAAATGAATGTCCTCCTTTACAAAAGAGGGTTACAAGGGTATATATAGACCCCAAAAGACGCAAATTACTGAACTACCCCTCCTGCCACCGTAGGATCGGGGGCAGAACGGTCTTTTGACGAGGTCCAGGGCACCGATTTCTGACACGTGGCGGCCCTTTGAAAACAGTGCCCATCAGAGGAGCGCCGGGGGAAACCTCTCCCGAGCCCGGAGAGAGGCCTCCGGGAGACGTCTTCCCCGGCCCGGAGAAGGGAGGTCCGGGAGAGGGGGCTCTCCCTAACCCGGAGGAGGAGCGCCGGGGGAAGCCTCTCCCGAGCCCGGGGGAGGGCTCCGGGAGACGTCTTCCCCGGCCCGGAGAAGGGGGCTCCGGGAGAGGGGGCTCTCCCTAACCCGGAGGAGGTGCGCCGGGGGAAGTCTCTCCCGAGCCCGGGGGAGGGCTCCGGGAGACGTCTTCCCCGGCCCGGAGAAGGGGGCTCCGGGAGAGGGGGCTCTCCCTAACCCGGAGGAGGTGCGCCGGGGGAAGTCTCTCCCGAGCCCGGGGGAGGGCTCCGGGAGACGTCTTCCCCGGCCCGGAGAAGGGGGCTCCGGGAGAGGGGGCTCTCCCTAACCCGGAGGAGGTGCGCCGGGGGAAGTCTCTCCCGAGTCCGGGGGAGGGCTCCGGGAGACGTCTTCCCCGGCCCGGAGAAGGGGGCTCCGGGAGAGGGGCTCTCCCTAACCCGGAGGAGGTGCGCCGGGGGAAGCCTCTCCCGAGCCCGGGGGAGATCTCCGAGAGACGTCTTCCCCGGCCCGGTGAAGGGCGCTCTCCCTAACCCGGAGGAGGTGCGCCGGGGGAAGTCTCTCCCGAGTCCGGGGGAGGGCTCCGGGAGACGTTTTCCCCGGCCCGGAGAAGGGGGCTCCGGGAGAGGGGGCTCTCCCTAACCCGGAGGAGGTGCGCCGGGGGAAGTCTCTCCCGAGCCCGGGGGAGGGCTCCGGGAGACGTTTTCCCCGACCAGGAGAAGGGAGCTGCGGGAGAAGTTTCTCCCGACCCCGAAGAACTCCCATGGTGACGTTTCTGGCGTTGGCTAATATTTTCCCCCAACAGGGAAGGTTTGCGACCTTGGGAAGGATTCAAACTCTTTGAACCTTCAATGCTGGATGATGAGCCAGATACCATAGTACCATCTGTTGAAGACTTGGTCTATCAACGAGATGAACCTCTATGTGAAGATGTGATTCTGGAGAAGAAGGTGACTACCACCCGCAGTGGCACCAAGGAGACTTTTCGAATCGGTTGGAAAGATCAACGAGCACGTGCGGCAAAGTGGTACACCAAAGAACATGGACAAGCCCAATTTCCACATCTCCAGTTTGATCGAGAGGTCGCAACAAGGGTTGGCTCCTTCTCAACAAGGGAGTCATGATCCGGGAGGATCTTCAAGTCCTGATCGCATACGGATTCGCGACCAAGTCCTAATTGCATACGGCTTTGCGACCTTAACCGTGTTCGGAAAGGTTTCGCGACCATGGATTGGTTCGCGACTATGAAAAGGAATTTGTTATCTGTTCGGAATTGTAATCCGATCCGAATATATATAACTAAGTTTATCTGTTTAGGATTAGTTAGTTAGTTATATGAGTAATACGTTTAGGTTATTAAATCTGATACGTACTCATACGATTGGACTATAAATACCTTATAATAGGTCTAGTTTAGATCATCGAAGAGTCATAAAACTTATTTGAGTTTTAGACTCTTATAGTTCCTTCGACGTAGGTAAGTGTGCCTAACGTTCGACGTGTAAATCCCTCTTTGAAATAAAGAGTTGCGCAATTACGTTGAGCTGTGTTTTCGATCAACCTTTGGGTTTCGGTATTTCCGAGTAAGATCCCGTAATTCCGTATATTAGAATCTGGGCGAGCCTAGTGCGAAAACCAAGGCTAGGTCTCAAACGGATCACGCAGGCGAAAGGCAAGATAGGCGTATAGGTCCAGAAGCACAGGTGCCAGAGGCGGACAAGTAGACGAACAGGTTCACAAAGTTGAACAGGTTCACAAAGGCGAACAGGATAAGAAGACCGGCGCAAGAGAAGCCCTGCTTTTCTTCCTCTATAGATTTACTCGGGCAAGCTTTGAAAGTTTCCATGGTTGGGTCTTGTTCGTATGCATAGCATTCATTATGCATCATACCAGAGATGGAGGCCTCGTTCGTGGTGCTCGTGCTAGCCATTCCAGCGCCGTTTCAGCTTGCCTGAACGGGAGAAGATCGATGATAACTTCTCATCCAAAAGTCTGATCGACCCTAAAGTTTTATGGCGAACAGGGGAGTACAAGTACAACATGTCCTCCAAGTTTCAAGACAATCGGAGATCTCTAAGATCAAAATTCGACCAGAACAGATGCTCTGTCCAAGAGCCATTGCAGCCTGCCTGCACGGGAGAAGATCGGCAATAAATTCTGATCCAGAAGCCCAATCGACCCCAAATTTTTATGGAGAATAGGGGCGTATAGGTACAACATGTCCTCCAAGTTTCAAGCCGATCGGAGATCTATAAGATCAAAATTTGATCAAGAGATAGGTTCTGTCCATTGTCGTTTCAGCTTGCCTTAATGGGAGAAGATCAGCGATAACTTCTGATCTAGAAACCTGATCGATCCCAAATTTTTATGGAGAACAGGAGAGTACAGGTTAAACATGTCCTCCAAGTTTCATGCCGATCGGAGATCTCTAAGGTTGAAATTTTATCAGAAGAGAGGCTCTATCCAGAAGACGTTTCAGCTTGCCTGAACGGGAGAAGATCGGTGATAACTTCTGATCCAAAGCTAATCGGAGATCTCTAAGATCGAAATTCGATCAAGAGATAGGTTCTGTGCAGTGCCGTTTCAACTTTCCTGAACGGGAGAAGATCAGCGATAACTTTTGATCCAGAAACCCAATCGATCCTAAATTTTAATGGCGAATAGGAGAGTACAGGTACAACATGTCCTCCGAGTCTCAAGCTGATCGGAGATCTCTAAGATTGAAATTCGATCAAGAGATAGGTTCTGTCCAGCATCGTTTTAGCTTGCCTAAACGGAAGAAGATCGGCAATAACTTATGATCCAGAAGCCCGATTGACCCCAAATTTTTATGAAGAACAGGGGAGTACAGGTAAAATATGTTCTCCAATTTTCAAGCCGATCGGAAATCTCTAAGGTCAAAATTCGATCAGAAGGGAGGCTCTATCCAGAAGACGTTTCAACTTGTGTCACGGGAGATCGATGATAACTTCTCATCCAGAAGTCCGATCGACCCCAAACTTTTTTTATGGCGAACAGTAGGCTCATGGTGAAGCAACTCTAATTCTCACCTTGATCTAAAGTCAAGATGATCTCCAGAAGACCCATGCAATCAAGTTCTGTCTCGCTGAATTTCAGCTTGATGTATGAATATTGCATTGAAGATAGTTTTCGATCCGACAGCCCGATTGATCTCAAATTTTGATAATCAATCGAAGATCTATCCAGAAACTATTCCTTCAAGTTTCAAGCAGATCAGATGATCAAAAAGCTTCCATCCAGTTGGTTGAAGAGATGCTAGTGCAGTCCAATAATGTCAGAAGTCAAAACAATCAAAACCATTGTTGAACGTTCCGATGTGCTGCCTATCATGCAATATGTGTTTCCTGAAGCTAAGGAAGTCAAGATGCTATCATAAGTCATTCCATCCACTTTTCCATATCGTTGGGTACTGATGAGGCGAAGACGACATGCTTTTTGTCCGTAACTGACGAAGCCGGACATCATTCATGCCGGGTACTGATGAGGCGAAGGCATCTACTTGTTCGCGACCGACGAGGCCGAACAACCCCCTGGCCGGGCACCGACGAGGCGAAAGCCATATTTTGTGATAGTACCATAGACTGACGAGGCTATGGATTCGCATATTTGCATGCATGGACATACGCATTGCATTCATTTATCAAGGGCGAAAGTTATTTTGAAGTTTGAAGAAGACGACCATCGGCACAGCTTAATCAGAGGTTTTCTGTGGACTCGTTCTGCAGATGTAATTAACCAGGAGCTTTCCAAAAGACCTGAGAAATCATGAACCATGCAATCCCCTGAAGTCAAGATGTATGTACTTTCCTTGGCGCAATGAGAACATGTAAATCCCAAAGGGACTTGTAATTTTATAATTCTTTTCAGAATTAATAAAATACAGTGCTTCCTTTAAAGATTGTGTATTCTCTATTCTCTTATGTGTATACTGGCACGCCCGCACCACGAAAAATAGGGCTAATTTCCCGGAAGAGAGATCTTCTCGGCAAAACAATTCAACCAGACCAATTCAATTCGACTAGAGCCAAGTCTGATTCAAATCCGACCAGGTTCTGGCTCGACTAGACCTAATCCAAGTCTGATCTCAACCAGACCCAGTCTGAATCTAATTTCTACCAGGCCAGTTTTTGAGTTTGAGCTCAAATCCAACTAGACCAATTCAATTCAACCTTGATCAGGTCTAGATTATTTTTTTAACAACTCATACATATGTGTATTTTTTATTTTAGTCCTTTTGGTTAACTGTGACTTCACATGACGAATTTTATTACAAAATTTCATCAAATAGTATGGTCGGGTTGTTTGCACATCAAACACTTCTAAGCTCTATTGCTCTCCTTCTATAATTCGTCCATGTCATTATGAAAGCAACATCTTCCAACAACTAGGTCCCTTTCACCTAAGAGTGAAATTTGGGATCTATCTGATCTCATCAGGTGGGATTACTTTGTAGTCACCAACCTACATGAAGATCCTTCAAGTGCTACTCCAAATTTTTGAAGGTTATAGAGTCTAAAATATTCGGACAAGTGTGGTGCTGGACTTATACCAAACACCATACATGCAAGCAAGAATATGCGAATAGGGCTTGTGCAATAGTTTTAGTTTGTTGCATGTGTAATTTATGTTTTCGTTCATTGTAGATGCAAAGCAATAAAAAATATTATATTTTTGCATTCTCCGATTGGATTTACTTTTTACGTTGTGATGATATATATTCTAAATGTGTGATGGATGTGTACCGCTCATTAGTATAAATAATATTAGACTATTCAATTGGATATGGATTAATGAATTTGAGCAATTTTTAGTCGGATATAGTTTGTATTGATCTGACAGGATAAATTTAAAATATTAATTGGATACCATTGATATAATGCCATGTTCTGTTCACAGCAAAAATCATGCAGATGAGGTGTTCAATAATACAGTTTGCAATGCTCCCTTAATTTGGAGTTTAATTCCACACACACAGACTGACTGACAGCCTACATGAAAGGAAAATCTTGCAGGTTCATCGTCTCCAGTCATAATTAATTAATTAATTAGGCAGCTGGATAGCTTGCGTAATGGTCAGCGAAAGCCTTGTCGTTACCAGGCCGAGAAAATACAATCTGCACACCACACCATACCGGGTCAGCATTGCCTCCATAGCTTGAAACAAACAATTAAGCAAGCATTTTGACAGAGCTAGGATTCATGAATGGTTTATTATAGATAGAGATCGAGATAGAGATATACCTGGTAATTTCCAAGTGTACGTGACTTGAATCCAGCTGCACAGTATAGGAAATAGTACTCCCATACTCGGATAAACTTCTCATCAAAACCCAGGCCCAGAATTTCACTGAAAAATAGACTTAGCTACCGTCACTTTCAGTTAATATAAACATGCAAGAACAGTGACGGCCAGGCCGGTATTATTAGTTACTTACTCTTTCTTCCTCATACAGTTGTCCCTCCAGCATAGCAGCGTCGGGTAGTAATGGTAGCCAATATTCTCAAGGTGCTCTATGCTACATTAATATAGAGAAATTAAAGCCAAACATGCACTCTGAAGAATATGCATGCATAATAGTTGTAGTACGAATACCAGAGCCTAGAAGCCGCGCACATGGCCGATGTTATCCTGCTCAAAGAAGGAAGACAACCCCCCGGAAAGATGTATTCTTTTATGAAGTCAGAGCTTCTCCTGTATTCATCATACCGTTCCTCTGGAATAGAGATGAACTGCATGGCATAAGAGTGCATTAAATCAAAATATCTATGAGAAAGCGTGCTTTTTTTCTCTCTACAAGTGAATAAAGAAACCTGAAGGACAAATAGGCCGTCTTGAGCCAAAAGAGATTCACAGCAGCCAAAAAATTCTTCCATGTATTCATGGCCCACTCCTTCAACCATCTCACTAAACAAAAGGACAACAATTTCAGTACGTTGAAAGCTCTGCATATAGGATATATAGTGTGTGGTTTAATTATTTGATGATCGATCAGTACCATGATATGATTCTGTCATATTTGCGAGAAGTTGGTACTTGACGGTAGTCACACAGAAGGAAAGTTATGTCGTCCTGACAACAGTAGACAAGAGTTGCAAGCAACAGATCAACATGAATCATTTGAACAATCAATTAATTGTTTTCTATCTTCAATTTCTGAAGATCATCCATAAAAGTAGATAGACTGACTGACTGACCTCTAAACCAGCTTCTTTCACTTTTCTTTGGGAGTATTTAAGCTGCTCCTCAGACAATGTAATTCCTGTGTATTTGCAGCCAGTTTGCTTCACTAATTCTATTGCTAAACAACCCCAACCACAACCAATCTCAAGAACTTGATGATTCCGCTCGACTTTAGCCTTCAATTTTGGCAAAAAGGTATATAAAATCTTAGACGGATAGGGATAAAAAAGGCACCTAGAGCTGCATGTCAAGATAGTAAAGTTTCCCTTGCCTTGTCAATTAGAAGCTTGACTTTGCGTAGTTGTGCAGTTTTTAAGCTCTCATCCTCCATCTACCAAAGATCAGATGATGAACTAAAATTAGACACATATACCGCTGGAACAGTTCACAATGCCCTGGAGTACCAAATTCATGATACAACCTTGAAAACCGCACAAGAATAAGTCATTGATGGATCCAGAAAAAGGGAGAAAAAATCATTACTCTGCACAGAAAAAAAAATTACTCCATCATGTTGGATCATTAGATGATTCTGATGTCAAATGCCATGGCTGATTCAAAGCGTATGCAGCAAAGAACATGCTAATGGGGGGCCAGATAGTTCGTTGGGACAAAAAAAAAAACACTGACCAGATCATAGTGCTGAGAGATATTTCGACGAGCTTGCGTTACAGTATTTTTCCTTGAGATGTGTCGGAGAAAATATTTAGCAGACGCAACTCCGGCTGTTACAAGTGACGGTGTCCACCAACCCCTGCCCAACCATATACAAAATACAAGATCAGTCAGTTGCTGTATATATTGTCCTACTCAAAATTAATTCATTCAGTGGAGAAACCTTTTACTGCTGATGCTGATAGAATTCTTCTGCGCATCTCTATTAGCAATAAGAATCTGTAACGAAATGATTAATGGATCTAATCAGAAAATAAACGATAAAACCAATAAGAAAAAAAATCCCCAATTCACTTGTATATTTTTTTTTTACCAAGAAAAGATTCAGAAGGCCTTCTTGCTTATCAACAAAAGAAAAGTAGCCGTTAATATATGCATCTGCCAAACCAAGGTCAGCTTCTGTTGCAACCTGCAAAACAAAAATGCAGGTAACAAGGCATTTCATGATCATGTAAAATGTAGGTAAATCGACAAGAATAATTAAATCATGTGATATTTTCTAGACAGAATGAACCTTCCAATAGAACAGGGGGTCATGCACTCGCAAAACGGATTTTATATGGCATTTTTTGTACGCTTCACCAAAACTGAACATAGTGCCTCCTTCTTCAAGAATACTGCAAAACAAATTGATGACCACAACTTATGTGGTATGACATGATTTCTTGGATTTAATCTTCTAGAGATAGATATGTATAGAATTACTCTAGTTGTGATACAGCATTAATTGCTAGAATTCAAGGGTAATTCTTAACCAACATCATTTGGAGCATAACAATAGCCTCCATTATCCAGACAATAAGGAACACACTTATTCTTTACTGTTTTTACTACTACTACTACTACTACTTTTCTTTAGGGTACTACAATTGGGGTGAATTGAAGCATCAATGACAAGATTCTTTAGCTACAAATACAAGAATGGTCATGGATTAGACAAGAAGTTGATTCGAATATCGAAGCCGAGTAATTGAACTCACGTCAAGTTACCCATGGATATGTATTGATCTAGAAATCTAGCTCACACTTATTCTTTACTGTTTTTACTACTACTACTACTACTACTACTACTACTACTACTTTTCTTTAGGGTACTACAATTGGGGTGAATTGAAGCATCAATGACAAGATTCTTTAGCCACAAATACAAGAATGGTCATGGATTAGACAAGAAGTTGATTCGAATATCGAAGCCGAGTAATTGAACTCACGTCAAGTTACCCATGGATATGTATTGATCTAGAAATCTAGCTACCATAAGACGTGCTCCCGCTTCTGTCCATGATGGCACCATCTGTTTTGGGTTCACCAAAAGGGAACATTTCTTTCCAAGCACACCCAGAGCTGCAGCTTTCCCAGCCTGCATCACAGAATCAAAGATATATGTAATTTTTAAAATGTTTACAGGGTTCAAACTATATATATTTTAACATTATATGTTTATCAAATATATACAGGGTTGAACTGTATATGAATGACAGACTATGAGAATACCTACCTTCAGTCCATCCTCATGGAAACCATAACCTGTGAAGATAATAGCATAGATAGTTCAGACATAAACTTCGAATTTTTTGTACGGATATACCATAAAAAAATAAAATTGCAGAAATAATCCGGACCTTTTATCAATTGCAAAAATAACTCTCAGTCGCGACCTCGCACTTGCGACAGAGCTTCAGTTGTGATCCCAGATCGCGACTGAAGACATGGCGGCGCCCACAAGCGCCGCTGGCTCGCCCGCATGTCACGTCGCCCTTCAGTCGTGATCCCGGATCGCGACTAAAACCTGCACCCTTCAGTCGCAATCTGGGCTAGCGACTGAAGGCCGCAACTCATTCTATTTAAAGCTTGTCCTTTTTAGAAACGTCGCTGTCATTCTCATTTTACTGAATTTCCAAAAAAAAAATTTACAGAGAGAAGGGAAGAGAGGAGGAGGGAAAAGGAGAAGAAGGAAAAGTTCGTCGATATACATGTTTCGATTTTCGACAGTGAGGTACATATTCCTTCACATGTAGATAACATTTCGATTTATGTATTTATTTTATTTTAGGGTTAATGAAAATTAGAAATTTAATTTTTGTATCACCCTAGGATTTATGATAGATAAAAACTTACTTTTCCGCTTCACTCTAGGATTTAGGACAGATAAAAACTTACTTTTCCGTAGCAAAGGTAGTTGGCAAAATCTGGAGCTCTTGATTAGATCTGAGGTAGAGAGAAAAGAGTAATTAGGGTATTTAGAATATGGGTTTTGAGGTTAAAAATCTGAAATCTAGGATGAGATTTTGAGATTCTTGAAGAAGGAGATTTTGCATTGAATAGTGTTTGGGAGATATCCCCTGAAGCAGATCAAGATTTGGAGTTGATTTGAGGTTTTTAGCCTTTCCTGGCTTTTAGAAAATCTGAAAAGGACTAATCTGCAATACTTGAGGACTGATTTGTGAAAATGACCGTAATGATGGAATTCTGGTGCCAACTTTTTGGATTAAGGTATTGCCATATGCTAGATCATAATCTAAAGATAATTTGGTATCGACTAGAGCAAGATTTGATTAGATCGGTTTTCTGAATTTTAGAGTACTTAGGGTAATTAGGATATTAAATAATTTCGTTTTCGAAAACAGACTGAGACTGATAATTCTGGGAGTTAGAGATCGAATTTGATCTGGCTTCTGAAGGCTTTTGTACTCAAAGTAATTAGTACACCATATCTGGATGGTCTCCTAAAAACTTACTTTTCCGCTTCACCTAGGATTTAGGAGAAATAAAAACTTACTTTTCCGTCTCACCCTAGGATTTAGGAAAGATAAAAACTAAAATTTCTGCTTCACCTAGAATGTTTATTTAGGCGACCCTCATATTTCCTGGTTCATAGTAGGGTTTAGAATAATTTTAGGTTTATTGTAGGATTTTCACAGAATCATAACAAATTAATCTTTTAACCTAATACGGAAATTTAATTGAATAGGCTATGGAGCAACCGAGTATGGTATCCGTTTATTACAGAGCTGGTATAATCCGTAATGAAGTCAATGGTGATGATTTAAGTGCGTGTACCCATGTTTATGGTCAAATGGCACAGGCACAATCAATGTCTTTCAGTGACTTGGAGATGTGGTTAGTCGAGGTCTTACAACTCAACCCTGCGACGGATAGTGTCAGAGTTGAAGGCCGGGTACCAGAGGGAAATAAATGGGTGCTGAAGAGACTTAGAGGGGACAAACCTTGGGGTTCGTTTGTACGATTTATAACAAATCCAGCCTGTAGTGGCGGAGTCTTTGTTCTTTACGTTGAAATTTTGAGTGTTCAAAGTTCAGCAGGTAGTAATTTTGCACGAAGAGCACGGAGCACCGGTAATGTCTGTAATGAAGGTGCCGATGCCAGTGTCAATGCCAGTGCCAATGCTTTTGTCAATCACAGTGTCCATGGCAGTGCCGATGTCGGTGCCAATCATGCAGATGCAGCTGATGAATTCCCAGAGTTGGAGGAGAATTTTAACGAGGAGGACTACACTGATCCGTCAGATACGTACGAATCTCTCGAAGAACCCGCAGAAACGCAGGATCCTATAAATGAATGGACTGATCCATCATCCTTGGTTTCGGCTGTGGTTCCTGAAGATCTAAATTCGCGATGGTCTTACAACGAAACAATCGTCCAGCTCGGGCAGTTGTTTCGAAGCAAGAAAGATGCGAAAAAAGCCATCACAATGTGGGCCATTTCGCTGAATAGGCCATTCCGGGTGGATAAATCAACTCCGAGCCTGTGGACTGTGAGATGCTTAGTCGCTGACTGCTCGTGGTTCATCCGTGTCACCCGGCCAAAAGATGAGCCTTTCTTTCATGTGACCAGAGTATGTGATCACAGATGTCTGGCGGAGTACATGTTGCTGCAGCACAGAAATATCACCTCCGGGTTTGTTGCCAGTTTGATACTCCCAGTACTGAAAGAAAATACGGTAATGGCACCAAAAGTGATTGTTGCACATGTCGTGGAGAAGTACGGGTACAAAATCAACTACGCGAAGGCATGGAGGGCTAAACAAAGAGCGCTGGAGGAGCTATTTGGTACATATGTTGAGGCATACAACCTCGTATGGCGGCTCCTTCGGTGCATATGCGAAGCCAATCCGGGCACAATCACCGAGGTTGTTGATACACCGGCAGTCGGTTCAGATGGTTCTGTAATACCTGGATGCATGGTACTGCGAAGATTTTTCTGGGCATTCCAGCAGTGCGTTGCATCTTTCAGGTACATGAGACCCGTGCTTTGCATTGACATGACGTTCTTGACTGGTAAATTCCAGGGTACCCTACTGACTGCCGTGGCAACTGATGCCAATGACTAGCTTCTCCCCATAGCGTACGCCGTGGTCGAGGGGGAGAACTACAGCAGTTGGTTTTGGTTCTTTGGCAAGCTGAAGAATGAGGTGGTCAAAGATCAAGCGCGTGTGTGCTTGATCCATGATCAAAACAGAGGAATTTTGAGTGCGATAGAGTACATGCAAGCTGGAACAGACCCTTCTATGACCTGGGATAACATTCTGAGTCGTTGGTGCTCTTGGCATCTTGCCGCAAATTTTCATACCCGTTTCAAGAATAAGCGCATGATGCAGGTGTTCAAAGTCCTTGCCAAGAAGAACCAAGAGTCGAAGTTCTCGGATATATGGAAGTCGTTGGAAGAGAGTACGTTGAAGGAATGCCACGAGGCAAGTGAGCCTGAAGATGGTGATGCTACTGGCGAGGGGAGTAGCAGGAGGACTTTAAGTTTCAATCAGTGGATTCAGTCCAAATCCAAGGAGAAGTGGTCATTGCTACATGACACTGTCGGGGCACGGTACGGACTCATGACGACAAATCTTGCCGATGTGTACAACTTCGTCCTGAAAAGTGTGCGATGCTTACCCCTCACTGCCTTGTTTGAGATAACATTCTACTGCACAATAGAATACTACGACAGTCGGAGTTTAGCGGCAACAGTACTTTTGCACGATCCTGCTGTACACTGGTCTAGAAAGATTCATGATTACCTTTAGTTTCGGACGAGGAAGGCCTTGACACACGATGTCATAGTGCTGAGTCGTTTGAATGGAAACTATGAGGTTCGGTTTAGGCAGAGATTTGTTCATGGCACATTGAGAGCAGGCCGGGTCCACGAATGTACGGTTGTAAACGAAAAGGCTGAGTGTACTTGCAACAAGCCTCAGCTGCTACACCTTCCTTGCTCCCATGTTATCGCTGCATGCGCAGTTCATGGAATCAATGCGACACAGTACATATCGGAATATTATACTCTGCAGTACTTGTCAAAAACGTAGGATGGTGTCTTCCACGGGTTTGCGGCGAGAGGAAACTATCGAGAGATTTCGCCAGAAAATGCTGTCACGTGGATCCCAGACAAGAGGCTCCTTGTGGGCCATGCTGGCCGACGTCGAGTCAAGCAGATACGCAACGACATGGATGCGGCGGAGCGTGGACATGCCCTTTGTAGATGCACCATGTGCAGGCAACCTGGGCACACAAGAAATCGATGCCCACAGGTGGCTGGCACGTCGACGAACTGAAGCAACGAACGTCTATCTGTATAATTTATTTTCAAATTTTTTATACTACTGTAATGTGATGTTGTGAATTTCACTAACTGCATCTATAATATGTATTAACTGTGATGTTGTGAATTTCGTTAACTGTGTCTATAATATCTGTGGCCGTATTTGATGTTGTAAATTTCGTTAACTGCGTCTGTAATATCCTTAATTGTGTGATGTTCAAATACGCAATAAATGCAGGTATGGCGGACGACTAGCAGCTCCCCGAGTTGATTGATCAGCACCACCATCAGCGTCACCGTGCTTGGCGCATTCTGCAGGGCATCGTTCTGCCCGCTCTATACATGAGGACACCATGGGAGATGTGGCCCTTGGATGACTGGTTTGTGCCTCATTTTCTTGAGGCCGGACTGCTGCCGTTCGCCCGCATGGTGGATCGGGCCCGCCTATTCCCATTCGATCGAGCCCTTATCAGCGCGCTTGTCTATCAATGGAGGCCTGAGACGTACACCTTCCACTTCAGCTTCGGCAAGCTCACAATCACGATGGAGGATGTCGCCATGCTTCTCGGCCTGCCTATTCGTGGGGACATATATGTCCCCGACGCTACCAATAGAGCTGCATAGCGTCTGGATTTCCTGCAGCGCTTTGAGGGTGTTGGGCCAGCAGGCAGCTTTCCACAGACTGCGGGAATTCCCCAGACCTACCTACGCGCGGTCCACGACGCTGCATTCCGTGTGGCCGCTCCAGAGGAGGTCTTCAGGCGCCACCTTGAGGAGTACTTTCTGTACCTATTTGGGTGGCTGCTGTTCCCCAGCACGCACGGAGACATCTGCAAGCGGCAGTTCGTTCAGCTCGCTCGACTCATTGCGAACTCCGAGCTGGGACACGTGCCACATATTAGTTTCGGCTCCTCTGTACTCTGTCACACCTACAGGGGTCTGTGTGACGCTACGAGCAGGGACCAGGTGAACTCTCTATTCGCCGGGTGCACCATACTCGTGTAGCTGTGGTCATACGAGCATTTCCCTGTCGGCCGACCGCTGGTGCCGCGAGTTCAGTTCGCGATGGGTCATCATATGAGGGACGGCCCTGCGATGGGATGGAGGTGGGCCAGGCTGAGTTTGAGATGGGCCACAGATCAGGCGCATCTTTGCTACCCTTCATACGCTACGAGCTTTGATCTGCTGCTGGATGACAGCGTGATTTGGCATTCATGGACACAGCAGTACATCGAGACGCTCGCCCCAGCAGAACTTTCTTCGCTGTGTACGCAAGATGCTGCTTACTGGGGCACCCAAGTTCTGCTCGTTTTCTCTCATATGGTTGAGGGCTACTCGCCTGAGCGAGTCATGCGGCAATTTGGGCTGCCGCAGTTTGGGCTGCGCCAACATGTTCCCGTCTTGCCTCCCCGACAGATCCCACACTATATTCATGAGTACGTTCATCTTACTCATATATTACTTTCGTGCGTCTCCGTTGTACTTTATTTATGTGACTAATTTATTTTATCCGCAGACAATCAAGGAAGGGGAATTGTAGGGACGACTTCATCATTCGCCAGCGCCCCTACGTGGAGGAGTGGATGGCTCGGGCTCACACACAGACGGCCATGGAGGATAGTCGTTACAGCCACGCCATCCATTTCTCTTACCTCGTGTGGTACCGATCTCGCACATTCTACAGATTGGCGGGCGGTCCACCACCGGCGCCTGAAGAGCCTGTCCCTCCTACCACCATCGACGAGGGCTACGACCAAAACCTTCCACACCGAATTCACTCTTGCGTAAGTTCTATAACTCTCTGCAACCTTACTTTCACATGGATTGTCATTTCATAAATGCATTAATTTGTGCACGCAGCTCGACACTCTCGGCACCGTCTCTGCTGGTGCACGTGACATGATGATCAGGATTCGCGACAGTGGGCCAGTGCCCAGCGACGAGGTGTACGCGCAATTTGCAAAGACCGAGCGGCGCGTCGACGAGATTTTTGTCACTTTCAGAGTGCTTCTGCCACCGCACTTGACCGTGATACCTCCACCATCACCGACGGCGCCCGGTCCTTCTACATCACATGTGCCACCGGTCGACCGCCTGTCGTCATCAAGCCCACCACCCCCCCCCCCCAGCTGCGTCCCGTGCCGTCCGGTAGCTCTACAAACGAAGAGCTCGATATCGCTGCGCATGTGGTCCGCCTAGACTATGCGCGCTCAGGACTTGGCGGCGGACGAGGGGCAGGGTGTGACGCAGCACGACATCCTGGCGCAGTTGCAACCTCCTGTATGGCACCAGGAACATCCTACGCAGCCATCATAGCTTCACGATGCTCCACCACCTACGCAGCTAACACAGCCGCCGCAGGCTATGCCATTTGTGCAGGCACCACCGGCGAGGAGACGGCGTGTTAGGGATCGTCAGCCCCCTTCTCGCTACACGCCGTCGGAGTACCAGGGTCGGCCGAAGATGGGGAGAGGGCAGTAGTTTTTTATAAGGCTTCCACCATTTTGGACATTTTGTTGACTTTCTGTCTGTTCAACTTTTTTTATGGTTCGTCATTTCATATATTACACGTTTCAGTTTTTGTACTATTAGTCTCGACTATTCCACTTTTCAGCTTTCCAACACGGAAGTCCAACCACCGATTAAATGCTTACGAGACGAGGTTGAAACTGAAACCTTACCTCATCATTTTATAACGCACAATATATAAACGAACCAAAATGCAATCACTACTGGTCGGACCCTAGCTGTGGCCTTCAATCGTGCACCAAAACCCACTCAAGCCCTACCAAAATGCGTCCAAACCTCACGCGAACTCTAGCAGTCGGATCCAAATGCACCAAAAGTCCTCCAAACCCTAGCACTGGGCCTTCAGTCGCGAGCCTGGATCCCGACTGAATGGTGCAGGTTTCACTCACGATCCGGGCTCGCGACTGAAGGGCGACGCGGCATGCGGGCGAGCCAGCGGGTCTTGTGGGCGCCGCCACGTCTTCAGTCGCGATCCGGGACTCGCGACTGAAGCTCAGTCGCGAGCGCGCGGTCGTGACTGAGAGTCATTTTTGCAATTGATAAAAGGTCCGGATTATTTCTGCAATTTTGTTTTTTTTATGGTATATCCGTACAAAAAATTCCATAAACTTCTTATAGGCTGACCAGTCAGACCAATGTGATAAATTATTTAAGGAAACTGACCTTGATATGCCCCACAGAACCATATTCCTCTCTTCCCCTGGATCTGATCAAGCTGAAGAGAAGCCTTTGCAGCAGCCACGGATGGAACGGGATGGCTGGTGTACCATTTAAGCAAGACATGATCCGGGACACCAGGAGGATTTAGCGTCACCAGAAAAGGTTTGGTAGATTCAATGTTCTAAAAAAAATTAAAAAGAGTATGGTTTATAATGATAAAAATGTTGACCCATGCATAAGAAAATGAGCAGTACATAATTAACAACTCTATTGACTGCGTTACCTGAAGAAGATTTAGCCAGTAGGTGACACACACCCCACTGCTTGTTGTTCCAAGGAAGTTCCAGGAACTCCATGCTGACAAATTTCGCGGCATCATGCTTTTGTCACAATGCAGGTATATATCACTGCACATTCGCCAAATACAAATTTAGAACTGATGGACAAGATTTGAGCAAAATATATATCTATGTGAGGCGAGAATTACCTGTAGACATATTGAAAAGCACCTAGTATTCTCAATTCTTCATGTGTTGCTTCAGTTCCTAGTATTTTCAGAGCATCGGGTGCATGTACACCAAATATGCATCTGTCCTGGATTTCCTCTGAACCGTCGGTAGTTAAGATTTTGCAAACTGCAAAGAATATTACTTTCACATTTAGACAAGTACATAAAGACTTGTATCTGTTTCACACCACCTAGCTAGTTTGTTATTGAAAACCTGAATGTAAGTAGGTACTCCGCGAGCAAGTAAGAGTATCCCTTAAATTAAAAGAAAAGGAGAAAGATTTGCGAGGGGGAGAGATAGTAAGTCTACCTCCATGAAAACTTGAAACAGATTTGACTTCACAGCTGGTTTTAATTTGGCAACCCATGCTCTCCAATTCTTTTCTCACCTGCTAGTACGTACTACTTGTGTTGATATATACATATATATGGTAACTATATAAAAAGTTGTAACGCAAACAACAGAATGTATGCATGCATTCTTAATTCTTATGTTGTGTACCTTGTTTACATAGGAATGTGAACGTCCCTTGACAGTAAGCCACTGTGGGCGACCAAACAGCTGAAATTAAATTAATCAGACAAGACTCTTCTTCTACAGAATGAGATGGCTGGCCCCAATAATATTACTAACAACATAATGAGAAATTAATTAATGGGAAAAAAGAGGGCGCAGCTGACCTGAAGAAGGTGATGGTTACGGCAAAAGGAAAGCACGAAGTAAGCAGAGAAGCCCAAAACACCTTCAGAAGGACAGGACCATATACAGGCACAGATTGGAATCTGCATTTATATGATTCTATTTCCTCATGGACAAGTCTTCGTAATTCATATATAATAATAGTAAATAGTAATAATGAGGGGGGATATATATGGAGCTTAATTACAAGATAAGCCTTCTGAAACAGTTGGGAATATCCATGGGACTGAATGAATTGTCCCAATGTCTCATTGCGGTCCAAATCCGGGTTGTTCTCGTGATCCTCTAGGTATCTTTTTGATATTAAGAGAGAGAAGCGTGCATGCATTGCAGCAGCAAAGAAGTTAACATGATTGTGATTTGTGAAGCACATAAATGCATGGAAGCAACAAATAGTTAAGTGACCGACTTGAGGACGTCTTGCTTGAACTTGAGAATCTCTCGGATCATGAACCAGAAGAGAGGGTTGAGTGCGTTGGTCCGCTGAGCGAAGAGGCCGGAGAGTCCATTGCGGCTGCCCCACTCGTAGCCTCCTTCACCTCTGGGGAGGCTGACGGAAAAGGACATGTCGGAAGTCTCCATCTCCACACCCAGCCCTTCCAACCATTCCATCATGTTTGGGTAAGTCACCTGCATGACACATCAATATCAGGCCCATTGGGCCGTTGGATGCATGGATCATAAGGTAGACAGCAAGAGATAAGCCGAGCGTGTGAGGTGCGTCCCGCCTCCACGTCACCCCGATTATAAGTCCTCCTCCTCTATGGACTCATCGCTTGGACTGCAATGGAGCAACCAGCAATCTACCTACCCAGTATCTATCTAAAAGAGGTCATCAATCTAGATAGCTCATACATTATGCTAACATATATACAGCTAGCCAGGAGGACAAACGTACTGTATAAGAAGATTCTTTCTTTCTTTCTTTCACAAAACTGGAGATGCATGCCTATTTTAGGAGGACAAACGTACCATATAAGAAGATTCTTTCTTTCTTTCTTTCACAAAACTGGAGATGCATGCCTATTTTACATACAGAACTTGCTGGCTGCTCTGCAAGCCAAGGTGCATGATGTGACTGTTCTATACTGTATGTACTGACCCTGTTGAAGACCATGAAGCCGAGGTCGAGGTCGAGGTCGAGGTCGTCGGCCTCATGGATGGAGACTGTCTTGGCATGGCCGCCGAGATAGTCCTCCTTCTCGTACAGCGTCACACGCGCGCCGTCCCTCGCCAACTCCAGAGCCGCCACAAGCCCGCTTATTCCGCCACCCACAACGCCCACCCTCATGATCATCTTCTACCTACTGTCTTCCTTCCTCCTCTACTCAGCTCAGTACTGTATATATAATGGATCGTCTACAGTACCCACGTGCTATCTGAGATAGTGACAATTCACTGCCAGATTAACATATGCATGCTTGTATGTAAATATGTGAGTTATATCGTAACCCACGTGCTATCCTAATCACTCACTCATCTTTACAAAGTATGTAAGTTTTAGTCTTATCTGCAAATTCTAAGTTAGAAAAATATATGTTGCTTGTATGCCGATCTAACAAACCAGTTGATTTGGTCTTGCATGGCAGGTCGGAGCACCATTTGAATGTTGACAAACTCATTTGCAAGCTCCACTATTAAGTCACAAAGTAATTGCCTGAGTCACTTGTTCTGTTATTTGTTGCCTGGAATAGATTTGGGCTATATATATATATACACACACGGATACCTTTACAGGTCGATCGAACGTGTGAACACAAGAAAGACAGTAGAGTTGGCCAAAATTAGTTTGTTTCCTTGTTAGTTGGTAATTAAGATTGTATTTTTAGTATGTTTAGGGATATTTGTTAGGGGATATATATATATGAAGAGATGTAATTCAGAGGAGAACAAGAAATAAAGAAAAAGTATTCTCTCCTCTCTTTTGACCAATATGGTACAGGTCGTGAGTCAGCGCACAGCTAGTCGAAGACCAGGCGGGCCGTACGAACAACCTACATCTTCTCCTACCTATATCTATTACCTGAGATCCACTGTAGCACGCAACAATTTGGTACGTATCAGATTCCATGGCCACTGATCCTTCCCCCACCACCACGCTCAACGATTTGAAGCACCTACTGCAGACTGTATTGCAGCACCAAGAAGATCATGATCACCACCTGCAAGTAATGGAGTCACGTTCCACCGAGCCACAGGTGGATTTTTCCACAGAGGGTGATTCATCGCGCAACCCTAAGGCGCAGATGGGAGGCCCCACGAGTGCTGCGGAACCTCCAAGATATATCGATCCTCGCAATCCACCTCGTTTTCATCAGGTCAATTTCCCCACTTTCTCCGGCACCAATGATCCGCTGGAGTGGATTTCCCGTTGCAACTAGTATTTTCGCTTGGATCGGACGCTGACTGAAGACCAAGTTTGGCTTACTACAAACCAAATGACGGGGGTTGCTTAACAATGGTATCTCAAATTCAAGCCAACAGAAGGCATCTGCATGTGGGCGTGATTTAAGCAGGCTTGTCAACTTCGCTTTGAGCCACTGTTCCACACAAATTCGGTCATTGAGCTCTCGATGCTGAAACAAACAGAGGCTATTCAAGACTATATCAATGAATTATATCGGCTTTTGTATCGAGCTGACAACCTCACCCCATATCATGAGATTGGTTTGTTTTTGGGTGACCTTGTAGAGTTGCTATGTGAGGATGTCCAAATGCAGTGACCAGCCACTCTGGATACCGTGGTCAGTTTGGCTCGCGCAGCCGAAAGATATTATCGCATCCTCTAGTAGTCGGGAGCACTTAGTCAACCACCTCCACTTGGGTCGACATTCGACCACGCAGTCTCTAGCTAGGACGATCGCACAGAGTGCACTGTTGCTACCTAGTCCGCCACATCCTTTGCCTCTTCCTCCAGCCGAGCCAGCTCGTCCCACGCCTCCATTGAGCTCGTTAGCTGGTCGTTTTAGGCGGCTCAGGCCCCAGAAGATGACCGAAAGGCAGGAAAAAGGCCTCTGTTTTAATTGTGATGAACTTTACACTAGTCGTTCACACCATTGTAAGCGTTTGTTTTGGTTGGAAGTCATGGAAGAAGAGGAAGTACTCAAGGAAGATGTCGTTGTGGATTCGAAGCAACAGATCTCCTTGCATGCCCTCACGGGCATTGGCATGGAAGAGACCTTAAGGCTTTCTGTCTGCATTGGCTCCTCAGTCTTTATCGTCTTGGTCGATTCAGGTCCCACTCATAATTTTATCGGCATCGCACCAGCACGGACAGCTGGTCTTTCTCTCCTTCCACAGCCAGGTGCTCGTGTTCAGGTAGCAAATGACGACAAGGTTCCTACTGCTGGTTTCTGCCCTGCAGTCAATGTGGCTATTAGCAGCGAACCTTTTTGTTTACAACGTGATTGCATTGATTTGGCCAAGCTTGAAATAGTTCTTGGTGTCCAATGGCTTCAATCGCTGAGCAATATCATGTTCAACTTTGTCAATCTCACTATGTCCATCGAGCGTGCGGGTTGCCGCATCATCTGGGAAGGACTCTCGGTTTTAGCTCGACCAATAATGGGATCCTTCGCTACTGCTGTGTCAGATCTGATGAGGGCGCTTCTATCTAAATTCAAGTATTTATTTATGCCACCTCAGAGTCTTCCTCCTCCATGTCGATTGGATCACCAAATTCACCTTTTACCCGATGCTGCTCCCTTGGCGGTCCACCCTTATAGATATCCGCATATCTAAAAAGATGAAATCGAGTGGCAATATGCTATCTTGCTGCAACAAGGCATCATTCGACCAAGTTCATCACCTTATAGCTCCCCTATTCTTTTGGTCAAAAAAACAGGATAGATCTTGGTGAATGTGTGTGGATTACCATGCCCTAAATAGCATGGCAATCAAAAACAAATTCCCTATTTCTACGGTGGAGGAACTTCTTGACGAGCTCGCTGACGCACATTTTTTCTCGAAGCTTGACCTCTGTTCGGGATATCATCAAGTTCGCATGCATGACGCCGATATTCTTAAGACTGCTTTTCGAACACATCACGGGCATTTTGAATTTCTCGTCATGCCATTTGTCCTGACCAATGCACCGGCAACCTTTCAAGCTCTCATGATGGATGTGTTGCAGCTTTGTCTCCGGAAGTTTGTCATCGTTTTCTTCGATGATATCTTGATTTATAGTTCATCATGGGCTGAACATCTATGCCATCTTTGGGAAGTTCTTCTTCTTCTTCGGCAACATCGATTTTTCCTCAAGGAATCCAAATGCTCTTTTGGCGATTCCTTCATTGCTTATCTCGGGCACATTATTTCTGCTGGAGGAGTGTCTATGGATCCATTGAAGGTGCACGTAATCCACGATTGGCCCCTCCCATGTTCCATCTGGGCTTTACGTGGGTTCTTAGGCCTTGTCGGCTATTACCGGCGCTTTATACAAGATTTTGAGTGCATCGCGACTCCCTAGACACAACTTTTAAAGAATGATGATTTCCATTGGATGCCTACTGCAACATAGGCTTTTAATTCTTTAAAGTCTACCCTACAAGCTGCTCCTTCCCTTCAAATTGCGGATTTTTTGCGACCCTTTACTGTCGAATGTGATGCTTCAGGTTCGGGTATTGGAGTGGTCCTTCATCAAGGGGATCGACCTCTGGCTTTCTTTAGTATAACAATCCCAGCCCATCATACCAAACTAGCACCTTACGAGTGTGAATTAATTGGCTTGGTCAAAGTGGTTCGTCATTGGCAACCATACTTATGGGGTTGTCGGTTTTTGGTTCGGACAGATCACTATAGTTTGAAACTTTTTGTTGGATCAACATCTTTCTACGGTGCCTCAACATCAATGGATCAGCAAATTGTTTGGGTATGATTTTTTGATCGAATTTCACCCTGGACGGATGAATACTGTTGCTGATGCTCTTTCCCGTCGAGATGAAGTTCTTGTTGCCAATATGTTGTCTGGTCCGCAATTTGACATCTACGATATTCTCCGTGGTGAAGTTCCACGGTTAGCCGCCTTTGACACTCTACAACAGCAACAACGGATGGATTCCTTGTTGGATCTAGGTCGATCTAGGTTTTGATGATTATATATGATTTGGATAAACCCTTGATGATTAATGTTGATTTGGATAAAGACAGCTGATGAGGGCATCCCAACGACCATTACTTCACCAACACCTTCGTCCTCTATTGCTCATGATGATGAACCTACTAGAATGTTTCAAGGACCTATAACTTGTTCACGTGCCAAGAAACTAACTGAAAATGTTGCATTATTTTTAACTAACCATAACTTAATTTCCAATGAGAATTGGATGCATGTTTTTAACTAACCATAACTTAATTTCCAATGAGAATTGGATGCTTCCTTGTGCAACTACGTTGTGCGTACTCAGATTTGAAGGCATCAATACATGGATTGCCCAGCGGGAGGAGAGGGAGGACGGGCACCAAAAAGAGATGATGCGGACATCGTTAGCACTTGAAGGCGACGTACATAACATTGGCCGAGTACTGTAGCTATATTAATCACGTGCTACAGTACCAGTGTGGAGTACGAAGCAAGGAAAAGGAAAGAAAAGGAAAGCTAGAAGGAGGAAAGCAATGATCTTAAAAATCGGGACAGAAAGCAATTGTTTTTGCATGCAACGGTTTCTTTCCAAAATTGAAGATTACTTTCTAAGTTTAGTATGAGAGATGTTTTAGAAAGTTTTTGGGGCGGTCATTGTTCACATGAACAGTAACACGCATTCCCCAACTCCTATATGTTCTACTCAAACTCTATTGTAATGTTTCAGACCACGTTATTCAGAAAAAGCTATTTGCTCTTGATTCTTGGGTTTATGCTACGCGCTGCCATCGAGAATAGGGAGTATTTTCTGAGTATTACCATCGTTGTTCTTGTGATTCCTCATGTCTTGTAGGAAGAAAGCACGTCTACTTCTGCGTGGTTGAGTAGACGAGGAACAAAGCGTGTTCTTGGGCGAATTGGCATAACGCAGGTTGCCGTATCGAGACAGTGGTTGGCGTTAGCATTCGTCAGGGATCATGGTTCCAAGTTATCCTGGATCCTACGTTGTGAAGATCGGGCCGTCCCTTATCAACAGTTTTGATGATTAAATGACAACTTGTATAAATCTTGGTTTAGCACAAATAAATTGAATTGTTATTTGTTGAACCCTAGAAGTCGATGACTCCCTGTTGTGGTTTAATATCAATGCATATGTTGAGGGGGAGCTCTGTGGTTGCATCAAGCTTGTGCTAATTGTAAATTGAAATGCCATGTGTTATATCCTGAAATTGATGACTCCTTTAGTGTGGTTTGATATCGATACATATGTTGAGGGAGAGCTTATCATATTAGTCATCTGTGCTGATTGCTATCATGACATGAGTAGTATAGATCGTTTGCATATTTCTTATCATATATGGATCTATATGATTGCGTAATTTCATCTCTTATCCTGTTGTGGTTTATCGAATATGGTTGTCATTCAGCACCGAAAAGAGAAATTATTGAGTTAACTCCTTTGTGGAATAATTTCTCTAGTGATTAATGACAACCTAAATATGAGATTAACGTTGTGCATTGAGTGTATGTGTTGTAGTCTCAAAGTATATTGCAAGATGAAAGCAAGCAAGGGCATATGGAAGTTGATGCCGATATGAGCCATCTTGAGCGAGGTCAAGCTTTGCGAGGACAAGCTTCGAGAAGTCAAGCTTCACGAGGTCGAGCTTCACCGAAGGTAAGATCCAAGATTAAGGATTGTTTTCGTAGGATTTTATCGGTCTTGATGTTTGGAGTTAGACCGGTTTGATAGGACTTCTTTTTACTAGTTTGACCGTACTATTAAGAGGGGTCAAAAACTAGTAGCTTGAGTCTATCTAGTGTGGGAGCTCAAATGCATTCATATCATCTTGCACTAGTACTTAATCGCCTCCTGCATTGCTAAGAAAATCTAAGTGTGGTTTGTGTTGCTTTAATGAAAATGTTTTGAAAACTAAACTTAGTCGTGGTCGCCAGCTAAAGCATTTTGTTTCATTTCTAGAGCTGGTCGTGGTCTTGTTTGCACATTCTGATCGTATCCATGTTTGGAGTTTGGTCGTGGTCGTGTTTCCCAGAGCTGTATCTTTGTTTGGAATTTGGTCGTGGTCGTAAGAGTTCAAATTGGTCGTATCAGCTTTTAGCTTGATTGCGTACGCTTGACCAAATTTACTCGACCGCCTGTTTTCGACCGAATATTCGACCTGTGGTTTAAGTTCCTAAATCATAGTGGCCGTGGTCATTGCTGAGTGTCAACAGGCTTATCTGCGAGAAAACAGACAATCTGCATGTGCAAATAACCCAGAACTGAATTTGGAGTAAAATTGATAAAGTCCTATTTTCGGTTTGCACCGGCCGGACATTGTCTATGATGGCCGGACATTGTCCGGCCTGTACAAAACTCTAGTGGCATTGCAAATCGTAAACAGAGACATATATATTTGTCCGGGGCTTTTGTCTGGGTAAGGTTGGACATTGTCTGTGATGGCCGGACATTGTTTAGCTTGTACAAATCTGGTGATTGTTGATTTGATTTGTAACCAGAGACATTTAAATCCATCAGGAGGCTTTTGTCTGGGATGGGCCGGACATTGTCCAGGAGTGGCCAAACATTGTCCGGCTTGTACAAATCATGTGAGCCTAAACTGAAACATGTAAACAGAGACAAATGCATCTGTCCAGGGCTTTTGTCCGAACAAAAGATCATTTGTCTGACTTTCACAAAAATAGCCCAACGGTAATTGACATGTTTGCAACGGTCTTATTTTGTTGTACTAGCCAGACAGTGTCCGACATGGCTGGACAATGTCCGACCTGTACAAAAATTCGTCAGGATGTTGCAAACGGCTAGTTTTCATTGATGGGCTACAAATATCTCGTGTTGGCTTTCATTTGAGGTTGCTCAAGAAGTGAAAAACACATTGTATAAGCTAGCCAAGTTCTTGCATTTGATCCATTAAATCTAGAGACTAGATTTGAGCCAAAATCTTTGAAAGATTTAGAAGAAAAGCTTTGTGAGAAGTTAAGAGTGTTTAGTGCACTTCAATCACCATTCGCAAGCTAGTGCTAGAGTGTTGGGCATTCATTTGCATCATTTGAGTTTCTAGCACTTGATTCGTTTAAGTGAAAGTGTCCAACTTATTACTCTTGGCATCACCATTGCCTAGATGGTGTTGGAGGAGAGTTGCGATCTCTCCAGGTGAAGTTTGTTGGAGAGGTCGACAAACAAGTGTGAAAGGTTTGGTGCTCGCCTATCCGGTGTGAAGAAGGAGCAACCCGGGTGGAGATATCCTTCGTGGATATAGAAGCGAGGCTCACGCGTGAGCGCTTCAACGAGGAGTAGGGGAGACCGGGCGAGTCTCCGAGACCTCGATAAAAATCATTGTGTCAATTGTTTCCTTCTTATTCATTTCACATTTACCTTGAAACAATTGTTTACATTACCCTAGTTACATGTTGTATTGTATATTCCATATTGATTAATTGCAAATAGATGTTTGATTGTTAATAAACCCTTTGCGAAATCTAGGTTTCATTGTTATCTTGCAAAAATTGTTTAGTTGAAAAGAATTTTTAAAAGCCTCCTATTCACCCCCTAGTCGGCATCTTTGATCCTACATTCCTTACCACCAGATTGGAGTTTGGTCTCTTTTTACAGCATAATTTGTTCCACCAACTTTAGAGGTTTTGCAACAAGTATTATTAGTCGCCCATACGATGGGTCATGAGGGATTTCAGAAAACCCTACATCAACTCCAAGCTTCCTTCTACATTTTGCATGCTCTTCATTTGGTTCTTGATTTTGTTCATAGCTGCCCTTAGTGTCAACGCAATAAAGTGGAGTATTTGCATCCTTCTGGATTATTACAGCCTCTACCGATTCCTGATATGATATGGTCAGAGATTGCCATGGATTTTATTGAGGGTCTTCCAAAGATTTATGGCAAATCAGTCATCTTGATGGTGGTTGATCATTTTTCCAAGCTGGCTCATTTCATTCCCTTGGCACATTCTTACACGACCAGTTCCGTGGCACGGGCATTCTTTGATGAAATTGTTTGCCTCCATGGTGTGCCAAATTCTATTGTTAGTGATTGAGATATGGTGTTTCAAAGTCATTTTTGGCGAGACCTATTTCGCTTCATGGATACTCGTTTGAATTTTTCTTCCACGTTCCATCCACAGTCTAACGGCCAGTCCGAGATCGTCAACCGTACCATTGAAATGAATTTGCGTTGTTTGGCTTGCGACCTTCCCAAACAGTGGCTACAGTGGTTACCATGGGCAGAGAATTGCTATAATACTTCTTTCCATACGGCTCTTCATGCCACGCCTTTTGAAGTTGTCTATGGTCGCCCTCCGCCACCCATCGCACCTTATGCAGTCGGTTCAGCAGTTGTTCAAGCGGTTGCAGCAGCGAGATGTTTTTCTTCGAGACATTTGAGGTCGCCTTCTTGAAGCACAGCAGCGTATGAAGAATATGTATGATGGCAAACACCGAGAGGTCTCTTTTTCAGTTGGACAATGGGTTTGGCTCTGCTTGTTGCGATGACATGCCATATCTATTACTCCAATAGTTCCAAACCAAGCTCTCTACTAAGTATTTTGGACCATATCGGGTGACGGAACGCATTGGTACTGTTGCTTATCGCCTCACTTTGCCGACAAGTGCTCGTATTCATGATGTGTTCCATGTCAGCCTATTAGCCTATTGAAAGGTTATCATGGTAATCCTCTAGATGCGCCTCCACCACTGCCTCTAATCCTTAATGGACGCGTATGTCTTTCTCCTATTATAGTTCTTCCGTCGCGCTTAGCCCAAGGTCAACCTCAGCTTCTCGTCCAATGGATTGATCATGATTCTTCTGAAACCTCTTGGATGCCACTTGATGAATTCTACCAGCAGTTCCCAACGTTTTTGCTTGAGGACAAGCTGCTTTTTAACAAGGGGTGAAATGTTACGGATACCTTTACAGGTTGACCGAACGGGCGATGCAAGAAAGGCAGTGTACCTGGCCACAATTAGTTTATTTTCTTGTAAAATAGTTGGTAATTAAGATTATATTTCTAAGGAGTTATATATATATATATATGAAGAGATGTAATCCAAGGGAGAACAAGAAATAAAGAAAAAGTATTCTCTCTTCTCTCTTCTCTCTTCTCTCTTTCGACCAAGCTAGCGGAGGTTGTAAGTTGGCGCATGGCTGGTCGAAGACCTGGCCGGGCGAACGAACAGCCTACAACGGACGAACAGCCTACACTTTCTCCTAACCATAGCTAGTTATCACTTGAGGTCTACAGTAAAACGCAACAACATCTCAATCCAGCTCTAGAAGTTGGCCTTCATTCATATTCTGTCCGTCCCCAATTATATATGTTGTAAGATGCTACCGTACCAATCGATCGAGTCAAATCACCGGCTAAATTAAGTTTTACAAATCACCGGTTAAATTAAGTTTTAAAGCACACACACCCTTAATAATTGGCATATATACTCCTATATATCGATCGTTAATTACTCTCTCTATTTATAAATATATTGTTTAATTTAGACTTCTCTTTATTTTTAAATATACATTATTCTACATTTTTGAGAAAAATTTCTCACATTCTTCTTTTTATACCCTCCCCTAGCTTCCATAAATCAGTCCAAAGATTATTTAACTGTATTTAATATTTTATTAAAATCACTAAATTGAACATCTTAATTTTAATTTTCCTATGTATAAAAACAACATATATTTATTTATAAATAGAGATAGCAATACATCATTGACATGCAAGCTAAAGCTAGCATGTGCCCACCCGCAATTGATGAAGTCTATTCCACTTGGAGGGCACTTAATATAGGTGATCCATCGATCCATGTCGATCAAATTAAAGTAAATTAAATTAGTTAAGCAGGTCACGCGGAGTTGCAGCTGGCAGCACGAGGGCGCGCGGTCTTTAATTTAATCTCTAGATGACTGCAACAATAACAATAACAATAATATTAATTTTATTTCCCATCTAAACAAGTTGTCACTGATTCCTAATATTATATGTTAATTCGCAGGTATACAAGCAAGCAAGCAAGCAATCTATCTATCTATATTTTATAGTAGCTCCCACGACAACTGAGAAATCAAGAAATTCTCAGTTTATTTGAAAAAACCATCTGCTTGATAGACTATAATTATAACAGTTCAAATTTATAAATTTTTTTCACTAATACGATTCTAAAATAAAATATTAAAAATTCTGAATTAAATTTATTAAATTTTGAAACCCTAATTAGAACAAACTCAAAGACTAAATATTAAGACATTTAAAAAATTTAGAATTAAAATTATTAAATTTCTAAAAGCTTATCTAATACAAATTTTAAAGTTAAATATTAATAAAAATTTAAATTTATTAAATTCAATTTTTGAAATCTTAACTAATACAAACTCTAAAATTTAATATTAAGATAATTAAAAATCCTTACAGACTCAGTATGAGCTCCCACATTAACCCAAAAATCAAGAAATTCCCATATGAATAGAGGATAAGAAAAACATCTATCCATCTATTTGGTGAACATCATTTATAATGACTTAGATTTACAAAAAAAAAAAAAAGAAATCCTTAATGTATCCAATTCTAAAACAAAATATTAAAAATTAGAATTAAAATTATTAAATTTTTAGAATCTTAACTAATACAAATTCTAAGACTAAATATTAAGAAAATTAAAAAATTTGGAATTAAAAATTTTAATTATGAATTAGAATTACTAAATTTCTAAAACCTTAATTAACAGAAATACAAAGACTAAATATTAAGAAAATTGAAATTGAAATTATTAAGTTTGTAAACCTTAACTAATAAAAATTATAAAGTAAATATTTATAAAAATAAATAATTTGTAATAAAAATTAAAAATTTCTGAAAGTTTAGCTAATACAAACTCTAAGACTAAACTAAAAAAAATTAAGAATTTGAACTTAAAATTATTAAGATCCTGAAATTTTACATACTCAGATTTGCAAAAGAATATCTTAACTAATACAATTCTAAGAGAAAGTCCTAAAAATTTAGAAATAGAATTATTAAATTCCTGAACCCTTAACTAATATAAAACAAAGACTAAATATTAATAAAAACTAAAAATTTAGAATTAAAATTATTTAATTTCTTAAACTTTAACTAATATAAATTGTAAGACTAAATATTATGAAAATTAAAAATTCAGAATTAAAATTATTAAATATATGAAAGGTTAAATATTAAGAAAAACTAAAAATTGGGAATTAAAATTATTAAACTGCTGAATTTTTTTCTCAAATTAATGAAATAATTTCTTCACTAATATAACTCTAAGAAAAAAAAATTAAAAGATTCGGTTTTAAAATTATTAAAATTTTGAAATCTTAATTAAAACTCTAAGACTAAATATTAAGAAAAATTAGAAATTAGAAATTATAATTATTTTTCCTGAAACCCAAACTAATGTAAACTCTAGGATTAAATATTAAATGAAATGGAAAATTCAGAATTAAAATTATTAATTTTCCGAATTGTTAACTAATATGAAATTAAAGACTAAATATCAATGAAAATTTAAAATCTGGAATTAAAATTATTAATTAGCTGAAATTTTAAAAATAAATAATAAAATTTTTAAATCATATTATAAAAGGGCATATTCATTGTGAAATATATTGAACTTGCTGAATTTGATTATATATATTTTGCAAGAACAACTTACATACTTAGATTAGTGTTCGAAATAATATCTAATAGTTATGGAGAACCATATAGCGATAAAAATAGTAAATTGGATAATCATAACTAAGAATTGGTCCATGCAAATGTACGAGTTGACGATTATCATTGTTTAATTATTATGGTAGGTGCTACATGCGCTTGATTAAACTTAAAAACACTATATGTTTATTTAATTTATTTGCATGCAGTTAAAAAATAGAAAAAAGGGAAGCTAAGTAATTAAACTTACCCGACCTTAATTGGATTTGGACAAAAACTAGTTGATCCATCAGCAACTTGCCGGCGCAAGCTCATCATCTGCATAAGTTAATTAATTAAGAATCAGATCATACTGACTTTTCCACAGATTCCTTTTTGCACTTGCACTACTCTTCTCATGCTAAGTACGACTCATTAACTTTGGCTTGTTGCACTTGTACTCTAGCTAATTACTTGCTAGCTAGCTTCCACATTGACCCACTATATATACACATGTAACAATTGTTGGTTGTGTTGTGTTGATGTGATGATCGATCAGTAGTTAACCTATGAGTAGTATGACAGGAGGACGAGGAGGAGGCCGCTCGGAATCAGAAATATTGCAAGATGCTTCTCTTCTTGACCACCGTCATCACTATTACTGCTTGTGCGGCGAGCAGGATGATCAAATACTCCCTGCTGCTGATGTAGGATCCATATCATCCTGCAAGGACCAAGAAGAGGCTCATGGTGTGCGAATGATTGCTCTGCTCATGGACTGCGCCGTGGCCATGTCTCTGGGCAACCTCTCCGACGCCAACCTGATGCTCCTTGAGCTCTCGCAGATGGCCTCGCCTTATTCACCCTCCTGCGCCGAGCGCCTCGTCGCCTACTTCACCGAAGCCATGGCCTCACGCCTGCTCAACTCCTGGGTCGGCATTTCTTCTTCATGCTCCCGGCCACTCCCTCTGCCATACGCCACCATCCACGCCGCCTTCCGGGCCTTCTACAACATCGCACCGTTCGCGAGGCTGGCCTACTTGGCGTGCAACGAGGCCATTCTCCAGGCGTTCCATGGCAAGCACCGCGTTCACATTGTTGACCTCGACATCGTGCCCGGCGGCGCCCTTCAGTGGCTTTCTCTGCTCCCCGCCCTTGCGGCCCGGCAGGGTGGCCCGCCAGTACTTGCTCGCCTGACTGGCTTTGGCATGTCGTCGTCGGTACTCCGTGACACGGGCAATCAGCTCGCCGGGCTGGCCACCAAGCTGGGCATGCCATTTGAGTTCTACGCCGTTGCAAAGAGGCCGGGCGATGCCCATGTGGTTGCAAGGCCGGGAGAGGCCGTGGCCGTGCACTGGCTGCGGCACGCTATGTACGACGCGGCGGGAGATGAAAAGGCGACGATGCGGCTGGTGCAGTTGTTGGAGCCTAAGGTGGTGACACTGGTGGAGCCAGAGAGGGGCGGCGGGCACTTCTTCCCGGAGAGGTTCGTGTCGGCACTGCAGCACTACTCGGCGGTGTTCGACTTGTTGGGGGCGTCAGCAAGCAGCAACAGCAGCAGGCATCTGGCTGAGCACGTCGTCCTGGGGAGGGAGATCGGGAACGTGCTGGCTGTTGAGTTTGGGAATGGCAGTTGGAGGGCGGAGCTTGCACGGCATGGCTTCGTGCAGCAGCCAGGGGAGGTTGATGGCACCGGCATGTTGAAGGTGGGGTGGAAGGGCACGCCGCTCTATGCCGTGTCCATCTGGCATTAAAACTAGACCACCTTCTGTCCTCTTCCTTTAGCTTCTCCCCTTAGCATGCGATTGGGGTACGTTATCCTTGCCTTTTATATGATCTCTGATCAAGCATATTTGTAACTTTCATATCTTGCTATTTCATACGTTCATATATGCTTATCTTAAGGTACCATATTAATACAGCTCCTTCATTGCTCCCTTCACACTGACAGTGGTAAACAATTAAAGCCAATATAATTTCCTTTTCCTTTGGACAAAGTATTTGTGTTGAGGATGTGAATTAAGGCTGAGGGTCAATCAAAACAAATTCAAGATCAAGTATTATCCATCTAGCAATGATTGATTACATTTACTCAACAGGATTTGATTGTATTGGATTCTCTTGGCTGCTTCAGTGTTTCTTCCACCAGACCTAGCCAGCTACAAACTGGTTAGCTATAGGAAGGAAAGTTATTACCATAACATATAAGTTGAAAAGTAACCAAAATTGGCACAAACTCATGTGTTATTATAGTAAGAAAAATCAGCCTCAAAATATATAAGTTGAAAATCAACCAAGATTGGTTCAAAATTGTGAGTGATAGTAAGGCAAATCTGCCCCCAAAACAATGAATTTAAAATTTCTTAATTTGGCACAAGCTCATAAACTATATCAATGTAAATCAACACCAGAACCCATAATTTGAAAATTGAACAAGAATGACACAAACCATGGGTTATTGTAAGATAAATTAATGTCAAAACACATAAATATAAAATTGATTAAGATTGGCATAAAAAACGGTCAAAACCCATATATTTAAAATTGATCAAGACAAAGACTAATCAGCATGAAAACCCAAAAGTTGAAAACTGATAAGGATTGACACAAAATTGTGAGTCATAATAAGGCCAATTATTGCCAGAACCCATAATTTAAAAACTGACTAAAATTGGCACAAATATGTGAGATATAGTAAGGCAAGCTAACCCCAATACCATAAGTTAAAAATTGACTAAGATTTTTGACACAAACTCATGAGTTATAGTAAGAAAAATCAGTCCTAAAACCCATATATTGATTGATTGTTTGGCACAACTGGTGAATTATATTAAGGCAAATTAACATAAAAACTCATAAGTTAAAATTTATCAAGAATGGCACAAATTGATGAGTTATAGTAAAACAAATCAATGCTAAAACCCATAAATTTAAAATTGATCAAGCTTGGCTCAGAATCATGAGCTATAGTAAGACAAATCACCACTATGACCATTGTAATTAAAATTGACCAATTATGACAAAAAATTGCGAGCTATAATAAAGAAAATTAGCATAAAAACCCATAAGTTGAAAATTGATTAAGATTAACAAAAGTTTGTGAGTTATAGTAAGACAAAATTAACACTAAAACTCATAAATGAAAAATAGACCAAGTATGGCACAAAATCATGAGTGATAGTATGGCAAATCAACGTTAAAACTTGTGAATTTGGAATTGATCAAGATTAGAGCAAAATTGTAAGCTATAGCAAGGCATATCACAAACAAAACCCGTATATTTAAAATTGACCAAGTACGACAAAAACTTATGAGGTATAGAAAATTAAATCAACACTAAAACCCATAAGTTGGAAATCATAGTTGATTGGCACAAATTGGTAAGTTACAATATGATAAATCAATGTTAAACCCCATAAATTGAAAATTGACTAATGTTGACATAAATCGTGAGCTATAGCAAGGCAAATCACTACCAAAACTCATAATTTAAAAATTGAATAAGATGGGCACAAATTAGTTTGCTGTAGTAAGGGAAATTAGATTCATAAGCTATAGTAAGGAAAATAAGTGCTAAAATTCATAAATTGAAAATCGATCAAGAATGACGCAATCATGTGAGCTAGAATAAAATAATTTTATGCTAAACCTGTCGTGGTATTGCGAATACCCCGGTAGGTTTTACGAAAGTTTCTAGCAAACAAACGACGACACGAGCTGATCGTGTGACCGATCACCCCCCGTCGGGCAAGCACAGAGATGGACATAAGGGTTTATATAGGTTCGGGGCTCAGTGGAGGCCCTAATCCTGTCGACATGCTCCCGACGCGAACCGGCTAGGGGAGTTCTCTCGCAGGGAGAGTGCTCCTAAGCACACCTTTAGTTTTTTTTGTATTGGATGCAAAATGAATCGACCTCTCTTACAAAAGAGGGATACAAGTGCATATATAGACCCAAAAGATGCAAATTATTAGACTACCCCTGGTTGCAGCCGTCGGATTGAGGGCCATCAACGTCATTTCGCTGGCCAGGGGGCTCGGATGCTTGACAAGTGTCCTTGCCAATTCCTGAGGTACCCCTCACATGACCCGCACATGACCCTGCGCGGGAAACTTCTGAGGCCTTCCCCGGGACGTGGAGATACTAGTCACCGGGGCGCGGGGGCCCTCTTCCTGGGACGCTCATCACCAGGCCGGTGGCGGCGCCCGAGATAGGGGTCCCCAGGGCACTTGTCACTGGGCCGGTGGCGGCGCCCTGGACGCCGGTGCCCGGGGCGCTTATCACCGGCCCGGTGGCGACGCTTGGGCGGTGGCGGCGCCCGGGGCGCGGGTCACCGGGGTGCTCCTCACTGGGTTGATGGCAGCACCCGGGCCAGGATCACCGGGGCGCTTGTCACCGGGCCGATGGCGGCGCCCGGAATAGGATCACCGGGGCGCTTGTCACCAGGTCGATGGCGGCACCTAGGACGCTGGTCACTGGGGCGCTCTTCGCCGGGCCGATGGTGCCGCCCGGGACGCGGATCACCGGGGCGCTCTTCGCCGGGCCGATGGCGGCGCCCGGGACACGGGTGCCCGGGGCGCTTATCACTGGGCCGGTGGCGGCGCCCAAGATGTGGGTGCTCGGGGCGCCTCTCACCGAGCCGGTGGCGGTTCCCGGGATAGGATCACCGGGGCGCTTGTTACCGGGCTGATGACGGCGCCCGGGACGCGGGTCACCGGGGCGCTCTTCGCCGGGCTGATGACGGCGCCAGGGACAAGATCACCGAGGCGCTTGTCACCGGGCCAGTGGCAGCGCCCGGGACATGGGTGCCCGGGGGGCATATCACCGGGTCGGTGGCGGCGCCCGAGACGGGTTCACTGGGGCGCTTGGGATAGTGGCGGCACTCGGGACGCGGGTCACTGGGGCGCTTCTCACCGGGATCGATCGGGTGGAGATTTCCCCCAACAACAACTCCCCATGCCCTCCGGGGATATGCCCTAAGTCCTCGGAGGGGATGGCTTACATCATCGGGAACATCTCGCCCGGAGGGAGCCTCCAGAGATCAATGACACTTCGACTCCCGTGCCCCGCCTTTGCGGCGGCGCCGCCAATAATTATGACGTCTCTTGGCCTCGATTAGTGTGGGCCACCAGCCATCATGGTCTCACGCGGTTCGAGCTTCGACGCATCGTTTCCCGTGTGCCCCTTCGATTTGCGCGCGACGTTTGAAACGAGCGGCTTGGATCAATCCCGAGGGGCCACATGTGGCCCATCGGGGCCGCGCGGGGCTCTATAAATAGGGCCTCGGGGGGCTTGGAGAGCTCACATCGAAACACTAGCCTCAGACTTCTCACCGGCGCTTCGAGCCTCTTCCGGTAACCTAACCCCCAGTAACCCTCATCCGGTGATCTTTTCCCGGTAGATGGCTCCCAAGGCCCGCACCAAAGCCGCCGACATGCCTCCGGAGGAAGTCACCGCAAACTTCCTCAGGGTGTCCGAGTTCACCTCGGGGGACTTGAAGTCCCTCGTGGAGCGGGGGGTCCTCGCGGATGGGGACGTTCGGATCCCCTCGAAAAAGGAGATAGCACCTTGCCCCCGGGTTGGAGAGGTGGTCGTCTTCGACGCCTTCGTGGAGGCCGGCCTCCAGCTCCTGGTGCACCCGTTGCTCCGGGAGTTCCTCCGGGAGTACAGGATGGCGCTCGACCACCTGACGCCCAACACCCTGGTGCGAATGGGCCTTTTCATCTGGCTGTGCCAGACAGCCACCGGACGGGAGCCGACGCTCCTGCTGATCCGGTACTTCTACGAGCCCTCAGCGAGGGGCTCATACGTGGTCAAGGGAGGGCTGAAGTCTGCCTTTGGCTCGATAATGATGCCGCTCCTACCGGCCCGGGTGGAGGAGTACCCAGTGGCGGCCTCCCGGGACCATTGGGGGGATTGTCTCCGGAGATGGTTCTATCTCAGGTTCTAAGACTCCGGGGTCACTTACACCCCGGAGCCCCCCTCCTACTGCCGCTCGTCTGCCCCCAAACCCCCGGTTTGGACCGCCGAGGAGTTGAAGCTCCTCAGCAAGATAGTGAGCACCCGGGCCCGGAGGTCCATGAGGGACCTCGCGGAGGAGTTGGCACTCCACAAGCTCTCCCCCTTCACGCACGGGGAGAGGGGGATCCGAATGTGCCCAGCACACCGGCCCCCGCAGAAGCTGGTGGCCCGACGTAAGTATCCGGTGACCCGTTTCTTTGTCTTTGACATTTCGGCTAACACTTGTTTTTTGTAGTCCGGCCGTACTCGACCTCCCGGGAGAAGGCGGAGAACCTCCTCGGGAAGTACTACGCCGACGAGCACGAGCGCGTCGTGCCTGTCATCGGGGAGGACTCTCCCCGTAACTTGGTGACGGAAACCTTTGGGCTGAATTACAGGCGAGGGAGCCTCTCCCCACCCCCGGCTCTCATAAGCCGGGAAAGGAGGCCACCGGGGGCCCCAAGCCAAAGCGCGCCAAGGCGCGGAAGGCCTCGGGCCCAGCAATGGGGCCAGGCGCTACGCCCGCCAAGGCCTGTGAGGTGGCCCCCTGGTCGGGGCACGTGCAAGCTACCCCAAGGCGCGGGGCGACGTCGCCTCTCCCAGAGGTGGAGTCCTTCATCGGTCAAGGGGTGACGGGGGAGTTCATGTGCCTCCTCGATGCGCCCACCGGATCGGGTGAGAAGGGGAAGGCGACGAACGACGGGGGCGACTCTGACTCGGCAAACTACGCCCCCTCGCCCACCCCGGTGGCCACGCCTCCGGCGGCTCCAGAGCCATGGAACTTGGAGCGCCCGGAGGTGCGCTTCGCGGAGGCGTCCCACTCGCACTTCGATTGGCCGGTGGATGAGGGGGCGAGCCCCTTGGCCGGACCAGTCCGAACGGCCTTGGGGGACCCACAGCCCAGGAGGGGGAAGGGGCTCCTTATCCCCCCCAAGGGCCACACTCCCTCCGGGAGTTTGTCTCCCGACTCCTCGGAGGCCGAGTCTCCGGCAACGGGGGACCGTGGCCGGGACTGAACAGGTCCACATCACTCTCGGGGACAGTTGGAGGGGGCCTGCCGGCAGGGATGACTTCGGTATCGTCGGGAGGGAGACACCCCTGCTATCCCCGGGCGAGGCCAAGAGGTTCGCCTCGGGCCTCTAGACCCGGAAGGTCCAGGCCTACGTTCAACAGAGGACCATCAGTGAGCGTTGCTCCGAGCTAGTCTCGCTCTATCTCCAGGTAAGCTCACTTTCAAGTCGTTCGGTGACTTTTTCCCTGGGGTTTCACTTATGCTTTTGCGTTCGTCTAATGTTTGGGTTCATAGGGGGCGGCCCTCTCTCAGGGCATCGAGGAGCGCTTCGTGGCGGTGCTACAAGAGGCCGAGGATAGGGCCGCCGCCTTCAGTGCCGGGAGGGACGAGGCCCTCCGGGAGTTGGCCAAGGTCCAGGCTCAGCTCCTCGCTTTGGAGGATGCCAACTCTCGCCTCCGGAGGGAGGCGGAGGCGAAGGACAGCACCCATCGGGAGTTCGAGGACTCCAGCTCCCGGGCGGTTGCGGAGGCGGGCCGCTCCATCCGCTCGGCCCTCGAAGGGCTTGGGCTTAGTCTTCGTCTAGGAGGTGGCTCTGGCGTGGTGCTAGCCACGTTCAAGGAGGCTATGCACTTTCTCAACGCGTAAGTCTCGGTGATCCCGAAGGCTGCCGACGCCCGGGCCCGGGTGAAAGGGATCTACGATATCGACTAGAGGGGGGTGAATAGGCGATTTTAACAATTTAGCAATTAATCAAACAATTTAGATAATGAGAGCAAATAAATAACACAATATGAACAAAGCACAATTCCAACACAAGGATATATCCCGTGGTCTCAGTGATTTGCCGATCACCCCTAATCCACGTTGAGGCAAACTCAAATCTCTAACCGCTCCTCTATCTAGTCAACCTTCTCTCGAGAAGTGACCTAGATCTTGAGCCGGATTAGTGTGATGAGTTATCCAAACCTCGTTTTCACTAAGGATGCACTTTACCGCTCCGGCAAGGTGTGCTCAACCCTTTCACAAGACGTTTTGAGGCTTCTTCACAATCTTCCTTGAGGAGCTCTCCAAAACCCTTCTCCTAGCCGTCTAGGAGCCGACAAACTCCAAGAGTAACAAGCCGGTGATGATCACTTAGCCTTCTTCTAGTGCCACAAGATTGATTTAATGATCTAAATGCAATGCACTAGAAGATCTCAAATGCACACTCTCACAAATTCGAGAATTTGAAACCTAGAGTGTATGAAACTAGCTTAGGCTCTCAAGGATGATGACAATGCTCAAGATTATACCAAAAGTTATGAACAGGGCCGTGCATGGGAGTATATATACCCCCCACAATTAATATAGCCGTTACAGGCTGTTGGGAGAAAAAGATCACCTGGCGGTCAGACCGCAGGCACAAGCTCGATCAGACCGCCGCAATTGCAACGGCATTAAACAGGCGCAATAAATGCTCAACTGCCCTTGTCAGGCACACACACGGTCAGACCGGAGCCTATTTCGGTCAGACCGTGAAGCTGTCCAGAGACGTCCTAGTTTCTGGACACCTTATACGGTCAGGCCGATATATACGGACAGACCGGCCATACGGTCAGACCGTAGTACAAAAACACGGTCAGACCGGTCTGATAAAACGGTCAGACCGTAATAGCTCAAAACAATAGAAAGATAGTTCATGAAGTTCCAGGAGACTGACTTAGGTTTAAACTACGGACAGACCGACCCTATAAAGGTACAAACTATACTAAGACATAAGTTCGGTCAGTCCGAGAATTCTAATCGGTCAGTCCGTGAATTCGGTCAGACCGGTCCAACATACGGTCAGACCGACTGAGACATTGCTGAGCAGAAAAGAGCTGAAACAAGCATTTTCAAAGGATGTGACCTTCTAGTATGCAATGCATGTTGATTTTATGATTTGTGGCACATAGATGAAGTATTTTGTGATACACCACATGCTCCTCTTAATAGTACGGCAACTATCCTAAAATTCGGTCAAAATTCTTCTCTAATCACCTTAGACCGGTAAAAAGGAAAAGACTCTATTCCGTACCTTTGCCTTTTTGATCAATGCGCCCTTTCTTCATCCTGAGGCTCTTTTTTTGCCTTTCATTAACCTGTCTTTTAAGTATCTTCTTGACACAACTAGGCAGGTAACGTTAGTATAGCATTTGTAGTTATCATTAATTATTAAAACACTCTATAGGGGCCTAGAAGCTACAATCTCCCCCTTTTTGGTAATTGATGACAACATAAAGAGTAGATGAAGGAGTTTTAAGCATAAAGGGAATTTTACAATAAGCATCGAAGAATAAGACACTCCCCCTAAATGTATGAATAAGAGAATTTTGGCATTTTAGTGGAATTCAAACATGTGAATAAAGAGCTATCTTAATCCATTCATTATATATGCATGAGGTATCACAAATAAAGCATCTAATTCTACACATGATATCATCATCACAAGGTCATATGAAAATAACATAAGCATATCTCATATATCATGAAGTAATACTCTCATACAAGAGTCATCCAACATAAATGACATCCACATAGATCATAAAAGAGATATTCAGCTAAACAAGTTAATTAAAACTTTACACCAAAAGTTTTCATCAAGAATTTTCATTTAAGTTTCATATCTCTCCTACTCTTCTACTCTCTTCTCTCTCCCCCTTTGGCATAAATTGCCATAAAAGCTAAGGATCGGCTGGAGCATCATCGTCGGGATGAGGAGGAGTCTGAGGGAAACGAGTGTAGAAGTGAGCGGAGAAGGAGTCGAAGCGCTGCTTGAACTAATCCTGGCGCGACGAGAAAGTCTGGAACTGATCATGCAATGCCGCCAAGTCCGAGCGAGCGAGCTCAAGCCCCTGGAGAAGAGTAGCAAATTGATCCATCATCGGCTGATGGAACTGCTGCTGGAACTGTGTGAACCAGGCGGGGGCTTGGCTAGACTAAGCTGCCTGCTGAGCCTGAGGTGGAGGAGGAGGAGGCATAGGCTGAGCCTGCTGCTGCTGCTGCTGTGCTCCGTGGCCTCGAGCTAAGACACGCGGGTTGACACTAAACGGCTTATAGCCGAGATGTCTGATATCACAAGAACCGCGAGGGAACTTCGTCTTCTGGAGCAGCAAGGACATGATAAACGGTGCATAGTAAAGATTCGGCAGAGTGGTCGCACAATATAAAAGAGACAATGTTGATCCGATGACTCTTGAGGATGTGGTCGATGAAGTTCCAGTAGTAATCCCGGACCGCTTCTCGGTTTCCACTCTTTGGATGGATCGTGGCTCGTACGATCTTGTTGACGACAGCAGGGAGGACTTTGAGACCTGTAACAGTGCCGGGTACAATCCGCTGTCCACCTCCCGACTGCTCATAAAACTGGAGCCAGTCGTCCTCATGGAGGTAATCCTCATCCTCCATATCGATCCCCTCCTTCATCTCCTCATAGTTTAACTTGTTTGCCGCAGCAAACTCCTCAAAGGTGGCCTCATAACGCCTAGAACCTGTCATCCATATGATCTGCTGGTCCGCCCATCTGATCTCAACTGTAGCATAGAACTGTCTGATGGCTATGGCGTTCCATGGGCACTTGTGCTCCACAAAGTCATACAACCCTATATCCTTGAAGATCTGCACCAAGGGAGCCATAATGGGCTGATTCACAACATAAGCCCATTCGATCCATTTGTGTTCGAAGATATTCTTGTGGACCAAATGACCGTAGAAGGCATCCTGCTGTGTCATCGTGTGGAAATGAGGAGTAGAGGCGTCATTCTCATGATTGTAGGCATAGATAGTCCTAGCCTTTGTATAGTCGCTTGAAGTCCAATTTTTCTTCGGGCCTTGATAAGCGTGGACGTTTATTTCATCGTCCTCACTCTCTATGTCCATGCCCCTGTGAGAAGATCCACCATGATGAGACGACTGTTCTGTCTCTGAGTCACCGGCCGAGGGCACCCAATCGTCATCGTGACTGTCGCTGCTACTCGAGGGTAGAGCCTTTTTTGGCCGCTTAGCCAATTTCTTCTTGTTTGTCCGAATGGAGGCAGTGCCTTGAACACCTCAACCACTAGAAGATTTGGAAGATATACAGCAGGTAAGGTATAGGAAAACAGGAAAGCATGACGAGAATGGAGATGACAACAGAACTGCACATCCTAGCTCTGCTGTTGCAGTCGGTCAGACCGAAACAAGGGTGGTCAGACCGGTGCAATCGAAGAGTTAGGGTTTGACATGATTCCTGAGTTTTACTTGATTTTAGGGTGCAATGTAGACAGATATAAGAGAGAGAATACTCATTGCATCAACTGGATGAATCAATTTCAGGATATTGACTGAATTTAAACAAGATTCACCACAATTGCCCTAACCCTCAAGATGAACAGAAGCGAAAAGGAAAACGAAGAAGAATCTGAGCAATGTACCTCGAAGACATGATTTGGTGATGATCTTGAACCACGGTTTGTCCGAGCTTGACGAGGGTTTGTGGCTATTTTCACCGCACTCTCATTATCACACAAAAGAGGAACTTTTTTGAATTTTATTCCATAATCCAACAATGTTTGCCTCATCCAAAGCAATTGTGCACAACAACTACCCGCGGAAACATATTCCGCTTCGGCGGTTGATAAAGCTACAGAGTTTTGTTTCTTAGAGGACCAAGATACTAAAGATCTTCCTAACAGTTGACAACTGCCAGAGGTGCTTTTTCTATCCACTTTACATCCCGCATAATCGGAATCAGAATATCCAATTAATTCGAATTTTGCACCTTTAGGATACCACAACCCTATGCTAGAAGAATACTTTAGATACCTCAAAATGCGCTTAACGGCCATTAAATGACTTTCTTTAGGAGAGGCTTGAAATCTTGCACACATACAAACACTAAACATAATATCGGGCCTAGAAGCAGTAAGATACAATAGACTACCAATCATAGATCTATAAAGCTTTGAGTCTACCAGTTTACCTCCTTCGTCAGAGACAAGGTGACCGTTTGTAGCCATTGGTGTCTTGATTGGCTTTGCTTCTTCAAGTCCGAACTTCTTGAGTAGGTCCTTCACATACTTGCTTTTACTGATGAAAGTTCCTTCCTCGAGTTGTTTGACTTGTAGTCCGAGAAAGAAACTTAGTTCACCTATCAAAGACATCTCAAATTCCCTGGACATCATATTACCAAATTCCTCGCAAAAATCTTGGTTAGTAGATCCAAATATGATGTCATCAACATAAATTTGACATACAAAGAAATCATTTCCAATTTTCTTAGTAAATAAGGTGGTATCAACTTTCCCAATTTTAAAGCCTTTTGAAATTAAAAAGTCTCTAAGTCTTTCATACCAAGCACGAGGTGCTTGTTTAAGACCGTAAAGAGCCTTGGAGAGTTTATACACATGATTCTGCTTTGTAGGATCTTCAAATCCAAGAGGTTGTTTAACAAATACTAATTCATTAATTTTTCCATTTAAAAATGCACTTTTGACATCCATTTGATAAAGTCTAATATTATGAGATGAAGCAAAAGCAAGCAAGATTCTAATAGCCTCAAGTCTAGCTACGGGAGCAAAGGTTTCACCGAAATCCAAACCTTCAACTTGAGTGTATCCTTGAGCCACCAATCTTGCCTTGTTTCTCACTACCACTCCGTTTGCATCTTGTTTATTCTTGAAAATCCATTTGGTTCCAATGACATTATGCTCATCCGGATTTGGTTCTTCTACCAATTCCCAAACATTGTTGCGGGTGAAGTTGTTTAATTCTTCATGCATAGCATTCACCCAATCCGGATCTTTTAAAGCTTCATCTACAAGTGTGGGCTCAAAAGAGGAGACAAAAGAGTAATTTTCACAAAATGAAGCAAGACGAGAATGAGTTTGAACACCCTTACACAAGTCACCAACAATTTGATCGACGGGGTGATCTTTTGAAATTGAGTGATGAATTCTTGGATGAGCAACCGGGTTTTGTGAAGTAGAGGTAGAAGGTACTTCTGGTTGTTGTTGAGAGGAGTCTTCCACATTGACCACTTCAACTATTTGATCTTCGTGTTGAGGAGTTGATGAAGAGGGGATAGCTTGAGTGGATGGATCTTCATCTTGATCACTATCTTCTTTCGGCTTGATATCCCCAATGGTCATGTTCTTCATTGCCACTCTCAACCCTTCATTACCTACATCATCCAAATTGTCTTGCTCCTCTTGAGAGCCGTTAGTCTCATCAAATTCAACATCATGTGTCTCCTCAACCAAACCGGAGTTTTGGTTGTAGACACGATATGCTTTGCTATTTGATGAGTATCCTAACAAAAATCCTACATCACATTTACTTTGAAATTTAGATAAGCGTGTACCTTTCCGCAAGATATAGCACTTACACCCAAACACACGGAAGTAGGAAATGTTTGGCTTCCTTCCAATGAGAAGCTCATAAGGAGTTTTCTTTAGTAGTCGATGACAATAAAGACGATTTGATGCATGGCACGTAGTGTTGATTGCTTCGGCCCAAAAGGTGTCCGAAACATTGTACTCCGAAAGCATAGACCTTGCCATATCTATCAATGTCCGGTTCTTTCGTTCGACTACTCCATTTTGCTCCGGTGTATACTTGGCTGAAAACTCGTGTTTGATGCCCTTTTCATCACACCAATTTTCAACCTTGGTATTCTTGAATTCAGAGCCATTGTCACTTCTCACTTTCTTGATCTTGAAGCTAAATTCATTTTCGGCCCTTTGAGCAAAGCTTTTGAAAGTGTTAAACACAATTGACTTATCATGTAAAAAGAATATCCATGTATATCTAGAAAAATCATCTACAACGACAAGGCAATAACTATTGCCACCAATGCTCACAAAAGTAGTTGGTCCAAATAAATCCATTTGCAATAATTCAAGTGGACTAGAAGTTGACATGGTGCTTTTAGTTGGGTGTGAGTTTGCAACTTGTTTTCCGGCTTGACAAGCACTCATAATTTTCGTTAATGAATATGAAATATAATGCCCCCAGTGTTGATCGAAAATCCCTTTGTATTGATGGAGACGAAATACAACGCCTCCCCTCGCGTAATTGCGGTGGGGGAGGGAATAGTGATTACAGCACCTCCCCCTGCGAAATCACGACGGGAGAGGGAGTGAGCCCGGAGGCTAGATGTAGAACTTGTGAAGCAAGGCTACGTTCCAAGTGTGCTTCAACTCCTGGTCTTCGAGGTTGGAGAGCTTGTAAGCCCTCGAGCTCAGGACCGCTGAGATCTTGTACGGGCCCTCCTACTTGGGGGAGAGTTTGCCCTGGGCTTGGGGGTCAGTCACGCACTTGATGACCAGGTCCCCAAGGCGGAAAGCTCTCTCGTGGACATGCTGGTTATACGCACGCGTCATTTCGCACTCACAGATCACGTGGTGGAGGAGCGCTTGGTCGCATTCCTCCTCGATGAGGTCGACTTCCAACCGCTGGTTTGCTTCGTTGGTTTGGTACGTTGCAGTCGAAGCTCCGTCTAGGAGTTCGACCGCAACGATCGGAAAACAATCTCTAAGTGGAGCACTGCCTCAGCCCCGTACACGAGCGAAAAGGGGGTGCGCCCCGTTTCCCGGCTCGGGGTCATGCATGGAGCAGAGGATGCTCGGAAGCACCTCTGCCCACGCACCCCGCCTGGAGGCGACCTGTTTGAGTCACCGGCGCAACCCCCGCAGGGTCATGCTGTTGACCCTTTTCAACGGCTCCATTGCTCTGGGGGTGAGCTACAGAGGCGAAGTGGAGGGTAGCCCCCAGGCTCTCGCAGAATTCCCAGAAGTACACTGAGTCGAACTAGGTCCCGTTGTCGACGGTGATTTCCCGGGGGACCCCAAAGAGACACACAATATTCTTCCAGAAAAATCGCTGTACTGCTCGGGAGGTGATGCTAGCCAAGGGCTCAGCCTCCACCCAGTTGGAGAAGTAGTCCACTGCGACCACCGCGACCACCGTATACTTGTAGCCCCCAGGCACTAGGGGGAAGGGACTGAGAAGGTCCATCCCCCAGCGGGCGAAAGGCCAAGTGATGGGGATGGTTTGCAGTGTCACGAAGGGCAGATTGAAGCTCTTTGCCATCTTTTGGCAGGCCTCGCACGCGGAGACAAGGTCTGGTGCATCGCGGACCACCGCGGGCCAATAAAAGTCCTGGCAGAGAACTTTTCCGCGACAGCGCGCAGAGCCAAGTGAGACCCGCAGCTCCCCGAGTGGATGTCCTCGAGGAGTTGGAGTCCTTCTGCTCGCGGGTGGCAGCGGAGCAGGGCGGAGGCCCCCCGTTTGTAAAGCTTCCCCTCCAGCAAGAGATATGCCCGTGCCTTAGCACTGATGCGTTTGGCCTCGGCTTCACCTGGAAGGTTCCCTTCCCCCCTGATAAAGGAGATGAGGGGATCCATCTAGGATGCTGCTCGAGTGATCTCGGAGACCTCTGGGACACGGGACTCATGGTCCGCATCCGGAGAGGTCACCGAGGGCTTCGCGATGATCTCTAGGAAGGCACACCCGAGAAGAGGTTCCCGGGCGTTGGCCACCCGGGCCAAGGCGTCGGCGTGGTCATTGTCTCTCCGGGGGATATGTCGGGCCTCCAGGCTCTCGAAGTGTTTCTCCATCTTGCGCACCTCCCCCAAGTATAGGCTCAGGTTTGCGTCATGGCACAAATAAGACTTGTCCATTTGGAAAACCACGAGCTGGAAGTCTCCTTTGACGAGGAGGCAGCGTATCCCCAGAGAGCGCGCAAGGCGCAGCCCCAAGAGGAGGGCCTCGTATTCGGTGACGTTGTTCGTAGCGAGGAAGTCGAGCCTCGCCGCGTACTCCAGCGTTGTACCCTCGGGGCTCTGGAGGACCACCCCCGCGCCGGCCCTGGCGAGGCATAAGGAGCCATCGAACATGAGCGTCCAATGGTCGTTGCGCCAGGGCGGCCCGGGGAGATTCTCGCCCTCCATCCCGAGGACGGGGGTCCATTCTGCCACGAAGTCAGCAAGGACTTGTTACTTGATGGCAAAACGCCCTGTGAGGGAGAGGGAGAAGGGAGCGAGCTCGGCTCCCCACTTTCCGATCCGGCCGGTGGCTTCTTTATTTCGCAGCACCTCCCCCAAGGGGAGAGACAACGGGACCATGATTGGGTGTCCCAAGAAGTAGTGACGTAGCTTCCGGAACGCCATAAGGAGGGCATAGCAAATCTTCTCCACTTCCGTGTACCGATTTTTGGCCCCCTGGAGGGCTTCGCTCACGTAGTACATGGGGTGTTACTGCCCGTCCTGCTTCTTTACCAGCACCGCGCTTACAGCGACTGGGGTCGCAGCGAGGTAAAGGAGCAGGGGTTCTTCTGGAAACGGGCTCACGAGCATTGGAGGGGTCATGAGGTACTTCATCAGGTCGTCGAAGGCCACTTGGGCCTCGGGAGTCCACCAGAACCCCTTGAGGCCCGGAGGATTTTGAAGAACTGAAGGCCGCGTTCCCCCGACCGCGAGACAAAGCAGCTTAATGCGGCTAGGCGGCCGGTAAGCCACTGTACGTCTTTAACGGAGCGCGGAGGGGGCATGTCCAGCAAGGCCTGAATTTTCAGGGTTGGCCTCTATACCCCGCTGGGACACAAGGAAGCCAAGTAGCTTCCCCCCGCGTACGCCGGAGGCGCACTTTTCTGGGTTGAGTTTTGACCCGTACTCGCGGAGGTTGCGGAAGGTCTCCTCTAAGTCATCGATGTGGGTGGCCGCGTGGAAACTTTTGATGACCGCGTCGTCGACGTAGACTTCAACATTGCGGCCGATTTGGTCCTTAAGGACCAGCGACATAAGACGCTGGAATGTCGCTCCAGCATTTTTCAGCCCGAAGGGTATATGGACGTAGCAGAAGGTGCCGAGGGGAGTTATAAAACTCGTCATTTCCTCGTCCTCCCTGGTCATCCGGACTTGATGATAGCCCGAATATGTGTCGAGGAAGCTCATAAGCTCGCACCCCGCGGTCGAATCAACCAGCTGGTCGATCCACGGGAGCAGGAAGTTGTCTTTGGGACAGGCCTTATTGAGGTCGATGAAGTCAACACACATCCTCCACTTGCCGTTCGACTTCTTCACGAGGACAGATTTGGCCAGCCATTCGGGGTGCAAGACCTCCTGAATGAACCCCGCCTCCCGGATCTTGGTGATTTCGACCTTGATGGCCTCTTGACGCTCAAGGGAGAGCTTCCTCAACTTTTGTTTTACTAGGAGGCGCCTGGGTGTCACCACGAGCTTGTGCTCGATGACGTCCCGGGCGACGCCCCGCATGTCGGTGGGCTTCCACGCAAAAACGTCAGAGTTTTTGCAGAGGAAGGCCGTGAGTTGCTCCGCGTACTCTTCGGAGAGGTCCGCCCTGATCTTGACGGTCCTCTCTCCGTCCTCCGGGGACAACTGGACTTTCCGGAGTTCCCACTCCGGGCGCGGTTTTGGAAGGGATTTCCCGGAGGGGACGACCGGGGCGTCCGACGCCGGGGGAGGGTTCTCTCCCCCCGGGGCCTTGATCAGGTTGACGCTTCCGATCGTTGCGGTGGCGCGCTCGTAGAGAGCACGGGCCACGTCCTGGTCACCTCGAGTGGTGATTAAGCCGTGAGGCCCAGAGATCTTTGTGCAGAGATAGTTCTGGTGGATCGCCGCCCCCAGACGGTTGATTGTGGTCCTCCCTATGATCGCGTTGTATGAGGAGGGGAGGTCCACTACATCGAACCGGACTATCTCGGTCCGGTAGTTGTCCGGGGAGCCGAAGGTCATGGGGAGATCAACCTTCCCCACCGGGTAGATGGTCTTCCCGGGGATGAAGCCTTGCAAGGGGCCGGCCGCGGGTTGCAGCAGCTTTTCGTCGACTTGTATTTCCCTGAATGCCTTTAGGTACAAGATGTCGGCAGAACTCCCGCCGTCGACGAGGATACACGCCAATTGGCAGTTGTAGACGGTGGCGGAGACGATGAGCACGTTATCATGGGGGAAGCGAACCCCGTGCGCATCTTCCACTGTGAAGGTGAGGAGGACGTCTGACCACTTTGGTGGCTGAGACGTGTGTAGCCCCCCACCACCTTTACCTCTCATGTGTACTCCTTACGCTGGCGCTTGGAGTCTCGTCCTGAGGCAGATCCCCACGTAATGACGTTTACACGCCTTCGGGAGGTTTGGAAGGGGAGCTCTTCGGCTAAGCCCCTTCCTGTGCTTGCCTCTGCTGCTCCCCTATGCCTCTGTCTGGCTAGGGGAGCTCTCTCGCGGGGAGAATGCTCCTAAGCACACATTTAGTTTTTTTTGTATTGGATGCAAAATGAATCGTCCTCTCTTACAAAAGAGGGATACAAGGGCATATATAGATCCAAAAGATGTAAATTACTAGACTACCCCTGGTTGAGGCCATCGGATTGAGTGGCATCAACATCATTTCGTTGGCCAGGAGGCTCAGATGCTTGACAAGTGTCCATGCCAATTCCTGAGGCCCCCTTCACGTGACCCGCGCATGACCCTGCGCGGGAAACTTCTGAGGCCTTCCCCGGGACGCGGAGATACTGGTCACCGAGGCGCGGAGGCCCTCTTCCCGGGTCGCTCATCACTAGGCCGGTGGCGGCGCCCGGGGCACGGGTCACCGGGGTGCTCCTTACAGGGCCGATGGCAACGCTTGGAGTAGGATCACTAGGGCGCTTGTTACCGGGTCGATGGCGGCGCCTAGGACAGGATCACCAGGGCACTTGTCACCGGGCCGGTGGTGGCGCTCGGGACGCGGGTGCCCAGGGCGCTTCTCACCGGGCCGATGGCGGCGCCTAAGACAGGATCATCGGGGTGCTCTTCACCAGGGCGATGACGGTGCCTGGGACAAGATCACCAAGGCGCTTGTCACCGGACCAGTGGCGGCGCCCGAGACAGAGTCACCAGGGCGTTTGGGATGGTGGCGCGCCAGAGACGTGGGTTACCAGGGCGCTTCTCACCAGGATCGATCGGGTGAAGATTTCCCCCAACAAAACCTATAAATTGAAAATTGAGCAAGATTGACACAAACCACGTTAAATCAACACCAAAGCCCCCAAGTTGAAAACTGACCAACATTGGCATAAACTCATAAGCAGTAGGAAGGCAAATCATTGCCAAAACCCATATGTCTAAAATTAACCAAGGTTGGCACAAATTTATAAACTATAGTAAGACAAATGAACCCATAAATTTAAAATACCGCTCACGAGTAATATTGTTCCAAATTTGTAATCTCTAAGACTAACTAACTAGGGTACTTAATACGTAGTAATTATATTGTAGAGAGAATGATATAATCATTCCAAATTTGTTTTCATACTGAACCTGTTAAGTCTTAGAGAGTGCTGGTTTTCCGTGATTGCGCAAAAGGAGAAGAATATGGCTAGCATTATTAATTCCTTATAACACGAAACATAGTACACTAACATTTGTAAATGCAAAATAAATTTATGCTTTACAATCTTGCACCATTTGACCGAAAAGATGGCAGATTTTATTTATTACAGGATAAAGAAGCATCAAGTAATTCTTTAATACCACTATTAATATCACCTGATAAATACAAAAATCTCACTTCTTACACCAAGGGCAAGTTTGCTATTTGAATTGGACCAGTCTTTCCTTAAAAAAAGACAGATTAAAGCAGTGTGAATGACAAAGCACGATCCACCAAAAGGACAAGTTAGCCGTGGAATTTAGCTCCGCCTGTTCAAGTAAAGGAAAATATGCATAATAACATAAGCATTGTTTTGTGAATAAATTTATGAACAACAAATCACTTAACATGAGAGTTGCTAACTAATCATGAGCAGAACAAAGCCTCACTAATGAACAAAATAGAGCATCACTAGACAAGGTGGAAACAAGTCGAGTTCGAGTGAACTGGATCTGGCTCAAATCTAACTCGTTTAGGCTAACAAGCTGAGCCAACTTGACTCGATTAAGGTACCGAGCTGAGAAGCCAACTCAAACTCAGCTCGATTTAGCTTACAAGCTGGCTCAGTCCAACTTGCAATCTGACTAGCTCGACTACTTTAGGCTTACGATCTGGCTCGGCTGGCTCAAACTCAGCTCGAATTGAGTATTAGTTTCCCTCTGAACTGATTGGTTTTACAGAAAAGCCTTAAACAGTCTCGGCTGTACAATGCTTACGAATGATACAGCCTGTAATAATTCATTAAGTGTAATGCTTACGAATGATACGACCTGTAATAATACAATGCTTAAACAGGTTACAGACTAACTTACATAGAACAATTACGACAAAAACATAACCAGACGCCACCCTAGTATCAAATAATTCAGTGAGTACCATTTCCATAGCAGAGCTGGAAAAGAAACTTGTTTCAGGTCAAGACTCAAGATCAAACACCTCTGGAATATAATGAAAGATCTTACATGATATATACACACATAAAGTAATTGAACATCCTGTGCTATCAAATTCAATCGCACCAATGAAATAGATGTAAACTACGAAAACCTCCTAAACCTGTTCACAGAAAGGCCTATGATGACAAGTAATTTGATTGCAAGGCTGCTTGGAGCATTCCATGGCCAGTGCATGTTATTTCCCATTATTTGTCAAAGCTTAACAAAATCAGAAGTGTGCTAAACTAGTAAAACTTAAAAAACCAAGAGATCATCATCTTAAAAAGAACGATACTGTTCAGCACAGAGAAAATAAATCACCATGGATCATCTAGCAAGAAAAAGGATCCAATAACAGAGCAAGAGAAGAGGCAATTGCATGATCATCTAGCAAGAGAAAAGGGGAACATCACCAACAGTGTATCAGATCAGAAATATCATTCACACTCAAGGGTTGTGAAGAACATAAATCTTGGCTAGGACACTCCAAATCACAGGACCACAATGATTCTGTTTGTTCCACTTAAATTTCTCAGCTACACCCTATGGCAAAAAAGTGATGTCATTGTCAAAACCTCAACAGCTCTGGGACAGCATGAACAAAGCCAGCGATGAACCTCTCAAACAGTAGATCTAAGACATTTCAGATTTGGTACAGAAAAAGAAGCAACATTTCTGATTTTTTAGCCAGATAAATAGAAAGAACTCTTCAAGGTCGTCAATGACAGTAGATCTAAGACAGCTAGCGAGATGGCTGGGATGGGATGGCGAAGGTGGCCAGCGGTTAGCGACGCGAAGGTGGTCAGTAGTTAGCAAAGCGAAGGTATTGACGAGGCGGCTGACAACTTGGGATGGCAAAGGCGGCCGATGGAGTCACCAGTAAAGGCAGCCGGCGAAGGTCAAGGCGACGGGGGCTACCAGCTAGCAAACCCTAATCTCTGAAGGACTCAAGAGGTGGCTGCTATGAACTTTGTGAAGTACTAAAGGCAAGGGACTAAGGGAGTCAAGGAATCATGCCTATGTAACAAGCTGAGCCCAAGCGAGCCGGCATCTAGTTTGGGCTCAGCTCAATAAGGTATCGGGCTATGAGGGTGGCTTGAACTCAGCTTTTTTTGACCAAGCCAAGCTAAAACCTGAGCCGAGTCCGAGTAACTTGCGAGCTGTGCACTAAAATTCCACCCCTAGCCATGATAGCTCTAAATTGTGCACCAAAATAATTTTATGAAGTACCTAAATACTGAAACATTCAAAATAAAATTCTTTTTCCATTTTTTTTAAAAAACAACTGAATATACCCAAGACTGGATATCACCAGCTGAATTCTCCCTGAGAACCATCTATTTTGCTGGTACTGAGATCAGTTCTTGACCCAATGTTCCTTAATATGATTCCAAAATCACAAAAGGCAGATGAAAACTAACCATATATTTATGGGGAAAAAGATGTTAAAGTACATCTTTACCATCCATAACAAAACAATGATTCCCAGTTTCCCACAGTTAAAAATCACTTTTCTAGTTGTGCAGGATATTCTATATCATACAACAATGTGGCAACTAAAATGAAACAAACATGCTACAATAAACAAGCATGGCATAATAGAATGCTACATGGCATAATAGAATGCTACACCAAAAACGAGAAAAACATCATCCCTTTCTTTTTGAAATTCCATGCCGCCATACCACACGAGCGGACATGAGGCATTTCACATGTTAGGTGTGGCTGGTGTATTCAGCGAGACCACTAAGATCAGAAAACATACATGAAAAGCATCATAATTGCGCCAAATGAAAGTACTTGGAAGTGTGATATGGACAAAGAAGTGAGGAACCTACCAGCTCCTTGGCAAATTCCGTTTCCTTCTTTTGGTAAGTACTATCATCTCCAAGATGCATAGGGTTATCAACATCAAACATAGTGCTACGCTCTTCAGGGACATACCTAAAATAAATTTGCAAGTTGATTAAGATATCCCACATTAAGTCCCAAAATGAGAAGAGACCGTCTGTCATACATAAAGAAATCTTTTTAGTGGTTTATTTAGGCCATCACTGAATGTGATAGCTGGCACAATAAAACACCTCGCTCATGAACACACGATATGATCACAAAACAACATTTCAATAATAGATCTAACTACTTATGGTAGAAAGGCAAAGATGCAACACAAAAAAAGGGACATTATTACCAGGCCTCTGATCATAAACTGCAAGGATAGAAAAGATAGCATTCAAAACCAATAAGTACCAAGTAACATGCCTAGTAAACTGATATAACCAAGCATTACCAATTTACTTTTCTAGTGTCCTGACAGAATGCACCAACTCTTCCTTTATTTGAAATTGTTCGGGACTAAATCAGTGTATTGCATGCAGCATGATGAGTAGCACACTAAACTGAAATCACCAAAACTTATTTTCGGTTTAGATTATGCAGTAATGGCAAATGGTGTAAAGAATTTGCTGAGTAGCCTGTGCTAAACTCTGAACTAGCAGCAAAATAAGCCAACGTGACCAAACTGAGCAATATATTTAAGAGAAAAAAAATGATTAGCACAGGCTACTCAACAAAAATATGTTTCTTGCTGTCAATTTCTATAACAAATGTGAGGAACAAATGGTTAAAATTTAAATTTTTGAGTTGCCCAATTGATTTGTTGTAATACTTCTTGTGAGTTTGCCATTGCTCACAGATTTGGTTAAGTTTTGGTCAACTTTATAAGTTGTGCAATTGATTTTTGTTTCCCACTTTATCAACTATTAAATAGCTCACGAATTACAATTCATGTTAGACAATTTTGAAGTTAGTTTGGGGGTGCATGCCTTAATAAAGCTACATGAGCTTGTGTTTATGAGTTTGGTCTGGGCGTACAATTCATGTTTTGATGAATTTGAGTTTGAGTTGTGTAATTGATTTGTCATGACATGCCTCTTCAACATGCCATCCCTTGCAATAGGTTGTGTTTGATAACAAATATCAACAAATCACTACATGAGCTCATGCAGGATGAGAGCTTACCTCTGCTTGGTTGCCCGCTTGCATCTCATGCAGCGTGCAAAGTCAAATCTCGCCACACAACACATCAAATCTCGTGCAGACTTGGTTAATCACACATAGTTAGTGATAATGAGTTGTTATTAGGTTCATATTAGTGGTGATTAGTGCATACTAGTAATGATTAGTAGTATTTACATGTTTACCGGTGATTAGAGATAATTGGTGGTCATTATGGGTAACTAGTGAGGACCGGTGTCCATCATAGCTGATTAGCATTGATTAGTGGTGACTAGATATGATTTGTGTTAATGAGTGATTAGTTATTATTAGTGGTGATTCGTGTGATTAGTGGAGGTTTTATACAACAACATTGCAATTAAATTCTATACAATCATAACTCACTTTATCAGTCAAACAAAAATTATCTCACTTTGTCTTGAGTCACTCACATAGCAAACCAGTCTTATACCATATCATACCCCAACCAAACAATCCACTTACACTATCTCATATTGGATGAGCTTATTCACGTGCACCATCTTATATAAAAATAAGTACATACACACAATCAAATAGTACCATAACTCAGAAATTTAGACAAGTTTTAATCGATTTGAGTTTAGTTCTAGAATTGATTTGTCATAAGAGATATTTTCGAGCACACAACTGATTTGTCATTATATTTATTTTGGCATGACATCCTTACTATGAGTTGCAAACTTTCTTAAAAATGAAGATGCAAAATTTCTTGTATAATTTGTACACGTACGACTTCAAATATTAGGACAATCATACCAAGATAATATAGGATTAACAAGAAGACAAGTTTCATAATCAAGTTACAAACACAATGCTCAAGCATATAAAGTATCAACCCATTTCAATCTTCAAGCTTACAATTTGGTTTTTTTGGTAAATAGGCATTCTGAATATAAAAAGTGAACCTAATACCGAATATCAAACTAAGAAATTTTTTTTTGCCGAACCGAAGACCAAATATCACATAATGTTGCAGTGCAACACTTGCCACAAACTAAATAAAACAATGCATTTGCAATTAACTCTTGTTCAAACAAAGTTCACCCATAGAAGTAGAACCACAATCTACAGCAACATCACAATCCAGCACTTATCCACAAGATAATACCTAATAGATATCTTTTCCAGCTTGTATGCTCAGTACAATGAATATAGAGTTTCCTCGCTTTGTATAACCATAAAAAACAAACAACAGAAATCAAATTCTACAGGATCCATATCTTTCCAGTCTCAACTCAGATACTATCATTTTAACATCCCTCCACAAAAACCAAACAAACCATTGTCTACAGATTACAGGACCATTAAGTTTGCTATTTTTAGAAGGATCCCGAAATCACTTAAAATTGAATTATACAGATTCCATTTTCATGCTTCTATCAAATCTAATACACCGAATTAACACTTCTATTTACAGCAAGAAGGGCAGTCAAGGTTCCTTGGAACATCACTGTTGCAGAGACACCATATCATTCAAACATTCAAAGAAATTAGACTCCACTGCTCCACTTCATCCAGATAAGACGCCAACACTAAGGCATTACCTCAAAAAACCCATATAATCATAGCTCACTCCATCATTCTAAAAAGTAAAGAGTCTCTCCAACAACCAAAAGGCATATCATGCAAAGATTCACCAACATCAAGTTCAATCCTCCATTGCAACCCAAATCGACAGAAAACAGGCTCTCCAGAGATTGCAATTTCACTCATATCCCAAGTTCAGAAGTCAGAACACTAAGGTCCATAAATGATTCTCATAGAACTAGATGTTTAGACAGTGAAATGAAAGAAAAATTCCAAAGGAATACTACACAAACCAACAAATTTTCAAAGGAAAATGGGAAATAGTTAAATCCACTAAATTTTCTTTGGCTTTTACTCCAAAAGCCCCACCCCACCTAAACCTCTTTTGAAGTGGAGGTACTAAATGCAAAAAACATCACTCAGTTTCTTGTTTTGCACATAGTCCATACAAATAATTTCCATGTTTTTCCGTAGTCAATCAAAGTCTCTCACTCCAAACCATTCTTGAATTCTGAAATCATGTCAGATATTGTTGAAACGCTGCCCCTGTGTTGTGTTTATCCTATCTTGCAAATAGGACCTAAAATTAAGAAGTTTCTCTCAAAAAAAACCAAAAACCTGACCTGTTTCCATACTTCAATGAGAATCAAGTTTGTCCGTCCACTACATGATCCGAAATCTACAAATCTAGGACCCACAAAACATACTTTACTCCTGCCCAAACATTCATCAAGCAATATTCCAAAATATCTCCCGACCTAAAGGAATTAATCATCAATGAGCTCATTCTTCAGCTACCCATTAGATCTAAAACCTCGACATTGCTCCTATTCCAACCAACACGCCAAAACATTGCACCCCACACAAACCAAGATACTACACTTGTTCTTCCTCTACAAGTGCTGCAGTTCAAACATTACACTAGACAAATTGAGTTGTATAACCCTCCTGATGAGCAAGTATGAGATATTTCCACATGAACTCCAAGAGCAGAGCTTTATGACTCCTCAAGTATTCATATAGAGTGCAATCAGCAAATCATGCTGGAATAAGAAAACAAAATCAAATCACTAGGAGATTTCATGACCAAATTGGGCTTAATAAAATAAGAAAGAACAAAGGCAGTACGTGGACAGACAAAATCACAAGTTTAGGTTCAGTAATTTCATTCTAGATGTAACATGAGAAAATATATTGCCTGGAAAAACCTTCTCTCCCTGGATAACCAAATATTGTATATGGAAATATTAGCTACTGTAAAATATTCACATTCCTCAGTTATCGGGCCCAACTCTTAGCCTGTATTTGATTTTCCATTTCATGTTTCAAGTCATGATACTCATCCCATATAATATTGCTAAAACGTTTCTTCTCCTAAGGGTGTGTCCAACACTGCCGCTTCCACGGTCTGACAAGCGGGACCCACATTAAAAAATTAATTTTCCAACCGCGCGAGGAGAGAGGACGCCTCGTGAGGCTTCGTCCAAATTAGCTCTGCAAGCAGGCCCCACCGACGCCCGACTAGTCGAAGCGGTACTATTGGAGTGGTTGACAACGCCTGAGGACGCGTTTTGTAGGGCCCACATTGCGACTGTCCTGGATCCTTTTACCCGCCCAATATAGAAAACTGACGAGTGGGACCAAACGAAATTGCGCCTCACATGTCAGAGAGAGGGTGTGGAGTACATAAGTGTTGCCTAGGAATTTTTTATTTCTTTTGTTCCTCGATTTCCGTGTGACCGAATTGTATACAATTTTTGTTTCTTGATTTATGCATTAATATAATTCAAATTAAATCTTGATTATATTGAGAAAGTTGTAGATTTTTGAATTATCTTCATATAGAGATCAAACATCGTATATATTCAATATTTGAATTAAAAGTTATTGATATTTTACTAAAATCACCTAAATTATAATAAATATTTAATTTTCTCGTGGGTCCGTGCGAAACGCCTCGTGAGACGCCTTTATATTGAAGTGGTGAGTGTTTCGGGTGACGTTTCGCACGCGTGGCACAAAATATGCTGAGAATATTCTTTTGAAGCGCTATGGCAGACGCCTTGACATTGGACTCAGCCTAATGATGCTTCCAAGTAGTGTAACACTAACAATCTAGAATCCTTCAAGCAACACTTGTCACAAACTAAATGAATCGACACATTTGCAATTTGCTCTTGATCAAACAACAGTCACCCATAGTAGTAGCACCACAATCTTCGACATCACCATTCAGCACTAATCCACAAGATAAAACTTATGCATACTCAATACAATGAATAGAGTTTCCTTGCTCTATATGACCATCAAAAAGACTTACAGGATTCATATCTCTCCAATATCAACTAAGATACTGTAATTTTAACATCCCTCCTAATAAACCACTTCCACAGATTGAAGGACCATCAAGTTTGCTAACACCTTAGCAGGGATCCAAAATTCACTTAAATTTGAATTCTACATATTCCATTTTACTCCTGTCAAATCTAATAGACCAACATTGCATTTCTGTTGACAGCTAGAAGGAAAATCAAGTTTGCTTGGATCATCACTGTTCCCAGACACTGAATCATTCATTCACAGAAATTAGACTCTACAACTCCACTTCATACGGCAAAGGCAACAACACTATAATTCCAAAATTTCTCAGATCTCTTCACATAATTCAGTCATCACCAGTTCTGCTCTAACAAACACCCAAAATTTATGGGTATCCTCATAGTTTTGCAAGATTCACTTACCATTTCTATAGGAAAAGCATTTGGCCCAATTTAGATCCAAGGAATTAGTCCTGGGACTGTGGTACTGGAGGTAGAATTCCGGAACCTATGTTTGGCTACACCTTGGAATTTGAATCACAATGCCACCCTCCATCCCAAGGAATCAGTGGACAACTAAAATTAAGTGGGTGGGAACATTGGAAGTTCACCGCCATTGCTATCGCAAACATCATTGAGTAATTTATGAAAATCCAGTGAAAGTGCAGGATGGTATAATTATCAGTGGGTGCAAACTGCATTGCATGATATTTCCGAAGCCATACCCATTACAGAGGTCTAAGACAGTTAGCACATCTAGGGACATCTTTCATATTTTCCTGGAATGATCCTCCATTTATTATCAATTTGTTTGGTATTGCAACAATTTTCTTAAAACCATTTTGTTTCAATGCCAGGTCTCAAGGGTGTAATATAGCTAATCTCTATTTGCAATAGATCTGTGTTCTAATTCGATAATGTAGCACATTAAAGAGTTGTTGGATTCACTTTGGTTCATATCAACTGATGCACCCTTTGAACTTGGTTTAGAATAAATTTTATTTGTAGAATAGAAAAAAAAGAGTAATTTTCACCACTGGTTCCTTTTTTGTTTCAAATATTTCATACAACTCTCTTTTTTTCACCTTTGGTAATCCCTTTTATTGTAATAGTTCGTTTCAAATAACTCCCCTTTTTCATCTTTCACAATAAAAAATTGTTAAATTGGCACCTCACATAGTGTATCAAGTTTATTTATAGTGTGGAATATAACAAAAGAAGAAAATCACCCACTTCGACTTAGTTTCTACAAAAAAAAAAATTTCTCTCAGCAAGTTTACACTTAAAATAAAACATTTTTATTTTTGTAAATGGAGACAATACATCTCTTTTTTTTTTGTTAATTTAGGAATATATGATACATTATAGTAAGATAATATTTATTCAGATTTAAATACATTCAACAACTTTCATGGAATCATTGTCATTAGATATATATACATACGACTTTTCAAGATCTTGTATACTGGATGAAGCATATCTTATAAAACAATATTTGATTAAGTTAGAAAATCTTAACATAATTTCACATAATACCACTTTCGTTTCTTCTTATCCCCATATTTGGTGAGATGGAATTAGTTTGAGATATGAAGATAAAGAGTATCTTTTCAAATTCTACTCGAATTTAAGTGAGCATGATCCTCTTTGCTTGGTGCACCACTTGGATTACTAATTCAGTTTTTTTTTTATTGTGAGAGATGATGCAATTACAATAAAAAGGAGAGTTGATTGCCAAAGTTGAAAAAAGAGGGAATTGTATGGGACATTAGAGATAAAAAAGGGACTATTAGTGAAAATTACTCGAAAAAAAAAGTACAACAACATTTCTTAAAGCTAATCATCTTCTTGGGCATTAGCAAAAATCCAATGCATCACCTCTTAATGCTAAACATCCTCTAGGTGTCAGAATGTTTTAGACCAAGCTACAATTACAAATCATGTCTCATATGTACAATAATTTAGATCCATAAATGAGACAAAAATTAGAATGTCTTGAATCCAAATTATGAGGGCAGTATGGTGGACAAAGTACTGCTACCAAATTTCAACATCTTCAGCAAGCCATGTACTCGAAAAATTAAAGCATCCATTAGAGAAAAGTTGATATCAACAACATACCAAGTCATTTTGGAGATGGAGTCCAGCATCACTGCCCAACATTCTTTAATGAACCACACTGCTGCATAGCACATGAGCCACATGTCCACATACTTCAGAAATGACACAAACAAAATGTTAACAAAGTGAAACTACACAAGAACCAAACTATTCACCTAAACACTATCATCCGTCGGATTGTTGAGCTGTGTTGTAAGTAGCTCCAACACCAGGGGCCTAACATGGCACAACCTAGTTCACCAAGTGTGCTATAAACTTGGTCACGGCAAGCAATTAGGGCTGCATTCAAAAAGCATTATATTAAGCATTTTTTGCAGGTACTTAATAAACATGAGTGTGTATGTAATTCTTTACTACACATACATGGCACATTCTTGCATCATCGTGAATCGCAGAATTGGAGTATAGGGTCATAAAGAACAATCCAATAGAGGTGCTTCCTTCCTAACAAATCTTTCAACCAAGAACCAAAGATACATTGAAGGGACAATAAAAAATCAAGGTAAGAAATATGAGCTCCATAAACACATTAATGAGATGTTTTTTCCTTGATAGATTGTTTGCTAGTAAATAGTAATACTAATTTCCTTGGTAGATTGTTTGGAAGTGAACTGCTATTCATTCCCAACAGATCGTCTGCTGGTAATACTTTCCTCAGCAGATTGTTTGGAAATGAGCCATTGTTTACAATTTATATTACTTTACTGTGATGATTTATTGATGGAGTTGGCATTCAAGTATAATATATTACAACAGTAAAATATTGCCCAACTTATGAATATTCCACCATTCTTAACCAAATATGAACATTCCAAACATACAAAAAAAAAAATTGATCAACCCGCTTATTCAAAAAACACTACACTCCCAAAATAACTTAAATATGTTCACATATAGGCTGGTCTAATAACTAACATGCTAGTTAGCTAATCTTAAAAATGGCTAGTTAGCAGCAACAGCGATAAGTGCTAACATCACTCCTGCAGGTCACAGGAAGCACAAGTTCTAGCAGTAAATGCTTACTTGAGATAAAACAGCTAATTGCCTAAGCTAGAACACAGAAGAGAGAACACCACGGGCTTCCAGGATGTAATTGGCCCTTAGCTGTGTTCTTACCTGACCAAGGCATGTGTGATGGCTTGCCCTACTATTACCACTAATACACTTACTATGTTCCGTATTAACCAGGAAAACCATGATTTAGTTCAGCATTAATCCACTAACAAAAAATTCATCAGATGATGGCTGAAACCTAGATAAACCAAAAGAAGGGAAAAAATTTGCAAAACGATCAATTCAAGTAGACGTACCTGTTCAATTCAATCACATTCCGCCTGCAAAGAATAAATGACCCAGAAATCAATAGCATACATGAGGAACATGTCAAAAGGTTCTATGCACAAAGAAATATGAAGGAACATGTTTCTCAAATACAAAAATTAAGGGAAATAAAATGCATGTCATTAGCAGGCTATTGAGGCTAATGAATCCATCTCAATTATTTCTCCTGGATCTTAGTACACCTTACATCAATCATCCTTAGATGTTCACAGCCTTAAAACTTGGAGCAGCATCACCTAGTTCACTAGTTGAAAACCTACAAAGAATAGCAGAATAAAGTAAGCAGATCACATATGGTAAGGTGTAAATAGAAAATCTATTATTTTCTGCATATTGAATAAGCAATAAAACAGGCATTGACACTGAATAAAAAACATAAACAAAAGGCAAATAGGATTTATAGCTTGAAGAACAACAGATGTAGTATTATATTTTTCTAACATAACATAAACAATATATCCACCAGCTAGCTCTGCCACAATCAACTCGACTGCCACCATAAAAGCCAAATAAATAGAAATATTGAATAAATGAACTCACTGCAAATTTGCCACTATTTTTCATTCTCAGCAAGCTAAATATACAACTTCTTATGAAAATAAACAAAGGAACCAAATAAATAGGACTATTAAATAAATAAAGTCACTGTGAATCAAAGAATCTAGATAAAAGGCAAAATTCTCAAATTCGCAGCCACTTTTCATTCTAATGAATCTAAGAATACAACTTATGGAAATAAACAAAGGACATTTCAAATACAGTACAAGCTGTATTATGAACTCTGTAAATGAACTACACTTTCTCTATTAGTCCAAGAAATATAATAGAAAATTGATTTATCCTTGAACCTGTGCTCAAATATTAAACACAATAGCTGGTTTTTTTGTATGAACTGGGTAGAATCAGCTTCAGTAGGTCCTGTGGCTAAACCTTTTATATGATATGTCTAGAGCCTAAATACAATTTTTTTTTTATATACAGGACAATTACAAACATGGAAAAAAAGAGTAGCAGGAGCTGGAAAGCAGCACATTACCATCAAACATAGCCAAAGAAATGGTAAAGAGTAGAGGCAAAGCAATATTTGAATCAAACAATATACCACACAGGACAAAAGAGAAGACCTGAGCATATAATTATAGTTTTTTTTTTCTGTAGAAGACTGCTAGTGTAGGCAACTATAAAATTATTTCATCAGAATTTCGTCAGTAACATTAATTAGCACAACTTTATTAACCATTGAAACATCATTTTGCACCCAAGTAAATTTGTAACACATCGAACTAAGAAAAAATGGTAACTCCTAGGGTGTTCTCCATCGAATTACAACATTGGACCACAACAAAACCAAACAAAGCATAGAAAAATTCAAGAGAAGTCACAAAAAAAAATGGGGAAACTAAGGTACCATATAGGACATGTTTAAACCTAAAAAATGACATGGAACACTAATGAGATTGTATGATTTCTAAATAAGTATGACTTACAAAAGACATTCATCGACGGAGGTGACCTCCACGGCCTGGAGGAAGTGCCCCCCGATCGATGAGGCGGTGAGACAAGGACTTAGAATTTGGGGGGAAATTGCAACAATGCAAGGATTTAGGAACAACCGAGCAACCAAGGAATTAAACAAAACCTTGACCATTTGACCTGGTATGCTCTTGGTGGCTTTGGAACAGCGTCAACACGTGGAGGGTGTTGGCAACCAATCGTGTCCACGTTACCAGAGTGGTGAGGTCTCTGGTCAGAGTCCAGCACCTCGGCCTCCAGGTGGGGTCGTGGAGGAAGGCAAGGCAGGGAAGGAGCTTAGATGTGATGTGAGAAAGAGAGATGGGAAGTAGGGGTGGAGAAGGGGAAGGTGGTGGTGAGGAGGGAGCCGAAGGTGATCATTGGCGGTGGCAGCCTTAGTGGCGAGGAGGAAGTGGCCCTCGATCGATGAGGCGGTAAGGATGAGGAGATGAGGCAAGGACGCCTAATGTCACTAAATGTTGAGCTAACGTCACTTACTTATCACTGTGCTGGATGGCGGTTTTCTTGTCATCCACCACCAATTTTCTTTTTTCCCAATTTTTTATTCCCATCTACTTGAATTGACCTATCTATTCATGCATGTACGTCATCCAATACTTATTTATTGTAATTGTTTTTTTTTAACAATTAAAATAGATGCCTCAGTGAACAAAATACATTTCTTTGGGTATTGAGCTATAAATTCATATAGAAGAATTTAGGTCACTACCTCACTCCCCTAAAGCCAAATAAACAGCAAACATTAAGATGGCCTAAGACGTAAATCCCCATGATTTCTTGCATGGGGAAATTTGCTCAGTTATGTTATGACATGACAAAATGGGAGATTTTTCAATTGGTTCTACAAATTGAATAGAGAAGGCTTAATCATGAACATAAAGTTTAGCATAGAAGGAAAATTTTATTTTCTAATTCTTAGAAGCAAAAAATATCATTTGACAACAAAAACGCTAACTGAATGAAGCAAAAAAATATCAGTTAACAACAGAAACGCTAACTGAATGACCAATGTTTCTAGTTAGAAGTGAATAAAGCTAAGTGGGTAAAACCCAACTTTCATGGCTACATATAGTTGAAGTTCCACCGGTCTCTTGGCACTGCCTGAACAGAATAAAAAGTGTTCTGTTGCTCACTTAGGGGGTTTTCTTTTGGTGGGTGTGCACGTGCGCGCATGTGTATAATGATACAGTGCCAAGTGACCGATCACATGGATCTCCACAGTTTTCCTAGCACCAATGAGCTTTAGCAACATATGTTCAGGATTTACATATGTGGTCATGTTGTTTCTAAAGAAGATTATAAAAGATTTATGTCATAACAATTATGCACAAATTGGCAAAAGAAAATAAATACTTGGGGTGTGCTTGGCTGAGCTTCAGGAAAATAAATAGTCACTCAAGCGAACTAGCTGTTAGTAAAAAAAAAAAGGGGAGGAATTGTGCCGATGTCCCGCAAAAGAAGCATATTTCAGATTTACCCTCATAAAAGAAGAAATCTTACAAATACCCCCAAAATTAAGACTTTGGTTTCCATACCCCTACAACTAGTTTAGCCACTTTAAAGCTAAAATTTAGCAATAATAGCACCATGAAGCATTGTAATTAAACCACTTAAATTAATTTTATGAAAAACACATGAAATATCCATTCTTTATCCGCCATTTCACGTAATATAATTAAGTTAGCATCATGAAAAACAGATGTTGGATGAAACTAATAAAGGAAAGTTAATGGGTACTTCACATATTTTACACAAAACTAACTTAAGTGGTTTAATTATATTTCTTAGTGGTGATACTATCAGTAAATCTATGCTTAAAAGTAATACCTAGAGGGGCATGGAAATCAAATAGTGCTCCTTTTTAGGGGTATTTGTAGCATTTCTCTTTGTGAGGGTAAATTTGAAATATGCATCTTTTGCAGGGTATTGGCACAATTCCCCCCACTAATTGAGCAAGAGGGAAACAACACCATACAAGGAAAAAAACATATACCATTCATTTGCAACTTTGTTGCCTTATGGGAGAACACTAAGGCAACATGGCATGACAAATCTGCAAGTGATGAAAGCAGTTGCAGCTAAAAGAAATGGCATTGCAAAGGTGCTCATACTCCATTATTAGCAGAAATTTATTGGTACATCCCACAAGAACCAAGATAACCAAATGGAGCTTTCAATAAACCTGCATAACAAAAACACAGTCAGAGTACAACTCAACGTTGGGACCAAATGGACAATTCTATGATGTCATTGAGATGGTGTAATCCAATGAACTGGAATAGGATCATGCTGCATCATGGGGGTGTGGAACAATATCCATGGGACCTTGTAATAAGACACTAAATCTCCTAAGTCCTAAATATGGCAATTTAATCAATTAGTTTAAGAACCACCATTAAACAGGTAGCAGTTTCAAAAATGGAGGGTTCAGGTTCAGGGGTTTGGGGTGGTTTGAATAGTAAATAACAAAATCATGCCTTAATATGTGAAAGGTTCATATTTTTTATATTGGAAGTTGTGTTTGTAGTGGCGAAGTATTTTGCAACATCATTCATCTCTGAGTATAATGATACAGTGAACATACAAATGGCACTTTATTTGGGAATTCGACACAGCTTATATGCACATAGACTACAGTTCAACACCCCCATGCATCATGTTATATGGATTTGTTCCTCCTGTAGAGCTATAGTTGAATTATAGAGGAAATTTCAAGTATCAATGAAAAAAAATGTGCATTGTTTTAAGGTGCTCGATATAAATCAGAAAACATGAAATCATTAGAGAACTAATTGTTAAGTACATGTATATATATATTAGTTTACATGTATATATATATTAGTTTACTTCTACACATAGGACTTACTTTAGACCTGTACTATATATATAGTTGCAGGGCACTCTCCCCCTAATTGATTGAAAGAGATCATTCTATTTACATTCTAACATGGTATCAGAGCCTCCCCTCCCAATGAATGCTATTGTGTATCATCGTTCTCCTCGCCGTTGAGTTCTATTCTGGCAGCTTCTCTCCACGGGTCATCGTTCGCCTACCGTCACGGACCGCCTCCGGAGGTTCTGCCGCCGCCGCTTGCTTCCGCGGCCTTCGCCGCCTCTCCACAGTCTCCACTACCAACACGGGCTACCTCCGTGCCCTCCGCTCATCGCGGACCGCCTCCGGAGGTTCCGTCGCCACCACTCGCTCGTGTGCCCTAGCGCCGCCGCTTGCCCTTGTGCGATGTCCTTTTTCTTTTGCTGCTAAAAACCCTAGTGCTGCCACCTTGAATCGAGCCCGCGGAAGGAGGAGCCAAGCAGCCGAGCCAAGCCGACCAGTCGAGTCGCCAGCCGAGTCGACCAGATCAGCCGAGCCGATCCTTTTGAGCCATTTTTGAGCCGTCTCTGAGCCATGACCTCTTTGACAAGTCTGCCCGTTGCTGACATCAAGCTCAATGGGCAGAACTATCGCGAATGGGCCACCACAGTTCGTCTTCTACTGATGGGAGCTGATCTGGAGTCCCGTCTCACTAATTTCCCTCTTGCCGCGGGGCCGATGAGAAGATACTTACTGCCTGGCATCGAGCAGACAAGCGGGTCAAGTGTATCATTTGTCAGAGTGTTGAGGTGTCGATTCGGATGCTTATTGTTGAGCTTCCGACGGCACGACAAATGTGGGAGTGTCTTCAGCGGCACTTCGTTCAGAGCAGCTCAACGCATGAGTTCTCTCTCCTATAGCATCTTCAGAGCCTGCATCAACAGGAGGCATCTCTTGGAGAGTTCTATAGCACTTACATGGGCATATCCAGCCAGTTGACAGCCATGGCACCTCCCTCTGCCTGTGCCACGTGCACTCACTGTGTTGCCAGGACGAGACATCAAGAGCGACGCACTGTTTTTGACTTCATGCATCTTCGTCCGAAGTTCAAGCCCATTCGAGCTCAACTGCTCAGCCGTGCCACTCCACCTACCATGGATGAGACTCTTGCTGCCCTCTATGCTGAGGAGACTCGTCTTCACTCGCTCTCGGCTACATTGCAGATTTCTTCACATACTATCTTGGCAGTCACTCAACCCCCTGATCCTCATTAACCTGTCATTGCTAAGACACCATCAAATGTTGTCCCCACAGCAGCTCCAGCGGCTTCTAGTCCAGTTGTTTGCTCTCCCTGCAAGAAGCCGGGACACACTGTTATGAGGTGCTACAAGCTCCATCCAGAGCTGAGGCCTCCTCGTAGACAGTCACATGGTCGTGCTACTGCTTCTGTTGTACTTGTGAGTGACTCTGCTTCCACTGCTCTCCTGGCCCAGCTTCAGGCCAGCTCAGATCAGCTACAGGCTCTTCTTCAACATCAGACCTCCTCTAGTGGGTCACCGAGCCTTGCCGCTACTTCTACTTCTGCGACAGGTATTGCCAGTCATCACTGGATTCTTGACTCAGGGGCCTTTTTTCACATGACCTCTGACAGCTCTCAGCTGAGCTCATGTCGGTCTGTGTCAAATAGCACCTATGTCCAGACAGACGATCACCTTCGAGTCTTCGATTGTATGTGCTATGTCCTTCTTGCACCTCGAGAGCGCACTAAGCTGACTGCTCAGTCTGTTGAGTGTGTTTTTTCTCGATTACAGTCTTGAGCATAAGGGATATCACTGTTATGATCTCTCTGCTCGCCGTATTCGTTTTTCTCGAGATGCTACTGACGAGGATTGACACCCGAGTCAATTCAAATAAGTGCACGACTGGTTCAGGATAGATTCGAGCCAGACGCGTGCCTGGCGGTGCGAATTCAAGTTATTCTGAGAAGTACCAGCCCGAGGTCGCAGGCTTTACGCGATCAGACCGCAGCTAGTGCGCGGTCAGGAGTCCATATGTTGTGCGCGGACAGAAGGCTGAAGATGTTGCGCGGTTAGCCAACATCGTGCGGTCAGAACTCTTTCGACCAGGGAATGTGGGAATATTCTGTCCCTGTAACAGGAATATCCCAAGTATCCCGAAGATTCTTCCACGTTGAAGAACAACCGTCAGGAGGTTAATACGTGCAGTTATCCACAAATAACACGTGTTAAACCTGCGTGGGAGTTAAGAGTGGCTCTCTAAACCGCATCTAAGCAACCGTTTGATGCCGTTATGACTTGGCGCCCCTTCAACCAGTACAAAAGGGCGGCATCGGTGCATCAAACAGGGAATCGAAGGATCACAAGATACAACACATCTCACTTGAAGAATCAAACAGCCAAGACTACGGCTTAGATTAGATAGCTTCCATAAGCCTTCCAGGCTTCATTTTGTACACTCATATAGGGAAAATCTTCGCCTGTGAAGGTCTTTTCCCGCTACTTTGTAAACTCTTTACTGCACATAGTGAAATCCCAACAGGACGTAGGGCTATTACTCCCACTATTGAGGGCCTGAACCTATATAAACTTCTCTGTGCTCCAATTCTCCATAACTCTACATACCTTCCCGGAGGGTCACTCTGAAAGGTCTCACTATTTACAAATTCTGCATAAATTCGGCTAAGGACCCCGAGTCCGAATCGTCGACAGTTACCTTCCTTGAGGATCAACCCTTCTTTCACTCTTCCATTCCTCGCACCACAAATCCTCCTGATTCGATCTCATTCCTATCTTTACCTAATATGTCCTTTGATGCATCTCCTCTTCTCACTTATGATGCATCCTCTCCTTATTCCTCACATATCTCGCCTTTTCTGTTTCACTATACTCGTCGTCCTCGGGTCCCTACTGACACTCATCCTACCTCTGCTACCCCTCCTGATACTGTCCCTCCTGACACTCAGCCTAAATCTACTACTCCTCCTAATAGTCCGACCAGTACTGATGGTGCTCTTACTGATGATCCGCCAGCTCCGCCTCATCGGTATGCTCTTCGTGATCGCCAGACTATTGTTGCTCCTGATCGCTGGTTTTGCTACTTCAGGTGTTGTTTGTGAGCCACATACTTATCAGGAGGCTGCTTCTATTCCTGAGTGGCAGTTGGCTATGACTGAGCTTACTGCTTTGGATCGTACTGGCACTTGGGAGTTTGTTCCCTTACCTGCTCATGCCAATCCTATCACATGCAAGTGGGTGTTCAGAGTGAAGACCAAGTCTGATGGTTCTGTAGAGCATTACAAAGCTCGTTTGGTTGCCCAGGGTTTTCAGCAGGAGTACGACAGAGACTATGATGAGATTTTTGCGCCTGTTGCTCATATAACTACTATTCGCACACTGGTTGTTGTGGCTGCTATTCGTCACTGGACTATTTCTCAGCTGGATGTGCAGAATGCTTTTCTTCACAGAGATCTTCTGGAGGAGGTTTATATGCAGCCACCTCCCGGCGTCTCAACTCTTGCCGGTCATGTCTGTCGTCTTCGTTGTGCTCTATATGATCTCAAACAAGCTCCTTGAGCCTGGTTTGAGCACTTCCGGTCGGTGGTTCTTGCAGCTGATTTCCTTGCTAGTGATCATGACCTTGCCTTGTTTATTCACTACTCAACTCGTGGTCGGACCTTGATTCTCTTATATGTGGATGACATGCTGATCACTAGGGATGATATGGAGTATGTTGCCTTCATCAAGCAACGTCTGCGTGAGCAGTTTCTCATATCTGACTTGGGACCCATTAGCTACTTCTTGGGTATTGAGGTCACTTCTACGGAGATGGGTTACTACTTGTCTCAACAGCGGTATACTCAGGATCTTCTTGCTCACTCTGGTCTCACTGATACACGGATTGTTGCCACTCCCATGGAGCTCCATCTTAAGTTACGTCCCACCAATGATTCTCCACTTCCTGATCCCTCCCGTTATCATCATATCGTTGGGAGAGCCTTGTGTATCTTACTGTCATTCGGCCAGACATTGCTCATGCAGTTCATGCGCTCAGTCAGTTTGCCAGTGCTCCTACGTCGGTTCACTACAGTCACTTGCTGCGTGTGCTCTGTTATCTTCGTGGGACATCCCCGCGTCGGTTATTCTATGCTCGTTCAAGTCAGCTCCAGCTCTGCGCTTACTCTGATTCTACTTGGGCAAGTGATCCTGTTGATCGGCGTTCTCTCACTGGTTATTGTCTCTTTCTTGGTACTTCTCTACTTGGATAAAGTCCAAGAAACAGACGGCTATCTCGCGCTCCAGTGTTGAGGCTGAGCTCCATGCTTTGGCTACTACTACTGTTGAGATTGTCTGGTTTCGTTGGCTATTAGTTGATTTTGGTGTTTCGTGTACTGCTCCTACATCTCTCTTCTGTGACAACACCAGTGCCATTCAAAGTACCAAATGATCCAGTGAAGCATGAGTTGACGAAACACATTGGTGTAGATATCTTCTTCCTGCGATCTCATTCTCAGCACGATACCATTACTCTCCAGTATGTGTCTAGTGAGCTTTAGATTGCTAACTTCTTCATCAAGGCTCAAACTAGAGAGCAACATCGTTTTCATCTTTTCAAACTCAACACGTCTGATCCGTCTTGAGTTTGAAGGGGGGTGTTAAGTACATGTATATATATTAGTTTATTTGTACATATAGGACTTACTCTAGACCTGTACTCTAAACTTGTACTATATATATATATATATATGCAGGGCACTCTCTCCCTAATTGGTTGAGAAAGATCATTCTATTCACATTCTAACACTAATAAGGCACATAGATATAGTATAAACATTGAATGTTGTGTTGTCTCAAGTTTAATGAAAGTTACATATTAGTTGAATATCCCTAGTTTGATTTGTCAAATCTTGAAGGCTGATGTCTCAGTGGCATCGGTAGTACGACATTTAGCATGTACTGGATCACTAGAAAAACATTAAATATGTTGTTAGTAGTTGAAAGATGATGCTAAGAAACTAGTAGCCAATATTGTCAAACTACCACTTAAAGTTTACTGATATGGTAAGAGCAATAAAGAGGCCAATTAGTTCAACACAACAAGCTCCATATAAATATATAATTTACTACAATGCAACACTGGGAAATTTATTTCTAGTTTAAAGGGAATTACATGACAACTCCCCCCCACCCCCACAGAAGTTATGGTGAGCTTCAGATATCCTCTACAAGTTAATTTGCATCAGTTTACCACCTACAAGCTTATTATAGTTTCAAATACATCCCTATCATCACTTTTCCGTTAATTTCCAACAGAAAATTATAACAGTCACTGGTATGTGGGGCCTAAATGTATGAGCTCTCTAAACACTACCAGAAGACCATTGAACTACATAGGAGATCAGACCTTATTCTTTTATTAAGTTGTCACTATACAAACAGATTCAACCACTCTATACTTGTAATTTGCATAGAGAGCACACATCAATGACCATAAAGAAACTGATTCAAGACTGATTAAGCAAAATGTTTCAGTAAGTAAAACATCAAATAACGAGTGGAACAGAAGGCCAGCCAAGCTTCAAAGCCTTCAAAGCACAAATTTGGTTTGTGCTAAGGGTCCCTCCACAACATTGACAACCACCTAAGTTCTCATGGCCATTCCAACAGCTCACTCTACCTTTAATTTAGGATATAACAATATGAACTATCACTGTAAAAAAGAAAAAAAATCATCATCTGGACTAATTCATGTAGTTAGCTTCAATTTCTTCTAATGACACCTGTGCACCACCACCAATGACGACACCTGCACAACACCACCACACCACTGCATCTGACCATCGCACTTAGTTTATTGGATTGCCAAAACAGAGTATAGTTCACATGTTTCTTGCAATTTTGCTAGTGTAAGAACACAAAACGTCAAGAACTCCTAATCCAAGAAATGGCAACCTGGGACCAAAGGAATGGCAAGAAAAAGATAGGAAGAAATTGGAAGAAATTGAGCTAACCACACGAATTCACTATTCAAATCATACTTACAGAAAACCCTAATCATCATCTCGCCTGGGGAGGCTTTGGCACACTCTTGGAAACCACCGTGGCGTGGAGGGTGTTGGCGACCAATTGACGGCGGAGTCCGGCGGCTCGGCCTCCAGGTGGGTCGTAGAGGACGAGGAAGAGAAATCCTAACCGTAATCTCGCCTGGGGAGGCTCTGGCACCCTCCTGGAACACCGCCGCGGCGTGTAGGGTGTTGTGACGTCGGAGCCCGGCACATAGGCCTCCAGGCAGAGGTGCTTGGACGTGATGAAGAGGGACGGGAAGTAGGGGGAGGATAATTTGGTGACGAGGAGGAGGGAGCCGGCGGTCATCGGCGGCGGCGGCGGCGGCGTCGTCGGCGTAGGGAGAAGGGAGGATGGATGGGGAATTTTTTTTTCCTTTTTTTACTTTCTAGCGAGAAATAGATTGGAGATTTCTGCGACGGTACTCCAGGAATTCAAGCTCTTGGGTGACCACTATCTGATGCTAACCATAATATCAAATAATCTTCAAAGAAGTGTTTATATAGCTCCAAGTTAGTAGCCTGAAAACAATAACCATAGTATCAAATGCAACATGTTAGAAAGTATAAAATAAAAAAAGGTACATCATTAAACATAGAAAATATGAAAGCGGTCTATCACTATATCATTAGAAATTGTATCCAATACGCTTTTCTCCATAAAGCTAACTAGACGAGCATTCAAAAACTTATCACTAATTCGATTACGCAGGTCTGTTTCACAAGATTCATTACAAAAAGCATTTCTCCACTGATGCAGTGACAATAGGCAAGACTAGTACTAGTTTTAAAAGCTATAGACCAAAGGATGAGTATGATGTATCTTTGTGTCCACCATCAGCCTAGCAAGGTCCACAATACTCTTTAACTTGGAAAATATTTGATCCTTTCGCACATAATCAATGTAACAATTAGGTTCGATCTTAAGGGCCGCCAATTGCATTGAATCAAAATCATCAGGATAGAACTTGGCCAACTTTAGTAATCTCCCCGAATCAAATTCACGAAAAGAATCTATTGGACTCAAAAGAAGTTGTGAAAAAACAATTCCGAGTTAATCTCATCAAAGATCATTAAACTCTTGCAGCTGCAAATCAACAATTATGTAAAAACAATCAACTACATAATGATATAAGTTAGTGATATTGGTTCTTTGTCGTAGTTTATGCTGGTTCACAAACTCTTCTTCCATGTTCAACTTAGGAATACCATTTCCTTCAAAAAAAAGAATATCTCTTTTCCAAAAGAGAATCCAATCCATCATCTATAAGCTATTGTAGTTGTCGCTTGGTTGATTTCACATATGACATGGCATTCAAGATGTCTTGGTAAAAATAATGACAAATAATTTGTGAGTCCTATGACTAGCAGCATTAATTGCAAATAAAATGCAAAATAAAAGACTGAAAATATGTTTGAAGGCCACATGCTTGACGTCTCTTTACAACATCTCTACCTTCTTTTTGAACAAATTGAAGCATTTCAACAATAGATGAAAACAATTGTTCAAGGCTTAAAGAGTCTTGTAGTGAGATTCCCACCGAGTGTCTCTTGCTCTTTGAAGAGATTGATCTTGATTAAATCCTGTCCCAGTACTATCCGTCCATTGCTTACGGTTTATCTTATTTTCTCTTGATGGCTTTCTCAAATCAGATCTTTCCTTTTGCAAGAAGCTCCAACAACATTCAACAAAATAGATATCATATCAAAGAAGTCCCCACTATCATCATACTTCTTTGCTACTGCCACTACAACCAATTGTAGTTGATGAGCAAAACAGTGTACATAATATGCTGAGCTATTCTCTCTCATGATCAAAGCCCTCAAGCCATTGAACTCACCCCGCATGTTGGAAGGTCTATCATATCTTTGGCCCCTCACCTACATTAAGTTCAATCCATACTCAACAAATAGAGAATCAATAGCAGATTTCAGACATAACATAGATGTCTCCTTTACATGAACAACACCAACAAATCTTTCTTCAAGTACTCCGTACCTATCAACATATCGTAAAACCACAGCCATATGTTCCCCTGTTGGAGACATCACTAGACTCATCAACTAACAACCTAACACATCATCACCAATTTCTTCAACTATAGATTTCACTATTACCTATAAAAACAATAAAAATGTATTAGTCTACACTCTACATGGTTTGAGACATCATTTATAAAACAGTAGGCAATAAGAAAATTCACTATTAATTTACCTGTGCAAAACATTGAACAATATCCTTTTGAATACTTGGAGATACCATTTGTTTGTTACCTAGAGCATTTCTTAGTACAACCTTCTTTATATTGTCATTCTGATCAGTGAAAGTCTTCACTAGTTAAAGAAAATTTCCTCTATAATCAGATTTGTCCGACTCATCATGACCACGAAAGGGCAAACCTTGATGCAAAAGATATCTAGCAGCATCTATGGAAGTATTCAATGGAATTCGGTGCTCCTTTTTTGTGGCATCACTTTGCTTTTGGAGAGAAACAACAATTGATTGTTCTTGTGCCACTAGATCCATATATTTTTTTACCGCCCTACTATGAAAGCTGTTGACTTCTCTTACATGAGAACGAAGTCTTTCTGACTTAACATGAAAATCTTTTTTGTTACAAATGGATCATTTCCGACTTGACCTTGAATGCAATCTCTAAATAAGTAGCAACATAAATATTGGGATATTCATCATAACATTTAGAATTAAATTGTCGTGTCCTGTTTGCTACAGTTTTTGTTGGGAAATCACAAGCAAGTGGTTGGCAAGGTCCTTTAATCAGGTACCTTCGCCGAATCTCATCTCTTTGATTAGGATGGTATTCCAAAATTTTCTTCGTATCAGCTGGATCCCAAGGAAGCTCGTTCAAATCAAGTTCTTGAGGCATTGAAAAAGACTGAGCTAACTTTGGTCCACGTCTACTCCCATTAGTATTTGATGCATTTATACCAGTAGAAGTGCCCCCATCACTATCCGAAAGTTGGTGGTAATTTTCCTTTTAGAAACCATTCCACCAGCTTACCTGTTAAATTAATACCACATGTGAAACATTAAATAAATATTACATATAAAATTGAAAGTAAAATAAATGTTACCGGTTTTTCTTGCTTGACATTTTTCACTAGACAATGGTAAATAAGTTTCTAGCCGCATGTGCCATTGTAGCCTAGTAAGCTTTTCTGCCATGATATGAAATTTACTAATTAGAGAGAAAAAAAACCCTTAGATCAAATCAGTAATCCCTACTTAATTTGTACTTTAGCTGAACCAAATTCAACATGACCCATAATTCACCATGGCTCAAATAAATAATTCATTGTCTCCCTGTTTGTGGTTTTATACTTTAATTTGTGACTACTGACTAGTAAATTTTTTAATCAATAAATAATTAAATAAAGAAGACAAACTTAATTTATTATAAAAAAAATAACAAAGGACAAGTCATGATCCATGTACTGGTGGTGACCTGGGACCCCAATTGACAATTGCCAATGTATGCATACTCTATATATAATTCCATCCATCTAGCACACAGCATAAAAAAAAATCAAGAACACATAGATACTTTGTAACTTAAAACTTTGACTCACTTTGAGGTTCAACAGGCCAAGGAGGCAACTGACCGCAAGGAACAAACGGCAAACGCCGGTGACTCATTTACACAGTGCTCGGGCTTCTTGTTGCGTGTGTGTTGCGAACTCGCAGCGGCGCAGTGGGCGAGCGATTGGGGGGCGGGGGGGTGTGGGGGGAGGGCTGGCGGCTACGGCAGTGCAACATGATCACCTTGAGCATGAGCATCGAATAGATGAGAAATTGAATGGCTGTTGGTGCTGAATGAATCGGAACAAACATAAGATGCGAAGAATTGGGTGAATTGGATTTTCATCAAGAGATGGGCATGAACTGTGTGAGGGGATTAGGGTCACCTGTTTGGGCTTATTGGGGTCACCCTTATACATACATGAGCTTTTGTAGAAACAAGTCCAAATTTCATGGAGCGCGCCCACACGTGTTTTGTGGGTCCGCTGGTTCCCCTGCCGCACTTCTTCATTACAAAACCACCCGTGGACATGTCAGTCGGAGTTTCTTTAGAGTGCACCCTTCAATTTGGTTTATTCGTCAGATACGAAAGCTAGGAACGATCGTAATATGGGCCCCACAAAACGTGTCCTTAGACATCGTCGATCACTCCAAACACGGGTTTTTTTGACCAGTCGAACATCGATGGGGCCTGCTTGTCAGAGCATGGTGATCGAACCCTCGCGAGACTTTTTCTCTCTCTTTGCGCGGTCGAAAAATAATTTTTTAATACGAGCCCTACTTGTCAGCATGTCAAAACGATAGCATTGGACACAGCCTAATGCTAATCACTAAATTAGTATCTTTGCTTCACGTTTTGACGTGGAAATGTTTAGTTGAGTTGTTGAAAAATGTCATAATTTTTAGAAAAACTATACTATTAAATACCATATGATGTTTAATGTGTTTCTTGATACTTGAAAGTGACACTCAGAATGGTTTTTAAATACTATGACATTTAAACAGTCTGAGGCTCTGTTTGGTTATAAAGTTTTTTGAAATTTTTGTTCAATATTATAATTATAAAAGAAACCATGATATTAAAAATCAATACAAAATATTTTATAATTTTTGCAACCATAGTTTCTTTTGCAATAGAATGTTTATTTCTCTCTATCAAATAGAGTCCTATAAATATAAATGAAAAAAAATGGAATGTTAAACTCTGGTATCTTTTGTTAGCAACAACCTCATCCATCCATCGAGTCATACGACACAAAATCTAATCCGTTCATTCCTCCATCTTTACCGATAAATATCACACCTCCCTCGTCACTTAGCTAGATTTCTAAAACAGAAGTAAACACACAAAATTTTGATACAAACGGTCTTTTCCTTTTGTTTGGCTTCAGCATTTATATTCTTCTCTCATGGTCTCCGGTCTCGTGCTCTGTTTTCTTTTTTAATTTGTTTCTCCCAGTTTCAAACCAGAATTAAGGTTGCGTACGACATCGATCCAATCGGAGGTATGGACTCCCAAATCCAATTGAATCATTTTCAAATTCGCACTGGCGATATGCTTTCGGACGGCCCCAAAATCAGTCCCTAATTTCATACTATTACCTCTTTCGATCATGCAATCGAGTCAAAATTTCAAAAAATAATAAAAATTGTAAGGATCTCCCTTTATTACCCTAAACCTACATCTCATTGCAGTCAAGAAGCAAGCGGGAAGCAGCCTTTCGCCATGGATCATCCGAGCCAGATGATGACCAGAAGCTTCAACATGTGGGTCCCACCGCCGGCCTCCGCGCCACCCCCCTCTGACGACCCCTCCGCCACCGCGGCTCCGCAGCCACCGCCACCCTTCCTCGCTCCTCCCACCGTCCCGATCGCCGCCAACCGCGGCTGGAAGCGCAAGAATCCCCACTCCGGCGGCGGCGGCGGGTACCAACCGCCTGCCCTCGGCGACCTCCAGGTGCAGAACCGCGCCAAGGCTCGCCGCTGGTTCAAGAACCACCCCAACCCTAACCACCACAACCGTAAGTACTTCTTCCGCAAGCCCAAGGCTGCCGCGCCGCGTAACACCACATCGTACATCATCCAGGCGAAGCGTGAGGGTGGCCTTGTGACGGTGGTGTCGCAAAGCCCTGTGACCCCTTCCGTGCTCCCCACCCCACACCTCTCGCCTTCTCGTGAGGGCCTCGCCGACATGGCCCAGGAACGGTGGGGTGTTGATGGTTACGGCTCCATGAAGGGCCGCATCCGCCTCCGTCGCTTCCCCCACCCTGCTAACCCGAATGCCCCTGCATCTGATGATGACTACGAGGGAAATTCCAGTGGGAGTGATGTTGAGGAGCACGTCGAGGTGGAGCGCCGTCTTGATCATGATCTGAGCCGGTTTGAGATGGTATACCCAGGGAGGGGTGAGGACGTCGCGGATTATGTGCTTGAGGAGGAGGAGTATGATCAGGAAGCTCATGTTGCTCGGCTGGAGGAGGAGAACTTGACACTGAAGGAGAGGCTGTTTTTGATGGAGCAAGAGGTGGGAGACATGAGGCGCCGGTTGGAGGCACTTGAGTCGCGATTCGCAGGGAGGGAGGATGTTGGTGGTGGCGGTGGCGGCAGTGGAGAGAATGTGCTTGAGGAGGCGTTGGAGAACGATGGTGAGAGGGGTGATGTAGGGTTGGAGAAGAGTGGTGAGGACAATGGTGAGAACAGTGGGCACGAGACTTCGGAGAGGGAGTGATGAAGATGGAGATTAGAACGTGATAGTGGTTCTGGTGCTGTACATACTTGTCGATGGCGGATTGAAACCATGCGGCTTGGACTTATTTGCGTGAATCAGAAACGACATTTGTCACAAAACAGTGGCTTCTCATGTTGACAGTGTAATATGTTTTCTGGAGACAGGTCTGTGCTGTTTTGAGTTTACCATTTTTGTTTGATGGATATTGCTATGATGATGATGCAGAACCTGTAGTGCTTACAATTGCTGAAAATTGTAGATATGGAGGGGCAACTGGGCTCATGAATTTGGTGGTACTCTTTTAACTGCTGTCGTTGTAGTTAATGTTTTCCAATGGTGTTATGTTTCTTTTATCTTGCATTTTTCTGGTCATTGTGAGAAGTTAGATGTGAGAAATTTGCCACTCACACAAATTGGTGGTGTCAGGCAGGAAATGAGCATTCGTTCATGTGTACTGGAATGAGGATTTGAATGATTAAGAAGTTTTGTTTATAGCTTTGCAGCTCTGGTTGGTAAAACAACAGTAGTTGGAGAATGTAATGGCTTCGAACTGTTTGCTATATCTTTTTGTTATTTGCTACTCATTATATGGATGAAGATTGACAGATAAGTTTGGTAATTTTGCATCCAAGTTTACCAACATGAAGTAACAAGCAAATCATTCAATTGATAAGTGATTATTGTTGTTCTTACACTTGAAGCAAGTAAATGTCTTTTTTTTTCACTCTTTTTAACTCGTGAAGTGTGTTTGCCTGAGTATTGTTGTTCCTTGTTTTGACCTCGTTGGTGATGCCAAAATGTTTTTATTCCCATTATTACTGGTATGTATGTATGGAAACGTGTGGGGTGATATGAAGCAAATGTCTTCAGCTAAAACTGCCTTCGTATGAAGCTTCTTCTTCAAAAGAGCGATGGCCTGATCTTAAATCAACAACTGTGATCCAGTAAGTCAGTATGAACATAGGCAGGTCAGCATCCCCACGCCCACCCCCGTGGAGCACCAACTACGGTGTTGTTGGCAGCAGCGATTGCCGCCTCGCCTTCTCTTGCTAGCTCTCCGCCTCCGGTTGCCCCCTGATGCCCCACCCGTCCCACTACCTCACCCGCTCTGACTCCTCCATCTTCATCCTGCCCCTCTCCGCCGCCGAGGGTGTGGTGCCCATGTCGGTGGTGCATTGGCTCACCAAGGGAAGCCGGGCCATGCGCCGTCTGCAGTGCTCGTCGGCCTCAACATTGCCTACTCTGCCACTAAGCTCGTCATCGGCCTCTTCACCAGCCGCATTGGTGCGCTCCTCTAACCCTGATCTGTGAACCTGTCTATTGCTAGCTTTATTAGCCTGCACTTTATGAGCTCCCGTATGTATGGAAGAGTAAAGTATAGATTTTCCATTGTACCTATTCTCCGCAACCGTTGGTTCAGATTTATCACGGGTACGGTCACTGCACTCTAATCATAGTATCTCCAATCTTTGCCTTGGTTGGTGCACCTATGGTTCTTTTTGTTATTGATGCTAAGAAAGATACAGAAAGGATTACAATCTTCATTGCCTCTAGTTGTGAAGGTAGCAAAGCTACAAATTCGAGTGAAGTGGTTGGTGGTACTGATGTGTGGTAAGGTCGTTGCTAATGAATGGTGGGTGCGTGGAGAACGCTATGGATTTAAGCTCTATTTTCCTTTCGGTACTTAGATTCAGTGGCCCAGTTGAGAACAACAAGCATACAATCAATCGATGTATGGGAGTTTGGTGAAGCTATATGAAAACAGAAGATTGAGGGGCACAATCAATTCCTTGGTTGAGGCCCGCTATTGGAAAGAAGAAGGATGTCTACGAAGCGTCAATTATAAGTAAGTTTGGGTCCAATTTGGTTATCCCATTTTTTTCCTAAGGTAGCTCTTTAGGTTTCTCAAGGATAGCGGTAGCTGGGGCAAAGCCCGCTTTCTTTGCTCCACGAATGAGAGAGAAGAAAATCGGAAAAAGACGTTTTCTCATTGCGAGATCCAAAAGTGGAGAACGCATTATGTTCTTTGGGCACATAGGATCAAATGTAAAGCAACACTTTCTTGGCAGAGTTTGAGGCAACAAAAAACTTTAGAGCTTTTTGGAGCTGTTGAGCATAATGAATCGAAGTAGCTTGCTCCCAAGGCAAGTGCTTCCTTTGCTCTATTAACTTCAATACAGACCTTGGCAAACACGAGAGGGGATTTGGTTGAAGTCGTTGACATGCGTGTCGGATGGTTGTCACATCTAAGAGTTACAGTTTTGATAAGGAGACATTGGAAATTAGGGTTTCTGTAAGGTAGCATCAAAGATATGGGTTTCGGTGAGTGTTGGTGAACGACATGGTGAGGTTGACATCCGACGGTCGTTAAAGCGTCATTGTGTGCAGGTCTAACTAGGTTAGGTTCGTATGTGGCTGAGGCGACACTTAGATGCGACTTAGGGTTTTAGACTAGCTCATGGAAACACGTGTCGGAGATTGCATGAGGACACAAGACGTGATGGCAAAGGAAGAGAGGCTACGGTGACGAGGATTGTTAGCCATTCTTGGGCCTCCATCATTGCGCCAGCGTCCAATGGTTGCATATAGCCATGGTCGCAGGTATCTTCTTATGGTCGCCAAGGGCCAGAGGGAGAGACATCGGGTAATCCAAGGCTTTTATGGATATAACCCAAGAATCATGTTTATTTCACACAAATTGTTGCATTATACTTTAAACCATATCTTATATTGTATCCGTAGACATTATGGTCATAGAGATATCTCCCGATGACCAGGTTCTCTCGTAGATACAAGGTTCAATCTCATTACCATGGTCGCGGAGGTACGCGATCACCCTTTATCATAACCTTACCATGATCCTTATGATTAATCCAAGATAATCATAAGTCCCTGACAAGGTAACCGTCGAAGGAGGTTAGGATGGTAAGACAGTTCCACGACACCCAGTCAAAGTTGTCTAAACTGCCACGTAATCATGATCTACAGCAACCACCACGTACCCACGATCCCACAGCTACCACCTCAAGACAGTTAGGAGCGATCGTGGGACGTGCCTTTAGGAGGATAACCGACACTCTCTTCGGCAAGTATAAGAAGGCCTTGAAGGGAAGGATCAAGGAGAGGACTATTGATTATAGAGAAGACTAGGCTTAGCCAGATAGAATTAGCTAGCTCACATACATTATAACAATCTCTCTGTAATTCTTTTTCCCACATAGTAAAATACACAGGATGTAAGGTCATTAATCAGCTACGAGGGCCTGAACCTGAAAAATTCTCCCGTGTCTTAGATCATAGATAACTTGAATACCTTGGGAACTTGTCTGATTGGCTCCCTTCATCAATCTTCTCTTTGCATAAGATCGACAAAAGAACCCCCGGGTTCCAATCGTCAACAGCTGGCGCCCACCGTGGGGCCTTGAAGACATTTTCACCAAGGTTCATTGTATTCATGGATCCTTTCCCTTGCCTACACGATTACAAGAATGAATTCAATCTTGAGGATCACGTAGATGCTATGGATGAAGATAGCGTCCCCGTCAACAGCGACGACAATACCCTCGAGTCGATTCCAACTGCGTCTGTTGAACAAGAATCGGAGCAGGCAATTTACTTACCGTGAGTATGTGCCATAGCCTGTTGTCCAAAACGACACAGAAGAGGATGACTTAGAGCTTCGTCTGGAGAATTTCTCCCCAGATAATCTAAAGTCTCTCTTTGAATTCGAGTCAAACTCAGACAAGGATGAGATACTTACTCCGTCTGCAAACTCTATTCTTGGGAGGTCGCTGCACTTTCCGAGGAAACTCCTAAGCAGCGCGTTGCCAGGGAAGAACAAGAGTGCATACAAAAAGAGGACCACGAACGCGAACAACTAGAGGCCGAGATTCACAAGGTCACAGAAGATTTCCTACGACATGCACCAGCTCACCCTAACACCGCTGGATGTGACCTTGGTCCGAGTATGTCTCGTCAGCCACACCTGGGTGGCCGCAGGTGTGCACACTCGCCACTCTCAGACGCGGATTACACTTGGACGCTTGCGGCGGCAACCCCAAAGACTCCACCAGCACTCACAAGGAGTACCAAGGACCGTATCCAGGCGATTGCAAAGGCAATTCGCAATCCACCTCCTGGTCTCGCTCACAATGATGGGGCTATTTTCGCAAGGGTGCTTGCAGATAACCTCGATGAGGTTGCCTTGGACATAACTCCAACAACATCATCACGATCGACCATGAAAGAGCGGGATGGTTCCCATCAATCACAAAAAAGCCGTACTCCAGCGCATACTTGACATGACAAAACTAGACGAACAGGCGCTTCTCGCGACTACAATCGCGTGCCAGTGCACTCGCGCCTGGGACCACATCATGATCCTCCCTCGGTCAACAATTCCCGCAACCACGGTGATAGTCGCGATGATCTACGACCACACAGTACGTATGTGGGTTGTAAAGCTTTTTCACCCGGATTACAGAATGTAACCTGGCCTGATAAGTTCAAACTCGGTACTATTGAGAGATTCAATGGGACTCGAAATCTAACCAAATTTCTTCAGATCTACGTTACTGCTATCCAAGCGGCCGGACGAGACGAACGGGTCATGGAAAATTATTTGCCGACAGTCCTTTAAGGTCCAGTGCGGACGTGGTTGTTCAATCAACCAGAAGAATCGATCTACAACTGGGAGATGTTGTGTGATACCATCCTCAACTACTTCCAAAGCTGCTATGAGAAGTCAGGCAAAGAAGATCATCTTCATCGTCTGCGCCAGACTTCGACCGAGACCCTCCTGCAGTTTGTCAAGAGATTTGTAGGAGTGAGGAATACCATTCCTAATATCTCTGATTCTTCGTTTATCAGGGCCTTCAAACATGCTGTTCGATATCGAAGTTTCACAGAGGACTTAAGTATCCATCCCCCACGATCAGTGTCTGACCTCTTTGACATGGCGATCGATATTTTGACGCAGCTGAGGCTGTAGAGTGGAATAGGATGGTAGACAAGGGTAATCTACCTCCTCAACTGGGCCTAAAAACTGAAAAGAAGGAAGATTTGAGCAAGAAATCTGAATTCTTTACAGGTGGCAAGTTTAAAAAGCCCAACAGGAATGGAGCAAGCTGGTTTTGTGAGGTTGCAGTCTTGGACAAGCAACCACAAGAGAAAGGTAAAAAAGTTCCATTCAAATCTAACAAACCTCCCTTCGGTGGTTGAATTGGCAACCGCATGGAAAAACAGACTAACCCACAGGGAAACAAGAAATGGTGTCCATTACATAACGCTTCTGGACACGACCTTAAGAATTGTCGCGCCTGGTTGAAGCGCATGGACGATTTCTATCAAGTAATCGCGCCTATGCCTACCATACCAGAAAACAGACAATCCCGAGGAACTAAAGACGTCGATGGAGATGAGGTAATGCCATACCAGTTACCTAGTAATCATGTTAATGTTATTTTTCGTGGATCTTCATCTTATTTTTCTAAGCGTCAATTTAAGATTGTATGCCGAGAGGTAAATAATGTTGAAGCTCCCCTTGGAGAGCTTCGATTTCCCCGTTGGTCAGAAACTTCCTTGAACTTTAATCGAGAGGATTGTCTCAAAGGATTGGCGCATCCTCGGTGACTTCCTTTGGTAATATCCCTCGTTATTAGCAATGCTAAAGTTGGACGAGTGTTAGTCGATGGAGGAAGTTCTCTCGACCTACTCTTCGCCAAAGCTCTTGAGGAGATGCAGATACCTCGTTCAAAGATTAAACTAGTGGCACACCTGTTTTTGGGATTATACCTGGTTCCTCGATGATGCCCATCGTGCAAATTGTGTTACCCATAACATTTGGAGGACCAAAGAATTTTCGAACGGAATTAATTACTTTTGATATGATTGATTTTGATTCCGCTTACAACGCCATCTTTGGCAGGCCATCACTTGCCAAGTTCATGGCGGCAACACACTATGCTTACCAGTGCGTCAAGATACCAGGGTCAAAAGGCGTCATCACAGTCAGAGGTAGCCAGAATAAGGCTCTCACATGTGATTGCATTTCTTTGGAGCTGGTTGATCAATTACCCCTACAGGATGTAAAGTTGGCAATCAAAGAACTTGATGCGTTCAAAACAACTCCGCGACTAGACGAGAAACTTAAGCAAGTTCCTTTGTTCCTAGATGACCCATCTAAGGCAATCCAGATTGGGTCAACCCTTGATGCCAAATAGGAACTCACGTTCGTTACTTTCCTCTGAGCTAACGTAGATGTGTTTGCATGGAAACCATCCGACATGCCCGGAGTCTCAAGGGAAGTGATAGAGAATAGGCTAGCTATTTGGCCTGGACAACGACCGATAAAGCAAAAGCTCAGACGCTTTGCTCCTGATCATCAAGAAGCCATTCGTTAGGAGTTAACTAAACTCCAGGAAGCTGGCTTCATTTGTGAGGTTAGCCATCCTAAATGACTTGTGAATCTGGTCATGGTCTTAAAGTTCAATGATAAGTGGCGGATGTGCATCGATTATACTAGTCTTAACAATGCCTGCCCAAATGACGACTTTCCTCTTCCCCGCATCGATCAGATGGTTGATTCCATAGCGGGTTGCGAACTAATGAGCTTCCTGGATGCATACTCAGGCTACCATCAAATTTGCATGGCAGAAGTAGATGAAGAGAAAAATCCCTTCATCATACCCTTTGGCACCTACTGCTACGTCAGAATGCCATTCGGGCTCAAGAACACTGGTTCCATGTACTAACGCTTGATGCAGAAGACTCTTCTATCTCAATTAAGGCGTAATTTAGAAGCTTATGTAGATGATTTGGTTGTAAAGAGTTTGAAAAGCCCTAATCATGTAAATGATCTTACTGAGACTTTTTGCAATTTGAATAAACATGGAATCAAGTTAAACCCTAACAAGTAAACCTCTGGAGTTTCCTCTGATAAACTTTTAGGTTTCCTTGTTTGTTCATGAGGCCTTGAGGCTAATCCCGATAAAATCTGGGCCATTGAGCAAATCCCGTTCGACAACGAAGGAGGTTCAAAACCTAACAGGACGAATGGCGGCCTTAAGTCGTTTCATCTCGCGATTAGGCAAATGTGGTTTACCCTTCCTTAAGGTACTATGTAAGCACAATGGTTTTCAGTGGTCAAATGAAGCCGAAAAAAAAGTTTTTCAGGAAGTTAAAGCATACTTAACAAGTGCTCTAGTGTTGTTCTCTCCACAAGCGGATGAACCATTGCTCATTTACTTAGCCCCAACCCCATGTGTGGTTAGTGCAGTACTGGTCACAGAATGGGAAGGCGTGCAACGACCAGTATATTATGTAAGTAAAGTGCTAAACGAACCAAAGAAGCATTACCCCGAAGTCCAAAAACTACTTTATGCCCTCTTAATGGCTTCCCGCAAGCTGCGACATTACTTTCAAGCGCACAAGATTTCTGTGCCTTCGTCCTTCCCCTTAGGGGACATACTCTGTAATCCAGAGGCCAGTGATTGAGTCGCAAACTGGGCAGTAGAATTAGGAACGTTCGATCTCCACTTCACTACTCGCATCGCGATGAAGTCTCAAAGTCTTGCCGATTTCGTGGTCGAATGGACTAATCCCAAACCAATCCCGCAAGAACCTGCAGATGTATCCACCAACGACCTTTCGACGATGTACTTTGATGGTTCTCGCGGTTTTCGAACTCGAGGGCTGGAGTGGTCTTAATCACGCCTCAAGGCGACCAACTCCAGTATGTCATACAACTCCACTTTGTTGCGACTAACAACGCAGCAGAGTATGAAAGTCTTCTAGCTGGACTTCGAGCAGCTAAATCCCTTAGAGTCCATCGTCTAGTGGTGAGGAGAGACTCATAGCTAGTCATAAACCAGGTAAACAAGGAGTACAACACCTCCAACGAGACATGGCTCGTTACCTGGACGAAGTGAGGAAATTGGAAAAATACTTCAAGAATTTCGAAGTCCAATTCATTCCACGAAGAGACAATATTCTCGTAGACCAGTTATCAAAACTGGGGTCCTCACGTGCATCCGCTCCGGTAGGAGTGTTCGTTGAACACTTAAAACATCCCTCAATCACCGGGAAGACCGAGGCTATGACTAACGTCGCCGCCCTCGAGCAAGAAGTAGATTGGATCAAACCATTGAGAATTTGTCTCACACATGGGACCTTACCCGAGGATGAAACTGAAGCTGATCGGTTAGTTAGAAAAGCACGCATGTACAGACTGGTCGAAGGAACCCTGTACAAAAAGAGTATGCAAGGCACACTCATGCGTTGCATTCCTCAGGAAGAAGGACAAAACCTTCTGAGAGACATCCACGGAGGCATGTGCGGCGCACATGCATCCTATCGAACACTGGTCGAAAAAACTTTTCGACAAGGGTATTACTGGCCTATGGCACTCAATGATGCCAGACATTTGGTCAAGACATGCCCCCAGTGTCAATTTCATGTCCGGCAAGTTTATCAGCCGGCATATGCACTAGAAACCATTCCTTTAACATGGCCATTTGCCGTATGGGGAATTGACATTCTGGGACCAATGCCCCAAGCCGTCAATGGAAACAAGTTCCTGTTCGTAACCATTGATACGTTCATCAAATGGGTCGAGGTTGAACCAGTCCACACCATTACCGCCGCAGCAGCGAAAAAGTTCTTTCACAAGAATGTCGTGACACGATTTGGTATCCCAAATTATATCATCACAGATAACGGTTCCCAATTAGTTAGTGGTCTTTTCTTAGACTATTGTGACGATATCGGTACCAAAATCTGTTTCGCGTCTGTCACTCACCCACAAAGCAACGAAGCAGTCGAACGTGCCGATGGGCAAATAATACAAGGGGTCAAGAAACGAGTGTTTGACCGTCTTAAGATACGCTTGGGGGCTTGGGTAGACGAACTCTACTATGTTCTATGGGCCATTCGTACCACACCCAGTCGATCAATGGGTGATATGCCTTTCTAACTGGTTTTTGGTGCCGAAGCCATGTTGCCAAGAAAAATTCAACTTGGCTCTCGCGTGAAAAACTTCGATGATACCGATATTCACGAAACACGCGAAGATGAACTCAATCTTCTCGAAGAAAAATGTAATCAAGCACTGTTTCAATCTGCCGCGTATTTACAGGCTCTGCGTAAATATCACAGCAAGAGGGTGCGACCACGTAGCCTTCACATGGGAGACTTGTGCCCTAGATCAACCCGCTTGACTATGGAAGATGGCAAAATTCTATCTAACACATGGAACATAGATCAACTACACAAGTTCTACGTGTAAGTCTTCTCCCATTCTTTATTGTGCATATCTAGATTCAATAAAAAGTATTTTCCCATCTTAATGTTGTAGTTACCTCCTTCCTTATGTCCTTTTTTTGTTGGGCCATGCCAGGGGGCTGGCCACAACACAAGCTCTTTAACATAGTGTATAAGTGGATTCATTGGCCGATCTCATGATCGCATCTAATCAAGACATCTCTCTATAAGCCGTTTCTCAACACTTAGAGACTTGATAGAATGTTTTAGATCATTTGAGTGGCAGTCAGTTAGCAACAAGCTTGTGCATTCACTTTCATATGTTTGTTCTTGCGACCATATAATCGCAAACAATTAAGGCTTCCCTTTCTAGGCCGTCATCACACGCATAAGAGATTACCTCATCTGTTCTTGATAAACCATGCCGTCATTTATCCTGCGACCATGATACCACACTACATCCACTATAGCGTATACATGGCCACATGAGGGGGCTAGGGAAAATATAACTATGACATTAAAACAAAGGAGGTACTAGACATTTCAATGCTCTATTCGGATTATCAAAAATTTTGCTAAATGTATGTATTTGCAAGGTACCAAGTCGTCGATAAACCAGGTAAACAATTCCCACTTTCATTTCAATAAAATTGTTGTTACAAGATGTCATTGTAGATGTTACACTATGCGAGATCAAGGTCTCGGAGTAATTTTTCAATGAGAGGTTTCACCTCAACCATTATCTCACTCAGCTGATCTTGTATTGAGGACATCCCTAGCACAAGTAGCACTAGAGCTCGACCCGAGGAATATAAAGGACCATCACTCGAGCGAAGGCCAGAAAACTATATCAACAGGTGACTTTGTTCCTTAAAGAATTAAATTATGATGAGAATATACTGCTACCTAATAGCTCTTGTTTAACATTGATTAGATATAAAGCAGGAGAGCAAAACGGGAAGGACATAGCCACGTGTGGGCTAACGAACTTCATCGAATTTGATTGTACACCTACTGAGTAGAAAGAGGATTTCTTAAGCTTTCCAACAAGCCCAAGATCACTCGATCCATCAAGAATTGCAACCGCTACAACCAAAAGAATTTTGATCGGCATGTAGTCTGTCGACCAAGCGATAGTCCAATTTCGACCAAGCACCATTCTCAGCACGAATGTCCAATTTGATAATGTGAGTACTTGTTGGAAAGGTATTCAAAAGATCTTTCCAACGCATCAATAATCGTTAAATTCCGACATCGTATGCAACCAAGAGACCTAAAAGAGTAACGACTACAAGAAAGGAAAAAGTCCAGTCCGAATTCGAATGATACTCCGAGAAGATTTATTCCGGACTTCTTTTATCTTTTATAGTTTGTTAGGATTTTTATTCTGTTTTGAATTAGATTCAAATTAGAATTCTAGTTTAATTCTTCTATCTTTTATACATACCACCCTCTATAAAAGAGAGGCATGGTCATAGTTTTGGATATACACGATACATGACATTGATATTGAAATTTCAGATTGAAGCCTTAGTTTTAGTTGAGAGTTGAATCTCTTCATCCTTTGTTCTTGTGATTTCCTCCAGAATTGCTCGAACGATCTTAATTTGTAATCACCCTATCTGTGTGCCAACTCCGTGCGTGGCCATGTGGATAGGTAATTCAGAGTGTAGTGGACGAATTCATTGATATGCAGGTCCTTGTTCTACAAGTGATTGGCTATCTCGTTTCGTCAAGTCATACTAGTTATCCAAATATCTTCAGATACTAGTTATCCAGATTCTACGTCGTGAAGATCGGGCCACCCTCCGTGAATGCGTCCTTCATCAGTGTGTTCATATTAGTTGATATCAGAGCTTTAGTTTCCACGGTAGAATCTTTTCTTTATTTCTATTGATTAGTAGTTCAGGTTTTTTAGTCCTAGAGTCCAGAAAATTGCCAACAAAAATATATCACCAAGCTTCATATTTTAATATATTAATTTAGTTTGCTTTATCGAGTTTTTAATCCGTGGTTTAGTTCTTGTTGCTGGTCGAGTCAATCTTGGTGCCTCAAGTCTGAGCTTTTCGTTTAGTGTTTGAAGAGTAAAAAAACAAAAAAAAAAGAGAAGATATATATATATATACACACACACACATATACATATACATATATACATATATACTTATATACATACACATATATATATATCCTGATCATCATCGACCATCCTTTGAGTCAAATATCATTTGATATATATATATATATATATATGTATTTGGCATACCATCTCTCTTGTGATCAGCAATTTAGGATTGCCATACCATCGGATTGTTATTTAATTTTGCATTGCTAAGTTACATATTATATCGTTTGTTACCTAACCTAGCTCCACAGATAGATCCACTTGTTAACATAAAGACCTCACTGTGAATTCGCCACATCAGTCTCTGATAAGCCCCACTGGTTATTCCTGGAACGCAATGAGCATTCCCCAGGAAAGCTTAAGAACTTTGGATTGGTAAGAGTAGGTGAGATTGAGTGATTCCACATATATTTCCTATTCCACATATTTTGTCTTTTTCTACATTAACCGATGGCAGGAAACGGATCATCCACTTCATCAATCAATCCAAAAGCTTATGTTACTCGAGCTGAACATGCTGCTTTCCGAACAATTGTCGAGGGACGGTTTGATTCTGTCGTTGATGAACTGCAGCAACTCTGAGTTGCGGTCGTAAACCCGGAAGCTCCACCTCAGGGGCAAAACGTTTCTCCTACACCACCAAAAGGACATCAGGAAGATGCGCAATCAGTAGAAGGCAAGAATCGTTGTGGTTCTCCAACTTTTCGACCACGTCAAACTGGTCGTGATCATGCTTTTCGACCACCCCAATTCAGTTGGCATGGGGGGCGAGGAGGAGGCAACCAAGTTGGTCGTAGTTCTGTCCATGATTATCCGGACATTGGCCGAGGGCAGTGAGAAGGGCGACACGGCGGAGGTGGTGACTACTATAATGACAATTTCCAGTACAACAACCACCTTGAAGGCAAAACTATTATTATGGTGATTGGCAGCCACCGCACACAGATGCCGATTATCGACCAGGGTACCATGCTCATAATCGACATCGTGGCGGAGATTGTCATCACAACCACAATGGCAGAAGACTTGCAAAGATCAAGTTCACCATTCCTAAGTTTAATGGTTCATCGGATCCGAAAGTCGATCTTGATTGGGAGCTAAAGATGGATAAACTTCTTCTCATGTGCAATGACAGTGAACAAGAAAAGGTAGCCTCTACTTTATTCGAATTTGAAGGTTATGCGTTGATTTGGTGGCATCAATATCATGAGTTAAGGAGACAAGCAAATCAACCTCGAATTACTACATGGGATGAGATGAAGAATGTCATGAAAAGGAGGTTTGTACCATCTTACTACACTCGGGACTTGTTCATCAAGTTGCAAGGTCTTAAACAAGGTCCGCGAAGTGTTGATGAATACCACTAGGAGATGAGATTCTTCTGATGAGATGTGATGTTAGGGAGACACCTAACCAGTCCATTGCTCGGTTTTATAATGGCTTGAATAGAGACGTCTAGAGGCTTGTCAATTATCAGCAGTACCAAGATCTCAAGCAACTTGTCCATCTCTCAAGAAAGGCGGAACGACAATTAGCTGAAGACAAGATGTATTCGCGAGCAGCCAATACTTCTACGTGGCGTCAACCGAGTAATAATACTTCAAACCCGACTCCTCTAATGGGTCGACCAAACAACAATTCTTTGACCAAGTCCAATCCGTCATCCACACTTCTTTGACCAAACAACAATGCTTCGACCACCGAGAAGAAGCCTACATCCAGCACCTATCCGTTGGTTCTTCTGCTCGCTCAAGCCAAATTATATTCTTTAGATGCCAAGGGCAAGGACATGTGGCATCTCAGTGCCCTAACCAGTGAGTTATGATTGTGCAAGAAGGAGAATATGATTCTCAAAGTGGCGAAGACATTATCGAAGATGCTGCAACAGAAGTTGAACCAGAAGGATGTTTTTCTTTCGAGCAAGGTCAAACTCTTGTGGTCAAGACTGTGCTCAGTGTTCAAATGATGGAAGCTGAATGAGGATAGCGACATAATCTTTTTCAAACTCGATGTAAGGTCTAAGACAAGGTATGCAACTCATCATTGATGGAGGTAGTTGTCATAATCTTGCTAGTAAGGAGATGGTGGACAAACTTAGACTTACAGTGCTCAAACATCCTCATCCATACCGCATTAGTTGGCTTAACTCTTGTGGAGAGATCAAATTACCTCCATAGTGAAGGTTCAGTTTACCATTCAGGGGTATATTGATGATGTCATGTGCGACGTGGTTTCTATGCAAGTTTTCCACTTACTGTGGGGACGACCATGGCAATATGATCGCGATTCACAGCATTCCGGTAAGACTAACAAATATTTCTTCAAGTTCAAGGGCAAGGACAACACTCTTCTTCCTATGACTCCTGAGCAAATCATATCAGAAGAGATGCAAAAACTTTCTGACAATAAGGTTGATGGTGTGAGTGGACATATGAGTGAGTGCCACATATCGGTGAGAGAGAGACACAAACCAAATATGAGTGAGCAAAAGAAAAGAGAGAAAAATAGCTTAGCTTTAATAGCTATAAAATCAGATTTGAGAGTTGTGCGCAACCTATTGCCAGATTGTTTTGTACTCTTGTATAAAGAATTCTTGATTTCTAGTAATGACTTAACCGGTCTTCCTAGTGTTGCTACCGCTATTTTGCAGTCTTATAACGACGTATTTCTAGTAGATGTACCATCCGGACTTCTTCTTTTACAAGGAATTGAGCATCAAATTGATCTAACACTTGGAGCAGCATTGCTGAACCGACCACAGTACCGCACCAACCCTAAAGAGACTAAAGAAATACAAAGGTAGACTGAAGTTGCCAATCGTACATTGTCGACCATGCTAAGGACGATAATCAAAATGAATTTGAAAGAGTGGGAAGATTATTTGCCACACATGGAGTTTGCGTACAATAGGGCGCTACATTTGACCACTAATATGTGTGCTTTTTGTTGCATCTAGGCCCTTTTAGGTTGATTTTGATTATTGATGACATTAAGTGTTTTGGACTAACCTTGTCTTTAAGCTATTTCTATGCAGAGCGATTTCTGTAAAGTCTGCAAGTGATCTGGGAAGATCTGCAGGTCACAGGTCCAAAGTCGCAAGCGCAAGGTCGCAATGTTGGCTGTGGTCGCAGTTAAAGGTTGGAAGTCAAGGTCGCAAGTGCAAGGTCACCAAAACGAAAGTTGCAAGGATTAAAGATGCAAAGGACCTGAGGTAATATTTGTTTTATTTTGACCGATCTCGGTGTTTGGAGTTTGATCGGTTTAGGAAATTCTTTTATAGTTTTAACCGTACTATAAAGAGGGATAGCGAAAGTCCTCTTTTTATCTCCAGCACAAACCGAGAATTCTAGGTCATTGCATCGCATCTTTTTTGGTTGGATTTGGCTTTTGGACTTATTTGAAATACCTGGATTTTCAGTTCTGTTTTTGGCAGCAGAAGAGTATTTGCATTTTTCAGAAAGATCTAGGTAGATCTGGCTTTTGCTTCTGTTGACAAAAATGTAGCTCTTTAAATTATGTTTCAAACGAGCAATTAAACTCTCAATTTGGATTTCTGGATCAAAAGTTATAGATATTTTTAACGGACTGTCAGTTATTTGGTTTTTCAGTTTAGTTTTTGACAGCAGAAGAGTTTTTGCATTTTATGGAAAGATCTACGCAGATCTGGCTTTTTTTTATGTTGACAAAAATATATTCCTTTAAAATATCTTTCAAATGAGCTATTAAACATCTCTTTTGGATTTATGGATTTAAAGTTATAGCTGTTTTTGTTCAAGCTGACTGTCAGTTTGCTGAACTGACTGTCAGTTTGTGTTAACTGACAATTGTCCAGAGAGTGTGTTTTTCGGGCCAAAAATTTTTGTACTAAACTGACTGTCAGTATAGTTTGGGTTTCGACCACAGCTGTTTTTATCTGAGTTTCTATTTGATCTGGTCGTTGTTTTGGTCGAACTGACTGTCAGTTTGTATAACTGACTGTCAGTTGGGGGTTTCAAGTTTCCTTTAACGACCACAAACGGCTAGCTATTTTTTATCCGTAAATTTTGTCGGCCGTTGTGTATGTAACTGACTGTCAGTTTGGTGAACTGACTATCAGTTTGGGTTGCTGATTTTCAGCCCTAGCTCCAACGGTTCATTTGATTCTTGAGGCTATAAAAAAGGGCTTTGGGCATAAGTTTTAATAACAAGCAACAGCATTTCATATACACTCTTGAGCATTAGTTTCTTATATAAAATTTTGATCTTTTGATCAAGTTGAGTGCTTTCCGATCCACCGAGAGTTTCAGTTCTTTTGCATTTGCATATACTTAGCTTCTCGGTGCGTGTTTGGAGGTCTAGAGAAGACCTCGCTGCCTGTTACTCTTGGTGAGCGCCCTCACTTAGACGGTTCGGAGGCGTGGCCGTTGATCTCTCCATTCGGAGATTGTCGGAGAGGCTCGGCAAGTGTGTACAAGGCATCGGTGCTCGCCTTTCCGGAGTGGACAAGGAGCAACCTTAGTTGATAATACTCTTCATGAGTATTGAGGCAAAACTCAAGTGACTTGAGTGCTTCAACGAGGATTAGTGGAGACTGGGCGAGTCTCCGATACCTCGGTAAAAACAACTGTGTTCGTTCTCTATTCTTTCTCTTTAAATATATTAAATTGCATTTGTCTCTTCTTGGTATAAAAACTTGTTTTTATTTGAAGTTTTTAAAGCCTCCTATTCACCCCCCCTCTAGTCGGCATCCTTGATCCAACACGTGGTATCAGAGCAAGGTCTCTCATTTATGGGCTTTACCGCCTAGAGAGAAAGGATGTACTCGGTAGAGGATTTTGATTTGATTGCTCCTCACTTTGATGGCTCACATTACTTTCGTTGGAAGATTATTATGAGCACTTATTTTGAGGCATTGAGTTTGGATTTATGGAGCTTAGTGGAGAAGGGTGTGACTTATCCGTTGATTTCGGATAAGGATATTCTCCTCTTAAATACAAATGCTAAAGATGTGCTTCTTAGATCCCTTAGCAATGATGTGCTCGAACTAGTGAGTGATCGTTCGACCGCTCACGATGTTTGGATCACCCTTGAGTCTATCTTTGAGGGCACATCTAGCTTTGAGCATGCTAAGGTGCGCTTCTTGATGCAACACTATGAGGTATTTGTGATGTTGGAGCATGATACACTCTCCACCATATATGATCGCTTGATCAACATCACAAATGAGCTCAAAACTCATGGTGCTAATATTTCCAATCTAGACATTTGTAGGAAATTGCTTAAGGTGTTACCGGAGAATCGCTACGGAGACTGCATTACCACTTTTGCAAACGGTGGCCTCTCCGATACTTCACCGAGCGAGCTCATTGACATGCTTATGTCAAATGAGGCTATGTCCAAGGAGAAGGACATACATTCCACCTCCGAGCATATTAAGAATGATGATTTCATTGCGGAGGATCGGGAGCTTACTAGGAAGCTCAAAGACGTCATCGACTTGGTTCGCCTAAGAAAGAAAAAGGTGAACTCTTGTAAGAAGAGCTCAAAGAAAGCTAGAAAGAAAGCATCAAGATCAAAGTCTTCATCTCACGACAAATCTATATGCCTTATGGCATGTGACTCGACGGTATCAAATACTAACTTCTCTAATGATGAGCTTATGGATATGATTGTAGAGTTAAATGACTTGCTTGGTTATATGAATAAAAGTTTTTGCACTTTAAAAAATAACTTCTCATCCTTGAAAGTGGAATTTCAAGAGTTGAAAAATTCTTATGATTCTTTGCTTGCCAAGGAAGCTATTAGCTCCACAACTGCCTTAGATGATAGAGTTGCTTGTGACTTGCTCATTGATCTATCCTTAAAGTCACATACTTCCACTTCACATGCTAGCACCTCTTGTAATGACTTAAGTGTTAATTCATGTTTAGACTCAAATGCTAGCTTTGTGGACACTAGTACTTCATGTGATAATTTGTCTATTGATTCATTTATTGATTCACATGCTTGTACGGTTGTTACTAATAACTCATACCATGATTTATCTAGTGACTCATCTTTATGCCATGGTGTTAGTACTAGTTGTTCCTCATTTGATATGTCTAGCGCATCTAGTGATTCTATTGTTATGCCTTCTAGTTCATCTACTTGTGATGATATGCCGTCATGTTCTCATTCACATCATGCTTCATGTGTTAGCACAGTATCATCTCATATACATAAAATTGAAAATGATGAACTTACAACTAGAATAAATAGATTGAGTGATGACCCTACTAGATATTATATGAGTAGTGCTATGCTTGTTAAACCCCCTTTAGATCATAGATATTCTTTTAAAAAGGAGAAATTAAATCATGCACACTCTTCTAGTAAGAGGTATCGCATATTTCACCGCACTCATACCATTTCATTTATAAAGCCCTCTCAAACTTCATGTTCCACATGTCACTTAATAGGGCAACATTCGCATGAAGCTTGTCCTTTAGTGACTTCAAACTATTTTGATGCTTGCTACATGCTTCAAAGGTCGAAGAAAGGGTATGCTATAGCAAAGTTCGTTGGTGCACCCATGCTAAATAAAAAGAAGAAATCAATTTGGGTGCCCAAAGCTTTGATTGCTAACATTGAAGGACCCAAAAAGGTTTGGGTACCTAAAAGAAATTAATTCTTTTTATGCAGGTGAACTACAAGACCGGTGGAAGGCATTGGGTGCTAGATAGCGGATGCTCCGAACACATGACTAGCAACAAGAAGTTGTTCACCTCAATAGAAGACAACTCAAGCCAGAATCAAAAGATTACCTTTGGCGACAACCGTCAAGGAAATGTGGTCGGCTTGGGTAAAATCGCAATCTCAAATGATCTATCTATTTCAAATGTTCTATTGGTCGAATCTCTGAATTTCAATTTGCTTTCCGTTGCTCAAATTTGCGATTTTGGTTTTAGTTGCACGTTTTATCCAAAAGAAGTTTTGGTTGAAAGTTTAAAAGATAAATCTTTGATCTTTAAAGGCTTTCGTTTTGGAAATCTTTATTTGGTTGATTTTCACTCAAAAGATGCATCTCTTTCAACATGTCTTGTCTCTCAAACCTCAAAAGGTTGGCTATGGCATAGACGACTTGCACATGTTGGTATGCATCAATTGAGAAAACTTTTAAAACGTGATTTGGTTGTTGGCTTAAAGGATGTGAATTTTGAAAAGGACAAACCTTGTAGCGCTTGTCAAGCGGGCAAGCAAGTAGCTACTTCACATCCAACTAAGCACATTCTTTCGACTTGCAAACCTTTGGAACTCCTTCATATGGATTTATTTGGACCTTCCGAGTTCCAAAGTATCGGGGGTAGCAACTATGGTTTTGTGATTGTTGACGATTTTACTCACTACACTTGGGTTTTCTTTATTTCCCAAAAATCTGAAACCCCCGATGTTTTCAAAAGTTTTGCAAAACGGGTTTCTACTGAATTCGAATTATCCATCAAGAAAATCCGTAGTGATCATGGTGGAGAGTTCGTTAATTCAACTCTATTTGATTTTTGTGACTCTCTTGGAATCAAACACGAATTTTCCACATCCTACACTCCACAGCAAAATGGAGTTGTTGAAAGGAAAAATCGAACACTTATAGAAATGGCAAGGACTATGCTAAGTGAGTACGATACTCCTACTCGCTTCTAGGCTGAAGCCGTGCATACCGCTTGCTATTCTATAAACCGACTTTATTTGCATCCTCTTCTAAACTTGACTCCTTATGAGCTTCTCGTTGGGCGAAAGCCAAATATTTCTTATTTCTGAGTCTTTGGTTGCAAATGCTTTATTCTTAAGAAAAGAAATTTTGGTGGTAAATTTCAAAGAAGAGTAGATGAAGGCTTTCTAGTCGGATACTCTACCACTAGCAAAGCTTATCGTGTTTTCAATAAAAATACAAGTTGTATTGAAGAATCAGGTGATGTCGAATTTGATGAAACTAATGGCTCACAAAAGGAGCAAGTATCTCATGAAGTTTCAGGTGAAGATCTTCAAGAAGCCATGAAGAACATAACCATTGGAGACATCAAGCCAACAGAAGAAGATCAAGAAGAAGATGTCAACATTGAGAATGCTGATCAAGATGTATCATCATCTCATGTTGATCCTCCAGAACAAGATCAAAATGAAGATGTACAAGATGAAGCACCAAGGCAACATCAAACGATCACCAAGGATCATCCTCTAGACCAAATATTGGGTGACGTTAGTAAGGGTGTTCAAACTCGATCTCGTATCGCTGCATTTTGTGAACATCATTCATTTGTGTCTTCTTTAGAACCCAAACATGTAAATGAAGCTTTAAATGACCCTGATTGGGTGAATGTCATGCATGAAGAACTTAATAACTTTGCTAGAAATGAAGTTTGGACTTTAGTAGAAAGACCCAAAGATCATAATGTTATTGGAACAAAATGGGTTTTCAGAAATAAGCAAGATGAAAATGGTGTTGTAATTAGAAACAAAGCTCGTCTTGTTGCTCAAGGTTTCACTCAAGTCGAAGGTTTAGACTTTGGTGAAACTTTTGCACCTGTAGCAAGACTTGAAGCTATTCGCATTCTTCTTGCTTATGCATCATGTTTTAATATCAAACTTTTTCAAATGGATGTAAAAAGTGCTTTCCTAAATGGTGAAATTTCTGAACTTGTGTTTGTTGAACAACCTCCCGGTTTTGAAGATTCTAAATTTCCAAACCATGTTTTTAAATTGTCAAAAGCTCTCTACGGTCTCAAACAAGCTCCTAGAGCTTGGTATGAGCGACTTAGAGATTTTCTTTTATCAAAAGGTTTTAAAATTGGGAAGGTTGATACAACTCTCTTTACAAAGAAAATTGAAAAGGATTTGTTCATTTGTCAGATTTATGTTGATGATAATATATTTGGATCTACTAATGAACATTTCTGTCATGAGTTTGGAGAGATGATGTCTAGGGAGTTCGAGATGTCCATGATTGGCGAGCTGAGCTTCTTCCTCGGTCTGCAAATAAAGCAACTCAAGAACGGCACGTTCGTGAGTCAAACAAAATACGTGAAGGACCTGCTCAAGCGCTTTGGGATGGAAGACGCTAAGGCAATCAAAACTCCCATGGCGACCAATGGACATCTGGACATGGAAAAAAACGGCAAATCAGTCGATTCTAAACTTTATAGGTCGATGATTGGTAGTCTTTTATATCTTACTGCATCTAGGCCTGATATCATGTTTAGTGTGTGTTTATGTGCTAGATTTCAGTCGGATCCTAAGGAATGTCATTTAACTGCTCTTAAAAGAATCCTTAGGTATTTAAAATGTTATCCCAGTTTAGGCCTTTGGTATCCGAAAGATGCAAATTTTGAATTAATTGGGTATTCTGATTCTGATTATGCTGGGTGCAAAATTGATCGTAAGAGCACATCTGGTAGCTGTCAGCTATTGGGGAGATCCTTAGTATCATGGTCATCTAGGAAACAAAATTCTGTAGTGCTCTCCACAGCTGAAGCTGAATATGTGTCTGCAGGCAGTTGTTGTGCTCAATTATTATGGATGAAGCAGACATTTTTGGATTATGGAATAATTTTTGGTAAAGTGCCACTCTTGTGTGATAATGAAAGTGTCATTAAAATTGCTAATAATCCTGTTCAACATTCTAGAACTAAGCATATTGAAATACGGCACCATTTTATTAGAGATCATGTGGCAAAAGGTGATATTGATGTGAATTATGTTAGAACTGATATGCAACTAGCAGATATCTTCACCAAACCCTTAGATGAATCAAGATTTTGCTTTTTAAGGGGTGAACTGAACATTATTGATATATCAAATGCTAGTTGATCTAAAATAAGTGTATGATCTAAAATAAGTGTATGATCTTTCTTGTCCTCCCGCCTTTTTGTGCTTGATGACAAAGGGGGAGAGATTCTTGAGTTTCTTGCTTCATTATTGTCATTGTTTATGCTTAGGGGAGAGATTGGGGAGAAAGATTTTTGTGATATCTCACGATCTATTATTATAAATTCATCATTATAGATTCACTCTCAAATTTCAAATGACTCATATGGGTATTTATATATACATGCATTTAGGGGGAGTTTCTGAATATCTGTTAATTATGCATGTACTTAGGGGGAGTCTTTTGATTTTATTCATTTAAACACTTGTTGTCATCAATCATCAAAAAGGGGGAGATTGTTGCATCTAGGCCCTTTTAGGTTGATTTTGATTATTGATGACATTAAGTGTTTTGGACTAACCTTGTCTTTAAGCTATTTCTATGCAGAGCGATTTCTGTAAAGTCTGCAAGTGATCCGGGAAGATCTGCAGGTCACAGGTCCAAAGTCGCAAGCGCAAGGTCGCAATGTTGGCTGTGGTCGCAGTTAAAGGTTGGAAGTCAAGGTCGCAAGTGCAAGGTCACCAAAACGAAAGTTGCAAGGATTAAAGATGCAAAGGACCTGAGGTAATATTTGTTTTATTTTGACCGATCTCGGTGTTTGGAGTTTGATCGGTTTAGGAAATTCTTTTATAGTTTTAACCGTACTATAAAGAGGGGTAGCGAAAGTCCTCTTTTTATCTCCAGCACAAACCGAGAATTCTAGGTCATTGCATCGCATCTTTTTTGGTTGGATTTGGCTTTTGGACTTATTTGAAAAACCTGGATTTTTAGTTCTGTTTTTGGCAGCAGAAGAGTATTTGCATTTTTCAGAAAGATCTAGGTAGATCTGGCTTTTTCTTCTGTTGACAAAAATGTAGTTCTTTAAATTATCTTTCAAACGAGCTATTAAACTCTCAATTTGGATTTCTGGATCAAAAGTTATAGATATTTTTAACGGACTGTCAGTTATTTGGTTTTTCAGTTTAGTTTTTGATAGCAGAAGAGTTTTTGCATTTTATGGAAAGATCTAGGCAGATCTGGCTTTTTCTTCTGTTGACAAAAAGATAGTCCTTTAAAATATCTTTCAAATGAGCTATTAAACATCTCTTTTGGATTTCTGGATTTAAAGTTATAGCTGTTTTTGTTCAAGCTGACTGTCAGTTTGCTGAACTGACTGTCAGTTTGAATGTCAATTTGTGTTAATTGACAATTGTCCAGAGAGTGTATTTTTCGGGCCAAAAATTTTTGTACTAAACTGACTGTCAGTATACCCATGCTGACTGTCAGTTTGGGTTTCGACCACAGCTGTTTTTATCTGAGTTTCTATTTGATCTGGTCGTTGTTTTAGTCGAACTGACTGTCAGTTTGTATAACGACCACAAACGGGTTTCAAGTTTCCTTTAACGACCACAAACGGCTAGCTATTTTTTATCCGTAAATTTTTTCGGCCGTTGTGTATGTAACTGACTGTCAGTTTGGTGAACTGACTGTCAGTTTGGGTTGCTGATTTTCAGCCCTAGCTCCAACGGTTCATTTGATTCTTGAGGCTATAAAAAGGGACTTTGGGCATAAGTTTTTAATAACAAGCAACAGCATTTCATATACACTCTTGAGCATTAGTTTCTTATATAAAATCTTGATCTTTTGATCAAGTTGAGTGCTTTTCGATCCACCGAGAGTTTCAGTTCTTTTGCATTTGCATATACTTAGCTTCTCGGTGCGTGTTTGGAGGTCTAGAGAAGACCTCGCTGCCTGTTACTCTTGGTGAGCGCCCTCACCTAGACGGTTTGGAGGCGCGGCCGTTGATCTCTCCGTTCGGAGATTGTCGGAGAGGCTCGGCAAGTGTGTACAAGGCATCGGTACTCGCCTTTCCGGAGTGGACAAGGAGCAACTTTAGTTGATAATACTCTTCGTGAGTATTGAGGCAAAACTCAAGTGACTTGAGTGCTTCAACGAGGATTAGTGGAGACTGGGCGAGTCTCCGATACCTCGGTAAAAACAACTGTGTTCGTTCTCTATTCTTTCTCTTTAAATATATTAAATTGCATTTGGCTCTTCTTGGTATAAAAACTTGTTTTTATTTGAAGTTTTTAAAGCCTCCTATTCACCCCCCCTCTAGTCGGCATCCTTGATCCAACACTTTTGAAATTGTTTATGGCTTTCAACTACTTGCTCCTATTGATTTGTTGCCTTTGCTTGTGCAAGAACGACTAAAGTAGAAGATTAATGATAATGCTTACAAGATAGAGCTGTTGGATCAAAGATGCCGACTAGAGGGGGGTGAATAGGAGGCTTTAAAAACTTCAAATAAAAAGAAGTTTTTATACCAAGAAGAACCAAATGCAATTTAATATATTTAAAGAGAGAAGATAGAGAACAAACACCACGATTTTTACCGAGGTATCGGAGACTCGCCCAGTCTCCACTAGTCCTCGTTGAAGCACTCAAATCACTTGAGTTTTGCCTCAATACTCACGAAGAGTATTATCAACTAAGGTTGCTTCTTGTCCACTCCGGAAAGGCGAGCACCGATGCCTTGTACACACTTGCCGAGCCTCTCCAACAATCTCTGTTCTGGAGAGGTCAACGGCCACGCCTATGAACCGTCTAGGTGAGGGCGCTCACCAAGAGTAACAGGCAGCGAGGTTTTCTCTAGACCTCCAAACACGCACCGAGAAGCTAAGTGAATGCAAATGCAAAAGAACTGAAACTCTTGGTGATCGGAAAGCACTCAACTTGATCAAAAGACCAAGATTTTAAGTGGAAAACTAAAGCTCAAGAGTGTATAAGAAATGCTACTGCTTGTTGTTTAAAACTTATGCCCAAAGCCCCTTTTTATAGCCTCAAGAATCAAATGAACCGTTGGAGCTAGGGCTGAAAATCAGCAACCCAAACTGACAGTCAGTTTGCCTAACTGACAGTCAGTTCAGTGCACAACGGCCGACAAAATTTACGGATAAAACTTTACTAGCCGTTCGTGGTCGTTTATGGAAAGCTGAAACCCACAACTGACAGTCAGTTACACAAACTGACAGTCAGTTCGACCACAAACTCGACCAAAAACAAATAGAAACTCAGTTAAAATCTCTGTGGTCGAAACCCCAACCGACAGTCAGTATGGACAAACTGACAGTCAGTTTAGTACAAAAATTTTGTGCCCAAAAAAAACACCCTCTCTGGACAATTGTCAGTTTAATCAAACTGACATTCATACTGACAGTCAGTTTCACAAACTGACAGTTAGCCTGAATAAAAACAGATATAACTTTAAATCCAGAAATCCAAAAGAGGTGTTTAATAGCTCGTTGGAAATATAATTTCAAGGGCTACATTTTTGTCAACAGAAGCAAAAACCAGATCTGCCTAGATCTTTCTAGAAAATCAAAAAACTCTTCTACTGTCAAAAACTGAACTGAAAAGCCAGATTTTTCAAACAAGTTCAAAACCAAATCCAATCAAAAAGATGCAATGCATTGACCTAGGTTTCTCGGTTTGTGTTGAAGATAAAGAGGACTTTCGCCACCCCTCTTTATAGTACGGTTAAAACTAAAAAATAATTTCCCTAACCGATCATCTCCAAACGCCGAGATCGGTAAAAATAAAAACTCATAATACCTTAGGTCTTTCGCATCTTCATGATTTGCGTCTTGTATTTTGCTCTTCTGCATCTTGTGCTTCACTTCAAGTCGGGTTCATCTTGATCTTCTTGTAGTTCTTCCCAACTGATCCCTGTATCAATTAATCTCAAAAGCACAATTAGTCCGGAATACTTTGTTTTCATTAATCATCGAAATTAGGGTTAGGCATGAAGGCCTAGATGCAACAATCTCCCCCTTTTTGATGATTGATGACAACAAGTGTTCAATGACAAAATAAATGAAATAACTCCCCCTGAGTATATGCATCTCATCATATCAGAGCATAAACCAACACATATACATCAGGGCATCTCATACATAAAACCACTCACAGATATGCAAATATCACTAAGTCATATCAGAGCATACACAACATACACATCTCAAAATCAAGACATCATATATATCAAGGTATCAGAGCTCAAGAAACCAAGTCATCATATATATATCACGATAAAAAAATCACCAAAATATCTCCATGATATAAAGAAAGTAAACATCTGTTCAAAACAGCAAAAGACTCTAATGATATCCAAAATACTTCTCCCCCTTTGGCATCAAACACAAAAAGGGAGGCAAAGATACAAATCAGAGCCTAAGGCTCATCATCTGAAGAAAATCCTAAAATAGCTGTATCTCCGGAGCCTGCTGGAGATGCAGTCGGATCGACGGCTGGAGACGCCGGAGGGGTCGTAGCTGCAACAGGAGCTGGATCAGCAGCAACGGGAGCCGGAGCTGGTGCAACAGGAGCTGGATCAGCAGATCCTGAAGCTGAGCTCGGAGAAGACGCAGCCTGGTGGGCCCTCTTGCAAGGGACCGAAGATCCGGGAGCAGGCAGGCGACGCAGAATTTCCTCCTGCTGAGCAAGCAAACGGAGCAACACCTAGTGATGCTATGCCTGAGTGCTGAGGATCTGCTGTTGAGTCTGGAGAACCTGCTGGAGCAAAGAAGGCGATGCCGTGGAAGATCCGGCACCAAGGTCTGAAGGGGGTGCTGGGTCGGACTCCTGAACTGGAGCCTCATCCGCTGACTCCCCCGCAGCATCATCATCTGATGCGGGAGAATCAGGGCCAGCAGTTGCAGCAGGACGAGCACCGAGCCGGCGATCAGCCTGGCCCGGAGGATAGAAAAGAAGCGGATGATGGGGCCGTGGGAGCTCAGAATCCACAGCCCGGATATGCAGAAGCACCGCCATGATATACGGAGCGTATATCAACTGACGGCGCGGGGAAAGAAGGACGTGCTGAATCTCACTGATGATGAGATCAGCGACGTCGAATGGCTCCTCCTGAAAGATGGAGATGAGCACATGAAGACCCAGATAGGTGACCTTGGCTCTGTCTCCGCTCATGGGGACCAATGTGAGACGGAGGATCCGCAGAGCCAGGTCAACATCGCGGCGCAGACCCGCGATGTGACGGAGCTGGAAGGGGCCTGAGTAAAGCATGGCCACCTCTCGACGCTCGAGGTCAGGTAGGGTGTGGAGCTGGCGGCCAGAAGGAGGGCACACCAGTCCAAGCGCCGACTCCAGCTGATCCTTCGTGACGGTGTAGACCTGGAGGCCCGTCATGAAGGTCATGAAGTCGTGTTGAGGGGAAACAAAGACGGTAGAATAAAACTGGCGAATGGGCCCCTCAGCCCAGTGCAGAGAGGAATCAGCGACTAGGTCGCAGATCCCTACAGTGCCGAACAAGTCTGCGAGGGTGGCGATGCCTGTGCGAGAGGCGATCGTACCCCACGACAGAGAGCCGTGGGAAAAGATGGGTGCGCGGCTGTAGACACTGGTAAACAGGTCTAAATGGAGGTTTGTGAAGCAGGTGAGGACCTTGCACGCGTCGCGACCAGTGGGACGCGGCGACAGATACGGGTTTGTGGAGCGGAGCGTGCGAAGGCGGCTCGCGTGCCACCGGGAATAATCCACGGGCACGCGCTCAGGTGGAGGCGAAGGCCGGTTCTCGGACGTTTGACCCAATGAACGCTGGCTGTTTGCCGCGTTCTTCCGCCGGGCCATGCGTCGCGAAGACGATGGCTGATCAGACAAGACGAAAAGAAAAGCAGAGAAGGAAAACAGAGACCTGAACTGAGGAGACTGAGAACGAACTGAAGTGGTCGAGGAAGCCGATGTGAAGAAGACCGCCAAATCGACCACAGGGACGAAGCTCAGCACGACGAGGAGGTCAACGATCAAAGCACACAACGAAAGGGTGTGGTGCCGAGAAGAAAAACCGGGAACAGAGAAGCCAAAGTCGACGAGGTCGAGACCAGCGAGGACGGTGGTGCCGGCGGTGAGGAGCTCACCTGCGACGAGAGGAGGCGCAAGGAGGCGGCGGCGAGGCACAGCGAGGTGGAGGAGCAAACGGCGACGGCGAGGGAGCACAAAAACAGAACGGCAGCGAGAAAAGGTGAAGAGGCAAAGAAAAACAGAACGGGGGATTTAGGGTTCGAGATCCCACAACTGACAGTCAGTTCCAAACTCAGAAACATAGAACTGACATTCAGTGTGCCACACTGATAGTCAATTCACAGAACTGAGTTTTGAAACTGACAGTCAGTGTATGAGACTGACAGTTAGTTTGAGACTCGAACTCGACCAGGAGCTACGACCAAAATCAATTGCACATAACTGACTGTCAGTTTGTGAAACAGACTGTCAGTTATGACAATGACTTCGACCAGAGACTAGAACCAGGCTCCTAAGCACTAAACTGACTGTCAGTTTGGTCAATTTCGACCAGAAGCAATCTAAGACCAGAGAGGGAATAAAATAATAATATTTTTATACAAACAACACTTTTAGCACATCAACTAACATTTGATATATCAATAATGTTCAGTTCACCCCTTAAAAAGCAAAATCTTGATTCATCTAGGGGTTTAGTGAAGATATCTGCTAGTTGCATATCAGTTCTAACATAATTCACATCAATATCTCCTTTTGCGACATGATCTCTAATAAAGTGATGACTTATTTCAATATGCTTAGTTCTAGAATGTTGAACAGGATTATTAGCAATTTTAATGGCACTTTCATTATCACACAATAGTGGCACTTTATCAAACATTATTCCATAATCCAAAAATGTCTGCTTCATCCATAATAATTGAGCACAGCAACTGCCTGCAGACACATATTCAGCTTCAGCTGTGGAGAGAGCTACAGAATTTTGTTTCCTAGATGACCATGATACTAAGGATCTCCCCAACAGCTGACAGCTACCAGATGTGCTTTTACGATCAATTTTGCACCTAGCATAATCAGAATCCGAATATCCAATCAATTCAAAATTTGCATCTTTAGGGTACCAAAGACCTAAACTGGGATAACATTTTAAATACCTAAGGATTCTTTTAAGAGCAGTTAAATGACATTCCTTAGGATCAGACTGAAATCTAGCACATAAGCACACACTAAACATGATATCAGGCCTAGATGCAGTAAGATATAGGAGACTACCAATCATAGACCTATACAGTTTAGAATCAACCGATTTGCCGCTTTTGTCCATGTCCAGATGTCTATTGGTCGCCATAGGAGTTTAGATTGGCTTGGCGTCTTCCATCCCAAAGCGTTTGAGTAGGTCCTTCACGTACTTTGTTTGACTCACGAACGTACCGTTCTTGAGTTGCTTGATTTGAAGTCCAAGGAAGAAGCTTAGCTCACCAATCATGGACATCTCGAACTCCCTAGACATCATCTCTCCAAACTCATGGCAGAAATGTTCATTAGTAGATCCAAATATAATATCATCAACATATATCTGACAAATGAACAAGTCTTTTTCAATTTTCTTTGTAAAGAGAGTTGTATCAACCTTCCCAATTTTAAAACCTTTTGATAATAGAAAGTCTCTAAGTCGTTCATACAAGCTCGAGGAGCTTGTTTGAGACCATAGAGAGTTTTTGACAATTTAAAAACATGGTTTGGAAATTTAGAATCTTCAAAACCGGGAGGTTGTTCAACAAACACAAGTTCAGAAATTTCACCATTTAAGAAAGCACTTTTAACATCCATTTGAAAAAGTTTGATATTAAAACATGATGCATAAGCAAGAAGAATGCGAATAGCTTCAAGTCTTGCTACAGGTGCAAAAGTTTCACCAAAATCTAGACCTTCGACTTGAGTGAAACCTTGAGCAACAAGATGAGCTTTGTTTCTAATTACAACTCCATTTTCATCTTGCTTATTTCGAAAAACCCATTTTGTTCCAATTACATTATGATCCTTGGGTCTTTCTACTAAAGTTCAAACTTCATTTCTAGCAAAGTTATTAAGTTCCTCATGCATGGCATTTACCCAATCAGGATCATTTAAAGCTTCATTAACATGTTTGGATTCTAAAGAAGATACAAATGAATGGTGTTCACAAAATGCAGCAATACGAGATCGAGTTTGAACACCCTTACTGACGTCACCCAATATTTGGTCGAGAGGGTGATCTTTGGTGATCGTTTGATACTGTCTTGGTGTTTCATCTTGTACAGCTTCATCTTGACCTTGTTCTGGAGGATCAACATGAGATGATGATTCATTTTGATCAACATTCTCAACGTTTACATCATCTTCTTGATCTTCTTCTCTTGGCTTGATGTCTCCAACGGTTATGTTCTTCATGGCTTCTTGAAGATCTTCACCTGAAACTTCATGAGAGACTTGCTCCTTTTGCGAGCCGTTAGTTTCATCAAATTCGACATCACCAGATTCTTCAATGCAACTAGTATTTTTATTGAAAACACGATAAGCTTTACTAGTGGTGGAGTATCCGACTAGAAAGCCTTCATCTACTCTTCTTTGAAATTTACCACCAAAATTCCTTTTCTTAAGAATATAACATTTGCATCCAAAAACTCGGAAATAAGAAATATTTGGCTTACACCCAATAAGAAGCTCATAAGGAGTCAAATTCAGAAGAGGATGCAAATAAAGTCGATTTATAGAATAGCAAGCGGTATGCACGGCTTCAGCCCAGAAGCGAGTAGGAGTATCATACTCACTCAGCATAGTCCTTGCCATTTCTATAAGTGTTCGATTTTTCCTTTCAACGACTCCATTTTGCTGTGGAGTGTAGGATGTGGAAAATTCGTGTTTGATTCCAAGAGAGTCACAAAAATCAAACAACGTTGAATTGACGAACTCTCCACCATGATCACTACGGATTTTCTTGATGGATAATTCGAATTCAGTAGAAACACGTTTTGCAAAACTTTTGAAAACATCGGGGGTTTCAGATTTTTGGGAAATAAAGAAAACCCAAGTATAGCGAGTAAAATCGTCAATAATTACAAAACCATAGTTGCTACCCCCGATACTTTGGAACTCGGAAGGTCCAAATAAATCCATATGAAGGAGTACCAAAGGTTTACAAGTAGAAAGAATGTGCTTAGTTGGATGTGAAGTAGCTACTTGCTTGCCCGCTTGACAAGCGCTACAAGGTTTGTCCTTTTCAAAATTCACATCCTTTAAGCCAACAACCAAATCACGTTTTAAAAGTTTTCTCAATTGATGCATTCCAACATGTGCAAGTCGTCTATGCCATAGCCAACCTTTTGAGGTTTGAGAGACAAGACATGCTGAAAGAGATGCATCTTTTGAGTGAAAATCAACCAAATAAAGATTTCCAAAACGAAAGCCTTTAAAGATCAAGGTTTTATCTTTTAAACTTTCAACCAAAACTTCTTTTGGGAAAAATGTGCAACTAAAACCAAAATCGCAAATTTGTGCAACAGAAAGCAAATTGAAATTCAGAGATTCGACCAACAAAACATTCGAAATAGAAAGATCATTAGAGATTGCGATTTTACCCAAGCCTACCACATTTCCTTGACGATTGTCGCCAAAGGTAATCTTTTGGTTTTCGCTTGAGTTGTCTTTGAGTGAGGTGAACAACTTCTTGTTACCGGTCATGTGTTCGAAGCATCCGCTATCGAGCACCCAATGCCTCCCACCGGTCTTGTAGTTCACCTGCGTACAAAGAATTAAGTTCTTTTAGGTACCCAAACCTTTTTGGGTCCTTCAATGTTAGCAATCAAAGATTTGGGCACCCAAATAGATTTCTTCTTTTTATTTAACATGGGTGCACCAACATACTTTGCTATAGCATAACCTTTTCTCGACTTTTGAAGCATGTAGCAAGTATCAAAATAATTAGGAGTCATTAAGCGACATGCTTCATGCGAATGACCAGTTTCATGGCATTTATGACAAAATGTGTTGCATGCTTTAACAAATATAGTTTTAGAGTTTTGTTTCTTCCCTTTCTTTTGAAAATATCCTAATCCTTCTTTTCTAAAAGAACACTTTTGTTTACTAAGGATTAGATCAAGAGATATTTTACCTTTATAACAGTTCTCTAACCCTTTTCCAAGCTTTTCTACTTGAGCCTTAAGTTCATTATTTTCATTTAATATGTTATCATTAGAAACACATGGAATGTGATGACTACTAGAGGGAGAATCATCCAAATTACATGAAGTTGAAGCATCTACCTTAGATGAGGTATTTGTAACATCTTTTATGAGCATGCTTTCATAAGAGTCTTTAAGCTCGGAGTATTGAGCGCGTAGGGAAGAATGCTCTTCCTTAAGCGCCTTATACTTCCTTTTAGTTTTTCCAAAAACTTCATTTAATTCGGTTATCATTTCAACTAAATCATCATAAGATGGATCATTAGAGTGTACCTTTTCATCGCCTTTGGCCATAAGGCAAATGGATGAACTAGTTGAGGTGTTGATGTTGCCGAGAGCTAATCTGGCCATCTTTTTGGAGCAACTTCTTTCGTTGTCGGAGTCGGAGTCGGAGCTTTCTCCGCCGGACATCCACTCTCCAAAGCATACTTCTTTGGTTTCTTCATTCTTCTTCTTGAAGAATTTCTTCTTTTTGTTCCATCCCTTGTTCTTGTTTGGACATCTTGATGCTATGTGTCCCTTCTCATGACATCCATAGCAAATGATGTCCTTGAAGTTGTTTTGCTTTTGTCCCTTTGGTCGTGTGTCAAGATTGACACCCTTTTTATGCAACCTGCGAAGAAGTTTTTGAGTATTTCTTACCATAAGTGCGAGGTCTTCATCGGAGGAGCCATCGCTTGAATCGTTCCTTGCGTTCGCTTTGAAAGCTAAAGCTTTCTTCTTCGTCTCTGAGGGTTCGGCTGCTTCCTTCTTCTCCTTCTTGTGCATCTCATGGGTGATGAGGTTTCCATAAAGATCGGTCGGTGTTGTGGTCGATAAATCGGAGTTTGTGAGAACCGTCACAAGAGTGTCGAAGCTTTCAGGTAAAGCCCTAAGCATCTTTCTCACAATTTCAATGTCAGTAAAAACAACACCAAGACCTTTGAGTTCATTCACAATGTTATTCAACCGAGTAAACATGGAATCCACGGACTCAGTTGATGACATGGTGAATGTCTCATATTTTTGCCTCACCATTAGCAACTTTGCCTCTTTAACCTTTGTTGTTCCCTCGTAAATTTCTTCGAGGGTGGTCCAAACCTTATGAGCAGTCGTGAGATTGCTCACACGATTGAACTCATTCAAGGATAAACCGGCAAAGAGTGCATTTTTCGCACGGGCGTTTAAATGCAGTTTTCTCCTGTCGTCCTCAGATTGACTTGCCGGATCATCCGGAGGAGTAAAACCGAGTTTAACGGTATCCCATACATCAAGCCCCATAGCTTCTAGGAATACCGACATGCGCACTTTCCAATACGGATAGTTTGTCCCATCAAAGATAGGCGCACGACCGGTATGACCAAGAAGAAAATCTCCACTTGACGACATCCTCTCTCTAGGCGGTAAAGCCTAATGAATCGAGAGACCGTGCTCTGATACCACGTGTTGGATCAAGGATGCCGACTAGAGGGGGGGTGAATAGGAGGCTTTAAAAACTTCAAATAAAAACAAGTTTTTATACCAAGAAGAACCAAATGCAATTTAATATATTTAAAGAGAGAAGATAGAGAACAAACACCACGATTTTTACCGAGGTATCGGAGACTCGCCCAGTCTCCACTAGTCCTCGTTGAAGCACTCAAATCACTTGAGTTTTGCCTCAATACTCACGAAGAGTATTATCAACTAAGGTTGCTCCTTGTCCACTCCGGAAAGGCGAGCACCGATGCCTTGTACACACTTGCCGAGCCTCTCCAACAATCTCTGTTCTGGAGAGGTCATCGGCCACGCCTCCGAACCGTCTAGGTGAGGGCGCTCACCAAGAGTAACAAGCAGCGAGGTCTTCTCTAGACCTCCAAACACGCACCGAGAAGCTAAGTGAATGCAAATGCAAAAGAACTGAAACTCTCGGTGGATCGGAAAGCACTTGACTTGATCAAAAAACCATGATTTTAAGTGGAAAACTAAAGCTCAAGAGTGTATAAGAAATGCTACTGCTTTCCCCTTTTTATAGCCTCAAGAATCAAATGAACCGTTGGAGCTAGGGCTGAAAATCAGCAACCCAAACTGACAGTCAGTTCAGTGCACAATGGCAGACAAAATTTACGGATAAAACTTTGCTAGCCGTTCGTGGTCGTTTATGGAAAGCTGAAACTCACAACTGACAGTCAGTTACACAAACTGACAGTCAGTTCGACCACAAACTCGACCAAAAACAAATAGAAACTCAGTTAAAATCTCTGTGGTCGAAACCCCAACTGGCAGTCAGTATGGACAAACTGACAGTCAGTTTAGTACAAAAATTTTGAGCCCAAAAAAAACACCCTCTCTGGACAATTGTCAGTTTAATCAAACTGACATTCATACTGACAGTCAGTTTCACAAACTGACAGTCAGCCTGAACAAAAACAGATATAACTTTAAATACAGAAATCCAAAAGAGGTTTTTAATAGCTCGTTGGAAAGATAATTTCAAGGGCTACATTTTTGTCAACATAAGCAAAAACCAGATCTGCCTAGATCTTTCTAGAAAATCGAAAAACTCTTCTGCTGTCAAAAACTGAACTGAAAAACCAGATTTTTCAAATAAGTTCAAAACCAAATCCAATCAAAAAGATGCAATGCATTGACCTAGGTTTCTCGGTTTGTGTTGAAGATAAAGAGGACTTTCGCCACCCCTCTTTATAGTACGATTAAAACTAAAAAATAATTTCCCTAACCGGTCATCTCCAAACGCCGAGATCGGTAAAAATAAAAACTCATAATACCTTAGGTCTTTCGCATCTTCATGATTTGCGTCTTGTATTTTGCTCTTCTGCATCTTGTGCTTCACTTCAAGTCGGGTTCATCTTGATCTTCTTGTAGTTCTTCCCAACTGATCCCTGTATCAATTAATCTCAAAAGCACAATTAGTCCGGAACACATTGTTTTCATTAATCATCGAAATTAGGGTTAGGCATGAAGGCCTAGATGCAACAAGAGCTACTAGGGGAATATGGAGTTAGTGCTACATTCAGTGTTTCGAAGCTTTCTCCGTTCTTCGGTTCTACGCTGTTAGACTCGAGGACGAGTCCTTTTCAAGAGGGGGAGAATGATGAGGACATCCCTAGCACAAATAGCACTAGAGCTCGACCCGAGGAATATAAAGGACCCATCACTCGAGCGAAGGCTAGACAACTATATCAACAAGTGACTTTGTTCCTTAAAGAACTAAATTATGATGAGAATATACTGCTACCTAATAGCTCTCGTTTAACATTGATTAGATATAAAGAGAGAGAGTATAACAAGAAGGACATAGCCACGTATGGGCTAACAAACTTCATCAAATCTGGTCGTACACCTACTGAGTGGAAAGAGAATTTCCTAAGCTTTCCAACAAGCCTAAGATCACTCGATTCCGTCAAGAATTGCAACCGCTACAACTAAAAGAATTTTGCTCGGCATACAGTTTGCCGACCAAGCGACAGTCCAACTTCAACCAAGTACCATTCTCAGCACAGATGTCCAATTTGATAATGTGAGTACTTTTTGGAAAGGTATTCAAAATATCTTTCCAACTCATCAATAATCGTGAAATTCTGACGTCGTATGCAACCAGAAGACTCAAAAGAGTAACGACTGCAAGGAAGGAAAAAGTCCAGTCAGAATTCGAATGATACTCCGAGAAGATTTATTCCGGACTTCTTTTATCTTTTATAGTTTGAAAGGATTTTTATTCCGTTTTGAATTAGATTCAGATTAAAATTCTAGTTTGATTCTTCTATCTCTTGTACATACCACATGACGAGGATTGACACCCGAGTCAGTTCAAATAAATGCACGATTGGTTCAGGATAGATTCGAACCAGACAAGCGTCTGATAGTGCGAACTCAAGTCATTCTGAGGAGCACAAGCCCGAGGTCGCAGGCTTTACGCGATCAGACTGCAGCCAGTGCGCGGTCAGGAGTTCGTATGCTATACGCGAACAAAAGATTGTGGATGTTGCGCGGTCAGCCAACATCGCGCGGTCAGAGCACTTTCAATCAGGGAACGTGGGATTAATTTGCCCTCGTAACAGGGATATCCCGAGTATCCCGAAGATTCTTCCACGTAGGAGAACAACCGTCAGGAGGTTTATACGTGCGGTTATCCATGAATAACACGTGTTAAACCTGCGTGGGAGTTAAGAGCAGTTGACGAAACCGCATCTAAGCAACTGTTTGATGCCGTTACGACTTGGCGCCGTTTCGACCAGTATAAAGGGGTAATCCAATACATCAAACAGGGACAGTTGCATCGCATCGAGAGATCGACTGATCGAACCAGATTAGACAAAAAGCAACCCGAAGACAGTAGATAGCTTTCACAAAGCCCTTCAGGCTTTGTCTTGTACAAACACATAGGGAAAATCTTCGCCTGTGAAGGTCTCTTCCACAATTCTATAAATCCTTTTTCTATACATAGTGAAATCCTAACAGGGCGCAGGGCTATTACTCCCACCATCGAGGGCCCGAACCTGTATAAACTTCTCTGTGCTCTAGTTCTCCATAATTCATCATACCTTCTCGGAGGGACACCCTGAAAGGTCTCACAACCTACAAATTTTGCATAAGTTCGGCTAAGGACCCCGAGTCCGAATCGTCGACAGCTGGCGCCCACCGTGGGGCCTTTCTCAAGGCGTCCTAATTTTCATCCGGAGGTTCGCTGAATCATGGCTGGAGCATATGATTCCGAGAACGATTTCGATCTCAAAGATTATGCTCACATTCCGATGCCTTCTCCGAGCGATCCTGTTCCGATGGAGGAAATTGGAGGCAAAAATCTCCCGGAGATCGAATCGACTCTCCAGGTCATGTCCATCGACCAGGGGGCGACTAGCGCAAGGTCAGAACCCACCGAGGTTCTTAATGTGTTAGAGGGTGAGTCTGGTCCATCATATGACCCCGCTGAGGGGAAGGATGATGTCGACCAGGAAATCAGCCAGGGGAGGTTCGACCCTGATAACCTCCATCGTCTTTTTGATTTCGAGTCTGACTCGGAACAGACCGAGTTGTTTTCTCCCTCGGCGACCTCTCTCCCTAGACAATTCGCTGCCTTATCAAAGGAAACTCCTGATCAACGGGATGCTAGGGAAGAGCAGGAACGCAAACAGAAGGAGGATCAAGATCTCGAGCAACAAGACAACGAACTACATAGAACTGCCCTAGAGGCTCTTCAAGATGCGCAGGCTCGTTACGATGCTGCTCCGAGTTCTTCCCGACGATCACGTGGTCGCAGACGCGACCAGACCCCTTCTTTGCCTCCGGAGCGTTTCCCGGTGGATGAAGAAACGGTAACACCTGGTGCCCCTAGGAGAAGTACACATGACAGACTCCGATCTATCGCGGAGGTTATGCGTAATTTTCCTCCTACGGTCACAGATGCGCAGAAACCGGCCTTCACTAGAATCCTGGGGGAGAGGTTGGATGAGGTCGCATCCGAGGCGACCCCCACGGCCTCCTCCCGTTCGGTAACACATTCCCACAACCGAGAGCGTTCTTACTCTGGTTCTGGTCAACGAAGTTACCCCCCGCCTGTACCATCCCTGCAGGACAAGTCCAGGCGGGCACAGGATTCTCGTGATAGGGATCGAGTCCCTGTCCACTCTCGCTTAGGACCACGGGTGGCTTCTCCATTGCATGAGGTCGCTCGCGATCCGGTCGAAAGTCACAGGGCAGTTCATGGTCCCTACGTTGGTTGTAAAGCTTTCATGCCCGGCCTCCGTGCAGTCGTTTGGTCAGACAAGTTTAGACCAGGGGCCATAGAAAGGTTCGACGGAACTCAGAACCCATCCGAGTTCCTTCAAATCTACATCACTGCCATCCAAGCGGCAGGAGGTGATGACCGGGTCATGGCCAACTACCTGCCAACAGTCCTTGAAGGACTGGCAAGAACCTGGTTGTTTAATCAGCCCGAAGGTTCTATCTATAACTGAGAAATGCTATGCAACGCTATCCTCAGCAATTTCCAAAATTGTTACCAGAAGCCGGGGAAAGAGGACGACCTCCATCGACTATGGCAAACTTCGACCGAAACTCTTCGTCAGTTTGTCAAGAGGTTTGTCGGGGTGAGGAATACCATCCCGAACATATCTGACAGCTCTGTTATTAGGGCATTTAAACATGCCGTTCGATATCGGAGATTCACCGAAGACTTGCTCATCCATCCACCTTGATCAGTAGCCGATCTCTTTGATATGGCTGATCGATATTCCGACGCAGCCGAGGCTGTCGAATGGAACCGGATGGTTGATAAAGGTAACCTACCGCCTCAACCAGGTCTTAAGGATGATAGGAAGGAAGATTCGAGCAAGAAGCCGGAATCTTCGTCTGGCGGGAAGTCGAAGAAGTCGAAAAGGAATCGCTCTGGACAGTACCGCGAGGTCGCAGTTGCAGAGAAGCCTCCTTCGACCAAAGGTAACAAGTCTTCGTTTAAGAATAAAACTGCTTCTGGTGGTCGTAGTGCCGACCAGCCAAAGAAGTCGACTAACCCGCAGGAAGGCAAGAAATGATGTCCGCTCCACAACTCCGCAGGCCACGACCTCAAAAACTGTAGGATTTGGTTGAAGCAGTTAGATGACTTCTACCAGGGGGTTGGGCCAATGCCAACCTTACCGACTAAGGAACAACCATGTGGGCTTAGAGACGCCGACGAGGATGAAGAGATGTCTTACCTGGTACCTCATAATCACGTTAATGTTATTTTAGGAGGTTCCTCCTCTTTTGTTTCCAAAAGGCAGTTTAAGGCTTTTTATCGAGAGGTTAACCAAACGGAGACATCCCTTGGTGAACCTCAGTACCCCTGTTGGTCGGATACACCTTTGATGTTTGATCGCACTGATTGTCCTGCGGGGCTTACTCGACCACTGAGGCTCCCTCTGGTCATTACCCCGATCATCAGTAATGCGAGAGTCGAAAGGGTCCTGATCGACGGAGGAAGCTCCTTGGACATTTTATTGGTCAAGGTGTTCGACGAGATGCAGATTCCTCGTTCCAAGATTAAGCCCATAATCCACCCGTTTTATGGGATAATCCTTGGTCCCTCCATGATGCCGTTCGGACAGGTGGTCCTCCCGGTCACGCTGGGAAAACCGGATAATTTCCGAACGGAATTGGTTACTTTTGATGTAATTGATTGTGATTCGGCTTACAATGCAATCTTTGGCAGGCCAACTCTTGCTAAGTTCATGATGGCAACGCACTATGCTTATCAGTGCGGCAAGTTGCCCGACCCCAAAGGTGTCATCTCGATCCGAGGCAATCGCAACGTGGCACTAACGTGTGATCGGCTATCTTTGGAGATGGTGGACCAACTTCCCCTCCGGGACGCTCAGGTCGCCACAGTCGCCGCTGACGCGATCAAGGCTGCTCCTCGACCAGATGAAAAACTCAAACTAGTTCCATTGTACCCAGATGATCCATCCAAGACAATTCGGGTCGAATCAGACCTGGATGACAAATAGGAACTCGAGCTCATTACTTTCCTCCGGGCTAACGCAGATGTGTTTGCGTGGAAACCGTCCGACATGCCCGGTGTCCCAAGGGAAGTAATCGAGCACAGGTTAGCAATTCGACCTGGACAGCGACCAATAAAGCAGAAGCTCAGGTGTTTTGCTGTCGACCGACAAGAAGCCATTCGAGAGGAGTTGGACAAACTCCTAAAAGCCGGGTTTAACTGTGAGGTCGATCACCTGGAATGGCTTGCAAATCCGATCATGGTCTGCAAGTCAAATGGCAAGTGGTGCATGTGCATCGACTACACCAGCCTCAACAGTGCCTGTCCGAAGGACGACTTTGCCCTTCCCCGCATTGACCAGCTGGTCGACTCAACCGCGGGTTGCGAATTGATGAGCTTCCTGGACGCCTACTCAGGATACCATCAAATTAGCATGGCAGAAGAAGATGAAGAGAAGACTGCCTTCATCACCCCGTTCGGCACCTACTGCTACATCAGAATGCCGTTCGGTCTCAATAACGCAGGTTCCACGTACCAGCGCTTGATGCAAAAGACCTTTCTTTCCCAGATAGGGCATAATCTCGAAGCATATGTAGATGACTTGGTTGTAAAAAGCACTAAGAGATTGTCTCATTTGGACGATCTCGCTGAAACCTTCTGTAATTTGAATCGCTTTGGAATAAAATTGAACCCGGAGAAATGTTCTTTCGAGGTTTCTTCAGAAAAACTCCTTGGTTTTCTTGTTTGTTCTAGAGGCATTGAAGTCAATCCTGAAAAAATCAGGGCTATCGAGCAGATGAGGTCTCCCTCGACCATGAAAGATGTTCAACGCCTGACTGGTCGTATGGCGGCCTTAAGTCGCTTCATATCGCGACTAGGCGAAAGGGGACCACCTTTCTTCAAGGCCCTGCGGAAACATCACAATTTCACATGGTCCGATGAGGCCGAAAAAGCATTTCAGGAGGTAAAGGCAAATTTATCAAGTCCACCAGTCTTGGTGCCTCCCGACAAAGGAGAACCATTACTTCTCTATTTGGCGGCCACCCCGCACGCGGTCAGTGTTGTCCTGATCGCGGATAGGGAAGGAATACACATACCCGTCTACTATGTAAGCGAGGTACTTTATTGCCCTAAGGAGTGATACCCTGAGGTCCAGAAGATACTTTACGCACTACTGATGGCTTCCCGTAAGCTACGACATTACTTCCAAGCTCACAAGATCACAGTACCCTCCTCTTTTCCTTTGGGGGATATTGTCCGAAATCCAGAGAAATCTGGTCGAATCGCCAAATGGGCGGTCGAACTCGGTGCTTTTGATATCCATTTCACGCCCCGCACGGCGGTTAAGTCTCAGTTCTTGGCCGACTTTGTGGTCGAATGGACCAATCTTGAGCCACCCGTGCAGGTGCCCGAGGAATTGGAATGCCCCGATCACTGGACAATGTACTTCGACGGCTCCCATAATTTTCAACACTCGGGGGCTGGAGTGGTCTTAGTTACGCCTCAGGGCGAACAGCTTAAGTATGTCATCCAACTACACTTTGTTGCGACCAATAACGCAGCAGAGTATGAAGGTCTTCTTGCAGGGCTCCGGCAGTAAGATTCCTCGGAGTCCGTCGATTAGTGGTGAGGGGAGACTCATAGCTGGTCGTAAACCAGGTAAACAAGGAGTACAGCACCTTCGATGAGACAATGGCTCATTACCTGGGGGAAGTGAGGAGATTGGAAAAATACTTCAGTCATTTCGAAGTCCAATACATCCCGCGAAAGGACAACATTCTCGCAGACCAATTATCCAAAATTGGGTCCTCATGCACATCCGCTCCGGCAGGAGTGTTCGTTGAACACTTGAAACATCCTTCGATTATGACTTCGGTCGAGGATGATCCGGTAACAGTCTGCGTTACCAAACTCAGTCAGGAACAGGATTGGACTCATCCATTGAGAGTCTATCTTGAACATGGGACCCTACCCGAGGATGAAACTGAAAGCAATCGGTTGATTCGAAAAGCGCGTCTATACAAAATTATAGAAGGAATTTTGTATAGAAAGGGTACTCAGGGAGTATTCATGTGCTGCGTATCTCAGGAGGAAGGTAAATCCCTCTTGAAACAAAATACATGACGGTGTATGCGGTGCGCACGCGTCATATCGGACACTAGTCGGAAAAGCTTTCCGACAAGGATTCTACTGGCATTCGCACTCGATGATGCCAAGAACATGGTCAAGATGTGTCCTCAGTGTCAGTTTCATGCGAGACAGGTTCATCAATCTGCCTATGCGTTACAAACCATTCCCCTTGCATGGCCTTTTGCGGTTTGGGGATAGATATTATTGGTCCTATGCCACAAGCGGTCAATGGATACAAGTTTCTGTTCGTAGCTATTGATACCTTTACAAAGTGGATTGAGGCCGAACCGGTACGAAATATTACCACAGCAGTAGCACAAAAGTTCTTCCATAAGAACATCGTTGCTAGATTTGGTGTTCCAAACCGTCTCATTACGGACAATGGTTCTCAGTTCGCTAGTGGTCTTTTTCTGGATTACTGCGATCAGATTGGGACCAAGGTGTGCTTTGCTTCTGTGGCTCATCCACAGAGCAATGGTGCCGTGGAACGTGCCAACGGGCAGATACTGCAAGGCATCAAGAAACGTGTTTTTGATCACCTTAAGACTCGCTCGGGGGCTTGGGCAGACGAGCTCTATACCATTCTATGGGCACTATGAACTACTTCTAGTCGAGCCACTGGTGAGACGCCCTTCTATCTGGTCTACGGGGCTGAGGCCGTATTGCCTATGGAAGTTAGTATTGGGTCTGTTCGGACAGAACAATTCGAACGAGTTGATCATCCCGAACAGCGATCACATGATCTCATCCTCTTAAAAGAAAAGCGTGATCGTGCTTTGATCAAGTCTACGGTATACTTGCAAGCTTTGCGCAAGTATCATAACAAAAGGGTGCGACCACGTAGTCTCCACGTGGGCGATCTGGTTTTACGAAAAATCCAAGACCAATCCAATCGCAACAAGTTCTCCCCGAAGTGGGAAGGCCCTTACACTGTTGTTTCGGTGCCGCGACCAGGATCAGCTCGATTAGCGATGGGGATGGTCGAATCCTGTCCAATACTTGGAACATCGATCAACTACGCAAGTTTTACGTGTAAGTATTCCATCTCTTTTCCTTTTCAATTAGCATTGTTTGATAAAACAAAAGCCTTTTTGTTTCATACGACGAATATTTCCTTTTATGCCCATGTGTTACGAACTCGACTCAGGGGCTGGTCGCAGGAGGTTATATCGACACAATGAACTAATCGGATTCGCTGGCCGATCTCATGACCACTTCCAGACAAGTCACTCCTAAATAAGCCGTTTCTCAACGCACACGGGGCTTGCTGGCATGTCTTTGGTCATCCGAGTGGCTGCCGGTTTGCAATAAGGTTAGGCACTGTGTCATGTATAATTGCTGGGCTGATCGCATATTCCTGGTCGTTACGCTTGTATTCTTCCTGTGCTTATAATACTAAGTCTCCAGTATATATAATCACAGGCGGAGGCTAGGGGAATATGGTTATATGAAACAACTATGTTATACAAAACAACTATAATTTCTTTCAAATCAAAAAATACATGCATTGCATTCTTTAAATTGTGTCTGTACAGCTATAGGGTTTACACAATCCCGAGCTCGGTCAGGAGTTTATCTACAAGAGGCTTAACTTCCTTCATGATGGCCTCAAGTTGTTCCTCACTCTCGATCTCTACCGTTCCCATCAGCGGATTCAGATCCAGATCTGGGCCATGGTGGAGACGAAACCGGCAGAGAATGGCGGAGGCTGCTGATCGGACTCTTGTTCTGATCACCTCTTGTTGTCGCCGTGTATCTTCAGGAAGATACTCGAGTAGTGATTCCGCTTGGGCTATGACCAGTTTTGACCAATCACTTGGGCTAAGGTTGTCTGTTGTGGTCTCGACCACATCAGCCCTTAGGACACGGGCCACCATCTTCAGCTTTTCGAAGATGGATAGGTTCAGGTCTCTGTTCGCCCTCCGGATAGAGTCGATGGTAAACTGGAGGAATGTCTTATCTTGCCCGAGCAGTTTTATTTGATTCGCTTGCGCTGCGACAAGGAGATTGTTACGAACAGTCTAAACGACAAAGTCAAGTCGTTCTGGTCGGAAGTTGGCTTACCTGAGAGCTGCGATCGCAGTTCTTTGAGCTCGGCCTCTTGATGCGAAATCATGGTGGCCGCCCTGAGCTCGTCACTTTCCCAATTGGCAAGGCTCTTCTTCAGAGAAGCAACCTCTCTGCGATAAAAAGGACAATTGTCATAACAAGTTTGTATTTATGGAAACTAAAAGGACATTTTTCCTTACTCTTGCAAGAAGTTTCTTTCCTCTTGCATGGCTCGATGCTTTTCACCATAGCAATCGATCTGGCCGTCATACGGGATAGTTCCTGTGACACAGAGGGAAGTCAGTTGTGTTCTATGCAAAGCTCAAGTATCATGAGGGATGTTCAACATACCTCTGTATAATCCCGAAATGATTTGTCCTTCGGGATAGCTGGAGGCCTAATCGAGGGACTCGCCTCGTCCTCGACAGGAGCAGCAGGTGGATACGCCTGCTGAACCTCAGTTGCAGGTTTTGATGCCTGCAATTGGGTCTCCGCACCCGACTCGTTCCCAACGGCCCGGACGACTTCCTGGACCGAAGGGACGGAATTTTCTCCACTGGAGGCTTCGGCGCCAGTAGAAACCTCAACCCTCGCCGAGGCTGTTGGAGGGTTAGGCGCTGCGTCTTTGCGCCTAAGTAAGAAAAAGAAGTTGTCAGTCTCACTAATGGTTGCCACAACCTGATCCAGAACAAACAGAGCGGAGTCCTTACCTTAATTGAAATCCCATTAGCTTTTGGGACTTCAAGGACGGTTCCCCGAGAGAAAAAGGACAGTCGTCATCCGTCCTGGTCTTTCTCTTCGTAAATAAGACTTTTTCTCCCTGTGTATATCACCTTGTGAGTATATGCATAAGGAATGATGAAGATTTGGATGGTAAGGATTCATATCGGGGTAACCTGCTCGGTTGGCGGGGATGCGCTTAGAGCTCTGGATGTCTCCTGGACCGTGGGGACTGCCATTTCATCTGTGACCTTGAGGTTGGTCGCGGAGTCTTGCTCTGTTACTTCCGCTCCTACCACCAGAAGTGGAGTATTCGCCGCCCTGGGACTCACAGGAGTCACGGGAGGAATTTCTTCTCCCTGTATAAGTGTAACTCGGTAAACACACATACCGATGAAATTGAAAATTCGAGATCGTGAGGTATTTTGCGTGATCGTCCCTTCAACCAGGGAGGGCGAAGTCACAGAACTTGAAGCCTCCAGAGCTTCAGGGGCTGGGGTCTCGCCCGCGACCACGGGATCCCCAGTGGCCACAGGGTTTGCTGCAATTGCCTCTGTCTCGGCAGCGCAGGGTATTGTCTCGCCGGATTGAGAAGTCGCTATCTTCCTCTTTCGGCGGACCAGAGGAATGTCATCCTCCTCCTCCTCGCTACTCTCACCCTGTACGACGAAGAAGTGATTCCAGTTTGTACCTGGGGTAACAGGAGGTATGTGATATCTTACCGCAGTTTTCTTTGCGGTAAGAGGAGTTCTGCGCGACGACCCATCCCCGAGGATTTTCTTGGATTTCTTGGGGGCAGGATCTCTCGCCCTAGGCTTCGAAGAGATCTTCTTCACATTCTTCACCGTCGGCTTTCCCAGGAAACCGACGTTTTCGCTCGGGAACATCGCCTCGGCGAATCTCCCCAAGAGCTATGCCATTTCGGTGTCCTTATTAGTACAAGATGTACATAGGACTTACGAATTGAACTTGACGAGAGGTAACATATCTTTCGACATTCCTGTTTGAGGTCGTCGCTGGCGTGGATTAAGCTCTGTGGGCGAGGCGATCCCTTGGGTCCCTCCACTACGGCACTATAGGCCTTGAGGAGGTAATTTGTCCGCTCTTCGACCACGCCGAGTAATAGAAACGCCGGAAGAGATCCACGCTGGGATACACTCCGACGAAAGCTTCGCACAAATGTTGGAACACTCTCAGGATCAAGATCGCATTCGGGTGGAGATTTATCAACTCCAGCCCGTAATGCTCTAGGATCCCCTTCAGGAACTGACTCTCAGGGAATCGGAACCCGCATCGCAAGTATTTCTCGAAAACCACCAGTTCGCCCTCTTGGACGACTGGGGTTTCTTGGTCCTTCTCCGCGGGCCGCCAGTTGATTAGCAGCCGTGGAGGAAGGATCTCTTCCTTCTCCAGTGCCATGAGGCTCTCCTCGGTGTGATGGACTGATCGGCTCCAGGACGCCATTTCTTGCGAAAGATCGTGAGGAAAGGTGGCGACTTTGGGGAAGATGGAGACCGAGAACAATGAGGGTTTTGTGCGGCGGAAGTTCTAAGGCAGGGTTTCTGGCTGTGTGGCTTCCTCAAGAAGCTACCTGCTCCTTTTATAGGCCCAAGGAGGCGCACTACTGTGAGTAACGTTCCATTTAATATTCTAGTCATTTCCCATAATGGATACTCTATCTGGCGGACCAGTTAGGCGTTCCTTGTATCGGATCCGAAACAAAAAGGACTTCTTTGTTTCAGACTTGAGGGTACAAAAATGTAAAGAGTTCTACAAAGGTTTTCGGAGAACATTTTCCTTCATGTTTCTTGTAGACTTTCACGAATCAATCATGAAAATATCCTATGATCCAGTTGTTGGACGTACGGAAATTTTTTGATCAGGTTATTGCGTGATCAGAACTATGTCTTTGACTGTGCTTCGATTCTGGTCGAAGTGATAGTCTGATTGAATTTCGGTTCTAATCGCAGTAATCTCCCAAATCAAACTTCGGTTCTAATCGCGGTTTTAAGTCTGATCGCAGTATCAGTACTGGTCGCGGTACAACATTAAAATGCGGTTCTCGTCGCAGAACTGAAGTTTGCCTATGTATGAGTGGTCGTAAAGACGTTACTTATGGCCATGTTTTCACACAGAAGTTGTAAAGAATATTCATATGATATAAAGAAAAAGAAATCTTTATTTCTGGCATTCTTTACATGGAAAAAGGATACCGGCGACCAGAGTGTCGACCTGATCCGAGAGCAGTTTGCAAAGTTCGCCTAGGGACATGTTGTTGTCAGTAGGTTCTACGCTGACAACCCCCAGGGAACTAGCAACTAATCTAAGCCTATCTACATCATCCCTAACAAGAGACGCACTATTATTCCTAATCAAGTCGGAGAGTTCTCGCTGTTGCTGAGCGTGATCCCTCTCCTGACGGAATTGGTGCGCTTCTTCACGAGATCTTTCAAAACATTCTGCCAGATGCAGAATCGCCAAAGACATCTCTTCGGTTTTCTTCTCCAGAGCCTCTTTTTCCCCTTGGAGAGTCTGTCCGAAGGGGAGAGGCAGGATCTCAGCAGGCTAATCGCTGGGGCCTCCAATCTCCTACATTTGCAAATGATTAGTTACACTAACTATAACAACAAGCAAAAGGAGATGGAGATTATTACCTGTCCCTGCATGTGACAGTTGATATAGGCATCCTGGAAAGTAGACCACCCGACAAAATCAGGTGGTCATTATATGGTGGAAGTGCAACCTTCCCACCATAAGATTGCTTCCCCAACGCAAGTTGAGGATCATCTGGTCATGGAGGTGTGGCTTGCCGACCAGAAAATTGATTACCCGAACAAAAATGGGGAGTATTGGGATGAAATGGAGAAAGCTGAGAAGAACATCCCTCCAAAGGTGGAGATGAAAGTTCGACCTGCCGAGGCGCATGGATAGGAAGAACTAGAGAAACTAAAGGAAGAAAGAACGATGGTGCGTCTTTCACCTTTGTTCTGCTGGAGGATCCCTCGTCAACCTTGGGCTTCTTCCTTGAAGGAGATGGATCTTCGGGCATCTGTAAGTCTTGCTCGAAAACTTCTTCTTCATCACTCTCAATCTCGATGATGTTATAGTCTGCCATCGGGGAATGTATGAGAAGAAAAATGAAGATGGTTTTAAAGGAGACTTAGCCGAGAAGAGAAGATTGTGAAGCTTTGAAATCCGAAGGCTTTGGTATTTATAGCCGCCCGGATCACGGTTCGGTTTTCGAACGCCTCGAGTTTTTAAAGCATTTACAATTTTACCTCGGGTTAAAAAATGTTTCAACGGCGCCATCATTACCCGTCACGTATTACCCAGAGCTTGTCTCGGAGAACCAACCGCCACACTTAGTGCGCCACTAAGTGGAAGATTTGAAGCGTCGGGTTAAAAATCCGATGTAAGTCTTGAAATTTGAAGTAAACACGTCTCTTCGTTCTCTTCAAATTTGGGGGCTAGCTGACGAGGATTGACACCCGAGTCAGTTCAAATAAATGCACGATTGGTTCAGGATAGATTCGAACCAGACAAGCGCCTGATAGTGTGAACTCAAGTCATTTTGAGGAGCACAAGCCCGAGGTCGCAGGCTTTACGCGATCAGACTGCAGCCAGTACGCGGTCAGGAGTTCGTATGCTATACACGAACAAAAGATTGTGGATGTTGCGCGGTCAGCCAACATCGCGCGGTCAGAGCACTTTCAATCAGGGAATGGGGGATTAATCTGCCCTCGTAACAGGGATATCCCGAGTATCCCGAAGATTCTTCCACGTAGGAGAACAACCGTCAGGAGGTTTATACGTGCGGTTATCCATGAATAACACGTGTTAAACCTGCGTGGGTGTTAAGAGCTGTTGACGAAACCGCATCTAAGCAACTGTTTGATGCCGTTACGACTTGGCGCCTTTTCGACCAGTATAAAGGGGTAATCCAATACATCAAACAGGGACAATTGCATCGCATCGAGAGATCGACTGATCGAACCAGATCAGACAAAAAGCAACCCGAAGACAGTAGATAGCTTTCACAAAGCCCTTCAGGCTTTGTCTTGTACAAACACATAGGAAAAATCTTCACCTGTGAAGGTCTTTTCCACAATTTTGTAAATCCTTTTACTATACATAGTGAAATCCCAACAGGACGTAGGGCTATTACTCCCACCATCGAGAGCCCGAACCTGTATAAACTTCTCTGTGCTCTAGTTCTCCATAATTCATCATACCTTCCCGGAGGGACACCCTGAAAGGTCTCACAACCTACAAATTTTGCATAAGTTCGGCTAAGGACCCCGAGTCCGAATCGTCGACACCACCCTCTATAAAAGAGAGGTATGGTCATAGTTTTGGATATACAAGATACAAGATACAAGATATTGATTTTGAAATTTTAGATTGAAGCCTTAGTTTTTGTTGAGAGTGGAATCTCTTCATCTTTTGTTCTTGTGATTTCCTACGGAATTGCTCGAATGATCTTCATGATCACCCTATCTGTGCGCCAACTCCGTGCGTGGCTGTATGGATAGGTAATTCAGAGTGTGGTTGGGCGAATTCATTGATATGTAGGTCCTTATTCTACAAGTGGTTGGCTATCTCGTTTCGTCATGTTATACTAGTTATCTAGATATCTTCATATACTAGTTATCCAGATTATATGTCGTGAAGATCGGGCCACCCTCCATGAATGTGTCCTTCACCGGCATGTTCATATCATCTTCACTGTCGAAAGAGGCATCCTCACCCATAGGGGTCAGATCGAAATTTGGACCATGGTGACGCCTTAATTTGCTAAGGATAACAGAAGCTACGGCCCCAACGTTGGACCTCAAAGCTTCCTTTTGCTTCCTAACAACTTCAGTCATCCTTCTTAGGATCGCAAATGTCCGCCCCCAATAAGCCTGCAGCCGTTTTTAATTTCTAGAAAATATCCAACTCGACACTGCTATAGCTCTTGATGGTTGCCTCTAAAGCACCCTTCTCGTCGCGAGCAAGCTTAGCAACATATCTGGCCTTGTCGCTGGATATCTGGTGATGCTCACAAAGCTTGTGAAGCACATCGATGTCTATACCCTTCTGAATGGATTTCTCCTCATACTGATCCCTTTCTTCAGTCATCGCTTTGATCTTCTCTTCTTGCACTAAAAAGAAGGCGGGATATGGATGGTTAAAGTTTGCAAAGGTAAGCAAAATTTCCGCCAAAAATGAACTTACTTTTCATCTTATTTTGCTGCTCTTCACAAAGCACTAGGAGATGTTCGAATTTTTCCTTAAGCATTTCATACAGTCCTGATACTTGGTCGAAGGTCACAGTTTTCTCCCTGGCCTCTTTTAGCTCGACTTTAAGGGCCAGAGTTCTGGCAAGCCTTTTTTCGGCTTCAGCTAGTTTCTTCTGCAGAGAGCATTTTCCCTGCCACAACAAGTGTTATTACAATATTAATGGATTAAGGCTCGAAGCAAAGTACTTATTGCTTCACTTGAAGGTTCTCCGCCTTAGCAAACTTCACGCGATCAACTAGTACGCTAGATGTGCGCGTCACACCCTGCATAAAACAATCAATACTAGGGGCACTATCTCTAAGAACATAACGCAGAGATAAGCTTCCATTACCTCTAGCAGCTGACACATGGGCTCTTAATAGGTGTCTGTGGAACCACTTTCCTGGCCGACAAAAACCAAGCAAGGGGGGCGTCACTAATGGTTGCGCATCCTCCGCAGGTCACTGACCTTGGACAGCCTGCTCTGTAGTACCTACCGCTACCTCCTGATCTCGCTCTTCCAAACGAGAAGGGAAAGTAGTTTCCTCGACCACGGGGTTCTCTGTGTTCGGTACTTTGATACCGACTCTTGCTTTGAGAAACTCACTATTTTTGTATTAACTCTAATTAGCATTATTCTTGGCGTCATGTTATTGTAATATTGGTCCTTGTGACCTTGTATCTGTTTATTTATCTCTACTGTAGTTTAATGTAATTGTGTTGTTTTGAGCTTATGTTGTACCCTTCTAAGTGCAACCCACCTGGGCGGTTGCCACCAGATTCCTCAAATGAGGGTCCCACAGCATGGCCATGCACTTCTCAATTCATCTATATCGAGGGACCCAGAGATATCTCTCTCATCATATGAGAGATACGAATTCCAACTTAACCATTCACATTCCTCTGAACGGCTCATAGCATACCCGAATATTACCTTTATTACCACTCAATTAAAAGTAGCGTTTGGTAGTATCAAAATATACTACTACACATGTAGAAACTATGATGGTCTCAAGTTTAAGAATCAATCATAAATATTATTTGAGACCAACTAGTGACACTTAAATTACAAATCCAAACAATGTCTCAAAATGGGTCTATCCAACATTATATTCTCCAACATATGTCCACATTATTAATTTGATATTTTATATCCATGGTCCGTGAAACATGACCATCAATCAATATATGTGCTAATACATTAATCAATAATGTCCTATTAAAAAATAATGGATCAAGGACTTTATAGAATAATATCATCAAATAAATTTTGAATTTCACGTACAAATCACACACTTATTGATCGAACCAAGATGATAATTTATTCAAAAACAAAATAACATATTATTCAACTGTTCATAAACGTAACAAAGATAAACACATCTTTGTGATTTTCTCTAGGACATATCACTAACAGTAACCATGGTTGATCATAGATTGGTAGTGCTAGTGAAGTTCGTGGTGGTCCGGCTGTGAGCATCTCAAGCTCGATTTGGGCATTTAACCTAGAGGATTTTTCAACCCTATTAAATTGTATGGGAGTTAGAGGGTGATGAGGGGAACATGGTACTGGTGGTGTTGGTGACGATGAACGGTTGTTGCAGTCTAGTGACGGTGCAGCAGAGCCATAGAATAGGACAAGCATTGCTTCCTCAAATGCTAGTGTTTCTTTGAGTTTCTTATGAATGGATATGTTTCTGCGGTGGAGAGAAGAATTTTGTTCTACTAGCTCAATTGATTTTGATGGCCAAAGTATAGTTCGATGAGCCAGATAGAGCACGACAGTCAGAAAATGAAAAATAGCAATTTACTACGATCGCTGCCAATGGAACTCAAATAGCTGCTTTTGGAGTTTGAGGGGAAGTTGAGGAACGGATGGGTTGTGGTGGTTAGGCCGGAGTTGGCCGGGGTGAGGTTGGGCCCATGAGCCATTCATGGCTGTCCGAGGAAGGAGAAGGGGTGGTTGGAATTTGATTTGAGATTTCATCTGGAGGGAAATGTAATAGAGGGAAGGAGTGTCTGAATTCACCTTCCTAGTGATGGAGAAGTGGCTGTGGTGGCTGGAGCTTGCAATAATTGGAGAGGTAGAAGAGGAAGTGTTGTACTTCTCTTCCACTAGTTGATCTTCCTGCAGAAAGACAAGACTTGAAGAAGGAGAAGGTTAGTGGCTGGATGAAGAAGAGGTGAGTTGGAAGCTGGTTGTCTGATGAAGTGTGGTACTGCTATATGCTACTACCTCTACTAATATCCTTTTGATAATCGATGGTATTGAGGGGGAAGGAGATAGGAGGTGACTTGTTGCTGCTCTCTGCCACATTATCACTTTGGAACTTGCACAGAGAGGAGAAGGCAATGCTGCTGCAGGGTTGTTGCACATTGTGAGAGACAACAATCAGGGAAGGAGGAGGTGGTTTGAGGTCTATTGCAGCTAGTGCCACCTTCGAACTTCCAAGCTGCAAATGGGGAGGAGGAAACAAGGAGAAGTTTCATGTGTATGCATGTGGGCTTGAGGTGTGCATCTGGAAAATGAGAGAGAAGGTGAGGTACATGTCTCTAGCTAATAGAATAGTTGAGAAGGATATTAGTGCATTATAGTGTTATGCATATATGTGTCTGTGTGTATATTTGTTGATAAATGAAATTAGGGTAAAGGTGATTATTAGGATTTTGATGGACTGTGTTTCACCAAGAAAAAAAATCACTCTCTTCTGGGTGAAATTTTCTTGTATTGCGGGTGTGCCAGTATACATAAGTATACACATAAAGATAAGAAAACACGTAAAATTGGAGAAACATGCACTCTATTAATTCACAATGAATTACAAGTCCCCTTCGGATTTTATATATTATCATTGCATTTATGGAAATACATCTTGATATACAGGAGACTGCATGATTCTTGATTCTTAGGGCTTCGTAAGGCTCCTGGTTAATTACATCTACAAAAAGGATCCGCAAAAGATCTCTGATTAAGTTATGCTAATGGTCATCATCTTCAAACTTCAAATCTGCCCTCAATGAATGCAATGCATATGCCCATGCATGCAACTATGCAAATCCATAGTCTTATCGGTCTATGGTGCTATTACAAATGTGTGTGGCCTTTGCCTCATCGGAGCCCAGCCAAAGTGTTGTTCGGCCTCGTCGGTCGCGAATAGATGGATGCTTTCGCCTCATCAGTGCTCGACATTAGTAGTGTCCGACTTCGCTTTCGCTTCGTTAGTGCCCAGCGACATATAGTATGGATGGTAATGGATTGTGATAGCATCTTGACTTCATTAGCTTTTTGGAAATACACATTGCATGGTATGGAGGCACATTTGAATGTTGATCAACGGCTTCTGGTTGCTTTGACAACTTCTAGCACGATTAGAATAAATCTGAGGTGATGTGTCTTGAATCTTCCATGATTCAATCCATCAGCATAATACATTGGCTCCCCTTTGCCTAACTGGATGGGGGCCTTTCTGACCTATAATCGGCATGAAACTTTGTGAAGTAGTTTCTAGATAGATCTTCTATTTCTCATCAAAATTTGAGGTCAATCGGACCTTTGGATTGGGAGCTATCTTCAATACATTACTCGTACGTCAAACTGGAATTCAGCAAGATAGAGCGTGTTTGCAATGATCTTCTGGGAATCTTCCCAACCTCTTATCAAAGTGAAACTTGGAGGAGCTGTTTTACCAGAAGTCTTCAATCTTCCATAAAAATTTGGAGTTGATTGGTCCACTAAATCAAGTGTTATTAATCTTGTAGCATCAGCATGTCAATCAGGAATTCAGAAGTACATAGCTCATTTGCCGTGAACTTATGAAGATCTTTCTGACCTTTGATTGAGTTGAAACTTGGCAGACATACTTTATCTTGAGTCTTTTGTCCTCCAGGACATTTTGGGATCGATCGGACCTCTGGATCAGAAGCTATTGTCGATACATCACCCGTATATCAAGCTAGAATTTAGCAGAAAATAGCTCATTTTCCGTGACCTTCTAAAGATCGTTAGGATATCTGATTGACTTGAAACTTGGTACATATTTTATATTGCGTATGCTATCTTCCATGAAATTTTGGGGTCGATCGGACTTCTGGATCAGGACTTATTGTCAATGCATCACTCGTATCTCTGGCTGGAATTCAGCAATAAACAACTCGTTTGCCATGACCTTCTGAAGATCTTTCTGACCCCTGATCGACTTGAAACTTGTATGGAATACTTCATCTTGAGTCTTCTATCCTCCATGAAATCTTGGGGTAGATCGTACTTCTGGATCAGAAGTTATCACCAATACATCACCTGTGTGTCAAGCTGGAATGCAGCAGGAAACAGCTCGTCTGCCATGACCTTTTGAAAACCTTGCTGATCTCTGATCAAAGTGAAATTTAAAGGGAATGTTTTATCACAGATGTTCTGTCCTCCATAAAATTTTGGGGTAGATCGGACTTGTGGATCAGAGGGTATCTCCAATACATCACCCATATGTCAAACTAGAATTCAGCAGGAAACAACTCGTTTTCCGTGACCTTTGAAAACATTTCTGATCTCTGATCGAAGTGAAATTTGGAGGGACTGTTTCATCACAGGTCTTCTATCCTCCATTAAAATTCAAGGCCGATCGGACTTCTAGATCATAAATCACCTTCATTCACTGCAGGTATGTCAAGCTAAAATTCATCGGGGCACTCACTATTTGCTGCAATTCAGAACAGATCTAACGTGACGCGTCTTGCGCCTCCTTCAAATCTAATCTTGTGGCATGATGAGAGGGGATTTAGAATGACGCATCTTGCACCTTTCGTCATCTAATCTATCAGCCAATTGAACTGAGGCTCCCTTTGCACAGATGATTAGAACCTTCTTGTAGAATCAATATTGTTCCATACTTCTCTTCATCTTCATGAACTGAGTAACACGGGCACCAACAAACGAGCATCCACCCTCCATGCAATGCATGATGTATGCCATGCAAATCAGCAGCACTCACCAATAACAATGGCTTCTATGACTTCAAGAACTCGCTCGTGGAAAAAGATGAAATGAAGGACTCTAGTGAGACGTTATTTGGTAGAGTCTTTCGCAGAAGGGGAGAAGAGAAGGTCCAACCTTCAAATGATGGAGACCCCTCTCTATCTATTTATGGTGGTGTGGAATGGTTCAAACCATTTAACGACCAGAGAGATTAGAGGGATTCGAATTTTGAAAAGAGGATATTCCAGAAATGATTATTTAAATAGGTGAAGAGATAATCATGAAGATAATCCTATTTTATTTTGGAATTATGCATTAAAATAAAATATTTTCATATTAAATTCAAGAATAATTAATGTGGCTCAAGTTTTGTGTGACCGGACTCGACTGGGGTCTAGTCTGACACGTTATTCGGTTCCCAAAATTATATCTAGTATAAAGATGAAAGTTTGTATCGACGAGGAGAGTATGATAAAATATTTATTTTCTTTATTTGGACACTGAATCAAAAATTACAGCCATTTTTACATTTTAGCCCTTGGAAAATATTCGGGCAGACTGAGAACCTTAAAATGCGCCGTTTATGCCATAATGGTGCATTTTATAGGTTAACTATCTTTAAAGGATTATGAAAGATCATGGAACCTCTGATTTTATTAAAAGAACCAAAAGTTATAGTCAATTTACGACTAGGTCCTTCCATCAACTTGACCGAGACAGATTGCATTGTCTTTCAGACTTTCATGCTGTAACTTTGTATCATATATATTCGCTACATCATAAGGTTTCTAAAATGCCATATAACACCTTATTTCGATGAGTGAAGAAAAAGTTAAGGTGCGTTTGTAGATAGGTCCTTTCGTAGCCAGACCGACAGTTCATTAATTATGACTCGATGTTATTTTGCATGGGGCAAATTATATATGCATATGTTTATATTGGAGAATAAAACATGCATATGTATATTTTCTCCCTGGTGTCCACACATAGGTACTTTTCACATGTTAGCCTTTAATCAACTGGGACTCGCATGTTACATGACAAATTTTATTACAAGATTTTGTTGAACAGACTGAAACTTGATGTTTAGGTATTCCGAAATTTTAGGTTTTTAGAATACTTGCAGTGAGGAAATTTGGATTATTCTGAGTAGTTTAGGGTTTTTAGGAGTTAGATCTAAACTTAGGGTTTTGAGATTTGTTTTCGAAAATAGGGTATTTTTAGGGTAGAAGTGAATAGTACTATTTTCGAAAACGAATGAGGAGTCAAATAACTAGAGATCGGAGCTAAATTTGATTTGACTGTAAAAGATAACTTTGAACTAGAGTTTAGAGAGGAGGTACTCAATTTGACTGATTTGAATCCTGAGCACAAATGGTGAAATTAGATTTTTGATCTGGATAGAACTGAAATTTTCAGGGGATGGTATTCAGAAAAACGAAATTTTCAGGTCCTAATTTTTGGGATGTTACATTGTCAATGTAGGAACACTATTGGTGAGTTTGGTTGTCTATATGAGGCATAGGCTGACCCATATCAGTGGGATAGATTGGATGAAACAGGTTGTAGAGATGCAGTAGAGATGTTGTTTGGTTAGCTGAATTTTTGAGTCCTGGATGAAAGCTGAGTTTGTTTAGTTGGCTGTATAAGAGGCCGATTCTGGTTGGTGGATGGATGAGATGCTGTTTGGTTGATTTATGGGTGTATGTGATTAACCTAATTATAGGATGTGGTGAGATTACCCTTTTTCATTTGAAGGGAGGGAATAAAGATTTGGTTCAATGTTGGATGAGAGGAGTGTGTGGGTGTATTATAACGCAAAATATTTTTAGAATAATTAAATTTAATTACAAAATAATTATAAATTGTTAATTTAACCAAGAGTTATTTAATTAGTTACATAATAAATTATTATTTAATGGTGGGAATGGAGATGATAGGAGTGCACGCGTATGGTAAGGTAAAATATCCTCGCATATCGACATTTGAACTTACATACTAATTAGTAATTAAATTATATTTTTCATTGCATGTATTTTAGCACAAAACATACTAATTTATATTTGGAAATAACTCCAAAAAAAAAAAGAATTGTAGAAATAATCCAAACTTATTGTATTTTGCCAAAATAACCCTCCATATTAGCCTATCAAGTTTTCAGTATGCGACAAGGACTTACTAAGAAAAGCACTATAGGCAATTACTATCTAAACCATAACCAATTACTATCCACATCACACCCAATTGCTATCCACACCAAACCCCATTACTATCCGAAACACACCAAATTATTATCCACACCACAGCCGATTACTATCCAAAACCACATCCGATTACTATTCAATTAATATCCAAACCACACTCGATTACTGTCAAATTACTATCCAAACTACATTCAATTAGTATCTAAACCACACACAATTACTATCCAAACCACATCTAATTATTATCCAAACCACAACCAATTAAATAAGTAATGGTCTAGATAGCAATTGAGTGTGGTTTAGACAGTAATTGGATGGTAATCAAGTGTGATTTAGATAGTATTTGAGTGTGATTTAGATAGTAATTGAATGTAATATGGTAGTAATTGAGTGTGGTTTGAATACTATTTGGATGTTACCCCCATCTGTTTAAATGGTGGAAAGACATAAGAATTTGACTGTCCTAGAAGTGTGAAGAATACCAAGTATTTTGTAATATTGTTAATTAACAAGAAATTCATAATTAAATAAGGAGTAATTAGGAGGATAATTAACAATATATTATTGAGTGGTGGAAAGGGAAAGTGCATACAAATTGGATTCTATAAAAAAAAAAACATCACAAAACTTACAGTGATGTTATTATAGTTACTATCCACATCACAAATCTTACAAATGTTGACTATAGCATTTATTCTTATCAATAACCAAAATATATCAGTAATATCACTGTAGTACATTCACAATAGCATCATCATTTGTAAGGTTATATCAGTAACCAAAATATATCATTATCATCACAGTGTGGTTACATCAGTGACATGAAAAATCTTAAACCTGGTATCACAAACATCACTATAATATTAAAAACATATCAATAACCAAAATAAAATCATCACAGTGTAATCATTTGACAAGGAGGCCCTCTTTTTCTTCCCCAAAGTGTTGGTAGTATCTTTGCCCTTTGACAGTACGGTCAGGGTCAACAATTTGCTTAGCCATGGGCTCATACTACGCATCCTTAGGGTTTTGAGAGCTCTTGGCTACCACATTGGATCTGGGACAAGGTTCATACACACTTCATTAATCATTAATGATCAAATGCTTCCTACCGAAGCAAAGGTCGAAGTTTATTGAATCCTAACAAAGAGCAAACTGTACCAACGCTATCAATATGTTGCTAGGGTGTATGAATCAGGTATACCGTTCAACGCTATCAACAATGATAGCTTCAAGCAACTAGTTGAGGCGGTTGGTCGATTTGGACCTGGTTTTATGCCTCCTACTCAATATGAGCTTCGGGAGAAATTGTTGGAGGAGGTGGAAAGAACCAAAGACATTATTGAAAAGAGGGTCATGATCGGGTGCTCCATAATGACTGATGCTTGGATTGACAGAAAAAGGAGCATAATGAACTTGTATGTGAATTGTAATGTTGGAATATGTTTTCTTTCTTCGAGGGAGGCATCAGAGGAGTCTCACACAAGTTACCTTATATTTGATTATGTGGATACTTGCATTGAACAAGTAGGGTCAAAACATGTTGTACAAGTAATTATAGACTATGCTACAAACATGGGTGCGAAGACATTGCTGAAAGAGAAAAGGCCTAATATCTTTTGGAGCTTATGTGCAATTCACACCATTAACTTGATGTTAGAAGCTATTGGCAAGTTGGCAAGGTTTAAGAAAATAATTGACCAAGCCAAGGCATTTACCATTTTCATCTATTCGCATCATAAAACCTTGGCCTTGATGAGATCATTTACAAAGAGAGATATAATAAGGCCAAGAGTAACTAGATTTGCTTCCTCTTTTCTTACTTTGCAAAGTTTGATGGAGAAAAAAGCACAACTAAGGGCAATGATGGGTAGCACAGAGTGGGATATTTGCAAGTGGCCTAAAACAACAAAAGGAAAAGTGGCAATGTCTCCTATGATGAGTGTAAACTTTTGGAATGGTGTGTCTTATGCCTAAAGGTCTTTGGACCTTTGGTGAAAGTGCTTCGTATGGTTGATGAGGATAGCAAGCCATCTTTGTGTTTTTTATACGAAGAACTCCAAGCAAAAAGAGAAATCAAGGAGGCTATGAATAATTTGGAGAACAATAAAGCTTTATTTGAAATTATTGATGCAAGAACAAAAGAGGCTTGATTCTCCATTACATTTGACGACCTACCTATTGAATCCATATTATAGTTATCGTAATCAATCCATTCATTTGGATGAAACTATTACGGATGGGATATCAATTGTGTTGAAATCTTATATCGTGGAGATTTTGAGAAGCAAAATCAAGTAATAAATGAGGAGTTGCAAAAATTCTTAGGACAAAAGGGGGCTTTTGGTAAGAATGTGGTTAAAGCTAGATGTCAAAATTTTAATTTTAATCCATATAAACTTGTTTTTAAATTTGTGCTATTATATGGTTGTTTATAAATATATATAATATATTCATTTGTTGCTATTTGCAATTATACAGCTAATTAGTGGAAAACTTATGGATGCAATACACCAATATTGCAAAGATTAGCCTTGAGAATACTATCCTTGACCACTAGTTTATCTGGATGCAAAAGAAACTGGAGCACTTTTGAAGGGGTATTAACATAAATACACTCATGCATTTTTTTAGTTTTTACAGACTCGTGTTTAATTTAACTCAACTTTATTTTGTAGATACATACAAAGAAAAGAAATAGGCTAGATGTAAATCGCCTAAACAATCTAGTCTATGTTTAATTCAATGCAAAGTTGATGAACAAACAAAAGAGAAAAGGAGAATAATGTAGATGTCCTCCTAGATTCGGTTGCTACTCATGCTCAGGGATGGATAGTTGATGGCAAGGATGATGATGATGATGATGATGATGAGACTGAGCTTTGTACGGGGCATACGTGGAAACTAGTTGATGAAGCATCCGGGGCTAGTGACTCTTGCAGCATCGTAGAAGCAATAGAGTGAGAGAACTTCATGAAGATAATTTCAACTCAGATAATTCTGATGATGACATCAATGAGGAAGAGCTTGCATTTGAGTCCGATCAGGAACAAGTACTTCCAAATAAAGATTATGAAGAGCAAGCAGAAGAGGAAGATTAGATATTTATGGGTCTATGAATTTATCTATCATTAAACTTCTACTTTTGTTTGTTTGCTTATTGTTTGTGACGATGTGACTTGTGAAGATAGTTAGTCACTTGTTTCCTACATTGCTTGTTGTTTGAGAATTTATTTGTTTGTTTGTTTGATTATGTATATTCTGTGATGCAGATAATTAGCTATAGTTAGTAACCTAAATAGTCACCTAGTTAGCGCCTAGGTGTCCGCCTAGGTCCTGCCTAGCGACCTAAGCACTAGGTGCCAGCTTGGCGCCTTCTTGAACATTGACTACTTTTAGATAGTTAAAAGCGTCACAATTTTTACAGGAGGACTGTGGCAAGCTTTTTCAAATCAAGAACTGTGAGAAACTACGAATCCTATCAAATAAAGGAATCGTAGAACACCTGTAGTATGCAGGTATGTTTTTTGGAGTCCCTGAAGGGCACGTGCTTCTCCCCAAGCATTATCGAGGTCAACACATAATTTAGATTTGACAAGCTTTTATTAATAGACTGAAACATCAAGAAAGATAACATTATCAAAACAATGAGCCTATTGACAAGCAATGATGGATGCTACCATGAGTTCCTTCAAGCGATCACCTACAACACCACATTCACTCACTCAACGCCAAATCAATGAAGTTTAGGGTTCGCTGAACTTGTTGGACTCTACTCTGTACGGCAATGAAAACCAAAATTTATTCCCAACATCTACATTCAACAAATTTGAAAGAACAGTCATCACAACCAACATCTGAACAAGCTGACAAGGATAGCAATCTTATGACTTTTTATTTGCAAAAGGATATGTATAAAAATACTAATAGGTCTTGTTATAATATTTATAACAAATGTTGAATGGATCAACTAAAATAATATATAAAGTAGTAAGAGTCAATTGTTGAGTTTGTACAACCAATTTTGGATTCTGTTCGAGAATGTCATATCCATGCATCAAATGCGTGCAGCACTAAGAGATTTACTCGAAACCACATATATCAACAAGTGGGTAGTTACTAAGAAGGTAGGAGATCATCTGAAGGACAAGCTTGAGGTCCCCCTCCTTGAACCAGTGAAGACAACTGAGTGCATTGAGAGGTACACAAAGCACCTAACGTAGAACAGTTCACTTCTTATAACCAAAGAATGAACATACATGTTTAACAATGTCTGACTGGTTTCATTCTTTGCAAGATTTACATTTCTAGCTCTTGCTTACGTTCTACCTCCTACCTCCTGATATGTGCCTGATATGATTTTGTGCTGCTAACCAGAAACTATTACCTGTGTATCTACCTCTAGGATTTGGTTTCGTCAAGACAGCAACTCTCTATTCATATCAGTTATAGAATTATGGGTTCTTCCATTGCATGAATCACAATATGCATACTGTAAGTAATAGAAATTTTTTGTGTAGAAGAAACAGAACACTGCTCAACCTAAATTTCAGTAGTAATCTTCCAGTGTTCTTTGTTGTAATCTTTTGGTTTTAAGAGCTTTATTTAGTGGTCTAGCACAAGACTAACGAATCCACTGTTGCTTTTCATCCGTACTATTGTGGTACTTCTGGAGAAAACTCTGGATGCACTTATCCTTCAGAGCTTCTTAATTTTGAAATTGGGAATATGGCGAAGAATTCTATCATCTAAATTATAGTTTAAAAGATACATGTTTTTTCACCATTTTGACTCTTTGATAGAAATTTACACACTAAATTAAGTCAGGTGATAAATACAAAAATAATCTTGTGAAAATAACTATCACAATTTCTTTTTTCACATTAATTTAAAATTTTCAAATTTGAATACATCAGTTGAGATAAAAAAAAAAAAGACAACTATATCTTTAGACTTCCTCTGATAAGACATGAACAAGTTGATCTTGAGCAAGCTTATCTAGGCCAAACTCGAGCTCGGTTGGAACGAGGTTTCAAGCTCAAAGCC